>JAVRKA010000013.1:0-4800000 GCA_034508555.1 Venustoraphidia nigricollis
GTTGCAAAATGTTTTTAGGCCCCAAAATACCGAAAAAATTCTCAGAATCGTTTCAAAATTGACATTTAACCCGTTAGTAGCAATTAAAAAGTGCCCCTAAAATTTTAATAAAATCGACTCAACAGGACCGGACTTACAAATTTTTTGAAAACACTAATTTGCAGATAGTAACTTATTTATTGAAGGGTGTATTTAATTCTGTGTAGACGTTAGATTGATAATAATATTACAATTAAGAAAAAAAATGTTGTTTTAAGAGGTGTATTAAGGGGTTAAATTTTTTATTTTGCCTAAAAACAAACTTAATTTCACATAATAAAAGTATAAAACCACACGGCCCTATACAAGCAAATACACTATATTGTCGGCAGGGTTTTGGCATTGCGACCCGGGTTCTTTCGAATATAATTGGCACAAGTGTGGAACGGAAGAAAACAGAATTTTGAAGAAATATTTTTATTTACGTCTGTTAAATCCAACGAATGACAAAATATTTATCTCCATAAATAAAGTATGTACTTATCTACTTACTTGGTGAATCTTAACCCGATTAGGACAGACGCTGATGACCTCAGATGTCGAGCGTCTATAATCTAATTCATTCATTAATTCGATTAGGGGAGCACAATAGGTCCGTTGGGCCGCAATGTACACTTTTTTTATCCATACTTGCTAATTTTAGTTCTAACCTTTTGGCAGCCCTATTTTTTTTAATTTCCGACAGAATAAAAATAATAAAAGCTGTGGTTCTTTATTAATCTGCACCAGCAACGCTAGCTCACATGACATAGTCGAATTTCTTATGTATCAAATCCGACAGTCGTCTCTGGAACTATAAGATAAGGTTCTCGTTAAAACGGATATTAACGCATATGAAGCCGCGGGTTGTGGTTGGTTATTATTTTAGTAAAAGCTAAATAAACATGAAGATATAGAGTACATAACACAAGAGTTCTTCATCTCTTTTTGAAAAAACATATGTCGACGATTGAATTATCAATAATTCAAAAAAAAAAGAACACGAGTAACAATATTGATACTGTATTATCTGAGGAAAACTAAGATTTCTCATATAAAATTAAGTCTGATTCATCGAATTGGAAAATTGATTTTGGCTGTTCCATCTTTGAGAGCTTTGTTTAATACCTGATGTATTATGTAACAAAAAGCTGATTTAGGTAGCACAATGTCGAGAAAATCTAGAAAACTAGATGAAACATGAAAGGAAATTTTAAATCTCTGGTTTCACGTTTTACTGATTAAATATTACTCTGCAAGTGTTGTTATGTGATGTGTTTAAGGCTGTCGGAACGCTCTGAATTTAAACCAAAAATAGAGCTTCGGCTGTCAACTGATTGTAGACTTATTCGTCAACATTCTGCAAAAATTCTTTCTCTATAAGGAAGACAAAGGACAAATCTAGGTCTCTAATGGACGACTTTTGTAATTTATGTGTGATTTACTAGAAAAAAGTTGGCATGAATTGTGCTAAAAAAACACACGTTTTCAATGTCACACTATGACCTTATTCGTACTTCTTTCACAAAACTGTTCCATCACAAACCTAAAGTGACTCTTCCTTTTTTGGAAAAGTTTTTTAAATCTTAAAAATATTTCCAAAAATTAGAGTAATTAATTGACAGCGGCACCTTTGCAATAAAATTTTTTAGCCTCGTAGTTGGCGCCAGCCAAAAATTGGCACGTGCGAATAATTTGACCGAGACAGAGCTAAAGAAGGTCATAACCACAATATGTCTTTTGCCTACCGCTCCCCTTACCGCTGGGTCTCAGCACAAACAAAATTCAGAGCGTTCCGACAGCTTTAATTCAGCTGCGAATTAATAAGTTACTTTTTATCTCAACTAGCGGATCCATGCGAATACTTCCTTAGTGGTCAGTTACGTAATATAATAGGATAGAAATAAATTTTATTCTATATTCTATTCAAAGACTTGGTATTACCGACTACTGTTAAAATAAACAGATTGTCTCCAGATGCGACATTTGTTTTATTTTATTCTATTCTACTCAGAGACTTCAACGCTATTTCACGTCATATTACCGACAACTGCTAAAATAAACAGATTGCCACCAGATGGCGACATTTGTCTGTTCTGAGTGTTATTTTCTGTAATGAAATTGTTAAAATTTTTAAACTGTAATTTTTCATGAATACATTAATTTTAAGATATTAACTTACTTTTTGTCATTAGAGAGAAAAATATGCTCCAAAATGGCGTATCAAACATAAATTTTTATACAGTAATAATGGAGATATTTCATACCGACAAAAATACTTTTGCGAAATAATATATACCGATATTTTGATAGCGCAATAAAATATATTTTGAAATTACTTGATCTAGTAGTCTAGAATTTACCGTAAAAATTAACGATTTCTATTTAATTGCCTATAAACCGATGCATATAAATTCGATCTTTTATTGTTTTGTCTTTTTTCTAGAAATCCTATACACGACTTTATTTTATTTGCTGCATTACTTTCATGTCACTTATTTGCGTCAATGATAATTTTATTTTGTCATAAAAGTATTCTGTGCAGCTCTAGAATACGTATCGACATCGCGCAGAAAATAGAAACGAACTTTTCAATTACTTCACAGACATTTAACACGACGCAGCCTAATGTATCAATATGCTTTTCCCTTAAGGGGGTATTCTCATGTGACCACTTCGAAAAATCGATTGTTTTTTTCATATTTCAATAGTAAAACCTATCAAAAATATGCTGTGAAAAATAGAGACCGAAATTCCTAGTTTTAAATAAGTTACAATTCATAGTCGCCGACGCGCCGTAAGCGAATTGTCAGGCTATTGAAACTTTAAAGGCATTTTTCTGGAAACATTATTTTCTAAAACTGTCATGGTCCTAAAAAAAAAGTATTCAACCGATTGCTTTGAAATTTATATATGTTCTTCTACTCATTAATGGTTATCGGCCGTACCAAAATTGCTTATTTTCGAAAATATTTTCTTATTTTTTTAAACGATTTTTAACAAAAAAATTAACAAAAAACACAAACTTTTTTTCTATAGTCCGCCATTTTTTTGTTTTTCAATGAAATTGATTAATTTTGGTAGGGCCGATAGCGACATACCTACTGAACAATGATCCATTCGATTTTTTTATTTCAGACAACATGAACAGCCGCTATTACCATGACCAGTGACCTGCTTTTTTTTTAGTGACTAATTTAATTTAAAAAAAAAATATATAAAAAATGTAAACTAAGAGAAAAAAAAATTTTTTTATACAGTTTAAGATACAGATAAAAACATATAAAAAAATTAAAATGATTGAATGTTACTATCGTCTAAAAAAATTCCCTAAAAAGAGGTAAAAATGCGTTCACATGAGAATACCCCCTTAAATCTATATTAAAAACCAAATCTACGTGCACACTAAATAACTTATGCTGGGTTGCACAAAGCATTGTTAAAAAACTTAATTTGACAATGACCATAAAGATCATATACAGTGGACCCCCGCTAATCCGACAAACATTTTGCAGGGCAGTGTCGAACTATCGAATTTGTCGGATTATAGAGTACTGTTTAAGACCCCTATAGTCCGGAATTTTTTACAAAAGAGGACCTTGTAATCCGACAAATTACAGATCCAATGATAAGATTCTATATGTTATATATATGTACTCTGAACTTGTTCAATCATGCATTAGCGAAGATTGTCAAAAGATATTCAATAATAAATAGACCATGTCGGATTACAGGGGGTGCCGGATTAGACAGGGGCCGGATTAGCGGGGGTCCACGTTAATTGCAATTTTTTACACACAGTCTAATGTCGTTCTGAAACTCCCTGTGATCTAAAACATAAGTTGTATTCACAAAAAAACAAATGCTTGATCTAAATAGAAAAAGATCGCTTTTCAAGCTGAATTTTGATTAATACGCGTAGATAAATGTTGTTTGGACGGGGATGATTGCTCATTAAACTAATTTAACCGCGAAATAAAATTCACACAATCGACAAAGGTAAGTGTTTACCCAACCCTATTTACACAATCGGGTTGCCTGCAGGTTTACAACAAAAAGTATTTTATAGTAGCACCGCGTTGTTTGAACAACAAAGAAGTTTTAAAATACCTCGTATCTGAATGGAATCGGTGAAAAAGCAATTGAAATTCCACAGCATATAAATACCGAGACATCGGACTTTTATCGTTAGCAAGTTTCATCTTTACAGTTAACATTAACTTTCACTCTAAACTGTTGCCACTCGCTTCTTGCGGCGTATTAGTAGTTACGGGATTTTTCCAATATATTGGCAATTGTAAGTATAGTTTTTATCATTCGATAGCTTATTCCTTGGGGAAGGTTTCGGGCTATAATAACTGTCTGGCCCGGATTCGCCCGGAAGCACAGATTTGAATGCGGTTTTTATTATTCGAAAGCTTATTTCTTAAAGAAGGTTTACATCTATAGGCTCCAGTTAGCTCGAGCACACATAAAACTGATGTCAATCTAAAGAGTGAACGGACGAAGCGAGTGTGTAAATAATAATAATAAATAATTATAACAAATCAATAATGAATCGATAATAATAGTCAGTTTAGTAGTATTCAAAGCTTAAAAAGTTTAACTGACGATGTATTAATAATAATAATAATTTTATTTATCCAGTAATACATACAGATGTGGACAAGTCGTGGGAAATACATAATTAAACAAAATATGGACATTTTTCCAAAAGATAGTTTTTTAACTCAATGCTGAAATTTTTCATGCCAAACTTGGCCTTGATATGGTCTGGCAACCCATTATAAATGCTCACGACAGAACAGCGCAGACTTTGCTTATACTTTGAGAGGCGATGCACCGGGACTTCAAGATCTTTTCGTCTAGTGCTATACGAGTGTGTGAAATTATTTGAAAATAAGTTCGTGTTATTTTTTAAGATCATTATACTTTTGTATATATAAAGTGCTGGGACTGTATGTAATTCAAATATATTCAATTCTATTCTAAAATAATAAATAATTTTTATAACAATTTTCTACAAACAAATTCAATTGCATTAGCGAATTACAAATTCGAGCAGGTTTCAAGGTTCCAGGTAGTGGTATTTAAATGTACATATTTTTAAAATTTCTTGTTCAAGCAACTTTACTGTCTGGAAACTGTAATTCACTAATGAAATTTAATTCGTTTATGGAAAGTGATTATAATCATTTATTATTATAAACTAACATTCATTGTTATTCACAAGCTACTCAAATTTCTTATTTAATTAGTTTAGTTATTAATAACTATATTCTATTTTCAAAATTAAAGGAGTGGGTCATACACTTATATAATTCACAACAAGCGGTATAGTTTTTATGTGTGGGACGGGTATGCTTAATATTGGTTCATTGCTTTGCCGTTCCATTAAGTGAACCGTACTGTAATGATGCCTAACTCCTTCAATTTTGGTACCTTACTATATAATTCACCCGCTGTTTTGCTCTTGTGTTAATGTCGGTTATTTGGCACCCTGCTTGCTATGCTACTGATTTTATATAATATATCCCACCGCTAATATAAAGTACCTACGCACAGTGAAGTAAATTAGATTCATGCGGCTGAACGTATAACAAAATGCTGCACTTCTACTCCTTTGTGTCGTTGAGCTAGAGTGATACGATGGGAAGGTATCGCTGCAATGCTCATTACATACTGTTTTTAAGTATGTATGAGTGTGTCTATTATCGACGCGATCACAAGTTTAACTTCTGTAGTGTTTAGTGTAAAATACACGGGGTAATTTTTATTTTTTAACGGAATTATCGAGAAAATATTGGGACGAGAGTTGCCGAAAGCTCATTCGTCGATGAGACGAAACTACGCCACGCGTAACTGGTGCATTTACCCTACATACAAGTGTTCTATAGATTTGCATGTACATTTCCAAAAGACCGGATAATAAAGCATTGAGAACGAGTTCTGTAACACGCTGAATTATTTGTAGCTTTTACAAATTGTTCTGCCGTTCTATTTTGAAAATTTATTTGTCGATGCTTTACGGGTTTGTGTCCTATGGTAGACGCGCATTAAATCGATTCGGGCAGCCCGGAATGTCACATAAAACTTTGTTTACATTTATAAATATTTGTGTTATGTTGAATTTGAAAATAATATACACACATTTTCGCCATGACCACCACAAAAGGGGTGGGGGCTGACAGAACTCTAGTCAAGGAGCCTGGGACTAAGAGAAGTCAATTAAGAGATGAACATATGACAAAATCGAAACTGTATGTGGGAGGTTTGCCAAAGCCCAGCCCTAGGGGCCAGCTATATGATGCAGACATGGTAAATCGATTTCGACCACTTGAACTTCTGTATCTCTTTTAGTTTACGGGATATGGATGTTTATATATTACAGTATAAGGAAGTTGTATGGAACTAATTATACAATGGGATTTTTTTAATGAATAATTGATATCTTTGGTCATTACTGCATTATAGGTGTTTCTGATATATCATATATATTAATACGTTAAGGTTAAGATGTTTGCCTCCCTTTTTCGAAAAAACCACACAATTGCTCCACATAAATTTTATATCATTTTATAGATAATTGTTTGCTCTACCGACATCAACAACTAAACAATTTATTATTGCTTTTGTTTTTGTAAATTTATTAATTATTAAAATTATATATATAGATATACATTAAGACACAATACAGCAATGCTGCCATCTGATGGTTCTAACTTTGAAACAACGTCAACATGATTGACGGTCGGTAAATTTTTTTTGTTTAATTTTTAATCAAAATTCACGTATAAATACTTTTCGTATGGCGGCGCTTCAGCTCAACGTTTTCGATACTTGCGCCCCTATATGACAGTTTTAGAAAAATATTTTCTTGAACCGTCACTGAGCTTCGTAATGTAATACAACAAAAAGAAGAAAGTTATAAAGAGTGTGAGAAATTAGAAACGAATTTTAGTGCGAATTATTCGCACAGGTACCGCTAGTTTGGATATATTTGTGTAGTGTGGATAACTCAGTGAAAATTACATTGAAAAGTGCAGTACGCTAGGTTTACCAAAAGTATCGATTTGTTCTAGTACTTGCCAAATTCAGACATCTATCACGTGATCTACAATACACTACGTTCTCTTGCTCAAGAGTCGGGATTGCTAGTGCTTATTCTTTTAGTCCGACACTGAAATACTAGACAGGTAAATATATTTTACATTTTTATGTAACAAACGCAATAGTTCCAAAAGAATTACCACTTTTTGAAGTAAAACTTCTTTAGCGAAGGTATCTGTTTGACATTTCTGGTGACGCGTTACCCATTATGCGTTACGAAAAAGAAGAGGAAGAACGAATGCCTTGTTTATATTACTTCTAAACCGTTCTGTTCAAAAATTAGAGGGGACTCCTAAATCGTTCTATCCTAAAATTATAGGGAGCACTCCTAAACCGTTCTGCCCAAAAATTATTTTCCAATTTTTAAGTTTAACTTTTTAGCGAAGTATCTATTTGAAAAAAAGTAAAAATCGAGGGAAGTAGAACTGTCTCCGAAAGGAGAAGTTAGTTTGTCTCCTAAATTACAAGAAACTGACAAAGACAGAAGTTTATAGCGTGTTGCTAAGTACATGTGTACATGTGTAAATATTATTAATTAGTTTGATGTAACAAAAAATTAAACTTGGGAATAATATTAAAAACTAAAAAAATTAAACTTCTTATGTGAGCTTATTAGGGTGAGGCTTATTATTTTTTTTTATATTAGGTAAACGAGGGGGGGGGGCTCATACACCGTTTTGTCCAAAAATAAGGAGGGGGAATATTTTAACCGTTTTGTTCAAAATAAGAAACTCATTTTTTTATATTACGTAGATGAGGGGAGTTTATGTGGATAAGGCTCACACATTTTGCACTGAAGCACTATCAAACACACCTTTTATAAGTGGCAGATAGTATAGTAACGCATTCAGTTCCTTAGTCACTAGACTTCAATTATCTGAGCACAGCTTGTTTTTAACAGATTTAGCAGCTTTGTTTAATTATGTACACTCTCAAAACATATATAATTCATCATAATACAGTAGAGAAAAGGTCTTTGAATATGAGACGACAGCAAGCTTTTCAAGGCATCCTAAAAACATGTAAAAGTTTTGAATTTTTTATTTTATTCCTTTGCCTGTCTAGAATTTACTTCTCAGTTTGTAGATACAACAATTACAATAATAATAATAATAATAATAATAAATAATAATGCGTTTAACGTCCGTTTGTCGACTTTATGTCATAACAGACGCCATTCGCACCATTACTATTTTCCATCTACCACACTTCCCGTTATTTTTCTACATTTTTAAAACTTCAACTTATGTAATAGCAATGGGCGAATGAAGGAATTAGAGGAAATTAGGATAAGGCACGCAATTTTTGAACTAGGAGTTTGATGGGTAATCGGCCATGGCATCAAATAAGGAACCATCTCGATATTTATCTGGAATTAATTGAGGGAAAACATGGAAAACCTCAATCAAGATGGCCGGTACAGGAATTATCGTTTCTCGGCGAGAGGCAGTAGGAAAAAGTCCCAGTTACATCTGCCCCCGCCGGGATTCGAATCCGGACCTTCCGAATGCGGGTCTAGTGTTGTCACCACTACTCTACCCAGCTCGGTTTTACAATAATAGTATGTCAAAACGTTAAGCAGAATATTCCAGAAACGTGTAGAGATAAAATGAATCATCTACATGTCTTTATTGCAGGTATAAAAGGCGACTACGCCATCTTCGATCAACTAGTCGAACATACATAATACACGTTAATTATTTAATAATATTTTTTATACCAGTCTATTGAAAATAACGTAGTTAGGAAGACATATCTAAACGTTCATGACTTACTATAATATTACTTATTAGTAACTAAAACTGCTATATGACACATTGCGCCGCAGTGCGTCAAAATGGCAGGCCAGACGTCGATCAATCTCGTATGGGACCCTACGTACTGAAAATTGAATATCTCCGTTTATATCGAAATAAATTTTTGAAGTTTAACTTCTTTACCGACGTATCTATTTGAAAAATGTAAGAAATCGAGGGAAAGTAGAATAAACAAATAAAGGGGAAGTTAGTTTGTCCCCTAAATTACATGAAACTGACAAGGACAGAAGTTTATAGTGTGTTGCATTTTGATTCGCAAAATAGTAAGACAAGGATGATCGGCTTGAATATGGCGTTTAAAATTACGAACAATTGAAGTACAAAATAATTTCTGTAATTTGACGTACAAACGGTAGGAACTCATATATTTCATATAAATTCAGAAAGGAAAATATTAAACATCATATTATCTATTTTCAGATATCAGAACAATTTTCGGACTAAACATTTTTTAAATACAAGTATATGCTGAAACGTCACATAATGTGAAGTTATGTTGTTAATATACTACAGACAATTCATATTAAAAATGTTTTTCTGTAGATTATAGTATGTAAATAAAACTATGGTATGAATGTGACGATCTGTCCATGTGAGAATTTCACATGACATAAACATCAAAGTGCCGTCTTAAAATGTTTAATAGTTTCGCCGTAATTATAATATTAAAAACTGAAGAAGATAACCTTCTTATATGAGCTTATGAGGGTGAGAAACATTATAATTTTTTTCAGCATTTTTAGAGTTATCCTTATTA
The DNA here is from genome assembly GCA_034508555.1 of Venustoraphidia nigricollis. NCBI lineage: Eukaryota > Metazoa > Arthropoda > Insecta > Raphidioptera > Raphidiidae > Venustoraphidia > Venustoraphidia nigricollis. The sequence continues at coordinate 9,703 of JAVRKA010000013.1, forward strand.
TCATGATGGGACACTATTATTATTACTATTTGCTCAAGTGGAAACTTACAAATTCAGAAAAGTAGCCGGAGTGAGCGTTGGACGTATTCAGCCCGTAAAAACTGATATTCTAGCAGTGTTGGGTAACTCAGATCTGAACCGGTTCAAAGAGCCGACTCCAACAGAAGATCCGTGAGAGCCGACTCACTTTTTTTGAGCCGACGGATCAACGGATTCGCATAGCTCAGTGAAACACACAGAAGCACATTTTACACTTACGTATCAGTTCTTGCTTTGATGCATCTGTCAGCTCAAATGACTCATGCATCACATGTTTGGCTATGCATTCTTGATTCTATACAGGCCGTGATATGATTGACTGAACTAGGTAACTCAGTGGCAGACTGCAGTAACATATTCAGAACTCGGCTCTTTTTGAACCGGTTCAGTGAGCCGGCTCACATACGGGATCCAGATGCAAAGATGCAGATCACTAAAAAGACCCGTTTTTCCCATCTCTATATTCTAGTTGGTATAGAATTCAATGTCATTCGTGAGCTACTCGCGCCGCAGGTCTACATAATTTACAAAAACATTTAATGTTTTTTATAGACACGCTATTAACACATACTTTTTATATAGAATATCGTTTACGATCCACTCATTAGATGGAAGACTGAAAACAAACAGATTAACAAAACCCTGCGGTAACATTAATTATTTTAAAAGCTTTCGACTGTGAAGTTTTGTCTACAGTTTTACTTTGTTCTGTACAATATTTGCATTCATGATCAAAATCTAGCGACGCATTTCAACACATGCAACATTCGCAAGGCTACATAGTTATGTCACAAAAGAGACGAAGCACTCATACGTCGCAGAACGCAATAGCCGTGTTCGCGACTTGAAGATTCGTGATCTTCAAAACAGAATAGAATAGAATCTCTCTATACAGTATGTAAAAAGAAAATGTGCACTAGAGATTGCTATGCTGAATCCAGCAATCCAGTTGGATCCAACTAGAGATGGGAAAAACGGGTCTTTTTAGTGATCTGCATCTGGATCCCGTATGTGAGCCGGCTCACTGAACCGGTTCAAAAAGAGCCGAGTTCTGAATATGCTACTGCAGTCTCCACTGAGTTACCTAGTTCAGTCAATCATATCACGACCTGTATTGAATCAAGAATGCATAGCCAAACATGTGATGCATGAGTAATTTGAGCTGACAGATGCATCAAAGCAAGAACTGATACGTAAGTGTAAAACGTGCTTCTGTGTGTTAAGTGTTTCACTGAGTTATGCGGATCCGTTGATCCGTCGGCTCAAAAAAAAGTGAGTCGGCCATCACGGATCTTCTGTCGGAGTCGGCTCTTTGAACCGGTTCAGATCTGAGTTACCCAACTCTAGATCCAACACATTTTTGACCTTGCAGGATCCAACATCTGACCTTGATCCAGGTGGTGCGGATCCGCAATCAGCTAATAACAAGTAATTAACTGGGTCTGAGAAGGATTATAATAAGATATTGAAGAGAGAAAAGGCACTTTATGAAAGTGAGGGAGTAAGAAGTGAAAATCTAACTTTAATCTATGAAACCAACCAGCGCATAAAGACAGAGAGCCTTTTCGCAGCCGGGTATTTTGCGGTTTTTTAAGAAGTAGGCTGGGAGATAACAAAAGATATCTAATAGCCCGAGAGCTGTTAGACATTTTTGAGTAGGTATTTGAGGCACTGTGAAAATTTGTACAACACCTCTTTAGTAATATCCGAATACAAAAACGCAGACCTAGCTGAAGGGTAGCGGGGCTTAACCGACCCTTAAATTTTTAATCACCTAGCAGGTAAAATGTCCCACCGACACGACCTGTCTTTTTTGAATATATCTATTTTTAGCTACCAATCTTATATGTTTAAATTTCAGCGTGTCTCAAATACATTTTTTAAATATTTTAAGAATATAATTTTGCAAACACCTGGCTAAGTTTTAGACCCGATTAAGAAATCTGGCTTTTGATTTTTCAACTCCTTAAGTACTAAATTTCAAAATGTCTCAAGGGCTTTTTATTGCGAAAAAAATTTTGCTATTTTATATTCGGATATTACTAAAGAGGTATTGTACAAATTTTCACAGCACCTCAAATACCTACCCAAAAATGTCTAACAGCTCTCCTACTAAAGGGTTAGAGAGAGGTGAATTACAAAATTTCAACACCATAACGACCGTAAATAAATCAATAATTCATTGTGCAAAAAATATTTGTGGAATGAAAGAGAAATTAATAGCGAAACTTCAAGCCTAAATAAATCAATATTAACAAAGTCATGGCCCATTCTGATCCATTCATGTTAAATTCCCTATGTACACCTTGCATGGTTACATACAGTATATAATATGAGGTGATTGATTAAATAATAAGATACGTGGTTATGTCAGTATTTATATTCCCAATCAGATCACGTGCCGTCATTTTGAAGATTTCACAACTTGAAGCGAGACAGCTATCGTACCAGGAGCGTAGAATTATCGTAAATGGCACAGAATTATCGTACTTATCAAAATAAAGTCTATAATGAATAAATAAATCAAATTAAACGTAATTTTGATATTTTTGCAAATGCTTTATAGTTTATTACTTGTAAACTACCGTTTTGCAATTAAAATAACATTTTCTTTATACCCGGTCGAAAGTACGTACTTTCGACTTCGATTTTAAGGCAGAAAGCCTAACAATTATGCACTGGTGGAATTACTCGTATACGTCATTTGGAACAGCGGGACGAAACAGTTTTCTCGTGCACACTGATACGTGAGAATGGTGAAAGTACGTACTTTCGACCAGGTATAAAGAAAAATAATATACCTACACCACACGGCTAGAAAGGTGAAATTCCTGCACTGCGCGACATATGATGCACTCGGTTTCGCTTCGAACATTACGTGTCGCGCAGTGCAGGAATTTCAACTTTTTGTCCTTGCGGTGTAATATACTATTTTTAATTACATGTTTTACGTTTGGCACAGGCCTAAACCAATTCTTCCTCCACTTTAAGAAGTGGTGTCAACATTTTAAATTCATTCGGAAAAACTGCACTTTCGAAGATCCAGCGAGCTAACATTTCGAATTTATGAAGAAAAATTGAATATGATAGGATAATAGGTTTATGGAAATTATCGTACAACTTGCGTACGATAGTAATGTGATATTGTACATCGAACATCGAACGAAATAATCTATGTGCGATAATTATCGATACGGCTATTGTCAGAAAATCTGGTTTGACAAAAGTTTAGATTGTGATCACATATTCTGTAGTGAAGCTTTTGTTTAAAAGGATATCGCTTCCATCGATGAGTATTTAAAATTAGTAATTTTATTCGTAATTCTGATATGCATACTTATAGCACCCGAAACAATAATAATATATATATATATATATATATATATATATATATATATATATATATATATATATATATATATATATATATATATATATATATTATATATATATATATATATATATATAAAATATATATATATATATATATATATATATATATATATATATATATATATATATATATATATATATATATATACAAAAATATAGAACCACTAAATCCAGCAATAGTCTGCTTTGCAAGGGGATACATTATTAGTGTATTTGCCATATGGCAACATACACTATTGGCGTCGGTCGGATGGCGGGACCTAGGGGTCGGACCAAAATTTCTCGACGTTTCATAACCTCCTAAACACTTCCGAAAGAGTTAATTGATTTCAACGAAATTTGGCCCACGTGTTAGAATCCATCACCGCAAGAAGCCTATTTAAAATGGGCCTAATCGGGCTATTTTGAGGGTAGTTTTTAGGGGTTGAAAAATGTTTTTGGGCCCCAAAATACCGAAAAAATTCTCCGAATCGTTTCAAAATTGAAATTTAACCCTCTGGTAGTAATTAAAAAGTGTCTCCAAAATTTTAATAAAATCGGCCCGACAGGACCGGACTTACAAATTTTTTGAAAACACTAATTTGCAGATAGTGACTTATTTATTGAAGGGTGTTTTTAATTCGGTGTAGACCTTAGATTGATAATAATATTACAATTAGGAAAAAAAATGTTATTTTAAGGGGTGTATTAAGGGGTTAAATTTTTTATTTGCCCAAAAACAAACTTAATTTCACATAATAAAAGTATAAAACCACACGGCCCGGGTTTTTTATAATATGTAACCTCCAGATATAAAAGCTTTGTATTGCTTTTATATCAATTTTCAAAAATAAAGTAAAGAAATTGCTGATAAATAGTTGTCCATACGATTGCCGCGTGCAATTCTAGGACAAAATTTATTTAATATTTTTTATGTCTGACGCTTTATACCTCTTGCTTTCTAATAAAGTAATCATTCTATTCTATTCTATTCTACAATCCTTTTGTATTATAAGTCACTTTATAAGTTTTCTTTAATTTTGAATCACGATGTATAATTTTGCGTTCTAAGTTTACGAGTAGGTAAAGTTATACAATTAGGCTGGCGATTATTAAACTTTATTACCGTCGTCCGGCATAAATACGTAAATTCATCATCTGGAAGACAAATCTGAGAGTATAATATAAAGTTATATAAAGTTCGGCTGATGGAGAACTGCGCCCAAAGTGTATGGCTTGACACAAGCTTCTGTAAATCCCCTTCTGTATTTATGCAGCTGTTTATTATTGATTGTCCACCGACCACCACACTAGCCGTCGGAGATCGAATTTCATACTGAAAATGCATTATACCTACTGCCTTCAGGGCAGTAGTCAGCACAAAGCCAGGAAGGGCTTTGCTCTTCCTGAAGAGAAACCATGTCCTTCCAATAAAAATTTTGAGTATTTCTTCTATTATAAATTTTAGATCTATAGTAATTTCAGAGGTAGCGATAAGATATTTATTTTTCAATTTTTAACAACTACGCAGTAAATCTTCAACATGGCTACACATAAATTAAAAATTTGTCCAAAAATAATAAAAAATACATATAATTATAATGAAAAACATTAAAATAAACATCACGAAAATACGAAAAAAACGAACGACTTACGAAAAACGAAAAAATGAAACTTATAACCTTCTTACAAATTTTACTAATTACTAAATACTTTTGAAAATGCTATAAAGTTAGCGAAACGTCAAGTTTTAATATGTTTAATTGTAGTACTAATGTTTTGACAATTAATTCAAAAAGTGTAATATTATAGTTTTTGAATAAAAAAAAAGCAAATAGGCTAAGTTTTAGACCCGATTAAAAAATCTGGCTTTTTTATTTTTCAACTCCTTAAGGCTGTCGGATGCTTTGAATTTAAGCCAAAAATAGAGCTTCGGCTGTCAACTGATTGTAGACTTATTCGTCAACATTTTGCAAAAATTCTTTCTCTATAAGGAAGATAAAGGACAAATCTAGGTCTCTAATGGACTACTTTTGTAATTTATGTACGATTTACTAGAAAAAATTTGGCATTAATTGTGCTAAAAAAACACACGTTTTCAATGTCATACTATGACCTTATTCGTACTTATTTCAGAAAACTGTTCCATCACAAACCTAAAGTGACTCTTCCTTTTTCGGAAAAGTCTTTTAAATCTTCAAAATATTTCTAAAAATTAGAGTAATCAGTTGACAGCGGCACCCTTGCAATAAAATTTTTTAGCCTCGTAGTTGGCACTAGCCAAAAATTGAAACGTGCGGATGATTTGAGCGAGACAAAGCTAAAGAAGGCCATACTCACAATATGTCTTTTTCTTACCTCGCCCCTTACCGCTGGGTCTCAGCACAAACAAAATTCGGAGCGTTCCGACAGCCTTAAATACTAAATTTCAAGCTATTAAAATTCAAAAAGCCTCAAAGATTTTCTATTGCACAAAAATTTAAAAATCGGTTAAGCCCCGCTACCGTTCAGCCAGGTCTGTGTTTTTGTATTCGGATATTACTCAAGAGTTATTGTACAAATTTTCACAGTTCCTCAAATACCTACCCAAAAATGCTTAATAGCTCTCCTACTATCTCTAGAGTCTAGACGCGACGGTTCTACACATAATTAAGATATCAGCAGTTTTATGACAAACATTAATTAAATTTCAAAACGACTTGGGCTTTAATATTAGGAAATAAATTACATGTTCTGGTAGTCAGTTTCAATAAACATTATTTGAATATTCATTAAAAGAGGACAGACAACATGAGCGATAATTTAATAACGTGAACAAAAAGGAAATACAATTTATAAACATCTCTCCGGCGCATTGTCGCGCAACAAATAGCTGTTATGGTCAATATGTTCTGTTAATGTAGATTGTAGGATGTACAAATAAAACATAATGTAGTGAAATGTAGAGCGACTTTATTGTGTTGTAAACACCTAAACTGCGATTCACAACAACGTAACATTGCCGCATTTTTATGTCTTTCAGAATGTGCCTCATACCCAGTACTCAAATTCGGTCTTATTTTTCTTGATACAGTCAAAGCCCTCTAAGTGCACAGCTCGGAACCCCTACGATCTTTTTCATCCCCACTCTTCTAACTCCTATAGCTATCTTTATTCAATCAGATGCTATAAACAATATCTCTAAAACTCTATGAATATGATGGAAATGGAAAGTTTGAAAATAGCGCGCTTACGGTCGCACGTGATTGGTCGCAGATTATTCGAAGTGGGGGCTGGGGAACGTGCACTTAGAGGGCGAGTTCGTGTGCAGTAAGAGAGCGTGTGCATTTAGAGAGCGTGCACTTAGAGGGCTTTGACTGTACAAACATTCAAAGATAAAACCACCGTTGGGCGTCAAATTGATCTCTTTTGACGTAGGACTTAAACAGTTGTTTTATCTTTACAGACGCTGATGACCTTAGCTATAGAGTGTTTGTTTTTATCTGATTTATTTTTTCTTGTTCTCGGGTTCGCGTTCAAAAGATGTTTAAAAAAGCGTTTAAGATTTTGATCAGATTGATTTCTTTGAAATAAATTACTTTTTTGAGCACGGAAAACCGCGTCGAATGGTGTAAAGCAGATTAAAATCGAACGACGCGTTCAAAAGATATCGTAGTTCAAAAATTTTCAAAATAACATTTTCTTTAAATAATTCCCAAATGTTTAAGCTTGAATAAGTCAGGACGTATTGACACTACATTTTTCTTATAACTTTCTTTAATGTTACATCATAAACACAATAAGTAAGTAATTAAGTAAGCTCTTTATTTCAATTGATGAGAAAAAAACACTCACATAGAAAACGTCAATTAAATAGTATCAATTTATTGTAACGTTTTCAACACATGGCAGGAAGTTTTAGGGTTGGTTCACAGGTCAACCGGTTTTCACATTTTTATTACAAGTATACGAGTTTTACTCCTGTAGTGTGTAGTGTAAAATACACAATCACTTTTTTTTCAAAAGCGCCTAGTTTTGCGGTAAGTACAAACTGAATTGAATTCACATGATTTTTTAGAGTCGATTGAAAACTGTCAGGGAACGACTTTTTTATTTATCCACAGAATATTTACAAGGCTGCATATTATATGTGCATATACAAATACGGGTTGGCCATTGACGCACTTGAAACACCTCTTCTGAGGTATTATTGAGATATATAAATAATTCAGCAGTGCGTTGTTTTAAATCAAGCTTTAGACCAGATACTCAGTGTACGTAATAAATGTTAATATATAAAACAATAATTGCGCTCGTGAAACTCAACTCACAAATTCAGACGCAATTAAAACAGGATTTTATCAACAGTTCGAAACCAAAATACAAAAGTTTCCACAAATCGTCACGAGTTGACGTTGCTTCTTTCAGACGCGTACTGCATCGGCATCGGTTAAATCCAGCAAAGCACAGAACAATTAATCAGAACTTTAAAGAAAAAGTTACAGAAATGACTGTTGAATTGATTAGACCGCATTTTTATGACCACTATGCAGGCATGAAAAGCAGCTATTTTATATTAGAGGGGGATGTACTTAGGTATATGTTTTCTATTCCTGAGAATGGACTTATTGTCCGAAACGATCGTCGAGAAATAATTTAAAAATAATTGTTGTAGAATTTTCAAGTGTTATTATTAATCATGTTCTACCAATTGCCGAGTGAATTATCAGTGCAAATTATATTCTATTTGTTTGACAAATTTCTAACACAACAGGTTATTTACATAATTACTATAATAGTAAATTACCACTGATTTTTACTTCAGGCACTAGTGTTAAATTGGTCATTTTACAACCGCTATATAGACGTGAAAAACAGTTACTTTACCTCCTGCTTTTTATACCTCTATAGCAGTTGTAAAATGACCAAGTTAACACTAATGGGTAAAGTAAAACAAAAGAAATGTAGTCGTACTACCATTTTCATAGTAAATGAATGCAAATCCAACGCAGCCTACAATTGGAAGGGAACTTACTCAAAATTGAACTGTAAACATTAAGTGAAAATCAGCTATTTTATAGAGGTTACGTGCAAACAAGATCATATGTATCTCGTGCGTGATGATATATTATAGCTCATGTCATCACACACTAGAAACATAATACATAGTATATACTATTATATCATCTTATAGTCTTATAGAATTATGGAATTTACGGACATGTCCAACATGTATGCTATCTCAAAAAGGGTCAAATTCATCTGCCTGTAAGTGTAAATAAGATATAATTGGAAGCTAATTACTTTGGTTGTCGAGCGTTTATAATCTACAATAAACAAAGCGATATTCATTATTGTACAAGTTTAACTGCTTGCAGATCGTGAGGACATCAGAGAGGTAATCTCTGTGAAGCTGTACATTTTATGTATATGGCTTCCATGTTAAATGGCGCTTGCGTTTATCGCGACTTCGTTGTTTAAACGCCAGTCCTAATTATTACGCACATACATACAAAGCAAACTACAGGCGTAACCCGTTTAACGCCACCCCCGCACAGTGTTATTTATTTCAACAATGTATAGTGTGTTCATGGTGTTGATACTAAACATTTTATTTTGAATGGGTCAAAAAAGCACACCTTAGTATGATAATTTTGATGCATCTCTCTACAAAATAGATTGTGTTATGTAATAGAGAGATGGCTGGAATTTTTTGATCTGTACCACCATCGCAGTAATCAGTATCGATAAATATACAGTCAAAATCGGTTATAACGACATCGAAGGGTCTACTCATATTTGGTCGTAAAAACCGATAATCGTAACAACCGATGATGTTTTCGAGGTACAAAGTATAATTTTTTATTAAGTATGTAGTATTATTGAATGTGTAGGTACATATAAATTCATAGATATTCATAGGAATAATATTCACATTATCATTATTCTGTATTTATATAAAATCTGTAATTTTAGTCTGTTTGGAACACGTCTGTGTATACGAATTTTGTTTACAATACAGCTGGTCGTTCTAACAGATATAATTCTCCGAAGATATGAAGATATTACATTAAATGTAGTCGCTTAATGCGGTATGTCGTAATAAGCAATGTCGTAAAAAGAAGTGTTTTTTATAAAGCGATCATATAGCATTCAGCCGGGACCTATGATTTTGGGCATTATAACCGGTATGTTGTTCTAATCAATGTCGTCGTAAACGGTTTTGACTGTATATATACGTATTTACGAATCTTGACCTGGTATTAAATAAGTCTTGGCATTACAGAAATATAAATCCAATCCCGAAACACGCTTAAAATAAATCTGGATTTACGGATTAGAAGGTCCACCCGTACAGATTTAGTTGACGGTCCTGTTTCCAGATATTACCTTCAACGTTAAACGAGGTACGCCTGTATTTATTCAACATCCTTGTGTACATAGTGCGTGTCTATTTGTATGCGGAAGTATATCAAGAATCAAGATGGATCGAATAATGAAAATGATGTTTACAAAAAGAAGTGTTATGCTTCCCGAATGGTAAGCATCTTTCCTTTCGGCATTATTATCATTTCCACGAAGTTTAGTATAATTACTGTCGATATTATGTTAACAATAGTTATTATCAAGTTGGTAGTCAAGTGGTGAAAGCTAATGTCAGATCCGTATTCGGAAATAACTGGATACGAATCATGATGGTCGTAGAGATTCAAGATATTACTCGCTATTGGTCAGAGTTTAAAAATCTGTGATCGCTATTGGTCTGCGTTTGAATCTCTGAGTATGCTATTGGTTCGAATCTGAATCTTTGCGAACGTTATTGGCCTGCGTTTAAATCTCTGCGCATGCCAACGGTACAAATCTGAATCTTTGTGAAAGCTATTGGTCTGCATCTGAATCTCTGTGTATCTCATTGGTTCGAGCATAATTAGAAAAGGAAGTGGAAAGGCACCCATCACTGTTTTACTTTTTCTGCATTAATATATCCATATTTGAGAGTAGTAATGGTGAATAAGATTACCATTATACCGAAAAACAAACGAAACGTATTATTTTTGTTATTACCTAATTTCTTGTTTTGATAACATTTAAAATTATAAAAATCCATTTATCAGTTTAATGTTTTAAGATAATTTATTTGTAATCAATATTATTGTTTTGATAACTCAAATTATAGGCGATAAATAATAATAAATAAAAGATATTTGCTACAAGTAGAACATAATAATTAACATTCTATTAACACATTTATGATAAACATTTGAATGCTATAAAAATAGCTCTTTGGAAATTTGAAAACAGTTTTGTCTGTAAAATAAATATGGATACAGTGTGTTTAAATATTTGGGACGTCGTGAACGCTTTTTTTTAATTAAAAAAAAAACGAATTATACACAGCCACCTTCACGTTTGTCTTATGTGTAGCGTAAGAAAATTTTATTTCACAAATAACTTTTTCTCGTTAATTAATTATACGTGAAAAGTAAGTGTATGCAAAAAATGTGGAATGCAAAAAATCTCGATTTCAGTCTTGTAAAAGCATATCACAACAGATTACCCACCCCTGTGTCATACAACTGGGATATCCTACATGCAAGGTTAGCTTACAGAAGTTGCCTCGTTCCACTGAAAGCGCGAGAATGACGTCAGCTGGCAGACCGTTCATATTTTTATCAACCTATAATGACAATATCTAAAAATGTCATTTATATTTAACTTATGTAAATCTTTTGCCTTAATAATTCAATTTCAAGCAAATAATATCAATAATTGGTCTTTTTAGTGTATTTGCCATATGGCAACATACACTATTGGCGTCGGTCGGATGGCGGGACCTAGGGGTCAGACCAAAATTTCTCGACGTTTCATAACCTCCTAAACACTTTGGCACCATTTTTAAAAATGCTTATATATATATTATATATATATATATATATATATATATATATATATATATATATATATAGGTATATATATATGTGTGCGGGCTATAACTTTCGAAGGAGTTAATTCATTTTAACGAAATTTGGCACACATGTTGGAATCCATCACCGCAAGAAGCCTATTTAAAATGGGCCTAATCGGGGCAATTTAAGGGTAGTTTTTAGGGGTTGAAAAATGTTTTTGGGCTCCAAAATACCGAAAAAAATCTCAGAATCGTTTCAAAATTGAAATTTAACCCTTTAATAGCAATTAAAAAGTGCCCCCAAAATTTTAATAAAATCGGCCCTACAGGACCGGATTTAAAAATTTTACGAATGACTAGTTTGCAGATAGTGAATTATTTACTGAAAGTTGTATATAATTTGATATAAAGGTTCGATTGATAATAATATTGCAATTAAGAAAAAAAAAATGTTATTTTAAGGGGTGTATTAAAGAGTCAAATTTTTAGCTTGCCCAAAAATCAACTTAAGTTCGCATTATAAAGCCACACTGCCTGTATTAGCAAATACACTATATTGTCGGCAGGGTTTTGGCACTGCGACCCGGGTTTTTCATTAGTTGTAAGCGAATGTTTGACTTATAGTATTCAAACGGATATTAATCAGTATTCGTATATGGTGGTGTTGATCCAATAGAATGTCACAGTAAAGGAAGATTTGGTTTGAGGATCAATAAATAAATAAGCTTTACCAAATTTTCGCTAATGGCCATTAGCGAAAATTTGGTAAAGCTTATTTGTTTATTGATCCTCAAACCAAATCTTCCTTTACTGTTAATCAGTATTGTTCTAGGAATTGTGTACTGGTCTATGTTATGTAAGCTGCGTATATTGATATTGCAAAGACTGTAAGTGGATGCAGTAGCATTCTGAGTTCACATTGATTGTATTGCTGAATTGAATATACTTTATTTAATTTTGAATACATACTTGTTTATTTATAGGTATCATCATTTCATATCCTACTTACTTTGACATATTTCGTTAAATACTGTTAGTAAAATTTATAAATGTTGAAATAAAATGATAAAACCAGTAAATTAACACGCAGTCATTATTAAATAAAGTATATTCAATTTAGCAATACAATCAATGTGAACTCCATCCGGTGTCAACACGGAATACTAGTGCATTCGCTTACAAACTTTACAATATCAATAGACACACTTTACATAACATAAACCATTACGCAATTCATTGAACAATGCTGAATAACATTCGTTTAAATACTATGGGTTAAACATTCGTTTACATAAACAGCCTTTACGACGCAATTAAATGGCAGACGCGTCGAATGACGCCATCCCTCCAATACTATCCAACGGAACGAGACAGCCTCTGTAATCTGGTACCCTTGCAAACATGTAAATAAAGTGTCCAGTCCATTATGGCGCTAATGTAACGTTGACTCGTTCCACTGCTCATCCAATCTAACGTATATTAAATCCTGATAAACGTTGGTTAATGTTGTGTGAGTACATAATCACACAACATTAACCATCAAAAATATTAACAGCAGCGCATTCACTAAGAAATAATTGAATGAAATGTGAGAGGTAATTGCGTGTATTAATTAAATTGATAATCACGGAAACAACGAGTGATCAGCTAATTCTAACTTTCCACAACACACGAGTCATAATAGTTTGAGATTAAAGATTAAAATAGAATAGGGTGGTCTCTTGGCCCAAATGCACCACACTCTGAAAGGATTTTTCTTTTTACTGGATTTAGTCAGCAAATAATCTGGATCTTCTTATGAGCTCCCGAAGATTAGCTACTAAATTGTCCTATGGAACTATTCCAACCTCATCAATATAACCAAAGATGGCTGTCCTACTGTAGGTTAGAGCTTCACATTCGAACACGATATGGATGGCTATTTCATTCTTCATTTCGCGAAATCTACATAGTGTTGATTCCTGCTGTATCCCCATCACATGGCGGTGTTTTCTCAGGAAAGCTTGACTGGTTAAAAGCCCAATCACCTTTCTGAGTGTCGACCTGTTGAGTCTAATTAAGTCCTCAGTTAGCTTTGAGGAAGCGCTACAATCACCTTATTTCCAAGTTTGTTACCTAAAACTAGGTCCCAATCTGAAAGATGCTGCTCGCAAGTCCATCTCCGGATAGTTTGCTGAACATTTCTATAGGAAATTCCGCAGAATGGTTCATGTCCAATGAATTTTTCAGAAGCTCCTGGCAAGGGTATCTGCTCTTTCATTGCCACGAATTCCTTCATGGCCTGGTACTCACATAATGTGAACTTTGTTTGGTTATTTAGAAGTCGGTGACAATCCCAAACCAGCTTACAGTTGAATTTGTAGGATAATAATAGTTTGAGATACGTACTATAGTAATAAGTAATGTAAAAAAAATATAATTATTATACCCCCGCGAGTGTTCTTAAATTTGTCGCCCCATGTACGTCTTCTATTTTTCCAGTTTCGTTAAATAAGTTGAGATTTAGTGAAATTTATCATTAATAAAGAATCAATGTTTCCGTGATTTGCCATCTCTTGGCAGTGGCACTCGGTGTGCAGTTCACGTAGTGCAGAAGGTGGTCCTGGTCACAACCAAGAGCAGTAGATTACAGAGGTTATTTTGTTCCATAAATGACGTCGGCTGGCGGACCGTTCGTATTTTTATCAACCACACAATACCGACTATCAGGTACGCCGGATGACGTCAACTTCCACTATTATTCAACGGAACGAGGAAACCTCAGTAAATTATTGACCATGGACATAACCAAAATAGTACGTTGCGTAATAAACCTATACCACGCTATATACGGCTCAAAATATTTCGTTATAACGCCCAAAAAAAGTGTATCGAGGGATACACTCAGCCATTACTTGGTTACAAACCAATAAAAAAATAAGCAGAAAGTAAGGCGAAACAGACAACGTTGGACTAATGTTCGTTATACGGTTTTTCGCTTTACGGTCAACTTTTCCAGAACATCTAGCTCGGAAAGCGAGTCATGGGTGTATCGAAAATACTAACAACAATATTGGCTTTTAACTCATTGAAGTTGTCTGAAGTTTTTCACAATGAATTTTTCATCAACTGAATATTTTTTTAGAAATGAACAAACTCGTAAAATTGGGAACAACCTGTACGTAAATATTGTCTTTTTAAATCGATTGCATCATTCGTAATTCACTTTTTTTCATTACTGACTGTTCTCCTACAACTACAATAGGTGTTGAGGAATTAATTCTGAACGCTTAATTTAATTTTTGAGGTAAAAAATGAAATGCGTGGGTGTGCCTTACCTCATTAATAATTAATTTATATGCTTTATTAGTCATTGTTTCCCAGAATGAATGAAACGATAACGAAATTATAACTCATAATAATATGAATTAATGAATAAACATCTACTTGGTTTTAATTAAAAATATACTAATGGAAAACTAATAATGGCAGAGATATTAAAATATTCATGATGACTTAATTAATAATTGTTATATTATATTCAATGTTTATTAAAATAATTAAATTCTTATGGTGCTTTTTTACATTTACTGTAAATACAAAAAATGGTACGCTCTGCAGAAGTTATACTTCTTTGGCGTGATCGCGAATAATTGATATTCATATTTTCGTTAAAGATATACATTAATAGAATAGAATAGGATGTTTAGAGAGATGATAAATATAGCTAAAAGTTAGCCTGTTCACTTTAATGACACTAACTTCATGGTGTCTCATCTTCGTTGCATGCTGCGTGCGCAACTTCCGTAACAGAAAAGTTTGCCCTCAATGCGTCAAAAGAAGTATAACTTCAAAAACTTTATAAGCAGATCCTGAACCCAGGTTTGTTTGAGGGACTCGATATTCTTATTTTATTAAACATTAAATTTTGTACAAATTGAATTTAAGACCACCGATAAACTTTGACAGATGAATAACTCATCTAGTTTCAAGAAAAAAATGGTATATTAAGTGTTAACATATTATGTATTCCATTTAACTTATTTAAGGAATTAAACATATAAACATTCGTTGCTTTAACATAACATTCGCGGCTTTTTTGTTTTTTGTTTTGTTTTTTTAATTAGATGAGCTTTCATCTGTCAAAGTTTGTCGGTGAGCTAATAAATCATCTCATATAATTTAGGTAAATAGCTTTTCATATTACTGTTAAAAATAATCCATAATCCGGAAAGCCATAAAATGTAGGTTGTGGTACCGCGACATCGCGTTCTAATACAGTTCGAAGTATAAACTATAAAATTTTGTACTGAAAAACATTGCTTTTCTCATTGGCTGTTTGAATAAAACACAAAAGTGAGTTTCAAGAAATGGAACTTCCTGTCGTGTTTCGTACCGATAATACCTATGAAAAATGAAAGCCCGTATTTTACTCACCCGGCACAGAATTTTTTCTGCACAGTTCTTATTTTATTGTAGATTATAGACGCTCGACAATATAGGTCATTAGAGTCTTTATTACATCAAATAACATAGTCACTTAAAAATAAACGACATCACAAAACATCCATGAGCATCAGAGGGTGATTCGAACTCACGACAGTGCGGTCAAGAAGCCAGCACGCTAACCACTGGACCACACTGTCCTCTCCACGCTTCTGATAACAAGCATACAACAAACACGTCGAATTTTTTTGAAATCAGTAAAAATTCCATTATAATAGAGTTGGGTAACTCAGATCTGAACCGGTTTAAAGAGCCGACTCTGACAGAAGATCCGTGAGAGTCGACTCACTTTTTTTTGAGCCGACGGATCAACGGATCCGCATAACTCAGTGAAACACTTAACACACAGAAGCACATTTTACACTTACGTGCCAGTTCTTGCTTTGATGCATCTGTCAGCTCAAATGACTCATGCATCAGATGTTTGGCTATGCATTCTTGATTCTATACAGGTCGTGATATGATTGACTGAACTAGGTAACTCAGTGGCAGACTGCAGTAACATATTCAGAACTCGGCTCTTTTTGAACCGGTTCAGTGAGCCGGCTCACATACGGGATCCAGATGCAAAGATGCAGATCACTAAAAAAAGACCCGTTTTTCCCATCTCTACATTATAACGTTATAAAATCAAGGAGGTACCTGTCTAAATAGTAATACAGTCAAAACCGCTTACGACGACATCGCTTAGAACAACATACCGGTTATATATTGACCAAAATCATAGGTCTCGGCTGAATGCTATATGACCGCCTTATAAAAACACTGCTTTTTACGATATTGCTTATTACAACATACCGCATTAAGCGACTACATTTAATGTAATACATTCATATCTTCGGAGAATTATATCTGTTAGAACGACCAGCTGTATTGTAAACAAAATTCATATGCAAAGAAGTGTTCCAAACAGACTAAAATTACAGATTTTATGGATACAGGAAAATGACAATGATAATGTGAATATTATTCCTATTAATATCTATGGATTTATATATGTACCTACACGTTCAATATTACTACAAACTTAATAAAAAATTGCTTTGTCCCTCGAAAACATCACCGCTTGTTACGACTGTCGATTTTTACGACCAAATATGAGTACACCCTTCGATGTCGTTATAACAGATTTTGACTGTATATAACAATAAGTAGCCCTTTTAAAACGAATTCGATATTTTGAAACGAGTAAAAGTTTCAAAAACATCGCACGAGTTCCAAAAAGGAGGCTCCTCTGTACACTTCTTACGCAATAGAAAATATAATATCATATGCTATTCATGACCTAATAATAATGAGAAAACAATAATTAATCGAATATTAATATATATTTCTTCAATATTCTGCACCCAGTGAACCCGGCGCCTATAGTGCCACCTTTCTTCACGAGATTCATGAAAATTGTTATTATTTCATATAGTATGAGAAAGAATTTAATAAAGAATTTAATTACTCTCATTTGCTACCACACAAACAACATTCTTTATTGGCTACAACAAATAATAAAAGTCATAATGTTGACATGTATGTACTACTTTAATCACGAGACATATCGGTATGAGCATGAAGCTGGAGGAACCAATAGAACCGTGTTTTATAGCATGATGTGAGATTTGAGTGGTGTAGTGCGTACGTGCGATTTTCACTCCTCTCGCTGCATTTCAATTTACGCGGTGCCGTACCATGACTAACTCCCTAACTACGATAGTAATTTAATTCGTTAATAATCAAATAGCTCATCGAATACAATTAAAAATTCTTTGTTATTTGTAATAGCTTATTTAAACAAGGTTCGTTTACGGAAATAAAAATACGATTCTTTCAATGAGATACTTGATTCTAATTATATTTTGAAAATTTCAAAATCGATTTTTTTTATCTTATTAAATAGTACAATATGTTTAAAATATTCTCCGAAAATTTCAAATCGATCCGAGTAAAATTCTAAGAGATAGACCCTTTGGAAGTTCCGCCCATCAGGCCACGTCAGTGCAACGCTTCGCAGGTTAAACGCGTTTATCTCAAAACTCAATTTTTTAAGTCGGTGGACACGATTTCTCGAAAAGTTATGAAGCGATTTTGTTCAAATTTTGCACACATCTTTGAAATAACATTATCTAGTCACTGAACGAAGGCTTTTTTTTTACTACAACTAATTTTTTCGAGCCAATACATGGCGAAAATTTGACCAAAAAATGTGTTTTTTTGTTCAAAGTCTGTCAAAAATTCAAATTTTAATTTTTTTTTTCTTCATCCAATAACTAGATTTATCCATGCACTAACGAAATATTTTTGGTTTTTTGATTTTGGAGGAACCAATAATGAGTTATTCTGTCCACGGCAAGAGCATTTTTTTAGACATCAAGGAAGATGAGGTACCAACGGCTGAGTTTTCGGAATTTTTAAATAAAAATTTCACAAAATACTGTTTAAATATGCATCTTTGATATGCTGAATTGTTTAAATAAAATATATGATTGTATATATATAAATAGAAAAAATATCCTTTTTTTGAACCTCTGAAACCCACCTAACCCCTTAAGAATTCAAAGTCAACTGGGGAAGGGTTAACTAGAAGTGTTACGAAAATTATTACTATACTGTCCATCACTATTTCGGTTCAATCGAGCTTCATCTCAATTGACTTGTTACACAAGCCGACCTACCAAAAGTCTTATGTAACAATTTAACCGGCACTCAACGGGAAATGGAAAGAGGTGGTCAGGAGACAAACGAGATCCTTTCCGTTCTATAAGACATGCTATTAAGGAAACATGTCATTCGCATTCCGTACATAGCTCTTATCTATTGATGACTATTATTAAGGAAGTACGAGGATATATCTAAATATATAGATCAACACTACAGTCTTCTGAGAGAGAGAGAGAGAGAGAGAGAGAGAGAGAGAGAGAGAGAAAGAGAGAGGAGAGACACAAGTCCCTGCAGGAAAACTGGTGGCTATAAACAAAGACTACAACCGTCTAGAAAATCTATATCAGGCCAGGTCAACCCAAATAGTTTTGCAGTCATTCACGAAATGAACTAATCTTTTAAAAATGTTTAATTTCTTTCGAAACGTTCTCCCAGCGCAAACACACTCTAAGGCATTTATCGAAGAATATTCAAGCCTTTAAGGCTTCTGCCTCTTTTGCGCCTTACTGTTTTCAATCGTCCTCACTCATACACGTCATGATGAGACTGCAATATGTTTATAGATATCTCACTGTCTGAAATTTCGAACTTTGTAATATCCAATTTGCAAATCAAAGCCAACGGAGTCATAACTACTGACAGAGTGAATTTGCCCGATTCTCGGGGCCACTCAAAGTTATAGGTCCCACAATTACCTCGAATTATGAATATTTATTGATATCTTAATACAGTGTAAACTCTTTATAACGAAACTCAAGGGACCGAGCATTTTTTATCGTTATAGAGAGTTACCGTTTTATGAAGTGAAGAAAGAAAAACAACCAAATTAACAATAATCTTTAATATGTATGTTTTTGATAAAATTAATACATATAGTCAGTTAACTTTGCCTGACGTTTTTTGCTTTGCCAGTACTTGTTTTGTATTTTCTTCTGTATTCTATCCATCTCTTGATATGTGGTGGAATCTTCTTGATTAAACAATAAAAATTTTTCTAAAGGTTTAGTCGGCGTCTTTTGTAACCTGATAAGATAACATAAACAATAACACCGACAATGACGATTTTCTGTGTCTAAATATGAACACATTTCGTCGTAATAGAGAATGGCTGCTGCGCTATAAAGAGTGTATCAATGTATGGGTTTTAAGGTAAACCAACCAAATTGTGATCTTTTCTATGTTATAGAGAGTTTATCGTTATAAAGAATAATGTTATAAAGAGTTTACACTGTATATTACTTTCGTCAGTAATTTTTATTCTAACAACTGATTCCATATTTAAGATCTTAATTTTTATGATTGATAATTCTTAGGGTGAGATTGTGATTAAAATAATCTTTTTATTCAATCTGGAGCCTCGCTTTTTGTAGTTACGCTACTGGAAGAAAAAGTAACCAGTATATAAGTGGTAACAAGTGTTTTTGTATGTTCATAAAACGTTGTGCAGTAAACGATTATTCTTGCGGTCTTGATTGAACAAAGCAGTGTGAATCGGTTGACTATCACCGACAAAGCCTAAAGAAGCCCCTACTTCCACTTCAACAAAACTATATCGTCAAACAAACCGTAATTACATATAGCTAAAGCCAACTCTAAGCAGCGAAACTGAAGACAAAGCAAAGCGAAACTTCACAAGTCTAGCGATATTTTACAGAGTTTGCATTAAGATGTATATGCATGAAGTTTATTGCTGTAGACTGTAGAATCATTTATCACGATTGACTGTCCTTATTGTAAGATAGTACAGTAAAGTCCCAATTATCTGACTAAAAATAAGCGGTTCTTGTGTTTCCGTACGATTTAGAGAATTTTTAAACTGTATTGTGTCGAGCCTATTTTATTAGTGTATTTGCCATATGGCAACATACACTATTGGCGTCGGTCGGATGGCGGAACCTAGGGGTCGGACCAAAATTTCTCGACGTTTCATAACCTCCTAAACACTTTGACACCATTTTTAGAAATGTTTATATATATATATATATATATATATATATATATATATATATATATATATATATATATATATATATATATATATTTATATGTGCGGGCAATAACTTTCGAAGGAGTTAATTCATTTTAACGAAATTTGGCATACATGTTGGAATCCATCACCGCACGAAGCCTATTTAAAATGGGCCCAATCGGGTCATTTTAAGGGTAGTTTTTAGGGATTGAAAAAAGTTTTTGGGCCCAAAAATACCGAAAAAATTCTCAGAATCGTTTCAAAATTGAAATTTAACCCTTTAGTAGCAATTAAAAAGTGCTCCTAAAATTATAAGCAAATCGGCTCGACAGGACCGGACATACAAATTTTATGAAAACACTAGTTTGCGTATACGTATTTACTTACTGAAGGTCGTATTTAATTTGGTGCAGATGTTGGATTGATAACAATATTTCAACTAATAAAATTATTATTGTAAGGGGTGTATTAAGGGGTTCAATTTTTTTTTATTTTGTCCAAAAACAAACTTAATTTCATTTAATAAAGCCACAATACCTGTATTAGCAAATACACTATATTGTCGGCAGGGTTTTGGCACTGCGACCCGGGTTTTTTAAATTTTAGAAATACTTTTGAATTAATAAAGAAGGGTCAAATTTCAATTGAGTCAACTCCGAGAATTTTTTCGATATTTTTGAGTAAAAAAATAATTCATCTTCAAAGTTCAATTCCAGATATATTTTATAATAGAAAACAGGATCACGGATAATTGGAATAATATAGTCAAATCAATTTAAACACGTTTATACCAGATTGTATATATCTATACTATAATTTGACGATCGTTTAAACATATTTGAGGTTAGTCAGACAGTGTTTCTTTTTAGTAATTTATTAAATTCATAATGTTTAATATTTTTATTATATGAATAACGTTAATTGTTGATCAATATTTTCAGAGCTTGATAAAGTCTTAAGAATAAAGACGAAACGTTGCCAATCAATGAGTGTTTAAATTGATTTCACTATATTATTCCAATTACCCGTGATCCTATTTTCTATTATAAAAACATAATTTTCAACCCGCAAATAGATCCCTTTAAACAGTCTGATTAGGCCCATTTTAATAGGGTTCGTGCGGTGATCGATTTCAACATGTACATAAAAATACCTACATATCATATACATATATATAAACATTTCCAAAAATGGTGCCAAGTTGCTTAGAATGATGTGAAACGTCAAGAAATTTTGGTCCGCCCCCTAGGTCTCGGCTTCCGACCGACACCAACAGTGTATGTGCCATATATGCCAAATACACTAATAAAACACAAAACACTAGTCTTTAATAAAACAAGGATATTCCGGAATCCTGATTCCTGAATGCTAAAGCTAGTAGAAATGTAATGAAATGAAAAATGTAGATTTGATTTTCTTGGATCGTTTTGTCGCCATGTCAACAAATCTAAGTTCACACTTCACATATTATGTAAAGCTTGTACGTGTGAAGCTTAGACTATAGCCAATGTCTCCAGGGAATTGATGTTAAAAATTGACCTCCTTCGTGGAATCGAGATTTGTTTGATTGAATCAATGAAAAACATCTCACTATGAGGTTTGTTTTTCATTTCAACTGTAGAAAAGACGCACAAACTAAATGGCAAAATACAGGAATATCAAAAAGAACTATAGACAAGAAATTTTTCACAGTATCTTGAAAAAACAGTATTGAATTTATTCAACTCATTGGGCTCTATGCAAATATCGAAATAAATTGAATAAAGACATTTGTTTAACTGAAAAAGTTCAAGTTCAGTTCTCAATTTTTTTAACTGACATATTTTTAAAGTAAAACTTCTTTAGGCACAATATAAGGGGCAACTCAGATCTTCTCTACCGGAAGTACCTTTTTCTCACGGACGTAACGTTTAGTTCATGCAAAGGAGTATCGACATATTGATACGTTAGAAATTTTATAAGATAACTGTTGAAGCTTTTATTCAATAGATGGCCGCACAGTTGTCCAATTTCTAGCTTACCGACATAATGTGCCAAATGTCATTATTCATTTCCTCACGTACAAAATTTGAACACAGAGTAAGTGATATTTTAACTTATATTTAATTTAGCAAATTATGATCTACTGTCGGTATTACATTAGAATGTAAATTAATTTATAAATAATATCATTCAGTATATGTCGGTACGCTATACGCTTATGCATTATTTACATGAATAACGTGTAGTTGACTCAAAATATTCTAACATTATATTTTACTGCGACTCTATCCAAGTGCTTATAACGTGCTATCGTTAATTTTTTTATTTCCCAAAAAGTGAGAGTGATAAAAAATTGAAAAGCATTTATAAAGACAATAAAAATAGTGTTATATAAAATTTAAATAACATGACTTATTTATTTTTATTTTAGTTCAATCGTAAATTATGCCACTACGTCAAAGAACTTTTTCTTTAATCGCAAATTTTTTTAGTTTGTACGATAAGTAGTTATAGTCGATGTAGATGTATTTTTAAAACAGTCTTTATTTTGTTTCTTTAAATAAATATGCGTTATAAAAATATACATTCCTATTGAAAATACACAGGAAAAGTTAACTTTCTATTCGATAAAGTTTATTTACAAACTTTAATTAATTCCGAACTATTTCAAAGCAATGTAAATCTTATGAGAAACCAAAGGTTGAAAAAATTAGTTGTGAAGTTTTTCATATAATGCGTTCAAATAAGGACCAATAATTTTTGCATTAAAAATGAAAAAATAAATAACAGCTATAGCTAACAGAAAGTATATCTTGTCTATCATTGAAAAGTTTGTTCAGTTTTGAATGAGAGTTTGTTAAATTGTCCCAAAACATTTTAAAAGTTTTGTAAAGTTTCTTGCTGCATTTTCTTTTTTTTTAAAGAAAAGAAACATTGACGTTACTACTTCTGCAAACTGTAAAGTACTTTAAAAACTACAGCAGTGCAGGCAATAGTTTATTTAAACATAAGACAGAAAGTACGTGCGCTTCTAAAGAAGTTTTATAATTTCATTGGTCCATATATCCCACAGTTCTCGCAGCCAGTTTTAAAAGTGTATATTGCGATAAAAAACCGTGACTTCAGTGTTATATAATAAATTTAAATGTCCGACAATACTATAGAAGGTTATAATACATCTATTTAACTCAAGGTCAGTAGATACACAGGTCACTTCGTTAAGGCTGTCGGAACGCTCTGAATTATGTTTGTGCTGAGACCCAGCGGTAAGGGGCGAGGTAGGCAAAAGACATATTATGGGTGTGACCTTCTTTAGTTCTGTCTCGCTCAAATCATCCGCACGTTTCAATTTTTGGCTGGTGTCAACTACGAGGCTAAAAAATGTTGTTGCAAGGGTGCCGCTGTCAATTGATTACTGTAAGTTTGGGAAATATTTTGAAGATTTAAAAAACTTTTCCGAAAAAGGAAGAGTCACTTTAGGTTTGTGATAGAACAGTTTTGTGAAATAAGTACGAATAAGGTCGTAGTGTGACATTGCAAACGTGTGTTTTTTTAGCACAATTTTTGCCAACTTTTTTCTAGTAAATCGTACATAAATTACAAAAGTAGTCCATTAGAGACCTAGATTTGTCCTTTATTTTCCTTATAGAGAAAGAATTTTTGCAGAATGTTGAGGAAAAAGTCTACAATCAGTTGACAGCCGAAGCTCTATTTTTGGCTTAAATTCAGAGCGTTCCGACAGCCTTAATGAATTACGTCAACTGGAAGGCCGCTCAATTTTTTAACAACCACGCAATATCAATTAACAGTCCACTGGATGACGTCATTCCCCACTACTATCCAGCGGGACGACGTCACCTCTGTATCTAATAACCTTGTTTTAAATTTACATCATTTCTTATGACATTTTAACCCCCCATGAATTCATTGTGTGTCATTAAACTTGCAATTATCTTTTTTTTCCACTCGAGGAAACAGAAAATTAAACGTATTACACGCACCAACTTGACTGAAAAAGAACAAATAAGTCGTGCAGCAGATTCTATTTAGCTTTGATTGCGCAAAATTGTAACGAGATTCTGAATTATCAATCAAATATGCCTGTTTTCTATCGATTATAGAGTAGAATTTTTAATCAAAATTTTCGTACTACAGAACGGGTCTTCATATGATATTTATACAAACTAAAAAAACAGTTACGTGGATTACAATTATTGACATCTATTATAACTGGATTGACGAAAATATTTTGAATTAAATACTCTTCTAGCGCCGCGAAATGCTGTATTACAAATATTCCCCAGCTTACTTGGCCTAGTGCCCCCCTTTTCAGAATTTTTTTTAGATGCCTCCTTAGAAAATCTACCTTCTTTAAGCGAACAAACAGAAAGAAGCTTCAGAAAAAAATTTGCCCTATTTTTTGTGTCCATTTTTCGCAGCAAACACAGCAAAGAAAAAATGTAAATAAGATGCTTCGACGCTTAAATTATAAAATTATTTAAAAAATATATATATAACTTCAATTTTGTGTGTTTATTCGGAAAATAAAGTCAATAATCACAGCGAGTTTAATTGTAGGTATTTACATAACAGATGAAATATTCATTAACGGTTAAAAAACTTGTATTTTTTATTTATTTCTTCCTGAGATACTACCGTCTCCCTGGATTGCTCCAACGGCCCCAGGGGAACGATATCACCTACTTTGGAAGACGCTGATATAGAAGAAACTAAATATCACATTAATGCGCATGCGCTGTCATAATAGTGAGTACTAAGCTCGCAAGGTTAGTAGGCTGTCAATTGATAAGACGTGGTTGATAATTAAAAATATTAAACGGTCTTCTAGCTGACGTCATTCATTAACGAGGTGACCTGTGTATCTATTAACCTTGGTGAGTACTGTCGTAATTTTTTTTTCATTAAGTTTTTTTCAGGTTTCTCTAAGGCTCTTTTCACTGGTTTAGTGTGTGTGTGTGAAAACAACATTAGAGTAGCCTGAAAAAAAGCGAATGAAAAATAATCGATATACCCATCGTAATTTCACTTTCATATTGTATAGAAAATCTATAACAAACTAATATGAAGAAGCGTTTGTAGATAAAATCGAAGTCGAAAGCAACATGTGTGTGTGGCGCTTTAATCTTTGGGATCAAATAATCTGATGGATTTGTAGAGGACATCCCAGAAGGTTTCACGTGTCGGGAGTTAACCTTCCATGTTAGCATTGGTGCTAGTCTGGCAGGTATAAGAGAGTGCAAAGGTCAGCCTTTTTCATCTCATTTCCACCATAGCATCTATATAATATCAAGTTCGACTTTCGCTGACACTATGTGACTATCTTTTGTTAACAGATGAATTACTCAACACGCATAGCCTGTTAGACGGCTACACCGTATTATTTTTTTGTAAATGTTACAGGTTGTGACGAAATCAGATATTTTTTGAGCATTTTTTTTTACTTTGAGCCGAAACTGTTCGGGATGGAATAAGGAAATACAAAAGGTGCTGTGCCCAATAATTCGAACAGTTTGAACGACACTAAAAATTTATTTAAAACAATTTCTTTTAATATCTTTCCTAACTTTCATCCATTTTTTTTGTAGAACTATATATTATAAAATGTATTTTCTTTTCAGTTCCTAGATACTAAAAAAGATTAAAAATTTATTCACTGACAAAAAAGGTATTGACGGCTATTACGCAAATACCATAAACTTACATAACTCAACAACAGAACCGAACTTAAATATTTCATTTATGTTATAATATTATAATATAAAAGATAAAAAGAAAAAGTGCTTGGTAACGCTATAACTTAAATGCTGATGACTTCCGTTGTCGAGCGCCCATAATAGTCTATAATTTTACATTTAAATTAGCTAACCTTCGTTAGTATTGATAAAAAATATACCCAACAAACGTTCTTCTGTCCAAATTTCAGTGAAGTTGTTTGTGATCATTTTGTGAATAGCTAAAGAAATGAAATACCTATACTCGTGTATATATATATATATATAATTTTAATAATTAATAAATTTACAAAAACAAACGCAATAATAATTTTTTTAATTGTTGATGTCGGTAGATAAAGCAATTATCTATAAAATGAAAATTTATGTGGAGCAATTGTGTGGTTTTTTCGAAAAAGGGAGGCAAACATCTTAACCTTAGCGTATTAATATATATGATATATTTTGCATTCTGTTCCACTATAAAAGAAATAAAACCCGGGTCGCAGTGCCCAAACCCTGCCGACAATATAGTGTATTTGATATACAGGCAGTGTGGCTTTATTATGCGAACTTAAGTCGGTTTTTGGGCAAAATAAAAAGTTTTACTCCTTAATACACCCCTTAAAATAACATTTTTTTTCTTAATTGCACTGTTATTATCAATCGAACCTATATACCAAATTATATACACCTTTCAGTAAAATATTCCCATCTGCAAAATAGTGTTTTCATAAAATTTGTAAATCCGGTCCTGTCCGGCAGATTTTATTAAAATTTTAGGGACACATTTTAATTATTACCAGAGGGTTAAATTTCAATTTTAAAACGATTCGGAGAATTTTTTCGGTGTTTTGGGGCCCAAAAACAATTTTCAACCCCTAAAAACTACCCTTAAAATGACCCGATTACGCCCATTTTAAATAGGCTTCTTGCGGTGATAGATTTCAACACGTTGGCCAAATTTCATTAAAATCAATTAACTCTTTCGAAAGTTATTGCCCGTACACATATATATATATATATATATACGTATATATATATATACGTATATATATATATATATATATATATATATATATATATATATATATATATATATATATATATATATATAATATATATATATATATATACATATATATATAAACATTTTTAAAAATGGTGCCAAAGTGTTTAGGAGGTTATGAAACGGCGAGAAATTTTGGTCCGACCCCTAGGTCCCGCCATCCGACCGACGCCAATAGTGTATGTTGCCTTATGGCAAATACACTAAAAACATCCTTTTTTTTTGATAATTTTTTGTCCGCTTCTCTGGTAGGCAAACTGTGTAGTCTGTTGTAGACGAGAGGCTTAATATCATGATACAACCTCTAGGTTTACCTATAAATATCTGGTCTAGATTCTGCTACTACAATTTCGTAAACTTTAGGCGTACTATTGATCTTTTGTTTCATTCTCTCTAGAACTGCATTGGATTATTTAGAATGAGACAGAAATTTATCGACATCGCTGGCGGTAAAGATGCAATAGGAGAATTGGCCAGATTATATGGATTTATAACGAATATATATTCTACTGTTTGACAGCGATCGTTTACACCTGTGTCCTAAACTTCTGCAAACATTACGTCGTAATCTTAGAGCGTTCCAAGCGCAACATGCGGAGCACAGTATTTTAAGGCTGTCGGAACGCTCCGAATTTTGTTTGTGCTGAGATCCAGCGGTAAGGGGCGAGGTAGGCAAAAGACATATTGTGAGTGTGGCCTTCTTTATCTCTGTCTCGCTCAAATCATCCGCACGTTTCAATTTTTGGCTGGTGCCAATTACGAGGCTAAAAAATTTTATTGCAAGGGTGTCGCTGTCAACTGATTACTGTAATTTTTGGAAATATTTTGAAGATTTAAAACACTTTTCCGAAAAAGGAAAAGTCACTTTAGGTTTGTGATGGAACAGTTTTGTGAAATAAGTACGAATAAGGTCATAGTGTGACATTGAAAACGAGTGTTTTTTTAGCACAATTACTGCCAAATTTTTTCTAGTAAATCGTACATAAATTACAAAAGTAGTCCATTAGAGACCTAGATTTGTCCTTTATCTTCCTTATAGAGAAAGAATTTTTGCAGAATGTTGACGAATAAGTCTACAATCAGTTGACAGCCGAAGCTCTATTTTTGGCTTAAATTCAAAGCGTTCCGACAGCCTTAAGAGCTTGAGAATGGCAACTAATTGAAAATATGAATTGGAAATCTTGTTGACTTAAGGTAGTTGTCGTGGTTAAGGCACACCGTCAGAAGATTCTTAATTTTTGTATACTTATTAAGGACATGATAATACAATTACCCTGAAAATTTGAAGTCGATCGACAGTATATAATCCGAGATATATTCAATTAAAAATTGGATAATTAACATTGATTGTATACATACGATCTCTGTAGTTCTGAACCAGTTTCTTATTTATAAAAAAAGAATTAACTGTCAGAAAGTTTCCAAAAACTGACAGTCTTTCAATGCATTTGTTATGAGTTTAAAAAAAATAAGAAGCTAGTATACTTTTGTGGCGCGTATAATCTAACTTTTTGACAATATTGTACCATGACAACTACCTTAAACGCCTTAGGTTACACGAATTATTAAGGTCCAATATTATTTGAAATTTTAGATGTTATATATATGCTTACTTTTTAACAATAAAAAACTAGAGTAGGACTCCGTTAAATACGTGCGATACGTTCCAATAAGTTCCTGCGCTATATGACACAGCGCTAAACGAGGTCATCTTATACATAGATAATAGGCATCCTACATGAAACAGAACCGAGAATAAGAAAAGTTGTTAGTTTTTTTCTATTTAATTTTGTAACATTTGTTGTTAAATACTTTTTTATCAAATTAATTATAAAATTATTAGTTGCTAATATCGATATTTATTCATAAAACATTTATGAAAATCAAATTAAAGTTCGAGTAAGAAGTTATGTTTGTGATGAAGAAGGTTTCTCATTTGACATATTTTGTTTTTTTGTGAAGAAGTCATAAACATCGTTTGCCGTTTTCTGTTTTTGAGAAGTATAAGCGTATAATTCCTTAAATTTTGAATTAATAATGTAGTATGTCATGAATGTAAGGTATATTTAGATATGTCAACCTTCCTAATTGACATTACATTAATTTTCACATCTATTCAACTGTTAACCTGTCTTACGTCTAAATGTAACAGCATACCGCAGCATACTGTCAAGTTTAAAATTTGAAGTAGCATAACACTGTTGTTTTTAAAGATTTTTCAAATTCTTTTGCCATTAATTTTGTAATTTTAGACTATAATTAAGAGTAAAACAAGGGAAACTTTTTAATTGTAATAACGCCGTATAAAAAACTGCTTACCAATAATTACCTATAAAAACACTTTAAATAAAATAATGAAAAAATCTGAGAAATTCCAAATAATTATATACATTTAATTGTAACAATTACAATTTTAAATAGACGAAAGATAATTACAATTTCAAATAGACGAAAGATCAGTTTTAGTGTAATCTCACAATACGTAAACTCATAACTTCAATTTTTTACGTTCCATAGTCGAGCGGCAGTAAAAAAAATTTAAACTTTTACTTTTTATTTCTTTATATTTCAGACTAACCTTCGGGGTGTTAAAAATAAATCTAAAACCTTTAGCATATAACTTGTACGTTTGTGTAATAAGTTATACATAGAACACGAAAAATTTCAAACGATCAAAAAGATTTCATCAAAGATTAAAAATTGCAACACTTTGTAGTTGGTACATACACAGAAGACAATTTCTGTAAAGGCCTGGGGCTCTACCCTTTTGGAAAAAGCAACGATATACATTGCCTCCAAACATGGACGTACCGTATAAACACCTATATTGAGAAAGACCCATAGTATGTCTATGAGACAGAGAGTTCATATTAAAAAAATACGATAAATAAAATAAAATATTTCTCGTCATTACATCAATATGAAAAGTTTCTAATCTACACTAATATTATAAAGAGGAAAGATTTGTATCTTTGTGTGTATGTTTGTAATGAATAAACTCAAAAACTACTGTGCCGATTTAAAAAATTGTTTCACCATTAGAAAGCTACATTCGCCCTGAGTAATATAGTGTATATTTATTGCTAGAAAATATTAGGGATCCTTACTAAAACTTTAGTAACGTAACCCAAGATGTAAAAAAAATATCATAAAACATCTTTCGTCGCATGCGCTGCGGAAACTATTGATGATAGAACAAAAGTATGTTCTACAATATTAAAGAGCATATCAATAACTACAAAAAACTTCGCGATATATATCCAACTATTATCGTTATGTCACAATAACCACTTTTTACATTTTAATAATCTATATAGATATAAAAGACGATGTATATGTAATCTATAGACTCCAAACGGGTAGACCATTTTTGATGAAATGTTCAGACAATCTTTAGATTAGCCCAGCGGGTGATCTTCTGAAGTTTGGTAGCCATCGGATCAATAGAATTTTTTTAATTTCTTTTTGGGAAATAAGATTTTTCTTCGATTTTTGAACATTCACAAATAAAAGGGATTGAATTCGCGCAAATTCAATACACGCTGAGAATTTAATGATAATGATTCTCATCTTTTATATCCTATATATTACATTTAAATCCGGGCGAAGCTAGTTAATAAATAAAAACATGGATTACAGTGCCAAATTCTGCCGACAAAATAGCTAATACGAGTACAGCGAAAGACAGAGATTGTGATTATAGACGCTCAAATAATACAGTAAAAGCTGGTCACTTTTGTAATATGACCACTTGAATAGGTTTGAACAATGAACACTTTTTGTGCGCTGGCAACTTGCGTAAGCTGACCATTTTTTCCATGAAACCAACTAAATGTATTTCATTTACATGTTACTGGCCACCTGTCTAGCTTAAAGATGGGAAAAACGGGTCTTTTTAGTGATCTGCATCTTTGCATCTGGATCTCGTATGTGAGCCGGCTCACTGAACCGGTTCAAAACGAGCCGAGTTCTGAATATGTTACTGCAGTCTGCCACTGAGTTACCTAGTTCAGTCAATCATATCACGACCTGTATAGAATCAAGAATGCATAGCCAAACATGTGATGCATGAGTCATTTGAGCTGACAGATGCATCAAAGCAAGAACTGATACGTAAGTGTAAAATGTGCTTCTGTGTGTTAAGTGTTTCACTGAGTTATGCGGATCCGTTGATCCGTCGGCTCAAAAAAAAGTGAGTCGGCTCTCACGGATCTTCTGTCGGAGTCGGCTCTTTGAACCGGTTCAGATCTGAGTTACCCAACTCTAGTATAGCTTGATCGCACTTTTTTTTAATCAGATGTTTCTCTGTAGGTACTATAGTATATTTTTTTAAACGTCCGAGACGAGGTTTTAATTTTCAACCCTTTAACGAACTCCTCAGAGTTAAGGCAAACGTCAAGTGTCTCTTTTGGATAAAAAATAAGATATTAAAAAAATGTCTTAGTGATCTAGACACCTCACATTGTTATCTTCAATTTTTTGCACTCTTTTCAAGTATACTCAGGGGCGTAGCTACCGCCGTATCTGCCGTATCAATTATGCGGGGCCCCCGGGCCACGGGGACCCCCAACGTGCGTAAGCAAAAATTAATAAAAACTTCCCAATTTTTTTTTTATTTCAGAAATGACAAAAGTCAAAAAAAGCAATTTCTTTTTTTCCCGTGTAAAGCGTGCGTTCAAAAGTTGGCAACACCCTACATCGGTTATCACGGGCTGCGGGATTTCCCCGTTTAAGTCATTTACTTCAACGGGGGAAGGGCCCTCAAACAAATTTTTATACGGGGCCCAACCAAGGTACGCTACGCTTCTGAGTGTACTCGTAGCTTCGTAGGTAAGTCTAATAAAACAATTAGCTTTTGTTTAGACTTGGGATATCAATAAACATATTCAATAGCAGTTAATGACACGGTTGAAAACAGTAAAGCGCAGAAGTCGAAGAGCTAGAACTGCAAAAGAGAGACTTGTGTATTTATTTAAAATTTATATCGTTGACAATTAAAGTCAAGTTGTTAACATGTAAAATTATAAAAATAAATATTTTTTTAGATTCTCTATCATCCCGTGAATGGAGTTAATAATATACATAACGTATCTATAAATATATAGGTGTGTATAATCAATTCATTGTGCTATTAATAAACCGAATAAGATAACATCTTTATCGATGCCAATGACCCAAACGAACAAAAATATTTCTGTATAATATAATGAATATTAATCGTGATTCAATTTTATCAATAACATTTACTTCACATGGCGCCTTTAATTATTTTAAATGTTAGTTTGTAGATTATTTATTTTTGGGTCATAATCACGACAAAAAAACAAACAGGATGTTCACAATATTACAAAGTTACCCTCCGGCGGGCGCACAAATTACAACAATTTTAAAGTGAAACTTCTTAAGCAGCGTCACTGCCTCGACGATTTGAAGGATAAAATATTCGTTCGATTAAACGTCAAATGTACTTATGACATTTTTTTAGAGTATTTGCCATATATGATTCATATGGCGGGATCTAGGGGTCGGACCAAAATTTCTCGACGTTTCATAGCCTCCTGAACAGATTGCCACCATTTTTGGAAATGATTGTGTGTGTGCGTGCAATAACTTTTGAAGGAGTTAATTGATTTTAACGAAATTTGGTGCACATTGGAATCCATCACCGCATAAACCCTATTTAAAACGACACATCACTAACTCACTAAATCGATCCAGCACGGCAGGACAGAAATTGGAGGCGACCGATTGGTCTAATGTGCGCTACTGCATTAAATAACATGGATACTTTCACGAGCCGTACTCAGTGGCGGATTTAGATTCGATGCGGCTCTAGGCCCCGTCCAATATGGCGCCCTTTTTGGTCTATGTGGAAGTGATTATTGAAATTAAACATCTAATGAAACCAGACAACCTTAAATTTAGACAACGGATGATAAATTAATTTTGAAATTTCAACTGTCTGACATTGGTTACTTTTGAAATTTTGTCGTCTCTAAAATTTTGTCGTCTCTAAAATTTTGTAGCCCTTAAAATCATGCCGCCCTAGGCCCGGGCCTCGCGGGCCTAGGCGTAAATCCATCACTGGCCGTACTGTGCAAGTTCCTGCTTTGCTGTCGGAACGCTCTGAATTTAAGTCAAAAATAGAGCTTCGGCTGTCAACTGATTGTAGACTTATTCGTCAACATTCTGCAAAAATTCTTTCTCTATAAGGAAGATAAAGGACAAATCTAGGTCTCTAATGGACTACTTTTGTAATTTATGTACGACTTACCAGAAAAAAGTTGGTATTAATAGTGCTAAAAAACACACGTTTTCAGTGTCACACTACGACCTTATTCCTACTTATTTCATAAAACTGTTCCATCACAAACCTAAAATGACTCTTCCTTTTTCGGAAAAGTTTTTTAAATCTTCAAAATATTTCCAAAATTTAGAGTAATCAATTGACAGCGGCACCCTTGCAATAACATTTTTTAGCCTCGTAGTTGGCACCAGCCAAAAATTGAAACGTGCGGATGATTTGAGCGAGACAGAGCTAAAGAAATTCACACCCACAATATGTCTTTTGCCTACCTCGCCCCTTACCGCTGGGTCTCAGCATAAATAAAATTCAGAGCGTTCCGACAGCCTTAACAAGTATGCACATTAATATAAAAATACGTAAGTAGCACAGCTTCCGTCATGTGTCCAAGAACTGAAGCACCTCTTTTTTATACGGATCTAATTAACACGCTTTTATTAGCTTCAGCTGTATATTTATTTGTTTGTATGTAAAGGAATCTTTGAACGTGAAATTCACCCACTTCAAAACGTCAGATTAATCTGAAACTTTGCACACTTATCAAGAACCGATGACTATACAATAATTTAATAAATTTATCCTGACCCGAACCTTGACATTAAAAAAACTTGAAACATTACAACAAGCAAGCTAACACGTTGTACAGTGACGTGCGTTGCGTTGCCTGCCTCATAGTCAAATGCAATATTGTTTTTTTTAGTCTTATAATTAAAAGTAGAATTTAAAGAAACTAAAACAACAGGCTTTTATGAACTAAAAAATGCAAAATAATTTGACAACAAAATTGGCTTCACTGTAAAAAGCGTGGAGTGCTTAATATCGGTAATAACATTTTCATTTACTAGCTAATTGTAAACGGAGAGCTATTATGAAAATTTAAGTAGATAACACTCCACACTTTTTAATGTAAAGCTAATTTTGTCGTCAAATTATTTTGCATTTTTTAGTCCATAAAAGCGTGTTGCTGCAGTTTTTTCAAACTCTAATTTATTTGCATAACCAGTTCTACAATCAGTCATACAAATTTCCGTAACTATCCCGTGACTTCCGCCATAAATTTTGCGTTTCACTGGTCATGCGAATTACAATATTTTCATGTCTCAAAAATATCTTGTGAAAGTAAAAAGCGATTAGTGAAAAATAATACAGTGACTTATTGTTTGCTTGGAGTGGTAAAAAAGACAACCAGCCCGCGGGCCCCAGGTTGCACATCACTTGTATAGTGCATTATAATATAACTTGTACTAATGTACAGATGCCTCGTCCAGATTTCATGTTTATATGTATTTTTAGAGTAAAAATCTATAAAACAAAAATACGTGCTAAGTAAGTTGGTAAATATTTATAGAACCGAATGTTATATTGTGTTAAATGATTTATGGAAACTGCAGTAATGTGTAAGCAAAATAAGTAAACTCAAAAATCAACGTATCACATGTCATGTCAATAATTGCAAAATATAAGCTGTATACAGGGTGTTAAAGAAAGTACCGAAGATAATATGAACGGTTGTAAATATTTACTTCACCATTGTTACAAATTTTAGAGTTCCCTACATCCGATGGAAAAACGAAACTTTTATAGAATCACCAGAAGCGTAGCCTACCTTGGCGGGGCCCCGTATAAAAAATTGTTTGGGGGTCCTTCCCCCGTTGAAGTAAATGACTTAAACGGGGAAATCCCGCAGCCCGCGATAACCGATGTAGGGTGTTGCCAACTTTTGAACGCACGCTTTACGCGGGAAAAAAAGAAATAGCTTTGTTTGACTTTTGTCATTTCTGAAATAAAAAAAAATTGGGAAGTTTTTATTAATTTTTGCTTACGTACGTTGGGGGTCCCCGTGGCCCCGTATAATTGATACGGCGGTAGCTACGCCCCTGAGAATCACTCTCATGTCTGCGTCTGTTTGTCCGTCTGTCACAACTTATTTTCTACTGGACGAATTTACTGGACGAAAAAAGATGAAATTTGGTACATACAAGTATAGATGACTCAATCGCGGACGATTTTGGGGGTTTTCTATTGGACGAATTTACTGAACAAAAAAAGTTGAAATTTGGTACATTTGGCTTCAATCGCGGATGATTTTGGGGGTTAATTTTGAGGGAGCAAATTTGAAAAATAAAAAAAATATTTTTCAAGTGCATCGTTTAACGTATCAAATGAAAGGGCTCAGTAAACTTGGCATTGCTTTTATGTTCAATGACGAATTCAAAAAGCGTGGAGCGCTTTTTGGTTATGTGTACTTTTAATTAATTTAGATAAAGCGTTCCACACTTTTTAAATTAGTCATTGGACATAAAAGAAGTGAAAAGTTTACTAATAACTACCTAGCTATCATCAACCACGTATTGAAAAAAATAAAAGTTAATTTAATTATTTTATAATTTTTAGTGGGTGATAAAAGCGTGTTTTTTTTAGTTTTTTTGAACTACATATCATTTTAATAATAAAAATGTCTAATTAGATAAAAGACACATTTTTAATGATTCACATTTAAGAACTTTATTTTATAGTAATTGTTTCGCACAGCACAGTGGCTTCGTCAGACAAAGATTTTAAATTGTGCTGCGCGAAAAAATTGTTATAAAGTAAAATTTATTTTATATAACAATTTTTTCACACAGTACAATTTAATTGATGTTAAAATATATTTTAGTTTATTAATAAACTGAAATGTTTTTTTAACATCAATTAACATCAAATAACGGCCGATCTAGAATATTACTTGTTTGATAATTATCAAACAAGTAATATTCTAGATCGGCCGTTATATTTTTCAAAAAAAAAATGAAAATGTTGAATGTTTCGTTTTAATTATACGAGATAAACAAGATATTACTGTACTTTTATTAACCATCTTAAACGGTGAGTATATTAAAACCTGACAATATATTTAAAAATATTTTACGATTATTTTACATCAAATATATTAACACTGATATTAAAAAGGTCGTAAAAATCTTCACGACATGATTTCATTGACTTCAACTTTCGTTCTTTTATTAAAAACATAACGTATAAATACAACGAGAATTCATTAACCCACAATTTTTACATAGATTATTTTATTCGTTTTTCAAATTAGTGTATCCTTTATTTCACCAAACTATAGATAGATATTTTTTGTCAGGCGCATGAGTCAAATTTTTGGTAGAGCACAGTTTGGTGTAGTGATTAAGGGTGCTATTCTTTGGACCAAATCTTCGTATCACCTCGCAAGGGAAAGTTCAATTATTCGTAAGCAGATTTAGTGATTTGATTTGAAGCAAAAAAAATAAAATTCAACTTTTTAACAATGTCGATTAAAACACTAACACAATTCTGCTACAAAAAAATTGAATGCGAATAATTTTTCAGACTGGCGCAGCGAATCCGCCTAGACTAGATGACATTGAAGACCGCCGGCAAATACTGCGTTGTTCAGTTTCAGGATGTTAATGAACCCGTTTTTGACAATAAGTGAAGTCGTGCTAATAGAAAAATGTTGATGATTTCTGATCTAGATACCACATAAATCATGCACGTGTTAATTATAATATCCGGATGCTAAACTACCGCGAAATGCTGACCTTCTCGCTGTTGTTTTACGTTGTAGCAATGGACTTTTTATAAAAATATCGCATAAAATAAACTTATTTTGGTCTTTAGTCTCGAAAATATTTCTAGTCTTAAGTCTATTAAAAATGAACAATTATATTTGTATTCCGTGTTTGTTTCAATTTAATTACGTCGCAAGAATTCTCAAATTTTCAGTAGCATAGTAATCAAGGGAAAATTTGTCAATATAGGGTAAAATACTGCCCCTGAAACGTATTGCTCCAGGTAGGGATGTCGAAAAAATATCGATATATCGATATTTTTTATTTAATATATCGATATTTTCGGGCGATATTTAATATTTCGATATATCGATATAAAATTCCGAGTATCGAAAACCGATATTTTTTTCCAGTAGCAACACTTGTATGTACTACCGCGACTGACTATGGCCGTTTAATTATTCCGAAAATATCGAAAACTCCACTGAAAAAGAAACATGTGTTTTTAAATATGTTTTTGGAACATAGGTTCGCCATACCTGGCTTTATTAATTGTTCGATTAATCTCTAAAATTATCTACTCTTAAATTTATTAGATGTTTGATTAATAAACAAAAAAAAAAATACCGTTGTTTTTAATTTCAGATAATTATTTATTACTTGATTTATTAGAAATAATGTCTGTTAATTGCTATTTGAGATTATATTAAGCTAGCCAATATGTATACTAAATTTCTTCAAGTGTCAACGTTCTCTTTAAAATTGTACCGATATATCGATATTTTTAAAAAATATATCGGTACCGATATCGATACTTGAAAAAAATATCGATACGATATATATCGATACTTTTCAGCACTTCTGACATCTCTAGCTCTAGGTTCTAGTCTACTTAATAAAAGTCAATGTTAAAAGTACTTTCAGCGTTGCATTAGTGGTAAATTTTCTTCTGATACTAGTCGTTCAAAACTTTAGAATATTTGCGAAACAATTACTGCCGGTGTTAAATTGAAACAAACACGGACTAAGAACACAATTGGTCAGTTTTAATAGCTTGAAGACTAAAAATATTTTCGAGACTAAAGACTATATAAAAATGATAAAGGACATAAAATAGACTTTAGTATAATAGCTTAAGTCTGCTATAATTGTTAAGAAACATTCATTGTTGTAACACTATATTAGAAAAATTTATTATTCCAACACGTCACCGTCTGGATTTAAACCAGAATCTTTCCACTTTCGCGGCGGAATGAGTTAATCAGTTACTCAACTCACAAAAAAGCGGTATTGTTTTTTGAGCCTAGGGAAGTTAGAACTTTAAGTTCGCCGCTATCTAGTATAAGTATTGTTCTAAATATTGGGTATACATAAATACAATATAGAAGTGTATGGCGATTATTTGTTTTAGAGATTATCACCAATATATAAACGTAAGTAGACTATCATATGATGCATTTTGCATGCATATTATAATATTTACATGAATAATCGTTTAATACATATTTATAGTTCATGCAGGCGCAGAAAAATTGAGTGAACATTATTAATTTTAATTAGGAAATTTTGTTAGAGAAAGATTTAGAGCACTTCGTCTAAAAATATAAATCAATTAATGATTACATAATTCTAATAGTATTATGATCCTATTAGTGTTCCGTGCAAAACGGAACACCAGGAGCTTGATCACACCAGCCGGACGCCATAACGATTTTGAATCGGGTACTTTTGTGGCTTATTAGTTTATATGACATAGTTCACATTTATCCGACACGATTACAATTCGTCTCCGGCACGTTTAAATGAATGGTTTGTTACCGCCTGTCGTCCGTTTAGAAATTGAATCGGAAGTCGTTGGCGTATAGTTTCTTATGTCGCTATTCACACTTGCCGAACAGTGAACAGACACGCACCTATGACTATATTACTTATCATATATAAATACGCTAAGGTTAAGATGTTTGCCTCCCTTTTTCGAAAAAACCATACAATGGCTCCACATAAATTTTATATCATTTTATAGATAATTGCTTGCTCTACCGACATCAATAACTAAAAAATCTATTATTACTTTTGTTTTTGCAAAATAATTAATTATACATTTATTCAGTATATGCAACAATGCTGCCATCTGACGGTTCTAACTTTGAAACAACGTCAACATGATTGACGGTCGGTAAATTATTTCGTTTAATTTTTAATCAAAATTCACGTATAAATATTTTTCGTATGGCGGCGCTTCAGCTCAACGTTTTCGATACTTGCGCCTCTATATGACAGTTTTAGAAAAATATTTTCTTGAACCGTCACTAAGCTTCGTAATGTAATACAACAAAAAGAAGAAAGTTATAAAGAGTGTGAGAAATTAGAAATGAATTTTAGTGCGAATTATTCGCACAGGTACCGCTAGTAATAATAATAATACTATGTAAGGAATCCTTCAATCTCGCACGTCAAACCAGACTTGTGAAGTATTTGAGCAAAAGTACTTTAAAATACAAATACAAATACTTTTCTAGCATTTGTATTTTAAATACTTTTCAATAAAAGTATTTGTATTTCAAATACAAAGTTTTTGGTATTTTCTTTGATTTTGCAAATACTTTTTCAAATACTTAAATAATTTTTTTGTAGCTATGAATGATTAATGAATAATTCAAGTCAACAGTATGTATAATTACATATAAATTATTCAAACAATTCTTATTATTAAAATAATACCTAATGCAATAATGTTTTAATTAACTAAGCGAGTTAAAAGAAAGTATTTTTTACAAGTGTATACCTGCTTAAGAATAATTTTTTAATTAGCTAAGCGAGTATTTATAAGTATTTGAACTGTTAAATACTTAAAATAAAATATTTTTTACAAGTATATACTTGCCAAAGAATACTTTTTTATGTAATTAGCTGAGCTTTCGTACTCGCTTATATAATAATTAATAATTATTGCTCAAAAATATTTTCGTAGACATTTCAAAGATTCCAAAGTATTTGTACTTATTTGTATTTCAAATACTCCAGGAACAAAAGTATTTGTATTTGTATTTAAATACTTTTAAAAAGTATTTTTCACAAGTCTGCGTCAAACGGTTGTTTTTGTATATTTTCTAATGAACGTATCATGGACAGAGAAATGAACCCTGAGGTTTAAATTTCACTGGTCGAGGACAGAGTTGGCCTCTGGGATAAAAATTATGTATCTCGTTCGTAAATGAAGGTATTATACGACGAAGTGGCATTATGTTAAAAGCACATAAGTTTTCATAAGTCTTTGTATTCGGTTATGTGGGGTCATTTGAAAATAATTTTTCTAAGAATCTCAAAAATCTCTTTCATTTTGTTACGAAGTTTTCAAGATTTTCCTGAAAACGCATTTCGTAAACTGATTCCAAAACTAGTAGCTAAAATTTTGAAAAAAAATACACAGAGGTTTACATATACCTATTTTATAGGAAAATTGCTATAATTTGTCCAAAAGCTATAGTTTTGGAAATTAAACACTTGATGGTATGAAAG
Organism: Venustoraphidia nigricollis; assembly: GCA_034508555.1. Taxonomy (NCBI): domain Eukaryota; kingdom Metazoa; phylum Arthropoda; class Insecta; order Raphidioptera; family Raphidiidae; genus Venustoraphidia; species Venustoraphidia nigricollis. Next base: position 50,253 of record JAVRKA010000013.1, read on the forward strand.
TCTGCAGCGCGCGTCTAATTTGTAGTTGCCCCTTTTTTTAAATTCCACAATTATTACCAAAGTTTTTTTTTTTACTCGAACATTAAATTATTGGTAATTGATAGACTTTATTATTAGTGTATTTGCCATATGGCAACATACACTATTGGCGTCGGTCGGATGGCGGGACCTAGGGGTCGGACCAAAATTTCTCGACGTTTCATAACCTCCTAAACACTTTGGCACCATTTTTAAAAATGTTTATATATATATATATATATATGCTTATATAATATATATATATATATATATATATATATATATATATATATATATATATATATATATATATATATATATATATATATGTGTACGCGCGATACCTTTCGAAAGAGTTAATTGATTTCAACGAAATTTGGGCCACGTGTTGAAACCCATCACCGCAAGAAGCCTATTTAAAATGGGCCTAATCGAGCTATTTTAAGGGTAGTTTTTAGGGGTTGAAAACTGTTTTTGGGCCCCAAAATACCGAAAAAATTCTCCGAATCGTTTCAAAATTGAAATTTAACCCTCTGGTGGTGATTAAAAAGTGTCCCCACAATTTTAATAAAATCGGCCCGACAGGACCGGATTTACAAATTTTATGAAAACACTAGTTTGCAGATAGTGATTTATTTATTGAAGGGTGTATTTAATTCGGTGTAGACGTTAGATTGATAATAATATTACAATTAAGAAAAAAATGTTATTTTAGGGGGTGTATTAAGGGGTTAAATTTTTTATTTTGCCCAAAAACAAACTTAATTTCACATAATAAAAGTATAAAACCACACGGCCCTACACAAGCAAATACACTATATTGTCGGCAGGGTTTTGGCACTGCGACCCGGGTTTTTATTAATTATTGCTAAACATATTTTTTTTAAATAATAGCGTTCCTTATTGCTTCTGTATATCTACAAGTATTCCCATTTAGATACGAATATTTTATATGCATACTCGTATATTATATAATTATAAACCTGCTCTGGTTTTTTTTCATCAGAAAATAATATCCCAATAGCCTAGTTTCAATATTTAAAATAACTTATACATTACAGTTCTGTTATTATTTTCAAGAGGCTTCGAATGGTCATTGACTGTATTAATTACACATTCATATTATAATAGGTGTTCAAAAATGCTTTATAATGTCTTATAAAACTCTTTTAAGATGGATGTACTTAAAAATGTCTAAAAATGTAAATATTAAATTATAATTATACTAATAGGTTGTACGAATGTAACCATTGGAAATTTTCTATTTTTAATTAGAACAGAAAAAAGTCACAATAATTACGTGCTCTCTAGAGTCTAGTGAACTATCTCAATGTATGTCTTTTGTAAACTAATTTGTAGTAATTAAGTAAATATTGAGAACAATTCTCAAACGCTGGTTTCCAAAAATAACAAGAATGTTATAACGCAAACGAGCAAAACATTTATAAAATAAATTCACTCCGTTTTGTATTTGTTTCGTGTACTTTTGCTATAACATCTTGTTCTACATTCTTTGTACCGGTTTCGTTATAAAATATACTTACTGAACTTTTAACGTACCATTTTTTTTATTAATTAGAAATACCGATAAAGATTGTCTAAAGCACGACAAAATACTTAAATCTTGTATAACAGTTGACATAACAAACTGATAGGTATATATTTTTGACAAAATATGACAAATTAAACATGCAGGCATGTTAATTTTTAGTATAATTATTTTCATTATTAACTTGAAAATCTTCAAATGAAATAAAAATACCAGGTATATATTTTTATATGAAAATACAATTAGGCAGTTGACACATAAAATTAAAATATGAGAAAAAACAGACTTACATTTAAATTGCTGAAAATCTTGATCAAAAAATATTGTAGAATATGACATTAATATTTACACAATTGTCATTCTAGTTATTTTAACATTCAGTTTAAATAATCACGCATTAAAGAATTTTATTTACACATTTTCATTACTTAAACAACACAATGGAAATTGCTCAACTAAATTCGCGCTACAACTAACGCACGTTTTTATAAGAACACTGCGAATATACGCGGGCATTACGAAAGCGCCTGCGTATTTCCAAGTTATGCAACTTGTCTTCTTATGACTGCCTCGCTTGGCCAACGTTACGTAGGTGTTAATGTATGCAACCATTTTCAAGGACGAACCGACCTTCACAGAAAACGAGGAATACTGAAAATGTTCTCAGAAGTCACACGAAGTCAAAAAAATAATGAAATATGTATCAGTTACTGAATTAGTAGTACTCTAACCAAACTAGAACTACTTGTTAATTTAAAATATAAATTCAAGGCGTTTAAAATGCATACCGATTGTTGGAAACAACAATTAATTAACCGTTATTATAATTATTATTCGGATTAAAAGTACCATTTGGAATAAAAAAATATACATTATTATTGAAAAGCTTTGTTGTCAACCCAATAAACGAGTCTATAGTGACAGTTACATTGATATGAAATGTTTTTAACATTGGTTTTAATAAGGTTGTGTTATATTCCATTGATTTTAAACTATCAAAATGGTTATAATTTTTAAAGTAAAGTTTATATTTTATATAAATGTAATTAATTATATTTTTCTAATCACACAATCGAATATTTGAAACACAAAACATTTGAAATAAACGCAAGACTGCTGACTGAGCAAAGAAGACAGTTAAAACCATAGACCAACATGACAACAAAAAATATTTGTGTCAATGAGAAATGAATTCGTAAGTTGTGACGGGAATTGTCAAACTACTTTTTGGTTCTGTGCAATTATTTCAAAAATTATAAAATGACATCTAAAGGTATGTAACCAGTATTATTGTATTAGCGGCTAATATCACGATTTTTTCGTTGAATTATACATTTGTAAATGTACATGTTTTAACCGCAAGAAACTTGCAATCCAAAAAAACTAAAATGTTAGTACAAAACAGGTATAAATATTGTTCGTGCATTATTTTAATAATAGCCGTTATTGAATGCACACATTCTTTTTAAATATAAGTCGAAATACTATCATTTAATTAGTTTATTCCCCGTTATAAATATTGAAAAGCCATGAGTTTAGCAGTGTTTGGTAAGCAAAATTTTCATATTAATTGTATTAATTACTTTAATTTAAAGTGCTGCCAGCTTTAAGAAAATATTTCATCTCAAATTATGCAAAGAAAATGTTATATTTGCGTAAGTTTAAAATATTCAACGGTTTAAATTGCTTGTTTGGTTTTGTGAAGTTTTGCAGATATCAAATAACCATTATGAAAAAATCAAATTTTTATTGTTTGCACCTTGTTTTCAGATTCTTCTGATGCTAAATTGCCTACGGGCACAGAAGAGACTTCATCTAGTGGAGATGTTCAGCGAGAGCCCACGAATAACCCAGAAGCAGACGATGATGTCGTCGAGAAAATTAGAAAATACATAGCAACAAAACTAGGAATTACCGATGAAGTTGATCAAGAGTCAACATCTGTGACAAAGGTTCTGATTTGATTAAAAATAAAACATTTAATTTTTTTAACACAATATTTCTTGATTTTCAAAAAAATTGCGGCATCATTCTGTACTGAAACTGGCCGATTTAAAAATAATCACCTGGATGTTTGGCCAATCCTGTTTTGTACAAAATAAAAAAAACACAGTGACAGACAATTATTCTTCATTTTACCGCAGTTCAAATTTACTGGAATTTTACTAAATATTAATAAACATATTTTACTAATTATTTATTTCAGCCGCAACTATTTTCACATATCAATCAGTAAGATAAAAAACGAATATTTTGTGTCACGCAATTAAATTCTAGATCATGTTTTTTAGTGTGATATTTTTACAGGTTTTAATAAGTCCAGATTTGGCAGGAGTAGCAAAATACATAGATGAAAAAAAAGTTACTAAAATTATTACAATGGCAGGTGCTGGCATCTCTACAGGTTTGTACTAACATAAAACTTCCCAGATCGAGCTCTCAAGCATCTGTAATTCACAATTACAGTAAAACCTCGTTTATCCGGGCCTCGATCAACCGATCTTCCGCGTTATCCGAGACAACGGACTGATCCAAGCACTCCGCATTAATTGAGGCTCGGATAATACGAAAAAACTCGGATAAAACGGTTGTCTTATACACCAAAGATTAATCTAAGTTCATTAGATTTTCACTTTTATGATTACATTTCATTCTATCATTTCAAAGACATGAAAATCAATTAAACTTTTCGAATTTTTTTATTTTTCCCATGTTATCCGAGTTTTCGCTTATCCGAGGTACCTCCTCCCCACATTACCTCGGATAAACGAGGTTTTACTGGGCTATCTATACAATTTGTCGACAAAAAAAACATTTTTTTTTTAGCTGCCGGAATACCTGACTTCAGATCGCCGGGATCTGGTTTATATAATAATTTAGCTAAATACAATTTACCCGATCCTCAGGCTATTTTCGAATTAGAATATTTCAAAAGTAATCCGAAACCCTTTTTTGGACTTGCTAAAGAACTGTATCCTGGTCAGTTCAAACCAACCAAAAGTCATTATTTTATAAGATTGTTGCACGAGAAAGGTTTACTGTTACGTCATTATACTCAAAACATCGATACACTTGAAAGGATCGCTGGAATACCGAGCGAGAAATTAGTGGAAGCGCACGGAACATTTCATACCGGCCATTGTTTGGAATGCGGTGCTGAATATTCACAAGAGTGGATGAAAGGTAAGCATTCTGCATTTTTTTTTAACCTCCCAGTGGCTTCAGGGATTTAATCCTATGTGTCAGACGATGAGATTAGGATTAAACAAACAAGAATTAAAAGAGCCAACACCTTTTCTCGCCACAGGCCCATGTAGCATTAGGATCCCAAAACAAACACAGGACTCAGATCTTGGAAAACACAAAAAATGACTACTGTTAGAAAATGGAGGACTCATATAGTTATATGTCTGGCACAATATTCGTTCAATATATTGTATACTTCGAAGCTAACCGAACTTAGGATGTGACTTAAACTAAGGGGATATTCATTGATTGACAACGAGGAAATTAAAAAAAAAATCAACTAATTTGTTTTTAAAAAATATTGTCGTAACGTGACAAAATTTCTTTTGCAGACATCATCTTTAAAGATCAAATTCCTACTTGTACAAATGAAAATTGTCAATCTGGAATAGTCAAACCAGATATTATTTTCTTTGGCGAAAATTTACCAGTGCGGTTCCACACCTTGTTAAGTAAAGATTTCAAAAAATGTCAGCTTTTAATCATTCTTGGATCGTCTTTAGTCGTGCAGCCATTTTGCTCATTAGTCGATCAGTAAGTTCTACATTTTGATTTTGTAAAATAATAGTTTATAAAATTTTATATTGATGAATTATTGTTAGTATAAATGGTACCTCGACATACGAGTTTAATTCGTTCTATAACCTTGCTCGTATCTCAAAGCAAATTTCCCCATTTAAATTAATTGAAATTCCATTAATCCGTTCCAACCCCCAAAACGCTACCCAGCGTCATTAATAGCTCCAATGCACGATCAGTTGCAACTTTTTCGGGGTATTTCTTTTCCACGAACATTCCCAAGATCTTTATCTTGCTTGTAGAAATAACCTCCTCCACCCCTGACTTCTCCTCAAAACCAGTTTCTTACAAAACCTCCGGACATCATGTTAAGCGCAGTGCAGGAATTTCAACTTTCTGCCCTTACGGTGTAATATACTATTGTCTTACGTTTCAAAGAAAAAATGTGAATATTTTTAGTGTACTAGATGAAGTACCACGCATTCTCATCAATCGTGAAAAAGCTGGTGAAAAAAGTCGTCTTCATACAATGCTTAATATCGGTGGCGGTTTGGACTTCCAAGATCCGTCCTATCGAGATGTGGCCATTTTGGGTGAATGCGATGACGGTTGTCAAAAATTCGCTGATGAACTCGGTTGGGGGGTAAGACTTGTTATATAATCAACTCTTTCATCATTTTACTACGTTTGCACTTGAGAAAAATCTATACTAGGGTAAACGACTAGTCATTGGACAGAACACATTTTCATTAGCTATAAATAGAATAAGGACGATACTAAAGCAGATTTGAATGACTCACAAAATGAGTCATTCAAATCTGCTTTAGTATCGTTCTTATTCTTATTATAGCTAATGAAAATGTGTTCTGTCCAATGACTAGTCGTTTACCCTATTATAAAGCTGAAGAGTTTGTTTGTTTGTTTGAACGCGCTAATCTTAGGAACTACTGGTTCGAATTGAAAAATTATTTTTGTGTTAGATAGTCCATTTATCGAGGAAGGCTATAATCTATACTAGCTGATATCCGCGACTCCGTTTGCGTTGTTTATTATATGTAGATTAGACAGGAAAATGAGGCATAAGATAACAATTTATTATTTGCTCTCTTTAGTGATCATTAAAGAGAGCAAATAATAAATTGGTATCTTATGCCCCATTTTCCTGTCTAATCTACATTTAATGAAGAAAAGAGGTGACACTAAAATTGAAGTTGTTTATTATATTAAACGCAGACAAAGTCGCGGGTACCAGCTATTATTCTACAAGAAAGATCATTGCAGAATAATATGTTTTAATCCCGGCGAAGCCGAACCAGGTCGCTAGTTTCTTGATAAATCTTATACAGTGAAACCTTTCTATTGTGTTCATCTCAGGGATCGGTTAAACTGTCCGCAATACAGAGGTGTGCTTTTGTACATTGCTGTGGGAAATTTTAAAGGTGTTCATGTTAAAGAGGTGTTTAAAATGAAGGGTTTCACGAGATATAATTTGTATTCTCAGGAAATTTGTCCAAATATAATTACTGTCGACATGTCTGAAGCTCAGTCGAAATCACCTACAATTTTTTATAGAAAAATTTGTAAGGCTGTATTTCTCTTTCTAATTACGAAAGTACGATTTTTTCTTACCGAACCATTTTGTACATATTTCCTGAAAACTAAGTTTGAGTAAACAAAAACCAAAAAATGGTTGATTATCCTCGAAACAAGTGCAAGCCCATCGTTGAAGACAATTTTGATTAAAGTAATTTTTTTTTAATGCAGGAAGAATTAAAACAGCTGATCGAAAAAGAACACAAACTCATCGATGAAGCAGCACAAAGAAAGCGAGAAGAAATGCAAGGTGCAAGGAAGAAAGTACCCAGAGTTGAAAAGCAAGAAATAGGACAAACCAGCAATCTACAAATCTTTCCCGCAGAACACCAAGTAATCCCAGATCAAAAAATACCCGAGGCTTTGGTCTCTAAAAACCCCAGAAAAAAGGGCAAATAGATAAGCGATTCATCTATTATAAAAATGTATTTGAAATTTTTCATTTCGGTTTTTAAGTTATTTTCCAAATAATTCTTGTATTCTTTATACCGTTTTAATTTTTATAAGTGATTTATAGCACAGGTTCTTTTGTAATTATTAGCGACACCATGTAGGTATAATCATTGAATTGAAATATATTCAAATTTAAAACATCGCGCGAGAATATATTTATTTTTGCCATCAAGTACAGATTTTCTGATATGAAAGATCGTAGTGTACTCTAATAAATTTAATTTTTTGTAAACGTTTGCTGCGACCCAGACTCTTGTAAGGGGTTTCGAAGTTCGATTTAAGAATCTGTGAATCAAATGTTTGCTTTGGTGCAAGTTAATGTATTTTTAATAATGTAATATTTAATAAACATAATAAATTTTTAATATCTCTGTGCCTCAAGTTAATTTCATTTTTAAAATTAAATTTTATTTTGCTTGTTACTGTAAAAAGCTTCCCACAGAGACCAACGTTCGACTGCAGAAGAGGCGCGGAATCAAAACCGTGTCTGAGAATCTCCGAAACTGTGACACAGCGCAACGAATGGGTTCGTTGATTTCAGCGTGTCATTTTCTATAAGTATACCAAATTCGAGACGATTCCGAGGGATTTTCCAATTTTGTCCTAAATATTGTATAACTGAGGCTGTACTATAGGAACAAAGTCGTTTTTGACAAAATTGAAAAATTCATTTTTTGTTTTTTTTGGCGTAAACAACTTTAGACAAATAGAAAATTATTTTTTAAATTCGAAAATAAGCTCAAGTTTGCGATCAGTGACCTTCCATTCGATACGTCACATGATGCACTAGATTATTTTTTTTAATTTTCTAATTTGCCCCCCAAAATTCGAATTCGTTTATTTACGCTATACTTCTATACTAATTGTATGTATACTAATTGTATGTATACTAATTGTATGTATGTAGCAAACTTCGCCTTTTTTCGTCCAGTAAATTATAAGAAAATAAACTGTGACAGGCAGACACCAGAGTGATTATAGAAGGTACGTTTTTTAAAAGATATCAAACGAATAAATTTGTAACATGAAAAATAACATTATTATTTTATGTGGCTTGATGAAATTGCACCTTAACTTGTTGAAGAAGATAAATAAAAAAAAAAACAATTTAAAATTTGGCAATTTATTTTTTTTAAATATCAAATGTATTTAAGTTTAATAACTTCTTCCGAATAAAGTGTAACTGACAGGCTTTTTGTTACAATTCGGATAAATGCATTTGTCCGTCGGTTTAATTGCAGTCGGTTGTTGGAACGGAATGCATAAGGACTTAGCCCCCATTGCTGGTGCTCCAGGTTCAACCGACTCATCGTCCCTAAAATAAAAATTACATTTATAATTTAAAGTGTCAACCGGTAAACTTTTAATTTATGCGTTGAATCTTTAAAAAAGAAATATAATTTCTCAAAGAGATCGGTAGTATTTGAATACTCCAAAGACTATTAAAATATTTATCTTATTTTATATTCTAATACCGTTTACCCATATTTTCCCCAGCCCTGATTAATTATTTTTCATTACCTGGCACTGTCGGCTTTAATTTTATCTTCGCAAGCTTCATCGCCGCAGAATGGTGACAAAATTATATTTTTATTATCGAGTTGTTGACAAAATTCATTCCAGTCGGTTGAAAGAACAGTATGTTCCTTCAGATCTTGGGAGGCTCTGCAAAACAATCAAATATAAACGAAATCCTACTAATATTTTTCAGTCTGATAAAAAAGGTATATACTGAATGCCTTGAGCAGAATTGCATTTTAGCATCTTACATTTAGTAGCTAAAAGCACTAAAAAAATCCGGTCAACTGCGAGTCGAACTCGCGAGAAGAGGATTTCGTACTAATCCGTTTTCCGTCAGTACTTTAAGACTTAAGATTTTCGTTTAGGTTTTCCTGTAAACTATCTGCGAGACCCGACATTACCTATTTTTTTCAAAATTTTAGGATCAGTAGTTTCGGAGATAAGGGTCAATTTTCATCTATTTTCTTAAGTAACTTTAAAACTATTTATTTTAAAGTTATAAATAAAAGCCAAAAAGTTTATATAAAAAAAATTCTAAAAAAAAATATATTTGGGATCCGTACCACAAGCCCTTTCATTTGATATGTCACACGGTACAGTTTGCAAAACTTTTTTTTTAATTTCCTAATTTGCCCCCCAAAAATGACTCCCATGTTCAAAATTCATTTATTTACGTTACACGTCCGTCTTTGGGTTACCGACTTGCATATGTGTACCAAATTTCAACTCAATCGGTCTAGTAGTTTCGGATCAAGTCTGCTGTGACGGACAGACACGCGAGTGATTCTATAAGGGTTCCGTTTTTTCCTTTTGAGGTACAGAACCCTAAAAACGGTCCAAAGTTTGCAAACTCAGCAAAAGATTATAAAACATAACATTAATAAAGCCATAATCTTTGAAACAACACAGCAACGCGAAACATCTAACAAATGAACGTAGAAACAGAAGAACAACTTACCTTGCTAACAGGTTATTTTGTATATCATCAAGCATTTTAACAAGATCTTTGACGGCATTATCAGAAGAAATTGTTATTTTTTCTCCCGTATCTCTTCTTACAGCCACTACCTGTTTATTTTTCAAATCTTTCGGACCAATTTCAACTCTAATCGGTACACCCTAAAAAACAACATTATTGTTTTGAATTATTTTGGAACAAGGAAATTATTTACGATTCTTTATATCAATATTTTTTTAACAAAACAAACTTTTAATTCCCAATGATTAAACTTCCAGCCCGGTGAATAGTTATCTCGATAATCCCCTTTCACTTTAACACCGACCGTCTGCAAATCGGATTCGAGCGTAGCGCAAGCCGTCAACAACTGTTCCTTTTCTTTTTCCGGAAGCGCAACTGTGATTCCACACGGAACGATTACCAGTTGAATGGACGCTACACGCGGTGGTAAAACCAAGCCTTGGTTGTCTGCATGGATCATTATCATGACACCTATTCGCAAAAAAAAACATTTTTAAAATTACTCTACAATTTGTGTAATTTCAGTAGAGGAATATAGGTCTATCGAAAAAATATGAAAACAAAAATTATGCTATTTGACGAAAGAGTTTTTTCAAATCTACCATACCGAGTTTGCGTGTAGGGACCATTCCTGGTGTGACGTCACATATTTTCCATTTTTACACCTAGAACTGAGTAAATGAACACAGCAGTTCCAAAATTAAAGTTTTGTCTTTAAATACTTTAGATTTTGACATGTGACGTCGCGAGGCTTATAATCTCCCTTGTAACACTTAATCGACCCTCTCCCCTCCTCTTAACGTGTGACATAATTTATGGATGGTCCCTTATCTATATGGTGTTACCATGGCTCCTCTACTACAAGCCCTCAGTTCCCACGTTCTAATCTGATAGTTGGTAAAAGTGTACATTGGATATTTTTTTATTAAAAAATAATAAATTAAAAATATGAATTGGTACTAGGTCTAAATAACCTTAGCTGTTGGTGTCGTTAAAAAAAGTAAACACATAAAAAAGAATATATTTTTTGAACTTGATAACATTGCGGCGTTATACATGTTCGAATTCTTTCAACCCGTCATCGGAACTCGGTAATAATTTTTCATTTAAATACAGAGAGAGACTAGATTATAGACGCTCGACAGCGTCTATTTATTTGATATCCTTTTTAAATTTAATTATTAAGTGAAAAAAAACCCGGGTTGCAGTGCCAAAACCCTGCCGACAATATAGTGTATTTGCTTGTATAGGGCCGTGTGGTTTTATACTTTTATTATGTGATATTAATTTTGTTTTTGGGCAAAATAAAAAATTTAACCCCTTAATGCACCCCTTAAAATAACATTTTTTTTCTTAATTGTAATATTATTATCAATCTAACGTCTACACCGAATTAAATACACCCTTTAATAAATAAGTCACTATCTGCAAACTAGTGTTTTCATAAAATTTGTAAATCCAGTCCTCTCGGGCCGATTTTATTAAAATTTTGGGGACACTTTTTAATTACTACCAGGGGGTTAAATTTCAATTTTGAAACGATTAGGAGAATTTTTTCGGTATTTTGGGGCCCAAAAACTTTTTTCAACCCCTAAAAACTACCCTTAAAATGGCCCGATTGGGCCCATTTTAAATAGGGTTCTTCCGGTGGTGGATTCCAACATGCGGACAAAATTTCGTTAAAATCAATTAACTCTTATATATATATGTATATATATATATATATATATACATATATATATAAACATTTTCAAAAATGGTGCCAAAGTGTTTAGGAGGTTATGAAACGTCGAGAAATTTTGATCCGGCCCCTAGGTCCCGCCATCCGACCGACGCCAATAGTGTATGTTGCCATATGGCAAATACACTAAAAAAAATAGTTATGCTTCAAAACTTGTATATGTATTCTTTCGATTTATGTTAAAAAAAATGTATTCAAAAATCCAATTTAAATTTTGTCTACATTTTTGTTTCCTTAAAAATGACAACTTTATAAAAACTGTTTAATTTTGAAGTTTTGTAAAAACATACCAATAGTCCTCGTTGTGATACCCCATGAGTTCTGATACACAAATTTCTTTTCTTGCGTATTGGGATCTTCGTAAACTATATCAAACATCCGAGAGAAATTCTGCCCAAGGTGGTGTGAAGTTCCGCCTTGAATAGCACGACCGCTGGCAGACACAAATGCTTCAACTGTCGTCGTGTAATCACCGCCAGCAAATTTCTCTTTTTCAGTTTTGCGACCTTTGATTACTGGCACAGCTAATAAATCGGTGTAAATACGAGCATATAAATCTAAAAAAAGTCGCGTGATTAATGAAATATCCAAATTTTAAATAAGAAATACAGTAAAACCTAGTTTAACGCGGGAGATACGTAAGTTCCTGCGCTATACGAAACAGCGCTAAACGAGGTCATCTTAATACGTAGATAACAGGCATAAGTAAAATAGAACCGAGAATAAGAAAATTTGTTAATTTTTTCTTGTTTAATTTTGTAACATTTATTGTTAAATACTTTTTTTAACACATTAATAATTGATTTATTTATTGCTAATATCGATTATTGTTCATAAAACATTTCTGAAAATCTAATTAAAGTTCGGGTAGTTATATTTGTGATTAGGAAGGTTCCTCATTTGATATATTTTGTTTTTTGTGAAGAAATCATATCTAATGTCGTTTGTGTTTCATTCAGCAAGTTTTTGTCGATAGCAAGATATTGCATCAATGACACAATTCGTCTTGCCTTTGAACTTCTATCAACATTTGAAGCATTTTGTATAAACTGATCCATACTTTACATTATGTAAACTTTATTTTTAGAAACCGCGTAATACTGAAAAAGCGTTAAGCTAGATCTTACTATAATTACACTCACCTAAAATTGTTAAAACTTCGTCTTCAGCTTCTTGTTTTGATGAATAAGCAGTATGACCTTCTTGCCACAAAAATTCTCGAGTTCTCAAGAATGGCTGTGGGTGTTTAAATTCCCATCTCTACAAGAAATATGTTCTTGTAATTATTAAACGAACTGTAACCACTATAGTTGCTTTATAAATTGTAAACTATCTGCCATCTGGTGCTTAGATTTGTTATCGCATAATTAACCCACTAGAGAGCGACAGTTTAGCAAATTGTTTGCTTATGTCCAATTTAGAAAGAAATTAATCTTCTGGGTTCAATTAATTTTTTAGCTTAACCGAAATACTTTTTCACTTAATAATAAAAACAAGAACTCGAGATTAGCCGAGATCGTAGGGATGCCATGGTTCATTTATTAAAACCTCTCAGTACTCAACTTCAGTCCCAGATCAATGATTTTTTCTAGCCGGGGCAGAAATTTGATAGTGACGCCCCCTTTGTCCAGCGTTTGAGATAAATTGTTAGATTAATTGGTTTTTGATATTATTAAAAGACGATTATAAATCGAAAATGTGATGGCAGTTGATGGTTTAAAATAAATATACGTACAACAACATTATTCCATTGATTCAATTTAATCGGTAAATCACGGTAAGATTGAATCCACTTAGCGTACGCTGGATACATTACGGTTTCTGATGTTGGACGCACTGCTATCGGTTCCGCCATGTCCGAATTTCCAGATTTTGTAACCCAAGCTACCTAAAAATTACACACACTTTTCCAGACGTGATAAGACTAATCACTGATTGTTATATTGTGTAAAAGTCCATTGTTGTGAACTCAAAGTTTACATAATATCATATTAATACGCTTGCGCAAGCGCATTAACATGAAATATAGTACTAATGAATGAATTGTAGATTACCATAATATACAGACAGAGACGAGGGGGGTAAAGTCGATTAAGGGACGTGACAAGGTGAGTGGTGTCTACTTGTCATTGGTCGACTCACTGTGCATGTCTAGTGGCATGAAATTTATGTTGGTAGTATGGCGTGGAAAGAAAATTTCTTTTGTACGCAGTACAGTGCGCCGGCCAATAAAAAAACGACACCATTCAGCTGTATCCCTATAATTACTAGATCCATATAGATTACAGACACAACAGCTGAGGTCATCAGCGTCTATAATATAGTACTAGGCCCATAAGGACCGTCGATTCAGTTAAGTCAAACAGCAGTGAAAAGAATCCAAAGTAGAAGATTTCAATTAACTCACTTCTGGAGCAAAATCAGCAATATGCGTCTTCTCTTTTTCGAGAACACTTCTTGAAACGAAAATTGGAAAATAACAATTTTCAACTCCGAGCTTTTTGATTTCTCCGTCGAACCAGTTTTTAATCGCTTCCCAAATAGCGAAAGACCACGGACGATATATGTAGCACCCGGACACGTCATAATATTCTATGAGTTCTCCTTTGGTTATGACTTGCGAATACCATTCCGAAAGATTTTCTTCTTTTTTCGCTTCCAAGCCTAATCTAGTCTGTTTCTTTAAATTTGGCGAATCATCTTTTACCTGAATAAGACCATTCTCTATAAACTTATAGTGCTATTCTGTATGACCAACTTTAGAATTTAGAGTTCTATAAATTTTTTTTCTAGCTTTAACATTATATTTGTTAAAATAAGATAAAAATTTAACAACGCTGTAAATTCTAACATTGATTATACAGAATAGCACAATTATTCCAAGACATTAGATAACTAAAACAAACTAGATTCTTGAAAAAAAAATCCGATGTCTACTTATTACTAAAAAAAAATCTACTCAAACATATTAATACTTTTTATTTCTAACATTTTACAACTCTGTTCGATTTTAAATCTATTCTATCAACAACAATTGAATTAAAAAAAAATCAACAACTAATATAATGAAAAAAATTAACAAAATATCTTTTTCAGTCGTTTGATTTTACCTCGACAGGCTTCTTCTCCTTTGTATTATCTTTTTTTTGAGCGTTTTGAGTTTTCGCCTCTTTGGGTTTCGCTGGTAATCGACCTGGTGTAGGAAAATCCGTACCAATTATTTGTTTATATTCTGCTTTTAAATCCAAGAGTTTTTTTACGGCTGCATCAACTTCATCCTAGAATGCGTATAAAAATGTAAATTAGAAAATAAATTACAAAAAACCAAATAATAATAATATAAAACTTGTCTATCACGAAATTTAAGCGATTATGAAATAAAAATTTAAAAAATCACATAAGATTTTGTGCTTGCATTAGCTTCAGAAATATATGTCTCAGAAACCAGTGGACTGGTTTTGATGAAACTTATTTGTCGGTTAATTAGTCTCAAGATTACCAAAAACTAAAGTTGGGCGTTAGTGTGTCTAGGCGAGACGCAAGAGAGGGCTGGGGAAGTAGGCTTGTGGAGTCTTTTTCCAAACAATTGGGATAAGAATACTTGAATAACCAATAAGCAATCGACTCAACCAATCACAGACGTGACGCCCAACCTTCTAGTATTTTAGTAATCTTGAGTTAGTCTATCAAATTTCATAATGTAATGACAGTTTCATTATTGTAGCAATTCACAGTCGATATCATCTACTGTACTAGGATTTGTAACCGCAATTTGCAATACTTTTATTTTCTGTCACCGGAGCGTCAAATATCAAATCCCAAAAAGAAAAATAATCAAATAACCTTTGGCGCTTTGTTACTCTTCAAATTTCTAACAATATTTCCTTGTTCGTTAACTTTAACAGTTAGCGCATCCTTAACGTTTGACTGCGGCATTTCTGAACCACTTCCAGCATTGACTTGTAAACTAGCCGCTTGAACCGGGATACCAACCGCTTGAACTGGGACACTAACCGCTTCAACTGGGACACTCGCTTGCATTCCCGGTTTCCACTCTTTCCCCGCTAAACTTTTAAACTGAGTTTTTAAACCAATCAAAATTTTCACTTCGGCATCAATCGCACTTTTATCCGCTTTCTCACTCTTAAGTTTTCTTACTTTGTCACCCTGTTGCGTAATTTTATTCAAAACATCGTTTTCGGCGTCCGTAAAACCGGCTTGTTTTTTTTCAACTGGCGCCGGCTTACTCTGATCTTGTTTGATATCAGTTGTTGTGGTTGCAGTTGTGCCCGGCTTCCAATCTTTGCCTGTCAACTTCTTATAATCAGCTTTAAGTTCTAATAAAACGGTAACTTCCGTATCGACAGCGCTTTTAGCCGCTTTCTCTGCTTTCAGTTTACGAACCTTATCGCCTTGAGCAGCTATTTTATCTAAAACCACCTGCACGTCTTTAGACGCATCAGTAGATGTATTTGAATTACTGGGTAATGGTGCAGAGTTCGGTGTCCAATCTTGTCCGGTAATAGATTTATATTCGCTTTTCAATGCCAGTAACAATTTTACTTCGGGTTCAATGGCCGCTTTCGATGCTTTATCCGCTTTTAGTTTACGAATTTTGTTACCTTGTTCAGTAATTTCATTTAAGACATCATTAACAGATCGTGCTGGTTTTGCCAATGCAGTCGTAGATTTTGATGATTCAACAACAGGTTTTGAGTCAGGAACGGAACATCCTGGTTTCCAGTCAATTCCTACAATTTTTTTTAAATTTATTTATTCAAGAGACAAATAATATATACGAGGGTTGATCAATAAGTAGCCCGTGTTTGACAACAGATGGCATTGACGAGTAAAATTGACATTGTGTACTGCAGACTTTTAAACGACCTCCTGCTGAGTTGTAAATAAATTCGTAGGTTAGGTTATTTTTGACAGCCAATTGTATCACTCGTGTCTTTTAAAAAATATGCGAAGAAATAAAACTGAAGTTGGATGCTGTCTATGGGGACCTTTCACCATCTATGACCACGGTGAGATACTCGTATAAAAAATTACGGATCGATATTGCTCTTTTTCCATTTTGTCGAAAAATACAAAACACGAATGATCCAAGTGGCTGTCAAAAATAACCTAACCTATGAATTTATCTACAACTCAGTACGAGGTCGTTTAAAAGTCTGCAGAACACGATGGTAAAATCAATTTCACTCATCTACGCCATCTGTCGTCAAACACGGGTACTTACTGATCAGCCCTCGTACAACGTAATTTTTTAACGGAGTTTTCTAACTGATGTTATGGTATTCGTTTCTTTAGAGTTAACATAACTAGAGCAAGGTTATTATTACATGGAGAAAAATTACAAAATGTCAGTATATTGGTGATTTTTATGCAAATCAACAATTCAAAATTTTTTATTAACGCATCTTATCACTTTGCTGACACATTGGGGTCCTTTATTAGTGTTCAATGCGATAGATTTAGTAAGCAAATTATAAGGTACCTATATTTAAATTCTAACAAAAAAAAAAAACATTAACTAAAAGGCATTTCAAAAAAATTAGATAAAAAAGATTTCTTTTGTACAAAAATTGTTTAGTTTAGAAATAATAGCTAATAGTTTGCTATAATATTATGAAAAACCCATTGTTACAATTATAATGCGATATTAGAAAAATTTACTATTCAAACAATCGCGTTGGCTGAAATACCAATTACTCTACAGTGACAGTTGTTTAAATACGTCACTGTAGAATAATTGCTAATTCAGCCGCCGCAATAGTGGACGATTAGGGTTCGTGTCCTGACGGTAACGTTGTTTTAATAGTAAATTTTTCTAATATCGCATTAAAAGAAATGATTGAGTATCTTAATTCTGAAAAAACTATGTTTAATGTCACTGAATTATATTTTTAGGCACTCATCTGAAATAGGTCCTAGCTACTAAAATTAATTTCGGTTAATTTTACGCCAGCATTTCAAGTTTCAATTAAATAAAAAATATGATCAGTTTGACTTTTAACAATACTTATGTAGATTATAAGTAAACAATCTGTAAAATTAGTGATGTATTTTCGGTGTAAACGTAAAAAATACGAACCTGTTATATTTTTAAACTCCGTCTTTAAGGATAACAATATCTTAACAGCTGCATCAATATCCGGCTTAGGTGCCTTATCTGTCTTTAATTTACGAACTATATCTCCTTGCTTCTGAATTTCAGCATTTACATCCGCGGCAGATTTTGCACCATTTGCAACTACTGAAGGCTGCTCACAAATTTTATTATTTATCTAAAATCATAACACAATTTCAGAAACACTCAGTTCCACGTTTATAAGTCGCCACATGGCTGTTAAAAATATTTACAAAACGAGTTTTTAACGCGTGACACTTTCTCTGAAAGCGCGAAGTAGGGGGGAGCACGCAAGACTTTCTATTACTTAAACCACTGATCTTTAATCAATGGAGAGCGAATGGTAGCCACTGTGTGTTTTTGACCTGTGCAGTTAGCACTGGCTGCTCAAGATTACTATGCTGGGTTGCCGAAAGGATTGTCAAATAATTTGATTTGACAATGACAGATTGTAGTAACATAATTATAGTTTTCATACATGCAAGAACAGTCTAATGTCGTATTCAAACTCCCTGTCATATACATTAGATTGTATTAACACAAAAACAAATGCTTGAAAAAAACTACCTTAAACGATTATTAAACAATTATTAAAAAATTTTTAACGAATTGTTTTTGTAATGCCAGATTGTATATACCTATATCATAATTTAACTATCGTTTAAATATATTGAGAGCTTGAAAAAGTCTTTATAATAAAGACGAAACGTTGCAATCAATGAGTGTTTAAATTGATTTAATTTTATTATTCTAATTACCCGTGATCCCGTTTTCTATTATAACATATATCTGGAAATGAACTTTGAAGATGAATAAAAAATTATATTTCGGAAGCTTACCACTTTGGCATCGCCGCTGCCAGCAGCTTTCTTCGGCGGTCCGGCTGTTGGCATTTCTTTGCTGTGTCCGTCAGGAATATTAAACAAAATGATCGGACATTCAACACAGCTAAACGAACTTATCGGTTTGAATGGAACATCGACACGGAAGAAACCACGCCTTTGCAACTGAATTATGTCTCCTTTTTTTAGACTTGCCAATTCCGGATCACCTAGCATGCTTACCTCTGTCTAAAATATTTAGTCAGACTTAAAATAGTATATTACACCACAAGAGCATAAAGTTGAATTTCCTGCACTGCGCCACATGATGCCCGAGGCAAAGTCGAGGGCATCATATGTCGCGCAGTGCAAGACTTTCAGAGCTTTCTGCTCGTGTGATGTATACTATTTTTCTTCATACCCAGTCGAAAGTACGCACTTTCACCAATATATCAAAAGACTAATTACTTTCAAGTGAGCAATGTTGTTATACGTAATGACACATGGATCTCATAATGTCCATGTAATAACAGCAGATGGCTACCTACTACTGCCTACTGGCGAACATGTCATCTCACGTATCAGTGCGCATGACAAAACTGTTTAGGCCCGCCTATACAAATGATATGCGAGTCATTCCATCTCAGTGCAAAAATGTTATACTTTCGGTTTTAAAATCGAATCAGAAAGTATGTACTTTCGACATGGTACGAAGAAAAAATATTGATTTAAAAACGTCGTTTAAAACGACTAAACTAAACTGCTGATCGTAGCTAGCAATGACGAACAAAACATTTACACCTCAACAGCGCACAGGTCCGACAATTCTGAAGCCTTTGAATATCGACAGTATTGAATTGTTCAAATGTGAGCAATTTTTTTCGCGCGTATCAGTTTGTCTGGCGTTCCAATTATGGATGGAACTCAGTGGTTGTAGCTGATTAAGGTGATATCAGACGGTTTATTTTTTGTCATTCATTCAGCATCTTTCATTCGAAATGAAACGTCTAAACACAAAATGAAACAATAACGAAAAATGGATTAATTAATGAACTGATCCAACAACGCTAGATATCGACATTCGGCATGAGTCATTCGCACTCTGAATGAATGAAAAATGAAGCGTCTGACACAAGAAAGAACGTTCACTCGGGTTCGATCATTTTATGTCGTGTCTTGTAGCGGACGGATTTGGGACTACATCACCGCATAGTGAATATATTCTGTCTGTGTATGAGACAAAATGGTTTTCAAGTGGAACGACCAAAACACGCTACTGTTTTAGGAGAATTTCAAAAGTCATCAATATCTTTGGAGCCACAAACTAAACGAATACAAAGACAGAACAATACAGACAAATTCTATAAAATCTCTAATTAATTATTTAAACTTAGACTTTGTTTCTTTTTTATCAATTCTTCAATCAAATGATCACAAAACAAACGAATTCCAAGGCGCATAACTTAATTCGATGACATCTTTGAGGAAAAGACTGGACGAACGTTCATTTCTATGTCATTCTGTCTGTGCCATGTGAACGCGGAATGAAACAAAAATGAACATTCAGTCAAATGAACATTCATTCGGAATGAACCGTCTGATATCACCTTTATAGAATATTTATATTAAAAAAAACAGCAAGGACATATCAAAAAAGATTGCACTATTCTACTGCAAATATTGTTTATGGTCAGCTTTGGTATTATTCAAGTATGATTACTGAGGATAGACTACCTTTGTATTTTCAGCAACGTACTGCTTGAAATCTTCATCTTTACCCAATACCGGTTTACTAATAATATGATCGAAATAGACACAATAGCAAGGCGTGAATAAGGCCCTTTCAGTTTTACAAAGCCAAGTTATTTTCAACGTTTTCTTATAGTCCTTATCGTCTAGATTCGGTTCTGCATCAATTTTTAGAACAGCTCCGTTTGTATCGCTGTAATTTTAAGAGCAAACGTAAAGAAAAGATTACTCTAAAATGACAATAAAAAAACTCACCGATGAATTTGTTTGATTTTCAAATTGCCCCAGTTAATGAACGTTACATTTTCACCTTCTTTAAGGGTCTGTGCATCAGCAGATTCAATCAATATTTCAGGTCCAACCCAAACAGTTTTTGTACCGACCTCCGGATTTTTCGGATGTTTTGGAACAGTCAAAGGTTCCAATTTCACTCCACTAACATGTACAGTAACAGGATTTGATTTTTCGAGAGCTGTATATCTTGGAGCTATTGGATCGATCACCTATCCAAACAAAACGCAATCACTAAACATCTAGAAATCAACTTAGTTGATTTTTCAAAAAAACACAAAAAGCGCTGAATCCATATACAGTGTAAACTCTATATAGCGATGCTAAAGGGACTGCGCATTTTCTGGCGTTATAGAGAGTTGTCGTTACATGGAGAGAAAGAAAAATCAATATTGTTTTACTATTATAGTATTATTTAATAATAACGCATAAAATTTACAAACAAATATTACTATTAACATAAATAACAACGCTTATTGCATAAAATCTGTCGAGGTAAATATGGGCTAGACAATAAAGCTGCAGTTCTTATCAATTTCGGCAACTTAGAAAGTACCTACAAACAGTAAGTGCTTTATAAGTTGCCGAAATTATTTGCTTTATAATGACATATGGTCGTTATTTCGAGTGGGTGTGATGCTACATAGAGTGTATCATTGTATGGACAACAAGGCACACCAACCAAAGTCGAATTTCAAACGTTTTAGGGAGTTTGACGTTAAATCGAGTGACGTTACATGGAGTTTACACTGTATTTATCAAATTCGGACTTTTTTCTTTATAACTGGACGACAATCACTGGAGAAAATGTATCACTAACATAAAAAAAACTAACCTTTTTATTAAAAGCCCAAATTTTATCCCATTCCATGAAGACTACCGAACGACTGGATCCTTGTGCGATTATAAATTGTTTTAAGCCTTCTACAGTCATACCGCGACGAAGTACACCTCTAACAGTTGGGAAACGTGGGTCGTCCCTAAAATTACATATTTATTCAAATAAAAAAACTTAACAATCGCACAATAACTTCTCAATAAACAATGATATAAAGAACAGGGGTCGTGACGGAGTGACTAACTGATTGATCTCAAACATAAAAAGGTTGGGAGCCGCTGACAAAAAACATACCAGCCATCGACGATTCCTTGTTCCACAAACCAAGTTAGTTTTCTCTTCGATAAAACTGTATTAGTCATCGATAAACGTGAATATTCCCATATAACTGGTCTACGTAAACCCAACGCTTCGATAAACCAATAAAACTGATCGTCACGATCATGATACTCCATGGTTCGCAAAGTGTGCGTTACTCCTTCAATGGCGTCTACGATTGGGCAAGCAAAATCATATGTTGGGTACACCCTGCAATAAAAAAAATGTCACAATCAAGTTTCTCTAAGAATGAATGCTTCGGACTAAAACCACTATTTTTTAACGAGGAAGCGTTCTTATTCTACTTTTTGAAGCGAATTTTTTTTTTTATTTGCTTGTATTGAATAGATTTAAGTTAATAATAATAATAATAATTTAATCATTCAAAAGACTACAAGAAGTCGAATTGGTCATACATAAAACTAACAAGAGATTACAAAATAGCAAATTCATCAACATCATACAAACACTGTGCAATCAATGATTTCGTAAGTTTATTTTGAAATTGACTAAAAGGCAAATCTTTAAAATTATTAGGCAGCTCTTTATAACATTTCAAAGCAGCATAATGGGGCCTGTTTTTAAAAAGAGAAAGATTACACTTTGGTAACAAAATATTGTTCTTATATAATTAATAGTTCCAATTAAACCGGCATACTTATATTTGAGTCCAGTGCGAGGATGAGGTTCATTTTTACAACGATAAATGGTTGGATCTCGCATACATCCATTGGCAGACTGCATGTCGATCTTGGCTCTTACGCAACAACGTTGTCCCTGTTCGGTACCTTTCTTCATTTCTTCCCAAAGAGCGAAATTTTTTTCGACACCTTAAAAATAATGAAGTGTCAATACAGATATTCTTTTTCCTGATAATGTACGATTAATGTTAATTATTGCATTTTTAGTGTATTTGCCATATGGCAACATACACTATTGGCGTCGGTCGGATGGCGGGACCTAGGGGTCGGACCAAAATTTCTCGACGTTTCATAACCTCCTAAACACTTTGGCACCATTTTTAAAAATGTTTATATATATATGTATATATATATATATATATATATATATATATATATATATATATATATATATATATATATATATATATATATATATATATATATATATATATATATATATATATACATATATATATAAACATTTTTAAAAATGGTGCCAAAGTGTTTAGGAGGTTATGAAACGTCGAGAAATTTTATATATATATATATATTTATATATATAGGTATATATGTGTGCGGGCTATAACTTTCGAAGGAGTTAATTCATTTTAACGAAATTTGGCACACATGTTGGGATCCATGACCGCACGAAGCCTATTTAAAATGGGCCTAATCGGATCAATTTAAGGGTGGCTTTTAGGGGTTGAAAAAAGTTTTTGGGCCCCAAAATACCGAAAAATATCTCAGAATCGTTTCAAAATTGAAATTTAACCCTTTAATAGCAATTAAAAAGTGCCTCTAAAATTTTAGTAAAATCGGCCCAACAGGACCGGACTTACACATTTTTTGAAAACACTAATTTGCAGATAGTGACTTATTTATTGAAGGGTGTCTTTAATTCGGTGTAGACGTTAGATTGATAATAATATTACAATTAAGAAAAAAATTTTATCTTAAGGGGTGTATTAAGGGGTTAAATTTTTTATTTTGCCCAAAAACAAACTTAATTTCACATAATAAAAGTCTAAAACCACACGGTCCTATACAAGCAAATACACTATATTGTCGGCAGGGTTTTGGCACTGCGACCCGGGTTTTTTTTTTTGTACAATTAACACGTGATATTTCTGCAAGGATTAGGAATCGAATTAATTAATAATAATACGCTTAATGTCCGTTTCTCCATCTTATAACAGAAGCCATTCACACCAATACTATTTTCCATCTGCCACACATCCCGTTTCTACATTATTAAACTTCAACTTAATTAATAGCTCGCTGTCATTGAAAGGAAGTTTGGATGAGGAAAAGAAAAAGCTTTACCGATGTTTCATTTGTGGCCAACGTTTCGAAATATTTTATTTCATCATCGCCACAAGCGAAACATAGGTAAAGCTTTTTTCTTTTAGTTATTCCTCATCCAAACTTCCTTTCAACCATTACATTATTGGAACAAAACAAATACTAACAACTTGCATAGCTTGGACACTAATTAATTAATAGTAATGGGCGAATGAAGGAATATAGGAAATTAGGATACGATAGGCAACTTTCCGCGCATAGGAGTCTGACAGATAATTGGTCAAGGCCTCGAATATGGAACCATCTCGAATTAATCTGTAATGAATTGAGGGAAACCAGGAAAAACCTCAACAAGGTGGTCAGTACAGGAATTATCATTTCTCAGCGAGAGGCAGTATGAAAAGTCCCAGCCACATCAGGCCCCGTCAGGATTCAAACTCAGTACCTCCTGAATGAGGGTCTAGTGCTCTCACCACTATGCAGCACTCGGTGAATTGAATTAATTTATCACTACGTTTTAAGTTTACATATCAAAAATTGAACAAAAACGTACTGTTGTTTCGGTTTACGGAATCTGTCCTCTGTTCGCGCTCTGACTTCATTTGTTCTGGCTCAGTATCATCAACGTACGCTTTTCCTTCTTTGAGCATTTTCTCACAATAATCAATCATGAGATCAAAATAATTGGAAGTGTGAGTGAACTCATCCGGTTTAATTTCGAGCATCTCAACATCTTCTAAAATAACTTGTTCAAAATGGACGTTCTCTTTAGCAGGATTCGTGTCATCGAAACGCATTATCAGTTTTCCTTGGAAAGCTTGCTGATAATATTGATTCAATAAAGCTGCTTTGGCATGTCCGATATGTAAATAACTAATAAATAAAAACAATTTTATCATTTCATTTGATAGCAGCTAAACACTAAGGAGTTAATTTCCCGAGAAGCGTACATTTTTGTAGGGGATTTAGAAGTTTTAGTTCTTTTTTAACTGCTTTTGTTTCAAAATGTAGCGTTTTGCCAAGATTATTAGATACAGACGGAGCCACAGTAGAGGCGGGTGAACTGACCCAGTGAACTATTGATTGATATTGCGTGGTTGATAAAAATATTGAACGCAAAATTACTAGAAACTAAGGTTGGGCGCTAGCATTGTTGAAGCTGTGACTAGGCGAGACGCGAGAGAGGGTGGGAGATGTAGGCTTGGGGTCTTTTTCTTAACAGTTGGGATAAACATTTAAATAACCAAGCCATGGTAAGCGGTGATATAAGCAATCAACTCAACCAATCACAGACGTGACCATGTTTATAGCCTCTTACGCCCAACCTTCTAGTATTCTAGTAGCCTTGTATTGAACGGTCTTAAAGTTGACGTCATTCATTAATGAGCTAACCTGTGAATCTAATGATCTTGGCGTTTTGCAAGTCAAGTACACAAGTTTTGTAATCATAAAACTATGATAAGTGGAATTCTTTGGAATTCAAGAAGTTAGAATTCTTGAGTACACTCCTTACTCGGAAAATTATTCCTGCATTAAAAAACTTTTTAAGCAATTAAATTTACCCAGATGCTTCAGGTGGAAAACGAACAACAACTTTGCCCATTTCTGCACCCGGTAAA
Source organism: Venustoraphidia nigricollis (assembly GCA_034508555.1). Lineage (NCBI taxonomy): Eukaryota > Metazoa > Arthropoda > Insecta > Raphidioptera > Raphidiidae > Venustoraphidia > Venustoraphidia nigricollis. The sequence goes on from JAVRKA010000013.1 coordinate 75,629, forward strand.
TCAACAAATTTTCCTTCCTGATTCCGCACAGAAGTTTTCTCTCCAGCATTTGCTTTCACTGGGCTTCTTCCAATGCTAGAACGTCTAGCCGACATTTTAACAGTAAGCGAATTCCTTGCTTCCTGAGGTAAGGAGTCGAGAGTTTTCGACACATATGGTAACGATTTTAAATAATTAAACCAGCGTAAAACATTGCTCGGAACTTTGTTACTATTAATGTAGGACTCCCAGTGACTGTTACCTAATTAAAAAAAATTATATCTATTTTAAAATATAGTAACGGAATCTCTATCTATTTTGTGTTCTTGCGCATTATTTAATATTGCCTTCACAATTATTTCTGTCTCTGTCAGTCAAGAATGTCTGGATCTATTCTGATGAAACTTAGTACAATATCAATTGATATCCGAACTTAAGAGGGATACTCTTCATTCAGCTATAATTGGTTTTAGACTAGACTTTTGTCAAAACAGTCATTAACGCGAGACGCCATAGGCAAATGCTAGTAAATAATAAAAACGAATTCATATACGTACTGTACAAAGCAGCAAAAACTGCAAAATCAGCGATGGTGATTTTTATCCCTACAAGATAAGTGACCGGTGCCAACACTCGATTTAAATAGTCGAGAGCATTTACAAATTCTGAATTAGTACTCAACGGTCCGATGCAAAAAGAGAGCCAATGGTCGACTTCAGTCTGTTCAATAACCGATGTGCCATATAAAGAATATTTCTTCTTGATCCGAGCTAACGTTCTCATAACATCGTTGCTTGATTCGCAAGGAATAATATCAGAATCGATTTCAATTTTGGTTTCATTGCCCCATTCGATGGAAATCGTTTCATTTTCATTAATGTATGCAGCAGCTAACAAACCACCTTTAACAACAAAAATACACTTCTTTCATATTTCTTTCTAAATGATGATACACATGTCAATATGGCATAACCTCGAAACACAAATCAATCAAAATCGCTTAAAAAATAATACGTTACCTAAAGGCGGAAAGCTGCTATTACACAATATTTTAGTACTCATGTAGGCAGTTGCAAAATACACGCTAAAATATGATGAAATATTAAGAAAACTCCACTTTTTATAATAATTATGCGTAATCTACTTCCTTGACACTACACGTTTCCCGAATCTCCTAAAAAGGTCTGCCGGTTCCCTCACAAAAAATATTTCGTGCGGCTGTGTTCTTGGTAATCGCTCCTTTCATTTGCTATTTGATTTATGGAATGATAATTATCAGTATGATAATTTATATTTTATCGGAAAGATGTTCTTTTAAATTTTTTAAATAAATTGAGCATAAAAAACATCTATTTATATAAAAACAGAAAAATTTACGAGTAAAACAAACCGACGAGGATGGGATTCGAACCCACGCGTGCAGAGCACATTGGATTAGCAGTCCAACGCCTTAACCACTCGGCCACCTCGTCATGTTCTCTGTTGGTCTTTTTTGCGTATATCAACAAAACGTTTTAGATAATATTTAAAACCAACATTATTTCGTTTCTTACATTTTAATAATTAAACATAAAAATTTCGAAAAATAGCTTTACACAGTAAAATAATAGTTAAAAAATTCTTATCCATATTTGTAACTCATGATGTAATGCTTTCTTTGTGTTTTTCGATTCGATCACGGTACATGGATTCGACAGATTTTAGTTTACGAGGCACCATTTTAAGAAACATTTAATGCAACTGGACTTTTTGACAAATTTTCAGTCAGATCTACTGCCCGTAGCCCTTTGCTATAGATCGCATACAAAATCTTAAAACCCAGGAGTCTAACAATTGTTTACCTTATAGTTTAAGTAGTTATTTCGACAGATTTGTTAACAAGCGCCACTAAGTAAGAAAGATCTAGCACAACTGGACTTTTGGCAAATTTTCAGTCAGACTGTAGCCCTTTGCTATAGATCGCATACAAAATCTCAAAACCTAGGAGTCCAACGATTGTGCACCTTATAGTTTAAGTAGTTATTTGATGGATTTGTTAACAAGCGCCACTAAGTAAGAAAGATCTAGTACAACTGGACTTTTGGTAAATTTTTAGACAAATCAATTGCTCGCAACCCATTGCTGTAGGTCACTTAAAAAAGTGACGATGGGGGACGTCCGAGAGAAGTGTCTACGCATTTGATTATTTTAATCAGCGCACTAGTTAAGCGAGCGTGGATAGAAGGCACCTTCGCACGCAGTTAAGGGTCACGCATGACGTTTTTTTCTTATTTTACTCCCCAGCAACTGAACGCGCAACGTTCGAAAAAAAGCTTCGCTTCAAAAATTCAAATCCCAGGTATCCAACTAGCTAATATTGAAACCAATTGATTTTTTCAGATCTCAAGTATGTAAATAGTGATTTATGAAATTTTATAGGAACGAAATAGGAAAGCTGGAAAATCAACAACAAGACTCAAAAAATTATGTTTGTGCTTTATTTATGAAAAAAATGTAAATTATGCTACAACGACTTTTTAATAACTTTGAAAGATGCATCACCATTCTCAAATTATTTAATCAATTAAAAAGAGAAAAATACACACAGAAGATTGAAATTTTTGGTAAGTATTTACAAGCATTACAAAATGTAACGTGATAATATTACCAAATAAAAACACTTGTACAATATTAAGACGTCTATTAATTAATTTTCAAAATAGTCTTTTGTGAAATTATTTTCTCTAATTAATTGTTATATACAGAGACAGATAAGAAAAACTTATTTTCAAAGTTTGTTTTTTTTTTTATTTTATCTACAATCATACTGCTTTTTCAACCTCACGGAAATATTAAATTTACCACATTCTTACCACCTTAAATGTTATTGCCATTTTAAAAATCATTTAATAACATTACAATTTTTACAAGAGAATAAATATATCTATGAAATACATAACCATTTTCCGGCAACGCAGACACATGTACGTTACCTATAGCGGCGCGTTATATGCAATACAGGCCTGCAGCAAAAAATCGGAACTAACGAGTATGAGATAACTATCAATTTTAAATGTTAAATTCCATTGCAGACTTTTCTGTAGGAAATTTTATACTCCACAAAATTGTGAAAATGCCTTTTTCCCACATTTATCACGGTTCTTAAAGACGCCATTTTGATAAACTCTGACACAATTATTAATATTAATAATAGTGTTCTGTATTTGAATAATGAAACAGACTTTTATTACTCGCTCTCTCACTCACGCACAACACTCTTTTGTAAATTTGGCGTAGAGTACCCTTGCATGATATGCTTTTGATAATAATTACAAAAGAACGAGCTATTTTGAATTTACGTTTCCTGTCAACAATACGTTTTTTTGCTGCTGGCTTAGATTGCACATAACATGACATCATATGCAACGCGTAGGCACCTGATCTACCAGAAAATGGCCCACAGTGTCTCCAACTCAAAAATACATTAAAACAAAACAGTAGAAAATTCCTTAAAAAGACTCAAGAATGAATTTAATATTTTCATTAACACAACGATGAGAGACGTTCGAGTATGAGATTTTTAAAACATGAACTATAAAAATAGCACGACAGAATCCCATGTAACCGACAACACAAGGTATTCTGAAAACAGATGAATGTGCTATTTTATTTAGTTCTTTGTTCGTGTCATAGATTCAACGAACATACAAAATTCAATCTTAAAATACAACAGTGCAACAAGTCAACGGCATACCAACATGAAGAATTTTCTACACTTTATAAAATCAATTCTGAGCATACAATAATTCCCTAACAGCAAATTATTTTCAAAGAAATAAACAATAATTCCAAACGAGTTATTTCAATCGAAAACTGTTTAATACTGCAACATCGATAAGCCATCGTGATCATGTGATTCAACAACACATTTCAAATGTCCAATATTCGTGCGAAATAAAATTACAAAAAAAACGAAATTCCGAATGAACGATCGCGCATTTCAGGCATAGCGAAATGATCAGAATCGATTCCATGAAGAAATATCGACAATAGTTTAATAACAAAATAGAACAAGCCTTTTCCTGAACGTGACACCGTAATTATCCGTGAAGAGTTATTTTACGACAAGCATCTCTCACAGCATCTTTGTATAAATATGAGCTACGATTTACGTGTGATTTGTGTAGTATTTTTTTTATTAATTACAATGTTTTAAAAAATAAAAACAAAAAAGTATTTTCGATGTCAATGATGATGACAATTGATTATGGAATGACATTTTTCAAATTTCAAAAGACATGAAGCTGTATTAAGTCATTTATTCATATTCAGGAGTAACTAACCTTACTTATAGGAACGGCAACAGGATCTGGATTGTTTCTCAGTTGATCTTTTATCTGGCATTGTAAATACAGTGTAAACTACATGTAACGTCACTCGATTTAACGTCAAACTACCTAAAACGTCGAAATTACTCGACTTTGGTTGGCTTGCATTGTTGTCCATACAATGATACACCCACTCTAAATAACGACCATATGTCATTATAAAGCAAGTAATTTCGGCAACTTATAAAGCACCTACTGTTTGTAGGTACTTTCTAAGTTGCCGAAATTGATAACTGCAGCTTTATTGCCTAGCCTGTAGACTGAATTTTATGCGTTATTATTAACTAATATTAAAATAGTAAAACAATATTGATTTTTCTCCCTCTCCATATAACGGCAACTCTCTATAACGCCAGAAAATGCGCAGTCTCTTCAGCGTCGCTATATAGAGTTTACACTGTATTTGCTTTATTTTTGAAAGCATATAACAAATAAAATGTCGTACAAATTACACATAAAAAGTAACTGGCAATTAATGGTGATGTTTCTTGCGGCTAACCGAAGCGTCACATCCGAGGAAAATCTGAATCGAGACACCGGCATTCACAGCTTACTGCCAAAACGGGCTATATGTTACGCAATAATTAATGATAATTAAAGATCTTCACAATAATTATTATGAACAAATGGTCGTCGATGAATTATATTCAAATTTTTTTATTTATACTATAATAATATTATTTTCATCAAAAACACAACACTGCCATTTAGACATATTTTTTTACATTAGGGAGTGCGTATAGTTAATAATAAAACATAATAATATTATTATTATTATAATTATTATTATTATATAATACATCTTTAAAAAAGAAGAAAACAGTTGTTTCCGCCTAAGTTATTCATTATATTATAATAATCCACTAATAATATTGTTCTGCAACATTTTGTACACCATCACTTGTTTTTTTTTTATTATTTAATTTAAATACACAACACGTCTTGTGCATCGATAAGTCATCTTCTTTTCAATTGTTTCTGCACAGTTCAATTATTATTTCTTGTTTTAATTTAACTTATTATTTTTACACACAAGTTCATATAAGTGCATTATTCTGTAATAATAAAGACAATCGTTATTTTGAGCAATTTTCTCCAAAACAATTATATTAATTATGTGATCACAATTCAATAAATTTATTTTGTTTTATTATTTTTCCAATGATAAATTGTATTACAAAAATGGTTAAATGTATCGACGATACAATAAACATAATTTCCACGCCCAACAAAAATAGGCTCCTGTCAATATCGAAACAAATTACGGATTGAAATTTCATGAGGCATAATGACTGGGATCGAGCGTTGAGATGGTCTGTGACCGGGCTTGGGGACGCCTGCTTTTTCTGGCACGTCTCATGGACACCGAATCTCCTGATATCTGTGGTGAGACGTGCTCATCGCCCTACTGCGCCGGCGCCATCATAGAGCTGGGTCAGTCGAGGATGACCACGTGCGGTTCTGTGTCTAAAGTGCGTGCCAACGGCAACTGTCTCCACGGCTTGCGCGCGGCCCTTCGCAATTCTATCAGCGTTATCGCGCGTCTTGCTTTCCTGTCGCACACACAAAGAAAAAAAATTACAATGAGCCTCACCCTCTTAAGCTCACATAAGAAGTTTCGCTTCTTTAGTTTTTAATATTATAATTACGGCGAAATGATTACGCATTTTAAGAGGGCACTTTGATGTTTATGTCATGTGACAATTCTCAGATGGACAGATCGTCACATTCATACCATAGTTTTATATACATACTATAATCTACAGAAAAACATTTTTAATATAAATTGTTTGTAATACATCAACATCATAACCTCACATTATGTGACGTTTCAACATATACTTGTATTTAAAAAATGTTTAATCCGGAAATTGTTCTAATATCCGAAAATAGAGAATATGATATTTAATACATTCCTTTCTGAATTTACTTGAAATATGTATTATGAGTTCCTACCGTCAAATTACGGAAATTATTTTAAACGTGAGATTCAAGCCGTTCATCCTTGTCTTACTATTTTGCCAATCAAAATGCAACACACTATAAACTTCGGTCCTTGTAAGTTTCATGTAATTTAGGGGACAAACTAACTTCTCCTTAATTTGTTACATTCTATTTCCCCTCGATTTCTTACTTTGTTCAAACAGATACGTCACTAAACATCAAAAATCAATCTTACAATATACACTGAAAGTTAAATGCCCCTACTTATTTGTTTTTAAATGACGAATTTGACTCGGAGGCACATTTTTATTAATATAAATTAATATAAATACCTGGTTGCATCCGTTGCTCGGAAGTAAACGTCGTCTGGAGCATCCATCCAACTAATTACTTGTTTGCGACCAGAGCCTGAACGTGTCATGTGGGACATTTTCGGTTTTCCATTTAACTGAAAATGAAATTATAAAAAAAAAATAGTACCATAAATCTATCTTCAATCTTATGCCCACAAAGGTTTAATTAATTAAATAGATTTTCAACTATTTTCTTAAATAACTTCTAAACTATTTATTTTAAAATTATAAAAAAAAATATATTTGAGATCCTTATTACAAACCCTTTCATTTGATATGTTACACGGTACAGTTTGCAAAACTTTTTTTTTATTTCTTAATTTGCCCCCCAAAAATAACCCCCCTGTTCAAAATTCATTTTTTTACGTCATGCGTCTGTGCTTGAGTAAAGGTGCTTTTACACGAGCAATTTTTTGAGCAATAATTGCCCGGCAACAGAATGGAGCAATTAATGGATCAATCTGGAGCAATTTCAATAAAATGCGGCAATTATTCCGGCAATATTGCTTCTAATTGCTCCATATATTCCTTATTGCCCAAAGTGGCAGACATGAATTGCCGAATATCTACACGGTTTGGAAATTTTAGTCAATTTTCCTTCTATACGTATATGTATCCATGGTTTCACTTTCGTGTGGTGACAGGGATGAGATACGCTGCTGTCATTTCATTTTCTTTGCTTCTATTGTACAGTGCAGTACAGCTGTGCGTGGATATAATGGCGTGGAATAATGAAAAGATAATAAACTTCATCGATGCAGTTCAGATACATGTTTGTTTATGGGATAACAAAAGTTCGGACTTGAAAGATCGTACGCTAAAGAAAGATGAATCTGTCTATTCCTTTAATTTTTTTTCGTTTTAAACTTATTATAATAAAAGCACTACACGCCGCTGCCAGTAAAACCTCGTCCATAGCCAGCGACAGTTCAACTGAATTGCTATAGTGTAAGAATGATTGCCTTGTATTGTCTAGTTTTTCAAAGTTGCTCCATATCGCGTGATATGGTATGGCGGTATCTTTGGCAACAATTGCTACATGTTGCCATCGCCGTGAATTACTGATGTACATAGTTGACCACTATTGCCTGGAATTGAGCAATTTTAGTTGCCCGTGTAAGTGCACCTTTAGAGAAATTCATATGTCAACCAAATTTCGACTCAATCGGTTCAATAGTTTCGGAGCAAATTGGCTGTGACAGCCGGACGGACAGACAAGCGAGTGATCCTAATAAGGGTTCCGTTTTTTCCTTTCGAGGTACGGAACCCTAAAAACGTTTGACAAGGTTTCACTTTAGTTAATAAAGGTTTTTTCTGATTGATCAATCACTGTAACTCAGTGAGGATGAAGAAGAAGTTGATAATACATAAGTTTATTAGTTCCGATAGGTTAAAAATACATGAGTTCTACTATAAATAACTTTCATAAATTACTATTATCAAAATTTCTTCGCATATTTACATGGGCAATATTTCGTGGTAGAGGTTGTCCCGACGCTGCTGCGGCGGCCACCATTGCTGCATACTGATCTGGTGTCGGTCTGTGCAAAGGCATTGGATCCTTGTTCGGTCGTTTGGTTGGCGGCATTACCATACCTACATAAAAATAATAATCGCTTTATTAAATTCGAATCACCTACACTTTCAAAAAATCAATTTAACGAGAATTTTGACAATTTTGGTTACAATTGCAAAACTGTAATTTTACGTTCACATTTCGAAATCTATTCAGCAACAAAAATAACTGAAAATTTTGATAGATAAATGTAATCTTTATTAAACAACCAAATCTGGTATAATAATATGGTCAGACTTTAAAAATTTTCAGTTCATAAGGTCGCAATAGATAACAATTTCATTTTGTTATATAAATCTGATATCTCCTTGTATTTAATTCGAAAAATATTGTTTTCTAGTCAGTACATTTTTCAGATGAGATGTTACAAACTGATTTTCACTTCATTTTCAACATTTTTGACTGTTTACTTTTGAGCAAACTTCACATCAAATAGTAGGTTAGGTTCAAGTGCAACAGACAAACAAAGATTTACAATGGAATTTGTATACAGCGACTACGTTTTGTTTTTCATTACAGCACTAGTGTGTCGTCACGGGCCACTTTACATGCATGTAAAACAGCTATTATAGAGGGGTAGTGTATTTACTGTAAAATTTTGATTATACCTAGTTTATAGACACTTATGCTGGGTTGCAGAAAGGATTGTCAAATAATTTGATTTGACAATGACCTTAGATTGTGAACATACATATTTCTTCATAAAAAAGCATTGTAGAATTTTAATTCGTTTGAAAAATAATTGATCGATTGAAATGATATTTTTTTTAAACTGTGTATATTTAACATAGTTTTTTGCATAATTTTTACTTCGAAACAACATTTTTCTATGTATTTTAATCAAAATTTGACTTGAAAAACGATTTTTTTCTGTGTAGATTAAGCATTTGTTTTTGCGTGAATACAATCTAATGTTGTACATGACACAAAGTTTGAATACAACATTAGACTGCTCTTGCATGTACGAAAACTGTAATTATATTATCACAATCTAAGGTCAAAGTCAAATCCAATTTTTTGACAATGTTTTGTGCAACCCAGCATTAATAACTGGAATTTTACATACAAACTGTGCTAAGCACAACGATAAAAATCTGACGAATAACAAACAACTGGAAAATTTTTAGCAGAGTGAACGAAATACTCAGTTTTACAACCGTCCATAAAAAAAATGAATATAGAATACTGAAAACTCGGATTAGGATGTGACAAACAAGTGAGGCGAGCCAATATGAAACAAATGAATCGATGAGTTCTAGCCGCATACTTTGTTAAAATAAAATACTCACCATCGTCCCAGTCCACATCCGAGTAAAAGCCAGTACACAAAAAAATACACTATTCAAATTTCAAACCAACCACAAACAGGGGCGGACTTAGCTCAAGTTATCTCCTACGCCTCACAGCCAGTTTTCAGATATAAAGACATGCCAGGTAACATTTATTTTGCCCCTAAATGTGGTGAATCTTTGTTTTTGACTTTTAAAAGCCGCCCCCCTATATTTGATACACTAGGCCCACCACAAGAATAAATAAATAACCGGAAGTATAACTCTCTGCGCTTCATTTATTCTTGTGACCTTGGTGCACGATTAACCTGAGATTCTATCTTGAAATGGTCAGTGATGTACTGTCTCGAGTGTTGGAAGGCTTACAACAAATTGTTTCATACGCATCGAGTTTAAAAAGACGTTTTATTTTAATTTTAAAATTGTGCTTGCTATGATAGTAAAACATATTTTTTTAACACAAAACTGTAAATATATAAATTAATTAGGTAGGTACCTATATGGGAAAACAATAAAATTTTAACTTTTACTTCGAACCAAGGTTACAAATTCCGTCGGTAGCCACATAAAAATCGCCGCATTTGAGTTATGTTTCTGGTTATTTCTTACTCTTGTGACCACACCTAAAACTTAGATCCACCCCTGACCACAAAGTTCCTATCTAATACAGTTTACTCACGTTCGAAAAAATATCCGATATCTGATTTTAGGTTCTTTCGACTATTTTTTTTGATAAACTTGTCATTACAAAGATTTTTTTTCGAAAAATGTCAACAGAAAAAACACAAATAAATGTCAGCCTTACATAAATTTGATTTTTTTAGTTTAAAAATTGATATTTGACGCTCTTGAATTACACATCCCATAGGAATTTTGAGCAATGTGAAAGGTTCGGTTGTATTATAAACTGTTAATTGTAAATTTAACCTGAACTGTAAATGCCAATGATTTCCAAAGTGTGGGTCGCGACCCGACACTGGGTTGCAGAAAAAACTTGCCAGGTCGCGAAAAAAAAATTGTAAATTTTTGTGCATGAAATAAGCAAACAAATAACTTGATTTCTATTAAAAAATAAAATTTGTTTTGTAAATAAATTTTCATAAGGTGAGTCGCGAAAAATTTTAACACCTCGTTCTGGGCCGCGGTCAAAAAAGTTTGGGAAACGCTGGTATATGTGATCCGACAGCTTCCAATTACATTTAGAAACAGTCAAAAAAGACTTCGAATACACCGCTACAACGAATTTTGTAAATCTTCAAAACTTACCATCGATACCGTTGACCTCATCGTATGCTCTGCGCTTGAGCCCGGTCGGCGACGAAACGTGCACTTGTTTTTCGATAGGCGGCATGATAGGTACGTCCGGCACCTTGTTAGGCACGCGTTCGTACATTAAACTGCCGTCGGGGGCGACTGGCGGTTTCGGAAACTGGACATGTTCCGGCTTTGGCATGTGTGCTCTGTCGGTTAATATCAGCCATTCTGGTGTGACGCTGCCAGGATTTCCGAGTCTAGTTGCTATACTTGTTACGCTTCCTCTGTCTTTCCGTCTGTACACCATTAACAGTTTAAGGTCGTGCAAAGATTTTCCTATCATTTGTGTGGTACCTGAAAATTAATCATATATAACCTATAAGCCAGTAAAAAAACAAAGTTCACATGTCCCAGTGTTCCAAAATTAGAACAAGCGTTTAAAAAAAATTGTAAATATGTTGATAAAAATTTTCATAAAGTTTGCCACCCTGCGTTATTTTAAACAGACAAATCACAATTAAATAAATTGCTGTTATAAAATACAGTAGAACCCCGATAAGTTAAGCCTCGATAAGTTAAAAACCTCTGTAAGTTAAAATTTTTTTGAATTCCCTTCCCCTGAAAGCATAAAACCTCCAATACTTAAATCACAAAAACTCGATAACTTAAACAAACATTCTGAACATCGCCCTCGATAACTTAAAATAATATTTCGGTGACCTCCATAAGTTAAAGTATTATCAGTGAGTCATCATGAGTAAGTATTCAAACAAAAGGTTTTGCCAAGAACTTAATTGATTTTCACTTCAGTCTTACACTAAATCGCTTTACTGATTTCTTGGTTTAAATAAATAAATAATTGATTCTAAATGAATAGATAAAAAATTTATGTAATCTCTATTGAACTAAATACATCCTCTATAAAATCCATAAACCTCGATAAGTTAAAAATTTTACTCTGACAACCTCTCTAACTTCAACTCTTGATAAGTAAAAAACTCGATAACTTAAATTTTTTAACGTTTCCCTTGGATTTTAACTTATCGAGGTTCTACTATACTATTTATACAAAATGTATATGTCGTAGGATAATTGAAATAATTGGATCTTCGCGAAAATGCCAGAAAGATTGCAAAAAACTCGGTAATTGGAATCCGGTTTTTTGCAAACATTCTAGGATTTTCGCAAAAATCCGATTTTTTTAATTATCCTACGACATATATACTATTTATACAAAACTTGGGAAAAGCCGGGTTAAAATACCCAGTTGAAATGTTCTATAAATAGCTCCGTGAATAAACCGAAAAATCAACTTACATTCTTGCTTGATTAAAGCTGAATTAATTGGGAAAAATGGCGACCGCGCGCAATGTCTCGGCCTAAGTAAGTGTCGGCAGAGTCTTCTCGATATTTTCGTCAGCGGCGTCGTGCCGAGATAGAACGCCGTCCGCGTCTTCATTATCGGTCGAGGCGAACCGCTCCTAACCACGATGCCGTGCGCCGTCGCATAATGTCTGCCGAGGTGCGCTTTCAGTTTGAATTCTTTGCCGCAGTTGCCTATGTTGCATCGGTGCGGTCTGTGCGACGTCACGCCGGCCGGCAGAAGTCGTTCGTCATCTATTTCGCTACTGTTCGCTTTCTTCTTGACGTTCGTCACGTCCACGTCCGTTTCGCCTATTTTCGACGGCACTTTGAGGCCGCCGTACCGTTTCCAATACTGCCAACACTGCATGCATAGTCTGCACTGCATATGTGTGGGGCCCCACGCGTACCACTGACTCGATACGCTCACTGAAATTTAAGAAAAAACCCATACAACAACATCGTAACCGAAACAATTAACTATCAATTGGGATTTGACACAAGGGCGAAGTTTGGACTACATGTAATGTCGAATCCGCCATTTTTCATATACAATCAAACCTGAGTGAGTGAGAACTGGGTAAGCGAGAAAACTCAAGTGAGAGTAATAGAGATGTTGACTGTATTCAAATAAAAACATAATTTTAACGTTAAGTGGTAGTTTCTATGAGAGAAATACTAAAAAACACTATATTTTTCCTTATTTTTAAGGAATTTAATTAATATTTAATAAATAAAACGTAATTAAATCACTCTTAAGTCACGTGACAACGAACACAAATCAAAGTGCATGACGTCACTCAGTCATTATCAGACGCGGTGAAAAGGCTTGTTTGGGTTAATATTTGGAGTGTCTAACATGGTTTTTGTATCATTGGTTTTGTTTTTCATATTCTATTCGAATGACCAAATATTAGTGTTAAGTTTTTTTTTTATTTTTTAACGGGAATTTGGACAATTCAAATACAGTTAAACTAAATTAAAAAATTGCGACATTTCGTTAAATCTTTTTAACTTCTTCAGGCACAACTTAAATGATTAAAAATACAAATTAATTAATGAAATAAATAATTTTGTTTTTTTTTTTAAATAGAATTGAAATAATACCTTTAACTAGTTAACCATAACATTAATAAAATTTGGATATCTAATGTTATGGTTAACTAGTTAAAGGTATTATTTCAATTCTATTTAAAAAAAAAAAAACAAAATTATTTATTTCATTAATTAATTTGTATTTTTAATCATTTCAGTTGTGCCTGAAGAAGTTAAAAAGATTTAACGAAACGTCGCAATTTTTAATTTAGTTTAACTATATTTGAATTGTCCAAATTCCCGTTAAAAAATAAAAAAAAACTTATTAAGGCTGTCGGAACGCTCTGAATTTAAGCCAAAAATAGAGCTTCGGCTGTCAACTGATTGTAGACTTATTCGTCAACATTCTGCAAAAAATCTTTCTCTATAAGGAAGATAAAGAACAAATCTAGGTCTCTAATGGACTACTTTTGTAATTTATGTACGATTTACTAGAAAAAAGTTGGCATTAATTGTGCTAAAAAAACACACGTTTTCAATGTCACACTATGACCTTATTCGTACAAACTGTTTCATCACAAACCTAAAGTGACTCTTCCTTTTTCGGAAAAGTTTTTTAAATCTTCAAAATATTTCCAAAAATTAGAGTAATCAATTGACAGCGGCACCCTTGCAATAAAATTTTTTAGCCTCGTAGTTGGCACTAGCCAAAAATTGAAACGTGCGGATGATTTGAGCGAGATAGAGCTAAAGAAGGTCACATCCACAATATGTCTTTTGCCTACCTCGCCCCTTACCGCTGGGTCTCAGCACAAACAAACTTCAGAGCGTTCCGACAGCCTTAATTATAATGGACGTGAACAATATAGAGAATTAGTGTTAAGATTTTTTGTTTTCTTTTTTTAGCATTTATGTCGAATAATACATGTACATGTTTATCACTACATATTTGGTGTATTTTTATAGACCTTTATAAGTGAGAAAGGCCACTCCTGTACCACTATAACAAGCTAGAAACTCGGGTTAGTGAAAAACCTCTATAAGTGAAAAAGAGATCGCGGTTCCTTGAACTCTTGCTTATTCAGGTTCGACTGTATATAATAAAACTAACAGCATATAAAATGTTATGTGTTTATGGTTAAATTTCTGTCACCGGATGTCATATTGTTTTACGTCAAATCCCAATCGTCATCACAACTTTGTTTTAATACGGAATTCTAAGCTTTGCTAAGAATGCTTCTAAAAACAAAATGTTGTGGTGACAACGGTATATTAAACATTTTAGTGTTGCAAGGTGTTTAATTTCGACTGCTTTACATACAAAATATTGCGATGCTTCTTAATATTCGGTTTATGGTACGCTACATCTACTTTGAAATTATTATTAGTAGTACTCAAAACTAAGCACGAATTAATTATAACATGACAAATTAAAAAACAACTTACTGCCACACGATTCACATGGTTTACCGCTCGATGCAACTAATGGATCTGCACCGTTACTGCTACCGTTCACTACACCTTTACCGTTATTTATTGCAGCTGGATTTGGTTTGTTACTGGAAAAAAAAAATTTCACATTACGAATCTAGCAGTGAGAAAATAGTTTTTACAATTATTTTTTTACAGCCATCAGTAAATCAATTAAATATTTACAATAAAAAAAAAATGAAACTTACTAATTAGGAATGTAGACCTGTTTAAGCTTCGATTCTGCTTCAACGGCCTTGACTCGTTTTTGTTGGACGTATCGATCCGTTGTTTTCCACATATAATAATATTCGATTATATTTTTTAACGTTTTCCACGGAAGCTGAAAACACAAACGTATCGATGAGTTATCGTTTTGACGAAACAAAAGACGTCGACGTGCATCGAAAGCGGATAGACTTACAAAATCTTGTCGAATATCGTTGAAATCCTTTCCGTATTTATCTAGGGCCTCTTCGAACAGATTAGCTTCGGAAGCGCTCCATTCTTCCATCTCGTCGCGACAGAGCACTGGCCCGCTAGACGGCACCAAAGAACACAGTGCACTAGATAAATTGTAATTGTGTTGATGTAGCGTGTCCATTGCATGGAACTGAAAACATTGTATAATGCGACAAACATTAATCTTTATCATAAGAAACCTAGCTTATTGTTAGTAAAAAATAAAATATTATAATGAGCCTCACCCTCATATAAGCTCACAAAAGAAGTTTAACTTCTTTAGTTTTTAATATTATCGCCGAGTTTAATTTTTTGTTAAGTCAAACTATTTAGCAACACACTATAAACTTCTGTCCTTGTCAGTTTCATGTAATTTAGAAGACAAACTAACCCCTTTTAAGGGACACTTCTTCCCCTTGATTTTTACTTTTTTTAAACAGATACGTCGCTAAAGAAGTTAAACTTCAAAAAAGTGATGCGTGTTATACTTCTTTGGCGTGATCGCGACAATTTATATTCACATTTTCGTTAAAGATGTACACTGATAAAATAAAATAGGATGTCTAGGGAGATGATAAATATAGTTAAAAGTTAGCCTGTTTACTTCGAGTAGTAATTATTTACTTTGGACAATAGGTGGACAACTCCATCAGCACATTGTAACAGAGAAATGAAACGTGTCATCTATGAATACAAAGAAATACTATACTGCATCGAAGAGTCAGCTTTATCGACGATTTCAACTTTGCGAGCAGTACCTACTTATTTACTTTGGATAATAGGTGGACAACTCCATCAGCACGTTGTAACAGAGAAATGAAACGTGTCATTTATGAATACAAATAAATACTATACTGCATCGAAGAGTCAGCTTTATTGATGATTTTCAACTTAGCAAGTAGTAGTTATTTACTTTAGATAATAGGTGGACAACTCCATCAGCACATTGTAACAGAGAAATGAAACGTGTCATCTATGAATACAAAGAAATACTATACTGCATCGAAGAGTCAGCTTTATCGACGATTTCAACTTTGCGAGCAGTACTTATTTACTTTGGACAATAGGTGGACAACTCCATCAGCACATTGTAACAGAGAAATGAAACGTGTCATCTATGAATACAAAGAAATACTATACTGCATCGAAGAGTCAGCTTTATCGACGATTTCAACTTTGCGAGCAGTACCTACTTATTTACTTTGGATAATAGGTGGACAACTCCATCAGCACGTTGTAACAGAGAAATGAAACGTGTCATCTATGAATACAAAGAAATACTATACTGCATCGAAGAGTCAGCTTTATCGACGATTTCAACTTTGCGAGCAGTACCTACTTATTTACTTTGGATAATAGGTGGACAACTCCATCAGCACGTTGTAACAGAGAAATGAAACGTGTCATCTATGAATACAAAGTAAAATACTGCATCGAAGAGTAGGCATTTTGTCACTAAATTTTTCTAAACGCAATGTAAATCGTATCAGTCGTTACTTTTATCACTCACCAGTGTTATATCTCTACTGGCAGCGGCCGCCGACATATGCAGCGACGGTTGTTTAACGCTTGAACTGCAGTCTAAAGCACGTGCGAACGTGCCGACTGACCGAGAAACCACCAAAAATTGATCTATTTGCCGGTCCGAGAGACCGTGGTGAGGTGTCCATATTAAAGTTTCTGGAGGTGGTTGTAAATTTCTTTCGTCTACTTCACCTAACAAAAACAAAAACAAATAAACAATCGATCTTTTTTTTTTTAAACAAAAACGAATCGGTACCAGAAGCACTTACTTTCTTTAAGTAAATTCGTAATATCACTTTGATATCTACTGCCAACCCTAATTTCGCCTTTGTCTGCTAAAAGTGTTTTTTGCGTTGGATCAAAAACTAGACAGTAGAAAAACGTATCCTGCAAAAAAAAAATAAACCCAATTTAATATCATCGCTTTGATAATTAATTCTTCTCGTTAAAAACCGTTTCATAATTTTATAATTTACAAAATCGCCTCAGATTACTAAAGACAAATCATGTAATCGGGAAATCGACAAAAAATGGTTCTCGATTAAAAAAGAAACGCGATGTCCGGCACAAAGCGTGCATTCCGTTGTCTTCGAGTCTTCGAGAAGCGATAGAATGCACGGCTGCCATCGCTACAGAACATCGCTGTTCCAGCTAGGCTCGTAACGAGCGAACGAGAACTCGAACCGTCAAAAAAAACAATCGACACTCGGGCGTATTTGAATGTCAATGAAAAAATCTTTTCACTATAAAATATATCGATCCACAGTAAAAAGAATCGTTTCAAGGAACATTCGCAAAAAAAAAGTTACCGCAAATGCAATTCTTTTTGTGACGTAAGCAATCTCCCGTCAGCGTCGCTACTGTTCGATGAAAGAGTTCAATTCTGCAGCTCACTGTGACCTTGGCCTTACAGTAAACAGATTCGAGACACTGTCCACCAAGATTACAAGGTGTTACGTAGACTAAAGAGCCATTCTGTCGAACGTCCAGGTCAGATCGCGATCTTCATCACGGGCGATTGTAATATTATAAAATATTAGTAAATGTTTAGAACGGTATAGTTCGTAAGACTAAATTCATAAACAGGATAATAGCTATCGTTCGCTATAATTATTAAGAAATATACCTCTTTATTGAGGTAGCTACCGAGCGATTCCGTTTCGTTGAGGAGCGTGACCGAGCATTTGCCACGTATGTGTGTTGCAGGCAGTGTTTCTACTTGACGAGACAGAAATAGTTCACGATGTTTCATTTGATGTCGCGTTTTACTGTCTATCCCGGCCGCTGGACCTCCGCCTCCGTCACCCGATTCATCTAAGGCACCTGGAAACAAATGATATCGATAAGCATATTATATTTACTCATTTTTAAACTAAAACATCTGAACAGCTGTGATCGATACAAATAAATCAATTCGTAATTTTACGTGGTGAATTCCACAGGGTACAATACTTTTTAGTGTATTTGCCATATGGCAACATACACTATTGGCGTCGGTCGGATGGCGGGACCTAGGGGTCGGACCAAAATTTCTCGACGTTTCATAACCTCCTACCTAAACACATTGGCACCATTTTTAAAAATGTTTATATATATATATGTATATATATATATATATATATATATATATATATATATATATATTATATACGTATATATATATATATATATATGTGTGCGGGCAGTAACTTTCGAAGGAGTTAATTGATTTTAACGAAATTTGGTCCACGTGTTGAAATCCATCACCGCAAGAAGCCTATTTAAAATGGGCCTAATCGGGCTATTTTAAGGGTAGTTTTTAGGGGTTGAAAAAAGTTTTTTGGCCCCAAAATACCGAAAAAAATCTCCGAATTGTTTCAAAATTAAAATTTGACCCTCCGGTAGTAATTAAAAAGTGTCCCTAAAATTTCGATAAAATCGGCCCGACAGGACCGGATTTACAAATTTTATGAAAAAACTAGTTTGCAGATAATGAATTACTTACTGAAAGGTGTATATAATTTAGTATAGAGGTTCGATTGATAATAATATTGCAATTAAGAAAAAAAATGTTATTATAGGGGTGTATTAAGGAGTCTAATTTTTTATTTAGCCCAGAAACCCACTAAAGTTCGCATAATAAAGCCACACTGCCTGTATAAGCAAATACACTATATTGTCGGCAGGGTTTTGGCACTGCGACCCGAGTTTTTTTTGCTATTATATTTATTTCAGTTTTGAGTTTCGTTTTAGTTTCTTGTCTATTGTAAATAGCAAATAATATTTTTAGGGTGGCCTCAAATATTTGTAATAAAAACACTACGATTTTTTTAAGGTTTGTGAAACTAAATCATTTTGCTTAATTTCAGTTTGTAGTAATATAGTGACAAAATATCACATAACAGTATTAATTTGAAATGTAATTATCTCCTCCTTTTTTGCATCATATTTAGTTAAATCAATAGATAAAGACCCCCCCCGTCATTTGTGGAATTTTTTAATTTACGATCAGGAGTCCCATCTTTCCGCATGGACTCGTTGGGCTTAAGCCCAGAACTTCGCGATCTTTGGGATCCCTTAACCCCTACAACAAAATAACAGTTATAACCGAAAAGTTGTTTCTTTCTGTTGGTAATCGAGAGGGCAGGGGCGTAGCTACCGCCGTATCTGCCGTATCAAATATACGGGGCCCCCGGGCTACGGAGGCCCCCAACGTGCGTTAGCAAAAATTAATAAAAACTTCCCAATTTTTTTTATTTCAGAAATCACAAAAGTCAAAAAAAGCAATTTCTTTTTTTCTCGCGTAAAGCGTGCATTCAAAAGATGGCAACACCATACATCGGTTAACGCGGGTTGCGGGATTTCCCCGTTTAAGTCATTTACTTCAACGGGGGAAGGGCCCCCAAACAAATTTTTATACGGGGCCACGCCAAGGCACGTTACGCTTCTGCGAGAGGGTCCCATATATCTTAAAGTGTCATGACAGCTCTGTTTACGACACAACAAAAATAAGTAAAAAAACACCGAATTTCATCGTTATCTCAAATCAACTTTTCCTTATTTACGTTTCCACCGAGCTGGGTAGAGTAGTGGTGACAGCACTAGACTCGCATTCGGGAGGTCCGGGTTCGAATCCCGGCGGGGGCAGATGTGGCTGGGACTTTTTCCTACCGCCTCTCGCCGAGAAACGGTAATTCCTGTACCGGCCATCTTAATTGAGGTTTTCCATGGTTTCCCTCAATTAATTCCAGATAAATATCGAGATGGTTCCTTATTTGAGGCCATGGTCGATTACCTATCAAACTCCTAGTTCAAAAATTACCTACCTTATCCTAATTTCCTATAATTCCTTCATTCGCCCATTGCTATTACATAAGTTGAAGTTTTAAAAATGTAGAAAAATAACGGGAAGTGTGGTAGATGGAAATAGTAATGGTGCGAATGGCGTCTGTTATGACATAAAGTCAAGAAACGGACGTTAAACGCATTATTATTATTATTATTATTTACGTTTCCAGTTTATCGTTTAACACTATCAAACAAAGAAGGCAGCTAGATCGTTAAAATCTTCTTAGCTCCGCAATGGAAATTTAATTTCTCGGTTGCCAACAATTAACCCAAATTAAGCAGCATTAGGGGGCCACTGTTACAAAATTAAATGTTTCAAGAGACAAACAGGTAAAGTCAGTGCCGGATTAAGCCAGCGCGGGGCCTGTAGCAAATGTTGTCAAGGGGCCCTTGGTTTGCTTTAGGTTCTCAAGTTTAGGGTATTAAATAAAACAAAACTGTTACAAATAAACTTTTCTGGATTTAATATGGGCAAATTTAGAGATAACACTTTCAATATCGACTCCTTTAAGCAAATCATGCTCTATATTCAACAAAGTGAGATGATTAAGACGATATGATAATCGATACAAAAAAAGGTCAGCTATATTCACTCATAAAATGAATCTATATTTTATAATAAATCAACCAACCACAGTAGAATGGATCGTGACTGAGTTAATAAAATTTAAATAGTTTGCCTGTTTTCTCGAAATACTTATAATCGATATTATATTAAAATCGATTAAAAAAGTACAATCTCGGCTACGTAAACTCGCAAAATAAATGTATAACTATATAAAAAATAAAAATCTGGCCGCTTGAAGGGTAGAAATGTGGTATAGATGCTAGTCTAAATATATCGATTATAATTAAACATTAGAACATTAACGTCAAAAAGTTCGTAAAATACGTACTTATTTTTACGATTTAACGTGACGAAATCGAGTTTTAGATTTTCAAGTGGAAGTGAGGCATAGCCTAAGCGCTTCGCGTTTAAGGCATGCAAGATATTTTACGCTCCTATCTAAATTAACATTTTTTTATTATACGGTCAGACAGGCGTTGGAGCGCGGGGCCCCCGTAGCATTTGCTACTCTTGCTACGTGGCTAATCCGGCACTGGGTAAAGTTTATAAACAGAAATATTTTAATTAAACAATAAGGGGGCGACTTTACAAAATAAATAACTAATTTCATCACAATTTCGACTTGTCTCATTTACGTTTCTAATTCATTCTTTTGCACAATCTTCGTCGCTTCACCTAGTTTTTCGGTTAACAGCCATTACGCACTGTCGACTAGTCGCCGACAACTCAGTCTCTCGGCGACCAAAACATAGGCAACTCGGCCGGGAGACTTGCCGAGCGACAGTATTCCAAGTCCAGCAGTCGCCTGTGCGTCGCCACGTCGCGGCGAGTCGTTCGTCGACTTCGAGTCGCCCGGGCGACCGACGACTAAGAGCCATTACGCACTGTCGACTAGTCGCCGGCGACTCGGTAGACGGCGATTGAGTTACTATAGTTTAAATAATAATAATAATAATAATAATAATAATGCGTTTAACGTCCGTTTCTCGACTTTATGTCATAACAGACGCCATTCGCACCATTACTATTTTTCATTTTACCACTTCCCGTTTTTTTCTACATTTCTTAAACTTCAACTTATATAATAGCAATGGGCGAATGAAGGAATTACAGGAAATTAGGATAAGGTAGGTAATTTTTGAACTAGGAGTTTGATAGGTAATTGGCCATGGCCTCAAATAAGGAACCACCTCGATATTTATCTGGAATTAATTGAGGGAAACCATGGAAAACCTCAATCAAGATGGCCGGTACAGGAATTACCGTTTCTCGGCGAAAGGCAGTAGGAAAAAGTCCCAGCCACATCTGCCCCCGCCGGGAATCGAACCCGGACCTCCCGAATGCGAGTCTAGTGCTGTACCACTACTCTACCCAGCACTATAGTTTAAATAAGTGTTTACGCTCTTAGTCGTCGGTCGCCCGGGCGACTCGAAGTCGACGAATGACTCGTCGCGACGTGGTGACGCACAGGCGACTGCTGGACTTGGAATACTGTCGCTCGGCAAGTCTCCCGGCCAAGCTGCCTATGTTTTGGTCGCCGAGAGACTGAGTCGCCGGCGACTAGTCGACAGTGCGTAATGGCTTTTAATCTAAAATAGGTAGCGTTCGAGGAATATTGTCAAAGAAACATTTTAGAGTAACATGCAGAAACAGAGAGAGACAGAGGAGTAAAGTCGGTAAACAGAAGTACACGTAATTTCAAGTGTTCACTGCATCGGGTCCCTCACATTCATTAGACATTCAATGAAGAGGAGGCGGCTTGATGGGGTGGCTGTGGGTGGTTTGGTTGGTTGGTTTATACCATCTGCCCCGTGCAGCCCACATTTCTAGTCCCTGGTCTGTAAAGTTTTAGTACGAGTGGGTGTGGGAAGAACGGGTGAAATCAGTGGCGTGGAAAAATTTAGAAACGCTCTTCTAACACCAACCGGTCGCGGACTTCACGCAAATCTCGAAAAAAAAACATTACATAAATACTATCGGAAAGCCGATACGACAATAAACGATGAGAACCGTAATTGACCGACAGTCCGATATTTTATTCTGACGGCACATATGACAGAGACAGCGTTGCCAGACGTCCCGATTTTTAAATCAAAATTAAATGTCCCGCGCGGGACAGGCTCAGCCCCGCTTTTCGGGGATAACTCGACCGTGCGTAAATAATTATTCTCTTATTGTAAGTTGCAATTTGTAACACTCACTCCTCAGACTATTGTTTGAAACGCCATATTTTTCTAATGAATAAAACTTTTTTGATTTTGATTTCTGTTTTTTTAATTTATTTTTATTCAGAAGACGAATAAGACTCAACTATTTAACGATAGGGTAAATCTGATTTAAAATATCATATTTTTATTAAAATACATTTTCTATGGCTATTTTTGCTATCTATTCTCACGTAAACGTAATTTGAACTCAAATAAAAATATAAATATTTAAAAACTTCTGATTATATACGTTTTTTTACTATGTCCCGCTTTCGACGAAAGAATCCCACTTTTTTCACTCAAAAAGTTCCAAAATCCCGACTTGGCAACAAAAAACTGGCAACGCTGGACAGAGAGCTGTTGCTTGATCTTGTGACGTTTAACGATGAGAGTCAATAAGTATTCGGGTAAAATTTCATATATGTTGGCAAGTTTTAAAAAACTCTCCTTCAAATCTATTTTCATTAAATTGATGCACCCATGCTTTTTACGTCTCTTATTAAGGAGACGTCAATACAAAAAATCGTCTTTAGAGTGACTCATGATATCCCCAC
Organism: Venustoraphidia nigricollis; assembly: GCA_034508555.1. NCBI lineage: Eukaryota > Metazoa > Arthropoda > Insecta > Raphidioptera > Raphidiidae > Venustoraphidia > Venustoraphidia nigricollis. The sequence goes on from JAVRKA010000013.1 coordinate 98,900, forward strand.
AAAACTGCTTCCCGATCGGGAGCAGTGTAGGCGACATCGGAACACATAATCGGATCAGATCGGGAGAAAAACGGATCCAATGTAGGTGTACTTGCTAATTAATGCCGAGTTACATATAAACTACTCGGCAACCGTCAGGTAGTGGCAAGGTCCGCGTAGTCAAACGATGTCGTAAGAAAAACTCGGCCTTTTAATGAAGTGCTTCGGCCAGTGGTTGCAAGAAAAATGAAATAAGTAAAACGTTAATACATTATAAACATGTAATACTTTAGAATTTAGATTAATAATAATAGGTAGTATAATAGCAATCGTTAGCTATGATTGTTAAGAAACATACATTGTTACAATGCTATATTAGAAAAATTGATTTTTCAACCGACTGTCACAGTCGGGAACCAAATCCTAATCTTTCCACATTCGCGGCGGAATGAGTTATCAGTTACTCTACGGTGCCTTATCGCAACAGTTAATCTTTCATAATAAAGCAAATTGCAACACTAAATTTGCATCATGCTAGAGCTAATTTTAGCTACGGTAACGGTAGACAAGAGTTACGAATGAATCAAAGATGAAAAATGAAATGTTAATTATTTACTTCTTTAAACGTCATTAGACGAACATTTTCTGTCAAAACAACGCGGAGGAATTCGTAGATACAATTGCACTCAAATACAGAATTTTAATACTCATACCTCGCTATACGGCCGCTCTTTATACGGCATTTCGCTATAACGGCCCTATTCAATTAAGGCACGTTTTCGATTTACGGCCTAAAATGTTTCGCTATAACGGCAAAAAAAAACTTTTTTTCGATGTCGATATATCTACATGTTGCCGATCTTGTAATTTAGAAAAATTGATTCCTTATACGGCTTTTCGCTTTGCGGCCAAGTTTCGTGGAACGTATCTAGGCCGTAAAGCGAGGTATGGGTGTACACCAATACCTCGCTTTGCGTCGTTTCGTTTCGCATTTTTTCGAAGTTGCGTCGCTGCTTAATTAGTGCTAATTTTCACTGTGGTCGTTAGATTTTCGAGGTTGCGTTGTTTTGTGTTCGAGTCTTTAATTTTTTTTTTTAATTTTCTTTTTTTTTCTAAAAGATGGCACCATTTTTCACCACTTTTGTTTCTAATTGCGCCATGCCATCAAAACTCGGGGATTCCCTTTCTAACTAAAACTCAACGCAATTTTAATACAGTTTTATTTTCACTTTGTTTTGCTAATTTTAGAGTTCAGTTTCAATTATGTAGTGTATTGTGCTTTTTGTAATGTTTCAATTAGTGTTGTGCTTTTTTTAAAAGAGAATAATAATTTTTTATAAATTTTTACGGGTTGTTTCTGGTTACAAAAAAGGTAAATATATTTTTCCAATTTATTTACTGGCACAGTTATATTATTTTTTTTTACATACACTTGAAATTTTTTTAGCCAAACTGTTCAATTTTCTTTTTAAAAAGTACTTAGTATTTTCGTAACCCTGGAACCTATCTTCGATCTTTACATGGTTTGCTATAGAAAATCTTAATTCACTTTGCGTCGTTTCAATTTGCGTCGTGTTTTTTTGGAACGTAACCCCGACGCAAAGTGAGGTATTGGTGTACTTGCAACTTTATTCTTGGCGCGTCCTCGATCTCGTAAGATGCCAAAATGAGGTCATTAGCCGAGACCTAAAAATTCGGAAGATTTGTGGAGGACGAAGGGGACGCAGGTCAAGTGTTACGCCACTGGGCGCCCAGTCACGGGGATGGGTGAGCTGTATAGAGGTAGACGGGGTGGAGGCGACGGTACTATGGGTGGCGGTGGAGGAGGAGGAGGCTAGTGGGCGGTGGGCGGCTCGGGTCCCAGCAAGGGGATGGGTCTGGCGGTGGTTCGGATGGTGTTGCTTTTTCACTGTGCTAAGCTTATTGATCCACCAACACACACACACACATACAGTATACACGTATACACATGCCACATTGCTTCATGACTGAGTTGAGAGGCGGGCGGGGGAAGGGAGATTTCGTATTTCACAAAATAAAGGAATAGCAGAGACTCCACTGATTTTATGTCAATTCAAGATGTGAAACTGTACTTTCTTCGTCAGGTCGCGACTACGCGTCCGGATAGCAAAGTCTTCCAACACTTCGTCTCGGGTAGGCGGCTCGTGCAAAACGCACTGCCGGTCATCGTAAATAGCTGCTTCTGGGACACAATTGTCCGATCTCGAGGCATTAAGTTGACCCATTATAAAGGTTTTACGTAATAAACAACGCGAATACAGTACAACCTCGATATAACAAAAAAAAACCCGGGTCGCAGTGCCAAAACCCTGTCGACAATATAGTGTATTTGCTAATGCAGGCCTTGTGGCTTTATTATGTGAACTTAAGGTGATTGTTGGGCAAAATAAAAAAATTAACTCCTTAATACACCCCTTAAAATTACATTTTTTTCTTAATTGCATTATTATTGCCGATCGAACGTCTACAGCAAAATTAAAAACACCATTCAGTACATAACTCACTATTTGCAAACTAGTGTTTTCAAAAAATTTGTAAATTTTATTAAAATTTTAGAAGCACTTTTTAATTACTTTTTAAGGGGTAAATTTCAATTTTGAAACGATTCTGATAATTTTTTAGGTATTTTTGAGCCCAAAAACTTTTTTCAACCTCTAAAAACCACCCTTAAAATAACTCGATTGGGCCCATTTTAAATAGGTTTCGTGCGGTGATGGATTCCAACACGTGTGCCAAATTTCGTTTAAATTAATTAACTCCTTCGAAAGTTATTGCCCGCACACATATATCCATACACTAATGAAGGGAATTAGAAAATATTCGTGATACCAAGTAATTCGTTATAATGAAATTTGTTATATTAGGTTGGTCTAAGATTCGTTTTAACAAGGTAAGAAAACCCATTTTTTTCTGAAAACTTTTATCTTTAAACTTTAAAATTGTGGCCAATGTACTTGCGGGAATTTCTAACTCTTTAGCGATGTCTAATTTTTCCTTTGTAGGATTCTCGTCTACATACTTAGTGATTTTTCGTTTGTCTGCGACGGTTAAGGAACATCTTTCTCGTTTCTCAGCCGCTGTAACTTTAAATTTACTAACAGCAGTGTTTACATTACTTTACACCAAACAACAATGATTGTCTTACGATAAATTTAACGTGTCTGAACCTGTCGAGACATGAACTGTTGTTATTGTGGAATTGTATGCGATAGATTGGTAGGATACGTTATGTAAAGGTTATAAGTTGACAAAAATCGTTAGAGGTAAATTATACTTTTTATGTAATTAAGTATTAGTCACTGCCCACAATTTAGTTGCTATATTTAGTACTATGGTAAAAATATGTAAAAATTAGCATAGCAACGCCATCTCTCGGTTTTAAAAATGAAAAGCCAAAATGTATTCGTATTTCTGTAAATAGGGCTTTTTAGAAGACATAACGTTCTTCCATTAGTAACAGTACTGAAACGCAAAACATTTCCATTGGTGGAAATAAGGTTTAGTACTATGATGGTAAGTAAAAATTAGCACAGTAACGCCATCTCTCGGTTTTAAAAATGAAAAGCCAAAATGTATTCGTATTTCTGTAAATAGGGCTTTTTAGAAGACATAACGTTCTTCCACTAGTAACAGTACTGAAACGCAAAACATTTCCACTGGTGGAAATAAGGTTTAGTACTATGATGGTAAGTAAAAATTAGCTCAGTAACGCCATCTCTCGGTGTAAAGATGAAAAGCCAAAATGTGTTTGCATTCTTGTAAAATAAAACTTTATCTACTAATCGCCTTGATACGACTTTAGTTTCTTAAACATACGCAAAACGAGATTATTACACATACCGGTAACTACGTGTCTACAGAAAGCGGTCACGAGATTTACGGGTCTTATTACCGACCTGTCATATTTTATAAAGGAGTTGAGTAATATAAGGAATATCTTCAGAGGTAAGTACTTGCGTTTATACTACATTACAGAGACGCTAAGTCAGACTTTATTACCGACATTAAAATAATTCATTCATAACATGTCAGAGTTGTTGATGAGCACACGATATATCTGCGGTCACAAGACAACGTCGTTTAAGTCAAATTGAAATAACACCTTGTGCGTTCCATTATACTCTTGCCAGCGTTGCCAGACGTCCCGATTTTGGCGGGACGTCCAGATCTTTAAATCAAAATTAAATGTCCCGCGCGGGGTAGCCTCAGTCCCGCTTTTTGGGGATAACTCGACCGTGGGTAAATAATTATTCTCTTATTGAAAGTTGCAATTTGTAACACTCACTCCTGAGACTATTGTTTAAAACGCCATATTTTTCTAATGAATAAAACTTTTTTGATTTTGATTTGTTTTTTTTATTCCGAAGACGAATAAGACTCAACTATTTAACGATAGGGTAAATCTGATTTAAAATACCATATTTTTATTAAAATACATTTTCTATGGCTATTTTTGCTATCTATTGTCACGTAAACGTAATTTGAACTCAAATAAAAAGATAAATATTTAAAAACTCCTGATTATATACGTTTTTTTACTATGTCCCGCTTTCGACGAAAGAATCCCGCTTTCTTCACTCAAAAAGTTCCAAAATCCCTACTTGGCAAAAAAAAAATATCTGGCAACGCTGACTTGCTGAAATACACAGCTGAGAAAAATTTCGAGTAGCTGGTTTTCACTCCATATTATTTGTAACATTTCTGACAGTTCGATTGTGAAACAAACTTCAGTACTATTGGATATTTTATATAAATTATATATTACAGATACTTTTAATGGTAGCTAATAGGTAGTTTATAATAATTGTAATTGAATTATTATCATAGTTAGATCGTGTATGTTTGTTTTTCTTTGCAGTACTAGTTCGGAATGGGTCACTTTACATGTCTGTATGTAAAGTAGCTACTTTATTATAAGGGATAATGAAAAAAAATTGTTCTGAATAAAAAAGGATGATCAACATAAGCTACTTTTTCTCCCGGTCACAACTACTAACTGAACATTAATTATTTGGCGGCAAAAGGAATAGGCTATTTGACACTTATTTTTAAATTGTCTTAAAATGTACAGATCATTGTATTAGTCCACAGGAATTTTTATTTCACTTAAATGTAATCGTTTTATAGGACAAAACACCACCCAAAATTTTAAATATGAAAGTTGGCGCGAAAGCACGGGCCACCACCTACTGTGACGTCATTCTTGTAGTATACAAACAAATGCAAATAAGGCTCGGTATCGTTTACACAAAGTTCGTTTAGTGTTTGTTCACGTGTGCTGTGTGTGTTTACTACAAGTGTGATGTCACGCTTCAAACCATCTTGGTGGGTAGCGTTTTTGACATGTCAAAAATTTGCAATTTTAAATTCGAAAAAACAAATCAATCCCGTGGTTTTGTGAATACAAACCGATAATTTCTGATTTCTCATTCGATAAATTATACATTGTATAATTTAATTATGTATTTTTTATTGTATCAAATATCCTATTGTTCAATGTGTGTAACCTGAATGGTAGGCACAACAGTAGGTACGTCTATGTTAAGTAATACGTTGTCTATCTTCACAATGCAACATACTCAATGCGAGCGAGGTTTTAAAACAGGTCTCGCGCTCTTTATCTCACAATTTACAATATTAGGTATCATCTGCAAGCACAAGAGGTTCGAATTTTTTAGTCGGAAACGACAGTATCAAAATTCGCATCGAACACCGATTAGCAGATAACTACGACGAGACAGGTACAAATTATGATCCGGGATTTGTAAATAAAAAAAACTGGCAGTCCGATCCGGCTTCGCCCGAATGCAAATTGCTATTTTTCTTTTATTGTTCATCTTCCTTTTGTCGTGGCGTGAACTATATTACTCACCAGGAAATAGGCGTTTAAATCAGTTAAAAAAAGATTTTTGTTGACTTTTAATAATCATTTAACCGTATTTACTATTTTTAGGGTTCCGTACCTCAAAAGGAAAAAGGAACCCTTATAGGATCATTTCGTTGTCCGTCCGTCTGTCAAGACCCTTTTTCTCAGGAACGCGCGGAGGTATCAAGTTGAACACGCCATCTTAGTCACTAAACATTTTAGTTTAGTGACTAAACATTTTAGTTTAGTGACTAAGATGGCGTGTTTGATGTTAGACAACACAACTGTACAATTTTGTTGTTTAGTCACTAAACATGTTTAGTGACTAAGATGGCGTGTTTGATGTTAGACAACACAACTGTACAATTTTGTTGTTTAGTCACTAAACATGTTTAGTGACTAAGATGGCGTGTTTGATGTTAGACAACACAACTGTACAATTTTGTTGTTTAGTCACTAAACATGTTTAGTGACTAAGATGGCGTGTTTGATGTTAGACAACACAACTGTACAATTTTGTTGTTTAGTCACTAAACATGTTTAGTGACTAAGATGGCGTGTTTGATGTTAGACAACACAACTGTACAATTTTGTTGTTTAGTCACTAAACATGTTTAGTCACTAAACATGTTTAGTGACTAAGATGGCGTGTTTGATGTTAGACAACACAACTGTACAATTTTGTTGTTTAGTCACTAAACATGTTTAGTCACTAAACATGTTTAGTGACTAAGATGGCGTGTTTGATGTTAGACAACACAACTGTACAATTTTGTTGTTTAGTCACTAAACATGTTTAGTGACTAAGATGGCGTGTTTGATGTTAGACAACACAACTGTACAATTTTGTTGTTAGTTTTTTGAACAGCTCACTTAAGAAATTAATTAATTAATATATTGATTTGACTATTTTCAATCGCAACCTGTACTTATGAATTACGACAAGAAATATAATATTAAGTGGACGATGCCAGGATACTTGTATTATGATTGCCTGATGGAGTGCAAATATAATGCACGAAACGTCGCAAGAAATAATTAAATTTCCTGGTGTTTTTATTTAATGATCCTATAACCTCCAAATGGAAAATTCATCATTTATAAATAAAACCCTCTCTACAAGAACGAGCACTCGCTAAGAAATGATTTCGGTTCCGTGCAAATGTCGTTAGGATTCTTCAATTCATCATAATAACAGCTGCAGTATGGACTCGAAATCATTTTCAGGCCGGTGTGGACAGGGATAAATTTGTGTTGCACGACGCGCGCACAAGCTCTCTACTGCAGCGAGCTTAACCTGTTGAAAACTGGAAACGTTCAGAGTGACACTGTACGAAAACAATACTTTTCAATTCAACAATCCTTCATTAAATATATTTTTTGCACTACCTCCTATAAAATAGCTGATTTACACTTATATAAAATGATCTTTTACGCAGTAGTGTGGTAAAGTAAAAAAAAAAAATGATCGTGCTATACCAGCGTTTTCCAAACTTTTTTGACCGCGGTTCGGAACGAGGTTTTAAATTTTTTAGCGACTCACCTTATGGAAAAAAACATTTGTTTAAAAAAAAATATTTTCATGATTTTTCATTCAGGTCTTGTTATAATACTTGAATTGTGTTCAGGTGAAAAGTCTTTTCACCTGAACACAATTCGAGTCAAATTTGATTTTTTAATAGAAATCTAGTTATTTGTTTGCTTATTTCATACACAAAAATTTACAATTTTTTTCGCGACCCGACAACATTTTTTTTGGACCCGGTGCCGTGACCCACACTTTGGAGAACGTTGTGTCATACCAATTCCGTAGTAAAACATTGTTTGGCAGTTGTTTTTTTACAAGCCAATATTAGAAGTGACTTCGATTAATGTCATTAGGTTGTTTATAATTTTTTTGCATTTTTTGCAAGTGGTTGCGTTTATACAGGCATGTAAAGTGGCTCATTGTGCACTAATGCGATAAAGTAAAACAAAACTGATTGCACTACACTAATTCAACAGTAAATCACTGTTTGTCTGCCAGTTGTTTCCTTGTTCAAAAGTGAACTGTCAAAAATTTTGAAAACAAAGTGAAAAGCAACTATTTTATAGGAGGCACGCGCAAAAAATACCATACATATCTCGCCCGTAATGACATTAGAACTCGTGTGACTGTTAAAACTCGCTGGTCCTCGTTTTAAACTTGTCACAGCTCACTGTAATACGACACTAGATATCTACTATTAATGAATGTTTATAATCAGCACTGCATCCTTATTTAATTACATATACGGAACTAAAATTTTTCAAATTATGTGTTCGGTAATCAAGTTTTTTTTTTTAATTTAAAAAAAGTTCGGTTTGTCATACTGAATTATCGAAACATTGCTGTGTAATAAACAAACCGAAAACATGTAAATGGTTTTTGAGGCAATAACTTTTTTCATGTTTATAATTAAACTGGTTTTCAGTACAATGAACTATTTCGTCCTCTCAATTATTTTTTTCATAAACAATTCTATTTGTGTCCATGCGGCTAATTACTTTTTTTCACGATACAGAGGTCTTACTGAGGGTGGAACCAAGTACTGCTAAGCTTCAATATAAGCAAAAAAAGATCCATCCAAGGAGTCAGTCCTTCCCACGCAGTAGACAACTGCTTGTAACTGTCACAAAACTGAAGGTTACCTCTAGGTTTGCCAACTTTAAAATACAAATTTGCGGGAAATAATGATTTCAAATGCGGGACAAGGGTTTAAAAAGCGGGATTCAACTAATTTTATTTAGAATACAAAAAAAACGTGAAATTTTCTTTACAAATCAGGATGAGAAGTAAAATAAAACACCTTGTTAGATTAATAATAGTCAATATTTACTAAAAAAAACAGTTATAGTGTAATTTAGACTTTATTATGAAAACTATAAATAACTTTTTAAATGAGTATTTTTCTTGACATTTGGCACTTTTAAGGATTTTTTTATTTTTAAGTACAAAATTGTAAAAATCTTTGCATGGATACGAAAAATTTACTTTAACTTGTAGCTCTGACTTCACAGAATCCACATGAAGACGATTTTGCACGTCGGTCCAGGCATTATTACAAAGTGAGAAGACTCTCTCTGCTGCAGCATTAGAACACGGAATAGATGCAATATATTTAGCGTTCTCCGAAAAGCGGGATATTTAGCGTCCCGCATACACCCTGAGCGGGACGTCTCATTAAGGGTATCAGAAACGAGACTTCCCGCATATAGCGGGACGGTTGGCAACCCTAGTTACCTCAATTATACATTTTTTTTAATCCATACTAATATTTATAACTGCGAAAGTAACTCTGATTGTTTGTTACCTTTTCACGCCTAAACCGCAGACCAGATTTCGATAAAAATTGGCAAGAAGATAGACTGCATTCTGAGAAAGGACATAGGTTACCTTTTGTCCCAAAAAAACTTGAAGGGGGTAAAAGCTCGTATGGGGAACCCATAATTTCTTAAGTTAGGGATATAAAAATTCTTATTTAGGCTTCTGGTAGGAAGGACTTACGTGTTTGAGCATTTTTGCAAAATCGTTGCTCAAAGGGGTAAAATAGGTTGTAAATTCGCAAGTAACTCTATCTGTTTGTCTGTTACCTTTTCGCACCTAAACCGTTGAACAAATTTCGATAAAATATGACAAAGAGATAAATTGCATTCTGAGGAAGGACTATCTTTTGGCTCAAAAACAGATGGCGACCGGGGCGGAACCCCACGAGGCACGATTGTAATAATTTTCTCCTTTTAACTAGGGATGTAACGATACATAATTTTGCCGATACGATACCGATTACTGTAGTAAATAATCGGCGATACCGATACCGATGGCTTAGTAGAAAATAAATCAAATAAATAATAAAGTATGTACCTCGGGTGTTTGTGCGTCTTTATTATGCTTAAAACTTACCTATATTTAACAGAGACCTATTCTTTGAGAAAGTAATAAACCGATTAATAAAGTCAGTAATTAAAGTTTACTTTTGGCAGATTTTTATTAAGAAACAAACATTTTTTCAAATTATTTGCAGATAATCTGCTGTGTTACCATGTCGCTAAGCATGCGCAGTTCTCCCACCTGCGACGCTGCGGCAATACCACGCGCGTGTGGCGTCGTTTCGCGCGCTTTTCAAACTGTTTGATATCGGTTGTATATTATTGGCGACGCCGTTATATCGGCCTACCGATTAAATCGGCCGGTATATCGGTATCGGAATCGTTACATCCCTACTTTTAACATCGAAGGAAAACATGTTTATCACATACACAGCATTAATCAGAAAATGGTCTATTAAAATCTCGAAAAAAAAATTCGGACTGATTCCAATACGTTTCTACCGTAGCTGGGAAGTAAAAAAAAATGATAGTTTATCTTACGTAATAATAAAATCAATGTGAACACGGGCATTAAAACGCGCGGGTAGTTTAAAACACACACACATACGAACACACGCTCACCCTTCACTCATTCTGGAGTGACGCCGGAGGCATTAGGCATTAGTATATTATACCGACAGAGTGGAGGAGAGAGAGAGAGAGATAGCGCGCAAGTGGAGAAAAGCGCGCGCTATAGGTATCGGCGGTTTCAATGCAAAGTGGCTACGTCTAATATTTGACATTTTTATAGGATTCCGCCAGCGTTGCCAGATTTTTTTTTTTGCCAAGTCGGGATTTTGGAACTTTTTGAGTGAAAAAAAACGGGATTCTTTCGTCGAAAGCGGGACATAGTAAAAAACGTATATAATCAGAAGTTTTTAAATATTAATCTTTTTATTTGAGTTCAAATTACGTTTACGTGACAATAGGTAGCAAAAATAGTCATAGAAAATGTATTTTAATAAAAATATGATATTTTAAATCAGATTTACCCTATCGTTAAATAGTTGAGTTTTATTCGTCTTCTGAATAAAAAAAAAATAAAAAAAAAAACAAATCAAAATCAAAAAAGTTTTATTCATTAGAAAAATATGGCGTTTCAAACAATAGTCTGAGGAGTGAGTGTTACAAATTGCAACTTACAATAAGAGAATAATTATTTACGCACGGTCGAGTTATCCCCGAAAAGCGGGACTGAGCCTGTACCGCGCGGGACATTTAATTTTGATTTAAAAATTGGGACGTCCCGCCAAAATCGGGACGTCTGGCAACACTGGATTCCGAGTACCTCTGATTGAAAAAACGGAACCCTTTTAGGACCACTTTGTTGTTCGTCTGTCCATCAAAAAAATTTTTCTCGAGAACGGCTAGAGTTATTAAACTAAAATTAATATCAAAAATTAAGGTTCTGTAAAACATTCTAGTTTCCAACTCGATGCAAAAAAAGATATAAAAATTTTTTCTTAGGTATATTATGTACATGTGACCCACACGTCTAAACCTATAGGGTACTTCCCGTTAACCTAGAATTTGGAAAGTTGATACAGAGGAAGGTTTTCTAGCACAAGTTAAAGGACAAAACCCATAATCGTTAATATCTAATTCTACGTGGAATTATCACGTAATAAAATTAATTTTTGGGGTTTCCGTCAAGGTCAGCGGATAGAGATATCAAGTTGAAATTAATACCAATAGTCCTGTAAAAAATTTATGCTTCCAGTTCAATGCAATAAAAAGATATGGTCTTTATAACTCCATAATTGATTTTTGTAATACATTCATCATTGAAAGTGTCGAAAAGAAGCGAAAGTGGCGTCATCCTACGGGATTATTGTAAACTATACTTTTAAACTTGATTTTCATGCCAGTTGTAAACAAACTTTAATTGCAAAATGTATTTTAACAGTACCGTGTATAATATGTCTATTTTGCAATGTGCTTTATTAAGCAACGTATAAACAAGTACAACACATTTCAGACTGCTGATGGATATGGCACCAGATATAATAACAATGTAATTCTGTCTAAGTCTTCAATGACTCTATTTAATAAAAGTGCCGAATATCAAGCTCTAAAAATGTTTAATTTGCTGCCGCTTTAATATTAAAAATCTCGAAGTAAAAAAGTTAAAAAAGGAGATAAAGGCAATTTTGTTTGATCGATGCCTTTATAATATCGATGATTTTAGTATGTAATTGTGTATTGTTTTTACTTGCAGCTATTTGTATTTTACTGTAAATATTTGTATAGTGTGTAATCTACAAGCTTTATAGAGGTTTGGATTAATAAAATTATTTTGTTTTAAATTTATACAACGGTGCGAAACACTCAAGGCGCGAGTTCTGCTCGCATTTGTTCGTCTTCTTTTCAATTCTAGTTTGTTTTATAACGAGAAATCACATAAGAATCAACAAACTGGTTTGCATTATTTGTTTACGAATGGAGAATAATATGTGTACAATTATTAAATTCTGTCTCGTAAGACAACTCCACTGGATCACTACTGTATCCCAAACGCCCTTATGAAAATTGAACAAGTTTTTCTAAAAGTTCAGCATACGCCATTTTGTCTTGCGACCCCCAAATATACACGCAGTGTGCGAGTGCGTTTGCAAACAGAGCATCCGAACACACGCCGGATCGAGTGGGTTGCAAACTGACCGGCAGCAACTGTGCTGACCGACCGAGTTGGTCAGTACCGCCGTTGACCAACGGCGGATGTTATCAACCGTTTATTGTTAGTAGTAACTAGTTTCGACCATACATTCATGGACTACACAAACCGTATCTCTTCCGACAGAAAAACACGTAACCAACATAATAATAATAATTATAATAATAATAATTCTTTATTCAAGATTGCCATTATGACATAGTACAATAATTAAATACAGGAAAGGTCATACGGGCATTTTTCTAATAAATACTCTGTAACTTTTTTTTAAATAGTTTGTAGCTTTCCACGTTCGTAACCTCTGGTGGAAGACTTTCATAAAATTTTATAGCAGAGTAACGAGGTCCTTTGGCATACAGGGTGAGGCGGTGCCCCGGTACACCGTAATTAAGACGTCCCCGTGTATTATAATCTAGATCCGGCAAATGTTGATAAAATAAATGTTTGTTTTTAAAAAGAAAGCAAACAGATCTTAGTTCAATAGACCCGCAGTTGCCACTAAACTATCAATCGCGAGCTGCCGCTATTGTATTTTGTGCAAACTTTTATTTAATAAATACATAATTATAACTACCGTCAAAACCGTTTACGACGACATCGTTTAGAACAACATACCGGTTATACTGATCAAAATCATATGTCCCGACTGAATGCTATATGACCGCCTAAGAAAAATACTGCTTTTTACGACATACCGCATTAAGCGACTTCATTTAATGTCATATCTTCATATCTTCGAAGAATTATATCTGTTAGAACGACCAGTTGTATTGTAAACAAAATTCGGACGCACAGAAGTGTTCCAAACAAACTAAAATTACAGATTTTATGAATACAGAAAAATGATAATGATTTTGTGAATATTATTCCTATTAATATCTATGGATTTATATGTACCTACACATTCAATAATACTGCATACTTAATAAAAAATTACTTTGTACCTCGAAAACATCACCGGTTGTTACGACTATCGGTTTTTACGACCAAATATGAGTAGACCCTACGATGTCGTTACAACAGATTTTTACTGTAGATCAAATTATAAATCGTAAAATAACCGTAGTAAAATTTTAAGACACGATTTCTCCAAGTTTATTAAATTTGATCATCACTGCATTAAGTTATAAATTATTATAATGTTAAAATTGGCAACACTTATCTAGGCAATAGCCAGTAGTGTACCGGTATGTAGTGATATGTCGATCACGCGTCACGCTTAAGGCTAGATGAGTCCATGAGTATAAGGTCAAAGGTAGTATTGGATAGGTAACTTAGCTGACCGGATATTCGCTTACGACACTACGTTACAAACGCATATTAATAACTATGTAAGAAACAATTAAAATATTACAAGATACCAATAATTTACAGACCATCAAAACCGGCCACAAAAATCAGAACCATGAATAGATAGATAGATATTGTAAATTATAGACGCTCCACAACCGAGTTCATAAGCGTCTTACAGGACCATGAATAGAAATCGCGAAAATAACAAATGAATAACTTATGTCTTGGCGTGCAGACCTAAAGTTGACATTACCCCATCAAGTGCAATTACAGATGAAATAAAAGCATAATTCATAACAAATATCTATACCTATATCTATAAGAAACATTCCGGAAAATAAATATGAAATGATTGAAAAATCATCACAATTGTATATTGATGGAAGACAGTAATGAAAAAATCTATATTAACCCGGCGTGAATGACCCTTGGGTTTTTAACACCCACTAGTGCATAAAAACGCACACACTTGTCACAATTGACCGTATCCTACCTCCTGCGCCTGGATAGCTGCCTTCTTGGAAATAATGCGTCGATTGTGTGAACTTGGGCATACTTTACCCGGGTTCATAGTTCGCGTGATAAACATTTTTAACTGCATTTTTATATTTTCTCTTATGTTTTTTTAGATTTACGTAATAAATAGTAGGTACTTGATTATTCTTATTTTGTTCGAGATGGAAGACGAACTGATAATACGCCATTTGGAAGAATGTTCTTTGGACGAAAGCTGTCCATCGAGGTCGGATGTTAACGAAGAGGAGTGCATCAGTCAAATTTAAAGTTTCTTCATAAATAGTTATATTACAAATGTTTTTCATTATCACGTATATTATAGCAATATCATATTATGTAATTCATCTAGATAAAAAACGAAATATATTGAAATCGATAACCGGGTAAAATTCACCCTGGTTCATTAACAATGTGATTGAAAAGAGGTTCATTTACGCCGAGTTAAGAACAATATACCTATATCTAAACGTTGGTGAAATCGGTGAACGTCGTATGAAAAAATTATATCTAGAGTACAGACAGATCGTGACACTGCTGCATAATGATGGTAACCCTTATTGAAGCCATTTTGTATTGCCTTTCTACGCTTTCCCTGTCTTATCAACGGACTTTCAAGCCAAGTTAGTTTTGCCTTCCTATGACATCTTTGTCACTATTGGACTTGCTGGCTTCAATAAGCCACCAATGCTAACCATTTTACAGTGCAAATCTTGCGTCGCTATTAAAATACTTTTTCACCACGTCTTTAAACAGGTGCCACGACGCGACGTTTTTTAATCTGTGTATTGATTAAAGTGCAAGAAAATGATTTCCGCGGAAATTTATTCTGAAAGTTTGTCAATTTGGAAACTTGCATTTAACATACAAACTGGAAAGATACATAATATTATCTATTATTAGACGTTAATGACAACGTTTCAATATAATTTCGTCGCGAATTTATTTGAACGGGGGAGGAGAGGGGGTGTTATGATGGCGGTGGCGATGACACTGCATATAATACAGACATCCGCCCCTTCAGAACTGTTAAACGGGAAACTGGGTCACAGTAGCTACTGTCTCACCAAATTTTTATTATAAGAATAGAAATTTACTTTTATTTACAGCGAAACGTTCTGCTGCAGCAGTAACGGAGACTGCAACAAGATAGTACAAGGGCTGAGACTCCCATACGACTATTTGGCATTTTGACGCTATGACCTCTAGTGGGAGTAAATGGAAGTATAGCAAAAGGTTTCTCAATTAGGCTACGCCTCCATTGAAACACTTTTGATACGGATTTAACATATGACGATATGACGTCTGTTGTCAGAAAATGGTAGTATAGCAAAAAGTTTCTCGATTAGGCCACGCCTCCATGTCAACGAATTTGATGCGGATTTGAGATTTGACGCGATGACATCTGCTGCAGCGTTGCCAGATTATTTTTTTTGCCAAGTCGGGATTTCGGAACTTTTGAGTGAAAAAAGTGGGATTCTTTCGTCGAAAGCCGGTCATTGTAAAAAAAACGTATATAATCAGAAGTTTTTAAACATTTATCTTTTTATTTGAGTTGAAATTACGTTTATGTGACAATAGATAGCAAAAGTCGCCATAGAAAATGTATTTTAATAAAAATATATTTTAAATCAGATTTACCCTATCGTTAAATAGTTGAGTCTTATTCGTCTTCTGAATAAAAAAAAAAAAAAAAACAAATCAAAATAAAAAAAGTATTATTCATTAAAAAATATGGCGTTTCAAACAATAGTCTGAGGAGTGAGTGTTACAAATTGCAACTTACAATAAGAGAATAATTATTTACGCACGGGCGAGTTATCCCCGAAAAGCGGGACATTTAATTTTGATTTACAAATCGGGACGTCCCGCCAAAATCGGGACATCTGGCAACGCTGATCTGCAGGCAGAAAATGGAAGCATAGAAAAAAGTTTCTCGATTAAGCCACGCCTCTGTGTTAACTAATTTGTTAGAAATGTGACATTCGATGCTTTATGCCTGTTGGCAAAATTGGAAGTATAAAAAAATGTTTCTCAATTCGGCCACGCCTCTATGTCAATGAATTTGATAGGGATTTGACATTTGACGCTATGATGTCCGGTGGCAAAAAATGAAAGTATAGAAAAATATTTCTCAATTAAGCCACGCCTCGATTTGAATTAATTGGGTAGGGATTTTACATTTGACGTTATGTCTGGTGGCAAAAAATGGAAGTATAGAAAAATGTTTCTCAATTAAGCCACGCCTCCATGTGAACTAATTTGATAAGGATATGACATTTGACGCTATGATGTCTGGTACTCGCAAAAATCAGCAAAAAAACGAAGTTACAGAAAGACGTCTCGTTTTACTAAATATTAATATCGAATGTCATGTCCATAAACAAAATGGGGTCCGATTATAGACGCTCGACAGGCGAGGAGCGTGCAACAGAAACGCCACACCCCTAGTCGAGTGCATATAACAAAAGGTGCAGGTTCGCGGTCACCATGGCAATTTGTACATTCGTGGGAGATGTAACACACACACATACATCCCCAGCGCACAAACACTCAGAACATTATATATATAGGACACAATACGGATGCACGGTACCATTCGAACTTTATCGTTCCCAGTTTCAATTTTATATATATTATTATGTGCGCTTTGTGTAGAATGAATTAGACAAACATACGAATGCAACGAAATAATTTATGTTTGTGTTTTTCGAAAAATGGGTCACGCGCCATATAGATCTAGTGCGTCCACTCGAAATTCGCGCACGGTCGATCGTAAAGCCGACCATCCACTGTCACCTTTTAATAAGAGACTGCAGTATCTGGCGTTTTTTTCAACATCAAATTTTTTCTGTTTCCTATCTAATCATTGCTATCTCCTGACTCCTGCCGAATTTCGAATAGTCAGTGCAATTCTTCCACAGATGGCAGCATTCTTCCTGGTACTGGTGTAAACCAATTGTATATAATGCATATTGACTAAAAATAAGTAGATGCTCGATATGTCAGCGTTTCCCAGCTACAAATAGTACCTACCTACTGTTTTAACGAAGCGAGTGACGTCGTTTTATGGCGTTATATTTCTTTTCTTTTTTTGTAATTACCAACACCAATTGCTTCAGAAGCAAAGCCTCATGTGCCAGCACTAATCCAAAAATAACAATAATTTTCCTATTGTAAGTTTACCATATGATTACACAAAGATACTATTAACAGCACAAAATTTATTAGTGTATTTGCCATATGGCAACATACACTATTGGCGTCGGTCGGATGGCGGCACCTAGGGGTCGGACCAAAATTTCTCGACGTTTCATAACCTCCTAAACACTTTGGCACCATTTTTAAAAATGTTTATATATATATATATATATATATATATATATATTTATATGTGCGGGCAATAACTTTCGAAGGAGTGAATTAATTTTAACGAAATTTGGCATACTAGTTGGAATCCATCACCGCACGAAGCCTATTTAAAATGGGCCCAATCGGGTCATTTTAAGGGTAGTTTTTAGGGGTTGAAAAAAGTTTTTGGGCCCAAAAATACCGAAAAAATTCTCAGAATCGTTTCAAAATTGAAATTTAACCCTTTAGTAGCAATTAAAAAGTGCTCCTAAAATTATAAGCAAATCGGCCCGACAGGACCGGACTTAGAAATTTTATGAAAACACTACTTTGCGTATACGAATTCACTTACTGAAGGTCGTATTTAATTTGGTGCAGATGTTGGATTGATAACAATATTTCAACTAATAAAATTATTATTGTAAGGGGTGTATTAAGGGGTTCAATTTTTTTTATTTTGTCCAAAAACAAACTTAAGTTCATTTAATAAAGCCACAATACCTGTATTAGCAAATACACTATATTGTCGGCAGGGTTTTGGCACTGCGACCCGGGTTTTTTAGATATAGTCACAAATTTTGAAACTCCCAGATTCCAGAAAATAATATGTGTTAATTGGAGGCACCAAACCTTTCATGACGCTATTCCGTATATGCTCAATTTTAAAATTAACAGCGCTGTCAAATGTCTGCTTCACTTCAACTTCTGTGTTGTTTTTGATAAAGTGACAAAACTTAATAGCCAAACTGGAATGCTATTTTGTGTGACATTTCGTCAACTCTGAACTCCATAACTTAAAAACTCGCAGGGTACGGGACACTTTTCTTACTGAGCTCCGGGTTAGTTCAATTCTAATTTTACGGTTTACAGTAATACTTTACCATTGCGTTGCATATTTCGAAGTCACGCACTGTAAAAGCTACATGTGTTTTCAGTCCACTTATAAACAATACGCAATACAGAAATTTATTCTGGGTGTTATTGTTTATTTATTGCCAATATCTGTGATTGAAGCGGGAGACTTTCGGCGTTCCTAAACTTTGTGGCTTTCATATAACCGCGCTTTCACACAAATAAAATATTGTCTTCAAAAAACTATAACATTCGCTAATGGAATATATACGCGGGAAACACGTTTCCATAATTTTTATTCCATAATTTTTATACCCGAAGGGTCCAAAGAAGCTTTAATAAATTAATGTGACAACGTTGTCTGTCCGTCCGTCAGAGGCTTCTAAGCTCGTAAACGTGTTAAAATAGAAAGTTGAAATTTTCAGATTATATGAATTTCTTTCAACTAAAACTGATAATCCTGCAAAGATATTTTCTGATAAATTTCTCTTTTTGTATTGTTAAGTGAAGAGATTGTGAAATTTAGATATTACTATTTATTAGCTCAAATAAATTCTCAACACAAAATTATAATTTCAAACTTATTCTGCGAATATCTGTGAAAGAATGCCTCGTTGGTCATTTTATTAAATGGCAAGTCCTTGAATATTATCATCAGGATCTGCTCCTGGTCACTGTATTTGGCAACATATTTTTTAAGACCAGAGCACAGCTTAGCTCTACTAGTCGTCTTAAAAATTTTAACAATCTCAAATTTTTGTATAGTTGACCAAGAAGACGATATAATAGCGTCAGGGGCGTAGCTACCGCCGTATCTGCCGTATCAATTATACGGGGCCCCCGGGCCACGGGGGCCCCCAACGTGCGTAAGCAAAACTTAATAAAAACTTCCCAATTTTTTTTTTATTTCAGAAATGACAAAAGTCAAAAAAAGCTATTTCTTTTTTTCCCGCGTAAAGCGTGCGTTCAAAAGTTGGCAACACCCTACATCGGTTATCGCGGGCTGTGGGATGTCCCCGTTTAAGTCATTTACTTCAATGGGGGAAGGGCCTCCAAACTAATTTTTATACGGGGCCCCGCCAAGGCACGCTACGCTTCTGAATAGCGTCTACAGAATTGTTCAAATTCTCCTAATATTTCTATTTGCGTGACATTTCACCGAGTCTCTATAACAAAATTTTGGGCAGGAGGCAATAAGGATGTACAAACGTCAAAAAATTAGTGATTGAGCATTCAGTCAAAAAAAAAAGAAAAAAATATGTACAGTCGTATAACACAAATAATTATACGGAAAAGATAAATAACAAAATCTACCATCGCTATGCGCTGCACATACGTTTATTAACATTACGCAGTTGACTGTATTGGGGGGCTTCACCCCAATTCTTAGAGAAGGTGTCTTGTACGTCTTGAGTCTGATCATTGGACCAACACAGTCTCATAAACACACACACACACTCTATGCACGTACCTTTTATTACGTAAGAACATTGCGACAACGTGCCAGTGTCGTCGCAGAAAATTTTCAAATCGGCACAGCTTACATACAAAAAATGCAGTATCGTAAGGGGTCTTTCATTAATTACGTAAGGACGATTTTGGGCATTTTTGACCCCCTTTCCCCTATGTAAGGACACATAAGATTTCTCGGACATTCCCTCCCGTAAGATTTTATCTGGTTTTAGAAAAGGATCAATTGCACTAAAACTCCATATCCTTGACTCTGTTAGAAATCGCATATTTCGACTGATAAAATATTACGTAAGAATAGCTTTAAAATATTTAAATTTTTTGTATCGGCAGAAAAGTTATTAAATATATTAATCGCAGAGCAAACTGGGCCTTTACTATAATACGTATATGTCGTAGGATAATTGAAAAAATCGTATTTTCGCGAAAATTACCCGGTTTTTTGCAAAAGTCCTAAGATTTTCGCGAAAATACGATTTTTTCAATTATCCTACGGCATATACCGGGTGTCTTTTTCATAACTTTGAATGGATTTTTTTGTTAATACACCGGTTGAATCAAAAAAAGTTTTAGGCAAAAGTTGTTAGGTTTTGGGGGGGAAATAATTTACACGTAATACCAACCCACTCCTACCACCCCTCGGCAGGGGGAGGGGGTAACTTTTGTTTTTTAAATGGAAACCCCCGATTTTTATGATTAAATTAAATTAAATTTTAAAGTTGTTCATTTTTACACAAAAAAAAATTAAACATAAAAATCGGGGGTTTCCATTTAAAAAACAAAAGTTACCCCCTTCCCCTGCCAAGGGGTGGGGGTTGGTATTACGTGTAAATTATTTCCCCCTCAAAACCCAACAACTTTTGCCTAAAACTTTTTTTGATTCAACCGGTGTATCAACAAAAAAATCCATTCAAAGTTTTGAAAGAAACACCCGGTATAGGTAAATTAATTCCTAAAAGTGATGAATTGAAAATGCATCCACTTGCACTTTCTCTTTGAAATTCACGAGTTGGCTGTCTAAAATTTTGTCTCATGCGCGGGTGTCATGTTGTTCAAATTACCGATATCACTTTTATCGTCGATATCGCCAATAACACCTATTGGCTTTTGTGTTGCCTCGTGTGCCGACGGCCTTAAACTTGGCAGTTGCGAATGAAGCAATTATAGAATTGAGATGAAGGTAGGCGTCTTTGAGTATAGGAATTTGGCAGGTTATCGGTCATGGCTTTGTCTCGAATAATATAAAAAAAAAGTGGCCGACACAGAAATTGCCACTTCGATTTCTAATTCCATGCATTTACATTAAGTTTAATTTTGACGAAAACCCTTCTGCACCCGCCACTGTCGTACCATACGACACACAAATACATATACAGAAAAAGACAGTATAGGGCTCTTATACACCAGTAGTCCAAGCTGCGGGCGTAAAAAATGGTTTCGGTTTTAGGGAGGATGAAACTTTCAGAAAAGATGGTACATACAGTGACTTCAATCACTTGTCTAGGCAACCCTGCGAGAAACTGATACGACAGCGAGGAAACACAACTCCCGGTATTCAATTTGATGTGGTTACTAGTCCCATAGACAGAGCTTTTTAGGAATATATATCGTCATCGTTTTAGAAATGATCAAACATTTTGGTAACTCAGTTTTTTTCCTCAAAATATTACATGAAAACTGACCAACAAATTCGCAAAAAATAATGGGACCTAGTACTAATACATCAAAATGAATACTGGAAGTTCTGTTTCCCGCTGTCGAATCAGGTTCGCGCAGGGTTGCCCAGGCAAGTCACTATATGCAATCTTTTCTGAAGGTTTCATCCTAGAGATGGGAAAAACGGGTCTTTTTAGTGATCTGCAGCTTTGCATCTGGATCCCGTATGTGAACCGGCTCACTGAATCGGTTTCACTGAGTTATGCGGGTCCGTTGATCCGTCGGCTCAAAAAAAAGTGAGTCGGCTCTCACGGATCTTCTGTCGGAGTCGGCTCTTTGAATCGGTTCAGATCTGAGTTACACAACTATTTCATCCTTCGTAAAATCGAAACCATTTTTTGCATCCGCCGCTTGGACTACAGCAGAGTGGAGTAGTATAGCAGCAGAGCAAAGCAATGTATATAATGTGGGTTGGGCAGGATAGAAGGTCGGTGGCGTTCGAAACCATGGAACGGGCCGAGGGTGTCATTTCTAAATGAGAGCAGGGCGGTTGTTGCGGGGGCTGCTGCAGGGATGGGGCGCGTTCGACGGGATACGAACGGGCGGTGGACTGCACATACATACACCTATATACCGTGCGCATAGGGACCATACACACATGCATACAATACAAGACTATGACCCAGTATTTCAGGGGCGGCTTTATCTGAAACTAGTTAAGTCGAAGTCGTAACTAAACTGAGGCTTAAATCGGTATGCAGTCATTGCATCTCTCTAACAACGGAGCTTTAGGATCGAATTCATTTACTATGGAAGTGGTATAGTGCGACCATTTTGTTTTACTTTAAACACTAAAGTGTAATGGGTTACTTTACATGCCTATACACATGCATGTAATGTAAATCATATATATTAATACGCTAAGGTTAACATGTTTGCCTCCCTTTTTCGAAAAAACCACACAATTGCTCCACATAAATTTTATATCATTTTATAGATATAATTACTTGCTCTACCGACATCAACAACTAAAAATTATTGCTTTTATTTTTGTAAATTTATTAATTATTAAAATTATATATATAGATATACATTAAGATACAATACAGCTGCCACCTGACGGCTTTGATTTTGAAACAACGTCAACATGATTGACGGTCGGTAAATTTTTTTTGTTGAATTTTTAATCAATATTCACGTACAAATACTTTTCGTATGGCAGCGGTTCAGCTCAACGTTTTCGATACTTGCGCCTCTATATGACAGTTTTAGAAAAATACTTTCTTGAACCGTCACTGTGTTTCGTAATGTAATACAACAAAAAGAAGAAAGTCATGAGAAATTAGAAACGAATTTTAGTGCTAGTATTTTATATACCGGATAGTTAAAAAAATCCACAAAAGGTCAGATATCTACTTTAAGGTAATGCTTTGATAGACGTTTTATTATGTCATGTATTACTTTATACTATTTCCGGACAGACTATATAGTACAGTGCAGGGAGAAACATTCTGAAAGAAGTCTTAAGAGCAGTTTTGCTTTTTCTATTTTCGAGTCGAGTTCTGTTCAGCGAGGAAAAGTTTAGATATTGAAAAATGTTAATTATTTTTTGAGTATGAATGTCCGAACCTGCCTATTAATGGTTATCAATTACTCGCACACCCCTATTAATTATATAAGGCTATACAGAATAGATATAGTTTGGTTATAATTTACCCAACTCTTCAAGCAATGCGAATTTATTAATTAAATCCTTAAAATAAACACCGGTTTAAAATAACTCACCATTTAGTTTTTTTCTGTTATATTTTTAGTTTGGAAGGATTTGTTAAAGTTGCACGAAAAATAAACGGAGTGGATACAATTTCGTCATCGTAAATCGATATTGAATAAAAAGTTACAGGTGCCTATTGTGGGAAATCCGCCTGTTTCGTACCGCTGTACCTACATTTTGAAACTGAAGTAATGAAGTAATATGCTTACGCAACACGACATAAATTTATAGATATTTTTGTTAGATGTGTTCAGATAGAGATTGAATTAAAACGTGTACGGGTTCGAATATTGTATCTAAATTAATAAATATAATTGTTTGATTTGAGAATTTTGTGTATTAGTTTAATTGTATACATTTCCTACACTATTTTATTGAACCATAATTTATTTTAAAAAATTTAGTAATTTTTTTTGCATACGTTATAGGTATTGTGTAACCGCCGAAATAAAATCACTCTTTTCAGGGATGAACTCAGGTTAACTTAACTAAAACAGTTTTTGATATTTTACATAATTATGTTGTAGTTTAAGGTGACGTATCCCTCAGATTGTAAAATACGCTATCGGGAAATTTCGAACTGTGCTAGCCAAATTCATTTTATTGCTGTTTTTATTAGCTGTGATCAAGCATTAAGCTTCACAAAATTTGGCTTGCTGCTTAATATTTTCAAAAAACATGTTTTTGCACAAAAAGTTCAAACAAAAAACGTGATATTCGTCAATATTTCTTTACAGCACGTGACGAGAGTTCGAACTCCGGGAAGGTAAATTAACATTCTGAAGTGTTTTTGTTACAAACTTATGTTAAAAATACTGACAAAGGCTGCTCAATAATTTTTTTCAAATTTTATTTTCTCTGTAAAACTCCTGCTCATTTTCTTGGTTTTAACTGCTTTTAAAACGTTTCTTTAGATCTAATCAACTGTAAAAACTTGGCTAAAAGTCATATGGGAAGAATGATACATATTTCTAATTTATTTTGAAGCATTAAAATCAAAGACTGAATAAGATTTTTCATAGAAATTTGAGATTTTCGAAACGCGAGTAAGAGCGCTCGTAAGATAGAGCTATGCAGGGGAAAAATGATTTTTTTACTGAAAGTACATTAATATTATA
Source organism: Venustoraphidia nigricollis (assembly GCA_034508555.1). Taxonomy (NCBI): domain Eukaryota; kingdom Metazoa; phylum Arthropoda; class Insecta; order Raphidioptera; family Raphidiidae; genus Venustoraphidia; species Venustoraphidia nigricollis. The sequence goes on from JAVRKA010000013.1 coordinate 123,355, forward strand.
ACATATATGCTGTGAAAACAAAACAATTAAAAAGTAGAAATGAAAGTAGAATCATGCTACATATTAGTAATATAAAAGAAATTGGGATTGCATTTTTTTCTTGTACTCCCTCAACTGGAGAGTATCGTTGAATAAGTTATTGCATTGGAACCAGCGTATAACAATTGTTTATTTAGTGACATAATTTGCGAGACATGAGTTTCCGAAGTATTTTGCAATGTGTACCCCACTCTCCTCTAGTTTGCTAGTCATTTTAAAATCTTTTAAAAATCTGACAAAAAATCGAGATAAATGCACTTAGTATTCTGGTCAAACTTACAACTTAAAATATTCAAAAAATTCATTTGGTTCTTCATGTAGCGTTCATGTACCGTTTAGCCTTAAAATTAGCGTCGAGAGAGCTGTAACCATGTTTAGACGAGAGGAAAAGTTTTTTTGATAAACAGGACAGAGAGTATTTTTAGGTAAGTAAGCCGAACCTGAATTTCGAGGCCTATGTATTATGTATTTGTTTGTATCACACACACACACGTACATTAGAGTGCTTTGGAAGAGTTCGAAAACAACCAGGCTGCGTGAAGCGCAGACCGCGTGTCAAAACCGCGCCACTGGCCGACATTTTGACGTTTAAAATCACGTCACAGAACCGGAAGTGAATCTGCGTTATACATCCCACACTATGCAAGCAGATGAGAAAATCAATACTAATATATTAAATAGATTTATTTACTTTAGATTACAGAGTTTTAGATATTAACGGGTCGTCTATCCACCCAGTCCACAGTTTATGCAAACTAGTACAAGGAACGAGAATACTGGATCGGGTGATATAAGATATTGGGAGGTAGCAACGTTCCCCAAAGTGTGGGTCGCGACCAGGTACCGGGTCGTAGAAAAATTTTGCCGGGTCGCGAAAAAGTGTGTATGAAAAAGGCAAAGAAATAACAGGATTTCTATTAAAAAATAAAATTAGTTTTGTAAATTAATGTTTTTTTTTATAAGGTGAGCCGCGAAAAATTTGATAACCTCGTTCCGGGTCGCGGTCAAAAAAGATTGAGAAACGCTGCTCTAGAGTGCTCCCGGTAGCAGGACATCTCTCAAAGTAAAAAATGTTGCTTTTTTCAAATTACATTGAACGACGTTATGAAACCAATAAGTGGGTCCATTTATTTTTTTGTGAGTTTCTTGAGGATTGTTTTTGTATGACACCTTTACGGGAAGTTTCTTTTATAATTCAGGCTATTTTGTAGCAAAATTTGAACATGCAAAATTGTACTGAAGAGAACCGAGTTCTGACGTTGACGGTGTAGTTTAGTGTATTTAGGTTAACAAACTGATGAACGATAAACTTATGATACAAGTTAAGATAACTTAGCCTATTCTTCCAGATGATTTTTTTTTTTCAAATCAAATATATAGTGCTCACTACTAATTTGATATGAATAAAACTGTTTTCAGTCTCGTTTGAATAGTTTTACAAAATTATTAAATATACTAAAAACAAACATTTTGCCTACTACTGTTTTTGTTAGCTGTGATTAAGCATTAAAAGCTTCACTAAAGCTGATTGGTTACTTAAAAATTATTTAAAAAAAAAGAATTTTTTTTATATACTGTTTGGAAAGACTCAACGTGACGTCACAAGTCTACTTCCCCGTCCTCTCGCGCGTCTCGCCTAGTCACAACTTCAATAATGCTAACGCCCTGTGATTGGTTGAATCGATTGCTCACGCCACCAATGCCCATGGTTTAATTGTTATCCCAAAAAAGACTCCATGTGACGTCACACGCCTACTTCCCCCGCCTTCTTTCGCGTCTCGCCTAGTCACCCTTCAACAATACTAGCGCCCAATCTTAGTTTCTAGTAACCTTGCGCTTAGTTGACTTGAAACTGGTACTCGTTATTTTGAAAATCATTTTAAAACGATTATTTCTTTAACTCAATTAAACTATAATAAAACAAATCAAGGCAAGTTTAGCGAAGCCATAAATTTCATTCATTTCATATGATTTATACCCTGTTTTTTTTTGGCTTTACAATAAAATTTTAACACTTGTTGAATATAAATGCTCCTACAGTTTAAACACCGCGTTAAACGAAATCAATATATTATTAGAGTATGCATAAATATTAATAAAAGCATTACAATAATAGAAATTCTCTTTTACTTTTCTAACTAGCAATAACCCGCGGCCTGAGTTGACATCCATTTTGACACGAACAGTCTCAACCACGTCAGCGGAATAAAAACAACATATACTGTAAGTTTGGGTACTAAAATTGTTAAGTGCACTGAATTTCATAAATATAAGACAAGTGTTGGGGTTGTTGAAGATTTGAGTTAACGAAACGAAACCGTCAACTATTTAAAAATCCTGCCGATGTCGTTAACTAGTTCATATTTAACTAGCTAGGACGCTATAGACAGGATGGTTACGAAAAACTAACTACGCCACGGCAAATAGTTGAAAAATCATAGATTTTGTCAGCTAGTTTACATTAAATAACGCTAGGAAGAACAGTTTCGAAAAACTGTTTGTATTTCGTTGATTTGAAATAACGAACACATCAAGCCGTTTGTACACTTTTTCTTTCGTGTGTGCGACATATGTCCGGATTAAATCAGATAAAATTGAATTGACGACTAATGCTGTGGTTCGTGTATGGTGTGGGTTTCGTTTTGTTCGTTAGAGGCATGGAGAATAGATCTATTGATTGAAGGAGTCACTAATGTTTTGTTAATGATAGACGAAGTAGTTAATTCTATAAAAACAGAAACTTGATTCGTTGACAAACGATTACCAGCTAATTTACCTGGTTTGTTGAATCAACGCCCACCACTACATAGGAATCGGCAGTTCTCGAAAATACCATATAAAAATTGATACAAATTGTATTTACGATCTGTCGCTATTTGCTATCCGTTAATTAGATATCAGTGATTCTGATAGCATCGATTATGGGACACAACAGAGAAAAAAAATCGTCTCGTCAACTTCTTAATAAATCATTCTCGATTTACATAATGACCTTGGCGATGACGTCACGCCATTTCTGACCTCGTCTACCAAATGACACACGCAAAAAACAGCCCTCTGAAAATGACGTCATCCTTAATTTATCTAGATTCTGGAACATTATATTATGTAAATTACAAATTATCGCAATTATCAGCCAATGCAAAGACAGGGCTGGACGATATTTATTTAAACTCTACAAACAGGTCGACCTAATTACATGTAGGATTAGAGTAGGGTTGCCATCCGTCCGGGTTTCCCCGGATTTGTCCTAGTTTAGAGGGCATCCGGGGAGCGTCCTGGCGGGGCTTCATTTGTAGTCCGGGTTTAAAAATTAAGAATAAAAACAATTCTAACTGATTATTAAAACAATTTGTAACAAACTGTAATAAGATTCTGTTTTGTTAGGTACCTTTAAAATGATGATAAAAGATGACTAAATTTAATTTTAAGGTCTGAAAATAAATAAAAAGGTGATTTATGACATTTTCAACTGTTTTTTATTAAACTGACTATGTTTAAAAAACCTGTTGACATGTCCGGGTTCTGAGCTCTACAATCCGGGGTTTTCACGCGTCTTGCCCTGGTTGCCAAATTTTTGAGATTGGAACCCTAGACTAGAGGAAACTAGGATAAGATACGCAACTTTGTGCCCATAGGAGTCTGGCAGGTAATCCCGATATTTGCCTAGAATTAATTGAGAGAAACCATGGAAAACCTCAACAAGATGGCCGGTACAGGAATTATCGTTTCTCGGCGAGAAGCAGTATAGTCCCAGCCACAGCTGCCCTTGCCGGGATTCGAACCCAGTATCTCCCGAACGCTAGTCCACTGCTCTAACCACTACGCTATACCGGTTGGTCACCTAGTCACCCTACAGAACCGGACGAAATAAACGTGCCGAAACAACACGGTCTAACTTACACCTGAAAGCAGTTCGGGTACGTGGTTCATTTATGTAGGTACAGGGACCAGAAGGCAATTTGAAAATAAATTGGACGTTTGCAACTTCGTTTAATTTATGATCTATAAAGAGTACTAACTGGACAGCTGTTTATTACTCATAATGATTTATAGTATCTTACTAAGGCTATTCGATGAACAGAGCAGCTTCCAAACGAAAATTTGAAATTTTAATATGTTGTTTATGGATATCTTATACATTCAACTAAATAAAAAAAAAATTGCACGTCTATTTTTCAAGTAATTAGTGTATTTGCCATAAGGTAACATACACTATTGGCGTCGGTCGGATGGCGGGACCTAGGGGTCGGACCAAAATTTCTCGACGTTTCATAACCTCCTAAACACGTTGGCACCATTTTTAAAAATGTTTATATATATATATATATATATATATATATATATATATATATATATATATATGTGTGTGTACGCGCGATAACTTTCGAAAGAGTTAATTGATTTCAACGAAATTTGGGCCACGTGTTGAAACCCATCACCGCAAGAAGCCTATTTAAAATGGGCCTAATCGGGCTATTTTAAGGGTAGTTTTTAGGGGTTGAAAACAGTTTTTGGGCCCCAAAATACCGAAAAAATTCTCCGAATCGTTTCAAAATTGAAATTTAACCCTCTGGTAGTGATTAAAAAGTGTCCCCACAATTTTAATAAAATCGGCCCGACAGGACCGGATTTACAAATTTTATGAAAACACTAGTTTGCAGATAGTGACTTATTTATTGAAGGGTGTATTTAATTCGGTGTAGACGTTAGATTGATAATAATATTACAATTAAGAAAAAAATGTTATTTTAGGGGGTGTATTAAGGGGTTAAATTTTTTATTTTGCCCAAAAACAAACTTAATTTCACATAATAAAAGTATAAAACCACACGGCCCTACACAAGCAAATACACTATATTGTCGGCAGGGTTTTGGCACTGCGACCCGGGTTTTTTAATTATTAAAAATGAGAGACACCACAAATGCACATAAAAACTAAAATTAAGTCGAATTGGCTACAGACAATTATTTGAAAAACTGATTATTCGAAAATCGGACAGTTTTAGATAACGTAAATATTATAATGCAAAATATATCAAATCGATGGTCTTATTCCAAAAGTAGCTATCTACAAAAATGTGGCTATGTGATGTTAGACATTTATTGAATTAAAAACTGATTTTATTATGTAGATAGATACTTTTTGAATCTTTAATTGTGGCGCCATATGTCAAATAATGCTTAAAGCTACATTTGGAACCAAAAGAAAACGATACTTTTAGTGACACTGCGTAGAAAGCTGAAAATTGAACATTTTGCCGATTTTGCTGTTAGCCACATTTGGAACCAAACCATGGAAATATTACTTTAAAATTGTCGAAACATCTGTCAAACTACTTGTCACATTAATTAAACTATATCCGTTTCATTATACGCAAGTATGCTGCCATAGTCAAGTTAAATGTTTATTTTCTTACATATGAAAAAATAACATTTTGATTTATATGATAAAATATTAAAAAAAAAAGAATAATAATTCATGAAGTCATATAACAATTTCTTGTTACAAGAAAATGCGTCTAAACGGATTTTGGAACTTTCGTCCATTCGTCTGTCAGAGGCTTCTAGTTTATAAACACGATACGACGGTAGAAATGCAATTTTCATAGATTGTGTTGCTTTCAACCAAAATTGAAAGTCACGCTTAAAATTCTGAGTTTTAATCTGCGATGGGGGGAGGGGCTCTATGCAAATAAAAGGGAGGTTAAAACATTTTTCTTCTACATACACATGCGGAGTACCATTGTTTAGAGCTCGCTAAGTAAAACGCGACCGTATTTTTACTTTATTTTTTTTAGATGAAATATTACTGTGTGATTGTGTGAGACGTCTTTAAAATGCCAATTTTAGACACTAAGTCAAAACCGTTTACGACGACATCGTTTAGAACAACATACCGGTTATTTTGACCAAAATCATAGGTTCCGGCTGAATGCTATATGACCGCCTTATAAAAAACATTGCTTTTTACGACATTGCTTATTACGACATACCGCATTAAGCGACTACATTTAATGTAATACATTCATATCTTCGGAGAATTCGATCTGTTAGAACGACCAACTGTATTGTAAACAAAATTCGTACGCACAGAAATGTCCCAAACAGACTAAAATTACAGATTTTGTAAATACAGAAAAATGATAATGATAATATTTAACATTATCGGTTTTTACGATCAAATATGAGTAGACCCTTCGATGCCGTTATAACAGATTTTGACTGTATTTTGTTACCAAATCTATAACAACGACTTTACGTTTTAAAGTTATAAGTTATGTATAATATTACTCATGTACCTTGTTTCCGCTTGAAAAATTTGATAAAAAAAATAATATGTGTAAATTCAACAGTATGAAAAAATATCTGGAGATGCTAAATCTGAATGAAACCTAGAGTTATAGAAGGCAATCGATGAGTAATCATTTAGTTAGTCCCGTGCAGTTAACAGTCCACTGTATTCGTTATCGAAAACGAGAGAAATTAAATTACGAACCCAATAATAGTGTTATCACCAATCAGTAACAATGACCGTACCACAACATCAAATTATCTACATTTTACACTCCTAAACGATAAAAACATTTGAAAATATAAAATAATATGCATAATAATTAACACTATTTGTTATACAGTAAGACCTCGCTTAGCGCTGCTCCGCTTAACGCCGTTTCAGTATTACGCGGTTAAAAAAAAAGTTTAGCCAATATAACGTAAATTATGGATCAGTTTATACAAAATGATTCAAATGTTGATAAAAGTTCAAAGGAAAGACGAAGTGTCATTGATGCAATATCTTGCTATCGACGACAACAGCTTTCCGAACGAAACAGAAAAAGGCAAACGACATTAGATGACTTCACAAAAAATGAAACATGTCAAATGAGGAACCTTCCTCATACAAACATAACTTCTTACTCGAACTTTTATTTGATTTGTTTTATGAACAAAAATCGATATTAGAAATAAATAAATCTATGATTAATCTCGCAAAAAAGAGTTTAACAATAAATGTTACAAAATTAAACAAAAAAAAAAAAAAAAACTAACAAAATTTCTTATTCTCGGTTCTGTTTTCTTATGCCTATTATTTACGTATGATGACATCGTTTAGCGCTGTTTCGTATAGCCCTGTCGGAACGCTTTGAATTTAAGCCAAAAACAGAGCTCCGGTTGATAGCTGATTGTAGACTTATTCGTCAAGATTTTGCAAAAATTCTTTCTCTATAAGGAAGATAAAGGACAAGTCTAGGTCTCTAGTGGACTACTTTTGTAAATTACGTACGATTTACTAGAAAAAAGTTGGCATTAATTGTGCCAAAAAACACGTTTTCAATGTCACACTACGACCTTATTCGTACTTATTTCACAAAATTGTTCAATCACAAACCTAAAGTGACTCTTCCTTTTTCGTAAGTTTTTTATATCTTCAAAATATTTCCAAAAATTAGAGTAATCAACTGACAACGGCACCCTTGTAACAGCATTTTTTAGCCTCGTAGAGTGGCTTAAGGTAGTTGTCGTGGTACAATATTGTCAAAAAGTTATAGATTATACGCGTCACAAAAGTATACTAGCATGTAGCTAAGTGATCCATAATTTGTACGCAAGACTGTACCCGTGGAAACGTAACCCATGCAGTATTCATATGCATGTATACTTTTCAATAAATTGTTGAACTTTAAACCGTTATTTATAAATAATTAGACGATCAAAAAAAACATTCTTATTTTTTTTAAACTCATAATAAATGCATTGAAAGACTGTCAGTTTTTGGAAAGTTTCTGACAGTTAGTTCTTTTTTTATAAATAAGAAACTGGTTCAGAACTACAGAGATCGTATGCAATCAGTGTTAATTATCCAATTTTTAATTGACTTTATCTCGGATTAAATATACGGTCGATCGACTTCAAATTTTCAAGGTAATTGTATTATCATGTCCTTAATAAGTATAAAAAAATTAAGAATTTTTTGACGGTGTGCTTTAACCACGACAACTACCTTAAATTCAGAACGTTCCGACAGCCTTAATACGGTGAATCAATATAGTATAGCTACTTTGAGTGACCTGTAGACTGGTTCACCAGAGAACTGACCGTCGTCGTACAAACAAAACCCTTTCATCGGTCGTGTTCCCGTGATTTCTGATTACACTCGGCAACGAACGCGTTATCATCATCCTCCCCCCGCGTATATTTTAATATTTATGTAGTTACAAACATATGCATATATAGAGTAGTAGAGTGAGATCGTTTTATACAGGGGTCACTCGTGTTTGAAATGACAGCTGCCTTTGTCGGGGTTTAAAAAAATAACAATGTCTTAGAAACTTAGATCAACGGCTTTAAGACTTGTGTCCAAGCCGAGTACGCGTCAAGTACGCCAATTATTTACAATTTTTTCCCGAGTTTCATGTATTATCTATGAAAATATATACTAACTAAAACAAGAAAATTGGTTGTTTATTATTTGAATTTTTGGAGTTTTAAAGTTGTGGGTTCCCTAGGCTAAAAGCGGATGATACCCAATTTGCTAAAAACGATGTAAACTAGGAACGTTTTTAACAAGTAAGTATACAGGCTGATTTTTTTTACCCGAAGCTTTCAAATATCTCGAGTAAATGCACTTGAAAGTCTTAAACAAAAGTTGTATAATTGGATAGGGCAGTTCGGCGGTAGAAGGGTTAAGGTCCTTCAAGATGAAATTAGTTTTTTTAGTGTATTTGCCATATGGCAACATACACTATTGGCGTCGGTCGGAAGGCGGGACCTAGGGGTCGGACCAAAATTTCTCGACGTTTCATAGCCTCCTAAACACTTTGGCACCATTTTTAAAAATGTTTATATATATATATGTATATATATATATATATATATTTATATACGTATATATATATATATATATATATATATATATATATTTATATGTGCGGGCAATAACTTTCGAAGGAGTGAATTAATTTTAACAAAATTTGGCATACTTATTGGAATCCATCACCGCACGAAGCCTATTTAAAATGGGCCCAATCGGGTCATTTTAAGGGTAGTTTTTAGGGGTTGAAAAAAGTTTTTGGGCCCAAAAATACCGAAAAAATCTCAGAATCGTTTCAAAATTGAAATTTAACCCTTTAGTAGCAATTAAAAAGTGCTCCTAAAATTATAAGCAAATCGGCTCGACAGGACCGGACTTAGAAATTTTATGAAAACACTACTTTGCGTATACGAATTTACTTACTGAAGGTCGTATTTAATTTGGTGCAGATGTTGGATTGATAACAATATTTCAACTAATAAAATTATTATTGTAAGGGGTGTATTAAGGGGTTCAATTTTTTTTATTTTGTCCAAAAACAAACTTAAGTTCATTTAATAAAGCCACAATACCTGTATTAGCAAATACACTATATTGTCGGCAGGGTTTTGGCACTGCGACCCGGGTTTTTATTTTTTAATGGGAAAGACTACTTTTTATTGCAAATTCGGATATTACGGCTAAAAAATACGTAAGATTTGCCTGAAACATTTTTTTCGATTCATGATAGACGGAGCTGTGAGCAATCTGTGCATACGATTTTGCAATACGTTTGCAATAAAAAATGCTACGTTTTCATTGTAAATAATCAGAATTGGTCTTAAAATAAATTTTATTTATCAAATTTTCAACTCATCAAGAAACACGAACAGAAGAAATATAAACGTAATGAAACATTTTTATAAAAAAACACAACAAAAAAATACATCAATTTGAAATCAGATTTAATCAAGCACTCCGATAAGTCATAAGCGAATGAAATCGCGATAAGCATTTAAAAGGACGCCTGTTCCTATTACTCGAGGTGTTTTAAAGTTTCAGATTACAAAAATCACCCTGTATATTATGAACATCACAAACAATTTTATATGCTTTTTCATTCTACTAGTCTATTTGGTAAGTTCACTTCTGACCCTAGAATAAGCTTTGAGATCCGTCGTCTTCAACTTTCAAACGTAATTAAATAAGGGTTCGCGAACTACTTAATTTTAAGGATCGCTGTCTTAGGATAAATGGGTAATAGTTTTCACAAAAATCCAGTTAAGGGGGTATTCTTATGTGACCACTTCGAAAAATCGATTTTATTTTTTTTTTCATATTTCAATAGTAAAACCTAAAAATGTAAAATAAGAGAAAATTTTTTTTTTATAGTTTAAGATACAAACAAAAACATAAAAAAATTAAAATGATTGAATGTTATTGTCGTCTAAAAAAAAATTCCCTAAAAAGAGGTAAAATTTATGCGTTCACATGAGAATACCCCCTTAATAAAGATAATCATATCTGACAGCTTGCACAATAAATCAATTTTCAAGACTAAAACCACGATAAAGCATCTCAAATTCATGGTGGAAGAAACGGGTGTATCTGTCGTAAGGAAATTATGAAAACGGAGATTCGATCAAATCCCTAAGGTAGATGATCAATTCACGGAAGATGATCTTCCGTGAATTGATCGTTTACCTTAAGGATTTGATCAAATCTCCGTTTTTATCATCTCCCTGCAGCATATCGCCCGTTATTCGCGAGTCTTTATACATGATGGAGATGCGGTCATGACAAAAAAAAAGTCACTTTCGAGAAGTGAAGTGACCTCCTTTATGTCTGTTACTTATTACTTATTAGACATCGAAAATTAAAGACAGAAGGAATATTTTCCATTTCAGAAATTATAATAAACAAATAGTGTGAGGCGCTGTTATAACAGGTATTGAAATTATAATTCCTATTTTATATCTTAGTAGTAGCATCGTAATACGTTAATATTACGACGAGACATAATGTTCAAAACGGACGCAAGCAAGTTTTAGCAATCACACGAGTCGTAACATACGAGGTATATATTTTTCCACCTATAAAATAGCTGATATACACTTTATTTTCGAAATTTCTGACAGTTCACTTTTGAATAAACGTTACTTCTAAATAGTAGGTTACAAAAAAAAAAAACAAAACAGACAAACATTGTTGTACTATGAAATTGGTATAGCGCGACAAACTTTGTTTTACACAAATGCCTGGAAGTCAGAGTACATTACGCTTCGGATGTCGGGTCTGTTACTATCATATGAAATATTTAGAATTGCCTTAAAAAATTAGAAACTATTATGGCAAGTAATCTGATCTGTTTTATCCAAAGAAATAGTATTCTTTAAGTTTGAGTTTCATATCTCTTCATACGCTATGGATGCAATATGTTGCAAGTATAGGATAGTGAAAATTCCTCGTCAAATCCGGCCCTGCGCATAGTACATCAGTTGCAACTGTTGCACTGGTGCGCGTTCTGAAATTACACATGCGGTCGCAACTGGGTTTGTAATCCGACAGCTTCGAGTGCGTAATCACGATTTTCGGCAATGAAAGCGTCAACACCCCCAGTATTTATACAATACATATATATTCATTCGTTCACACACACAGCGAGAGCGACACGCGCTCAGCATCAACACAGCTACATACGGCGTGTGTGTGTGTGTGTGTGGTGGTATGGGGTTTGGGTATGTGGGCGCGGCGGCGGTGATGGTGGAGTCGCACACGGATGAGGCGGTGAGGTGAGGCGAGGCAAGGCTGATGGAGCGACGGAGGGTGGAGGAGGGGGAGGGAACGGATGGATGGCGCGACCCACCGACCGCCGCCACCTCCGTGTGCCGCTGCTGCTGCTGCCGCCGCCGTTGCTGTTGCTGCGGTACGATCGATATGCGAAGACAACCACCGCCATCACAGAGGCCGCCCGTCCGACATCCGTTCGTCTGTCTGTCTGTCCGTGCGCGGCGTCGTCGTCGTCATCAGCTAACGCCGATGTCATAGGACCTGAAGATATTTCAACAAGATCTTCTTGTATCCGTCGTCTGACGAGGCGATATTAAAAGATTCTGTCGAAGGCGTCATCGCGCGTATCGCAAAACTTTGACCGGCTGCAGCTTTCTGGATTTTTTGCCTCATCAATAGGCGCACCATCGAAAAAAAACCGCATCTATTTTGATTTTGGTTTAGTTACGAGTAGGATTAATTGATGTAATACATTCAAATCAAAAGTGTACGCGTGATATCAGTCCTAAAATTTTCTTTAATGCTTCAAAATCCTTCTATTCATATAATTACGATTCTAAATTCATTTTATATATTTTGGTATATCTATATACATAAATATAAAAAAACAAAATCGTAGTGCTGTCGGTCAGTTACGAACGTAAAAACAACTGACGGTATATTAATGAAACTTGCACAGTTTTGTAGTGAAATCTTTCAGAAGTGTCCACCACTTTTTCATCTCGAACAGCTTTGTTTCGAATTGAATCATTTTTAATTATTTCTTTTACATATTGGTATTTCTGCAACAACTTCTATCACCAGTGTATTTATATACGAAGAAGAAGATACTAGATTACAGACGCTCGACAGTTAAAGTCATCGGAGTCTATAGTGTATAGCATAAAGTATTAGATGTCAACACGTTTTTGTGACATCATGTTCAATCTGAACAATTGATATTTATTTTAATTTAATATACATAAAATCGTAACTGGAAAGATCAAGATTAAAATCGGCCGCACAGGTAAAGAGTTAATAATTATCTTTGTAACATCGAAAATGAAAAACTGTACAGCGAAACTGATTTCACAAGTTTAGTTCGAAACTATCCTCATATAGGTTGTACCTAATGGACATGGGCGGTGGGCACATGTCAGGCGTATAACGTAGATGGCAGCAGGTACAAAACGACCTAAGTTATGATTGGCTTGCACTATATAAAGTAAAGTAAAAACCGAAACTACGTGTTCCTTCCTAAGTTGCGTGAAATAAGGGGAATAATTCAAAGCAAATCTGTGATGTTTTAATATAACCATCATTTAAACAAATATAATTCGTTTTTCTAACTGAAATTTCTCCTATGGCAAAATCTTTAGAAAAATGGGATTTACAAACTACAGGCCCATCTTTTACTGTAAACGTTTTTTTCCTTCAGATAAAAACCGCTTATTTTTCAGTTTCGGATCCTTTGGAAACACAAAACCTGTATAATTCGAAAATTGGTAAACATCGCATATCGGCATTGTCAATATTTTATTATTTGAAAGAAACTTATTTTGCACAAATTGCTATGAACTATTCACCGAGTAAAGTCATTATATAGCTGTCGTCCTTAGCGGTAAAGTTGGGCAGTGTTATTTTTCAGTTTAAGATCCTATGGAAATACGAAACCTGTATAATTCGAAAATTAGTAACGTCAGCATATCGGCATTTGTCAATATTTTATTATTTGAAAGAAACTTATTTTGCACACACTACTATGAACTATTTACCGACTGAGGTCATTATATAGCTGTCGTCCCTAGCGGTAAAGTTGGGCAGTGCCCATCCCAGTTTCTATTTGTGAGAGAAAACATTAAAATCTCGACTTTACTGAAGACGAGCTCACAGAATCACAGAAGCTTCCATATCCAGAACTTGTTCTGCGGACGCTTTGTAACGTCTTCCGGTTAATAATCCTCCGTTATTTTTCATTCATAAGAAATATACATGGATATACGACTCTACCCTCAAAACATTGTTCACTGATCGCTTTTTGTTTGCGAGGAAATTAACTCTTGCCTTTAGTGAAGAAGCGCGGTTGCTAATAAATAAAGAACACTGTCAACTTGAAACCTTTTCTGGGCCCGTAAAGCCAATTCAGACTAGCCGTTCTCGGTTACGATTCACCGGTCCGGTTGGGAGCTCGACCAATCAGGGCGTAGTCGTTTCCGATTGCGGTCAAACGACTACGCCCTGATTGGTCGAGCTCCCAACCGGACCGGTGAATCGTAACCGAGAACGGCTAGTCTGAATTGGCTTTAAAGCCAATTCAGACTAGCCGTCCTCGGTTACGATTCACCGGTCCGGCTCGGTTTTCGATTAATCTAGGCTGCTCACACTATGCCGATTCGGTTCTACGATTATTCTCGGTGCGCATGCGCAATTTCGAAATATGATTTGACGTTTGATGTGTAGTTAAACGTCAACAAAAACAGCTGGCTAGTCACGTGACTCCAGCAAGCGTTCTCATTGGCTACGGTTGCGAACGGTCCGGTTGAAATTAGAGCTGAACCTAAACGCTCGAACCGAACCGCAATCGGGAACGACTGCGCCCTGATTGGTCGAGCTCCCAACAGGACCGGTGAATCGTAACCGAGAACGGCTAGTCTGAATTGGCTTTTATGACCTTTCCAACTCCACAAGTTAAAAGTGCATATTACGTACTCGTGTTCGGGAATGAAAGTTGAATTTTGCATCTCCCTGATGCAAAATATAAAATCGCGCATTCCACGGATCAAAAGTACAGTTTTCGTGTTTGAGAAATTCTGTTCGGATCTAAAGTAAGCGAAAGATATGGGAATAATCATGGGTCCAGAAGACTGTACCAACCACCCAGTCCACGGTCTGTGCAAGCTAGTACGATATAATTTTCCACTATGTAAAGTGAATCATTGCGCTCTAGTAAAAAGTAAAACAAAACTGGTCGCGCTATACCGATTCCGAAGTAAATCACGGTTTGTTTTCTTTATAACCTAATATTAGAAGTGAGGTTTGTTCAAAAGTTAACGGTCGAAATATTTGAAAACGAACTGAAAAACAACAATGTTATACGAGGTATGCGTGCAAAAAACAACATATTTATAGTATGTATCGTAAATTTACATTGATTAGGATGGAATAGTTCCACAAGACAATCTAGTAGCCAATCTTCTGGAGCTCAGAAGAAGATCCAGATTATTTGCTGATTAGATTCAGTAAAAGGGAGAAGCACAAAAAATCCTTTCAGGATGTGGTGCATTTGGGCCAAGAGACCACCCTATTCTATTTTAATGTAGCGTAAATGTTATACAGCTATTTTATAGTAGGTACGTGCAAGAAATACTATGTATATCTCGTGCGTAATGGTATTACGACTCGTGTGACTGTTAAAACTTGTTGACGCTCGTTTTAAACATACTGACACAGCTCGTCTTAATATAACCGATTACGACACTAAATATACAATCCACTATTTCATATGTGTCCTTGACCACGACAAATACTTTCGGATTTGTTCCCAATTTTCTTGTGATTTTTAAAAAGGCGTGATTTCCCAAGAGCTATGGCCATCTTGCACAATAGTCAAATTAAGAAAATTACTGAGATACGTAAACTTCATTTTAGTCGCATATGCAATAACGATAACAGATATGCAGGCACTTTTTTATCAATTTTGCTTGCGATCAGCTGGTGAATGTCAACCTTGAAAACGCCAGGTCACAATTGCACATCCATCTGACATAATACAGGCAAGGTCACGCCATAAGACAAAGGTAATCAGCAGAGAGTAACTAGATACTACAATACGGTCACATAAACAGAAGGCTATTTTCCCGTTCCGTGACTGTTTCAGTCATATAGAGATGGGCCGTTCGTAATTGATTCGTTCAAGTTCAACGGATCACACCTGTGAATCGAAATTACGGGTTCGTCAATCTTTTTAAGTATCAACTAGCGGTACCTGTGCGAATAATTCGCACTAAAATTCGTTTCAAATTTCTCACACTCTTTAAACTTTCTTCTTTTTGTTGTATTACATTACGAAGCTCAGTGACGGTTCAAGAAAATACTTTTCTAAAACTGTCATATAGAGGCGCAAGTATCGAAAACGTTGAGCTGAAGCGCCGCCATACGAAAAGTATTTATACGTGAATTTTGATTAAAAATTTAACAAAAAAAATTTACCGACCGTCAATCATGTTGACGTTGTTTCAAAGTTAGAACCGTCAGATGGCAGCATCGCTGCATATACTGAATAAATGTTTAATTGTTATAATTAATTATTTTGCAAAAACAAAAGCAATAATGGATTTTTTAGTTGTTGATGTCGGTAGAGCAAGCAATTATCTATAAAATGATGTAAAATTTATGTGGAGCAATTGTGTGTTTTTCTCGAAAAAGGGAGGCAAACATCTTAACCTTAGCGTATTAATATATATGATGGGTCGTTCGTAATTGATTCGTTCAAGTTCAACGGATCACACCTGTGAACCGAAATTACGGGTTCGTCAATCTTTTTAAGTATCAATACTATAGTTTCCCGGTCCGGTTCTATTGCAAATAATATTTTTGAGAACAGTTGAACAACAATGAGATGAAACGGAATAAAATACATTGTAGAAATTACTAACAGATATATCTTAGTCTTGTAGTTTTATGTCGAGATTTGAAAAGAGCCTAATTTGCGATTTGTTGCCCAAATTTAAATTCAGGAGCGCACGCATAGAGAAAATCGTCCAATTCGCGATAAATTACCCAATCTGGCAAGCCTGCTTTGGGGATTGCAATATAGCTGGATTTATGCTGTATCAATGCAAATCCAGCTGAATCCAGCGCGGATCCGGCATTAATCGATTTTTCAAATAAATGAAACAATTTTTTTTTAAACTCTAGAAACTTCAATAACTATTTATTTACATCAAACATTCGTTTGTAGTTATAATTAATTTTTGGCGTTAGTAAAGTAATCTAACAGTAAGTAATAGTTACGAGTATCCGGAGTATTATTATTAATTATCATAGTACAATCATAAATCACCTAAATTGATATTCTAGATATGTGAAATAGTTAGTTTACTAACTAAGTAGTCCCAGTCTCAATAATTTTCGAAATAAAATTGCGTAGCCCGTTTATAAAATCTTTAGTTAACTCTTATTAGAAATAAAACTTTAATATAAATTATATTATACAATTCAGGACTTGACTTTTAAAGAATGCAGCCAATCAATTACATACGTAACAGTTTTTTTTCCTACTTTTCTGAAGTAAGATGTCAAAAAAAATGTTATTGATGGTGTTATCTCCCAGCCTACTTCTTAAAAAACTGCAAATAAACCCGGTTTTTAGCTGCTTGCTGATCCGCACCACTGGATCCAACGCTAGTTGTTGGATCCAACAAGGCCAAAAATATTCTGGATTCAGCATTGCATTCCCTCGCCTGTTTGGAAACGGTAAACTAAAATATGATTTGCAGAGCGAATCTCCCATACGAAACAACGAATCACGAGCTACGAAGAACCAAACTTTCCATCTCCCGGTTTTGTCGGTGTGTGCGTGCGTGGCTAATGTAAATGCGTAACGCACCGGGCAAAACGGAGACAGAGAACGCCATCGTCCCTTGCGCACATGATATTAAACTGAGTGGTGCCATTGCCATGTGGTGGAGGTCCGCGCGAAGAGACGCGAGGCGGGAAACCTGGAATTCTGTCTAATTATTTATGTGCTATATATATATATGGACGAGGGGTGCGCGAACTGTATATGCTTATCGAATTCCTGTGGGAAAATGAAGCGCGGATGGTCAACACTGACTTCGCTATGGACGGATCTCTGTGCTCGCATGTTTAGCAATTTTTACCATTTCACCTTCACAAGTGAGGGAACGGTACTAATTTAGGTTAAAATTGACATTTCAATTTTTTTTTAATTCATCTTTAAAGTCCAATTCCAGATATCTATACTAATATTATAAAGAGGAAAGATTTGTATTTTTGTATGTACATATATAATGAATAAACTCAAAAACTACTGTGCCGATTTAAAAAATTCTTTCACCATTAGAAAGCTACATTCACCCTGAGTAGCATAGGCTATATTTATTGTTAGAAAATATTGGGTGTTTTTAGATTATAGCGGGTGTTTTTAGATTATATAAAACGCGTTACGAAAAACGTCTTATACGAAAGGGACTTCGTTCCAAACGCGTGTCCCGCGACACGTTCCTAGTTTTTTTTTTACATTTCTTTTTGGGAAATAAGATTTTTCTTCGTTTTTTGAACATTCACAAATAAAAGCGATTGAATTCGCGCAAATTCAATACACGTTGAGAATTTAATGATAATGATTCTCATCTTTTATATCCTATATATTACATTTACACCCGGGCGAAGCCAGAATGGGCCGCTAGTATGTTATAATAGAAAACATTATCACGGTTAATTGGAATAATGAAAATAAATCAATTTAAACACTCATTGATTGCAACGTTTCGTCTTTTCTTTAATTAAGACTTTTTCAAGCTCTAAAATTTTTTTACAAATATTAACATTCATATAATTAAAATATTAAACATTATGGATTAAAGAAAAGACGACACGTTGCAATCAATGAGTGTTTAAATTGATTTATTTTCATTATTCCAATTACCCGTGATACTGTTTTCTATTATTTTTTTAAATATTTTTTCGTTTTGAAGTCTCCTGAGGAAAAAAAACATTTTCGGAAAAAGTTTGTTTGTGAGCAAGATACCGGCCAAACGGACATAGAAACCAAATTTCGAACAATGTAAATTAAAAGAGCTCTATTGTTTTTGGGGAAAATCGGCACATGCGCGTAGAAGAGATATGGGCTATAATGTTGTTTTTTATTCTACTAATTCTACACAATAGATCTATCGAGGTTGCGGTGTTGATGAGGAATAAACCTCTCGTCCTTATTCTTATCTATTCTACTAATTTTTCAAAAAAGTTTTTGGTAAAAAATGTTTTTTGTGAACGTCATTTCAGTTTAAAAATAACAAAAAGGTGTGAGTCGAACTCCCGAGGAGAGGATTCCGTAGCATTTCGTTTTCTATGAGAACGTTAAATTATCCTGCAAAATATGGGTGATGCCCTATATTCCCTTTTGTTTTCAAAATTTTAGGCTCAGTAGTTTCGAAGAAAAGGGATGGTATATATTTTAAAATTATAAAAAAATAAATTTGTATTTCTCATAACGAGCCATTTCATTGGATATGTCACATGATGCACTCAAAAAAATACTTTAATTTGGCCCCCGAAATTGGAATTCGTTTATTTACGCTATACGTCCGTGATTGGGTCATGTATATACCAAATTTCAACCTTTTTCGTCTAGCAGATTCGGAGAAAATAGCTGTGAAATACGGACAGACAGACAGATACAAGAGTAATCCTGTAAGGGTTCCGTTTTTTCATCAGATATATGGAGCCGTAGGCCTAACAATTCGTTTGTTCTGAATATCTGTCAAAAAGAAATTGTTCAGGCAGCGGACAAATATTCCTTGGTTAATTTTTACATGAGTGAAACCTGTTTCTCTTATACATCTATACTAATATTATAAAGCTGAAGAGTTTGTTTGCTTGTTTGGTTAAACGCGCTAATCTCAGGAACTACTGGTTCCAATTGAAAAAATATTTTTGTGTTGGATAGTCCATTTATCAGGGAAGGCTATCGCTATAGAATATAACGCTACAACCAATTATTAATATCCTTATAGATAAACTCCGATCGTAGTGCAGAAATCTACACCGAGAAAATAGTGTATTATGATAACTAGCTGACCGACTCGGTCAGCTATTTTGTGATAATGATTCTCATCTTTTACGATATATCCTATATACATTACATTTACGTCCGGGCGAAGCCGGACTGGGCTGCTATATTCTATATAATATATTGTATATAATAATCATAAATATCTAACAAGACGCAGAGATAATTTCAAATCTTCCATCTGTACTCTTGCAGTAACCCACAAAGGTGTCCGCAACGCTATGATACGGATACACAATAATATACCCTGTGGCAGCAGACAATTTAAGCCTACATTGAAACATTTTTTACTAAGGCTCACTATAAATTGAGTGAATTTTTAGAATTTTTATAAATTCTGTAAAATTCTATGACACTATTTATGTATCCTAGTATACCGACCAAATAAAGATTATTATATTATATTTACACCCGGGCGAAGCCAGACTGGGCCGCTAGTAATATTTATACTACAGTTAAGGCTGTCGGAACGCTCTGAATTTAAGCCAAAAATAGAGCTTCGGCTGTCAACTGATTGTAGACTTATTCGTCAACATTTTGCAAAGATTCTTTCTCTATAATGAAGATAAAGGACAAATCTAGGTCTCTAATGGACTACTTTCGTAATTTATGTACGATTTACTAGAAAAAAATTGGCATTAATTGTGCTAAAAAAACACACGTTTTCAATGTCACACTATAACCTTATTCGTATTTATTTCACAAAACTGTTCCATCACAAACCTAAAGTGACTCTTCCTTTTTCAGAAAAGTTTTTTAAATCTTCAAAATATTTCCAAAAATTAGAGCAATCAGTTGACAGCGGCACCCTTGCAAAAAATTTTTTTAGCCTCGTAGTTGGCACCAGCCAAAAATTGAAACGTGCGGATGATTAGAGCGAGACAGAGCTAAAGAAGGTCACACCCACAATATGTCTTTTGCCTACCTCGCCCCTTACCGCTGGGTCTCAGCACAAACAAAATTCAGAGCGTTCCGACAACCTTAAATAATAATTTGTGGACAGTACTCACTTTGGTGTTTATCCGCGAGCTGAATAAGAGGGCTGGGCAGGTCTCGCCTACGATAGAAGCACATCACCTTTGCCTCGACGTTACCAGACGCCGTTTTGTTCAGTTCCTCGATGCGTCGGATTTGGTACGGCGACGTTGATGACGTTTCGAAATAAACGTAATCTGTCAAAACAAAAAAACAATAATTATCACAAATTGAATAAAGACCACGCAACGTCTTGTCCTATCGACAAAGAATGTCTTTTGCCAAAGTCGAGTTGATCGTGTGATTCGAATCTTCGCTTAAAAACGTATTTTTAACCCCCGACGCAAAAACAGGGGTGTTATCAGTTTGACCGAGATGTGTGTGTGTCTGTGGCACTGTAGCTCTTAAACGGATGAACCGATTTGGATGCGATTTTTTTTTATATGAAAGCAGGTCTTCTAGCGAGGTTTAGACATATTTTATCAAAATCGGTTCAGCCGTTTCAAGGTCATCAGCTCTTTTCTTAGCTGCGGTAGGGATTTTAGACGCATAACGGGTATTTTGTTTATAACTAAGTTTAAAAAGTTTAAAATGAAAATTAGATTAACAATTTAAAAAACCTAGTTTTAGTTCAAATTACCTCATCAAAAATAATTACTGAATAAATTTAAAACACCGCCAGCGTTGCCAGATTTTTTTTTGCCAAGTCGGGATTTTGGAACTTTTTGAGCGAAAAAAGCGGGATTCTTTCGTCGAAAGCGGGACATAGTAAAAAAACGTATATAATCAGAAGTTTTTAAATATTTATCTTTTTATTTGAGTTCAATTTACGTTTACGTGACAAAGTCTTATTCGTCTTCTGAATAAAAAAATTAAAAAAAAAACAGGAATCAAAATCAAAAAAGTTTCATTCATTAGAAGAATATGGCGTTTCAAACAATAGTCTGAGGAGTGAGTGTTACGAATTGCAACTTACAATAAGAGAATAATTATTTATGTACGGCCGAGTTATCCCCGAAAAGCGGGACATTTAATTTTGATTTAAAAATCGGGACGTCCCGCCAAAATCGGGACGTCTGGCAACGCTGAACACCGCGCACATTAATCAAACATGGACCAACTTGACCAGCACAATACGGAGC
This sequence comes from Venustoraphidia nigricollis, assembly GCA_034508555.1. Taxonomy (NCBI): domain Eukaryota; kingdom Metazoa; phylum Arthropoda; class Insecta; order Raphidioptera; family Raphidiidae; genus Venustoraphidia; species Venustoraphidia nigricollis. Next base: position 144,890 of record JAVRKA010000013.1, read on the forward strand.
AGAAAAGCCTGTTCGTAATTTTTCATTTAACTACTGATTATTCATAAGTCACGCAAATTGTTTTCCAGAAACGCTAATCGACAAAAACTAGAAAATTTAACACTAAAAACAATAAAAAAGTGAACTAAGAAAACCAAAAAACCCGACCCGTAAAAAGAGAACAGAAAAGACAAAAAGAGATTTATTATTATTATTAAATGATAATATGCAGTCGGAGGCATACATGTATAACTGCAAAAATAAAATGAACACATATCCGACTGCATATTATCATTTGATCTTGTTTTTAACTTTTCTGTTCTTTTTTTACGCAGTCGGGTTTTTTAATTTACTTTTTTTATTTGCAATATATGGAGGGATATATATTTCACGTAATCGATTAAAGGCAACGGGCGGTCAAGTTAAATATATTGTTATGGATTTATAATACCGTTTACGTGGCATATTTTTATAATACGAAATCATTCTGAATAATTTAGTGTTCCGTGATGAATAATAATTACAGTCTTGGTTGCCAGGCGTACTACAGTCTACACCTGTAGTTAGGTACCATTGACTGACGCCCGATATCACCAACGACAGTTAGTTAACACACTGCTTTAAGCTTAAGGCACTGTGAAAATTTGTACAATAACTCTTTAGTAATATCCAAAGACAAAAACACAGACCTTCCGATTTTTAAATTCTTGTGCAATAAAAAACCCCTGAGGCATCTTGAAATTTTAAAACCTTAAAATTTAATTAAATAAATTGACTCTACCAACAGTAATAGATATATTGACTTTTTTTTTTCTTTTTTGTCCTTAGTAATTAATATAAAAATGATTTGTCGGGAAAAAGGACTTTTTAAGTAAACACTTATTTGTTATTTACAGCGACGTTTCGTCCCTTGCTTGGGACTTTTTCAAGTTTTATAACTATTAAATGTTTTGATCAAGTAGATATAAAAGTTAAAATACACATGTAAATATAAATTTGAGTTAAACAATTGTTCATTAAAAAGTTTGTAATAATTCCTTTTTCCCGACAAATCATTTTTATAGTAATAGATATATTTACGAAATGAAGCTACTTGCTATACTGTTCAAATTTATTTCTTGAAATAAATAACAACGTTTCAACCACTTTTGTGATCCTTTTTCAAGTTTAAAAAAAATAACAACTGTTCAAATAATATTACCTAAAACAAATTTATAAACAAATAATAAATTTTTATTAGGTTATCCTATTCCAATTAAAAATTTATTATTTTTTTATAAATTTGTTTTAATATTATTTGAACAGTATCTCGTGCATGATAATGAGATTATAACTCATGTGGCTGTTAAAACTCGCTGGCACTCGTTTTTAACACATTATCACATTCGTAAAATATTAGATATTGCATAACCTATACTATTTCGTGTTCTTATGTTTCTTTAAAGACTGATAATTAGGAAATTACGATTTTACTTACAGTGGAATTTCTCCTATTCGAAGTCGAAGGGTTCGACCCAAAACATCGAATAAAGGGGGGGGGGGAGAAAGGAAGAAAAAACACATTTCGCTTCCCACTTTTTACAGACTTAGAAGTGTCTATGCGTAAAAAACAAATCGTATAGGTGTAGGGCGCGTGTTTGTAACGACAATTATAACTGAAATAATCAACAATTCCAGACTTCTCTTGCGCAGACGTCAAAAATCACTGGTTTTAAAAAAAGTACTTTTCTAGAAAAAATGTCCGTTGTTTTAGATATGATTTTATTAGACTCAGGCAAAAAAAATTGGAGTCAAGTACAAAGTTCGAATTATCAGAGTTGGTGTTCGAATTATTCACGACACACTACATTGTGCTATAGGGGCAGTTCGAGAGACCAGTTAAGAAATTCGAATTATCGGAGATCGAATTAACGAAGTTCCAGTATATTTGTGAACTGATTCAAAACGTTTGACATTTTATAGCATCCTTTCTCGTTTACAACGCACTAGATTTCAAACCGAAAAACGAATGGAAGAAGCAATTACAGCTGGAAAAAGTCGCACCGTAAAAATGGTTAAAATCCTGATACAAACGATAGTAAATGTGGAGCTTGATGGTTCATCTATTATACAAGCCCCAGTTTTCAGGTTCTATTCCGAGAACCGGTGAAAGGGTCGATACAATTTTCAGAAAACAGTTACTGAACGCATGAACGATATTGAGCTCTGATAAGGAAATTATATACGTGTTATTATTATACGAAATTCGCCTTAGAACGGTTGAAACCAGTATGAATATAGGTATGAAAGTAAGTATCTATATTATATTGGCAACATTGACAAGCATTGAAAACAGATTAAACTATAATTGACGCGACATATATTGGCAAAAATGCTTCAAATGTTTCATCTAAGTATATATAAATATACTTATAATAATGAAGCGACCAAGAGTTAATTTTATATTTCCCGTTACGTTACATTACGTGTTATGGTTAATTGGCGTTTACACTAATATAATTTTAAATCGTCAAAAAAACACGATGCACTTGAAGAATATTTTTTTTTATAATTTCTAATTGTCCCCCCAAATTAATCCCAAATCGAAATTTATTTATTATACACCTGTGATCTAGTCACCTAACTCTTTCAACTTTTATCGTTCGGTAGATTCCGAGAAAATACGCTGTGACAGACGGACAGACAGACACAAGTATCATCTTAAGAGGGTTCCGTTTTTTCATCACGGAACTCTAAAAAATACAGCTCGGACTATTAAAAAAATCGATAGATCCCGACACCCGTGCACAATCCTTCACGTAAACCGTAATATATTTTTATACTATCCCCTATAAAATAGCTGCTTTACATGCATGTAAAGTGACCCATTACGCTTTAGTGTTATAAAGTAAAACAAAACTGGTGGCGTTATATCAATTCCATATAGTAAATCGCTATTTTCTGTGAGTTGCTTTTTAATAACCTATTATTTAGAAGTAACGTTTGTTCAAAAGTGAACTGTCAAAAATTCTGAAAAAGAAATGAACACCAGCTATTTTATAAGAGGTACGTGCAAAAATACCATACTTGGTGCGTAATGATATTACGATTCGCGTGACTGCTAAAACATTCAGATTCTCGTTTTAAACATATCACATCTCGTCCTAATAAAATCTATTACGCCAGTAAGTAATATACAATCAACCATTACGGCTACATGCCGTAAGTCGACGCATTTAAACAAAGAAAGCGGCGCTCGCCTCCAGTTCTCGAGTGTATTGTATTTCTGCCTTTTAAATTATATCTTAACTTAATGATCGCTGGATATGCAGTAGAGATGGGAAAAACGGGTCTTTTTAGTGATCTGCATCTTTGCATCTGGATCCCGTATGTGAGCCGGCTCAAAAAGAGCCAAGTTCTGAATATGTTACTGCAGTCTGCCACTGAGCTACCTAGTTCAGTCAATCATATCACGACCTGTATAGAATCAAGAATGCATAGCCAAACATGTGATGCATGAGTCATTTGAGCTGACAGATGCATCAAAGCAAGAACTGATACGTAAGTGTAAAATGTGCTTCTGTTTGTTAAGTGTTTCACTGAGTTATGCAGATCCGTTGATCCGTCGGCTCAAAAAAAAGTGAGTCGGCTCTCACGGATCTTCTGTCGGAGTCGGCTCTGTGAACCGGTTCAGATCTGAGTTACCCAACTCTAATATACAGCTTACGTAAAATTTGCATTACTTAAGCAGTCTCGGAAAGGTTCCCGTCGAGAACTGTCTGTACTTTTATCAGAAAATAGCGGTTAGGCTTGTCTTTACCAGGCGCATTATCGAAGTCCATAGGTTTGAAAATGTGTTTAAAATCCTCGAAAAAGAAGCAGACAGTTTAAAATAAATGTTGAAAAACTTCATTGTACACTGTTTTCCGGAAACGCTTCGTTACATTTTGTCCTGTGCACTATTATGCTGGGTTGCAAAAAGTACTGTCAAATAATTTGATTTGACAATGACCTTACATTGTGACCACATATTTCTCCATAAGAAAAGCATTGCAGAATTTTAAATAGATCTGCTCGAAAAATAATCGATCGATTGAAACGGTATTTTTCAAGTGTGTGTTGGATATTAAAAGAATGAATTTACGTATATAAATTTCATAACATACAACAGAATTGAATACATTTTATTATTTATGTAACTGATATAATTGTTAAATCATGCTTAGCAATATTATATAATTGTAACAATTGTACAGATTTTTATTATAAAGAGTTCCGAAATAAAAGGTATTTTCAACAGACAACATTAAATTTATTTAAATAAAACAATTGAAAATACTACAGTGTGTACACATTTATTCAACATCGTTTTTTGTACAATTTTCACTTCGATATAATAGTTTTCTACATATGTTGATCAAAATTTAGCATGAAAAGTAAACTTTTTCTATGCAGATCATTAATCTGTTTTTGTATGAGTGCAATCTAATCAGCGTTGCCAGATTTTTTTTGCCAAGTTGGGATTTTGGAACTTTTTGAGTGAAAAAAGCGGGAATCTTTCGTCGAAAGCGGGACATAGATAGCAAAAATAGCCATAGAAAATGTATTTTAATAAAAATATGATATTTAAAATCAGATTTACCCTATCGTTAAATAGTTGAGTCTTATTCGTCTTCTGAATAAAAAAAATAAAGAAAACAGAAATCAAAATCAAAAAAGTTTTATTCATTAGAAAAATATGGCGTTGCAAACAATAGTCTGAGGAGTGAGTGTTACAAATTGCAACTTACAATAAGAGAATAATTATTTACGCGCGGTTGAGTTATCCCCGAAAAGCGGGACGGAGCCTGTCCCGCGCGGGACATTTAATTTTGATTTAAAAATCGGGACGTCCCGCTAAAATCGGGACGTCTGGCAACGCTGAATCTAATCTTCTACATGACAGAGAGTTTCACAACGACATTAGACTGTTCTTGCATATGTAAAAAAACACTAATTATGTGATCACAAGCTAAGGTCATCGACACATCGTATTTTCTGACAACGCTTTCTGCAACCCAGCATAAGTGTGTAAAGCTTTAGCTTCTTAGGTTGACGGAAACCTTTTTATTTCTTTCATACAAACCATGTCCTGACAATTTACTCAACAAACAGTAATGATTGAAATTCTACACTATCAATAATAATTATTAATTATACATATTATAGAGATATAATATAATAATATAATTTTGCCTTAATATATTGTTTGACATTGTATGGTCGACAGGCTTTTATGTCCTTAAATTACATTAAATCTACACTAATATTATAAAGAGGAAAGATTTGTATTTGTGTGTGTGTATGTTTGTAATGAATAAACTCAAAAAGTACTGTGCCGATTTAAAAAATTCTTTCACCATTAGAAAGCTACATTCACCCTGAATAGCATAAGCTATATTGCTAGAAAATATTAGGGATCCTTACTACAACTTTAGTAACGTAACTCAAGGTGTAAAAAAATGCCATAAAACATCTTTCGTCGCATGCGCTGCGGAAACTATTGATGATAGAACAAAAGTATGTTCTACAATATTAAAGAACATATCAATAACTACAAAAAACTTCGCGATACTATATGTCCAACTATTATCGTAGACCATTTTTGATGAAATTTTCAGACAATCTTTAGATTAGCCCAGCGGGTGATCTTCTCAAGTTTGGTAGCGATCGGATCAACAGAATTTTTTAAATTTCTTTTTGGGAAATAAGATTTTTCTTCAATATTTGAACATTCACAAATAAAAGCGATTGAATTCGCGCACATTCAATACACGTTGAGAATTTAATGATAATGATTCTCATCTTTTATATCCTATATATTACATTTACACCCGGGCGAAGCTGGACTGGGCCGCTAGTAATTAATAAATTACGAACACAACAAAAAAAGATCAGTCCAATCGGCCGAACCGTTCTCAAGTGATGATCTTTCATACACGCAGCAACTGATTTTTATTTAGGTACATAAATTGGTCTCCACGAACAGCGCTTTTATTTTAACGCGATAATATATATCCTATCCGAAGGTTCATTCTAAATATTGGTGAATTTTTTTTTGAAATCGGATGAGTCGGTTCGGAAATTACCTCCCACATCCAAACTTACAAACTTTTCCTCTGTATAAAATTAGTAAAGACATCGCGGTGGCCATTCCGGACCTGTGTACATTACACACCGGAGAACTCAGTCATTTCGATCTGTAACATATTTGGGCATGCCACAAATAAAAGTAATAATAGCAGGGTCATCGCACGGTGTGAATACCCATTAACAAACTTCCGACTGTGAAATACAATAATATTGTAATGAAAAATATCATGTGCAGTACTGTACCAACCATCGTCGTGCCATCAAGGGTATGTGGACCTCCGCCGGCACACAATCACACAAACATACATACCGACGCACACAGATGCGCGTAATACATATGTAATTATTGAATTAGTTAATCCGGCTTGATTCTACTATTTGTCACTTTCTAACTATTCTACTTGCAGTTCCATACTGCAATGTGGAATACGTGGTGCAGTTACACCAGCGTTGCCAGACGTCCCGATTTTGGCGGGACGTCCCGATTTTTAAATCAAAATTAAATGTCCCGCGCGGGACAGGCCCAGTCCCATTTTTCGGAGATAGCTCGACCGTGCGTAAATAATTATTCTCTTATTGTAAGTTGCAATTTGTAACACTCACTCCTCAGATTATTGTTTGAAACGCCATGTTTTCTAATGAATAAAACTTTTTTGATTTTGGTTTCCGTTTTTTTTATTCAGAAGACGTATAAGACTCAACTATTTAACGATAGGGTAAATCTGATTTTAAATATCATATTTTTATTAAAATACATTTTCTATGGCTATTTTTGCTATCTATTGTCACGTAAACGTAATTTGAACTCAAATAAAAAGATAAATATTCAAAAACTTCTGATTATATACGTTTTTTTACTATGTCCCGCTTTCGACGAAAGAATCCCGCTTTTTTTCAATCAAAAAGTTCCAAAATCCCGACTTGGCAAAAAAAAATCTGGCAACGCTGAGTTACCCTGTCGTTAAGTATATAAGTACGCTGAGTTTGTACTGCAACCGAATCTGTAAAACCGATTTTTTACTTGAAATTCCGAACTGGTTTGGCTCCAGCGTGAAAATGGCAAACTTTAATTTTGTATTAATTAATGTAGTTCCAAAGCCGAACCTGCATTTTATGTTTTTGTATCCGAAATTGCGCAGTCTATAAACAATATACAGTGTAAACTCGATGACGCTTTACTCGATTTAATGCCGAACTCCTAAAACGTCGACATTACACGACTTAGGTCGGTTTGTCTTGTTGTCCATACAATGATACACTCTATGTAGCATCACACCAACTCTAAATAACGACCATATGTCATTATAAAGCACGTAATTTCGGCAACTTATAAAGTATCTACTGTTTGTAGGTACTTTCTAAGTTGCCGAAATTGATAAGAACTACAGCTTTTTACGCAATAAGCGTTTTTATTTGTGTTAATAGTAATGTTTGTTTGTAAATTTTATGCGTTATTATTAAATAATACTATAATAGTAAGACAATACAGATTTTTATTTCTCTCCATATAACGACAACTCTCTATAACGCCAGAAAATGCGCAGTCCCTTCAGCGTCGTTATATAGAATTTACACTGTAATATACAACTTATACTACAAGTATAGAAATTTCTGAAACGCGATAAATGGAATAAAATAGTACAGCTTCATCGCAGTGATTTTCGTGCTCAACTGTACCGACAGTAAACGAGCCTTTCTGGCTTTTTCCGAAACAAATTACTGGTGGTATTTTGTAGGGTCGTTAATGACATACTGACTTACAAAATATGAACAAAGTCGTTAGAGCCAAACAGAACAAAACAACGCAATTATCCATTTAAGTTCATCGGTAAAATACTTTTAATGATCAGGGAATCCTAAGGAATCCTCTAAGAAACATAATTTTAAAATTTGGTTTTTATCCGGTGAAGGCCCTTCACCGGATCAAAAGTCAAACTTCCGCAATCCACACACGGTTGCTAATTATCTAAGCTATCGAGCGTCTGTAATCTATCTTCTGCACATGCGACTGAACGAACGATTTTCCAAAAACTTTGAAATGTCAAAATCTCGAATAAGATTAGATAATAAAAAAGGTAGAGGCTATTTACGATTGCAGTACTCCGGAAGTCACCCAAAGTTAACTAAAAATACTTTGTTATGTATTACAGTGTTATTTTTCGTCAATTAGCAGTTTGTCTAGCTGACTTCCTTATAAATCCTCTTCAAATTGATTTCAGAATTCAGGCAATCATATATAGGAAATAAAGATACCAAAATAGCAGAAATAATACATAAAAAAGCCGAGGTGAGCTACTCCATTACGACAGGGTCAATATTTGCATACATGTCAAGTGTAGATGTCATACTCGTATTCAGAGCTAAGATATCGAGCAGTGAAAACGGGCCCGTACAATATTTTAGAACAATCAGCAACAGGACTTTCTCAGGTCTTCCAGTACGTAGTTATTAGCCCACTATAGCGTAGATTAAGGTAGTTCTAGCGTGGTATAATAAGAAAAATCACTTTTCGACAGATTTTGCTCATCTTTTTTTCATAGGATTAAATTAACGTTTTCTAATAAATCCAAAAGTTTCAGAATTTTTTACCGTTTAGAACGCGAGATAATTCATAACAAAGTTCGCAAATTCACATGCTTACCACGGTAATTCACGAAAATTGCGAACTTTATTTTTAATTATCTAGCGTTCTAAAAGGTCAAAAATTCTGAAAAAAAGATGAGCAAATTCTGTCGAACAGTGATTTTTCTTATTAGGTATACCACGCTAGAACTACCTTAAAAAATGCTATAATGACTTCATAAATTATTGCTTCTTATTCGAATATTGTATCCTTTAAATCATAATGTATTTTTTACATATAATTTGACAACCGCAGTATATTTAGTACTAGCTGTTATCCGCGGTTCTGCACGCGATTGAAATGAAACACGACAGCAACAAAAGTAGTGGAGCCTTCGGCTCCACCGTATCACTATTTTATTTCGCGGGGCTGCGTCGTACTCGGTGGCAACAACAGTATAGTGCCACCGTTTCGCAGTTTTTCCTCGCAGGGTTACGCCCAACAATCAACTATCAAACGACATTTGAGTTCTTTCGATATTATTTACGTACCTAATATTTCCCCAAAACTACACGTGAAAGTTTTTTTTTCTTTTTTAATTTTAACTTATCTTATAAAGTTAAAACTTATGAATAATCGTTAAACATTCATTGTTACAATGCTAAATTAGAAAAATTTATTTTTATCCACCAACACCGTCGGAATTCAAAGCCGAATCTTTCCACTTTCGCGGCGGAATGAGTTATCAGTTACTCAACGGTGCGATATCTAAGCTGATAACTCATTCCGCCGCGAAAGTGGAAAGATTCGGGTTTGAATCCCGACGGTGTTGGTAGATAAAAATAAATTTTTCTAATTTAGCATTGTAACAATGAATGCTTAACAATTAAATAGCCCTTCTGCAGCTTGTAGAAATTAAAACTTATATCTTATGAATAATCGGTTTGTCAAAAAATTGTCTGGATACAATTATTGTTTAATTTTAATAATTACATGCACTTCCGGCGATCTCTCATTTATTAAAAGTGTGTATTAAAAATAAATAAATAATAAAAAAAATAAATTGCACTTAAAACTATAAATGCTCAAAATTAAAAAAAAAAATCGTTGACTACGAGATATTCATAGACAACATAAAATTATCTTTAATATGTTTCTGGCAATTAGCACGACGCTCTACGGCACGAGCGCAGCCACGGTGAGTTTTAGAGATCTCTTGGTGAGCCATATTTATATAAATATTATATAAATAAGTGAACAGTACACCCCTGTTTTAACCGTCAAATATTCCATCTATGATTGCGTTCGCAACTGTGAACAGTGCAACATTTTTTTACACTTCTGCAAGGCCATAGTCAGAACTTGATCTTATGAAGGGTTGAAGAATTTACTTATACATATATAAAGAAATGTAAGAAATAAAAAGTAATAATTAATCACAAAATTCCTTTATGAAACAAATACACCTATCAAGTTAAATTGATTAATTAGTTAATAAAAATTAACATTAATATAGACGTTAATAATTTAAGTCGTCAAGTGTTTACTATCTACAATCTGCTTATCAATATTATGAAGTTATACGCGATTTTGAAACTTTACAAAGGAATAAAATTAGAGTTTAAAAAAAAACTAAAACCATAGGCCTTTATGAACTAAAAAATGCAAAATAATTTTACAACAAAATTAGCTTTACTGTAAAAAGCGCGGGGTGCTATATACTTAAATTTTCATAATAGTTTTACTTTTACAATTAGCTAGTAATTGAAAAAAAATATTACCGAAATTGTTTTGCATTTTTTAATTCATAAAAAGCGTGTTGTTTTAGTTTTTAATTATTTTAATTATAAGACTAAAAACAATATTGCAATTGACTATGGGGTATGCAACGCAACGCATACGTCACTGTACAGCGTGTTAGCTAGTTGCTGTAACTGTTCAAGTTTTTTTTATCCTGAAGGTCCTGTTCAGGATAATGGGACAAACTTATTAAATGACTGTGTTGTCATCGGTTCTTGATAAGTGTGCAAAGTTTCAGTTTAATCTGACGTTTTGAAGTGGGTGAATTTCACGTTCAAATATTCCTTTACAAACATACGTTCAAACATTTTATTTATTTTTTTTATCCTGAAGGTCCTGTTCAGGATAATGGGACAAACTTATTAAATGACTGTGTTGTCATCGGTCCTTGATAAGTGTGCAAAGTTTCAGTTTAATCTGACGTTTTGAAGTGGGTGAATTTCACGTTCAAATATTCCTTTACAAACATACGTTCAAACATTTTATTTATTTTTTTTATCCTGAAGGTCCTGGTCGGGATAATGGGACAAACTTATTAAATTATTGTGTTGTCATCGGTCCTTGATAAGTGTGCAAAGTTTCAGTTTAATCTGACGTTTTGAAGTGGCTGAATTTCACGTTCAAAGATTTCTTTACAAACATACAGGTGAAGCTAATTAAAGCGTGTTAAAAAAGCGAACTCTATATTTCAAAGAACAAAACTAGCCGTCGAAAAAAACGGTCCGACTCAACTCGGAATAATTTTTTAATGTCTATATTTAGGACATACATCGTCATCCTAAAAGCCTCCCATCCTGAATATTCTGGGATGAGCTGATCATGTTATCTCAGGTGTAAAATTTAATATCAATTGAACCGTTTTCGAAAAAACATATTTTTAAATTTGTATTTTGGAGAGATCTCCGACATTTGAATTGGGATCGATATTGCGATTTCGTCGCATGACTCGGGGTTGAAATTTATCAAAAACTCAAAATCCAATTTCACAAAACTTCCTATATCTGCGTATTCTATATATTGCTTTAGATAAATTGTAGATTATAGCCGCTCGAAAACTACGGTCATTAGCGATGGGTAACTAAAATACAGATTTTTCTCTCAGAGTTTCCAAGCTTCAAATCTTCTGCGAACGAATTTAAAACGCTATCAGTTCAGTTACACTATTCACATTTTGCGTATGAAAAGATTACGAATTGCTGTCTTATTTGAATGGTGTCCGTTATCAGTTATTAGTACAGGTTATGATAACGGAAACTCATACTGAAATGATATTTTGTGGCATTTTTAGTTATCAACTGGAACTACAATAAAACCGAGTAAACACTAAATATTATAGTGTGCATATGGTGCAATTCCATGTATGTATTTCCAATAAAATGTTATCTTTCTTTTATCAACACAAACGAAGTTGATTTCTAGATTATTCATAAAACGTGACGTGTGTAATTCGATTGAAAACCGAGCTCTATTCATCGGTTCCGAAATAGTAGAGTGAGGCACCATTATAGTACGGTTCGCTTAATAGACCGGCGAGCAATGAAACAATGTAGAACATACCTGTCCCATTAGTCCAGTCAAATAGGCATTTCACCTCGGAATCTAACGGAATAAGCTGAATTTTTGTACAAGCCTTCATTTTGGCATTACAAATGTTGTCTCAAAAGTCACATATGCCAACGTGTGAGCGTCCTTAGATATTCAAGGTCAAAGGTCGCAAAAATCAATTTTTTGAGAATATCTCGTTTTCTGTGCCTCCTATCGTCTTTACATTTATTATAAAAGTTGTAGAGAATAAAGTTCTCTACAAATTTTATTTGAAACTTTTTTTTATACGTCGAACCGTTTTTGAGATAGAGGGCGCTGAGTGTGAAGCGCTCAGCCATACGTACCTTAGCGCAAGGTCAATCGTGAATTCCAATCTATTATACCGTTTTTTTTACTTGATTATTTATTAACTATTACTTAAATAACAATTTAATACCTTCTACTTATACATATTTATTTTCCATTTAAATCAAATAGTCATTAAAAATGACTTACCTTTGACTTACAAATAATCAAATAATGAAGTCAAGCATTGAAATATATTCTATCTTAATATAATATATCTTATATTTTAATCTAATTATAATGAAGGATAATTGGATTCAGAATAGGAAAAGATAAAGAAAATTTTTTTTTGTTTTTTTTATTTATATCAATATTTTTTTATCATTAATATTACTATTATTATTGTTATTATAATAGTAATTATTGTTATTATTATAGTAATTATTATCATTATTATAGTAATTATTATTATTATTTTTATTATTATTATGAAGCTTCTTCTTCTTCTTCTTCATCCTCGTCATCTTCAGGTTGGCCAACAATTTCAGACTCATTCCCATCATCACTTTCCTCGTTATCATTGATATTAATTGTCATATCTTCAAAAATGTCAGGGTCATATGCATTGTCTTCATTAACATGTGATGGAAACGATGATGCATTGAGGCATGCATTTCCATTGCATTGACCACAAGCTAAAGAACATTGCATCCCTGACTTACGGCATCCACAACGCGAACCACAACCATTCTTGCAGTTGCAAAATACTGCAGTAAGAAGTTCATCTGGTGCAGGTGGTAAAAGTGTTGTTACCGGCGTTAGGGCTTCATTCTGCAGTACCCAACCCCATTCCTGGGGTTGTAAATCATTGCCTAACCAGGTTTGAATTTGGTAGTAGACACGATTAATGTGTTGATGAACTGCTGCACTAGTTGGAGGTAGAAGGGATAACTGCACAGGTTTATTTAATTTAGTTGATTTAATAAACTGTGTGTATCGAAAATGATCGATGTTGCCTTCAGATTTTGGAGCATTATACACTGCCAAGAAAAGTCGAGTTCCGTTTTCATGTAATGTTGGCAGAGCACAGTTTTTGTCTTGAAAAACTTGCGCCAGGCGATCCAAATCAGATAATTTTTCAAATGTTGTGATAACTCTCTTTTTTCCTTTCCAGAAAAGAGCAGATGTCGTGTCACAGCCACTGAATGCGTGTAAGAATAAAATATGTTCTTTACAACGGGGATATTTATCAAAACTTTTAGTAGAGTATAGTTGTGTTTGAACGTTGCCTTTACCAATTTTTTTAAAGTAAATTTCCGGCTCATGTGATTTAGTACGTCCAATTAAAATTATTAATAAAATTATTAATAAAATAAAATTAAAAGAAATATAAATATAAGTAGAAGGTATTAAATTGTTATTTAAGTAATATTTAATAAATAATCAAGTAAAAAAAACGGTATAATAGATTGGAATTCACGATTGACCTTGCGCTAAGGTACGTATGGCTGAGCGCTTCACACTCAGCGCCCTCTATCTCAAAAACGGTTCGACGTATAAAAAAAAGTTTCAAATAAAATTTGTAGAGAACTTTATTCTCTACAATTTTTATAATAAATGTAAAGACGATAGGAGGCACAGAAAACGAGATATTCTCAAAAAACTGATTTTTGCGACCTTTGACCTTGAATATCTAAGGACGCTCACACGTTGGCATATGTGACTTTTGAGACAACATTTGTAATGCCAAAATAAAGGTTTGTACAAAAATTCAGCTTATTCCGTTGGATTCCGAGGTTGACCCCTGTTTCTGACTAAGATGACTGTACTACATGTATATGTCGTAGGATGATTGAAAAAATCGATTTTTCGCGCAAATCCTAGGACGATTGCAAAAAAACGGGCGACTGGAATCCGACTTTTTTATTATCCTACGACATATTAGATAAAAATGAGCCGTTTATATTACACCAGGAGCCCAATCCGGCTTCATCTGGTTTTGTAGATTGAAGATAGACATATTATGTCGTCGCGAGCTTTATATTTACCCGGCGTTGTCCGGGAATAACAGCCCCCTGTTATGAGAGCATAATGAGGTAGTCTATTATAGACTTGGGTGACTCAGATCTGAACCAGTTCAAAGAGCCGACTCCGACAGAAGATCCGTGAGAGCCGACTCACTTTTTTTAGCCGACGGATCAACGGATCCGCATAGCTCAGTGAAACACTTAACACACAGAAGCACATTTTTGCACTTACGTATCAGTTCTTGCTTTGATGCATTTGTCAGCTCAAATGACTCATGCATCACATGTTTGGCTAGGCATTCTTGATTCTATACAGATCGTGATATGATTGACTCAGTGGCAGACTACAGTAACATATTCAGAACTCGGCTCTTTTTGAACCGGTTCAGTGAGCCGGCTCACATACAGGATCCAGATGCAAAGATGCAGTTCACTAAAAAGACCCGTTTTTCCCCTCTCTAGTCTATTAACCATATTTCACGGATGTCTCTGATATTCGTGGAAGTCAAAAAAGTCTCCCGTAGGAGTATTTGTATCCTGCACGTCGTGTGAAATGAGAAGTCGAATGACTCGCATTGACTGTTTCACGGATTATACATATAACACAGACGAGGGAGAAAAGGGAATTCCCTTCTGTCTTGACAATACGTTACGATTTCATATCGATATTTGTAAAGAAACATGTAGGTATGCCAAAAATTAATTTAACTTGGCGATAAACTATTAAAATAAAACACAGGCTATAACTCTATAGTCTATACTATTTCTGAAATCACGGGAAAACTTTCAAAAAAAGTTTTATCAAATAGGTTTTTACTGAAATCCGTCAAACACTTACGTACGTGTATGCAAAAAAAACCCGGGTCGCAGTGCCAAAACCC
Organism: Venustoraphidia nigricollis; assembly: GCA_034508555.1. Classification (NCBI taxonomy): domain Eukaryota; kingdom Metazoa; phylum Arthropoda; class Insecta; order Raphidioptera; family Raphidiidae; genus Venustoraphidia; species Venustoraphidia nigricollis. The sequence continues at coordinate 160,081 of JAVRKA010000013.1, forward strand.
TGCCGACAACCTAGTGTATTTGCTTGTATAGGGTCGTGTGGTTTTATACTTTTATTATGTGAAATTAAGTTTGTTTTTGGGCAAAATAAAAAATTTAACCCCTTAATACACCCCTTAAAATAACATTTTTTTTTTTAATTGTAATATTATTATCAATCTACCGTCTACACCGAATTAAATACACTTAGGGCCGGCGTTTCTATCAATCAAGATTGATCAGCAGACAAAAAAAAAACGATATTAACGCGAGCAAAGTCATTGGGAAAGAATATTTAGCATGTAATTTGATATTGTATTTTTTACTATTACCGAATTCCGTCGAAGTCGTGAATACCTGGATAAGAATTTTCATTTTAGTATAAAAACAATCGACCGAAATTTATTATTATTGATAGCTCAATTTTTTTTTGTAAACGTGAAATTCCAACAATTTACCAAGATGTCGTCTTGTTACTAATTATGGGTATTTTATAAAATGTTGACCACTTTTATAAAACTTTCATGAAAAATAGTTATATGTAGTTCTGAACCCACTGAGATTATTATCAGCTGTCTGCCCGTTAGAACGCTTAGTCTGGTCCCTTCTAATCTATAGATGACTGACCCGGCTTCGTCCGAGTACACATAAGCTATATATTAATAGACTACGATAAAAGCAGCAATCGAAAAAAACTAATTACACCCAAACCGACTGCTAGATCAAGAATACAGATATAATAAAATCGAAAGGTTTATTGTTCATCAAGTTCTTTGGGTATATTTTATCCAGTAGCGGCGCCTGTTTATTAGGGCATATTTTAATTTTAATTAATCTACATGACAAAAAAAATGACGCATGCGTATGTAGGTTGTGATTTCTGTATGGGGTTCCAATATTTTATGCTTTCTGTCTCCTTGGCGCCACCGCCGATTTTAATGTTTGTATTTTTTTTAAGTGAGGTCGTAAGAGTGTATTTATGCTTTTTCCCCAACGGATGGGTAATAAAATGAAATAATTACTCTATTATGTCAAAAACAAATTTTAAGCGGGTTCAAAAACACGCCTGACACAATATAATGCGTGTTTTAAAAAGTGGTTACATTTGACTCGAAGGTCATTAGCTATGGTCAAAAGTTATAATAATGCATGTCATTTGGAAATTTGGATAGACTTTACATTATTTCTAGGTAGAAAATTAATTTTAAATGTATCGACAATGAATAAAGCTCTTTTCGGCAGGTTTTAAAGATGAGAAACCAAAATACCCGGATTTTGAAACAACATTATAACCTAATGAAATATAATCTAATATTTCAATGTCACAATATATTTTTATATTGGAATTTTTACTGTTTTCCTTCTACTTAAAAAGCTGACAGGAATGGTAACTATGTAATTTTTAGCTGACGAAGTATGTCAAAAATAATGATTTAAATTTGACCATATACCATAATAATCTTTACATGTGTTTTTTTTCAAGGAAAATTATCTTAATTCAATACCTAATTGATTTACATAGATTTCTTAGAATTTCCAATACTATGGTCATTTTGCTAATTAACTCTTTAAAAAAATGTAATACATTGTACTGTAATTATAATAAACGAAATATAAATAAATGTAATTATTACACATTACAGACACAATGTGATAAAGAATTCTAATTTTTATAATTAGCATAATTAATATGTGAAAAAAGTGCTAAATTTGCACTTTTGGTACAGATTTTTATAAAATGAGCATTCGAATCAGCGGATATTATATCTGATAATCTTATCTATTTTCTGGAAATAATAAAAATAATCCTAGTTTACATTAAACCTGGACAAAAATTAATTTGGGACGCGATCTTTATGTCAAATGAAATTCATTTTGGATTTGGACAATGTTTACATTGATATAATATTGGAATGGCAATGGTTCCCACCAAACAAGACAGACAGGCAGTGACATAGGTAAAAGGTCGATCTAGTGCAAATTTTTGGTAATTTTATTTATAACTAAACAGTACGAACTGTAATTAAAATGTTGTAAATGTTTACAACCGAAAATTTCATAAGCTAACCACTAAAAACGACAAAGTATCATTTTTTAAGGCATTACATTAGATGTAAAATAGTCGGGAATAATACGGATACAATATCAAAGATGCACTAATTAAAAAGGGTAATTGTGTGATGGGACGGGACAACGGGGTCCACGGACGACGAACTACCTCTACTGTCTTTGAGAAGCCGGTTACAATACATACAAAAAATAATTCTTACTTACCACCGACTCGATACATATTTGCCGTCATTTTAAATCACTAACACAATGTACACTTTATAAATAATAAACATTAATTACATTCACATTTGTTAATTAAAATCTATTATTGTTTATAACAAATATTTTGTAAGCACGCATACGAGCAGAAACAAACTATGAGACGCCATTTTAACTTCAGTCTGTTGCTGCGCTCGCGTCGGTCAGTAGTTCTATCCTTCTTTTTAAAAGCGTCTACGTGATCTTTTAGTTGGTGCTACAGATATAAAAATAAACGTGTACACTGTATGGGTAAAGCGGTAATTTTGAATTGACCTGTGTCCTGTAATTTAAATTTTACTTTCGTTTGGATTCTGTAATTTTACCTCCTTTTTTGGGATTTAAAGAGATTTATATAACCTGTAAAAGTGTATACATAATATTAAAACCAAATGTGATTGAAATTAAATTATATCTATATTTATTTGTAAAAATATTTTCTTTAAATACACTACAAAATACTGAATATTCTGAGGAGATTTGAGGATTCCATTTCTCTTCTTAATTCGATTAACTTACTATACTAGAAAATATATGGTTTGGTTTAATATACACAATACATTTTAAATTAATAAAAAAACAATAAATAAAAGAAAATGATTATTATTAATTTCATATAATAAATGTTTTTAGAAAGCAATATGAAACATTCATTTCGAGATAAGAGTGAGAAAGATATGTACAAAAAATATATTTATATAGATAATATTTTCAATTTTCACTGTCCATTATTATATTTTTATGAAAAATAATTTTTAAATGTAAAGGCACTCTTTACAGTCACTTTTGTTCATTTAAAAGAGATTCACTGGTAATTTTTTTACATTTCGAAAAAAGAAACTGTTGATATACGACAGTGAAGACACTTCTTCATCAGCCTGCATTTTTTGATAAATTCAGCGGAACATCTGAAACGAAGAAATTCAATATTAAAAAAATATTCACCTAACGGTCTAACAAACGGAACCAGTAATTACAAAGTCTTACTCCAATTTTATTTGTACACTTATGTGTAAAAATTAATTACATAAAAAAAGACTGTTAGTCAATTTCCGTTTACATTTTTGGTACCATTATTTTTTACTGGAATATTAGGACATTCAAAATCTGCATTTCCTTAAGCTGCGACCAGACATGCGGGATTCGCCGAATGCCGAGCCGATTATTCGCCGAATAGCGAGTAGTGGGGATGGGTGCTCGTACATCTCCGAGCAACGAGTATTAGTGCTCGCCTCTCCACTTCAAAGTGCACGAATACGAGAATACTTGTGCAAATTTCATCATTGTTGTCCATGATTAAAAATATTGATTCGCACCAAACGTATGCTCGCACTGCACTCAGCTATATTCGCTGTTCACGAAGAAAACGACGCTTACGACGCTTTTAAACAGAGCCCACATGTCTGTATAAACATGCTCACTACTTGCCGAATACGAAGCCAAGCACTAGGCGATTAGCGCTTGGCGAATTCCGCATGTCTGGTCGCAGCTTTATGTGAACATAGAAAACCCGGGTCGCAGTGCCAAAACCCTGTCGACAATATAGTGTATTTGCTAATACAGGTATTGTGGCTTTATTAAATGAAATTAAGTTTGTTTTTGGACAAAATAAAAAAAAAATGAACCCCTTAATACACCCCTTACAATAATAATTTTATTAGTTGAAATATTGTTATCAATCCAACATCTGCACCAAATTAAATACGACCTTCAGTAAGTAAATTCGTATACGCAAACTGGTGTTTTCATAAAATTTGTAAGTCCGGTCCTGTCGGGCCGATTTGCTTATAATTTTAGGAGCACTTTTTAATTGCTACTAAAGGGTTAAATTTCAATTTTGAAACGATTCTGAGAATTTTTTCGGTATTTTTGGGCCCAAAAACTTTTTTCAACCCCTAAAAACTACCCTTAAAATGACCCGATTGGGCCCATTTTAAATAGGCTTCGTGCGGTGATGGATTCCAACATGTATGCCAAATTTCGTTAAAATGAATTAACTCCTTCGAAAGTTATTGCCCGCACATATAAATATATATATATATATATATATATATATATATATATATATATACGTATATAAATATATATATATATATACATATATATATATATAAGCATTTTTAAAAATGGTGCCAAAGTGTTTAGGAGGTTATGAAACGTCGAGAAATTTTGGTCCGACCCCTAGGTCCCGCCATCCGACCAACGCCAATAGTGTATGTTGCCATATGGCAAATACACTAAAAATGTTTTTTGTGATGAACAAATCTTTCGCTGTCACTGAAAATATTTGTTTGAATACCTCTGCCAAATACCCTCAGCCCGTTAATGAATTTTTAAAATTATTTTGAAATTGTAATCTTTCATCATTAAAATCACATTAAAATATCAAAAGTTGATTGTATATCTGATGTGGTAATGGGTTATATTACGGCGAGCTGTGACATTATGTTTAAAACGAGCGCCTGCAAGTTTTAATATTCGCACCAACTGTAATACAATTACTTATACTACAATTACTTATATTTGTTGCACAAGCCTATTATAAAATACAGTAAAACCTCGTCTATCCGGCCATCGATCAACCGAATCTGCGTTATCTGAGACAATGGAGTGAACCAAGCATTCCGCATCAATTGAGGTGTATGCTCGGATAATACGGAAAAACTCGAATAAAACAAAAGAAGCTACGCTTATGCTGTACGCCCGTAGTATTTTGTGATTACTACTTTGTTTCTACCATATCTACACATATAAATTTGCTACATGCTTTATATACGTTTGTGGTTAGATTTCAAAGACATAAAAAAAAATTTAAATTTTCGAATTTTTTATTTCTTCCGTATTATCCGAGTTTTCGCTTATCCGAGACACCTCCTCCGCACATTACCTTGGATAAATAAGGTTTTACTGTAGCTGCTTTTCACTTCAATGTCAAAATTTTTGACAGTTCGCTTTCGAACAAAAAAACAACTGATATACAGTAAGTAACTATCTAATTAGTATAGTGCGACCAGTTTTGTTTTCCTTTACTGCACTAGTGCGTTAATGGATGTACTTATAGTAACATTTTAATTATGTATGTTTTATTCACAAATATTTGTATGTTATAAGCAGGAAGAGTTGTAAAACAGCATTTTTTTGCTGAGCTCATATACCCCTTTTGATTTATAGGATCAATTTCCTTATTATTATTATCTTTTTACATGCCTGTATTGTTATGTAAAGCAGTTACTTTATAAGGGGTTATGAACAACCTAATAACATTAATCGAAGTAAATATTTTCTTTCCTTTATTTCACAACGTGTTAAAAAAGCTATGATTGAATTTACTGCTTTTGTTTATGAAATTCTCCATTCAACGGTTTTTGTTTTTGATCAGAATTGAAATTCAGTTCACAGTAAATTAACGTTATTCAATAGATAAAAACTGTTTTATCATTACTGAATAGCAAAATCTGTAGAATTCCGAAATGTGGAATCTTATTCTTCATAACACGTTCAGAATATGAAAAGTACAAAAAAAAAATGAACTTCTAAACACTATAAAAACTATCTAAAGCCAGCCAAAGATCTTTTATAAAACCGTCAAATCTTTTAAACAACACAAGCGTAGAAAGGTTATATTTTATAAAAGATACCACATATATTTAATAAAAATACTTTGATATCTTTATCAAAGATTGTAATATCAACCTAAAGACGTGACAGAACAAACAATTTGACGTGTTACTATATCCAACAAGAAATTATTTAAAAGTGTGTTCTGAATCTGCCAAATTAATAAGCAGCAATAAATAAACAAGAACCCATCAAATTAGCATTTCAATACCAAATTAATATTTTCTGCTTTATTTGGCGTGCCAGTTCTAACGGGAACCCCATTGTAAGAACTAAAATAAGCACTTACTTTAAATAAATGAAAACTTCAAAATTGAATTATAAATAATTCGTAATGAATTGTTTTCTCAAAATGTAATTATAAGATTTATTTTTTTTATAATGTTATTAATAACAACTTTAAATTTTCCTCATAGCTAAGGAAAGCAATTTTGCAAATATTACATTTTAGAGAGAGAAGGTAACAATGCTTGCTACACTATCTTATTTTGAGGATAGCTCTGTACTTCAAGTTTGAGAACCGAGTTTAATTAAAATAAATCTGGTTATATAAATATACAAAATACTGGAAAAATTGACAAGAGATAAGAAATCAACTGTTAAAAAATAAAAACTTGTTAAAAACAGAGCTCTCGCTTATATTATAATTGAGATTATTTCTCATACCTGAACTATCATCTTTGCGATGCACATCATGAATGGATGGCAAGGCAGATGTATGTGCAGCTATGGGACTGCCCCAAGCGCTGTGTGGCATCCTAAACTGAGATGGACTGGGCGGTCTCGGGGGTAAGGCCTCAAACGGATAGGTCGGCAATAAATCATAAGGGCTACGATACGCTGGATCGTAATAGCCGGCACGATTTATGTACGGATGCACGTGAACGGGAGAATACACATAAGGTGAAATATACGGAGCGTAGGACGTTCTCAACGCAGTTGGATCCACGTTGATGATGTGCCGCTGCAGCATTTCGTTGCCCGAATCTGACACTCGTTTTTCCGAATCCAACATGGGGGATTCGTGACGCTGTTCGACTACAAACTTTCTGTAGCGTTCTTCGTAAGACGTAGGCGTATTGACGTATTCGGAAACGGGCGAATGAGGAGAAGACACGGGAGACGACTGAGACGGCCCCTTGTGGCCGGACGAAGGAGTGTAATACTGGGGTGATGTCTTTTGATGATGCAAAGCCATTCCAGATATGTGTTGCATCGGTGGCGAAAAATGGTTCGGAGAACTGTGTATTCTGTATGATTTGTATAACTCCGGCGGCGGTGACAGGGGATGGTGGTGCGTCGGTGAATTCCTCACGACCGGCTGGGAAACCATATATTTATAGTGTTCCGGGCTCGGACTCATATCGGGAGAATCGTAATGATGCGACGACGTAGTGTTTGAAATGCCGGCCGGAATCGTTTTCGGTGAATAATGTTGTTTCGGCGACGGAGAACTAGATGACGACAAACTGTTCGGAACCGGTTTACGAATCTCCGGCGAGAGTTGTGCGTTCGGATACTCGTAAGCACCGCAATGTGCCGGAGACGTCGTGAATGTTTCGTCGCTCTTTTTGTGGTGGCCGAGAAGCGACGTTATGCTGTAACTGCTCGCGTTCTTCGTCGATGTAGAATGTGAAGTTTTGATTACGGTTGCATCGTCTGCACTTCCGTTATGAGCCCTGCTGGGACTTGAATTATGCGATGTCGATGAAAAACTAACAGTCTGCGTCGTGGTTACGGTCACAGCAGGCTTAGGACGAGATCTTTTATTTGAGAGATCATCAATAGTAACGCGTTCCAATTCTCTTAAAATCCTCTTCCGAGGCGAAACCATCTGTTCGTGACGAGTTGTCGGAAAAGACTTTATCGTCGTCGCCGACAACACCGGTCCAGTAAAGTTTGTATTAGGTACGTGTGACGATTTCTTGTTTTTCAAGGCGTTCACAATGTCTTCTAGTTTCTGCCGCGGCTTTCTTTTTCTCAACAACTTCTTATTGAAACACCGATACGGCACAGACTTCTCGGCGTCGCCGTTAACCTCGCCGGCTTTCCTATCCGATTTGGGAACACAGTTTTTAGTATTTATTGAGCATTGTTCGGTTACTTCCGTTTCCTCCTTTTTGACTAAGCTATCAGATTGCACAATACCGTTGTCACGTTCATCCCAGCCATCTAAATTCTTTTTATCAGAATTAGCGCCATCTACGTCGTTCACTTCGACTTTTACTTTCGAATATTCGACAGCAACTTTTCTGCAACGATTAATATTCGGCGTCGAATCAAAAGGCCTCCGTCTTTTTCGCCAGGCGACGGTCATTTGTAAACTGGACGGTCGATGATAAAAAAAAGTCATCTCGATTGAAACATTACACCTCGGCGTATTTTGTTTCCAGGAATGGTCTCGCTGCCATGGCGAAGACTGTATGGAACTGTTGTCATCTGAAACTGGGTTTAAAAAAAATATCGTTTGCAAAATAGCACATGAAGAATATTTTTGTTCCAAATTGCATCACAATTTTAAAGGCCTGCTTACCACTAAGTGAAGTACTGCTCTCTTGGCGGTGGCCAGATACTGTGCTTGCAGTAGCAGCCGGCGGCCAGAAAGTCTTCCTTGGAACCGACACCCAGGCAACCCGCTCTCCTTCTCTGGCTCTCGCCAATTCCAAGATGAACTTTCCATCTAATAAACGACAATAAAAAATAATCTTACAAATTAGACAACAAAGTGATGCAAGTAACAATAGGCAACAATAAGCGAATCACACGGGCAGCTGATGTCATAAAATGTAAACATAGACTCTCTCATATGCAATAAACAGAGCGTGTCGTAACTACTTCACTTGTAACACTTGACCAATCTGTAAAAACAAACCTTTATAAAACTTGAGCCTTCCGCCAGCCCCAGAAGAAGCGGGACACACAGAAGTGGCTGCCGACGTCTGATAGTTCTTCTCGGAGGCGGCCGCCCCCACATTACCCTCATTAATGATTCCATTCATGCCAATTCTGTTGTGGTGTCCCTCCTCTGTCATTTTGGAACATTTTGACTGTTGACTATTGTTTGGAGGGGTCTGAGACTCTTGAATATGCATTTCATAATTAATAATTCCAACATAACAGCCGACAGGCCGCAGAACAATTTTCATTCAGCATGTTAAAAGCCCTGCTCGAAAAACCAATCAAGCCTAAATCACCGAATACTTGAAGTTTCATTAGTGTCCACCTGCTGACAACATTGCGAAAAACCGATACAAAATAAACAGCTTCACGCTGTTTTTTCCGTTGCACGTATTACACACACAATCATAATGACTTATTCATAGATATTTGCCTGAACTGAGACCAGAATATTGAATGAAAATCGTGAAAAATCCGTTTTTCTTATATGTTAAATTAACTTCAACCCACTTTGATCTCGTCGACAAACTGTACTCTTCTTGCTCTGCGACTCAGTCGATCCAACCCCCTCCCAGTTCATTCACACGCACGTAGCTAGAATCAAACGTAGCCTTCGAGCAACCAAAAGATCTCTATGGTATACTCCTACTGTTTTAAGCTATGCTCCTATGACGTTTGATTTTCTCAGCCTGTTATATTCACGTTCTCGAGTTGACGTTCTCGATTTTCTTAGTGTATTTTTAAATTAATTTGACTATTTCTTCGAAGTAAATCGAACTATTTGCCCAGAGAAAATAAATTAACGTTAACTTGTGTGTGATAACAGCAACCGTTAAAATGAGTGGGAATTCACGCCGTGTAATTCAAGATGATTTATCAAATGTTGAATTTGAAACTAGTGAAGATGTCGAAGTTATTTCATCTTTTGATAATATGGGATTACGCGAAGAACTTCTTCGAGGCATCTATGCATACGGTAAATATTAATTGTGTTTATTATGTGTAGTGTGCAGTAACAATCCTGGGTTATTCTCAAGTTTACATTGTAATATATACAGTCATTAATGCCTAATTTATAATTCCTCTAGCTGTTTTGTTTTCATTAAACAATTATTCGATATTGGGTCGAACAGTAAAAACAATGCAGTTGACAGAATACCGAATATTCGTAATTATAACCTTAATTAAATCTTTACAGGTTTTGAAAAACCTTCAGCAATCCAGCAACGTTCCATAAAACCGATAATGACAGGTCGCGATGTAATAGCACAAGCACAATCGGGAACTGGTAAAACAGCTACCTTTTCAGTTTCGATCCTACAAATGATCGACACCACTGTACGGGAGACACAGGTATTATGTTTGTCACCGACGCGTGAACTTGCCACACAAATACAGAAAGTTATACTGGCCTTGGGAGATTTTATGAACGTGCAGTGTCATGCGTGTATCGGAGGAACAAATCTAGGCGAAGATATCCGTAAGCTAGATTACGGACAACACGTTGTCAGCGGTACGCCCGGAAGAGTTTTTGGTATGTATCTATTTTTTAATAATTTAACATGATATAGTAAGGTGACAAAATGTTAATGGAGCGGCAAAGCGATGAAACTTGTCCGATGCATAAAACAGGTCAAGTGCGAGTCGAACCCGCGAGGAGAGAGTTCGTTTAGGTTTTCCTGTAAACTATGGGGGGATGGTCAATTTTCATCTATTTTCTTAAATAACTATTTTAAAATTGTAAAAAAATATATATTTGGGACCCTTACTACAAGCCTTTTCATTTGATATGTCACGCAATACAGTTTGCCAAACTTTTTTTTTTAATTTCCTAATTTGCCCCCTTTGGGTCACCGATTTGCATACGTGTACCAAATTTCAACTCAATCGGTCCAGTAGTTTCGGAGCAAATTGGCTGTGACAGACGGACGGACAGATATGCGAGTGATCTTATAAGGGTTCCGTTTTTTTCCTTTTCGAGGTACGGAACCCTAAAAACCAAGCCACTTATATTACATTGTGAAGCGTATGACTCACTTCGTAAATTTTGAATACTAATTAAGACATAATATATAACATATATCTGGAATTGAACTTTCAAGATGACTAATTAAGACTTTATCGTTATAACCACACAAGTGTTGGAAAGGGCGCTTTCTCTGTAAACAGTATGATTTGTAATAGAAATATGCTTTTGAAAATAAAACACTCAATTAGTCGTGATTGGTCTAAATTATACGTTTTGTTTTGTAGATATGATAAGACGTCGCACATTACGTACCCGCAATATTAAGATGTTAGTATTGGACGAAGCTGACGAAATGCTGAACAAAGGTTTCAAAGAACAGATATATGATGTGTACCGCTATTTACCACCAGCAACGCAAGTAGTACTTATTTCGGCCACTTTGCCTCACGAAATCCTCGAAATGACTTCAAAGTTCATGACAGATCCGGTTCGAATTCTTGTCAAACGGTAAGTTTCTAATAATTGTATCTTTTACTTTTATGAAATATAGTTGATAATCCCGCAGGAACCTAACGTATTTCCGGAATAAAAAGTATCCTATATATTAATCCAGGTAATAAACTATCTGTGTGTCAAATTTCATCCAAATCCGTTTAGCCGTTTAATATAATATTATTAATTATATTATGTTTTTTTCAGTGATGAATTGACTCTCGAAGGTATAAAACAATTTTTCGTGGCCGTCGAAAGAGAAGAATGGAAATTCGATACGCTCTGCGATCTTTACGATACGTTGACAATCACACAAGCCGTAATTTTCTGTAATACAAAACGTAAAGTCGATTGGTTGACAAACAAAATGCGCGAAAATAACTTTACAGTTAGTTCGATGCATGGAGACATGCCACAAAAAGAAAGAGACAACATCATGAAAGAGTTCAGATCGGGTCAAAGCCGAGTTTTGATCACAACAGATGTTTGGGCCAGAGGTATCGATGTACAACAAGTATCGCTAGTCATCAATTACGATTTACCGAACAATCGTGAATTGTATATTCATCGTATTGGCCGATCAGGAAGATTCGGACGTAAAGGTGTTGCGATCAACTTTGTCAAATCAGACGATATCAGAATATTAAGAGATATCGAGCAGTACTATTCGACACAGATCGACGAAATGCCTATGAATATTGCTGATTTAGTATAATTTTGTATTATTGTTTTTTTAACATTAAGAGTATAGTAAGTGCCATGGATCTGAAAGGCTCGGAAGTTAGATGCAAATGGAGGCTTGCGCAGGTACAGTCGGCTGAAAAACTACGAACTCGCACTATATTTTTTTTTTCCTTTAATCTAAAGGTCTAATTCCTTGCACTAAAGTTATCCATCCTGCTCGTACTTGGTGTGGGACTTTGGGGGTTCTCAGCAGACAAATTATCATCTTGAACAATCAAAGAAACAATAATGGCGTACTAGACTGTACTTTATACCGGGAAAGCGACAATTGACAAGACAACGAACGTTAACCAATCACAGACGAGTACACGTACTGTACCGGTAACTAGGAGGTGGTAGGAATCTTCCTTTCCCACAAAATAACCAAAATATGCATTTGCGACGCTGTTTGTGACTAACTTCAGAACCTTTTAGAACCGTGGGGAGTATTATACTGAATTTATGAGTAAATTATATTGATAGCTCTAAAACTAAGATTAACAAAAAAGTGTAGACCAGTTTCCAATTAGTTTGACCACTTTTATGAGCATAATAAATTATTACACATTTAGGTAGCAAATGAAATTGTTATTACAGTAGCCCTCCGCCTTGTAGCTGTGGGCATTGGGTACAACTATTTGAGGATAATAGCGAATCACGTCAAGGTTTCGTCCTCTTTTTCTAAACCCCAGATAAGGACGCTCTCTGAATTACTGTAATAGGCATGATGACAGATTTTGAAAAACTATTAAGAAATATATATTATTTACCATGAATATCATATTTCTCCAGAGAATGAAGGTTTAGTAGAAAAAAATTACATTTTAATTTTTATTGTGATAACTTATTTGAACATTTATAAATGTAAAAATGGTCAGTGACAAATAGTTGATTGGAAACCGGTGCTCGATACTGGATAATGTAATATTTTTTTATTGAAGTGCTACTAGTGAATTGTATAAAATTGTAGCCGACATTTCAATTTCCGACATGGATAATAAATAAATCATAAGTTATATACAATTGCATGCATTCACTGTACCCCATTGTCATCTATTGGGGTTATTATTCGTAGACAGCCTTAATGACAAACTCGTTACTGAACTAGGACAATACGTGCGCGGAATCTTTTAACAGTATCTTTGTCATAAAGATAATTATTGTTTTTAGCATCCCGTGGAATAAATTCAATGATTTCTTGATATGAAAACTTTATGCATGCGTTGAAATTCTATGCCGAATTTCTGCTATTTTGTGTTGGTACAATACAAAATGGCATAAATTGTCACTTTCAAAAAAACAAAATTATTATTAACAAAACTTTTTTACTGTACAAATCATTTGTTAGCATAAATAATTGTATATTTAATTGAGAACTAATAAATTTGTGTTCCGTATTAAAATAATGTATTTTTTTGAAGAAAAAATCTAGGGTAGAGAACTAAGACCGAAAGTAAAAGAGGAGAAATGGTTCTACGTACTGCAAAATTATTAAATAATGTATCCTTAACCTATCCTAGCACTGGCCTTGTCAAGTTGGATAGGTAAATTCCAGTTACAGTAGAATCTCGATAAGTTAAAATCCAAGGGAAACGTGAAAAAATGTAAGTTGTCGAGTTTTTTACTTATCAAGAGTTGAAGTTGGTGAGGTTGTCAGAGTAAAATTTTTAACTTACCGAGGTTTGTGGATTTTATAGAGGATGTATTTAGTTCAATAGAGGTTACATACATTTTTTATCTATTCATTTAGAATCAATTATTTATTTATTTAAACAAAGAAATCAGTAAAGCGATTTAGTGGAAGACTAAAGTGAAAATCAATTAAGTTCTTGGCAAAACCTTTTCTTTACTTACTTATGATGACTTACTGATAATACTTTAACTTCTGGAGGTCACCAAAGTATTATTTTAAGTTATCGAAGGGCGACGTTCTGAATATTTGTTTAAGTTACCGAGGTTTTGTGATATAAGTAATGTTTTATGCTTTCAGGGGAAGGGAATTCAAAAATTTTTTAACTTATCGAGGTTCTACTGAATATTGTAACTTTTGCAATGTATACCTAATCAATATTTTGGTGAAATAAAAATTATTATTATAATTATTTTTTTCCTTTACTGAACCACACCCAAAATTCAATTTTTTTTATTGATTGATAAAGCGTGAGTCGTATTTAAATAAAAATAATAAATATTTGTGGCTATATTAGGTACTTATGCACGATTTACAACACTTTCCCAAAAATAGTCAACATCCCTATTTATTAGATTGCGGAAAAAAGGAACAAAATAATCATATCCTTTCTGTCATATTATTTCCCATTAATACAAACATTTACATAGTACAGTATAATATATTTTAATTAGCAATATATGCCCCAAAATTCTTTTCAAGAGCAAATTAAAATTTAAATTCTTTATACTTCTTCGCTTGTTTTGAATCGACAGTTTGTTGCCTCTTACGTTTGTTCTGAAAAATAAAAAAGTTTTTATTAAACACCTTAACATTCAAAAATGTTAGTCAATGAGGGCTACTATTTTTTCTATCGTCAGATAGCGCTAGTGTCAAGTGTGAAAAGCCTACATTAACGTTTTAAAATCAGGTAGCTCCATAGACATAGGAATATAGAGCCAGAGCATGACTAGGGTTTTAGACGATGGGGGTAAAGCTGATTAAGGGACGCGACGAAGTGAGTGGTGTCTGCTTGTCATTGGCCGGCCCACTGCGCATGTCTAGTGACATGAAATTTATGTTGGTAGCATGGTGTAAAAAGAAAATTTCCTTTGTATGCAGCACAATGCGTCGACTAATCAAAAATCGACACCGTTCTTACTCCATCCCTATAATTACTAGATCCATGAGTAGCTCTCCTAGCAAAAAAAAAATGAACAATTACCTTTTGTTTAGCGATATGCTCGGCCATCATGTCTGACACATCTTCTTTCTGCAACTGAGACTGCTGTTCCCTCATGCGCTGTTCATATCTCACCGCAATCGCCTCGTTGTCCATGTCCAATTCGGACGGATCCAAAGCCAACTCTACGGTTCCCTCACGCTGATGCGATACGCCTGCGGTAGCGCCGCTGCGTCTTGCTGCTATGACAGCTGGAGGTGGAGCTCCAGCTCCTGTCATATCATAAACATGCGTGGACGCCATCATGGACGTGCCCAATCGTTCGGTTCGTCTTTCTGGCAACACCTGATATAATACCGGTGTTTCACCCCTAAAAAAGATATATCCATGAATTATATTTGCATAATGCAACTAATAAATTTGCCCGTTGTACTATGACATGATGCCATCTATCAATAGGGATGTTGACTATTTAAATAAAAACATAATTTTAATGTTAAGTGGCAGTTTCAATGATACAAATTCTAAAAAACACAATATTTTTCCTAGGAATTTAATATCTTTAATAAGTAAAACGTAATTAAAACACTCTCAAGTCACGTGACAACGAATACCAATCAGAGTACTTGACGTCACTGGCTCATCAACATCATCAGATTCTGTTTACGCTGTCAAAAGGCTTCATTGTTTGGTTAGTATTTAGAGTATGTAATTTATTCGAACAGTTCTACGACAACAATTACTAAAAAATCTATCACCTCATCAGTTTAGCAGCGTTTATGAGCCTATGATGTCACTGCAGCCACGTGACAAGTATTGACGTTTCGGAGCGAAATTTGAAACGGAATTTAAAATACATGATTTTTAAAGCTTGAGTCGCATTTAAAAAATTATAATAAATATTTATGGTTATATTAGGTACTTATGCACGATTTAAAATACTTTACCAAAAATAGTCAACATCCCTATTGCTAATCAAAAACAAACTAATTTGTTTAAAAAGAAAATTACATCTACCAGTACCTATCTATATATTTGTTGTACGTGTTTTTTTTTAACGTTATTAATAAGATAAAACAGTTATAATTACCCTTCCATTTCGTTCTCAATCTTTTTCTTCCTCAATTCAATAGTATCGGGTGTTTCCATTCCAGCTCCAACGCTGCTAAGACCGCTCGGAGTCACCAGTCCTTCTGCAGGTGTTGCAAGGCCATCTCCGGTAGCATCGGCACTTAAACCTTCCCCATCGCCTTCACCTTCCTCCTCGCTTTCATCGCTTGATTCTTCTGATTCGCTTTCTAATTCACCCCATAGTGTTCGGTCAACATCGGCGTCATCAGGACCATCCTACAATTTTATATTAAATTAAAAAAAAAATCCATATTGATATTAGTATCTATTATTTTTAATTTCAATAATAAATTTGCAGGAACTTGGATCATATGTTTATTATAAATTAATATAATTAATTATTTCGTTTCGATTTATATTAAATCTTCCTCAGACATCATAATTAATTCACAATAAATATGATAATATTATAATAGAAATAGAACTATTAAATATAAATAATTTTTCATACTGGTTACAGTCAATATGAAAAATTATTTATAAATTAATAGTTGCGTTATAATATTATCATATTTATTGTGAATTAATTATGATGCCTGAGGAAGATTCAATATAAATCGAAACGGTGCTGAAATAATTAGTTGTATTAATTTATAATAAACATATTTAATTCACTTTCCTGCAAATTTATTATTGAAATAAAAAAAAATGTTTATATGAAGTGAGCTTATGATATGTGAAATAAAATAACGGTTTAGTGTTCAAGATTTTCCACTTACATCGATGTTTGATAACTGCGATCCAAAAACGTCGCCATATAACGGTTTGCCGTTTTCATCGACAGGCGGTTTGCCCCAACCTCCAGCATGGTATCCGAATGAACAATTTTCAGGAATGGGTGCATTCAGACCGGGTATTTTTAAATTGGGATAGCTCGGCGGAGGTCCGTAGCGTTGCATGGCGATTAACCACGGTGGCGGAACTTTATTGCTGCTTGGTCCAACCGGCATGCCGAGAGCAGTTCTTAATTCTTCAGATAAATCGCCTGGTTTCTTCTCTTTGAGACGAGTTTCGAATTCCTTGCCTTCATAGTACAAATCTCCGTGGATTGTCATTTTAGGTTTAGTTTGCCACCTAGAAATTACATTATGTTATTAGAACACTATATTATTAGTTAGTCGGTGGGGGAAATATTAACTGATAACAGTAATGGTAAACGCATACAAATGTTCAAATAAAAACATAATTTTAACTTTAAGTGGTAGTTTCTACCATAGAAATACTAAAAGACACTATATTTTTCCTTATTTTTAAGGAATTTAATTAATATTTAATAAATAAAACGTAATTAAATCATTCTCAAGTCCCGTGACAACGAACACAAATCAGAGTGCATGACGTCACTCAGTCATATACATTATCAGAGGCTGTCATAGCGAAGGACGCTGTTCACGCTGTCAAAAGGCTTCATTGTTTGGTTAATATTTAGTGTGTAATTTATTATTTATTTATAGGAAACGTCAAATTACATATAATTATAGCAACAACTAACAGCGTTTATAACTATATGATGTCACGACAGTCACGTGGCAAGTAAAGGCGTTATAGAGCGAAATTTGAAACGGAATTTGAAATACGTGAATGCTAAAGCTTGAGTCGTATTTAAATAAAAATATTAAATATTTGTGACTATATTAGGTACTTATGCACGATTTAAAACACTTTCCCAAAAATAATCAACATCCTTATTACATAAAATCACTTAGATAATTATAATTACTCACTTAAAGAATGCGTCGTGAAGTTTTTGGTAATCAATATCGATTTTTCCAAGTTTCGGCCTCGCGCGTTCCCTCATTTTTGCTTTCAACGTTTTGGTTTCTTCTTTGTCTTGTAACGACGCACGCATTTCCATTATTCCTGTTTTTTTGATAAATTCCGGTAAATTGAACGGCGGTTTTTCAATACCCCTTTTGCCTTGGAGATACTTCCTCTTAAAACACCAATGTCTAGGCACCTGCACCGTGTTTCGGTGAGCCTTTAACTGTACGAGGAGTTTCGGATCTCGTGCCGTAACATCATGCATTTCCACAACATCTGGTCGAGAAACCAATTGTTTCAATTCAGCTACACTCAATCGGGTAAGTTTCTTCAATTTTCTTTTTGACAGTTTAGTTTTTTCATCAACTTTTTTCTGAAACAAAAATCCCAATATAAATTTTGCGTACGCCAATGAATTACGATCGGAGCGATCATCATCAATTTTCACAAACACCACATATCGTACATTCATCTCTGTCATATTACCGTTTGTTGAGTATGTGCGAGAGAGATAAACAATGAAAGCAACTAATCTCAAACAAAAAATAGGTGAGGCCGTCATCTACGAATCTGTCAAAATCATTAAAAAAAAAGTATTTTTTAATATTTTAAATGCGTGCAATGAGTTTTTACTAGTTTTAAATAAAAATGGATCCGCCTCTAGTTTTGTGCAATAGTTTAATAAAATGGTTACAAAGTTTAGGAGTAGAAGGACCTCAAAAAAATGCCACTGAAATAAGTGATGGTGCAGCAATTGCTCGTGCATTGGCCCAAATAACTCCGGAATATTTCAATTCTACATGGATATCGAAAATCAAAACTGATGCCGGTTCTAATCATCGTTTGAGAGTCAGTAACATGCGAAAGATTGTCGATGCTGTCACCGAATACTTTCATGACATACTGAACCTGAACGTCATCGATGCTGCTAAACCGGATGCAAAGAAAATCGGAGAACAGGCTGATCCCATGGAGCTTGGGAAATTATTACAACTAGTTTTAGGTTCGTATTTGGAAATGCTTGTCCATTAACGTAGTATGGGAATATCGATTCGAGACAGGGACTTCGTAGCAATTATGTTCGAATAAAGCGATTGCGAATTGAAGATAAAGTATTCAGGGTTTGATTAAGAAATGTAATCATAAACAATGTATAACTGATAGGTTTAAATACTTAATTTTAACTACGACAAGGCCACAAATTTTGTGTATAAATTGACAGAATAGTGTATACAATGAAGATATTAAAAAAAAGAGAAGCAAGTCAACCAAGTTTTGTTAAAAATTTGTTGCTAAATCTTATTGACGCCTATTTCAAAAATCGAAAAATTATTCTCCCACGATTACTAGTATTTTTCTTTATTTGAAAGTCCAACTTTAATGGCTGTAATTTTAATGCTGAGTTGCACAAAACAATTGGATTTGACAATGACCTTAGATTGTCATAATATTAATTACAATTTTTATATATGTAAAAGCAGTCTAATGTATTCAAACTCCCTGTGACGTACAACATTAGATTCACACAAAAACAAATGCTTGATCTACTCAGAAACAGTTTGTTTTTCAAGTCAAATTTTGATTGAAATGCGTTTGAAAAATGTCGTTTCGAAATAAAAATTATGCAAAAAAAACTATGTTAAATACGCAGTTTAAAAAAAATATCATTTCAATCGATTAATTATTTTTCGATCAGAATCGAATTAAAATTCTAAAATGCTTTTCTTTTGAGAAATATGTGTGTTCACAATCTAAGGTCATTGCACTAGACTCGCATTCGGGAGGTCCGGGTTCGATTCCCGGCGAGGGCAGATGTGGCTGGGACTTTTTCCTACTGCCTTTCGCCGAGAAACGGTAATTCCTGTACCGGCCATCTTGATTGAGGTTTTCCATGGTTTCCCTCAATTAATTCCAGATAAATATCGAGGTGGTTCCTTATTTGAGGCCATGGCCGATTACCTATCAAACTCCTAGTTCAAAAAATTACCTACCTTATCCTAATTTCCTGTAATTCCTTCATTCGCCCATTGCTATTATATAAGTTGAAGTTTAAGAAATGTAGAAAAAAACGGGAAGTGGTAAAATGAAAAATAGTAATGGTGCGAATGGCGTCTGTTATGACATAAAGTCGAGAAACGGACGTTAAACGCATTATTATTATTAATCTAAGGTCATTGTCAAATCAAATTATTTGATAATCCTTTCTGCAACCCAGCATAAATGTACTTGAAAAACAAACTATAATTTTTTGCGTCATTGGGAAATGATATAAAATTAATGATACCCCGCCAATGAACATCCTTATTAAAAATATTGGTTCGTGGACGGGATATGTGATAAACATATACTTAAATATGTGTCTTTGAATAGGTCATGCTCATTCGAGCATATAATCATGGATCATTATGCTTCTGATTAACGCACACACATTATTAATGCTGTAAGATTCTACACAGAGAAAGTCGGTTTCATTTGTAACTTTCTGATATATTTTTAGTTAATGTGTGTTTTATAATCAATAAGTACCTTGGAAATTATTAAAAAAAAGACGGCCGAAACATTGCAAACAAACGACTGTTAAAACAAAAGAACGACAGAAACAAAAAGTGTATTTGGTTGAAAAATGGCTAATGTCTTTACAGGTTGTGCTGTGAATTGTGAAAAGAAACAAAAGTATATCACTCAAATTATGGACATGGAGGAATTAGTTCAGCAGAGTATAATGCAAGCAATACAATCATTGGAGGGAGCGACGAGGGGAGAAGGACCGTTTTCGATGAGTCTTATTAGCGGAATCGAATTCGATTCTCGACTTCAAAAGCTCGCGGCTGACCTTGAAACTGCTAATAACGCTAGAGAAGAATTGGCACAGCGATGTCACGAATTAGAATTACGGGTTAGAACATTTAATTAATTAACGCTAGTCTTTAGATCGTTTGTTAATTTATGGAGTATTGATTTATTTAATGATTATGCACATTTCATCGAATTTTTAACTGCATTTTTGTTATGCACAATGAAAATGAACTTAAAAAAAGCTAAAGTCAGAGAAACACTGATCAATTTCTTGAAGTTATAAATTATAACGTCAAAAGTGTTTGATTACAAATAACTATTAGTTAATACTGACGTCACGTGTGATTTAATTAGCACAGCAACTTAAACAATTGCGCTTTAATGTTTCTCATATTTTAGAGTTTATTTTCGTTGATAATGACTAAAACAAATGATTGATTTGCAGGTTGCTTCTTTGTCAGAAGAAAAATCGGTACTGCAAACTGAAAATCTAAGTTTAATACATCGATTAGAAGAAATTGAAGGCTATTCGGCCGATATTCCTTTGACAAGTTCACGTTCGATGGAATTACGAAAGCAAGTCGATATGTTAAAAGAAGATTTATACAAAATGGAAACTTCACGCGACGATTATCGCGATAAAGCTCACGAATATGAAAAGCAAATATCGACGCTGCAAGAAAGAGCTGACGAACTTCAAGCAGCAGCTGATAAAGCGATGCAATTGAAAGACGAAGTTGACGCTTTGACCGAAACGGCGGCTAAAGTTCAAACAATGGAATTAGCGTTAGCGTCTTACAAGAAAAAGTTAGAAGAATATTCTGATTTGAAGAAGCAAGTTAAAATCCTCGAAGATAAAAATAACGAGTATTATCAACAAAATCTGAAATACGAGGAAGATTCCAACAAAGTTACCATTTGGAAATCACAGATCGATTTGTATAAAAAACAATTGGCAGAAGTACATCAAAAACTAGACGAAGAAACACAGAAATACGATAAAACTGAATTTGAAAACAAGAAACTCGAAACGAAATTGCTCGCCGCTCAACGAGAAAAAGATAATCTTGTCGCTGAACGAGATGCATTAAAAGAAACAAACGAAGAGCTTCGCTGTAAAATGGGAAACGCCAAACTCGACGGTTCGGACGTAGCCGAAGAATTGGCTACTCCGGAATTAAAAGAACGCATCGCGTATTTAGAAAAGGAGAATAGAATGTTAAAAAGCGCTTCTACTATTGATCCAGCTGCATCGGCTGCTTTACTAGAAGACGCTACGTCGCGTCAAGAACAATTGAGAAGTCAGTTACGAGTGAGCAACCAACGAATACTGGAACTAGAAGCAAAACTTGAAGAAACTAACACTGCTGGTAATAGTGAAATATTAAAACAAAAATATACCTCGCTTCAAGAAGCTTTAAATGCGAAAGAAGCCGAACTACAATCAATGAAAGAAGAATATAAAAAGTGTTTGAAGAAAGCACAAGATATTGTTCGAGCAACGACCACTCGCGGAAATACCGAAGAAATTTTGAATCAAGTCCGATCGGAACAACGAGCGGGCGGAATGAAGGAAGCAGAAGAAAGACTTATGACGACAGCGTTTTATAATTTAAGTGAGAAATGTCAAAGAGAAGTCGTCGACCAAAGACTGGCAATACTAAGTGCCGGACAAGGGGCCACATTTTTATCGCGACAGAGACAACCTACATCTCGTCGTTCATTGCAACCTTATAAGCTTAAATAATACACACTGTAAATTAAATTTTGAAATTTACCTATGACAGTTGTTAACGCTTTTCAGAAGTATTTTAATTTTTAACGTTGTGTTTAGTTTTATTGAAAGTTTTTATTTAGTGTTTTATGCGATTCAAGTCCATTAAAAGTTTTAATTTCTATTCAATTATATATTTGTTTTTGGTTTTTTCAATATTTTTAAATACCGATAGCATAAAAAACGTACCCTCCCAATAACGACAGTAGAAAATATTCCGTCTGTGCTATTATCACTTATGATAGCAAAAATAGAGGCTATAATAAATAATATAAACAGGGTTCGCTCGTCACATGGTTCTAAAACCATCTGTGAGTTATGGTTGACTCAAAGTTAGTTGTTTTATTTGTAAGATTAACTTTGATAACTGTGCTAACGGATGTCTTACTTATAATAGTCCTCCTATTACTAAATCAATATTTGCGTTTATTTTCTGTTTTCTAAAGTCACGAATTATTATTATTAAAAAATATCGTTTGGTTTCTGAATTATAAAGTAGTGAAGGGAGACAATAATCAAAAAATAAATAAACCCGATTTTTTTTTGTGTAAACTTTAAAATAGTGAATTATTCAATGCTGTCTACGACGAGTTATTGTATATTGTGCAATTTTAAAATGTATTAGATGAAAAATTTGTAACAAAATATATGTAAATATATATTTTTGAGACAATATAATTTTAATATTCAGTAAGTACCGTTATTTATTTTTTTCTTTCAATAAAAGTTTATATAAAAACCAGTCAAGTGCGAGTCCAACTCGCGAGAAGAGGGTTCCGTACTTTAAGACTTAAGATTGTCGTTTTTTTAGGCCCAGTAGTTTCGGGGGGAATGGTCAATTTCCGTCTGTTTTATTAAATAACTTCAAAACTATTTATCTTAAAATTATAAAAAAAATCTAATTGACATTTTCACAAGCCCTTTCATTTGATATGTCACGCGATATAGTTTGCAAAACTATATTTTTTAATTTTCTAATTTGCCCCTTAAAAGTGGCCCCATGTTTCAAATTCATTTATTTACGTTACACGCCCGCCTTTGGGTCACCGACTTACATACGTGTAACAAATTTCAACTCAATCGATCCAGTAGTTACGGAGCAAATTGGCTGTGACAGACGGGCGGACAAATAGACACGCAAGTGATCTTATAAGGGTTCTGTTTTTTTTTTTTTTTTTAGGTACGGAATCCTAAAAATACACAATGTCTTCGTATATGGTGGTGTTGATCCAATAGAATGTCACAGTAAAGGAAGATTTGGTTGAGGATCAATAAATAAATAAGCTTTACCAATTTTGCTGGTGGCCAACGTTTCGAAAAATTTATTTTCATCTTCAGGGCCTTAAGCTGATCAAATGGTGGTAAATTGTTTTAATCATGTATACCAGGGGTGGCCAACTATTCTGTATATAAGATCTACTTTTTATCTTAAAAGTGTGTCGCGATCGACTTGTCATAGGCGTAGTCTAAAAGCCAATTCAGACTAGCCGTTCTCGGTTATGATTCACCGGTCCGGTTGGGAGCTCGACCAATCAGGGCGTAGTCGTTCCCGATTGCGGTTCGGTTCGAGCGTTTAGGTTCAACTCTAATTTCAACCGGACCGTTCGCAACCGTAGCCAATGAGAACGCTTGCTGGAGTCACTATTGTAAACACAACTCCACTTGTTTTTGTTGACGTTTAACTACACCTCAAACGTCAAATCATATTTCGAAATTGCGCATGCGCACCGAGAATAATCGTAGAACCGAATCGGGATAGTGTGAGCAACCTAGATTAATCGAAAACTGAACCGGACCGGTGAATCGTAACCGAGAACGGCTAGTCTGAATTGACTTTAAGGAGGAAGAAGGGGTGTGAAATGCATACCATGTTTATACACTGTGTTTCAGTATAAGGTGCATCCCAGCGAGGTATGGGTAGATAAGTAAAAAATATGATTAAAACTATTTTTTATTTTTTAAATCACTTATTAAGTTTTCGAGATAAAGGGCCAAAAAACTCACGTCCAGGGAATTTAAGAGAACATGGATAATTATTAACAATATTTATTAGTTCAAAGTAGCTACAGATCGGCCAAAATTGACCTCGCGATTGACTTGTTGGCCACCCCTATCATGACGTATACTATTAGAACAATTGACCACAATTTGACCAGTTTAAGGCCCTGAAGATGAAAATAAATTTTTCGAAACGTTGGCCACCAGCAAAACTTTGGTAAGGCTTATTTATTTATTGATCATCAACCAAATATTCCTTTACTGTGCCTAAAAATACATATTTAAATAAATACCTCAGTTTCTTCTGCATCTTCTTGTTTGAACTGATCGTCATCGACAGCCATTGTGGGTACGCGAGCCGTTGTTGGGGCGGCGGCTTTTATTTCAGTTTCTCCAGTAGCCGGTTCCTTGTCCGCAATACGGAATGCTTCGAAAATACGATGGAATTGTCTGTACATTGGCGCCAGTTCATGTAAGCCTAGTGATTCTTGGATATATCTAAAAGAGAAAAAAAAAGTTACTATTTTCTATATTGTTGTGCATAATTTGGAGGACTAGGTGATTATAGTTTTCTGCATTGCACATAATTTAATTGTTCATTCAAAGACTTATTAGTGTATTTGCCATATGGCAACATACACTATTGGCGTCGGTCGGATGGCGGGACCTAGGGGTCGGACCAAAATTTCTCGACGTTTCATAACCTCCTAAACACATTGGCACCATTTTTGAAAATGTTTATATATATATATATATATATATATATATATATATATATATATATATATGTGTGTACGGGCAATAACTTTCGAAAGAGTTAATTGATTTTAACGAAATTTGGACCACGTGTTGAAATCTATCACCGCAAGAAGCCTATTTAAAATGGGCGTAATCGGGCCATTTTAAGGGTAGTTTTTAGGGGTTTTTGGGCCCCAAAATTCCGAAAAAATTCTCAGAATCGTTTCAAAATTGATATTTAACCTGTCAGTAGCAATTAAAAAGTGCCCCTAAAATTTTAATAAAATGGCCTCAACAGGACCGGACTTACAAATTTTTTGAAAACACTAATTTGCAGATAGTGATTTATTTATTGAAGGGTGTCTTTAATTCGGTGTAGACGTTAGATTGATAATAATAATACAATTAAGAAAAAAAATGTTATTTTAAGGGGTGTATTAAGGGGTTAAATTTTTTATTTTGCCCAAAAACAAACTTAATTTCACATAATAAAACTATAAAACCACACGGCCCTATACAAGCAAATACACTATATTGTCGGCAGGGTTTTGGCACTGCGACCCGGGTTTTTGTCCATGGTATAACAACATTTTTACAAGAGCAGCTGAAACAATGACCATTTTTAGTGAGTGATATCCTACCAAAATTGCGTTTTTGTGTTTAAAGACAAATAGACACCACAAGAGCAGAAAGTTTGTAATAATTCCGTTTTTAAAAAATATTTTTACGGTTGATGTTCAAACTATTTTATTTTATTGAACATCAACCGTAAAAATATTTTTTAAAAACGGAATTATTCCAAACTCTTTAAGGGGTTATAACCCCTTAAAGAGTTTGGAATATTTTCGATTTTCGATTTTTCAAGCCCCAACTTTGTATATAAATATACAAAGTTGGGGCTTGAAAAATCGAAATTTTTTTTTTGAATATTCTGAAAGTACATACTTTCGAAAATATCTGTGCAAAATTTCATCCCGATCGGATCACTGGTTTTCAAGTTTTGTAAATTTGACTGAACAAATGTTTCGGATGCATAAAGTTGACACAAAACTTTAAACGCGATTATCTCGGAATGCGTTTTTTTCAAAAGTACTGTTGCGGTGAACGTGATATCTCAAAAACTTTTCAACCGATTTTCAAATTTTTTTTTAAATATTCGTATTTAAGATCTGGTGTACCTGAACGATTCATTTTTCATCCGAAAATTTTTATTTTTTTGCAATGAATTTTTTTTTTGAAATTTTGACCACTAAAAAAATCGATTTTTCCTGTCAACGTGGTTTTTTTATTGAAAAAAAATTTTTTTGGGATACCGAATCGTTCAAGTACACCACAATACATTTTTCTTAAATAATTTTTTTACTTTTTTGATTTCGGTTGAGCGGTTCCCCTTGGAGAATGTTCACCGCAAGCCTCTGCAAAAAAAAAGCGCTGCGGGGCATGGGCCATAACTCCGACAATTTTCAAAATTTTTTCGAAACTCAAAGTGTTTTTATTTCTTCGATAGTACTACTAGAACACTGTTTTGTTTTTTCCGATAAAATTTGCATAAAACCCTTTTAAAAAATCACGAACTTAGCTCACTTTTTCGCCCCAACTTTGTATATAACCCCTTTATGAACAATTGTTTAACTAAAATTTATATTTACATGTGTATTTTAACTTTTATATCTACTTGATCAAAACATTTAATAGTTATAAAGCTTGAAAAAGTCCCAAGTAAGGGACGAAACGTCGTTATAAATAACAAATAAGTGTTTACTTAAAAAGTCCTTTTTCCCGACAAATCATTTTTATATTAATGTATTACATTTCTAGAAAAAATATACTTACTCTATTTCAACGTCAGGTTCGCCGGTTTCCTTATTTGTTTTCGCGTCTTTAGATTCAGTTTTCTTTTCATTTCTTTCTTGTTGTCGTTGCACTTTACGGGCCTTCTTCCTCTTCTTCTTACGTTTATTTTTGCTGGCGCGCGTAGTTTTTTCTTGTCGATCATTACGATCTAATACAGATTCCATTTGATCACCATCGGCTTCCCCTTCATCAGAATCAGCATCCAAACCATATGAAATAACTGCTGGAGGAGCAACATCTGCTGCTGTGGTTCGTTTTTCAACTATGAACAAATAAAAACATTTAAAACATAACATTCACATTACATTTTTCTATTTTAGAACAGTACAATGAACGCAAAATATGTATATACAGTACACGTTCACCAACCCGACAACAGAATTGGATTAGTGGAAATATTGGATTACAGGATGTAAGCACGGACTAAAACTTTAACTATTAAAAAAGTGTTCTTTTAATTTCTTTTTTGTTCCTAAAGTCAATAAAACCCGGGTCGCAGTGCCAAAACCCTGCCGACAATATAGTGTATTTGCTAATACAGGTATTGTGGCTTTATTAAATGAAATTAAGTTTGTTTTTGGACAAAATAAAAAAAAAATGAACCCCTTAATACACCTCTTACAATAATAATTTTATTAGTTGAAATATTGTTATCAATCCAACATCAGCACCAAATTAAATACGACCTTCAGTAAGTAAATTCGTATATGCAAACTGGTGTTTTCATAAAATTTGTAAGTCCGGTCCTGTCGGGCCGATTTGCTTATAATTTTAGGAGCACTTTTTAATTGCTACTAAAGGGTTAAATTTCAATTTTGAAACGATTCTGAGAATTTTTTCGGTATTTTTGGGCCCAAAAACTTTTTTCAACCCCTAAAAACTACCCTTAAAATGACCCGATTGGGCCCATTTTAAATAGGCTTCGTGCGGTGATGGATTCCAACATGTACGCCAAATTTCGTTAAAATGAATTAACTCCTTCGAAAGTTATTGCCCGCACATATAAATATATATATATATATATATATATATATATATATATATATATATATATATATATATATATATATAGACATATATATATATATAAACATTTTTAAAAATGGTGCCAAAGTGTTTAGGAGGTTATGAAACGTCGAGAAATTTTGGTCCGACCCCTAGGTCCCGCCATCCGACCAACGCCAATAGTGTATGTTGCTATATGGCAAATACACTAATAATACATATTTAGAATACATAATGCATTATTGAATGTTTTAACAATAAAACAATTTTTATTTTTATAACACAAACAACGTGACGTCTCTCCTTCTCAGATTACAGAGTCAAACGACTCCTCAAAACGTCGGCGAATGGAGAAGTATTTGTCAAGTAAACACGCGTGTCGGATTACAGAACGCAATATCGTAAAAATGTCGGATTATAAAGCGATTTTTCTAGACCTCTACAAACTTGAAAAACAGCGGATTACTAGACGTGTCGGATTAACGAACAGCGGATTAATTATTGTACTTTAAATTGGAATTTTAAAACAGCCACAACCAAGTTTCAGTAATTTTATATACTTATTTGAGTGCAACTGTATCAGTACTTATAGAATACCTGGTAAAAACTTCGATTATCAATTGGTTTGCAAAAAAATTGACCCACAGTCAAGACTATAAACTTACTATTCTGAGGCTCATCAGCATTGACACCCAGTTCTTGCGCCCGCTGATCTTTAAAAGCCAAAGCTTGCTCTAAAGCTTGAGGTAGAACAACGTCAGTCAACCCGCTGTCCGGCATCTGAGCTGGTTTTTCTACTCTCAAAGTCAACAAAGACGGCAGCTGCTTATCCGAAACTTGTACTGATGAAGGTTGTGAATTGTTTGAAGACGGTCCACTTACTCCAGGAGGCGCTGAAGAATCATCTACTCCTGGAGGAGCTACATGAAAATTATAAAAATAGATTATAGATGTTGGTCAACTATGAAAATAAATATGTTCAAACGTCGTGTTGTTTTGTGTATTTCTAACTTACCCATCATTTCTTCTGGGCCCGTACCTGGTGGTCTCATATTAGGGTTCCAATTTGGAGGAGGTGCATTCATTGGAGGAGGAGCATTCATTACTGGGGGCGGTGCATTCATAACGGGTGTCGGTGGCGGTGCTGTCATAACAGGAGGCGGCATGAAGTTAGTATTCAATAAGCTCGGAATTGCTGATGTTACGTTTGGTGGAGGCGGAGGAGGAGGTACTAGGGTTACGCTAGGGTTCGCCACGGGCGGTACAGACATCATTTGAAGTTGCATTTCAGTTTCGTGTTCTGTTAGGGATTCTTTTTGCATTTCGTGTAAAGCTGACTGCTGTAAACGTAGTAGTTCTTCTTGACGTTGCTGTTCTAACATCATTTTCTGTTGATGAATACGATGATTCATCTGGAAGATTTCAAAAGATTGTGCGTTTTATTAATATTACTTTATGCCACTTACACATTTTTTATACTATACTTATCGGATATTAATAGAGTGCTTAAAAAACGGTTAACCTTAAAATAGTGTTTTTTTTATAAATAAACTACATTTACCTCGTTCGTGTTATCTTCCATTTTTATAACTTAACTTTATGAACTATTTACTGTGAATAAACGACCGGTCAACTTTATTTTTATATCATGGTTTGATAATCTATACTTTTTAAAAGAATTCAATTACAACGTTTGGATATTTTTGACGCTTCGACTATTTTTACATCCGCCATGTTTTACTATACGATCTAGGAGCTATAAAATTATAGACACAAAATTAACCATTGACGTGATTGATGGGGTTAATTTTTCGAATTTGAATTTCGACATAACCTGCTCTGTCAAAGAAAGCAACCGGTTTAGTGTATAAAATTTTTGCGCAATAAAATAAACCACATTATGGATCGAAGTTTTCAAAGTCCAAATTTAACAAGAAGCCCATTTTCACCTAAACCACGGCAAGGCCTAAGTTCTCTTAAACGACAGTCTTCAGTTTTACCGGGATTTAAAAAATCTTCGTAAGTATACATTTTAAATGTTTGAATTGCCAGTTAGTTATTTAATAATCTTTTTTTAGACGTTATAGTGTGTCTGGCAAGTCAACACAGTCTGTACAAATAATTGCGAAAACTCCGTACCATACCGTTGAAACTTTTGGTGCACCTTTACCAGTTTTAATTACAGAAGCTCTCACATTTGCTGACCGTAAGTTCGTCGCAAGATAAAGTCTAGTTTATTGTTAGAATCAGTGATTATGTCATTCAATTCTTTTAGGTAATACAATTGTGACAGCTCACATTTCTAGCTGTGGTTATGCTTGGGTAGTTTGTGGCCGAAGACTTCTTATATGGCAATACAGAACGCAGTCGCGTTCTTTGTCTACACAGTGTTATGAATTGACGTTACCACAAAGTGACCTTGTTCATCGCGCTGACCTCGTCTGTGTTATACCTCCGGAATGCGGCAATCAAACTCCGGCTTGTCTGGCGGTATCACCGGAAGGAGTTGTAAGATACTGGCCTTCAATTTTACATGAAGGTACGATCCACCAAATTGATTTATTTATTGTAGATTATGAACGCTTGACGACTAATGTCATGAAATTAGGTAATTTATGGAGGGCCCCTAACGGTATGATATAATACGTTTCCAGGTGTTTCTGTTGAACAAACCATCGAGCTCCATGGCCAGGAATGTGATACAGTTATACATGTTCCACCTTTGGGCTGCGTCCTGGCAACTACGACGTGCACCGTTGTATTATTACAACCTAGCGCACATGCCGGTCGACATACCGTGACTAGTCGGATGCTAAAACCTCCTGCAGGATGGCTTGGAGGCATTGGTCGCCGAATATCTTCGTTTATTTTTGGTCCTATGTCAACACAACAAACTACAGAAACGGTATGTTGATATTAAATTAACGTTTTTACTAGATGTGTTCTGAGCTGCTAAAGCGTGTTTTAATAACACTGAACTCTTTGAACTCAACTGCGAGTTGAACTTGATTTTAGTAGTTGAAGCAATGCAAAAAGTTTGAAAATTTGACCAACAAACACGCAGCTTTGCCCGTAGAGCTCTTTATTACCAACACATGCTTTGGTAGCTTAAAATTTCCCAACAAACACACCTACTATTTTGTGGACGAATTGATGGCGCCACAATCTAATGCGATCTGGTTAGTTGTTACCAAGGTCATTAGAAATACACTGGCTACCTCGTTAATTAATGACGTCAGCTGGAAGACCATTCATATTTTTATCCACCACAGAATATTAATTGACAGTCTATTGCTGGGTTGCAGAAAGGATTGTGAAATAATTTGATTTGATAATGACCTTAGATTGTGATAATGTATAATTAGTTTTGATACATGCAAGAGCAGTCTAATGTCGTATTCAAACTCCCTGTCATGTACAACATTAGATTGTATTCACACGAAAACAAATGCTTGATCTACACAGAAAAAGTTCGTTTTCCAAATCAAATTTTGATTAAAATGCGTAGAAATTTGTCGTTTCGAAGTAAAAATTATTCAAAAAACTACGTTAAATTCACGTATACACAAATAAATAAATATTATTTCAATCGATCAATTATTTTTCGAACAGAATCGAATTAAAATTCTACAATGCTTTTCTTACGGAGGAAAATCTGTGTTCACAATCTAAGGTCATTGTCAAATCAAATTATTTGACAATCCTTTCTACAACCCAGCATACTACTATCCAACGGAACGAGATCACCTCTGTATCTAAGAACCTTGAGCTGTCACATGAAATAATTACTGTTTCAAGGTTATTTTTAATCTATTACAGTATAAAACGAATATGCGTTTTAACGTTATTATTTTTGATAGAAATTGGTAAAGATGTGCACATCTCTTGAATACGGAGAATGGAATGTCTACGTTCTGGCCGGTCATTTGTTGCAACGGTGGTCGTTGGCCACCAGTGACCTGTCCGTTAGCAGCGGAGATGTTAGTTCTCCCAGTTCTACTGGCGAACAGCTGACGTATGAATGCGACGTGGGTCGTATGATGCGAGAGGCTTTCCACGCAGCACTTTGGGATGCAGTTGCCGGTCCTATTTCAACAAATCCCAATTCGGATGTGCGAGATGCAGACGTGTGGTTACTTGATATGGAAATTAGAGGATCTGAATTGGTGCTTCTCGGGGCTGCTGTTAATACGCAGAGATCACCGCAATTGCACTATGCTTTAGGTGAGTTTGACACTAGAATTAGAATTAAAGGTAGGGGTCAAACGGTAGACACTGCGACCTCTAAGGTCTAGAGTTTGACACTAAAGTAAATCCAGAAAAAAAATTTGACAAAACTTAAGATTGAATTAACAAAGAGAGATTGGTGCTGAAAAGTGAAAAATCGCCGATTTTGACCAATTTTTGTATCTTCTGAATTATTACATTTTGAACAATACGTGTCATTCACATTGTAGTATGATTTTACTCACGTATTTTCAAGTTTTTAGTCCCTCACGCAAAGTGTCTCCTATGCTGCTCAGCCATTGGAAAAACCTGTTTGACAACGTTTTAGGCTCAGTAGTTTCGAAGATAGGGGAGGAATGGTCAATTTCCATCTATTTTCTTAAATAACTTTAAAACAATTTATTTTAAAATTATAAAAAAAATATACTTGAGACCTTTACTACAAACCCTTTCATTTAATATGTCACACGGTACAGTTTGCAAAACTTTTTTTTTAAATTTCCTGATTTGCCCCCAAAAAATGACCCTCATGTTCAAAATCCGCCCAGTATATTCTTAGGAGCGATCCTATAAGGGTTCCGTTTTTAGTGTATTTGCCATAAGGCAACATACACTATTGGCGTTGGTCGGATGGCGGGACCTAGGGGTCGGACCAAAATTTCTCGACGTTTCATAACCTCCTAAACACTTTGGCACCATTTTTGAAAATGTTTATATATATATGTATATATATATATATATATGTGCGGGCAATAACTTTCGAAAGAGTTAATTGATTTTAACGAAATTTAGTCCACGTGTTGAAATCCATCACCGCAAGAAGCCTATTTAAAATGGGCGTAATTGGGGCATTTTAAGGGTAGTTTTTAGGGGTTGAAAAATGTTTTTGGGCCCCAAAAGAACCGAAAAATTTCTCAGAATCGTTTCAAAATTTACATTTAACCCTTTAGTAGTAATTAAAAGATGTCCCTAAAATTTAAATAAAATCTGCCCGACAGGACCGGACTTACAAATTTTATGAAAACACTACTTTGCAGATAGTGAATTATTTACTGGAAGTTGTATATAATTTGGTGTAGAAGTTCGATTGATAATAATATTGCAATTAAGAAAATAAATGTTATTTTAAGGGGTGTATTAAGGAGTCAAATTTTTTATTTTGCCCAAAAACCAACATAAGTTCGCATAATAAAACCACACTGCCTGTATTATCAAATACACTATATTGTCGGCAGGGTTCTGGCACTGCGACCCGGGTTTTTTTTTCCTTTTGAGATACAGAACCCTAAAAAAATGGTCTCAATCAGAGATCCCCCACCTCTGATCAGTGATCATCCTTTGTAAGACAGGGAATTTCAATGTTCTTCTTTATGTTTCAGCTTCCGTAACAGTCGATGATATAAGTCCACCGACGGGTTTGAAATCTTTTACATTACTGAAAGTAAATGCGCTTTACCGAGAGGACGCCGAAAGCGAAGTTCTCGGATATCGTTTGTTATTGTGCAACCAAAGTGCTTATATATATGAGCAAAGATCCGTGATAGCTATAATAAGTCAATTGCCGGATGAACCCGATACCATTGAATTCGTTCACGGTGGCGATAAAATACTCGGAGGTAGTGTTTGTGTGAACGCGCCATTGTTTTTCACGCGTAATCACGGCTTAGTTACATTGATTGCGAACGATTTCGGCCAAGAAAATTTGAACAGTAGCGTCGTCGTATCGGACGGAGCGGCCACACCGACAACCGGTGAAATGTCTATCACTGAACCTCAATCGCTAGGAAATTTAACGTTGTACGATTTGGATCCGAACGAAATAACAAAAATACAAAACGACAGTATTGGACATTTGAAAGCGGCATTCATTTATTATATTAAAAAAAATGATGCCTTATGCGAGAAAGTAATAAATGAAGCGTTCCCATTGGAAGGAACTTGTCTTGGAGAAACCGATGCACCTTTAGATTTAGTCATCAGCATCGTCAGTCAAGATTTAGTCAATGATATTCCGGCGGGTGATCCACGCTGGTCCGGTCAGAGTACGCGAGCTTCGTTAGGCAGTTCGTCATCCATGCAGATTTTACATCAGCTTCAAGATAAACAAAGAGCGCACGATTTGTTTTTGAATTTTTTGAAGGATATAAAATTGTGGGATCGAGTATGTTTTCGTAATTTTTTATTAAACAAAAAATATTGAACCAGTTATGCTATGGTTCTGAAATAGTAGAGACTGAGTTATTATTATTGTGAAGCAGTTTAATGAAACACTGTAAAGCATACCCGCCCCATGCATAAAAACTGCCACTTAGGGTAAATTCCTAGTCATTGGACAGAACACATTTTCATTAGTTATAATAACAAAAAACCCGGGTCGCAGTGCCAAAACCCTGCCGACAATATAGTGTATTTGCTAATACAGGCAGTGTGGCTTTATTATGGGAACTTAACTTGGTTTTTGGGCAAAATAAAAAATTTGACTCCTTAATACACCCCTTAAAATAACATTTTTTTCTTAATTGTAATATTATTATCAATCTAACGTCTACACCAAATTAAATACACCCTTCAATAAATAAGTCACTATCTGCAAACTAGTGTTTTCATAAAATTTGTAAATTCGGTCCTGTCGGGCCGATTTTATTAAAATTGTGGGGAAACTTTTTGTATCACTACCAAAGGGTTAAATTTCAATTTTGAAACGATTCGGAGAATTTTTTCGGTATTTTGGGGCCCAAAAACAGTTTTCAACCCCTAAAAACTACCCTTAAAATAGCCCGATTAGGCCCATTTTAAATAGGCCAAAGTGTTTAGGAGGTTATGAAACGTCGAGAAATTTTGGTCCGACCCCTAGGTCCCGCCATCCGACCGACGCCAATAGTGTATGTTGCCATATGGCAAATACACTAATAAGAACGATACTAAAGCAGATTTGAATGACTCACAAAATGAGTAATTAAAACCTGCTTTAGTATCGTTCTTATTCTTATTATAGCTAATGAAAATGTGTTCTGTCCAATGACTAGTAATGTCCAATGACTAGGAGTTTACCCTATATTACATTGTGTAGGATAATAATGATAATTTAATCATTGTAGTTTTACCACTAGAGGCGCTCGCGTTATGCATTGTACAGTGCTGCTATCTAATTCATGAAAGCTAGTACTTATGTGGTAATTTCCTCCATGTTAACATTGGCTTATTTATGCAATAATTTTTATTATTGGAACCCAAACTTTCCTCCAAGCAATTATTTTCGAAAATAATATTTTTTCTTTCTTTTTTTCAGTTATCAACTATAACAGCGAATGGAACTATATTACCGACAACTTATCTATTAGCTGAAAATGCTGAAAAAATAATTGCTGCTATTACTTTAAAAACACAGCCATCCGAGTAAGCACTTGCTTTTGTTTTTAATGTAACAAAATTAATTTTAACAAGTTAATAAAAACACTTAATCGTGTTCTACCAAGTGCCGACTGAAAAATCAGTGCAAATTAAAATTAATTGTATTTTAGGTATAAAGAATTAATAGAACAAACTTTAGCTGAAATTATAGATGAAGAAGAAGTGATTGAACGGAATTGTTTAACAAATCAAGATCTTTTTTACCGTAACATAACGCAAATACAACGATTGATACAGCGTCTTATTGTTAAATGTCGTGACCAATCTCACGCCGACATGACACCTCCCCAGTTGGCAACACTGATCAGTCAGTGTAATGCTATTATATTGGTATGTAACGTATATTGAGTTCATTTGTTTTTATATTCTGCTTGAATTTTGTCAAATCGTTGAGAAGCTTAGAATTGACATGAAGTGACTGCAAATCAATTTCCAAGTGAATTTCAATAATTTAGTAAAGTATCACCATTGTTATTACAGTGTAACCTTAATATAACGAACCTCAATATAACGATTTCCTTGATTTAACAAATACGATACAAATTGTTGTTTGATGTAAAGTAATGTAAACACTGTTGTTGGTCACTGTTAGTTGCAGCGGCCGAGAAACGAATAATCATTAAATATGTAGATGAGAATCCCACAAAGAAAAAATTAAACATCGCTAAAGAGTTCAAAATTCCCGCAAGTACAGTGGCCACAATTTTAAAGTTTAAAAATAAGTTTTCAGAACAAAATGGGTTTTCTTAGTTTGTTGAAACGAATCTTAGACCAACCTAACCTCTATATAACAAATTCCATTATAACGAATTACTTGGTATAACGAATATTTTTAATTCCCTTGAGCTTTGTTATATCGAGGTTGTACTGTATAACATTATTCTAGAACTTAGTGAGAGAAATAAAACAAATGAAGTGAAGTTTCAAACACAAATGACTATTACTTTTTTCACATGGCAGTTTAGGTATGTTTTAATTAATATATTTAAGTTGTTTTACAATTTTGTTTTAAGAATATCATTCAAGACGTGATTCAATATCGACAACAACGCGCTGAGTATTTTGTGCCTGGTCCGGGAATCGGCAAATGTGTACCGGAATATTTACCGTGGACAGCAGCGCTTGGAACACACGGGCTACGGGAACTTCTTTCAGTTCAGGTGGAGCTCACTTTAAAACAAGGTGCAAGAATTATCACCGGAAATATTCAACTTACTGAAAAACTTTTTGAGCAATATGTTAACATAGTCGACATCATTCTTGATGGCCGAAAATGCCATTTAGAAAGTATTCGTGGAACCTCGAAATTCGAAGTCTTGTTTCAACAATATGAAGGGGATCGGCATAAATTTATTAAAATGCTTTGTAAGTCAAAATATCCAGTTTATTTTGTAGTATCATTATTGAGGTTATAAAATATCTATGCGATATGTTGAGAGCACGGATCGTATTCGACTCCCTATTTAAAATTTAAAATACTTATTTGAAAGAAAATAAGCATAAAAAATACATCAAGCTGTCTCCCCCCCAGCTGTCAACTCTATCCCTATAATTCCTAGATCCATAGATAGAAGCAATATGTATGACATCATAGAGTCTAGTTCAGCGCATGCGCAAGACGCACACGTTTTAGTATTTAATAACTGATTTTTGTTTGCCATTCGAGTGTCAATCAGAATAAACAAATTGAATACGATCGCACTAGACTCGCATTTGGGAGGTCCGGGTTCGATTCCCGGCGGGGGCAGGTGTGGCTGGGACTTTTTCCTACTGCCTTTCGCCGAGAAACGGTAATTCCTGTACCAGCCATCTTGATTGAGGTTTTCCATGGTTTCCCTCAATTAATTCCAGATAAATATCGAGGTGGTTCCTTATTTGAGGCCATGGCCGATTACCTATCAAACTCCTAGTTCAACAATTACCTACCTTATCCTAATTTCCTGTAATTCCTTCATTCGCCCATTGCTATTATATAAGTTGAAGTTTAAGAAATGTAGAAAAAAACGGGAAGTGGTAAAATGAAAAATAGTAATGGTGCGAATGGCGTCTGTTATGACCTAAAGTCGAGAAACGGACGTTAAACGCATTATTATTATTATTAAATTGAATACGATCTAATATTTTTTAATAAAATCGCTACAAATATATTGTTTATTTAATAGTGGATGATAAACAGTACGAACGAGGAGCTATTCTTGCCGAAAAGTATTGCGACTTCACGTCTTTAGTAATTATCTGCGAAGAAACAAATAATCAACGACGCTTAGACGATTACATGGAACGATTTGCAACGCATAATTTCAGTGAATTTGTATTCGGATGGTATCTGCGTAACCACAAACACGGAAAATTGATAAATAGATACAAACCTCAACAAAAACAGGCCGAATCTCTGACAGGTCAGAAAAGAAGCACTATTAAAAAGCAAGATAAAGTTTTTGCACACTTTCTCGGTGATTATCCGACTATATCGTGGATACAAAAAGTATTTACCAGCGAATATAAACAAGCTAGTGACACATTGTACGCGCTCGCTAAAAATGAAGTCGAATTTGTTAGCAGGAAAAAGGTGTGTTAATTGTTTTTTTTATTTTATCTAATATAATTCGGGGCCATCCATAAATACCGTCACACAGTAAGAGGGGGGAGGGGGTCGACGAAGTGTGACAAACTTGGGGGTCATGGCGTCACATGCTATTTACCGTTCGTTAAGTAGTTTTTGTTTTGTAAAATTTTGAGGTTAGTTCTGGCGTTATGTTATATCACTATGTAAATATGTCATTATCAAATATTTACAGAAATTGTTCGAAGTTGTCTCCGTTTTGTTTCAAATAGGCAACAAGATACTTGATAATGACATATTTCCATAGTGACAAAACATACGCCAGGACCGACCTCAAAATTTAATTAAGCTCATTTATTATTCAAAGGAGGTTCAAATATATTTTTATTCTGCACCAAAGCTCGGACCCAACCATGCATAGATCATATTTTGGCCGTTGATTTCAGTGGCAGCACCCAGGCCCGGCGGATGACCAGGGTTTTGTGGGTAGCTGTACCCATACGAAAAATTCCGTGTGGGTAAAATACCCACATGGAATTTGACATTTTTTTCACATATTAATAAATATGAGTTTATTGGAGGGGGCTTGCTTTGAAGTTTGTTAATTTAATCACCGCTAGATCGAAAAAAATTTTTTTTTTCATCTCACTACCCACATGGACTGAACATGACCTGCCGGTGCTGCCAGCACCGGCCAAGCATTATCTTAAAAAGAGATGCATGATTGGTAAATAAAGCTCGTGAATGAAATGCACATCGTTACAATTGTGTTTTCTCTATGAATTGGACGTTCCTCATTCGTAACTACAGAGATTAGACCTCTTTGTATTACATACACAATGTTAAGCTTTGAATGACTTTCTCTCTTATTTTTGAGTTTTGATAAAAAAGTTACTAGAAATATTTGCTCGTCTATTTGATTTCTGCACGCTGTCAAAAAAGTACTAACTTAAAAATCATCTGTATAAAAAATTACGTATGTTTATTGCAGACAATGTTATCGCTTTCAAAACTAGCTCAGCTCGCATCTCAAGATACGAACACTGAGCGTATCGAAGATATAAACAAAGAACTTACTCTAATAGCGCATCAAGAAGATCTTCCCGATGTCGTTCTGTCAGAATACGGTTATGATCCAAACAATTCGCGAGCGTTGTCACCGTCGGAATTGATACAGCTGTACATCAGTCCTGAAAATGATACTGCCACCGAGTTTGACTTTATAAAAGCTTTGGATTTATTGCCATCTGTAAAAGACGAATTGGAAAGGGGTGAATTAACCTATAAAATTTGGACTAACGCTGTACTCCGAGATCAGTGGGACAAGTACGATATGAATTCGCCCGTTGAAAGTGTTATGGACACAGTGTTCTTCAAAACAATCGATTTGGCATTATTTTTGGGTAAGATTTGAACATGTTACAAGTAGTTTCACGTTGTATAAGGTATCACGGGTCTTCCTTTTCCACTGGGCACGTGACAGGGTCCCGCGATTGATGGGACTCCTATTTCCTACCAGATCAGCATCCGATAACCGATACTGTCGACAAATTTATTTTTGAATAATGTGTTTGATAATTATTGATTAGCTTAGTAATTATGCTCTTTTTTTAAGAAAAAATAGTCCTCTCACTGGTCCTTTGTAATAGTCATAGGGCCCCCAT
The DNA here is from genome assembly GCA_034508555.1 of Venustoraphidia nigricollis. Classification (NCBI taxonomy): domain Eukaryota; kingdom Metazoa; phylum Arthropoda; class Insecta; order Raphidioptera; family Raphidiidae; genus Venustoraphidia; species Venustoraphidia nigricollis. Next base: position 199,842 of record JAVRKA010000013.1, read on the forward strand.
TATCCCAAAGTACCCAGGGTCGCACATGCTTACCACACACTCTTGTCTCCGCCTAACTCGAGAGTAGGGGTTCAAGGTCAACCTGAAAAGGGTTAATGATGTCATAGATCGCAGTGACTTTACAACATAAAAAAAATTCATTTGAAAATATAAAAGGCACCCGGGTTCCTTCTTAGTCGCATAAATATTAAAATTGGTTCAGCCATTCTCGAGTGATTTGGTACAAACAGCAAGACAAAAATTTTAGAAATAAAATCCACAAGTAAATTAAACTGTTATCAGACGTTTTGTCACTACTTTGTTATATTGAATATTGATTTTTTGTATATTTTTTAGGAGGTGAAGTCGATAAAGTAATGCCTTCTTTAGACAGAATGTTGGAAGCTCCCGAACTTGGCGATCTCAAAAATGATTCCACTTACCAATATTTAATAAAAACTGGCTATGAACACATCTATCGAACTCATAAAAGTACATGATTAATTTAGATTTAATTTTTCGCCATGATTTTTTATGTAATTTAGTTTATATAACTTTTTTATGAAACATTGTGATGAATGGTTCGCATGTCTGAATTTGCAAAAATGATGTATGAACATTTTTGTATTGAGCGTATTTTTATAAAAAAAAATAAAGTAATAAACCCACTTCGTGACTTTTTATTTGATAACATAAAAATAATACAATAATAAAATTTTACAATTGTGATGTATATGAACTTTTTTTTGTACTAAAATAACATTTCTATTATATTTGGAGGACGTAATAAGTTATTTTTCAAAATTCAGTTTAAAAAAATATCCATAATTTTTTACACTGAACTTACATTAAATTTCAAATACATCAATGCCAAGAATATTCACAGAACGTCGAAATTATTTGAAAAAAACTATGAAAAATTAATGTTTCTTAGATTTTAGAGGTTTTTTTTTCAAATTGCCATGTAAATTGCATGCAAATGCTCTATTGTGAAGTATTGACGCTATTTTCCTCATTGCATATAAAAACTATCTTTTGTTTTTGAAGTTTAATTTCTTTAGCAACGTATCTGTTTGAAAAAAGTTAGAAGTCAAGGGGATGTAGAATACACAAATAAAGGGGAAGTTAGTTTGTCTCCTAAATTACATGAAACTGACAAAGACAGAAGTTTATAGTGTGTTGCTAAGTACGCGCAAATATTATTAATTAGTTTCATACAGAAAAAATTAAACTTGGGAATAATATTAAAAACTAAAAAAGTTCTTATGTAAGCTTATGAAGGTGAGGCTCCTTACATATTTTTTTTTTTTTTGTAAATTCAGTGTAATAATATAATAATTAACCTGAAATTAACTGGGTTTTAGGATTTTTTCTACTAATCGTTACATTATTGAGACTATTACTCAAGCAAATAATATATCGATATTGATTTCATAATATTGTGTATATTTCTAAAAAGACAATGATGTTTATAACACCATGCTTAGGAAACCGACATCTACAAACTTATAAATCTAATGCTGTATTATTATAGTACCTATTGTTTTTAACAAAAACTTTTTAAATTACATTAAGTAATAACAAAATGCTAATCGTAAAATAATATCACAAATGTGTATTTAAAATGTATTTTTTCAGCGCACAATATTAGTGAATTTTGCACCAAATTCGCTTCGTTCATTTTGTTCACTTGCGTACATTTAAAAAATCCAAGGGTCTCTCATTCTTTTTTTTCAAGCAATAAAGACTACCATTTTTTTATTGGTCAGATGGCACTAGTGGTAAGTAAGGTATGTGTCAAACGTTGAGAGATTAACGGTTTGTATTCACTTATTTTTTATTTGATAAAATAACTTTTTATTGTATCTATTTGGTACAGTAAAATCCCGATATAACGGACCTCTATTTAACGGACAAAAAATCCGGTCAAATGTAAAAAATTTAAAACGTCCATGTTTAAATTCAAGTGTCGCCGCATGTAAACAATTTTTAGCGGTCATGATAATCACGTCATACGTCTAGCACTAGAATTTGAGACACAATACCGTCCTGCTCATCAGAAGCGTAGCGTGCCTTGGCGGGGCCCCGTATAAAAATTTGTTTGGGGGCCCTTCCCCCGTTGAAGTAAATGATTTAAACGGGGAAATCCCGCAGCCGGCGATAACCGATGTAGGGTGTTGCCAACTTTTGAACGCAATCTTTACGCGGGAAAAAAAATTGCTTTTTTGACTTTTGCCATTTCTGAAATAAAAAAAAAATTGGGAAGTTTTTATTAATTTTTGCTTACACACGTTGGGGGCCCCTGTGGCCCCGTATAATTGATACGGCATATACGGCGGTAGCTACGCCCCTGCTGCTCATAGACTGCACCTAGTCAGAGCGATAGTATATGAAGGTGCGTTCAGATGGAGCAAAACTCACTCGCGGAGACGAGAACGGGCGACATAGGTGGGTATCCCGCTCAATATCTCAATACAGCGTACATACATATTTTGAAAAAAAAGTTTTTTTTATTTATTTCAAATCTATTTTTATATAACGGACTTTCGGCTTGAACGGACACCTCCTCCCCAAATTAGTTCGTTATATCGAGGTTTTACTGTATTAACTTTTAATTAGCCGTTAAATGTGTATATAAACATTACTCCACTTGCTAATGGCGCCATCAAGTGACAAAAAATATAAACATTACTGCTATTCTAATGAGATACCTCAATTGCTTTTGCGATCTTAGTTGTCGGCCGTCTTTAACCAAACCGACGCGTTTTACGGTTAAAAAAACCGCAATAAGAGTTTGTTTTCAAAAAATGCATCGCAAGAAAACAATACAAACGAACTTTCTGAATTATAAAACAAGTCTAGTTAAAGCCCTTAAAATACTCAAATCTTCACAGTTGATTATATTTGAATTTGTCTTAAAAGCCGATTTAGGCAGATTTGGAAGCGGTTTCATTATTACGTTTGCAACAATCGAGTGATTTCTAAATGCATTTATATCAGTCTATCGTGCTGTTTAGTGCATTATTTCAATTTCACATGCATCACTGCTAGAAATGCGATTATCGAGTGGTAAATTTTTATGGGGGACCAATTATCAAAAATGTTCAGTTTAAGAAACCAAATAATGAAAAGTTTTGGTTGCTCATTTCTTTTTTTGGTCCACTGCCTAATTTCACTTTATGTATTTTAATCCAAACAAGAAACAGCGAAACTGTAACCAAACCTAGCTTTAGATTTTTATTCAAGTATTTTAAAAAATGTACTATATATTAAATTATACTTCCATACGATAAATTATAGCTGATTCTATTTATTTCCAAATCTATTTTTTATTAAAATTCTGTTCCATTAATGAATATGCTTATTTTGATTCTGCCGAAGAAAAATTTCTCGATCGTTTCTTTAAATAAAAGGTACGTTTTTCAAATAAATATCCTATTTAATAGATATTTCACTTATTTTGAATGTTTATTTAACTACTTAACCGCAGCTATTTTGTTTAAGCTACAGAAAAGTTACGAAAATATTTTTTATTATAGATTATGATATAGATTCATATTTCATTTTTACAACACTTCAATCTTTTTATTTTATAAAAGTAGCAAAAAAGATGCAAAAATATTTGCAACTTAATTTTTTATTAATGAAATGTTGAAGCTCGTTAATTATTTTAATTATATTAATTGTAAAAAATTGTAGCAATGTGTATTTTTTAAATTATTTTTTTTTATTGTGCTGGAAGTAATATTTATTATTAGATTTATCAGTGTTATACAGATTGCCTAACTAAAAATAAATAAATATAAGCTTTACACACGTCACACGCATACAAAATTTGACAGGTTTTATAGGTTATATTTTTCACTACTGTCATCAGCTGTAGAGAATTTTTCATTAGTCGACAAGATAATATATTGTCATCAATACTGATATAGTGTAATATGAAATGCTTTTCACTTTTCAATACAATCCTTATTTCTCGGCGTCGACACTGTATCGATAAGTGAAAAACGTTCTATATATTATCATTCTGAAGCACCTTGATAATCTTAAATTGGTCAAATTTACGTTAATTAATATTACATCGTTATTGAACCTACCTGTTGTTTGCAACTATTTTGATCTAGTACACCAAACATACCAATTCTAGAAACATACACCAGTCAGTTTTCAAATAGAACTTACAATACTTAGCCCGATCATTAGTTTATAGTCAAACTATAAGAAATAGAGTGTTTTTTATTGGCCGATAATAACGAAACAACATCGTCGATATCGATATCGAAACAACTCAAATGAATTTAATTCTTTTTTAGTTGCCGACAAGTTAAAAAGCATTCCTTAGATTTCTAGACATTTAAGGGGAATCGATATCGTTAAATATAAATCGGCGACAATATATCGTTATCGTGTCGTACAAAAAAAACGGTCTACGAGTTTACAACAATAATTTTTAACCATCTGTCATTTGAACACTATATTTATTTCTAACTTCAAACTGATTTTAATAAACGGCCAATTTTTTCTGTTTTGGTTTGTGTTGAGAGGAAATCGTAAAATGTTGGGAGACGTCTCGCATAGGTGTTGCAGACTTCAGGTTAAGAATCTTTAGCCCACAATATTTATAATCCCACGGTTCAAGGATGAAATATATAGTTAGTAGAAATAACATAACAAGAATCTTAAAACGGTATTCCCTGTATTTTTCATCTTATCAGTTGGTAATGCTTTGAAATTTCAATATTTCTCTCTTGGCCATTCAGGGCCAATTTTTTGACTTGCCTCAGTCGAATAAGGAATAATGAAAAAAAAAAACACTTTTTATTCGTATTTTTTTTCTTTCATACAAGTTGTCTTATTTGAGCCTGTCTATTTTAAATAACAGACCACCAACGATAAGCCTATTTGCAATGTGCATCTTTACAGAATTGTTTTTGAGGACGAAAGTTGGCTTTTGCATGCCAATAATGAAAAACAAAAGTCCCACAAGCGCAGACCAAAAGTAAAGTGTTTTGTCCCCGAGAAAAAAATTTTCGGATCGAAAGTAAGCAAAAGTGGCACTATCCTGCGCACCTAGCTTAGCACATCTATTTAAATTTTAACATATTCTGTCAATGTACTTATTACAAGTACTGTGTTAGTCAAACAGAAAGATGATGTTTTCGACTGGTGTGATTGCTCATGCTTGTCGCAAACGTCAACTTTCTGCCCTAATAACACAATGTAGATTAAGTTGGATACATATTTTCAAGTTTTTAGTTCCTTATTCTCACGCAAAGTGTTTCCTTCTATGCTGCTCAGCTAATTGAAAATACGCTTGACCTTGAATTAATAAAGGCCTTTTTCTGACTATGAAGTTGAAAATACAGAAGGTGATTAGTCCCGACAGGTTGAAAATACATGAGTTCTACTTTACTATGAAATTCTTGCTTCGATGTGCATTTGTTTTTGAAAGGAAATATTGAAATTTCTAGATAGCTTATCAATCTTTAAATTATCACAATTGAAATATCGACATATTTTAATTGTTATCACATTTTATTTAATTAGAATATTACAGCTCTGAGATTTTTATTCTGTATAACACTGACGTATTTTTGTACGTACTTTTGAATAAAATTAAAAAAAAAACGCAGCATTTTTGCTCACAAACATTCGAATCATGCAAAAACAAAAACTCAAAACAATTGAAACTTATAAAATGTTTTTAAAAAATCTCGTTTCATTTTCATATGGATAAAATATTGTTAATATGAAGAAATGCTGATTACCGGTGAAAAACAGTGCACAACCATAATAAAAAAAAAATTGTCTGACAAATATGACGACATCTACATAACAATATTGTAAGTGTATAGTGACTTTTATTATAGTGTAACACAAAGTTCGTTGCAATAAATATTTTGTTTATAATAAATTGTTAAGGAGTTTCAGACTTTTCTTGAATACAAAATTATTGAAAAATAATTTCCTAGGACCGCACACTTATTGCAACATTAAAAAAAAAGCATTTATGCTTCGACATTTTAGTGTCTGGATATTTAAATGTCTGGCAACACTAGATTAAAATAAATATTAATTCGACGTAAAATACACCCCAAAAATTATATTAACATTTTTTCCATTTCTTTAAGATACTTGTCAAAATGTAAAAATTTCAAAACCAGCAACAGATACACAATTTTTGGTACTTATGACTGTTAAACTGACAAAAAATTAGTTTATTACATATTTTATGCTGCTTTTTCGTTATAAAAATCTAGTTATCATGCAATGTCATCGAAAATGACTGTCCAGTGATTTGTTAAACTATTTTGAAGCCCAATCTGCATAGGCAATAACTCTCTTAATTAAATTCATCTTAAATAATTGTTAAAGCAGCAGTCCTAGAAAACTTTGACCTTACCTCCTTTATTTTAACCTCTAATTGGCAAGATGTGATGATGTTTCAATAGAAAAGCGGCACGTTCTACACGCTAAATTTAAAGCGAAACTTCTCCGTACTCGAGGGACCATTTCTCATAGGCGACGAGACTATGTGGAGAAACAGAGCGTCTGATACGTTTTAGAGATTCCAGAAAATCTTTGAGCGTGATATTACGGACCAAATTCAGATCCATTTCTTTAACTTGTTCTGGATCCAATTCTAATTTCCACAAAAAAAAAACAGTTAAGTCACAAAGAAGATTTTTAACAATCATTAAAAAAATACTAATATACCTCTGATTGGTCCAAGCGCTGCATCCTTAGCAAGAGCGGTTAAATCACTCCCTGAATAACCGTCTGTCAATGTAGCTAACTGTTCCAATTGAGCTTCACTCAACGGATTACCGTGCTTTTCCAGTAAGCGTCTGAGCAACTGTATCCTTGTTTTAGCATCTGGTAATGTTACATAAACTCTTTTTGGAAACCTTCTCAAGGCAGCTTCATCCAATTCTTGCGGTCTATTTGTAGCTGCCATGACTATAACCCTGTCGGCATCTGGATTACTAGGCAATCCGTCAAATTCAACTAGAAATTCCGTCTTCAATCTTCGGCTCGCTTCATGTTCACCAGCCGATCGTTCGGATAACAACGAATCGACTTCATCGATGAATATGATCGATGGTTGAAGTTCTCTAGCTACAGCAAACAGTGCACGAACTAGCTTCTCCCCTTCGCCGACATATTTGCTGGTAAGACTAGCCGCGCTAATTGAGAAAAATGTCGATCGGCTTTCTGTCGCAACAGCTCGTGCCAAAAGCGTTTTTCCGTTTCCAGGCGGTCCGAAGAGCAATAGGCCGCGAGCTGGCGAACGAAGACCCGTAAATAATTCTGGACGTAATGATGGGAGTATAACCATTTCTTGAAGAGCTTGTTTAGCAGTTTCTTGACCGGCTATATCTTCCCAATGGACACCAGCTCCTCCTTCTATAATTTCATCCAAAATCACCTACAATAAAAATTAATAAATATAAGTTCAAAAATATATAATTAACGAAAAGTTTGAAAAAGGAATTTTTTCAATTACGGTTCAATATTACGATGTAATTCCATACACAGTGTAAACTCTATATAGGGACGCTGAAGGAACTGCGCATTTTCTGGCGTTATAGAGAGTTGTCGAAAAATCAATACTGTTTTACTATTATAGTATTATTTAATAATAACGCATAAAATTAAGTCAAGGTAAATACGGGCTAGACAATAAAGCTGCAGTCCGTATCAATTTCGGCAACTTAGAAAGTACCTACAAACAGTAGGTGCTTTATAAGTTGCCGAAATTACTTGCTCTATAATGACATATAGTCGTTATTTAGACTGGGTGTGATGCTACATAGAGTTTATCATTGTATGGACAACAAGGCAAACCAACCAAAGTCGAGTAATTTCGACGTTTTAGGGAGCTTGACGTTAAATCGAGTGACGTTACATAGAGTTTCCACTGTATTTGATACAAATTTAGTGGTTATTCTTACCACTAGAGGTATACAATTCACCTTATCGGCATAAAAATGCTAATTAGATAGATATTTATCTAGTTTGGAATAATTTTGATTGTATATTATGAAAACACTTAAGTTTACTAGAAACTAAGGTTGGGCGTTAGCATTGTTGAAGATGTGTTTAGGGGAGACGCGAGAGAGGGCGGGGGAAGTAGGCTTGTGACGTCTTTTTCCAAACAGTTGGAATAAACATACTTGAATAACCAAACCATGGGTATCGGTGACGTAAGCAATCGACTCAACCAATCACAGACCTGACCATGTTTATAGCCTCTTACGTCCAACCTTTTAGTATTCTAGTAATCTTGGAAGATACTAACCAAGCATATACTGTTAACATGATTACTGATAGCTACATCTGTTGGTGGGGAAGATTATAGAAAACGTATAATCTCTCTCCCTTAAGAATACTTTTAAATGAAATCACCTGGGCTAGTTTAGAGTCAACGCCTTTAAGTGGCGGCCCTGTGGGTGTTCTACTGCGACTTCCACCACCCCTACTAGGAGTTCCCGGTGTATTGGTACCCCCTGTTCGACGTGCCGGCGAACCTCCAGCACCCGGAATCGATAGCTGTCTTTTAACAGCGGGGGGTGTTGAAGCAGTCTTTGTCGATGGGCGCGTCCCGCAGTTTGCAGTTACACGAGATCCCATTGAACGGGGTAACGTTTGACTTTTAGAAATACTGTTTATATGTTTTGCAGCAACTGTTAATTTTCTTCCCGATGCTGCAATAAACGACAAACAAATTATACGCGTAACTTTGCGTCTTTAAGACAACAATAATATAAACAGTTATTAAGGTTATGTTTCTTCAGCTATAAATAGTTTCAATTGTTACAATAAACACAAAAAAAGTTTGTTATTTGTTATAATTATTAGAATTCTAGGATTTAGAAGTTATAAACACATTTTTATTCAAGCATATTGATCAATGGCGATGGACACTGCCAAACTTTACCGCTAGGGGCGCCAGCTATACAATGACTTCACTCTGTGAATAGTTAATAGCAGTGTATGCCAAATCAATTTATTTCAAATAATAAATCACTGGGAATTGTTAATGCTCCTTGGTACATACGTAATGACAACATTTATAAAGATTTAAAAATGGATACTGTCGATGATGTCATAAAACAGACGGCAGTAAGGCATGAGCAGAGACTTTACAACCACAGCAATATCTTCTTACCGTGTTCGTTGGCATTTTTTTGCATCCATTTTTATTTATTGCGCATGCGCAATAAATAACAATGGACGCAAAAAATGCCAACGAACATAGCATATGTTTGGTACTACTACATACGAAAAAGTAAAAAAGCTGTCTAGCAGAAACCTGCTATTTGTTATTATTTTTATAATTTAACTTAATTAAAAAGCAATATACATGCAGAGTGAAAATTAGCAAGCGTGCTACGCAATTGAAATTTTCCGTAATCTAAAACGCATTTTCAAAATCAAATAGTTATACATACCTGAATTTGGTGGCGTCCTACTTTTCCCTTTAGAAGTATTACTATTATTATTATTATAACTACTGGTTGAATTTTCCATTAACGTCGCAAGGCGACGGTGTGCGCCGTAAGAAGGCTTCTGACTAGAAGACGTTGAGGACTGTTGATCGGTCGATATTCCTAGCTGATTCAGGTCCTTTAAAGATTCTACGCACAATACAACAACGACGTGCTTTGTAACTATTTACATATTTTTATCGGGTGTCTTGGTATGCTTATCGGTCACTTATATTAGTTCAAAGTATCGATCAATTCTCATTCGACAGATCCATCACCAACCACTTACAACAAGGATTGAAACCGTAACCGAAACCGTTTCATTTCAGTAATTGAAACTTAAACAATTTTTCTAGCAGAAAAAACTCGAATGAATTGTGGGAACCGAATAAAATTGGTTCTCAAGAAAAAATGTTTTTTCAGTTTTACAGTGAAAAAGTTCAGAGTTTCGGGAAAATCACAATTTCTGAGAGTTTTCTAGCTCGAAAGTAAAAGGGAAGAAGCATTTTTCTTTTGCGACATCAAAGTAGTCCTAGGTCATGGCTTGGAGATAAGAATCTGCTTTTGCTGAGAAATATTATTTATATTTGACATTTTTACACTCTATTCATTTTCAGCAGTATATCTTTAAAACCGAAATCGGAACGAAATCGATTTCAAAAGCCAACCAATTTTCTCAAATCTGAAATTCGAACATGATTTTGACTTTGTTTCAATCCATGATTTCTCATAAGATGAAAAAAGAAAACCAAGGAATAAAAAACATTCCTTATTGTAGTGCATTTACACTTTCACCAACTAAAATTATTAATGGACTAGTGGGTTAAGCCTGTCTCCGTCAGGCGCAATTGAAGTTCAAATATTCAAAATGGCATTTTTCTTTTACATATATTTTACAATTATTTTAGAAGATCCCCTTAAGTTATGTCTCGTTGACCTAGGAAGTCTAAATGTATGGGTCAAATTCAAATCTGCAGCGCCCTGAGTTGAAGTCCCACGCTGGGCGAAAAATTATTTTTTTAAAGGTTTTATAATTACCTACACATGTCAAAAAACTTACATGAATTAATTAATTAGTACCTGGGAGACCGAGCTTTGCTCGGAGAGTTCAATAAACATGGTATTAATTTGCTGTGATTTTTAAAATAGCATAAAAAATCTATACATTTTTTAATTATTTTTTTTCTCATTTAAAACAACAATTGAAAAAATTGGTAACAAAGAATCAACAAATAAAAATTTTTAAACAATGAAAAAATACCGTTAAAATATTTCAGTTACATTTTAATGATATTATTAATGGATTGTTTTGTAAACAAAACACTAACAGCATTTTTCACTCATTGCATCGATTTCTATCCTTTGCGATCAAAGGATAAAGACATATTATTAAGTGCAGAAAGGACAATGAAAGAAAACGCTATAATGATTTTCATAGTAACACAAGTCACAAACCATTGTCGGAAAATAATTACCTTACATTACGACCCCTATAATTTGAGTTATTTACAAAATTACATAAGAAAATATTTATGAAATTCTCGCCTCTTATAATATATTTAAGCATACAAATTTCATTACAGTTTTAAAATATAATGACGTCAGCTGGTCCTTGGGTCAATTCAGCATCAGTTTTATGTTTGTGAATATATTTTTAAACTGACTCAATTTTGTACGTGCAAAAATGATGTGGTAGTCGTCAAACTTTTTATTATGCCCAGAAAATTTTCCTTTCAAAGGCAAACTTGACCAGAAAAAAGCACAAAAAAAAATAAATGTATACACAATTTAGAGAAAATTGCGTTTTAATCGACTGGTTATTTTTTAAGCAGGATCGATTTAAAATTCTGCAATGTCTTTCTTATGAAGGGTCACGATCTAAGGTTATCGTCAAAGTGCACGATTTTGCTGTTCATCTTTGTTTGAATAATTTTAGTTAATATAATTCACATTTTACAATTTGAAAATTCTAAATGAACCCATAAAAATATCAAGAAGCACCGTCATGAAAAAAGAACGACAATCATGCATGAAATAATAATTATACAATAGCTTTTTAAATACAGAAAATGTACGAACCTAAAAAATTAAGTCTATCTCTAGCCATAATAAGATTCGTTTGCATTTTGTCATGTAATCGCTGAGCTCTTTCCCAAACTTCACCGCGGCCTCCCCAACACTGCACGGCTATGCCGGCTTCTAGTTCGCCAATTCCTTTTCGATACAATTCAATAGCCAGCTCTTTCTGACCTGTCATCAGAATAAAATGTGTTCGATTAGACAATAAACTGCAATAATGTTTATTTTTCTGCTGAGCTCTAAATAATTTCAAGTTTAGGTGATTTTTAAGTTGATTCTTCTTTTTTAACAGCGTGTAGAAATCAAACAGACGAAAAAAATATTTCAAGTAACTTTTTTATCAAAACTCAAAAATCAGAGAGAAACAGTTATTCAAAGCTTAATTGAATTTTATTAAATTTTGAGGTCGGTCCTGGCGTTATATTTTGTCACCATGGAAATATCTTGTCATTATCAAGTATCTTGCTGCCTATTTAAATGCCTCAGCCACACACTCGACGAGTGGCATGGGAAGTAGCGAGGAAAGGAGGTAGAGACGTTGTTTGGCCGCGTTACTCGTCATGCCGCACGTCATGCCCAGTACTCCCTCGATTGTCGGTTTTTTGTGCGCGAGTCAAAGGACCGGCAATAAAAGCACGAGTAAGCCGGCCACATACTCCCGCGCCACTCAGTACGCATCAAGCGGTCTAAGTGTAAAGGTATAGTGCGCACGCTGCCACAGTATCGACCTCCATTGCCGAAAGGCGAAAGCCGAGTGCGGAGCGTCGCGAGTACAGTAGTATCTGGCCGCTTAGGGCAACATCGCGACAGCGCGATGAGCAGAGCGAGGAGCATAGTCTGGCAGTAGGATAAAACAAAAAGGGGACAACTTCGCACAATTTCTGTAAATACTTGATAATGACGTAAGATATTTCCATAGTGACATAACATAGCGCCAGGACCGACCTCAAAATTTAATTAAACTTTGAATGACTGCTTCTCTTTTACTTTTGAGTTTTGATAAAAAAAAGTTGGAACATTGATTCGTCTATTTGATTTTTACACGCTGTTAAAAAAAAGAATCAACAATCATTCTGTATATTTTCGATTTAAAATGTCTTCTTTTTATTAACTGCAATGAAGAGTAGTATTTTGAAGCTATTAAGTACTCCTACTTCCAATTTTGTTGTAAGACGTAACCAGACCGTTAAAATTGTGGTTAACCCTGACCTATTCAAATCGTCCGAGTTGAAATTTATTACTTACCTTCGTTTTCTTCATCTATTTTCAGCGCCTTTGAAATAAATTCGAAGGCGCGCCTATGGTGGTGTTTCTGTTTGGCAAGCAAAGGATCTCCAGGTCCAGGACCTGAACTCTTTGGTAAAGGTTGTGACATTTCTGTAACTTCGCGGACGATTCCAGTTGTGACACCCTCACCACGTTCATTAACCACCACTTCCAAGGAGCACTCTTTTCCACGAGGCTTATAAATAATCCGCGAAGAACTAGTATAAATGTATTTTAGAACAACAAAGATTTGATACAAAATTGATCTTAATATATTAAATAAAAATATAACAGGAAATGATACGACATACAGATTTTGTTTATGGACTGAAGGCTGCGGGTCACCACTTGTTATTAAGTTTTTAGAACATTCACCATCATTATTTCGGCACTTTTTATTTGGCGATTTACCACTTTGAACTTTTCGAACCATCCGGAGGCCATGACAGTGACAGCTCTCTCGGTTTACTTTTTTCATTTGGCTCCTTTTAACCCATTCAACTTCACCTTTGTTGACAATCAGGTGGATAATTGATTCTTTACATTGAACCGAAAAGACGAATTTAAACAAGACTTTAAATTATTTTGAGACAGGCTTCCTCTCCAGCTCTAGACGCACCGAATTATAATAAACTACTTTTTAAAACGTACGTTAACCTCGATTAACCCAAAAATATTTTATTTTCGTTCTGCTATTTGCTTTTTTGTTCCGTTATTACAGTAGATATAATTCCTATATGATTTTGGAACACAAAGGGAGTTATTAGTTGTTATTGCGACGAATTTATTCTATTAATAATTCTTTAATATTGTGATATTAAAGAATTCGAAATTTGTTATGTCAGACTAATTGATGATAAATTTTTATTTTACTGTAGGAACACTGTCAAATAATATTTGTATTCTTATGTGTTTTTTTACAAGTTAATTTTTGAGACACGTACTATTTATCATTAGTTACTTTAACGTGGGGGCCAATGGCGGACAGACAGATGTAGCAAAATGGCTCAAGACTTGTGGTCGCTTAAAGAAGACGGATATCTTAACGTGGATTTGGATTCTAAAAATATTGTGTATCATCCGGCATTGAATATAATTCTCGTGACAACACGTAGTGGATTTGTGCATGTGCTGGACGTGAATTCGGGAGTTGTTTTGCAAACTAGTTTATTGTCAGGTAAGTTTACCACTTAGAATATAATAGAAATTCGTAGAATTCCATTTGGAAAACTCACAGTCTAAGATTAAAAAATACTATTTCGTTCAAGTAATATTTTCCATTGTTATTGCCTGTAATATTTAATTAAATAAATTCTTAAATGATGGGCAAGTGGACATCAATGTGGAATATTTTTACTTTTATTATCAACGTTTCGTTAACAGTGTGGACTTCTTCAGGGCTCTACAAATTGGATAAATAAATACATCAATTTGATCCAGTTAATGATTGCGATCGACACGATGGTATAAAATTTGATATATTTTTAGCTAAACCAAATTCGGAAATAAAATGTCGCTATTTAGAAGATCAAAACAAAGTACTTTTTTTGGATGGCCAAGGTGTTGGTGTTCGATCAGATTACAACGGCGTATTATTATTGGATACAATTCTACAACGTCGTTTGAAGAGCAGTGACCAATTTGTTAAATTAGAATTACTCTTATCAGAGGTATTGTTTTTAACCACATGTTACCTATATTAAAATTTCGTGAATACAATAATTACATCTTACACGTTTTTTTAGGCGTTAATATTCCACCAAAGTTTAAAAAATTTAGATGTAGCTGGAAGTGATTTACCTCCAGAAGTACTTACTGAACTGAGTAATAAGATAACTAGGGCCCAGAGTCAACCTAAAACTGGAATTAAAGCTCAAAAGGTAATGCCATTACATAGTATTTATATGTTTCTATTTATTTTATTGTCTGTGTTCTACAACAGCGCTATTTTGTAGTGCAATTTAAAATGCTTTAATTTTAAAACCAATTTTAATAAAAGAAAGACATTGATTTTATATTCTAAACGTTTTCAGTGGAATACAGTATGTCTGGAGGTACGATTATCATCATTGCGCACAGTCGCGCATCGAATTGTGTCCGAATTGAAGCGAAACAACAGACATGTCCCTGCGTTAGCCGTGGCCGCAGCAATATGCGAACGTCTCAGTGAGTTAGCCCCTAGGGAGCGGATGGCACCATGTGATCGTTCCGCCATGTTCAGCGAAGCCAAAAGGCGTGAAACCTTTGCTCGATGGCCGCACATGGATTACAAATGGGCTCTGCCTGAACAGATGGCGCAGGCCGGTTTCTACCATCAACCGAACAGTTCAGGCGACGATCGAGCTATGTGTTTCACGTGCGCCGTTTGTTTAGTTTGCTGGGAACGAACGGACGAACCTTGGAGTGAACACGAACGACATTCGTCGAACTGTCCGTTCGTGAAAGGAGAATACACTCAGAACGTTCCTATTTCCGTGACGTACGCGACAAGTCCTGCTCTCGATGTGATGCCGAGAGGACATTGCGGTTCCATCATTGTGTCAAATAGCAGTGTCGGAGATCTTATCGCTTTGGGACATTCGGGAGGAATGGTTTCGGTACACAATGTTGCTGGAAAATTGAAAAGAACTCATTGTTTTTATGTAACTCATGCCGACCATTATATGCCAGAACTCAAGCATAATGTGCTTCGAAGAGGTATGATTTTTTCATTATGCCGGCTGTACACACTCGGCGAGACATCCCGAGGCAGGCCGAGAGCGAGTGTGTACATGGTGCTCTCGCCTTGTCTCGCGGTCTCTTCTCTCGCCTCGCCACCTCTCGGTCGTGAGTCGGTTTTTCGTGCCCGAGTCAAAGGGTTTCGAGGTTCATTACGTTGGGTGTCCGCAATTCAGCTGATAAATCAAGCGTGTACATGGTGCGCTCTCGCCGAGCGTTTCTCGCCCGAGACTCTTGGCGAGAGGCTCTCGCCGAGTGTGTACAGCCGGCATTATATTTTTCATCTAGTCTCATCTATGAATAGTTCATAGCTGTGTATGCCAAATATATTTATTTCAATCAAGAAATCATTTAAATGCCCATGTGCTATGTTTACCAATGTTCAAACAATGGACGTTTTGGAGTTCCAAAGGAACCGGAACTGAAAGAAGTGGTTGCATGCTTTCAGAAAGGAAAAACTTTTACAGTAAATCCCTGGACAAAATGATATATAAACCTCCATAGGTTTTAACATGGTTGCACAATGCCCATGTGCTATGTTTACCAATGTTCAAACAATGGACGTTTTGGAGTTCCAAAGGAACCGGAACTGAAAGAGAAGTGGTTGCATGCTTTCAGAAAGGAAAAAACTTTTACAGTAAATCCCTGGACAAAATGATATATGAACCTCCATAGATTTTAATATGGTTGTACAATGCCCATGTGCTGTGTTTACCATTGTTTAAACAATGGAGGTTTTGGAGTTCCAAAGGAACCGGAACTGAAAGAAGTGGTTGCGTGCTATCAGAAAGGAAAAAAAACTTTACTGTTACTACCTGGACAAAATGATTATAATATGGACCTCCATAGGTTTTAAGATGATTGTATAGCGTTCCTCCTTTATGAAAACTCCTTCATAGTGGAAACGAATCATAACTTCAGTATTGTAAATTTTTATAATGGTATACCTGCTGCAATCTGCATTACCCTTGTGTCATGTGCGCATGTCCATTGCTATAACACGTATTTGTATTGCACGAGTTTGGTCATATGCGACAAATAGAGGAATAAACTCACAAGGCAACCAGTGACGTAACAAATTTGGGGCCCCTACCAAATTTTTACGGTGTGCCCTTGAAAATTAATTTTAATTTACTGACAAAAATGAACGTTGATCTCCTCACCTTATCTTCGAAAATAAGGGAAGAGAAATTTTATCAACATTGTAAGATGTCTAGAACAGGAAGCAAGGGAGACATTTGAAAACTACTTCAAAAATTAAATTGAATTTAATAGATTTTAAGTTAATTAGTACTTTTGTAGAGTGGAACTTCATGCATCCACTTATGAAACCTGAAATCCCTGATTTTATGCCTGTCCTGCCACCTTATAGTTCTGCCACTGAAGACGATTGTTTCACGTTACAGAGAATTGCCATTTAATTACAGAATTGGATATGTTATTTATGATGTAGGTGTTTTAAATGGTCCGTTCCTAACCTTACTTTTCTCGTAAAGTTTTTTGATTATATTACGCGATTTGCTATAACATTGAAATATTTAGAAGCAGATAAACGCGTTACAGGAAAAATGACTGTATTTTAATGATAAGTTTGTTTTAGGTAATCAGTCATACATTTGTTAAACTTTCTGTGATGACAATGAAACTATTTTTTTCTTTTTTAACACGCTTTTATTAGCTTTACCTGTATGTTTGTAAAGGAAAGATTAAACTGAAATTTTCCATACTTATCAAGGATCGATGACAATACAATAATTTAATAATTTTGTCCCATTATCCTGACCAGGACCTTCAGAATTAAAAAAAAACTTTAAAAGTATTCTCGATATTGTTCACGTCCATTATAATTAATAAGTTTTATTTTTTAACAGGAAATTGGACAAATTCAAATATAGTTAAACTAATTTAAAAATTGCGACGTTTCGTTAATTCTTTTTAACTTCTTCAGGCACAACTGAAATGATTACAAATACAAATTAATGTTAACGTCGCAACTTTTAAATTAGTTTAACTATCTTTGAATTTGTCCAATTTCCTGTTAACAAATAAAAAAAAATTTTAAAACTATGTTTGTAAAGGACTCTTTGAACGTGAAATTCACCCACTTCAAAACGTCAGATTAAACTGACACTTTGCACACTTATCAAGGCCCGATGACAATGCAATGATTTAATAAGTTTGTCCCATTATCCCGACCAGGACCTTCAGGATAAAAAAATAAATAAAACCTTTGAATGTATGTTTGTAAAGGAATCTTTGAACGTGAAATTCACCCACTTCAAAACGTCAGATTAAACTGACACTTTGCACACTTATCAAGGCCCGATGACAATGCAATGATTTAATAAGTTTGTCCCATTATCCCGACCAGGACCTTCAGGATAAAAAAATAAATAAAACCTTTGAATGTATGTTTGTAAAGGAATCTTTGAACGTGAAATTCACCCACTTCAAAACGTCAGATTAAACTGACACTTTGCACAATTATCAAGGCCCGATGACAATACAATGATTTAATAAGTTTGTCCCATTATCCCGACCAGGACTTTCAGGATAAAAAAAATAAATAAAATCTTTGAACTTATGTTTGTAAAGGAATCTTTGAACGTGAAATTCACCTACTTCAAAACGTCAGATTAAACTGAAACTTTGCACACGTATCAAGGCCCGATGACAATACAATAATTTAATAAGTTTGTCCCATTATCCCGACCAGGACCTTCAGGTTAAAAAAAATAAATAAAATCTTTGAACGTATGTTTGTAAAGGAATCTTTGAACGTGAAATTCACCCACTCAAAACGTCAGATTAAACTAAAAACTTTGCACACGTATCAAGGCCCGATGACAATACAATAATTTAATAAGTTTGTCCCATTATCCCGACCAGGACTTTCAGGATAAAAAAAATAAATAAAATCTTTGAACTTATGTTTGTAAAGGAATCTTTGAACGTGAAATTCACCCACTTCAAAACGTCAGATTAAACTGAAACTTTGCACACGTATCAAGGATCGATGACAATACAATAATTTTTACTTTTTAGTTTGGTTTGCTATTAAAGCGTGTTTTTTAGCGTTTTTAATCATCTGTTTATTCTTTTTCAGAAAACAATGTTACGCTAACAGCGTTGTGTATAGTTGGAGAGAAAAAGAAACAAAACTCAACGCCACAACCACACAAATCATCAGTAAAGTCGAGTAATAGTTCAGCCTCGTCACCTCAACGTGCGGCAGCCGGTAATGCCTCGGCGCAAACCAGGCCTAGCATTATATGTGGCATCACGGTCACTACAAATCCGAAAATAGCATCGTCGAACCATCAAGTCGGCGACGGTGCCGTCGAGAATCCATCTGTTAAAGCCTTGAACGATCATAATCAACAGAAGAGTGGTTCGGCCAGCAGTAATACAAAAATAGAAAATAACGGTGATATGAAAAAGTATTTATATTTAGTTGTATATGATTTTCAATATAAATCAGCCGCTTGCGAGCGCGTTCCGGATAGCGACGACGTCGACGTTATGGAAATCGATAGCCGGCAATCGGAAAATACAGAAGATGCCGTCAAACAAAAGTTTAATTATTACAATTTCGATGACGTAGCGATGTCGAAGTGGGTGTTTAAATCCGATATGGAATTTCTTAACGAGCAAATGGATGTCGCCAGTAATACCGATGCGGGCGTCGAATCGATCGAACCTCTGAACGTATCAAACGATCTGTCACCGAAAAGTTACCAAAATTTCATACCTCCAGAAAATGACAAAATATTTTTACCGCCCGACAAACCGGCGACTACCGAGGCACAAATCAACCACGACGGGCCGAGATTATTTTCGGAGGAAGCGATATTCGAAGCAGCGTTGGATCTTATCGGAGCAAAGGATTTAGATTATTCGTTCACTAACGGTCAATTAGACGATTCGGAAAGGATTGACGATTCTTTTAATGAGCCCGGAACTTCAGCGGACAAATCGATTTCGGATCACATAACCGAAATGAAATCGAGAATCGACGATAAAAAAATAAGCTATTCACATGCCGTCCAGTGCATCATGTTGCCTGAATTGTGTCAAAATAAAGATTTGGAAATTTTCGAAATAATACCGACACGTGACGGGCAACATATTTTGGTCGTTTTACGATCTAAAGAATTAAATATTATGGGAAGCAGCATGCTTTTAATTTATCCGTTGAACTTTAGTTCTCGAGTCGTAAAAGTAGAAGAGAAACCTATCCTAACGAAGGAATTGTCGGCTCCAGAACAGCCCGAGGAAGTTAGTTTGTTACCGTTGTTAGATAGTGGTGGCAGTAAGTGCGGTACTTTAGACGGACTGGCAGCAATTATTTGTGCAGATGGCGCTGTCAGACTTGTCGATTTGTCTACGTTAAACATCGTTTCTGAAGCGAAGATAGAAGGTTCGAGATACGTCTCGGCTACGTATTGTAACAGTAAGTCATATCTTGTTTATATTCTGTTTATTATGTATAATACAATAATTTCATTTAAAAGTTTGAAAACAAAAGATCGTTACATAAAATTATAAAATAAAAAACCGATATAAAATGACCTTGAGTATTATTCTCAAGGTGTGATCTTCAATAGTAACATGACATAACCTACATTTTCATATTAAGGTAGTTCTAGCGTGGTATAATAAAGAAAAATCACTTTTCGACAGATTTTGCTCATTCTTTTTTCATAGACTCTAGCGTTTTCTAATAAATCCCGAAGTTTCAAAATTTTAGACCGTTTAGAACGCGAGATAAGTTCGCAATTTTCACATCCTGACCGTGAAAATTCCGAACTTTGTTTTAATTATCTCGCGCTCTAAACGGTCAAAAATTGTGATACTTCGGAATTTATTAGAAACCGTTATTTTGAACCTATGAAAAAAAAAATGAGCAAAATCTGTCGAAAAGTGATTTCACTTTATTATACCACGCTGGAACTACTTTAATTTACACACTATTTTTATTAATAGTTTCTGGTAATATCCTAAAAATGTAGAGTTTGAAAAAAATCGTCCAATGATTTTAACGAATGCATTGTTTTTGAAAGGTTTAGAGAGATTGTGCGTTTGCACCGAACGAGGGCCTTTGCATTTCTACGCAATACTCGGACCAGACAGTGACTTTGCAGAGGATCGAGATGAAGATGATTTCACGAGTATGGCCAGTGCGTCGTTAACTATGGAAGATAGACCTTTCGGATCGCCGATATTACAGCACGCCGACATTACCGATGGCGGAAGATCGGCTTCCAGAGAAGCGTCGTCATCAGCTAGCGATCAAGCGCACGGTTCGCAGAGTACGTTTACCGATCGAAAGCATGACGAAACGTTGTTGGTCGCAGCATCTGCCGCCGGTGATGTAGTTACGTTTAAGTAAGTAATTTAATCGCAATTGAATTTAAATGATAGTTGAAATGCCGATGAGTTCGAAAAACAGAAGACAAAGCACTCATGCGTGAATTGTGTGTCGGCCTGTTGAGTCTAATTAAGTCCTCAGTTAGCTTTGAGGAAGCGCTACAATCACCTTATTTCCATGTTTGTTACCTAAAACCAGGTCCCAATCTGAGAGATGTTGCTCGCAGGTCCATCTCCTGACAGTTTTCTATAGAAAATTCCGCAGACTGATTTAGTCCGATGAATTTTTCAGAAGCTTCTTGTCTGGCAAGGGTATTTGCTCTTTCATTGCCTCGAATTCCTTTCATGACCTGGTACCTGCATAATGTGAACTCTGTTTCTCTTACCAAGATAATTTACTATAATAGTACTGTTTTTTTTTTTATAGAGAGATGCTTAACAATCGTGTGATATTGAGTGTGCCAGAAATGCGATTGTTGCATTTACTATGCCAGTGTGAATCGTTGAGCGCTCCTTATTGTGCCGTTTTGCCAGCCTGTTGGAGCGAAATGCAGCAATGCCAAAGAAAGCCTCCACAGCATTTACAAGTAAGTCGGTTGTATTGATGTTTAATCGTACAAGTAAGTCGGTTGTATCGATGTTTAATCGTACAAGTAAATTTGTTGTATCGATGATTAATCGTATAAGTAAGTTGGTTGTATCGGTGTTTAATCGTAGAAGTAAGTTGGTTGTATAGATGTTTAATCGTACAAGTAAGTTGGTTGTATCGATGTTTAATCGTACGAGTCGGTTGTGTCGATGTTTAATCGTACAAACAAGTTGGTTGTATCGATGTTTAATCTTACAAGTAAGTTGCTTGTATCGATGTTTAATCTTACAAGTAAGTTGGTTGTATCAATGTTTAATTGTACAAGTAAGTTGGTTGTATCGATGTGTAATCGAATAAACACCGAAACGAAATTTAATTTTTACCCGACTGCCTTAGAAGGAGGGTAACGTTTTTCATCAAATGTTTTGTTTAAAGGTGTCCGGTGAGGCCAGTGCTCAACATACGCATACGTGGCGACTTCAAACGGATGCAACTACTTGGGATGAACACGTTCTGGAGTTGACGTTACCGTGGGGCGCCTGTGTCGGCCATGTGGATTTACGCTTCTCATTGCACGCTCCGTGTAATGCTTTACCTCATTTACAGGTAATTATACGATAATCATAAATTGTTATCGTATTTCTAGGGTTCCGTACGTCCAAAAAAAACGGAACCTTTATAGCAGCGTTTCCCAAACTTTTTTGACCGCGGCCCGGAACGAGGTTTTAAAATTTTTCGCGACTCACCTTATGAAAAAAACCCATTTATTTACAAAACAAATTTTATTTTTTAACAGAAATCAAGTTATTTGTTTGCTTATTTCATACCCAAAAATAACAATTTTTTTTCACGACCCGGCAAAATTTTTCTATGACCCGGTGTTGGGTCGCGACCCACACTTTGAGGAACGTCGTGTGTCTGTCTGTCTGTCACAGTCGATGTGCTCTGAATCTACTGAACCGATTATTCTTTGTACAGCGTGTTTAAGTAAAATGGCGAAATTTGTCATAAAATTTTATTTTGCTGACACAGGTTACGCTATTAAAGCAAAAGGCGTCGGGCATTGGACTGCGCAAATTCCCGACGGGTAACACGAGTCCAGTGAATATAGGAACGGCCGTGGACGAAACAGTTAACTTTCCGTTGTTCGGCCAATCGTCGAACGGGTCATTACAAAACCCGGTGTTGACGGATGAGTATCTTCGCGCCCACAATGCTGATATATTAGCAGGACCAGTAAATTTGTCCAATTGTTTGGATTTGTCCGAACACGGTGGTTGTGTTACATTGACCAGTCCAAAACTGTTGAAAGCTCGCGGCAGAACTTTGCTGATTCATATAAAAGCATTGTTGGATCCTTCGAAAGATATGACGAATAATAAAAAAGAAGAAAAAACCACTAATGGTATGTTTCTTTGTTAATCATTTAATGTTGTCCTTGAAAGCGTTAATATTTCAATTATTGGGCAAAAGGACAGGTTTTAATAAAATATTTGGTCCTTAAATAGCTGTTTAAGGAACAAATGGGTATATATTATTTCACAAAAGTGTTTTTATGTCGGTATGAAATATCTCCCTTAAAATACTGTATCAAAATTAATGTTTGATACGCCATTTTGGAGATTATTTTTCTCTCTAATGACGAAAATTAAGTTAATATCTTAAAATTAATGTTTTAATTAAAAAATTACAGTTTAAAAATTTCAACAATTTTATTACAGAAAATAATATTCAGAAAAAACGAATGTCGCCATCTATGGTAGCGATCTGTTTATATTAAGTGACGTAGTGGCGCTGAAATCTCTGAATAGAGTATAGAATGAAATTTATTTCCACCCTATTATGTTTCGTAACTGACCACTAACAGTGCGAAATATTCTCATGGGTCTGCTAGCGTTTTATTAAAACCTCGCTTAATTGAAATATTATCAATCATTTAATGTTAGGAAATTACAATTATAGCACTTTGCTATGCCATCAAATTCATTAAATAACATTTTAGATTATAAATTGCATAAAAAATATTTGTTTCGAATCTTTGCTTTATTTATTTTTGAAACGATGAACATTTTTCGTATTTTGGTGTTGCAATCTTGTATTGCGTTCTCTCATTAAAAAGCCTACCTATAGATCATTTGACATTTATTAGGTGTATTATTTTTGTAATCGCTATTCAGTTTTTTTTTAAATGTCATTGCAAATTAACATAAATCGTCGCTTGTTTTAATAGGTGGATCAAGTAAAAAGACTCGTGTGACTGGACAGAACATATTTAATTTTCCAATTACGGTGCCAATGTGCACCAATAGCAGCGGTACTGCAGGAGCTACGGCTAGCGGAGCTTATGAACGACTCGCAGGACGCAAAGTTGAAAGTTATATGGGTTGTGATTGGCTACATGAAATCTCGATAACAATTCGTAACATGAAGCAAACTAATTTGCCAAATGAAAGGTAAATAAACTATAAGTACAATTGATTTAATATATTCGAGACGATCGCTGATGAGTAGCGATGTTCGAATTACTCGAAAAATTCTGTATCGGCCGACAACTATTTAATAAATTCTCGATTTCTAATTTCGTGTCTAGCAATTCAAGAAAAAAAGCTTATTATTTTTATTCCATTTGGACTTCACGATATTAACTCAGATACCGTACTGTGTGGGCCAAAGCCAAGTATTAGCATGGGGTCGAGTACTCGAAAAATTTATAGAATATCGGTCGACAGCTATTTAATAAATTCTTAATTTCTATTTTCGTGTTTAGCAATACAAGAAAAAAAGCTTATTGTTTTTATTCCATTTGGACTTCACGATATTAACTCAGATACCGTACTGTGTGGGCCAAAGCCAAGTATTAGCATGGGGTCGAGTACTCGAAAAATTTATAGAATATCGGTCGACAGCTATTTAATAAATTCTTAATTTCTATTTTCGTGTTTAGCAATACAAGAAAAAAAGCTTATTGCTTTTATTCCATTTGGACTTCACGATATTAACTCAGATACCATACTGCATGGGCCAAAGCCAAGTATCAACATGGGGTTAATTATTATTGTGACCGTTATTTCATCAGCAACAGTATTGTGTTGTATTATTTATAGGTGCAAATTGCTATTTTGCTTCTTTTTTTTTTATTTGATTCTACTCAAAGATCGATTACAAAATACTCAACGTATTTCAACTCCAAAACGAAAATTCTGTTTGCACATTTCTACCGATAATACGTTTTTAATATTGTTTCAGAGCTCAACGTATAGCGATGTTAGAATCGATACACTTATTGGATCTTTTATGTTCGGTTGCATACCGACCGTCCGCATTAGAACAAGGCCTTGCTCTTGATATACTGACGTGGTTGGCGTCTGTGCGTTTGGGAAAACATGGTGATGGACCTCCGGCTGAATTATTAAGAACGCTTGAACCTCATCTGTATCCTCTGATACTAGCGTGTCTCATCAACGGAAGCCGTGCCACGGCGCATAAGCTTACAAAACTGTTGATTATTTGCGTAGAGTAAGTACTCTTTTTTTTGTTTGGTATGATTCACGGCAAACGTGAAGTTTAAAAACTCTAAGAGAGAAGACGCTAATGACCAGAGCTGTCAAGCGTCTATAAATCACAATATCTATCTTCAAAATCACTGCATTAATGTGAAATATTAGGTATTTCTGCCTCTTTCTTGTAATTCGTCAAAAAAATGACGGACGTCGATTATATCTCTTCTCAATATGAGATTTCTAAAGAAGAGTACGCTTAAACGCTCTTTTGAGATTGTGATTGTTAGCGAATGCTTTAGATTACGGGCACAAAATATACGAGGGCTGATCAATAAGAACCCGTGTTTGATGACATATGGCGTTGACGAGTGAAATTGACTTTACCGTCGTGTACTGCAGACTTTTAAAATATGACCTTGTGCTGAGTTGTAGATAAATTCATAGGTTAGGTTATGTTTGACAGCCAGTTGTGTCATTCGTGTTTTGTATTTTTCGACAAAATGGAAAAAGAGCAACATCGATTCCGTAATTCGTTTTTTATACCTCACTGTGGTCATAGATGGTGAAGGGTCTCCACAGACAGCATCCAAACAGTTTTATTTTTTCGCATGTTTTTTAAAAAACGAATTACGAATTGATATTGCTCTTTTTCCATTTGGTCGAAAAATACAAAACACCAATGATACAACTGGCTGTCAAAAATAACCTAACCTATGAATTTATCTACATCCCAGGACGAGGTCGTTTAAAAGTCTGCAGTACACGATGGTAAAGTCAATTTCACTCGTCAACGCCATCTGTCATCAAACACGGGCACGTATTGATCAACCTTCGTACATAACAGAAAATAAAATGTGATACTTTTGTATGTTTGTGAATAATACATTGCACTATCTAGCGGATTTTTAAACGAAACAGATGAAATTCGTGAGCGCATGCTTAAAATGATTGAAATAGTTTTTTGCCGATTTTGAGCTTATATGACTTGTATATTTTTGAAATTAATTTATTAAACCCAAATGTCGACCAGTAGCCTTCCTAAAGAGGTTTTGGTCTACAAACCTGACAGTGACCAGTCGACTTGGACGCAGCGTGTTTTTGCGTATGGCGTCTAATAAAAAGTTTTAAAATAACGATCATAAAAACTGATTCGTATGCATTAAAAGTGATTTAGTTTTGTTTTGCTGACTTCTTTATCTGTAGATAGATTATAGACGCTCAAGATCTGAGGTCATCAGCGTCTTTCTTTATCTGTATTATTTATACGGATTGTGATTGTGTAAATTGTTTTTAGGGGTGGTCGCAGCATGACTAGTGTATCCGTAAGCAACCAGTTTGATAATGCTTTACTGCAAGCGTTGTTACGCTCCACAGCGCAGTTGGGCCGTGTCCAAAGCGCCAGCGCACTGCGCTGGATCGGTACATTATTGCAGCACGTGGGATCTTCTATTGGTACGATGGCTCAGACCGATACGGCGACAGCCGCCGCTGCCGAATGCCTTGCGCTCGTTAGACGCGCGGCACAGCAGCTATACACCCGTGTCAATCCGTACCATCAAATTCTCAGGAGCAGGTAATGTTTTATGCGACTTTTAGAATAACAAGTTTTATTATTGAGATAATAGATTGCAACTTTTTTCGTGCGAACGATTTTGCTCGCAGCTTTTCTCGCGTTATTTTGTCAGTTTTGACGGAAATCGTATCGTAATGGCGATCTGAGATCGATTAATCAAAGAATCGATTTTTTTAATTTGTATATAATACTAACTCAATCCAGTGAATCGATATTTCACCTTTGAAAATCGAGATTGGATTTTTTCTGGTTTGATAAGAATCATAAAATCATTTACAATTAGCTAAGTGTACCCAATTGCATGCAAAGTAATTACAGTTTTTCACTTAATTACTCAAAAACTCGCGAGATGTCTGTGTGCTCAGTTTCTTTCGTCTCTCCTTAAGGTATTTGTCATGGTTAAAGCACACCGTCAGAAAATTCTTAATTTTTGTGTACTTATTAAGGACATGATAATACAATTACCCTGAAAATTTGAAGTCGATCGACCGTATATAATCCGAGATAAATTCAATTAAAAATTGGATAATTAACATTGATTGTATACGATCTCTGTAGTTCTGAATCAGTTTCTTATTTATAAAAAAAGAACTAATTGTCAGAAACTTTCCAAAAACTGACAGTCTTTCAATGCATTTGTTATGAGTTTAAAAAAAAATAAGAAAATTTTTTTGACCCTCTAATTATTTATAAATAACGGTTTAAAGTTCAACAATTAATAGAAAAGTATACATGCAAATGAATACTGTATGGGTTACGTTTCCACGGGTACAGTCTTGTGTACAAATTATGGATCACTTAGCTACAAGCTAGTATACTTTTGTGGCGCGTATAATCTATAACTTTTTGACAATATGGTATCACGACAACTACCTTAAGCACTGGGAACTATAAACTATACAATTTCTAAATTTTTTAATGTACCCAATAAATTTGTGAAATAAATAATATGGATTTACATTTATATAGTAAATACAAGTTCTAAAAGCCAATCGAAAAAAAGATTGATTTATGAGAAATCGATCTTGTAGACCTCATTTTTTTTTGTGAATCAGTTAATCAAATTTTGATTCGAATCAATTTAAAAATCGATATATTTCAGAAAGAATCACCATCCCTATCGTAACCCTGATAATAATCGTGTAAAGTTTTCCTTAATTTGAAGTCCAAATAGTAATAAAATCGGATACAATCGTTTTTTAATGGTGTCAGTACAGACAGAGATAGAACTAAGTTTTCTCATCTAGACGTCACAGAAGAAAACCGAAAACACTTTAAAAAACTCGCAAACATTGACTCAATATCGTATTGACTTAATATTTTTGGTAGCAGTTGTAACAATAAAAAAAAGATTCATCAGAATATGTTATTAGATTTTGATTGAATTATGTTTTATCAACAGGTTTGGACTATATGCAACGCCGTTGGAACCGGAACTCTTAGACATTGAACCTCCGATGTCACAGAAATCGAGCAGTTCTCCTATTACGTTTGCATCGGTTTTTACGAGCGATTCGTTCCCGCCTTTACAAACGGCCACGCATGCAATTAATAGCGCTTCGACATCATTCACTGCCGATAGTTTTGATCCCAAAGAACTCTTCACAGTGCCAGGTGACTACCAAACTTATCTAACATTAATTTTTAGTGCATTTGCCATATTGGCGTTGGACGGATGGCGGGACCTAGGAGTTGGACCAAAATTTCTCGACATTTCACGTGATAACTCTCGACTGAGTTAATTGATTTAAACGAAATTTCGTCCACATGTTGAAATCCATCACCGCACGAAGTCTATTTAAAATGGGTCTAATCGAACCAATTTAAGGGATGTGATCAGGGGTTGAAAAATGTTTTGGAGCCCAAAAACACCGAAAAAATTCTTGGAATTCATTCAAAACTGAAATTTAACCGTTTAGTATCTATTAAAAGGTGATCCTGAAATTTTAGTAAAATCGGATTGACGACCGGATTTACAAATTTTATGAAAACACTAGTTTGCGTATACAAATTTGCTAAATGAAGGATGTATTCAATTTGGCGCGGGTGTTGAATTCATAGAAATTTTTCAACTGAGAAAAAACTATTTTAAGGGGTGTATTAAGGGGTTAATTTTTTTTATTTTGTCCTAAAATAAACTTAAGTTCACGTAATAAAGCCACAGTACCTGTAGCAGCAAATACACTATATTGTCGGCAGGGTTTTGGCACTGCAATCCGAGTTTTTTTTAGTTTTAATTAAAAACTCAATTCTCGTTTCACAACACTATATGTCATCAAGGACAAAAATAATTTATTTATAATAGAAACATCATAGATAATTTTTTCGCGGTCGTAAGAAAGTACTGTAAATATGTAAAAAAAAATAATTAAACCTAGGACGCTCAATTTTTACGTGCGATTTTAATTATCTTTTAGGCTTGTCGTTCGGCACAAATACTTGCCAATCGGACGGTAACACTCATTCCAATAAACCCAGTTTATCACGATGTCGAGGCCTCGTCGCAAATCAAAACCACACCCGAGGTCTACTCGAAACCGAACCGTTGCACTATGCGTGCATTGCCGCAAGTGACGGCACAAGAATGGAAAGATACGATGCAGCGACAACCACCGGTCCTTCGGTTCCTACCGCAGCCGTAGTTACTTCGGCCGGAGGAGGAGGAACCGGTACATCGGGAACGCATGCTCCGTATGCCGCGGCTGTGGCTAATCTTATTAGCCCGGCCGCAAATAATTCTGCCAGTGGTCAACAAAATATTACCCAGTACGATATAGCAACGAATCCTAAAAACGTAGCAATATTACATCCTCTGATCAGTTCGTCGTTTTATTCGAGCTGTGGAACTCTTATTAATCTTAATCCGGTAAGGTTTATGTCAACTGTACTTCTTCATCGAGCTATTAAGTATTTTTGGGTAGGTATTTGAGGCACTGAAAATTTGTACAATAACTTTAGTAATATCTGAATATAAAAACACGGACCTGGCTGAAAGGTAGCGGAGCTTAAATGATGTAACCGATTTTTTAATTTTTGCGCAATAAAAAAACCTTGAGACATTTTTAATTTTAATACCTTGAAATTTAGTATTTAAGGAATTGAAAAATAAAGCCAGTTTTTTTAATCGAGTCTCAAACTTAGTCAGGGGTTTGCAAAATTATATTTTTTAAGATTTAAAAAATATAAGTTTTTTTATTTTTCACAGGAAATTGGACATATTAGACAAATATAGTTATACTAATTTAAAAATTGCGACGTTTCGTTAATCGTTGTTAACTTCTTCAGGCACAACTGAAACGATTACAAAAACGTCGCAATTTTTAAATTAGTATAACTATATTTGTCTAATTTGTCCAATTTCCTGTGAAAAAATAAAAAAACTTATTAATTATAATGGACGTGAACAATATTGAGACTTTAAAGATATATTTGAGACACGTTAAAATTTAAACAGAATACTATTGGTAACTAAAAATAGATATATTCAAAAAGACAGGCCGTTTTGGTGGGACATTTTACCTGCTAGGCGATCGATATGTTTGATAATTCGGTTAAGTCGGTTTAACCCTGCTACCCTTCAGCCAGGTCTGTGTTTTTGTATTCGGATATTACTAAAGAGTTATTGTACAAATTTTCATAGTGTCTCAAATATCTACCCAAAAATGCTTAATAGCTCTTGGGCTACTACTAGCTTCTCCCAATTTTCTACCAGAATGATTTAATGAAATGACGCAAAGCTTCACTGTCAACTATATTCGAACTTCGTTCTGTTAAATTTTTTTGAGGTTACGTCTAGCTGCGTCACTGTATTTGAAACTGAATGTTTTTTTATTTTGTTTTGTCTCGCTATTTCTGTCGAAATAATTTTGGTTTTTGTTTTATTTGTAGAGTAAAGGTAACAAGAACGATCCCGAAAGAATCGATAGAATAGTTAAATATATGCAAAAAACTGCACAGCAAGAAGACTCTACTGATCAACAAGATGCCGCAGGTAAAATCATGCGTTATTTCATATAAATACCCATTTAAATTAGCAGTAATTTCTTAATACTTCCGACTCATTTCTCAAGAATTAAGATGGTACAGAGATGTTATAGATCATATTTATTATGAGTACAGTATAGCTTTCCATTAAGATGATGCTCGATAAGTCAGCATATCCGTTCATGCATATAACTTGTGTGCAGCTAACGTGTTAATCTAGCAGGCAGTCCAAATATGCATTCATAACTGATTTTGATATAAGAACGAAGCTTAGAGAATCACAATCGATCAATCATCATTTATTTTCACCACAACTCTATATACTTAGAGGGAGTTTACTGTACATTTAATGAGTGAAAAATATATTTGGCGGTTCATCGAAGAATTTAAAGATGGGTTTTCGCTGTTAAAGTGTTCTGAGAGATGAGTCAATCTTTTATTGAACAAACGTAGCTGAAATAGAACATGGTACTCGCAAAAAAAAATTATTACGCAGAACGAAAATATATGCCAGTTTGAACTAAAGTCTGTGAAACATTCAGTGATTCACTGGGACGCAATAAGTTATTAATAACGTTTGGATGCCTTGTCCAATTATAGCCAGTTTTATCAGTGAGGCAATTTTGGAGTTGACTGAGCTGAATGATATTGCGAATTTTATGAATTATTCGTTTCAACAAATCGTTAAATTTTAGATTTTAGTCACCGTTTCTCAGATTTTAGAGTCAATGTTTTTTAGATTTTAGAATCAATGCTCTCAGATTTTTGGAGTCAATGTTTCTCAGATTTTAGGAGTCAATGTTTCTCAGATTTTTAGAGTCGGCGTTTCTTAGATTTTCTAGTTGTGTTTTTCAGATTTGAGTAATTGTTTCTCAGATAATCAATGCTCTCAGATTTTTGGAGTCAATGTTTCTCAGATTTTTAGAGTCAGTGTTTCTCAGATTTTAGAGTCAGGCTTTAGAGGTGTTTTTTCAAATTTATTCTCTCAAAATAAAAATGAAATGAAAAATTCCGTGCGAGTACCCTGTTACGACTTTCCCTTTAGTTGTTACTAACCTCTATTTTACCGTGCCAAAGATAGATTTGTTGTAATCAGTACTAACACTATGAATAGAAGTAGATGTAATAGATTTGTCAATGGACTCTGACACATCAGACAGTGCGCCCCAACAACCGCAGCAATTTATTGTAAAGTCAGCGTCGAGCCCGTGGTTATTGCAACGGGATCCCGAACCCACATCGTCCGGCGGCACTACTATCAAAAATGACAGCGGGGAAGAACAGCAGGCGCTCGGTTCAAATAGTTCACAGAATGACTCGATGAAAAAGGTAAACGTCACAAAACTTTAGAAAATTACCCTCTTAACTAAAAATTTAAAAAAAGACTCGGGTTGCAGTGTCAAAACCCTGCCGACAATAAATAAATATAGGCAGTGTGGTTTCACTGTGGGAACTTTGAGTTTTTGAGCAAAATAAAAAAAAATATAACCCCTTAATACACCCCATAAAATAATATATTTTTCTTAATTCCAATATTATTATCAATCTAACGTCTACACCGAATTAAATACACCCTACAGTAAGTCATTATCTGCAAATTAATGTTTTCAAAAAATTTGTAAGTCCGGTCCTGTTGGGCCAGTTTGATAAAAATTTTAGAGGAACTTTTTAATTGCTACTATAGGGTTAAATTTCAATTTTGAAACGATTCTGAGAATTTTTTCGGTGATTTTGGGTCCAAAAACTTCTTTTTACCCCTAAAACAACCCTTGGGCCCATCTGACCGACGCCAATAGTGCATGTGCCATATATGGCAAATACACTAAAAAAAACAATTGTTTTCTATGTTTTGTTACTTCATGGTTGATTTTCTTTTGTCCAGGATGATACGATACTACCGTGGCAACAGCTGCTTGTCCCGCCGTCCCAGCAAGTTTTGGTAATAGAACGCATGCATTCAGGCGCTCGAAGACACGTCACATTAGATTTCGGTGCACCGATTATACTGACTGATGTCATAGTTCCGGCGTGCTCTGATTTGGTATCTCTTAGTGTTGACATCTGGTGGCACGGAGAAGACACGGACGGTGTCAGACTTGTTCTTGCCACAGACATCGGAACCAAATGTTTACTGTTAACCGATTTGCAACCACCTCCGCTATGCAGATACATGAAAGTAAGAATAAAATATCTGTGTTCGGCTATTATAGTGGGAACAAAATCACGCACATAAGTAAAAATATAGAGGAAACTGGAAAAAATAAATTGATTCAATAGACTCTCTACAATAGGGATATTGACAATTTTTGGGAAAGTGTTTTAAATCGTGCATAAGTACCTAATATAGCCACAAATATTTGTTATTTTTATATAAATACGACTCAAGCTTTAAAAATCATGTATTTTGAATTCCGTTTCAAAATTCGTTCCAAAACGCCAATACTTGTCACGTGACTGCCGTGACGTCATACACTCATAAACGCTGATAAACTGATGAGGTGATGAAAGGTTTTTTCGTAATTGTTGCTAGTTATATGTGATTTGACGTTTCCTATAAATGAATAATAATAAATTACACACTGTTAATATTAACCAAACAATTAAACCTTTTGATAGCGTGAACAGCGGCCTTCTCTGTGACAACGTCTGATAATGTTTATGACGTCGGTATGTCACGTGACTTGAGAGTGACTTAATTACGTTTTATATATTGAATATTAATTAAATTCCTTAACAATAAAGAAAAATATTGTGTTTTTTAGTATTTCTAACAAAGAAACTACCACTTAACGTTAAACTTTTGATTTTATTTTAATACAGTCAACATCCGTTTTTAGAACTCCCTTTCAGCTAAAGGTTATTGATTGAAAAATAGCAGTAAAGTGTTGATTTGGCTTTTAAAATATAATCGATTTATTTTTTTATAGATAACGATTATTGGTAGATATGGCATGTCGACAACGCGATGTAAAATTCCAGTTGGTAACTTTTATGGACACGTAGTCGTTCTGCCCGAAGACATTTACGCGTACGATTTGCGTCCCGACTCGAACGTAGCAGCGATAACTAACATCGTACCGAGTCACAGTCATGTCGAAATGCAGTTGAACGTGTTGTCGGCCTTATTCGAGGATATCAATTGTCGATACAGCTTGGCGTGCTCAAAATTAAGGGAGATGCTCGATCCATTGATGAACACTGACGCTCAAAATGCTCAGCATATGAATACGTATCTGAGAATGGTGAAACCTACAAGTTCAACTAATTCGAGCGGATCAGAAAAAAGCACGGCGACCAGTAGCCCAGAAAATCTTAAAATATTTCAAGCATATCAGGTAAATCATTGTTTATTAATACGTGCATTGAATGTGTAACATTACATACTTTCGGGGTCGAAAGTTTGCTTTTGCATGCCACCAATGAAAAATAAAAAAAAATAAATAAAGTATCGCGTTTCTTCATGGATCTAGGATAGGAATAGAGTATCCCGCAGGGGGGGAGGAATCCATTGAGGGACGAAAACAAAGTAAGAATGGTGTCGATTTTTGATTGGCCGCCGCATTGTGCTGCATACAAAAGAAATTTTCTTTTTACACCATACTACTAACATAAATTTCATGTTACTAGGCATGCGCGGGGCGTCGACCAATAATAAGCGGACACCACTCACCTCGTCGCGTTCCTTAAATGGCTTTACCCCCCCTCGTCTAAAACCCTAGTACATGCTCTGTCTCTATATTCCTATGTCTATGGTTTTCTTCCACTGGGCAATTTTTTTCTGTAAACGAAAGTGGCTCTATCCTACGCGATGCTGGTAAACTAGATCTGACAGTTCGCCTAACCTACAATTTACGTTGCTTTTTTTTTAATGCACTCATTACAAAAAGTACTCGTGTATCTCAGGCATAATTGACAATTGCGACTCTTGTGATGACCGCCCTTGCTTCGTTTTGACGAGAAATGTCGCCATCAGTTGCAATTTTAAATTGGCCTGTTAGTTGCACAACGTGCTATTATACATATTGATTGATTTTTAACGTTATGATTGAAAAACCTTATTTCCCGCTTTTTTTTTGAGTATTATAGCCCTAAATATTCGGCTTTAAAATACTATAACCATCTGTCTACTGAAATGAAGACCATTGTCTAAATTTAAAAGATTCCTTCAGTCATTATTAATTCAAGCTTGTTTATATTCTGCTAATGAATGTTATGATGCATTTATAAATCGTATTTAATTTGACGAATCCTGCTTGTTGGCTATTTCGGATAATAAATTTATTCTATTCTATTCTGTAATTGTTTTATAATATTTTTCACCTGTTACAGGAGTGTATAACTTACCAGCACCAACTGAATATTGTACGCAACGTCATGAAACGTTTGGAAGCCTACATCGGCCGCGATACGATTGTCGTTCACGAAAATGAATCCAAGTGCTTGGCGCAAGCGAGTACGGACAAAATACGTTCAATCTGCGAAACATTTTTAGACGTCCTTCTCAGTATCGTGTACGAAATCGGTACGATGCCGCACATGTCGCCTTTGTTATTCAAAAATTTCAATCAAAAAATTTGCGAAGAATTATTTATATCGTTATGTGTCGGCCATGACACTCGCTTACAGCTATCGGCTGCATCGCTCTTGGTGAGGATGTGTGGTCTTCAGCCGTGGTGGGGTCAGTTCTTGGCAGATTGTTTGACGAACTTATATTCGTCGAGCAATACGAAGATATTCCCTCAAGAACGCGTATTCATAATAATAACTTATTTGTGTCGAAAGAGTTTAGTTAACGGAGCATCTCGAGCTAATATCTTAGGGCCTACTTTGAAAAGTATCTGCGTGTTGTTGCGTCCGTTAGCATCGACGAGTAATTTATTAGTCGCGGCTAAAACCGATTTAGGTTTGTTAGGTTGGCTCTTGTTGTTCCTATCGTTGAGTCTGGACTCGACAAAAAGCGATTCGGAGGATATCGGTGAAATTTGGAGCTCGAGATGGGATTGGTTGATGGCCGAAGCGAGTACGAATAAAACTCAAACATCGAGTAGCTCTACTGCAGACGGATATCGTAGGAAATTACACAAACGCTTCTTGCACTACAAACAGCAACTCGATCATTTAGATTTCACCCAAAAAGCTGTTCAGGCATCGACGCAGGCTCTGTCGGCGCTATCGAATCATGCTGCGAATTTGTCGTCGAAATTGGAAGCTGCATTGAAACAGCAGGAACACTTCTTTAAAAAAATGAAACAGTTTTCAAGTAAACAAATGGAAGACATCAATTCTAAACGATACGAGCTACTTTTGGATAATAGGAAAACTGGAGGACCGAGTTCGAAATTAGGCGAAACGGTTACAAATAATCAAGATTCATCGATACGTAGTTTAAATCACACGCACTGTCTTGCCGTCGCTAGAGGATTAATAGTATTAATACTTAACATGGATTGTACTTGTAATATCGATTTATTTTTATTAGCTTGTAAAACGGTAGCGAGGCTAACGGTAGCGGCTAGACCGCCTTTAGCATTGGAACAGTTAGTGACACCGCGTCAACTGGTTGAATTATTACGGTTGGCAGTACGCTGCGACGGTAGTCAATGGATATCGCATGCTGTGATGTGTTTGCTACAAGATATGTTGGACGGACATCGATTAATGGGACGCAATAATCCCGATATGAATATCGCAGAAGATATAAACTTCGATAATACTTCGGAGATGGATACGGAATCGCAAAACGGACAGCATTGGTTATCTAACAATACCGAAAGTCAAGTGTCGACTGAGGAGATCGAAGAAGTAGATATAATGACAGTCGAAGAGCCTGACCTCGAATCACAGCTGACAAATATTTCAAATGCAACGATTAAATCGAACGGAGTGCCTCTACCGTCGCTTCCCGAATCCGATGATTCAGAACTAGACGATGTGCTCGACGATATATTAGAACGTGGGAAATACTTGTTACGAAAGAGTTGTATATCTAAAGGAGGCATTATACCTAATTCAAAGTAAGTGACATTGACAATTCATTAATTTCATTTAGAGACAAAGTTTTGTTTTTTTTTTTATAAGAATTTTATTTTTATATTGCGCAAAACATTTAATAAATAACAATTTTGATACATAATCGTCGTAAGTTTTGTTAAAGTAATCTTGTGACGATAAAATTATAATGAGCCTCACCATTGGAAGTTTAACTTCTTTAGTTTTTAATATTATAATTATGGAGAAATTATTACACATTTTAAGAAGCCACTTTGATGTTTATGTCATGTGAAAATCCTCACATGGACAGATCGTCACATTCATACCATAGTTTTATTTACATACTATAATCTACAGAAAAACATTTTTAATATGAATTGTCTGTAGTATATCAACGTTATAACCTCACATTAATGAACGTTTCAGCATATACTCGTATTTAAAAAATATTTAATCTGAAAATTGTTCTGATATCTGAAAATAGAGAATATGGTATTTAATATTTTCCTTTCTGAATTTACATGAAATATATTTTATGAGTCCCTTCCGTTTGTACGTCAAATTACAGAAATTTTTTTGTACTTCGATTTTTCGTAATGTAAAACGTCAGGTTCAAGCCGTTGTCTTACTATTTTGCGAATCAAAATGCAACACATTATAAACTTCTGTCCTTGTCAGTTTCATGTAATTTAGGGGGACAAACTAACTTCCCCTTAATTTGTTACATTCTACTTCCCCTCGATTTCTTACATTTTTCAAACAGATACGTCGCTAAAGAAGTTAAACTTCAAAACTGAACGAATATGCGTTGTGCGCATGTCAGTTATTCCACTGGTCTGTTCACACGCACAACATGTTTACACATATTATGAGAGTACTATTTTTTTTTTTTGTGTTTTTAGTATTTCAACAGCAATTGACGCAAGACTCGAAGTGGGTCTGGACAGTATGCCGGAAATAATTTTACGTCGTTTGACAATGCTGGGTTCATACAATTTGCCGATAGCAGTGAACGCATCGTTGGCGCCGCCGCCCGAAACTGCACGCGGGAACGTGTCAGAATTTTGGCCCGAAGAATTGACGGCTCCATGGGCTTCTATTGTGCCTCCGACCGATTTGAGCAACGCTGCTATCTTGGCACAGTGTTTTGATACTTTATTCGCGGAACTAGAATTTTCAGTGAGTATTTCTTATGATTTTTAATATTAATATTCAAGTTTAAACTAGCATTTAATCAGTTTTTCTGACTTGATGCCATTGATATAGTCAAACAACAAAATTAGCTTTACTGTAAAAAGCGCGGAGTGCTTAATAGCGGTAATACATTTTTCATTTACTAGCTAATTGTAAACGTAGAGCTTTTATAAAAATTTAAGTAGATAGTACCCCACGCTTTTTACAGTAAAGCTAATTTTGTTGTCAAATTATTTAGCATTTTTTAATTCATTCAAGCGTGTTTTAGTTTTTTGAAACTCTAATTAATTAAACAATATTCATTTTGCCTATGGGATAGGCAACGCAACGTACGTCACTGTACAGCGTGTTAGCTTGCTTGCTGTAATTTTTCAAGTTTTTTTATCCTGAAGGTCCTGGACAGGATAATGGGACAAACTTATTAAATTATTGTATTGTCATCGGTCCTTGATAAGTGTGCAAAGTTTCAGTTTAATCTGACGTTTTGAAGTAGTTGAATTTCACGTTCAAAGATTCCTTTACAAACATACGCTCAAAGATTTTAATTATTTTTTTTTATGCTGAAGGTCCTGGTCGGAATAATGGGACAAACTTATTAAATTATTGTATTGTCATCGGTCCTTGATAAGTGTGCAAAGTTTCAGTTTAATCTGATGTTTTGAAGTGGGTGAATTTCACGTTCAAAGATTCCTTTACAAACATACGTTCAAAGATTTTATTTATTTTTTTTATCCTGAAGGTCCTGGTCGGGATAATGGGACAAACTTATTAAATTATTGTATTGTCATCGGGCCTTGATAAGTGTGCAAAGTTTCAGTTAATCTGACGTTTTGAAATGAGTGAATTTCACGTTCAAAGATTTCTTTACAAACAAACATACATGTGGAGCTAACAAAAGCGTGTTAATGAACACTTGGCTAATTTTATTATTTTTACTTCTAGACGTCTCCAACAACTCTAGAACAGACCCTGCAACTGTGGCTAACTTTAAGTATGAATCTTTTGGATACGACAATCACGTCATGTAACACCGGTCTGAACCCATCTACAGTACCCGGTTTGACATTATCGCCGGCAGCTATCTCCAACTTGCTGAAGGCATTGACGATGCAGCCCACCATATCTTTACGAGTCCTTACGTTAATGTTCCAATGCTTAACGCTAGCTTCGAATCTACCTTTACCAGAAACATCGACGGGATCTGCATTCTGGGCTGGAAATGACCTTGAACAATCGTTAAATGGAATGGCTGGATATATTATAAAAGATCCGTATTTTCCGCAAATGCTGTTCCGGTTTTTGTCGGGAGATGGAGTTATTTTGTCAGAGAAACGATTCGTAAGTATTTTTGACTATATCAGAATTTAATTTGCACTGATTTTTCACTCGGCACTTGGTAGAACATGATTAATAATAACAGATAATAAAAACACTTGAAAGTTCTGCAAAATTCATTTTTAAATTATTTCTCGATGATCATTTTGGACAATAAGTCCATCCTCAGGAACATAAAACATATATAGTATATTATGTTTTATATTGCTGAGGATGGACTTATTGTCCAAAACAACTGTTGAGAAATAATTTAATAATAAATTTTGTAGGATTTTCAAGTATTTTTATTATCTGTTATTATATCAGAATTGTACTAGATGTGGGAGCAAGTAACAGTAAGATTTTTTACAATATAAGCAGAATGTTAACCGAGAAAATGGAAGTAGTGAGGCATTAGACCCTCATTTAAATTTCGACGCGGGCAAATGTGGTGTGAGAGGTTTTTTCTTTTGCCTCTCGTCATTCCTGTACAATCAATCTTGTTGAGACTTTCCTTAAATTAATTCAAATAAATATCAAGACGGCTCCTTGTACAAGACCATGGTCAATTATCTGCCAAATTCTCGTTTTTACCAAGTTCGTAATCCTAAGTTCTTATAATTCCTTCATTTACAGATTGATATTTAAATTAATGAAAATTTTTCTAGAGGCTTTCTCCTACATTTTACGCTCATTGTTCTTCAGAATTACACATCTGTCTCCAATTTACAGTAATCCAAAAGATATTGTCTAACCAAAATGTCTAATAAAAAATTAAATGTTGTTTTTTTCTTAATTTCCAGGCCGGTCCGTCAGTCTGCCAAGCTTTGCATGAGCTGATGGTTCGATTACAGATGCGAAGCGATGTCGTAACAATATCAAGCCGATTAGGAACGGCGTTCAAAGACATGTTGTTGCGTATGTTATATCAACTCGTTCAGCCCGGAGGACCTTTGTCGACAGATCGGGGACCGCTCGATGCCCAATGCAAGTTTGTGCAGTCTATGCAGCTGTTGTTGTTCACCAACTGTGATCTTGGCACGGCGATGAATATAATCGAAAGTCTGGGCGTGCTCGTTTACAGTTACGTCAGACGCGTTGAGCGCGTCAAGTGCGTCAACATGGCCGAACAGGGTAATTCGACGCAAGCGGCCTGTTTCGGCAGTCTGTTTTCGTCGGTGTTGGGCAGCGATGCAAATAAACATAGCAAGCCGGTTTCGTACGACAATCTAATTGTTTCACTTCTGAAATTAGCCAGCAAGTAAGTGAAAAGCAGAAAGTTTAAATGTATTTTTTTTATAATTCAATAATAAATCTCAGGTATTTGGATTAGTAATACAAAACAATCGTGTTATTGTTAATCTTGCTATGTTTCAACTACTTTATTTAGACTTCGATTGTTTTGTGTTATTAATCCAAATACCTGAGATTTATTACTGAATTATAATAATAATTTTGGATGCGATATAATGTCTAGTATTTTTTTTATTTGGTTCATCTTAACGTTTGGTGTTGTAACCCAAAATTATACAACAGTAATCTCAAAAAACAAATGTGACGAAAAACAAAACAGATATACGTCATGCGCAGGAAAGCCAATGCGCACGTCAGCTATTCCACTAAACCATAGACATAAGAATATAGAGACAGAGCATGTACTAGGGTTTTAGACGAGGGGGTTAAAGCCAATTAAGGGACGCGACGAGGTTAGTGGTGTCTGTTTGTTATTGGTCGACGCACTGCGCAATACTAGTGGCATGAAATTTATGTTAGTAGTATGGTGTAAAAAGAAAATTTCTTTTGTGCGCAGCACAGTGCGCCGGCCAATCAAAAATCGACACCATTGTTAAAGCCAATTCAGACTAGCCGTTCTCGGTTACGATTCGCCGGTCTGGTTGGGAGCTCGACCAATCAGGGCGTAGTCGTTTGACCGCAATCGGAAACGACTACGCCCTGATTGGTCGAGCTCCCAACCGGACCGGTGAATCGTAACCGAGAACGGCTAGTCTGAATAGGCTTTTACGTTGTACCAATGCTTTGCACCCGTCCTCAATATATACTCCATCCCTATAATTACTACATCCATGCACTGAATACACACACACACACACGGTGTTTACACATACTATGAGAGTACTAACTTGACTCTCACATTTATTTTGTGAATACTTTGTGTTACTTACATATTTTTGAGGATCGCAAATTCAACATTTCACCTCGATAGTCACGCCACTGAGGTAGCTGATACTGTTTTCAAATTTAGTTATGTGCTGGGTGTATAATTATATTTACATGATTGTTGGGACTTCAAAATCGTAAGATAGAATAATTATTTTTGTTTCCTTAGGTTGGTATGGATTCCGCTTCCTGTAACCGCAACCGCTACCAGTGCCGACGATGTTCCAGATTCGGAATCGTCTAACAGTGTCGATATGGCAGAGGAGGATTATAGCATGTCGCAAACCGATGAAAGTAAAGCCGAACAGCGTAATAGGGCTTCGAGCGCGAGCACCGCAACCGTTCAAGTACCTTGTCTCGCCGATACTGTTTTACAGGTAATTGTTAGAATATTTAAAAAAAAATGTTTTTTTATTGAATGTGATGTATTAAGTTTTCAACATCGACCCAATTTTTCTTTTTCAAATGTTGTAATTTTCGAAAATAAACTTAATAGGGATGTTGACTATTTTTGGGAAAGTGTTTTAAATCGTGCATAAGTACCTAATATAGTCATAAATAATGTATTTTAAATATCGTTTCAAATTTCGGTCCAAAACGTCAATACTTGTCACGTGACTGCCGTGACGTCATACACTCATAAACGCTGGTAAACTGATGACGTGATGAAAGGTTTTTTCGTAGTTGTATGCAATTTGACGTTTCCTATAAACGAATAATAAAAAATTACACATTAAATATTAACTGAACAATGAAGCCTTTTGACAGCGTCTGATGCTATTCATGACCCTGTGACGTCATGCGCTCTGATTGGTGTTCGTTGTTACGTGACTTGAGAGTGAAATTCCTTAAAAATAAGGAAAAATATTGTGTTCTTTAGTATTCCTATCATAGAAACTAAAAATTAACGTTAAAATTATGTTGTTATTTGAATACAGTCAATATCCCTGTTCTTTTAACGATATACTTTATTCTGATTATTATATCACTGACCTTTGTGCATACCAACTCACTCTCGTGCCATGATTCTCCGCCTAGAGGTATCTCTAGCTCCACCTAATTCCAGAGTAGTGATTCAAGGTCAATCGGTAAAGGATTACATTTGTTTTCTGAAAACGTTAACTTTTGTTCAAATGACAGTTTGCGAGGATTTTACGAATATTGAGGAGGGGTGTATTGATGTATTATTAAGGAGGCAACTTCTTATTGTTTGTTTTGTTCACTGTTACAGCATGTTCCGACAGTTCTGCGTTTATGTCATGCATTGAGCTCTTGCGGCGGTTCGAGTCTTGCTATGTTGGTGGGGACGACGATGCCTGCCATGTCGCAGCATAACGGAGCAGCCTCATCAATCGGCAGCGAATTGTCCGAACCGACAACAGTCGGTGACGCCGTATTTCAGCTACTGACAATTCTCGCAAATAAAACTTCTGATCCACATCTTTTGCTGAGACCGCTTTTAGAATTTCTTTCTCAATGTGAGTAAATCGACAATTTTAAAAATATCTATCTTTAAGGTAGTTGTCGTGGTACAATATTGTCAAAAAGTTATAGATTATACGCGCCACAAAAGTATACTAGCTTGTAGCTAAGTGATCCATAATTTGTACGCAAGACTGTACTCGTGGAAACGTAACCCATACAGTATTAATATGCATGTATACTTTTCTATAAATTGTTGAACTTTAGACCGTTATTTATAAATAATTAGACGGTCAAAAAATTTTTCTTATTTTTTTTTTAAACTCATAACAAATGCACTGAAAGACTGTCAGTTTTTGGAAAGTTTCTGACAGTTAGTTCTTTTTTTATAAATAAGAAACTGGTTCAGAACTACAGAGATCGTATACAATCAATGTTAATTATCCAACTTTTAATTGAATTT
The DNA here is from genome assembly GCA_034508555.1 of Venustoraphidia nigricollis. Lineage (NCBI taxonomy): Eukaryota > Metazoa > Arthropoda > Insecta > Raphidioptera > Raphidiidae > Venustoraphidia > Venustoraphidia nigricollis. The sequence goes on from JAVRKA010000013.1 coordinate 242,956, forward strand.
ATCTTGGATTATATACGGTCGATCGACTTCAAATTTTCAGGGTAATTGTATTATAATGTCCTTAATAAGTATACAAAAATTAAGAATTTTCTGACGGTGTGCCTTAACCACGACAACTACTTTAACAGTCGTTTTAAGATAGTTCTAGCGTGGTATAATAAAAAAAAAATCACTTTTCGACAGATTTTGCTCATTGTTTTTTCATAGGGTCAAAATAACGTTTCCTAATAAATCCCGAAGTTTCAGAATTTAAGACCGATTTGAACGCGAGATAATTAATAACAAAGCTCGGAATTTTCAAGGTCAACATGTGAAAATTGCGAACTTTGTTATGTCGTGTTCTAAACGGTCAAAAATTCTGAAACTTCGTTATTTTGAGCCCATTAAAGAAAATGATGTCATTGTTTATTTGGCATTTTCATGGTTTATCTGTTATAAACCTTCACTTCCCATTTTATAATTTGAGAACTGATGAAAATGCATTTTCAAATTAATAACTACATCTTACAAAGTATAAACAATAGATTAAAAAATTTTGTTGTTTTACAGCAAACACGACGCCAGGGCAATCGCTGAGCAATGGCGTACAGTTATCGGAACCCATGGTTTGGTGGCTGTTGCAAGTATTGGGAACGGAGAATTCTCTCAAAGAGTTCACAGCTCGCGGAGGTATTCAGCTTATTGCAGCGCATCTGGTGCGCTGTCATCAGCAAGCTCTGGCCACGCTGCAACCCGCTACCATCTCACAGGTATTGAAATTATTATTTAAGTTCTCTTAACTCATTATGTCAGTTGTTGAGCGTTGTCAATTTACCGGTCGGTTTTTTGATATGACAACTACATTTGTCGAGTTGTTACAGGTAATGCAACACTTGGCGTCGCATGGTGCCCAGTCTGCAAGTTTGGCGTATCAGGGCGGAGCACCAAACAGTAAAAAAATGCAGCAAGCCAATCTTGAATCAAGTGAATCGTTAGTGAATTTTGCACCGTTAGGTAAGATTTTCAGTAACTTTAATAATAAAAAAAGCCCTCTTAATGTTCCATAACTTCCTGTCCTGAGCTAGTCGATGCCAGAACTCCCCAAAAAATTGGTCTATTTCATCTCTCCATCTTCTTCTCTGTCTTCTTATTCTCCTTCTTCCTTCTATAGAATACCATTTTTTTTTTGCCCAGCGTTCATTCTTCATTCTTGTGACATAATCTGCCCAATGCCGTTTTAAAAGTTTTATTTTTTGTTTTGACGTCCACAATTTTTGTTTTTTGTCTTATAGTCTCCAAGTTTATTTTGTCAGTTAATTTTATGTTAAGCATACTCCTTTCCATGGGTCTTTGACATGTTTGTAGATTATTGCATTGCTTAGATGTTAAGGACCACGTTTGGGCACCGTATTTTAGCGTTGGTAAAACACATGTATTAGGGAATATGAAAATTGGTGTGCATTGAATATAATAAAAAATAGTATTAAATCAATGGAAGTGTCTATTTATACGGGTACTGTATAAATAAAATAATCACTATTTATACGGGTATAATTTTGTTTTTTTTTTTTTAATTATACAAAATAAACGCTAGAAATCAGAGTTATTTTGGAATAATTATCAGTTAAAACTTTATATATAACATTAATTCATCTTTATTTATGAGAAATTAAAATAAAATTAGCAGTAAAATTTGTTTATTTTCCTTCTTTTTTTAAAGTTTATTTGAAATTCGTACGTGTTGTTACCACCCATACAAACTGAAAAAAACTTAAAATTTGTTTAGTGCCTCCAACATAAGTCAGCATTTAGTTCTTACATTGGTCAAAATATTTCCTTTGCAAAATAATTGAATTTTATTTAAACTAACATTCAATTTTTTTTACAGTGAGTAATAATTTAATTAATTAATTATATTTAATTTTAATATATATTTATATACTATTTGTTTGTATATAATTGTTTTCCAGTATCCGTATTAATAAATATAAAATTATTTGTCCGGTACCTGGACGAATAGGCGCAGCCTAAAATAATTCTCAATAGTAGTCAAATACTCCATTGGAAATCATCAGACCACAGTTTATGAATCTCGATCTATTTCTAGTCTGGCTTGTACATTAATTTTGTGTATCTTTTAATCAATGGCCGAAGGATTTAAGGTATTTTGTCTGTGGATTAACGAACCGCTCTGAACGAATTACAATTGTATTAACAGGATCAATAACGTCGACCAGTCCGACAGCCCAGCCGGCCGACGTTTTAATTCAAGCAACGTTGGCGCCTCATAGGCGCGCGCGGACGCCGCAGTGGTCGTATCACTTTTACCCGGACGAAAGTCACGTAGAGCTGATCATATCTCTTCCGGCGGCTGTTCTGCTCAGAGAGGTTCAATTGCAGCCGCATCTGAACAGTTTGGCCAGTGAGTATTCAACTTCATCTAGAAAACGCCAATGTGGTTTGTAGATTTTTTTTTTTTTTTTTTGGTTGTCTCCGAAAAGCTTCGTAAACATCGCTATTTTATTCTCTTATACTTTTTTATTTTATAGCTTGTCCGTCGGCCATCGCTCTAGAAGTGTCTCGCGATCGGACGTCCGGACTCGTTCCGGTTTGTCCTCCGTTAGCTACGAGCGGGATGTCGTTCATCCGACTACACTTACCGACTCCGGAAGTCGTGACGAAAGTGCTGATTCGTCTGTACAAACCGCGCGACTCGACTAACATCGGTTTACTCCAACTGCGTTTGCTCGGAACGCCTGCCTTCGGAGGGACGAGAGCAACGTCCGGAGGCGACTTGTGCGAAGAGGAACAACTCACCAAATCTAGTCTGGGATGGTTGCGACTGTTACATCAGTGTATCAATCTACCTACGCCTGAATCTGATCTTGCTGTTACGGTCTTACAAGAAGCAGCAACCGTTCCGAATCTATTGGAATCATGTTGTGGCCTATTGTTAGTTCCAACACAAATTTCGCCTCTTTTTGTACCAAATTTAGAACGTGTTTTACTGAATTTAAGTTTACACGATTCCGAACTTAGTTTACGTGCCATAAAAATACTTTTGGACAATAGTGCTACATTTTTACAACCGGTAAAGTCGCCGTCGAATCGAGCCATCGAGTCCGTTTGCGAATTGTTGTTCAGGCTGTGTACGACTTACGATCACAACACGTCGCAAAGAGTGTCGGCCGTGTTGAATTGGCTTCACGAAACTGCGAATCGTTTGAATGCAGCGAATTCGAACGATACGAGTCCGCCTTGTGCCGCTTACGTTCACTGCATAGCCTCGATTCTTTGGTCGGCGCATTATTCGGAGCCGTCGTATAATATTAAATCTCTAGTTACAAAAGACTTATTTGAAATTGTCTACAAGTGGAGTACGGAAGTAGCCGATCGAAAGGCTCTTAAAAAAGCTTTGGACGCGATGATATGTTCTCTGTGTGTTATAAACGAAGAATTCTTCCCGTTACTGCTAGTTAAAATGTCGGTGCTTGTTCCTAATTTGTCTACGGACAGATGTGCTCCCGTTTGTGATGATCAAAAAGACTGCAAAAGCATGACCGATGACATTAAACAGCATTTAGGTATGTTCGAACAGTTGGTAGTGCGCGAATTGAATACCCTGTGCGTTACCGAATCACAGTTGGCCACGATAGCCACCGCGAGTCTGTCACCGAAAACTGCGAGGCAACTTCTAGACTCGGGATTGCCTAAGTTATTGACGCAAGCTCTGTTGCAGTTCTGCGAGGTTTGTTCCGATCTAGTTAAGGATCCGAGTACCGTCGACTGTAAGCTCGACGATGTCATCGAAGAAACGTTGAAGAGCTACCCGATGTTGAGAGTCGACAGTATGGTAAACGTGTTGAACTTTTTCGCCGACGTGTGCATGGTTGGAAGTATGCGTCAGTGGTTGGGTTCGGCGCAGGGCTCGGTGTTTTGGTTGCCTTTGTTACGATTGTTGTGTTACGGCAGATCGTACGATCGAAAACGCAGTTTTCTGCAGAGTGAAAGTTTTTACAGACTGGAAGATGCCACTGTCAAATTTCTGTCCAGATGTTGTTCGTTGAACGCTGCGAACCAAACACTTTTGGCGGCCGTTCTGTGCAACGTGATCGAAAAACAAAACAATTCGTCGACGCATGGCATTTCCGGTTTTACGAGAAGACTGATATTGCAGCTTTTGCTGGAGAACGAGAAGGTGTGGGTGTCGATTAAGGCATCGGAAACTATTTATAAGAACCCGACAGTTTGTTCGGCGACTAGTCAAGCTGATTTTGGACCTCACCCGGCGTACAGAGTGACGAACCATCATATACTGTTGTATTTAAATACTTCGACGACGTTAGGTGAAATTTTGGATCAGCATATTTCGTTCACAGCTAATTTTGGAGCTGGAGATAGTAAAGATAATATTAATTTAGTAAGTGCAGTTAAAGATTTGAAAAAAGACCTTTGGGAAGTTGCGTTAGACATGACAGATCAGATTAGTGTTGCGGCCGGAGTGACGGCCAAAGATAAACGAGCAAAGGATGCCAAGAATTTAGTATTTCGATCGGCGACGCCAAATTTAAAGAAAAAACGGTACGCGGTCAACGATGGCAATTCGCACGATGGCGTCAATAACGACAAGAGCAACCGATTTTTAAAATGCGATCAACTTCCATATTTAGTTTTATCTCCAAACACGAAACTGTCACATCTTTTGGCGCAATATGAAACGCAGGTTCTGCAACTCACCGTCGTACAGAATAAAGGTTAGTACTTTGATTTTTTTAACACCTTTGCAAAAAAAAAATTAAATTGTATGTTTTGAGCATTGAGAAATGTTTATTGTATGATAAAATTCTCAAAATTTTTTCAAACATTGTTTAAAAATTATTTTCATAAAAATTACATAAAATCCTTCGTATTTATTCTATCTGTTAGTTGAGATTCTGGTTTGTAGTTGGCAGCTCGATTAAATTTTACTTGTTTGCTACTTATATAAGGAAAAACAGTCGTCGGATATAGCCCGGTCAATATGGACAAAAATGTAGTGGTAAGTCCCCACCGATCCTACATCTGCAAAAAAATTTATTTAAAATCAAAAGCAAAAATATTGTTTTTTTGTATTTTTCTCATAAAAGGTAAGTGTTGTCATAAAAATAGGTCAGACAAAGGTTTTAGATCTTGTAATTATCTACAAAAATTGTTCTTATAATTTTTTTCTACGAATCACCATTTCTGAAATAATAAATTTTTTTGTAGACGTAGGATCAGTGGGGACTTTTGATATTTTGTTTGTGATAGTGTATCTAGGACCTGTACCAATATGTAACTCTATGCGAATTAATGTAAATTAAAATGTCTATATTGGCCGGAATAATAGATCACTTATAAACTAGCAGAATGTGACAGCTGATTGTAATATGAAACATAACCTAAAACTGCACTTATTGAATCAAACTTCAGATCGCTCGACACATATGCGTGTTTTTCACGTGAATCACAACGTGGAACGAAATTATTTAAAATTAAACCTTTACTTAAAAAAATCTTATTAGATGACGAAAATTGGGTTGCCACCGATAGGCCATTCGCGAGACCTATTCAAAATTCAAATTCAACAATTTATTTCCTTCTAAAAAAAAATACTAATAAGTTTTTACAATAAATTATACATGATGATATTAATAAATTAAAATAAATGCCTTTTTTATAAACAAAGGATTTCCTGTCCAACTTGGTTTGCGGTACCCATAAATAAGATATTGACATTGTATTCTTATTTTATTAGATGGCAGCACTAACATAGTAGAGTCGGATACAACATCTGAAATGAGCAAGCTACAAAGTCCACTTCAAGTGTTCAGTTCGTTCGGGGGCCTTGCAATTTTGGCACAGAACTTACCGGTCGTTTACATGATGGAAAGCGTACGACCGACCAGTACTGTGTGCAACATGACGATCACCCACGCGGATAATCTGGATGCCGATTGGGTCAAAGTAGAGGGCACAGAGGAAATATACGAAGACCTAGAAGACACGGCGCCCGGATCAAACACGCCGCCCAGGATGTCCGGCCTCACGTCTAGCGTGCCTCCGCATTCGTTAGCCGCGTTCGGATTATTTTTAAGATTGCCCGGATACGCCGACATGCTCTTGAAAGATTACAAGAAAGCACAGTGCTTGCTCAGACTTGTGTTGGGAGTTACGGACGACGGAGAAGGCGGTGAGTGTGCGAAGTTATAGTTGCTTAATGTTTCTCACTAATTAAAATAAGTTTTTGGATAATGAAAATAGAAATTAACCGTAACAGTACGTTTAACAGTGTTGGATCACTTTCACACAGTTTGTGCTGAGACCCAGCAGTAAGAGGCGAAGTAGGCAAAAGACATATTGTGGGTGTGACCTTCTTTAGCTCTGTCTCGTTTTAATCATCCGCACGTTTCAATTTTTGACTGGTGTCACACTACAAGGCTAAACGATGCTATTGTAAGGGTGCCGCTGTCAATTGATTCTTCTAATTTTTGGAAATATTTTCAAGATTTAAAAAACTTTTCCGAAAAAGGAAGAGTCACTTTAGGTTTGTGATGGAACAGTTTTGTGAAATAAGTACGAATAAGGTCGTAGTGTGACATTGAAAATTAATGTCAACTTTTTTCTAGTAAATCGTACATAAATTACAAAAGTAGTCCATTAGAGACCTAGATTTATCCTTTATCTTTTTTACAGAGAAAGAATTTTTGCAGAATGTTGACGAATAAGTCTACAATCAGTTGACAGCCGAAGCTCTATTTTTGGTTTAAATTCAGAGCGTTCCGACAGCCTTAACAACCGGTGTCTTGTTTTTTACAGGTGATATTTTCTCGCTGCCGATAGCAAATTCGTTACCAACGTTACCGTTCCAAGTTTTGCGCCGACTTTACGATGCCACTCCCATTACGACCGATGACAGTCAGTTGTTACGACGAACATCGATAGAAATCGGAGTCGTACATTTACTGTTGGGCTGCTTATCTGTATTCACGCATCAGTCTCAGGACTTTATTTTGCCCGGGACACAGAGCGATGTTATTGGATCGTCAGCTAAAACAGTTAGCTCTACGACACACGGTAAGTTTTTCGATAGATCGATGACATTTTTTTTCCCGTTGAGTTTTTAACTAGCGGTTTACCCGCGACTTCGTCCACGTGGTATAGATTGTACCCAAAGTTCTTTTATACAAAATCAACTCCCACCCCGTTCGGGTAGATGTGTTCAAAACACAGTCGAACATGTATTTCTTTATTTTCTAAGAAGAGTATTTTTTCCCGTTTTTAGTTTAAGCAATTTCAGAAATACAGACAGCGTATCTTTAATGAATGTTACCTCAAAGATGAACACCACCAAACTAAAATTCACTTCCACACACTAAAACACTATGTATTTGCTTAAGAAAACTGAATAAAGGCTAAACCGTAACAGAAAAACTTAGGCGGCGAAACAAAAAACCAAAAGGCTATAACAGGTTTGTCGTTGTTCATATTATCGAATTATCGACACTATACGCTGTTCATACTACAGAGTTGCCAATGGAGAAAAAATTATTTTCATATTATTGAGTGGGTCATATGAGCGCTTGTTCATATTATCGCGATTGTACTGTATTTATCGTCTCCCTAGACATCCTATTTTATTTTATCAATGTACATCGTTAATGAAACATGCCAAAGAAGTATAACTTCTGCCACTCATGCATAAGTACACGCACCCTTTTTTATGAGTTAAACACCAAACTCATTTTTTTCACACAGGTACAAAAACAGATGACAAAGGCCACCTGTACTGGGCAAAAGGTACTGGCTTTGGAACAGGTTCGACTCAACAGTCTTGGAACGTGGAACTAGCATTGATGCGGCAACGCAGCGAGGAAGAACACGTTACCGCTTTGCTGCTGGTACTCTCGAGTTACGTCAATCCTGGCGGAACGAATCAGCCGCAAACTCCTCCGTCTGATCAGCAGTCAATGGAACAAGATGAAGATTCGCAGAAGTTGCCGACGGCGATGTCACAATTGCCGAACGCGTTCTACGATCTGTTGCTACAGTCGTGTCTGTTGCCGGCGATTTGTTCTTATTTGAGAAACGATTCAGTGTTAGACATGGCGCGTCACATACCTTTGTATCGATCTGTCTTGCAATTGTTGAGGGCGGTGGCACTGACGCCGCAGCTTGTATCGTTGTTGTTGCCTCAACCGGCACCTGGGTCAACGCCGGGATCTGAAAGTATGCTGTCCGTAGTTTCGCTTTTGACCAACATGAAGCTGTGCGTTGATACGTATGCATCGAGATTGAAGTAAGTATTCACCTGTAGTAACAGAGATGTTGACTATTTTTAGGAAAGTGTTTTAAATCGTGCATAAGTACCTAATATAGCCACAAATATTTATTATTTTTATTTAAAAGCGACTCGAGCTTTAGAAATCATGTATTTTAAATTCGGTTTCAAATTTCGCTTCAAAACGCCAATACTTGTCACGTGACTGCCGTGACGTCATACACTCATAAACGCTGATAAACTGATGAGGTGATGAAAGGTTTTTTGTAATTGTTGTTATAACTATTACGCACTCTAAATATTAACCAAACAATGAAGCCTTTTGACTGCTTGAACAGCGTCCTACTTTATGACAGCGTCTGATAATGTTTATGAGTTAGTGACGTCATGTACTCTGATTAGTGTTCGTTGTCACGCGACTTGAGAGTGATTTAATTACGTTTTAATTATTCAATATTGATTACATTCCTTAAAAATAAGGAAAAATATTGTGTTTTTTAGTATTTCTATTTTTATTTGAAACATAACCTAAAAAGAATATAAAAGTAATAGCTGTATTACGCATGATAATGTAATTTTTTTTTTTTTAGACTCAACAAGAAAACGACCAATACAGGGATTGCGATGAAGTCACTTAAATATAATACAAATAAATTTTTCAATTCGGGGCCGTCGTCTTCTACAACGAGCACTAACGTCGAGGAAAACGATTCCGATGAGGGTTTGGCATTGCTGATTCCCGATATTCAAGAAACGGCCGAACTTGTACGCTTAGCTGCGATGGCTCACGGAGGATTGAAAACCGACACGGACGGAGATGCCGGTGCATCGTCGACCGGAACGAAAGACTCCAACCAACAAAGTATAGAAAAACCGCTTAAACAGTCTCTGGAACAAAGATATCTTGAAGTTATGAAGAAACTTCAGTTTGGTGAGATTTTTTTTATAAACTGTGGCTTTAAACCTGGAAAAGTCAAGGAATCATCACCCAGTGTTACAGTACTTGATGAAAAATAAATGCGAATTTTTTTTTTCTTTGTTATAGACACTTTCGAAATGATACGAGAAGTTCCGGAAGGAGAGGGTGGCGGTTATCAGTTTGTCGTGTCATACCATTTCGAGAGTAACGTGCGTGCCGCAGGTGATCGATCTCATCCGGCGAGAGTTAAACGATTAGCACAAGAAGCCGTCACGCTGGCTACCAGTTTACCCTTAAGTTATAGTAGCTCTGTAAGTAACTTCTATTTTAAATCATTTTTACGAAAATTAGACAGATGTTAACTGTTTAAATGCGTTTATTTTGATACTAAATTTACTTACGAAATAAATATATACCCACAAAACACCAAACCGTATCGAAAAACTCTCGACGTACGTTTCGCCAACCAAGTTGGCATCATCAGGAGATGATTAAATCTAAATACAAAAAACTAGCTTCCTACCTTATATAATGGTTTAAAAAATTACCTGAACTATAACTAAAGGAACAAAATTGACCATAGAGAAAGAAAGTTTAAACTTACTAGGAATAAAATGAACTGAATTTAAAAACTATTTACTAGGTCATAAAGCGGACTACCTGGAATAGGACCTAAGTCGTTGTTCATACTATTGTTTTTATGTTTATGGATTTCAAGACTCTCTAAGGCGTCTAATTGTCTGATATTTGTTACATTCCTAATAAGTTTTAAATTGCTGTTATCTATTTTATGGTCATTTTCGAAAGCATGTTGGGCAACACTAGATTTATCTAACCTTCCATATTTTAAATGAGCCATATGCTCTTTAAATCTTGTTATAATAGATCGTCTCGTTTGGCCAACATACTTTTGATTACAATCTTGACAACTAATTTCATAAATCCCCGACTTTTCATTGACATCTATTTTGTCTTTTGGATTACCTAGTTTATCTTTTAAACTGTTCCTTGAAGAGTATACAATTTTTAAGTCTACTTCTTTAAAAACTTTTCCTAAACCCCTGGTGAAACGAGGTTCATAAGGAATAGATACATATTTAGAAATTTGTCTATCAGTTCGAAAAGTCGAAGATTTTTCCAACGTTTCCTTAAATCTACGTTTTCTAATCATATTATCTACTAGATCAACAGAGTAGCCATTACACAAAGCTATATCCTTAATTACCATTTTTTCTTTATTGAATCTTTCCTTACTGAGCGGGAAACTGAGCAAACGGTGTATTAAAAAATTGAAACTTGCCATTTTATGTTGTGGGCAATGGTGTGAGTAATTAGGGATATATCTTAGTGTATTGGTGTTTTTCCTGTGTATGTCGAATTCTACATTATTCTTATTATTCTTTATAACTAATACATCTAGAAATGGCAGTTGTCCGTTGTTTTCCATTTCATATGTGAATTTTATTGAGGGGAAACAACTATTTAATTTGGTAACAAAATTATCTACGTCTTCTACTTTAGTGTCAAATACTGCAAAAATGTCATCTACATACCTTAGCCATATTCTAGGAAAATAATCAAAATTGTCTTTTGCATCTGTTTCAAACTTGTTCATGAAGATACTGGCAATAAAAGGGGAAAGAGGGTTCCCCATTGCTGTCCCTTCATGTTGTTCATATACATTATTGTTATACATAAAACAATTTTGTTTCATACAAATGTTTGTGAGTGTAATATACTCATTCACCGTTTCTTTACTAAATTTATTTTTATATAATAACTCTTTCAAAAATTCTAAGGTTTGTGGAATGGGTACACTTGGAAACAACGAACAAACGTCAAAAGAAATCAAAATTTCACCATCTCTTAGCTGAACATCCTGGGTTTTGTTGATAAAATCATTTGAATTAATTACTGAAAAACTAGGTTGAGTGATAGGTAAATTTTCGAATTCCTTTGCCAGCCATTTTGATAAAAGGTAAGTTGGTGAACCAATTGCCGAAACAATTGGCCGCACAGACTTGCCTGGCTTATGTACTTTCGGTAAACAATATAAACGTGGTATAATGGGGTTTGATACGTGTAGTTTCCTTTTCAAAGCTGTAGGAACAATTCTCTTACAATTCTTAAACGCATCTTTGACTTCGTTAATCATTTTTGGCAAAGGATTTTTCTTTAACTTAGTATAAGGGCCATTATTAATTAAGGTGTCGACTCTATCATAATAATCCTTTTTGTCTAAAATAACAACTTTGTTTCCCTTGTCAGCTTTCAAAAAGAAACAATCTTTCTCTCGTAATCGTTTGAAGATATTGTTGTTTTTTGTAACTTTTGACTCTAACGTTCGGTTTTCGTTAATATTTTTTGACAACTGATTTTTGCATGCTTTTCTAACGAATCCTTTGGAAGGTTCAGGTAAGTACTGGATAGCACTCTCTATCCCTGCGACAACTTCATCTAAGACGTTGTCGGAACGCGGCAAGTTAAATTTTAAACCTTTATTCAATAAATCTATTTCATCTCTATCAAACGATTTCGAAGATTGATTATCTACAATGTTTATGCATTTCTGAGGAAAACTTTCTATAGGCTTACTAGGCATTAATTTCTTAAGCTTTTTGTTTAAAGACGACATCTTTTTAATAAATTTGGACTCAATAGCTATTGAGTCCAAATTTATTAAAAAGATGTCGTCTTTAAACAAAAAGCTTAAGAAATTAATGCCTAGTAAGCCTATAGAAAGTTTTCCTCAGAAATGCATAAACATTGTAGATAATCAATCTTCGAAATCGTTTGATAGAGATGAAATAGATTTATTGAATAAAGGTTTAAAATTTAACTTGCCGCGTTCCGACAACGTCTTAGATGAAGTTGTCGCAGGGATAGAGAGTGCTATCCAGTACTTACCTGAACCTTCCAAAGGATTCGTTAGAAAAGCATGCAAAAATCAGTTGTCAAAAAATATTAACGAAAACCGAACGTTAGAGTCAAAAGTTACAAAAAACAACAATATCTTCAAACGATTACGAGAGAAAGATTGTTTCTTTTTGAAAGCTGACAAGGGAAACAAAGTTGTTATTTTAGACAAAAAGGATTATTATGATAGAGTCGACACCTTAATTAATAATGGCCCTTATACTAAGTTAAAGAAAAATCCTTTGCCAAAAATGATTAACGAAGTCAAAGATGCGTTTAAGAATTGTAAGAGAATTGTTCCTACAGCTTTGAAAAGGAAACTACACGTATCAAACCCCATTATACCACGTTTATATTGTTTACCGAAAGTACATAAGCCAGGCAAGTCTGTGCGGCCAATTGTTTCGGCAATTGGTTCACCAACTTACCTTTTATCAAAATGGCTGGCAAAGGAATTCGAAAATTTACCTATCACTCAACCTAGTTTTTCAGTAATTAATTCAAATGATTTTATCAACAAAACCCAGGATGTTCAGCTAAGAGATGGTGAAATTTTGATTTCTTTTGACGTTTGTTCGTTGTTTCCAAGTGTACCCATTCCACAAACCTTAGAATTTTTGAAAGAGTTATTATATAAAAATAAATTTAGTAAAGAAACGGTGAATGAGTATATTACACTCACAAACATTTGTATGAAACAAAATTGTTTTATGTATAACAATAATGTACTAAATTTATTTTTATATAATAACTCTTTCAAAAATTCTAAGGTTTGTGGAATGGGTACACTTGGAAACAACGAACAAACGTCAAAAGAAATCAAAATTTCACCATCTCTTAGCTGAACATCCTGGGTTTTGTTGATAAAATCATTTGAATTAATTACTGAAAAACTAGGTTGAGTGATAGGTAAATTTTCGAATTCCTTTGCCAGCCATTTTGATAAAAGGTAAGTTGGTGAACCAATTGCCGAAACAATTGGCCGCACAGACTTGCCTGGCTTATGTACTTTCGGTAAACAATATAAACGTGGTATAATGGGGTTTGATACGTGTAGTTTCCTTTTCAAAGCTGTAGGAACAATTCTCTTACAATTCTTAAACGCATCTTTGACTTCGTTAATCATTTTTGGCAAAGGATTTTTCTTTAACTTAGTATAAGGGCCATTATTAATTAAGGTGTCGACTCTATCATAATAATCCTTTTTGTCTAAAATAACAACTTTGTTTCCCTTGTCAGCTTTCAAAAAGAAACAATCTTTCTCTCGTAATCGTTTGAAGATATTGTTGTTTTTTGTAACTTTTGACTCTAACGTTCGGTTTTCGTTAATATTTTTTGACAACTGATTTTTGCATGCTTTTCTAACGAATCCTTTGGAAGGTTCAGGTAAGTACTGGATAGCACTCTCTATCCCTGCGACAACTTCATCTAAGACGTTGTCGGAACGCGGCAAGTTAAATTTTAAACCTTTATTCAATAAATCTATTTCATCTCTATCAAACGATTTCGAAGATTGATTATCTACAATGTTTATGCATTTCTGAGGAAAACTTTCTATAGGCTTACTAGGCATTAATTTCTTAAGCTTTTTGTTTAAAGACGACATCTTTTTAATAAATTTGGACTCAATAGCTATTGAGTCCAAATTTATTAAAAAGATGTCGTCTTTAAACAAAAAGCTTAAGAAATTAATGCCTAGTAAGCCTATAGAAAGTTTTCCTCAGAAATGCATAAACATTGTAGATAATCAATCTTCGAAATCGTTTGATAGAGATGAAATAGATTTATTGAATAAAGGTTTAAAATTTAACTTGCCGCGTTCCGACAACGTCTTAGATGAAGTTGTCGCAGGGATAGAGAGTGCTATCCAGTACTTACCTGAACCTTCCAAAGGATTCGTTAGAAAAGCATGCAAAAATCAGTTGTCAAAAAATATTAACGAAAACCGAACGTTAGAGTCAAAAGTTACAAAAAACAACAATATCTTCAAACGATTACGAGAGAAAGATTGTTTCTTTTTGAAAGCTGACAAGGGAAACAAAGTTGTTATTTTAGACAAAAAGGATTATTATGATAGAGTCGACACCTTAATTAATAATGGCCCTTATACTAAGTTAAAGAAAAATCCTTTGCCAAAAATGATTAACGAAGTCAAAGATGCGTTTAAGAATTGTAAGAGAATTGTTCCTACAGCTTTGAAAAGGAAACTACACGTATCAAACCCCATTATACCACGTTTATATTGTTTACCGAAAGTACATAAGCCAGGCAAGTCTGTGCGGCCAATTGTTTCGGCAATTGGTTCACCAACTTACCTTTTATCAAAATGGCTGGCAAAGGAATTCGAAAATTTACCTATCACTCAACCTAGTTTTTCAGTAATTAATTCAAATGATTTTATCAACAAAACCCAGGATGTTCAGCTAAGAGATGGTGAAATTTTGATTTCTTTTGACGTTTGTTCGTTGTTTCCAAGTGTACCCATTCCACAAACCTTAGAATTTTTGAAAGAGTTATTATATAAAAATAAATTTAGTAAAGAAACGGTGAATGAGTATATTACACTCACAAACATTTGTATGAAACAAAATTGTTTTATGTATAACAATAATGTATATGAACAACATGAAGGGACAGCAATGGGGAACCCTCTTTCCCCTTTTATTGCCAGTATCTTCATGAACAAGTTTGAAACAGATGCAAAAGACAATTTTGATTATTTTCCTAGAATATGGCTAAGGTATGTAGATGACATTTTTGCAGTATTTGACACTAAAGTAGAAGACGTAGATAATTTTGTTACCAAATTAAATAGTTGTTTCCCCTCAATAAAATTCACATATGAAATGGAAAACAACGGACAACTGCCATTTCTAGATGTATTAGTTATAAAGAATAATAAGAATAATGTAGAATTCGACATACACAGGAAAAACACCAATACACTAAGATATATCCCTAATTACTCACACCATTGCCCACAACATAAAATGGCAAGTTTCAATTTTTTAATACACCGTTTGCTCAGTTTCCCGCTCAGTAAGGAAAGATTCAATAAAGAAAAAATGGTAATTAAGGATATAGCTTTGTGTAATGGCTACTCTGTTGATCTAGTAGATAATATGATTAGAAAACGTAGATTTAAGGAAACGTTGGAAAAATCTTCGACTTTTCGAACTGATAGACAAATTTCTAAATATGTATCTATTCCTTATGAACCTCGTTTCACCAGGGGTTTAGGAAAAGTTTTTAAAGAAGTAGACTTAAAAATTGTATACTCTTCAAGGAACAGTTTAAAAGATAAACTAGGTAATCCAAAAGACAAAATAGATGTCAATGAAAAGTCGGGGATTTATGAAATTAGTTGTCAAGATTGTAATCAAAAGTATGTTGGCCAAACGAGACGATCTATTATAACAAGATTTAAAGAGCATATGGCTCATTTAAAATATGGAAGGTTAGATAAATCTAGTGTTGCCCAACATGCTTTCGAAAATGACCATAAAATAGATAACAGCAATTTAAAACTTATTAGGAATGTAACAAATATCAGACAATTAGACGCCTTAGAGAGTCTTGAAATCCATAAACATAAAAACAATAGTATGAACAACGACTTAGGTCCTATTCCAGGTAGTCCGCTTTATGACCTAGTAAATAGTTTTTAAATTCAGTTCATTTTATTCCTAGTAAGTTTAAACTTTCTTTCTCTATGGTCAATTTTGTTCCTTTAGTTATAGTTCAGGTAATTTTTTAAACCATTATATAAGGTAGGAAGCTAGTTTTTTGTATTTAGATTTAATCATCTCCTGATGATGCCAACTTGGTTGGCGAAACGTACGTCGAGAGTTTTTCGATACGGTTTGGTGTTTTGTGGGTATATATTTATTTCGTATTTTCACACCAAAGGTTCCATCACTCTTCTTTGGCTAAATTTACTTGGTATATTTTTTTCGAAATGTGTAAAAGTGTAATCCTTGCACTAATAGTACAATTAAACTGCAAACAAATATCTAATCCATGGATTTTACACAAGGATTATGAACTCCATGTATATAAAAAGCTTTGTAAAAAAGAGGTCACTAGTGTTCTGTATGTAATTAATCGAAACCGTGGATTGGCATTTTTGCGTCCATTTTTATTTATTGCGCATGCGCAAAAAAAACGAAAGGTTTATTTATGTGCAAACTCGTAAACAACTTGATAGATAACCAAAAAAATAAATAATATTAATATTGTTGTGTTTTTTTTTGGTAATCTGTCAAGTTGTTTACGAGTTTGCACATAAATAAACACAATATCCCGTTTTTTGCGCATGCGCAATAAATAAAAATGGACGCAAAAAATCATAACGAACACGGCCAATATATTTGCATGGGATAAATAATTATAATGATTTACTGAGAAAGTTCAATTAAAATATTAAAATTAATTGTTAAAATGTAATTAATCACTTATTAATATAAAATTCTTATAGTCTAATGAATATTTTGACAGCTTACATGTCTAATACTTGCTTACTTCACATGTATTTATGATACCTAATTCACGTCAGTACAACAGGAAAATTTTATTTTTATTAAGCCTCCATGACCTAATCTAAAACTTTTTAGACAGCTAATAGTTTAAACTACACATCAGTGTAATATCAGAAAATTTTGATGGAAATGTTTTTGCAGGTTTTTGTAAGATGCGACACCGATAGATTAGATGTCATGAAAGTATTAATAACCGGTCCGGCCGATACACCGTACGCGAACGGATGCTTCGAACTCGACGTATACTTCCCCCCGGACTATCCGCAAGCACCGATGATGATTAATTTAGAAACGACCGGCCGACATACAGTTCGATTTAATCCGAATTTGTATAACGATGGCAAGGTATGCTTGTCGGTGTTGAACACCTGGCACGGACGTCCGGAGGAGAAATGGAACGCACAGACGTCGAGCTTCCTGCAAGTTTTAGTGTCTATACAAAGTTTGATTCTTGTGCCCGAACCTTACTTCAATGAACCCGGCTACGAGAGATCCCGAGGAACCCCTTCAGGAACGCAATCGTCTTTAGAATACAACGCCACTATTTGTCAAGCGACTGTCAGATGGGCTATGCTAGAACAGATAAGAAATCCATGCCCCTGTTTCCGACAGGTAGAGAATTCATTTGCTTATTCTACTACTAATTACTTTCGAGGAGTGATTTAAATCATGTTTTTTTTTATAGGTAATTCATACCCATTTTTGGCTCAAGAGACATGAAATCACAGCCCAAGTTGAGAAGTGGATTTCAGAACTGGAAGCACAGTCCCCAGAAAAACGAACTAGTGGTCGTACTTCTAAAAGAGTTCCAGCTGTTAACGCCCTTGCACTTAAGGTAAAATGACAAAAAAATGTGCAGAACGTAATACAGTGTAAATTCCATGTAACGTCACTTGATTTAACGTCAAACTCTCTAAAACATCGAAATTACTCGACTTTAGTTGGTTTACCTTGTTATCCATGCAATGATACGTTCTATGTAGCATCACACCCCTCTAAATAACGAACATATGTCATTATAAAGCAAGTAATTTCGGCAACTTACAAATCACCTACTGTTCATAGGTACTTTCTAAGTTGCCAAAATTAATAAGAACTGCAGCTTTATTGTTTAGCCCGTATTTTCCTCGACTGAATTTTATGGATTATTGTTAAATAATACTATAATAGTAAAACAATATTGATTTTTCTTTCTCTCCATATAACGACAACTCTCTATAACGCCAGAAAAAACTCAGTCCCTTCAGCGTCGCTATATAGAGTTTACACTGTATATGCAATAAATAAAGATTTGGTATTTACTGTCCGAATATTATCTCTTTTCGAAAAGTTGAACGTCTCGGTAAGTTTTTTTTTTTTTAAACAATAACCAAATGGCTTCGGGGGTAAACGTCATGTACCGAACACAAAACTCACTATTTTCGTTCAAGAGAGAGATTGTAGATTATAGACGCTGAACATCTGAGGTCATCAACGTCCATAGGCGTTCAACATGCACAACATTTAGATAGCATGTTACATTACAATTTCTAAAAAATGTTTTTTTGTCACAGCATCACTATTTACAACTTCACGAAGAATTATCGAGACTGAAAACACCGGAAGGGCTTGAAGACTTGGAAGACGCGTCCGCCTTGGAAATCTTAGAATCGCCGCTGACTCCAATCGCCGCAACGAGCACGCCGATCAGCGAAGCGTTCCCTTCGTTAGTCGGCACCGTGGCGGATACGGTTCCGGCCGTGACGGAAAGTAGTACGAGTAGTGAGAGCGCTGCGCAGGTTCATCACGATATCGATACAGACATTGAAATGGAAAAAATGGTTTCCAAAGTTTGTGAATGATTGATATGATGTACGAATATATTTATGTTGGCTGTCAGTTAACTATTAAGCATATGGAATTAGCTGTTGAACCGATATTGTTATTTTTTTATAACTTTTCGTATAATATTTCACAACCATTTTTTAATTACTGCCCATTAAATAACTTACACATAATATATAGCACAATATGTCAACATTAACGCCGTATTTTTTTTTTTCTTGGTTTTTACAACATACACACTAAATGAAAACACATTCCCGTGTTTAGCATGTAAGATTTTTCAAATAAATCGTTTTGTTACTGTTTTGTTTATTAGCAAGTAGCTGCGCTATCTTGCGTAAAAAATTGGAAATAATTAGTCAGCTGGTCAAAAACTGCACCTTGCATTTCAGTTCTGAAAATATTGTATTCTACTCGATGAGTTTTATTTATCTTTTGTCTAATTTACATTATCTGTTTATTTCCATTTGACAGTTTTTAATAACCTTGACGTTCAGTTGTTTCATAAACAGCTGATTTGACTGCGTTAGTTCTTCAACTACGGCGTCGCCTTCAGCTCATTTACCAATATATTATATTATATCAAATATTATAAAGATTTTTTTTTAAGTAGCATGAATTTATTACATAATATATTATGTATTAATGTGTTTTTTTTATTTCCATTGAGGATGAAAATATTTTTGAAAGTGTATATTATTTTTGTAAAAAGTGAAATAATTACTTTTCTTGTGTTTTCTGTGACGAAATAATACTTGAACTCATTGTTAATTATTATTGGATCACAATAAAACAAAAGAAACAGTTATAATAGAAAATTAGAAGTCGTGTTTATGTTAAACTATTTTGCTAACTAATAAATAATATTTTTGCGTGTGTAACAAGCTATTTTCAAAATATATATTGTATCAAATTCGGTATAAAAAATATCTTGTTTACAATGGGAATGTGTTAATCACAGGACCATGGAGGATAGAGGCAAAGGAGACATTTCCACGCATGCGCCGTCATCTAAAAAGTGAAAAAATATTCTGACGGCAGAGCTATAAGATCCTAAGTAGAGTAAATAACCAGGCGATGTGAACATTGCTTTTTTTTGCAAAATAGAAATAAACTGACTAAAAAAATAATCGGTCGGGCTAGCTGACAGAAAACAACACCACATTGCCACCAATTCGTTCATAGAATCGTGAAGACTAAATCCTTACAGAAGGTTCCAAGAACGAGACTTGGGGCCTTACAGCTACAAAGGCTTTTACGAACTTTTGTCAAGATCGGTCTACTTTTTCTCTATCCTTCGTGGATAAGACGCTTTTGTTCATAAAGTATTTTTAGGTCTTTTTATACAGCTGATGTGGTGGGCCCATGTAGTTGGTATCATTGATACAATGCCAACTGCAAAGGTAAAACATTTAACCGACAAGCTAAAAAAAGTTTAAAAGTTTTAATCAACACCAAACTGATTTTATGAACAACAGCTCTGCTTTGGTGTACAAATTATAGATTGTTGGGTGTATTTCAGAAGCAATGAAAGGCTTAACGAAGCTTGGTAAGAAATTGTGTTCATCTTTCATTGACTTAAAAATCTGAGTGCAGTGGCCGAATAGACAAATGAATGCGTGCAACTTGTACTCAAGAACAAAAGCGCTTAGTAAGGAATTATTGTATCGAACAACTCTTTGCGGCATGTATGCAGTGATCACTTTTCTTTTTTTAAATTAAATTTTGAACAAATGAATATTTCAGAGAGACATTTGCGAAGAGACACCGTGACAGCATTTTGGACTAAGATTTTTTGGTGGCGTCAGTATGTTTCAAAAGGATTCACATTATAGTTATTTTATTTCATGTGCGTTTTAAATAAAGTATCTCGACTTTTTTTCAACTAGCGATTAAACGATGCATCGTGAAAAAATTGGTAAATTTGATACACTTGCCAAATTTTCGCTTGTTTTCAAAATTTAAGTAAATTTTTAAATCTATCGTCTGTGAGTGATTTTTCATAAATAATTTGTAACCCAAAGTGGTTCAATGTCTCTGAATATTGGCTGGGATCATTTATCAATATCAAATAACAACCTATAAAAAAAAAAATTATTAAGAGTAGTATTTTCTGTTAGAAATTATTGTAACAATGTAAAATTACATTTATCGATTCTTTTACTCCAGAAATTGTCAACTTTGAGATGTGAGGTAGTTTTTAAAACAAGTAGAGTCGGACTGTAGTCTACGCCAATAACGCCAAGGCGCATTGACGGCAGGCTTTAAGAGGGACGCATGTTCAAATATATTAATTAACCCAAACAATTTTCAAATAATTAAATTTCTGAGAAATACTATATATTTTTGCTGCGTATAAAAGGGGCGGCACATAGAAAGGCATAGGGACGGCGAAGACTCAAGTCCGCCTCTGTAAACGAGGATATTAATTGGGTAGGTTCAACAATGACACAATACTAGGTAAATCTGCCTAGTTTTTTGAATGGCTACAACCTGACATTAAACTAAAAAATATTGCATTCATGTTTGAAGTCATTCATAAAATGGTCGCGATATACCTAAAATGTTTGAGCAAGTTATTGACTAATTTTTGGTACCTGTAGAGCTCTAGTACTATGATATAACGTTAGCGCTAGTGCTGCTGTGTAGTGGTAAAACCGTTGAACTCACCCAAGGAAATATGAAGTTTTTGATGCTCACGAGCGGTAATTAAATTCAACATGGGAACAAAAGAAAGATTAGGTTATGTTCAAATATGGTAATTAGTGTGTGATGTTGAAAGAAATATTATGTAAGAAGAAAACTTTGTACATAACCAAAAACTTTGATGAAAAAAGTAATAAACTGTATAAAGTATTAGTAGAAAAACGGTGTAAAGCATTTACTGATCATTTGTATGTTTGTAAAAACTTTTTTTTTATTTTTCAGTTTATTTTTTAATAATTCGTTTCAATTTCACAGTTACGTGTACTATTCTCAGTTCATTTTAACGGTAAGGTTGTGTTAGGTTTGCGGAATATCAAAATGTACATTTTTAGATAATTCAGTAGAATCGAGTAACAGGGCAATATTTAAATAGATCGGTGACATTGGTATTTCAGGATTTCATCGAGTAGGGCATTTTTTCTTAATATCACAATATCATTGAAAACTCATAAACAAAAGAAGTAAAAAACAAAACAAAACACGAATTTACTTGTAATTGTTGCAGTTTAAAATTTGTCCATTTGATTTACATTGGATTCAAATTGAAGAAAATAGCAAACTAACAGAAATCAAACCAAGAGCATCGTTCCAATGTTAAATTTATTAGAGTCACATAGGGTTCTCATGGGCTGAGTCTACTATTTGATATAACGTGAATTCAACGTAAATCAAATGGAAAAATTCAACATATGAAGTCAATAATATATTGGTTAAAATCAAACTTATTGTATATAACCTTGCTGGTGGAGCATTATTTTATCTAATGACTATAATAACAAATTTTTATTTGCTACTTTATATAAATACCAAGAATTTTGTACAAGACAGGGAAATAAAATTGTTTATAACGTAATAACAAACGTACTACGCATACGCAACTATACCGAGATAAAACAATTTATGATGTTCACTACGAACTCAAAGTTTCCCATATTTTTAACTTTTTTTTATAGTTCATAATCATAGTCCTAAAAATTACAAAACGAATGGCGAAATAATTTTTGTAATATCTTTATAAATAACAAAGCTACGCTACTTCAAAGTTAAAATTTATAATTCTCCACGCTATGCCGTTCTCAGTACAGTTGACGTCACGCGGCACAAGTGTCGTATTTATGGTAACTAAGAATATAGCAGCTCATGAAGGTAGCAGACAACATTTATAGAGTTGAAAAAATTAATGAAATGTCAGTTTTGAAGTTTGACAGATCTGAATATATCTTAAATGCATGAGTTACTATATTTTTACTTATTAGTTGCTAAACTAATGTGACACATCGTGCCGCATAGCGTCATAACAGTCGAACAGGCGTCGATTTACAACCCAACGCACAAAAAAATTGAATATCTCCGTTGAATTTTAAGATATTGAAATAATGACTTTTTATCTTTTTTGTCCTTGGTAATTAATATAAAAATGATTTGTCGGGGAAAAAGGACTTTTTAAGTAAACACTTATTTGTTATTTATATTATAAATAACAAATAAGCGTTTACTTAAAAAGTCCTTTTTCCCGACAAATCATTTTTATATTGAAATAATGTTCTCGGCATTTTAAAAGCTATCCTTATTATAATGGTGTGACACTATCGTTATTCGTATTTTCATCAAGTGAAAGCTTCCTAATTGTTAATAACGAGATACGACTTAAATTTTAAACTGCAAACAGTTATATGTCTATACATTACGATTCATTTATTGAATAACAAGTTCAGTTAAGTTTCGACTTCTTACATAAATTTGAAATTTGTTTGTTTTGATCTTTATTCGCTACATTTTAGGATTTTTTTTACATTTTAATCATTAACGTGGGAAAGTTTATTAGAATAATAATTTAAAGGCTACAAATAGTTACAATAATATGTACATTTACTCAATATTTAAACTATTTATGGTAGTATTCTGTAATATAATTTTATAGAAAACTGGCCATTTGGAATTATTATTCTAGTATTATAAAAATTATAAAAAAAGAAAACATCTAATGATTGGCCTTTCGCTTATAATCAAAAATACGAGAGACTAATTATTATTAAAATGTGTTTAAATTCTACTATGTTCAATAGTAAGGAACTCATTTTAGAAGTATGTATACTGATGTTGAATTATGTATTTCGTATTAATAGTTAAATTAATTGGAAAATATTGTGAAAACAAATTATGTGTGATGTATGATGCAAAAATAGTGAGAAATATAGTTTAGATTTATAAGAGAAAATCGAGGTCTAGTTTAAAAATTATTTTCAATTGTTTGATACTGATATGAATGGTGATTTCGTTTTTTTCTGTAATATAATATATGAACTTTGATGAATGATCTTAAAAAAATGATTAAAAAATTGAATTTTATAAAATTCGTTATTTATTTTGCCAAAGGTCTTGCCTTATTTATTACAGTTTTTGCACGTTATATTTATGATGTATTTATCTATGTATGTAAATATGTGTAAGGCTTATGGACTCGAAATTTACTGAACGGATTTGACTAGTTTTACCATTCAATAGCATATTGACGAGGCTGCTGAAAGGGGTGCAGCTCCACGAGACGATTATGGTGAAGTGAAACCATAAGCGTGACGAATGGAAGTGAAGCTTCTTCCGAAAACCGAAGGTTTTTCAAGTTTTAAATAATATGTAAGATTTAAAATTTATATCATATTAGCAAAATTAAAAAGGGATGTTGACTATTTTTGGGAAAGTGGACCTAATATAGGCACAAATATTTATTATTTTTATTTAAATACGACTCAAACTTTAAAAATCGTGTATTTTAAATTCCGTTTCAAATTTCGCTTTTAAATGTCAACTCATAAACGATGGTAAGCTGATGAGGTAATGATTGTTTTTTTCGTAATTGTTGCTGTAGTTATATGTAATTTTAAGTTTCGTATAAATAAATAATGTCGCGGGCAGCGTCTAGTTTAAAAATTTCGTTTGCTGTTATAGAGATTCGGCGATGTTCGTGTGTTTTGCTACTGTGTCCTTTTGAACGACAAATGCTACTCTTATTGACAGAATGAACGTACCTTATAACTCAGCTTATAATAAACATAAATATGACGCTGACGCCATTTTTACTAAGTTTTGACATTATAAAAAATGGTTAACGTTTGGTTAAGACAGTAGAAAACTTATAATTAATTAATTATCGGATTGTGTTAATTGCTCTCAGTTTAAGTTAGTTAAGTTTTCATCAAAATGTGCGTTTTCGTGTTCATTTGTATTTTGTGATTTGGGCTTTTGGTGACAGTTCACTTTTTTAAGTAAGTTTAAGCTAGAAAACAAATTTGTTTTTAATTTCAAATTGCTTCAAATTACCGAAATGATGAATCTTTTGCAGGATAAAGAATAATGGACGGTCAAGCTTATACTGCACATGTGGTTGAACTGACTGCCGTAAATCCAGAAGGAAATGAAACTATAATCGAATTTGCTGAAGACGGGGTCATAGTTCTGTCATCTCTGTGCCGTATTTGTGCGAATCAAAGTGAACAAATAATTCCAATCTATGAAGGCGAAGGTCTTGAACACGAATTAGAGCTTAAAATGAATAAATATTTACCATTTAGTATTGAACGTGATTCGTCTTTGCCAATGCATTGCTGTATCCAATGTGCCAGTACATTATTAGCTTGGCACGAACTTTACGAAACAAGTGTTGTAGCAGATCGGAAACTAAAAACTCTACAGAACAGTACAGTTCAGCAAGTGGTCGACGAAAATGTACGTTCCCTGTAATGTGTTATCTATATTTTTTCACATGTACGGAGTATTTTGTAGGAAAAGTTTTGTGATTTGATTTTGAGTTTTTAATGAGCTTACGCGTTTTAAAGTTGTGAGGGTAGCTGATTTAGTGTTGGGTAACTCAGATCTGAAGAGCTGGCTCCGACAGAAGATCCGTGAGAGCCGACTCACTTTTCTTTGAGCCGACGGATCAACGGATCCGCATAACTCAGTGAAACACTTAACACACAGAAGCACATTTTACACTTACGTATCAGTTCTTGCTTTGATGCATCTGTCAGCTCAAATGAGTCATGCATCACATGTTTGGCTATGCATTCTTGATTCTGTACAGGTTGTGATATGATTGACTGAACTAGGTAACTCAGTGGCAGACTGCAGTAACATATTCAGAACTCGGCTCTTTTTGAACCGGTTCAGTGAGCCGGCTCACATACGGGATCCAGATGCAAAGATGCAGATCAGTAAAAAGACCCGTTTTTCCCATCTCTAAGCTGATTTTTTAATGGACATTGGGTCGAGTTTTTCTTGGAGGCGGGTTGATGTTTGTTCATAGGAGGTGTTTCATTTTTATTTATCAGATAAAATAATATTATTTTCTCACCAGTTTTATTATTAACTCAATGTCTCTTAATTTTATTTCACAGTATTTACAAAACTCTACCAACTAACAAACTCACTAACAGAACTGTCTTCGACTAACTATATTTGACTAACGACTTACATACTAACTAACTGATTAACTGTCTCGGATTCATTCTTGATAATTCATCGTTCCCCTTTTATCAGTTTGTGAATGAAGCCTTTGAACGACAAAAGTCTTATGTCAGTTTTAACCATTGTAGATCTGAAGTGTGATATTCGCACGCTCTGTAATTTAATTGCAAGATACCAGTTATTACTACACAGGGACGTACTATTACAAAGTCCCTGAATCCAAGAGTTATTTTTATGCCACACTAGGAACCCAGACTGTTAGATCAATTTTGCACAAATTTTGCATGTGTTCAGGATGGTCAGAACTCGAACATAATTAATCCTAGCTTAAGGTAGTTGTCGTGGTACAATATTGTCAAAAAGTTATAGATTATACGCGCCACAAAAGTATACTAGCTTGTAGCTAAGTGATCCATAATTTGTACGCAAGACTGTAACCCATACAGTATTCATATGTATGTATACTTTTTTATAAATTGTTGAACTTTAAACCGTTATTTATAAATAATTAGACAGTCAAAATTTTTTTCTTATTTTTTTTAAACTCAACAAATGCATTGAAAGATTGACAGTTTTTGGAATGTTTCTGACAGTTAGTTCTTTTTTTATAAATAAGAAACTGGTTCAGAACTACAGAGATCGTATACAATCAATGTCAATTATCCAATTTTTAATTGAATTTATCTCGGATTATATACGGTCGATCGACTTCAAATTTTCAGGGTAATTGTATTATCATGTCCCTTAATAAGTATACAAAAATTAAGAATTTTCTGACGGTGTGCCTTAACCACGACAACTACCTTAAATATAGGAAAGTTACTCTGAGTTGTGCCGAACTATTTATTTATAATCGGTGATAGCAGAACGATCGGATTTTACAATGTTGATGTTTTTTTTTAGGACAAATTCGAAAATGGTGAAACAGTAACGGAAGAACAAATGATCGAGACACTTTCAGAAACGGCTGATATTTCCTTTCCAGAAGATGCGGCGCAAAGGTTTGTCGAATTCTTTATTTATTAACTGGATTATTAAATTTCAGACGCAATTCCTTTTTCTTTATACCCGGTCGAAAGTACGTTCTTTCGGCGTCGATTTTAAGGCAGAAAGCGTAACATTTTTGCACTGCTGGAAACAGCTGTAACAGCGAGCCGAAACAGTTTTCTCGTGCACACTGATACGAAAGTATGTACTTTTGATCGGGTATGAAGAAAAATAGTATACACCGCAAGTTTTCACCTCGAATGTCGTGTGTCACGCATTGCAGGAATTTGAACTTTCTGCCCTTGCGGTGTAATATACTATCTCTTTCCGTAAAAGAAATAGATATTAAAAAAGTTGCAATGTAATTTTAAAGAAAGTAGATTTGATCTTTTTTGAACATGTATGCATGCCCTTTGAATAGGGTTGCCGTCTCTAAAATTTGTCAACCAGGACAAGACGCGTGAAAACCCCGGATTTTAGAGCCCAGAACCTGGACATGTCAACAGGTTTTTTAAAACATAGTGTAATAAAAAACAATTGAAAATGTCATAAATCACCTTTTTATTTATTTTCAGACCTTAAAATTAAATTTAGTCATCTTTTATCATCATTTTAAATGTACCTAACAAAACAGAATCTTATTACAGTTTGTTACAAATTGTTTTAATAATCAGTTAGATTTTTTTTATTCTTAAAATAAAACACACAGTGCGTGTTGCGGGCGGCCCAAAACTTTAAATTTTTAAACCCGGACTACAAATGAAGCCCCGCCCGGACGCTCCCCGAATGCCCTCTAAACTAGGACAAATCCGGGGAAACCCGGACAGATGGCAACCCTACCTTTGAAGCTAAAAATGAGTAGATTTTTTTTCGTTGCTGTCCGCACAATACTGCTTGGTGGATTGATACGTTTTTTTTTATATTGCGTATTTTACTCGGTGTATCGGAATATAAGAAAGTAAAATAAGGTTATTAGGTATTTTTTGCATTTAAATATGATAGCAATTTAATTATTTATATTAAACGATTGTAACAATTTAACATATTATATGTTCACAGGCCCGATCAGTACAGGCCGAATTACCCAGAATCATTCCACCAAGCAGAAACCTCTAGTGAAACGGTAACATTAAGTATCAATGATAAGTCGTCACAGACGTGCTCTCAGTTGAATATGTTAGACATTTCAAAAGACGAAATAAAATTGGAAAGTGTCAGTACTGAAAATTCACAAACATCTAGTACAGCATCTCCGAGGAAAACAAATTATAAGAAGAGAAAATCAAAACTTAGCGCTAAGCCAACTGAATCCGATTCAAATCAAATTAAGACTGAAGAAACGTGGATCAAAACTGAGACTGAAGAAATTCCTTTAAATGAAATAAATGAAGAACATTCTTATGTGTCCAATGCTTGTTGGTTAGAAAAAAAAGATAGCGTAGAATCGAATGCAACGAACGATGTCGATAAAGGATTTTCTGAACCGTGTCGAGAATATAATCCAAACAATAAAAAGGGGAAAACGAAAAGAAAAGAACCAAAAAATAAAACGTGTAATATTTGTGATAAAATTTTCAAACGCATGATCGATTTAAGAAAACATTCTAAAACGCATGAAACAAACGACGAGTTGATTATTAGCGAGCCCGACGTGAAAGAAGAGACCGACGACAACGTCGATTTCTTTAAAATGGAGGACGATGATTCAGAAATAGAATGCGAAATTGGAGACGAAGTAAACGGTGACGGTGCTGTTAAAGGGCGTAGTTACCATTGTTTATTCTGTGCAGAAATATTCACGTCTCGAATAGAACTCCACGATCATAAATTATCGAATCATTTCGAAAAAATCCGCGAAAAAAAAAGAAGCAGATTAGATCAAGAGGCTGTTAACAAAGCGAAAATAGTCGTCGATTCGAGAACATACTATCATTGCACAGAGTGCGGCAAGAATTTGCACAGCCCTTATACGTACATCTGGCACAATAGAATTCATACCGGGGAGCGCCCTTTTGTTTGCGATTTATGCGGGAAGCAGTTCCGTGTGTCTCAAGGTTTGGTTAGGCATTTACGCGAAACTCATGCCGGAATAAAAAATTTCCCTTGCGATCTGTGCGGCCGAATGTTTGCGACGCGCCGTAATGTCGAAGAACACCGCCGAATTCACACAAACGAAAGACCTTATATTTGCGATCTGTGCGGAAAATCGTTCAAACAGAAAGCGTCGTTGTTCGTTCACAATCGGTCCCACACAGACAGTTTTCCGTTTGTCTGTTCGTATTGCGGGCAAGGATTTCGAACGCGACCGCCGTTACTGGTTCACGTTACGAGACATACCGGGGAGAAGCCCTATGCGTGCGATGTGTGCGGCAGATGTTTTCGAATTAAATATGAGCTGAAAAGACACAAACTCATTCATTCTGATGATAAACCGTTTAGTTGTTTAGATTGTAACTTAAGCTTTAGGCAGAAACGATATCTGCGAAATCATAATAAAATAAATCATAATCGAACAACACCTTGAATTTAGATACGGTAGACTTTCATTAAATCAGCGCCGACGAGGCTGTTTGAAAAGAAAACGTTGACTTAACAGGAACCCTTTTTTTCTTTTAATCGAAATCGTACTGTAAGATCTAACTGCGCTTTTTAAACATAGTTATCGACCGATGATGTTATTAAATCTTTCTGATAGACATCACTTGGAAGATAGTGGCTCGCTAGACTTTTTTATACAGATTGTATCAACTCAAAGCTGACCATAGGGCACTCTGTGTGTAAGACAGAGCACCATACACAAACAATAATCAAGAGTGAGATAAATGATCGCTAATAGGTAGTAATTACTGTGGTTACTGTAAAATAAATTTAAATAAACGTCTTTGTTTTCTAAGTAAAAATAGCCATTTTATCAATTAATTTATTACGTTGGCGGTTGAATTACCATCATAAAACCATTTAATTATTTGGATTTTTTCGTGAACAGTATAAATAGCTATTTTATCAATAATTTCGGTAGTGACTACAGACTGTCATTAATTGATAAAATGGCTATTTTTACTTAGAAAACAAAGACGTTTATTTAAATTTATTTTACAGTAACCACAGTAATTATTACCTATTAGCGATCATTTATCTCACTCTTGATTATCGTTTGTGTATGGTGCTCTGTCTTACACACAGAGTGCCCTATGGACAGCTTTGAGTTGATACAATCTGTATAAGAAATACCTTACTGATTTATTATGTAATATATTTTTGGAATTGATTAAACGGATACTTATGTATTTGTTTGACAAATATATTAAACAGTGAATTGCTAGACTATTGTGTAAATAATATACATGTGTTGATCAATAAGTACCCGTGTTTGAAATAATAACGCAATATTTTTCAATAAAATTTTTATTCCTCGCGTAGTCTCCTTTCAGGTCTGCACACTTTTCCAGACATTCGTGCCATTTGTTTAACCCGTTGAAAAAATGTGATTCTTCAAACCCTGCAAAATACGCTTCTGTCTCGACGATTACCTCTTTATTTGAGCTGAATTTTTTTCCTCCGAGCCATGTCTTCAAGTTAGGGAAGAGGAAAAAGTCGCTGGGTGAAAGGTCGGGCGAGTAAGGTGCTTGCGGAAGCAATTCATAATGCAGTTCGTGCAATTTGGCCGCGACAATCATAGATGAATGTGCTGGAGCGTTGTGATGAAAGAGCACTTTTTTCTTCGCCATATGGGACCGTATCTCCTTCAATTTCTCATTGAATCTGCCCGGTGATTGTTTTTCCTTTCTGCAGAAAGTCAATGAGGATAATTCCTTTGGAATCTCAAAAAATCGTGACCAAACACGGGTACTTATTGATCAACCCTCGTATATTTCGCCTCATGCTCACAGACAGCATGAAGGAATTTTGGCATACAGAAATGGGATTAGTATCGGTTGAAAACAGTACCAAGCAATGACTTAATGAGAGGCTACTGTGTATGGAAATGGTGAAAATTTAAATTGTAATATTTTTCTCCTTTTCGTTAGAAACATTGTAAATTAATTGTTGAATTTATAAGCTTCGTAAATTATCATAGAATCTCAAAAAAATATAAATTATTATATTTGTTTAATGCCCCGATAGTATTCATGTACACAGAAGTTTTATATTAATATACTGTTACAATTTAATTGGTGTTTTTTCTTTCTACAATTTTTTTTTTATTTTGTGACGTATAATAAAATAAAACAAAAGAATGGTTACTTCTCACCACACAGATTTACAATTTAGATATACAATAACAGGTATAAAATTAATTTTATACCTGTTATTGTATATAAATGTAAGGATTTGGTTTATAATTTAGTTTAGTGTTTTTGTTGAAGATAGGAGCTTAGCTCTCGAAATGTACATCTACTGAATAAATCTGTTGTGGTAAGAAGTGACTATTCTTTTGTTTTATTTTATTGTTCCAACCACAGTGCTCTTAATGTTTATATTATGACTTGTATAATATTATGTAAAATGGAGAATTTTTGATAGAAATAAATGTAGTTAATTTTTTATATTTCCAGATATTTCGGAACAAAAATTCCTGAAATAGACAAAAACAATTATTCTGAAAGTTGTGCAACAAATGAAAACGACACGCCGACTGTAAAATACATTCGTATAAAAACCGAACCAATTATCAAAGAGGAACCTCTAAGGAGCGGTTATGATAATCAGAGCAACGAAAATGTAAAAATAATAAAAATTGATTTCGATGAGAATGTTTGTAAACAAGAAATCGGAAGTGAATATGTGAACCCGATATATTTATGTCAAAAATGCGAGACGACATTCGATAACGAGGAACAGTTTGTCAATCATTTGAATCTACACGAAGACAGTTCGGCTGGCAGAAAAAACACGTCGGTTTTAGGCAACACTTCCGCAATTATTGATACTTACGATGAACAAGATGATATAAATTATTTAAATGCGGACCAAAACGCAAACAAATTTAGTAACGACTCAAAATTTCATATCAAGTCGTATACAAAAAGTGGGAAGAAACTTTCTGAGCAACCTAGTATTATAAAGATTGAAAATTATAGCGCAGATTTTAGACACGAAATGCTCGATCATTTGAAGAGTGGGAAAAGTAATATTGAAATCGTAAACGTTAACTCTGAACCCCAAAATGTTGCCAGCTGTGACGATATGGATGTAACATACGAATCCACCGAAGTAGAAAATAACGTTCTCGGTATTATTTTCGAATGCGAATTTTGTTTGTTGAGATTTGAAAACAAATCCGATTGGCTCAACCACGAACACAGTTACGTCGGCGATTTGATGTGTCAGATATGCGGTCAACTTTACGAGAAACAGTCGAGTCTCGACGAACATTTGCAACAACACGAACGGGCTGTTTCGTTGACGTACGAAAACGAAGAAGAAATACATCTGATCCAAGATCAACCGATGGAAAATTCGTACGGAAAAACTGTAAAAGATTCGAACCAAAACGACAGACCGACTTTTTTTACGTGCTCTGACTGTTCTGAAATATTTAATTCTAAAGTAGCTCTTACCTCTCATCGAAGAATACACAAGAAGAATGTTTGGTATTCGTGTGAAATATGCAGTAAAAAGTTTAAAAGCGAGTACCGAATGAAGAATCATTGTCTTTTACATGATTATTACAATTCTCGATTTGAATGTCACGCGTGCAACTTAATTTTTAATGATAAAATCTCGTATAAGAATCATTTAAATTATCATATGGATAAAAAATCAATGTTGAAAATATTAACTTGTGAAATTTGTTTTAAAGTTTTTACTAGAACATCGAATTTAAATAGTCATTTAACGACTCACATTAAAGATCATTATTGTATCGTTTGCTGCTGTAGTTTTATTACGCAGTTACGGTTAGAAAATCACATGTCGGCTCATTCGAACGAGGATATCGCCGCGGCTCAAGATACACCTCAAGTCGTCGGTTGTTCTTTTGAAAGTTGTGATCAAGTGTTTCCGTCTCGGTTACAGTGTTACGAACATAAAAAAATACATCTTGAATTGATCGAATACCAGTGCGACATTTGTTCAAAAAAATATCCTAAATTTTCACAGTTAGTTACTCATCAAAAAAGTCACGACGGTGACAATATCTGCAAAATTTGTAATAAAATGTTTAAAAATCAAAAATCGTTAAAAGAACATTTTGTTTTCCATACAGACGAGAAAAAATATCAATGCGATATCTGTTTTATAAAGTTCAGGTGGCAAAGTGGTTTAGCGAGTCACAAAAGTGTTCATACGAATGTCCGTAAGTATACTTGTGGGGTATGTAAAAGGGGCTTCGCGCGATCGAACTATTTAAAAGAACATTTAAGAACGCACCGGAAAGAAAAACCGTTCGATTGTAAAGTTTGTGGACGGTGTTTTGTTCAAACGAGTATACTTCGGAATCATATGGGACTTATGCATAGAACGTGTCAAATATGTAAATTGATGATCGGCAACAGACGACAGATTAAGTTACACATGTGGAATACTCATCCCGAATTTGCAAAATCTACAGGAATTAGACCAGTAAGAGTGGATACAAAGTGTTTAAAAAATGAATAAAATAATATGTAAAGTTTTGTTGATCTGATAACTAAATCAGTTGATGACTGGGTTTATGGTAGGTGCAATCATTTCTCTTGTAACCGACAAAATTGGAGAATTATTAATAGCCGCCATAATCGATGACCTGTGTATTAGGGATGTTGACTATTTTTGGCATAAGTACCTAATATAGTCGCAATTATTATTAGTGTATTTGCCATATGGCAACATACACTATTGGCGTTGGTCGGATGGCGGGACCTAGGGGTCGGACCAAAATTTCTCGACGTTTCATAACCTCCTAAACACTTTGGCACCATTTTTAAAAATGTTTATATATATATGTATATATATATATTTATATATATAGGTATATATGTGTGCGGGCTATAACTTTCGAAGGAGTTAATTCATTTTAACGAAATTTGGGCCACATGTTGGGATCCATGACCGCACGAAGCCTATTTAAAATGGGCCTAATCGGATCAATTTAAGGGTGGCTTTTAGGGGTTGAAAAAAGTTTTTGGGCCCCAAAATACCGAAAAATATCTCAGAATCGTTTCAAAATTGAAATTTAACCCTTTAATAGCAATTAAAAAGTGCCTCTAAAATTTTAGTAAAATCGGCCCAACAGGACCGGACTTACACATTTTTTGAAAACACTAATTTGCAGATAGTGACTTATTTATTGAAGGGTGTCTTTAATTCGGTGTAGACGTTAGATTGATAATAATATTACAATTAAGAAAAAAATGTTATCTTAAGGGGTGTATTAAGGGGTTAAATTTTTTATTTTGCCCAAAAACAAACTTAATTTCACATAATAAAAGTCTAAAACCACACGGCCCTATACAAGCAAATACACTATATTGTCGGCAGGGTTTTGGCACTGCGACCCGGGTTTTTTTTTATTTAAATACAACTCAAGCTTTAAAAATAATGTATTTTAAATTCCGTTTCAAATTTCGCTCCAAAACGCCAATACTTCTTACGTGACTGCCGTGACGTCATACAGTCATAAACGCTGGTAAACTGATGAGGTCATGAAAGGTTTTTTCGTAATTGTTGCTATAGTTATATGTAATTTGACGTTTCCTATAAATAAATAATAATAAACAACACACTCTAAATATTAGCCAAACAATGAAGTCTTTTGAACAGCGTCCTTCTTTGTGACAGCGTCTGATAATGTTTATGACTGAGTGACGTCATTTACTCTGATTGGCGTTCGTTGTCACGTGACTTGAGAGTGATTTAATTACGTTTTATTAATTAAATTCCTTAAAAATAAGGGAAAATATAGTGTTTTTTAGTATTTCTATCATAAAAAGTACCAATTAACGTTAAAATTATGTTTTTATTTGAATATAGTCAACATCCCTTCAGGATTGATCTCATAAAAATAGATCGGGATTGCATTCCCTAGTCGTGGTCATACTCAATAGAAGTGAAACTTCTTATTAAAGGTAATTTTATTATCTCTACATACATATAAAACAAAAAGCTACTAATTTTCTGGAAATTGATTGTCAGGTGGCAGCACATAAAAATACGTTACCGACTGAGCGGTCTGACGCGTGCGCGTGGCGTCACTTCTGTACTTAATTATCGTGACAGAAAATGTTGCATTATCGCGCGCTAAGAAATTCCATTTCGGTAACTGTAGAAAAAGAGGGTTTTGTATTAGAAAAACAGTGGCAATGTGATTATATATTTTAATAATACATAATAGTGTAAATACAATATATACAATAAACTGGTATGTGATTTACCAAAGACAAAAACTTGATATTTTTGACCGAAAATGGTTTTTATAAAATATGGTATAAAAGTATCACGGTGTAAAATAATAAATAAAAGTTAATCCAAATTACAGACTACGAAGCAAAAGAGTTGTGGGAAAAATAGTGATGTCATAAAAAGTGATAATTAAAATGCATAAGTTTGAAAAATACTAGGTTCAGATATATTTTAAATTAAAAAAAAAACCTGGTTTATTATTGATATGTCGATACTGTAAATAAATATTATAATCTGTTAATTATTTATTGCCTTTTAATTACATTCCAGCAACATCATTATTTAAATTTTTAAACAGTTCAAACATTTTTATATCACCTGTAATTACAGATAGACAGATATTGGAAATTGTAGACGTTCAACAACAAAGATCATACGCGTCTGTTGGAATTACAGATAGTTTCAGATTTTACGCATTAATTTATTCCTAGCACACCCTTGTAAAACAGAAATCAGTTATGTGAGTCGATGAAACAATCTGGTCTACAAATGCACGCAGAGCTGGGCAAAGTATCGAACCTATGTACGTACTAAGTGCTTAGAGCATCAAGCGACAAGCAATTTCATTTTGAAAAATTAAAGCATCGAGCACTTACTAAAGTGCTTTAAGCATTTTAAAGTAACTTTTTAAATTTTAACTTCCAACATTATGTTATGACATAAATTTTGGACTTACACAAACAAGAAATTGATCTCAAACATCAAACGAAACAAGAATTATAAAAGATAGACGAATTATGTTTTGTTATACTTTCAGCATTTAAAATGCTTAATAAGCTTCTTAAATGCTTATTAAGCAATTTATAATGCTTTCATGCTTAATGAGCAGCAAGCCTTAATACAAGTGTTCTAAGCATCAAGCATCTGTTTTGAAAAATGCTTTAACCGAAGTCTTTAAGCATTATAAGTGCTTTAACCATTACAAGCACTTCGTTCTCAGCATTGTTCAGCTCGCATGCACTGAATTTTTTCTTTTTCTTGTTTAGGTCACCAACAGCCAGGACTATTTCATACTTTTAATTTATTATTTTTAAATAAATAAATTTCAATTATTATTTTTACCAGTTCTCAGATTAAGACCTCAAAACTCGGGGTTTGTATTAGAGGAGTCATAAACAATATCTCTACATGCTCAGCTATTTGAAAACCTCGCACATACCGTAATCAGTATTGTATAGCATGTTTTGAAGCTCCATGTTTAGCATTTATTTATTACAAACTGAGTTCACATTTTTGATGTTGTGAATATTGGAAGAAAAAAAATGAACACGTAAAGCTGGAACTACCTGTATAGAACGTTTTCATTGATGATTGGTGTAAAATGAGGGTTAAATGCTAGGTTAGGTTCCTTGATTCTGTACGTTTTAATCCCTGTTTAAGCTGTATATCACTAAACCTGGGTTAAACGTGAAAGTTATTTGAGTATTTCCAGTGCATAATTTTCATTATTTAACCCAAAATTTTACAGCGAAGTAAATCTTTGGTTGTAAAAGTGTTTACGCCTTTTCATTCACCATCAAAAACTTTATTTAACCCATTGTGTGCTAGTGGTACTCAAAAGTACCGCTTTTCTGAGCCTTTGTATTCCCACAAACATATTTTCGTCATATAATTCCAACTAATACCGAGCTGGGTAGAGTAGTGGTACAGCACTAGACTCGCATTCGGGAGGTCCGGGTTCGATTCCCGGCGGGGGCAGATGTGGCTGGGACTTTTTCCTACTGCCTTTCGCCGAGAAACGGTCATTCCTGTACCGGCCATCTTGATTGAGGTTTTCCATGGTTTCCCTCAATTAATTCCAGATAAATATCGAGGTGGTTCCTTATTTGAGGCCATGGCCGATTACCTATCAAACTCCTAGTTCAAAAATTACCTACCTTATCCTAATTTCCTGTAATTCCTTCATTCGCCCATTGCTATTATATAAGTTGAAGTTTAAGAAATGTAGAAAAAAACGGGAAGTGGTAAAATGAAAAATAGTAATGGTGCGAATGGCGTCTGTTATGACATAAAGTCGAGAAACGGACGTTAAACGCATTATTATTATTATTATTATAATTCCAACTAATTCTAACTAATAAAACTTCAAACAATAGTGACACCAACCTAACGTAATATATGTACAGGATCTGTACTACAGCTTTAAAGTACCAGTAATACGAAATCAACGATTTAGTGGGCTGTGTTAGAGAAATTCGTCTGGAAAATACCGGTACGTTTAAGTACCACTAGCACACTGTCAGACTTTTAGATCTGGCACACAACGGGTTAAATAACTATATACCTTAAAACTACATGTATAGAATCGTTCGGTGGATTATTCGAAAAACACCAGTAAATTATTCTTAATGAATGACACTTTTATTTTAATATTTTCAACATGCAGCATAAAATTTAATTAATATATACACGCATACATTCGATAATCAATTTTGCATTCCATTATTTTTTTTCCGGTGACGCCACCATTGAAATTTTCGATATTCCGATTTCTGTTGATTTTTTTCAGTATATATTGTTTTAAATTTACATGAAACGCAATCTGTGAACATCCTTTTGCTTTGGAATTTTAAAAAGGATTTGTTTAATCCAAACAAATAAACTGTCTTATTTAATGTTCTTAATTTTTATTTCGGTATTTTTTCCTTAAAAAAATCGCGTATCTTCAGAAACTATTTTTAATATCTACTTAAAATGTTTTTAAATCCTTTGTACGTATTTGATCAAAAATGGCGTATTGATTAATTAAAATGATACTTTCACTGGGTCTCAATTATATTTATGATAGTAAATTATGCTCATTGCTTAATATTATCATGTAAAGCTAAAAATCATATCAAATCGAGTATTAGTCCATCATAAGGCATGACCAAATACAATTATAGTTTAAACAAATACTATAATTATATTTGGTTATACCTTATGATGGACTAATACTCAAATTTACTATAGATGATAATATCAGATGATTAATCATCTGATATTATCATCTATAGTAAATCTGACTTTTCTACAAACGCGATAAATTATAGATATGACAATTCTATACTCAATTTAAGACTATTTTTTTAAAATACACTCCAACTACTAAATTAATGCTGGGTTGCAGAAAGGATTGTCAAATAATTTGATTTGACAATGACCTCAGATTGTGGACACACATTTTTCTCCATAAGAAAAGCATTGAAGACTTTTAAATCGAAAAATAATTGATCGATTGAAATTATATTTTTTCCAAACTGTGTATGCGTGTATTAAACATGGTTTTTTGCATAATTCTTACTTCGAAACGACATTTTTCTACGCATTTTAATCAAAATTTGACTTGAAAAACGAACTTTTTCTGTGTAGATCAAGCATTTGTTTTTGTGTGAATACAATCTAATGTTGTACATGACAGGGAGTTTGAATACGACATTAGACTGCTCTTGCATGTATGAAAACTGTAATTATATTATCATAATCTAAGGTCATTGTCAAATCCAATTTTTTGACAAATGTTTTGTGCAACCCAACATAACTGTTAATATTAATTTGTTATTCTCATCGACATATAAAATGGACTGAATATACGCGAGCGATATGAAATAGGTCCTTTTTTAAAAACCCTGGTGATAAAGTGACTTCCAATCTTTTGCATCTCTAAGAACCTTATCTTCAACTGAATGTTTTCCATATGCGCAGTCCATTTTTTATGTTGATGGTAATTCTAAGTATTTGGAAGAACCGGATTTATGTAAGTGTAGTCGGTTGGTCTTGTAACGCAGGCGGTACTGTATTACGATTTAGCGAACCGTTGGGACTTATATCATCGGTTGCATTTATCAAACGTTGACGCTCTCGATACATCGATACTCGCAAGTTTTCAAGCTGGTGATATCTGCATAATTTTATTAACGCGCATACTCCAAGCCCTACCCAGCAAACAAATGAACCCCATGCTCCAAACTGTAAATATTGTTAAAAAAGACCTTTTTATTTTCTTTTTTGTTCTTGGTAATTAATATAAAAATGATTTGTCGGGAAAAAGGACTTTTTTAGTAAACACTTATTTGTAATTTATAGCGACGTTTCGTCCCTTTCTTGGGACTTTTTCAAGCTTGTAGTAGTCCCAAGAAAGGGACGAAACGTCGCTATAAATAACAAATAAGTGTTTACTTAAAAAGTCTTTTTTCCCGACAAATCATTTTTATTGTTAAAAAAGTTTAGATCTCTAAAATGTAATTTACATCTTGTGCAATCTCGGTAATATGAACACAAAGAATCCTGAGAAGTTCATATTAGCGGTATGTTCATATAATCGAGGTTCGCAAGAAACATGTACCATTGTACATACATATTAATAATTGCACACAGAATACTACATAGTGTTTATTGATGCATTATATGTACTATATAACTTAATACATAATTATACTATGTACCATATACAGATTGTATCAACTCAAAGCTGTCCATAGGGCACTCTGTGTGTAAGACAGAGCACTATGTACACACGATAAGTAAGAGTGAGATAAATGATCGCTAATAGTTACCGTGGTTACTGTAAATAAATAATACTTGTAAATCTTTTTACCAGTTTACAAACTAAAACAACTAAACCGTAATATTAATTCGTATTATTATTATATCTGGTACAACAGTT
This sequence comes from Venustoraphidia nigricollis, assembly GCA_034508555.1. Taxonomy (NCBI): domain Eukaryota; kingdom Metazoa; phylum Arthropoda; class Insecta; order Raphidioptera; family Raphidiidae; genus Venustoraphidia; species Venustoraphidia nigricollis. The sequence continues at coordinate 282,612 of JAVRKA010000013.1, forward strand.
TGAACAATAATTTTAATAATTAATTTATTAAGTGTTCGAAAAGACCTCCACATTCTGCCAAACAATAACCTAATCGATTATAAATACTTTTCCTCACATTGGCTAACATCTCATGGTCAACGGACTGACATGCATTAGAAATTTGTATTTTTTGTTCGTTTAAATTATTAGAAGAAGTCGGTCTGTTTTCAAAGGCAGCTACAAATAAATTTATTACGTCGACGATTGAATTGCCACCATAAAACCATTTAATTATTTGGATTTTATTGTGAACAGTATAAATAGCCATTTTATCAATAATTTCGGTAGTGACTACAGACTGTCATTAATTGATAAAATGGCTACTTTTACTTAGAAAACAAAGACGTTTATTTAAATTTATTTTACACTAACCACAGTAATTAATACCTATTAGCGATCATTTATCTCACTCTTACTTATCGTTTGTATATAGAGCCCTGTCTTACACACAGAGTGCCCTATGGACAGCTTTGAGTTGATACAATCTGTATACACCATAACTTAATATATTAAGGTAGTTGTCGTGGTACAATATTGTCAAAAAGTTATAGATTATACGCGCCACAAAAGTATACTAGCTTGTAGCTAAGTGGTCCATAATTTGTACGCAAGACTGTACCCGTGGAAACGTAACCCATCCAGTATTCATATGCAAGTATACTTTTCTATAAATTGTTGAACTTTAAACCGTTATTTATAAAGAATTAGACGGCCAAAAATTTTTTCTTATTTTTTTTAAACTCATAACAAATGCATTGAAAGACTCAGTTTTTGGAAAGTTTCTGACAGTTAGTTCTTTTTTTATAAATAAGAAACTGGCTCAGAACTACAGAGATCGTATACAATCAATGTTAATTATCCAATTTTTAATTGAATTTATCTCGGATTATATATGGTCGATCGACTTCAAATTTTCAGGGTAATTGTATTATCATGTCCTTAATAAGTATACAAAAATTAAGAATCACGACAACTACCTTAACTAATCTTTTGAAGAAAAAAACGAAGTTATTTTAGATTGTTTGTTTAGTAGAAATGTTTTCTAAAACAGCTTTTTCATGAATGGTTTTTAAACTCGCGATTTCTGTTATGTTTAAACTGTTCTGCTTAGCCCATTCTATGGCTATGCTGAGGGCTTGGTTGGTTTTATTGTATAAGCTACTCTTTCAACAAGTTTTCTACTTCTGCTCTTAATTGAACAAACTGTTGACTTGGCAATTCCATATTTTTTTTATAGTAAAGTCACCCCTAAACTTTTATTGGCATCTTCTATGAGTTTTGCTTTTTCAGAAAGAGAAAGACATTTTGCCGGTCTTACTACCCTATTGTTACGCCACTGCTCGGTGCAATGATTTCTAATTTTCGTCACTACGTCTGATTTATATTTAATTTTAATTCTATTTAATAGACCTACCTGTGCTGCCCCAAGTTCGACATAAAAACCAGTGGTGTCGATGTTATCTTTTTTATCGATGGCTCTTCCGTCAGCCGCTTCGCACCTATTTGTATAATAAACAAGTCATGTACGAGGCAATCCATATCAGAAAGTGTTTAATATTATTCGTTTAAATGGTACTTACGAAGGGAACCGTTGTGTCATATTTTCACACCATACCATGAAACCTAACGTAATCATTATTGCACCGATAACTACCATGCCTCCTAAAGTAATACATATCACAACGTCTACAAAAGCCGATAAAAAACTGCTGTCTTGTTCACGGTACATAAGCATTGATAATCTGTAGATTTGAATTGCGGAAATGAGAAATAGAACGACCCCTAAAAATATGTTGTAATTACAGTATCCTTGCGATGCCCAGTTAACATTAAATTGGCCATCTGTTTCTTGCCACATCCCCGTGGAAAATAATAAGCAATGTCCCCTAGAAATGAAGTGTTATTAATTAGAACGAGATATACGTTACTAATGAAAAAAAAAATAAAGAAATTCATTTACTTAAATTCATCTCGATGCATTCCCATTGGAATAACAATGCATAGTGATAAAATAAGTGCTATTACATATCCAGCTATCTGACTTAGGAGTAAAATATTTGTTAACGCCATTTTTCAAATAATAATTTCTATTGTTTAAAGAATTTGACATATTTTTGACATTTCGTCAGGAAAATTCTTTATCAACTATTAAAAGATGAAAATTTAAAACAAAAAATCACCAAAAGCAAGTGTTGCCAGTATAATTATAGTTCTACACTTTGCCGTCAGATGTATCTAGTAGTCTAATAAAAAACTCTCTGTCTGGAGGCGGTAGTTTTCGATCATTGTATTAAAGAATTTTAATCAATGTTTGAGTTTGTAAATTAAAAAAAATGTTGTATCCGTTTCATCTGATATTGTAAATTCTTGACAATTTGGAATATATTTTTTCAACAGATAAAACTTAATAAAATTAGAATAAGTAAAATGTGATCAGGTTATTTCTAAATAAATTTTTAAATTTGTATAACTATACTCCACATGCGCAATGTGAGTTAGTGACGAGCAAGACGCAGCCTTTGTTACGTCAGCCAAACGTGACAGACGCGGTTAGTTAGTCGCGAATCACGTCAACGCCTTTAATTTTTATTTAACTGACCTTGTACAGATAAGTAGATTGTACAATAAAAAATCTCGTAACACGTAAACAATGGAAAGCAATAGGCTAGATATCGCCGGCAAGGAGGAAACAGTATCCCCACCAGCGAGTTATAAAAAGATATCAGAAACTGATTTGGAACAAGGTGAGTTTTTTGCTCTACAGCTTGTAAATTGACTAAAGTACCTATCAGTAATAATACCTGTTAATATATTTGGTCTGAAAAACTTTACAATATTGCATTTAAATATTTTTTAAAGGTGTAACAGAGTCTGAAACTGCAAAAATGGTGCAAACACCAGACGGTGCAAATGAAAAAATGCTTCCTTCTAACGAAAAGAAGGTCGCTGTAGATTCAAAAGTCGATGCATCTGAAGTAAAGTTCATTACAGGAGAAAAACAGAATGGAGATGCTAAAATCGATCTTGGTATGTTTTATTTAGTATTACTAAAACATCCATTAGAAATATTTAGTTTAATTAAAACTTGTTCAACACTAATTTCGCTCAATTAAAGATTTTTTTATCTTTTAATTGAATAAAATTGATTTAATTGCCAGAGAAAGAGCAAGATTATTGAGTCAATTATCTTATTAAATCGATTATTACTCAGTTCGTCTCTGTAAAGCTCTATTATTTAAATGCTATTTTTCAAATATTTAGCATATTTTCAATCTTAAACGTATTTGTCATGTCAAAGTTTATCACTTTTAATTTGAGGTCAGATATTAATATTAATTTATATATAGATATATTTTTTTTGATTGAAAATTCATTGACTCTACTGCATATTTGAATAAAGGAGTTCCTTATAACGCGTATGACGCAATACATTTTTAATTTTGATCAGATCTTAGGTTTTTATTTGTCATCGAAATAATAAAAGTCAAGACTCTCATATAATTACTACACCATTTATAGTTTAGCCAGCATACTCACTGCTCATTCCCTTTTTTGTTGTTGCGTGATTATATAAAAGTTGAATAATTGAAAGGAAACATGCAATATTACATTTTTGCTGTAATTATTATTGGGTTAATATCAGTGGCGGATCTAGGATCCAGGTCTGGGGGGGGGGGAGGGCTCGAGAGTTAAAATCTCGAAAGTCCAGTTGAGTTGATTCATTAGAACTACTCATTGAAAGTTTTCAGTGCAAAATTTTTTCTTCGGTAAAGTTTGTGTGAATACATATTTGACTTCAATGGATAGAATTTTTATTTAAAATGCTTTATTATATCCTATTATAAACCATTACAATATAAGAACGGTACATAAAAATAATGATTTTTCCATATTGCACTTTGGAGGCTACAATATTCCATTCATTACACTCTCATTTTACTGAAGACTTCTAGAAATGATTTTTACTGTGGCTCTGGTGGGGCTTTAACCCTCATAGCCCCCCCTGGATCCTCCACTGGTTAATATTTAATTAAAGTGGGGAAATATGATTGGAAATAATAATAAGGTTAAATAATTTATAGCCAATCAGTGACCGATTTTGTCAGCTATGTCTGTTGCGTAACAACACAATTTTATAATTATTCGAAAACTATTCACCTGTATCAGTTTAGGCTGCCATTCGAGAAGGGATAAGATTTTAAACAGCGTGTTTTTAATTGGTTCAGCAATTTCTGAGATTAGTGCTCAGTTGTTGTCAAAAAATCTGATTAGACAATGCCCTAATTCCTTATATTGTAAGCATACATATTTCTCCACATGAAAAGCATTGTAGAATTTTAAATCAATCTTGCTCGAAAAATAATTATTCAATTGAAACAATATTCCTCTTAAACTGTGTGTATGTACAATTTACACTCGAAACAATTTTTCCTACTCATTTTGATCAAAATTTAGCTTGAAAAGTGTAAATCAAGCATTTGTTTTTATGTAAATACAATTTAATGTTCTAAATAACAGTTTCACAACGATATTAGACTGCTCCTGCTTGCATAAACACTGTAAATTTATGATCATAATCTAAGGTCATTGTCAAATATAATTTTTGGACTGTTTTCTGCAACCCAGCATAATAGGGACAAATAAATAAATTTGTGTTCTTTATATACCACAAGTTAATAAAATAATTTGACTCGTTATCAAAAGACCTGAAAATACTGCAACTGGTTTTGCGTTAATTTTCTAAAATAGTAATAGTAAAAAACCCGGGTCGCAGTGCCAAAACCCTGCCGACAATATAGTGTATTTGCTTGTATAGGACCGTGTGGTTTTATACTTTTATTATGTGAAATTAAGTTTGTTTTTGGGCAAAATAAAAAATTTAACCCCTCAATACACCCCTTAAAATAACATTTTTTTTCTTAATTGTAATATTATTATCAATCTAACGTCTACACCGAATTAAATACATCCTTCAATAAATAAGTCATTATCTGCAAACTAGTGTTTTCATAAAATTTGTAAATCCGGTCCTATCGGGCCGATTTTATTAAAATTTTGGGGACACTTTTTAATTACTACCAGATGGTTAAATTTCAATTTTGAAACGATTCGGAGAATTTTTTCGGTATTTTGGGGCCCAAAAACATTTTTCAACCCCTAAAAACTACCCTTAAAATAGCCCGATTAGGCCCATTTTAAATAGGCTTCTTGCGGTGATCGATTTCAACACGTGGGCCAAATTTCGTTGAAATCAATTAACTCTTTCGAAAGTTATTGCGCGTACACATATATATATATATATATAAACATTTTTAAAAATGGTGCCAAAGTGTTTAGGGGGTTATGAAACGTCGAGAAATTTTGGTCCGACCCCTAGGTCCCGCCATCCGACCGACGCCAATAGTGTATGTTGCCATATGGCAAATACACTAAAAATACGTTTCCAATGAAACTATTTCGTTTCAGTAGATATTTATTTTTTCTGTTCTGTTTTTTTTTTTTATAAACATAATGTGTTGAAAAAACAAATTATTGACTGTCAATAATGTAAAAGCCTATCGTTAAAGAATAACAATTTGTTTTTACGACTTAATGATAATGGCACAAAACAATAAGAAGAGATCAAAGTTGAAAGAGTGGGGTTAATCTAGGGGAGTACCAGGTAGCAAATTAAGTATTTAAGTTCATTTAGTAACAAGAATGCGAATTTTCTAAAACTGAAAATGGACGCTGAATTAATTCACAATTCAAAAATTATAATTAGTAATTATGGAACCATAAAATCGATACGTATGTATTAACGTAATATTTATTTTTATAAACGCCGATGACCTCAGTTGTAGAGCGTCTATAATCTATCTACCTATCTATTGTATAGTTTATACACAAAAAACTATTTTTTTTCGGTTATCATTACTCTTTAGGTGACCTTTTTACAAAAATAGTTTCTAGTAATTTATGAATTATCTATTTGTAATACGAGTATTGTAGTGTTAAGTTTCCTACTATGAGTGAGTCATATTAACACGATTTGGGTGTATAAAAGGAACACTTAATAAATTAAATTTCTTTTTGTTATTTTCTTTTTCTACTGATAAATGGATCGATTAAATTTCGGTATTAAAATTTTTTATTGGCATTTTCGTTTATTCAATTATTTTTGAATTGTTAATTGCAGGCGATGTCAAACCAACGTTTGTTGGCATGGGCAAAGAAGAACTCATGCGCTATGCAAATGATCCTTTTTGGGTACGACTTCGTTGGATTTTGTTCATTCTGTTTTGGTTGGTTTGGATCTTGATGTTGGTCGGCGCAGTTGCAATTATAATTGCAGCTCCAAAATGTGCTCCACCATCTCCAAGGACATGGTATGTCACATATTTTATTTTTTAGGACTATAAGCCTTCACTGGACTGCAGAACTGTCAAATTCAAGGGGAAGCCTTTGTTAACCCGTTTTTTCCCGAGTTTTGTATAAATAGCTATTTTTTTTATTAAGTGTGATTTTTTTGTTTAAAATAAACTTGATGAACATTTCTATTAACATAATTACGATTTTTTTAAACGCTTGTTCCAATTTTGGAACACGGGCAAACGTACAGAGATCCAATTTTGGAACACTGGGAAAAAATGGATTAAACGCGAAATAAACAGCGGCATTGCCACGAACTAGACAATTCTTATATTGAGTTCTGTTACGACTTTGTGCTCTAATCTAGATTTAAGACTGAAATTAGTTCCGGAAGCGAAAACCAGCGTTATTGGAAAAAATTCGTGTGATATTTACTTGAGCTGTATTAAATTCTTAACAAAATTATATTTAAATCATTTCTTTCTGATTTCAAATAAGCTAAATAAGTTTTGTTTATGGAAACCCAATCCTCTAAAATTTTTTTCATTGAACAATTACGTGACGTCACGTGCCATGGAAACAATAGCCAAATCTCACACTCACTGTATTTTGCATTTACATGTAAACAAGAACTCAAGATGGCCGTTTTCCGTGGTATATGACGTCACACTAAGAACTTCTGTGTGATCACACGGTTTTTTTCTAAATTTATTCATGTTTTGTGCCATGGAAACAACAGCCAAATCTCACACTCACTGCATTTTGCGTTTACATCTAAACAAGAACTCAAGATGGCCGTCTTCCGTGGTATATGACGTCACACTAAGAACTTCTGTGTGATCACACGGTTTTTTTCTAAATTTATTCATGTTTTGTGCCATGGAAACAACAGCCAAATCTCACACTCACTGCATTTTGCGTTTACATCTAAACAAGAACTCAAGATGGCCGTCTTCCGTGGTATATGACGTCACACTAAGAACTTCTGTGTGATCACACGGTTTTTTTCTAAATTTATTCATGTTTTGTGCCATGGAAACAACAGCCAAATCTCACACTCACTGCATTTTGCGTTTACATCTAAACAAGAACTCAAGATGGCCGTCTTCCGTGGTATATGACGTCACACTAAGAACTTCTGTGTGATCACACGGTTTTTTTTTCTAAATTTATTCATGTTTTGTGCCATGGAAACAACAGCCAAATCTCACAGTCACTGCATTTTGCGTTTACATATAAACAAGAACTCAAGACGGCCGTCTTCCGTGGTTTATGACGTCACACTAAGAACTTCTGTGTGATCACACGGTTTTTTTTCTAAATTTATTCATGTTTTGTGCCATGGAAACAGCCAAATCTCACACTCACTGCATTTTGCGTTTACATGTAAACAAGAACTCAAGACGGCCGTCTTCCGTGGTTTATGACGTCACACTAAGAACTTCTGTGTGATCACACGGTTTTTTTTCTAAATTTATTCATGTTTTGTGCCATGGAAACAGCCAAATCTCACACTCACTGCATTTTGCGTTTACATGTAAACAAGAACTCAAGATGGTCGTCTTCCGTGGTTTATGACGTCACACTAAGAACTTCTGTGTGATCACACGGTTTCTTTCTAAATTTATTCATATTTTGGTTGCACACACCATAAATTTCATAACTGAAGTCAGTATAGCTCTCAAACCAGTATTATTTGTCAAGATAGTGCTAGTTTTTGGCCCAAGGTTTAATCATTTTTCTTATTGTCAGCTGTAATGTGTATGAAACATAAAAGCGAACCCTTTTTTGTTTCAAAATTTAGGTGGCAGCAAGGTCCGCTAGCTGAAGTCAACCCATCGACGGCGAGTTCAGAATATTTGAAAAAATTGAGTGAAATGGGCGTTAAAGGAGTCATTGTGACTCCGGGTCCGGACGCGTATGATTTGACCGACAGCAATGTGGAAATCGTTAAGACTTTCATCGGGAATGCGAAGAATTTCAGTCTCAATGTCATCGTTGAACTTAAACCGAGCGGCACAAATTTGTTTTTAAATAAATCAGAAAACAAAGAAGAAGGATTTGCCGATTATTACATTTGGGCCGATCCGAAAGGAGTTAACGAGAGTGGTTCACCCTTGCCGCCCAATAATTGGGTAATTTCGCTATTATTTCATGTTCCTAAAATCATAATTAGGTTGGATGTCGAAACGTTTTGATCTGTGACATTATGGATTATATTCCTACAAATCTTTCTTTAAACTTTCGAATTATCACCTAATGAAGTCCTTTTAAGGGCGAAACGAATGACTTTAATTGTCACATTTGTTTTTGGGTCATTTTTATTTATTAAATAACCAGCCGCATAATGAGATAGCCTAAAGCTTAAAGTTTCATTTATAAAATAGAAAAATCCGTCTGATTTATTGTAACTCCTATTTTTTCTGTAGCTATCGCCAAACGGAGATTCAGCTTGGAAATATTCCGAAACCCGTAAGCAGTTTTATTTGGCTCAGTTGAACGCTCCTGATCTGAATTTCCGCAATGAAACGGTCGTAGACGGTTTTTCCAAAGTCATAAAAAGCTGGTTACATGCCGGCGCGAATGGTATTAGACTCGTTGGAGCTAATTACTTATTCGTAGATCCGGCTTTTCGAAATGAAGACCAAGGTCCTAATAATCCATCGATCACGTCTGTATCTTACGAATTTTATTTACATAAATATACAAAAGGACTGCCCGAGATTGCATCGGTTTTGAATACATGGAGAGAAATTATTAAAAATGAAACGAATGGTGATGGTAGGTTATCTTTTGTAGTAGTGTTTAAATTCTAGCTTTTTAAAACTCGTTAAATTATATTCGTGTTTTAGAACAATAGAAGTATCATTATTATTATTTATGACGTCCTTGATTCATAGATAATTACTGAATTTTTTTTGCATAGGTATTTTAACTTTAGCCGAGGATGTTGATTCATTGGATCCGTTTAAACTAAATGAAACTCTAACAATTGACTTACCGAGACATTCGGGGGTATTCAATCTTCATGCGAGAAACGCATCGGCCACTTACTTGTATAATGGTCTCACTTACGCGAGAACCATACTAGAAGATGCTTGGCCAGCGTGGAAAGTATGTATTTGAATGACTTAACTTGTTTCTAATCATATATGTAATATTATATGTTTATAATTAAATCCATTATATAGGTTTTTGATTTCTTAATCGTGATTCCGTTTATTTTTATTAATAGTATAGCGAAGGTTCGTTATCTCTGGACGTGCTCGACATTATTGTGTCGTTGTTACCAGGCACTCCGATAATTACAAAAAGGGACTTCACAGAATCTTACACGGCGCTTGTGAACGCTCGGAATACGCCGTCGGTTATGTTTGGCGACCTACAAGCATATCGTATAAATGGTGAAACTGTGTTTGCTTATACAAGGTGAGAAATTTTTTTTTTTTATATTTGGTGACTTTTTGCGACTGAGTCTTAATCAGTGAAGTGTTTTACTTTTGAAATAATTTGTTATTTTATTTGTGCTGCTCCAGGAAAAGTTCAGAGTAAGAATTCTTTATTTGTCGAAAAATTATCTGATGTGTTAGGGGTTGATTGAAAAGGACATATTTTAATTTTTTTGTTTTGTTTTACAGAGTGAAATCTGGTAATCCAGGTTATTTGGTGGCAGTTAATCCTAGTACCAACAATGTGACGGTTAATTTTGTTGGACAAATTCCAGAAATGTCAGATGATTTAACCGTTCTTATTTTAAGCGAAAATTATTCGGCTGATGGCATTAATGTGAAGTAAGTATTATTTCGAACTTTGTTATTGCATTTTATATACAGAGAACCAGTTAGTATATCGCGTTTGATTAATTCATTTTTAAAATTTAAACTACGTACCTAACAATCATCAAACTTGTAACAAGTGTTTGTAGGTATAAGAAACATCAATTGGAGAAAGTGTGGATATAATCCGTGACAAAAGATCAATTGAAAAGCAATACTGAGTTTAAAATTACATTTATTTACTGACGTTTCGGCACACTTCGTACCATCTTCAGAGTTTCTAAAAAAATATTTGTATCATAAAGTTTGTAGTTGTTTTTTTAATTAATATAAATAAGGTTACAATTGAGTAAAAATTTACCAATAATTGCTGTCAAATCAAATTTTTACTCAATTGTAATTTTGCTTATATTAATTAAAAAGACTACAAACTTTATGATACAAATAATAATTTGGTGTACTGAAACGTCAGGAAATAAATGCAATTTTAAACTCAGTATTGCTTCTCAATTAATCCTTTGCCACGGATTTTACCCAAACTTTCTCCAACAGTCATCAAGGATCATAGCCACTCTAATTAATCATTTAATTAGAGTCAACCTTGTGTGGAAACATTAACGCTGTTTTTTCTTTTGTAGGAGTAAAATACCAGCTACAACAGTGCCGATATCATCAAAATCAGCTTTAATTTTGACTTATGTTCCAAAAACAGGATAATTTCGAAATAAAAGTATTTTTTTACTCGAATGCAACGTAAGGCTGGAAGTTTTAATTTTTATATTTTTTAAATTCTTGTAATACTATTTAACCTGTTTAATATGGCATATTAATTACGATACAATTTCTGAATATATAATTATTGCTGTTATATAAAAAAACAAAACAATTTACATTTTGTCTTTTAAATTGGAAAAGATTGGAACTGCTTTTTTATTGTATTGATGTCTATTAAACATAATAAAATATAAATGTGAGCATTACATTTTTTTTTTTTACAGAAATACCTATTCGCGACTTTGCACGCAGTACCGAAATACTATATGATTTTAAATACCACTTTTTATCAGATTTTCTCTAGTGATTAAACAATGCAAACAAATAGAAAAATAATTTAAAAAATCGCTGTATTTTTCAAAGGAAGACGAGCCACAAAAAGTGGGGCACTACGTATGTTTTCTGGAAGTGTTTCGTCGGATAAGATGTCCTTAGCAGACTTATCAAACACCCCGGGCATCAATTATTTAGCTTTTATGGTTTCAGATTTATCAACATCTGAAATTGTCGATTTCGCCACTGATGGTCATCGGAACCTCTAAGATACTTCCTGAAGTCCTGGAAGGCTGAAATTTGGTATGTATGCTAGGATTTACATTTAAACAACGGAATAATTAAGGAATCGAAAACTTCCCCTCTCCCCAAACTCCTCATATTAGGGGTTGCGTATCTGTACAAAGGAATATGTACAAAAGTGGTCTGCAAACCTTCATTGATAATGAAAAATAGTGAAAAAAAAATACTCTAGGGCGCCTGACAAAAAGAAAATCCCACCAAAAACATTTCATGTAAAGATGGTTGCCAAGACTCACAAGTTCATAGTGCTTTCATTGTTAAAAAGTTATGAGATCTCGGGTAGAGCCAAGCCCCTAGCTGAGCTCCGGTTTGTACTGCGCGTCATATAGTTTACAAGGCCTGTCCAAAGTATATACTTTAGATTTTGGACAGGTTCCGTAGACTATGGACTACCGGAGGTCTTATGACTTTTTAATAGCAAAAGCATTATGAGCTCGTGTCGTGGCAACCAAGTTTACATGAAATATTTTTGGTGGGTGAATATTTCGACTAGGTATTCGGTTTATTACTTACAAGGCAGATTTACATTTGTTACAAACTGATGCATAATAAAATTAACTGCAGATCTAATTACGTCGACATTTCCATTGAGATTGCTTGTAGCTTACGCAATTATCAAATTACATAATATAAAGATAAAATTGTTTAGTAAATAATGCTAAAAAGTTATCAGTTGTCAATAACGTGCATTATTAATAATTTTTCAACAGAAATTACGGCCTTCGACATTTCTGCTAAATACTTACATTCTGAAACACCACCGCTGCATCTCCCTTTTACTTTTTGTGAATTTATTTATTTATTTATTAAATAAATAAATAAATTTTGTGAATATTACGAATATTAAATTGTTGCAAACATTTAATGTGTTTGAGAACAAAATCTTTTCAAATGCCATTTTGCTATTTTTAGGGGCTAATTTAAGTAAAAAACGTTTTTGAAAGATAAGTTTAATTATTTTATTACATTCAAAATATAATTTTTCATGAATAGAAAATATTAGTCACCGTAAATCAGTCTTTATTCTTTTGTAATTTAAATCTCTGGTGTCAGGTATAAGGGACTTAGGTAAAAAAATTGTAACATTTCATTTTTGAAGTTTTACTTCTTTAGCAGGGGCGTAGCTACCGCCGTATCAATTATACAGGGCCACGGGGGCCCCCAACGTGCGTTAGCAAAAATTAATAAAAACTTCCCAATTTTTTTTGATCTCAGAAATGACAAAAGTCAAAAAAAGCATTTTTTTTCCCGCGACGTATCTGTTTAAAAAATGTAAGAAATCGAGGGGAAGTAGAATAAACAAATAAAGGGGAAGTTAGTTTGTCCCCTAAATTACATGAAACTAACAAGGACAGATATTTATAGTGTGTTGCATTGTGATTCGCAAAATAGTAAGACAAGGATGAATGTCTTGAATCTGACGTAAAATTACGAACAATTGAAGTACAAAATAATTTCTGTTATTTGACGTACAAACGGTAGGAACTTATAATACATATTTCATGTAAAATCAGAAAGGAAAATATTAAATATATTCTCTATTTTCAGATATCAGATCAATTTTCGGATTAAACATTTTTTAAATACAAGTATATGCTGAAACGCCCATTAATGTGAGGTTATGATGTTGGTATACTACAGGCAATTCATATTAAAAATGTTTTTCTGTAGATTATAGTATGTAAATAAAACTATGATATGAATGTGACGATCTGTCCATGTGAGAATTTTCACATAACATAAACATCAAAGTGTCCTCTTAAAATGTGTAATAATTTCGCCGTAGTTATAATATTAAACACTGAAGAAGTTAAACTTCTTATGTGAGCTTATGAGGGGAGTCTCATTAATTTTTTTTTACTGAACTTAATTCACGGTTTAAAACTTTTTTGACTTAAGCATTTTATACCTGACATCAAAGAAATGTATACGCGGCCTGAAAAATGTCTATGTTGATAATAAACCTATATTACAGTTATTGCACCCTTGTTGTTTTCATCAAAGTGCAAAAGATCGTCGACGATACGGAGTTTCCTGGTATCGGTTGAGGTAACCGAGACATTCGGCTATGAGTGACTGGTACAAGGAACAAAATGGACTATGTACCAAACATCGATTCATCCAGTAGATAACTTGGTCGTAATCATACTTCTCATATGCCTTATCTGCATTGATATTCCTGCAACTTTCTCAGTGTATTAAGTTCTGCCGCAGCAGAGTTGGGCTGCGGAATTATTTCATTGATCCGATTTATCGCTTGTTCTGTATGAATGAGATCTCCAAGCAATATGCAAGATCTGGCGATACAAAGATGACCTTCGTAGAAATTTGGATCTATTGATACTGCTTTGCGAGCATCTTGCAGTGCTTCTTCGTATCGAAAAATGAACATGTAACAAAGGGCACGGTGTAAATAGTACTCGGGATTATCAGGACATAATTCGATCGCTTCTGTGAACAGACGTACGGCTTTGTGATGTTGTAAAGCTTTGCATAGCAGCTTGCCGTATTTTTGTTTTGTTTTGGCCATGCTGTAAATATAATTTTAAAATAAGAATCATTTTTAATAGACGATCATATATAACACTACAATTAATTTGAAACTGTCCATCTCACTTTTTACCAAACGCTGTACTGACAAAGCGAGAAAACAGTACGATTAGTGAGCGTTTTCATATTTAGTATTTTTCACTGAATTAAACGTACCAATTTTTTTGAAGTTTAACTTCTTTAGCGATGTAACTATTTGAAAAATGTAAGAGATCGAGGGGAGTAGAATAAACAAAGGGGCAGTTAGTTTGGCCCCTAAATTACATGAAACTGACAAGGTCAGAAGTTTATAGTGCGTTGCATAATGCATTTTGATTCGCAAAATAGTAAGACAAGGATGAACGGCTTGAATCTCACGTTTAAAATAATTTCTGTAATTTGACGGTAGGAACTCATAATACATATTTCAAGTAAATTCAGAAAGGAAAATATTAAATATCATATTCTTTATTTTCGGATATTACAACAATTTCCGGATTAAACATTTTTTAAATACAAGTATATGCTGAAACGTCCATTAATGTGAGGTTATGATGTTAATATACTACAGACAATTCATATTAAAAATGTTTTTCTGTAGATTATAGTATGTAAATAAAATTATGGTATGAATATGACGATCTGTTCATGTGAGAATTTTCAAAGTGCCCTCTTAAAATGTGTAATAATTTCGCCGTAGTTATAATATTAAAAACTAAAGAAGTTAAACTTCTTATGAGCGTGAGGCTCAAAATTTTTTTTTCAGTTGTAGAAAAAAATAAAAGTATACAGTTTTTAAAATAAAATTAGCATTTTAAAGTTAAATTTTAAAACTACACCGATATTTATAAACGAAATGATAAAACTTGTAATTTGACGCTATGTTATGAAGAAGATATCTAATCATTTGTTGAAATAAAATTTGAATACATATGTGTTGAAGAAGGAGGGATGTTATCCATCCTTCTTCAATACATATGTATTCACATTTCATTTTAACAAATTATATCTTCTACTCATAAGTCATACCGCTCATAACATTAGCGTCAAATTACAGTTTTTATCACCTCGTCTATAAAAATCGGTGTAGTTTTAAAATATAAGTCAAAAATGCTAATTAGTGTTTTTGCCATATGTAGCACATACCCTATTGGGGTCGGTCGGATGGCGGGATCTAGGGGTCATAGCCTTGTGTGTTAGCACGATAACTCTCGAGAGACTTAATTGATTTAAACGAAATTTGGTCCACACATTGGAATGCATCACCGCCTGAAGCTTACTTAAAATGAACCATTTTGCGGAGTGTATTTAGGGGTTGAATTGGCCCGACAGGACCGGACTTGCAAATTTTATGGAAACGTTGGCGGATAGATGAATTATATTCACTGAAGGCTGTACGTATATAATTTTGTGCAGATGATGAATTAATAAAACAGAGACGAAATATTGAAATTAAGAACCAACATTATTTTAACGGGTGTATTAAGGAGTTCATTTTTTTTATTTTCCCCAAAAACAAATAAATTCAAATATAAAGGCACACTGCCTGTAGCAAATACACTATATTATCGGCGGGGTTTTGACACTGCGACCCAAGTTTTTTTTTATTTTAGAAAGTATGTAATTTTATTTTCTACAATTGAAAAAAATTGGTATATTTAATTCGTTGAAAAATACTAGATATGAAAAGGTACATTAATCGTACTGTCTCCAGAAAGCGATATACGATAATTTGGAAAGACAGAAGATAATAAACTAAAAACAATAATAACAATAAAACATAATGATTTTAAAGTAGGTACTGGGGCACTAATATGTGAGAAGTAATAAATTCAACTTAGCAAATGATAAAAACTCACGTTTCAATATTTGCTCGAATGATCGCATCACTTGTGTCCATCATCTGGTGTTTTTAAAATAAGGAATATTAATTTTAAAAATACAGAATTTTAATTATTTTACAACTGTTGTTTTCTGAATTGATTTCAACACACGACAGCTTGTTAGTAACTGATCTATGCTAGTGTTTGTGAGTTGTGACTAAAGAGTTATACTCTTACACGCTGTTTGTGACTTTGTTAACCGACTTTAAAAAAAGGAGGAAGTTCTATATTTCTGACTTCTGTGTTAGTAAGGCGCCGCACGTTAAGAGGGGAAAAGGGAGTCAACGAAGGTTGACTTTGTTTGATAAGAAGCGCGAGCGGGGGGGGGGGGGGGGATTAGCATCGTGACGTCACATGTCAAAATTTAAAGTATTAAAGCACAACACTGTGAACGAAAAACTTAAGAAAATATTCTATCTTTCTATTTACATAAGGTTTGTATTGTTTTGTCAGTGTCGTGCGACGGCCGGCTTTGAGCCAAATGTCGTCCGCTGCATTTGACAATTGACTTTCGCCGAGTGAAATATGTGACGTCACAGCAGGGGGGGGTGGGGTCCCACAAATGTGACTACCTATGACAGGGAAGGGGGTGGGGTCAAAAATCATGAAATTTGTGTGACGTAATTTATGGATGGCCCCTAACCAAAGCTGAACGAAACTATGATTAAAGATGAGATATTTCGAGTGAATACTAAAATATCGAGATGTCTTCAGAGGTTATTTAAAATCATTCGAATGATTTTTATACCTACGAGTTACGATTTATAATACAATCTCCAGTAATACATTAATATATGATTACCTACTTAATCTTTTATCTGTCATTGTTCTATGAAGCACTGCATTCAGCTGACTTTCTTAAGTCTCATAATCGAAAATTCATTCGTTATTATAATCCTATCGAATGCATAGACAGATACAATGAATTGTGTTTTCACTCCATCCTAACCATTTGAAATGTTATATGAATTGCAAAGTACTATAAAGCACTGTATGTAGGTGATTTTCTCAAGACTAATAATCGAAAACCAAGAGCCAAATTTGTTCGAGAGTGGAAACCACAAAGTATATCTTACTTCGTGGTTGAAACATTCATTCATTCATGCATAGTATTGTACCAGCACCTATTAATATGGTACATCACCGGAAGTAAGGCACTATAGATGTGAGTATTCTCATCCGCCATATTGTGTCCTTGCTTGTCACGCGTAGTACGACAACATATGACTAAAGTTAACAGATAAATTATATTTCATAAAAGAAAAATGATTTGAATGTTTGTCAAGATTTTTTAAAGGTCCTGCTGTTGTTTGTACGCGTTTACCCGTACGCAAAAGTGCTTTAAAGTGGGAATATCAATGTGACAACTGTACAGAAGTTGACAGAAAAAATTGCGGTAATTATTTATTTTTTATCACTGTACTATGCAGAATAGAAGAATTATTTGTTAATTGTAATGACTATTGTTTTTTTTGCGGGCTATTAAAAAAATGCGGAAATGTCAGAAAAGAAATCTGCCTTTGGCAACGACACTTCAATTTTATCAGCTGAAATACGAAACAAATTAAATGAAAAATATTGGATACAAGTTGAATTATTTATTATAAAAAAAAAGATATACATTAAATAAAATACATTATGGAGAAGCATTTCATTTTTTTTTCTTTGCTGACGCCGTTCCATAAACTATTTTGCGAAATTTGCTATTTTCAATGAAGTTTTTCAAACAGTAAGAACGGACGTTATAAAAATGCCTGATAATTCTCGCTTTCACATTGTAACATTCCGGAAAAAATATATCAATATTGTCCACTTAACATTTTCCCAATTCGAATTTTCCCTGTCTCCGCACTTACAGCCGCTTTTTTTTCTTTTTTGAGAATACAGTTAAACGTATTTTTCTTACAGACACATTTTGAAGAATCACAATTTGAAAATCGTCGACAGGATGGATGGAAGAAATTAAAACGGAAATTCTAATTGGGAAAATGTTTAGTGGACAATATTGATATATTTTTTCCGGAATGTTACAATGTGAAAGGGAGAATTATCCGGCATTTTTTTAACGTCCGTTCTTACTGTTTGAAAAACTTCATTGAAAATAGCAAATTTCGCAAAATAGTTTATAGAACGGCGTCAGAAAAGAAAAAAAAATTGAAATGCTTCTCCATAATGTATTTTATTTAATGTATATCTTTTTTTAATAATAAATAATTCAACTTGTATCCAATATTTTTTATTTAATTTGTTTCGTATTTCAGCTGATAAAATTGAAGTGTCGTTGCCAAAGGCAGATTTCTTTTCTGACATTTCCGCATTTTTTTTAATAGCCCGCAAAAAAAAACAATTGTCATTACAATTAACAAATAATTCTTCTATTCTGCATAGTACAGTGATGAAAAATAAATAATTACCGGAATTTTTTCTGTCAACTTCTGTACAGTTGTCACATTGATATTCCCACTTTAAAGCACTTTTGCGTACGGGTAAACGCGTACAAACAACAGCAGGACCTTTAAAAAATCTTGACAAACATTCAAATCATTTTTCTTTTATGAAATATAATTTATCTGTTAACTTTAGTCATATGTTGTCGTACTACGCGTGACAAGCAAGGACACAATATGGCGGATGAGAATACCTATATCTATAGAGCTCTACCGGAAGGAATCATTTCGAATGAATCATTCGATTATACCCAGTCCTATGATAATGATATAGAATAAGATATATATCTAACAACATCGACTTCGTTTATAAAATTAGACCTGTACTGCTGGACGTGCCCTAGCGATCTAAAAAGTGCCCTTCCCCAAAGAAATGATACAATATTGATTTGGCGAGTCTGATTCTCTCAAAATAGTAAATTAACCTTGATAATCGTAAAAGAAATAGATAGCCCTACGTTACTCTATTCTCCTCACTCAGTGAACCGGACAAAACTGTTTACAACATATTGGCGGAGGCGTGTCCAAAAGCAAAAGTTTTTGGTGCGTAGTTGTCGGCTACGTCAAAAGCTGTCAAAATTTTAATTTGGGAAACATTTTATTTCTTAATATGAATTTAGTACTGTAAAAGCTGAATCAAATACAGACAAAATGGTATGTACATTAAAATTATTTGAGATTTATAATTATTTTAAGGTTAATTTTGTTGAAACTACTTTTTAATAAATATTTTTTTAAGGACGTAGCTATTTTCCGGAATTTTGGGAGAGGTGTTAGATGCGTGTCGAGATATTTATCAACTACTGTGCATAAACCAGGCGAACCAGAACATTTCGATCCCATACAAGAAAAATCTTTATCGGAAAAATGTATTGTAGTGGATGAAAATGATAAAGTTATCGGAAGTACGACGAAACGGGAGGCTCACAGTGTTCAGTCAGATGGGAGTTTGATTTTGCATCGGGCATTCAGCGTTTTCATTTTTAATTCGCGTGGAGATTTGCTTTTGCAAAGGCGTTCGCCACTGAAGGTACAAACGAATTTGAGAATGATTAAGTTATGTTGTTTTTATAAGTACTAGAGTTCTCGGTAATAACCGATGCCTCTACCTTGACTCAGGAGGCGTCGATAACCTCAGCTGTCGAGTGCATATAATCGACAATCTATCTACTGATTGATTTCTGATGACTCTCAAAGATAAAAGCACTTTTAAAAATTTGCAATGGTTTCCATGGTAAGCCAATGCTAAAAGTACTTTTAACGCTGTTCCAGTCGTACCAGAAATGTAATAAAGATACCAGAGATCATAAAATGCAATAAGGATGTTGACTATTTTTGGAAAAGTGTTTTAAATCGTGCATAAGTACCTAATATAGTCACAAATATTTATTATTTTTATTTAAATACGACTCAAGGTTTAAAAATAGTGTGTTTTAAATTCCGTTTCAATTTTCGCTCCAAAACACCAATACTTGTCGCGTGACTGTCGTGACGTCATACATTCATAAACGCTGATAAACTGATGAGGTGATGAAAGATTTTTTCGTAATTGTTGCTATAGTTATATGTAATTTGACGTTTCCTATAAATAAATAATAATAAATTATACACTCTAAATATCAACCAAACAATGAAACCTTTTGACAGCGTGAACAGCGTCCTTCTCTGTGACAGCGTCTGATATTGTTTATGAGTTAGTGACGTTATGCTCTCTGATTGGTGTTCGTTGTCACGTGACTTGAGAATGATTTGATTACGTTTTATTGATCAAATATCTATTAAATTCTTTGAAAATAAGGAAAAATATTGTGTTTTTTAGTATTTCTATCAGAGAAACTACCACTTAATGTTAAAATTATGTTTTTGTTTCAATGCAGTCAACATCCCTATTAAATCGGCAATTCTTTTTTAATCAAGTACAGCCCAGAATACTTCAAGATAAATTATATTTTCCAACAGGTGACGTATCCTGATTGCTATACGAACACCTGCTGCAGTCATCCGCTTGCCGAAATAGAAGGCGAAAATGAGGAAGCCGACGCGATCGGTGTGAAGAAAGCAGCTCAGAGACGTTTAAATTATGAGCTGGGCATTCCTTTGGATCAGGTCGATCCCAAAGAGATGATCTATTTGACAAGAATACATTACAAAGATAACGGCGATGGACAGTGGGGTGAGCACGAGATTGATTATATTTTGTTCTTATTGAAAGATGTTAAGCTAAAACCAAATCCGAATGAAGTGAGCGCCATCTGTTACGTACCACGCGGTGAACTTGAAGCGTTTATTCCGACGCTTGAAGCACCGATGACGCCGTGGTTTAATTTGTTGCTAAAGCACAGATTAAAGACTTGGTGGAAGAATTTGGATAATTTGGAAAAGTTTATGGATCACAAAACCATCACCAAATTATCATAGCTTCAAAAGTATGAAGCATTATTGTTGTTATCTACACTAGTTTTAAAAAATAAACAATTTAATTTATTCAATTTTTGTGGAAAGATGTCCTTCTACCGTTTGTTGATTTGTGAATTCGAATAATGGTTAATCATTGTACTGAAAGTCTGAAATCATTGTATAACGGCTGTGGCAATTTAAGGATTAGTAAATAATCGTCCTTTTTACTATTATCTGATATATAAATATTTATTGGTTTTTATCAAAAATTTCAATACCTATGTAATATAAATTATGCTAAAAACTATTGGTACTAATCAATCAAACATATTTTTATTAACTTTGAAACGTTTAAATTGTTTATTTCTTAAATTGAATACTATCTTTTGTTTTTGAAAGTATCTTATTTTTTCCTAAAATTGAGCGTTTACAATAGCTTTTTGTTTAAAACACAATCACATTTTTAAGACATAATTTTAAAATAATCTTTGTGTATTTATTTTGCTGTTAATTTATTTATCGTTTTTTTGTTGATGTACCCTAGTCTCTTTTTAAGATGTACCTAGTTACAATAGTATAATTACGTTATATCGTTATAATTCATAATTCCCCAGTTAATGTTTTTTTATTTGTTTAATTTATATTTACAGCTTATTTATATATTTCATTAAACAATTTATTAATAATAGCCAACCTATAATGCTATTTTACTCTGTACGATTTTTCTATGAAATTAATCGTCATATAGGTCAAATGATGGATACATTTTTATAGCCTGTAAGAACAAACGACTAACATTTTGATTTTCGATAAGTTGCAAATAATTATTTATAATTAATATAATATGTAAATTGTCAATGGCTGAAATGACGATGAGTTAATTTTTGCTATTACAAATCTGAAAACCTTAAAATGACAAAATCAAGAAATTAAGTATTAAATATAATTTTTATAATAAACCGAAATCATATTCTGGCCTGCTTTTATACTAGGAATATGAGTAAAGTAAAAAAAAAAAAAATCCCACCCTGAACTCATGATAGGCAGCATAGTTAGATATAAACTTTCCATACCTGAAGTGATGTATCTCAATTTATGATTTTATTATTTCATCTCACAAAATAATGTATTGCATTTAGTTATAGAGATTTGACATTAGACTCTGTGACATCTGGTGGCAGAAAATGAAAGTGTAGTAAAGTGTAGTTTCGCGATTAGACTACATCTTCATGTTAAATCCAAATACCTTTAGAATTCTGCAATAACGTTGTACGTTTTTAAATAGCTTTTATTTTTGGTATGCCGCTCTATCATTCAGTAGACACAATGATTCTACTGTGATTATGTTTTTACGAAGTCTCTACAGTCTAAACATCGAGCTACTTTCATCACCGACCAGCCCCGGATCTATGAGTTTTTTGAACCGGGGCAAAAACTTGATAGTTACGCCCCTTCTCTCCAGCGTTTGAGATAAATTATTTAAAAAAAAACTCAAAAATATATAATGGGTAGCATTTTTTATGACTGGGAGGGGAGAAAAAGAATCCTTTAATACATTTTTTTTTTTAATAATTTGTTATCAATTTTCAAACATATGTATGTATTATGATTTTGGCACCCCGGTTGGCCCCCTCTTGATCTGGGGCTGTCACCGACAAGCGACACGCGAATTTATAATCTAATTTAAATATAGTTACAGTAGCGTCAAAAATGCGTTTTCCTGATGGCAGAGCGGTCTTATTTTAAAGATTCTCACTTCAAAATGAGATACAGCGACGAATCGTTTGAGATTTCGTAGGAACGTGAAAATAATACAGCAAATTTTGATCGCATAACCCCTTCATAATACTAGATGATTGAATGAACTAGTATTAAAATATAAAATGTTTTAGTTTATTAATAGTAACGTAGTGTATTTAATGTTAATATACCCAATAGGGATGTTGACTATTTTTGGGAAAGTGTTTTAAATCGTGCATAAGTACCTAATATTGCCACAAATTTTTATTATTTTTGTTTAAATACAACTCAAGCCTTAAAAATCATGTATTTTAAATCCCGTTTCAAATTTCGATCCAAAACGCCATTACTAGTCGCGTGACGTCAACTGTTTCTACCAAAGGAGGCTCAAAAGTTTACACAGGAGCTATCATCCTATAGATGCGTATTCTGTGTTCATAAACGTTAGTAAACTGAGGTGATGAAAAGTTGCTTCGTAGTCGTTGCTATAGTTACATGTAATTTGATGTTTCCTATAAACAAATAATAAATTACACACTAAATATTCATCAAACAATGAAGTTTTTTGACAGCGGCGGAACCTATGACGTCATGCGCTCTGATTGGTGTCTGTTGTTACGTGACTTGAGAGTGATTTTATTAGGTTTTATTTATTAAATATTAATTAAATTCCTTAAAAATAAGGAAAAATATAGTATTTTTTAGTATTTCTATCATAGAAACTACCACTTTTCGTTAAAATTATGTTTTTATTTGAACACAGTCAACATCTCTATTGACGGCCAGTTTCTGAATCTATTAGTTACCTTTGGCAGCTTTAAAGGACGACTTTACAATTAATTATTTTCACCTTTTCGGCGTCTGAACTAAGTAGTTTATTTAAGTTGTATATCGCCTAATGGACAGACCCAGGCAGCCATTTTGTTACCAGTTCACTTTTTAGACCAATCCCAGTATATATATTTTATAATAATGAGTATAAAACAATCCGTGGTTTTTGTACTTGTAGCTTTAATTAATTTTTTGGCGGCCCGCCGAGTATTTGCCTAGTACGGGTCTGATACAGACCTATTTACTGGCGGCAGAACGAAGGGTTAGAGGTTCGCGACTATTTACGAAAACTTATACTGTAAAGGTGTAGTTCAAAATTGTTAATGCCTCTATTGGGATATTTAAAATGCTGCTCTTTCGAATGAGTTCTTGACTTTATGGTTAATATTATGATTGTCTTTTTATGTATTTGGATCTAAAAAGACTAAAAAAATAATTTTTTGGTGTCATGTTTTCATTAACAAGAAAGTATTTATTAAGGCAGCATGTTAATTTTTATCAATATTAAAAGTTATTTAAAAATCGGGTACGATTTTATGTGTTATGTTTTTTATAAAACAAGAACAAACAAAAAAACATCGATGCTGCAACTGATTCTTCCGTTCCCTTCTTTTGTGATTATAGGGGGTGTGCGAGTACTCGAACAATCGAGTAATCGGCCGAATAATGAAACTATTTGGTCGTCGAGTCGAAAAAATACTCAAAAAAAATTCAAATCAAGTAGTAAATTATGTAATATTAGTAGATATTTTTCATACGCTTATAGCTACGTACTTACTGAATTAATTGAGAATAAATAGCTTTTGTCTGCTATAATTATTAAGAACCATTCATTGTTGTAGCACTATATTAGAAAAATTTATTATTCCAACACGTCACCGTCGGGATTTAAACAGTGGAAAGATTCGGGTTTAAATCCCGACGGTGACGTGTTGGAATAATAAATTTTTCTAATATAGTGCTACAACAATGAATGGTTCTTAACAATTATAGCAGACAAAAGCTATTATTCTCAAGTAAATCATGTGTTTTTGTTGGCTGCAAAGCGCTTCAACTATGCTAAAGTCATGCTTAAAAAACTATAGGAAGTGGGAAAATATATTAAAAACCTTTTTCAGTATATACAGTTTTTTTCTCCGTGTTATTTGATTCGATTCAAACGTTGAGTATCTATTTGATGCTCAATTTTAACCTGAAAAAGAAAATTCACAACTCGCACACTCCTAGTATTTTGATATTAATTATTATTATAGTGTGTAGGGTGTCCCAAAATTAAACCGCCGTACATCAACCACAGAAAATTCAGTGCCATTGTCCCAATATTTGCTATGGCTGAGGAGATGTGTATAAGCGAAGTGTACCATGATTTTAACATTAAATACCTATATCTCGAACGTAAGATATTATGACTCGTGTGACTGTTAAAATTCGTCGACGCTCGTTTTCACATAATGCTACTTACTCGTTGATAATATAGTTCATTACATCCTAGATCCGTAAACTATTAGCCAGAGCCGTCTTTAACCTATTGGAGGCATTGGGCACTTTAGGGTAATGGGGCCCCTATGACTATTACAGAGGACTTTCTTTTTTAAAAAAACAACGTAATTACTAAGCAAATCAATACTTAACAAATACATTACTATAAATATATATGGATATATTTGTGGACATTGTCGGTTCTCGGTTGCTAATTTGGCAGGAACTAGAAGACCCCATCGATCGCGGGACCCTGGGCACTTGCCCAGAGTACCCAGTGGAAAAGAAGGACCTGTGAATGCTCTATCTTTGGATGACGCATGGCGGTTTAATTTTGGATCATGTGTGATAAATGATGTTTCACAATAATCATAAGACGAATTTTATAGAACAATAATAGTATGGTGGTGACTTTTGTTTTCAACTTTAGTGGGACAATGGACTGTTCAATTTTTCGATCATTTATGCAAGAAATAAAACTCGAGCATGAGTGAAATTCATGTTTTTAGTTTTTTCGTAAATGTGCAAATCTTATCCATTTTGAAAGAATGCAGTGACGGATTTAAGATTGGGTCTTCACAAAAAATATTTCAAACTTTTCCTTTCGTGTCGCACCGACGTCTAATGCTTTTATTCTTTCTATCTCTAAAAGTAAAAAGCTGACGTTAGGTGAAGCCAAGGTCACCGTAATAACTAAAAAAAAAAATGGCCCTCAATTGACTCGAATGCCCTATTGTCAACATAATTCTAAATTCGGTTGTGGGGTTCTACTCAAAAAAATAAATTATTCATTTTTCGGGACCTCAAAATTAAGTTTTTTTCTGAACGATATTCGCTAATGACCTCAGTTGTCGAGCGTCTGTAATCTACAGTTCTATCCTTAGATGTTTTCTGATTGTTTTGAAACAATCTGAATAACTGAAAAACAATTCTGATTAAAAATGGCGATATTGGTGCTGAAGTATATCGAATAGAATGAAGTGAATTTGGATATTTTCTATTGAAAGACAAAAAAAAATATTTATTTTTTATTATTATTCTAGTTGTGAGTACAGTATCTTATTTATGAATATATTCTTGTAGTCTCAAATATTAGCGCAACAACATGTTTTATAAAAAAACACTAAATAAAAACTATAATGCTTTTTTGATTTGTGTATACATTTATTTACCTTCGTGTACTGTAACGTTTTCAAATCTTAGTGCCCCTTAAATAAAAATTATATTCGAGCCTGTGACTTAGAACTCAAAACTAAAATAATTAACATTGTCACTTTAGCGGACACGCAAACTTCTGTAGCAACACGTTCGAATTTGACAATGAAACAGCTACATTGAACGCTGTGTGCACAAGAGTGAGACAGGGCAGAAAAGTTGATTTTTGAAAATTTGGGACTTATTATTTATTTACCATAAAACCGAAATACAATTTACGTGAAGTGAAAGCGTCAATCAAAGGGCGCTGAAAGACAATCTCACTCTTCCCTGATCAAGGGCTAGGGCCGGCGCTGAAAGTGTCCTCTTTAAAGGCTCACACTTACCTTCGGCCGCTGTCACACCGCCTTTGACAATGTCTACCGCAGTTGTAGACGAAACGTCAGGTAGAAATAACAATGAACCACGGCCTACAAGCTCGGAAGAAGATTTGAAGCACATTATTGATGTATCGCAAGAAGTAAACCAGTGATTTCAATGATAGCTTAGAACAGTAACCTCTCGCCAAAGGAAATAAATTAAGGTAGTTGTCGTGGTACAATATTGTCAAAAAGTTATAGATTATACGCGCCACAAAAGTACTAGTTTGTAGCTAAGTGATCCATAATTTGTACGCAAGACTGTATCCGTGGAAACGTAACCCATACAGTATTCATATGCATGAATACTTTTTTATAATTTGTTGAACTTTAAACCGTTATTTATAAATAATTAGACGGTCAAAAAAAATTTTCTTATTTTTTTTTTAAACTCAACAAATGCATTGAAAGACTCAGTTTTTGGAAAGTTTCTGACAGTTAGTTCTTTTTTTATAAATAAACTGGTTCAGAACTACAGAGATCGTATACAATCAATGTTAATTATCCAATTTTTAATTGAATTTATCTCGGATTATATACGGTCGATCGACTTCAAATTTTCAGGGTAATTGTATTATCATGTCCTTAATAAGTATACAAAAATTAAGAATTTTCGGACGGTGTGCCTTAACCACGACAACTACCTTAAGTACATGTTACCTATTATATTTACAACACGTGGGTCGTCGAATGAAATATAATTTATTTTAGAAATTAATATATAGATACAGTTATAAAATTTCTGTTTACTACTTGATTTTGTGGGTTTAACTTGATTTACTCAAATGTTAATTTTTTTAAATTAATGTTTTTTAGTTTCTCCTAACGACACTTTATATTTAATTAATTAATATTTTTTTTGGTCACGTAACAAATCATGGGTAAGGGCTAGTTGATTAACAAGAATAATTTTAAAATAATATAACTAAACAGTGTTGAAATCGTAGAAAGGAAGTAGGCACATCATATTTTAAACAAAAAAAAGTTGTTTTTTTGATATGTTGTTTGTCATTTTGTCACAATAATGGTCGATCACAAATTTTCCAGAGGACGAAAGGACAAAATACAGAAGGCCAATATAAATAAAACCAAAAAAAGTTTGAAAGTTAGTTTGAATACAATACATAAAAATATAATATCAGTCAACAAAGACAAGTAGGTGGGTACATGATTCTGTTAAAAACAGTTTTTGGCGTCTTTATTCGATGGTTAGGGTGCAAAACATCGTAAGTCACTTCTTAGATTCAAAAACGTCTTTTAATATTTTTTGATAAAATAATATCAATTTAATAATTTCTGACCTTATTGAGAGATACATTTAAAAAAAAACGGTCAAGTGCGAGTCGAACTCGCGAGAAAAGGGTTCCGTACTATTCCGTTTTCCGTGAGTACTTAAGATTTTCATTTAGGTTTTTCCTGTAAACTATGGTGAGACACGACATTCCCTATTTTTTTCAAAATTTTATGCCCAATAGTTTCGGTGATAAGGGGGGGGGATGGTCATTTGTTCATCTATTTTCTGAAATAACTTTAAAACGACTTATTTTAAAATTATAAAAAAAATATATTTGAGACCTTTACTATTTTGACTGTTAAACTCGCTAACTCTCGTGATAATGCCACACCTTGTCGAAAACATATATGTCGTTAGGCCCTTAGATAGACAATTTAATTCCCTTGGAAAATTAAGTTTATTTAAAGCTACAAAATTTTACACTTTAACCGTCGACAATACATGTATCAGAAGGCAATGCTATTTTCACTCGTGTGACTGTTAAACTCGCTAAGGCTCGTATTAATGCCACACCTTGTCGAAAATATATGTCGTTAGGCCCTTAGATACACAATGTAATTTTTTTGGAAAATTAAGTTTATTTAAGGTAGTTGTCGTGGTTAAGGCACACCGTCAGAAAATTATTAATTTTTGTATACTTATTAAAGACATGATAATACTATTACCCTGAAAATTTGAAGTCGTTCGACCGTATATAATCCGAGATAAATTCAATTAAAAATTGGATAATTAACATTGATTGTATACGATCTCTGTAGTTCTGAACCAGTTTCTTATTTATAAAAAAAGAACTAACTGTCAGAAACTTTCCAAAAACTGACAGTCTTTCAATGCATTTGTTATGAGTTTAAAAAAAAAATAAGAAAAACTTTTTGACCGTCTAATTATTTATAAATAACGGTTTAAAGTTCAACAATTTATAGAAAAGTATACATGCATATGAATACTGTATGGGTTACATTTCCACGGGTACAGTCTTGCGTACAAATTATGGATCACTTATAGCTACAAATTAGTATACTTTTGTGGCGCGTATATAATCTATAACTTTTTGACAATATTGTACCACGACAAGTACCTTAAAGGTACAAGATTTTACACTTTAACCGTCGACAAGAGGAAAGAAATAATAAATTATAGCGTGTGGAGTTATTGTTATTACAAGGACTTATATCCTTTATACTTTAATTGATGCGTGAACCGTTTTTAATAATTATTTTTTAAAGAGCTGCTGACAATTTTGTCATTACTTTGTCGTGGTAGCGATACAAATATATATATTTTTTTTATTTCCTGAATTTTGAAATACATTATAAGTATAGGTAATTATAAAATTACCGCTTACATAAAAAGCAACTGAAAATCCAGTTCTAATGAAGGTCACACTTTATAGACAGATTAACGTGGATGCTGAGAGAACGCGAGATATACATAATATTTTTGTATGCATGGCTGATACAAGTGTTACTCGTTCTCTTGTCGATAAGGCTCAATGCACAAAAAAAATGCGCTTGTAATCTTTACGCGCGGTTGAAGTAAAACATGTAAACAATACATGTATTGGGTTTACGGTTTTTTAAATATATGTATACTGTATAGACACAGGGCCGTATTAGCCACGTAGCAAGAGTAGCAAATACTACGGGCCCCGCGCTCGAACACCTGTTTGACCGTATATTAATTTAGATAGGAGCGTAAAATATCTTGCATGTCTTAAACGCGAAGCGCTTAGGCTATGCCTCACTTCCACTTGAAAATCTAAAACTCGATTTCGCCACGTTAAATCGTAAAAATAAGTAGGTATTTTACGAACTTTTTAACGTTAATGTTCTAATGTTTAATTATAATCGATATATTTAGACTAGCATCTATACCACATTTCTGCCCTTCAAGCGGCCAGATTTTTATTTTTTATATAGGTATACATTTATTTTGCGAGTTTACGAAGCCGAGATTGTACTTTTTTAATCGATTTTAATATAATATTGATTATAAGTATTTCGAGAAAACAGGCGAACTATTTAAATTTTATTAACTCAGTCACGATCCAATCTAGTGTGGTTGGTTGATTTATTATAAAATATAGATTCATTTACTTAAAGAAGCCGATATTGAAAGTGTTATCTCTAAATTTGCCCATATTAAATCCAGAAAAGTTTATTTGTAACAGTTTTGTTTTATTTAATACTCTAAACTTGAGAACCTAAAGCAAACCAAGGGCCCCTTGACAAGATTTGCTACAGGCCCCGCGCTTGCTTAATCCGGCACTGTATAAAAAATTACGAAAACTGAACATTCGCTCAGGGAATTTTTAAAACTGTACAATTACAAACTAAGCTATGATTTTATTAATTTTTATTCATTCAACTAACTTCTGTATAATTCATAAAAAAATCGGTCAACTGCGAGTTGAACTCGCAAGAAGAGGGCTCCGTACTATTCCGTTTTCCGTGAGTACTTTAAGACTTAAGGCTTTCGTTTAGGTTTTCCTATAAACTATGGGTGAGACCCGACATTCCTTATTTTTTCATAATTTTAGGCTCAGTAATTTCAGAGATAGGGGGGGTCAATTGTTCATCTATTTTCTTAAATAACTTTAAAACTATTTTAAAATTATAAAAAACATATATTTGAGACTACTACAAGCCCTTCCATTTGATATGTCACACGGTACAGTTTGCCAAACTTTTTTTTTTAATTTCCTAATTTTTTTCCCCAAAAATGACCCTCATGTACAAAATTCATTTATTTACACGTCCGTCTTATGGTCACCGACTTACATATATATACCAAATTTCAACTCAATCGGTCCAGTAGTTCGGAGCAAATTGGCTGTGACAGGGTTCTGTTTTTTCCTTTTGAGGTACGGAACCCTAAAAACAACTCTCGCAGTATGTGAATTTTGTAATCCGTTGCTATATATAATATATATACTTACTTATAAAGAATTTTTGTATAATGTTTAAATGTGCTATACTCGATTAACGGACTCAGTAGGTCACGTAAAAACGTCGAAAGATTTTTGTAACACAAAACGCGCCTAAAGAAGTTGAGTTTTTGACACGATGGTTGAACAATAATATGTCAGTCATTTGTTTTACTCATTTGCACTATGCAATGGTATTATTTAGTTCCGTACAGTACCGCAATATGTGTGATAGATGCTTTAATTTATTTTTTATGTACATACTATAAAACTGTATACATTTTAGTAGCAAACCAGTTCTTAGGCATGCATTTTGCAAGCAGAATTTCTGTAAAAAAATTTTTTTTATTCATTTTGAAAAATGATTTTTGGAATAATCATACCGCAATAAAAAAATACTCATACATTCGTAACGGGAGTTTTATGAAACTAATGTTTTTTTAGTATTTTTTTGGGGGCATGGGCAGCTTTCACCTAGAAATTTGCACGCATGGATGTTGCTTAAAATAATTTGATGTAATTAGATACTAATGACCTTAGTAGTCGAGCGTCTATAATCTACAAAAAAACAATTTTTCTCCACGGTGAATTAATTATTCATAAACGTTAATAATGGTATTGTAGCCCTTCATTTAATTATATTTATAGAAATATCAGACAAGCCACAATTTAAAAGTGTCATGTATAGCCGCGGTTTGTTAATGTCATCGGTGTACAACCGATATGACACGAATAAGTTTAACAAAATTTAAGAAGTGACTTAATGAGTCACACTTTTACTTCACATTGATTGTTTTTTTAACAGAACCGCACTATAAAGAATAAACAATCAGAAGGGTAAATAAAAGCATTTACATCCGAAAGTGTATTGTCTACATTTAAATTGATTCAATAAATAGTTCAATATTTTGCAGGGTTTTGATAGGTTATAGTAGTGAGTAAGTCAGTGAATGGCACGTGTAATTTTTAAGTATATAAATGGTAGGTTGGCGATGACCTCTCCGAACACAGTTCTTGTAATATGAATGTTTTATAAATTATTTTGTAAATGTGTTGACTTAAACAGACTTTGGTCCGTCTGTATAATATTGTTCCGTATAGCAGAATGTCAGGACACTCTATCCACGTATGTCACATGCTTGCATATATTAAACAGAGTGTGGTGCATTTGGCTACCAAGTCGTCGCCAGGAGGGCAGGGGGGTAGTAACTGCTCCCTCGTGGAACCCTGAAGAATAAAGTAGTTAAAAATTGACAAGAAATACAAGAAGATTATGTTTTAATAAAGATGTATTTTTTCTTGTATAGTGAACGATTAAAACTTTACAAAGTGTACCTACAATTTATATCCGTAATCTATTATTATCATTATTATTTTGAAAAAACTCTAGCAATATAGACAATCCGTGGATTATATAAAAAATTAGAGGAAAATTTCTATGGCAAGGGAATACTGATGTTATAATTGTTCACGTTTCGATGCTCTGATGGTGTAAAGAACACCGAAACATGAAATTTTAACATCAGTATTGCTTTTTATTGATCCCTAGGCATAGAGATTTTCCTCTAATTTATTATTATTATTATTTTTTTTTTTAATAATTGCCCCTCCCCGTTCCATTGGCTGGCGACACAAAGTAAAAAATGTCCTCTGTGTTTATACCATTTTGTATATTTCTTAGTTCACTGATATTCGGCGAACTAATATTTTTAGTGACATCCCTCAGATTGTTAAATATCCTTTCGGAAAATTTTGCACTGTGGTCGCAATTACTGTTTTTATTAGCTGCGATTAAGCATTAAGCTTAACAACATTTGGCTTGCTGCTTAAAAATTTCAAAAAACATATTTTTGCCCTAAAAATTGAAAAAAAACGTGATATTTGTCTATATTTTTTGACAGCATGTCAAGAGATTGCTAACTCCGGGAAGGCAAATTAACATTTTGTAGTTTTTTCTTTACAAATTTATGCTAAAAATACTGGTAAATTTGGCTTGGACAATCATTTTTTTCTAAATTTAATTTTTCCTGTACAATGTATGCTAATTTTCTTGTTTTTATCTGATTTTAAATCGTTTATTTAGATCAAATAAATTGTAAAAATTTGACTAAAGTCATATGGGAAGAATTGTACATATTTCTAGTTAGTTTTGAAGCATTAATATCAAAGATTGAAGTGTGGCCTTTTAGAAGGTTAAGTGCAAAAATGGTAGTATGGCTTATCGTTTTAACTTTCGGATTTACAAGAGAATATCTTCCCATTATACATAAATAATAAGGTTTCGTCGAGACAACCCCGGTGTTTAGTCTGGTTTAGTTCCTGATTTTGCATTTATTCATTGAAAAAACTTGTTATGAAATAAAATTTTATTGTATAAAAAAGTACAATATAAAAATAGAGAAAACTACAAACATATTAATGATGGGTTTTAGTAGATTTTAACGATCTATCACATCACAGTCTTAATTAAACGTTTGCAGGCGTTAATTAGAATTCTAAAATTAAAATTCCTGCGCATCGCGTGACATATTCTTCACATCTTTCTGTGCGTTTCAGGATTTTGCTCAATTCCAGAAAAAATGTAGTTTTCAATTGTGTTGTATAGAAGAGCGCGCACACATATCCAGCACGGTTCAGCACGACCAGCACATGTTATTTAACGGAGTGGCGCATAGACCAGCACCTGCAATCATGCAACAATCGGTCGCTTGCAGTTTCTATGTCTAGCTATGCTGAACCGTGTGCTAGCGATGTGTCGTTCTCATTAATTAATTTTCATCAATAGAGTGTACACAAAACATTCTTTTTTCCTGGTTTCTTCTTCCTCTGCGCACATCGCCAAAATAAAAAAAAATCTTCCACACTCACTACTTGAAAACTACCAAATGCACATGGAACCTGCACTAACTGTTGCTGGTCCGTGCTGGTGTGTGTTGATCTAAGATTAAAGATTAAAATAGAATGGGGTGGTCTTTTGGCCCAAATGCATCACTGGATCTAGTCAGTAAATAATCTGGATCTTCTATGAGCTGTGGAAGATTTGCTACTAGATTGTCCTGTGGAACTATTGCATCCTCATCAATGTAACCAAATATGGTTGTCCTCCTGTAAGTTATAGCCTCATATTCGCAGACGATATGGGTGGCTGTTTCATTCCCCGTTTCGCAAAATCTACATAATGTTGATTCTTGCTGTGTCCCCATCAGTGGCGGACTTACAAATTTGCCGCCAGTAAGCTATTAAATTTTTGCCGCCCCTACTGACCTCTGAAATTCGATACCCTAGTTCGCAATCTAATGTCTTGTCATCCTTGCTGTCAATATAACACATTTCTCTTTAAAAATGGCATTTTGGTAACATTTTAACACAGTTGGCAAAGAAAAAAAAGAGTTTTGCCGTACCTAGATGATATGTCCATGTAATCGTTTGACCCATTATTCCAAGCCAAACTGATCTGAATCGACTTTTAAGAAATTATAAAAACGAACTTCTTATGTCATTAAATGCTTTTGATATAATATCAAGTTGCTTTGTCGACTGTGTTAAAATGTTACCAAAATGCCATTTTTAAAGAAAAATGTGTTATATTGACAGCAAGAATGACAAGACATGACTTAACATACATATTTTCGGAAAGCCTATTTTTTTCTAAAATACCTATTGAAATATTTGTTAAATTTTTGAAACTCGTTTTCTCTATGTATATAATGTTTTTTTTTTTTTTTTTTTATTTCTGTAAGACAAAAATTTTTGGGCCGCCCCCTAAAATCTGCCGCCCTAGGCTTCAGCCTACTCAGCCTGCTGGTAAATCCGCCACTGGTCCCTATCACATGTAGGTGTTTCCTCAGGAAAGCATGACTGGTTAAAAGCCCAATCACCTTTCTGAGTGTCAGTTTGTTGAGTCTTATTAAGTCCTTAGTTAGCTTTGAAGAAGGGCCTGCAACCATTTTCTTCCCTTCTTTCACTCTACCCCAGAGCTGGCGCTGATGATAATTATAAACTTGCATTCATAATTAGTTAATAAGAAATTTGATTTAAATGCTCTGGTTTCGAATTTGTTCGTCTTTACTCGTTGTGTTATTTCTAGCTTCGGCACTCTGTATAATTGGATTGTAATTTTGAGATGAAAATAATTGTCAACAATTTATAATAGAAGTCTTAAGGTGAACCAATACTACTCAACTATGCCAAAGCGTCAAAAAAATGATATTCTTACATATTTGCTTATAAAAATTTGTTTGGGGGCCCTTCCCCCGTTGAAGTAAATGACTTAAACGGGGAAATCCCGCAGCCCGCGATAACCGATGTAGGGTGTTGCCAACTTTTGAACGCAATCTTTACGCGGGAAAAAAATTGCTTTTTTGACTTTTGTCATTTCTGAAATAAAAAAAAAAATTGGGAAGTTTTTATTATTTTTTGCTTAAGCACGTTGGGGGCCCCTGTGTCCCGGGGGCCCCGTATAATTGATACGGCATATACGGCGGTAGCTACGCCCCTGCTTAAGATGAAACTAATTGTTGACAATTTATTTTTAATAGACGTTTTAATGACTGCAAATATTGATAAAAAAATTGTGTTTTTATCTGCGGTCACGTTTTTATGAATTGCACAGGTAAATACTTTTATTCAAATTTACTGTTATTGATACCTAAAAATGCATCAAGTCACCAGGTCAGACCAAGAATACTCGAACAAACTAAGGAAACGTAGTTTGGTAAATTAAGATCCGTCTTCAGTTTAATTGTAAAACTGGTTTGAACTGCTGGAACTACTTTCAGATAAGTATAAATAAAAAATAATCGATCAGACACGAAATTTTTGTTTTGTTTACTAATAATTTTCGAACCAATTCAATGACAAGTGACAGCAGATCGAGGTTCTCATGTAATAATAGCGTAACTAAAGTTTACACTATACACTACAACCTAGAATCAAGATTGTTCCTAAAAAGGAAAATGATGCTTCGGGAAAGATTTAAATGTTATTTTTTGTTTGTTGTTGGATAGGTACGATCAAGTTTTTTTCGAGATAAAATCAATGAGGTGTAGAAATGGTTAATAGAGTGCTAGTCGGCTATGCGAGCAAAATAACAGAAAGAGATAGCGATAATTGCGGTAGCCATTCCATCTTTGTTATATATACCGTGCTTCTCTTTCTTGTCTGTTTGTATATGCGCAGTGGTACATGTTGGAAATACAAATAAAAGGAATTGTACTGTATTGAATTTCTACAAATTACTTAACTGTTTGAATCATTATGTAATGTATAAATTCGTTTCTGTACTACTTTATATTTAAAGTATTTAAACAAAATTATTATCTACTAGACATCACAGTGCACATCTGAATAAAATAAAAAAAAAATTTTTGTTTCGTTTTTATGAGCTAAAAATGAAAACTAATTTGACTACAAAATTAGCTGGGCTGCTATCTACTTAAATTTTCATAATAACTTTACGTTTTCAATTAGCTAGTAAATGTTCGTAAAAACGTGGTGTTTTAGTGTTTTTAAACTCAAAGTTTAATTATAAGACTAAAAAACAATATTGCATTTGACTATGGGGTAGACAACGCAACGTACGTCATTGTACAGCTTGTTAGGTTGCTTGCTGTAATTTTTCAAGTTTTTTTTATCCTGAAAGTCCTGGTCAGGATAATGGGACAAACTTATTAAATTATTGTTTTTTCATCGGTCCTTGATAAGTGTGCAAAGTTTCATTTTAATCTGACGTTTCGAAGTGAGTGAATTTCGTGTTCAAAAATTCCTTTGCAAACAAACAAGTGAAGTTAATAAAAGTGTTTTAATTAGTGTTTAATTTATATCTTAAATCTCATGACGCATAATGATCATATTGTATTATGTGTACATTAAAACATTAGTTTTATATTTGTTACGTGAGACCGTCGATATATAAATCATGTTTCAGTGCGCGAGCCGTAGCGAAGACGCCCTCCGCGTTCCCACCACCGCGAGGCTTCGACGTACAAACCGCCTCTGTTCGCGGTGTCGGCGTCGTCGCTAGAACTATAACAGATATTCGTAAAATGCGTGCCGCGTGCGGTTGACACGAGACGCGTGATCCACTTTTGTTTCAAAACAAAATGTGTAACGCGTAATCGCGACCGATACGAAAACAGTTGTCAATATAAGCAAACAAACGAATAATTTGGTGATGAAAAGTGATCGATAAATCGTTTTGTTTTCGAATAAATACAAGTGGCTGGAAATTTTATATCTGTAACAGAAAATTACTTGTTTTGACAAGAAATCGGAATGACCGTATTTTTGTCAAAAAGGTGTGTTTAATAAATAAATCATTTGCAACTAGAAGTTACAGATTAGTTCTATTTTTTTGAGGTAACATTTTGACGTATAATCAAAGTATAAAAATAATAATAAATACACTATTTAATGTTAATAAAAATCATATTTACTCTATAAAAATAAAATACAGTGATTAATTACAAGTTCGTTTCGGTTATAATATTAAATATTAGTATGTATACTAGTGTTCCGAATTTTTAGTTAAGCTAGTGAATATTAAACAGTTGACACCAGGTTTCGGCAACTTAAATTTCTTGTTTCACAAATACCGTAATAATGTCTTCAGAGGCTTAATAAAAAATATTAATTACAGACGATTTTTTATATGGACTGTCGTTTAATGAAGTTTCATATATATAAACGTAATATGCAAATTTTAGAAAGTAATTTACTAATAAATTTTGTAAAAAATGAACTTTTGCGGATTTGAAACAAGAATGAAGAAAATTGATTACAACACTCCTGCAGGTAAGACCTCAAAAAACATACATTTTATGTAGATTTATAATTTTAGATTTTCCGAGATTTTATGCTTTTTAGTATTTCTGTCTTCGAAGCTTTAGACGAACAGACAGACATATAGATTCTAAACGCTCGACAGTTAAGGTCATCAGCGTCTATTTTAAAGCTTTATAGAAATAGAGAATGTTTCTCACAAGGGTACTACTATATTATCAAGGTGTGTATATATGAAAATCTTATAATAGGGCAGGGGGGTAAAAATAGCGATAAAAAAGACGTTACACAATATTTGAACGTCCTCATACAAGAGTCTTGATAATTTGATCCAGTCATTTTCTTATTCATTATCAAAAATGCAAATTATGTAAATTTCTAGATGTACGCATAATGATTAATGATATTTCGCTATCCCACTTGAGATAGTTAGGGTAGGAGATATTGTTGCGCTCATTTGTTTTGATTAAACGTAGCATTAGTTTCGTAAGAGGCAGTTATTCGATAATGCAATTAAAAATATCTGTCCTTTGCAACAAGGTTAGCTGCAATTCATTCTCTATATCTTTAGTTACCCAACTTCGTCCAAAGTCGTTTTTCGTTATTTATGTTTTATTCGAAATTATTTTGAATCAAATGGAAACTAAACAATGCCTCATTTTGGAGAAAAAGTGAATTGAATTATGTATGAGCGATGCTAGAATTAAATCTAAATTGTAG
The DNA here is from genome assembly GCA_034508555.1 of Venustoraphidia nigricollis. Lineage (NCBI taxonomy): Eukaryota > Metazoa > Arthropoda > Insecta > Raphidioptera > Raphidiidae > Venustoraphidia > Venustoraphidia nigricollis. The sequence goes on from JAVRKA010000013.1 coordinate 320,710, forward strand.
ATCAAACTTAATGAATTTAAAAAGAAACTTGCATTAGGTTTTCGACATTATTTTGAATTAAATGAAAACTAAACAATACCTCATTTTGGAGAAAAATTGAATTGAATTATGTATGAGCGATGCTAGAATTAAATCTAAATTGTAAATAAAACTTAATGAATTAAAAAAAAACTTACGTTAGGTGTCATAATCATTTGAATTACGATTAAAAATTAAGAAAAATCCTCACTGTATCAATGGGTGTATTTGGTGAATTAGATAACTTATTGAAATATACACTGGAAAGTGTATTTTAGGTTTATCAAAAGTGTCATTTGTTCTAGTAATTTTCAAAGTCACTCATCTATCACGTGCTCTATCTGCACTACGCTATGTTTCCCTGCTCAAAGTCAAGATTGCTATAGTGTTTACACTTTTAGTCTGAAATCCAAATACTTTTGTATAGCAAACACAATAGTGTCAAAAGTGTTAACACGAAACAAAACACACTTATTGTGATCTAATTGAGAGTAATTTTAATTAAGAGAGTGATTCTGGCTTGCGGGAATACATTGTGATCATACATTTCTCCATAAGAAAAACAACAGAATTTCAAATCGACTCTGCTTGAAAAATAGTTCGATTAAAATGATATTTTTTTAAAACTGTGTAAACTTACATTTATTTACCACAGTTTGTTGTGTAATGTTCACTTCGAAACAACATTTTTCAAAGCATTTTAATTAAAATTTAGCTTCAAAAGCGATCTCGTTCTCTGTAGGTCCGTCATTTGTTTTTGTGTGAGTACGATCTAATGTTCGAAATGACAGGGAATTTCACAACGATATTAGAATGTTTCTGCATGTATAAAAATTATAATTGTCAACTCAAATTTTTTGACAATGCCATGCAACCCGGTATGAATGGACGCTCACAAATTATATTATAATTACACATTTTTCATGAATATTCCTAAGTAATAAAAGCGCACGAAATAAATTGACCAATCGAACTATCGGTAGAGATAAGGGTTATAAATGACAACTGTGTTAGGTATATGAAAAAGCGAGCATGAAATGACCGATCTTGTGTCGGACTGTGTGCTTTTTCATTACTATCCCGTAGTTCGATCGGACGATTGTTTTTTCATTCATTCGCTACTAATATGAGGTTATGTCGATATTTTTTTTGTTTTTATACTTTTCGTCAAATATTGATTCAAATATTTCGATATAAAAAATGTTTGACGTTGAAATAAATAAGTGGCATAATTAACCAAGTTGACTTTTTTCCAATTTGACACACGCAATACAGTTGTTAAATCTTGCTGTATTTAAGATAATTTTCCGAAATTTCATTTTTTATTTAATCTAATCAGGATTGTAAGGAGGTGGACCAGTGGTATAAATTAATTTAATTCAAAAATAGGACGTTTCGTTTTCGCCTTTTTAAGAAACTCTTTAAAAATTGGGTATGCAGGACTATACATGACTTCCATGTTTCAAAATCATGTTTCTTATAAAAAAGTGTGCGTGTAACCTTTACGCGCGGTTCAGATAAAACGTGTAAACAATACTTAATATCTTGTTAGGTTTACAGTTTTTAGTGTATTTGCTATAAGGCAACATACACTATTGGCGTCGGTCGGATGGCGGGACCTAGGGGTCGGACCAAAATTTCTCGACGTTTCATAACCTCCTAAACCACTTTGGCACCATTTTTAAAAATGTTTATATATATATGTATATATATATTTATATATATATATATATGCGTATATATATATATATATATGCGTATATATATATATACCTATATATATATATATATATATATATGTGTGTGCGGGCAATAACTTTCGAAAGAGTTAATTGATTTTAACTAAATTTGGGCCACGTGTTGAAATCCATCACCGCAAGAAGCCTATTTAAAATGGGCGTAATCGGGCTATTTTAAGGGTAGTTTTTAGGGGTTGAAAAACGTTTTTGGCCCTCAAAATACCGAAAAAATTCTCCGAATCGTTTCAAAATTGACATTTAACCTTCCAGTAGTAATTAAAAAATGTCCCTAAAATTTTAAAAAAATCGGCCCGACAGGACCGGACTTAAAATTTTTATGAAAACACTACTTTGCAGATAGTGAATTATTTACTGAAAGTTGTATATAATTTGGTATAGAGCTTCGATTGATAATAATATTGCAATTAAGAAAAAAAAAAGTTATTTTAAGGGGTGTATTAAGGAGTCAATTTTTTTATTTTGCCGAAAAACCAACTTAAGTTCGCATAATAAAGCCACACTGCCTGTATTATCAAATACACTATATTGTCGGCAGGGTTTTGGCACTGCGACCGGGTTTTTTTGTATGTATACTACTTATAGATAGATACAAGTAAATAAACAGTCAAAAGATGACGAAAACTGAAAATTCGCTCTAGGAATCTTTAAAAATGTATAATTACAAACTAAGTTACCATTATATTTATTTGTATTCATTCAACTAACTTCTGTATAATTTATATAAAAAAAACAACTCTGGCGGTATGTGAACTTTGTAATCCGTTGCATGTAAATCAGTTTTTTATAAGTGTGTGTAAAAAACATTTTTGCTACGCTTTGAGGGTAGTAGATGTAATCAGATTCTGGCCTTACATTGAAAACGGTTTTTCGCCTTTATGACTCTGTACCTCCATTTTCTTCGAAGCAACTAATAGGGAAATTTGCAATATTATGCAGTAATTATTGATATATAATTAGCTGCAATAATATATTGGCTTTATATTGTTTTTATGTAATTAATTTACATTGATATAAACTTTAAATGAAAAAGTACATTTGTATATACCTACAGGCGGTTTATTATAAGATGATTTACAACTTAAACAGTTAAAAAGAATTTGATTAATTTATTCGATGCTTATAATTTGTATCATATTGTTACGTTTATGTCACATTTTGGGATTTTACGGTTTGATATAACAAAAAAGTTAAATAATTATTTGTATGGGGTTGTCATTTGTTAAGTCCGGTATTACATTTTCTTGTCCGGGCGAAAAATAAAAAGAGATCTGGAGTATGAAGCGTTTGTTATTTGGAAAATCGTTACCTTTATATATTTAATTTCACAGAATCGCATGTCTCATATCTTCGTTTTTAACCGACTTCTAAAAAAAGAGGTCATCAATTCGACAAGTACATAATTATATTTTTTTTTGTTTGTTCAGCCATAACTTCTCGAGAGGGTAACTGATTTGAAATTTTACGATTGTATTTTTTCCAGAATGTGTCACGGATTGATCCTATATACCTAGTTTTTCTTAAATCGGTCGAGTAGTTTTTAGCTGACTTCAAAAAACGAGATTTTTTATATACGTTACGATTTTGATGATAACTTTTCTCTTTAATAGGACATACTGTAAGAACTTAAATAAGCAATTACATAAAATAAAAGAAAACTACAAAATTGAATTATATATAATTCGTAATGAATTGTTTTCTCTAATGTATTCATAAGATTAAATTTTTTATTATTAATTATAACAACCTTCAATTTTCCTTGTAGCTAAGGAAAAACAATTTAGAAAATATTACATTATAGAGAGAGAGGGGGTTATTGTAACAAAGCTTGCTACAATACTTTTAGGATTGTTCCACGCATAAATCAGTTGTAGTTTTTTTTAGTTTAGTAATCAAATATTACAATAATAGGCGGTTGATAGCGTGCAAACTACGTACTTCAAAACCACCAAAAAGAAAAAAAAAAGAAAAAAATTGACATCCTTCAATATAAATCACTAAAAAAGTTTGGCATAACCATTTACACAAAACAGCTTTAGATATCCATGTGAATTAAAAATAATTTTTTTAAACTGTAAAAATTGATAAACTGTGAATCGAAATTTTTGTGCGGGCGCACAGTCAAAACATTCGTTATCAGGACCTTTAATTATCCGTACCAATTTCTAAAATCCCAATTAAAATGTTGTCTGTCTTTTAAGGTGGTATTCTTATGTGAACGCATAAATTTTACCTCTTTTTAGGGAATTTTTTTTTAGACGACAATAACATTCAATCATTTTAATTTTTTTATATGTTTTTGTTTGTATCTTTAACTGTATAAAAAAAATTTTTTTTCTCTTATTTTACATTTTTTATATATATATATTTTTTTGATTAAATTAGACACTAAAAAAAAAGCAGGTCACTGGTCATGGTAATAGCGGCTGTTCATGTTGTCTGAAATAAAAAAATCGAATGGTTCATTGTTCAGTAGGGATGTCGCTATCGTCTCTACCAAAATTAATCAATTTCATTAAAAAAAAAAATGGCGGACTGTAGAAAAAAAGTTTGTTTTTTGTTAATTTTTTTGTTAAAAATCGGTTAAAAAAAATAAGAAAATATTTTCGAAAATAAGCAATTTTGGTACGAACGATAACCATTAATGAGTAGAAGAACATATATAAATTTCAAAGCAATCGGTTGAATACTTTTTTTTTAGGACCATGACAGTTTTAGAAAATAATGTTTCCAGATAAATGCGTTTAAAGTTTCAAGAGCCAACAAGTCGCTTATACGGCTCGTCGGCGACTATGAGTTGTAATTTATTTAAAACTAGGAATTTCGGTCTCTATTTTTCACAGCATATTTTCGATAGGTTTTACTATTGAAATATGAAAAAAAAAATCGATTTTTCGAAGTGGTCACATGAGAATACCCCCTTAAGTTTACTCATAAGCGAACAAAATAGTTGGTATCCGCCTATGGGGTTTTTCACTGTATATTACGCTACTTCAAAATGGATAGTAGTAACCGAAAAGAGATATTTTCACTCAGGTGTACTTGGACCTGGTTGCGAGTAAAATAAATTATGAAGTGTTTGAATGTGTCTCTAAATGTATTTTGTGAGATGGCGCAGCAAATTATGAAAAATTTGAAATATTAGATTAGATATAATATTATAACAACTGAAGATTGCTAGGGACTTTTCTTCTTGGGAATTCCATCGCATGTACACGCCTACTTGTTATTGGTAAACCTGTTGTGAATAAAAAAGGAAATAAACAAAATGTATCTCTTCATTTTTTATATTGTATAGCCTGGTACATGTTTCATGAGCGGATCTGAAAATAGAATCATATCTACATATATTATGAATAAATCTAAGGAGGCAATTGGCATCTGATTAACAATTCTGTAATTTATAATGATCTATAACAGGTCATCGAAACGTCATTTTAAGACATGCGCAGTGACATCTGGAAAACACGCATTTTTTTTGCAAATTGCATTAATAATGCAAATTTATTTTATACAATTTTTATATTTATCCGTTTTCTTTCAGATTTAAATCTAGGTTTAAGAATGCTATTTGTTTTCGACCAAATGGAGATCTCTATTTAGTTGAAAACAAATAGTATCCTTAAATCTACATTTAAAACTGAAAGTCCTATCAGAAACCCAGCGTTCAAGTATCGACATTAGGTAAGCTCAAATTCATATAGGTAAAGAGGTCAAATCCGTTATTAACGCAAGTCACAAGCGAACTTATCGTATGCCTAAGTGAAAATTATTTTCTGACATATTTTTTAATTATCATTTGAAAAGTTCGTTAACCTCTAGAAGCAATTTAGATAAAAATTAAAAGCTTTTTTTACAGAATTACACAAATATTCATTACTAATATATATTATTTAGGACACAGGGTTGTGGAATATCTCTTCCGGTATTTGGTTGTTAATAAATTCACATTGAAAAAATAAAGGAAGTAGTTAGGATAAAAATGTTTTCCGCAAATTATTACGCTAATGGAACTTGACGAGTTTTTTTTTATAAAATCTATGTTAATGTTATAGAAAATAATTTAATAATCTACATACAGGTCGTCCCGTAATAGGATGCAACATGAAAAATGCAAACATTGACGGCATCAATTATTTGATTTAGCACTTGTGTTATTTTTTCGTACTTAAAAGTGTCAATAACTTTATAACGATAGACTTTAGGCAACATATTTATTAGACCTGTTTTATGACAGTTTTTTAAGACAAGCAATCTACCGTAAAAAACAATATTAAGTTACTGTTAATAGGTATACGCATTGTAAATGTAAATATTGCATATATCAACTGTAAAATTAAAGTAAATAAAATAATAGGTTGTGTATCTGGTACCGTGAATTATTATTTTCTAACGCAATGCGACATTATAGTAAAACGAACGGCAGCGAGTTTTACAGTCACACGAATCATACAATAAACACGCATACGAGATACATAGATACCTGCTCTCTATAAAATAGCTGATTTTCACTTAATTTTCAAAATTTTTGACGGGTAAATGTTTCCCTTGCGGTTATTTTTCTTTACGCAACTTTACAGCACTTGTGTTAAATGTGTCATTTCATGACCGCTATATAGTAGACTTGGGTAACTCAGATCTGAACCGGTGCAAAGAGCCGACTCCGACAGAAGATCCGTGAGAGCCGACTCACTTTTTTTGAGCCGACGGATCAACGGATCCGCATGACTCAGTGAAACACTTAACACACAGAAGCACATTTTACACTTACGTATCAGTTCTTGCTTTGATGCATCTGTCAGCTCAAATGACTCCTGCATCACATGTTTGGCTATGCATTCTTGATTCTATACGGGTCGTGATATGATTGACTGAACTAGGTAACTCAGTGGCAGACTGCAGTACCATATTCAGAAGTCGGCTCTTTTTGAACCGGTTCAGTGAGCCGGCTCACATACGGGATCCAGATGCAAAGATGCAGATCACTAAAAAGACCCGTTTTTCCCATCTCTCCTATACAGGCATGAAAAACAGCTATTTTATACGGGATGTGCAAAATAGAATTTCATACTTCCGTGCATATCGTATTACAGATCATCCTGAATACTCGATAACAACATTTTCAATTGATTTATAGATGTTTGTAGTTTTGACATTTTTATAAGTTCTTACAATCTATAATTGATATATTACTGTGCAGATTCTAACTAAACTAAAAGTGGTAGAGTTTCCTCAGGGGATCGCATCATTGAGATTTTTGTTTTAAAATGTACGCTCAGTAATGAATTCAATTCGATTTGTAGTCTGCATCGCTCGTGTAGCAGGAAGTTACCTCGCGACATATACTTGACAGTATGATATTTAAAAAAACTAGGTTATTACTGAACGACTAAATCGTCATAATTTTACATAAATAGTTCTGCTGTGCAGTCACAGATTTTGTACTTATTTAGTTGCAGAAAGAATTGTCAAAAAATCTTATTTGACAATGACCTTATAGCCTCTAATAACATAATTGCAGTGTTTATGGATTCAGGAAGTAGAATGTCGTTGTGAAATATTTATAAAAAATAAATGATTATTCTACATAGGAAGAGATCTTTTTTCATGCTAAGTTTTGGTTAAATTGCGTAGAAAAATGTTCTTTCGAAGTGAAAATTGTACAAAAAGTATGTTAAATACATGTATAAACAGTTTAAAAAAATCGTTTCAAACGATCGTTTGTATTTTTAGTAAGATCGAATTGAAATTCTACAATGCATTTTTTATAGCTAAATATGTATGGTCACCATTTAAGGTTGTTAACTGACAATGCTTTCTGCAACCCAGTATCAGTTTTTGATGTGCAGGTTATTAAGATACAGAATATATTGATAATTTTACCGAGCTGGGTAGAGTAGTGGTGACAGCACTAGACTGGCATTCGGGAGGTACCGGCTTCGAATCTCGGCGGGGGCAGATGTGGCTGGGACTTTTTCCTACTGCCTCTCGCCGAGAAACGGTAATTCCTGTACCGGCCATCTTGATTGAGGTTTTCCATGGTTTCCCTCAATTAATTCCAGATAAATATCGAGAAGGTTCCTTATTTGAGGCCATGGCTGATTACCTATCAAACTCCTAGTTCAAAAATTACCTACCTTATCCTAATTTCCTATAATTCCTTCATTCGCCCATTGCTATTAGATAAGTTGAATAATGTAGAAAATAACGGGAAGGGGTACATGAAAAAATGGTAATGGTGCGAATGGCGTCTGTTATGACATAAAGTCGAGAAACGGACGTTAAACGCATTACCATTATTATTATTATAAATGTATATTGATAATTTTGTAGTTAATATGATAATAACAAAAATAATTCTTAATTTAACGTTGCTCATGTGGTCTTTAAATTATGGTGTTTTTAGATATACCTTTCGAGTCAAATTATTACACAATTATCAATATGGGTGATTCTGTTATTGCATTACCAATAAGAACTAGAGTTTATTATTTCATTAAACACAAATATTAGAAACAACAAAATACGTATCAAATATGAACATTTTTCTGGTTCAAGAACATTGTTTAAATTTATTAAATTCTAGATTTTTAAATTTTAATATCATGTGACAACTAATTAAACATATTTTTAGAGCATGACATTCGGCATTGTTAATTAAACAAAGTTATTGCCGACTTCGACGGATATGTTATTTGTACTAGTACATGTTTTTTTGTATAGGTCGTGTCAATTGATAGACTAAAATGTGTTGTATTTATTTGATGAACCAATGCCAAAAGAGACGTATGTAATATTGTCTCCGTACGGCACAGTTTAAATATATTTATCAATAATCGTTTGTTTACTACTAGCGCGGAAATCAAGTTTTAAATTTATACGATTTGCCTTTTTTGAAGTACAAATATCTTGTGATATTGCTAGTATTTAATCTTACTCTATACTAAAGCAAGTTTAGACTGCTCACACAAAGACAAAAGTTCAGTGACACAGTTGCCCTGCTGGTAACAAAGTAGCAGAATTAGTCAAATTATGTAAAATTTATACGATTTGCCTTTTTTGAAGTACAAATACCTTGTGACATTGCTGGCATTTAATCTTACTCTATACTAAAGCAAGTTTAGACTGCTCACACAAAGACAAAAGTTCAGTGACACAGTTGCCCTGCTGGTAACAAAGTAGCAGAATTAGTCAAATTATGTACAGGTTCAGTAACATAGCTATAGCCGTGGGCTGTGCACAAAAAAAAACATGAGGCGTCGTCGTTTAACAGAGTACAATGATTTTTAAAAAATTAACAATTTTTGTTATAATAATTTTTATAAACAATATTATTGACAACTAAGTACTACCTGCATAACACCGACTATTACTAATTATTCTTAAACCTTCATTTTATTGCACGTATAAAAGTAAGTTTCTTGTTTTTTCTTAATTTTTTACCCAAAAACGTATTACTTTTTTTTAGAAGTTGAATAAGAAATACATTGTAAGAATTGTGTTGGTATTTTTTTAAAAAAGACGAAAACGTTTTTTTTAATGTTTTAAAAAAGAAATTACTGTGCCCAAAATTTCACGCTCAACTCTACTTTAAAAAAAAAAACATTGTTTCCGTCTTTCTGTGTCACGAGGACAACTGAAAGGATTTAAATGCGGTTATTATACCATTCGATAGATTGTCCGCCTCGGTTTCGCCCGAGTGAAAATCAGATTGATTTTGCGAAATTGAACTAATTGCACGTGCTTGTTTGGAGGCAATAATGTTTTCTACTGAATACGCTTTTGTAAGTTAATATTAAATTACAAAATCGTACTTGTTTCGAGGTCTCCTACTGACAGAAAAACGCGATTAGGTCGCTAGTAGAAAATAATACAAAAAGTAAAAACGAAAAAGCGCACAATTTTTTTTACAAACTGAACAAATACGAACACTCCGACAGCTCTGTGTGAAATGATCTTTTCTTTATGTCGAAAGTACGTACTTTCGGCTTCGATTTTAAAGTAGAAATATTTATGCTCTGCTGGAATTTCTCGCAAGCCATCTATAAAAGCGGGCTGAAAGAAAGTAACAGCGGGAATTTTGATAATAAACGCACTTTCGACCGAGTATAAAGAAAAATAGTATACACAACACGGACAAAAGATTGAAAGCCCTGAATTGCGCGACATGATGCCATCGGCTTCGCTTTAGGCACCATGTCACGCACTGGAGGAATTTCAACTTTCGGCCCTTGTGATGTAATAGACTATTTCCAATTATTTCACAGCGGTTCTGTGTGTATTCAAGCTTCAAGAATCAAGCTACGCTGTGGAGCCTGTAGATATTATGTTTCTTTGCTGACTGTTTTGGAATTCAGAGTCAAGGCCCATTCAAGGTCTGGACAGTGTGCACCGTAAACCGTGGTACATCGTGGTTGTCTTCATCTAAAAAGGACTGGATTGGGTTGTGTACTAACATGGTAATACGGTATTTAATACTTGATAGACCGGTGTCTTGGCACCGTAGCACTGTCAGGAAAGTTCGAAGAAGCGATTTTTAAAGGTTGCTACACACAAGGCTGGTTTTGCCGCTGGACTTATGCTGATTGCGGGCTACGCTGCGTGGTTACAAGTTGCATATCAAAATTAGAATCCGATGCTGTTTTTCATGCATGAAGAACCAATCAGAAAACAGTTTCTTGTCACATGGGCAAACGCCATAAACAAATATGGCATCATAGTGTACGTTCAGAGACAATAAATGTTCATTTTTGTCAACATTCGAACTGTCACTGCGCACCAAAACAACCTACAAATCCAGCTTCAAAATACGCATCGTGTGAAAGAAACACTTACAAATCTTCACAAAATCCAGTGCCAAAGCACGCTTGGAATCAAGCAGCGAATCTAGCGGCAAAACCAGTCTCGTGTACAGCGGCCTTAACCACACAGTAGTCCAAGAGCTTGAGGTCAAAAATTGCAAGAATTTTCTAAAGAGTACCTAATACTTTGAGATTAGTTCGTTTTTAGAGTGTAAATAAATCAGGGTTACCAAATTAGGGGATGATCCTCTAAATAAATTTAGTGGATTCAATAAGACCTAGTAGAAAATCTAGGAAATACCTTTATTTAGGAGATTCGTTCAAGGGGATTTTTTAATATTTTTCTTCATACCTGGTCGAAAGTACGTCCTTTGGGCTTCGATTTTAAGGCGGAAAGTCTAACATTTCTGCACTGCTGGAATTAATCGCACGCCATCTATAACACGTATCGAAACAGTTTTCTCGTGCACACTGATACGAAAGTACATATTTTCGACCGGGTATGAAGAAAAATATTTTTTAATTTGAATTAGGTATTATTTATATAATGTCTTGACACACTGTAATTTAAGGTATAAACGGTAGGTTATTGCGGTTGTGCATTTTGAATAACATGATATTATGATAGTAAAGTTGCAATATACCTTTTCATATTAAGACTTAGGGTCGCATAAAATATCTCAAGAAGATTACGAATGGGGTTTTCATGCGTCCGGAATTCTGTGTCCCGATTTTTTGTTCATGTGATGGAAAAATAAAATTTCAGTCACTTGAGTAAAAATAATTATTAATAGAAAGTACAACACTAAGCAGTTATAATAATTGAGTTTTTGAATGATTTTTTTTTACATAAATGGAAAGATCACATACAAGTTTTATAGCGAAACTACTTTTATTATTTTGTTTAATTTCATAATGAAAAAGTTATATTTGTTTTAAAAATAATGTTTAAGCTAAGATCCGATAACGCGCCAAAAACCTCTGTGACGTCAAAATGTTTTTATGGTCCTGGTTGCCATGGTTACTTTGATAGTATGTATTATAAAGCCATACACAAATGCACAACTTTTGTCATTTTGACGTCACAAACATTTCTGGTACGTTTTGTAATCACGTAATATCTTATGAAGTTTTATGCATTTTAATTAATTTGTTATTAATTACCTATGACTTAAAATTTTTTTTCTTTTCGTTCTTCAATATTATTTACGATATATTATTTAAAAAATAAAAAAAATTAGTAGTTTTTTTTTTAATTCAAATACTCAATTAGCTTAAGATTTCGAGCAATATTTTTTCCTGATTTAAAATCATTTTATAAACATTTTCAAGAGCGTAATATTGTTATATCAATACACATGAGCTCTATGGTATTATTAGCTGGTTTTCACTTCATATTCAGTATATTTTCAATATTTTTGATAGTTCAATTGTGAAACAAATTTTACTTCTATTAGGTTGCTTTTGAAAATTACTATTCACGCTTGCTGTTCTTTTACACATACTTCTAATGGTAGCTGGTTTATGAAATTTACTGTTGACCGCGTACTTTTGTTTTTCGTTACGGCACTAGTGCGTAATGAGTCACTTTTCTTAGTTGTATACAGGAATGTAAAGAAACTATTTTGTAGGGGGTAGTGCAAAATAATAGTTTATAATAATACTAATAATAATAAATAATAAAAAAACTCTTCATCTAGAACGTGAATAAAGTTATACGAGCAATGAAATTATGTTAATAACGAGTGCCAGGGCGTTTTAACAGTCACTCGAGTCATAATATCTCTACGTTACTATATTTTTTGAACGTACCTTCTATAAGATAGCTGATTTTTACATGTTGCTTAGGACAATTAAGCCTACTTTGGTTTCTCTGTATCTCACATACGTTTAATAGTAACTGACAGATCGGTTTTGGAAATTACTGCTGGATCGGCTAGATCGCTTTTATTTGTTTTATTTTACAGCACTAGTGTTAAACGAGCCTTTTTTCTACCGCTGTTCAGGCATGGAAAGCAGCTATTTTATAAGGGGGTGTGTAAAAACACATTGTTTTCCACTAATTTTCTATATTTACGAGAATTTGAACAACAATCGTTCGAATCAAACTTAAAGAATTTCCATACTTAATTTCGTTAAAATTGGTCCACACATTTGGCCGCAACCGTGAAACATGCGTGACGTATAAACAGGTCCAAATGCCGAACGAGTTTTAATGGAACATAATTTCCTTCACTCGCTCGGTCAAAAATATATATTAATTAGATTTGACCTTATCCTCTTAACTTAAGGTCAGAATGATGTAATCTATCAATCGATGGCATGGTTTGCATTGTCATAATGATTTTATCACTGGCTTGGTCAATATTAGTGTTACATAATAAGTTTAGCTCAGCCCTCCAAATTGCAATAAACACAGCGAAGAAGGTATACGCATATACAGTGCTATTTTTATTTACCAACACTAAATTAGGTGTATATACATAACTATGCTTCTATGTTTATGAAATTCACCAAAAAAACGAGTTTACTCCTTGTGGTATAAAAGCTTCCAAGGTAAACCGGCAAGTATACTAATAACTTCAAAACCGTAACAAAATTGTAAACACTCTATAATCAAAAAATATTAAACGATAATTGACGTTTACTACTTTTTTTGCTTCATACATAAATTATAGATATTATACTGAACGATATCATACGAACCAAATTAATCTTTTGATATAAAATAAACTTCTAATCGTACCAGGAAACTGTTCAAACATTGGTAATATCCTTGAGCACGATATTATAAAACTGTTCTTTTATTGTTTTGAAATAGACCCTTATTGGACATTTAGTATTTACATAACATTCAGTGCTTGTAGCCAATTAGGATTCTTGAATAAATATAGGGTAAACGACTAGTCATTGGACATTACTAGTCATTGGACAGAACACATTTTCATTAGCTATAATAAGAATAAGAACGATACTAAAGCAGATTTGAATGACTCATTTTATGAGTCATTCAAATCTGCTTTAGTATCGTTCTTATTCTTATTATAGCTAATGAAAATGTGTTCTGTCCAATGACTAGTCGTTTACCCTACCTGATTCATTCAAATCGGTTAAAGGTCCACACCCACTGAATCGGACTGGATCGGCTCAGTACGGCAGTGTATACGCACGCTGAATGTTGCCGAGTCGTACCGAGCCGACTAGTTTGTGGGAATTCATTTAGCTTCATGTATCCGAAAATTGCCGATCTTTACCCTTCAAAAGTTAAGGCTGTACAAAACATAAAAAAGTTATGTAAACTCATTTTTCGAAGTCGGTTGAAAAAAATAATATAATAAGCCTCACCCTCATAAGCTCACATAAGAAGTTTAACTTCTTTAGTTTTTAATATTATACCTAAGTTTAATTTTTTGTTATGTCAAACTAATTAATAATATTTACACATACATATACTTAACAACAAGGTATAAACTTCTGTCTTTGTCAGTTTCATATTTAATTTTAATTGTATTTAGGAGACAAACTAACTTCCTCTTTCGGGGACAATTCTACTTCCCCTCGATTTTTACTTTTTTCAAACAGATACGTCGCTAAAGAAGTTAAACTTTAAAAATTAGCTTCCTTTACCTAAATAAAATGAAAATGTGGTGATTCTGATTGGACTATCTTCAAAACTGACAGTTTACCAGCTGTGCAAGATGCTCCCTTTTTCCCGCATAGCTTTAGTTGGATGTGTGTACGCATGTAAAATGAACTTACTCACCTTTCGAAAATCTCTAGTTTCTATAAAAAATCTTATTCAATGTTTGATGTTAAGGCTTTAAAATAAATAATTTTTTTTTGAAATTTTTAAGCAGCCTACCAAATTTCGTGAAGCTTAATGCTTAATCACAGCTAAGAAAATCAGTAATAAAATGAATTTGGCGACCACAGTTAGAAATTTCTCATATTTTACAATCTGAGGGATTAGTCACATTAATATAATGTTGTGTTTCGTACAGCACTTGACATATAATCAGTATATTGCGGACTGTTTTTTCGTTTGCACAATAACTTTGATAAAAATACATCCAGTTCTCACTGTGACAGTGGTATTGATTTGGCTGACAAATCATCTGTAAGTATCGTCTAAATGCTTTCCAGTAAATTCTAGTAGCAATTGTTATATTAAAACTGAATTTGGAACATATTGACGTCGTATATGGTTCTCCAAATCTACTTTTCTATCACATTTACAATACCACTTTTAATTTGATTACTTTGAAATCTCCGCAGTTGCAAATTTTTGGAACGTTTTTATTGTTTTATTTACTACAAAAGTTTTTACTATTATTAGTATATATCTAATAAGTTTTTTTCGTCAGCGAAGAAGTTCTAATCTATGATCACATGGAAAAGTGGCTTATGTCATAAACTAAGATTAATAAGGATATATAGCTCCCGTGTGCTAGGATGGATTACAGTGGTGATCCAGTAATTTTCTTTGCGTTGTAAAGAGACAGCACTAGAGAATTATGGCTTGGGGAACCTCCATTACTCAGTATACTAGCGTTGCGAACAAGTCGAACTAAATTAATAATATTTATCAGTGTTCATTTTAAAACAAAATGGATTTCACTCGATTTGTCGTTTGCGACGTATACGGAAAACGTATCAACAGAGGCGGATTTAAATGTCGAACTCTCCTAGGGCCCAGGTTCTAATGCGACTGCCGTTCTTTTTTTGGGTGTGGTATATTTACTTATCGTAAATAGGTATTACAAAAATCGTAAACAATGAGAATAGGGCTGAAATTTTCGTTGAAAATTTTTACCTGACAAGTTTGTGCTTTTTTGGGTTCCGTACATTCGAACTGAATCCTTATAGGATCACTCTCGTGTCTATCTGTCCGTCTGTTACAGCTTATTTTCTCCGAATCTACTGGACGAGAAAAGTTGAAATTTGGTACATATATAGAGTTAAATGACCCAATCACGAACATATAGCGTAAATAAACGAATTCCGATTTCGGGGCTCAAATTATAAAATTAAAAAAAATCTATTTTTCAAGTGCATTGCGGTGTCAAACCGCAAACGAAAGGGCTCGCTATAAGAAATACAATAATATTTTTTTATAATTTAAAAATGCATGGCTTATCCCCTCCCTCCCTATCTCCGAAACTACGGAGCCTAAAATTTTGAAAAAAATAAGGAACAGAGGGCCTCACCCATAACTTACAGGAAAACCTAAACTAAAATTCTAAGTGTTAAATGGCGTTAATTTTTAGGGGCAAATTGAAAAAAAAGTGCATAGTTTAAAAGATATTAAAAAAAAATATACGAAAAGCAAGAATTCTTCCTCTTATTTCTGAAATTACACCGAGCTGGGTAGAGTAGTGGTGACAGCACTAGAGTCGCATTCGGGAGGTCCGGGTTCGAATCCCGGCGGGGGCAGATGTGGCTGAGACTTTTTCCTGCTGCCTCTCGCCGAGAAACGGTAATTCCTGTACCGACCATCTTGATTGAGGTTTTCCATGGTTTCCCTCAATTAATTCCAGATAAATATCGAGATAGTTCCTTATCTGAGGCCACGGCCGATTACTTATCAAACTCCTAGTTCAAAAATTATCTACCTTATCCTAATTTCCTATAATTCCTTCATTCGCCCATTGCTATTACATAAATTGAAGTTTTAAAAATGTAGAAAAATAACGGGAAGTGTGGTAGATGGAAAATAGTAATGGTGCGAATGGCGTCTGTTATGACATAAAGTCGAGAAACGGACGTTAAACGCATTATTATTATTATTATTATTCATTTAGTATAATAGCTTAAGTCTGCTATAATTGTTAAGAAACATTCATTGTTGTAACACTATATTAGAAAAATTTATTATTCCAACACGTCACCGTCTGGATTCAAACCAGAATCTTTCCACTTTCGCGGCGGAATGAGTTAATCAGTTACTCTACGGTGCACACAATTCAACATTTTAATCCTTCATAATATAGCGATAACAACATTTAAATTCACTACATGCGAGAGCCAATTATTATTATTATTTCTGAAATTACTGAGCCAAAAAGGTAAAAAAAATATAAGGAATATAGAGCCTCACAGATAGTTTACAGGAAAAACTGTCTTAAAGTTCTCACGGAAACCGGAATGGTACGGAACCTTCGTACTGCTTTATAGTCCATTGGCAAAATTAACCCCTGCGTTTCGTAAGTTGCATACGATCGGCAGTGTTATGTTTTTTTCATTATATAAAAATTAAAAGTATTTAAATGCAATGAAACTGCATAGCGAGCGTCACTGAAGTGTTTATAGATTAATGTTGTGGTCATGCTAGCGGAACACTGTACTTGATTCTAAAAATAATCTTAACAAATAATGAGCGTTATTTAAATTATTCAATTAAACTTGTGGATTTACCAGATGCAGGGGGTTCACAAATACAAAAATGACGATACAATTAAAATGATATGTTTTGAATTGTTTTATTTTACATTTCACGACCTTTAAAAAGTGTTGAAGCATATTTCCATGCTTCGTCACGTTTGTAAAACGTGTCAGTAAGATTAAAAAATATTTAAAATGTATGGTTCTTAAAATAGTAAATAAGTAAAGGTCCTTTTTTGCTTGCAAATACCGGCACGTTATATGCAGTAAATTATACAGGTAGCCAAAACGTATTTTTTGACAGAATCGGCAAGTTCAAGATAAATACTAATTTTAGATATATCATTTTTTTGTGGGAAAAATACACTATAAAACTTGATATGCAATTTTACCCTAAGTTCTTACACCGTTGGAAAATGTATTTCTCACATTTTATTCACCTTAAAGACGCCATTTTGTTGGAATGATTTTTAGAAATTTTGCTCTAGCTTATATTTTATAGGATATGATTTCGCAAATTTTGCGAATGCTACAACTAGTACATAATATAATACATAAACTACTATTTTTACAGAAGCGACAACTTCTGGAAAAATAGCAGTTTATGTATTATATTATGCACGAGTTGTAACATTGTGTTGTAACGGGCTCAGCGAGTTGTAACAGCCACACGAGTCATAATGTCATTATGTTCCAGATACACACGCGTATCTCTTATAAAATAGCTGATTTTCACATCATAATAAGTATATTTTTAATAATTTTGACAGTTCTACGTGCGTCCATTTGCAATCTATTTGGATTGTTTACAAAAACTACGTCTACTTTGCTGTCTCGGTTTCTCACATAGTTTTAAATGGTAACTGACAGGTCGCTTTTGGAAATTACTGTTGGATTGGGTGAAATGCCATTTACTTATTTTAAGCACTAGTGTTAAATGGGTTATTTTACTATCGCTATACAGGCGTGAAAAGCAGTTAATTTATAAAAGAGTGTGCTGACCAATATTGCATATAACGTGCCGCTACATGCAGTGTGCAGATACTTTTTACTACTAGAAAATAATCCGAAGGTTTGTGTAGACTATAAGTAGGTAACTTAAACTATTCGGTATTTATTTACGCAATAATTTGCTTTTGTATTGTTATAATATTTTTTGTTGACAAGCCGAGTGACGGCATTTGATTTTTTGATAATAATTAATTAAGTTGAGCTAAACAACTTGACAGCTCAAATAATAACAATTTTTTTAATTTTAGTGAATTTACGTCTTCAAATGTTATCTTTACTGTTAATCCTGTTGTTATATTAACTTAATTTTAC
The DNA here is from genome assembly GCA_034508555.1 of Venustoraphidia nigricollis. Lineage (NCBI taxonomy): Eukaryota > Metazoa > Arthropoda > Insecta > Raphidioptera > Raphidiidae > Venustoraphidia > Venustoraphidia nigricollis. The sequence continues at coordinate 338,990 of JAVRKA010000013.1, forward strand.
AATACCCGATGGCTGAAGTGCAATTTTTTGTTATTAAACAGTTTTATTTATTTATTTGAGAATTAACGCTTGTCAATAACACTCATATCTATACAAGAAGTAACAAAAAGTTGTCTGCAACTTGCCGTGATTGGGTGATATCCACAGAAGCAAAAATATTAATAAATACATGTCCCATTTTCAACTGTTTTCCAGTTATAACAAAATGTATTGTCATTATTCGTCATCAGCTTACATCCAAACAAATTAATAAATGATAAAATTGTCACGGGTATTTGGACTATTCAATGTTAAACAAATAAACAGTTATTGGTAGATGCGACGCGATGTTTCGTCTTTTTATTAAGACTTTATCAAGCAACTTAACAAGTCAATTGACTAACAACATAATAATTATATGGTACATGGAATCAATGATTAACTAATATAAAAAATATTTGTTTAAACATTGAAAATGTTTAACGTTAAGTGGTAGTTTCTATGATAGAAATACGAATAAACACAATATTATTCCTTATTTTTAAGGACTTTAATTAATATTTAATAAATAAAACGTAATGAAATTACTATCGAGTCACGTGATAACGAACACCAATTAGAGTGCATTACATCACTAACTCATAAATATTATCAGACGCTGTCATAGAGAAGGCCGCTGTTCACGCTGTCAAAAGGCTTCACTGTGTGGTTAATATTTACAGTGTGTAATTTATTATTATTTATTTAAATGCCAAATTACACATAACTATAGCAACAATTACGAAGAAACCTTTCATCACCCCATCAGTTTACCAGCGTTTATGAGTGTATGACATCACGGCAGACACGTGACAAGTATTGGCGTTTTGGAACGAAATTTGAGATATGTAGTTCATAATGCAGTCAATGCTTGAAGCAGTCAGTTTCGATGGCCGACTTTTGTAAAATGATGATCATATTTTTCATTAAACTGTTAACATTTTTTAATTTGTTTGTAAGTTTAATTTAACTGCATTTATCGCAAGACAAATTAAAACATAGTCTCAATAGTATTTTAATAATAGACTAAAGTAGTTTCTGTATGAACAAAATAAGTAGGTAGGTAAATGGAGTTTGCTATATTTGTCAGTGTACGGTATATATATTTTAATTCATTCGCTGCCCACATTATACATAATATTATTTTAAAAAACCAAATGCAAAAAAATAAATGTGAAATATGTGTCGCTAAAGGCGAATACATATTTGAGCGCACATCCGGTGAGAAGTCACACCTATATCTGTTCTTTTTTTTTTGATTAATTGCATACTTTTGCCCGCGGCTTTATTTGTGTAAACATCGATTTTGCCCGCAAATCTATGCGCGTTAATGTTGTTTTTTCACGGAAATCTTATCTTGATCTTAGTTTAGCTGGCTAAAAATTCTACACTTTTAGTATGAGTATAATGTACTAAGTTTCATTAACATCGGGCTAGGCGCATACGAACTACACGAAAAAATCGAAAAACTGGCGGGAAAACGAAAGTATAAATGGAGGTCCCAGTAATTTTACTCTATTTATATAGGTACTACTTCAAAGATCGTTTGCTAGACGTTATCGCTAGGGATATGGTCTTTATAGTAGACTAAATAATCGTCTTTTTAACCGACCTCAAAAAAGGTTGTGTTTTTTTTGTGTGTTTGTTACGCGATTACTCCGTCAATTATAAACCGATTTTAAAAATTTCAACGCCATTTTGTTCAAAATGCTACCGAATTGGTCCCATATAGTTTTTATTAAAATCGGTTCGTCCGTTTTTAAATGACATCAAAAAAACATATTTTTTATATGAATGCCACTTCATATCGCCAGCATTTGTGAACCGATTTTGATGATGATTCTTTTTTGAAAGGACAGATACGACTATACCGATGTTGTTACCGTAACTATGGTAACAGCATAGGTGTCGTTGCGAAATTAGATACCTGTCTTTTCGGAAGATTATTGTAATGATTAATAAATAATACACAGCAAAAGATTTTATAGTAATTTATTTCACGGAAGAAATAAGGAATCGGAATACTATGTGTAAAATGTAATTGCATAAAATGTGTTTACTTTTTATACCAATCTTAAATAATATAAAATCTATGATGACTATATTTACAAGCAATAATAATTTATAATATTAATTATAATTAACATATAACTGTCATGGCGGGTAATAAATGGATATAATATTCTACTAGAGCCCCGAGGCCATTGTTCGACACATTTTATGAAATGGGGGTTAATCCACACGTTGAATTTGTCTTAATCCATGCTTGCGAAACATAGCATCGGTGTTCTCTTGTTTAATTTAATGTCGACAACGAAATTGTTTCCTGTATTATCTAACTTATCATGACTGCTCTCTAAATGGATGCTTTTATCATGTTTTGTGTAGGCAGTTACCGCTTGTTAAGGTTCCACTGTCAGTTTCGGGGTTTACTTGAAAATGTTAAATATGAACGACATCAAATATTTTAAAAAATTGCTTCTTGAGCAGAACGTTTCTTTTGCGTATACGGTTTAGATACATAATACTCGTATTTATATGAGTTCTTTTGAATTAAATTAAAATTAAATAGTAAGAACCTGCCTCATCTATCGAGAACTTGTATGTTGTTAGATGCACTCAAGGAGGTATTGACTGAATTTGCAACGGATTGTAAAGGTTCAAGCCTGGACAAGGAACTTACGATCAAGTCACATTAATATTACCGTATCGTGTATGTTAATATACTCTTCATATATATTTCAAATATATATATATATATACACAAGTGCATTTTGTCTCATATCAAGTCAGTGGTCATTAACTCCAATTTCACCTTGTCTCACCTTTTCACCGCAATCTTTACAAATGTTTACCGGAGAGTAGAGACTGGATGTTCCTAACCCCTTATTAATGGTAAACAGCCAATGAAATTCAATGTTTTATGCTATGCGTTGCTACAGAAATTACTTCTATCACACACTAGAAATGACGCCTTTTAATATTTTATTATCCAGACCCAAGTCATATACAGTGGTATCTCGACACACGAGTGCCTCAGGCTTCAGTTAGTGTTACAACGATGACCTTGGCCTCTGCATGGAATAAACTGTGGCCTGAGGCTGTAGCCGAAAGAACCTTCGAAGGATTCGAACCCGAAGAGAAGGAGAATCCGTGGATTTGGAGGTGGATGAAAGAGACGTGAACGAGCTCGTCGAGGAGTATTCTCAGGAATTGATGACCGAGGAGTTACATGAGTTACAGTCGCAGCAGCATATGGAGGTTGTTCAAAAATTGGTTTCGAGGAGGAGCCAGAGAGAGAGGTGAGATAAAGGAGATCTCGGGAATGTGGCAGAGGGTTTCACAGCTCGTGGAAAAAAACACCCCGAAAAAATTGCAACTGGCCCAATATTTATCATTTATAAATACATTTTTCTTATTAAAAAACGCGTACCAAAAACAACTGGGCTGGCATTTTGGGGGCTGGATAATGGCATTTCAATTAATTTAAATGGGGAGATTTGCTTTGAGATACGAGCAAATTGACACACGAGCAAGGTTACGGAACAAATAAAACTCGAATGTCGAGGTACCACTTACTACAGATAACCAAAACCGCCTGTGGGATATTAGTAGTATGTAGATTCAACAGCCGTTTCACCCAAATCCCTGATACCGCAGCAGTTGTAATCCGTTTGCTGACAACCAGAAAAGTTTGCGGTTAGTACTCGAATTTTTAATCAGAGGCATACATATTAAGCATTTGTGGTCGTCTCAAACTAGAGTCTTGCACGTGACCGCATGTTCTAGTAGAATTGCAGAGAATTTAACAAAAAGTTTTTGAGATTAACTGTTTTGTTTTTTTGGGTTACTCGTAACACCGCGTCAGCGGTTTTAACAAACTTGGGACCCGTAATGGATAAATCTGTGTCTCTCTGTTGGAACGAACCTTATGTTTATATTTACTGAATTGTTCTCTATGGCGTGTTAATAAAAGACATATACGCAGTGAACATCTTGAATTTGTTATGCGGTATTTTCTTCTATAAAGCATTATAAAAATAATGTCGCTTATGAGAAATATAGAGTTATGGGCAGAATACTTAAAATCTGTATAGTTTCGTAAATAATAAACTAAAAAAAATGCCAAAAAATCTTTTATCTTTAAACTATCAAGAAGTACCACTAATATTTGGTGTCCTCGCGATTATTTTGCCTTTCGAGCTAGACATTGGACATTTTGGGGGGAGGGGGTTAGTATGCCGTTGCTTTAGAATGAAATGTAACACGAGAAATGGATGGCTGTTCACTTATTGTGTTATTCGGGAGCGCATAAATATTAACACGGTTTGATGTCATTTTAATCTCCTATTTATCTACATTGTCTCACGTATGTACAAATTCGCACAATAAAGATACGCATTATAGAAGAAACTGTAATCTGTATAGAATTTGGATCGGTTTGCTGGCAAATCTGAACCGTTAAAACGCGTGTTGGCAATGCAGAACCCTTCGGGTACAACTGTATGTTTCTTGGTCAAATTCTCGTGACTCTTCGAACTGTTTCAATTTAGTTCTAGCCTAGAACTGCTACAATTAAGTTCAAACAATTCGAAAAATCCGATAATTTGACCAGCAAATACGTAGTTGTAGATTTTATGTCTATTATTGACTGCGAGTATTTCAGTTTTTGACTATTTGTATGCTTTTGTTTTTTTAGTGTATTTGCCATATGGCAACATACACTATTGGCGTCGGTCGGATGGCGGGACCTAGGGGTCGGACCAAAATTTCTCGACGTTTCATAACCTTCTAAACACTTTGGCATCATTTTTAAAAATGTTTATATATATATGTATATATATATATATATATATATATATATATATATTATATATATATATATATATATATATATATATATATATATATATATATATATATATATATGTGTGCGCGCTATAACTTTCGAAAGAGTTAATTGATTTTAACGAAATTTTGCCCACATGTTGGAATCCACCACCGCAAGAACCCTATTTAAAATGGGCCCAATCGGACCATTTTAAGGGTAGTTTTTAGGGGTTGAAAAAAGTTTTTGGGTCCAAAAATACCTAAAAAATTCTCAGAATCGTTTCAAAATTGAAATTTAACTCTTTAATAGCAATTAAAAAGTGCTCCTAAAATTTTAATAAAATCGGCCCGACAGGACCGGATTTACAAATTTTATGAAAACACTAGTTTGCAGATCGTGAATTATTTGCTGAAAGATGTATATAATTTAGTATAGAGGTTCGATTGATAATAATATTGCAACTGAGAAAAAAGTGTTCTTTTAAGGGGTGTATTAAGGAGTCAAATTTTTAATTTTGCCCAAAAAAACAACTTAAGTTCGCATAATAAAGCCACACTGCCTATATTAGCAAATACACTATATTGTCGGCAGGGTTTTGGCACTGCGACCCGGGTTTTTTTTTTTTGTTGTCATTTGGGCAATACACGTGGTTTAATCTACTGTGTTAACCGAGCTGGGTAGAGTAGTGGTGACAGCACTAGACTCGCATTCGGGAGGTCCGGGTTCGAATCCCGGCGGGGGCAGATGTAGCTGGGACTTTTTCCTACTGCCTCTCGCCGAGAAACGGTAATTCCTGTACCGGCCATCTTGATTGAGGTTTTCCATGATTTCCCTCAATTAATTCCAGATAAATATCGAGATGGTTCCTTATTTGAGGCCATGGCCGATTACCTATCAAACTCCTAGTTCAAAAATTGCCTACCTTATCCTAATTTCCTATAATTCCTTCATTCGCCCATTGCTATTATATAAGTTGAAGTTCTAAAAATATAGAAAAAACACGGGAAGTGTGGTAGATGGAAAATAGTAATGGTGCGAATGGCGTCTGTTATGACATAAAGTCCAGAAACGGACGTTAAATGCATTATTATTATTATTATTATTAATCTACTGTGTTAATAATTGAGATACACCCTGTGAACAAACGATTGTCTATTTATTACAAGTTTTCAATGAAACCTATTAATCATTGAATTGAACTCATTATGATCAACGCTTGCATATTATTAGCAACATTATTTAGTCAATTTATTTGCAATTTGTCACACTTCAGCATCTAATAATATCTAGTCGATTTATCAAGTGTCTAAATTGATTTGCGGATTCATTTTAGCAATGTCAAATAAATATAGTTCAATTGAAAATTGTTGATGTATCAAAGACTTGTTTTCTCTATGAATTCATTAATTGTAATTTATCTTCTGCGCTGTAATAATAATCAAAGTCGGTCAGAGTAGAGATTCTCTGAATTCTTCACTTTAAAGCTATCAACCACGGAATCGTATGTTTTTACCCCTTTATTTCAACTGAGACTATGTTTTTATTGTCGTTTCGTTTAGCATAATTTGTTTTTTAATATTTTTTAAATAAATATCCGTAGTGGTTGAAGACACACGTTCTTAACCTTTAAGGTAGTTGTCGTGGTTAAGACACACCGTCAGAAAATTCTTAATTTTTGTATACTTAATAAGGATATGATAATACAATTTACCCTGAAAATTTGAAGTGGATCGATTATAATGCAAGATAAATTCAATTAAAAATTGGATAATTAACATTGATTGTATACGATCTCTGTAGTTCTGAACCAGTTTCTTATTTATAAAAAAAAAGAACTAACTGTCAGAAACTTTCCAAAAACGGACAGTTTTTCAATGCATTTGTTATGAGTTTAAAAAAATATAAGATAAAATTTTTGACCGTCTAATTATTTATAAATAACGGTTTAAAGTTCAACAATTTATAGAAAAGTATACATGCATATGAATACTGTATGGGTTACGTTTCCACGGGTACAGTCTTGCGTACCAATTATGGATCACTTAGCTACAAGTTAGTATACTTTTGTGGCGCGTATAATCTATAACTTTTTGACAATATTGTACCACGACAACTACCTTAATTTTAGTTGTGGTTATATAAAAAATGTTTTAATGTTGAAGTAAATTACAAATAACGTATAAGGCTCATGAAAATAGTTCCTGGCTTAGTAGATGGGCAGTGCAACGTACTTTTCGATATTTACTGATACCCCCCCTAAAATTTCTGCTAAATTGACTCCTTGAGGTAAGTGGTAAGTAACGCAAAACTCTACTGGCAGCTATATTCTATCATCTTTGGTCAATTGTCAGTTTTTTTCGAGATTTTAATATGTAGTTGTTATCGTATTATTCAGCTATACTGAGGCCACGTCTAAAAAAGTGTAGGTACATACTAAGTGTTTTTCTCTATATATTTTGGCTTTTTTAGCAAATTCTTTTGTGATATTTAACAATTTAATGAAATGCGATAAATAATAAATAACCTTTATGGGTGTTCAGCGTGTTTTATTTTGTTTTTAGATAATTTTTAAAGTATTTTATTGTGGCAGTAAATTATGGGTGCATGCATTATTATCGTGCAAAATATTAGGCAATTGTTTGATACTAAAACACAATTCTGTCATGAAATAGTGTTTTATCCTCGTAGTAATTTTTAAACACAATGCGGGTTGACCTGAAAAATATAACGTAATAATTGCACAGTTAGAGTTAAATAATATTCGTTTCGATTAGAAAATTCGACTCATCTACTTATTTTATTTTTGCACTAAATGCTTCACCCGACTTCGCTCAGGTATAGTAGTTTACAAATAAGTAATTAATACTTTATACGCTCACAAGCTCGAATTTATAATTTATTAATACGTTACCCAATCACTTCGTCCGTATTATTATTAGTGGGCAAATTCATTATTGGTGTCGGTCGGATGGCGAGACTTAGGGGTCGGGATAAAATTTCTCAACTTTTCATAGCCTCTTGAACATGTTGGCGCCATTTTTGAAAATGCTTACAATATGTATAAATGTATATTTAATTAATCTTAACGAAATTTGGCATACGCAGGAAGACTATTTAGGGGCTGAACATTTTTTGGGGCCCAAAAACACCGTAAAAATTCTCGGAATTGATTCAAAATTGAAATTTAACCCTTTAGTATTAATTAAAAGGTGCTTTTAAAATTTTAATACAATCGGCTCGGCAGGACCGGATTTACAAATTTTTTGAAAACACTACAGTTTGCAGATAGTGACTTATTTACTGAAGAGTGTTTTTAATTTGGTGTAGATGTCAAATTGATAATAATATTGTAATTAAGAAAAAAAATTATTTCAAGGGGTGCATTAAGGGGTTAGATTTTTTCTTTTGCTCAGAAACAAACTTAAGTTCACATAATGAAACCACACTGCCTGTATATTAGCAAATACATTATAATATTATCGGCAGACCCGAGTTTTTGTTGTAGGATCTAGTATTATATTTTGCAGTACACCTTTGACATAAATTTGATTTAAATTCTATGTGGAATCAGTTCGATTTGAACGTGGACGAAGCCGGGCCGAACAGTGATTATTCAACTAAACCTTTCTCAAGAAACAAGCTATCGAGTGGTAAAAACAGCATTCAAATCCATTCAGAGTTCTGGAGATTAAAAATAAAAGAATAGCACTTCTTACCACAACAGATTTATTCAATAGATGTACATTTCGAAATGTACATCCATTGAATAAATCTGTTGTGGTAAGAAGTATTATTCTTTTATTTTTATTTGTTCCAACCACAGTGCTCTTAATATTTTTATTTCTGGAGATTAGTTGATACAGACAGACAGACAAACACATACTGACATGAGACTTCTTTCTATACTGAGCAGGTATATATTTCGAGCAGTCGGTGAAAACTAATCAACACGAACTTTTTAGAATATTTTTTACTACTGTCCCAAAAAATAGCAAGAGTCGTAGATATTTTATGAAATCACCATTGTTTTTTGTTTTTAGGTTTTTCAATTTTAATGTAAATAATTTAATTCCTGATTAAGAATTTAATACAACGTAATATAAAATGAAAATAATAACCAGTTTTAATTTATTATATTTGATATCCAAACGTTTACATAGATATAGTTAAGGATGTTTAGAAAATTTTATGGTTGAACCATTATTTTTATTAATTACTGACACTTTTATGGTACACATTTTTATCATAATATATTTAAATTTGCAAGAAGTGACGTCGTTACAAAATTATGACTAGAATAAGTGAATGATGAGATTCGTCTTTGGAGGTTAAACTTATAAATAAACAGCCATCATAACGATCGCCGAGATAAAATTAATGGAAGCTATTTTGAAGCGAATTTAGCGTGGAGTATCGACGATCAGTTAGAATGTTTTTTTATTTTGAGTTATTTTCATAACATATTCGCGATATTTTTGTGCTTGACCTTATAGTCAAAAGATTTGGGGTCAGTGTTATATTTTAGGAAAATATTATTAAATTTGAATGTTTGAATGACGCGAGGTTGACTTTAATTAAATGATTAAATTAGAGCGGTTGTGATCCTTGATGACTTTTGGAGTTTGGATAAAATCCGTGGCACAGAATCAATTAAGAAGCAATACTGAATTTAAAATTGCATTTTTACTAACGTTTCGGTACGCTTCGTACCATCTTCATTTGAAGCTCTGCAGATGATAGCGAAACGTCAGTAAAAATGCAATTTTAAATTCAGTAATGCTTCGTAATTGATCTTGTGCCACGGATTCATCTAAATTTCTCCAATTATGAAGAACGATAATGAGTTTAGTCAATTAGTTACATTGGGTGCCCATTGAATTGCCTCGGTTTAGCCGAGAATAAATGAAGGCCTCGTATGTTTTTTGTAAGACCACCAGTAGTGTGCGTTATTTGGGTGTAGTACCATTTCATATTTTCAATTCATTATTTTTTCTAATATAAAACATAGAAACTGGGGGCTTGTAATAATAAAGGAACCGCTACACGGTTGACTGTTCTCAAGCTCTGAACCGAATTCTGGTTTACCGTGGCAATCAAGAATTCATCGAGGTTATCAATTTGACGCGTATATTAATAGGTTCTTTGTGTTCGTTCTGCTTGAATTTCTCGAGGGGCTAACCAATTTGAATAATATCGACTCCGTTGTGTTTAGGAAGATGTCGAGGTGTTCCTGTATTTTATTTATTATTTTATTTAAATCGGTTCAGTAGTTTTTTTTCTAGTTTAGTATTCAAAAATCAAGAAGCCAGTTAAAACGTCCTAACTACGAATATGTTTTGTGTTAATAGATATATATTCAACTAAAAACTAAAAAAAAAAAAAAATTGAATCGCTCTAAAAAAAATACCAAAAAGAGAAAAGTAAAATTTTGAGGTCGGAACCATTTTATATTCAAATTTTTTTAATATAATTTTTAAATTCTCGCTGATTTCCAAATGTAATTGTTTTTCCCTTTTTAATGACTTTTTTTGAAGATGGTTGAATTTTTTTTATAAAAAGTTTTTTTAAAATCAGATTTTTAATTATCATTTTCTATATAAGTGGAAATTAAATTTATCAAGTCTCACACCCTAACCGCAAATCAGTTGTTTTTCACCCTGACATTATTTTTTAAATGGTAACCACTTTTCACTCGTCTCTTGACATAATTTCATACATTTTAAACAATAAAACAATAATATCGAATGACCGCTACCTACTAATTGCCATGTTTAATATTTTTTGTTCGTTTTATTTTATAAGTGTTTTTTTTTTGCTTCAACATAAAAATGTCGTCCCTTACTCGCCTTGATGCTAAAAAAATTATTTAGGTTGCGAACATAAAAGTTTGTATATAGTGTATTACTTTAATGATTACCATAACCTGTTTATATAAGAATCAATGTACTTAATTATTAATTAAAATTAAAATAAATTTAACAAACAGAATGAGAAGAATGATTTTAAATCTTGAAATATTTTAATAATTTGTTGACTTTGGAATTATAATTTCAAGGAATAACATAATGACATACGGAAGAAAAGTTAAATGCGGGAAATTTTGGATTTCAAAGAAGTTGAATCCATTTAAATCCTAAAATTTACAAAACAATTTACAGAAATTTGATTATGATCATTGGAATCAGCGTATTTTTTTCCACAAAGTTTTTTTCTGTTTTTAAGACATGTTAAAAAAATGCGATTTCGATCAAATTTGAAATCTCAAAACTATCTCAAATGTACATTACTTGTAGAAAAAGACTCGCTGATTCCAATGAGGACATGCTCTGTTCTGGATCTCTTTTGGTTTAGAAATGGTATATGTTTCCAAAAAATATTATGATCGAATTTGAGGAAGATTTTGTTATGAAATTTGGTTACTGCTAGAATGTTTTGAAATTTCAGGTTCAGGTCTGAAAACTAGCTAAATTTTTAAATAGGTTTCAACTGATTATAAAAAATATGAATATATACCTATACATTAGCGATTTGTGTTATATAAAATATGGTCATAAAATGATTACTGTAACATTATTATGTACCAAATTTCAACTTTTTCGTCCAGTTGATTCGGAGAAAATAAGTTTTGACAGAGGGACACGCAGACAGATACAAGAGTGGTTCTGTAAGAGTTCTGTTTCTTCATAAATATATACGGAATTTTAAAAAGGACGAAAATAAGTCGAAAACTCTTCTCAACACTCTCTTCATGCGTAGTTATAAATACATAACGCAGTTATATCAGTTCACATTAAGGGGGTATTCTCATGTGACCACTTCGAAAAATCGATTTTTTTTTCATATTTCAATAGTAAAACCTATCGAAAATATGCTGTGAAAAATAGAGACCGAAATTCCTAGTTTTAAATAAATTACAACTCATAGTCGCCGACGCGCCGTAAGCGACTTGTCGGCCTCTTGAAACTTTAAACGCATTTTTCTGGACACATTATTTTCTAAAACTGTCATGATCCTAAAAAAAAAAGTATTCAACCGATTGCTTTGAAATTTATATATGTTCTTCTACTCATTAATGGTTATCGGCCGTACCAAAATTGCTTATTTTCGAAAATATTTTCTTATTTTTTTTAAACGATTTTTAACAAAAAAATTAACAAAAAACACAATCTTTTTTTGTACAGTCCGCCATTTTTTTTTTTTTAATGAAATTGATTAATTTTGGTAGGGCCGATAGCGACATACCTACTGAACAATGATCCATTCGATTTTTTTATTTCAGACAACATGAACAGCCGCTATTACCATGACCAGTGACCTGCTTTTTTTTTAGTGTCTAATTTAATTATAAAAAAATATATAAAAACTGTAAAATAAGAGACAAAAATTTTTTTTTATACAGTTTAAGATACAAACAAAAACATAAAAAAATTAAAATGATTGAATGTTATTGTCGTCTAAAAAAAATTCCCTAAAAAGAGGTAAAATTTATGCGTTCACATGAGAATACCCCCTTAAAGATGGGACAGACGAGATCCATTCAAAAATAAACAATCTCTTCATATTTTGTAGAGGGTGTTAAGAGTTTCCAACGTATTTTTTTACTCTTAGAGAGTGCTTTTGGGTGCAGTCGGAGGCTTTTATTAAATTATTAAATGTAACTTACAATAACGCCAAACAGCTTCTTCACAAAAGCATGCAGTTTTATTATAACTAGCTATAGGTAATTAAGGATGTTTGTTTTATATCATTGAATATAATTATTTTCATTTAGTCTTCTTTGTATTCATTTTAACGCATAATATGTAAAATGTGATTAAATATCACGTTGAACAACACTGAATTATTTATTTTCTGTTTAATTACTTTCATTAATCCCCCGAAGGTCTCTGCACTCTCAACAGTTTTACTGAATCATAAACTGCCATGTTGTTTTTATAATAATAGTCTTTATCACAATGACTTCATTTTCTTATTCTTTGCCGATCTAACAAATACACAGGAAACACTTTATTAAAAAAGAAGAAAACACGGATCTCAGTAAAGTTATTTAATTTGCCAAGTACAGCAATCCCTCGTACTCATGTCTGTGTGGGAGAGAGAGAGATAACAATGAACCCGCCCCAAGATGGCTGACTGACAGAAAATAGTAATTTTTAGTTTACAGTAACATTGCATAAGGTTGCAAATCAAAAAAATCACATTTACACAATTTAAATTTGTATAATTTATGTATTTTTGAATATGAAAATAAAAATGTCATTGATATTTATTTTTGACAGTGTTATGTTTTCCTTAGTTACGAAATATATTCTAATTGAGTAATAAGTGCCAACATGGTGGACGATTACGGTTTTTTGTCAGATACTCAGATCTAGAAACTTTAGATCACAGTGCAAAAGTCTGTCGACGAAAACGATGCTAAATTGTTATGATGCGTGATACGTCGATATTTTATGGTTCAAGCCCTAAGTCCCGCTATCCGACCGACGCCAATAGTGTATGTTCTATAATAATATACTGTAAAGGCGAATAAACAAAAAACTACCAATTAAATCTCTTGTTTGTCAGTAGTTTTACTATGGTATCAAAAATAGTTCTAGCGCTTCTGAATAACCGATATCGCGTTTTGTTATTTATATGACGATAGCACATCGACGGCAGACCTTCAGTTCATAGTAAATTAAACGTTTGTTCGAAAATAGAAAATAATAAAAAAACAGTGAGTCCTCAATACTATATCAACTGATGTATTTCCCTCACGAAACTGGGTTCGCATAGTGGAAAGGGATTATAAAAATTTATTAGGTACGTAAAATGTTCATACATTATAGACATGTAATACTTTAGATTCATAATAATAGGCAGTATACTAGCGATGGCTAGTTATAATTGATAAGAAACATCCATTGTTACAATGCTATATTAGATAAAAATATTTTTCATACGACTGTCACCGTCGGGACTCAAACCCGAATTTTTCCACATTCGCGGCGGAATGAGTTATCAATTACTCTACGGTGCCACATCTTAACAGTCAATTTTTCATAATAAAGCAAATTGCAACACTAAATTCACATCATACGAGAGCTAAGTTTAGATGCGGTAACGCTAGACTTGAACCTTCACAATAGTGAGAGTTACAAATGAATCAAAATTCATTCGTCTATTGTGAAGGTTCATGTCTAGCGTTTCCGTAGCTAAAATTGGCTCTCGCATGATGTGAATTTAGTGTTGCAATTTCCTTTACTATGAAAGATTAACAGTTAATATTTCATAATAAAGCAAATTGCAACACTAAATTCACATCATGCGAGAGCTAATTTTAGCTACGGTAACGCTCAACAGTTACTGTTGAGATATAGTCACCGTAGAGTAACTGATAACTCATTCCGCCGCGAATACTGCCTATTATTATAATAATTTATTATTATAAACTAATATACATATATCCTCGTATAAATTTCTTATTTGAACAATGGTTTCGCGGTCTTTAAATTTGATTTAATCGCAATTTTAATGTAGTTCTCGCATGTAGTGGAATAGTAGATTGAATGATGGGCTATATTCCGACTAGATGTGACAGTATGTTTGAAACGAACGCCAAGTTTTTTTACAGTCACATGAATCGATTCCGCACGCAGTATGGTATTTTTTGTACGTATTTCCTATAAAATAGCTATTTTTTCTTTATTTTTAAAAATTTTAACTGTTAACTTGTGATCAAACGTCGCTTCTAATAATAAAACAACTGAATAGTGATTTATTATGGAATTGGTATAGCGTGATTATTTTTATTTTACTTTATAACCCTAATAGGGATGTAATGGATCATTTTACATGTCTGCATATTATAGAGGGTTATACAAAAAAACATTTACAAGTGCTTCAGATAAGAATGAAATAAATGCTTGTAGATTAACTGATAATTCAACCAGTGTGAATCTAAGATTTTCGGATTCCAGTGCAGCCAGTAGTCTTTATACTTTTTTATAGCATTCTAGCCTTGTAATGTTCATGGTCACGTTGTCGTCGTCTGGTGAATTCGTACTGTGAAAATATAATTTATTATTATATAAACGAACATTATTGCTATCCACGAACCATACACATTTTTTTATGTGTGAAAAGCTCAAAAAAGATTGAACAGCTGACCAAGGAGGTTAGATATAGCTGAACACAGCGTCGCTTCCGCAACACACCACTTCCATCACATTTTGTCAAGTCACTTTAGCAGGCGTTTTTTTGGAGGCAACAGACTTTAATAATTGTATTAGATTAGATAAGAAAAGAGGGCGAGAGGATTTATTCCTCGTCAACACCGCGACCTTGATAGATCTATTGTGTAGCCCTGACTCCTTTATATCTCTATGAGATTAAGGCTTTTGATAAAGCCTAGCATTGCTTTGAGATCTGTGTCCCATACCTGATCAGGTGTTGGGAATGGATTATTGAGGTGACGAAGTCTTCGCCTCATGACTGCTTCACATTTACAAAGCAGATGCTCCGATGTTTCAGGAGCCTCCATTAATAATTGTATACGTTATAATATTTTTTACTTCAATATGTTATTTTTTGAGTGATTATCTTTCGTTTTTGTACATTTTTGAAATGTGTCTAATTTATTTATAATTTGTTTATTGCACGGTTTGTATGCGTCAGTGGAATAATAAATAAATAATGAGCTTGTTAAATTTATTAATAAGCTTGGTGATATATTATAATTTTAGTGAATTATATTGGAAGCAGTTTTTGACATGTGAACATTTCTTTGGCAGTGAGATAAATATAGTATATTTATCATCATTGCTAATTACTGGTACAAATGACATGTCACTTGATACATAATACAAACAAAATCTGTATTTTTTAACGGCAGAAAACGCTAATATTCCTCTTTTTAAAATTTATTTTCTACTGTTGATTCTTTTATTATTTTATTTATTTGCACAAGAAATGTTTTTCTAATTAGTTAAATCTATTGCGATTTTTCATTATACACAACATATTTTATTACATACATCTGTAGGTAATCGTAAGCATAAATTTTTTTACGTAGCAAGCAAAGAATGTCTTCGGCGCCAGTCACGAAATTTTTAAAGAATGTTGATATGATAGCGTGGTGCCCTCACCAAAATCAGAGCTCGACTCTATACAGGCAATGTTTCAAAGGTACTCGTTATGGTTAAGAAAACTTTATAAATTTTGTAAATTAACGTGTAGACCAAGGGTGGACTACGTCCACAATAAATTAATTTCTATTGATCACGTGTCGGGTCCGCTCTCGATAATCTTGTCATGACTTGCATCGCATCCGCAGCGACCGTTGCAGATGTGGATGTCGAAAATGATGCGACGGTCGGCTCAGCGACTATTACTGCAAGTTGTCCTCGACTCAAGATATTAAATGAACAGTCTGTATGAACAAGTATCTGAGAATAGACCAATTGGCTTTATTTCTAATCTGCCGTAATATCTGAAAGTGTAATATTAATAGCCTTACAGATACGTCATAGATAAGCGTTCAAAATGGTATTAATATGTAGCTGCTAGCTGACAGGCTATTTCTTGTCTATTATAATGATCAGAAGAAATTCTGGCACCTCATCAAAACTTCAATATGTTTTTGGAAAACTATGAGACATATGATTTTGATTTTTTTTACGCAAAACAGATATTTGAATAAAACAAAACTGAAATATTTATTTTTACTCAGGGGCGTAACAAGCGTGGTTTGAGCTTCAAAGTCCCAGCTGTTTTCAAAGAAGTAATAAAAGTGTCATTAATACATTGTAAATATTAATTGGTATCAAGCCCAAACAACCTAGACAGTTGGTGAAAATAAATAAAGCCATTGATAAATGCGTGAGAAAACATTTTTTTGGGAAACCATGGAAAACCTCAACATGGTCGGCACAGGAATTATCGTTTCTCGGCAAGAGGCAGTAGAAAAAGCCCCAGCTACATTTGCTCCCGTCGGAATTCAAACCCGAATGCGAGTCTAGTGCTCTCACCACTACGCTACACCACTCCCAACCAGAGATTTCTCTATTATTATTTGTATTAGATAATATTGTTAATGAATTAAATCAGTAGGAAATTTGCGTTTTGGAATGGCACCCGAGGCTCTAAAATTGCGTGCCGGAATAATCATCTAATTGGAAGAATTTACTCACGACTTTTTTTTAACTTGTTGTTAAACTCTATCGATAAAGTATGTGGTTATTGGGAATAACCGCTTAAGAAATTAAGATGATCCAAAGCATTTTGTTTTGAAGCATTTATTTAATCATAACATAAATTAACGCTTTTAGCCAGCAGTCGGAGGTCAATAATAAAAGTAGGTGGAATTAATGACTTCCGACGCTGGCTGTCAGCATTAATTTATAATATTTATCTTAAGGTGACTGTTTACTGGCTGTTAAGTATGCTCTCTTATTCACACGCATAGCTCTATATTGGGAGCATTTGAAATGCCTGAAAAATAGTTATTCAATCTTTGATGGCAACATTTTCAAAATAAACTAGAAGCATGTATCATTCTTCCCATACGACTTTGAATCAGATTTCTTATAGACTATTTGATGAAAATAAATTATTTAAAATCAGGTGAAAATGACAAAAAGAGCATAATTTTTATGCATGGTACGAGTATGCCTTATATACATTGTTTCATTAGTTTACCGCTCTATTAAGGCAACCGTACTATAATGATGACCAACTTCTTACATTTTGGTAGAGTACTGTTTAGAAAAGATAGTGGCATTGTAGGGAATCTGCGTTGTAAGAAGAGTGGGAAAAGCGACCAGTAGCGACGTGTTTTGTAATTTCAGGGGCAATCGAAACGGTATCTGTACTAGCGACGATTTATTATTTTATTTATTGTAGATTATAGACGCTCATGAACTTAGGTCATCAGCTTAAAACTAAACGACATCACAAAACATCCATGAGTAGAGGCAGGATTCGAACCCACGACCGTCCGGTCAAGAAATCAGCTACTTGCGACTAGCAACTAAATGACTATATTCTAGAGTTGGGTAACTCAGATCTGAACCGGTTCAAAGAGCCGACTCCGACAGAAGATCCGTGAGAGCCGACTCACTTTTTTTGAGCCGACGGATCAACGAATCCGCATAATTCAGTGAAACACTTAACACACAGAAGCACATTTTACACTTACGTATCAGTTCCCGCTTTGATGCATCTGTCAGCTCAAATGACTCATGCATCACATGTTTGACTATGCATTCTTGATTCTATACAGGTCGTGATATGATTGACTCAACTAGGTAACTCAGGGGCAGACTGCATTAACATATTCAGAACTCGGCTTTTTTTGAACCGGTTCAGTGAGCCGGCTCACATACGGGATCCAGATGCAAAGATGCAGATCATTAAAAAGACCCATTTTTCCCATCTATACTATATTCACAGAACCACGCACCCGTTCGATCCGAAACTCGTTTGTGCGCAGAAACCACCCTTTTCTAAACGATACTTCTCTACCTTATTATAGCTACTTTAGGTTCAGTTTAGTTGCCGACTTTTGACGCTATTGGGTTTTATAAAATTGATTGTTTTTCGATCATGGTACTATCTGTTTTTGAACGTCACAGGCTTTGCTTCCTATCATTATATTGTGAAGATAATAAATATTACACTGTTTAGACTATCGACTGTTTTATTAGTGTATTTGCCATATGGCAACATACACTATTGGCGTTGGTCGGATGGCGGGACCTAGGGGTCGGACCAAAATTTCTCGACGTTTCATAACCTCCTAAACACTTTGGCACCATTTTTAAAAATGTTTATATATATATGTATATATATATATATATATATATATATATATATATATATATATATATATATATATATTTATATACGTATATATATATATATATATATATATATATATATATATATATATATATATATATATATATATGTGTACGCGCGATAACTTTCGAAAGAGTTAATTGATTTTAACGAAATTTGGCCCACGATTTGAAATCCATCACCGCAAGAAGCCTATTTAAAATGGGCGTAATCGGGGCATTTTAAGGGTAGTTTTTAGGGGTTGAAAAATGTTTTTGGGCCCCAAAATACCGAAAAAATTTTCAGAATCGTTTCAAAATTGACATTTAACCCTTTAGTAATAATTAAAAAGTGTCCCTAAAATTTTAATAAAATCGGCCCGACAGGACCGGACTTACAAATTTTATGAAAACACTGGTTTGCAGATAGTGAATTATTTACTGAAAGTTGTATATAATTTGGTATAGAGGTTCGATTGATAATAATATTGCAATTAAGAAAAAAAATGTTATTTTAAGAGGTGTATTAAGGAGTGAAATTTTTTATTTTGCCCAAAAACCAACTTAAGTTCGCGAAATAAAGCCACACTGCCTGTATAAGCAAATACACTATATTGTCGGCAGGGTTTTGGCACTGCGACCCGGGTTTTTATATTTTTTATACTCAATAAACGTATAGTAATACTCCCACGCATATGTTTATTAACTGTTGAAAACTGTGATTAACCTTATAATAGGTATTTCAAAATTTCAAATATTTAGTTATATAGTGTGAACGAAATAATTAGTTTGTTTCTGTGCATTTTGACAAGTAAGAATTACAAGCAATATAATTTATTTAGTCATTTTCTCATGTAGTAGTTTTTCAGACGAAAATGAAAGCTTTGAATTTATTTATACACCAGACATGTTCCGCAAATAATCTTACATAATTCACGAGAATCTTGAAAACATTGTTAAAATTTATTGCGTGCACGTTTTTTCGCTATGATCAAGTACATGCCGTATCTATTTTAGTTAGGGAATTATACTACCTAATTGTTTTAAGTGTATTTTGTTTTCTGTTAAACGGTCAGCGATTATAATTACTGAACCAACAGAGGTGCTGACATTTTTCTTATAATAATTCTGAATTTGAAGTACCTATATTAGAGATTTTTAGTTTTTTAAAAAATCGCTTTTCCTGTATAGATTTTTGCAAAACTACGTTTCATAAAACCATAGGAAAAACCAAACTTAATCCAATTTGACTACCCGTACCTCTGTACCTCTTTTAGTTTAGGAGATATGTGTTTTTTTGAAAAAAAAATTGAAAATTGCATAACTTCTTAACTAAAGTCGTAGGACCTACGCGTGTTCTTAATCGGTTCCCCATGTTTTTTCTATACGACTACTTACCTGAGAAATTATATTTAAACAATATCTGAGCGATTTTAGATGTCTATTTAAGAATGGAGTTTTAATGAGTGAAATTTTATTTAAGGCAATATGCTAGATGACACCGTGAAATGACTGCAATATTATTTTATTGCAGTGTTTTCAAGTAACGGGAAATGAATATTTGTTTGCTAAATCCGTGTACAAGTTATATGTTTGCATTTTAATAATATTGACTTTGATAAAATGCGTTTTCTTGTTTACGTTACGTGATTTTTGTTATAATTAACGTCAGTCATTAAGAGTCAAGTGCAACCTATCAGATGTGATTAACGAGTCATTATGAAAAAACACTGCAAATAGAATTATTAGATTTTATCTAATACTAGACTTAATTCGTTTTAAATTAATGTTGTTAAGTCAAAATGCTCACAAAAGTTCCGTATTTGAGCGTTTCAGGGATTAAGTCATACCTGTATTGGCGAAGTAACTGCGGGGTGCTTTCAGAATTAAATTTGAAGTCAGTTCATTCAAATCATATAAAAAAGATCAGCTGTGCCGTTCTTAAAAAAATTAATTGTGAACAACGTTTAAGTCCAGATTTGGACCGTGTTCAGGTTCTTGAGAAAAATATGTATATTGTTTATTTTTTCTTAAGAACCTGAACAAGGTTCAAATCCGAACTGAAACTATTCACTATAAAATTGTTTTAATTGTCTGTCATTATTCGTTTAATTTTATTTATTTTAAATAAATACAGACGTTCATAAAGTATTAACCCATGTACTGCATTGAACATATCTGCAATCGTAGTAAAGTGACCCATTTCGCACTAGTGTCTAAAGTAAAATAAAAGAAATGCGAAACAGTCGTAATACCATTTCCACAGTAAAAAGTATGAAAATCAAACGCAGCCTACAATTAAAAGTGAACTTGCTCAAAATTGAGCTGCGGTTTTTTTAAATTAGGTATGTAAAAATCAACTATTTTAAAGGAGGTGTGCAAAAAATTCTGTATGTCTTTCGTGCGTGATGAAATTATGGTTCATGTGACATAATGACACATTCACCATAATACAATATGCGTCATCACGTACTAGAAATATAACCTACTATTTCACAATTTATATAGTTTACACTAGTGCCCGAATAAATTATTAAGATTTTTGAATATAATGAACATTTTTCAAAATACACTCGATTTTAATCAATGAACGTTCGCTTGGTGTGGATTTTTGGTTAAGTACATATATAAACGGAGCGAGAGTGCCTATTGGGAATTTTTGCTTTGTGATGGCACAGTTGAAGATTCATTGCTTTTGTTCAGGAAAATCTGCTAAATCAAGGACGTCGCTTGACCGTTTTTTAAACATACGCGTGACGTCACCTCAGACAGAAAATTCTGCCTTACCGTGAGCTAACAAATTTCACTTCTAAAGAACATCTCGAGCGTCTATAATTTAAAATCTTTAATTTATTAAACGAACATTTATTATTAGTATAAATTTCATAGAAGGTTTTCTGAACAACTTTTAAGAATGATTTAAGAATTAATAGGTATTCTTAGATCCATTACCTATTATTAGTGTATTTGCCATATGGCAACATACACTATTGGCATCGGTCGGATGGCGGGACCTAGGGGTCGGACCAAAATTTCTCGACGTTTCATAACATCCTAAACACTTTGGCACCATTTTTAAAAATGTTTATATATATATATGTATATATATATTTATATATATATATATATGCGTATATATATATATATATATATATATATATATATATATATATATATATATATATATATATATATATATATATATATGTGTGTGCGGGCAATAACTTTCGAAAGAGTTAATTGATTTCAACGAAATTTGGCTCACGTGTTGAAATCCATCACCGCAAGAAGCCTAATTGGGCCATTTTAAGGGTAGTTTTTAGGGGTTGAAAAATGTTTTTGGGCCCCAAAATACCGAAAAAATTCTCCGAATCGTTTCAAAATTGAAATTTGACCCTCTGGCAGTAATTAAAATGTATCCCTAAAATTTTAATAAAATCGGCCCGACAGGACCGGATTTACAAGTTTTATGAAAACACTATTTTGCAGATAGTGAATTATTTACTGAAAGTTGTATATAATTTGGTATACAGGTTCGATTGATAATAATATTGCAATTAAGAAAAAAAATGTTATTTTTGAGGGGTGTATTAAGGAGTCAAATTTTTTATTTTGCCCAAAAAACAAGTTAAGTTCGCATAATAAAGCCACACTGCCTGTATTAGCAAATACACTATATTGTCGGCAGGGTTTTGGCACTGCGACCCGGGTTTTTTAGATGTTAAATCTGTTAAAAACTCTATTTTATAAGCTTACGTCACACAGACGATAAGTTG
This sequence comes from Venustoraphidia nigricollis, assembly GCA_034508555.1. Taxonomy (NCBI): domain Eukaryota; kingdom Metazoa; phylum Arthropoda; class Insecta; order Raphidioptera; family Raphidiidae; genus Venustoraphidia; species Venustoraphidia nigricollis. Next base: position 361,435 of record JAVRKA010000013.1, read on the forward strand.
AATTACATGAGTTTATCTACTTACAAAGCAAACTGAGGTTTTTATGCGTTCGATAGGCAAAAAATATTGTATTTTGATATCAGCTTGTCATTTTTGGGCACGTGAGACATAAATATAACTCCCGGCAAGTATTTATGGAAAACTACTGACAACGCTCACCTGATATTTACATAATATAATTAATATTTATGTTTAGATGAAATTTTTTTCGTTATTACCTCACAATCGCAAAAACTACAATGTTTCGGATCTCTGTTACAAAATTTCTGTAACTTTTTCATCTATACATCAATTTAAATAAATTATATGTTAGAGTTGAATTTATGTTGTTTCCGCTGAAACCCGATTCTCCATTTATTCATATGAGCTTAAAAATTAAAAATTGTTCTGGTTCTGAAAGTGCTAACGCTGGACTTGGAACTGTTTGAGTCAAGTTCAAGCAGTCCGAAGAGTTCGAGATTTGATCGGCCAACATGCAGTTATTTTTGTTACAGGCTGAGGGATCCTGAAATGGCAATACACGTTTTAGAACTGATGTAGAATAGTTCAGAATTGTCTGAACTTCATCAACAAATATGAAACACACCTAATATTTACCCTGTGAGATAAAAGACCTTCCATTAAAATTATTTAAAAAAAAGCTTGTGACATTTTTAAACTTTAAAAATTTTTATAGTATGAGTGATTACTTAATTACATTATGTTCTAAATTGTAATATGTACACTATTCTTTTAATGTGTTTTTGTGTGATCTTTAAATTTTAAATTTGACCTGTTCTATGTTGCTGTTGCAACTTACAGAATAAAAAATGCTATTCTATTCTATTCTGTTCTATTCTATTATATATATTATGAGACCTCGAAAGGTCGAAAGGTATGTTTTTGCATACTACTGTTAAAAGATCGACCTTAGCATCAGGAGCTAGAATCATGGACGTACGCAAGGGGTTCTAAAAAAATAAAATAAAATGTAAATATTCATGAAACGTAATTAAACTTTGGCGTCGGAAAATTCCCCGAATGGCATTTAGTTTCAGTTATCATTTGTCATGACCTTATAGACATGGGCACATGATAAACGTAATATAGATGGCAGCAAGTATATAGTCACCTAAGTTATTATGGCTTTTCATATAGAAAAACGAATGAGGTGGACATTTTCCCCATTTGGTAGCATGCAATCACTTCTTATTTAGGTTAGGAACCTTTGGAAATATAAAGCGTCATGATTCAAATATTATCAATGATTTATTATCTACACTAATATTATAAAAAGGAAAGATTTGTATTTTTGTGTGTGTGTATGTTTGTAATGAATAAACTCAAAAACTACTGTGCCGATTTAAAAAATTCTTTCACCATTAGAAAGCTACATTCACCCTGAGTAACATAGGCTATATTTATTGCTAGAAAATATTAGGGATCCTTACTAAAACTTTAGTAACGTAACCCAAGGTGTAAAAAAATGCCATAAAACATCTTTCGTCGCATGCGCTGCGAAAACTATTGATGATAGAACAAAAGTATGTTCTACAATATTAAAGAACTACAAAATAACTACAAAAAACTTCGCGATACTATATGTCCAACTATTATCGTTATGTCACAATAACCACTTTTTACATTTTAATAATCTATATAGATAAAAAACGATGTATATGTAATCTACGGACTCCAAACGGGTAGACCATTTTTGATGAAATTTTCAGACAATCTTTAGATTAGTCCAGCGGGTGATCTTCTGAAGTTTGGTAGCGATCGGATCAACAGAATTTTTTAAATTTCTTTTTGGGAAATAAGATTTTTTTTCGATTTTTGAACATTCACAAATAAAAGCGATTGAATTCGCGCAAATTCAATACACGTTGAGAATTTAATGATAATGATTCTAATCTTTTATATCCTATATATTATATTTACACCCGGGCGAAGCCGGACTGGGCCGCCAGTTTTAAATAAACTTATTTCATACATACTATTATGAACTGTTTCATAGACTGAGGTGGTTATATATGTAGATGGCGTTCTTAGCTGTCAAGTTTGGCAATCTCTATTGATAATTAATCCGTCCTCCCGGAAAAAATTCTGCGTACGCCCTTGATTAGGGCTATTATCTTTCAACACTCCTGTAGTGTAATTATGCATTTGATCCGTTTAGTTAATAATCAGTGTAAATTTTTATTTTTCTTAAACGTTATTGTTATGTTTTGCCTGAGGAAATTCGTATAATTGAAAGAAAATTATACTTATGTTCATAGTATATGTTGATTTTTCTAATATGCTCGCAATAAAATAAAATTATACAGTTTTTTTACAATAAAACGTATATCTATACTTACATTAAAAAATCAAATGAAAACATCGAAACCGCATAGTTATAAAAGCTAAGTAGTTATTTTATGTGTTTATTATAATGTTTTTTTTTCGATTATGTGTATTTCTAACGCGTTTGTTCGATAATGCAAGGCTTGTCAGTTCTAACATTTAAGAGCGAGACTTGTGATAAATCTATTCACAACTTGTTGTTCACATTGTACGACATATTATGCATTTTTGGGTAGGTATTTGAGGCACTGTGAAAATTTGTACAAGATCTCTGTAGCGAAGCTTAACCGAGCCGCAAGATTTTAAATTAGCAAAGTTTTTGGCCAAAAAAAACATCCTTAAGGCATTTTGAAACTTTTAGTACTTTAAAATTTACTATTTAATAAGTTAAAAAATAAAAAAAGCCAGATCTTTTAATCGGGTGCCAAATTGCATGTTTTACGATTTAAAAAAATATCTTTCAGGCACGTTGAAATTTACACAGAACAATATTGATAACTAAAAATAGATATATTCTAAAAGACAGATCATTCATTGGGGCATTTTACCTGCCAGGCGATTAATATGTTTATCTGAGTGCGAGTGAATAAGCGCTATGGGTAGCTTGAAGTGTGAGAGACAGCGTATATCGACATTACAAGTATTTGGCGTAATGCATATTTGCGTTTTCCTAGCTCTTTAACACCGGACAGAATGGGTCGCAACGCAACAGTCTGTATTAGCAAATACCCTATATTGTCGGCAGAGTTCTTCACGACATATACGCTTAAAACTATACTTACAGAGTATGTGAACAGCGGTTTCCTCCGGTTCTTTGCACTTCCTGCAGAGTACATCGTTGGAAATGTCCAACTTGTGCAAGCGTTTGTTAAGATGACAGTGTCCTGTTAATATCCCAGTTACCGTTTTTAAATAGAGATGGGAAAAACGGGTCTTTTTAGTGATCTGCATCTTTGCATCTGGATCCCGCATGTGAGCCGGCTCACCGAACCGGTTCAAAACGAGCCGAGTTCTGAATATGTTACTGCAGTCTGCCACTGAGTTACCTAGTTCAGTCAATCAAATCACGACCTGTATAGAATCAAGAATGCATAGCCAAACATGTGATGCATGAGTCATTTGAGCTGACAGATGCATCAAAGCGAGAACTGATACGTAAATGTAAAATGTGCTTCTGTGTGTTAAGTGTTTCACTGAGTTATGCGGATCCGTTGATCTGTCGGCTCAAAAAAAGTGAGTCGGCTCTCACGGATCTTCTGTGGGAGTCGGCTCTTTGAACCGGTTCAGATCTGAGTTAGCCAACTCTATTTTAAATGCCTACTGAGATATGGTGCTTCTGTAATTATTTTCTTTAAAGCTTGTTTCTTTAAAGTTCGATAAATGCTTTAGAGTTTCTATCCTCCATGCTGAGCTATAATTTTCTTTGAAGTTATATTATCTAGCTATCACCGTATTCGAATCTGAATATTTACACATTTATTGACAGTATCTGCAGAGTATCACTAGCTTTTTAGTGTATTTGCCATATGGCAACATACACTATTGGCATCGGTCGGATGGCGGGACCTAGGGGTCGGACCAAAATTTCTCGACGTTTCATAACCTCCTAAACACTTTGGCACTATTTTTAAAAATGTTTATATATATATATATATATGTGTACGGGCAATAACTTTCGAAAGAGTTAATTGATTTTAACATAATTTGGTCCAGGTGTTGCAATCCATCACCGCAAGAAGCCTATTTAAAATGGGCGTCGTCGGGCCATTTTAAGGGTTGTTTTTAGGGGTTGAAAAACGTTTTTGGGCCCCAAAATACCGAAAAAATTCTCAGAATCGTTTCAAAATGACATTTAACCCTCCAGTAGTAATTAAAAAGTGTCCCTAAAATTTTAATAAAATCGGCTCGACAGGACCGGACTTACAAATTTTTTGAAAACACTAATTTGCAGATAGCGACTTACTTATTGAAGGGTGTATTTAATTCGGTGTAGACGTTAGATTGATAATAATATTACAATTAAGAAAAAAAAATGTTATTTTAAGGGGTGTATTAAGGGGTTAAATTTTTTATTTTGCCCAAAAACAAATTTAATTTCACATAATAAAAGTATAAAACCCCTATACAAGCAAATACACTATATTGTCGGCAGGGTTTTGGCACTGCGACCCGGGTTTTTTTAATTTAAAATCGATAATTTATATAAAACCGGTTTTGTTCAGCTTCTAAATAAAATAGCAGAATTGATACTGTTATTAATTTACAATTAACATTCCTTTTACTTGTCAAAGAGTCAAACATGAAGAATTTAACAAAATTTTAGAAATTCATAAACGAACAGTTTAATTAATACTAAAAAATGGATGAACTTGTTAGTTCAAGGTGGTTTACTTAGTTTATTTCTAGGTATATTGTGTAATTAGCATATTTTTGTATTATTTTTTTGCGATATAAATATGGCTTCCATTACGGTTCGGTTCTTAATTATGATTTTTTATTATATATAAAAAGAAGCTTTTAAGTCCGGATTTGCCCGTGCTTCTCATGACAGTGTTGTGACAGGTTATTTAGGTCCCGCGTAGTGGTTTCTAAATTAATCGCGAACCTACATATTTGCAGGTGCAAGAGGTTGGCCCACATTTTGTTATAAAATAGATAATAAAACAGTTTTTCTGAGAATTATTGGGAAGTTTTTCTGCCACAAAAAAATATAAAAATGTCTGTTTTTAATAAAATAATAAACAATCACGCCCGCTGATCGACTTGTTCCATAAATAAAGAGAGATAGTAAATCAGCTGTTGTAAATGTATTTGCCTGATTGCATATACACTATTGGCGTCGGTCGGATGGCGGAATCGATGGGTCAAACCAAAATTTCTTAACGTTTCATATTCTCACTGGTTTTGAATATATATTACTCCCAAGTTTTAAATAAGTTTAAAATAATATATAAGACTAGCGGTACCTGTGCGAATAATTCGCACTAAAATTCGTTTCTAATTTCTCACACTCTTTATAACTTTCTTCTTTTTGTTGTATTACAATACAAAGCTCAGTGACGGTTCAAGAAAATATTTTTTTAAAACTATCATATAGAGGCGCAAGTATCGAAAACGTTGAGCTGAAGCGCCGCCATACGAAAAGTAATTATACGTGAATTTTGATTAAAAATTAAACAACAAAAATTTACCGACCGTCAATCATGTTGACGTTGTTTCAAAGTTAGAAACCTCAGATGGCAGCATTGCTGCATATACTGAATAAATGTATAATTATTATAATTAATTATTTTGCAAAAACAAAAGCAATAATAGATTTTTTAGTTGTTGATGTTGGTAGAGCAAGCAATTATCTACAAAATGATATAAAATTTATGTGGAGCAATTGTGTGGTTTTTTCGAAAAAGGGAGGCAAACATCTTAACCTTAGCGTATTAATATATATGATTATATACGAGCAAAATTAAATTGCCATGGGAAAAATCTATATAACATTGTTTCATCTCATTTGCATGTAAAGCTGCGGGTAACGACTAGTATAGACTATATGTCTACACTATTTTTAGTCAAAGATAGGTACTTGGCATTAATAATACATATCCGCATTTAAGTTTTCTTCTTTTTAACATAATTTGAATAATAGTATGACAACCTAAAATTTAAATAACGTATAGTGACGACAATATTACTGTAGCCGCTGTGAGTTTTGTATATTTCAATATAAAACACAATTAAAATGCACATTGTCTTCGGTTGATTTAATTTTATTTATGATCCTGTAGTTTTATTGTAATTGCACAATACGACGGAAACTTGCTCCGCACTCAGAGACCTGTTTTCATACTCAGCATTGCTTTGCATATCATTATCAATGTGTTATAAGCAGTGGACCTGGGACGGACCGCTTATTATTAGGACCGTACTTCGCGATACGACTCGAATGAGGATTATTCGAATTAATTGAGACCCGATTCTATGTTGTGAGTATTTTCTATTTCAAATTAGGGTTTTGGAATGGTCAAGCGTGTAATGATGGTCCTCGGTTTCCAGGTTCTAATTCGAGAATTGGTAAAAGTATCAATTGGATTTTCAATTTATCATTAAAAAATAAAATTTAAAGTATTAAGGTAGTTGTCGTGGTACAATATTGTCAAAAAGTTATAGATTATACGCGCCACAAAAGTATACTAGCTTGTAGCTAAGTGATCCATAATTTGTACGCAAGACTGTACCCGTGGAAACGTAACCCATACAGTATTCATATGCATGTATACTTTTCTATAAATTGTTGAACTTTAAACCGTTATTTATGAATAATTAGACGGTCAAAATTTTTTTCTTATTTTTTTTAAACTCATAACAAATGCATTGAAAGACTGTCAGTTTTTGGAAAGTTTCTGACAGTTAGTTCTTTTTTTATAAATAAGAAACTGGTTCAGAACTACAGAGATCGTATACAATCAATGTTAATTATCCAATTTTTAATTGAATTTATCTCGGATTATATACGGTCGATCGACTTCAAATTTTCAGGGTAATTGTATTATCATGTCCTTAATAAGTATATAAAAATTAAGAATTTTCTGACGGTGTGCCTTAACCACGACAACTACCTTAATTCGAACTAGATTCAAAGACCTATATAACCATAAAAAACAAATTAAAAAATCCATCTAGAAATCTATAAACAAATAGATGTCTTAAATGATGTTTTATGTGCGATCTCGAAATGTTGGCAAATTTTTCCGATACGAAAGATAACACGTGAAAAAGGAACCATGTAATTTTTATTAATGCGCAGTTGCAGAAAGAACTGTCAGAAAATCTAATTTCACCTTGACCTTAGTTTTGTGATCACAAATGTTACTCCATATGAAAAGCATAGTAGAATTTTAAATCGATTCTGCTGGACAAATAATCGATCTTAAACTGTTTATATATGTATTTACCTCTGTTTTTTGTACAATTTGCACTTCGTTACAACTTTTTTCACCCCTTTTTGATCAAAATTTAGCTTGAAAAGCGGTCTTTTTCTATGTAGACCAGTCATTTGTTTTTATGTGAGTACAGTCTAATGTTCTACATGACAGGGAGTTTGAATACGATATAAGACTGCTCTTGTATGTATAAACACATTATATGATAACAATCTAAGGTCATTGTCATATAAAATTTTTTGATGATGTTTTGTTCAATCCAATATAGGACTTTTGAATTATTTCACCTTTTGCTTAAATTTTTTGCGATATAGGTATGGGATAAAAAGAATGATTTAGAACTCATTCTTTGCTCTGTGAAAATATGCGCTTTCAATCTAAAATTAGATAAAGAACATAACAAATACAGCTGTTGAAAAAGACATTACGTTAAGCCATGCCCAAGGCGACGCGACTTCGTTAGGTGCATTTTTTGAAGTACAGATCTGTTTGATCTGCGTTTAAATATGTATATTGCTGTTCTGTAAGGTATTTATAGTTGAGTAAGCTAACATTTTCAGAATTATTTTGTGGTAATATTTTACAGTGAACCACAAGACACCGACTAACGCTTTGAATTTAAACCAAAAATAGAGCTTCGGCTGTCAACTGATTGTAGACTTATTCGTCAACATTCTGCAAAAATTCTTTCTCTATAAAGGACGAATCTAGGTCTCTAATGGACTACTTTTGTAATTTATGTACGATTTACTAGAAAAACGTTGGCATTAATTGTGTCAAAAAAACACACGTTTTCAATGTCACACTACGACATTATTCGTACTTATTTCACAAAAATGTTCCATCACAAACCTGAAGTGACTCTTTCTTTTTCGGAAAAGTTTTTTAAATCTTCAAAATATTTACAAAAATTAGAAGAATCAATTGACAGCGGCACCGTTGCAGCAACATTTTTTAGCCTCGTAGTTGGCACCAGCTAAAAATTGAAACGTGCGGAAGATTTGAGCGAGACAGAGCTAAAGAAGGTCACACCCATAATATGTCTTTTGCCTACCTCGCCTCTTATCGCTGGGTCTCAGCACAAATTGTGTGAAAGTGATCCAACACTGTTAATAGTAGTGACTAAACTATATCAGAAAATACTACTGTATGCCATGGTCTAATGATATTTGTAAGTGGCAATTATGATAATAAGATGAACAAATATGTATACGTGCATTAATAACATAAAATGTATGCATATATTTATCAATTAACTATCTTATTACAATCATTAAAAGTTTTATAACTATTTTTATGCCTAGTTTCCGGTAAATACGGTACCGGGTTTTTTGCCATTTATTGTATTCTCTCGAGTAGAAATAATTTTGTTATTGCAACTGTCAATATTTTTTGTACATTTTTTTGACATATGCAACGTTTCGTATCACTATTGAGCGATTAAATCACTTGTAGATGCAGCTACAAACAACTGTGAATGGAATGCGACCCAATGCATTCTATTCACTGAAATACTAAACTGATGTGTCACGAACGCGCGATCGAACGATAAATTTTGACTAGCTGAGTAAATGTCAAATCGCGGTGCAGTTGCTAAGTCGCACTATTTCGATACAAAAGGTATCATGTGTGCGCTGTCCCTAAATGTTAATCTTTTGTTCAATGGGAGTCAGTTTTTTTTCTCCAATTGCCGGATGTGTCTCGTCTGACAAGTTTTTATATAATCTCCCAGACCTATATGTCATGCGATTCGATTACAGTGGAAATAATTCTTTTGATAATAATCATTTCTTGCTAAGAAGCTATATTCAGCTAACAACTAAGGATCTGAGCACACGAGCACGATTGTGCTATTTAGTCATTTGTAGATCGTCTGATGCAGCTATAAGCTCGCACATTTCCCAGTGAAATACACACAAGCCGGGTTACGAAAGCACAATCGCCCACTAAGTCGCCCAGGCCCGGCAGGTATAGTGGGTTGAGTGGGTAGCTTGACCCACTCGAGAAATTCCGAGTAGGAAAAGATCCACTCGAGAAATCCCGAGTAGGAAAAAATCATATATCATTAACTATGTCCATTTACAAATTCCAAAAATACGAATGTGGCAGAGGGCTCGTTTCAGAGTTCGTGCGCTTTGTTCGTCTACTGATCACGATTCCAGGGTCATCCTGTTCAAATGAGCAAAGTTTTTCTGTCCTTCGTCGACTGAAAACGTATTTAAGATCAACAATGTTGCAAAATCGTCTCAACCACGTCGCTCTCTTTTATTCGGATATGACCGACGAGCTCGATCTGGAGAAACTGATAAATGAGTTTATTTCGCGAAATTCGAAACGTGCTAGTGTTTTTGCTTTGCGAAAATGAGTTTCTTTTGGCAAAATGATATGTTTTTTATGTCATTATTATAAATTTAAGTAAAGATCACAACAAAAACAATTGTAGCAACTTATTTTTAATTGTCCACCCCCCCCCCCCCCCGGTTCCCGCTAATAATTAATCAACTACTCATCGGGCCGGACATGACCTGTCGGGCCTGAAGTCGCAAGTTCGCCCGACACGATGCTGATGACCTGAGCTGTCGAGCGTCTATAATCTACAATCTCTCTCTCTCTCTCTCTCCCCTACAATTCTATGCCAATCATGTTAAGGATTCACGGGAATGCGAAACAAACGCATCGATCTCTAGTTCAAGTGAAAGTGCGAGTAAGTCTTCATGCTGTTTCTAAAGGACCCAGTACACAGTGGTCTGTAGTGGGCCATGCTTTGCAATGTGCAACTGTAGGCCATTATCACTTGGTGTTCACACAATGGCCCATGGCTCATTTCCGTCTGGCGAAGCACTTATGATGGACGTGGAAGTAATTACGGCCGCGGCTATTTATTTATATACTGTTTACAAGTATTATAGTATTATAAACCTAAAAGTCTCTTCATTGCTCCAGGATACTGACATTTTGGGCGATTAAAAATTTAAATAGTATATAGCACGCAACAAAAAAGTAGGTACCTATCCAAACAATGGGCGACTGTGTGAACACCACAGGCCACGCCACGCCACGATTCCTTTGAAGTGTGTCAAAAAAATCGACAACAAATGGATTGCGTACCACGATTCACAATTGTCCGCCACTACAGACCATTACCCCCTGTACACAATGGCGATGGTCTACAATGGCCCACTACAGACCACTGTGTACTGGGGCCTTAAGTCGCACGTTTTCGATAGAAATAGTATCATGTGTGCGTTAGCCCTTATAGTGGAAACAATTCGCTTGATAATCATTTCTTACTAATAAGCTATATGCATTGAATAACTTAAATACATACAAAAAAATTGTTTTGCAATGAAACCTTTATTTTTTTACACATATGTGAAAAAACTTTTTTTATAATTTCATCATTAACCAATTAAATCGAGAAACAAACATGTTATTTCTTAGTAGAAAAAGTTAGCGTTCTATTGTATTATTATTTAGGAAAAACATTTTTTTCCGTCAAATATTATATTCGTGTTGGACGGCAACCCCTGCTTTAGCACGAGTCTGAATGATACTACTATATATTTTTTGGTACAGGCAGTTCTGGTTTTATGAGTTCCTTTTTAGCCAACTTGAAAAAGAGCGAAATCATGAACTATATATTTTTAGGCTACTACTAACGAGAGTCGAGCGATAAATTAAAATGTCATCATGTTTGCATATGAATGACCGCGATTATATTAACTGCTACTGAACCGATTGGGATGAAACTCTAACCATATTGTTTATTTAGGATCGTAAGAGGAATTAGCCTAGTATTTGTGTGACTCAGAGTACAAGGCTTCGAAAAAGTATGAAATATAAATATTAAAAAAAAAAACACAAACGAATCGATTTCATAAAAGAGCTCAAAATAAAAAGAAAAAATATTATTCCCTAATGCTTGGTTGCAGAAAGCATTGTCAGAAAATCTGATTTGACAACGACCTTAGTTTATGATCATACATATTTCTCCATTAAAAAATCATTGTATAATTTTATATCGGTAATTGGTCGATTGAAACGATATTTTGTGAAAACTTTGTAGTTTCCGCTTTAAAATTTTTTTCTACGCATTTTAATAAAAACCCGGGTCGCAGTGCCAAAACCCTGCCACAATATAGTGTGTTTGCTTGTATAGGGCCGTGTGGTTTTATACTTTTATTATGTGAAATTAAGTTTGTTTTTGGGCAAAATAAAAAATTTAACCCCTTAATACACCCCTTAAATTAACATTTTTTTCTTAATTGTAATATTATTAACAATCTAACGTCTACACCGAATTAAATACACCCCTCAATAAATAAGTCACTATCTGCAAACTAGTATTTTCAAAAAATTTGTAAATCCGGTTCTGTCGGGCCGATTTTATTAAAATTTTAGGGACACTTTTTAATTACTACCAGAGGGTTAAATTTCAATTTTGAAACGATTCTGAGAATTTTTTCGGTATTTTGGGGCCCAAAAACATTTTTCAACCCCTAAAAACTACCCTTAAAATGGTCCGATTGGGTCCATTTTAAATAGGGTTCTTGCGGTGGTGGATTCCAACATGTGGGCAAAATTTCGTTAAAATCAATTAACTCTTTCGAGAGTTATAGCGCGTACACATATATATATATATAAATATATATATATATATATATATACATATATATATAAACATTTTTAAAAATGGTGCCAAAGTGTTTAGGAGGTTATGAAACGTCGAGAAATTTTGGTCCGACCCCTAGGTCCCGTCATCCGACCGACGCCAATAGTGTATGTTGCCATATGGCAAATACACTAAAAATTTTAGCTTAAAAAGTAATTAGTGTAGTGTTTGCTGAAGATGGGAGCTTTGCTCTCGAAATGTACATTCAATGAATAAATCTGTTGTGGTAAGAAGTAACTATGCTTTCTTTGATTGTTATTGTTTCAACCACAGTGCTCATAATATATATATATTAAAAAGTAATGTTTTTCTCTGTAGATCAATCATTTGTTTTTGTTGGACTGTAACCTAATCTTCTATATGATTAAGAGTTTCACAACGACATCAAACTATTCCTGCATGTACAAAAACAATAATTAAATGATCACAATCATTGTCAAATAAAATTTTTGGACAATGCTTTCTGCAGTCCAGCATAAGTCTTACAATCCACCTTTCCTACCTAAATTAAATTAGAACTATGACTGTTAGATAATGTTAGAAATAATTTCGTTAACATTTAATTTAATGTAGATAGGACAGACAAAATGAGTAGAACCAAGGGCGTCGCCAGCCTTTGAGCCAGAGGGAGGCAGAAGGATGAGAAAAAAACAAAAAATTCCGATTTTATGAGGGTTAAGATATTAAATATTAACACATTTATTGAATCCTTAAATTTGATTTTAGTTTCAGAGTGATTCTGCTGAACGCTACATTTTATTACTTACTTATTCTGTGACATTAGGCAGGAAAACTTATAACTTAAAAAATCCCGAACTTCTAGGGAGGGGCAGCTGCCCCTACCTGCCCCCCCTTGGCGACGCCCCTGAATAGAGCCATTATTTTATTCTTTGTTGAGGTAAGATCAGTTGTTTATTTTGTTTCATGCCTGAAATGTCTAATGAAAAACACAATGGATACTTCTAGACGAATATATTAATGCTTGCATCCGCTATGATTTAATTACCTTGTGCAATGTCAATTTAATCGAAATACACAACTCTTATTAAAATTTACTATTTGAAAGTATAATTGACGAATGGAAATTATTTTTTGTGATTTTTTTACAGTTGGGTACGATTAGTGCATTTGATTAATACTTATGCAAAAAAAACAATAATGTGCTTTTTGTTATTGTTAAATGAATTGTTTTAATAATTATTTCTTATAGGGCAATAACTTTAATTTGTGACGTCTTGTCAATATTAGGAATTCATTGAAATTATAATTATTTTTTGTTGTCACTGATTTTGTTTGTTCAATGCTTTGTTGTCTAATTCCTGATGAGATGCAATTATTGATCATAATAAATAGTCGAAATTTCAAAAGATTGTATTAATATTTTTTTATTTTATTAGATTTTGAAAATTAGATAACGGAATTGACAGACATATCAATAAAAAAATTTAATTTCTTGGCATCTGGCCGGTCATTACCGAATATTTTATGCTTTATCCATAATCCAATGATCTTCTCTATCATTGTAGTATTAATTAAGCATATTTTTGTTCGTTTGTAACTTGAGAACCTCCAAGTCGATTTTCATGAGTTTTTCCCCATGTAATCGCATTATCTGTTATCAGACAATGTTTGATTAGAAATGGTCCAGCAGTTCCCAAGTTAAGACAATATTTGTCCAAACGAGTAATACGGAAACCAAAATTTTCGACACAGTTTGCCATTTTTTAAAAGTTTTCAGTAATAATATGTTTTGTCTGTAACAGTTTACAAAGGATTTAAACGCTTTTCAAATCAGCACAGCAATTTTTTATGAAATCGATATTCTATTCATGCGACGTTGTTGGGAAAAGCTAGTATAAAATAAAGAAAAAAATGCAAAATTAACATAAACATAAAAGTATTTCATTTTTAAAATTTTTGGATTTCTCTGAAAAAATAATTTGTCACGGCTGCCTCACGCGGCTTGCTTATATCGCTTGGTTCATCTGATCCCCGACTAATGTTGGGTGTTCGACAGAAACAAAATACACAATTTCAAATTGCCTGTCATAAAGACATTTATGCTATGCATTAATATTAATCTGGAGAACTGTCAAACGCAATAAATGTTTATCATATTTTCTGCTGAGTAATTATTGCCTCAATAACTATTTTCAAGGTCAGCTCAGTGAATAGACATTGAGTTATTCTGTCATCCAGAAGGCCGTTATAACTGTTTTGCCAATTAAAACTGTCTTACTGGAAAAATTGAGCACTTTTGAAATGAATGTGAAACACATAATTATGTTTTGCCTTTGGCTTTGAAAGACAAATGTTGTAAAAATTAGTTGACATTTTAAATTCTCCACTATGATTACTGTTTTCCGTACTTTTTTTCATCCACTTCAGTTGAAGTCTAAAATTTTAATTTTGTTTCGCGTTCACTGCGATGTTCTTCAGCAACATTTGTGAACACAAAAAAAAAATGAAAATATTGCATATGCTCATTTAATGATCCCTTTTAGATTCTTATAAAAAATGCTGGAAAGAAGACGAAATGGTAGATAATTATATAAGCTATACCATTGTATCTTCTTTTCAGAATATTTCATATTACTTACAAGCGACGTAAGCCCGAAAAACATTAAAATTCCAGGAAAAATGACAAATAAATCGTTGGGTAAATTTCTCCCCAATTTCATATCTTTTGATATTTATTATTCACACAAAACATTTTCCTACCCCATAACGTCTTTGTTATATTATGTCCTTATTTGCCACGTTAGTTTTCTATATTTGATTGGAAAAGTGAATAAAAAATCATACAAGCATTCATTGTTACAATGCTATATTAGAAAACTTTATTTTTCAAAAAAAAATATATATTTCTAATATAGCATTGTAAATGAATGTTTCTAATAATCATTGCAAATATCAGTTACTGCTCATGTAAAAAAGTCTTACGGACTTTAAACGTATGAAAAAATTCAGCAAAACATACAAGGTTTATCATTTCCAGGGGACATGGAACACGTTGGCGCCGGCCTTTTTAAAGTCTTACTTTTTTCAATATTAATTGTTAACAAAGAATGCTAAGAGCACTGTGGTTGACAACTAGAAAAAAAAAACAATCTAGTCACTTTTTAACCACAACAATTTTTATCATAAAAACTAAACTGTGTTTAGTTTTTGCTAATAATGGTAACATTACTCAATAATAAAAATGCTGTGGTTAAGACGTGATTGATTTGTTGTTTTTTCCAATATTTGTTAATTAATTTTACGTTTCCAGCTTGAATCTTAGTAAGAGGCATATTTATTTGTCATATTTTTTTAAAGATAGGATATTTCGAGAGTAAATTGTCGAACTATTCGATTATAAAAATATTTCGAGATGTCTCGAGAGGTCATTCAAAATCAATCGAAAGATTTTTATACCTACAAGTTACGATTTCTAATACAATCTTCAGTAATAAATTATTATACTATGCTTTAAAACTTTGCGTGGAATTGTCTCTCTCAGAATTCATTTCACAGTATTTAATATATGATTACTTACTCAGTCTTTACTTGCCATTGTTCTGTGAAGCTTTGGATGCAGGTGATTCTCTCAAGTCTCATAATCGAAAATTCATTCATTATAATAATCATATCGAATGCATAGACATTTAGAATGAATTGTGAAGGAATAATTTCGAATGAATCGATCGATTATAAAAATCATTCTAATAATAACCATTCGATGATTCCCAAGGCTAATATTTTTTTCTTTCAAGAGCCTTTTATAGTTTTTTAAAGTCAATGTATTTTTTTTATTTTTCAGACTGACTGATGACCGTGGTGAGAGTTGACGTTATTGGGAACGGCATGAATGACACGGAAATACTAAGATCGGCACCAGAAACGAACGGCTATGAAAGAGATGAGGCACTCGCGCAAGCCGAAATAATTATATCGGCGGTGATATTTGTCATCACAGTAATTGGTAATTGTATTGTCCTGCTGGCGTTGTACGCTCGACAGAAATATTCCGGCTGCAGGAAATTGTCGCGCATGTACTTCTTCATCCTGCATCTTTGCATTGCTGATCTGGTCACGGCCTTCTTTGATACTTTGCCGCAGCTCTGTTGGGATGTAAGTATCTTAGCCTATTTTTAAGCCCCGACTCGCAAAAAAGTACTGTTATGTGTTAAGGTCATATGTTAGTATTCTATGGTTGGACCGATTTCATCCGGTTTTCTTTATATATGTACAAACCTTTTTTGCACGAAGTTTATAGGATACAAAAAAACTGATGGAAAAAATAAAACTATAAAACATCTTCAATGGCAAATGATAAAATATTGCCGTCACAATGGTAATCATATTTGATTATGTATATTATATATATGATATGATGATGATATGATATAATTTTATTTGTGTGGCCAAAAAAATTGGATATAAAAAGTCAGAATAAACATATGAAGTAACTTATTAAAATTAACATTAAATCATTAAAATTATAAGGCACAGATTGTGTGAGATGTTTTTTCAAGCTTTTTTCAAATTCGACAACTTGCATGACTTAATGTCATCTGGAAAATTTGAAACGTACCTATATAGGACTTTTTTCAAAAAAAGTGGTATTGTGCTTAATGCAAATGTCTTTATTAGGTCTTGTGTTGTGAATATTTGTATTTTCGTTTATTGCACTGAAATAATTTAGCCTATGCATCAGAGTAAGCAATTCAAGAGTGTAAACTCCGTAATATGTTAATATTTTGTTTTCATTAAATATCATACGACATGATTCTGTACTTTTTTTGTTAAAAATTATTCTCAAAATTTTCTTTTGTATTTTAAATACTCTGTCTCGATCTACGGAAGTACCCCATGCAACTATGGCGTAACTCACACAGAAAGCGGGAAAAGCATGATCGAAATTTAACAACGTGTTCTGATCGTAGATTTTTTTCATTTGTCGTATTTGGTAACAATAGGAATTCAATTTCTTACAGATATTATTAATTTGTAGAATCCATTTAAAATTTTCTGTTTTTGAAGACATACTTTGTCGTTTTTTATAAATTTAATTTTGTATTTATATTCAACGTGTTGGCACTAATCGCTTCCAATATTTTCAACTTCTGCTTCAAACTCACTTCGTGGCAGTCACACCAATCAGAAGTCGTGATAGATAGATATTACAATATTGAAAATAAAACCGCTCAACTTAAAGACGTGATGTTAACTCCGCCTACCCCTTTCCGTTCCGATTATAAAATATAATAATTGTTTAAGTGCCCCATAAAAAACATATCAAAGAAGATTTAAAATTGTTTATTATCTAAAATCTAAGTTCTGTATTTAATTATTTCAAACACAGTATATTATAGATGGGCTATTTATATTAGATTTTTTAGATCAGACGATATTTTATTATATTTTAAAATAAAACATCTTTGATACTCACTGTTGCTTAGAGGTTTTCTTTTACTTAAATTGTCTAATTTATACATTTTTCATTTAAATATAAGAAAGAACCTGTTTCTGGTTAACAGAAATTCTATTACGTCAATTATAAAGTATAAATTAATCCACGAGTTAATAGTAATCACCTTTTAAATATTAAAATACGAATAAAACAATTAAAACGAATATAGTTTATTACGTAATACCCGCAGCTGTTTGAAGCAATCTTTGAAATTCGTCTTTTGACGCTACGTACTCCAAAAATATCCTCTGTAGTCCATGTTTATTTAACAAAGGGTTTCACTGGTTTTTGCGTAGATATATTTTGGTGAGAAAAAGTTAATGGAGCTAGGCGTCTGAAATAACAACTAAATATAGATTTTTTTGTACAGGATGGTCATAAAACTACAGTTGCTGTTCGGTAATTTTCTAATGGCTATAGCTTGATTTTACAAAAAAAATCTCAGTGGGACTAAAACTTCTCCTTTAATTAATTTAAACGTACAATCACTGCAGGAAGTCTATTTAGACCATTTTAAATGGTGTATTTAGAGGTTGAACATGTTTTGAGTTCACTAACAGCGAAAAAATTAGCGAAATTTTGTCAAAATCGAAATTGAAGTCATTACTAAAAATGGGACAGTTCCTTCATTCACCCCGAAATGTCCGAAAGGTATCACAAATGCCTTGATAAATTATTAAAAACATGTTTAGTGCTTTTTATTTAAGAACATACATATTATTTTTGCTTCCCCCTGAGATATTATACCAGTGTCTGTCAGAAATCCTGTTGAAATTTTATTTATATGTATAATTATTATTTTCAAAACACTCTATATTTGATTTTAATTTCACTTTTGAGAAACAAGTGTGATCAGTCATTGAGAAATAAAAATATTAACATTAGTTGTGCGTTTCCTTGAGTTTGTTCTTGTTTCGTTTTTACGAAAATTAATAAATTATTTATATTTGTTTATTGATTCGATATTCTGTGTTAATATTATGTGTACTAATGTAGCGAAAGATCTTCGCAGTTTAAGATCTTTGTTAGTCCAAGAGCTCGTGGTCAGAAATTGTAGGATTTTTGTAAAGGTTAATATTTTGAAATTAACTAGTATTTAGGGTCTGTAAGTCAGCAGTCGGAACCTCCGGTGTCGTAGGGCTTTAAAAGATGGAAAAACAACCAGTATTTTGTAAAGCTGAAAATTATTGAATATAATCTATATATGGAAAAAAACAGTCAAGATTTATTTTTACAGATTCGACCTAGTCAGTAAACATTTACCGACTGCTGACTAGGTCAGTGTAATCAAAATAGCTGATTTTCTAATAAATTATGTTCAATAAATTAATCCTGTGTCGATTTGCTGCTGTTTTAAACACACGTTTTCTTTTTACAAAGTTTAAAGCCCCCCGACGTCAGAGGCACCGACAAGGGCGTACCCAGGATCAAAACTAGGGGGGGGGGCAAGCCATGGTCGTTCAGGTTGTAACATTTTATCACGGAAAAGGTGAATGAAACCAAAATATTAAGAAAATTATGTATAATTATAGCAGTGCTTTATCAACTAAGTTATTACAATTGCTTGAAAAAAAAATTATTCTAGTTACATGTTTTATACTAGTATCTTTTTTCTTGGATTTGTAAAAAATCCAGCAACAAAATTTAATAACGACTTATTTTTTGCTTCCAGCGGGGGCAGCAATTTCAGACCACGAGCTCTTGGACTATGTATAAATGTGAATTTGTTTGTGTGATATGCATTATGAGTGTATGCCTGTTATTTTGACACATCCAGTTGTCACCTATTTTTAGAGCCAGGCTTTTTTAAAGGTTGACAACATAGCCGTTTATCAAGCCAGACGTAGCGCAAACATGGAAAAAATATGTGAGACAGTTTATAAAATGTTTTTATAAAATACGTAGACTTTAACGGCTTTAGCCAGTTCTCACGAAATAAAAATAAGTTTTGATTGAAGGTAACCTAATAATATATTTTCCAGAACCATTTTGTATGCGTGGTTAAATCCGCTAATTCTAAAATAATGTTTAATAATGATTGTATTATGGATCTCTTATTGACTGCCCCAATGTAAATTCACACAGATTTTGTTTATTCGAAACTTAGGAGATTTGATGGTCAACACCGGGACTAACTTTTATTCATGCCGAAAATATCTCAATCGTTTGATATCAGGTAATAAACTAGTTAAATTAACTAATCGTTTGTAAACAAATCAACTGTGTTATCAGAATTAAGTAGATGATTCAACTACTTCGTCTGACGATAACAAAACACAGCGAACTCAACGAAATCGACATACAAATTACAGCACTAGTAATGTAAAAGAATAAATTACCGGTTAATTAGCCTAGGTAATTTATTTTAAATAGCCGAGGCTATTTATTATTATTATACTAGGTTGCGCAGAAAGCTTTGCGCATGGTTGTGAATTCGGCTCGAAATGTTAATTTTAATTTTAAAACCAATATCTATTTAAATATAAATATAAATACATTATTAAATTATTTCTTTCGATTCTCCTGTTGAATACTGCTCTATTGTTTTGTTTTTTATTGTTCTGACAAAGAAAAACTGGATGCAGACATTTTGTTTTATAAGCCGGCTAATTGACCGATAAATTATTTGGCCAAAATGGTTACAATCATAAATAAATGGTTATTTTACATCACTACTCAGTGATAATGAGTTTGTTATTTAAAACCAACGAAATATCAACTAACAAGTTTACGATTGCGATTTAATCTGAGGTGTCAACGATCCTGCTCGACGTTCTTTGTGGTTAATGTAAACTAATTAACGAAATCAACTGGTTTTTCAACTAGTTGACACGGCACAGGTTACGATTTCGTTTTGTCGATAATAAAATCGTCAACGATCCATGATAATAGAGGTTAGATCTGAGTGGGTAACTCTATTATTTTGTTAAGGCTGTCGGAACGCTTCGAATTTTGTTTGTGCTGAGACCCAGCGGTAAGGGGCGTGGTAGGCAAAAGACATATTGTGGGTGTGACCTTCTTTAGCTCTGTCTCGCTCAAATCATCCGCACGTTTCAATTTTTGGCTGGTGCCAACTACGAGGCTAAAAATTTTTATTGCAAGGGTGCTGCTGTCAACGGATTACTCTAATTTTTGGAAATATTTTGAAGATTTAAAATTTTTTTTCCGAAAAAGGAAGAGTCACTTTAGGTTTGTGATGGAACAGTTTTGTGAAATAAATACGAATAAGGTCGTAATGTGACATTGAAAACGCGTGTTTTTTTGGCACAATTAATGACAACTTTTTTCTAGTAAATCGTACATAAATTACAAAAGTAGTCCATTAGAGACCTAGATTTGTCCTTTATCTTCCTTATAGAGAAAGAATTTTTGCAGAATGTTGACGAATAAGTCTACAATCAGTTGACAGCCGAAGCTCTATTTTTGGCTTAAATTCAAAGCGTTCCGACAGCCTTAAATTGGAAACTAATAGTTCTTTTAGTTACTGCTAATGGTGCCTACATTAGATATTTAAATAATTTAATGATAAAAACTAAAGACGTAACGAATAACAATTATTCTTTCTTTTGCAGTCGGCTGTTGCATTGTTGTTTACTCGCTGCTTACATTTAATTTGTTGTCAAATTTATTGTTCAATAGAATTTTAATAAGTCTAAATAAAGCATTTGTATGCACAGCCGAATACTTAATGTTGAGTTATATATTCACTCATGATAGTCCACCAAACCCACCGTACAAATGTCTACTGAACAACTCCACTACATTTTTTTATTGAATCTAATACAAACATCAAATCGGTGGCAAACTAATTCCATTGTCTGGTCTCATACTACTCAATACTACTTGATGAAATTTATACAAAATTTAGATAGGCATCATTATTGCTTACAATTATCAACGTATGCCTTGCAAACATTTTTTGCATATCTGGCAGACCTTGCTTTAAATGAATAAATGTCTAATTTGAGGTCTGCCAGGTGGCGCATAATATTTAAACTTTAATTTTATAACCAATAATATCTGTACAAATATAAATACATTATTTAACTTCTTCTTTTGATTCGACTGTTGAAAACTGCTCTATTGTGTTGTTTTTTGTCGTTTTGAGAAACAGAAACCGAAAGCCATCATTTTCTTTTATAGATAGATTATCCGTTCACAGTGGTTACTATCATAAATAACCGGCAACTTTACATCATGTTATGATAAATTGTTCCAGATAACGTATCGTTTCAAAGGAGGTGCGATTATGTGTAAGATTGTGAAATACAATCAACCGTTGGGTCCCTATTTGAGCGCTTACATTCTGTCAGCGACGGCCATTGATCGTCACCAGGCGATTTGCTATCCGCTTACCTATTGTTCCTGGACGTCGAGATGTTCCCGCATCATGATTTGGATGGCCTGGGCGGCTTCACTTACTTTTTGCATACCTCAGGTTAGTGAAAAATTGCGTGTGTCGCGAATGCAACTTCTTATGCAATAGATACTCAAAGGTTACCCTAGTAAAATTTAGTTTATCTGTAGTCTATACTAATAACAATATTATAAATAGGTTAAGTTTGTATGTAGGAGGTAATCTTCGAAACTACTCATCCGATTTCAATTTTTTTTTCATCAATATTTAGAATGAACCTTTAGGATGGACATAGGCTATACATTTATCGCGTTAAAATAAAAACGTTTGTTATGGGGATCAATTTTGTAACGTAAGTCGAAGAAAAAACTGTTGTTATTAACGAGCGGGGCGCAGCCTCGCAAGCCCAGATTGTAAAATGGTGGAGCTGAAGACTCTACTACTGTTGTTGTTGTCGAGTGAGCTATAAAACATTGTTTATCTTAATCGCGTGTGGAGTCGCGAATAGCGGCTAGTTTACTTGAAATATACACTACACCTTACAGAAACGAAACTTACTTACGCAAAACCTGTATCTAAATGTTATAAATACGCGTTTTTTATAATTTTTACTTTTTTTTGCATACATATATGCTCCCTCGTGGGATTTAGTTCTGGGTACGGCCCTGAGCCCATGACTGAGTAGACAGATACGATAAAAATTCTATTTTTCTAATTTCACGGTTCAGTTCGTACTAGTGTTGGGTAACTCAGATCTGAACCGGTTCAAAGAGCCGACTCCGACAGAAGATCCATGAGAGCTGACTCACTTTTTTTGAGCCGACGGATCAACGGATCCGCATAACTCAGTGAAACACTTAACACGCAGAAGCACATTTTACACTTACGTATCAGTTCTTGCTTTGATGCATCTGTCAGCTCAAATGACCCATGCATCACATGACTATGCATTCTTGATTCTATACAGGCCGTGATATGATTGACTGAACTAGGTAACTCAGTGGCAGACTGCAGTAACATATTCAGAACTTGGGTCTTTTTGAACGGGTTCAGTGAGCCGGCTCACATACGGGATCTAGATGCAAAGATGCAGATCACTAAAAAGACCCGTTTTTCCCATCTCTAGTTCGTACAATAATCTGTTCTCTATGATCGTGGTACGCATCATCATAGTCATCAAGTTACTTTACAATTTTTTTTTTTAATTTCTTAATTACTGAGATGTCTTCTTATTTATTTTATTTCTTCAATTTACAAACATAAAAAAGCCATACAGCCCTTCTATGTGTAAGGATATATTCAAGAATATTTGAGATTGGTTTGTTGTGTTTCTGATATTGATAGACAGTCTTTTGTTCACATGAACTCTTGTAGATGTGTAGATTTACTCTGCAACTTTGCGAAAAAAAAAAACAAACGAACGAACAAATCGTCAGTAAACATTATGTATTTTTTTGCTGCCAGTTTTAAGAAATATTCCTTAGCCTTTATTAAGTATAAATCTGAATATACAGCTACAGTTATTTATTATTATTGTTTTAAGCGCAAAAACAGATTGAGCGGGGCTTAAAATTACTCACACCTGCAAGTTTACTCATCTGTTTTTTTTTGTAATAAATTTATTCAGAAATGACAAAAAATTCCTACTTGTCGTGCCGACTATAATTTGTTTGTTTTGAAAGGTAGCAATTAATTTAATATAAATTATTATACAACACATACCTTGCTGATAAGTAGCATTGCAATTGATTTTTTGCCTCAATAAAGCTTATATAGTACCTACTATAATAAATTTGTTTTAAGAAAAAAAAAACAAAAAAACAAATTGACCCGCCAAGAATTGCGACCTGTAAAGCTCAGACGTACGTACGGACCAACTGACAACTGCTGTTCGTGGTTTTCAGTTACAGTTGTTAACTCGAATCAATCTAAAAATTGGTACATTTTATAAAAGAAAATCGCCTCTTTTCGCAAAGCTACAATTTAAATCAATTTCTTACGAAATTAACCTTGATATAAGTATAACTCAACTCTCGCGCGTAAAGCGATAATAGAAGCACCTACCGCAGGCGGTCCCGATGTGTACAATTTACGTATCATTTATTCTGCATTTCATATTTCCTAAGATTTGCTTGACTGCTGAATATTTGGTTCAAGGTTAGAATATTTCAAGCGTCTCAACAAAAATAGAATCTGCAATTTTTTGACCTGCATAAATCAAATTAAGATCAAAAACCCTCTATTAAAAATATAGGACCGCGAAAACAATCGAGGAACAGTACATTATGTTGCTAGGGTAGAAAGTTGGTGTTTACAATGAATTGTGAAGTTTACCACACGATTCGCAAACACCAACTTTCTGCCCGAGTAACGCTATTTTTGTAATAAGTGCATTGTAAAAACAACATTAAATACTCACAAAAATCTCATAAATGAATATTATTGGTTGGGTGAACTGTCACATATAGTTTATAATCATCGCGTAGGATGGCGTCACTTTCGCTAACTTTCGATCTGAGAGAATTTCTCAAGGAACGAAAACATTATGCTTTTGATATGCTCACGCCAATTTTTGAACCCATAATTAGTGCGCTTTTAAAGCACGTATTATGCTACATGATTTTTTATTTACTTTAAACTTCCGGTCTGAAAAAGAGGGGTGCTATCGGAACGCTTTGAATTTAAGCCACACTACGAGGCTAAAAAAGGCTGTTGCAGGGGTACCGCTGTCAGTTGGTTACTCTAATTTTTGGAAATATTTTGAAGATTTAAAAAACTTTTCCGAAAAAGGAAGACTCACGTTAGGTTTGTGATGGAACAATTTTGTGAAATAAGTACGAATAAGGTAGTAGTGTGGCATTGAAAACTTGTGTTTTCTGGCACAATTAATGCCAACTTTTTTCTAGTAAATCGTACAAAATTACAAAAGTAGTCCATTAGAGACCCAGATTTGTTCTTTGTCTTCCGTATAGAGAAAGAATTTTTGCAAAATGTTGACGAATAAGTCTACAATCAGCTATCAGCCGAAGCCCTATTTTTGGCTTAAAGTCAGAGCGTTCCGACAGCCTTAACATAATAATAACATATTTAGATACATTTTCGGGAGGTGCTTATTATTTTGTGTTAATTTCAGTTACTGATTTTTTCATACCAAGAAGCAGAACCAGGTGTTTGGGACTGCTGGGGAACTTTCATGGAGCCTTGGGGAGCTAAAGCATATGTTACCTGGTAAGTATCTACTATACGAATTAGGGATGTCGGAAGTGCCAAAAAGTATCGATATATATCGTATCGATATTTTTTTCAAGTATCGATATCGGTACCGATATATTTTTTAAAAAATATCGATATATCGGTCCAATTTGAAAGAGAACATTGGCACTCGAAGAAATTTAGTATACATATCTCAAATAGCAATTAACGGACATTATTTCTAACAAATCAGCTAATAAATATTTATCTGAAATCAAAAACAACGATAAGAATTTTTTTTGTTTATTAATTAAATGTCTAATACATTTAGGAGCAGATAATTTTAGAGACTAATCGAACAATTACTTAATAAAGCCAGGGATGGTGAACCTATGGGATGCGTGCCAGAGATGACATTCGATAGAAAATTGTTGGTACAGCATGAATTGAGGTGTAAATCGAAATAAATAAAAATATTCTAGATGTTGTAGAAATGAAATGAAATAATGCATGAATAGACATTTTGACTGTTTATTATTCTGAAAATATCGAAAAATCCGGTGAAAAAGAAACGTGTTTGATATGTGCTTTATTCACTGTTGATGTTTTTGGAACGTACTTAAAAGTGTTCCAAAAACATATGTAAAAACACATGTTTCTTTTTCAGTGAAGTTTTTGATTTGTCGGAATAATTAAACGGCCATAGTCAGTCGCGGTAGTACCATACAAGTGTTGCTACTGGAAAAAATATATCGGTTTTCGATACTCGGAATTTTATATCGATATATCGAAATATTAAACATCGCCCAAAAATATCGATATATCAAATAAAAAATATCGATATTTTTTCGACATCCCTAATACGAATTACAATAAGGTAAAGTCCCTGGAACAACTGCGTCATGAACGAACAATCTTTTATGTACAGGTATTCGTTGTCAGTGTTCATTCTGCCTTTGTGCGTATTGGTCTACACATACACGTGCATTTGTCACGTGATATGGCGTACGGCAGGTCACGGTATTCTGCGACCCGTGCTTGTACCGGCCGCGGCTTCGACAGTCGTTGCCGGCGCCATGAACTCCTTGCCGTCGTCGCGGCACCCGCACCTTTTGCGCGGCCGACGCTCCAGACCGTTCGTCTCGCGAGCCAAAATCAACACCGTTAAACAAACGATTGCTGTCATTGCTATGTACATCGTTTGCTCGATGCCATTCATTAGCGCTCAACTATGGGTCACTTGGGATCCGCATGCGACTGAATCTCCATTCTTTTCCGGTGAGTGCAATGCAATTTATCTAAGACTTGCTGACCCGGTGAACTTCGTACCGCCTCAGAATCAATAATTAATGTTGCGTGTTAACTTATTATCTCAATTAAATTCAGTTTTTCATTAAGATAAATACTCAAAATGAATTAAGTTCAATGTATGTGCAAAAATCAAAATGAAATGTATTTTAATTATAGTGTAACCTTAATATAACGAACCTCAATATAACGTATATGGTGGTGTTGATCAATATAACGATTTCCTCGATATAACAAATTTTTTGAAATCCCCTAGAGCTGCCCGTAAGATATAATATACCTCTACATTACGAATATTTTTTGTCAAAAACCTCTTTGTAACGAATTTTTAGTCATTGCAGAATATAAATAGAAAGTATAATTTACCTCAGTTTAAAGATTTTTGTCAACTTATAACTTTTACATAACGTATAATAATCCCACACAATTCCACAATAACAACAACAATTCGTGTCTCGACAGGTTCAGACAGGTTAAATTTATCGTAAGACAATTATTATTGTTGTTTGATGTAAAGTAATGTAAACACTGCTGTTGGTCACTGTTGTTAGTAAAAGGTGTTCCTTAACCGTTGCAGAGAAACGAAAAATCATTAAGTATGTAGACGAGAATACTACAAAGAAAAAATTAGACATCGCTAAAGAGTTCGAAATTCTCGCAAGTACATTGGCCACAATTTTAAAGTTTAAAGATAAATTTTCAGATGAAAATCGGTTTTCTTATGTTGTTAAAACGAATCTTAAACTAACCTAACCTCTATATAATAAACTTCATTACAACGAATCACTTGGTATAACGAATGTTTTCTAATTCCCTTCAGCTTTGTTATATTGAGATTGTACTGTACATTGAAATGAATGTAATTCACGCGGCAGCAAGGCATTTGCTTTATTGAAGCGAATCGAAATCATTCGCGTAGCATTGTTGCACCATTTTCTGTTAAACTATTTGCTGGGTGGGTTGTACTCGAATCGATTTCCTTTATTGAAGCACCTTTTGATATCACTTCGCTGATGAATTTCAGAAAAAAATCGTTTGAAGGGAATTAATTGAATTGAATTGAAATGTAAGTAATAACGGCCGGAAACAAATAAGAAGTGATAGATACTAAAGAAGTGCTAGGTTATTTAAGAATTATTACTAAAATGATGACGTCTATTCTTTCCAGGATAAAAACTGGTTAAAACTTCCTAATTTATTTATGAAAGGCCAGTCAGGTAATATATTTAAAGTGATGAGTTTTTTTTTCTACTGATAGGTATAAAGAAATATGTAGATTATTTCCAGTTGTTAATTTTTACGTCACCAAAATCTCGTTCAGCTAGTTTTTTTATTGAATATTAAATCAAATGAATTATTTTATATTTTGACTGTTGACATACTTAAAATATTTAGAATTATAAATAAGTAGGGTTATTGCCAGTGATCAAAATAAAATATAAAATTTTGGTATCCTGAAAGAAATATTTTTTAGAATTTTTATTTCTATTAAATAAGATTCGTAAACATATTTGAATAGATAAAATATAAAATCATGATTTTTATTCTATGCGTCATGTGACATCAAACACCGCGTAGAAATGTAGCTTAGAATTTAGATTGTTTGCATGATGCTTACGTACAAAACAATAGTTTTCAACAGTTTGTTCCTGGGGTTTTAAGGTAGTTGTCGTGGTACAATATTGTCAAAAAGTTATAGATTATACGCGCCACAAAAGTATACTAGCTTGTAGCTAAGTGATCCATAATTTGTACGCAAGACTGTACCTGTGGAAACGTAACCCATACAGTATTCATATGCATGTATACTTTTCTATAAATTGTTGAACTTTAAACCGTTATTTATAAATAATTAAACGGTCAAAATTTTTTTCTTATTTTTTTTTAAACTCATAACAAATGCATTGAAAGACCGTCAGTTTTCGGAAAGTTTCTGACAATTAGTTCTTTTTTTATAAATAAGAAACTGGTTCAGAACTACAGAGATCGTATACAATCAATGTTAATTATCCAATTTTTAATTGAATTTATCTCGGATTATATACGGTCGAACGACTTCAAATTTTCAGGGTAATTGTATTATCATGTCCTTAATAAGTATACAAAAATTAAGAATTTTCTGACGGTGTGCCTTAACCACGACAACTACCTTAAATAGTATTAGTAGATAACAAAAAACACACCCATAAGATGACTTCATACTTTAGTAGAGTAAAAACGCTTTTTGGCGGGCGAACTTTCATAAATATTTAAAAAAAATGTTTTTACCTTATATTTGAAAACAGAATGAAGCGATTTGGGTAAAAAAGAAATAGATAATAATAATAATCATATCAGATACTGTATTTTTTTATTATTATAGTTAAAGGTCGATTAATACTATCAATCACTACGTCGTCAATACATATTTTTTTAGGGTACATATTTACATAACAGTTTTTACATCTACTGATACAATCTTATTCACAGTTCTAATGCAAATATTATGAACAATGTTTTTGGGAGCGATGCCGACCCGTGTCGATGCAAATAGATAAATTGACCTTAACATGATTAATAAATATTATTACCTAAGTAAAAAATACATTCAAAAACTGTATTTTTATGCTTGTACAACATAAAAATACTAAATACTGAATAATGATTTGCTTTTGATGTATCTATGTACATTTTTAATGAAATCCAGGCACCAAAATTTGTAAATTTAGCTTAGTGAAATAAATATAGTTGTCACGTAAACATAACTGACTGCAATATTTTCAAATAAAAAAAAACATTTTTTTGTTAAGTAATTTAAATTCTTTGATTACAATTTGACAACCAAGCAAACTAATTTACTCAAAACCAGTTTTGTAACTGGTTAATTGTATTGTTATTGTTTATTAAAAAAAATCATACTAATTTTGAATAACTCAAAAAATTTATTTAATAATATTTGCAACATAATAACTACTTTTTGTTTAGTTTTTTACCGATTCACAATTTAAAACATTTACCTATTATTGATACGCAAAATACAATCTTTGTGTACTTCGAATTTGACTATCAAATTGAACACACATACATTTGCATAATAATTAAAATTATAGTTGTATCAACCGTGAAATATTTCAATAGAACAGCGGTTCCAAACTAGCGGTTCAAATGCGATTTTTAATGATAATAATGTTTGGAACCAAGAAGTTTAAAAAAATTTTTTATGCGATTTTAAAAAGAGTAGGTACCTATATATTATTGTTCTCATTTGTCTGTCCATTGTTTCAAAAACTTTGCGAAAACATATTTGATTTTACAACTAATAGAAAACAGTTTTTTTACAAAAAAACAAATGTGCTAATAATTAAAATTGTTTCAATTTTATCATTGACCTTGTCTATCTGTCTGTATGTTAGTTCCACAATTAACTTTATGAAATTGATACATTTCAGAAATTTAATGAAAAGAAATTTGTCTTTTTTCCAACTATACCTAGTAGCTTTCTCAGAATGTATGCATTGGATCGTATTATGGACATGAAAATAGCAAAAAAAAAAATAGTAGTTAGGGTTGGGTAACTCAGATCTGAACCGGCTCAAAGAGCCGACTCCGACAGAAGATCCGTGAGAGCCGACTCACTTTTTCTTGAGCCGACGGATCAGCGGATCCGCATAACTCAGTGAAACATTTAACTCATAGAAGCACATTTTACACTTACGTATCAGTTACTGCTTTCATGCATGTCAGCTCAAATGACTCATGCATCATATGTAGGGTTGGGTAACTCAGATCTGAACCGGTTCAAAAAGAGCCGACTCCGACAGGAGATCGTGTGAGCTGACGGATCCGCATAGCTCAGTGAATCACTTAACACACAGAAGCACATTTTACACTTACGTATCAATTCTTTCATTGATGCATGTCATCTCAAATGACTCATGTTTGGCTATGCATTCTATACAGGTACAACTATACAGTGTACACACTACGCACTAGGCGGTACAATTATTACTGTGTCTCACTTAAGTCACAACTATTTAAGGTATTGTATTGCATATTGTAATATGCTTTCTGTTTAAAAAATCACTAAACGTAAAAAAATGAAAATAAGTTTTTTCTCATAAACAGTGCCTTTTAATTAAAAATAATTAATACCTTTTTCAAATCATTAAAATGTAAAGACAAAATGCAAATAAGTCATTTAAATACTAATTACCAAATTCTATAAATTTCCATTTAAGAACAAAACTTGAGACACATTCGTGAACGTTTTTCTGTAAATATTTGTCCAGCCTTTGAAAATAGTCTTTCATAGGGGATCGATGTGGCTCTTTTTGAACCGGTTCAGTGAGCCGGCTCACATACAGGATCCAGATGCAAAGATGCAGATCACTAAAAAGACCCGTTTTTCCCATCTCTAATAGTAGTATTTCCGTTGTTAATGAGTATATGTTGTATTGATCGCAATTCTTGGGCTCTAATTTGAAAACTGGCGCAAGTATCAACTGGATATTCACTTTATCAATAAAATTAATAATACATAAAAATACTGTGATTGGCAGCTAGTGGTTTTAATTGAAACAGATAAACAAATTTATCTTACGATGTTTTCTCATCAAATATATTTTTAAAGTACATTTTTATTTTCAGGTGCAACTTTTACAATACTGACTCTACTTTCAAGCTTGAATAGCTGTGTAAATCCGTGGATATTTTTGCTATTTAACAAAGATCTCTTCAGATTATTGAAACGTTTATTTGTAAACAACTTGGACACATCGAAAACAAAATGTTCAAGAGGTAAGAATTCACGATATGCTAGAGATGCGGATTTTGGATTAAATTATTCGGCCTTGTGAAATACATATTTATGACTAATTTCTGTCATACTTTTTCTATAAACTATGCTAATAATTTTTATACATTTCATTAATTGTTAATCTGTTTTTAATTCCTGTACCCAGGCCCGTAGCTAGACATTGAAATTGAGAGGTGTAAGTTCCTTCTTTGCAGCGGAGAGTTCTTTTGACCCAAACGGTTTGGATCAAAGCAGAAGCGTAGCGTGCCTTGGCGGGGCCCCGTATAAAAATTTGTTTGGGGGCCCTTCCCCCGTTGAAGTAAATGACTTAAGCGGGGAAATCCCGCAGCCCGCGTTAACCGATGTAGGGTGTTGCCAACTTTTGAACGCACGCTTTACGCGGGAAAAAAAGAAATTGCTTTTTTTGACTTTTGACATTTCTAAAATAAAAAAAAAATTGGGAAGTTTTTATTAATTTTTGCTTACGCACGTTGGGGGCCCCCGTGGCTCGGGGGCCCCGTATAATTGATACGGCAGATACGGCGGTAGCTACGCCCCTGGATCAAAGATACTAAGTTTATTCTGATTAACTTTATACCGATTAAAAGTTTTTTTCATAAAGCCTGAAAAGTTAAAGGTTCACACCCACTGAATCGGATCGGCTAGGCACGGCAGTGTATACGCACACTGGATGCTGCCGAGACGATCCGAGCAGACTAGTGCGTAGGAACTCATTTAATTTCATGTATCCCAAAACTGCCGATCGTGTCGAGCCGATTTAACCCGATTCAGTGGTTGTGGACCTTAATAGCGCATTCTTGAGAGCACTCCCCTTGACCAACTTCATCACATATGACGACTGTTTTTTGCTTCATATATAATATTATAATGTGACTCCAAACTAAATAAAATTATTATCATGAATTTCACAATTTTAAATTTAAAGATTCCCCATAAGAGCCGAATGTATACCATGGAAAACTATTTAACTTAACCTCTTAAAATAATTAATTCAAAATAATTGTTTTTAAGAATACGGAGGCCATTATTTATATGACGATAGTTTGGCTTCTAGTTTACAAGTTTTCATCTGAGAGCTGATAAAAGAATTATTGATATAAAAAAGAATTATAAATACCTAAACAATGATAATATAGGTTAATTTTTCTGGAGAAAGATGTTTTTCTATAATTGTGAAAAATATTAAACGCCAGTTTATCAACCATTTTAATATCATTGATGATAATCAATGAACAGGTCCGGCTCTACTTCTGTTGGCGCCCTGGGAAAGCTATGTTTTGGTACCTTTATAACTTGTTTGATACATATTACACTGGATTTACAATATGACAAAATATACTTATATAGTATGAAAAAGTTAAATGCAAACGTGAGTAGTATTTTTTCACGTGCATTCATGTGACTAGAAATCGTACTCAGCTTTTGCGCGTTCACGGGATCAAACGATGAGGAACCCCAACGATTCACGATTTTATAGAGACGTTTTTAAGGAACTTCTCATTCATTCCCTTTTCACTTTGCAAAAGACGTCATCGCACCAACACCCTCTCCCGAGATTGTCTCCGCGAAAAATAACTCGTTTTATAAAAGAAAGACAATATTAAAAAAACCCGGGTCGCAGTGCCAAAACACTGCCGACAATATAGTGTATTTGCTTGTATAGGGCCGTGTGGTTTTATACTTTTATTATGTGAAATTAAGTTTGTTTTTGGGCAAAATAAAAAATTTAACCGTTAATACACCCCTTAAGATAACATTTTTTTCTTAATTGTAATATTATTATCAATCTAACGTCTACACCGAATTAAATACATCCTTCAATAAATAAGTCACTATCTGCAAATTAGTGTTTTCAAAAAATTTGTAAGTCCGGTCCTGTCAGGCAGATTTTATTAAAATTTTAGGGGCACTTTTTAATTGCTACTAACGGGTTAAATGTCAATTTTGAAACGATTCTGAGAATTTTTTCGGTATTTTGAGGCCCAAAAACATTTTTCAACCCCTAAAAACTACCCTTAAAATGGCCCGATTACGCCCATTTTAAATAGGCTTCTTGCGGTGATGGATTTCAACACGTGGGCCAAATTTCGTTAAAATCAATTAACTCTTTCGAAAGTTATTGCCCGTACACACATATATATATATATACGTATATATATATATATATATATATATATATATATATATATATATATATATATATATATATATATACATATATATAAACATTTTTAAAAATGGTGCCAATGTGTTTAGGAGGTTATGAAACGTCGAGAAATTTTGGTCCGACCCCTAGGTCCCGCCATCCGACCGATGCCAATAGTGTATGTTGCCATATGGCAAATACACTAAAAATGACGCCAACCGACATAGAATCAGTAACTTGTGTATGGGACAGTCTCTATACCTTTTAATTACCGTAATCTACTGGTGTAGATTGACTGGTGTAGTATTGACTATAATGTTCGCGCATCATGGGGGCTCCTCAACCTTTGACGAAGCTTTGGTCCCTATATTTTAGATGCACCAATTTTTTTACTCATGCCAGTTCAGTGTTCATGTCTAGCTTTCAGTGTTCATGTTCGTCCTTTTATTTTTAATAATTAACATTCTGCACTCATGCTCGCTTATTCACTAACTCATTTAAGAACGATCAGCCATTAACGCTTGCTTACTTACTTACGCTCGCTCGCTTATTCAGTCACGCTCATCTTAAGTAATGCCAATTTACGATTTCTTCAAAGCCCTTTGACGATAATACATAATACGTCAAACTGTCATTTAGCTCTAAATTCATTGATGCATGAAATAGTAAATGAAATCCCTTAGTGTATAATTAAGAGAACGAAGATTCAATTTCGTTTTCTTTAATGAAATTACGTTTCAAAATAACTCTTTATTCATAAAAAATTCTATTAAACTCATCTTCACGCTCACGATTGCATATCTTATCATCAGAGTACTCACGTCCGCGGATTCACAATTTTTAGGGTTCCGTAGAAACTAGGAACCCTTATAGTTTCGGTCTGACAATCCGTACGTCTGTCTGTATGGCACAGACCTTCCATTTTCTCATTTATTTAAGATGAAATTTGATATACGTAAATTGATGAACCAAAAAACGGAAATGATGAAATTGGAAAAATAATATTTTGAACTCCCCTCCCATTGAGTAGAAAATATACTCAAATTTTTTTCACTTCTCTATGGTGTTTATAGAAAGGTCTCCTAAAATGCAAAAAGGCATGTTTTAGAACCGATTTGTTTTAACCGTTAACGAGATTATTTACTTTTAAATTTGTTAGCCCACTCTCTAACTTCTAAACTAAGTTTTTAGTACTTTCAGTGAAAATTATGACAAATATTTTATGAGTCATTTAGAAATAGTAATTGGTGAGAAATGGCTAGGGAACTCTGTGGAAAACACGCTCTTAATCGATTTTTTAAAATAATATTCACGGAAACTATCACGCTTGACTTTCTCATCTACTATTTTTTGTATTTGACTATCGTCGACAAGTTGCCTGAATTTCCGATATCTGCTTTAAGACTATGCAGGGAATGGAGAGCAAAGAAATCTGCTGTTTATTTTTTTTAAATTTAATAATTTCTTTTATCCACGGCTTTAAATAAATTAAATTGTTATTTAGAGAATAATTTAATTTGTTATACTTCTGCTGATATTGACTTGTTTTATGTTTAATAAGTTTTGTTTTTCAAATCAAGCTTTCAACTTGCTATTTCTTTTGTTTATTCTATTTTATAAATCTGCTGTTATTGACTTTTTTATAAGTTTAATTAAGTTTCTTTAAGTTCCGCCTTAAACTTGTAATTCAGATATGAATTCTTTTATTTAATCTACTTTGTGGTTGTTTTCTTTATTTTCTATTTTAACAAATTTATTCACTTGGAACATATTTTCAGTTTTGAATTTTTTAGGCAGTGGCTCAAAGGCAAGCACTTCTTCGTCGGCGGTGGAGACAGCTGTC
Organism: Venustoraphidia nigricollis; assembly: GCA_034508555.1. Lineage (NCBI taxonomy): Eukaryota > Metazoa > Arthropoda > Insecta > Raphidioptera > Raphidiidae > Venustoraphidia > Venustoraphidia nigricollis. The sequence goes on from JAVRKA010000013.1 coordinate 396,465, forward strand.
GGTCGATTATCGTGGCTGTCCAAAAGTACAAGATCAAATAAATCTTCATCAAATAAATCGTTTCAGCAGATCCCCAGCGCCGATCCTGATCAAACGTGATGATCTTTTAAGTGAATTGTTAATGAATCCATTCAGCTTTACTCTGTGAAAATGTGAGATTAATTCTGTTACTCCTTGGCCATACTTGCACCGAGTAGTTCTTTAGCGAGTTCCGTGTAATGAGTAGCTTTCTTTATATTTGTTTAAAAAAGTTTTATACAGTAGATGTTCTATTATTTGACGAGACCAAAATGTATCTGAATAAATAATTAAAACGCCCGAAATATGCTAGCTTAACGGAAGTCTAGTAACGTTGAATTTTCTAGTCTTTTTAATGATTCAACAATTTTTTGGAAATGATGGATATCTGGGATTCTACTGTACATATATTGATCTTACAAAAAACCTCACGGAGTAATGTTTTGAAATAGACTTCTACTTGATGTTAGTATTAAAATTATCGATTTTGTTTGAAATTTTATTTATTGAATTTGTGTCAACGTGGTGTGAACAAAGTTGTTATAATGATTTTAAGTATTATTTACTATATGTTGAAATATACAGCGCATGGTGTCTTAAATGTTGGTAGAGTAACCGAAATCCGTAGCATTTATAATATGTGTATTTACTATCAAGGTGAGAATTTGAATAACTACTCCAAACAATACATTTTTCAAAATCAAATGTTTGTGAATTACATTAACTCAATAATAAATCGCAGGTATTTGGATTAATAATACAAAGCAATCGTGTTATTGTTAATCTTGCTACGTTTCGACTACTTTATTTAGTCTTCGACAGGCTCTGAAAAATACATATATATATATATACCAATTCAATTATACTATAATAAGTAAAAAATATATAAAAAAATTTGTAAATTAATACCATAACTAATAAATGAAATAATCAATCAAATGATTTATGTTTAAAAATTTATAATATTGAACACACATTGTATTTAAAATTAATTAAATACTGTTCAAAAAGATTGGTAACGTTTCAAATTTAGTTATTTTTACATGAATAACAAAAATTAATAACAGAAAATAAATTTTTAAACATAAATCATTTGATTGATTATTTCATTTATTAGTTATGGTAATAATTTATAAATTTTTTTATATATTTTTTACATGTTATAGTATAATTGAATTTGTATATATATGTATTTTTCAGAGCCTGACGAAGACTAAATAAAGTAGTCGAAGATTAACAATAACACGATTGTTTTGTATTATTAATCCAAATACCTGCGATTTATTATTGAATTATAATAATAACTTTGGATGCGATATACTGTCTAATTACATTAACCTTGATACATTTCATTATAAAAATAAATAAACGAAAAACTTGAACATTTAGATATTTTAATGTCTAAGATCTTAATATTGTTGATTTTGGATTGAAATAGTTATTCAGGAAGGTAATGTCGCAATGGGTAATCTAGAATTTTTTTGGGAGCCGATTGAAAGTTGTCGCTAGACGCTGACGGGTTTTGCTTGGGGCGCAAAACATATTTTTGTAAAGCGCGTTTGCTTATGAAGAATAAACGCTTAAAAGCTCAGTTATCGAGCATCTATAATAAATAAGCATTAATTCACAACGAGATTGTATATTATATTACGCCCAAATATCGAAAATGCTCGGTGAGTGAGAAAAATTATACACAACGCGTTTTTTGAATGATTCTAATCTAATCAACAGTCAACACTGCTTTGAGATATCTTTTTGCTGTGTAGTCGTGTTCATCTATACAAAATGCATTTTAAGCGACCCAGAAACTCTCACAACACTTTTTGGATGACATCATTACGGTTTGCATTATTTCTGTATTTTAATATTGGCAAGTAAGCTATTGCTAATTAAACGTTCTGGTTTTAAGGTCACCAAGTAGGTCGATTAATTGTAGCCCACAATACATTTTTGGTCGTACAGCGTGTTGCGATCGTTTTTCTTTGCTCGCGTTTTCGATGTTTAGGCGTAACATTATAGGTTTTGAAATCTATTACAGTGGAGTACCGTTAAACCGAACGCCCGCCTAATATGAACACGTTCGGTCGACGGAGAAGAAATTTTTAATTACCAAATAAATTTTGACTGGAAAATGCAAAAAGCGTACTATATTATAGTACATTTTTTGTATTTTGCAGTCAAATTTAAATGGTACTAAAGAACAAAAACATTTATAATTCCACAAAAAAATCGTATGTTGTATTGGGTGTCAAATTCAAAATTAATAAGTCAGTGTTTTAATAAAACCAATTATTCGGCTAATCCGAAAATCTGCTAAGCCAAATAGGGCTCAGCCCAGTTAGTTCGGACTACTGGGACTTCATTGTAAACTTTTTTTGCTGAACAAGAATGACAGATATTCTACGAAAATGATTTTATATCTAAAACTGGGAGGATATTTTGAGAGATTAACCAAAATTATTCTTTGAATTTACCTATTGTATGGGTATGAATTTGGAAATGTCTGAATGGAACATTATTTATGACGCGTGATTTTTAATGCGTATGTTGAATTTTACGACATGCTGCTCGTTTCGAATGAACATTTTGTATAGTAAAAATTAAACTAATACAAATTGTTTATATTTTTTATACATTTCGATCTGCATTGAAATGTTATACGTCATTTCAAATGTTCTGTGTAAGCTTATTCCAAAAATAAAAAAAAGATACGGCCAACTGGTAGTAGGTCGCTAAAAAGTTGTAAATAAGGTACTGGCTGTGATTGTTATATTTAAATATTTTTAAGGATTATGCTTAGACTTCGTTTAAAAATAACGTTTTATAAAATGGTACCAAAGATGAAGTGTTTCTAATGCAAAAATCATTGGCTGAGTGAGAAAAAAGTGTGGAAGAGTTTATTTGTAGACGAAGTCTTATAAGAGTTAAGGTCCAAACTAGACAAGCAAAAATTGGACGTATTTATAAGAACAATGTGATTGCTGATTGTAATTATTGGCCCATTTTGTTTATTTCACCCATTTTATCTTGATTTTCAGCTTACGGAATACAGTCTAATATGATATTGATATTAATTAGTAATGAGCTAAAGGGTCAATAATTTGACCATTATTTTGGGTAAAATTAGACTCAAAAATAAAATTTTATTTTACATGTGACGTATAATTTTTAATTGGTAGTACACACGCTAGGCTGCATCTTGTGTGAAAAATCCGGCGGATTTCATATTTTCACAATAAATAAGCTATCGAATGATAAAAACCTCATTCAAATCTGTTCAGTATACTGAATTCAATCCGATTTTCACCAGGTTGAAACCAGGTCAGCCAATCATTATAGACCTCAACTTTTTCTAAGAAATAAGTTCTCGAATGGTAAAAATCGCAGACAAATCCGTTTAGTCGTTTTCGCGTTTTTAGCACACAAAATGATTTTTAGGTTTAACTGATAATTCCCATAGTCCGATTAAAAAAAAATGTATGCCGATTTTTCCAACAACCTTCAAGTTCTTATTCTTTAGGTCTTACTGAACTTTAATTATCAATCGTAATGAATCCACCAGATTTTTCATATGGGATGCAATCATCACCGACGTCCCCTTGTTAGTATTTTTCATGTTTAAATTCATCGAAAACATGTTTTGATTACATGATCACGGAAAGAGTTTAAAACCTAGTGGGTGATATCATGAAGCAAGCACACATTCGGTTCTCGAATACTGTGGTTATGCCACTTTTATTTTTTCTGCTGGAAGTTTTCAATTTAGACCTTTTCTCTTACGAACGTTAATTTGTTAATTACATAGTATTACATATTGACTGAAATACCTCATAATTTTTAAGTAGTTTACTTGATCTTGAACGAATTACTTGTAAACTAGTCGATAAGTAAATATATTATTATATCGTTTAACATTTTTACGATTATTGCAACATTGTAACCAGAAGCGTAGCGTGCCTCGGCGGGGCCCCGTATAAAAATTTGTTTGGGGGCCCTTAGGAAGGGTAAAGATTTCTCACAAAAGAAAAAAAAATGTTTGCATAAAATTAAAAGAAATATTTATTCATCATAATTATCTGTCACTTTTTCCAAAATTTTTACAAACAATTCAAATTGAATATACACTGTCCTTGCCTGTTTTTCGGCAAACTGATTTATTAAATCATTTATAGCTGATGATAGCTAGCTATCTATAGGGGAAATCCGCGATAACCGATGTAGGGTGTTGCCAACTTTTGAACAACGCTTTACGCGGGAAAAAAAGAAATTGCTTTTTTTGACTTTTGTCATTTCTGAAATAAAAAAAAATTTGGGAAGTTTTTATTAATTTTTGCTTACGCACGTTGGGGGCCCCCGTGGTCCGGGGGCCCCGTATAATTGATACGGCATATACGGCGGTAGCTACGCCCCTGATTGTAACTATTATTTTGTTGTCGGTCGTCTGCACGATACAGTTTATAACAATCGACAATATTATTTTCTTTTGAGAAAATGCTAACTTGATTAAGTATTAAGCTTAAAGGCTTTTAAAGATCTTATGACGGAATATTTGAACACCTTTTTTCTCCACAAAGCTTTTGAAATATTTGAATACCCATAGCTTCTAAACTAAAAGAGACAGTTTTCATTTACTTATTGAAATTAGCGTGCCTATTTATATAAAAACAATAAATTTCAATAAAAAAAATACTAACAAAAAACTATTTGTTAACGCTAAAATATGATTTTTGATGAGATTGAAATTTTCTCTGATATTTTTTATGCCGATTCCAGTGGACGTAGGAACGGATCCAGACTTTTACTTCTAGCTCTACCTAACTCTACAGTAGGGATTCAAAATCAATCGGGAAAGGATTAAGTTTGCAAGTAAATCGCTCAAAGCAAATTTGTAAAATAATATGAAATAAAACTGGCATTAATATATAGATGTACTGTAAAAAAGACAAGTTTTAAATGTACTTTACTATAACATTACGTACCTACCTATATTAAAATTAATGTAAAACATGTATATTTTAACAAATGGACGTATGGAATGTAATTTGTTAAATTTTGTACCTAAAATACAGCAGGAGAAACTGAAAATTGAAAGATTTATTATTTTTTTGTATAGAAAGAATTTTGGTAGGAAATTAAATAAGTTATATCCATATCAAAATATAAATGTGAAAAAATTGAGCTAATTTTCTACTGGTTTGTTTGCCCACCAAAAAAATAGATATCTAAAACGGTGTCAAGCTCCATTTCATCCCCAAACTTTGAAAATAAAATTTTGAACATATAAATTATGAACTAAATTTAATACGGTGTTACCTTTTCAGACTTTGATTCGACAAGTTTCCAGCTTAGCTAGATATTCAAAAACTTGCTAAGCAAAAGCTTCTGCGTTAAATTTATTTAAGAATTCATGTTCCAAATATATGCGTTTCACATGGAACTTACTTATTTTCTTGTACCCTCATAACTCATATTCTACGCAACGTAAAACAACATCAGTAGGTAAAAAGTTTCCTGTAGTATATCAATTCTTTTTGCAAAGTCAACTAGTTTGCACGATACAAAATCACAGACACCCTAGTTTAGGATGCTAAAGTTGAGACTTTTTGATTTTTTTCTTTATTTGAACGCTCTGACTTCATCTGTTGAGCGTGTATAATCTAAAATCTCTCTCTCTCTCTCTCTGTGTGAGTGAGTATGTGCATGTGTCTTCTTTCTTTCTACCCAATTTGTGCTAAATTTCAAGTTTCTTGGGAAGTACTTTACAGAGTTCGAAAAATCAGTAAGTGAGTATTAAAATATACGTTTTTTGGGACTTTTTGAGGTAAAATCGTGCGTTTTTACGGGGTTTTGATAAATGAATCTTATTCTTTCATACAAAATTTTCATGCTACTAGCTTATGGGATGGTAAATACGTCTTAAATTGGATCGTGTGAACGGATACGCAACCCTGCGAGAACTTGGTTTGGTGCGGTACTATGCACAGTGATTTCTATAAACTTGGAATCGTTTGAAAAAATTATGAATGCTATAATGTATACAGTGGGGACGCGGTAATCGAACCTCAGTCTTGTATAATCGGGCATCGTCGAACGCTGGCGCAGACGTGAAAAAATGACTTGAAGAATGTAGATTTATATATTATATTATTATAAAAAATAAAACTCAAAGATTTAGGTTAATTTATTTTAACAATAATTTATGGCGTCTATTCGATTAGATTTTTTACCAACATGGATTTATCGAATATGAACAATATTTCACATGACTACTAATTGATTCGATTTTTTGAGCCATAGAGAAGGGGTTATTACTATAGTTTATCGTCCTAAGAAATGATATGAAAATATTTTTTTATTATTATTGTATTTTCCATATGGCAAATACACTATTGACGGCACCTAACGGTTGGACCAAAATTTTTCGACGTTTCATAGTCTCCTGAACACTAGGTATCAATTAATATGAAACATTAGCTGAAGGAATCATTCGCCTGAATCATCTGGTTATAAAAATAAAATATTCGAATAGCTGACTTTCGATTATCAAAATCATTTGATTATTTCCAAGACAGAACACTTTCACTGTTTTAGTTGATAAAATAGCATATATGGTATACGGCGAAAATACCGCCCTGTAAACGTGACCTGACTGTCGTCTTTGGACAGTAAACGGGGTTAAAAATTCGATGCACTGGATATTCAAGGTCATACAAAAATATGACATAATATAATTTCTTATAAGACAAATTTTATAATTTATTTCGTACAGCAGACAGTCATTAGAATTCAGTCGATGTATTAAAACATAAAATTTCGCGGAGACGTTTCGGAAGGATAGTGGCTATTTTATTTATTTTTTTATTTTAAAAAGATTCAGCTGTTAGAACCCGTCGTAAATAATATCGTTTTAGTTTTATTTTAGTTCTGTTTTATACCTAAATCGAAATAGTGACGTATATGTTGTATACGGGTTTTATCCCGTGTTTTATTATGCAAGTTTTATCATTGCAGGTAATAATTTATTCTCCTGTCAATTTATTAAAATATTAAACATTTCAGTGAATTGATTTGTACTTAAATGTTTGTGTTATAATAAAGACCACGAGTTTTATAATTAAATTTTAAAAGGTGATATTATGTGACTATCTGTGACTGTCTGTGATTATCTGTAAAATCTGTAAAATGTGACTATCTGTAAAAAACAAACGTACGAGTGAAGCTAATATAAGCGTATTAAAAAGTGACGATCCTTCGAAACAACACATTTGTAAAAATGCTGAGTCTATGACTGCTTAGGTAAGTGTATTAAAATGTTTTTTTTGAAATTATATCGACCAACCATAATATAAAAGGGTGTTAAGGGCGGTAAAGGAACGACATATGGACACCTGGGGTTTTTGATACATTTTTAAACGAATCAAGTGCTCATTGCTCTTAGATTTCGATTTTGGTGTAGTCCTGCGTCATGAGTGTAACGATAAGAGAGACAGGTTCAAAATATTGATTATGAAGTATTTAAGATATTTTTTGTTAAATGAACGCAACGACATAACTTCGTACAAAAGAGTTGCTTTACATGCACGTATTCAGGCATCTAAAGTGATCTATTACGCACTAGTTCTGTAATGAAAAACAAAAGTAGGCGCCCGAACCAATTCAATAGTATTGTACGTTTATACCTTTAGAAGTGAAGTTTCATTTGGTACCCATGTGGAGAGGGTTGTAAAGAAGAAGGCAGTCTGCCATTTTGTGGTGGCGGCCATATTGAATCTACCATAATTTTAATGTACTATATTGTATTGTCTTCGGAACCCAAGGTGTGTGCAAAATTTAGGCACAATCGGAAACCGGGAAGTGGGGTTTTAACTTGCAAGTTTCGATTACAGACAGGCAGACATCGGGACAGGTGAAACAAAAGTTTGTAGAAAAATTCACTGTATTTACAATTAATAATTAATTTCTAACTCTATCAGGTGTTACACTATTTTAACCTTAACATGTTAATTGAAATCGATAAAATAGCTAACCTTTTATCTAACTTGTGCATTGTCGTGATGTGCAAAGTCATTAATTCACCTTTTCAGAGGTGTGTTTTAGTACCACCTTCGAGTACTACGCAAATATCTATGTAAATTAAATATTGGTTACTGATGAACATTCTAGGTATGAATACTGACTTGAATTGATAGATATAGGTAATAGATAGTGCAATTGATGTTATCTATAATAGAACTTTTTTTCAGTGTACTTTTGTGCACTGAATGTATTTTCATCGTATGCTGTCAGTTGATCACAGGGTCGCCCTTAGCCATCACAGAGCCCCGGGCTAAATATTCTTCAGCGCCTTTTATTTTTTATTACTAACTAGGGAGCGTCATAAACCGCGTAGCTCGATTAAGAGGAAGGGGAGGTCAGTTTGAAAGCTACGCTGACCTACGTGAGGGGAGGGGCGAGTTGGAATCATGCTACGTAATTTTTTTCTTGTATTTTATTTGGCACAATGAAAATAATTTGCAGAATAAGTTGAATATTAATTTTCAAACATTGGTTAGGTACTTTTGTATCTTAATATTTACATATAACAAATATCAGTCTTGTTTATTTTAAATCATTTTTTCTTAAATATGTTGTTAACAGAAAACACAAAGAGTTTTCTGGACTCGATAATAAAAAACTATGTTCCATGGGGGGGGGGTCATAGTTTAGCTACATGAAGAGAAGAAGGGGTTCCAGGGAGGCTGAAATAGGGTCACGTGGTTTATGGATGCTCTCCTAGCAATTTGCCGGCGATACGCTGGCAAAATTCGTGTTCTCAGGCAAGAAAAGGCGCCTGTCGTCTCGTTGTGGTATCTTTTAAAATTAATTGTAATGTTCCGTGTATTATTGAATTAAATCTAATTATATAATTCTGAAATTGAACTTTGAATTTATACTATAAAATAGTTATGAGATTAAATATGATGAAAGTAATCACAATTCACTAATATAATACATTAATTAATTTGTTTCTTGATTCGTGTGTCGTGATTCTTTTTTGACTGTCTTAAGTAAAACAACGGGTTGGATGGATTTTGATGAACGAGGTGTCGACCGATTCGTCGTAATCTCGAGTGACACTAAGTCCATGACGTCGCGTAAAATGCAATATGGCGGACGCTAGATGCCATGTTGTCAGTACGCAAAAATTCGGTCAATCTTTTTGTGTGGGGTATTAAATGAAAACTCTTGATGGGTAGATTTCAAAAACACGTGTTCATTATGGAGAAAACCCAACTGCGTAAAAATAAGTAGTAACTAAAAGGGGGAAAATAAAAATTAGTTACTAAAAAAAGAAAATACCGGCAGCACAAAACTGAAACTAACAAAAAAAAAAAGCAAACAAGATCGAAAATTTCAACAGGCATTCAACCCATTTAAAAACAAAAGAAATAGACAAAATAGTTCCCCATTTCATGCGTGTTGGAACTTTATTTTAATTAGTTTCATTTTTCTGCAGACGGGTTGCTCATTTTTTTCCTTTATACCCGGTCGAAAGTACGTAGTTTGGGCTTCGATTTTAAGACAGAAAACATTTATGCACTGCTGAAGTTACTCGCACGCCATCTGTAACAGCGGGCCGAAACAGTTTTCTCGTGCACATTGCGGTGCAATATACTATTTTTTTAATAATATTTTTTTTGATTTTTTTTATTTATGTTCGCTCGTATCGCCCAAATGAAAACACATAAGTCGATTGGTGCGAATGTCGCGTGGTGTTAGTGCACGCAACTGCAGCGCGTATAATCTGTAATCATACTATAAAGAGATAAACAGCTGAAAATTGATTAATTAAGGTGCCAATTATAATAATTACAAATGTGTAGTTTTCTGTAAATTTTATTTACGAAATTGTTTAATACACAATGCAAGTATAAAAATACATTCACACGTCCCATTTACGCGATCATTATTCAAATAAAAAACCGTATACAATAATAATAATAATACTTATGTATGAGTATTATAAAGGAAACAAGAGACAGTTTTCAACAAAAGTTCATATAATAATATTAAATAATATGTAAATTATAGGAGAATAATAGAAAGAAATAGTTAAAAGTAATTCAGAAATCAACGAAACATTTCTCAGTATTGACTGGCATAATATTTATATTTTCGTTTATATTTTTTTACTGAAAAATATTTTATTGATATCTATTAACAGATTCGAATCGAGCATCGGGCATTATCGGTTAATTTAAAATAACGAATAGTGGCGCATCAAACTGCGCAGTATCACCGAATGCCCTTGCTACACATTTTTGGTCTGTTTTCATCTTAAAAAATTGTTGCACGTTTTCAGATATTCGTAATGAAACATGGGTACTATTTTGATGTGAAAGCTTTGTTTAAAATTGTATTTCATTTTTAATTACAAATGAAAAGAATTTATATGCAGCTTTCAAATGAAAATGGTGACCGGTTGTTTCACGTACACGTATAAAATACATTTTGAAAAATTAAGACTCGTAAAAAATATATAATTTGAATCATTTACCACAATAAAAACGAGCAGTTGAGAGCTGTTGATAATTTTCTTTTAAATTACTGTGTTTTAAAACAGCTGGTCTAAACATTCGGTATGCTGTATAAATATTTGGTCGTTAAAATTGTGATAAATGTTGTAAAAATTAAAACATACATTAGAGGTAAAATATAATAATAATATACACTATTTTATTTAATTGTCATCGACGCCATTTAAATAATACACATTACACACTTTGCCATAAAATGATTTTCATCATTCACTTCACAGTTAGCTACGGTGTTTTGTTTCAGATTTTAACATTTAAAATATTCGTTTTACAACAATGTTTTTATATTATTGTGTGAATTTTTGAGCGTACATTAGAATATGAAATTATTAATACATTTGTGACAATAATCTTGCAAAAGATCAACAAAGTAATTATGTTATTTTTCTTCTCGAATTTTACTCCACAATTTTAATAGCTTCATTTATTTTGAAATTAATTCAATTAGCGGGATTTGGAGGTTGTTTTTAATGGCACATAAATAAAGAAGAAAATGCACGATAAAACGTTAACGAATATAAATGTTGAAAACTGACACAAGCCTAGTCTAACTAATACTTTTTTTGGTAATATTAACTATTACATTCTTCTTATCTATGCGCAATCCATATTTTTTTTATTTCTACATTCCAATCGTTTCAGTGATTTAAATTGATTTTAATAATAGTGCAATAGATTTATTTTAAAAAAATGTTTAAGGTTATCAATTTGGTGGCAAAGTTATCGATAAATATGTTTTAAAAAATATTCAAAATTTTATTAACTTTTTTTTAGAACTTAAACTGGCAGATTTAAATTAGTCGAAATTAAAAATTGGTGAATATTTCATTAATGTTTTTATTTAATTTATAAGTTTGTACTGGCACGCGAATGATAAAAAATAGAAATTCGACATTCTTGTCGTCAACACAATGCCAAAATGTAGAAAATATTAAACAGCGCAATCTTAAATACATATAACATCTAGATTGTGAAAAGTTCATTTGCTTCACGTTAACTAGTTCACTATACTTACTATTAAGATGGTCGTCCGTTGTCTCAATATATCGCAGTTGGTTTCATATTAAAAGAGATTTTTTGTTTTTTTTTATTATTAATATTTGTAGCCTCCGCCGCTAGTAGCTGCTCCTTGTGGCTGGTCAGGGTATTTCGGTTCTCCTTGATAGCTTACCTACGGAAGTATATTTAGTTGTTAGTAATATAATTTTATAGCTTAAAACTCCGAAATGAGAAGGAGATGTAATAAGGAGTCTTCTCTTACGAGAAGGATTACAATATATATATATTTTTAATGAATATCCAATTGTATATATAGAGCATATGCACATATACATAGAATGCCCTTGGTGGCATCACTTTTTGGTACTTGGCCAGTAAAATCGTAAATATAGTTGGGTCAACATATCGACATCACAAAACATCTATGAGCAGAGGCGGTATTCGAACCCACGGCAGTCCGTCAAGAAGCCAACACGCTAACCACTGGACCACACTGGATCTTGATTACAATATTAATGAAATGTTTCAATTTGGGTTATTATTAACATTATTCTGGTTATCCAATGTAATGGTAAAATCAAACGAATCTTTTAGACGCGTTACATCGTCGGGAGCGTCACGATTCACAATATTAATGCAAACTGTAAAATCACTATGCAGCAGAATTTGCAACAGATTACTTAGTGTTTAATTCAGAACTCGTGGTTGGGTTTTAAATAATGAATGTAGTAGTTATAGTAACAATTTGTCATTTTGTTCGTGATTACGTTATTTGGAGACCTCATTAAACTAGTCTGAAAATAAATTTTCGCTACAATTATTTTTGGTGATTTTTTTCTAGAGTATCTTCTTTTGATCTGATTCGATAATATAACGAAAGCATTATTAATTAAATATCATGAGCTTGTTGGCAAAATACGTTTCTTATATATGTCTTATTTCCACATGGTTTTATTAAAAAAGATGTTTTTCGCTTATTATTTATTCTAATAAAGGAAATCTTGAATATAAGATTTATATCTATAGACATTGAAGTCCACATATTTAAGTCAAGGACTTGATATTTCAGTGTTGGAAAGGATTACCTACACGTTCATTAAAATGGCAGTTAATATAGGTTATAATTGTCATTAATATACTTTGATAGCGCAATTAATTGTTAAAATAGAATATCCTTCAGAATAAAATAATTCTATAGTGCATCTTTTTCATGAATTAACGCTGATTTACTACTATAGATATCTTTAATACCTTGCGAATGTAAAATCGATAAATAAAAAAAAATAAATCAATAAAGATGACTCGACTAATTAGATATTACCTTTAGAAGCGTAATTATGGTAACGTTTGAAAGCGATTTTTGTTTATTAATCTGTTCAGAAATAGCTATCGGGTATCAGTAACCCCATTATTCATTTACAGTAGTCAATGATCAACCAATGCATTAAATAAATGCCGTTTTTTGCGTTGATCTTTGTATGATCGTGAGATAATTGTGATGAATGTAGACAATGCTATGTAACTATTTGACAGGCTGCACTTAAGTACACTTTTTTATATCTAGACACACGGTACTGTGTCAGCCAAGCTACAGGTGCATATTTACTCGAACCATTTCGAGCTACTTTCGATCCCCTACAACTCAAAATCTATTTGATCAACTTACTTGTAATTTTGTTTCTCTATTAAGGCCCCGCCAATTACCAAAAATGCCAAATTTTATAAAAATATAAATTACTGTTTATAATTGCTCAACCGATTTATAAACTCCTGGTCAAAATTAACGCACCACCCGGTTTTCTGTTATATTTTTAGCGGAATATTTGAGCTGGAAGCATGGTTAATTATCTTTGATAAAACCAAGGTAAGTTTGAAAACTGACAAGAACGAGTAGTGTGAAAGTCTGCAAGGGTAACTTTTGTTTTCAGAAATGGTTTTGTGACTCAAATCGTTCCCTTATTGGAGGTAGTAAATCATTTCCAGGTTCTCGCTATACTCACTAGCGAGCATCTGCAGATGATTTCAAAGTTTGCCCTGGTTTCATTAGAAAACTAAAGGTGCTCACCAGAAAAATTTCTTACAGTCTTTAAACCAATTATTCAATGGTCAATCACCTTATCAGAGAATATTGTTAATAAATCTATCGAATTTTTCTTACCTAAGACTCTATAAAATTACGGCAAAACACTGTGATTTCTTCGTAGAATCTTATCTAAACTTGTTTAATAGTTATGTAATAAAGTACTTTTTTCGAAAGCACTTAACAAGTGACATGTTCAATTTCTTTTTATTATTGAAAATATAATAAATTTTAGACGTTTGATTTAATTTATTCCTGCAAAATTTTTTCTGAAATGTTAATTGGTGCTTACCTCAGCATTGAATCCAGTCTTCCAATCGGCGACGTATCTCACGACTTGTAAACGTCCATCGGGCAACGCGACACGGTATTCCCCTTTAACTTGATCGCCGTCACTTACAGCATTGTGCGCATAATCTGTGCCGTAGTAGTCGTCTTTAACTGCATAGGCGAAATCGAACGGCATGCCAGGTTCGTGGTGGTGGTGATCTTCGTGATGTTCGTGATGGTGCTGTTGACAAACACAACTTCGATGAAAAAGTTTCCGATTTTATTTAAAAATGCTGTTAGAATCAGGCTTATATATTATTGAACATATGCTAGGGTTTTCTTAGCGTAGCTCCAACTCTTATTTTCAATTTATTTTAAAATTCAATTAGAATATTCGCCAGTTAGATTAAAATCTGGGAATCAAGAGTTTATAATAGACGAGCTACGGATATGCCATATAAATAATGACACGATTTAGATCATTTTCAAGATAGTAGAAAGAGACAATCAATGCCGACTACAAGCTTTTAGATAGTCTATTCCTTTTCCATTGCATTCAAAAATAGAATGCTTAATCTTATTGAAGAACTGAATTCATTAAGTTTGAGAAGAAAACTTACGTCGCTTGGTTGAGGTGTTCCGTATGTAGGTTTGGGTTGTGGAGGTCCGTAAGTTGGTTTTGGTGGAGGGTTGTAAGAGGTTGGTGGTGGCACAGGCGGTTTGTAGCTAGGTGCTGGAGGTGTCGGTCTTGGTGGTTGGTACGATGGTACCGAAGGTGGTTGGTAACTAGGACGCGGTGGCTGGTAAGTCGGCTGTTGTGGTCGTGGCGGTGGTGGTCTGGGCGCTGTTGGTCTTGGAGCTGGTGGCCTTGGGTAAGGAACTTGCTGTTGATTGTCGCCCGATGGGAACGGAATTTGTGGTTTGTCGTAGTTATAGCCTTTGGACGGTGGAAGATATTCGTTTGCAGCGAACGCCAAATCACATATCGTTGCCAGTGCAATGAATGCTATTATCTGTAAAAAGTAACGAAACAAATATTAGTGTTTTTCGTGTCTTATCTGATACTGTTTGACTACATAAAAGGAAAAAAAATGTTGAACAAAGTTATACTCGATATCTAAATTAAAAAAATATATAATCGTCTGGCTTAAGTGTTGACTTAGTTTCTCCCACCAACCTAGCCGTAAAGAAGACTAAGAATTCTATGACCACTAAAAACAGCAGTGTAGGTTTGGATACCCAAATGCCCATCCGACTTTTATGCGTATAAGTAGAGATACATAATATTCTTAAAGTTTTATTCCTCTGATGAACTTCAATAAATAAATGTATTATATTTATTTCAATGCATAATTATTTTTTTTTGTTAACATTAATCAAAATAAAATTTATGACAGTAGTAAATTATTATTATTAAGAAACACACATTGTTACAAAGCTATATTAGAATATAACACTCTAACAATGAGTGTTCCTTAATAATTATAGCAAACTATAGCTATCCTACTGTTATTAATATAGTCTTATGAACTATGTCGTAGTGAAGAATTTACTAATATGATTTATGGTAACGGTTTTAAATTTGAAATGGCTGTAAAGTGTGAAGACATATTTTATTTACTAGCGTTTTTTTTAAATTGTTTGTCTTTAAACCAATAAAACACACATTCTAATTAAACAAAAGTAAGCTTTTAAAAAATTAAAACATAACGGTGTCGACTGTCGATAATAACGTGTTAAAATTGTGACGATAATGCTTATGTAAATTACAGAAAAATACAGTTTCATATAAACAACACAGATACAGGCATCCAATTTTAACTTCCAGTTTTCCTACATTTGATTTACAATACAACGCGTTCTTTATTCATGTTTGTCAAAAAATCTTATTTGACAATGATCTTAAATTCTTAACACATATTTCTTCATTAGACCGAGCTGGGTAGAGTAGTGGTGACAGCACTAGACTCGGATTCGGGAGGTACCGGGTTCGAATCCCAGCGGGGGCAGATGTGGCTGGGACTTTTTTCTACTGCCTCTCGCCGAGAAACGGTAATTCCTGTACTGGCCATCTTGATTGAGGTTTTCCATGGTTTCCCTCAATTAATTCCAGATAAATATCGAGATGGTTCCTTATTTGGGGCCATGGCCGATTACCTATCAAACTCCTAGTTCAAAAATTACCTATCTCATCCTAATTTCTTATAATTCCTTCATTCGCCCATTGCTATTACATAAGTTGAAGTTGTAAAAAATGTAGATAATAACGGGAAGTGGTAGATGAAAAATAGTAATGGTGCGAATGGCGTCTGTTATGACATAAAGTCGAAAAACGGACGTTAAACGCATTATTATTATTATTATTATTTCTTCATTAGAATAAAGCATTCTAGAATTTCAGATCGATTCTGTTTGAAAAATAATTAATTGATTGAATCGATATTTTTTCTTAACTGTGTATACATTTGTTAAATATATTTTTTTTTACAATTTTCATTTCGAAACCACTTTTTTTTCTACGCAAATTGAATCAAAATTTAGCTTGGAAAACGACCTTTTTCTATGTAGATAAATAATTTATTTTTGTGTGAGTACAGTCTAATGTTCTACATGACAAGGAGTTTGAATACGACATTATAGACTGTTCCTATGCTGTATAAAAATTACAGTTATATGATCACAATTTAACGTCATTGTCAAATCGATTTTCTTGACAAAGCATTGTGCAACTCAGCAACAGTATTATGAATTTATTTATTTTTACTGATTATATTAGTTATTGATGATGCACTAGACTCTAGAGTCTAGAGTATTCAGGGTCAATCTGTATAAAAATGTTTTGCTCGCTTGTATATATTTTAACACATGTGTAAAATTGTTTATGGCGGTGGACAGGTGTAAATGCGTACAGCCAGATATGTAAATGACTTGGGCGCCTACCTGGTAAGTTCATTCAGCGCCGCCTATTTACATAACATCCTTAATGGTCCTATATTATTATACAGGGTGTTTCTTAATTATTGGAGTAACCTAATATTTATTGTGAAGATTTTAATCAGGGGCGTAGCTACCGCCGTATCTGCCGTATCAATTATACGGGGCCCCCGGACCACGGGGGCCCCCAACGTGCGTAAGCAAAAATTAATAAAAACTTCCCAATTTTTTTTTTATTTCAGAAATGACAAAAGTCCAAAAAAGCAATTTCTTATTTTCCCGCGTACTGTGTGCGTTCAAAAGTTGGCAACACCCTACATCGGTTATCGCGGGCTGCGGGATTTCCCCGTTTAAGTCATTTACTTCAACGGGGGAAGGGCCCCCAAACTAATTTTTATACGGGGCCCCGCCAAGGCACGCTACGCTTCTGATTTTAATACAGGTGTGGATGTATTAATTTGAGAGATTTTTGGATAATAGCTAATGAATCTTTATTTTTTTCAAAAAATATTCATATTTTTTGAAATAATTGTCTACATAGTAAATTTTCATACATAATTATTTTCCGACGTTTCGCAAAAGTAGCATTTTCAGAGGTTCTAAAAACATTAAATTACATTTTAATCTATTTAACATAAATGAACAGTTAAATTTTTTTTTTTTTGACTGTTCACTTATGTTAAATAGATTTAAGATAAAATGCTGTAATTTAATGTTTTTAGAACCTCTGAAAATGCTATTTTTGAGAAACGTCGGAAAATAATTATATATGAAAATTTACTATGTAGACAATTATTTAAAAAAATATGATTATTTTTTGAAAAAAATAAAGATTCATTAGCTGTTATCCAAAAATCTCTCAAACTAATATTTATAGTATTGAAAACGGAATTTATAATTCGCTGTTTATAGTTGAGATGGTTTATAACTATGGTTATTAGATACAGAGGTGACCCCGTTCCGTTGGATAGTAGTGGGGGGGGGGGGAATGCCGTGGTTTGCAAAAATATTGAACGGTCTTCCAGATGACGTCATTCATTAACGAGATGAACTCTGTATCTAATGACCTTGATTTATGACGGCTATTGGGATTTGACATAAAACAATACGACATATTCTGTGAACATAATAAATATAATTTTAATAATTCCTTTATATTAAAGAAATTATTTTCCGTTGAGAAAAATGCAATCTCTTTTGAGATGTCCCAGCAACAGCAACTCAAATCGCATGGAGTCAACGAATTAGTGTTGACTTAGATGATTGTCCGGTTGCAGAAAGCATTGTCAGAAAATTTCATTGGACAATGACCTTAACTTGTGACCATACATGTTTTGTCTATATGAAAAGCATTCTAAAATCTTTAAATCGATCCTGCTTCATAAATAATTAATTAATCGATTGAAATAGTATTTGCTTTAAATTGTGTATACATTCATTTTAATATGGTTTTTTGTACAATTTCCTCCTTGACACAATTTTTTTCTACGCATTTTGAACAAAATTTAGCTTAAAAATCAATTTTTCTTCTATATAGATATTTTTTTTTTGTTTGAGTACAATATAATGTTATATAATTTATAATAGAAAAACAGGACCACGGGTAATTGAAATAATGGAAATAAATTCCAATTACCCGTGATCCTGTTTTCTATTATAACATATATCTGGAATTGAACTTTGAAGATGAATAATTTATAATATGATCACAATCTAAGATCATTGTCAAATCAAATCTTTCTGCAATTCAACAGTAGTGTGGTTTTTTGAACAGTTTGTACAAAAAGTTAACGTATTGAGCTGTCAAACGATATGCTTGTAATTCCCTGATGTCATTGCCACTTGTTTTAATGTTTGTGTCATTACATATTCACAACAATGCGTATTATGTAAATTTTTTTATTATAACAATTTTTATTTTTTATATTTATGTTGATAGAGCTCTGTTCCTTTTCTAAGTTTATATGTATAAAACCAAAACAAAACCGAATTAACAAAAGCTATATCGTGTGTCTCAAAACTTCTATGGCAAAGGACTGTATTAATTTAAATTTGCAGTGACGAAGTAAAGTTAAATGTTTTTAATTGTTTCGTCAATGTGTTTTAATCGAATTCACGTTAATTCATCCATTTATCATGAACAATAAAAATCATTTTCACTCTAATCACGCATCTCATGGATTGCAGAATGCATTGTTAGACAATATTGTGATCATATAATTAAAGTTTTTATACATATATATATATGCAGTTTTTTTTATTAGGTACGTACAACTATTAAAGTGTATGATCTACATAAAAAAAGATACTTTTTCAAACATCATTCTGACAAAAATGCTTTAAATAATGTTATTCTCAATGAAAAGCTGCACAAAAGAATGAGTTTAAAAAAATATAAATTCAATTAATGTCATTTTTTGAGCAGGGTTATTTAATATTCCGTACTGCTTTCCTTGTGAAGAAATATGTATGGACACAGTCCACAATCAAGGATTAGGATTACTTTTAACTTAGATTTTCTAACAATGCGTTTTGGAACCCCGGTTGAGTCTATTAAACCCTATCCGTCCCGTCCTGACCGAGCCGAATTAGTACGTGTCCTGCGCAACACGATTTAAAGCAAATCCATCGTCTTTTGTGGTATGGAGTTTATTACGTCAAAACACCGGATCTATCTATAAAACGTTACACAACAATTTGTCTAGTTTGCTACTTAAGAATACAATTAATAACAATGCAAGGTTAATGATACTTGACATTCGCCGTGACCTATGTAATCAATCAATGATTTTTGTGTATCTGATAATAATATTTACGAATATATATTGCTGTTATTCGTACGTTTCTAACAAAATTATCGCTTTATTGCTAATGTTCGACAACGCGCCGATTTATGTAAATTATTGTTATTTGTTTTGCATACGTAAGTGCAAACAAGTAATTTATTGACTTTATTTTTATACAAGTAATTTATTTATATTAAGAGTAGTAAACGTTTAAATAAATTAGTTACTGCAGTTAACCGTACGGCGGAACGTTACTTTTACAGATGCCTCAAAGAACCGTATTATTTAAAAGGTTTTAGTCTATTATAAAAAAATATATATACTTAAATAGATTGAGGAGGTTAGAAAATTCTAAGTCTAAAAGTTCTAGCGGAAAACGGATTGGCACGGAATTCTATCCTCGCGAATTTTCAATTCGTACTTGGCCAGTTTTATTCTGAGTCTCATTTCAGAAAATGCGATCTGATGATTAGTTAAAGAAGGCTTAAAATACGAGAGAGTTTGTGTTTAAATTAATTTCTAGTGTTTTTCTATTATGTTATGAATTTGCAGTTTTTTATTGTATAATCAAGATTGTATACGATGTCGTAAATATTAAGCTTACTTATTTGTTCTCATCAAAAACGAAATTTTTTTATATCCAGCATAAAAAAAATCAAATTACCCACACGATCGATATGTATTCATAACTGTGTTCTCTAATATCGAATCTCGTCAATTCTGGAATTGGTTTCGATATTCGGTTCTGTTTCGGATTTCTGGAACTAGTTCAGTATTGAGAAATGTCTACAAATATAAGTAGAAGGAATATATGTCTTTGTAAAAATTGAAATATGTTTACATATTGATGTACAATGCGTTAAATGAAACTTGAGTCAGGCATTTACAAAAAAAAAGACAAACTAAAAAACCGACATATTGACTAATAATAATTAAGAACATTTCGAATATTAAACTTAAAAATCATGATTAATGGGTAAAAAACATTTGTTAAAGTGATCGAATGCCAGCAAACTAACTATAAAAATATGTTGATTTTTTAATCTTTTCATTAATTCCAAAGTTTCAATGTTTATTTCTTCAGTTCCGGAATTTATATTTTTACAAATTTTGCCCGGAATTCCGCTATTGATCCCTATCCAGAACCACAATCGCGTACAACATATCTTAACAAATATATGGGTCGCAATGGTGGGAACATTTCAATATTTCAGACCTTTATTTTTGCGATTAAACATTTTTTGGACTAGAGAAGATTGTGGTTATAAAAAATATGTTGAGAACCCCTTTTTTTGGTTCAGTTTGGAGCATTACTTCTTGTAGTTACGCCACTGGACGTACAAATATAAATAATTGTAAAATTAATTATTAATTTATTGGAGTGTTTGAACCTTTTCTAATCTTGCTCACATCTTTGCCTTGAACCTAAAGTATGTGGCATTTCTTTTTTAATTCTTCAACGAAGGACAAAAATCAAAATATTGAATATGATACATCCGCGTTTTTTTGAATATTTTTAATTAATAATGTATTTAACGGAATTCTATTTATAAGTATTTATGAACAGGAGATAATTTTAATTATCACTGATATACTATAAAGGTTATAGCGTTAAAATAATGAACTAAATTAAATTACTTCAGAAAAACGTTAAAATAAACATTTTTTGCATACGACCCTAATTTTCTCGTGCCTGTCTTTGCAGCTGTCAAAAATATTAGAGAAATACTTATTGCGATATAAAATTCAGCTGTTTTATAGACGAGTTGTAAAAAAATGTAGTATCTCGAACGTAATGCTATTATGATTCGTGTGACTATTAAAATTTGGTGATCTCTCGTTTTTCCACAATGTCACGTTTTTTAGACACGGAAGAGACGATGCAAGCATGTAGCCTTCATATTAATATCCAATTTTGCAGTCATATTAATTAAAGCCAATTAATTTATGTCCTATTGAATTTGTCATCATTTAGTATATAAATCAGTAACGCGAATTTTCAATAATTTATCTTTAAACAGTTGATTTGTTTGGATGGAATTATCTAACCAACACAAACATCATGTTATCATGTTCATCTATATATTATATACAAAAATGGATATTGGTCTGTTTGAGATTAATAGAGTTTGACGCCGTTTGACCGATCACCATGAAAGTTTTTCATGGAGATGCTACCCGCTTTATTAGAACTCGACAAAGGCTCCACTACTGTTGTCGCTGTTTCATTTCAATCGCTTGCGTAGTCGCGGATAGCGCTAGTAAGATAGAAGTAGTGATTTGTCCCAAATAAATGATAGCCCTGATCAAGGGAGGACACAATCAAAATCTGTTGTAAAATTGGGCGCAGTCATTAACCTGTAATCTATCTACGTTTTTGATTATTTTCTTATAAAAATTCTTGACACGAATATGACAAAAAATTATACACAGGTGTAAATGTTTTGTACAGTTAATAATGTAGTCATTTTATTACCTGTTATAAAAACGCGGAGCATACAAGAGTTAATTTTAATAAAAAAAAAACACTTTTTATTAATAGTGGGACTTTATCTTTTTTGGTATCTTTCTATTTAAACGCGATAGTGTTTGTAAATTGAAAGCCTACTATTGCCAATATAAATTATCTGTTTCAGTTTAATGACAACAAAAGTGGATTCTTGTCTATGCTATCATTGATGTCTCTATTAAGTTTTACGTTCGTATTGCTGTAATTTTTTAAGCTCGACGCATCTTTACTCAAATTTGCTTATAATGACTTCAGTAAGAACACGTCTATAATCTATACATCTATCTTTAAAAAAATAATAAAGACTATTTAATTCCAATAATGAAAATATCAATAAGTATATGCTTATTGCCATAATATTTTTAAAAAATGTACATCTTTTTACATAGCTGAACGTAGTGTTTCTCCTGCATTATTTATTAAGTATGTACTCTGTACACAAAGTCCTTTATATTTTTTTTCGAATTTTGGTAAAAAATATAAAATGATGAAGAAAATAATGCTTTAAATGAAATTTTTTAAGCATTAAAGTCGAACAGCTTTTATGTTAGAAACGATGTAAAAACGTAATTAACTGAACTAGTTAATCTTTTATTATGCACTCGAATCACTCGGTAGACTATTAGTGTGATCAAAATTGTTTTCCTCCATCATAGTTATGAAAATACGTTCCTGTTGTGTCTGCGCTCAAACTCTGCTGTTGTTAAGATTTTATCAGTAATTCTTGTCGTGACTTTTTAGTGTATTTGCCATATGGCAACAAACACTATTGGCGTCGGTCGGATGGCGGGACCTAGGGGTCGGACCAAAATTTCTCGACGTTTCATAACCTCCTAAACACTTTGGCACCATTTTTAAAAATGTTTATATATATATGTATATATATATATATATATATATATATATATATATATTTATATACGTATATATATATATATATATATATATATATGTGTACGCGCGATAACTTTCGAAAGAGTTAATTGATTTCAACGAAATTTGGGCCACGTGTTGAAATCCATCACCGCAAGAAGCTTATTTAAAATGGGCCTAATCGGGCTATTTTAAGGGCAGTTTTTAGGGGTTGAAAACTGTTTTTGGGCCCAAAAATACCGAAAAAATTCTCCGAATCGTTTCAAAATTGAAATTTAACCCTTTGGTAGTGATTAAAAAGTGTCCCCACAATTTTAATAAAATCGGCCCGACAGGACCGGATTTACAAATTTTTTGAAAATACTAATTTTCAGATAGTGACTTATTTATTAAAGGCTGTATTTATTTCGGTGTAGACGTTAGATTGATAATAATATTACAATTAAGAAAAAAAATGTTATTTTAAGGGGTGTATTAAGGGGTTAAATTTTTTATTTTGCCCAAAAACAAACTTAATTTCACATAATAGAAGTATAAAACCACACGGCCCTATACAAGCAAATACACTATATTGTCGGCAGGGTTTTGGCACTGCGACCCGGGTTTTTTTTATTAATCTCAGTTTACATTAATCGCAACTTTGGTTACGGTATGATTTTTTTATTATTTTTCTTTTGCCGGCATCATTATTCAATCACAGTATCGTAAACTCCTTGACATTTATACTAAGAGTACCATCATGTAAATATAAAGGCTGTATTTATTTCGGTGTAGACGTTAGATTGATAATAATATTACAATTAAGAAAAAAAATGTTATTTTAAGGGGTGTATTAAGGGGTTAAATTTTTTATTTTGCCCAAAAACAAACTTAATTTCACATAATAGAAGTATAAAACCACACGGCCCTATACAAGCAAATACACTATATTGTCGGCAGGGTTTTGGCACTGCGACCCGGGTTTTTTTTTATTAATCTCAGTTTACATTAATCGCAACTTTGGTTACGGTATGATTTTTTTATTATTTTTCTTTTGCCGGCATCATTATTCAATCACAGTATCGTAAACTCCTTGACATTTATACTAAGAGTACCATCATGTAAATATAATCTGTTTGTATGACTTAGGTATTGTGTGAGCTTGCGTTCTTCATAGAGACCTTTCCTGGGATACGCAGGCTAAATCAGTTGGACAATCGCCACAAACACAGGAACGGATTAAGGTAGGATGTTCTGACTTATTTCTTTAACATATCGTGACGGTAAAATTCAGCGCCGGCCCTAGCCCTTGATCAGGGTACAAGATTGTCTTTCAGCGCCCCTTGGTCGAAGCTTTCACTTCACGTAAATTGTACTTCAGCTTTGTGTTAAATAAATAAAAAAACCCGGGTCGCAGTGCCAAAACCCTGCCGACAATATAGTGTATTTGCTTGTATAGGGCCGTGTGGTTTTATACTTTTATTATGTGAAATTAAGTTTGTTTTTGGACAAAATAAAAAATTTAACCCTTAATACACCCCTTAAAATAACATTTTTTTTCTTAATTGTAATATTATTATCAATCTAACGTCTACACCGAATTAAATACACCCTTCAATAAATAAGTCACTATCTGCAAACTAGTGTTTTCATAAAATTTGTAAATCCGGTCCTGTCGGGCCGAATTTATTAAAATTTTGAGGGCACTTTTTAATTACTTCCAGAGGGTTAAATTTCAATTTTGAAACGATTCGGAAAATTTTTTCGGTATTTTGGGGCCCAAAAACATTTTTCAACCCCTAAAAACTACCCTTAAAATAGCCCGATTAGGCCCATTTTAAATAGGCTTCTTGCGGTGATGGATTTAAACACGTGGGCTAAATTTCGTTGAAATCAATTAACTCTTTCGAAAGTTATTGCGCGTACACATATATATATATATACGTATATAAATATATATATATATATATATATATATATATATATACATATATATATAAACATTTTTAAAAATGGTGCCAAAGTGTTTAGGGGGTTATGAAACGTCGAGAAATTTTGGTCCGACCCCTAGGTCCCGCCATCCGACCGACGCCAATAGTGTATGTTGCCATATGGCAAATACACTAATAAGTCCCTTTTCAAAAATCAACTTTTATTGCAAACATTTTGTTGAATTTGAATGAAATTAAGTAGCTTTAATTATTATACTTCTGCTTCTTTAACATTAAGAAAGTTTTCGCTTTTGGCTTTTTGGCGTCCCTTGTCACCTGGCGCCTAGAGCGATCGCTACTCCCGCTCTACCCCAGGGCCGGCGCTCGTAAAATTACACAAACTTTATTTTTAGTGACAAGAACTTTAAATGGAATTAAAATTGCGATAATCATTTTGGTACCACATTCTGTAGGGAAATCGTAGTATAGCGATTGAATTCAAAAATCGTGTTCGAAATAAGGTTAGATTCTGAATTGAACCACCCTCAAAACGTGTAAAGAAATAGTTTATGTATCTAGAACGTAAATGCGGTTTTTATGTACGATTTGTTTGTTAGAATGAGCGACTAGCGAGTTTTAATAGTCAAACGAGTCGTGACTCATAATAGCATTACGTTAGAGATACATACTATATTTTTTGTGCGTACCTCCTATAAAATAGCTGATTTTCACTTCATAATAAGTACCTATATATATGTGTGACAGTTGAGTGTTTGCTCTGTAATCTATTTGAACTGTTTTCGAAAACTACGCCTACTTTGCTGTTGTTGTTGCTCATATGGTTTTAAATGGCGACTGACAGGTCGTTGTTGTAAATTATTTACGGATTAGTAAAATCGCACTTCGTTTGTTTTACTTTACGCATTAAATGGGTCATTTTATTACCGATTTACAGACATGAAAAGCAGCTCTTTTATGAGGGCTATGAAATAAAAAATATTGTCTAATGATTGTGTGTAAATTTCTGGCAAATTACACTGAAATTCTTCGTTCCTAAAATTATTTTGATTTCTGGAACATTCAAGTCGTGTTCGCGTATTTCTTCATATACCGATTTCTATAGGTTAAGGTTATTAGCAAAGACGTGCGTCGTGCATACTTTGTACTATTTTATATTTGAATGAGTACGTTTAACAACCGTAACGTGTTTCTGTAATTCATTCGTCAAACGCTTTTTCTACACTTATGCGCTACGTTACAATAATTGCTGTTTCATTATCGCGTAGTTAAATTTTATTATTTGTTTAAAAAAGTAAAACAAAAAGTCATCTTCGTTTAAATTAACTGTTTCTTAAAAAAATGTCTGATCTAAAAGTGGATAAACCTGACACAGGACTCTTTGCGCACAACGGGTCGAGTATTCTAAATAGAGATGAATGTAGTCGTTTGCTGTCTCACTTCCACTTACGGGCGATAGCAATATAGGAGTATTAAATATATGGGTAAGGCGAATTTTACAGTGTTAAATGAAGACAATATTGTAGATATTGGTTGATTCCACCATTCTTATTTCAAATAGGGTACATGATCGGGGACTTAAGAGGATAAATACACAAATGGCTGATTTATTGAGCGTCCACTTAACATATCAAAAAATCAAAACTACCCGATTTTTGCACGCCAAGGGCCCTATTTTCGAACGGGTTTACTGGGCTAATATGCCTTTAGAAGTTAATAATTTTAAAAATTATTTGTTGATTTCAAAACTTCAAATAATATTTAATTTAATAACAAAAGGTGTTTTTATAGTACCTAAATTGTTTTCTTATAAACATGGTAATGTTGTTATGATGATGACTATTTGTTTGGACATCTATGATAATAGCGAATGTAATCAAGTTTTACCTGCAGTCATACTCTATTGTAAAGATGATATATTATCACAATGTAATTAACAGTCTCGTTACCTTAAAAAAGAAGAAATTTCATACCGCTATAGCTACGTAATATATTGATATAGCTGTCTATGTTTCACCTTGAACTTAATTTCTCCTCAATTATCTTCATTACGGGTATCTAATAGATGCTTTATTATCGTCTGGTGTAGGTGAATGCCACATTATATTACTATAATTTTATTCTTGTTTTACTTGCATCATTCAAAGTTAACTATGCCTAGAACGAAGCCCTCACTATTGGTCACTAACAATACTTTATTTTTCTATATTTTGCCATATTTCCACTGTATTTGATCAATACAATATATACTTAATACATTATAGACTTACAATACTAATCGAGCAGAAATTGGCGTGGGTTTTGTCTCAGAAGCTTATTTTTATCTTCTATGTTAAAGAGAAAGAGAGAGGTTATAGATTATAGACGCCCAACATCTATGACCGAAATACGAATACATAATGTAAATAAATGAATTTTGAACATGGGAGTCATTAGGAAATTAAAAAAAAATATAATGAGCCTCATAAGCTCACATAAGAAGTTTAACTTCTTTAGTTTTTAATATTATTCCCAAGTTTAATTTTTTTTTTATGTGAAACTAATAATATTTACACATACTCAGCAACACACTGTGAACTTCTGTTCTTGCCAGTTTTATGTAATTTAGGAGACAAACAAACTTCCCCTTTATTGGTAGTTCTACTTCCCCTCGATTTATTACTTTTTTCAGACAGATACGTCGCTAAAGAAGTTATACTTCAAATTAAAAGTTTTACCGTGTGACATATCAAATGTAAGGGCTTGTAGTAAGGGTCTCAAATATATTTTTTTTATCATTTTAAAATAAATAGTTTTAAAGTTATTTAAGAAAATTGACCATTCCCTCACTTATCACCGAAACTACTGAATCTAAAATTTTGAAAAAATAGGGAATGTCGGGTCTCACCCATAGTTTATAAGAAAACCTAAACGAAAATTTTAAGTCTTAACTCACGGAAAACAGAATAGAACGGAACCCTCTTCCCGCGAGTTCGACTCGCTTTTGATCGGTTTTTTTATGTAAAATGGTCATAATTCATACATTGTGAGTTAAAGGGTCGAAGCTATTGAATAATATCATTAACCTTTACTGACGTGGATGCACCTGTTGTATGCTTATAATGCATTTAGATTACGTCATCTTGCCAAGTACAGTGTGTCGTAGAAATATAGAAATTATTCTAGAAAACATAGAGAATGATGATCATTTTGAAATTAACACGTTCACTGCGTTACCAGTTACATGTGACTGGTAGGTAACTTTCCGTTCAAGCGGCACAGAAAACTGTAAATTTGTCGTTGTTGCGGGGACGATAAAAATGTTATTTGTTAAGATAGATCTGTATTACAGATTGCTATGTGATTGTTGCGATCTATACTAGTTGTGAGTACGATTTCCGAATACCAGATGTTAGTATCTGGTAACGAACTGTAAAGAAAATTATGCTGTTAGGGGATTTACCGGATACCGTAATCTGGTAAAGTGAGAATGGACATAGTACCACAAATTGCTGGCGCCGCAGTGAACGTGTTAAATTGCGAAAAATGAAAACGTGTGTTAAGTCGTCGCTCGAGAAAATGTTATACGCATTGAAACAGTTAAAGAATTTTTCAAATCGGTTTAGTTATTTCTGAGACTTGTGGAAACAGATAAACAAACTTTAATTCTTTATCAATTAGTATATCTACAAAATGATGTGCTACTGACTGTATTCATACGTACGGGAAATGCATAAAAACACTTTGTTTTGTTAGAATATAATAAAATTAAGTGACTGGTAGGTGGTATTCAATATTGTGTATTATTATTAATAATAGTACACACACAGACAGTAATAAATAATATTTTTTAAACATTACTTTATAATTTAATATGAACATATAACAAAAAATAAAACGACTAATTGACTTCGAAGCGCCTTGATTTTGAATTTCATGGGAACAGAAGAGTTAATATTTTCAACGTTTTGCAAAGAAACTGATCGTCACATTCGAAAGCATATATGTCTATATTTGTGAATGAGCATTTTCTGCTGTGAGTTTCAGAAAGAATAGATAGATAGATAGATATAATAAATCATCTCGATTGATCGATGACCTATTCAATTATATTTTACTCTAGTTTGATAATGACCTTAGATTGCGTAAGAAAAACATTGTAGAACTCTGATCGAAAAATAAGTAATTAACTGATTTTTTTAAATCTTTACCGATTTTTTAAAACACTACACATGCGTTCAACATAGTTTCTTGGTAAAATTTTCTAAGCATTTTGATCAAAATTTTACTTGAAAAGCGATCTTTGTTTCTGTAGACTAGTCATTTATTTTTCTGTGAGTGGATTCTACAAAAAAAAAAGTTCAACAACGCCACTACAATGTTCCTGTGTTTTAACAACTTATTACTTCCACACACGGTTTTCTGAAAATGGATTCTGCAATAAAACATCAGTGTTTTAGAACGCTACGGAAATTCAACATCAAAAGACACATTAAGTAGAAATAGAGTAAAAACTAAAATAGTATTTTATTTTTACTCGTTTTGTGACTAATGCTTTAATATAAAATGTACTTGTTTTACAAATTCAGTTAATTGAGAACTATAGCTATTGTCTGCTATAATTGTAGTACTATATTAGAAAAATTTATTATTCCAACACGTCACCGTCTGGATTTAAACCAGAATCTTTCCACTTTCGCGGCGGAATGAGTTAATCAATTACTCTACGGTGCACATAATTCAATTTTTAATCCTTCATAATATAGCGTTTACAGCACTCAAATTCACTACATGCGAGAGCCAATTATTTTTAGCAATAGCTAAACATTAACTCTCACAGTAGCGAGGGCTCTTGAATGAATCAAAGATGAACTTTCCATTATTAATAGCTATAATTCTCAATTAATTCAGCAAGTACGTAGCTATAAGCGTACGAAAAATATCTACTAATTTAAAATTCAATTAATGAAACTTTTAAAAGTCGAATGTGGTCTCGTAAGCCTGGAAAAGTTATTTCTCGATGACTATATTGTTTTGTCGACTTCACTAATGAATGATTGAGTGAACCCGATTGGGATGAAATAAAAACTAAATGTTACTTCAAATTGAGCCTTATGTTTTTCTGAAAACTTCGTCAGAATCGGGTCAAACAAACCGACAAACTACATTTGCATTTAGGTATAGATATAGACAGATTTATTAATTATCAATGTATTTGCTTGCTAATGATTACGGTAATTTATGATTGATTTATGTAAATATTTATTGATATTTTATGTACAAAATTATTGAAAGTGCTTAATCTCAAACTTATTTTGCGCTAAGACTGAAACGCTAATTCTCACATTTAAGTATGTTAGTGTAATATGTTAATAAATATACAATTAATATTACACATGTTACATAAAGTTAATAGTTCCGCAAACTAACCAAAATGTGGTACATTAAATTATTTTAATGTTAATTTGTTATTGATTTCGCAATTTTTTATCGTGTTTCTGACACGATCAGATAATAAATCCTATCTATGAAATTACAAACATTGAAACTTTTAAAATTATTCAAATAAAAGATCATATCGTCTAGTAGTAGATATTTTTGAGGCTTTTTGTTGGCTAACAAACCCCTGTCCTATATTAGTTATTAAAAATAATGATAAATTGACGAATTGATTCTAGATACAGATAATCCTGGCAGGTGGTGGCCTCATGTAGACACAAAATCTATGTTCTATTAATTATAGTATTTAATCTTATTTTGGATAAAAAATGGAAATAAAAAATACCGCCAGAGCGCTTTCAATTTAATTATACTGAATATTATTATAAGTTGTAGCATTTTACAATTTTATATTTTTATTTCAATAAATTCTGCAGGTATATTAGAGTTTATAGATAAATTTATTTTGTCAGGATCTTCGTCTTTAATTTTCGTGTTTTTGGCGTTTCCAGAATTTTTTTGTATCAGTAACGGTTGAACATTACAATACAAATTGGTAATCTATTGTCACCCAAACTTACATTTTTTAATGAGCCGTGTTGGGATGAGGTTTCGTTCAAAACTGACATCGACGTGACCGCAAGTGAAGTCGTAGTTTAAATAATTGTATTAAGCTTCATTGCTTTGTGATCCGGAACCTCTAAGTAGATATGATAGTTGATGACGAAGCCTTCGCGTGGCGTAAGGATTAAAATAAAAATCCAACAACACTGATCGTAAATACATTTTCATATTTATATGTAATCTTTTGACAGCGTTTTTCTCTGTAAAAAATCTATTGTTTCGGTCATAACGGATGTTTGGTGATGACAGAAACGCTGTTAAAACGTTAGAAAAATAGCAAAATTTAACATCAGTATTGCGTTTTTATTTTGATTATTACCACAAACGACGACTTATTGTTCAACGATCATCTAATTAATAATTATAAACCGATTTGTGATAAATTATTTCACAATTAAAAAAAAACATAACATATGTATATATTTACATAACAAAACGTATAATGAATATTTAATATTACAAATTATATGGAGAAGTAATAGAATGATTGAAGAAGTAATCGAAGGTCGGTTGTATTTGTTTGATAAATTGAAAAATAGCATGTTGTTGACTTCAGTGGTATTCAATTCATAATTAATTAATTACTAATCTTTAAAAAATAGTCATATATATGTTTGCACGATGAACAGTTATTCTAAAAATATTGTTTTTCTAAACATAGAAATCAACAATATTGGTTCAGCTATTTACAAACGGACCATGGATAAAAAGTTACAAAATAATTTGACAAAAAGTTTTTTGCAAGGTTATCAACTCTCATCGTTTGGATTCTACCAAAGATTTGTTAGCTTTTTTAAAATAGCATTTTTTATTTCTTTACACGGAAATTGGAATCAAAAAGGTTTGTTGCAGTACTGGAATTTCTTTAACGATACGTCTACACTTATATCCATTTGTGTATTTTCAACTTGTCGGGACTAGTCGACTTATGTACTTTCAACATCACCTTCATCCTCACTTCGTGGCAATCATTGACCAGTTGCAGAAATAGCATTTATTAATTTGAGGTAAAACATTGTCAAACATATCTTTCCATTGGCTGAGGAGCGTAGGAGGAGACATTGTTCGTTTAAAGTATGGATAAAACACTTGCAAATACGCGAGTAAAATGTGTTGAAAATACATTAGTCGAGTATAATATAGTTATGTTATTATGTTATACATATCTTGGGAATACTCGGGTGTCTATATTTTTTCTTCAACGTTTTGCAATAATTTAAACCGCCTATAAATGATTAGTGATGACGCTTGTTTAGTGTTTGCATTGGATAACCTGAAATTTCTAACGATTCTCGCATGTTTTTCAATATTTATTTACACAGATTTCGAATCCTTACGGACCTAGAATTAAAAGAAATGATATATTAATATAATATTAATCGCGTTTACGTATTTGTTATATAATATCGATTTAATACGTTCACCTACGGCACAAGCCCGCGTATTTCTGCGGCCCGATTGTGGAATGCGGCATTATTAATATATTACATACATAATAATGTGCATAAAATCATATATTATTTATAATCCGTGCATATTTTGTCGAGTATATAGCCTTCGGATAAATGATGAGAGTTGAGAATATTGTACAAGATTCGCGTTCACTGAGCATATATTGAATAGAAGAGATAATTATTAGTTATTTAGCATTTTTTAAAAAGATATTTTCAATAGGGATGATGACTATTTTTGGGAAAGTGTTTTAAATCGTGCATAAGTACCTAATATTGCCACAAATATTTATTATTTTTATTTAAATACAACTCAAGCCTTAAAAATCATGTATTTTAAATCCCGTTTCAAATTTCGGTCCAAAACGCCAATACTAGTCGCTTGACGTCACCTGCTCATACCAAAGGAGGCTCAAAAGTTTACACGGGAGCTACCATCGTATAGATGCGTATTCTGTGCTCATAAACGTTAGTAAACTGAGGTGATGAAAAGTTGTTTCGTAGTCGTCGCTATAGTTACATGTAATTTGACGTTTCCTATAAACAAATAATAAATTACACACTAAATATTAACCAAACAATGAAGTTTTTTGACAGCGGTTGAACATATGACGTCATGCGCTCTGATTGGTGTCTGTTGTCACGTGACTTCAGAGTGATTTTATTAGGTTTCATTTATTAAATACTACTTAAATTCCTTAAAAATAAGTAAAATTATAGTGTTTTTTAGTATTTCTATCATAGAAACTACTACTTTTCGTTAAAATTATGTTTTTATTTGAATACAGTCAACATCCCTATTATAAAGTGACTGACATCGGGTGTTCGCATTGAAAACCAATCTTATGTGGGGCCTAGAAAGAAAAAGTAAAATGGCTGCTCTCGTAATGCTACCGTTACCGCTAATAATTGCCAAAACAACAATTTCAAAATCTGTAAAATGGCGTTGTTCAGTTGCAATGTAAGTTACAGAAATAAATTTACTTATGATACGAGTCACGACCGATTAGATTCCACATAGACGTTCTAAGTGCTGACATCTACATTTGCTTTGCGAACATTCATATATTGTATTATATAATGTCATTAAATATCAAAAGTGGATCTAACGATATCACAAAATTTCCATGATCGGAGGTAAAATTCGAACCTACGACTACGAGTCTGATCTAAAGGCCAGCGCCCAACACGTTGACCATTACACCGCATCTTAGAAAAAGTTTGCTGTCAAAGCTTTCATGTCACAGCTAGGAATTATATGCAGCCTCAGAGAATTTAAAGCACAATTATTATCAATATTAATTTAAAAATGAGTTGTCTGTTCTTTACCGTGAAAATTTGTTCAAATTTGGTTCCGTAGTTTTTGAGATAATCCGGAAAAAATAAACTGACAAACAAACAAATAGAAGGATAGAACAAAACGATGAAATTGATCAATTTGGTTTACGTATATTTTAAATACTGTATACGTTTGGTAAGAGATTTACAATTAAAAAGTTATGATTTATTTTTCTTCTGAAAAGTCAGGTATGTAAGTTGGCAACGTTACCGTAGGAGTTACCATTAAAGATATGATTAAAATACAATGGGGTGGTCTCTTGGCCCAAATACACCACACCCTGAAAGGGTTTGTGCTTCCCCTTTTTACTGGATCTAGTCAGCAAATAATCTGGATCTTCTTATGAATTCCAGAAGATTGGCCACTAGATTGTTCTGCGGAACTGTTCCATCCTCATCAATGTAGCCAAATATGGTTGTCTTCCTGTAGGGTTAAAGCCCCACTTAGAACACCTGAGTGTTAGACTATACTGAGTCAGTTACCATAGTTACTAAATACAAAACTGCCGTACCGTCAAAAAGTTACGTCTCTGTCTTTTGAGAAGACAACTGCATGATATGACAAGTTTCCTTCTGGTTCTTCT
The DNA here is from genome assembly GCA_034508555.1 of Venustoraphidia nigricollis. Lineage (NCBI taxonomy): Eukaryota > Metazoa > Arthropoda > Insecta > Raphidioptera > Raphidiidae > Venustoraphidia > Venustoraphidia nigricollis. The sequence goes on from JAVRKA010000013.1 coordinate 430,854, forward strand.
TTGTAATTTATTGAATAGATTTTACTGAGTATAATATTAAATGAGCCATTTATCTAATAGAATTACGGTGAAGATAGTATCTATAATCAAGGTCATTGCAGTTGAAAAGCATGTAACTAATAAATAAAAACAGAAAAAAAACATTTGCGTAAGTGTGATTGTTCACTATTTTGTTTATTGATACTTTAATCTTTTAACAAAGTTATTTATTTCCACGTTATAGTTGAATATTTCCCACGTAACTATAAGGTTTTATCACTTTAATTTAAGTTAATGTGAAGTCGGGTGTCTTTTGTAGCAGCGCATAATGCATTGTTGTCGTTGGTTACTCAGTTTCCCTTTTTTAAAGGCACAAACTGCTATGGTTATCTGGATCTAGTACCAATGTATATAATATCAAATATACGAGTCACAAAAACTTTATATAAACCATGTGTGGTATCTCAGTGAGCTAGGTAGTTCTCTAGCATTCTGTTTCTTTTGCAAGTTTTGACTTAAAAATCACTGCTGTAAATTTTAATGCTCATAAATGATACTAAAAACTAGAATTCAAGAATTGAATTATAAAAACAATCGGCTGAAAACAGGGTCGTCCCACGTATCAAATTTTGATGATTTTAAACTGCATATTTTTCTTCATACATAAAAAATAATGACGTAAGTACTAACTTTTTCGTTCTTATATATATAGGATATAAGAACGAAAATTTAAATCTTATTTGCAATTAAGAGCAACTATTGTTCTTAATTGCAAATAAGATTTAAATCTATATGCTTTAAAGTTTAAAGATTGCGCATAAACCGCCATATGATGATGTAGAAGAGATTTATACTTCTTTATCTAAAGAAAAATATCTATATAAATAATCTGCCTCGTGATTGGATATATTAATGTAGATCTTCTTACCTGATCACAATCTGCATCTTATCTATGCCATTTCGGTAGCGGCGCAATTCTATATTAAAAACTCCATTGAAATCTCACACTTTGGGAATGTTTTTTGTAGAAAAAAAGCTTTCAAAAAACAACAAATCGTTTCACACTCTATTTGTAATATAGATTTCCCATTATCGAGTCAAGTAAAAAAAAAACCAAACAATGATTTTTAAACGTGATTATTTGTGTTAAGTTAGTTGTATCCTTGTCACTTTAATCATAATTATATTATAGAAAGTAAGGGTGGGAAATCCATATAATAATATAATTCTGTGTTGATACTTTCAAAGAATGTGTAATGTTGTTTATAAACGTAGATTATAAATATTTATTGATTGATTTTTATGAAAACTTCCACCTACAATAATTAGATATTTATTTAGCCAAATAAACTAAATGTACGTAATATTAGAAAAGAAAGTTAAGTAATTTTTAAATAACTATGTTACGATGTCATATTAAAGGAACGTAAACATGTTTATCATAATCGTATCGCATCGTTATGATGGAGATTTAATGTGTGATATTAATTTTCTAGTGAAAAAAATGCAAACAAACAATTATATTACTTATATCATAGTCTATAAAGTTAATCAACGTAATAATTATTACAGCTAACCGGAATAATTATAGATACCAAGTGGAATTTTTGTCGTATGATCCGTCAGGTCCCTATGGCTATTACAGAAGACTATTTTTTCTTAAAAACAAGATTAATTACTACAACAATTACATTATTAAAAAAATTATCTATATACGATATTTGTCGGAAGTATCGGTTATCTAATGCTGATTTGGCAAGAACTAGGAGGCCCCGTCGATTGCGGGATCCTGGACACTTGCCCAGAATGCCCAGTGGAAAAAGAGCCCTGATGGCCCGTCACAGACACTCTTATATAACTTCTGCTTCACCCAAAAATAAAATAAAACATGCGTTCTTTAATAAAACCTGTTTGGTACATATGTAAGATTACTGTATTAAGCTTTGTCTATTTAGACCGTCTCATGTTTCAAACTTATTCTGACAAAATGTTAGTATTGAGTATAACCTCACTTTATTATAAGTTTGATGTCTTTATCTGCGACATTAACCAATCAGAACCAAGGAACTGTTATCACAAAAAAAAACAAGTATATGGCTGCACTCTAAAATCATGCACACGCGATTCTCATCCTATCTACTGTATTTAATTATTATGTACCTGGTTTGGTATTTCTCGACTCTCCTGTTGAAGGTTTCACATTAAATCTTGGATCGGATCAGCTAGACACGATCGGCAGTTTTGGGATACATGAAGTTAAATGAGTTTCCACGCACTATAGTTGGCTTGGATTAACTCGGCAACATCCAGTGTGCCGTGTCGAGCCCATCCGATTTAGTAGGTGTGACCTTTAGCCTTATATTTGCACTAAGAAAAAAAGTACGAACCCAAGATCCAGGAGTAAATTTACATGGGGGCTGAAAAGGCCCAGAGCAGCAGAATTGTAGGGGCGGCGCAATTCAAGCGCGAATAAATAACACGAATTTGACAAACACTTGCTATTAATAATATAATAATAATAATAATGCGTTTAACGTCCGTTTCTCGACTTTATGTCATAACAGACGCCATTCGCACCATTACTATTTTCAATTTACCACACTTCCCGTTATTTTTCTACATTTTTAAAACTTCAACTTATGTAATAGCAATGGGCGAATGCAGGAATTATAAGAAATTAGGATAAGGTAGGCAATTTTTGAACTAGAAGTTTGATAGGTAATCGGCTATTATAGCCTCAAATAAGGAACCATCTCGATATTTATCTGAAATTAATTGAGGGAAACCATGGAAAAGCTCAATCAAGATGGCCGGTACAGGAATTACCGTTTCTCGGCGAGAGGCAGTAGGAAAAAGTCCCAGGCATATCTGCCCCCGCCGGGATTCGAACCCGGACCTCCCGAATGCGAGTCTAGTGCTGTCACCATTACTCTACCCAGCTCGGTCTTGCTATTAATAAAAAATAATAATAAATAAATAAGCAGCGGTCAAATACCACGCGTCATACAAAAATATTGTTTTGTATATGCTAGTCGGAATGTACGCTAAAGTATGTTTCAAATTCAATCTTTTTCACAAATATTGTGTTAATTTCTATTTGGGGGAGGCCACTTTCGAGTAGCAATACAGATTACTTATTTCGTTTAAAGCACTATTTACCCGTTCTCTTTCTTTTATCATTAGTAGATTCTTTCAAGTTTTTTACATAACGCCTAAGCGAGATCTATTTTGAAAAGGTGTTTATATTTTGTGTTTCATTAGTTTTGTTTTGTGTCCTATGACTTTCCACAAAAGTATTTGTCGCACAAAGAACACCTCGTTAAAACTAGAAACTGTAATACCGTTGTGTGAGGATTGTTGTGGCGTCATTGTATCTAATTTAATTTCAATAGATAATAAACAAAAATTATCTTTCTTAATTAGAGCAGCCAAAGCAAACGAATGCAAACCTCATTTTAATACTTAGATAACATGCGCATAGATTTTAATGAAATGTTATAAAAGATATGTCAATTAATTTTAATATGTTATTAGGTAGTAGTTTCATAATAAGATTCCACATAATAAAATTATATTTATCCTGCGTATGCAGTGAAATAATTCTCACAAGAATTTACAATATGTATGAAATTCATTTAAATAAATTTGCTTATCTGATAGAAATTATTATTGTGTCTGTACTGGAAATCAAATCACGACAGCAATTAAAAATGGTAATGTTGCGATGACGAAATAGGCATGTAAAACAACTCGTAAATGCTAGGTTCGTGGAAGGTCAGTCCTCATCTATATCTAGTTGGTAATAATTTAGAGAAATTCATGAGTTATTTATATAACAGTGTTTAACGTTACAGTGAGACCAAAAAATTAGATATTTTTGCATGCCACATAAGCATTAGTAACTCATTTAATAGGTTACCATGAAGAATCGTTTGTTAGCGAGTTGACTTTTGGATTAAGGTCCGCACCTACTGAATCAGATCGGATCGGCTTGGCACCACTGTGTATACGCACACTGGATGTTGCCGAGTTGATCCGAGCCGTCTATTGCGTGGGAGCTCATTTTAACTTAATTTATCCCAAAAGTGACAATCGTGCCGTGCTGATCCGACCCGATTCAGTGGGTATGGACCTTAAGACTGTCGTTGCGTGGGTTAGAATTTCCTTGCATCTCTGGTCATAGCTATTTTTAACCGACTTCAAAAAAAAGAAGGAGGTTCTCAATTCGTCGGAATCTTTTTTTTTTATTTTTATGTATGTCCCCAGATTACTCGAAGACGCCTAAACCGATTTGGAAAATTCTTTTTTTGTTTGAAAGGGTATACATCCCAGGTGGTCCCATATAGTTTTTATTAAAATCGGTTCATCCGTTTTTAAATGACGTCAAAAAAACTTATTTTTTAATGTATGCTAACTCATGTCTCCAACATTTGTAAAGCGATTATGAAGATTCTTTTCTTATTTAATAGGGCACATCTTCAGGGTTATCCCACATAAATTTTACTTAAATCGGTTCAGTAGTTTTTAAAAATGTGCGAAATCAAATCCACCACTAAAAAGTAAAAAATAAAAAAAAACTTAAAAAAAAATATTAACCTCCTTCAAAATATTTCATTAATTTCATTATTTAATAAAAGTAGATATGTAATTAAAAGTTTTTGTAATGAAATTAGCTTCGACCTCAAAATTTCATGTGATTTTTTTTGTAATGAAATTAGCTCCGACCTCAAAATTTCATTATTTTCATCTTTTTAGTGATTTTTTTGAAGGAGGTTAATATATTTTTTTTAAGTTTTTGTAATGTCACAACTATTTCATATATTAGTATTGATACTAACGTAATAGGTAAAACGAACACTTCTTTTTAACATGCTTAGTTGATAGCTTTTGGTTTCGCTAAGAAGTAGAAAAAAACAGATTTTTACACGATGTATGGTAAGCTGTTCGCTTTGAACTTATTCAAGCAGTGTCGACCAGTTTCGATTAAATCCGATACACAATTTGCATGTTAAAAAGGACGTTCTTTATAGTATAAATAAGAAAAAGAAAAATAGTGATAACATCTGTGAACAAAAATGTTTTTGTAAAAAAAAAGATTAAATCGGTTGAGTAGTAGAGAACCTCTAACGGATTGTCGAAAGAAAATGTGCTTTAAATATAGACCTGGTATTAAGAACATAGAATACTAATTAGTGCAACAAGGAAGACATAGCAAAATGATTAGCGTGACAAAGATATAATCATGACTATCTAAATTAAATTAATTTTCACGGTTTTTAAGCATGACAATACGACAAAGCAAATATTCTTAATCATTTTCACTTGCGTTTCAATCTTGTGATACACCCTGTATGGATTATTTGTACTGATTTTACGATAAATACAAATAATTATTAATTATAAAATGCTACTGATCGTGAAACTCGACGAATGCAAAATTAATAAATTCCATTGGAACGTTGAGAGATGAAATTAAATGGCAAACCTCCAATGTTAATTAGTTGCTACTCAATTACTGGACTTATTAAAACGATGTTATTAAAAGATACAAATGTTAGCAGGCTGTTGAATAAATTATTATTATTCGAGATCAAAGTCTATCAAAATTAGTGTTCTTTTTTCTTATTTAATTAATTTTTTATTATATGTAGTTGGTAAGTGATCAACATTGTCGATCGAATGAGGTTTTGTTTTTGTTTTTTTTTGGTTTAAAAAACTTCGACTTACATGTTATACGACATATGCATACGACAGTGCTGTTTCAATCTAATAATATATTTTTATCTGCTTAAAAATAGTTTCTATTTTTTTGAAAAAGTTTTTAAAACACAATAAAATAAGGAATAATTTTAGTCTCACTATTTTTCACTATAAAAATGTTAGGTATGTTTAAAGGCACATAGATTTACCTACATTAATATATATCTTGTAAACGCATCTTTATATTAACAGAATTTTTTATAACCCTTAAAATAATAGTATTTAGTATTTGACGTCCCTGTTTTTTAACTCTAATAAAATAGGAAAATAGAAATATGTATAAACATTCATGATAAGTAGTGACAAGTAAGAAAAAAAACTTCGAAATAGTGTTGTTTTATTCTTAAAACTGTCTGTTATCTCGTTTTTTTGCGTAGTCCATGTACAAGAAAGTATTTTTAAAATTTTCGTCTGTCAGTACCAGCACGACTCGATAATTTGACAGGGAGATAGGCTCTAAGAGTGACGATATAAGTACATATTACATGATGTGTTTACGTGCTAAATTTTTCCATACGATTTATATTGAATGCAAGTTATGTCAAATAGTAGGGCCAGTGCATAAAAACTGCGAGAACGTTATTTTTTCAGTAAATATTAGTACAGAAATATTTTTTTTTAATAATATAACAAGCTTAAAACTGTTACCATGATTTTGAGTAGATTACAGAGTTCGTCTATTTTTTTTATTCGAATCCAATGTAAATCAAATGGAAATTTATGTTAGTCTACTATTTGATATAACATGAATTCAATGCTATTTAAATAGAGAGAATTAACACGTAGAGTTAATATCTTGATTGAAAGCAAACGCATTGGTATACTTAATATTATGTAGGTAGTAGCAAGAGTGTAGTTTATAGATGCTCGACAACTAAGGCGATTAGCATCTGTAATATACATTACCTAGGAAAGTTAATGAAAAATATGTTGACATCTGATAGTTATTAGTGTTTTTGCCATAAGGCAACATACACTATTGGCGTTGGTCGGATGGCGGGACCTAGGGGTCGGACCAAAATTTCTCGACGTTTCATAACCTCCTAAACACTTTGGCACCATTTTTGAAAATGTTTATATATATATGTATATACATATATATATATATACGTATATATATATATATATATGTGTGCGGGCAATAACTTTCGAAAGAGTTAATTGATTTTAACGAAGTTTGGTCCACGTGTTGAAATCCATCACCGCAAGAAGCCTATTTAAAATGGGCGTAATCGGGGCATTCTAAGGGTAGTTTTTAGGGGTTGAAAAATGTTTTTGGGCCCCAAAATACCGAAAAAATTCTCAGAATCGTTTCAAAATTGACATTTAACCCTTTAGTAGTAATTAAAAGGTGTCCCTAAAATTTAAATAAAATCGGCCCGATAGGACCGGACTTACAAATTTTTTGAAAACACTAGTTTACAAATAGTAAATTATTTACTGAAAGTTGTATATAATTTGGTATAGAGGTTCGATTTATAATAATATTGCAATTTAGAAAACAAATGTTATTTTAAGGGGTGTATTAAGGAGTAAAATTTTTTATTTTGCCCAAAAACCAACTTAAGCTCGCAAAATAAAGCCACACTGCCTGTATAAGCAAATACACTATATTGTCGGCAGGGTTTTGGCACTACGACCCGGATTTTTTGACAATTGGCAACGCTGTTTCTGTATTTCAATAATCTATTTATTTATACATTTTAAATCCGCCACAACAAACTTCTGTTGATTATTCAAAAGCGGCTTCTGCAAATATTTCGCGCTAATATAACCGCTTAAAAATTAAAATGCTCTGCTTACAGAGCTACGCATCCACAAGAATCTCATGAATATGTATAAAATTATTTAAAAACGATCGACACGCCTGCTAATTTTAAATCCTAATGAAGAATTTATGCTCTTTACAGTTATTAATGACTTTAGATAACCAACTGGTGAAAAATCTTTTACAAGACTTTAATTATTTATTTCTCGATCATAATTTACAACTTGCATCTTGTTTTTGCATTCACATAATATTATATGCATCGAATTTACGTTTCTCCTTTGAATAATGTCATAACTGCAGAGTGTCCCAAACTTTTGAACTGAATGACTCCTAAATAGAAGCGAAAATTTTGGCGGGCCTTCTCTCTCATCATGCTTTCTATTTGTATCAGAATCACTTAAAAACAAATGAACCGATTTTGATGAAATTTAGTGCACTATCAACTCTTATTTTTAAACTGTCTTAAAATGTTCAAATCGTTGTATTAGTCCACAGGAATTTTTATTTCGCAAAATGTATATATTTTGTGGGATAAAATAGCAATTAAAATTTTAAAGTTGACGCGAAAACACGAAACGCCGTGTTTACTTACAGTGATGTCATTCTTGTAGTATTGAAAACCAGAATGGCCTGTCATAAAATTAAGTTTATTTTTAGTATGGCATAAAGTTTCAGTAATATAGGTAGTTAAATCTGGCTATAAAACATTGAAATGTTTTCGGTGTACACACCTTTAGATAAGATTAACTTAAATATTCATTTTTAAAGTTTATAGTACAGATAGACAACGCCCGAGGAAATGTTTTGCCAATAATAGTATCAATACCCGAATTTTTATCTCAAACCATTCTAGTTTTCAGTGGCTCAAGTGCAAATTAGGCTCGGTATCGTTTAATTGATGTTCGTTTGGTGTTTACTCACCCGTGTGTGTTCTGTGTCTATATATACGTAGGTACTCTATGTATGTTTACTACAAGTCTGACGTCACATTTCAAACCATCATGACGGACAGCGTCTTTTGATATGTCAAAAAATTGCAAATTTTGTGAATAAGTACAACTCGATAATTTCTGTTTTTTTTGTTCGACAAATTAGCGTATTCACATAATTTAATCATTTATTTTTTAGTGTCAAATGTCGTATTGTGTCTGTTATACTGGCGCTAATAAGAAACCATTGTATCTTGATAAAACTTGTTCACTACCAGCTGATATTAATAAAGTTTTAAAAAGTGTGCTTTTTTCTCGGATACGTTTGGTATGATTCCGGCATTAATGCGAGCATATCTGTTGAACTGACGCTCTCTAAATTGATGCCGCGGGCAAAAGCTTAAGTTGTAAAGAAGTTCATAGTCTATGTTAAATTTCTCTAATAGCGATTCTTCGGCGCGCGCTGTGATAGTTGTGTACGGAAACCAGTGATAGCACATGCATCAAAGGCGTAACTAGGAAATCAAGTGTGAAATCCATTAATTATATTTTTACGCAAATTACATATTATGTTTTAATACTCAATTTTATCAAAATAATATACGCCTGATAAAATAAAAGTTCTTGAACATATAAGAACGTGTTTGGAGTATTTTTTTTATCAATAAACTTAAATGTTAAATGCAGAGACAAAGTCACGTTAAATGTAAACAGGACCGTATTCAGTAGACTTGTTAAATTTTAATCCTGGATTATAGAAAGCATTGCTATAGAATTTAATTTGATAATGGTTTTTGAATTGAAACCACGAGTATTATTTCTTCATAAGGCAAACATTTAAAAATTTTAAATCGATTCTGCTTAAAAAATAATTGATTGATTAAAACTGTCTATACTTGTATTCTACGTAAATTGTGCACAATAGAAATTTTCTACGCATTTTATTATTAAAATTTAACTTGAAAATCCATATTTTTCTGTCTTTTTCTAAAATCCAGTGTTTTAAAAGATTGACGACACATTAAAAAATTTGAATTATCTGATCACAAGCATAAGACGTATTCAAATAAGATTTTCTATTACTTTCTGCCACCCAGCATCATTTGTACTCACAGAAAAACAAATAACTGACCACAGAAAAAGACCGCTTTTCAAGCTAAATTTTTATTAAAATGCGTAGGAAAATATTTCGAAGCAGATACTACAAAAAACTATGTTAAATATATGTATATACACTGTTTTAAAAAATATCGTTTCGATCGATCAGAGCAGGATCGATTAAAAATTCTACTGTAATTTTCTTATGAAGAAATATGTGTGGTCACAATCTAAAGCCAAATGTCAAACCAGCTTTTTTGACAGTGCTTTGTGCAACCCCGGCATTATGGACTATCCCCATCGATACTTACGTCGCGCTTTTTCCATATCCGATAGGAATCACTCGTACCTGCAGTGCCTATAAAAACTATAGGTATAGTACATGCCATGGATCTAAAAGGCTCGGAAGCTAGATGCAAATGGAGGCTTGCGCAGGTACAGTCGGTTGAACAACTACAAGCACTATATTATTATTAGTGTATTTGCCATATGGCAACATACACTATTGGCGTTGGTCGGATGGCGGGACCTAGGGGTCGGACCAAAATTTCTCGACGTTTCATAACCTCCTAAACACTTTGGCACCATTTTTAAAAATGTTTATATATATATGTATATATATATATATATATATTTATATATATATATATAGGTATATATATATGTGTGCGGGCTATAACTTTCGAAGAAGTTAATTAATTTTGACGAAATTTGGCACACATGTTGGAATCCATTACCGCACGAAGCCTATTTAAAATGGGCCCAATCGGATCATTTTAAGGGTGAATTTTAGGGGTTGAAAAAAGTTTTTGGGCCCCAAAATACCGAAAAAAATCTCAGAATCGTTTTAAAATTGAAATTTAACCCTTTAATAGCAATTAAAAAGTGCCTCTAAAATTTTAGTAAAATCGGCCCAACAGGACCGGACTTACACATTTTTTGAAAACACTAATTTGCAGATAGTGACTTATTTATTGAAGGGTGTCTTTAATTCGGTGTAGACGTTAGATTGATAATAATATTACAACTAAGAAAAAAATGTTATCTTAAGGGGTTAAATTTTTTATTTTGCCCAAAAACAAACTTAATTTCACATAATAAAAGTCTAAAACCGCACGGCCCTATACAAGCAAATACACTATATTGTCGGCAGGGTTTTGGCACTGCGACCTGGGTTTTTTTTAATTTTTATTTAATCTAAAGGTCTAATTCCTTGCATAAAGTCATCCAAAAAATTATTTTTCGTGCTTGCCTATGCAAAACTGTATTAGACATCTTGATCAATTAACAATCAAAGAAACAACTTAGCAATAGCGTACTGAACTGTACTTTATAGCAGGAAAGCGACAATTGACAAGACAACTAGCGATAACCAATCACCGACGAGGGCACGTTCTGTGCCGGTAATTGGGAGGTAATGAGAATCTTCCTTTCCCACAAAACAACCAGGATGGCTCTAAAAAATGCATTTGCGACGCTGTTTGTGACTAACTTCAGAACCGTAGCGCGTATTATACATATACTTTTGAAAAATATGAAACGCTGAAACATATTTCTTCAACGATCGCAGTAAAAATTGCATATATTACAATTGTGGATCACACAGAAGTTTGTGATGAGCCTCCGGTTGGCCATTACTCTTCTGACTGACAGTTTATGCAGTTAGCTTTGTCTATAATACAGTTTTATATTGTTGAGCTGTCTAAAGTAATCACGCATATCTAAATACGAGTTAATTCCGCGTTCACGTTTCGCCCCGGGCATTTGCTATCATGGCACCTGCTCTACATATCAGCTATGTTGTGAACGCCGTATGGATTATTAATTTGTAACAAAGTTGAACAAACTATGTTTATTGTACGAAATATCAACGCAGTATTTACTCTACAGGTGATTTTTAACTGATACGCATAAACGTGGATATGATAAATAATGATTAATAATGAAAAAACATTTGGATAATGTGTTTCCCTGAATATGAATCGGCCGAGAAGGTCTGATGGTCTGATTTTTGGATGTCAACGTATTGAACCTTTTGCGAGACGGGTGTTGTCCCGGGTACGAAATGCCGGACGTGTTTTTGTGCTCAAGAGCACCTGAACTTATCGCTCAAAAAATTTCAAGCTTGAGGCAATATACTAAGTGACACCTCCAGTTTGGCATCTTTGATCGCGTCTACTCACGTATTGTCCCTGGTCTCAGCTGCCAGGCTGCATTTTTTATGTTCAAGATAGATCCCTTAATGAACTCACAAAAACTCAAATTTGAGGAAATACTATGACGTCACTAACTCCCTAACTATAGTAATAATAATCCTGGGAATGCCTATGGGAAAATAGTGCACTGTCTAGTGTGGCCTTAAAAAGTAATTTGCATAGTTTTTTCCTTGTGAATGCGTCTATAGTTCGCGCTTAGAGATTACAGAAATATTTTTTATAACTTATATTGCAATTGAGATTAAATAAATGTTTCAATTCATAAATGTCCAAATCTAAGGTCGCTTCTCCATTAGAAAATAGTAATACGTGACTTGGATGCCACACCGATGCTATGTCCTTTTAAGGTCTCTGCACTTGTTTTATATAAAAATTCTCGCATCTAAGACACCGAAACGTGAAACTCGTCGGCGTCTGATTGCTCGCATTTGGATATCGTCGTTGTGGAAATTAAACTCTCATTTTTGGATGGTCAAATCAACCGACAAATAGAATAATAACTTTATTATTATATATTAATTTATTGCAAATTACAAACGCTCGACAACTAAGGTCATTAACTTATAATTACATCGGACCCGCGAATAGCGGCTAGTAAGAAACCCTGCTATTTGATTTTTTTGAAATTAAAATTATAGTTTGAAGAAAATTGGGCATGTTATTAACAACTGGCCATCCTAACACTGACCTTGTCAACTTGGATGGGACAATTCTGACACCTTTTTTGTTTTATTTTTGTATACCGTGCGTTCGATTTCAATGAGCCCATAAAAAACATGGAAACGTTATTTTTGACAGTAAATAATATTAAATAAACAAATCTTTGATTGAAGCACATTTATATTTTTCTTTCTCTTTCTAATAAAATAAAAAAAAAATATTTATTTCAATCTAACAGTTACTTCTATCTATCTATCTTCAAACCGTTACCATAATTATGGTTAGATTTCAGTCAGTCAACTATTTTATTTAATTTGAATTCAATTTAATTCACATCCTGCAGATGTGAGCTCGCCTAATATTTGATATAACTTGCATTGCTGTCAGTTGATTACTCTAATTTTTTGAAATATTTTGAAGATTTAAAAAACTTTTCCGAAAAAGGAAGGGCACTTTAGGTTTGTGACGGAACAATTTTGTGAAATAAGTACGAATAAGGTCGTAGTGTGACACTTAAAACCTGTGTTTTTTGGCACAATTAATGTCAACTTTTTTCTAGTAAATCGTACATAAATTACAAACGTAGTCCATTAGATTTGTCCTTTATCTTCCTTGTAGGGAAATAATTTTTGTAAAATGTTGACGAATAAGTCTACAATCAGCTATCAGTCGAAGCCCTATTTCTGACTTAATTTCAGAGCGTTCCGACAGCCTTAACATATCAACTCAATATGTTGATTGAATTAATCGTTCGGTATGTAGGATATTTATTATTATTACTGTTGTTTTTATTTGCTTGTTCGCAAGTATAACCAAAATTTTATTATTTTAAGTATTCCATAGCCCGCAATTGTAGCCGTATTAACCTTCTCGTTAAATTTCGAATACGTGTGGACGATTGCTCTTATCAAAATATGAACTATTCATAATCTATTTTGGCGTAGCTGTTGAAATCATACAGAAGTGGAAAGTTGAAGCTATGTAATAAATCATATTGGTAGTTGTTTTAAATAATTATTATGTGTACTATATACATAATATTGTCCAATATCAGTGATTTAAGGCTGCTGCCGGGTCTGTAACACTATTTGAATACCTTTCAACTAACCAATTCACCTTAATTTATGTTGCTTGTCATAAGGTTTCGTTTTAACTGCCATATTTGTCGCGGATATTTATTTACGATAAGTCAGATAACAGATTTTAAAGTCTGTATAATAAGTAAATAAATAACTGTAATTAAATGAAGATAAAAATCGCAGTTCTTTCTTCTACGTAGTCGGGTAAAAATAATCAAGTAACACTAAAATTACGCCAAACTTTTTATAGTTGCAGATTAAAAGGATAAAAGTTTGTTATCCTCACAGGTCATAAATTAGTGCTTAAATGAAATTTGCATCTATATATTATTTAAGTTGATGACTCAGACCCAAACAAACGCAAATCATTTTTTGGACTTATATTTAGGGAGTTTCCGTGCATCCAAAGAGACAGCCATGTGTGGTGTTTCTGTTTAGGTCGAATAGAGGGGTATTTTTTTGAAATGAAACGTCCCTAGTCGCTATGGAAGTAATTTTGTTTATCAGCGTGACGAGAACGAAAAATGACACCGTTAGAGGTATGGGATATGAGCTGCTAGCGGGGAAACGGAACCGATTGGCTGACAGGTAATGTAAGTATGGATGCTTTGAAAAGGAAACTTGATCGACACGCCCCTTTCTGTTTCGTGTTTTGTTACAAATGTTTACCCATGAAGTTTCACTTCAGACGCGTGAAATTTAGTTTTACACTCAGTTTTCTAAATGATTTTTTTTGTCATAAATGGCGATATTTGGGCTTCACAAATCGGCCTGAAAACTATTTGACCTTGAAACCTTAAATTTAGTGGATAAATTTAGTCTTCGAGATTACAGCTAATGACAAATATCATCAAAAGATAATAATAGAGTAGTTTCGGAGAAAAGCACCTTAGAAACTTGTGAAATATAATAGTTGTTAGTACAAAACCTTCTGAGTTAGTACTTGAACGATTTTTGAATTTGGAAAGAACGTATTTTGTTTATTTTATTTATTGTAGTCAGCGTTACGATTTATATATGTCGTAGGATAATTAAAATAAACGGATCTTTGCGAAAATTATAGGAAGATTGCAAAAAACTGGGTATTTGAAATCCGATTTTTTGCAAACATTCTAGGATTTTTGCGAAAATCCGGTGTTTTAAATTATTCTACGACATATATAATGGTCAACCTGAAGATCTGATCGTAATTAACTGAGGATGTAGGGTTGTTTACATGTATATAAATTATCTCCCTGGTTGTTCACTTTCAATTTGACAGATCTGTAGCGTGACGCCAGTCTACGTCATTACTGCAGGGACATAATTTCTTTACTTAAAATTTCGTTGAAAAATACATTTGTTTGGGATACTTTTATTATAGAAAAGCTACCGAAAAAATTCTCAAAAAAATGGTTTCATACTCTATTTGTAATGTCGATACTATTATGCAAGAAGAGGGGTGACCACATTAGAGTTATAGGAAATGTTGAAACAAATGTAGAGATCAAATGCATGATCCATCTTTTTTTTGGTCGGTGGTTAAAACATACGTTTATGCCTTCAACTAGGGGAATATAAAAAATAAAAAAAAATCGGTTAGTTGAGAAAGTAGCCACGCCACTGTTTGATAGTCAAAAAATGATTAGAAATTCAGATCAACGTATATTAGTGCTGAATTTATCAACGTCTAATTTTATGCCTGTCAGTCAGCTGTTATTTTATTGTACTTTTATATTTGATTTACGGCATATTTGGAAGTACTGCATGCTAATAGCCATTGGATTAAATAAGTCATTTATCGTAAATACGTTTTTAAATATTTAATTATGTATCGACATTTATTTATAAAGCACTGAAGGAAGTTAACGACACCAAGTATTTAAAAAAGAACTACAATATATATGTAATAAATATATATATGATGGTAGGATATTTTTCAAATAGTTATTTACAATTAATTATTATTTTGTGTAAAATATGTAATAAATTGAAGAATGGAAACCTTGACATAATAAAATCAAAAAATGCTTTGATAATTTTTGACGTCAAAAAAACAAAAAAAATATTGAATAATATCGGTTCTAAAAAGCGTTTGACTATTTAGGCGTTTGTGCTCTATAGTTAAGTCAAATTAATTAAATATTGTATATAATAACGAAAATTCAAAAAAGTAGTTATTCAGTATCTTTATCACAAACTCCCCAATGTACAATTTTGAAAAAATTCCATGTAATAATAATTTAAACAAAAGAGGCTCAAATTAAAATTGAATTTTAATTTATTTTAGATATTTAGTATTTCGTTAATGTCTGATTCTTTATTTATAAATAAATATAATTAGCGACTGTTTTTCAGACTTTATTGGTTTAAATTATAAAGTTTGACCTAGATAGAGTCTTCTTCAGATATTACTTAAAGAATATAAAAATATAATTTTTATAAATAAGTTAATGGTAAAATATTAAAATCCGAGCCGAAACGTTATAGTTTAAATCAATGTTTGACAAACAGTCGTTAATTCTTTTCATATAGCTATATAAATAATTTCGGGTTTAGCAATTATCACTGCATAAAAAAAAAACACTGAACACTTCACATATATCTATGCACCTTCTTAAAAAACTAATTATTTCAATATTTGGAAATGAATCCTCACCTTATGTAACGCCATTGTACTGAGGAAAATAACCCAAAAAAGAGCACTGTATAATATAAAACACAGTCCAAGTCACTCGCAAATCACTGTATACACAATTAACAATATTTGAATCACGCGCTCTCCAGTGAAACAGTAGAGCTAAGCTAGGCAGGCAGTTGTTTGAAAGTAAAAGTGATCAACAACGAACTAAGTACAGATTGTACGTGTTGAGATGTACTTATATATACATGGATAGTTCCGTCAGTATTACAATGCACTTGCACCTGAGACGTGGGGGGGTTACCCGATTCGTACTGTAACATCCACACACCTTGTCTCAAATATGGAGCTAAGCGTTTCTTCTCGATTGAGAGAATAATTTTTGGACGATACAAAAAAGATTGGATTCTAGTTTATGTATTAATTAAATTTGGATCAGTTGATGAACGGCGGTGAAACTATTAAAAAATAGCGCTATCTATATCTTAAAAAATGCTCCGAGAACAAACTGAAAATTAAGTAAGAGTGGTATTCTCAGTTCAGTGTCATTTTCTTGACAAGAATAATAAAGAATAATTTATAACAAATAGTCTTTCAATATTTTTCTATTGGAAATACTCTTCTGAGTTCGGGAATCGTGCGCCTGGATGTAGATTTTCAAAATCATTAGGAAAAGTTTCAGTAAGACTGATTTTACATCCTGAAATTTACATATAATTAAATTCAATATTTTTTATAAACGCCACACCACAGGAATAGTTGTGAAACCTGAAAACTAGATTCTGTCGCAAAGGAAATTTACTTTCCTGAGCCTTGATTTTTGAGTATCTTTGAACACGTATAAAGAGAATTATTATTTCTTCTGTTGAAAAAGTTTAAAGGAACAAAAAACAATATAATTTGCAGGAATATTTTTCTGCATGAATTTTCTAAACCGTAATTTATACATTTGCATCAGAAGATTTCACTGTCATTAAGTTTTAAAGTATTTTAGAAAATATATTACGTTTCCCGAATTCGAAAAAAATACTATAATTTTATATTACGTTGATGCCATTTTAGTATATATGCAATTCCTTGTCAGTCACGGAAGATGAGTTACTGAAAAAAAACCACTGTGGTTGCTAAGTTTGAAATATTTTAGAGTGTCCAAGTATATTTTCGCAAATACTGAGTACTTAGAAATATTGTATATAAAATTTGATTTTCGCTACAGAAAAATGAACGCGTTGTTTTAAATAAGGTCCGAGAACCTTCGGTTGACACATAGTGATCTAGATAAAGGTTTTCAATCATAAATGTTTTAATAATTTTAACTGAAATAGATTCTTACAAAAATGTTTAAAGTATTAATTTTATACTACTTTTTATAAGCATGCTACAAAATCATTTAATTTGGATAGTGCATGTTAAAGTATAATTTTATATGTTTCAAAAAATACTTTTACATAAACATTTGTCACGAATTGTCTACAGCGAAATACAGAGAAATGGTGCATTGAAATAATATTTTCGAATGATTATAATTATGATTTTGATAAGTCATTTGAAATTATTTTTTAAGTTTGGAATCCTAAAGTTGCGAGGGTCTAGGATGAAAAAAGATGTTGGTATATCTAATCCCAGGCTGAGTCATTCTTTTAACATTTTTTTATGCTTAGTTCATGAAGAATTCCTCTTGGATGTGGTGAAAAAAAAATATCTAAAATCAATCCATATTTTCATTGCTTAAAATCGTCTATACAAAACTGGATATATTTTTTAATTAAACTGATTTTTTAATTTTGTGTTTTTATAACGTTGTGCGCTAAAGTTTGAAAATAGGATTATTAAAAATAAAAAAGAACAAAAAATATTTTTTCTTGTAATGTTTTATCTACGTGATAACTAAAAGTTTTATTTCAATTCAGTTGATACGAACAGTATCTTCTTCTATATATGCCAATTTATAAATCGAGAAATATCAAAATTCTGTCTTTATCTAATTTAATCACACTGATACAGCATTAGACAGAGATGGGACGTTACTTTTGTTCTCGGGCGAGCAATGTTTTGACTGTTGGTGTAATTATTATTTAGCAGGTCAGATTGACGTTATTGATGCATTTCTTCACTGCAGAGTTACTTTATTACCCAATATATTGCTGCACTAAATAACTTCTTAAACTGATTGGTCAATGATATTGTGTGTAAATTATATCAATGTAAAATGGAAGTCCTTTCATTACAGGATATTCGTTGAGTAGGAAATCCCAGCTAAATGGTTTGTAACTTAAAAAAAATTTGTATATACAGGCTGTTAGGAAAGACCGGCTTTCTTTGATCAGTGTTTCGACGACCAGTGCTTCCCAAACTTGAGAATCTGTGCTATAGGGTGTTGGGAAATTTAACTCGTAAAACTTTCGGAGTAACGGGGACAAGTTTGTCGGCGTACTAATCGAGTGAAACAAATCTCTGTTATATGCATTAGTGACAAAACTGAATTTTAATTTTGTTTTAAAAGGAGGATTGCCAACAGACTAACGTAAAATTAAAATATGTAGGACAGTGGTGTGCATTACAATTGACTGTGTTTTATGTACGCATTTTTAGCGTTCACACATTAAATTACAAAGACCAGTTAACATCATTAACAGACGATTAAAAATTAATTATTAATTATCTTCTGATTACGTTAACTTAGTTAACGATACAAAGCCTCGTAAAAAAGCGCTCGGTTTTTAGTGTTTTGTGGAAAGTTTTTTGTTAACTTCACTTATTTCTCTTACTTAAGATAAAATCTGCCATTCGTTTTTGATTCGTTTTCATATATCAGATTGATCTGAAACTTTTCACACATATGAAGTTCCGATGACAAGTCAATATTTTCATGTCTCTGACCCGTCAGAAAAGCGGGTAGTTATCGGAATGTCTCACTAATAAACTGTAAATAAATGTTTGTTTAAAAAAATATATACAATAAAACTTTTTTAGTACTTCACGCCAAAAGTTCCATCCCTCTTCAAGACATTCATTGTACTAGTTTTGTTAATAACAACATAATTAGGGTGTTTTGAATATAGGTTAATATATTCATTATATTGTACAATAGCGATCTAGTAATGCATCTGTTACAGGTGCAAAGTATTCTTTTTTTAAATATCAAGGTGCTAATTTATGTTGAATTAAACATTTATTTTTTACATATTTTGTGAAATCTTTAATAATTGGTGTTATTAATATTACTAATAGTTAAAGTGTAAAATTAATTACCTGTCGACCCTTGAAAAAAAAACACAAAAATTAAAAATTTATTATTAACGTTACAGACGTTGCAAAATCTAATTAGTTTTAGATTTAGATTTGAATTAGAAAATAAATACATAATCATATAAATTGCTAGATATAAATTATAGACTTAAGAGAGTATAATGTATTTTTTTTTATCTGTCTGGGATATCTTGCATACATCTTGAAGCTGTGTTGTATTCCTGCGAGCGGAGCTAGAAAACTGTATTGTGTATCCTATTTTCTTAGTATTTTTGAAGAGCAAATCGTTAACGTTTTATGAGCTGGTTTTTCGAGATTGACTCATTGACGAAATGAGCAAAAAATTACCATTAGTGGAGAGTCGTTGACGATTTAAGGGGGTATTCTCATGTGACCACTTCGAAAAATCGATTTTATCTTTTTTTTCATATTTCAATAGTAAAACCTATCAGAAATATGCTGTGAAAAATAGAGACCGAAATTCCTAGTTTTAAATAAATTACAACTCATAGTCGCTGACGAGCCGTATAAGCGACTTGTTGGCTCTTGAAACTTTAAACGCATTTATCTGGAAACATTATTTTCTAAAACTGTCATGGGCCTAAAAAAAAAGTATTCAACCGATTGCTTTGAAATTTATATATGTTCTTCTACTCATTAATGGTTATCGTCCGTACCAAAATTGCTTATTTTCGAAAATATTTTCTTATTTTTTTAAACGATCTTTAACAAAAAAATTAACAAAAAACACAAACTTTTTTTCTACCGTCCGCCATTTTTTTTTTAAATGGAATTGATTAATTTTGGTAGGGACGATAGCGACATCCCTACTGAACAATGATCCATTCGATTTTTTTATTTCAGACAACATGAACAGCCGCTATTCCCATGACCAGTGACCTGCTTTTTTTTAGTGTCTAATTTAATTAAAAAAAATATATATATAAAAAATGTAAAATAAGAGAAAAAAATTTTTTTTATACAGTTAAAGATACAAACAAAAACATACAAAAAAATTAAAATGATTGAATGTTATTGTCGTCTAAAAAAAATTCCCTAAAAAGAGGTAAAATCTATGCGTTCACATGAGAATACCCCTGTGCCCCGTCAACTGATTTACTATTTTACATAAGAACGCTAGGCAGGACCGGTTCGACCTTAGATTAAGTTGCGGAAAACTATTTACATTCCGCTGGCTTAATAACGAACACAGATATATATTATATTAATTTTCAATAAGAAGTATAGATGTGAAAAAATCCACAAATACTAAAGTTTGATTGTCCCTATCGATCAATGACAATTCAAAACACAAAAGGGCACACGCACATAATATTGCGTGAGTCGGTTTCGTTTGTTTTGAGTTTTGTTAACGATAAATGCAGTAGTTAAGTCATCAGCTATTTAATTTTAAAACAGAAACGACAGTTAATTTAATTGGTTTGAATCAAAGCACTATACGAAATTTAAAATTTGTTTTATAATTGATCCGAATTTAATATTTCACGGTAACTTTGTTATTAAAAAAAAATATTTAAAAACAAAGAAATAAATCAATTTAAACACTCATTGATTGCAAAGTTTCGTCTTTTATTTAATTAAGACTTTTTCAAGCTCTCAGTATTAGATAATTAAACTATGATATAATATTATTATTATATCATAGTTTGATTATCATTTAAGCATATTGAGAGCTTGAAAAAGTCTTAATTAAATAAAAGACGAAACGTTGCAATCAATGAGTGTTTAAATTGATTTATTTCTTTATTCCAATTACCCGTGATACTGTTTTCTATTATAACTAAAATAAGATGAATTATTTAAAAACATCACAAAGATAGGTACTATTTAGATATATTTTTTAAAAATTAAATTCTTTCGTTGGGGGACAAAAAAAGATGTCGCTAAGGCTTGGAATCGAACTCCAATCGACTGCAATGCAGTAACTTGATGGATTTTACTTATGCTTGAGCCCTTGTAAGTACACAAATTTCAAAAGTACTCGATTACACCCTCTGTGAAACTATCCAAAGGTTGAAAAAATATTTAAAATATTGCTGTTTTGGAATTGCGATTAGGTGTTATATATTCTGCTGGGAAAAATATTTCTGACAGTTGGGATTTAGAAAATTTCCGATATTGAGTTTATTATGTTTTAGCTTTGGAATGCATTTTGCATTTCACAAAAAATACACGTATTAATTTAAATTAAATATATAGCGATTCATAATGCATTATAATCTATATAATATATTATTATAATTAGTGTTATAATATCTCGTAGTAATACAATAAATGTTTATTCAGTCATAAATTAGGAGGTTGCAAACAAAATCGCTTATGTCGAAACATAAGTAATTTTTTTCTTTCGTCAGACATACTTTATCTTGCGTAGCAATGTGTAAATTAATATCTTCAATATGAATTTAAAAAATATTTGAAAACGATTATTAGTCTTTCAACGGTAGGTTATGTTTTTATTATTAAAAATTAGAGAGAAATTAGAGCCATTTGTGATAAATATATATAAATATATATAATATTTATATAAAATCCATTCTACAATAAATAGAGATAAAATTTTTAATTAGTAGATTTTTACATACGCTTGTAGCTACGTACCAGCTGAATTCATTTAGTATAATAGCTTTTGTCTGCTATAATTGTTAAGAAACATTAATTGTTGTAGCACTATATTAGAAAAAATTATTATTCCAACACGTCACCGTCGGGATTTAAACCCGAATCTTTCCACTTTCGCGGCGGATGAGTTAATCAATTACTGAAGGATTAAAATGTTGAATTGTGTGCACCGTTGAGTAATTGATTAACTCAATCCGCCGCGAAAGTGGAAAGATTCGGGTTTAAATCCCGACGGTGACGTGTTGTAATAAAACATTTTTCTAATATAGTGCTACAACAATTAATGTTTCTTAACAATTATAGCAGGCAAAAGCTATTATACTAAATAAATTTTTTAAGTACGTGCCTTGATGTAGTTTGCTCCTACACGAGCTTGTCAAACCACAAGTCGAATGAAATTTAATAACCAACGTATTTTTTTATAATTTATAATTTACATTTAAAATGCACACGGCTGATGGTTTCTTATAGACTTTACAATAAAACCAGAACCAGTTACTCACTACTCCTTAACCACACAATATGATTTTTTTTCTCCATTGGTGCCAAAACCGTGCTGAATATTCGGTGTTCGATTTCGTGTTATACTATTCGTTGTCATTTGAAGGTATTGAAGAAAAATATCAAAAATTCAATCTAAGCGATTGTTTCTTGTGACCGCAGATATGAGCTACGCACCTTGTATATTGAGATATATAAAAGGCGCACCATTGTTTCGGCACTGGAATCATTATAAACGCGGTTCGCGAAAGATTATTAATTCACCGTTTCATATAATTTTCTGGCGTATTCGGTACAAGGACACAAACCATTATAAAAAAATACCGTAATCTTTGTTACCGCGTCCTCCTGCATATAAAATCTTCATACGAGATTGGATCAACATTTTAATAATATTACAGTAACCTTACTCACTTTAAAAGTCCGCACCCACTCAATCGACTCGAATCGGCTCGGCACGGCAGTGTCTACGCACACTGATAGGTTGCCGAGTTGATCCGAGCCGACTAGTGCGTGGGAACTTGTTTAACTTCATGTATCCCAAAACTGCCGATCGTGTCGAGCCGATTTCACCCGATTCAGTGGGTGTGGACTTTAATGCTGAGACAGTTGAATCAGATGAATTCTAGAATTGGTTTTCCATTTATTTATTCACGATTTCATCTAGATGTTAAAAATACTGTGTATTTTCAACCTGTCGGAGCTAATCGTCCCTCGTGTTTTCAACTTTTCCTTCATCCTGACTTCGTGGTAGTCAGAAAAAAACTTTTATTAATTTGAGGTTAAACGTTATTAGAATTTTTTTCCATTGGCTTAGTAGCGTAGGACGAGATACTTTGCGTGAGAAGTAAAGACTAAAAACTTGAAAATACGTGAGTAAAATTAGTTGAAAATTGACGATGTTGAAAATACATTAGTTCGACTGTACGATGATTTTCAAATTAATATAATATTTCTGATATTTTTTAGTCACTAACAATCTCAATTGTCGAGCGTCTCTAAGTAACCAAACGACCTACTACTATAATTATATAATTTGTTGGTTCAATATTTGCTACGTACCAAGAATTATTCTTCTGAGCTTCGATTACACCACGTTTCTTTGGGCCGAAATTAATTAGGTACCAAAATAATTGCGACGGAACTTATCAAAGGATGGAAAAATTGCAGGGAGGTGTTTTCCAGCTTTCACTCTAAATAGTGAGTGGACTATATTTTAGATAGGACAAAATGGTATATTTATAAATAAACTCAAGTTTCTACGTCTCAAACTGTGTTTTATTTTTATTTTATATGTTTATCCTGAACTTGTAATTTCTGTTAAAAAAAAAACTTGGCACATCTTTTCATGCCCGTATAGCGATTGCAAAATGACCCATGACGCACTAGTGCGTGAAGTAAAACAAATAGATGCCATTTTATCAATTGAACAGTAATTTTCAAAAGCGACGTGTTAGTTACCATATGATGAATAAAGAGCAAAGCAACACAAAACAGGCGTAGTTTTCGAAAATGTAATATGGTCGCATACGATATTAACACCAGCTGTTAGAAATATTATTATAAAGTGAAAATCAGCGATTTTATACGAAGTATGTGCAAAAAAACAAAATGGATGAATGTATAAGCTGGTAATGTGGAAACACGTAGCTTTGATGCAGTCTTGTGTTTTCGGCCGAAGTTAAATTATATGCTACGAATTCTTCAGTGTAAAAATTATTTCTATTTAGGAAAAAAAATTCCCGGGAAAATTATTAATGGAACATTCCTAGTCAAGAAACCTGACTAGCTGCGAATTAGTTTGTAATAAATTAATTATATGCACCAGCGTTTCAGAAATCAAAATATTACTTAATATTCTCAACAACTTGTTCTCAGATAATCTGTTTTCGTTCTGCTGTTAATTAATAATTAATTATTATTATAATAAAATGTCATTGAACTGATTTCAGTTTCGTGTTAAGTTTAAGGCTTTCATTTTTTTTAAATAAAGAGTGCAACGGCAACGGTGAAATATTAAGAGGTCGTGTTTAAATTATGATTTTCAGTTTTCACATAAACAACGTCTGCTTTCTTTCACTTCAGCCACTTAGTTGCATAAAACCTGTCCGTAATATTATTTTTGCGGTCTGACGGTAAAGTGGCGTATGTCAGAACTTTGGCAAACTAATATTAAATGAAAAAATTGCGCAACTTGTGAATAACAATGAATGTTAATTTGCAATACTATATAAAAATTATATACATCTTTGCAACTAAATACGATTTTTGAAGAAGTTCTTTTTAGCATAAGGACCAGTAAAACACCGTGATGCTGATTTGACAATTGCTAACGTTTCGAGAGATTCTCTCTCATCTTCAGAGCTCAATGGAGAGAAATTCTCTCGAAACGTTAGCAATTAAATGCCAAGCTGTAACATCAGGATCGCTGTGTTTTATTAGTGTATTTGCCATATGGCAACATACACTCTATTGGCGTCGGTCGGATGGCGGGACCTAGGGGTCGGACCAAAATTTCTCGACGTTTCATTACCTCCTAAACACTTTGGCACCATTTTTAAAAATGTTTATATATATGTATATATATATATTTATATATATATATTTATATATATATATATACGTATATATATATATGTGTGCGGGCAATAACTTTCGAAAGAGTTAATTGATTTTAACGAAATTTGGTCCACGTTTTGAAATCCATCACCGCAAGAAGCCTATTTAAAATGGGCGTAATCGGGGTATTTTAAGGGTAGTTTTTAGGGGTTGAAAAATGTTTTTGGGCCCCAAAATACCGAAAAAATACTCAGAATCGTTTCAAAATTGACATTTAACCCTTTAGTAGTAATTAAAAAGTGTCCCTAAAATTTTAATAAAATCGGCCCGACAGGACCGGACTTACAAATTTTATGAAAACACTAGTTTGGAGATAGTGAATTATTTACTGAAAGTTGTATATAATTTGGTATAGAGGTTCGATTGACAATAGTATTGCCATTAAGAAAAAAAATGTTATTTTAAGGGGTGTATTAAGGAGTCAAATTTTTTATTTTGCCCAAAAACCAACTTAAGTTTGCATAATAAAGCCACACTGCCTGTATAAGCAAATACACTATATTGTCGGCAGGGTTTTGGCACTGCGACCCGGGTTTTTTATTCTTACGCTAAGAAGAACTTCTTCAAAAATTCCTGTTAGTTATAAATGATTATAACCCAAGTTAAATTGACATTCATTAGTGAATTCCGGTATCCAGACAATTATGTCGCTATGGACATTACAATGTGTATATGATTTAGTTTAGGGGATGTAGTTGCTGTTATTTTAAGTTTTATATGTTTAAAGCTCTCATAACTTAAAAACTACAAGAGATACGTATTTGCTCTTGAGCGTACGTTTTTCTACGACACATCTTTTTTCATATTTCGGAAGCATTTTCATGTTTTCATTCGTTTCGCAAATCTGCCACTAAACGCTTTCTGGTGCACTTTATGTTAACCTCAAAAAATCACGCTGAATCGATTACGACTACCTCCAGTTCCCCAACTCTATCTCTTTTAATTTTTGATTTATGAACAATCATATATATTAATACGCTAAGGTTAAGATGTTTGCCTCCCTTTTTCGAAAAAACCTCACAATTACTCCACATAACTTTTATATCATTTTATAGATAATTACTTGCTCTATGTGTATCAACAATTAAAAAATCTATTATTGCTTTTGTTTTTGCAAAATAATTAATTATAACAATTATACATTTATTCAGTATATGCAGCAACGCTGCCATCTGACGGTTCTAACTTTGAAACAACGTCAACATGATTGACGGTCGGTAAAATTTTTAATCAAAATTCACGTTTAAATACTTTTCGTATGGCGGCGCTTCAGCTCAACGTTTTCGATACTTGCGCCTCTATATGACAGTTTTAGAAAAATATTTTCTTGAACCGTCACTGAGCTTCGTAATGTAATACAACAAAAAAAAGAAAGTTATAAAGAGTGTGAGAAATTAGAAACGAATTTTAGTGCGAATTATTCGCACAGGTACCGCTATAGTTACAGTGTATTGTGTTAAATATGATTCAGTCATATAAGAATCGTGATTGTGATAGATTAATCATTATAAAATTGTCAAATATTTTGGAAGGGATTTTGTTTACATTTTAATTTATATAACAAAACTTGTATAAATAGGTGTAGACAGAGTGAAATTGATGGAACTATATCTTATATTTACGAAATAAGATAACAAATGACGAATGCATAATGTATCTATGATAAATGACAAACGTGATCATTGATACAGCTTCTGGGATTTAGATCTCGGATAGCTTCGAGCGATTTCCGATTGGTAAACCATTTGCAGTCGCCAACATCGTTTAACGAATTAACTGGAATTTGTTTAAAATGTAAAAAAAATAATTTCATTATTGTAAAATGTAGATCAACGTTACCAAATTTAAGATTTGAATACGAGTAGAACTTGAACAACAAATCAAAATGGCGTCATTGTTTAGTTATAGCTACAAACTTTGCAGAAATTGTGATTCAACTGATGGATGATGAAGATGATATTTTCAGTTCTGAGGAAGCGTTATTAAAAATGCAGCTATATAATACATCAGTTCCGGTATATATTATTTCTAAAAAGGGCTTTTTTTCGGTATGAAATATCTCTCTTAATACTGTATCAAAATTGTTTGACGCGCCATTTTGAAGATTATTTTTCTCTCTAATCACGAAAACTAAGTTAATATCTTAAAATTAACGTTTTCATTATGACAGTTCAAAAATATCATTATAAAAAATAACATACAATAAAAACAAATATCGCCATCTGATGGCAATTTGTTTATTTTAACAGTTGGCTGTAATATTAAGTGACGTAGTGGCGCTGAAGTCTGTGAATAGACTAGAATAAAATTTAATTCCCTCTATTATATTACGTAACTGACTACTAACCGTGCGAAGTATTCGCACGAGTCCGTTAGTCAACTTTTATTGATCCTTAAGTCACGAAGCTATCCTCTTCCTCAGCATAAGCGTTGTTATAGACTACACTTAATAAAAACATTAATTAATATCGTTAACATATTGCATCAATTGACATTAATTTAGTTAAATACAATTTATTTTGAAAATTATGGTCTATTATTTTTAAGACTGGAAACAAAGAAACCATAAATTATTTACATTTTATAAATATTTTACATAAAATAAAATATTACTGTAACATGCATATAAGGTATTTACAAACACGATTAATACAATGACATAATAAATCACTTTATTTATAATCATTTGTGAATATACATTGAATTGTGTATTCTTTATAATACTCACAGATATGCCACATTAAAAGTGTTCAAATCGTTACGAATTTTGTGTTTATTATTGCAGATTCAAGTGAATTTTACAACACATTTAGTTTTTTATCCTAGCAATAACTGTTGGTACTATAAATCTCAGAGGAGACATGGCCCTCAATCTTCTTTTGCTTTTGATGAGACCTTTTAAATATTAAAAAAAAAAACAAATGAGATCAAAGTAAGCGCTAAACAGAGGTTCGCTTCCTTCTAAAATTCCATTAGACCCGAAAGTAGATTTTTTTCGTCAAATTAATGCTAATTTTTCCATCCTAAATCATCACAGGCCAAATTTTAACTCCATACAATGCCCTGCCATATGTTAATTGAAGACTATACGTCAGCTTTTTAATAGGCTTATTCTGTATCTTTGATTTAGAAAAAAAAACGGACCATCTAAGTTCTAGATTCGGGTTGGTCCAAACCTTGAACGTCTGTTTTTCACTTCTATACTCAAACTCCATGTGGAGGAGTGATATTAATTTTGGTCAAAAATTCACTTTTCGCAATTTCATAATATTTTTCCTCGGAGTTCAAAGAAACGCGTTTTTGCAAAAAGTCTCTTTGTTATAAGATATAATTTATTAGAATTTTGTTTTATTGATATTTTGTGTCTATTGTTAACCGGACGGATGTATTTGCGAGTCCGCTTAACGATTCCATTTTTCTTCCTATCTGTAGATTTATTAGAAAACTTTTGAGGTTGTGGTCCCCATGTTGACGATCACTGTTCTATACTATGGCATCTTAGGAAGTTGAAATTCTTGTGTAATGTTACAATGTATTCAGTGCTTGTATGGAAATTAATGACATTATATCATTGAACAGTACTTTTTTGTTTGATGCAACTCAGAGACAAAAATGAATCGTAGTGTTTAACTGTATTACCGAATCAATATTTCATCATTTTTTTGTGTTTAGATGTCAAATGTTATTAATTGTAGACTATGTTGAAATGCTGAACCAAAATAAGAGACTGCTTTTCAATTCGAATTAGTCAAGCTACGGCCAAAATCAAAAATAAGAAAAACAATTTTTGTTTTAAATGTAGTTCGTTTTACAAGATGATTAAACAATAACTCAGCTATAAACTGCTGACAATTTATATTTCTTTCAATAATTGTCAAATAAAAAAACTTATAATGACATCAATATTTGAGATAATATTGATTTCAGAATTTTAAATGTACATCATAATTCAGAAAACAATTGTCCTTTGTGCAATTGTGAGTTTAAATGAAGTGCAAATTAAAACATTGTCTAAATTGTTTCTAGAAGTCTCTTAATCTCGTTTTAAAGATACATTTTTATGTTCAAAAAATAAATCTTTATTAAACCATTAATATGCTGTAATTTCACAGACCCTTTGTTAATAACGGTTCCTCACTGACGACTAAATAAATATTTCCTGTTAATTTGTACTATATACAAAACGCCATTGATAAACTAGCTCTTAAATTATTTAAACGCAGCCGTGTCATGAGAAAAATGGATAACTTTTTTGTAGCAAATTTGATGCTCTGCAACTTCGTAATTTTTATGATCGATGAACACTTTTAATATTTTTTGGTCTAATTTGCCTAGATTAATATAAATATAGGTATGACAAATATAATAACTTTTTAGATAATTTTATAATTAAGTATAATAATGGGTTGCATGTCACACTCTATAGACCTTTCCGGTATTTATGGAAACAAGCATTTATTATTAACACCTAATTTTACCTATAATATATATATTTATTAAAAATGTGCAATATTTTTATATTTCCATTTGATAAATACACGGGATATTTCCAAATAATTAAATTTAAAACGTCAGTGAAATTAGCTACGTTTACATTTTAATATTAATTAAATTAATATTAAAATGTAAACGTAGCTAAATTTTGAGAAAGTAAAATTGAATCTACGTGGGCGAAACCATTTCGAGCATAATATATAATTCCCATTATTTAATAAAATAAAATAATATAAACAAATTTTGTTTATGTTATTTTATTTTATTAATTATTGGGAATTATATATTATGCTCGAAATGGTTTCGCCCGCGTAGATTCAATTTTGCTTTCTCAAAATTTGCTTTAAATACGTTTTTAATTCGTTAAATCGACTAAATACGTTACACACTCGCTTCGTTCGAAATCATAATTAATACATTAACCGGGCTTATAGACCAAAATCTGCTAGAAATAAGCTATCGAATAATAAAAATCGCATTCAAATCTGTTCAGTATATCGAGCTCAGTTTGAATTTCACCCTGGCGAAGCCGGGCCCGACATTTGTTCCCCAAAAATTCAAATTGAGTAGTTCTGGTGTTTTTAGCGGACACATATATGTAGTTTGAAACATATTTTGAATACGTTTATTTTTTGTAACAATATTTTCATTTGTTTGAAATATATTTATTTAAATTTACCATACCTGTTGTTCACATTAAACAAATACTTTTTACCAAAAATTGTTTTTCTTCTCGCAAAAATTTACATTTATTTGTTTTAATCAAATTTTGATCAGTCGAAATAAAATAAAATAAATTTGTTGTTATTAACATTTCGGTTTGTTCAGTTCAAATAAGGTTTGTTTATTTCAAACAAACGTTGCTTAGTTCAATTAAATACCTCAATTCGATTTAAACAAATAATTTATTTAAATAAATTACTTCGATTTGTTTTATTCAAGCATGGAATGATTGAGTCAAACAACATTTAGTTAGATCAACAAAATAAGTGTTGACTAAATAATAAATATATTTGTTTGAGACAAGTTATCAGAAAGACAGACGCGAACGGGAATCTTGTAATACGTCGCTGATTAAAAAAAAAAATATTTTTAGGTCTTTATTTCGCCTAATGTAAAACATTATTACGAAGCCCAAGAGCTATTATTTATATTGATTTACCTGTTTTAGGTCACGTCAAAAGAGTAATGTGTTTATTATTATAATATATGTGATTTATTAGATGAAATCGGAATCAATTAGCGAAAAAATGTATCAGGTAATTGGTTATTTAATTTGGCCCGATTTTTGGTTCCTACTGATGGGTTCAATAATATCTTTATTATGCATAGAACGTTATGTAAAGATATGGTTATTTATTTTTAAGTACAAGAGTTTGTGTGTAGCAACGCTATAAAATTTGGTAATTAACATATTACTAATTGCTGCAGGAGCGATTTTTGATTTATTTCTTAAGTGCTGCATATTAATAAGGTCGTTTATACCTTCTCATATCGTCGACAATTTAATTGATTTTTAATATCAGTACTCTTATAAACATGCAGTTTAAACCAATTTCGTCAAATCTGAGAGTTTGCACATTGCAGTCAGCAGCGCAGTAGTATTCTAAAAAAAATATTTCGGAAAAAATATTGCTTTCTAACGAGTTGTTCATTAATTTTTATAAAATAAAGTTTTGTTAGCATACTAAATAGCTGCTCCGGGATTACACATTACGAATTCTAAAATTCGATACCTTGGATGCTATCGGACTATATTCGAAGAATTGAAAATATATGCGATCTTAACTCAAGTATTCCGATATGGATGATGTATGTTCTCTTCCCAATAAAACTTTTTTAATTATTTTTTTTATCGTTTATTGCGGATGGAACATATTCAAAAGTACAATTGATATATTATCTGATCAGGAAATGGCGAACAAAACGGTTGTAATTATTGACAATTACGTATGTATTTTCACATCTGCATATGTCCTTTAAAATTCTTTTTGTGTAATAATTTAATAACTAGGTAGATACATCAAAGCATAATAGGTAAATCACTCACTAGTATATTTCTAATTACTGCTTAATAAACAGTATGCGTATAAGATTCTTAACATTAATTCAATCATATTTATTCTTCGTTGAAACACAGTGTGTCCGCTTTTCTAAGATTTGCTTACAGTTGAATTTAGTAGAATTTGAAAAAAAAGCAAACTTCTGTCGAAGTATTTTTAACAGTTTTTTCCCAGATAATCGAAAAATTTTATAAGTAAAATGTTTGTTAATAGTCCAGGCCAATAGAAACACTACATGTTAAAACTCCATGATAATTTTCAATTTTGAGTGCCTTTAAGGCCACATTTTTCATAGATATCGATATGAGCAAAAAATCACGATTTATGGCGTTATTTACTCTATGAACACATCTATTTTCAAATTAAAATTCAACATAGTAGATGCAGCGGACATTGCCATCGGTTTCCAATTTGTAGAGCGCGAATTTCGGGTGCAAAAAGTCAATGAGGAACATTTAAAAAAGTTTGTAAGACATGTGCCTTGAAGAAAATTTTATCCTATGATATTTTTTCGTCTGAGGTTTAAAAAATAAATGAGAGAAACTTCCAACGTATCCGCTCCAGAAATAGTTTTTCATCCAAAAGTGGAATCTCACGCCATAAAGGCTCCCTGGAAGTCAGTTACCCTAACCTCTTTCAAAGACTGTGACAATTCGTTAGATGGCAGGATCATCTTCGAAACTGTGACCTTTCAGGCTTCTCCCCAGCTTTGGAAACAGAAAAAAGTCTGAGGACAGTGTGATCCACTGGTTAGCGTGTTGGCTTCTTGACCGGACTATCGTGGGTTCGAATCCTGCCACTGCTTATGTGCTCATGGATGTTTTGTGATGTCGTTTAGTTTTAAGTGAATATGTTATTAGATGAAAAGACGCTAATGACCTAAATCTATAATCTATAATAAATAAAAGAAAAAAATCTGCCGGGTTCATAATGCGGTTGTACGCTGGTAGAGGCTAGGTTTGGAAACCCTATCCGGATAGGTGATCACAACGAAGGCGGTGTGGGCTAGAGCTCCAGCGAACACTCCATTTTTGACGCTTTTTGGCGTGATAGAAATTTAAAAACAACTTTCGCATCACGCGTTATCCTCACTATATCAGAGGTTGAACGCGAATGCTGCCTGGTGCGTTGCTTAGCTTACACCCTTACCACAAATTCCGCTGCGAAGGAGCGCGCTGTTGGTGACTGGAACACCGTGCGGGCGGCCAGCCTCATCAAACCCTAGGTATGCGTCGAATAGGGATGTTGACTATATTCAAATAAAAACATAATTTTAACGAAAAGTAGTAGTTTCTATGATAGAAATACTAAAAAACACTATATTTTTCCTTATTTTTAAGGAATTTAATCAATATTTAATAAATAAAACCTAAAAAAATCACTCTCAAGTCACGTGACAACAGACACCAATCAGAGCACATGACGTCATATGTTCAGCCGCTGTCAAAAAACTTCTATGTTTGGTTAATATTTAGTGTGTAATTTATTATTATTTGTTTATAGGAACCGTCAAATTACATGTAACTATAGCAACGACTACGGAACAACTTTTCATCACCTCAGTTTACTAATGTTTATGAGCACAGAATACGCATCTATAGGATGGTAGCTCCCGTGTAAACTTCTGAGCCTCCTTTGGTATGAACAGGTGACGTCACGCGACTAGTATTGGCGTTTTGGACCGAAATTTGAAACGAGATTTAAAATACATGATTTTTAAGGCTTAAGTTGTATTTAAATAAAAATAATAAATATATGTGGCAATATTAGGTACTTATGCACGATTTAAAACACTTTCTCAAAAATAGTCAACATCCCCTTACCCTACTTTATTGAAGTCGATTATAAAGACATAATTTTGAAAATTGATTCTAATCACTGTCTCAAAACGCTTCGGCATTGGAGACATTCTGTATAGTATGTGAATGATGATAGCTGCATTACAATAATTAGCTATTTTAGTATGTTTATAAATCTTGTACATGTTGTCACTGCACATTTATAAATAATATATGCAAACAAATGAATTTGAATTAATCTTTGAACAGGGAATCTTTCTTATAAATAAACGTGCCAATTTGAAACCAAATTAAATTACAGTGTAACCTTGTGAAAAATAATCATTACTAAAAATTAATTATTGCGGTTATTCCAAAAACAAGTATTAATTCATGTTTGCCGTGTTTCCTTGTCATTTCGCAATTCTGTCTGGATCCGGTATTTAGTTTTGCCAATAATAATTCCTTCTGATGGTTGACGAGGTCATTTTAAAAAATTGTGTCATCTTAGCTCCTGAGTAATTACTTATTAGAATCAAGTGTTGTGACGCAGCAATCAATTGATAGTATAATGCTGGGTACGTTCCACAGTCTTGTCAAAATCTGCGTTGACAATGGAGTTAAATTATAACCATATTATATTTTTTGAAGCTCTGTTTCTTAACACAACTCTCAGGACTGTTACTGATCTTCGAAAAAACGAGCGTATTTGTGTCAGACAAGGAAACGACCACAAAATTGGTATTATATTATACTCAATGCATTAAGACTTGTGTATTCTACATGTGAAGGGGTTCATTTTGTATATCTGTTTTAAGATCGTCAGCCAAAGATAGTCAGTAGTTTTTGTATAGTTAGGTCATATCTGTTTAAAAATTTAATAGATATGTTGACTTGTCAGGTTCAGATTTCAAATTAGCATAATCAATAAAAATAAAAAATAAAGTATATCTCAGATCCTTTTGATGTTAATAATTTATAAATATTTTAGAGGAATTAGGAACAATGAAATTAAAAGACAAATTATTAGTGTATTTGCCATATGGCAACATACACTATTGGCGTCGGTCGGATGGCGGGACCTAGGGGTCGGACCAAAATTTCTCGACGTTTCATAACCTCCTAAACACTTTGGCACCATTTTTAAAAATGTTTATATATATATATGTATATATATATATATATATATATATATATATATATATATATATATATATATATATATATATATATATATATATATATATATGTATATATATATATATATATATATATATATATATATATATATGTGTACGCGCAATAACTTTCGAAAGAGTTAATTGATTTCAACGAAATTTGGGCCACGTGTTGAAAACCATCACCGCAAGAAGCCTATTTAAAATGGGCCTAATCGGGCTATTTTAAGGGTAGTTTTTAGGGGTTGAAAAATGTTTTTGGGTCCCAAAATACCGAAAAAATTCTCCGAATCGTTTCAAAATTGAAATTTAACCCTTTGGTAGTAATTAAAAAGTGTCCCCAAAATTTTTATAAAATCGGCCCGACAGGACCGGATTTACAAATTTTATGAAAACACTAGTTTGCAGATAGTGACTTATTTATTGAAGGGTGTATTTAATTCAATGTAGACGTTAGATTGATAATAATATTACAATTAAGAAAAAAAATGTTATTTTAAGGGGTGTATTAAGGGGTTAAATTTTTTATTTTGCCCAAAAACAAACTTAATTTCACATAATAAAAGTATAAAACCACACGGCCCTATACAAGCAAATACACTATATTGTCGGCAGGGTTTTGGCACTGCGACCCAGGTTTTTATTTCATAACGTTATTATGTATCTACCGTCTACAAACCGACATTTCTTTTTTTTTGCACTACATCTTGTAAAATAACGACTTTACATGCATGTTTACGGGCATTTAAAGTGACTCGTTAAACGCACTAGTCCTGTAATGAAAAATTAAAGTATAGGCAATCTAACCAATTCAATAAATAAACTTTTATATCAGGTATCATTATGTAAAACCACAGCAGGCGCGGATAATAATTTTCATGAACAATCTAATAGAAGATGAGTTTCACGATTGCGCTGTCAAAAACATTAAAAATATACTGACAATGAAATGGAAACCATCTATTTTATAGGAGGTGCTTAATGATATTATCATTCATGTGATTGTCAAACCTCGCTACCCTCATTTTCACATACTGTCACCACTTGTGCGTAATATACGTAATTACGAGACTATATATACAGGGTGTCCGAGAATTATCTTTACAACTTTGAAATTTAATAACTTTTGAAATAAAAAAGATATTCACATTCTGTGTTCTGCAGTTATTAGTGCAACTCATAAAGTTTTTTTCTCTGGGGTTATTTGAAGGATATTGTTTATCGAAGAAAGGTTACTGACATTGCTGACTTAAAAACCCGCATTACAGAGGCTTTTGCCACTGTCACAGACGTTATGTTACAGCGTACCTGGCAAGAAATCGATTACCGACTGGATGTGCTTCGGGCCACACGTGGTGCGCATGTGGAGGTGCTAACCTAAACAGAACAAAACTTTATGAGTTGCACTAATAACTGCAGAAAACAGAATGTGAATATCCTTTTTCTTTCAAAAGTTATTAAATTTCAAAGTTGTAAAGATAATTCTCGGACACCCTGTACAATCTACTATTATAGACGTAAAGTAGACACTGATTGCTGTCAAACTTGTGTTTTATTAACTGCCCAGTTCGCTTTTATTCGAGTGCGATTTTTGCTCTTTGCTAGTAAAGAACGAAGCAAGACCAAGACCAAGACTGAAATAGTGAAATATTTTCATGTTTTTTATTTCGAACGGAAGTTATAATTTTTAGCTTAGTCTTGCACACTTGGTCTCGGTCTTGCATATTCGGTCTTGGTCTAGACTAAGACTGCAAGACCAAGACTGATTTTGCTTATCACTACTCTGCTTATATCTCTTTTCTCGTCGCGACTCGGGCATAAAACTTTTAATATTACGCGAGATTCGTTTAAATATTTTAAAACTGCTGCAGTTTTTTATAGAGATTATAGGCATTGATTCATCATATTTAAATGAGTACGTCGATGGATAAACGCCTTTTCTATCAGAGAACTAATAATTAATATATGATTCGTGATCCGATATCGTTATATAAATTAAGCAATATACTATACATAACTGTGCGGTATGATTATTAATATTATACTGTATTTATTTTGCTCAGAATACACCCACTAGATTTACTTGTTTTTTTTAACTTTCACGATATAAGGTGATTCATGTAACCAAATAGAGAAATTGTTTGAAAACAAAATATTTTTAACTATATGTAAATATACTATAAAAAATTAAAAAAGAAGTAAAATATTGCTATAAAATATACTTTATGAGAGAGATCAATCCATTCTGCTCATTAAGTGTTCAGCACTTTTTGAAACATATTTTTCGTTACACGAACCTGAATCTTCCATTGTCGAATAATAAATTTTTCTACTATCGCATTATAATCGCAACAATGGGTACAATACTAGCGGTCAGTTACATAATATAATAGGGTACAAATACATTTTATTCTATTCCATTCAGAGACTTCAGCGCCACTACATGTCATATTACTGACAACTGTTAAACAGATTGCCACCGGATTACATTTGTTTTTTCTGAATGTTATTTTCTGTAATGAAATTGTCACAATTTTTTAATGAAAACTTTAATTTTAAGATATTAACTTAGTTTTCGTCATTAGAGAGAAAAATAATCTCCCAAATGTCGTATCAAACATTAATTTTCATAGAGTATTAAGGGAGATATTTCATACCGACAAAAAACATCTTTGAGAAATAATATACATATACCGATTAAAGCAGCTATTAACTATTATTTCTATATATTTTTTTGTGAACCGAGCTGGGTAGAGTAGTGGTACAGCACTAGACTCGCATTCGGGAGGTCCGGGTTCGATTCCCGGCGGGGGCAGATGTGGCTGGGACTTTTTCCTACTGCCTTTCGCCGAGAAACGGTAATTCCTGTACCGGCCATCTTGATTGAGGTTTTCCATGGTTTCCCTCAATTAATTCCAGATAAATATCGAGGTGGTTCCTTATTTGAGGCCATGGCCGATTACCTATCAAACTCCTAGTTCAAAAATTACCTACCTTATCCTAATTTCCTGTAATTCCTTCATTCGCCCATTGCTATTATCTAAGTTGAAGTTTAAGAAATGTAGAAAAAACCGGGAAGTGGGAAAATGAAAAATAGTAATGGTGCGAATGGCGTCTGTTATGACATAAAGTCGAGAAACGGACGTTAAACGCATTATTATTATTATTATTATATATTTTTTTGTTCTAATTTTTTTCAAAAGGAACAATAATTAATAATTTCAGAAGGGAATATAAACAAAGCAATAATTAATATTTTCATTAATAATATTGACTCTACCAACAGTAATATACTATTAAATAAAACGAAACTACTTGCGTTTACTGTTCAAAATATTTTTTTATTTATAAAACGTTTCTACCAAATTTTTTTTTGGTCCTTTTCAATTGAAAAGGACCAAAAATTTGGTAGAAACGTTTTATAAATAAAAAAATATTTTGAACAGTAAACGCAAGTAGTTTCGTTTTATTTAATTAATATTTTCGTTGTTATTTGTAGTCGGTGAGAATTATGATCTACCTAATCAAAGATATATCCTGAAAAATAACGAATGTGAGAAACATATATTTTAGAACAACACGCAAAAAAACAAAGAAACATTTTGTAAATAAAAGTGTTTTCATAAAGTCTGTAGATTTTAGTTTTACACAAACATATTTTATAAAAATATATGTTTCATATATTACTTTAACATAGTAGGGTAATAAATTTTAAAATGCTGCATAATGTATTTCTGTGCGCCGTAGCCACTTCTGTGCTTATAGTCAAACACAATCCACTTAATAATGATGTCCGTATCGATTTTTTGTAATCGTATTGACAGCTATGAGGGATTTATTTTTATACAATTCTTAATTCTCATCAATTCAGAAGATCGTACACATTGCAATTTTTTATAGTACAAAGTTTCACATTACCTATAACAGAGCATTTTTATTTGAAGGCTGTCAAATACGAACATAATCAGAAAGAAATTATAAAATATAATTTCAACTAAAATTACGATTACACTTTAATGGTGTGATTCTATACATTTTTTTTAATTTAAATATTTATAGGTGTTTCGACCTTTTGTTATTAACATCCATTTTGTACTTTAAACATAACAGAAAAAACTCGTGAACAACTGAACCGATTTGAAAAACTATTACTGTTTATTGTTTTTCTTAGCGAGTTGAACCGGCGATATATTATTACGTTACAAAATGGGAGTGAAAAAAGCGATTTGGAAAGCTGGGACAGTATTCTGTAAATTTATATTATATAAATATGTGAAGTTGTAAAAAAGTTTATAATTGCTGAAATTTTTACACGTTTCTATATAACAAAAAAGAAATAAGAAAAGCTTATTTAAAATTTATATCGTATTAGCGCTTTCGATAATACAGTCGTCTTCAGATACGGGAGGATGAATAAAAATTGCAGAATTGAAAATTAGAATTGACAATTTTAGAGCAAAACATGATCTAGAAAAATATACACAAAATGTAAAAACAGAAACGAAGAAGCAATTAACGGATTTCTTTAAGTAAATATTGGTGTAAGATTTTTTGTTTTCTTTTTTTATCATCTATGTCGAATTATTACTTATGTCGAATAATACATACATATTTGCTGTATTTTTATAGATCGCTATAAGTGAGAAAGGCCACTCCTGTACCTCCCTAAGCTAGAAACCTCCATAAGCGAGAAAGATTTGGCGGTCCGTTGAACTCTTGCTTATTCAGGTTCGACTGTATTTGTATTCGGGAATTATGTACAATCTAACTAAACATGATATGTGTTCGTCCCGCTTTAGTTCAACACATATGGGCGTACCAATAACACCTACGTATTTACCTGTTGCCAATCATTAACATGTCCGACGCCAATCAGTACGAAATGCTTCATACATATAATATAGACGCATATATAACATTATTATTCTATTTTCTGAACTTTAAAGAGACTGTTATACGTGTAAATAATAATTTATCACTGTTCATTTAAAAACTGAGGCTTCGGGAAATTTATGTTACTGATCGCTGTTTTTTGTTCCACTTTCTTTTGATCATTATATCTCATTACCATGATTTTTAAAACCTTTTTAAACGCCTTCTCATTATAAACGATACCAGACTATGCGAGTTGTAAGAATAGGACCGTACCGTTAAGGCTGTCGGAACGCTCTGAATTTAAGCCAAAAATAGAGCTTCGGCTGTCAACTGATTGTAGACTTATTCGTCAATATTCTGCAAAAATTCTTTCTCTGTAAGGAAGATAAAGGACAAATCTAGGTCTCTAATGGACTACTTTTGTAATTTATGTACGATTTACTAGAAAAAAGTTGGCATTAATTGTGCTAAAAAAACACACGTTTTCAATGTCACACTGCGACCTTATTCGTACTTATTTCACAAAACTGTTCCATTACAAACCTAAAGTGAGCCTTCCTTTTTCGGAAAAGTTTTTTAAATATTAGAAATATTTCCAAAAATTAGAGTAATCAATTGACAGCGACACCCTTGCAATAGCATCTTTTATCCTCGTAGTTGGCACCAGCCAAAAATTGAAATGTGCGAATGATTGGAGCGAGACAGAGCTAAAGAAGGTCACACCCACAATATGTTTTTGACTACCTCGCCCCTTACCGCTGGGTCACAGCACAAAGAAAATTCAGAGCGTTCCGACAGCCTTAAGGTGATTTATCCCTCAGATCGTAAAATATGCTCTCGGGAAATTTTGAACTGTGGTCGCAAAATTCATTTTATTCCTGTTGTTATTAGCTGCGATTAAGCATTAAGATTCACAAAGTTTGGCTTGCTGCCTAATTTTTTTTTTAATTCAATATTTGGGGCGAAAATATATGTAAGTATATTTTCGCCCCAAACATTGAATTAAAAAAAAATGATATTTGTCAATACCTCTTTACAGCACGTCACGAGATTTGGAATTACGAGAAGGCAAATTTTCCTTTCAAAACATATTTTCATACCGTACCGATTGTCAAACTTTTGTAAAGTGATAAAATATATATAATTGTTAAAATCTATATGGATTGAAAGACTTCAATGGTACGTCAGGCGGGTAACCCAAAAGAATAATTGCAGATTTATATTTTTTCTGTGAAAATTTTCTTTTATGATGTTGAGAAACTGTACAGAAGTCCAATAATATTACTCAAAATTGCAGTTAATAAAACAATTTGTTTATTGTCGTTGTGTTTAACATTTAACATTAATAATATATAATGACTGTGATCTAAATTGGTATGTAATTATGACATTGAAGAAAGTTGTTATTAAGAACATAAGTAATAAGAACGCTTTGTTAGAAAGTAAAAATAATTCATAGAGTAGACTGGTCAGTATGAAACAGAAATGACAGTATGGTATGATAACGCTGGGGGAATTTCGAAAAACGTGCCTGAATAACAAAATCTCGTTTTTGTATAAATCTTATTGCAGAAATAAAATCGTATTTTGCGATATTAGAATTATAAAGATTTAATTTTTAATATTAAAGTTCATCTTTCAGAATTAAACGGTAACTGACAGGTCGCTTTTGGAAATTACTGTTTGATTGGTAGTTTCGCATTTTTGACTTTACGTATTAGTGCGAAATGGGTGTTTTTAATAACGCCCTACTGGCATGAAAAGCATCTATTTTATAGGGGGTGTGCAAAATTTTTTTTTATATATTTTAATGTCCATTCATAGACGGAGGGTTGTCATATATTGGTATATTTAATTATCTTTAGTTACGTACAATTATCTAGATCAGAGGTGCCCAATAGGGGCGGTACCACTCTTAGGGGATGTCGGAGTTTTCCTAGGTAGCGGATTCCCAGCCAAATGTAGGGCGTTGAGGCAGTCAAGAGGGGCGGAAATTATAACATTTCTTTTTTTTTGAAAATGTTTATAAACATCATTTCAAACTAAAAAAAATGTTTTAGAAATTTTTTTCAGAAAATTAAAAGTTGTTTTTTTTACTGTCACTTTTAGTGTAATACTGATTAAATATGAAAAATATGTAAAGTGCCGAAAAGTTTTTGTTAATAATTAAAATAATATCTTATCTTCAAAAAAAAATTTTTTTTTATTTTTTAAAAATCTTTTCTTCCAATTTTTTTTTGACAAATCTACATATTTATTGAAAAGATATTTCATATAAAATTAACTATTATTGACTAGGTCCGCGCTGAAATTTTTTCTTCTTCTAAAGGGCTTGGTGGTCCAGAAAAGGTTGGGAGCTTATGGTCTAGATTCTAAAGTTTCTATAATCAACTAAATCTATCTAGTTATCATACTAATATAATATTAATACTTCTATAAACACTTTAATATGTGCATATTTGGTATACTTCATAGTTACGCTGAACAGTTGTTATTTTTAAATGTTTATTTCGTTTGTTTTTTTCTTTTTTTTTAATTATGACATTATTATAACACGAAAACACAAATATATTTTAATAGAACATGGTATGCATGTATGAGTGCTAGTTATGTATCAGTGTATATGTAAGTCATATGGGCATATAGTCATTAGTATTACATAACGTATTAACAATGTTTCTCTATAGACCTGGAAGGTGTAAATAATCTAAGGAGCCCGGAATCGTTTCATTACTACTTTCTTCGGGCCATAAAAATATAATCATAGATAAATTTGTGTTGTTTTAATGTAGAATAACACGACAATCGATTAGAGACACAGTAAATATAAAAAAAAAACGGGTCGCAGTGCCAAAACCCTGCCGACAATATAGTGTATTTGCTTGTATAGGGCCGTGTGGTTTTATACTTTTATTATGTGAAATTAAGTTTGTTTTTGGGCAAAATAAAAAATTTAACCCCTTAATACACCCCTTAAAATAACATTTTTTTCTTAATTGTAATATTATTATCAATCTAACGTCTACACCAAATTAAATACACCCTTCAATAAATAAGTCACTATCTGCAAACTAGTGTTTTCATAAAATTTGTAAATCCGGTCCTGTCGGGCCGATTTTATTAAAATTGTGGGGAAACTTTTTGATCACTACCAAAGGGTTAAATTTCAATTTTGAAACGATTCGGAGAATTTTTTCGGTATTTTGGGGCCCAAAAACAGTTTTCAACCCCTAAAAACTACCCTTAAAATAGCCCGATTAGGCCCATTTTAAATAGGCTTCTTGCGGTGATGGATTTCAACTTGTGGCCCAAATTTCGTTGAAATCAATTAACTCTTTCGAAAATTATCGCGCGTATATATATATATATATATATATATATATATATATATATATATATATAACATTTTTAAAAATGGTGCCAAAGTGTTTAGGAGGTTATGAAACGTCCAGAAATTTTGGTCCGACCCCTAGGTCCCGCCATCCGACCGACGCCAATAGTGTATGTTGCCATATGGCAAATACACTAATAATTTTAGAATATTTCAAACATCAACAACGCTTCGAAAGCACGCCATTAGCTAATAGCTGATTATGGTAAACTGTTGTTGGGTTGCACAAAACATTGTCAAAAATGGGATTTGACAATGACCTTAGATTGTAATAATATATTTACAGTTTTCATACATGCAAGAGCAGTCAAATGTCGTATTCAAACTCCCTGTCATGTACAACATTAGATTGTATTCACACAAAAACAAACACTTGATCTACACAGAAAAAGATCGTTTTTCAAGTCAAATTTTGATCAAAATGCATAGAAAAAAATGTCGTTTCGAAGTAAAAATTAAGCAAAAACTTATGTTAAATTCACGTATACACAGGTTAGAAAAAAGATCGAACAGAACCTAATTAAAATTCAACAATACTTTTCTTATGGAGAAATATGTGTTCGCAACCTAAGGTCATTGTCAAATCAAATTATTTGACAATCCTTTCTGCAACCCAGCATGTATATTACCTACTTTCATGATTGGGTTAATACGACGAGCTGTGATGTTATGCTAAAAAAAAATAATGAGAGCCTGAGTGCCCAGAATTGACACTTGTCTTTTTGAAGAGTGGTATCGTTTAGAGAAGACAATAGCAAAGTGGGGAGTCTGCGTTGTAAGAAGAGTGGGGAAAGCGATTTGTAATTTCAGAAACAATCATAGACGGTAACTATAGTGTTAATGGTGCGTCTCG
Source organism: Venustoraphidia nigricollis (assembly GCA_034508555.1). Lineage (NCBI taxonomy): Eukaryota > Metazoa > Arthropoda > Insecta > Raphidioptera > Raphidiidae > Venustoraphidia > Venustoraphidia nigricollis. Next base: position 474,610 of record JAVRKA010000013.1, read on the forward strand.
AGTAGCAATAAATTAAATGACCATATTGATAGGACCACATCGTGTTAGAAAACATAGATTCGTCCGACCCGAAACTCGTTTGTGCGCAGAAATGACGCTATTATCTTCTCTAAACGACACTACTCGTGGTATCGTTTAGAGAAGATAGCATCCAGGTGGGGAAACTGCGTTGTAAAAAGAGTGTGAAAAGCGATCAGTAGCGGCGTGATTTGTAATTTCAAAGGCAATACAGGCGTTGTCTGTACTATCAACGGCGCGTCTTGAGTAGCAATAAACTAAAAACCCGGGTCGCAGTGCCAAAACCCTGCCGACAATATAGTGTATTTGCTTATACAGGCAGTGTGGCTTTATTACGCGAACTTAAGTTGGTTTTTGGGCAAAATTAAAAATTTGACTCCTTAATACACCCCTTAAAATTACAGTTTTTTTAACTACATCATTATTATCGATCGAACGTCTACACCAAAATTAAAAACACCTTTCAGGAAATAACTCACTATCTGCAAACTAGTGTTTTCAGAAAATTTGAAAATCCGGTCCTGTCGGGCCGATTTTATTGAAATTTCAGGAACACTTTTTAATTACCATTAAAGGGTTAAATTTCAATTTTGAAACGATTCTGAGAATTTTTTAGGTATTTTTGGGCCCAAAAACTTTTTTCATCCCCTAAAAACCACCCTTAAAATTACCTGATTGGACCCATTTTAAATAGGCTTCGTGCGGTGATGGATTGCAACATGTGTGCCAAATTTCGTTAAAATGAATTAACTCCTTCGAAAGTTATTGCCCGTACACATATATACCTATATATATATATATATATATATATATATATATATATATATATATATATATATATATATACATATATATATAAACATTTTTAAAAATGGTGCCAAAGTGTTTAGGAGGTTATGAAACGTCGAGAAATTTTGGTCCGACCCCTAGGTCCCGCCATCCGACCGACGCCAATAGTGTATGTTGCCATATGGCAAATACACTAATGACCATAATCTTAAAGCCAATTCAGACTAGCCGTTCTCGGTTACGATTCACCGGTCCGGTTGGGAGCTCGACCAATCAGGGCGTAGTCGTTTCCGATTGCGGTCAAACGACTACGCCCTGATTGGTCGAGCTCCCAACCGGACCGGTGAATCGTAACCGAGAACGGCTAGTCTGAATTGGCTTTTAGGACCATATCTCGTTAGAAAACTTAGATCCGTTCGGGTCCGACCCGAAACTCGTTTGTGTGCAGAAATGACGCTACTATCTTCTCTGAACGATACTTACTCACACTTGAGAACTAGTGACTGACTTTCAACGTGTGTTCATTTTTCTATTGAAACATATTCGGTGAAATTTATTTATATGACTTACATCATGTATGTAATTTGATATTATTACACGTATACCGTGAGTATATGTGTTTTGTCAGTATTATTGCGGCAGATATCTCCGCTTATTATTATTATTGTTTCCGATCCAAAAGGTGGAATGCGGTGATTGAATGTTTATTGAAAGATCGCCTCAAAACATGTGTTTGTTTTTTGCGGTTGTCCCTAAAGCGATGAACATAATACGGACAAACAAACATTATAAAGATTTATAAATGACTAATAAATTTGCTTATGAATTAGTTTCAGAGTCTACCGTCAGATTTTGTACATACTTTATCCGTGTGAGCTTTGGAGCAGACAAATAAGAAACTACAATTATTATTATATTTTTTCTTCATTCCCTGTCAAAAGTTCGTACTTTCGATTTCGATTTTAAGGTAGATTCCACTAAAAACACGAGAGCTACTGAACGAATTTGATTGCATTTTTTACCATTCGACGACTTATTTATTGAGGAAAGTTTGGGTTGTAATAACTGTCCGCTTTAGATTCGCCTGGATGCAGTAGGATAAAATCCACTATACTACCCTCATAATATACAGGGTAAGGCACTTAAAGTGTTACAGAGCAATAGCATTTAAGCTATTAATGATATCCAAAAAAGTTTCAGACAAAAGCTGTTCAGTTGGAAGGGGGACATCGTTTGGAGACAAATACCACCCCTCATCTCCAACCCCTGCGCAGGGATGAGGATGACTTTGACATTTATCACAAATCATGATTTTTTGATAAAAAATATATGCAACATTTGTCTGAAATAATTTTTTATCCGATGTCTCCTTCAACTTCATTAAATTTTTATGCCTAAATAATGACCTTGCGCAGAAAATTACAAGAGGTAAAAGTAGTTTTCTTTGGGAAGAGTCATCGATTAAACATAAAGAACCCACCACCCCCGCACGTGGGGGGGGGGGTATTTTTGTATTTTTATTTTAATCGATGATCCTTCCCAAACCGAACAACTTTTACCTCTTGTAATTTTCTGCGCAAGGTCGTTGTTTACGCTTAAAAATGTAATGGGGTTTCAGGAAACCTATTTTAAACATGCATTTTAGGGGTTGAGAGAGGCATCGGATAAAAAATTGTTGCAGACAAATGTTGCATATTTTTTATCGAAAAATCGTGATTTGTGATAAAAAATAAGTGTTCCTATATTAAAAAAGTCAAAGTCACCCTCATTCCTACGCACGAATTGGAGATGAGGGGTGGTATTGTCTCCAAACGATGTCCTCCTTCAAACTGAACAACTTTTGTCTGAAACTTTTTTGGATATCATCAATAGTTTAAGTGCTATTGCTCTGTAACACTAAGTGCCTCACCCTATATTATAATAAATTTATGTTCGGTAAGATACAAGAGCTACTTATCTATATTATATTAAATTTGCACTATAAGACGAAGCCAGACCGGGCTGCTAGTATTTCTATAAAACAAAGTATTGTTTCTTAAAACACGATTCTTTCTTCGGTCGTATTGTGAGTTATGGATACATATACAAGTCGAAATATTAATAAAATATTTCATAATCTGTCTGAAGTCGGATGCAGACTATTGCAGATTGCCCAATTTTTTCTTTAATCACATAGCCGCGTGTTTTCATGTATCACAAAGCGTTTTTAACTGTGTACAAGTTCGTTTCCATTGTTCTATGATTTATTATTAACTATATAAATTTTTAATATGACGAGTGCTTTATGACTTATGTGTAGGAGAAAAGATGAATAATAATACGTTGATTATAATTATTAAATAGAGATTTGTAATAAATAATGCACGCACTTTTTACATTTTGTATGAAATCTGTACAAATAATATTCTTAACGTTTGTTTTAATTCGGCAATTATTTCACTCTCCTACTGAGTTTGTAGGAGTTGCGAGGGCTTAGATCTGTGATTAGTTTTTAAGAGTAACTACTGTGTGCCCAACCAAAGAACGTCTGTGCGGAAGAGAGGTGAAATTGCTAGAATTTTGAGAAACCATGTCGGAGAGGGTGTCCACGCATAGTGTGTGATGCGATTATCGACAAAGGAAAACTCTTGTTGTAAATAATTATTTATTAATAGTGATAAATGTTTATTAACATTTTCAATTCGTTTTTACATAAAATCATGCAAATCTCAATAACAAATCTCGTCAACTATATGTTCGGTCATTACGCCATTATTGAAATTGAAATTGAAATTGAAATTATTGAAATGTCACAATATGACAGGAGCGTTTTGAATAACTCAACACATTGTAGCTACAAATTGTATACATTTTTTAGTGAACTTTCATGGATCGGTTGGATAATAATTAGGCCTAGCGTCGACAGGAAAGAAATAAGTTAAAAAAACAACCGATCATATAATATGAAATTTAAGGATTTCTGTTTTTTTCTAGAACACCTTATAACAAAATTTTTTACTACGCCTCTGAGTTAAAGAACAAATCTTCTTCTAGTCTTGGGACCCATGAGCCGAGTCGAGTTTTTTACCCGACTACGACAAAGTCAAAAGGAAGAGTTCTGATTTTTGTGTATGAGAACATTTCTGAAGGCAATGTCAAATCATCATCGGTAAAGAGGTGTTAGTGTTTTGAATCTTAAATTGCTTTGTCATGCTAATCAACGGCGTTTGATATCGGTTAATTAGCATATAGATACTACTGACTGATGATTAATTAAGATGTAATTAATATGAAATTTAATTGCTACCAAATTAATACTTCATAAATTGCACAACAATAAAGCGTAACTCATTACATTACGATTTAATCTTATTTTTTTGTCTATCACTCTTTTGTATTATTTGAATATCGCAATAACCTTCCCTTGCTTATGTACAAGAATTGGCTTTATTGCCCTTGTCAATGTCACGCAGATCTTTGTACTAGAAATGACAACTCCCACGTGTTTGTAATGTATCATTTTATTGTCTTTGTATATTAAAACCGAAAAATATTTATTGCTCCAAACTATAAAGATAACACTTGTTCTTGAATTTTAATGATACATTAGGCAGGATATATTATATTCTGTTTGGAGCACTTATCCTTGAGAAATTACACAATAGGGTATTTAGACCTATTAAAAAAATGATTATGTGAATGAGATAATTTATCGAATACAAAATGAGAATTGTCGGTTGATTTATTATTTCAATTTTAAAAATAGCAATTTTTGACATGTCAAAAAACGCTGCCCGGCAACGTCAGACTTGTACTAAACACACATATACCTATACACATACGTGAATAAACACTAAACGACCCTCACTGGGACTTGTTTTTATACTACAAGAATGATGTCATAGTAGGTAACATGGCGGCTTCTGTTCTTCGGTTAACTCATAAAATTTTGAAAGATATTTTATCCTATAGAAGGATTACACATAAGCGAAATAAAACATCTTGTGAACTAATACTATGTTACGAACATTTAGAGACATTTAAGACTTTTTTAAAATTTTGATGATGATGCAATTCAATAATAATAGCTATAAATGTATTTCTTATTTCAGATACATCTGCCTGATGGGAAAGGATTTCCTGCCATACTTGGGAGATCAAGGTAAACAGATCAATGTTTATTTGAAATAGATCAAGTGCTTATTTTAAACGTGCCTGGGGAGTTTCCTGTTTAATACTAAAAAACACGAATTTGTCTCAGAATTTATGATTTATTCTATTCTTAAACTAAATGTCACCCTTGATTAACATTGAGTTTTCCTACAATAGAAGTCAGAGAATTTGACTATAGCCTAAAACAAATCAACATTATTTCGCAATTGATTCAAAATTGAAATTTAGCATTTTAGTACCTATCGGTTAAAAGGTGTTTCTAAAATTTTAATAAAATGGGCTCGACTAAACCGGATTTATAAATTGTATGTAAACGTTTGCGAATTATACTTACTGAAAAGGTTGTAGGTATATAATTTTGTGCAGATGATCAATTGATAGACCAGAGACGACATATTGAAATTAAGAAGAGATATTATTTTAAGGGGTGTATTAAGGGATTAATTTTTTATTTTCTTCAAAAACAAACAGGTTCACTGCCTGTATTAGCAAATAAACTATATTGTCGGCAGGATTTTGACACTGCGACTCGAGTTTTTTTTATCTCTAGTCTTCTTGGTGCCTTGGTAAACTTCTCTATCTTGACTATGAAAAAAACATCTCGGGAATACTTGACATTTAATAAAACTGCTATTAATAGTCAACAGTCAATAGCTGTTTACAATCTAATTTAAAGATATGAATTAACGATCAGATTTACTGCTTCTTCGTATTAATTAAGTACAATTGTATATTATTTACGACGCTTGAAATATATAACAAAATAAAACAGGGTTGCCCAGTTCTTAAGGATTGTATAAGCATTTAAAATCGCAGAAATCGTTCATACTATTTACGTGTAAATATCTCTCATAATCCCCCTTTATTTCCACTATAGTGACTGGCCAAAATGTCACAGAAATGTGTCGAGGAGGTGGTCAGCTATATTCTTTTCTTAGTCGGCTATCAAAAATCGTTTCTAATCACATTTATTGAGAGTAAACAGTAAACATTTATTACAGCTTATAATAATACATTGTACCTATAGCTGATTGTCACAACTTGATATACAAAAATTTTAAATGTTATTTTTGCAAAATATTTAGTGGCGTAAAGGCATTCATTTATTAAAATATTTTTAATTTTTATTCGAAATTGTTTATAATTTAAGTTTTTTACACTGACGACTCATAAGGTCAGTGGTTATAAATTCATAAATTTTATACAAAATTCTAGAAATTTTCATCTCTTTGCTCAAAAATTATTTAAGTTTTGAAAATTTTACTACTTTATAACATCTCTTTGGGAGGTTATTTTTTATTTTCTGCTTTTTAAAACACCCCAATAGAAAGCATTATCTACTTATTAATTTTTTTTAATAATTTTTTTCAGTTTAGTTTGACGATTATATGAAGTATTCGCAAAATACTTCCTGACAAATTTTATTCAGTTTCTAGTTCAACTGATACTACATATTTTTATTTTAAAAAACAAAAATATAAAGAGGACACTCTGTATAAATATTTATAAAGTTTTTTTCTATTATAAAAATGAAATAAATGAAACAGCGTTGTTGGTTTTTTAAATTAAATGATCGATTTCATAATTGCGTAATCTACAGGAAAATTCACGTTTTAAAAATGACCTGCTGAGAATTTTTAGTTGTAACGTGATTTCTGAATAGAGTGTATCGTACCTTACTCTGTGGTTTTGATTTAATTTTTATTTTTTAGTCATTATGTTTTTAGACTACAAAAAATATTTACTCTTAATTGGATTTAAGTGTTTGTTTTCGTGTGTTAATTATTCTAACGTTTCATAAATAGGAGAATTAAAACAACTTTTTGAATGTTGGTTTTATCTGCTTTTGTATTTTTTTCTTCAAAATTTGTTTTGCGCACAACATTTATGATTTAGTTTTCAGTTGTTCATTAGTTTATAGTTCTGAAAAAACAATTTGTGATAAACTTTTTACGATTAAAAGGAGAAAGTGTGGATTTTTTCGTCTTAAAAGAGCGTTGTTAAAGTCTTCAGTCGATTGCAACTAAATGTAAGTTTTTGATTATTATTAATGTGGAAAATTCTAATTAATAATTAAAAAGTTATTGCTTAACAATTTGAGATAGGAACTGCCACTGCAAAAAATATTGTATTTTAGATAGATGTGACGTGATATGTATTAAGCATTAATTAAGATTCCACTGTGCAATGAATTTGGTTACTATATTAATCGAGAAAAAAATATTACCAACGCTTTCAAAATTGATATTAAAGATATATTTTCGCTACCATTTAACAAAAATTCCCGTCAATTGGGCGACCACACCATTCCAACTTTAAAAATATGCACATTTGACATATTAAAATAAAATTAAATTTCGTTCACGGGCGCAGTGAAGCGGGTAACGGCTAGTAATAAAAATGATACTTGCTATATTTACAAACTATTTCGTTTCCTTGAAAAAACTGAACTTCTTAACAAAATTTAACCAGTGATAAACAGTTATATATAATATACAGTGATCAGTTATAGATTTGGAGCTAATGGCCTTGCTGTCGAAGCTCTATCGTTTATAAAAAAAAAAAAAATACTTGCTATTTGTTTCCATGGTCACATAATATGGTTTAACATCTAAAAATTAATCAAAGTATGCTTGTCAGCTACCTAAATAATTTCTTTTTGACAGATCTTTGGGCTTTGTTCCAAAGATCTGTCAAAAAGAAATTATTTAGGTTGCTGACAAGCATACTTTGATTAATTTTTAGAGTTGATTTTTTTTGTTTTCAAAATATCTCTGAAATTATAAATTTTAGAAAAAAATGTTGTTTACAAAACTTTGTTAGAAAAATAAATAGAACATAAATCGTTACGGAAAAGTATATCATTATACGAGAAAAAACGTTATAGCATATATTTCTTTTGCGCATGCGCCGATTTTCCCCAAAAACAATGGGGCTTCTCATATTTGTATACCAAATATCCTCGTGCTCACAGACTACCAGACAAACAGACGAACAGACGCACAGAGTTTTTCCAAAAATATGTTTTTTGGATTCAGGAGACATCAAAACGGAAAAATATTGTAAAATTTTGAAAAATCGATTTTGACTTAAATTAATACCATTCCCCACTACTGGGTTGGAATGGTAAAATGATAACATCTAAGCGAAATAAAAATTCTTGAGGATATGAACTTTTTAAGACAAAAATAAGAGTTAAATAGTCTGGCCACCCTGACCTTAAGCAAAGTACAATATATTTCGTTTTTTTACAACAAATTGTTGCTAAACATCATCGAGTAGCACTTTCGTTATCATTTTAAAAGTCCGTGATCCATGCAATAATTACGATATAAATAATGGAATAATCGCCACTATTTCTAGCTTACGAGAAAGGTTGCATGTTTTTTCTTCTGTTGCACTTTTTGTTCGTGTTCAGTAGCGTACTTTGTTTTTATTAGCGGTAGTTTACTTACGATAAGAAAAAAGTTTGATTTGGTTTATGTCAGTTCAACTTTATATTCAAAACAACTCAAGTGAGACATTTTTACTAGTGACTGAAATTTTGTTTTTTATAGAAAAATTAGTAGTTTCATGAAACTTCTTTTAAAATTTTGTAGTTCTACGCAAATAGCTCATTTTTAGATACGCAAGGATATTAGTACACCTTTTCTGTAGATTTTAGGAAATACGTTACGACTTTTGTTATTTTAAATAATTTTATTGACGCTTAACAACTAATTGATATATTAAATATAAACTTTTATATTAACAATTGATTTTTTATTTATATAAAGACGTTTCGACTAACAGTTTTAGTCCTTTTCAATTTTCAAAACTAAAATTAAATTACAATTGTTTAAATAAATCTAAACAAAATATTAAAAACGGTTACTAAATTTTTTTTTAAAAATATATAATCTATGGTAATTATTTATTATTTATAAACTTTTATGATAATAATACATTTAAAAAACTCGGGTCGCAGTGCCAAAACCCTGCCGACAATATAGTGTATTTGCTGATACAGGCAGTGTGGCTTTATTATGCGAACTTAAGTTCGTTTTTGGGTAAAAAAAAATTTTTACTCCTTAATACAGCCCTTAAAATAACATTTTTTTTCTTAATTGCAATATTATTATCAATCGAACCTCTATACCAAATTATATGCAACTTTCAGTAAATAATTCACTATCTGCAAACTAGTGTTTTCATAAAATTTGTAAGTCCGGTCCTGTCGGGCCGATTTTATTAAAATTTTAGGGACACTTTTTAATTACTACTGAAGGGTTAAATTTCAATTTTGAAACGATTCGGAGAATTTTTTCGGTATTTTGGGCCCCAAAAACATTTTTCAACCCCTAAAAACTACCCTTAAAATGGCCCGATTGGGCCCATTTTAAATAGGCTTCGTGCGGTGATGGATTCCAACATGTGTGCCAAATTTCGTTAAAATAAATTAACTTCTTCGAAAGTTATAGCCCGCACACATATATACCTATATATATATATATATATATATAAATATATATATATATATATATATACATATATATATAAACATTTTTAAAAATGGTGGCAAAGTGTTTAGGAGGTTATGAAACGTCGAGAAATTTTGGTCCGACCCCTAGGTCCCGCCATCCGACCGACGCCAATAGTGTATGTTGCCATATGGCAAATACACTAAAAAGATGATTGTTTATATATTATAATATTGTTTAATAGACGTTGGGTTGCATCCCATTTGAAAAATCCCATTTCGATTGATGATTTAAGTTCAAGATGACTTAAAGAATGAAATTCTGAAGGTCTCCGGAAAAAATCGGCGTGAATTTTTTTTTTAACTGAGCTATATGAATTATCATTTAGATCGCTTTGTGTGTTTGTATGATTGTTAAAAACGCGAGAATTACTAAACCGATTTGAATGCGGATATTTCTTTACAGCTGCAAATCATGAGATTTCAAAATACGGGAAGGCATATTACCATGTTGAAGTTTTTTTTTTACAAACTTATGGTAAAACCACTGACAAATTTTATGTAAAATTGAGAAACTTTTATTCGGAATATTTTCCATGAAAACACCATTTTTTTGCAATATTTCAGCGTCTCCAGACTTTCTGAACATTCTGTATAAACCGATTAAACAAATTATCATTAGGGTTAATTTACAGTAATGAATAAAGTTCTTACTTCTTATATTAAAAATAATTTCTCATATTTGAATTCTTTTAGAATCTTTGAGAAGAAAAAATATTAATTATAAGTTGACTGGCGTCTTTGTACCTTGTTAAAGCATCCAATTTAATCAAAAGCAGAGATATTAATCAGTAGTTTTATTAAATACCAATATGTTTTCTTAGACACGATTAAACATCGCTTTTGGCAAACCAATGCCATTTTAAGCAACGGAATTAGGCAAATCAGAAGCTCGATTGGTAGAATAAACGAATAACTAGCTGTTTGTAGTTTGTTAATCAGAAGATGGTTGCTAATAATCATTTTATTTGCTTAATAATTTTCAAATCTGAGACAGATTGACTTATTATTACTTCTAACATAAGAATCAAACTGCAAATTTGTTATCCCTGACATAATTTTTATGGTGGGTTCTCTAGAATATTTAAAATGATTTGATCTCAATAACAAAAAGGAACGTCACCCATCCCCCATTTTCGTAATTAATGAAGTAACATTTTGTCAAAATGGGACCCTATTAGCTAAAGTGTTGATAGCAAAAATCCGGTTAGTTCAAAAAAGAAACGCACTTGGTTTAAGGCAAATTGGTTATACATATAAGATTCGTACTTTAATAATATCATTGGCAAACTTGCTTCCATTCTGACCGAAGGGTTTGACATACTTCTTTGACGGAAATGTTTTTCAGCACCTCTTCTCCATCATCGTGTCCACGCATTTTTTTTTAAACTGACCGGAAGTTGTTTAACGATCAATTTCTTACTATTAACGCTTGGACTATATCGATTAAACGTCTTCAAGACTTTTTGTAATAATTTAAACCAGAGACTCCGAACCTTTTCTGAACCACTTGCCCCTTTATAAGTCCATCATAATTTTATCTATATGAAATATCTTTTCAAAAACTATTTTTTCTAAAAAATGAAAACAAAATTTAGAAAAATATTTTTTTCTTAAGTTCGAAATTATGCCAACTGATGTAAAGGGTAAAATTTTCGAAAAAAAAATATTTTACTATTGTTTTGGATACCCTGTTCGCGCGCACACCGAGTTCTTATTTTCAATGTATTTTATTATATTTATTTCTTAATTAAATAGGTGTGCCCCGGTTGCTCTTCTTGGCTGCCTCAACGCCCCCCATTTGTTTCTGAATCCGTTACCGCCTTCATAAAAGGCTCCAGTGTCCACTGAAAGGCAGTACCTCCCCAGTTGGAAATCTATGATTTAGATTTTAGACCCTCGGTAAGTCATTTTTCGAGCAATCTTCTTGTAAACAGATAATATTTTCATATAGCTCACAGCACGACGATGCTTACATCTTCTTATAGTTTAGTAAAATGCGAGATCGTGACTTGTTTCAGATGTCTGCTAACAATTTTATAGCAACATACCTTTAATCTGATCCGAAAGACATTTAAATAAAACCTAAAATTTTTATTTATGATTACATTGCAACATATAAATTATAATAAACAGTATTTACTAGAACGCGTATACTCTCTTCTGGTTTTTACATTTTTAGGTGGCAATTCATTTGAGTTTCGGTAATGAATTATACTAGAAATAATTAAAAACTTGTCTAAATTGTAATTAATAAAAACAAACAAATAAAAAAACTCTGTCAAATTAATTTTCGAGTCGATCTTTTTTACTAAAGTCTACTTTCAACATACTAAATAAAAAAAAAAAACAATGAATCCCCGGTTCTCTCGAGAATATATTCAGAAGTGAATACCATCACAGTTACTTATAACCTTAAAATTATTGATACCCAACCAAGAAAATATAACTCAGATATTTCCGCGATGCATTTCCGTGATATTTTATCAAGCAACACTAACAGAAATTTGAAATGGACGACAGTAAAGATGTTTACCAAACTTGTTTTAAAGCGTGTTTTGTTTCATCCGATTGAATTTACTTAAACGTGGGACATCGGTAAGCTGTTTAAAATTTAGACAGGTCATAAATTTGTGTAATTTTATTGTGTATTTAGACGTATCTAAATACTATTAAAGGATTTGACTTCGTAATAAATTTTAGCAAAAGTTAGTTGAAAACCTTGTACTAATTAATTAATTCATTGTAGTTTTGCAAATGAAATATATTGGAAAATATGTTTGCCATATTGCAATATGGATTAATTATTACTAACGGAAGCTTATGATTTATGGAAATTATTGTAAATGACTGATGAATCAGAAAAAAACAGGAATGTTGTCTTTAACTTCAACCTTGTAATTGACGTACACACAAAAAGAATTTTTTTTATTTTTATAATATCCAAAGAAGAGCAACTTGATAGCAATCGACTTAGATAGACCTCAACGTTTTGTATGTTAGGTAGGAGAAGTTCTACTTGAAGCAAATGATTATTTTCGAGCGACCATAGGAGGGAATGGCCAAAAAAAGTAGATTTTGAGATTTCGACGATTTTAAACGTTTCATAGTTCCTACACATCGAAAACTCGAACTGCGTGATGTTCAGCCCGATTAACATATCGTTCAACTGGCTGAAATCATATTTTATACTTATGAGCTATCTCATATATTTTTCATTAATTTAGTCTTCATTCCTCAATTAAAAGAATGTAAACCACAAATTTAAATTTTGTCGAAAATGGTTCCAATGAACATTTGAACGAGCGAGCGACATTTGTGTTCAGATCATAGCCTAGACAAGGAAAGGATCATAGGAACAAAACACACATACGTCGTTGATACTATAGCTTCTGTGTTCAGACCGGTCTATTCTACCTGCGAAGAGGTGGGAGACGTGTAGCTGTCAAAATTATGACTGCGTTTTGTAAATTTAAAATGCGTAAGGAGTTTAGCTTCCGTCGTGGGTCCACGAACCGGCGCATCTCTTTTTTAATGACCTATTAGTTTGTCTCCGAAAAATCCAGGAATGTTAGTTTATTGATGACCGGAAAATCGCGGTCGATGCAATTGCGGTGGTGAGCTGTACCATTCGTTTAATATCAAAGTTCTTATTAATTTTTAGGGTTCACTTTAGGATCACTCAGGTCTGTCCGCTCGTCAGTCACAGCCCATTTGTTCCGAAACTACTGGATCGATTGAGTTGAAATTTGGTACACATATGTAAGTCAATGACCCAAAGACCGACGTGTAACGTAAATAAATGAATTTTGAACATGGAGGTCATTTTAGGGAGCAAAATAGGAAATTAAAAAAAAAATTTGCAAAGTGTATCGTGTGACGTATCAAATGAAAGGGCTTGTAGTAAGAGTCTCAAATATATTTTGTAATTTTAAAATACATAGTTATAAAGCTATTTAGGAAAATAGATGAAAATTGACCATTCCCCCCCTAATCTCCGAAACGTCTGAGCTTAAAATTTTGAAAAAATAGGAAATATCGTGTCTTCCCGATAGTTTACAGAAAAAGCTTGACGAAATCTTAAGTCTTAAAGACTCATGAAAAACGGAATAGTACGGAACCCTTTTCTAGCATGTTCTACTCGCACTTGACCGGTTTTATTGAATCAACGAAATGGAATTATTATTTCCAGTTGCCTAATTTCTTAATTATTTTAATTCTTATTGCTCTATTGATCTGATCAATAGGTTGCGATAATTGGGTAAATGATGCAACGATGCAATACTGTTCTATTGAGTGTCGACTATAGTTCACTAATAATAAATATTGGCGGAAGTTATTGAATGGATTCTGAGAACTAGATCATCGCTGTCATGCTGTGTTATGTTTCTATTTTATCGGCATCAATCGATTCATACGCAACAATCATCTAAACTTATGAACGACTCACGAATATACGGGTGTTCCCAGATTCCCTAATCATATGCAGACAGACGAGAATTTTACCATTCCAACTTCACAAGTGGGGGGGGGGGATTTTCTTTTGCCGTATCAGTTAATATGCTGTCTGGAATATGGAGCAAAGGCGCTGAAGTAATATTAAAAGCCAGTTATCAGTTCCAAAATTTCACATTAGGTCTGAAGGTCGGCGATAAAATATGGTTCAGCAGTTTGCAAACAAATAATGATGGCGAACTATTGGGTGGCTTAAAGCCGCATTTAAATTTAATGGAAATCGGTTGTATTGCCTGTCGAAATGTAGAATTAGTCGATGTTAAAATTGTTACTGTAAATATTGATTTTGAAACAATCTGTAATTATGTATACACTATCGCAAAATATATAATGAATTTTTTATTTTATCCAATGTTAATATTAAAATAAATGATATAAAATAAGTGGTACTAATTTAGGTCAATATCCACTTCTCAAAATTTTACAGTATTTTTTCGTTTTGAGGTCTCCCGGGCATCAAAAAACAGAATTTTGGAAAACGTATGTGCGTCTTCAAACGGATGAGTGGATTGTAACAAAATTTTGGGAGGATATTTTTTTCGTAAATCTTTATTTTCATGAAAAATCTTATTCAAGCTTTGATGTCAATGCTTCAAAATAAAACTAGAAATATATATCATTCTTTCCATATGATCTTTAGCCAAGTTTTCAGTTTATTTGATCTAAATAAACGATTTAAAATCAGAGAAAAATGAGAAAATTAGCACAAAGAAAAATTTTCGTACAGAAAAAATTAAATTTGTTTTTTTTTGAGCAAGCCAAATTTGTCAGTATTTTTTTTAACATCAAAATGATAATTTGCCTCCCCGTAATTCGACATCTCGTGAGTGCTGTAAAGAAATATTGAATAATATCACGTTTTTTGATTTAATTTTTAGGGCCAAATTATATGTATTTTTGGAAATTTTTAAGTAAAAAGTAAAATTGTCTGAAACTTGATGCTTAATCATGTTAAAAAAACAGTAAAAAAATGAATTTTTCGAGCACAGTTAGAAATTTTCCGAGCGCATATTTTACAGTCTAATTAAGGGACCAGTTATCATAATTTTTATCCTCTACTTGTCCTGCACGCTCTATGTGGCATTCGGCATATTGGATGATCGCGCGACCTGCAACCTAGTGACGGTCCTGTAAGCTTACACAATTCATTCCGATTTATTTCATTGAGAAATATATATTAACTATTGACTAAATTAAGTACTGTTAATGCAAAAACATAATTACATGTTTCGGATTTTTAATTGAATTGCGTAAAGTTTACGTAGTTTTATTCTTTTTTTTTGTTGCAATGAGAGTAAATATGGTTTCTGATGCGATATGCATGTCATTTGAAACAGATTTTGTTTTCTATGGTTGCACATATCTATAAAAATCCGCTGTAACATTTTGAAACTATTGTCAGTAGGTATTTATCGTTCTTAATGTCCTATAAAAATAAATGTAGCATAATATTTCATCAGTAGCTGTATTTTATATAAACTTTAATGACTTTCATGATTAGAGCTCGGTACAATAAATGATTTTGCTCATATTGAACAATTGGTCAATAGTTACCTTAAATTTTTCTATTAAAACATAATTAGGTAAATTGCTGTTGATTTATTCACATAAGTTCGAACAAGTGACCTTAGTATTTGCGTAAAAATTGGCAAAAAAAAATGCATATTTCATATGAAGATCTGACATCGCGTACGTTTAACACACATGCCCTCGTTTCATGACTTTAATGTATCTGTCATACAGCATGTATTAAAGTATCAATGACATTGTCTTGTCATCCGAGGCCGGAGGGCATCGGGACGGTATAACGCATGCGTGGAAGAGCTGACCTTCACACACTAAATCTAGTGACCTGAGAATGATGTTCCTTCGCACGCAATGTAAACTAAATAAAGAAAACTGTAATTAACTTGTTTGCGTAATGCATAAGTCTGAAGACGTCGTAAGAGCGTTTTTATAAAAAAAAGCTGCAGAACAAATCCAGGGGCGGATTGAGTCATTTAGAACAATTTAAGGGAGAGCTGGTTTATATTGAATTAGCGGCTTCGCTCGGGTAACACTAATTATCTAATTGTCTATAGCCATAATAGATGAGAATCATTATCATAAAATTCTCAACGTGTATTGAATTTACGCGAATTTAATCGCTTTTAATCATGAATGTTCAAAAATCGAAGAAAAATCGAAATTGCCAAAAAACAAAAAAAAAAGTTCTGTTGATCCGTTCGCTGAAATTAGTTTAAAAATAGTATTTATTAGGGGCGGAGCTCAGCTAAGCTGCTGTTCCGCTCAACCTATGAAAAAAATTTGAAACAAAATATAGACCAATAATATACAATATACAAAAACAGTAAAACGAAACTACAAAAACAACTAAGCAGACAGTCACTAAACGTCGACTTTACGAGAAAAATAAATTCTGGAAATATTGTATGTTATGTAAATGTTATAATGTCAACGACGCGAATATGGAGCGGTGCAAAGCAATGCAATAGCTTCTTGCAACATTCTCTTAGATCATCCATCTGTGCATTAATATAGTTAATATCATTGCAATTTGATGCAGGTATACAGGTAGTGGCAGAATTTATTGATGATTGTCTTATAAAATATTTTTACGGTATCAAAAGTCAGGACATGTTAAAGACTGCGCATATTTAACAGGCATTAGCACGACCAGCACAGCACAAATATATATTAAACCAATACAAACCAGCAGAAATCAGCTACTTTTAGTAGAAATTCACAGTAAATCGCTTTAGCATGGCTAAATTAAAATTGCACACAACCGACTGACGGTTGTCGCTGGCTGCTCGTTGTTAGTTGCAGATGTTGGTCTAATGTCCGCTACTCCGTTAAATAACTTGGGTCTTTTTTATTCCGTCTTGCGCTGGTCGCCTTGGTCCATGCTTGATAAGTGTGCGCGATATTAATAACTACCGATATACATTTTTGTTTTTTGAACGTTAGGAAACTTTTCATAAAAGTTCTAAAAATGAACACTTTTAATTTTGGGGTATGTGCCGATTATCTCCACAAATAGTAGGGATCTTCCTATTTACATGTTAAAAATTCCACCAGAACTTGGTTTAGATCCGCTCGCCCGTTTGAATTGTATCGTGTTCATAGACAAACTAGTTTTTTCAAAAATGTGTTATTTGGATTGAAATGATAAAATATTATAAAATCTTGAAAAGTGAACATAGACCTATTTTAGTACCTACTATTCCCCACTTGTGGAGCTGGAATGGTAAATCTATACTTCGTAGTTCTTCGTATCAAAGCAAAAAAAATTTACACGGTTGCGTAATTAAAATTCCAAAATGTTACCCAAGAAGGACATATTAATCCTTTTTGGCAACAATTACCGTACTTGATTACAATTCGTGAATGGCTGCTAGGAAATCAAAGATGCACATGGAAGAATGCAATTTCTTCCCAATTATTACCTCTATGGTACTGTAAGCTACAACCATTCTGAGACACCCTTATAGTTTGATATAAGATTAAAGTAATTACGCTAGTGTCCTCCAATTCGTCATGGGGAATCATAATGAGCATGTTTTATATTCAATAAGTCATAGCGCCCCACCTTGAAATAATCCTCCTGGTGACAGATCGAAAGACCTTCAGCTTTATGATATGCACCGGTGTTGAGATTTATTGGCATGCATTTGTTATATTCTTAGCACATGCATATTTTGGTTGTTTTATGGTGCAGTTTTTTTCGTCATTACTTAATTTTAACCCACGACTCATATAAAAAAAAATGTATTCTTAACAACAGTGCAACAGTGTGTACTACTTTCTATAAAATGTATGCTTTACATGCGTACGCAGGCCTATACAGTGACTCATTACGTACTTGTGTGGTAAAGTAAAACAAAACGATTCCATAGTAAATCACTGTTTGTCTTTCAGAGGATTTTTATTTTAGCTCTCGATATGGGCAGTAATTTTGTGAATGATTCTTTGGTGCGGTCTACAGTTGACTGTTGTGCTGTGGCGTATTAGAGAGAGAAAGAGAAGAAAGATACAGGTGTCTACCGTGCTTTTATAAATACAGTGTGAAATTAATGTTACATATCGTTGGCGACTAATGTAAGACTAGCTCATTTTTATAACCTACTATTAGAAGTGACATTTGTTCAAAAGTAAACTGTCTAAGATGTTGAAAATGAAGTGAAAAGAAATTTCATATATTGCTGTAGTATAAACCAATACGACACTAGATAATATAATATAGCGAGTTTTAACAATCACGTAACAGCATTACAATCGAGATACATTCTACATTTTTTGCGTGTGTCTTCTATACAATTTCTGATTTTCACGTCATAATAAGTATATTTGTAATATTTTTGACAGTTAAAGTTCGGCCATATTGATTTCTATGTGGATTATTTAACGCCTACTTTGCTTCTTATATGAATTATAATTGCAACTGAGAAATATATAACTATTAAATTGGTAAAATCGCACTACGTTGTTTTACTTTACGCACTAGTGTGAAAAAACGGATTATTTTACTACCACTAAGCAGCTATTGTATGGGGGATCGTGCAAAAAAGATATTTATTTGAAAAAATTATGCAATAGTGTTGGGTAACTTACATCTGAACCGGTTCAAAGACCCGATTCCGACAGAAGATCCGTGAGAGCCGACGGATCAACGGATTCGCATAACTCAGTGAAACACTGAACACACAGAAGCACATTTTACACTTACCTATCAGTTCTTGCTTTGATGCATCTGTCAGCTCAAATGACTCATGCATCACATGTTTGGCTATGCATTCTTGATTCTATACAGGTCGTGATATGATTGACTGAACTAGGTAACTCAATGGTAGACTGCAATAACATATTCAGAACTCGGCTCTTTTTGAACCGGTTCAGTGAGCCGGCTCACATACGGGATCCAGATGCAAAGATGCAGATCTCTAAAAAGACCCGTTTTTCCTATCTCTATTATGCAACTACATAGATAGTAATTGCTCTACAAAGGAGGGTACCATTATATTTCTTAGCGCTACTGTGACGTATCCAGGTGAACTTGCACCGAGAAACACAATGAGAAGTGCAACATAAAAACAATATTATTGTTGTCTAAATTCGTACTCTTTATTAAGTCATATTAATATTTCTCTAAATCTTTGCCACACGTAATAATAACTTTTTAAAGAATAGTTCAGTTTATTGTTGTATTATATCATGGTATACTGACAAATTCGTGTCCGCTTATTGCAACATGATCGTATTATGATAAAGACGGATTTAGACTCTGCTTACACACAAAGCTATCGCCGACATCTCAGCACGTCGTCGTGTTTTGTTTTGTGATGCGATGCATTGTTTTGCAATATGTTAAAGGATGCTATGTTTTTGATTTGGATGACGATAATTTAATTAAAAAATAGGCAAATATTAGAAGATTCTTATTCGTAAAGAAAAGAAAATATTGACTTTTTTTCTTTTTCGTCCTTGGTAATTAATATAAAAATGATTTGTCGGGAAAAAAGACTTTTTTAGTAAACACTTATTTGTTATTTATAGCGACGTTTCGTCCCTTTCTTGGGACTTTTTCAAGCGTTATAACTGTAATTAAAAGGAAATATGTTTGCGTGCTCAAACAGTCTCACTTAACTGATGGTTCGCAACGACTGAAAGCGTAACGAAAATTGAAACACACCCGTTTACGGTCCTGATGATATACTTATGAGTCGGATTATCGATATTCTTCTCTCCCTTCCCTTTTATTGACGCAGAGTGCGAGTATAGACCATATAGATGTTTCACTTTTCGTTACGGTCCCTTTTTTTAATATGCGAACTGACATTCCTCTGGAATGAGAATAAGAAATTTAACTTAAAAATGTTTTAATCGCCATAAATTTAAAACTGATACAGTGATTAGATAAAAAATGGTATTTTGATTATACGTAAGGAGCTTTTGCAAATTAACTGCATCACTATCGTCATAGAGTGTGTATCAGCCTTTACTGCATTCTAAAGTAATTATATGTGCATTATTTAGCACTTGACGGTTTATTTACATTATCTTAATTAGAAGACAATGTGGAATGTACACTAAAATATATAAAAAAAATTCGCAATATGCAGCCAGACAGATGTGTCACACGGGAACATACTGTACCTTTATTGTATATTTACATATTTTCGTTATAATTATTCATTCATACACAAAAATGCTTAACTGGTTTTTAATTCATACAACCACGTATCATGAGCTAGGGAGAGAGATAGTGAGATTCGTATCTTATAGTTGCTCGTCAACTAAAACCAGGGTTTCCGAGGAAAGCAGTATCGTAATATGGTGGTGATTGACAACAGAAAACGTGCTCACAGAAGTAAATGAATGTGGTTTTCTCGGTAGCGGCAGTACCACCGTAACTTAAATAAAAAAAACTTAAAAAAAAATACTAACCTCCTTCAAAAAAATCACTAAAAAGATGAAAATAATGAAATTTTGAGGTCGGCGCCTATTTAATAAAGGTAGATATGTAATTAAAAGTTTTTGTAATGAAATTAGCTCCGACCTCAAAATTTCATCTTTTTAGTGATTTTTTTGAAGGAGGTTAATATTTTTTTTAAGGTTTTTTATTTTTTACTTTTTAGTGGTTGATTTGATTTCGCATATTTTTGAAGATTTCCCTCGATTTCTCCACGGTTCCATCATCAGATCCTGACGTGATGACTATGGGACCACCTGGGATCTATACCCTTTCAAACAAAAAAAGAATTTTCAAAATCGGTTCAGGCGTCTTTGAATAATCGGGGAACATACATAAAAAATAAAAAAAAAAGATTCCGACGAATTGAGAACCTCCTCCTTTTTTTTGAAGTCGGTTAAAAAGAGGCATTATGTTATGTCAATTATCATCATAATATTACGATCGCGATATATTACGGTATTGCTTTGTAGCCAAGTAAACAGAAAGAATCGGGTTTCCCCCTCAACGCATTCATATCTACCCGTCAACCAATTGAGTTCGCGGTTGCCCTCTAGCAACCCGTTTCCCCACTTCTGATGTGTCGTTTTTAGTTTTCGTTACGTTGCTGAACAAAATTACTTTTATCGTGCCTAACAAAGTTTCAGTTAAAAAAGAAGGGACTTACGTTAAGTCAGCGTTTTCTACCATTACAGTTCGAAGACGCTGATTTAATGAAAGTCTAATGTATTTATTTAATATGTCTATTATTGATGATTGTGACGAATACATTTCGTTCGATTCGGCAGTGCTGTCTTTTTTAAATGAAGTAAAAAATTGAGAATTGAATCACGAGCGAGCGAGTCATTAAGGTTGTTTTACGACATATTCAGTATAAACGGTCTGACCTTTTGGATACAAATTCACTACTTAGTTAAGAATAGTTAAATTAGATATATGTTAAATTGTTGTTGATTTGTTAATGTTCACACATTTTTTGACAGCGATTTGTTTTCGGTGACGGTTTGATTTTTATGACTTAATTGTAATCAGAAAGGAAATTATTCGAAAAATGCTTTTAGTTATTCCAATATTAAAAGCTTTATTGTAATAATTTACGAGCTATGCGATATGTGGTTATAATGTAATATCATAAACAAAATTTATAATTTATAACATTTTGATGTAGTTGTTCAACAGATCTTTCGTTAATATTGTTTTTTATGAAAAATTCCTATAAATGACGAGAATTAAACTTTTCTAAATAAAATAAAATATTAGATAAAAAACTTTTATAAAGGCAAGCTTTTATTACAGAATGCAGTGTACTAAAAAGGATACAAATAATTTTCAATTTTTAATAATTTAAGTTCATAATTATAAAAGCGTGGGCCGTAACTATCATAGATCTTACAACCCACGCTATTATAATTACATGAACTTAATTTATTAAAATGTATTTTTATCCTTTTTAGTACAGTGCAATAAAAGCGTGTCTTTGTAAAAGTTTTTTATCTCATATTTTATTTTCAAATTTTGGTTACGTCTTTTGGCCGCCATATTGGATTTTAAATAACGTCACACAGTTTACTGTATTCTACTTGTCTCTCATTTGATATCCATATCAAGGGGGTTGTAAAGAAATATATGATTGGTCATTTTGTGTCGGCCATTATTACTGGGTATAAAGAAAAATAGTATACATCACACGGGCAGAAAGTTGAAAGCCCTAAACTGCGCAGTACTGGGATTTCAGCTTTCTGCCCTTGTGTGAAATATACTGTTCGTTTTAATAATGTTTTTGTTTATAGACAACTTGTATAGCTTATATTTTGCAATAGATTTTTGTTAGTTTTATTCTATTTATTTATTTTTGTTTTCCTTTTTTTATTTTATTGGACACTGTTGACATCAATTGCCAAACGTCTATATAACAACGCAGAAAATAGAATTCAGTTTTTATAATATGTTTTCTGAATAAAGTGCAACAGTTTTGGCTCATTTTGTATAAAAGTTGATTATAATGTTTTGCACTATTAAATTAATATGAAACAATTACCTGCAGCCTCCAGATTGTAAATGTCTTTCTCATAGTTGAACGGTGAGATCATGGCTTGTTTTTTTTACTTACATTAGAATTTACTTGTTCGATGAACGATATTGATGTACCCACATACCTGTGTTAAATGCTTGTAGTGTTCAAAGACCAGTTTTGTTTTAATTTGGTCATCGGTCATCCTAACGTTAGTTCTGGTTTTGTTTCATAAGCGGACTCAAAAATAATACATTGCTTTTTTTACAATTTTTATTCGATTTAAATGATTTGTTAAAACTATAATAATCGGTAAGGTTGTCATGGATTTTTTTCTGTAATTGTTTTGGTCTGTTTTTTTTCGAACTTTTCCGATACCAATGCGGAGCTGCAGAAAGTATTGTCAGAAAAATTGATTTGACAATGACCTTAGATTGTGATTATATAAGCAGTCTGAATGTGGTGAAATTCCCTGTCATCTTGAACATTAGATTGTACTCACAGAAAAACAAATGAATCTACATAGAAAAAGATTGCTTTTGAAGCTAAGTTTTGACCAAAATGCGTAGAAAATTATTGTTTAGAAGCGAAAATTGTGCAAAAAACCATGTTTAATACATACCTATATTCATGCAATGCTTTTCTTATGAAAGAATACGTGAAGGCATAATCTATCGTTATTGTTAAATCATGATTTCTGACAATGCCATCTGCAGCCCAGTTTTAGACCAGTGAAATATTTTTTTTAGAATTTTTTATTTACGAAGTGGTCACAGATTCATCGAATCCTTCACATTTAGGATTTCACACACCATTCTCAAGGTTCTAGAAACCTCCAGTTCCTTCAGCTCACTGAAAAATACAACAAAACATTTGAAAGAATTAATAAGCAGTCGCGGTTATCGGTGTGTAGTATAAAAAAGTGATTAATTGTGACGAATTTCACTGGTAAATCGATTGAAATAAGATAATTCGCGTGACAGCCATCAACATCAATAAATAATAACAAGTTCGTATATAAAGCTCGCTACCACTTTATGTAATTATTGATGTGTGCAGACCACAGAAGTATAAATTATCGGTTTATTAGTTCCGCCACTGTACACGAATGCGTGCAGAGCGCGAGCATCGCGATATCTCATTAACGGCTGTCCTTGGTATTTGGCTGCGAGATGATCCTTTAAAATTATTGCTTGCGCTAGAGACAATTTATATACTTATTACAATAAATAAAAACGTAACATTTACATTATTATGTACAGTTAGTGTCAAAACTATACAAGCTGTATTATTTTTAAAGAAGAACTTCTTTTGGCATAGTAGGGTAAAATTCATTCTTGTGATTGAAAATGTGTCGCAATGGACGTATGTATTATAAAAACCGGTCGTGTAACATCAAGTTAAGGTAGTCTTGGGGTAGAACACTGACTTTGTAAGCGAAAGGTGATAGGTTCGATTCCGGCGGTAGGTACCATTATTATTGTTTTTGTGTTTTTACAGTATTTTACCAGTTTTATTTCTGTGTTGTGTAGTGTAAAATACACAATCTCTTTTTTGTATGACATCATGCAGAACAAAAAAGTTTGAGAGCCGCTTTGTATGAAAGTGTGTATCTTACTGATTTAAGGTACAAGATACTTGGAATGAGATACTTTAGTACCTATAATACCCCAAAGTTAGGTTAATATATAAGTATTTAAATTACTTTTAGAATTGTATTATATACTTTAAAAAAACATTGCGTTAATTAAAATATCCAAGCTGCTTTATAAGTATCTAAGATACTTTTAAATGTATCTTAGATAAGTACCAGGACTCTTGAGTAGAATCTTCTTTATCGGATGTACATACTTACAATATATGTTCAGCTAATCATTTACAGTGCTGTTAATTTTGTGCCATTTTCTAATGTGGGCGCCAGATACAGACAAATATTAGAACAAAGACTTTGCTCACACATTTGAACACATGTTTGCTGCACCAGCCAGACATGCTTTGCTGACGCTTTTAACAAACGTGTCTGCAAAGTATTCAAATAGATAACAAACAAGATGGACGACGATTTTGTGGACCAAATTTCTATTTTTATGATTTTTATTTCTTGGGTTCTTCTTCAAGTAACTCAATAAATTCAAGGGCACTTTCGTTACTGCGACTGAACAAAGCGACCGTTCTACTCAGTGATTTACGAGTAACTGAACTTTGCGCAAGTGTAGCAGGCTACGCAAACATTTGAACTTTGAACGCTTTGATGTGCGCTCCAAAAACCGACACCGAATGGCGAATTGCAAATGTGTGATCAAACTTTGAACAAATACCCAAATACCCGTGCCTCACAAGTGTTCAAATAAGTGTTCAAATATTGTTGCTGTGTCTGGCGCTGGTTTAATAAATATGACATCACGTAATTTGTGAAGTGAGACAGACATTTAACAGCGCTAATAATTTAATACAGCATAGCACCAAAAAGAATCTATGATACAAGTATATAAGATACAAAAATCTAAAATACAAGAATCTAACACAGAGTAATCCAAGATACAAGTATCTAAGATACAAAACAATGTCTCAGATACAGAATATTCTTCTGACTTATCTTAACCAAACTGTATTGAATATTAGCGCTAAGTTAACGTTAATTTATGTTTTATTGCCATATATTAAAAAAGCATTTATTTTATGTGATTTCATAATTTATAATTATATAGTTGTTATACAATATTCATTACCTCTTGTGTACTTAACATTGATCATTTCAAAACGATCAAGAATACAAAATAATCTGTCAAGTGGTGCGTGTGAACATTAAAATTTACTTTCAATTTATTTACAAGTTTCAAAGTCATTCGTGATGTTTGTTTTTTTAACACGCGCTCTTTGAATTTTATCACGAAAATATTCACGCTGTGAATTGCTTCAAATAAAGTTAAATTTAATATGAATTCTATGATCCATCTTGGCTGGTGACGTTTCCTATATGCAGTTTTTTTTTTTGGGTTTCATATCCAAAGGAACCTTATTGCTTCTACTATTTTGTGATTTTTCTCTCTGTATGAATTTGACATACATGTAGTTTAATATAACGAATGCTTTTTTTGATGTATGTAGGTGGCTTCTGTAAAATGGGATAAAAAATGCCCTGATAATCGTGGAATCATGAGCTGACGGAGTTTCATCAATCTTTAAATGGCTGCTATTTTCTAAGTTCTCTTTTGATTTCTTTGATTTTAGTCTCAACCGAGAGGCCTGTTGACGCTCTGCATAGGATTTGCCAATTTTCGGTTTGAAATTTTTGGTTCGAGTAGGCATTGGTGCTCAATTTATGTACTATCGTATATTCCTGGCCTGTGACACAATATGTTCGACACCGAAAACTTTATCGTAGAGGTGGAGAAAAGACCAGCACTTTATGACCAGTCTTTAAAAGATTATGCTAATAAGGACAAGACAATTAAATTGTGGAATGAAATTGGCAATGAATTATATGAAAAATTATATGAAAATTTGGAGTCTAGTACTGATGAGTGGATGTACCCACCAACGACGATGTCTACGTTTTCGTTTTTTTAATAATAAGCACAATGCTGCAACACAGCCAATTTGCACAGTGTCCATTTTTGACTGAGTGTATCTGCCACGCGAAATTTTACACGCCAAAAACACGCACGTGTATTCAAAAGCCGGCAACGCGGAGCGTGCAGCACGCGGCGTGTTGTACGCTCGTCTATTCCTGGCCTTAATTGTCTCGGACAAGCTGCTATATTTTCAAATACACTAGCATTCAGGCACTGGCAGGAAATTTTTAGTCGGCCGACTATTTAGTTGCATGCGTGTTTATGACCGTGCATTCACCTACACCTGTGAAATCGGCCGATTTAGTAGTTGGTGAAATAGTTTGTGTCTATGTGCGTTGACCGTTAAACGAGCGACCGAATAATTGCGCAATTAAAGTTGCGCCTATTAGCGCCAGGTCTGAAAAAAATGTATTGAAAGGAATTTTCCAATTTACATACAGAACTAGTTTTCAAAAATACCATCGATATGTTAAAAATAAATAGGTGTGCATTCCTTTTACCTTTTAGTTGTAATTACTAATTAGTGATGTGTAGTTTTTTTTTAATACACCAAGGTCAAAAATAGGTTAGATTTATTACAAATAAAAAAAAACACGTATTTCCATAAACTTGAGAGCACACTATTTGCTAGTGGCAGTAATTAATATTTAAGCAATGAAATGTACTTTATTATAGTGTATGATCAAAGTAAAAAAGGTTGATTCACATTTAAGTATTAATCTATATCAACGTTTACTAATCTTGTATCCCTTAGAGATTAGCAAAATTGTCGCGGACCTCTATTAATATAAATGAAAAATAATTTATTTATTTTTATTTTTTTAAGTGAAACTTCTTTACGCACGGTTGAGTGAATTGACAAATAACTGCAACGATGTAATCAATTTCATTAAATTCAATCCAAGTTGGATTGAAATTAAGTTTTTATATAATTCAACTTGATTTCAATCCGATTTGTACCCAACCAGCAATATGTTGTAACAATTTGGGATGCAGAATGTTCTTTGGATTTCTATGGAGATTTTAATGTGAATCGACCATTATTATTAATTGATTTTTTTACCACAACGCTTAAATTGGAAGATTATCGATATATTATGTACTTGATTCACTTAGATCACTCATCATTGTCACAATTTCCTCTTTTGGAAGGTTATAGAAATACAGTATCATCACGAAGAGGGTATAGCAGTTTTAAACCGTCATAGCTTCTAAATTACCGATTTGATTTAGTGTACTTTTTTACATTGATTTGAGGTTTATCTGAGATATTTAACATATCTTTTACATGCTTTTTTTTAACTTCACCTGTTAGGTTGTGTGGGTCAATTCTTCAATCGAAATTTTGACTAAATCTAAATAGGTTAGAATTTTTAAATTTTGCACACGTGACAATGTAATACTTTAATGTAGCGGACGCCCCAAGATGGACTCTTATCTTTTTATTCACAACTCTCTTGACGTGGGTATCAAATGAAAGAGTTTGACCAATCGAATACAATAAGCTATGTGACCCTAAATGGCGTATTTCACTTATCTGATGCGCCCTAAGATGGTGGATTACATTTTTATTCGTAATTCTCTTGACATGGATATCAAATGAAAAAGTTTGATCAGTAGAAACAATAAGCTGTATTACGTCATTGCAAACCCAATATAGCGGACGTCACTTATCCAATGCGCCCCAAGCTGGCGGATTACCTTCTTATTTACAACTCTCTTGACATGGGTATCAAATTGAAAGAGTTTCACCACCAGAATACGATAAACTACGTGATGTCATTTAAAACCCAATATGGCGGGCGCCATATATCCGATTTTTTGAAATTCTCCACGACAATATGAGGTTTAATCGTTTTTAGAATTAAATAATCAATTAATCTTAATAATGTTTTGATAGCAAAATTTTTGAAAGACTAAAAAGAAGATATCAGTAAAAAAACTTTTTAAAGACAAACTTTTATTGAAATGTGTTGAAAAGGAAATAACAATGTTTTATAATTTAGGTTTAAAAGTCACAACACACGTTTTTATAATCTAAAATATTAAAAATTATTTTTTATTTTTCAGTACATTTCAATAAAAGCTTGTACTAATATTTTTCATATATCGTAGCTCTCGTCTTGCATACCTATACACTAATGAAGGCTGTCTGGCACGTTTGAGATTAAGAACAGTTCGTTCGTAAAGTGACAACTTTTACCGACCAATCTGTATTAAGTATTAATTGTGTATTGAACGGTGAATTGGCTGGAGATTGTACATCTCCACGTGTGAACTGGATTTAAAGGAAATAAAGCAAGGACATCATTTGTTATATAATAAAATAATGTTTTCCTTTCTCCTTGCCTCTGATATGAATAAAATTCTCGGAATTATCATCACATAATATAAAGAACATTTTTAGTAAGTATAAATGTCAACTACAAATAAATTGAATTTTTTAAAAATATTTTTTGCAAACCCCTCTATTAAGTTATTTTTCATATCAGTATAGTATAGTGTTGCATGAAGTAAAATAAACGTAGTCGTGTAACCATTTCCATAGTAAATTATGGTCTAACCGCATGAGAATTGAGCGCAGTCTACAACTGGAAGTGATTTTGCTTAAAATTGAACTGTCAGAAATTTAGAAAATTAGACGAAAATCAGCTATTTTATAGGAACTATGCAAAAAATGTAGTGTGTATCTTGTTAGTAATAGGATTATGACTCGCCTGACTGTTAAAACGCGCTGTCACTCGCTTTAACATGATGTCAAATACTCGTCAAAATATACCTTCATGTACGGACAAGATACATATAAACTACTTATTTTACATTCAATAAAAGTTTGACTTTTACTTCACTGTGTCAAATAAACGGGCTGTTTCCCATAGAGTCAAATATACTGGTTTTCTGGAAAGAACTGGTAATTTAGGGTAGTATATACCTACTACTATACATATTACATGTATAAATTTAGTAAAAATTATTAGAAGTGTTTTCGATAAAAAAATATTTTGCAGTTATTCACATGTTTTTAAAAGTTCATCTTCTCCTACATTTGAACTATGACTGAGTTTTACGAATTGGTTCAGTAATTTGGACTCTATAGAGTATAGGTGCTGTCAGACAGACAAGAAAGAAAGAGCGAGCCGAACTCGCGTGGAGAGGGTTCCGTCCTATCCAGTTTTCCGTGAGAACTTTAAAACTTAGGGTTTTCGTTTAGGTTTTCCTATAAACCATGAGTGAGACCCTATATTCTCTATTTTTTTTCAAAACTTTAGGCTCAGTAGTTTCGGAGATAAGGGGGAAGGCTGCTCGCTTATTAGATATTTTCTTTAACATATTTTAAACTACACATTTTAAAGTAATGACAAATATATATTTGAATTTCTCATAAGCCCTTTCAGTTCATGTTACATGATGCACTTGAAATTTTTTTTTTATTTTCTATTTTGGTCCCCAAAATTAATTCCTAAAATCGGAATTCATTTATTTACGTTATATGCGTCCGTGATTGGGTCATCTAATTATATGTACTAAATTTAAACTTTTTTCGTTCAGTAGATTCGGAGAAAATAAATTGTGACAAACGGGTAGACAAGGGGTCCGTTTTTTCATCGGATGTACGGAGCCCTAAAATCAAATTGAATTTTTCCAGATTCACTGCATTATAAGTTCCCTATATGGTAATGTAAACTCGTCCCTTTAAATGATAGGCATATATTATGTAGTTGACATTAAAATACTTAATTGGCAAAAACTTATTTATATCGTTTTTTGCATCAACGAAAATATTACCCACTCGAAACTAAAATATAACTAAATTAATTGCGTTATTGAAAAATAATTTGGTGCCATTGAATCATTTCCTGAGTTTAAACACCAATTAATCAGCTTTTAAAAAACAGAAGTAATAAAATTATAGGTAATAAAATGTCTGTCTGTGATAATCAATTCAATCATTAAATTTCGGTTGAAGATGATATAATTTGGTAAACTGGTTTAGCGTTAAGTGCAGTAATCGAATCAAAGTCATTATACACATTGCATAATGTCGTTACCATCGTTGTATATGACGTACAAAAATCACCATTAATCGCTTCGAAATTTTTGTACCATAGTTACAAAACAATCAGTGACGCACATTTGATTGTTTGTCTCTCGTTCGACTAAAATATTCAGTTTCTCCGAGTTTACCCGAATGAGCGTTTCACCTTGCGACCTGACGGATCTGACTTATTCACTGCCTAGGAAAAAGTGTTCTCACTCCAAAAATGTTTCTTCTCGTATTTTTAGTGTATTTGCCATATGGCAACATACACTATTGCCGTCGGTCGGATGGCGGGACCTAGGGGTCGGACCAAAATTTCTCGACGTTTCATAACCTCCTAAACACTTTGGCACCATTTTTAAAAATGTTTATATATATATGTATATATATATATATATTTATATATATATATATATATATATATATATATGTATATATATATATGTATATATATATATGTGTACGCGCGATAACTTTCGAAAGAGTTAATTGATTTCAACGAAATTTGGGCCACGTGTTGAAATCCACCACCGCAAGAAGCCTATTTAAAATGGGCCTAATCGGGCTATTTTAAGGGTAGTTTTTAGGGGTTGAAAACTGTTTTTGGGCCCCAAAATACCGAAAAAATTCTCCGAATCGTTTCAAAATTGAAATTTAACCCTTTGGTAGTGATTAAAAAGTGTCCCCACAATTTTAATAAAATCGGCCCGACAGGACCGGATTTACAAATTTTATGAAAACACTAGTTTGCAGATAGTGACTTATTTATTGAAGGGTGTATTTAATTCGGTGTAGACGTTAGATTGATAATAATATTACAATTAAGAAAAAAATGTTATTTTAAGGGGCGTATTAAGGGGTTAAATTTTTTATTTTGCCCAAAAACAAACTTAATTTCACATAATAAAAGTATAAAACCACACGGCCCTATACAAGCAAATACACTATATTGTCGGCAGGGTTTTGGCACTGCGACCCGGGTTTTTTTTTACATTGCGATGAGTTGCATATTAATACATTGACCCAGTGAACTGATCTAAAATACCATATAAAAAAATGAATACCCATATACAAAGAATACAGCTGTCCAAATAAATGCTCTAGTCAACGCCGTATGCAAAGTAGTGTTTGTTTATTGTTGACTGATTGGATCTGAACTGTGTAGCTTCTGTATTACGTTATGAATGATTCTGCAATATCGCGTTTTAATAGACTCGTAACTTTTTTTTAGCATATTCTTCTTAACCACTCTACCGTGTTTAAACATATGCATAGCAACATTTACACATAGATATGGATGATATAAGTAAATATGCATAGACACTAAACAAAAGCTAAGTTCTGGGCGTTCTTTAAGATGCAGATTTAAGACTACCTACTGTTGTGAGATTGGTTCAACGTTGCGACGTATTCATAGTCAAAATATTGTACAAAACAAATTCACAAATGATATTAGCTTCGTTCGCACAACGGTTCGAAACTGTCAGCAAACTAACGACGTATGTGCTTAAGATGACAAATCCTTCAGATCGTAAAAAATGCTTTCGGGAAATAATTGCACACTGGTCGCGAAATTCATTTTATACTGTTTTTATTAGCTGTGATAAATCATTAAGCTTCAGAGAATGTGACTTCCTGTTTAAAAACTTCGGAATGTTTTTTTTATTACAAAACCTTATCAATATTGTACGTCGGTATGTCTAGAATGCTCTCATTAAATTCCGTTAAAACTGGCCTTAATCACAGAAGAAACAAACGTACTAAACGAAATGACAGCCAAGTAAACGGAACCTCATTTCCTTCATTCGCTGGATTATTTCAACATTTATGTCGACATTTATTTTTTAGGTAAAGTAGGTAGGTTAACTACTATGAATATCGAGCATAGAAAATATAAAAATGTGTGAAATCTATTGTTTTGATTTTTTCTGCAGTTCCGAATGCCGACAGCAGATAAGTGTCTATTTAAATTTTGTGCAACGGAGCACCTCTTTGCTTTGAAGCATTCTAATTATTCCTACCGCAGTTTTAAAATGAAAACTTTGTTTGTATATACATTTTTTCGATCTCTGTAAAATGCTGTTTTAAAAACTTTAGATATTTTCAAATTGCATTAATAGGAAATTATTTTAATCAGTTGATTGACGACTATACATTGAGTGTCTTGGCACTTCTTTTTATTAACTTTTGTGATTCTGTCAAACAAACAAAACAAAATTGCGACAAAACAAAACAATGATGGATCTAAAAGATGGCGTAGACAAAGATTAGATCATATTTTACGAAAAGAGGTTATGTTGTCTGCATACCTATGAATAGGGTGACTGCTATATTATTCTTTGTGTGATTAGCCTTGTCACTTGTCAGTTATTGATTTATCTTTGAAGATTATCTCTAATATAAATAAATAGCTATTAATCAAAACGATGCTAAATAATTACGTTTGTAATAAACTTACCATCGGAAAATATTGTGTGTACAATGTACATACATTGAACAGGTGATTCATGGAGTCATGAATCTTTGTTGGGATCGTAATTATCCACATAGCTTCAATAGTCGTTAATGGTCTCAGTTGTTGATCGTCTAGTTTAACATCTACACTCTCTTTCACATTACATATAACCAACCATTTTCACGTTTCAGCTTATACAACTGAGGCACGCATGTCCTTCATGAAAGCTTCCATTCCCTTTGTACCACTTAGGATATAAATATAAAAAATTCGTCAACCCATATGTCATCGAACCTTATCAAGTTTCGTGTTTCTAAACTCAAGCAGCTTCGAAAAAATCCTATTTTTTCAATCCATTTCTTCATGCTTTTAGGGCTTGAATATCGAAAAATCCTTTCTTGGTAGGTGCTTACGTCATGGAGGAAACATACTCTAGACTTAAGAGTTTTGGCTGGACGTTGATGAGACCAGTTCGCTAAAAAGCATAACTTGGTGGAAGTAAGATTCTAATGTCACTTAATTTGTACAAAATAATTCATTTCACAGACATGGAAATCGAGGAGGATATTTCTTCTATGACATAAAAGAGAGGATATTTAGAAAATGGAACTGGAAACTCTCATAAAAGATACGACGGAAAAATTTATAACTTATTTTTGAAAAGAATTGCTTGATCTACAATTTTGTTTATCCTCCGATCGATAGGATGCAAAATACTCAGTCAAAATAGGTTTACTGACATTTGCCTCTTATTATACTTTTTTAGGTAGCATGATATCGATGGTGACTTTTGACATTTCATTAATAACGACTACATAAAAACGAATACACAAATCCAGTTTGCTGAAACTTAGCAAGGAAATGCCTAAACTATGTGCTATTGGTATAATTTATAAATTGCTTTGATAAACAAAGTACGTACTGTTAGTTAATGTTGAAGCGGTAATAATATATAACCGCGACAGAGGTAAACAATAAATTTTCTAAACAGGTATTCAGTTGACAGTTTTATTTGAAATAATGTGCGTATTAAATAGCATTTGATTGGTCTAGCGACAATAAACACGTCCTAAAACGCACAATGATTGGTGCATAAAACAATTTAAATTGACAATCATTTATTAAAATCACGCTTCGAACTATGTTCATTGTATTTTATTGCATTTATGCTAATTTCTTAATTTAAAATCACCATTATAATTGAAAAACCGGTTTAGGTCAGACCAGTGGTGATCAACCGTTTCATGGGAATACTCATTGATTTTTCAGTAGACGCTACTTTGACTAATTTTGTACAAAAAATTATATCTCTATGTATAGCTACTTTGTGTTGATAGATACTGGATCTGAATCTTTTAGATGATAGGCGCTCGACGACTAAATATAATATATGCGTCTATAATTACTAATGTTTGACAAATAGTAATACAGTGTTTAAAAGTTGAATGGTATTAAAGTTTCTTTTATTTTTTTAATTGCCGTTTACTTTTTTTAATTCTTAATACAGTTACGTAGGTACATATATTTTGTATTAATTTGACTGTCTGGAATCTCAGTTTGTTTGTTCATCTGAAAATTTATTCCGTGATTACGACGAATTACGTTGGCTAATTTTAACAATTTTTGGCTTAGTCTTTGAGTAAATTGAAAGATGTGTTTCAATGATTTAATGAAATACCTTCCATAGGTTGAAAGTAATTCAAACTTTCATAAACTCAAAATATGAAGAGAAAACAAACAAATAACTGTTAATAGGTATAGTTTTACTTCAAATTCCTGTCACCTATGTGCAGGTATAATAGAATAAGTTGAAAACGTCAAAGCGGGATTATTAGTGTCAAGTTTCCACCACCTTGTTCTCTTATTGATGCCATTAAAATGAAATAGTTTGTAAGACAGGATATGGTGAGATTTATGAAATTTCGATCGTTAAAATCCCCCTGAACATCGAGAAAGTAGGTCTGGATTTTTTAGGTCTGCATCAGTGTTGCCAGATTTTTTTCTTGTCTAGTCGGGATTCTGGAACTTTTTGAGTGAAACAAGCGGGATTCTTTCGTCGAAAGCGGGACATAGTAAAAAACGTATATAATCAGAAGTTTTTAAATATTTATCTTTTTATTTGAGTTCAAATTACGTTTACGTGACAATAGATAGGAAAAATAGCCATAGAAAATGTATTTTAATAAAAATGTATTTGAAATCAGATTTACCCTATCGTTAAATAGTTGAGTCTTATACGTCTCCTGAATAAAAAAAATAAAAAAACGGAAATCAAAATCAAAAAAGTTTTATTCATTAGAAAAATATGGCGTTTCAAACAATAGTCTGAGGAATGAGTGTTACAAATTGCAACTTACAATAAGAGAATAATTATTTACGCACGGTCGAGTTATTCCCGAAAAGCGGGACATTTAATTTTGATTTAAAAATCGGGACGTCCCGCCAAAATCTGGACGTCTGGCAACGCTGGTCTGCATCCTGTTGAAGCATATTTGATGCAGTAACTAAAATTAATGCCAGTTTGAATGACATGACGGTCTACGAAATCCAATTACGTTAAAATTCGTTCAATTAAAACAAGGAGGAAGCGAGATCTAATTATTATTCACAGAACAACAAATTCAGATTCGGTTTTCATCCTATCGAAGCATTGATGTTACTTCTGCGTTTTTCAAGGTTGTTGTGCACATAATTTCACAACTTCAGTGACGCCTTTAAACATTATTTTGTGTAACGTGATTGAGTTCACACGCTATTATTTGTACAAATTGCTTCGTTCTGCTGCTGCCGAATAACAATTTCATAATTTTGTAATTATATTAAATTTTAAGCCTTTTATTCTTCGTAACTTACAATGACATTTATCAATGACGCATTATTGATAATTGTTTTCCACATTATTTTTAATCGAATATGCTTACGTAACGTTAAAACTTTTTATTTTAAACTATCTTTTCCTTGAGTAATCAATTTATAATATAATTGATAATTTGTACCTGCAGGTGTTAACATTGAAATAATTGTTAAACCCAATTAGTACATCAGTTGCTTTTAAATCTTATTAAATACGCATATTCAACACAAATTCTCTGCACGATTGTGGTAATGTGATTCCTTCTTCTGCTAAATAAAAGAAAACTGGTTATTTTTACATAAGAAATTCGAGGTTGGTGTATTTGGCGCGTTGAGAGCAAAATTTTGGTAGGCAACTGAAGTTGCGCGCCCATATTTAACGAAAATTTGACAGTATGATGAGCCTCAGACTGAAATGACAGATAGACGAAATCAATGCACTTGAAATTACATAATATAATAATAATAATGCGTTTAACGTCCGTTTCTCGACTTTATGTCATAACAGACGCCACTCGCACCATTACTATTTTTTCATCTACCAGTTCCTATTATTTTCTACATTTTTTACAACTTCAACTTATGTAATAGCAATGGGCGAATGAAGGAATTATAGGAAATTAGTATAAGGTAGGTAATTTTTGAACTAGGAATTTGATAGGTAATCGGCTATGGCCTCAAATAAGGAACCATCTCGATATTTATCTGGAATTAATTGAGGGAAACCATGGAAAACCTCAATCAAGATGGCCGGTACAGGAATTACCGTTTCTCGGCGAGAGTCAGTAGGAAAAAGTCCCAGCCACATCTGCCCCCGCCGGGATTCGAACCCGGGTACCTCCCGAATGCGAGTCTAGTGCTGTCACCACTACTCTACCCAGCTCGGTAAATTACATAATATACTAGATGATTATAACTTTTGTTTACAACCAACAGTCGTTTTAAATTATTTGAGGTTATTTTTTTGTAAGCACTATTCTCAAACTTTTTGAAGATTTTATTTCAATAAATTATTAGCACGTATATCAAAAATTAATTTTTAATTACTCCAAAGAAGTATAACTTCAGACGTACGTACATAAGTACATGCACCCACTTTTTTGGACCTATTATTATTTTAGACAATAATGATTTTATTTCCAAGCGTTCATAGTCTATAATAACCTAAATTTTATTATTATTTTGGAATATAAAGTATTGAGTATACAGTTAATACTTTCTTCTTTTATTGTTATATAAAATAAAATAAATAATAACAACTAAGTACCTACTTGATTCTATAACTATTTCAACAGACAAATAGAGAGACGAGAAACATGTTCTCCCATCATATAAAATATCCTAGAACAAAAAACCCACAAAAAAACGAAATTAGCGACACGGGTCCCGTTTTATTTTATGGGTCTTATAAGTATTGATTAACAAAACTTTT
This sequence comes from Venustoraphidia nigricollis, assembly GCA_034508555.1. Taxonomy (NCBI): domain Eukaryota; kingdom Metazoa; phylum Arthropoda; class Insecta; order Raphidioptera; family Raphidiidae; genus Venustoraphidia; species Venustoraphidia nigricollis. Next base: position 511,440 of record JAVRKA010000013.1, read on the forward strand.
CCATTTTTCGAACGGTATAAATAATTATACCTATTGATAACACGGAGTCATTGTATGTTATTTTAATTGCAGGAGCAAACGGTAATAATTAATTAATTATATGTAATTATTATGTTATTTAAGTTGAACGCTCGCTTACTATTTGTCACAACGTTATCTGATGCATAATCTTAACTTGCCTTACGTTCTATAAATAACATACCTGAATGTGTAGGAATTCAAAATAATAATTAAAATTGATACGATAATATGTGTCGGATTAATTGAATACCACGCCGGCGCCAATCTAATGCTAAGTGAAGAAAATTGATCCACTTCAAGATAAATATAATCTTTATTTATTAACTTTTCAGCCCGGCGGCGTCCGAGTAAAGTTTGTTTTGGGTATCGCTGACTTGCTTTACATTTTCGCTCATTGATCATCCCCATTTCGTAGTAGCGTAATATAGGAGATGGCTTGGTATAAAATGTAAACGTTTGATATAGTGAAATAATTTTTTAAATCTGTTAAGTAGCTCCTGAAATTATCTGCCGCAAACAAATATACACATTTTTCAACTTTTCCATATTGGTGTAGATCTAGTAATGTTGCCATCTGTCAGAAAAATTGGTCGATTAATTACCAATGTTATCGAAGATACAAAAGTATTACGACACAACTGCGTGTTTGTTGGTCAGAATCCTAAACTTGTCGAACTGTTTGAATCCGGTTTTAGCCATTCTAGCAGTTCTATAGGAACCTACATCAATAAATAATAATAATAGTATTTATTTCGCATCGAAGAATCAGAATTTGACCAACAAACAGGCAGTTGTGTACAAAGAGTTCTATATTGCCGACATGCGCTTTAGGACTCCATCAGAATCAGTTCAGAACTTCTAAGCAAATACACCTTAGATCTAGGGAGCTACAAACGTTTTTATTTCAGAAACTGCTGGACCGATTTTATTTGGCTTGGTGAAAAATGGTTATGCTCGTCGTCGCCCTGGATTTCCCATATTCTGTCTATATTTTTTGAAGTGAAACTTCTTGTGATACCTCGCCGCCTAGGGAATAAGATGAATGAAATGAAAAACACTGCAGACTATAAACAACGGCATTTTATTATCTACTCAATTTTTTTAAATACCTGTACAATGAGAAATAAAATAAATTAAGTCGCAAAAGTAAGTTTATATTATTCATAAATGATAATACATAAGACGTTTCACTTCTGTCGCGTGTACCGCGACACATACTTTTTTGTTTCTATTTAGTGAAGACTGTTTTTCAATAATAACATTTTTCTGAGTCCAACTGTAAATCTAGCTAATTAAAATCTGTCCTTAGGCGCTTTCTTATTTGTCTTCCGATTGATTGAAAATTACTCGATTGCGCACTTCCGGTTCGATTTCTCATTATAGGAAAACTTTACTTTGTTTTATTATATAGTCGAGAAATTGTGCTACCGTAATGTGCAACTCTACTTATCATATTTATTTCGAAGTTGTTTATTTAATTGCAATATGTTATCTCGAAAACAAGCCAAGGGGGTTATTCTTGACCGGTTATGTTTGAAGACAAGTACACGTTCAAGGATCGGGTTTTACAGCTTTTTGTTTTAGGAATTATATAACTTAATATAAAATTTATTTGTTGGGAAAAAGGACAATTTAAGTAAACACTTATTTGTTAATTTGCGACGTTTCGTCCCTTTATTGGATGTATTGTATGTTTGATTATAATATGTACGGAGGGTTTCTGAAATCATATATCACAGATACCTATACTTAAACTTAATTAAACAAGTAGTATCGTGGGTGGTAGTTTAATCGCAGTGCCTGTATACAGTTCTTAATTTATAATTTTTCAATTGAGCAATAATAGTAGTAATTATAATTGTATTTTACCGATATGGAATTACAACTAAACACAAATGAATTTATATCGGATATAGTGGGCAGTTGCAGCGGTCCGGTTTCGCATCAGATAGATAACGATTGTTCATCTCTGATACTTGCAATCTATCTATTATTATAAATGTATTCAACTGAATCTGAGATGTCACGAACTAAATTAGTCTTCACTGTGGGTAGGTGCGGCCACTGGTAATGCACCTATAAGATACTATACAGTGTGTTTATATTTATGACTTTACTTAAAAATTATGTATAGCATGTGACTTATCTCTGTACTAATTTACTCAACTATAATGCATTTCATATGTGTACAAACTATAGTCCATACAATAATGTAGAGTCGTGTAACTCAGATCTGAACCGGTTCAAAGAGCCGACTCCGACAGAAGATCCGTGAGAGCCGTCGCACTTTTTTTGAGCCGACGGATCAACGGATCCGCATAACTTAGTGAAACACTTAACACACAGAAGTACATTTTACACTTACGTATCAGTTCTCGCTTTGATGCATCTGTCAGTTCAAATGACTCATGCATCACATGTTTGGCTATGCATTCTTGATTCTATACAGGTCGTGATATGATTGACTGAACTAGGTAACTCAGTGGCAGACTGCAGTAACATATTCAGAACTCCATTATTGTTATCGCTGTCGTATTGCATCCCAATCCCGTGTAGAGTCGCGGGTAGCGGCTTGTTATGTATATTATTTATTTGTTAAACTTATTCATTGTTACAATGCTAAATCAGAAAAAATTATTTTTATTCATATTCATTTTTGTCCATATGTAACATACTAGGGCTTCCTTAATCTTTCCTAACCATGTATTAAAATCACTGTAGTGTCGGTTAACATTATGAAGAGGAAAAGTTTGTTTGTCGAGGATGATCTCAGAAACGGCTGAACCGATGTTGATAAAATTTTCTTTAGGATCATATTAACGTTAATGACGATATAATTAGTGTATTTGCCATATGGCAACATACACTATTGGCGTCGGTCGGATGGCGGGACCTAGGGATCGGACCATAACCTCCTAAACACTTTGGCACCATTTTTAAAAATGTTTATATATATATGTATATATATATATATATATATATATATATATATATATATATATATATATATATATATATATATATATATATACGTATATATATATATATATATTTATATGTGCGGGCAATAAATTTCGAAGGAGTTAATTCATTTTAACGAAATTTGGCATACATGTTGGAATCCATCACCGCACGAAGCCTATTGAAAATGGGCCCAATCGGGTCATTTTAAGGGTAGTTTTTAGGGGTTGAAAAAAGTTTTTGGGCCCAAAAATACCGAAAAAATTCTCAGAATCGTTTCAAAATTGAAATTTAACCCTTTAGTAGCAATTAAAAAGTGCTCCTAAAATTATAAGCAAATCGGCCCGACAGGACCGGACTTACAAATTTTATGAAAACACTAGTTTGCGTAAGTATACGAATTTACTTACTGATGGTCGTATTTAATTTGGTACAGATGTTGGATTGATAACAATATTTCAACTAATAAAAGTATTATTGTAAGGGGTGTATTAAGGGATTCAATTTTTTTTTATTTTGTCCAAAAACAAACTCAATTTCATTTAATAAAGCCACAATACCTGTATTAGCAAATACACTATATTGTCGGCAGGGTTTTGGCACTGCGACCTGGGTTTTTTTTTATTCGCGAGAGTTCGAGTAAAATCTACCTTTTTTACAGTATTTTTATTTGAACAAATAAAAACATTTGAACCGATTTTTATGAAAAATTGAGTCGTATTGAAGTCGATTGGCATTCTAACGTAGTCGATATCATTTCGTATTCTGTAGATTTCGTTTTCGAAAGAAATAACCCGACGGATGTTCGTATTTACGTACCACACACACACACACATACATTTTTTCAAAAATAATTTAAAAATACTGTAGTATAATTGAAACATAAAAATTTGTTCAAATTTTGATTTCGATTTTCGCCCCATTACAATAACTTTCCAATGTACTAGGAAGTTTAAAATTGCTATCACTCATACTACAAAAAGTCGCGGCTCTTCCTGAATGCACCGCGCCTTATGCGGTCTCCCTCTATATAATGGATTTTTAAGGCGTTATTATGTCCACACTCCACACGGATTGTGCTGCGGACAAAAGATAGAGTATTTAATAATTGAGAAAAAAATATAGAAAATTTCCTAACTTTAGGTGTAACGATTTTTCATTGTTTTAAGAATATTGTGCAATTTGTTTACGCATCGTGACATGCGGTATATTATTTAGTTGTAAAATATCGAAGGCGCGATCTATAAATACATATCCTGTCCGTGATCATATTATTGATGGTTACACAAGGACACTCTCAGCTGGAGCAATATTATTATATAAACATATTGTCGTAAGACGATGCCCTGCCAGAAATTTATGAGAGAATTTGCAATATTTGTATTATTGACTGTGAATATACTATATTGAACTGATAACTATATTTTACTATTCTAGTTTGATTTTAGTTCGGCTGAACTACGTCTAGTTATTAGGAAAAATGGATTAATATAGAAATTACAACAATTCAAATTCTAACTTTTCATTTTGTTGTAATCTCTATATTTGTATGCTGAATACTTAGAATACTTGGCTGTAATAATCCATTTTTCCTAATAAATATACAGTAGAGCCTCGTTAATCCGGAAAGGCAAAAACAAGACCTTTTCCGGATTATCGAGGCGTCCGGATTATAGTATGCCATATTTAATGGTAATAAAACACATGTTTAATCTTAGTTTCTTTAATCAATTTTTAAATTAAAGCATAAAGACAAAAATGTACATGTTCAAAATTACAACCATGTAAGAAAAACAGTAAGTTAAAATAAAACATTAGTTAATTCTTCTTGAAAAAGTCTGTAATACTCTTCTGTTTATAATTTTCGCACTTCATTTCAAAAGCCTCCCCCGCGAATCCCATTGCCCGGCTGGATTATAGCGATCATCGAACAAGCGGGAGTCCGGATTACCGAGGCCCTACTGTATTTAACTACTTGTATGCTGCATTTTTTAAAAGCATTAGTTTTGACTTCGGTAGTTAACGTTACCAGTTGTTTTTGCGCTTAATTTAATAAAAATTAAAACCCTATTTCTTTATTCGCCGTCTCTGATCTCAATTATAATTATTATAAAACGTTAATCAGTTTGTGAATGAATGTTCCACACAATTAAATAAAAGTAATTGATTTCAATTTGGTATTTTTGATATTTTTGGTATGGTTGTGTATATGGGTCCGGTAAATACTGCAAGGAAACCGTAATGTATGTGTTATTACTGAATCATCGTCATAACTGAATTAATTATAGATTTTTTTATTTATTTATCGAAAGAGAAACAATTTAATACACGCCTACAATCGTTATTGATGCACACTGAACGATATTCATTTTTTATTTTTGGTGTATTATTTGTGTGGGAATACTGATGACTTCTTGAAAAATGGGCTTGTCGTTGGGCCTTGAAATTTTTTTTAAAATATAATATGTATTAGATTTTTTCGCCAGACGAGATTTTTTGTTTTGTCGTCTCTTTTCTGATCTCTTCTTGAGCTTTTTGTTTCATGTTACCAACTGCCAATGTTATCTGGGCCTAGTACCGATTAATATTTTCAATTTATTTTTGTTTTACTTTCATGTTTCGTACGATTGTGTCCTAGATAAGATGGGCCGCAGAAAGTATTTTCACTTGACTTAGATTGTGATACTTCTCGATAATAAAAAATAACTCATCGATTGAAACGATTCTGATTTTTGAAGCTTTGTATTTCAGAAATATTTACTGACAAAATTATAACTAATTTTTTTTTCCTTTCAGATGAGCTTGTGAATTCTGAACAAAAAACGGAAGTGTAATATTTTCTTTAGAATTATCTACTTTTTAGTGCAGAAACATTTTATCGGGTTATATAAATTTGAAACACTACAGATTTCAAAGCACAGTCTTTGGTCTTAATCTGCTGTTAAGGAAATAATTTGTTATTCAAAAATAAGATAGCAAAATGTTCACCGGAACATAGTTCAATTATTACAATAAAATCTAGATGAAAGAATGAATGAAACTTATTGATTGTCTGTTGAGAAATTTAAATATGTAATCTGGACGATGAGAGAAGAAGTATATTGTTTGATTCATTGAGTAATCAAATTTGGTTTACAATTAATAAAGACTAACAATGCTTATTATTGTATTATATAAGTACAGAGCGAACGCTTATTTAAGAAGAGAGCAATTCATATTAATTCCGCGATTATTTGTCGAACGTCTATAATCTACAATATTTACGTATCTTCAGTGTCGCTAGAAAATGGTTTCACAGATGACGACAGTGTAAAATTCCAAGATTTGATTAAACCAAAGAAATTTCATGATTTAATTATAACTTTTTCTTGTCCATCCTCAGTTTTTATGAAATGGCGTTACAAAATTAAATGTTTAGTAAGTTAAATGTGCATAACGTATTTACACTTCAAAAATATGTTACATAAATTATGTAATACAAATTATATGAGATTTTATACATTAGTATTGCTCTGTCTTAATTTTATGGAATGACTTTCTATTGTACAATATAATTTAATAACAGTTATTTGAATAGTTGCTATACATCTTAAGAGATAAAATTGTTTTATATTTGAAATATTAACGAAACATCTGTGGATGATTACGATTTCTGTTTTCAACCTTAATTAAAACGACGTTTCTTCTGACCTATCAGCGCAAACTCGGAAATGACGTCAGTTAGTGGTCCGTTTATATTTTTATCATATAATGACAACATCAAATAAGTCATTTATGCTTAATTAGAACTACGTAAATCTTTTGTCTTCTTAAAAATGCAATTTATTGCAAATAACATCAATATTCTGTCTTTTGAATTCTTTGACATTTGTTAAATGCATCAAAGCATTAAAGTTTATAAATAATTAATTGACGGGTCCGCCGGATGACGTCAGTAACGGAACGATGCGACCTCTGTAATCTACTAACTTTGATGTTAGCCAATATTTTTGTTTAGACTCATAATATGAATATTTATCATAATTATATAGAATTAGGGCTGAGGAATGTTCGTTTTCAGTTGACTGCGGTTTTCAAAATCGGAAGAATATTTCATTATTTTGTCACTTGGTTTTATTTTTCATTCTAAACTTTATTAGACTACTTTTTATTTCTTTTTTGTGTTGCATTCAGCAAACATAAATCATAATTCTCTGTTATTGGATGTATAGCTGTTGGGAAATTAAATAAATTAATGGGCCTAATCAGACCATTTTAAGGGGTGTATTTAGAGGTTGAAAATTGTTTTGGGGTCCAAAACACCGAACAAATTCTTGGATTTGATTGAGAATTGACATTTAACCCTTGAATATTAATTAACAGGTACTCCTAAAATTTTAATAAAATCGACTCAACAGGGCCGGATTATTCATTTCTCTCTAATGTATGAACGAACTATCTGATCTAGTTTACATTTAGGTTGAAAGAGCTGGCACCTAGCCTGCATGGACCCCCTATCCTACCTACCGTCTGGCTTGCGGCAAACCGCGCAAACCTATAACCGTTACAGCGTTTTCGGCACGGGTTAATTTTAATCATTCAAGCTGAAATTTTAAGTGAATAATTTTTTCAATGTAAAGAACCATTTAGCATGTGACAATTTCCAACTTGTCAAAATAAGGAGCAATCTATTATTAGACTGGCCCTTATTAGTATAAGCCAATTATTTTTTCAAAATTTTTGATTTGCTACCCCCTGAAATGGTTCTATATTGATTATTGATTAGCTTAAAATTTCAGCACAATTTATACAGTTTCATCCGTGCCGAAAACGCAGAGAGCTTTGAAAATACGTTACGTAGAAAGCAAATTCCGAAACTACTTAGCTTTGTGTTTATGATATGAGAAATTAACTTTTCCTATGGATCTGGACAAATCAATTCTCCTTTTAGACACATCTTAGGACTTCTTTAAGATAGAAATTGGTTGGTCTTAAGTCATAGACAAAGCTACGCACTCGCACTACGGAACGTAATGCTCTGTGTGGGGCCCGCGCAGGCTGGGGCCCGGCTGGCAATCGCCACCTCGACTATATGGCCAGTCCGACGCTGAATTCATGTAATAAAGCCACAGAACCTGTATTAGTAAATACACTGTGTTGTCGGCAGGGTTTTGGCACCGCGACCCAAGTTTTATTTTAAATGTGATTAGTGATTTCAGTTGTACATCCTTACGCGCAGAAACCTTATGTGAGGTCTGCAAACATTCACGCGAGCGTTATTATCAGCTATGTATTATCTCTCATAAGACAGGTTCACAATTGATTGATGCTTGTTGCCAGATATTATATTATGTACATATTATGTGACGTATGTATAAGGCGGATTTACACGATTTCCCACTGCATTACAAAAATGTTTTTCAAGTCTTCAGGCTAGAGATTATTAAGTTTTTATATATTATTGACTTTTAAAGGCAAACATATTGTAAGATCTAACATACTGCAGTCTCATCCTAACATACCGGAGAGGATCTCATAACGGTTGAAAACAGCAAGGTGTTTTGAGGAAAAGTACCTACTTAACGAGCAGCGACTATGGGTCAGAATACCAAAAAAGGGGGTCTATTTTTTTGGAAAATATCTCGAAAACTATTAATGCTAATGAAATAAAAAAAAAAGATTCTTAAAGATTAGAAACGTTTCCGAAAAAAATGTCGACTCTCTTACTTTTCATTTAATGTTGAAAATAGGGCTCCATGTGGTCGGCGCTGTGTCGATAAATCTTAACTAATTTAGATAAGACCCTAATTTCATTTTGGTTACCGCCGCCGCCGGTACAACAAAAAAGTTTACACACCGCAATAAATCGTGCAGACATAGCAACAATATTTGAACACTTGTTTTAACATTATAAATCCATTATTCGAAATAATCGATTATTTTCCTGCCAATCGATTCCGATTATTCCGATTATTTAGAAAAACCGATTGTGGAGAAAACCGATTATTTTATTACCCTAAAATCGGATAATCGGTCCAAAAAAGAATATTTTTCCCGATTTTATAGAAGAAAAAAAGTTTTATTGTTCTTTTAAAATTGTGGGAACGCACAGGCAACATGCTTGTTCGTTCCCACAGTTTACAATAAAAACAATAAAACTTTTTTTCTTCTATAAAATCGGGAAAAATATTCTTTTTGTGATTATTTCGACTAATCGATTTATAATCCCCATCCCTAGTTAAAACAAGTGTTCAAATATTGTTGCTATGTCTGGCGCCGGCATAAGGTACAGAGGAATGATATAATAATCCTAAAAAATTAATATAATGCTATCAGAAAGGTCTTCTGACTCAGTATTTTTATTTTATTGTTATTTGATAGATACTTTCACCAATTCTCGTATTATAATTTGAAAAATAGTCGAACAATAACATCCCAATGGCGTCGACTATTCGTCCCGCTGATACGTAGATAAAACCTTGTTCTGCCCAAGTAATGTATTCAAATATTTGGACAGGAATATACTGTAGCGTTGAGTGTAGTTAGATTTGAATTAATTAAATACAATTTTAATTCGAACTGACATTTGATATAACCGTTTACATTACTGTTTGCGGCCCGACTTGTCACAATTTGACGTATGTATGTGAATATTCCTATTAATAAACAATTCACGTTCGTCTATCGATCAAAGTAGTATCAATCTAGTATTTATCATAGGTATTGATGCAAGTACCAGTAGGCAGCACTGGATTTAAGGCGAGACGAAAAAGTTGTAATTAGCTTGGCAATAGTTACAGTGCCGGCCCTAGCCCTTGATCAGGGTAAAACGAGATTGCCCTTTAGCCATCTTTGGTTAACGCTTTCACTTCACGTAAATTGTACTTCAATTTTATTTAAAATAAATAATAAGTTCCAAATTTTCAAAAAATAACTTTTATTGCAAACATCAGCGCTGTAGACCTATGGATTTATCTAGAAGCAATGTATGGAAATCTGTGAATTTTTCAGCGTCTCTCAAAAGGCTCCATCATAATCTTATTTTGCAAGTTATTTTTCAAATTTGATTTGGCTTTTGGTGCCTAGAGCGACCGCTCCTCTCGCTCTACTCCAGGGCCGGCGCTGAATAAATACCATCGTCGTTTTTTTTCATATAATAAAACACGGGTGCGACTTTGACGTCCCCTCTCTTTACTTTTACTCATCTACAATCTATCTATCGTGGTTCTTGTCGATAATTTGCACTTTCAGTGGATATTATTCTAAATATGCCGTTAAATATATTATGTATATTGTAATTTCCTTAGAAATCGGTCACAATAAAATATTGTTAGTATAGTTTCTATCATAATATTATATATATTAAAGGAGTTTGGAGCATGTTTGGAGTCATGACTTTCATAACTTAATAATATAGTAAATCTTACAATAGCTAAAAACATTGGTCACGGTGCTAAACCATGCCGGCAAAATATGTATTTGCTAATTTGTGCATTTTGAAATGCACCATTATGTGAACTCGTAATATCTAAAATTTAATGATTTAAGTTTTCCCAGTTTCTATATTCAGTATCTATTTTGTGAGTCCAAATGATATACTGCACTCCTCAGCAAATTCACTATCCTAAACTAAAGTTTTCATTATTTTGAAAACCCAGGATAGTCTGATCGTTTTCTTAAAATCTTTAAGGCACATATTAATGTCTACCATGCGGGTTCAAATTTCGCATTGTGATATTTTATCCGGTGTTTTCGGGCCCCAAAAATCTTTAGTCTCTAAATACACTTTTTACGCCCAATTTAAATACAGTTTGTACTGTGATAAAATTTAGATCAAAACGATTATACTTTAGAAATTCGCAAACCACACATTTCAAAAATGATACCAGAAAATAGTGGTGAGAGTGATTCGAACCATCGATATTGACATTTGGTGTTCGAATTAAAAACCGTTCTATGTGGGGTCTACAAAAACAAATTAAAATGGGTGCTTCCGTGATGCCAATCTGTTACTGTAACCTCTATTATTGTTAAAACAACAATAAAAAAATCTGTAAAATGATGTTATTCAGTTCCAAGTTGCTATGAAAGCTATACAGAAAAAAAAAATAAAAACCCGGGTCGCAGTGCCAAAACCCTGCCGACAATATAGTGTATTTGCTTGTGTAGGGCCGTGTGGTTTTATACTTTTATTATGTGAAATTAAGTTTGTTTTTGGGCAAAATAAAAAATTTAACCCCTTAATACACCCCCTAAAATAACATTTTTTTCTTAATTGTAATATTATTATCAATCTAACGTCTACACCGAATTAAATACACCCTTCAATAAATAAGTCACTATCTGCAAACTAGTGTTTTCATAAAATTTGTAAATCCGGTCCTGTCGGGCCGATTTTATTAAAATTGTGGGGACACTTTTTAATCACCACCAGAGGGTTAAATTTCAATTTTGAAACGATTCGGAGAATTTTTTCGGTATTTTGGGGCCCAAAAACAGTTTTCAACCCCTAAAAACTACCCTTAAAATAGCCCGATTAGGCCCATTTTAAATAGGCTTCTTGCGGTGATGGGTTTCAACACGTGGCCCAAATTTCGTTGAAATCAATTAACTCTTTCGAAAGTTATCGCGCGTACACATATATATATATATATAAATATATATATATATATATAAATATATATATATATATATATAAATATAAATATATATATATAAATATATATATATTTATACATATATATAAAAACATTTTTAAAAATGGTGCCAACGTGTTTAGGAGGTTATGAAACGTCGAGAAATTTTGGTCCGACCCCTAGGTCCCGCCATCCGACCGACGCCAATAGTGTATGTTACCTTATGGCAAATACACTAATAATCTTGTGGCACGACCGATTAAACTCCACATAGATGTTATAAATGCTGACATCTTCATTAGGTTTTGATTGAGGTAAGGTTCCGTTATCCGATCAACGTCAATAGTTTATGCGTCCTTATACTATGTATAATACATAATAATCTCTACCTTGAGCTATAAATTTACAGAAAGATGGCAAAAGCTAAGGAATTTAATACGTCTTCACAAATGTTTGGGCGTACTTGTTATTAATTATCTAATTAAAATCACAGTAATGTCGGTATTTATTGTGTGGTCATCAGGTGTGACGTAATAATAGTTGTAACAATAAGGATCGCCCACGTTAGGTGTTTAACGGCATCTACTACACTTCAGTTATTGATTGACGCCTTCTTGTAAATAAAATACCTATTTATGAATTATGAATCATGTGTCAGTTTTTCAACGTAATATATGTAAATAAAAACAATATCCTCCTTGATATGTCGCAATCGGGTTAACAATTTTTATTCCTCTTTTTTGAAAATAATTTCCTTAAATCGTTGAATAATTTAAAGTTTCTGCATATCCATTATTTTCAAATTAGTCGGATTATATAAATGTTAATTCATAAAAGCATTTTCCAGATAACTCGACTTATCAAACGTTAACCTGGTACTTAGAAAGATAAGTAGGAGGCTCCTTGGAACCCGAAAATGGTGTGAAAAATCCAAAACCTGAAAAATTCAAAGGGACAAAAAATTAAAATTGTTTAATTACTAAGAATTTTTGGGAGATTCTGACTCTGCTAAAAACCCTATTGTATTTTTTCGTAATTCCGATCGTTTGCTTTGGAACTCGTCCTTCATTAGTTTTTTTTTCGAAATTCAAATCAGTTTTTCGACAAATAAGACCATTTGAATATCTCAAATAAGCACAGTTGCTCCCTGGCAAAGATAGACTTAAATATTGGTTCTATATATTGCAGTTGATACGGTCAGTGATATTGATTTATACTTTAAAACAAACCTAGAAACAATATTCTCAAAACCAAATACGGATCTCATTGTTAAATTGTAACTGTCAAGGTTAGAGTGCGGGTGTATTATTATAACAAGACGGAATTTTCAAACTGTACAATATGAAAGAATTCAAAAAGAAATGCCTGTCATATTCAACGTGAAAATAACTCATCATTAAATACCAATCGGTTTGTGTTAAGTCATTTAATAATACTTTGTTCACGTTCTACTATAATTGAAGACGTTTTAATCGGTCCATTAAATTGTACAAACCTTTTTATAGCAGTCGTGCCAAGTATTTTAGTAGTTCTTCGAATAAAAAACCAGAGCGGGTTAGACCCAGGCTTCAGGGATAATTAATTTATGTGCGACCGTCGCGCCATTAATCCAGCATTTCTCTTCAGCATCTTAAAATATGTATTAGCTAATCTATGACGCAGCGCTTACAGTACTCCTGCGTCGGTAATCCGTTCAAAACCTACTTGAAAACCGTCATTTTCGGTAATTCGGGGCCGGCCCGGAATGGTGGGCTCTGGATTTGTATGTAGAATACTGAGCCAACATATTATAGGCCTGCAGCTTAAACGTATTTTTTCACAGAAAAAGTAATCACAAGATAATTCTTTTTTTCGGAGAATAATCGAAATTATATCAAGTCAGTAACTGAATAAAAAATACTCAACTTAACTACGGAGCGTACTCAAAGGACGTTATTCAGGTAATTTGTTTTCTATAGAAAAGTTTTTTTATTTGAGCTGCAGGCCTATTAGAATGTTATAATTTCAATCATTATACATTTTCAAAAACCGTTTGTTTAACGAAACAAAATCCTTCCTAAAACGATTAGCAACGGTATAGTTTGTAAGACTTATTAATCGCAGTAGGATATTTACAGCTTTGCTACCATTGTTGAAAAATACATATTGTTACAATGCAATATTAGAAAAAAATATTTTAAGTGCCGGGTTTAAGTCCCAATGGTGACAGTGTTTGAAAATAAAATTTTCTAATATTGCATTGTAACAATTGGTGTTTCTTAACAAAGGTAGCAAAACTGTTAGCACTATTTTACTGTGACCAATTATTTAATGTTTCATAAAATTAAGAGTTTTAGTATTGATCTTATACGTTGTTATATTTAATATTTATATTACTTGGCATACATGTCGAAGATGCATTTTCTTATAACAATAAAACAATTGATGTTAAAAGAAACAATTGACAGTTGACGTTGTCTTGAAACACATTAGACATTATCTTACAATATATCAAATATATTTTATTATCCATGCATGCCTTTACTGATTGGACATTTGCAACGATAATCAGTTGTTTGATCGGCATATGAAGGTGAGATTGAACTGTGCAATTGTCGATGGAATTTTGTTTGATGGAGTCATAATTTGAATCTTGCGAATGCACCGATTATTCGAAGTACGTTGACTGAATTTAAGATGTGGAAAAAATTTATGGAGGTCATGCAAAATGTTAGATGTAACTCACAATAAATGATCGCTACACAGGTTTTCTGATTCAACTGCATCGATCGAGGATTTTTCCGAAATATTGTAATTAGACTATTATTAGTACACATGATATATCGATTTATGAAACAAGTATGTCAAAACTATTAGAACTGTCTTCGAAAAAAATGACGATTTTAGATTTTCGTTTATTATTACTCTTATTTGGAGAATTTTAAGGCATTCTCTAAGAGCTTTTAAGTTTTTTGAAGCCCTATTTCGATCTGTTCAGTAATCGGTCAAGTCTTGGCACAAATGGACGAACGAGCATCTAAAACTCGTTTTTTTGGTGAGCTATGAAACGCCTAAAATCTAAATCCATCGAAATTTCTAATTCGGTTTGTTTTGCCATTATTAGTGTATTTGCCATATGGCAACATACACTATTGGCGTCGGTCGGATGGCGGGACCTAGGGGTCGGACCAAAATTTCTCGACGTTTCATAACCTCCTAAACACTTTGGCACCATTTTTAAAAATGTTTATATATATATGTATATATATATATATATATTTATATACGTATATATATATATATATATATATATATATATATATATATATATGTGTACGCGCGATAACTTTCGAAAGAGTTAATTGATTTCAACGAAATTCGGGCCACATGTTGAAATCCATCACCGCAAGAAGCCTATTTAAAATGGGCCTAATCGGGCTATTTTAAGGGTAGTTTTTAGGGGTTGAAAACTGTTTTTGGGCCCCAAAATACCGAAAATTCTCCGAATCGTTTCAAAATTGAAATTTAACCCTTTGGTAGTGATTAAAAAGTTTCCCCACAATTTTAATAAAATCGGCCCGACAGGACCGGATTTACAAATTTTATGAAAACACTAGTTTGCAGATAGTGACTTATTTATTGAAGGGTGTATTTAATTTGGTGTAGACGTTAGATTGATAATCATATTACAATTAAGAAAAAAATGTTATTTTAAGGGATGTATTAAGGGGTTAAATTTTTTATTTTGCCCAAAAACAAACTTAATTTCACATAATAAAAGTATAAAACCACACGGCCCTATACAAGCAAATACACTATATTGTCGGCAGGGTTTTGGCACTGCGACCCGGGTTTTTTTATTTCTTCGACTGCTTCAAAGAATGATTTAAATACTCGTCTTCAAAATTTAATTTTCTGAAATAGTTTAAAAATCTTGGGAAAGTTAGACAAATAATAATAATTAAAGAAAATTAATTGGCTTGCGTCCATTTATTTGAGTTTTCACAATGATTTTGATGTTTGCTAAATATGAATTGGTTTGACACACAAAATCATTGCAATTGAGAACTTGAAAATGTCCAAATATAAGGACGATATGTTGCGAGATAATTCATTTGTTTAGTCTTTCATTGTCCAGCTATCTCACGATTTTAAAACTATTTAACAAATAATTTGAACACGGATATGACACAGTATTTTTCTTTTTTATTCCATTAATCTACTTTTGTAAAAAAATGCCAAAAATTATTCAATCGTATTGTTGTTTGGTGGATTCTATATTTATTTTTTAACAAAATCTCAGTCAATACGCAAAACAGTCTACGTTTCGTTGAAAATAAAAAGCCACACCGTCGTCATTTACATTCTTAGAAGTTCCTTCTTACTACACGAGCGCCGCGAATGACAAGTCGAACGAAATTCAATAATAAACGCGTTTTTTAAACACAAAACTTTCCGGTTTTGTGAATTTATATATAAATTTAAAGTTTATGCTGATGACTTATTTCATTGGATCAATATTTGAGACGTCTTTTTTCAGTGAAAATGAGACCATACATCAACTGGAGGATTGATTTGAAGTACAGTTTAGAATTCTAGAATTTATGTAGAGATGAAAAGTTAAAAATATGTATCTCAAGATAATATACCAAAAAATTACGAAAAAAGTTCGATAATTTAAACGTATTTAAAGGTCACAATTAACGTTTTTCACACATAAAAAATGTTATTTCTTAAACATATAACTGGCCAATAATTTATACTGTTCAAGTTTTTGTTAAAACTATTTGCAAGTACGGTAATAACCATTATTAGTATTAACATTCTGCAAGTTTTTTAAGCGTTAAAATTCCGATTATTCCCACAGAGAATATACATATTATAGAGTCGCAGCATGCAACTTTGAAAAAAGTGACTAGAGCGACGCCAGCGAACGTAATGTTACTATCCAAAGCTATTAGTAACTAGGCTATATTAGACCGATAGTAAGGTACCAAAATTTAGGGACTTACGCTTAAAGGAGCGGCAAAATAATGAGATAATGTAAAGTATACCCGTCACACGCGCAAAACTGTACCGCTTATATTAGATTAATTAAATTTTGTAGCAATTAATGTTTTCAGTTTATTTTTGTTAGTGTATTTGCCATATGGCAACATACACTATTGGCATCGGTCGGATGGCGGGACCTAGGTGTCGGACCAAAATTTCTCGACGTTTCATAACCTCCTAAACACTTTGGCACCATTTTTAAAAATGTTTATATATATATGTATATATATATATATATATATATATATATATATTTATATACGTATATATATATATATATATATATATATATATATATATATATTTATATATATATATATATGTGTACGCGCGATAACTTTCGAAAGAGTTAATTGATTTCAACGAAATTCGGGCCACGTGTTGAAATCCATCACCGCTAGAAGCCTATTTAAAATGGGCCTAATCGGGCTATTTTAAGGGTAGTTTTTAGGGGTTGAAAACTGTTTTTGGGCCCCAAAATACCGAAAAAATTCTCCGAATCGTTTCAAAATTGAAATTTAACCCTTTGGTAGTGATTAAAAAGTTTCCTCACAATTTTAATAAAATCGGCCCGACAGGACCGGATTTACAAATTTTATGAAAACACTAGTTTGCAGATAGTGACTTATTTATTGAAGGGTGTATTTAATTTGGTGTAGACGTTAGATTGATAATAATATTACAATTAAGAAAAAAATGTTATTTTAAGTGGTGTATTAAGGGGTTAAATTTTTTATTTTGCCCAAAAACAAACTTAATTTCACATAATAAAAGTATAAAACCACACGGCCCTATACAAGCAAATACACTATATTGTCGGCAGGGTTTTGGCACTGCGACCCGGGTTTTTTTGCTTTCATATTTTGTACAAGTATGCTGATAGTTTAAAAATTGAGTCTCAGATAAGACAATTCAATTTTAATATAGTAAACTAAATTAAAAAATTTGCGACGTTTCGTTAAATCTTTTTAACTTCTTCGGGCAAAACTGAAATGATTAAAAATACAAATTAGTTAATGAAATAATCATTTCAGTTTTGCCCGAAGAAGTTTAACGAAACGTCGCAAATTTTTTAATTTAGTTTACTATATTAAAATTGAATTGTCCAATTTCCTGTTAAATAATAAAAAAAACTTATTAATATGTAATATGTTAGATAAAACGAAGTTCGTCAAAAAATGTGTGATTTATTTCAGTATTATAAATTGATGACGCGAATTACCATAATTGACCCTAAGTAAATCAATAAATTATTAATGCAGTTTCATTCTGGTCCATTGATAGATTATAAAGCTTTTCTTATGTTATTAATACAGTGTTTAATATAAAAAATAGAATTATTTCCACATTTAGAAGAATCAATTATCGGCACCAATACTTCGGGTGTGTGTGCCGCGACAAATGCCTTTTTTTAATTGTTTGTTTTAGTAAAGACGCCATGTATAGTTTATTTTAAGCATGAAGATAGAGGGGATTTACTTCTGATACAAACTATTACTATTTTAGTCAACTTTTGCTCCATTGACGGTGTTAGTCTATTATGCATCTATTATATTATGATATTACGATGTACTAAACTGTAATTATTTTATATTTGTTTATTAAATAATGTGATAATAAGGTAGTGATCAAAATCAGGCACAGATATTTCAAAATTTCGTAAAAAATTATGTATAATCTAAAGTGTTAAATGTTATAAAAGTAGGGTTAGATACGAGATTGTTGGTTACTTAACACTGCAAATTATCTAAACCAAAACGAATTTGCGTCTATTCACAAACGCGGTACATATAAAATCCAATAAGATTTGTTGCAC
The DNA here is from genome assembly GCA_034508555.1 of Venustoraphidia nigricollis. Taxonomy (NCBI): domain Eukaryota; kingdom Metazoa; phylum Arthropoda; class Insecta; order Raphidioptera; family Raphidiidae; genus Venustoraphidia; species Venustoraphidia nigricollis. The sequence goes on from JAVRKA010000013.1 coordinate 529,884, forward strand.
ATTAAGATAATGCATGTGAACTTTTACAGAGAAAAATAGGTTTGCATAATAAAATATTCACAATTATTCTCAATTATAATAAATTGATAATTTATTATGTGAAGTTTAATGGCTTTAATGGAATGAATGCATCAGAGTTTTTCTGACCTTGATAACATAATAGTTATATATTACTAGAACTGAAGTGAAGTATTCATTATGTCTCTAATGCATATTTGAAATTAAAAATAATTTAGAAAAATCTGAATTCTTCTAAAAGAAGGAACATAATTTTTCTCTCCATTTACGATCACTCTTGTACTCTTACCTTTAAAGTCGACGCAATTATTTCTGTTATTATACTTGGAAGTAGACAGAGAAGGTGACTAAAATGAAGGAACCGTTATTTGGTTTTTTCTCGAAACATTTTTATATCTTTTTTGAAGTCAGTTCATTTTTTAGAAAATTGTTTTTATTTTAAGCCCTTTGGGGTCTTGAATTTTAATTACCTTAAATCCTTCCTCATTGACTTCTGAACAATAAAAGTCCACATCTACTGAATCGGATGGGATCGGCACGGCAGTGTATATGCACACTGGATGTTGCCTAGTCGATCCGAGCCGACTAGTGCATGAGAACGCATTTAACTTCATGTATCCCAAAATTGCCGATCCCATTCGATTTATTGGGTGTTGACCTTTAACATTAATCGAAATCGGAAAGGCTTGTTGTATTTAACGGGACAACCTTACTACCTAAGTATATACCGAAAAAATCATTAAAATAATAAAAATTACGCGCACATACAAAAAAAAAACATACGAGTGAAATTGTTTTAAAGTCGCTTAAAAAACTTGAACCTAGTACCTAGTATTAAATTATATTAAGAAAAGTTTTATGAGTACCTATTTAAACTTTTTTTCTTATACCATTCAACTCAATAACGAAACATTTTTTTAAATATTTCGAAAGTAAAATTCACTCCTCGTACAGCCCTAGACATATTAAAGTTTTCAACAAAAATTCTAGTATTTTCTGAAGGGATAGTGAAGCGCGGCAAAACAATAGTGTACCGAACTAAATTCCAACCTACGCGGTTGTGTGCTGCATGACATTTATTATTAAACAGAACTATCATCAGCCGTGTTGGTTTTACTTGAAAAAACGCTCCTTCTTCGAGATCGTTTTATTTATGAATTACGGTCGTGGCTAATAAAACAAAATATCAAATAACAAATGATTACACAACTTGAGGCTACAAACGGATGTGATGCGAAATACTACTGATCATAACTGGTGTTTGTTTTGAACAGAGGCGTACTCTCGGTTTTACGAAAAGATTAATATACGTTCAAATAACTGGATGATGTATAATTTTGAAGAAATGCAAACAAATTACCTATACGTTTTCATCATTTGATCGAAATAGATCAGCTTTAGACAGAAAACAAAAATAAACACGCGTATTCAAATAAACATATTTTTAAGATAGTCTGAATATTTTTTTAAAAAGATACTCTGATGCATATATTCCTCTATTTTTGGAAACAGTGAGCTAGTCTAGAAGAAAATTTAAATATCTCTAATAGAATTTATTCAAAATAAGAGTCTTTTTCAAATTGAAAATATTTTAGCAAAAGTACCCTGAATCCAATAATCTCAACCAAACTTTTTGAGCTTGAGAATAACAGCTTATAAAAAGGTTATTTATAACGCTGTTTCGTTACGGTCACAAGAACTTAAGTTTCTTAATATAGCAATAATTAATAGCTGTTTATTGCTTATAATATTATGAAAAAATCATATTGTTGTATTTACAATGGTATACTAGTAAAATTTACTATTTATACAATATTACTGTCAAGACACGAACCCGAATCTTCCACTATCGCGGTGATCGCATTACCAATTATTCTATAGTGACATATTTAAACAGCAACAGTTTTCATAATAAAGTATATTTGCAACAGTATTCCACATCCTCCGGCAGGAAATTTTACATTAGGCATTTAGAATATGAACCTTCAATCCACCGAGAGCCAACTGTAATCGTGAATCAAAGCTGAAATTTTGTTTATAATATGGAGTTTCTAGTGTTCATATATTGTAAGCTCTCATATTGTATAACTGGTGAAAACATCAATTTATTCGATTTTTAATAAAAAAAAAAATAAATTAAAAATATCAATTGCCTTTAATATTTTTTATTCCAATATATATTTTTAGCGTGGAAGGAAAGTTTGGTTGAGGAACAGTTGAAAAAAAGAAGCATTACCGATGTTTCGGAAAATATATTTCTATTTTCAGGGCCTCAGGCTAGCCTGAGGCCCTGAAGATGGAAATATATTTTCCGAAACGTAGGCCGTAAGCGAGACATCGGTAAAGCTTCTTTTTTTCAACTGTTCCTCAACCAAACTTTCCTTCCATGTTAAAAATATCAATTGCAATATAGTTCCAGCAGATGACTTTAAAAAAATTTATGGTGTCTATTTAATTCAATTGATGTTTGACATTACTGTCATAAATTCACGCCTTCGTAAGCTGGAACAATTTTGGCACCTATATACGCAATAGAGTTCATGTTGCATTGTAATATCAGATGTCAGCACTACTGATGTAAGATATCTACAATGTCACCTTGCACTTTAAATGATCGAGTTACTCATGAATGTCTTAAGATATACCTCACCTATTGTTTCCAAGACCAACGCTCATCACCGTGTTCCGCTCATTTCAATTTATATTTAAATTGTTTTTATCGCACGTTAATATTTGTCATTCTGAAGTGCTGAAGATCAGTTCGCTTTAAAATCATCTATTGTGTTACAGCCGTAAGACAATGCGACATCCATTTAAATATTGTGACCTCGTTATATTTTTCAAATGCATTAAATATTTTAAAATTTTGTAATCATCGAATATCTAAGATTTTTATACAGAGTGCGTCAAAATTGTGTTGTTTGAGGCGTCACTTTTCACTCCAGTCATATTTTATGAAATGTAAGAAAAATTTCAAATATTAACACCTTTTAGAAACAAAGTAAAATCGCTACCAGAAGCGTAGCGTGCCTTGGCGGGGCCCCGTATAAAAATTAGTTTGGGGGCCATTCCCCCGTTGAAGTAAATGACTTAAACGGAGAAATCCCGCAGCCCGCGATAACCGATGTAGGGTGTTGCCAACTTTTGAACGCACGCTTTACGCAGGAAAAAAAGAAATTGCTTTTTTGAACTTTTGTCATTTCTGAAATAAAAAAAAAATTGGGAAGTTTTTATTAATTTTTGCTTACGCACGTTGGGGGCCCCCGTGGCCCGGGGGCCCCGTATAATTGATACGGCATATACGGCGGTAGCTACGCCCCTGATCGCTACTGACAGCTTCAAACTCTATTCTGTGGATGAATATTTTAACAAAACTTTTTAAATTTTTATCATGTTGATTGTACCTAAATTTTATATTTTTGACAGACTCCCATCTATGATGTTTCACGGAGTAAATAAGATATTATTATTATTATGATGATCAACTTACAACTAGTCTCAAACTTGTTTGTTGGAACAGCTGATACGGTGTAAACAGTACCTATGATGCCAAAAACACGAAACAAGTTCCCTTAATAGTAACTTATAAATCTAGACTAGAATAAATGCTATTACATAAAGAGTATGTGACATTATGTTCAAAAAAAAAAAAACGAGAGTCGGCCAGCTTTAAGTCACACGAGTGATAATATCATATTGTATGTAACTCATAAAAAAGCTGCAGGGTTTCACTTCATTTTCGGTATATTTTCAAAGTTTTTGGCAGTTTACTTTTGAGCAAGTTTTACTTATAATAGACAAACATGAATTTACTGTGGAATTGTTACTTTAGCATGCCCGTAAAAATGGACCCATTCTTGACTAGTAGTATAAAGGTGATATCAGACGGTTCATTTTTGTCTTTCATGCAGCATCTTTCATTCAAAATGAAACATCTGAACACAAAATGAAACTATAATGAGAAATGAATTCATTAATTAACCGATCCAACTACGCTAGATATCGGCATTCGGCCTGATTCATTCGCACTCTGAACGAACGAAAAATGAAACGTCTGAACACAAGAAAGAACATTCATTCGGGTTCGATCATTTTGTTTCGTGTTTTGTAGCGGCCAGACTTGGGACTATGACATCGCATAGTGAATAATGTTCTGTTTGTATATGAGACAAAATGATATTCAAATGGAACGGGCAAAACACGCTGCTGTTTTTGGAGAATTTCAAAAAATTTTGAACCACAAACTCGACGAATACAAAGACAGAACAATACAGACAAATTCTATAAAATCTCTAACTAATGATTTAAACTTAGACTTTGCTTTTTTTGTCAATTCTTCACTCAAATGATCACAAAACAAACGAATTCTAAGGTGCACAACTTCATTCGACGACATCTTCGACGAAAAGACTGAATGAATGCTCATTTAATCTGTGCCGTGTGAACGCGGAATGAAACAAAAATGAAGATTCATTCGGAATGAACCGTCTGATATCAAAAACAAAACTGGTCGCGCTATATATATTTTTTGACGAATCTAGCCCAGTGTTTCATTCTTCAAATCGTCGATGTAATTCTGCCTAAGAAGAAAATGTAACACTGTTGTGAATGTGGTATTATTCAAGTGCAATCGTTCTTTTGTTTGTTAGTTGTGGCTTATGCAGTATAAGCGATATGCGATGATTGCAAAATAAACAATAGCGTAAGAGACGAAAGCAGAAGATGTGAATAAGAAAGAAAGGTATTCGGTTCGAGGTCAAGACGGCGAAACAAGATTTATATTTTACGCCCAGTGTATTATTATGTACGTGGCCGTATGTATCTACCTTTTTTAAGGATGAACAACACTGAAATATTATTGACTATCGAAGCTTTTCCAACCCGAACCGGATGTGTAATTTCATAGAGTTCAAGTACTAGTTGTGTGGTAACAATTAACAAATAAAATATGACCTAACCACGTCGCGACGGCAAATGATATATATCCCTACAAACATTATTAGCTCCAGAGGTTTAGAATTTAGCCAAAAAACGAATTTTTACTAGGTAAGCGATACTTTAAAAACATCGCAACTATATAAAACATTTATATTTTAATTGATTACGCTTGGAACAAAGTGATTTAATATTGCAGTCTCGAACAGTTTAGAGACATCAATGATCACGAAGGCGAGAAACCTTAGTCAGCGTAAATAATAAATATCTTTTTGGCGAACATAATATATAGATGCAGCGAAGAAAATATCAAAATTCGAAAAATCAAATCAATAGTTGGTATAATTTAAGCGTGTATAAATATAATCTAATAACTATCTGTCTATTTATATAATTATTTTTGACATTTCAAGGATTTCCATGACACGTTGGTCAAGTTATGAGGGTGGTTAATGGTCATTGTCATAAGATTTCCTGTGTATTAGTGTAAGATTAGTAATAATAAGATGACGTAAGGAGATTAAACAATCTTGCGGCAGATTTTTAATATCATTGAATCGTTATGTTGCTTTGTTTTCTTTGAATGTTTGTTTAATTTATTAAAGAAGCATGTTACTACTTCTTGATATGTAGTGTTTTTCTTGGCGTCATACATCAATGACTTTGACGATCAATGAATTGTACAATCTTTAAAAAAAAAGCTTGTTAGTTTACACTCAATTGGTAGCGTTGATGTAAAAATACATCACCCATCTAGACGACAACCAAAAAGGGGGATGTTTTTTGGTTTCTGACACTATTGTTCAACATAGAATTTTCTAGAAAGTTTCAATACGTCTTCACACAGCCAGTGAAAGACAGAACTTGTGTCATAGAAAAAAAACTGAAAAAAACTTAAATCTTCAAGAGAAAAATGACTAAAACTTAAATAAACTCCTAGTTGTGAACATTCTGCGTATTTTAAATCAAGATTGTTGTATGGTCATTTTTTTATAATATTATTTTTGGTATGAACGGCAACAAACGATAAATAATTTTTTATCATTAAATCATTGTTGCCCGACTCCTTTTTTCCATTTTCTGAAAGATGATGAAAGAATGCAAAGTTATAAAACCATTAGTAGAGGAAAAAACGGAAACCAAACATGTGGTGGAAATATCAAGCGATCAAGCATGCTATGGAAATTGACGTGACCGGTCGAGTGTTAATAAAATAGATTTTATAAAGGGCTTTGTTCTCCTCTCATCCTTGCATCTTTGCATACATTTATCAAAGAACGAGATGTTATGCCAAGTTTTTCTTCTTCTAAAGTGTACATAAATTATCTATTACACAATATTAGACCTAGCGCAGGTCGCTATAATATGGAAAGAAAGGTTATAAAGTGTAATGTATTCCTAATATATGCTGTCTAATATCTCGGTACGTGTTCTTATTGTTTTATGGGAGGTCCGTGATTGAGTCTCCAACATTTTTTATCGATTACATGTTTGAAGAGCTGCGATTTATAAAAGAATTTATCTATTTTTTAAAACATTGCTAGTCATTTGTCGTTGCCGTTTTTTAGTGTATTTGCCATATATATGGCTCATACACTATTAGCGTCGGTCGGATGGCAGGACCTAGGGGTCGGACCAAAATTTCTCGACGTTTCATATCATTCTAAGCGACTTGGTACCGTTTTTTAAAGAGTTAATTGATTTTAACAAAATTTGGTCCACGTGTTGAAAACCATCACTGCAAGAAGCCTATTTAAAATGGGCCTAATCGGGCCATTTTAAGAGTAGTTTTTAGGGGTTGAAAAAACATGGGCCCAAAAAACCGACAAAATTATGAGAATAGTTTCAAAATTGAAATTTAACCCTTTAGTGGCAATTAAAAAGTGCTTCTAAAACTTTAATAAAATCGGCCGAACAGGACGTTTCGGAAATCTTTTATTTTTATGAAAAATAGTATTCAATCTTTGGTGTTAATGCTGAAAAATAAATTAGATTTATTTACCATTTGTTGCCAAGTTTATTTCAATTTATATAATCTAAATAAACGATTTAAAATCCGATAAAAATGAGAAAATTAGCATAAGACTTACACAAAAAAATTTTTGCACAGTAGAAATTTGAAAGAGCCAAATTTTTCAGTATTTGTGAAGAAAAAAGTTCAAAATATTAATCTGCCTCCCCGTAATTCGAAATCTGTAAGGAACTATTGACGAATATTGCGTTTTTTGAATCAATTTTTAGAGTAATAATATATGTTTTTGAAATTTGTAAGCAACAAGCTAATAAGAACGGTAATAAAATGAATTTTGTGACCATAGTTCGAAATTTCCCTAGAGCATATTTTACAATCTGCCCTCTGAACTTAATAATCGATTGGTATTTTCTAGGAATTAAGGGTTTGTGATAAACGAGCCATTGACAGTTAACTTTATATATTTGTTTTACTATCAGTCTATCAGATACAATATTTCGTAATATTATTTGGAAACGGAAGCATCAGTGCTGCCAACCAAAATCGCTATGACGTAAAGCAAAAGACATGTAATTTACAATTTTATTGTTTCTTTATTGAAATGGATCATAAATTTTAACACAATTATGCAGGTGAAGACTCCGTGGCATTCACTTTTATGCAATATAACAATTCGTGATTAATTACACAAGTGTGTTCTTTGTCCATCCTAAGTGATAATCTCCCCGTACAGCCAGTGATTTATTTCCGTGAGAGAGTTATGTGTTGTGTTTTTTGGACACTACTTTTATTGTTCCATAGCGTCCTTAACGGGCGTCTTATTAAAGAAATTATGTTATGATAGCTGCTCAATTTTTATACTTCCTTGTTCATTAATAATGATGTTTTGTTATTGACAAATTAATCATTTTACACTAATAATTTTCTATACATTTTTCATTTAATAACTTAACAATATAACATAACATAAAAAGTTTTTTTTATTTAGTCACGTGATAATGTTTGTTGTTTTTTGTTTTATCATATTCTTTTTTATCTCCAGTTTACCGCATTAGGTGTAAACAAAATAAACCGCCATTTTTTCTTATATGGTGGTCCTAGCCCAACTTGGATTTTAGGGGAGTTTTAATAAAAAATAAAGCAAATAGCTACAAGTCTATCAAATTAATTCATTGCAATATTCTTTTGAAAGTTATTTTTTATTTTTTAACGGGAAATTGGACAATTCAATTTTAATATAGTTAAATTAAATTAAAAAATTGCGACGTTTAGTTAAATGTTTTTAACTTCTTCGGGCAGAACTTTAACTAGTTAACCATTACATTAATAAACCCACTTTCTGTTAACCGATTGAGTTGAAATTTTGTATTCCTGAAGATCAAACATTAATCCCTCGTTTTTAGTATTAATCATCAATAAATAATTCAAGTTTTTTTCAAATTATTTCAAATTCATGAATGAATGTGAAACTGCTCAGTCGGTCGCAGGATCGTGGGTTTGAGTCTAAGATTCGGCAAATATAATTTTTTTTATGGTTTTTATAATTTGCTTGTAGGAAGATTATAATCGTTCAAATTAAAAATGTAAACATCTTAGAAGAAAAAATATAACGCGAATGCATAAAATCTGCAGATATATTATAAAGCCTATATTTCTGTAAGAAATTATGATGACAAAGTTTTAGTAATTACTTTCATTTGTAATGTATGAAATAATGTTTAATATAGGCAACTACTATTTCTTTCACGTTCGGCATCGTTTATAACTAACAGTTATTATACACCATAGCAGCAACGTTGACTACAATAATATGTAAATATTATAATGTAATGAACTCAAAATACTATTTTTTTAAAATAACTTTGTCGAACACAGTGGAAGTCTTACAACAGCCTTAAAAATTATTTCCAAATTTCTATATTGCCTATTATTTACTGAAATCAGTACTTGTTACAAGCTAAATATGAAACAATATTCATTGACTAAACATATTTAATAGTCAACGTTTCAGCAGTAGGGATTATGGGGTCCTCAGGACCTACATTCCTATTTATTTTTCCACATATGGTCCTATAGAGTATAGAGGAAACCTTTTACGTTTTCAAGTCCTCTGAATTCAAAAAAGTGGTTCAAAAAATGTCTGTCTGTTATCTGTCCGTGATCGCAGCTAGAGCCTAAACTACTGGATCGATTTTGCTCAAGTTTTGAATGCTGTGACCGTCCTCAACGCAAAATTAGATCTAGTTCAAATGCGGCTCTTTAAAAACCGCTCACAGTAGGCAAAAAAAAAAAACATAAAACGAGTTTCCTCTTAGAAAATGTAAAAAGGAACACTGCTGGGGAGATGATGTGTGTACTAAAATGAGCATGTTTGAGAAAGTTATTCAAAAATGTGTTGATCGTTTATTCTTTTCAAAGTAAACTATTTTTACCGCCACTTTTCGAACATATTTTATTAAGTAACTTTATATCATTTAGTGATCGATTTCTTTTTTATATTACAGCATGGATTTGTTTTTATTTCATTGATTCACGAAAATGTGACCTCAATTTGAACCGTTGCGTATTGTGAACTGAACTTTTTTCGTTTGAGGTAAAGTTAATGTGCGAATCGTGACGCTATACTCCAAACGTGTCAATAATTAATCAATCAGCGTTTGGAACGAACCTTTATAGCATGCACTAGAAATAACTAATTGAATATTATACTGACTATAATACTGATAGTAATATTAATTATTAGTAGTGTCTCTTAGAGGAGATAGGCCAATGAAATGTTCTCTCAGTATTAGAAAAAAAGAAGTTTTTTAATTCCTTTTAACTGAGTACGAGGTAAATCTCTTTGATTGCTGGAGTCGTAAAGTAGAATTCCATTGAAACTTTTTATTTTCATCCTTTCCATTTTGACATGTCTTTTTGAATAACTGCAGGGCCTATAAACGTTTTGGTTTTTCTACACCATACAAAATATCTCAAAACGCATTTTAAACTTGTAAGAAAATTAAGTACAGTCCTTACAATTTTTTATGTGCGATCTCATTTAAACTGTCGAGCCTCCTTTAAGTCCATTTTATTATTGTGGATTATAGACGCTCGACAAACCAGGTCATTAGTATCTTATTTAACAAACCAATATCACACAACATTTATGAGCAGAGGTGGTAATCTAACTCACGATAGTCTGATCCAAAGGCCAGCATGCTAACCATTACATTCTATGTATTGAAATAATCTTCCATTAAATCGTGAGTGCTATATATTCTGCGTTGTTGACTTTTAGTCGTGCATTTCTCGTTAATATAAGATTACGTTTACTAATTATGTAATTGAGTCCTAATTTATTTTTAATAAATTTATTAGATAATTCATAACCATACATTTTCTTTCCTGGAGACCACACAAAAAGTTCTCTTATTGGTAAAAGTTATTAATGACCTTTTCGCGTTTAGCAAATATTTTGATATATTGAAGTAATAAATTTGCACGTCGCGCTGTCAAAATTTAATATATTATTTTTATGGCTTGGACACCTTCGGAAATAAATTATAACGTTTAAAATGACCAGAAAATATTTTTTATTAGATAAGAAAATCAAAAATTATTTCGTTTATTTTTTAGATAGATTTTTTCTGTATATTGCAATGGTGAAATAAAATATGGGTATTTCCATTTAAAAAATGAACCTTGGTGACCATATCTAAAAAGAGTGGCCTTTTCTAGGCCCCTTAATAACGCCATCGAATGTCCCCCTTCTAACCAAACAAATTTTATTCGAGCATTTTCTCGATCCGGTGAAAAGTGTCCGAGATATTTAAAGACGTGTTCTTTTAAAAATAGGACCCTATATATTATATGTATGATTATATATTCTATTTTTCATAAAAATTATTTATATTGCGGTTTAAACATCAATAAAAACATGCTATTTTTATTTTACTTAACTATAAATTTTGTTTAGTATAATAGCGTTTGTCTGCTATAATTGTTAAGAAACATTCATTGTTGTAGCACTACATTAGAAAAATTTATTATTCCAACACGTCACCGTCGGAATTTAAACCCGAATCTTTTCACTTTCGCGGCGGAATGAGTTAATCAATTACTCTACGGTGCACACATTCAACATTTTAATCCTTCATAATATAGCCATTTACAACACTTAAATTCACTACATGTGAGAGCCAATTATTTTTAGCTATAGCTAGACATTAACTCTCATAGTAGCGAGGGTTCTTGAATGAATCAAAGATGAACTTTCCATTATTAATATGGTCCTAAGTCACAGAATTTTTCTGTTTCGTTAGGACTGTTTCAATGCGGAAAACGACAATTTAATATTGGTAAATTATCAACACCATTATTTCATATTAGTAGATACAAGCGTATGTAAAATATCTATAAACTTTGTACACTGCAAAAAGTCCTCAATTTTTTTTTAAATTTTGAATGCGCTCAGATAGATGTGATCTCAGTCTTATAATAGTATCTAATAATTCTAAAACAGTACTTGGCACTCATAATAATTAATCATCTCAGATTTGAAAATCGTGATCAGGACCGTTACAATGTAGGTACCAAGCGGTTATAATTAAGCAATTAACCATGTTCCCTTTTACGGTGGCAACGGTGTGTATATCATATTTTTTTACAGTAAGAAAATCACGACCTTGTCGAATGTGGCTGCACTATTATGAAATACTTAATTTGCATGTAGGTTCTGTGATTTATATCTGAGGAAATCTTTTGTTCTTCTGTGAAATCAATACGTTTCAATCTTCTATTTTTTTTTGTATATTATGCATAATGGTATAATAATGCAAATTTTCACTTGAAAATTTTACAAAAAGTCTTCTACCTACCTAGTGATGCATTGCTATGCTGTCCTTAAGGGAACATGTAAGCAATAAATTCAAAATTTAAGAAGTGAGTCGCACGTAATGTAAGCGGCATAATTTATGTGTATGGAACGGATATGCTTTACATTGATCGAACCGTACTATATTGATGACTCTTCCTATAATTTTGCTGCCTAACAATATCTTAAAATTTACAAATTTTGGGTGTTGAAAGAATTAACTATTATCAAATTGTTAGGTGCCATTTTGATTCGTTAAGATATAATAAATTTATAAATACATTAAAGAAGGCTACTTTCCTGCTATTGTCTTTTATTAATTATAGTGCGAAGCAGTTCAAAGTAAAATGCGTTATAAAACAACTGATTTTAGCGAAATGATTTAATGAGATGAAAATTAAATGTATTTTTTTATTAACAATATTATAATAAACTTTTGTTTGTATTTAATGTTATTTCTCATGATTTTTATTCTAGTTCATGCACAAGTGAATGGAAATATATATGTTTAGGTCTACAGTAGCCTCTTATTAAATCGTTGTACTTTAAATTCGCACTTTTAGCACCATCTGGGTGGTGCAATTTCTGAATTGCAGCGTACAGATTGCGCTGGCCAAGTTCTCGTACAGAAAAATATTGTGTAAATAGATACATTTACACGCCAAACTAGCCAAGTTCAGTCCTTATCAGAACACAGCTAATATCGTGTCGGCAAGGAACTTGGTATCATTTCTAGAACTCGGTTATTTTTTTCAGTTAACAAAACATACTCCTGAAGAACTTGCCCTGTTTTTTTACAGGTATGTTTTTAATAGAATTTAATTTAACGGATCTTTTTTCAAAAAATTGAAAAAAAACTAAAATAATTCAAAGCTTGAATTTAATTAATTGTATGTGTCACTGCTTGATAAATTCGACTCTTTATGTAATTGATAGTTTCGCTCTTGTGTAAAAATTATAATTCACTAAATTGACCACTAATTCAAAAAGGGTGTCTTATAATATACTTAAAAGTTGAGTGGATAAACAATGAACCATTTTCATCATGTATAAAAAATTTCTCAGAAATGCAATTAGCGAAACTACAATGTCTTCTTAGCATTGACACTATTCTTTTTATTTATTTTTTTGTCTAATAATCTATTAATTTTTATCAATGAAAAACATGTAGCCAGAGAAACAAATAATGTTGGTCTCTAGCACAAGTGGTGCCTCTCGTGGTTCATCGGATGCACTGCTCTCATTAAAAAGGCTCATTGTAGACGTTATTGGCTCATAATAGTGATTAAACTTGGTAAGTTAGATTTCTCTGTAATTTGGTTTGGATTAAGAACAACTCATTGTTTAATTTTCCAACAGCGCAATAGTGACTCAAAGGAAGTCTATTGTAATAAAACGATAAATCAGATATTTCGATTTGCAACTTTATTTATACAAAAGTATTACAAAAATACGAAAGTTATAAAAATCTACACTAGTACTGGTCAGTTTGAGATTATTTGGCATATAAATATTATAAAACGTTATGGTTAATCAAATATACGCGAGTAAATAAATTTCAATTCGGAGTAGACTGTAAGAAAGTTTGTCTTAACTTACATCAAACTTAAGAAGACCTTTGTTTATATTCCAAATTAAAACTTATTTGTTCGCGTTGTTATGATGAATATTTCGACAAATTCTAATCAATTCTGTTTATCTAATATAAATTAAGTGAAAAAGTGTAAAATCTAATGGTATTGCTGTCACAGATTTGATTAGAATTTATGATTTTACCCACTTAAATTCGGGCCAATTAAATAGTTGTTAAAAGTAAAATTCATAAATTAAGTAGCGTTTTTTTGATAGTGTTTTTTTTCTTACAGAGACCGCAACGCAACTGCAAGTATTGGTGAGTAAAATATTTACAATTATTTTTTTTTGTTTTTGCAATACAAAAAACGGTGGATAAATATGACTTGTAAAGTGATTCGAAAGGAATACAGATTAAATAATATTAATTGCCATTCAGAAAAACGTATCTAACAGCTGGGTCAAATAATATATTTTTGTCGAGTCCATGGAAAATTGACCATTTTAGCATATTTTACTCATATACTGCGTTGATCCGTTTTTTTACTTCAGTGTCAACATCGAAATATTGATTTAATATTCTACGAAAAAAATTACCATCAAAAAATTACCACAAAACTTACGAACTTTTCTTGTTAATTAAATAAAATATCGACATAGTTCCAAATAAAACTTGGTTAATCGGTTAATTATTTTGCGTACGCTTTCAACACGAAAATTGAAACGCTTTTTTATAATTATTTTTTTATATGGACATTTATTTCTGGAAAGCTATTATTTTCTTATTTCAAAAGAAAATTATGAACACAAAAGTCAGTTTCCGTGTTTTTTTTATGTCCAATCTCAGATCCTTTTTTGAGATTAATTTACATGCCATTGCCAAGGCTTTCACTTAACATATGAATTTCAGCAACAACTGAATATTAAATTTCAGTTATCAGTAATGCAACCTATTTTTTGTACAAAACAGAAAATAATGCTTTAATATTTGCCATTTTGATTAGTTTTTTAAACAATTTGACTGTAAATGGCATTTAAAAATTTAAAAATGTGTCTAAAAATAGCGTTTCTTCAATTGTTATCGATTCAGTAAGACGGGACTCCATAATTTGACGAAGGGGCTTTACTGCCGAAATTACCAGCGTTGTTGTAGCCTCCACTCAGAGGATAACTTCCACTGCTGGAGTAGCTATTAGCTGGGGGCGCTCCGTAAGTGTTTGCGGGTGCTCCGTATTGCCCCGAAGGTTGACCATTGTTGCCGTAAGTCTTGTAGGTGTCCGGATATCTGTGAAAAATTATTGTTTTTTAATAGTTTTATTTTCAGTCAAGAATATTTTCTCTCTTATAAAATAGCTGCTTTTAATCCTGTATAGCTGGCAGTAAAATAACCTTATTTAACCTAGTGTCGTAAAGGAAGACAAATGAATTCCATCTAACCAATCCAATTTCCAAAAGGAACCTGTCAGTTGTCATCAAACAGTATATGAGGAACAGAGAAACAAAAGTAGGCGTAGTTTTCGTAAACAATATATAGATCGCAAATGGACATAATGGACAAAATTATTAGAAATAATATACTTATTTTATGATGTGAAAATCAGCTATTTGAAAAAAATGTAGGGCGTGATGATATTTTGGTTTGATACATAAACTACTATTTCCTATATGAATATATTATAGGATAGCAACCAAGAAGAAATCAGTCATATAAACAAAAACCCGGGTCGCAGTGCCCAAGCCCTGCCAACAATATAGTGTATTTGCTAATACAGGCAGTCTGGTTTTATTACATGAACTTAAGTTTGTTTTTGGTCAAAATCAAAAATTTAACCCCTTAATACACCCCTTAAATAACATTTTTTTTCTTAATTGCAATATTATTATCAATCGAACCTTTATACTAAATTATATACACCTTTCAGTAAATAATATATCTGCAAACTAGTTTTTTCATAAAATTTGTAAATCCGGTCCTGTCGGGCCGATTTTGTTGAAATTTTAGGGCCACTTTTTAATTGCTACTAAAGGGTTAAATTTCAATTTTCAAACGATTCTGAGAATTTTTTCGGTATTTTGGGGCCCAAAAACATTTTTCAACCCCTAAAAACTACCCTTAAAATGGCCTGATTAGGCCCATTTTAAATAGGCTTCTTGCGGTGATGGATTTCAACCCGTGTGCCAAATTTAGTTGAAATTTATTTACTCTTTCGAAAGTTATTGCCCGCACACACATATATATATATATATATATATATATATATATATATATATATATATATATATATATATATATATATATAAATATATATATATATATACATATATATATAAACATTTTTAAAAATGGTGCCAAAGTGTTTAGGAGGTTATGAAACGTCGAGAAATTTTGGTCCGACCCCTAGGTCCCGCCATCCGACCGACGCCAATAGTGTATGTTGCCATATGGCAAATACACTAAAAATTCGCGTCTATTGATTACATACTTGATCTCTTCTCGATACCTACTTAAGACACAATTAGAAAATGTCTACATTGTCGCAAAATTTCGAACAGTAATATCTTTTTTTTTTTGCTTTTTAAATTTCAGAGTGCAATATTTTGTGAAGTTATCTTTTAATAGATCAAAGTCATCAACTACTAGGGTTGTCTGGGTTCAGTATCAATCCATATTATCAAGTTGTTATATTTTTTATAAACTAAAAATTCAACTACTAATACTGTTAGCAGTTCTCAGATTTGACCCTGTCTCTGAAAGTTTGTAATAGACGAGTAAATAAATAATAGTATTCCTACAAGCTTAGTTATTCTAAAGTTCAACTATGTCAACTTACTTGGCTTCTCCTTCATATCGTACGTCAGCATGGAAACCGGTTTGCCAGTCGGCCCAATACGTGACGATCTGTATCCTGCCATCAGGAAGGTTGACCCGGTATTCCCCGCGGACTGTGTTGCCGTCACTCGTTTCCTTGCGTCCGTAATCATTGCCCGTGTAGTCGTCTTTGACGGCGTATCCGAACTCGTATGATTTTGGCTACGAAACAAATATTGTGGCTTATCTTATATATATTTCCAAAAACATCTTAAAAAAAACCCGGATCGCAGTGCCAAAACCCTGCCGACAATATAGTGTATTTGCTTGTATAGGGCCGTGTGGTTTTATACTTTTATTATGTGAAATTAAGTTTGTTTTTGGGCAAAATAAAAAATTTAACCCCTTAATACACCCCTTAAAATAACATTTTTTTTCTTAATTGTAATATTATTATCAATCTAACGTCTACACCGAATTAAATACACCCTTCAATAAATAAGTTACTATCTGCAAACTAGTGTTTTCATAAAATTTGTAAATTCGGTCCTGTCGGGCCGATTTTATTAAAATTTTGGGGACACTTTTTAATTACTACCAGAGGGTTAAATTTAAATTTTGAAACGATTCGAAGAATTTTTTCGGTATTTTGGGGCCCAAAAACATTTTTCAACCCCTAAAAACTACCCTTAAAATAGCCCGATTAGGCCCATTTTAAATAGGCTTCTTGCGGTGATGGATTTCAACACGTGGGCCAAATTTCGTTGAAATCAATTAACTCTTTCGAAAGTTATTGCGCGTACACATATATATATATAAACATTTTTAAAAATGGTGCCAAAGTGTTTAGGGGGTTATGAAACGTCGAGAAATTTTGGTCCGACCCCTAGGTCCCGCCATCCGACCGACGCCAATAGTGTATGTTGCCATATGGCAAATACACTAATAACGTTGCAGTTCATATTTCTTCTGCGTATGCAAAAGTAGTAGGGCTCTTCATCTTACTTTTGGTTTCGATTCGATCAGCCATTTGACCTGTATCGTGCTCAAAGACGAACCAACAAACAGAAAAACAAACGAACGCAATTTTTCTAAAAATATGTGTTCTGAATTTGAGAGATATCTAAACGAAAAAATATTTTGACAAGTGAATTTTGACCTAAATTAGTATCATTATCCAGTTATAGAGTTGGAATGGTAAAATGAAAAAATATATAAATAAAATATGTAGATGGAATATGAAATAATTGTAAAAAAAATATCGATACGCACCGACCGCTGCATATAAATCTACGACCTCTAATAGCGTAATTCTGCACAGTCGATTTTATATATACGGTATACGAACACTGCAACATTTCGTTACACTTTCAGTCTCATGGATCGATTTGCCCTACCGTGTCAAAAGAAGTTTTATGTCCGAAAATTTGTTACACGTAATCAAAACTGTTAAAAAAAATCTCCTGTAGGATCTATAAAGTGTTTCTTTGTACTTTAGTTAGTGTTTACCCAAATATCCAAACCCGTTAGTTTTAAAAATAGCGTCGAGAGAGCTGTAACCGTTTTAGGCGAGGAGAACAGATGTGAGGTTATAGGTGTAGAGTATATGTAAAAGCCAATTCAGACTAGCCGTTCTCGGTTATGATTCACCGGTCCAGTTCGGTTTTCGATTAATCTAGGCTGCTCACACTATCCCGATTCGGTTCTACGATTATTCTCGGTGCGCATGCGCAATTTCGAAATATGACTTGACGTTTGATGTGTAGTTAAACGTCAACAAAAACAGCTGGCTAGTCACGTGACTCCAGCAAGCGTTCTCATTGGCTACGGTTGCGAACGGTCCGGTTGAAATTAGAGCTGAACCTAAACGCTCGAACCGAACCGCAATCGGGAACGACTACGCCCTGATTGGTCGAGCTCCCAACCGGACCGGTGAATCGTAACCGAGAACGGCTAGTCTGAATTGGTTTTAATTGTAGGTATTCAATGCTTTTAACACCTCATAGCAGCTCCAATAATTCTTGATGTTTAATTAGCTGCAAATACATTTATATAGTATTTATTAAGCAACAATGAAAGGTATTGTTTACTCACATCAATGAATTTAAACAAACTGTAACAATAGTCTATGTCATAATAATTATCACAATATATCTCACCTATATATCATTGAAGAACGCATCTGAGATATTATAGAGTGACAACACAATGACTATATATTGTGTAATCTAAAAGCCATTAAAAACACGAACACTTTTGAAAGAAAAGTAACAAAAATATAATAAAAAAAACTCAGGTGTTGAAATTTAACATTTATGTTAGAATGGAATTCTTGAAATGGTGGCATTGCTTATAGAATTTCATGCGTGAGTAAAAGTAAGTTATAATGATACGATTATTATTATATTTTCTTGTTATTACAGTTTAATGCACATACGAATGAAACAAATGCAGCGCGACACAATCTAAACAAAAACAAAACACTGGTTATGTTGAGAACGTCGTTTGTTTTACTGTTTATTTACGGTGCATTACACGAGATCATTCCCAAGATAAGAAATGTAATATGGTGGCCTAGACTATTTCTTAACTAAACTGTATCGTTATAAAATACAAGGTTGGGATAAATGGTGTCGATATTTTTAGTTTGAAAAATAGAAATGTCTTCTAATTAATATATCTATGTTTGTTAATATAATCATTGTTTCCTAAAGTATGGGTCACGACCCCGTAGAGTATCGTGGAGCAAGTTCAAGAAGTTCACGAGCTATAACGAAAAACATATTGTAAAGTTTAATATTTTATTTTCCCGTCAGCTACATGAAATAATGCGTAAAATATTAATAATAAGGTGTGAATTTAGTTACCCATATACTACACCTAAAATATTTTTATTTTCAATTGATTTTAGATTTTACTACAGTAGCTAGTTATCATTATAGTACGGTCCGCTTAATGGAGCGGTAATACTATGAAACGATGTTATAAGCATACCCGTTCCATGCCACGTAATTACATTGTCAAGTATGAGTTAGGAGTAGTTAATTAGTTTTTCTTGCTCTGAAAAGGGGCCTGAAAGTTTGAAAGACGCTGTTTTTGGTTGACTTTCTGTTCTTAGTAACCACAAATTCAAATATAAAATATGTATATTATAATATATGAGTGATCTCTTTTTAAGGTCACCGAAAGTCAAGGTTATTTGGGTCTAATAATCTATTTTATTACTAAGATTTGCGGAATAATTTATATTTTCAATTTCAATACATTGAAAATACAATTGATTCTTTCAAAAGTCTTAGTGGTGCTTTCTCCTCAGATGAGAAACCAGGAACAATCCTCAGCTATCCTAAAATCTAGAATTATTTTTGTTTTATGTCCATTGTCCATCCCTGCATTAAAGAAATTTCAATGACCAGACATAAAGTATGTTAACTTGCAATATTTCGCAGATTTTCCCAGGAATTTTACATATAATACCCACGTTCGACAGTAATAATGTATAGAACTTAAATGTATGCGTAATTTCCAAATGTTTAATGAAAACGTTGGTGGTCCAAATTGCAATTGTCACAACTGATTTCTTAATAGGAAGACGAGTTGTCCATTGTTAGTTTTAATTTGACAGCAAGAAGTGCATTGTTAGTTAAATTCGCTTAGCACAACGAATTAACTCGAATATAATTACAGTTAGTTACAATTCAATTGCAATTTATTTAATAAATATAGGCAATTGTTGCTTTCTAAATTACTACGGAAATAGGTTTTATTCTTCAACATTTTCATTATCAACAATAAATTAGTTTCGCTAGAGAAGAGTTTTAATTTTGAAATCCACTTTCTTATAAAATTACTCATTTTCAATAATTGTTCAGTTGAATTGTTGTAAGAAAATTTTTTTTTTACGATATTAATGAAATAAACTCTGTTTTTTTCTAAAAAAAACTACTATTAAACAAATGTTCTAATTTATATAATCTATACCGATCGTATACTCATGCCCACGATAGTGAAAATTTATGTTCCAATTTCGCGACTATATTAGACAATAACAACCATGTTTCAGTAGGTCACAGGTATGCCATTTTAGGGTAACAGGACTTTTTTTGATGCTTCACTGTAGACTCTAGACTCTAGAAAAATGTAAATATGCCGAATTTACGGGTTCACATTTTTCAAAATTTGTCCACCTAAAGTTATTTTACAGAAGTGTACCGACTCCGACTATAGGTCTTAAATTGCACAATTTGATTTTGATTTATAAATTTATTTTGACTTGTTTCGGGTACAAATTATTCAGGAGTTTTAAAGTTTGAAATACAGTTAATTTCAAGACCTGAGTTCATTATCAAAATACTTTAATACTAGTCTCAAGGTCGTATTAGACAAACGCGACTGTCCCAAACAAAAACTTAGTAACTGACAAAAATTGATAAAACCAGATAAAAAATTGCACATACTGTGTTATCCTGCAACCTTAGGTATATTTTAAACGTTTTTTCTTCAAAAAAAGGGTAATAATAACAAGTAATTAAAAAACACTTGAAAATTCTACAAATAATTCTTTATTTCTCGACGATCGTTTCGGACAATAAGTCCATCCTCAGGAGTACAAAAACTTATACTAAATTATATTTTTCATTATACCTAGTAGTGTTTTTTAATTACTTGTTATTATTAATCATGTTCTATCACGTGCCGAGTGAAAAATCAGTGCAAATTAAAAGGGTAATAGTAAGAAGGAATGTCGTACTTGATTATTTTCGTAGTCGTGTCCGTGACCTCCATCTGAATAGCCGCCGTTGCCACCGTAACCTCCACCACCATTCCCGTAACCTCCACCATTAGAATACGTAGGCGTGCCGTACGACGTTGACGGAACTCCGTAGCTGCTTGACGGGGGCTCGCACATCGCTAATCCGACAGCCAGCAGAAATGTCGTAGCCTGAAAACATTAATTTTATATCAGCTAATTTAAAGTAATTTGGAATCAGCAAACCAGGGGAAAGCAATAAACTACGTATTAATATTTTAGATTTTGATAAAAAAGACATAATGAGTTAAGCTGTGCAAATAATATTAGAGGGGTTTGTAGATGCTCGACAACTAAGGTTTAAAAAGTAATTTAAAATTAAAATGATGCTTTGGGATATTGCAAACTTAATACAATATAATTATTACTAAATTAAAAATAAGAAGAATAAATTTTGAAAAGATATTTTGTCAGAATTTTTTTACCCAATTCGGCTCTTACCACGTTTGGATAAGTTAATGTTAATTCGACAGTGTGAGAGAAAATAGAAAAAAGAAAATATATTTTCTATTTGTCGGCAACTTAATAATTATCAATTGCTAATAAATATACGTATGACCATTAAAAGTTTTGTTTAATATAATCGTTAATATTTTTTTTATATTTTTCTTCTAATGCGATGTACAAATCGTTTTCTCTTAGCCTGTCGTTAAATTAGTATAAGATATTTTGTTAATAAATATAAAAGCAGTTGAAATCAAGTTTGAACTATTATGAAAAATATGCATTTTTATGTCGTTAAAAGTTTGTTCAGTTGAGCGTATATTAATCTCGAGGTTACCGGATAGACTTTTCAGTAAGTAATTGATAAATTAAACACCGAGTCTTAATAAGCGTGAAATATTAAATTAATATTACTAATTTTAATTAAGTTATTTTGCTGTCAAAACAGTTTTTTAATTAAAAGTTTTGTTTATATTATTACACTGTTTGAACAAATACATTTTCAGTTGGAATACATTATAAAAATTGTTTTTGTTTTTTTTATTTCCCACCTTAATTAGGAATTTATAAGCTCGCATATTTGTTATGCTTCGTTTCTTTAATTATAATTATTTATTTCCGTTGATAAATTTTCAATTTCAAGCTTCGAAGTTTCTATTCATTAATTATTTATTTCGAATCGTAAAATTACCAAAATGTTGCAAGAGTAATTTGTATTTCAAGAACGTAAATTCAGTGTTAAAATTGTGACATTACGAATATTGCGTTTCAGATAAATACTATATTTTTTGCACATATCTCTTGTAAAATATTTGATTTTCACATAGTTTGCAATTTATTTAGGTTGCTTAATGCTTTCCTATTTTTGTTCCTTTTATAGCAAGTCGCATTTGAATATACTGCTGGATTAGTAAGATAAAATTTTTTTGTCTCAGTTTACAGCACTAGTGTTTAATTGGTCATTTTACTACCGCTATGCATGCATGAAAGGCAACTATTTTATACGGGGATGTGCAAAAAAATTTTTTTCTTGTATTTATGTGCCTTGTATGGTTTTACTGCTCGCGATTTTTCAAAACCTTTCTTTTTTTTAATTTATTAATTTATACTAATTTCTAATATTGTATAAAATGGTAAAGTTTGTTTATTTGTTTGTCCATGATAATCTCAGAAACGATTGAATTGATTTGAAAAATTTCATTTTTTCTTATCGCATGATTATGGATAGTTTTAAATTCAATAAACATTCAAAGGTTTCCAAAAATTGGAGTAAATCATCATCTATGGCGGTAGTGTTATAGTATATTTTTATTATTCTAATTATTTAAAAATATTGAAAATTGAAATTATTTGTTTAAAATTAACCTTTTTTGAAAGCATCGACTGATTTTACGGGGCGTAATGTAATTAGTATGTATTCATTATTAATTTTACATATTTGAATGAAAAATGGTTCATTGAGTTCAAAAAAACTATTTATTTTTTGCATTACTCCCTATTATTATTATTATTGATAATAAAGTAATTGCTTTTAATGTGTAGGTGATCTTTAACTGAATTTGAACAGTTATTTTCATAAACTATCAGTCCCCATTAGAAGTTATGGAAAACAACAGTAGGTTCGAATAATAATTTTCATAAACAACCTTATAAAAAATGTGTAAATATACTAAGTGAAAAGCAGCTCTTTTTTATGTGGTATATGCAAAAATTACAGTATATATATATCTCGAACGCAATGATATTATGACTTGTGTGACTGTTAAAACACGCTGGCGCCCATTTTCACATAATAGCACACCTCGTCAATAATATGTTTCAATAAATTATAGGTTAATAAACTACTATTTGAAACGTCGTGACGTTTGATCTGCTCCATAATATTTTTATTTTTGTTGAGAAGCAAATATATCAGTGTGTTCAAATTTTTGGTTTATTAGCATATCAATTCAAATCAAAATTGATAAATAATTGACGCCTTTGTCCCAATAAAGGAAAAGTCGGCGATTAAAAAATAAGTCATTTGGTATCGCCCAATGTCTCAATTGATATTATTTATCAACTACATTTGAAACCCATTTTACAATTCAAAAGGGATAATTAATTTTCAATTAACGCATTTTGAAAATCACTTTTAATTTCAATCGAATTAAATACACGTATTATATTTAATTCACGAACGCACAAACACACACACATAATGATAATATAAATATCCGATATAAATAACGTTCGTCATGATACAATTATGACGTAACACACCTGAACGTAAATCATTGTTGATCAAGTAGCTGTGTAGGT
The DNA here is from genome assembly GCA_034508555.1 of Venustoraphidia nigricollis. Taxonomy (NCBI): domain Eukaryota; kingdom Metazoa; phylum Arthropoda; class Insecta; order Raphidioptera; family Raphidiidae; genus Venustoraphidia; species Venustoraphidia nigricollis. Next base: position 553,600 of record JAVRKA010000013.1, read on the forward strand.
GTTTCACTGTTAAAGCACACAAAACATCTGACTGCGTGCAAAAAACAATGTGCTTTTTATATATAAGAGCGAGGGAAGAGAATGCGCGCGGCAGACGCATCTGCGATTTGTCAATCTGTTGTCTAATCTAACTAGAGCAGATTTTACTTTTACCTCTTCTCTTCTTTTGTTTATGTTGAAAAGAATAGTAACCCAGTGTACGTACGTGTGTATATATAGCGGATGTATCAGGAAAAAATGTTTTTTTTTTATATAAAGCTGAAAACAAAATATTATGATTTGAAAATATTACATTATTAAAATTAACCCAAAATAATAATGTATTTTAACGACACTTTTATTCGATTGGAATCTTGGGTATTAGTGCAAAATCCTGTCGATCGAAATTTTGAAATTATTTTAGATTCTGGGAAAATGTTATTTCAGGTAGTTGTCGTGGTACAATATTGTCAAAAAGTTATAGATTATACTCGCCACAAAAGTATACTAGCTTGTAGCTAAGTGATCCATAATTTGTACGCAAGACTGTACCCGTGGAAACGTAACCCATACAGTATTCATAGGCATGTATACTTTTCTATAAATTGTTGAACTTTATAAATGATTAGACGGTCAAAAATTTTTTCTTATTTTTTTTAAACTCATATCAAATGCATTGAAAGACTGTCAGTTTTTGGAAAGTTTCTGACAGTTAGTTCTTTTTTTATAAATAAGAAACTGGTTCAGAACTACAGAGATCGTATACAATCAATGTTAATTATCCAATTTTTAATTGAATTTATCTCGGATTATATACGGTCGATCGACTTCAAATTTTCAGGGTAATTGTATTATCATGTCCTTTATAAGTATGTTAAGTATATTAAGAATTTTCTGACGGTGTGCTTTAACCACGACAACTACCTTAATAAATTTTATTACGTTTCATTATCCGACATGCATGTTCTCAGTTATCATTTCATGCATTTTTGTAAATCGGGTCTTGTTTTTCAGATTTTTTTAGAACAATTTTAGAATTATATTTGGCCATTTTGAGACGAGTCCATAATTTTTTTCTGTGATTTTGAATGTAAAGCAAATTTCAACCTCTCAATAAACCCATTAAAATTTGCCTTAAAACCTTGATATCGTAAAGCTGGGCATGTACAGAATTGACTTTATTCAATCCGGAATAGCGTGAAATAATAATCGGAATTTTCAAAGTGTACAAAACTCTCACATTGCTATTGTAGTTTCGGGTCGGGGCCAACCTTACCACAAGGCGAACGGAGCGGTCGTTCTAGAGGCCAAGCCCCAAGGGGCGCCTCAGTGGTAAAGAAAAATAAAGGAAAAAAATATTTGTTTCGCTTTCGATATTTTGATAGTGGTATATGCAAGCAAGGGGGGCGGCATATCTTGATCTCGCGCCATCCTAAAACTTGCTGCACTATTTCGGGCTTTCATATATTTTCAAAAATGAAGATTTTTATCTATTTTTTCGAGTCGAACCGTATTGATATGCGTCTGACTTTATACCATTTTGCATTATTGACACTACTTTCATCAGTATAAAATACGATTTTTTATCACGCGATAATTAAGAACAAGTGACGATAAAATAGTTATTAAATTTATCAATCTTGAACTGGGCGTATAAACGATATGTCTGCTTCTGTTTTTTTATAAACCGTTTGCTAATAAATAAATTATAGTAATAAAAACTCGAATTGTCTTCTTGCGAGTTTTTTTATGCTTAAAAATATTTTGTTTGATTCCTAGACAGGAAAGTTGTCACAAATATTGTTTACCTGCCTGTTCGACTGTTTCTAACAACATGATTCGAAAGTCGATTTTGATGAAACTTGGTATATTTTTAATATTGACCTAGGAATATAGAGACAAAGTGAAGCTTGCTATAACACGAACAATGCTACTCTATTGTTCGAATTGTAACAAGCTTTGTTACAATAACCCCCTCGCTCTATAATGTACTAATGTCTATTTTAGGAATGGTGATTCGTAGAAAAAAAGTATAAGAACAATTTTTGTAGACAATTCCATGATTTAAATCTTTTGTCCGAACTATTTTTATGATAACACTTACCGTTTACGAGAAAAATGCAAAAAACTGATATTTTTGACCTTTGACCTTGAATAAATTTTTTTGCACACGTAGGATCGGTGCAGACGTTTGATATTTTATTTGTGATAGTGTACCTAAGACCTGTACCAATATTTAACTCCATAGGAATTATTCTAATTAAAATGTCTATATATTGACCGGAGTAATACTTTCATAATATGCATTTAGTAAAAAGTTGTTATTTCGATATTACAAACAGAACTTTCAATTTTATTTGTATGTATATAGATTGGTATCCATTTTGAAGTATAGATTTTAACTGATTTTGCTCGAGAATCGACACATTGAGTAAAGTCGTAAGTTATTTGTCACAACAGTTCATCTTTCGCATACAAATGATAGCTATAGTCTGCTACACACATGGCTGACGGTATAATACATTATCAGATAAATATATTATTTAATATCACTGTCGGGGCACAAAATCGAACCTTCTACTATCGCGGTGACTGAATTATTACTTATTCTACAGTGATCAATATAAACAATCTTCTCATAATGAAGCATTCATTTTTTGTTTTGGGAGATATTAGTTGCGCGTAGTAAGTAAATGAGATTGCATAACTGTGTGCATTTTTAATTACACCATTCATTATTTTATAGAACAGTCTGTATAAAAATTCATTCATCAGTTAGTCATTATTTAGTTGAAGTACCATCTATGTGTACACAGAATTTAGACAATTATATTTCGTAAATATTCGTGCAATCTCGAAAATAGCGATTGTCACGGCCGATTTACTAACGGATGTAACACGTAATGAGGTGTTTCATTTGTTTTATTGTTAGATAACTAGATTATTAAACCCATTAAAGCATTAACACCTACGTTTCTAGGGCTTTGAACGTGACCGAAACGCTACCCAAGAAATTTTTATCTCTCGTCTAGAAGAGAGAGAGATAGAGAGATAGAGGCGGTTTCGGGATTACATTTTTGTAAAAACTTTGAGCAAAAAAAAAAATAATTCATAGGAAATAGTTTAGTCAGATGAAAAAAAAATCTTATCAACAACGATCTACATATTTAATAGCACACTTTTTGTTCGAGAGTTTTCAGAAACTTTTGAAACTTTTTTTGATTTTTTTTATAATTCTCTGTAGTTGCCAGCTCTACTTTGTTTTGCCATTTTTTAGTGTTGAAACCATTTTTAGACTTTGCTGCATCATTGATGACCACAGTTACTACTTTAATAATTTGATTTATTTCTTACACAGTAATCTTGGCTTATCTGGGGTTTTACAACTTATTTCCGATACCAATGTGACGATATCGAAACTCAGTTGGCGCTGTCGTGCTTTTTTTATCAAAACCGAGACGGTTTAAAAAAAAAAAAAAAGAAAAGTGGGTGGGTATATTTATGTACGCGCGTTTGAAGTGATAGTTCTTTGGCGTGATTAAAAACCAATGTATTGAAATAAAATTTTCAAAAAGTTTAGGAATAATATTTACAATAACTTCAAATGTTTGAATTTTATTCTGATTTTTACTTTTATAATTAATCCATTGAGTAATCAAAAACCCGTTATTATAAATTCCGTTGAATGACACTTAAAACGACTAGTTGTAATCAAAGGTTATAATTGTATAGTATTATAGTTTCGAGATGATAGGAAGTGCATTTGTTTCGTCTATCTGTCATTTAAGTCTGGGCCTCTTGGTCAACTGCATACTGTCGAATTTTCGTTAGCGCGGCCAACTTCATACTAACGAATTTTCGTTAACGCGACCAACTTCATACTGTCGAATTTTTGTTAGCTATACATGAACAACTTCCGTTGCTTGCTAAAATTTTTCTCTCAACGCGCCAAAAGAAGTGTAACTTCAAAAATATCCTTCAGTTTCGTTTAATGTGAAACCCTAAATATATAATAAAATATCGGTTCATGTTCTGTACTTAGACTTTGAAAATATGTAATTTTTCTTAAGTTGTTCGTATAATTGCAGCACACTTCGTGACGTATTCAAGGTAAATATTAATGATCCAATTGTAATGTTGTGATCGATATATTATTTTCAGCGACTGTAATGATCGTTAATTAATTATTGTCTGGCGTTTACTAAATCATCCATTTATTGTTTATTGTTGTAGTCGTTGGTGAACCCCATATTTAGGATGCTTTATTCTTATAGCACAGTGTCGTAGACAAATAACGTTATAGTGTGTATGTGGTGACAAATTCTGCGGTCATGTGCAGCTAATTTTACGCATCGCATTTTCGTCTGTACAACGTATTTCGCACGAGCAGAAATTTAAAAACGACCTTCACGACTCTAAATCAATGTAACTGATAAATACTTACTTACGCTCTTGATTTAAAAATACTTCAATAAATAAAAAAATGGTGGGTGTACTTATTACGCGCGGCAGAAATTATACTTCTTTGGTGTCTTCGCGATGAATGGTATTCACATTTTTGTTAAAGATCTACATTGATTGCAGATCAAATATTTGTTTTTGTGCGAGTACAATCTATGCTCTACATGCCAGAAAGTTTGAATATGACATTAGATTGCTCTTGTAATTATATGATCAGAATCTAAGGTCATTTGACAATGTTCTGTGCAACTTGACTAGATATTGCAGATTACTGATCCAATTTCATCTATGCTTAAGTTAAAAATAAAGCAGCTTCCTTTCTTATTACAGTTATGCAATTAATTAATGACAATGGTGAATGAATTCCATTGATAGCATCCGGATGTAGTCCTCTAACTTTAAATACCTGCTGCCTATAAATTTATTGTCTCATTTACAAGCTTTATTTCCTTTACGTTTGTATTCCAAAACATAACACAAACGGAACAATTGAATAGGAAGATACAATGCAGAATATAGACCGAATTTATTTCCGGTATCTATATTTATTTTATGCCAAAGACTACACAAGCCAATTAGAAAATAATAGTGTATCTTTATACAATAATTTATTTCACATTAAAAATAAATTTACATATGAAAATATATTATAGTCAGCAAAAAGGCTTTCCTTGACAACTGGTTTATTGTTTGTATAAAATTTGTTTGACCTACACACACAAATATGAAATAATTTCAAAGTTATGTTTTTAAGATTAGAAATATATTTGATGGATGGAAAGATATGTCTGCAAAATTAATAACAAAATAAACCCGGGTCGCAGTGCCAAAACCCTGCCGACAATATAGTGTATTTGCTAATATAGGTATTGTGGCTTTATTATGCGAACTTAAGTTTGTTTTTGGACAAAATAAAAAAAATTGAACCCCTTAATACACCCCTTAAAATAATAATTTTATTAGTTGAAATATTGTTATCAATCCAACATCTACACCAAATTAAATACGACCTTCAGTAAGTAAATTCGTATACGCAAACTAGTGTTTTCATAAAATTTGTAAGTCCGGTCCTGTCGGGCCGATTTGCTTATAATTTTAGGAGCACTTTTTAATTGCTACTAAAGGGTTAAATTTCAATTTTGAAACGATTCTGAGAATTTTTTCGGTATTTTTGGGCCCAAAAACTTTTTTCAACCCCTAAAAACTACCCTTAAAATGACCCGATTAGGCCCATTTTAAATAGGCTTCGTGCGGTGATGGATTCCAACATGTATACCAAATTTCGTTAAAATTAATTAACTCCTTCGAAAGTTATTGCCCGCACATATATATATATATATATATATATATACGTATATAAATATATATACGTATATAAATATAAATATATATATATATATATATATATATATATATATATATATATATATATATATATATATATATACATATATATATAAACATTTTTAAAAATGGTGCCAAAGTGTTTAGGAGGTTATGAAACGGCGAGAAATTTTGGTCCGACACCTAGGTCCCGCCATCCGACCAACGCCAATAGTGTATGTTGCCATATGGCAAATACACTAATAAGTTGACCTTTACAGGGCGGTGTCATATTATATATCGCAACTCAAAGTAAAAAAGTTGAAAATGCGATGGGCACCAAATTAGAGGTCTTGACAATTAGATTTCGGAAAGGTGCTGGACTGCAGAAAGCATTGTAACCTTATCAATAAGCATAATAAATTTGTAAATCTTAGAGTTGGGTAAATCAGATCTGAACCGGTTCAAAGAGCCGACTCCGACAGAAGATCCGTGAGAGCCGACTCACTTTTTTTTTGATCCGACGGATCAACGGATCCGCATAACTCAGTGAAACACTTAACACAGAGTAGCACATTTTACACTTACTTCTTGCTTTGATGCATATGTCAACTCAAATGACTCATGCATCACATGTTTGGCTATGCATTCTTGATTCTATACAGGTCGTGATATGATTGACTGAACTAGGTAACTCAGTGGCAGACTGCAGTAACATATTCAGAACTCGGCTCTTTTTGAACCGGTTCAGTGAGCCGGCTCACATACGGGATCCAGATGCAAAGACCCGTTTTTCCCATCTCTAGTAAATCTGGAATTGCTATTTATAAATTCAATACTTACTGATTCATACATGTTACAAACGTGTCTAAAAATAAATATTTTAGAATTCTTATAGAAAATACAAAAGAAACGAACAAAAAAATCAATTGCTTACCATCATCAAATTTAAGATCTAGTAAGATACTAGATTACATCCATAACTTCTATAAATTTACGATGACAATCAACTGATTTTTAGGGTTCCATATATGCGACGAAAAAACGGAACCCTTGTAGGGTCACTCTCGTGTCTGTCTGCCCGTCTGCTTAATTTCCCCGAATCTAATGGACGAATTTTGGTACATACGTTTAGGGTTAGATGACCCAATCACGGACGTATAGCCCTAATAAACGAATTCCGATTTTAGGGATTAATTTTTGGAGACCATCGACCAAGTTATTAGTATATTTGCCATATGGCAACATACACTATTGGCGTCGGTCGGATGGCGGGACCTATATGTATATATATATGTATATATATATATATATATATATATATATACGTGCGGGCAATAACTTTCGAAAGAGGTCATTGATTTCAACTAAATTTGGCACGTGTTTAAATCCATCACCGCAAGAAGCCTATTTAAAATGGGCCTAATCGGGCCATTTTAAGGGTAGACTTTAGGGGTCGAAAAATGTTTTTGGGCCCCAAAATACCGAAAAAATTCTCCGAATCGTTTCAAAATTGAAATTTAACCCTCTAGTAGTAACTAAAAAGTGTCCCCAAAATTTTAATAAAATCGACCCGACAGGACCGGATTTACAAATTTTATGAAAACAGTAGTTTGCAGATAGTGAATTATTTGCTGAAAGGTGTATATAATTTAGTATAGGGGTTCGATTCATAATAACATTGCAACTGTGAAAAAAATATTCTTTTAAGGGGTGTATTAAGGAGTCAATTTTTTTATTTTTCCTAAAAAAACAATTTAAGTTCGCATAATAAAGCCACACTGCCTATACTAGCAAATACACTATATTGTCGGCAGGGTTTTGGCACTGCGACCCGGGTTTTTTTGTTTATATTGTTGATTTAAATTTAAGATTGAGAAAATGGCACGTGCGATTGAACAAACATATTTTCAGCGAGTTATATTATTATGCCGGTGACGCCATCTTGTATAAGAACTAATTAAAAGTTGTATAATATAGGTGAAGCATGAAATGTATGCAAATATTTTGAAGTACGCCTATGTTTTTTCGTAATGATCATTTTATAGAAATTAGATCACTTTCGTAACTATAACGTTACATGCGTTCATTTCAAGGACAGAGTTTAACAAAAAGTATTTGTTCCGAAATCATTTTGACGTTGCAATTATAGTCTAATGAATATGATTTCGACTTTCGTAAAGCGAGTAGATTTATTTGTTTGATGCATGGGCACAATAAACGACCTTAATCTGTTTAATAAATCGAGGATGACTCCGTAAACATATTATTATAAGGTTGTTTCATAGTGCCTGCAATCATTTCAAAATTAATAGTTTTTAAATGATTTGATAGAAGTTATACTACGGTTTTAACAGAGAGTGACTCATCATTATAGTATGGTTTGGTTAATGGAGCGGCAAAGCAATGAACTAGCGTAACACATACCCGTCCCTCGCGTAAAATTGTGTCTCTTGTATAGGCTTATGTAATATGAATCGTTGTCTGGAATTTTGAACTATAGAAGAAATGGATCTCTGTAAGTGAAAATTTTTATTTCGTTTATGTTATTTTTTCTTGATTATCTTGTTATTTGTCTTCCCAATTTTGGAGCTAAATTTTTGGAAATGCTAATTATTTTAGCATTTCACGTTCTGGGAAAAGTTGTATATAGTGAACGTTTTTTTAACGCATGAGTAAGTAACCTGTCAATCAAATATACAAAAGAGAATTCTGGTTCGATTTTAATAAGACTCGTTATATTATCAATTGATACCCAAGCATAAAGTAAATACGATAAAGTTAAAATAAGGATTTTATCAAAATAATACAAAATAGTTTGTATGGATTCCCCTTAATATTTGATGTCGATCCAAATTAATATGATTTATATTTTATCGAGTTATTGATCGTGTTCGTCTGTGCTATATGTGTCAAAAACGTGATGATCAAATAACACGCTATTATAGAAAATATTGTTTATTGACGATAAAATAACAAATGGCGGCCCTGATGTGTTCACAAAGTGAGAACATCGTATCATTTTTTGAGACCACCTAGGTGTACTTAAAACATTATTCCAGAAAATAATTTTACAGTGGAGTCTCGGTAATCGGGTCCTTGTTTAGTTGGCTTAGGTACCGGCTCGGCACGGGTGGGAGAGAGAAAGAAATTCGTTTTTTGTTAATGGAGAGACCCATTACAGTTTATCTAAGTTTAACATATTACATTAGAATAATGTATATCATTAAGTCTTAGACTTTATTGGATGTGAATTAAGTACAATAGGATTGCATTGGCACTTACGTACGTACAATTAGAGTAAAGTTGACAAAAAACAATGCTTGCTTGGCAAAATATAATTAGGTAGTGGGAGAGCTCTTAGAAAAATGTACCATAACTGTTACTATTATCCAATTCCCACTTTTAAATTTGTATAAAAAAATGTAATAAAACGAAGTAGATTTACTTATTTTTAATTGTATCATTCAGAAATACATCTCAATATTCGAACATTCAATTTTTACAGAGAATATTTTCTTTAAAATTTAAAACTTATTGTGAGTTGTCGAACGTGCAGTTTAGAGTTGGTCGTTTAATTAATAGTAAAAATATTCTGTTTTTTTTGTCAGTTTTGTTATTGTATTCTAAAAAACTGTAGTTAAAATTTTCGTTTTTTACTTACTTACAATCTCAGCGCTTATTCTACCCATATATTGTTTTATTTTTTAATAATGTGGTGTCTTTTCTTTCTAATTGAAAATTTTATAAATGTAAAAATACGATATACAGTAAAATCATCTCGCATTCAGGAAGGTCAATGCTCTGGTGTGAGGTATAAGGGACTTACGTAAAAAATTGTTAAAATTAATTTTTTATTGGACATAAGTCGAAATTTAATTCTCTTTCGTTTGGTATTAATTGTTAAAAACTAGATTTTTCGATTTACGTCCTTTATACCTGACGCCAAAGAATTATTTTCTAATTAAACTTGCCAACTAAAATATTCTTGATAATTTTTTTAAGACAACTCTTAAAATTGTTAGAAACATTCATTGTGACAATGCTAAATTAGTCCGTTGGGACTCAAACCCGAATCTTTCCATTTTCGCGGCGGAATGAGTTCTCAGTTACTCTACGTTGCGATATCTCAACAGTTAATTCATCATAAACGTATGAAATATTGAAAAATGTATATATCAGATCCTTTTGATGTTAATAAATTATAAATATTTTAGAGGAATTAGGATCAATGAAATTAAAAGACAAATTATTATTTCACAACGTTTCGTATTAAATTAATACTTCATCATTTAATACGAAACGTTGTGAAATAATAATTTGTCTTTTAATTTCATTGATCCTAATTCCTCTAAAATATTTATAATGTTATAAATATTTATCAAACTCTTAAAATGTTTGAGAGAGCTTGTAAATATTTCCAGCGGCTTTCCTCTAACGGTCTCTAAACCATATGTATCTCTATTTACAAACAAACAGGTAACTATATAACATAGCAGATATTTCCATTTCCCATTGGGCATCGAATGTGGAGATGCAGCAACAATGCACGCTCAGTTTTCATAATATCCCTTTGTGCTGTGTTGTTTCACACACTCCGCAGCAGACTTACTTCTTGTATAATTATTCATTTATGCATCTAGTTATTTTATTGAGCATAATAAATCACAGAATGTGTACGTCTCATGACAGAGTGGAAAATCTTAGAATTTTACGCCGAGCTCCTGTGTCATTATTTGAGTTGGCTTATGTATATTGGTAATAAATAATAGTTTAAAAAACTAAAATAACATGCTTTAATAGCAAATCGAATTAAAAAGATAAACATATTTTTTATTGTAAAAAAGCGTGGGATGCTTAATATCAACTAGTATATAAATATTCCATTGGTAGCTATTAGTAAATGTAGAGTATAAAAATATTAATAAGCACCCCACGCTTTTGTACAATAAAAATTATTTTTTAGTGTATTTGCCATATGGCAACATACACTATTGGCGTCGGTCGGATGGCGGGACCTAGGGGTCGGACCAAAATTTCTCGACGTTTCATAACCTCCTAAACACATTGGCACCATTTTTAAAAATGTTTATATATATATGTATATATATATATATATATTTATATACGTATATATATATATATATATATATATGTGTGCGGGCAATAACTTTCGAAGGAGTTAATTGATTTTAACGAAATTTGGCCCACGTGTTGAAATCCATCACCGCAAGAAGCCTATTTAAAATGGGCCTAATCGGGCTATTTTAAGGGTAGTTTTTAGGGGTTGCAAAATTTTTGGGCCCCAAAATACCGAAAAAATTCTCCGAATCGTTTCAAAATTGAAATTTAACCCTCTTTTAGTAATTAAAAAGTGTCCCTAAAATTTTAATAAAATCAGCCCGACAGGACCGGATTTACAAATTTTATAAAAACGTTATTTTGCAGATCGTGAATTATTTACTGAAAGGTGTACATAATTTGGTATAGAGATTCGATTGATAATAATATTGCAATTAAGAAAAAAAAATGTTATATAAGGGGTGTATTAAGGAGTCTAATTTTTTATTTTGCCCAGAAACCAACTAAAGTTCGCATAATAAAGTCACACTGCCTGTACCTATAACCAAATACACTATATTGTCGGCAGGGTTTTGGCACTGCGACCCGGGTTTTTTTATTTTTTAGTTCGATTTCCGATTATTTACTTTTTGTCTTATTTTTTTACCCTGATGATCCTGGTCAGAATAATGGGACAAACTTATTAAATTCTTGTATTGCCATCAGTCCTTGGTAATTGTGCAAAGTTTCAGTTTAATCTGACGTTTTGAATTGAGTGAATTTCACGTTTAATGATTCCGTTACAAACAAACAAAGCGTGCTAAAAATGTGATTATTTTTCAGTGAGAAAATTTTGTAATACTCTTTTGGCTTTAAAATGTGTTAATGTTATGGATTTTGAATTTTTTTCGCTATTCTTCATAATTTACAGTCGATTAAATTTGTTTTTTTAAATTTTGAATAAACGCGAAAATTACGTCAGGAAGAAAAACATGATTAAAACCACTTTGCTATTTTTGTATATAGTCGTATTTTTAGTTTCACTCTGTGAAAAGATCATTCCATTCTGTGTAATGCATGTCGTTTTCAAGTCTGTGAGATAAAACAAAAGAGCGCGAACAAATTCGCATTTTGATGAAAAGTTACCCAATTATTATATTGTTCGTTGAATTGTTTATTTATATATGCACCAGTATACGTAAATAATATTTGAGCGGACATATCCGTTTCTACGGTCATAAAAAATACTTTGATCAATTATACGCACTAAATAAATAAATATTTGAGATCAAATGCTTCCCGTAACTTCAAAAACATATAAAACAAACAGACATATGGACCAAACTATTGGCCCCTAAAATTATATAATACTCTACCTCTGGAAACGCGTTCTCTTCCTGAAAAATATTTTTAAAAAGTTGTCAAAAAGCAACTAATGGAAATTTGTCTGTATAACTTTAAGGATTTTTTTTAAAAACACAAATGCTATATGACGTTTTGTCAACTTTCAGCTGTGACAAATAAATTTGTATTCTATTCTATTCTATATGGATAGATTAACTGGACTTTGGATGAAGGGCAAGGACAGCAATAGTTGCTAGTAAATTCTTGTTTGCAATTAAGAGGAAGGATATTAGAAGGAAATATTTAGTTTACATTGTTTATCTGTAAGGAATACTGTACAGTGTTCAAAATTATCAAATTTTGGTAGGCGAAAAAACTCTGTTACGATGGCGATATTGAATAATCTTTTCTATATGACACCGTCCCATTTTATCTTTATTACAATATCATGTATAACAAAGGCAATTTTCTTATTTAATTAACATATTAATTACAGTGAGACAATTTTGTCAAAGGCCGTATAAATGTTTATAAATAGGTTACATAATGTTTTATTAAACACAAAATATATTCTTTTAAAATGTAATGTTGATGTTTCACCATATTCTCAAACAATATTCGCTCAGATGTTGCAATAATGAGCTGCAAATTGAGATGCATTTATTTTTTACTGTCAGTGGTTAACACTTCATTAATTAATGCATTCATTAAATAAATAGATCATTAATTAAACCGTTAGCTTTATTTATTTTTAACAGATGGACGATTGTCTACTTTATCTAAGAGTTTCACAGCATGAAACTTTGGAAGTTATACTTTATTTGGGGCATTGAGGGTATTATTTTCTCTGTTACGGAAGTTGCGCTGCAGCATACAGCGAACATGTTGAAATCGTCGATAAAGTTGACTCTTCAATGCAGTATAGTTTTATTTTGTATCCATAGATGACACGTCTAATTTTTTTCTAATAACGTCAAAATACTTATTTCATAAAACAACAAAGTAGGTCATACTAGCGACATCGGACGTAACTTCTTAGAAGCTATAGTGTTTTTAACAACTTTTGACAGTTAAATAACCTCAAATTTTTTTAAATTATAGATTTAACAGTATTTTATTTTATCAATAATACATCTTTAACGAAAATGTGAATATCAATTATCGCGATCACGCCAAAGAAGTATAACTTCTGCTCAGAACCAGGTTTTTTAGATATAAAATTGTTAAAAACTTGATGTTATGAGTTCCCTTAATTTTTATCGATACATTTTTTATCCTAGTTACGTAAATTTTGCTATGCAATCTATTGTGCAATATTTTATCTCTTTGCTCTCATAACTTACATAAGTAATAAGATATTTACAATCAAATTTTTTCAGAAGTAACGAATACTGCTTTCATATTTTTGCAATAATTTTATCTAACTTTATCTGTCATTTGGATTAAGCATAACCTATGTATAATTTATAATCATAATACACTGCAGTCATAAATCTAGTTAAACCAAAGCTAATTACAGATGCTGTTGGAGCTTAAGTATTGCAAGAAATATAATTAACAACTTCTTGTGAAGTTTGTAAGCAATTAATTTGCGGTTTGCATATTATTTCAACGTTGGACTATTATATTATTATAATACTAGCTTTTACGCGCGGCATTTCTCTCTTTAATAGCGGCTTTGGAATTTTTAATTTTTTTAGTAATTTTCATAAACTGTCTATATGTACCTGATGAAGTGTAGATTTATGGAGATGTATCCCTCGAATAGCATTCATTAAGATGGCACTGCTGTTCCAAAAAAAACTATCAAAATTGTCGAAATGACTGTCTAACCAGCTGTCAGTCATGTTTGAACTATAACTATCTCTCTGAGACACATAATACCCTGTTAGTACATTAGCGTCACTTTTTCAGTTCAACACCCATAAGAGATAACCTTCCGTGACTCTAACCTCCATAATCTAACATATTAGAAGTGAAGTTTGCTACACAAATAAAATCTCAAAAAGTTTGATAATAATATGCTGAAAATGAAGTGAAAAGCAACTGTTTTATAGAAGGTATAAAAAATTACCGTATACACAGGATGATTCATAAAAGGTGCGCAGGACTTTAGGGGAAGATAGTTTGTCCAAAAATATGAAAAAAAGTGTTTATAAAATTCACCGTTTTCGAGATACAGGGGGTCAAAGTTGAAAAAAAAATATCGTTTTTTGTCAGCATTTTTAGAACCGTTAGAGGTAACGCTCAGCTTTTGCACACACTTTAACCTCATAAATACCCTTATTTTAAGGTCTGGACAAAGTTTTTTAAAAAAGTCAGTGGCGTAGATTTAGGATATTTAAAAAAAAGAAGAAGAAATTATTTTATGTTAAAATAAATGTTTGGCAAAAAAGAAAAATTTTATGTTTTTCATCATAAAATGCCATTTTTCTCGAAAACGGATTACTTTAGAGCAATGAACTAAGAGTACCTTTTTTGCTCAAAAAACATTGCGGCTCTAAAAAATCATACAAAACTGCATTTTGTTCAGTAGCGTAGAAATTAGGGGGGTTAAAATACTAAAAATACCCTAAATCTACGCCACTGACTTTTTTAAAAAACTTTGTCTATACCTTAAAATAGGGATATTTATGAGATTAAAGTGTGTGCAAAAACTGAGTGTTGTACTTCTAACGGCTCTAAAGATATTGACAATATTTTTTTTCTCAACTTTTTTGACCCCCTGTATCTCGAAAACGGTGCGTTTGCGGACTAATGTTTATAAAAGCTTTTTTTCATATTTTTGGACAAATTATCTTCCCCTAAAGTCCTGCGTACCTTCTATGAATCACTCTGTATAATGGGATTTTCGAAGGAAATGGTCCCTTACTTTCGGTATGATAACTGTTCGAAATATTGATAGATCTTATTGTAGTGTGTAATATTACAGCGTTGATTGTAAAACAGTTGTAAGTTTGTGATCATACAGAAAATTCAAACAGCAACGTTTTTTTTATAATATAGAAATGTTGAAACCGTTTGTTACAGATATACCTATTTAATAAAATTCTCATGATTTCAACGCCTCCTGAGACTCAATCGTGTTTCACATTCACCGTTATTCAAATAAGTATTGTAATTTGTACATTTCTGTGACAATTATATAGGAATAACTGCACAGCTGAATTAAAATGAAAACGTAACTATTTGTTTGTTAACTGCCACTTAACCATTGCTATGTGCATCTCATTTACGCAATGAAGAAAAAAAAATTGTATAACATCTTTATTATTAAATGTACACAAAATTAACAATTAGTGTTAACAATAAAAAACAGATTATGTAATTACTAATTAGGTAACGAATTAAATATAATACATAACTATTTTATTCTATGCATACTTTAAAGTGTTGTACTGAATGCATTTTATTTGTT
The DNA here is from genome assembly GCA_034508555.1 of Venustoraphidia nigricollis. Taxonomy (NCBI): domain Eukaryota; kingdom Metazoa; phylum Arthropoda; class Insecta; order Raphidioptera; family Raphidiidae; genus Venustoraphidia; species Venustoraphidia nigricollis. Next base: position 569,186 of record JAVRKA010000013.1, read on the forward strand.
AGTTTTAATTTTTTTATTAATTTTTGTACATAATAAGAAAATATTTATTGCACATGGCCCTCTGGCCCCGTATATTATTATTATAAGAATTCGAAAAATAGATTTATCAAAACTTTATATTGCACGCAATTTTATATAGCATTTTGGGTCTGGCGTTGACAGGCAATTATGAAGCAAATCTTCTTTAGGCGCGTCTGATGATTTTCGCGTAGGGACCTACTCTACTCTACGAGTTGGCGTTTCAAACAAATGTGACGTTTTTGTTTGGCCAACTAAATCCGTTTATGCAGTACAACGCATCTGTAAATAATAGTGATTATAACATATACTAACGGATCACAAAGTTCACATACTGCGAGAGTTGTTTTTTAATAAATTATACAAAAGTTACTTGAATGAATACAAATAAACATAATCGTAACTTAACTTCTAATTGTAGTTTTAAGGCTGTCGGAACGCTCTGAATTTTGTTTGTGCTGAGACCCAGCGGTACGGGGCGAGGTAGGCAAATGACATATTGTGGGTGTGACCTTTTTTAGCTCTGTCTCGCTCTAATCATCCGCACGTTTCAATTTTTGGCTGGTGCTAACTACGAGACTAAAAAATGTTTTTGCAACGGTGCCGCTGTCAACTGATTACTCTAATTTTTGGAAATATTTTGAAGATTTAAAAAACTTTTCTGAAAAAGGAAGAGTCACTTTAGGTTTGTGATGGAACAGTTTTGTGAAATAAATACGAATAAGGTTATAGTGTGACATTGAAAACGTGTGTTTTTTTAGCACAATTAATGCCAATTTTTTTCTAGTAAATCGTACATAAATTACAAAAGTAGTCCATTAGAGACCTAGATTTGTCCTTTATCTTCCTTATAGAGAAAGAATCTTTGCAAAATGTTGACGAATAAGTCTACAATCAGTTGACAGCCGAAGCTCTATTTTTGGCTTAAATTCAGAGCGTTCCGACAGCCTTAAAGATTCCTAGAGCGAACTTTCAGATTGTGCCATTTTTGTTAATTTATTTATCTGTATCTGTACAGCATACATATAAAAACAACTAAATCTAACAATATATGTATTGTCTACATGTTTTACTTCAACCGCGCATAAAGTTTACACATACACTTTGTAGTCGACCGACTGTTTAACTGCAAGAGCGATTAGCATGGGTTCTTAGATTTGCAACTATTAAATGGGCCGATTAAATAGTTTGTGAATTATTTTGTTGGTCTGTGAATACTAACCGGCGGTCGACAGACCGAATGATTATGGAATTAACAATTGCATGTCAGTACCAGGCCTAGAATACAGTGCAAGATACATTCTACAATTTGAACTGTATTTTTGAATCTGAAAATTACAGATACACCATAATAGGACTTCTCTCTTTTATACATCTTGCACTTTTCATTTAAAAATAGTGATTAGTATTGTCTATATTTTTATATTAATTGTTTTTTTAAATGCTTGTTTTTCATACGTTTTATTTTCTAAAAAAATATTTTTAAAAAAGTGCGTAACTTAACAAAAATAAAACAACAAAACAAAACAAATAGTTAAAAATAAAATGTATATTATTATATAGGTACTTGCAGTCTTAAAAAATAACTACAGTAGACTCTCGATAATCCAGGGACAGATCGCCCGGTTTAAGGTTAAATCATGCTACTAGTATGCACGTATATATTTCTGTTTTTAATTGGTTTATTTTATATTTAAAACATTTTTTTAAGAATGTTTATTTATGTTGCTAATGTACATATATACCCACGTTTAACTGTATTTTGCGTTATCCGTGATTTTCAATTTTCCGTGTATCTACCATTACCCTGGATAATCAAGAGTCTACTGCATTAAAATCATTCATAAATAAATACGTAGATTAACCTTAAACTATTATTTTTCATTAACAATAAGTGGACGATTTCTGAGCCTCTTTATATTTTATGTCAAAATTAATCCTTTCCTGATCAATTTAGATTTTTAACTGTGAAGTTATTAAAATATTTAATTTAGCCGTGCTTATCTTTAAATCATTGTAGTAATTTTTTAATTAAGATTTTTACTGAATCGTTCTGATTATAAGTTTTGGTTCATTGAATATTGTGTTCGCTGTGTGTTGACAGATTGACTCTCGACTTTTGCTAGCTGTTCAAAATGGCCTCTTATCCACCGGCATTACGAACATTTGCATACAAAATGTATGAAAAATTGTTCCGAAAATCTCTAATTTCTATGTAAAACTTTATTCAATATTCAATAATTGATGGTAGTGTCCTCAATATAAACTGGAAGTATGTATCATTCTTCCCATATGACTTTGGGCCAGATTTTTATATATATCATTTGATCTGAATAAATTATTTAAAGTTAGATAAAATGAGAAAAATAGCACAAGCTTAACACTATATACAGAAAAAATAAATTTAAAACAAAATATTGAACAAGTTAAACATACGTTTGTAAAAAAAAATGTTAATTAAACTTCCCGTAATTTTGAATCTCATGTTGTACAGAAATATTGACAGATATTTTTGATACAATCTTTAAGCAACAAGCCAAACTTTGTGACTTAATCACAGCTAATAAAAACAGTAGTCAAATGCCTTTTGCGAACACAGTTTGAAATTTGCCGAGATCATTTTTTGCAATGTGAGTCATGTTACGTTAAATTCTTTATGTCGTAGACAGCTAGTGTACGGCTGCATTGCTATAAGTAACAGTGGCATGATATCCTTCAGGTCCGGCGTAGTAATTTACGTTCTGAACGCGACCGTCCGGTAGCAGGACGTGATAGTGTCCTTTGGCCACGTCGCCGTTCCTCTTCTCTTCGTGTCCAAAATCATTGCCGCTGTGATAATCACGTACTCGATACCCGAACGCGTACTGAGCGGCATATTGTTGATGCTAAAAAAACAATAAACAATAGATTCTTAAGAAATGCTTATAAATCGAGTTTCCGAAATACGTAGTCAGTTTGAGATCATTCAATTTAATTGACTATGTTTATTTTTTAAGGTAGCCTCTCGAAACTCACAACTGCGACGTGCTGTTGTTTACCGTCGCGGTTCCAGTTTTCGAAAAGTCATCAAATAGCGTAGATTCTGTCTACAGTTGCCACTTTTTAATTTCGAAATATTGTGTTTATTGCAGATTGTGGAACTATTTTATTGTTCAATATTGAAGACAGTTAGTTTGGTCGATTTTACGAAACTTTGATCAATGCAGAGGACTGGTCGGTGGTCAGGTTGTGTGGTGACGAATGTCATAGAATCTACAATAACTAAACTAGCTTCTTTCAAATATTACGAACTATTTCACTAATTAAAATAAATACTCAGTACAGGTGTCAGAGATTTTTCAAGATACGAAATTATTTGATTACGCACTAATTTTTTTCTTGGGATAGCTAGATTGATCAAAGTTTGTCTAAATTTAAATTTTTGTTTAAATAACTTGTTTTGATAATTTTGAAACATATCAAAGACGGCGTTCTTCTGCACGGTCGTTTTGCTTTTTAAAATTGATAATCTCAAGAGTTAAAGTACATTTTTGCCTTTTTTTCTGTAATTTAAAAACAAAATTATTAATTAAATTATCTAAAGCAAATATCATTTGCAGTATTGCAACTACACATTAATGATCTCAGTTGTCAGTCGTCTACACTAATCTAGAATCTCTCTGAATGCAGTATGTTTTTGGGATACGAACTAAGGTCATAAGGAAGTTATATTTCCAGTCGCAACAACTTTTGAACAATGAAACTTTCCGAATTGAACATGTTAAGCCAACTTCAGAGCACAATGTGTCATTTCAATAGGTACTAAATAATAATAATAATAAAAACGAAAGTTACTAAGAAGATGCATATGTCAAGTTCATATACTTATATTTGTGTTTACTGTACCGTATAGAAAGTGTCAACAAAAACAATTTGGGTTTACGATCAGTGATAAATATTATTGTCTTCAGTCGAATATGGGTGCTAACTTCAAGGTCATTTCATTAATAAAAATGACTATTAACCATTTACTCCCCGTCGGGGAAATTTAAATTCAGGTATATACTAATTGAGCAGGATATACTTGTCCTACTATTTTAGTCTTTTACTTTTGGTACATATTCTTTAAGAAAGTTTTCTCCCCTCAAGGGAAAAACTCAAAATTGAAATTCCATACCTGATATAATATCTTAAAATAACCGAAAAAAATATTAAATGCGTCATACAAAACAAGTACAGAAAATATACTAAAACGGCAATTCTAAATTTGTCAAACCGAAAATATATAAATAATTTGAGTAGGCCTAAGTAAGCAAAAGTTTTTAATACTTATAATATTGCAAATCAATTCCTGTAATAATGCGCCTATATTAGATATATTAATTAGAGAAATATAACTGTTAATACTCATAATTAATCGATCGAAATAAAACTAAATAAGTGATATAATACTGATTTATTTTAAATACATTTTTACAAAAAATAAATAATACTGATCTCTGTTAATAATATTTTATACTGAATAGAAAAAGTTCTTTAATTTTTATATTTGTAAACAATAATAATATTAATTTGAATTACAAAATAATAGAAAAACTTCTCTTAGCTTTCAGCATTGACCACAGAAGTAGTGCCTCGTGGTTCATAATTAATTTAGAATCAAAGTACATTTTCACTTCATTATAAACATAAGAAACAAAATATGTACGAACATATTTTTTATTGTATTTTATCTCTTTTGGTTCTGAAGATCTAATCAAACTTCACCGAAATATCGATTATTACAAATCAATCATTTGTAAGAGTAGCCACTTACTCGAAATCTAATTTCCTATTCATGATTGGTTAGCTGTTATGGTATCAACATAATAGACTAAATGAGTAAAATTTTTTTTGCAATTTGACCTAATAAACGTCACTGTTTATTGTAATTACAAATATTTTATACCATGGCGTCGGAAAAAAAATACGCGAAATAAACATTTAAAATTATAATTAGAGAATTTATTAGTACACAGTGTTCAAATTAATATTCAAACAAATCTAATTAGAAATTTCGTAATGAACTAATCATTTAACCACAATTCTAGAGAACAAATGCACGTATAATTTGGAACTTAGATTAATTGACAAATTATATATGCAAAACCTGTAGCGACACGCTAGCTAAACATCGAAATGTGAATATCAACGAGTAGGAACACCAAACGTCTAATGTGCAACGACGTTTACAGTAAAACCCCAATTGTACGCGGCTACAGAGGCGCATTTAAGTTACAGCTGACACCATTTAAAAAGAGGTGACACTGAGTAGCTTCTATTAAACCCGGTATCTTTTCGAGACATTCATTTTTCTTCGTTGAAACAATAAAGTATGCGAAGATCAAAAATATACGTTACCTCAAAAATTCCCGAATTAATTTTGATGTACTACAAAAGGAAGTTGAGCGGTAACCAAAAAAACTAACTAACGCAAGCAACACCGAGAGCAAAGGCTCGTTATAAATACATTTTTAAATTTTCCATTAGTGTAAAATGCAGTGTTATCACGTCGGGCAGAATATAATAAATTTAAAATATCAATACAAATGGTTTTGTTATTAAAAAACCCTCGACTTGTAAATATATAAAATGACGGCAAAAAAACATGAAATAACATTTAAGGTTTTAAAAAAGACCAACAGCATTTCTACACATTGATTAATACTTAACATAACTCTTAAAGTGATCAGATTGCGGTGCCATGCTGGTGAATGTATCTGCGAAACTTTGCTATCCTTAAACTTCCTAACTGATATTTCATAGTACTGATAGTTTTATGCCGAGTTGTAGAATGTATTGTCAGGAAATGTGATTTGACACGACTTTAGATTGTGACCACAAGAAAAGCACTGGAGCATTGGAGAATTATTTTAAATTATTCCTGCTTGAATAATAATTGATCGATTGAAACGATATATTTTTTAAAACCGTGTATACATGCATTTAACACACTTTTTTAAGCAATTTCTAATGTTCTTTATGACAGGGAGATTCACAACAACATTAAACTGCTCCTGCATGTATAAAAACTGTATTTATACGATCACAATCCAAGGTCATTATCAAGTCAAATTCTTCTGAAACCCAGCAAAATATTTAATTTGTTAGGCATAAATACAATCACTATTTACGGATATTGGAGAGTCTACTGTATTTCAGTTTGCGTGTAACACGTAAATATGGTACATTTGTAAGTTTAGTATTATTCACACAGCACACTTGATCATTGACTTTCATTTTCTTTTTGAATTTAAAAAAACCCGGGTCGCAGTGCCAAAACCCTGCCGACAATATAGTGTATTTGTTTGTATAGGGCCGTGTGGTTTTATACTTTTATTATGTGAAATTAAGTATGTTTTTGGGCAAAATGAAAAATTTAACCCCTTAATACACCCCTTAAAATAACATTTTTTTTCTTAATTGTAATATTATTATCAATCTAACGTCTACACCGAATTAAATACACCCTTCAATAAATAAGTCACTATCTGCAAACTACTGTTTTCATAAAATTTGTAAATCCGGTCCTGTCGGGCCGATTTTATTAAAATTGTGGGACACTTTTTAATCACTATCAGAGGGTTAAATTTCAATTTTGAAACGATTCGGAGAATTTTTTCGTTATTTTGGGGCCCAAAAACAGTTTTCAACCCCTAAAAACTACCCTTAAAATAGCCCGATTAGGCCCATTTTAAATAGGCTTCTTGCGGTGATGGGTTTCAACACGTGGCCCAAATTTCGTTGAAATCAATTAACTCTTTCTAAAGTTATCGCGCGTACACATATATATATATATATATATATATATATATATATATATATATATATATATATATATATATATACGTATATAAATATATATATATATATATATATATATATGTATATATATATATACATATATATATAAACATTTTTAAAAATGGTGCCAAAGTGTTTAGGAAGTTATGAAACGTCGAGAAATTTTGGTCCGACCCCTAGGTCCCGCCATCCGACCGACGCCAATAGTGTATGTTGCCATATGGCAAATACACTAAAAAATCTAACATGCTCGTAGTTCGGATAACGCGGTCTGAATTTAAAACTTGCTGTATATCTGTCAGTAGCTATAAATAGCCAATTATCGCGATGTAATGAAAGTGAATTGTTTTTGTCACGACTGTCATTTGTCACGTCCTTTGTGTAGTTCAATTATTTTGACAAAATTTGATTATACGTAAAATTATTAAGTAGAAAGGAGCTATCGAGTGAATGTCATTGTTTTAAAAATTAGAAACACTTGCTAATTGATTAATTATCTTTAATTAATTATTAATTAATAAGTTATACTATTTACTTTAACTATGAATCTGTTATGTTTGACGAAAATAATTTGTTTTTTCGATGATATTTGAGAATATTTTATTCTCTTCCTGCTTCCTAAAACTTAACGACACGCTTTCAGTTGTATGTTTTACTCAAAGATAAATTTTTTTTAATTGCCCATTTTTAGGACGTAACGGGCTCAGGCAACAATTTCCTTCTGAATATTAAATATCAGTTTTAGATACTAAAAAGTTTTTCAATATTTTTAAAAAGTTCTAGGTAGGACGTTTTAGCCGCATCTGTTGATTTTAATTTAAGACCAGAACGGATCCTCGGCGTTCTAATAGAAGATTGGTAGAGTGTAATGAATAATTTTCACTTTTTTAACCCTTTTGTGGTCGCTAATTTGTGTGCAAAGTTTTTAGTCATTGGTGAAAGCTTGAACAACTAAATCTTTCGACACTTTTAAAGACCTCTTGAACCTCTAGAGTTCAAGCAATTTGATTCTAATTTAATACTGTCTAGCATTAATAGCCGTGGGTATTTAATTTATGTAATAGTCTATTTATTTTGCTAACAACTGCCGGTTTGCGTCTCCGCGGATAACGTCGTGGTTTCCGCGTTAAACGTGGTCTATGTTTTCGTTTTTTGTGTATAAATACCAGCGGGTGATCAGTACCTCTATTATGATCATTGTTATTGGAATTATTTATTACGATATGTACATCTTTACCTTCGGTTTCATGTTTTAATTTAGATTCAATTTGAGGATAATAATAGCCCGGCGACTTATTAAAAAAGTGTGGATCATCTCTAGAATTAAAACTAGTTTTGGAAACATTATTTTTAACTTCACCATTGTCTAGTGGAAACGTTTCATTGTCCTGTTTTGAACTAAAATCGGAATAATCCGCGTAATAATCTAAAATTTCACCTGAACCAAAATCTTCATCTGTTTCAAAAGTAAATTCATCATTATCGATAGATTTTGGAATTGATTTATTTACTGATCGTTTAATTCGAGAATTTAGTGTCATTTTTTCTTTTGATATAGTTCGAGTGTTATTTTCATGTGATGTTTGAAATTTTTCAAACATCTTTGCGAATTTTCGTTTCGTTAAAAGATTACTTAGTTTTTTATTTTTAAAAATATGATGGGTTAACGTCGGTTTATAACGTGTTATACATGCTATTGGCAAAGTTTTTGGTACGCGATTACGTATCCAAACAATACTTACATTTTCGTCTTCATGTGCGTAGAAATTTTTGACGCCTCGAAGTTGTTGTTTCTCAACCAAATTATCTGATATCTGCTGGGTTGGTGTTAACTTAACAACGCCGTCCGCTTGACTACTTGACGTAACCTTGACATTAGGTCGTGTTTGTGGATTCTCAATGTCTGGCTGATTCTCCGTTATTGGCGTATGATCTTTGATATGTTCTTTCACATACAAAGCATGCCCATTAGCATAAAACAAATTCTGTTTATTATCAACTCCTAAATTATGATCATAGAATGACGCTTCGGCTTCGTTGCCTCCCAAACTTTGAGAAGTCAACAAACTATTTAAACCTTGCAATTGATCCGATGGATTCTTCCCTATCAGTAAGTTCAGTGCATCCAAATCACTTTGGCCTTCTTGATTTTGATCTAAATTAACCGTAGTTGTGTATCCATGGACATTTTGTGGTGTGATCTTTAAATTTTGAGCATAATTGACAGCGACGTTTTGGGCTAAATGAACTGGAAGCGATCCAGAGCCAGTTAAATAATTTGGAGACAGTACGAGTGGATACTGAGCATATCTCCCAACACGTGAATGTTTGTTTGGAGTTAAAATATCGGAAGATGCTGATGATTCTTGATCGTCTTCAAATATTTCAAACTCTTTATTAGTTTTAAGTCGGGAATTCCTTACTTTTGTTGGTTGTTCAGTTGTTGAAAGAACAGCTATCGGTGTCCAATCGCTTTTCTTTACGGTTGGAATTTGTTTTGTACTGTCTTCACGATTTATTTGTCGTTGTTGTTTTTGTTTTACGACTTGCTGTCTAACAATATTTTTTGATTGTTGATGATTTTCGAGCAACTTTTTGGACAGTTGTTGTTCGTACGCCTGCACGTAAGAATCAACTTTCTGTTGCTGTCTATATCGGTCTTTTTGTAAATCTGGTTGACGTGAATTTTTAAAACTGAATTCTGGTTGTTGTCTATGTTGTAGTCGAATAGTTCTTTGTTTTTGAATTTCTACATTCTTTTGAGCTACATCTTCGAACACTTCGTAAATTCTTGGTTGACTTACGGAACAGAAAATCATTTGGATTATCATGGTGAACAACGTGGTCTGCAAAAGAAATAAATTGAGTTCAAAAATACATATTTAGAAAATATTTTGGTGTGTAATACATTAATGTTAGGTAACAATAATTTATTATAATAGTAGATGATCAGTTCTGAAATATTTAAATTGAACAGATGAGGGTAGCGTTTACTATATATATAGCACAGTAAAATATAAGTACCTGCGCCTCATTTTAGAACAAAATATGATTAAAATTTGGATGTATTGTTAAGGGTTCCGAATTCAAACGTTGACTCTAAAGCTTTCATTATTCTATATGTCTGTCCTCATCAATATCGGAAATGTTAATGAAATTTACATATAATTATATACGTTAATGACCCAAACCAAAACTAAGGATCAATACATTTAAGAAAATAAATAAAAGACTATTCACTAATGAATGTAAGTAACCAGAGTATATTATTATTTTAGTAAATAGGTACTCCAAGCAATTTTGTTATGTTTTATAAACGAGTATTTAAGGATTAAATTTGTTTTAGCTAATTATTACTGATTTTTTATTTCATTCCAACCCACACGGAGTGTTATTATTACGAAAGATTTCACGTGCTATGACATCTATGCAAATATTTCATATTTCTTCCAAAGATAATAATATAAGATTTAATTAAAATGAACAACATAACTAAGAAGTCAAAATTTGTTATAAAAATGTAAAATAAAAAAAAATTACTTACACATCTTAAAATCATTTTTGGTATTTATAAAAATAAACACTTAACTACGTAAAAATTAATGAACTATTTTAATTACTAATCACTGAAAACCAATGAGAATAATGCACACTGCAGTTGTTGTTAACAAGAGTATCTTGTCAACACTGAACAACAATCAGTGGTAATGAAGAGTATATTGATTGATTTTTTTTCTTTGGCGGTCACTAAGACACGCACGCGATGCATTTCACATTAAGTCATGATCAAGGTAGTCGATTCCGGTGGAAGGACCGCAGACAGCGGTTTCTGATTGGCCGCTCTCACACATTGATAATGCCAACAATTGCATTTCTTAGGTCTTGTTGCTTGATTTCTCTCAAATCACATGTGTTGTTGCTTATTATTGTTTGTTACTAAACATAAAACTGAACTATCCAAACTCACTGACTGATTTTTGAATGCTAATTATGCATAGTGAAATCACTGGATCACATAGTGAATCGCTGGCATGCTTACAGTTACGGATTTAAGTTATTTGAAGCTCTAGGAGCCGTTAAGGATAAGTCTTGAAAGATCAAATCGAAGTTGCCATTGATGACATAGAAGCCCATACAATCGAAAATGTTCTGAAAAATTGGGTTGGCAGAATGGGGTACTGTGAAGCCAGCCGTGGGAATCATTTGAATTAAATTGTGTTCCATACTTAATGGCAATGTATACTCTTTCTAACAAAACAAACTTTTTTGACAAATATTCATTCGTTTTTGAATTAGAGCCAAATTAAATTGCAAACTTTTCGTGGACCATCTTTTATAAACTTATAACATACTTTTGATTACTTTTTTTTTTTTTGCTTTATTCCGATGAATTAAAACGTGTCTGAAGCGCTGTAATTGGATGTCTTCTTCTGCGGAATATTTATCAATTTTTATGTTTTTTTTAATTTTTTTATTTCATGTTTTTAATTTTGAAAATGATCACATTCTTATGATGTAATTGGTCGCGATTTAGTTATTCGTTTTGTGTGTGTGAGTCTTATTTTTTTAATATTCATCCTAATTTAATGCTAATTTATGACTCGCTCATTTATCCAGGAGTGACATTAATCCAAAATTGTTTTATCTTTAAAATAGTGGTCAAAAAACTATTAAAAATAAAAAACTAAGCTAATAATTAATTTAGTATAATAGCTTTTGTCTGCTATAATTGTTAAGAAATATTCATTGTTGTAGCACTATATTAGAAAAAATCGGATTTAAATCCCGACGGTGACGTGTTGGAATAATAAATTTTTCTAATATAGTGCTACAACAATGTATGTTTCTTAACAATTATAGCAGACAAAAGCTATTATACTAAATTAATTCAGCTGGTCCGTAGCTACAAGCGTATGTAAAATATCTACTGATAATTAATACAAAAGTCCATAACCAACTTCTTAAAAACCGCGCACACTTATCAAGCATGGAACAGCACAAACTTGCAACCTGCACACTAGACGTGAATTTTAGTGCAAATTTCGGAACGTGCGGTAGATATTTTTCAGTTTCCAAGTAGTTTTATCAATCTGTATTAATTAAAGAAAACAACACATTGCTAGCAGATTATATTGGTCCAGCGCGGCTTGACAAAAATTACAGGCGCCCGACTAACGGTCGCTGTTGACTGCTGGTTGCAGGTGCTCGTCTGGCATGCGCTACTCCGTTAAATAACAGAACAGGTTTTTCTGCTACGTGTTGCGCTGGTCGTGCTAAATAGATATGGGCGGTCTGTTGTATGAAAATAAGTCCATCCTCAGTAATATAAAACTATGTTTTATAAGTTTTTTATTTAATCACGGGAAATTGGACAATTGAATTTTAATATAGATAAACTAAATTAAAAAATTTGCGACGTTTCGTAAATTTGTTTTATATTCCTGAGGATTGACTTATTGTCCGAGTTTAGTATTTTGTGCAATAGTGGAGTTTTTAATTTTCTGAATAATTTTTATGGCCGATTTGTTGCTTACAGTGTGAAAGCACGATGTCGTAATTCGTTTAATGGGTCACATGTATAGCAGGTAGACTTACTTCCACTTATAACAACGTCAGATAACAGAAAGTATGTGCATTTGGTGACACAGGACTGGAGTAAGACTCATTTATTATACCGATGTAGATAACATTGACAGTTTTGGAAATTGAAAAGAAACTTATGAGAAATGAATTAAACTGATTTGAAGTCATTACAATTTGACGGTCTGTAAAACGTTTAATTAATTAGAGCAGTGATATTGTTAAACATTTGTGTGCGTCTACTTTGGCGTGTGTTTCTTTTAAATTTATTGTAGATTATAGACGCTCAACAACTTAGGCAATTAGCGTCTTAATCACATCAAATATATATTATAATCACTTAAAACTAAACTACATCACTAAACATCCATGAACAGAGACAGGATTCTAACCCACGACAGTCCGCTCAAGAAGCCAAAACTGTCCACTGATTTGGTGCGGGTAAAAATTGATTTTTAATTTGCATGCAAATGATTTATTGGAATAAAATTATAAAAGAACTGTAGTGACATAAATAGAGCTATTAAACGCTATGTGCATGCGAACAGGGTGGTCTACCTCTATTCTGTTGGTAATCTGTATTCCGTTGGTAGCCTTTTCAAACGGTTTTATTTTGCGAACTACTTAGTCGTGTTAATTTTGATGTTACAGTCTGCGCTCGCATCGTAAAAATTCACTCTTATCATTTTTTCAAAACGCGTCGAAAGAAGTATACTATTAAAAATGTTAAAAAAGCGATTGCACAATTTTTAAAGTCAAACTAATCCTATCAAATATAAGCTGTTATATTCAGTATTCTTAGATTTTGAGGTGAGAATAAATTTGATACATTTATATAAGTCCTGTTATAATGTAAAATTTGTACCGTTTAAAAATGCATTTGAGATAATTAATATTTTTGACTGCTTTTCTGTTGAGATTGAAAATAATTATATCGCTTCAGATATTTTTAAAACCATCTCTGTGCGAAATATTATTTATAGCTGGAGGCTCATCAATTGTCAGAGACACATATCACAAGTACGAAATAGGCATAGGAACTACTTAAATGATCACCGTCTGTTGTACCAACAATCATGCGTATGAGTTCACTGAATGCCAATGACTGTGAGTAATTTTACTGTACTTGAATAGAAGCGTTTTTTTTTTGTACATATTGTTCTTTGGACAATGTAGGTTTTGGGATCTTAAGTTTCAGAATGACTTGGCAAAACATGTTATGCTTAAAAATTTTTAAACGAGCATCTACGGTCAAAAGGCAGGAGTTGATGGATCACCAAATCTTCAGATCTTTAATTGGTGAATCACGTAAATTGTAATTTTGGGTTCTGCACATTTTGTATAGCAAAAACACGTTTTTTAGTGTTGCGTTTCAGTCGAAAATAGATTGGTTGATTTTGAAAAACATGGTATGGTATGTACTGGTACTCAAAGTTAAAGTATAGGCTATTTTTTATTTATCTACAGTCAAAGCCCTCTAAGTGCATGCTCTCTAAATGCACACGCTCTCTTACTGCACACGAACTCGCCCTCTAAGTGCACGTTCCCCAGCCCCCACTTCGAATAATCTGCGACCAATCACGTGCGACCGTAAGCGCGCTTATGTCAACACATGTCATATGATTGTAAACACAGTTTGAGTTTGAACTCATTTTTAAATTCTGCGCAATGTTTCGCGAAGATGCTCTCTATCTGATTGAATAAAGATAGCTATAGGAGTTAGAAGAGTGGGGATGAAAAAGATCGTAGGGGAAGTGTGCACTTAAAGGATGGGCCTCGGTTCCGAGCTGTGCACTTAGAGGGCTTTGACTGTACCTACTTAGATTAAAATATAGTTTTTGTCAAAATCGGCATTAACGTGAGGGAAGGACGAAAATAATTTAGTATTTATACTAGACTTTTTTTGTTCGAGATATTTTAGCGTTTAATTTTTTTTTTTAACTCTTTAGAATTGTTAGATCTACTTTATTTTGTCATTTTTAAACTTCATTCATTATTTTCAAAATTGTAAAATTATTTGGCTTCAGAAACAGACGTTTGTAGACGAGTAAGGTGCATCTATTTGGTAATAAAATATGTTTTAATTAAAATTTTCATTTGTCAGCTAATCAAGAGCGCGAACTGATACGTGATTAGAAGCAAAATAACTTTCATTTACTCGTCTGCGGAATGATTTAATTTCGTTTTCAACGTAAAGCAGCGACATACACCGTATGTTCTTTTTTCTTAATCCATCAACTTGTACGCTGTGTTTGCGTCTTACAATTAGTGTAATTTAATATCGATCCGTGTCATTATTTCAATGTTAATGAAAGGTTACAATTTACTTAATTGCCTTTAAGGAAGTGAAAATCAATATGATTGGTCTGTGAATATCTTAATTGAATCATTATATAGTTGCGTTTTTGTTTGTTTGGAGAATGGAAACGCGTGCTTGACAATGTATACTCCGAACGTTTAAAATAAAGTCTCATATATGAGTTGCAGAAGATCTTTGAAGTCGTACTCACACATTTTCAACATCACCTATTTTCAATAGGGATGTTGACTATTTTTGGGAAAGCGTTTTAAATCGTGCATAAGTACCTAATTTTGCCACAAATATTTATTATTTTTATTTAAATACAACGCAAGCCTTAAAAATCATGTATTTTAAATCCCGTTTCAAATTTCGGTCCAAAACGCCAACACTAGTCGCGTGACGTCACTTGTTCATGCCAAAGAAGGCTCAAAAGTTTACACGGGAGCTACCACCCTATAGATGCGTATTCTGTGCTCATAAACGTTAGTAAACTGAGGTGAAAAGTTGTTTCGTAGTCGTTGCTATAGTTACATGTAATTTGACATTTCCTATAAACAAATAATAATAAATTACACACTAAATATTAACCAAACAATGGAGTTTTTTGACAGCGGCTGAACATATGACGTCATGCGCCTGATTAGTGTCTGTTGTCACGTGACTTGAGAGTGATTTTATTAGATTTTATTTATTTAATATTAATTAAATTCCTTAAAAATAAGGAAAAATAAAGTGCTTTTTAGTATTTCTATCATAGAAACTACTACTTTTCGTTAAAATTATGTTTTTATTTGAATACAGTCAACATCCCTATTGATTTTACCCACATATTTTCAAGTTTTTAGTCCCTGCTTCTCACGCAGTGTCTCCTCCTACGCTGTCAGTGAAAAAATACGTTTGATAACTTTTAACGCTCAAATAATGAAGATTTTGTGACGCGAAGCTTATTTTTTGGAAGTTGGGCGCTCGGGTGCTGGAGAGTAAAATGAGAAAAAGTGTTAACTGCTCGCGCGTTCTAACCACGCTTGCTTAGCTAGTGCGCTGATTCAAGTCATTATATTATGTGTAGACGCTATGCTTCTCTCGGGCGTTTATTCTAATTATTTGTTTAGGACTGCGACTAAGTAAAGATGAAAGAGAGGCTAAAAATACAGTTCTTAGTCGATTAATCCCAACAGTTTGAAAATACATGACTTTTACTATAGGTAAAAATACTAAACAATCAATACCTCAAAAGATAATGGGAACTTTGGATGAAATAAATAAATGATACTCTACTTAAGATATATTTTTAGTTTGCGATCAGCTTGTACAGTTCAGCCTTAATATATTTTTTCTCCGAATTAAATTCAGCTTAAAGGAAAGCTAAACACGAAATTGTTTTAACAGCTGACGCGTCCGTTATTATGCAAATTATATTTTTTTCTGCAGAAGTAATTATAATTGAATTGAGAGCGTGTCACAAAAAAATAATGTCGATAATAAAAAAGTAAATTACGCTGACAAGTGACACGTATCCGTTTAAAATTAAATAATTTCTTATCCAGAATCTTTGACACTTCGAAAATTGGATTAATTTTTCGACTTCGATTATGGACTGGTCAGTGGCGTTTTGTGACAACAGAGCATTCATAAAAAGTACTTAGACTAAAGAACTGATAAATATTTCCACACATGAATTTCAACTTACTGTAGGATAGTCGTTTTTTTTTTGCAAAAAAGAGAGACAACTTCGCTTGGCAACTCGGATCTGCCCTCCTTCCAGAACCAAGGTCACTTCATGTTTATTTGAAACAAATAAATGCGTATTACTTGCACGTTTGTTGGGCATTGAGGAACGTCCCTCGCCCCATTTGAGCTCTGGTTTTTGTACTTTCCCGAAATATGCAACTAAGAAAATATGCTCCCTACGAATATCCCTTGCACTTTTCATTTCAAATGCGTTTCCCTCACCTAAAAACGTTACAGATCTCCCGATGCTATTTTTAAAGTTAAAGGGTTTGTGAGTAAACGTCAAATGAAAGGCCAAGAATCCTACGAACGAAAATAGAACAAAATATTCTGGAAATACTTGAAACTTTGTTAATCATTACATGTAACCAAAATTCTTATCAAAAAATTTGTCTGCACTATCTGTAGTGCGATTCTTGGCCCTAACTTTTAAAAACAACGTCGGTATTTTTAGACAGCATATTATAATCGTAAAATATAAAATGTATGTGGAAAAGTAGCACGTGACGATTGATGAATGAAATATGCAATTATGCATCTCATAATGCGCTGAGACAATATCCTCTGTCAGTGAACTTATTATGACGTTTCACAACGTATAAAACGCATTCAATATACTTGTTGAGCATCGTATTTGTTAAAAAAAGAACATCGAAAGTGTCGCCAAGGGCAGTTCACAGACTCTTGTTTACCTTTTCCCTTATTTCCGTTCAATTTCCAACATCCGGAGGTGTGCACTGAAATTCAATTATTCACAGTTGGTAATTATTATTAGAAAATGTCTTGAACTCATGCTGCATTTAACTGCAATTTGAAGAGGAGGTTTTTTAATTTTTTAAACTTATTAATAATTAACGTTATACAGTGTTGCATTCAGAGTATATTTTAAGCAGTTTTCACTGGGTGGCACTACAGCTCGGGAGCTACATACATCTATTTTAACAAAAGTTGACGAAGGGGAGAAATCGTTTCTTTGTAGAGATGAGAAAAGCGGGTCTTTTTAGTGATCTGCATCTTTGCATCTGGATCCCGTATGTGAGCCGGTTCACTGAACCGGTTCAAAAAGAGCCGAGTTCTAAATATGTTACTGCAGTCAATCATATCAAAGCTATATAGAATCATGAATGCATAGCCAAACATGTGATGCGTGAGTCATTTGAGCTGACAGATGCATCAAAGCAAGAACTGATACGTAAGTGTAAAATGTGCTTCTGTGTGTTAAGTGTTTCACTGAGTTATGCGGATCCATTGATCCGTCGGCTCAAAAAAAAGTGAGTCGGCTCTCACGGATATTCTGTCGGAGTCGGCTCTTTGAACCGGTTCAGATCTGAGTTACCCCACTCTATTTCTTTGGTATTAATTATTATTACGCCTACTCTAAGAGATTTCAACTGGAAATAATTCAATATCAGATGTCGGCTACTTTCAACGCAAGAGATATAAAATGTACACGCTGTTATTACTTTGTGTTAGTCATGTGAAATTACTGGTTATTTGTGATAGTAACTGGCTATCTATATAAAGTTGATTCTGGTTTGTCTTTCTCAGAACAGCAGACGACAAAACAATAAAGCAGTTTTTAACAACAGAATCGAAAGAATTAATTTTATAATGTAGGTTATGTTTCTGTAGATATTGGTTATAAATCTATAATTTCGACCGGAATTTGCAATCATGCGCAAAACTTTCTGCGTAGCCTTGTATAATAATAATTAGCCGTGGCTATTTAGCCGGTTAAATAACCGGTAATTGATTCTTTTATACTACTACTTTGTGCACTTGGAACTTGCCATATTAATCCATATTTTATAAAATAGTAAGAACATTGACCCAAAAAAGGTTGTGTTTCTCTGCTGCAGGATAGTGCGAGCAGAATTACTGGGCACTACTCACTAAGATCTCGAGCCACAAACTCGTCCCTAGCCGGTACTGCTGTCGCATACTTTAAATGTTATTTTATGCACTGGTTGCATATTAAAAATAGTTGATGAGATTGCAATCGATTTTTGTTATTCGTATCACTAAAATCTTGGAAATCTGAATTTTACATTCACCAAGAAAGTAAGTAATGAAATATATTTCCGTAACAAACGATGTTTAAATTTACATTCTGTTTTATTTATTTATCCGTAGTATTCTTTAATGCGGAAGTCGTAATCAAGAATAGCAATGAGATTAAAAAGTTTGTTTCAATTTATTTTGACGCGTGATGTTCTTCGTTTGAATTTGCAAAGCTGTAAATTATAACTTTTTTGTTTAAATTTCTAAGGAGAAGCCGATAAATCTGTCAGTTCAGAGAAAGCTATATTTTAATTTCAATTTTTACTTAATCATCATTTTTATGACCTTAGTTGTCGATCGTCTATTATCTAAGATGTCTGTCTATCTTTAATGCAGCATGTAGTAGACTTATCTAGCTCGTAAGGACTCATATTTAAATTACGTACTCTTATATAACGGGTTCGGCAATGAAACGGGAAGATTTCGTAAATAATTTTATTGTTGAAAAAATATTTTTTTGTAATTATTAATACATTAATGGGAAATAAAAGAGTAGCCATTTGATATACAATGTTAAAAAAAATATTTTTTGAACGCTACATCTGCCAAATGTCCTCCGTTGACACCTATGCATTCATGGAGTCGAGCCTGAAAGTTCTGCATAGCTCTTCGCAGCATAACAACAGGTATTGCTGCAATCTCGTCACGAATTCGTTGTTTGAGGGCCGGGATTGTCCTGGGTGGATCAGTTGTTATAATAAACCCTTGTGCTCTCTGATTTTGATCTCATGTGAATTCTATTTTCAATTCATTATTTAAAATAATAAGTTAATAGTAGATTGTATGCGTAGTGTCGTAATGACTTATATAATCTCGAGGCGTGACTATATGTTAAAACGAGTGCTAGCGAGTTTTAACAGCCGTAATACCATATTACACGAGGTATTTATGGTATTTTTTTGGTTTACACCCTATAAAAATTGCTTCTTACTTCATTTTTAAAATGTTTGGTAATTCACGTTTGAGCAAACACCATTTCTAATAGTAGGTTATAAGAAAAGAAATTGATAGACAAACAGTGATTTACTATGCGTGATCAGTTTTGTTTTACTTTACCGTCCTAGTTAGTAATGAGTCACATTACGGGCCGGTATACATGCATGTAAAGTACTTATTTTATAGAGAGCAGGCCAAAAAATATTAATTGGCAGTAACTCTGACAGCTGACGGCCATCAAAAATAAAATTCCAGAAACTTTACTTTTTCTGTACGGATATATTTGAAACTATAAAATCTTAACTTTCAATAACGCGTAAATTAAAAAAACGACATCTGGTATAGCCAACACGATTTGTTCCAGTTTCTTAACACAAATAGTTTTATATCACATTACTGTCTTAATCAAAGGCATAATAAATAATTTAAAATGTAAGCTTTTCACTTTACTTAGCGAGAAACTTCAATAAATAAATAAATAGATAACATCCACCTTCGTATTAGCATATACTGAGTATTAGTGAGATGCGTAAACACACGTTAATAATTATTATAATCTACATGACTGTCATTAGAACAGAAGAAAATACTCTCTATTTAAAATAAAAAGATTGACATACAGGAAATTAGTAGTTTCACTAATTGCCGGTTTAAATTACATCTTACATTGTAATTAAAATGAAGCATGAAATTGTGTTTTATCAGATATGAATATCCGCTGATGATCTCAGCTGTTGAGCGTCTATAATCTGCAATACAGATATGAATATCAATATCATAGTGTTGCAGTTTATATTTGCTTACAGCTGGAGTTTATTCTGTCAACAGATAACCGAATACGTAAAAGAAGAAAACGTGAAGCAGTATTTTGGAACGAAGTTCGTTATCGCGGGTTGGCGAGGGGACCTAGCCGAGAAAAAATGTAACATGTCACGAAAAACCGTAAGACAAATGTGTCACGAAAAACCGTAAGACAAATGTGTCACGAAAAACCGTAAGACAAATGTGTCACGAAAAACCGTAAGACAAATGTGTCACGAAAAACCGTAAGACAAATGTGTCACGAAAAACCGTAAGACAAATGTGTCACGAAAAACCGTAAGACGTATAATGTATACTGGTATACGGTGATACCGTGTGTTTTTAGATTATATAAAACGCGTTACGAAAAACGTCTTATACGAAAGGGACTTCGTTCCAAACGCGTGTCCCGCGACACGTTCCAAGTTTTTTATTTAGTAGTCGGGGATCTGTTGGGAAGCATGAAGAAAAAAATGTCAGTTTTCGAGTATCCGACTGCCAACATAAAATAATAAGAAATACTGACTCACGTTTTGATTTGCTTGGTTTGATCTTTTACTTAGACGGGGTTTAGTTTTTTTAACATTTAGTATTATCAAATGGCGATAGATACTCCACCATTCATATCTCGGTTGTTTTTGTGTGCTGTGTGTGCTTAACCAAAGAAGATTTGTGCGGAAACGTGAAGGTGTTCTTTAGTAGTGGATGATGCGATTGTCGATAAGGGAACATTTTTGTTGTAAATAGTATTTTATTGACATTTAGGATTAATTTTTACATAAAATCATACAAATCTTTAGATAACAAATTTAGTCAACTACAAGTTAGGTGAATTATTCATACGGGTAATATCTCTGGCACTTCGCCTAAATCAACATCCTACATTGACACAGCTGGATATTGCATAAGAAACGCCTCTTAACATTCAAATAATACTAGGCTCAGGGGCGTAGCTACCGCCGTATCTGCCGTATCAATTATACGGGGCCCCCGAGCCACGGGGGCCCCCAACGTGCGTAAGCAAAAATTAATAAAAACTTCCCAATTTTTTTTTATTTCAGAAATGACAAAAGTTAAAAAAAGCAATTTCTTTTTTTCCCGCGTAAAGCGTGCGTTGAAAAGTAGGCAACACCCTACATCGGTTATCGCGGGTTGCGGGATTTCCTCGTTTAAGTCATTTACTTCAACGGGGGAAGGGCCCCCAAACAAATTTTTATACGGGGCCCCGCCAAGGCACGCTACGCTTCTGACTAGGCTACTGGCCTGTCACAATGTGGTTTGTACAACTCTACACGTATTACCTATACAAAATTAGTTTGTTTTCACGCAGCTTCTCCTAAATAAGAAATCCCTTTTGCTAGATTTTCTTTGGTCGGTTGGATAATGCCTACCTTAGATTTGAAAACCTCCAAACGAACCAGACATTGAGGCCCGCTGTAAAAAGTTTGTATATTACAGTACTTTAAAATTAAAACTGGTGCATTTTTCTTTTTGGATTTTTTTAAACACCAGCGATACTGAAACCAAATGTCTTAATAGATATCCTATCATAACTGTAAAGCAATTAACTTTATAGAAAACGACGTGTTTTGGAAAAGAATTATTAATGAACTTGTAATAAAATACACATATTGAACTAGAATAAGCAAAACCGGTTTGTATTGATAGCACAGAGACTTTCGTGTCGCGAGATGCGGTTGAAGAGAATTAAATAATATGCGTTGAAGATGATCGATGACCATAACGTGATCGGTGATTGATAGGTGTTTTTATGATACTCATGTTTTTTTTTTGTTTTTTTTTTTGTTTTTTTGTTTTTTTTTTATTGCTATAATACCGGCGCGGCGCAACGTTAAATATAAAAAAATAGTGACTTGTATGAAAGGAGTGTACTCATTTTCATATATTATTTTTTAAGATCATCAATTGCCAGGATTATCTGGGCCTAGTATCGCTTATTATTATTTTTCAACAATAAATTAAACATTCCAACCATTTGGGCGTCATGACTATTCAAACTTTAAAAATTTGACACATTATAAGTTTCGTTAACGCGTGCGGTGACGATTAGTAAAAAATATTTGGTGCTTAATTTTTGTTTACATGGTTACATAATGTGGTTCCAAATATAAAAATTACCCAATTAATTAATCATAGCAACTGTTTTGACCCTATAATTTACCGATTAGATAACTAGCTATCTGTAAAAGAAATGGAGACTTTTGTTTTTTTTTCTCAGAACAACAAAAAATAAAACAATAGAGCAGTTTTTAACAGTAGAATCAAAAGAATTAATTAAATAATGAATTTATATTTTTATTTATGTAGATATTGGTAATAAAATTAAAATTAAAAATTGCAGATTACAAATAAGCGCAAAACTTTCTACGCAGCCTCGTAAAACTTAAAACAAATTAATGCGGCTATTTAGCCGGACATTTTACCGATTAACTAACCAGTAATTATCTTTTTTTACATTACTAAAAAAACTAACAAACAATACCGAATCAAATTAAATAATACCATCCAAATTATGAGAGATAATCTTGTGGAAAAATTAAGCGCCATCGTTGATTGCCAGTGGCGGATCCAGGGGGGGGGCTATGGGGGCTGAAGCCCCCCCCAGAGCCATAGTAAAAATAAAATCATTTCTAGAAATTTCAGGATAAATTTTTCCCCGAACAAGACAAGAATACTTTATCCCCGAAAGGAGTTTTCCAGTCTCAAAGGCACATTTTTCCGTAAATTCGAAGAACTGATGTGCCTATTTAAACTGTTGTACAGTATTGTAAATAAAGAACTGCAATATTATTATTATTATTTCATATTTAAACAAAATATACGTCGATTATATCATGAAATTCATGTGAATCAATTCAAATATTACTGTGTTTTTGTACGGCAATTATGAAATCAGAAACATGGATATACGAAACTTTTTCCCAAAAAAATATATATTCACACAAACTTTACCGAAGAAAAAATTTTGCACTGAAAACTTTCAGTGAGTAGTTGCAATGAATCAACTCAACTGGACTTTCGAGGTTTTAACTCTCGAGCCCTCCCCCAGACCTGGATCCTAGATCCGCCACTGTTAATTGCTATAGAATAGAATAGAATATTTATTTATTTCAAAAATACACAGAGCGTATACGAAAACGTCACAAAATCAATAAAAAAGCATATAAAATTCATTTTTTAGATATACATATTAAAAACATTGTAGGTAATCATTTATATGATAAAATTCCCTATCTATTAGCATTTTTTTGAGATGTTTTTCAAATCATTTATATATACTTCAAAAAAAGTTTAACCACGTAATGGTAATAAATGTAATTTTTATTTACTTCTCTATTTCATGTATGCACTAATTATACCGATTAACTGTCTGTTATTTTTGTCACTGCAATGCTATAGTGTTATTAGCTGAAATCTAGTTAAGTACTTGACAAATGTTTACTAAGAAACAAATGACATATGCGTATTAGCAGGAGAAAGTGTTGACCACTAATCTCACATTGTAGCACTATATTGTTGAACATCTGTCATTTGACCAGACCAAACGATTACAAGACCACGGTCAAGGCATATGAAATAATAGTGGAATTTATCTATAAATTCTAAACTATATACCTCGACTGTATTAGAGTTCAGTTGAAACGTCGACCGTCATTGATAGGGAAGCGAAAATGTTAGGCGTTAACATTTACTTGTAGAAGTTTCACTTGTGTAGTATGTAGTGTACACTACACTTGGGTAACTCAGATCTGAACCGGTTCAAAGAGCCGACTCACTTTTTTTTGAGCCGACGGATCAACGGATACCCATGACTTAACACTTAACACACAGAAGCACATTTTACACTTACGTATCAGTTCTCGCTTTGATGCATCTGTCAGCTCAAATGACTCATGCATCACATGTTTGGCTATGCATTCTTGATTCTATACAGGTCGTGATATGATTGACTGAACTAGCTAACTCAGTGGCAGACTGCAGTAACATATTGGGCTCTTTTTGAACCGGTTCAGTGAGCCGGCTCACATACGGGATCCAGATGCAAAGATGCAGATCACTAAAAAGACCCGTTTTTCCCATCTCTAGTGTACACAACATATCGCTATTGGCTGGCTATACAGTTCAGGCATCGTCGGGCGAACTGTATAGCTTTGGTCACATGCAAACTTGCATTCCAGATCGCTGAATGGAATCACTGTCTGCCGCGCGGCGTTCATACAGTTCGGTTATCACCGGGCGAACTGTAACCTTTGGCCATGTACAAACTTGCTTTCCAGATCGCTGACTAGAATCACTGTCTGCCGGACGGCGTTCAAACAGTTCGGTCATCGCCGGGCGAACTGAATAGCTTTGGTCACATACAAACTTGCATTCTAGATCACTAACTAGAATCACTGTTTGTCGGACGGCGTTCATCGTTGAACGATCTGTATAGATTAACCCACTTATACAAACCTGAGTTTTAGATCGCTAACTAGAATCACTGTTCGCCAGATGGCCTTTATTCAGGCGACTCGGATAATCCAACTGTATGGCTTTCCAACCACAAACTGGAGGTCTTCCAAATCGTTGACTAAAACATATTTTGCCGTAGGGCGTTTATACAGTTCGCCTGTCGATGGTTGAACAGTACCTATAATTTGGTTCATTTTTAAAAACGGAGCTTCCAGATCGCTAACCAGAATCTTCGTGTGCCGAAAATATATAATATGTAGATTGGTAATGGTAAATTACACGGTCTTATGTAGTTATACTGAATACATTTAAGTGTTGTATGAGAATCTACTTTTCTGCATCTGTAACCAACTTTGAAACGGTGATTCACAGTCGGTCTCCTGTTACGTATTTTTAAGTTTTTAGTACTACGTCTCACGCAAAGTGTCCTACTTTGCGCAGCCAACGGAAGGTTCAACCTCAAATTAAAATACAGTGTAAACTCTTTATAACGAAACTAAAGGGACCGAGCATTTTTTATCGTTATAGAGAGTTACCGTTATTAGTATTAGTATTAGTATTAGTATTAGTATTAGTATTAGTATTAGTATTACTTTATTGATGTAGATCATACAAAGTATGTTACATAAGTCAGGAAAAACAATAAATTTACTAAGAGTTTAAAAATTCCTCAATATGGAGTGAAGAAAGAAAAACAACCAAATTAACAATAATCTTTAATATGTATGTTTTTGATAAAATTAATACATATAGTCAGATAACTTTGCCTGACGTTTTTTGCTTTGCTAGTACTTGTTTTGTATTTTCTTATGTATTCTATCCATCTCTTGATATGTGGTGGAATCTTCTTGATTAAACAATAAAAAATTTTCTAAAGGTTTAGTCGGCGTCTTTTGTAAGCTGATAAGATAACATAAACCGACAATGACGATTTTCTGTGTCTAAATATGAACACATTTCTTCGTAATAAAGAATGGCTGCTGCGCTATAAAGAGTGTATCAATGTATGGGTTTTAAGGTAAACTAATCAAATTGTGATCTTTTCTATGTTATAGAGAGTTTATCGTTATAAAGAATAATGTTATAAAGAGTTTACACTGTACGTTTTTTCTGATTGGACTGTCACGAAGTCAGGATGAAGGGGAAGTTGAAAATACATGACGCGATTGGTCCCAAGTCCCAGCAGGGTAATTATTCTATTTATATACGTGTGGTGTGTAGGAAAACGCGTACAGCGTTATAATTTCGGCGCAATCGCACTATATATGTATCTACAGAAAAAAGATGTAGTTTTGTACTCATGGAATTAATAGTTTTCTTTTTATCTGTGTGTTAGTAACATAGAACACTCTTGAAACGTAATGTGCTCTATAGAACTTTGTAAATATTATATTATGAAAAATCGTCGCCTGGGTGTCTCATCTACGTTTATAGAACTTTGACGCCATCTGGTAGACGACAACCGTATCATACGTTTTATAGTAATATTTATATTATTAATTTTAGAAAGTTGCTTATAAACACACCGATTGTTACTGCTTTTTAAACAAACAAAATGTATATACATGCTTGTTTCTTAGATGGTTTCAGTCCGGAGACTTAAGATGGCACTCTACTATTTAAGAAAGCTTACCAACTTAGTATCGTTGGACGTTGATAGTATTATGCTCGTTTGTTTTGTTTTTCGTATTTACTAGTGTAATGATCGTACATTTAGTGACTTCAATCACTTGCCTAGGTAACCCTGCGAAAACCTGATCCGACAGCAGGAAACACTACATCCGGTATTCATTTTGATGTAGTTACTAGTTTCATAGATTTAAAACTTTTAAAGTTTTAATCTTTTAGACTCAGTTTTTTTCCATATTATTACACGAAAGAAATGAGTTGTCATTACGTTTGATCATTATTTAAAACAACCTTAGATTATAATGATAACATAAATTTTTAACCAACTTAAAAAAAGGAGGAGTTTCTATATTCGTCTGTATGTTTTTTATGTATGTTCACCGATATGTTCGTCACCTGTAAACCGATTTAAAGAAAATCAACGTCATTTGGTTTAGAATGTTACCGGATTGGCATCATATCGTTTTTATTAAAATCGGTTCTTCCGTTTTTAAATAACATCAAAAAACATATTTTTTAATGTATGCTATCTCATATTTCTAGCATTTGTGAAAGGATTTTGATTTTTTTATTTAATAGGGCACACCTTCAAAGGGTGATCTCACACAAATTTAAATTGGCTCAGTAGTTTTAAAAAATGTGCAAAATCAAATCCTTTAAAAAGTAAAAATAAAAAAAACTTAAAAAACTATTAACCTCTTTCGAAAAAGTCACTTAAAAGATGAAAATAATGAAATTTTGAGGTCGTGCCAATTTAAAACAACCGGCCAAGTGCGAGTCGGACTCGCGCACGAAGGGTTCCGTACCATTATCTATAAAAACGGCAAAAAAATCATGTCTGTTGTATGGGAGCCCCCTTAAATATTTATTTTATTCTGTTGTTTAGTACTTGTTGTTATAGCGGCAACAGAAATACGTCATCTGTGAAAATTTCAACTGTCTAACTATCACGGTTCATGATATACAGCCTGGTGACAGACGGACGGACAGCGGGGTCTTAGTAATAGGGTCCCGTTTTACCCTTTGGGTACGGAGCCCTAAAAAGCAGATATGTAATTAAAAGTTCATCTTTAAAGTTCAATTCCAGATATATGTTATAATAGAAAACAGTGTCATGGATAATTGCAATAAAATAAATCAATTTAAACACTCATTGATTGCAACGTTTCGTCTTTTCTTTAATTAAGACTTTTTCAAGCTGTCAATATACTTAAATGATAGTAAAACTATGATATAATATGCAATTTGGCATTACAAAAAACAATTATAAAAATTGAAAATTGTAGAAAATGTTCTTTTTTTTTTTTAAATTGATTTATTTTATTCTAATTACCCGTGACACTGTTTTCTATGTAATTAAAAGTTTTAATATTGAAATTGACTCCGACGTCAAAATTTCATCAGTTTTATCTTTTTAGTGACTTTTTTGCAGGAGGTTAATATATATTTTTTTAATTTTTTTTTGTAGGAATACAATTATAGGGTCTGTTTAATGACAACGACAATTTCTTATGTAAAATGTATTTCAGTTTAACATAATATATTGGTAATAAAAAAATAAACATTAACATTAACATATCAATTAATCGTATCAAATGTATAAAAAATATATACCTAGAAATCACAATGTACAACACACAATATACATGAATTTATTATTAATCAATAAACATGAGTAATATTGATACAATAACTCGTTAAAATCAAATTTGATTCAACATTAAAAAGCTGTAAATTTTTATTTGCAGCAGACTAGATCCATTTTAATCAGACATATTAAAATGGACATAATTTTTTTTATGCATAAAATAATCTATCCACTAAATAAATAATGTAATTCATTGTTTTCAGTATTTTTTTCGTTTTTTGTATTGGCAACGATTAGGTACTTATACAAACACATGGCTGGATGTTTATATTATTGGCGTAAAAAAATTACGAGTAATAATAATTAACAAGTATTTACCACGTTTAAAAAAAAAGATTAAATATAGGGTCAGGTAAATACACAAAAAATTGTATTAATTTTTGTAATTCACTTTGCATGTTAAACATACAGACATGATCTTAGACTATGAAGCTTAAAATTTGAAAAATAATGTATATTTTGAAGTAGTAACTGGTACTGCTAAAGATGTAATAAAACTGTTTTTACCCGAGTGAAGGACATATTTACTATTACCGAGATAAATCTATTAGTTTATTATATTTTTAGCTCCGCTTATGTACCTACACATGAAATTTAAACAATTTATGGTCAAAAATAAATACAAGAAAATAGACTCTTTTCCAATCAATAAATATATAAATACTGAGTAACGTATAACTTACAAGAAGTAATCTTGTGTTCAATTTGTCAACCCTCGAATACTTTCATTTAAAATATTTAGTTTTAATCAAATCGATTAAAACATCTTAATAATTTATATCTACTTTCATTACTGCTTATCATAGAAGTATTCTAGAATCTATAAATTAATTTAATTTTCTTCATTTTCTTTTTTCAACGGTATACCCAACTCGTCCGTTTCAACCGACGGCCTCAGGGGTGGCATAAATCCGTATTCTAATCTGATATTTTTAAGAACCCTGGCCGCCGGGTTTGGCTGTGCGTTCCTTCGTGACTTCGGTATTCTTACTGTAATTATATTTTTACTAGCTTCACCTTGTTTCGGCGGAACAGGTCCTAAATAAGTGCAGTCCTTATCGAAATTCTTGATAGCATACGATGCCGATACTGAAGAATCTTCGGCAGCTTGCTTGAAGTACGATGTTGGATATTTGGAATACCCTCCAGCCTGTTGCGGCGACGCTATGGAAATAGTTTGGTAGCTCGGGGCATAGTCCTGCTGTTGAATAGTTTGATACTGTTCTGGGGCGTACCCATTATTCCCATACAAATAAAACGCGTACGGGTTTTTGAAATGTACTGGCCTATCGATATATTTCGGTACTTCAATTGGAACTGATATAAGTTTTGTTATCGGAACAGGATACGGATGCGCTACTGGAACGGCGTAAGGTTGCGGTACACCATACGGTTTTTCAATCACTTTTGTATATTCAACCGGATAAGGTTGAGGGACTTTAACTTCAACTGGAACCGGAACCGGAACTTTTACGGGATACGGTTTGTCTACATAATGCGGCACAGATTTTTCAACAATTTTCTCAACTGGTACTTCTACTTTCTTTTCGACTATTTTTTCTACTGGGTACGGTCTATCAACATATTTTGTAACTTCAACAGGCACTTTAACCTCAACAGGTACTTTGACTTCAACCGGATATGGTTTGTCGACGTATTTTGTTTTTTCAACGATTTTTTCGACTTGAATTGGATACGGAACCGGATGTGGAACTTTAACTTCAACCGGATATGGTTTATCTACGTATTTGGTTACTTCGACGGGGTATGGTTGCGGTACGTGAACTGGGTAGGGTTTGTCGACGTATTTTGTTACTTCAACAGGTCTTTCGACTATTTTTTCAACTTGAATCGGTACTTTGACGGTTTTTTCCACAGGATATGGCACCTTGACTTCGTAAGGAATATGCACGGGAACTTTAACTTCGACAGGAACATGTCTGTCAACGTACTTAGTAACTTGTACAGGTTTCTCGACTATTTTAGTAACCTCTACAGGATACGGGTGAGGTACTTGCTTCTCAACAATTTTTTCTACAGTAATTTGTTGTACTGGAAGATGTATATGTTTGGAAGAATGTATTTCTTGACCGTGTCCTGTACTCTGTACCAATGTTTCGGAACCTTCAGCATACGTATCTTTTGTTTTGTAATTGACCGAAGCTGTGTTGTGATGTCTTTGTCGCGGTTCATTTTTGCGGTATTGCTGTTGATAACCGATTCTGACAGTTTGAGGCTGACGTATTTTTTGAATTTCGTAATTGGAAAGCACAGTTTCTTGCGTAAATCCATCAAATAATTGTAAGTTTTCCGCATACAATGGAATACTCTTTTGTATTTCAACTTCTGTAGTCGATACGGTAGACGAAACAGTAACTGGTTTTTCGGTTTCATGTTCACACAAGATTATATTTTCCAGTTTTTCACCGGAATTTTGTATCCTCAAAGCAGCAGTAATCGGTGCCAAGAATGTGTTACTTACAGGTCTTGGAGTAACTTCTACAGCTGGTTTAGTTGAATAATGAGGTTTGTGAGTACTCACTTCCGTTTCTATAGTATTTTGTGTTGTTGAATAATAATCACTTTTCGGTTTCTTTGTGGTTTCTTTTATTGTTGTACTGGTGGCTTCAGTCGAAGATTCAGTATATCCTGTCGTACCGAAATCTTCTACAACAATTGGTTGGGACGAAAAACTGGTACTGCCACCTTCAACTATTTGAGATATATGTTTTTCAAAATGTTGAGCCTGCCCGTGACTAATAACGTCACTTATAAGAGTTTTTGGAGTACCTTTATGAGAGCTTTGACTTTTTTGGAAATAATCCTCACTGTTCTCACTATTTAAAAAATTAGCAGAATTGGTATCAATAGCGGCATTAATATCTAACACATCTTCACCTGTAATAACATTTTGTGTATTCTGTAATATTTTAGCAAAATTATTTAAATGGTCTTTCTGCTGTTGCTGTTGTTGTTGTTGCTGCTGCTGTTTTTGTTGTTTTTCTTGCTGTTCTTGTTGTTGTTCTTGCTGTTGTTGCTTTTGCTGTTGCTGCTGCTGTTGTTGTTTTTGCTGTTGCTGCTGCTGTTGTTGATATATTCCTGGATGGTTGTACAGGGATGTTACCACCTGAGGGCCTTCTATTTTATAACCATATCCGGTTTGAAATTGTTGATCACTGTTAACAATAGCCTGTTGCGCAGTTTCATATAACCGTTGCTGAATGTATTGTTGTTGCTGAACCGTTTCATATTGCGGAATTTGAACGTATCCAGAATTTCCTTCAACTTTTTGCTCAATTTCATTTTGAGCTGCTTTATTCGCATCCTGTATTATAAATACATTTTGAACGCCGTTTTTGTGTTCGTGGTTATCAATGAATGATTTCGTATTTTGAAGACTTAAGTGTTCTTGACCTTGACCGTCAGTATGACCGTTTACTTTATGGTCAATTTGAGCAGCAGACTGTTGAATTTGTGTCTTTTGTTCAACATTTTGGGCATTGTGCTGTACAATGTTTTGCGCAAATAGTTGGTATGAACTAGCATCGCCGGATGTGGCAGCATTTTGACTTTTTCCGTATTGAATTGAGTTTTCTGAGTCCTGTTTTGCTGCTTCAGTTTGACCTGAATGTTGTATATATTGAATTTGTGGTGTTTGTTCAAAATGTTGAATATTCGTTTGTGACGCTTGTTCAATATGTTGCACATTAATTTGTGGTGCTTGTTCGACTTGTTGAACATTGATTTGTGGTGTTTGTTCCACATGTTGAAGGGTAACTTGCGGCGCTTGTTGAATATGTTCCACATGTTGAAGGGTAACTTGCGGCGCTTGTTGAATATGTTGAACATTTATTTGTGGTGCTTGTTCGACTTGTTGAACATTAATTTGTGGCGCTTGTACCACATGTTGAACGGCTACTTGCGGCGCTTGTTGAGTATGTTGCACATGTTGAACATTTATTTGCGGTGCTTGTTCGACGTGTTGAACATGAATTTGTGGTGCTTGTTCCACATGTTGAATGGTAACTTGTGGCGCTTGTTCCACATGTTGAATGGCAGCTTGCGGCGCTTGTTGAATATGTTGAACATTTATTTGTGGTGCTTGTGCATGAACTGTGTGATGAACTGGTTGAAGGTGATGAATTGCAACGTTTTGTTGTACGGGTTGAATCTGTTGTTGAATTTGTTGAACATGTTGTACTCCCGGTGAATAGAAGGGTATAATAATTTGGCTCGGCTGTTGAGGGATAGCTATTGCTACCGGTTTTGCTTCCTGATGAATCGCTGAAGTCTCCTCGGTGTTTTTGAAATGCTCTTCTCCAACCTAAAACAAAATATTTTTACTTTTATTTTAGTCAAAAAAGATGAATTTTATTTTAAATTAATTTTGATATGCAGTTTTAGAATTTTTATTACATTTTCTGTATCTAATTGTTACCGACGAGACAGATTTTAGATATATTCTGTAGCAGAGTATTCTGTATTTGTTGTGGGTTTTATAAAGTTTTTCTTAAATCAAAACTTATAGGATCAGTCTCGTGTCTGTCTGTCCGTCTGTCACAGCTTATTTTCTCTGAATCAACTGGACAAAAAAAAATGAAATTTAGTAGGTACTACTTATGTATATACAATTAGATGCCCCACTCACGGACCTATACCGTAAATAAACAAATTTCGATTTTGGGGAGAGGCAAATTAGGAAATTATAAACAATTATATTTTTCAAGTGCATCGTGAATTCATGAGACGTAACAAATGAAAGGATTCGTTATGAGAAATGCAAGTATATTTTTTTTTGTAGTTTTAAGAGGCATAACTTGGAAGATTTTGAGAAAATATACGGAAATCGAGCATTCCCCATTCCCTTATCTCCGAAACTATTGAGCCTAAAATTTTGAAAAAATAAGGTTTATAGGGCTTCCCTCATAGTTTACAGGTCATTCTAAACGATCACCCTAAATCTTAAAGTTGTCACAGAAAACGGAACGGTGCGAAGTCCTCTCGCGGTTCACACTCGATCGGGTTTTCTTTAAAAACATGCTGATATGCAATAAAATAGTTTTTAAAGTCAAATTCATTAATTTATTGCTGTTCATAAAAATGTCCTGTCATTCCATATTATATGATTGGAAAAGTAATTGCATTTGCAAATAAAATCATTTAAATAGCAATTTAAATCATTTTGCAATTGTACGTAATATTTTTGTTACATTATTGTGCGTAACAACAATTAATTGGGTTTCCCGTAATTTATTTTATTAACTTTCATTTTTTATTGAAACATGAATAACGTCCAATAAAACTTTTAATACGTCATTAAAAGTGCACGTGTTGATTTTGTTTTTTTTTATTTTAGTCAGCATTGTTTTACTTTCACTTCAGCCTGTCGAAAATCTACACGGCAACCAAACTAACGCCACTACAAAACAATATTAGTTACATAAAATTTATTTGTTGGGAAAAAGGACTTCTTTAAGTGAACACTTATTTGTTGTATATTGCGAAACGTCGCAATATATAACAAATAAGTGTTCACTTAAAGAAGTCCTTTTTCCCAACAAATAAATTTTATATTAATTACCAAGGACAAAAAAGAAAAAAGTCAATATTAGTTACAGTTTAGCTCACTCGTAGTCAACCTTTTTTAGCTCACGGGCTACCATTTATTTTGTAAATGTTTTGTGCGTCAATCGAAGTTTAGGTATATTATATCAGGGAGGCAAATTTAACCTTAGAAATGTGGAAATCAATCGAATATATATTCACACATGTTTTGCATTTGTTTTATAAGTTCTGTTAACTAGTAAATAACACATTTTTTAACAAATTTATAAGTGTAACTATGGGTTGGATAAAATGGTTCAGCGGATTGGAATCGACCCACCAGTCGTAATTTGACCATGCCTGAATTTTTAGTGGCGTATTATATTTATATATGAGTCTTTAATTCTGACAATTATCTCAAATTACACTACAAACCCAACAGGCGAAAAATTGAAAAAGAAAATTTTTTTTTGTAAAAACTTACAACTTTTAATTTTTATAAATTATATAGTCAAAACTTTTTTATAAAAAAATCGCGTGTATAGGATCTGTAGTGTAATTCTTAGTCCTTCATTTGGTATTTATCTGAACCCTTTAGCTTCAAAAATTTGTTCGGGAAAGGATCTGAGATAAAGAGTGCAGCGTATAATTGTTGATACTCTTAACAAAGTTCTATAAAAATTATGATTTTTTCTTTAGTTTTTGAGGCTCTTGCGATATTGACATCTAAAGCGCGTGTTGTAAATCAGTGCAGTAACCCACTCTAATTTATATAGATAGATATTATTGATTGTAGACGCTCGACAACAGTGATCATCAGCGCCTATACCAATACAAGGAAAGATATATATTTTAAAAACAGTTTAGGAGTCTCACCTCTCTGCCGGAATGCAGGGCGCGTACAGCATGTTCCCCGAGCGCAAATTGAGCGCTGGCCTTGCTGTGACCGTTGGTATGGTTGTACTCAACAACAGGGTGATAACCCCAATCGTCGGCGAAATAGCGTACGCGACTGCTTGCGCCTTCCGATGGAAGGTCGACGTAGTATCGACCTTGAGCGAATTCTCCGTCACGTTTTTCGTCCTTGCCGTGTGTTCCCGAACCACTGTGTCTGCTGCCGTCCTCTTTTCCGCCTGCTTCGATTTTGTATCCGTACGAATATTTGGGTGGAGCCTGAAAATTGGAAAGTAAATTTTAAAGATCTCGCTGTTGCATTTCGGTTTCACCCAAATGGTTACTACAATTTTCGCTCAATACTAATCCCCTTTTTATCTTTGTGGCCCCGTCGACCCCTGAAGATGAAATATCCGTATTTAAATATCTGATTTTAAAATCTAATGAATCCCATACTCCCTAGTCACACAATTATTATGAATCTAATCAGAGATTTAAAATTATAAACCTAAAAAATAAAATGTTTTTTAGCTTTAAAAAAGAAGAAAAAAATGCGGGTTGCGACCCGCGATGGAAGTATAACTTCTTTTGTAATACTCAAAGGTTATACAATTTAGTTGTAAGACTATGCAGTTTACACTACAAACTGCTGATGTGAAACTTCCTTACACAACAAATCTACATACGTTCGGGAAACAGTGATATGTTTTTTACGCAACAGAAATGAACCATACGTTTTGAAAATCTGTATCCTAAATGTCATAAATTGTGTTAATTCCCGAATAAAATATGTTTTTCGTTGCCATGGTTACAGCGTAAGCGTTAAACGTTTAACGCAAACATTGAACGATTCAAACTCACATATGACGGTATACTTCAATAAAATATCTAAATTTAGCTTATGGTGATATTTTTACTACTAGAAAAAATGATAATATATATTATTTTCTAGATTGATAAAGGAAAGTATATTTTCTCCTGCAAATGTCATCCATTGAGAGCCACACCACCTTTCGCCCGACTGATCGACATTTACTAAAGTGAAAATAGCCTCTGCAATCAGTTATAAATTACACATGGCAATCTCTGATCAAATATAGAAACTCCGTCGGAAACAGTAATTGTTATGACTTTATCAAATTGCTGCTCTTGCTAATTACACATACAGTTAATTTATGATGTGTTTAGTCTGATTACCAATAAATTGTTGCAAAATGCTAACTAGTTTTTTGGAACGGTTTTGCTTGAATAGACCAACAACACGAAACATTGAATTATTAATGAAATTTTTTAACCAGTTTCTCTAAACTGCAAACTTGGAAATCTTTTTCATTAATTGTTTTGCAGTAGATTTTAAAATAATAGTGCTGGGTTGCAGCAAGCATTGTCAAATAAATTGATTTGACAATGTGATCATAATATATAAAAAAACCCGGGTCGCAGTGCCAAAACCCTGCCGACAATATAGTGTATTTGCTTGTATAGGGCCGTGTGGTTTTATACTTTTATTATGTGAAATTAAGTTTGTTTTTGGGCAAAATAAAAAATTTAACCCCTTAATACACCCCTTAAAATAACATTTTTTTCTTAATTGTAATATTATTATCAATCTAACGTCTACACCGAATTAAATACACCCTTCAATAAATAAGTCACTATCTGCAAACTAGTGTTTTCATAAAATTTGTAAATCCGGTCCTGTCGGGCCGATTTTATTAAAATTGTGGGGACACTTTTTAATCACTACCAAAAGGTTAAATTTCAATTTTGAAACGATTCGGAGAATTTTTTCGGTATTTTTGGGCCCAAAAACAGTTTTCAACCCCTAAAAACTACCCTTAAAATAGCCCGATTAGGCCCATTTTAAATAGGCTTCTTGCGGTGATGGATTTCAACACGTGGCCCAAATTTCGTTGAAATCAATTAACTCTTTCGAAAGTTATTGCGCGTACACACATATATATATAAATATATATATATCTATATATAAATATATATATAAATATATATATAAATATATATATAAATATATATATAAATATATATATAAATATATATATAAATATATATATAAATATATATATAAATATATATATACATATATATATAAACATTTTTAAAAATGGTGGCAAAGTGTTTAGGAGGTTATGAAACGTCGAGAAATTTTGGTCCGACCCCTAGGTCCCGCCATCCGACCAACGCCAATGGTGTATGTTGCCATATGGCAAATACACTAAAAACGAGCCCCTTATTCGATCACTCGTGTGTCTATCCGTCCTACTGTAACAGCCAATTTGCTCCGAACTACTGGACCGATTGAGTTAAAATTTGGAACACATATGTAAATTGGTGACCCAAAGACGAATGTATAACGTAAATAAATGAGTTTTGAACATGAAGGTCATTTTTGAGGGGCCAATTAGGAAATTAAAAAAAAATGTTTTGCAAACTGTACCGTGTGACATTCCAAATGAAAGGGCCTGTAATAAGGGTCTCAAGTATATTTTCTTTATAGTTATAAAATAAATAGTTTTAATGTTATTTAAGAAAATAGATGAACAATTGACCATTCCCCCCGCCCTTATCTCAGAAACTACTAGTCCTAAAATTTTGAAAAAAATAAGGAATGTCGGGTCTCACCCATAGTTTACAGGAAAACCTGAACGAAAATCTTAAGTCACAGAATAGTACAGAATAGTACGAAACCTTCTCCTCGCGAGTTTGACTCGCACTTGACCGTTTTTTAGTGTATTTGCCATATGGCAACATACACTATTGGCGTCGGTCGGATGGCGGGACCTAGGGGCCGGACCAAAATTTCTCGACGTTTCATAACCTCCTAAACACTTTGGCACCATTTTTAAAAATGTTTATATATATATGTATATATATATATATATATATATATATATATATATATATATATATTTATATATATATATATATATATATATATATATATATATTATATATATATATATATATGTGTACGCGCAATAACTTTCGAAAGAGTTAATTGATTTCAACGAAATTTGGACCACGTGTTGAAATCCATCACCGCAAGAAGCCTATTTAAAATGGGCCTAATCGGGCTATTTTAAGGGTAGTTTTTAGGGGTTGAAAAATGTTTTTGGGCCCCAAAATACCGAAAAAATTCTCCGAATCGTTTGGAAGTAATTAAAAAGTGTCCCCAAAATTTTAATAAAATCGGCCCGACAGGACCGGATTTACAAATTTTATGAAAATACTAGTTTATTGAAGGGTGTATTTAATTCAATGTAGACGTTAGATTGATAATAATATTACAATTAAGAAAAAAAATGTTATTTTAAGGGGTGTATTAAGGGGTTAAATTTTTTATTTTGCCCAAAAACAAACTTAATTTCACATAATAAAAGTATAAAACCACACGGCCCTATACAAGCAAATACACTATATTGTCGGCAGGGTTTTGGCACTGCGACCCGGGTTTTTTTATTTTTATAGCTGCTACTCGAGACATTGCTAGCGATAATGTCGATTTTATGTGCAAAGCTGGCGTTTGACAAGAGAAGTATCGTACACTTTAGATATTAATTTTCAACTGATGTCGGTTCAAACAGATGAACAAACTATAGAGATTTTAACGGCGAAAGAAGTGGGTTAAAACGATCAATATTTATTGGAAACACTTGAGGAAAATTCAATTAATAAAGTAAACACATTATACACTGTTGCAACCTTTCCTTGTGACAGTGAGCTCCGTGTTTCCTAGATAGACTCTCACTACTCAATTCCAGGTTGTATACAATTAATTAACGCTAAATTAGCACCGAACATGTGTCAGAATAGTGTATTATGCTGCATTATATTCTGTCATATAGACGTCGTGTAAATATTTGAATGCAGTAAAAAGATCTTCTGTATTCAGAGTTAGAAGAGAATGCTATTCGACTTTTTAAGACTTTTACTTTAATTATGATTAATAAGGTATGCAATTTTTTAATTTTAAATGAGTTCAAATGAGAGTTTCCCGCAAATTCTATTTTACAAGGTCTTTTATTTAATTAAATATTGACACATCTTTTTTTTATGTGTTTATTATTTTTTTTTATATTTATTTACAGTTACATATAAATTTAATGATTTAGCTTCAATTAACTTATTCTACCTTTTTTTTAATTTATTCGCTTGCTATGACAGTGGTTAAGTTTTAAAATTCCGTACCTTAGAATAAAAAATAATAAAAATAAAATATTAAGGTCAACACCCACTGAATCGGATCGGATCGAGTCGGCAAACGTATCAGCGTACGTATTCACTGCCGTGACGACCCGATCCGTGTTAATTCAGTGGATGAGATCACTTTTGATCGTATGTCTGTTTGTCCGTCAAAACCCATATCAGTTTAAAATTAATATCAAATATTAAGGTGTACGACGCCACATCCAGAAATTTTCTAGCTCAATGCAATAAAAAAATTACGTATTTTGTGATTTATTCGACCGTGATCAAAACACGTTGACATAGAATCTTGAAATTTGGCACAAAGAAAAGTTATTTACTATATAGCATAAGTAAAGAAAAAAATCCGAAAAGCTTTGATTTCTAAATCTATCAGCCGCTGGGCTTGAGTTCAGGGCAACAATTATAACTGGAATGTTTTATTTTTTCTGTTGATAAACGGCACCCTATATCCTAAAGTGACATGAGTCCTTGGTAATGACCCTGGTGATATTTATTATATGACAAACTTTTTTGTCAATTCAGTTCTCAAATCGCACTCAAAGCGCTATTCATGTCTCTTGGTAGGAGAGCTATTAGATATTTTTGGGTAGGTATTTGAGGCCCTGTGAAAATTTGTACAATACCTCTTTAGTAACAGCCAAATATAAAAACACTGACCTGGCTGAATGGTAGCGGGGCTTAACTAATTCTCAAAATTTTAAATTAGCAAACATTTTTTCGCAATAAAAATCTCTTGAGGCATTTTGAAATTTTAATACCTTAAAATTTAGAATTTAAAGAGCTGAAAAATAAAAAAGCCAGATTTCTTAATCGGATCTGTAACTTAGCCAGGTGTTTGTAAATTTATATATTTAAAATATTAAAACAAATATATTTGCGACACGTTGAGATTTAAACAGAATAATATTAATAATATTGACTCTACCAACAGTAATAGAATATTAAACAAAATGAAATTACTTGCAATTTATTACTGTTCAAATGAATTTTTTATTTATAAGACGTTTCGACCAACCATTTTGGTCCTTTAAAAAATTGAAAAGGACCAAAATGGTTGGTCGAAACGTGGAATTGTATAAATTCTCACAGTGCCTCAAATACCTACCCAAAAATGTCTAACAGCTCTTGCGCTATCTGTAGATCCGCTTCAGATTATAATAGAAGAAAATGAAAACTGTATACATATATCCTTGTATTGTACAATAAAAATCATTATTAAATTGTTGTTTTACGTAAGCATGGACATTATCTATTATCAGCTGTGTAAATCTAGGTCAGAACACCAAAAAAATCCGAATTAGAGAGATAATGTCCTTAACATTGCCAGTATTCTGTAATAAAATTTTGTCGTGTACCTTATAAGTGTAAGGCAGGTACTTATAAAATATGGTAATAAAGAAATAGAAAGCAAACGCCGACTATACACATTATTATTATTCTCAGTCTTAATTAGAATCTAGTTCAATTAATTTTTCTCAAATAAAAACAATCGCTGTTGTTTTGTTTTATTGGGGTTAAATTCCGACT
This sequence comes from Venustoraphidia nigricollis, assembly GCA_034508555.1. Lineage (NCBI taxonomy): Eukaryota > Metazoa > Arthropoda > Insecta > Raphidioptera > Raphidiidae > Venustoraphidia > Venustoraphidia nigricollis. Next base: position 609,382 of record JAVRKA010000013.1, read on the forward strand.
TCATTGGATAATGAATTCAAAGTGTTGTAGTAGACCATTCACTGAATGAATAATGCCGAGCAAGGCCATTGGTTTTTACTAGTTGAAAAGTTACAACTTAGAAAATGGTAGCAACCAAGTCAGATAAGAAAATAGCATTATAATACTTTTATATTTTATTTATCTACGGTTTCGGCGAGGTTATAAAGACTCATGATGTTAATTAACAGGATTTCTTGCAATACGTAAAATTGCATTTCTATACGTTCTACTTCTGCAATCATTTTTTTAATTAAATATTTCTTATTACAGGGTGAAGAATCCTTAAAATTTTGTATTTGCCAACAAACAGAGCTTCGGGATGGTCACGGTTCGCAAAAACCATAACTGCGTCTTCAACTATGAAAATATAGACGATTATGGTAAGTTGTTATTAATTTTTATTTTATTTTTTGAAATAAAACTTCTTCAGCGTCGTATCTGCTTGAAATTTTTTGTAACGTTGAAGAGGAAATATAAGGTAAAGGAAGATTTGGTAGAGAATGAATATAAAGCTCTACCAAAGTTTCGCTATGGCCAACGTTTCGAAAAATTTATTTTCATCATCAGAGCCTTAAGCTGGTTAAGGCCCTGATGGTGAAAATAAATTTTTCGAAACGTTGGCCATAGCGAAACTTTGGTAAAGCTTTTTATTCATTGATCCTCTACCAAATCTTCCTTTACGTGACATTCTATTGGATTAACATCACCATATACGAGGAAATATAAGATAAATATTACGGATCAAAGAAACGAGTTCATTTAACTCTAAAGAAATTTCACTTCCCCGTGCGCTTATGTGGGTGAGACTCACACATTTTTTATGTCGAGACTCAACTCGGAACTTTTAATATCGCGCAGACGCAGTTTAGGTGGGTGGATATATTGTAGGCATCAACACAAAAATTATGAATCGAAATTAATTTTAGAGCTGACAGTACATAAAGTAGACTACACTTACGCACACAAAGAACATGGTTTTCTCTCAAAGGCCCACCCAAAATTAATAATCTAAAACCGCGCCTACTTTTGACTTACACATTAAAATTTTAAAATTAATGGTTTATTTTTTAAAACCGCTTCTAGTATTGCTTCTAATTTACCAGTTAAGCTACCAACTTATAAGACAACAAATTTTTTCGTATGTGTGCGAGAGTACAATATATGACTTTGGGCGTTAAAAATTTTTAGTCGAAAAAATTGATGCAAATGTTTCTTCTAAAACGATTTAGAACCAGTAAAAAGAATGCTTTGAAAATTGGTTCGTAACTGTTATACAACTGATGTTCACGCGAATGAAGTCGTGAGAAAAAATATTCTCTTTTGGAAAATCGCATCATCATTGTCAGCACTGTAAAAAGTGCGAAAATTTAGACGGTTAAAATATTATCATTTTGCTGCGGTTCCCCGAATAATGAACCGACAATGCAGCCACAAAAATAAGTAAATAATCAGAAGATTTATCTATTCTTGTACCTTCGGTTCCTGGTTAACCTGGTTAAGTGTTGGAAGGCTTTTAGTGAATTGTTTGATATGCGTCTGGTTTAATAAGACATTACTTTATTTAGGTATGTCATTTTAAAATAATTTAGGTATGTCATTGTAAAATAATAAAACATATTTTTTAAAACGAAACCGTGAATATATAAATTAATTCAGTACACCTGTGAAAAAGCAACAAAATTTCATCTTTTACTTGGAACCAAGGTATAACGAGTCCGTCGGTAGCCACATAAAAGACTCCACCGTCAAGTTATGCTTTTGTTTATTTACTTAACCTTATGCTGTAATTATACGCACGCTTTTAATGTCAGTTTAAATTTGATGAGAATATTTTATTACTCGAATGCGGTAAATATTTATTACCTGCCTTGACTAATTAAGTGCAGATGTTAATTAATTCATCCACAATACAAAGACGATCATCATTGAAACTCGGCACGGATAATTGCGTGTTCAATTGTCTGACTCTCACAGTAATATATCGTACTATGTGCTTTATGCTCTTTTATAACAAGCCCGATTGTATTCTCACCTTTATCTTTTATAGTGTGATTTGTGGGTACACTTTCGTGACTGGAAATAACAAATGAATAAGCTACACTGTAATGCAGCACGTTGCACAAAGTAGACTGTCACTTTTTGGTCTTCAAGTCGATTGTTTTTGCTGGGAATTTTTGATAACGAAGGTGAAAAAATTAATTCAATTAAGGCAAGAGTAATATATGCGCTTTGTTTGGCGAGAACGAAAGATAGGCCCATGTGAGTAGTGGATTTTCCTTTTCCTTTCAAAATATATTGATAGGTTTGCTAAAATTCGTTAACCTGCAGATATTGCCTTCACTCTTTATCTCAAATCCTTCTCCTCGTCTAAAATAACTACCGCTCTGCCGACTTTATTTTTATGGCTGAAGGGTTCGAAGAGACGCCAATAAAGGACTAAAAATAACATTATAGTTTCTATGGACGCAAAATTAAAAACCCTAGAAAATCTTACAACTCAAAAAAATATAAATTACCTAATCTTTCATATGTAGCCTCAGCTTTGTTTAAAAAATTTCGCCTGTAGAATGGGTTCTGTGATTTTTGGTCCTTCATTTGGTGTTTACCCGAAATCTATAGCTTTAAAAATAGCGTCAGGAGAGTTGTAGGTGAGGGGAAATGATTTAAGATGAACCATGCAGGATGTATTTGTACATAGCATATACCTACCCTTTAAGCTTTATTTTTTTCATCGATTTTTCTTTCTGTTTTACTAATTATCGTACTAATCAAATATCATATAAAATATATGTATTTTATTTAGTCTAAAAAACAGTCGACGGCCTAAAATATTTTTTTAAAAGAGCTATTTTAGAACAAAACAATAGAATAAACTGATTCCTCGCTTAGGGTCTACATCCACTAAATCGAATCATATCGACAGTTTTGAGATACATGAAGTTAAATGGGTTCCCACGCACTAGTCGGCTCGGATCGACTTGGTAACATCCAGTGTGCGTATATAATGCCGTGCAGAGCCGATCCAATCCGATTCAGTAGGGGTGGACCTTTAGTGTTTGGTAGAACATGATTGATTTAAATTGTATTTGAGTAAGTTCTCAAAAAATGTACTTAATTATTCACGTTTCGGAATACTATTCAGTCGTCAGGATCATAAACTCAAATCACCAAGTTTTACTCCTGCAGACGACTGAATAGTAGTTTGAAACGTGTGTAATTAAGAAAAGTTTTTTTTTTTTGGAAAACTTACACAAATATTTGTGTTTATAAACAATAGAAACTAAAAACAATATGTAAATTTTGTAGGTTAAAGCGATTTTATATAAACATAATATTAATAATTTAAAAGTAAATTTTGCTTAAATTCATAATTTATTCATTTCACATTATAAGTAGTGGACTAACGTGCAATTTAATTTGAATAACTAAATCAACCTTAAACCGATTAAAACGTCAGCCGATGAAGATTTGATTATAAGATACTTTACATCGAGGTGTGAAAGTGATTTGGAATATTATAACAGCATAACTCAGTATTCTGAAAGTGTTTTAAAATTTCGCTAAACAAGGAGAATTTATTATTTTTTTATTCTGATAAAATCACAGAATGTAATTTCTAGAGAAACTTTGATGTATTCAATTTCATGTAGGTTTTTTTCAAACAGTAATAATTAAAATCTATAATAATTCATTAATCTCAAATTTTAAACACAGTGTTAACTTTTTCGTTTTCTGTAGTGTTCCTCAATATGGTGAGTGCAGAATAATGCTTCATTAATTGTATCATCAGAACTTTCTTCTCCTATACAATCGAACATTTATAAATATATATTTATCAAACGAATAATAGTTTATGTATAAAAACAATCGTCTTAATAGGCGCGCTCGAGCGCGTTGCGCTCCACCTAAAACAAGAGAAACAAGTTACGCATAAACTACAAATTACATTATTTATAATTTATACCTAGTTAATAACTATCATCTACCCAATCAGAATGAATATCCTAAATAATAATATAACAAGTTTTTCCGGTGCTACGTCCACCCTTAACCAAAATATACAACCTGAAAATGAAATTAACAACATAAATACATTACCTGAAAACGCCTCAAATACATCAAATCCAACTCAGTCAGCTATTAACATTAACAAATCCTATTCAGATGTCACAAACCAATTAAATAAGCCAACAAAGGAAAATGCAATAGTCTTACCTGCTGTTGATGATCTAGCTCTTTTAGATTATATTGAAGCAGTTGCCGACAAAATCAGACCGGAAAACATCACCCACGCATTTAAAATGTCACAGGACCGAATCTGTCTCTACCTGAAAAATAAATCAATCGTTAATGATTTTATAAACCGCAACCCCTCACTTAATATCAGAAATAAAACACTACCAACAAGAAGACTAATTAATCCTGGACTCAAACTAATTATTTCTGGAGTACAGCCCATAATTGACGAGAAGCAAATAGAACAAGTCCTTAAAAACCATAATATCAACGTATTAACTAAAATAATGGACATTCGCATCTATACAAATAACCCAAGACTGCAGCATATTAAAACCTCCAGAAAATTCACCTATATATGTCCAACTGAGAACATTCCTTATTCAGTTGATATTGAAGCCGAAGGAGAAATATATAAAATCTATCTGACTATTGAAGAGAGTAGATGTAAATTCTGTAATTCAAGCACTCATTCATCACCAAGATGTACAGAGAAATCTGCTACTGAAAGAATTTCATCCAATTCACGACCCAACAAGGATAGTTCAAAACCGGACGACTCTACAGAACAACAAAATAAAATTACAGTCGACGGGATGATCCATCCCGAACCTACAAAAATTATAAAACCTTATCAGACATCTCTGTCTGAGGATAGGGCTGAACAAATTGATATGGAAATTGAAACTAGTACCCAACTGAAGCGCCCGCATATCACATCTTCTTCAGAGAATTCACCTTTACCACAGGATGAACAACCACCGCATCCTCCTGCATTTGAGATAAATAAAAATTCAAAATCTAAAAATGAGGAAAGCTTCGCCATACCAAGTAATGAACCATTATCTAACAAGGAAACAAAAGCTAAAGAACAAAACACAAAAAAACGGAAAAAAGTAAAAAACACTGATACGAACAACTTAGAAACACAAATGAGTATACTAAAACCTATAATCAACAATAACCAGGATCAATATACTATCTCTTATGAACAACTAATTGAACTTTTGACTCACTCATGGAACTACAATGAAATAATTATCACAATGGACAAAATTCAAAAAGAACCCCAAGATGTAATAGATGCTCTACAAAAGCTATACGCGGAACTTAAAAGCAAATCTGCTAAAGCTACATTCACACGTTATATCAGGAAAGTAAAACAAATATTAGCAAGTGCAGAATCAACAATGGAAGATACCGCCACAAATACAGAAGACGACCAAGAATCCAGTGAACCTCACATGCTCAAAACATTCGCTCAAAAAAAACATTATTAACTTACCAGTGCATTATATTCCAGTGTTTAGAAAGTGATGACGCTTCTAGCCCTGATATTGAACCTAAAAGTGTAAATTCTATTATAAATTGTGCCTACAACCTACATGAAAGTAACTAAGTGATTTTACTTACCTTAAAAAATATTCAGAACTGTAACTACTGATTAATTTAGTTAGTAATCTATTTATATATTACATCATACTTACCATATTTACTTAGAATCGTGCATATAGCCATAGTAGCTGCGCACGTTATTTAGTAAAAAAAAAAAAAAAAAAAAATTTCATGTATATATTTTTTACGTTATTTAAATCAATAAAGAAATTTATTAATTTCAAAACCTTAGAACACTATTTGGCTAGTTATACTTTTGAACTTTTTTCTTGTTTACCGCGCACACGTATCCAGCACGTCCAACACAGCACCAACCTGCAACCAGCACGATTTCGCACACTAGATCAGCACGGACCAGCAACTTTTAGTGCTGGTTTTGTGTGCGGCAGGTGTTTTGCAGTTTTTTAGTAGTGAGTGTGCAAATTTTGACGATGTTTTGTGAAGAGAAAAAGCTAGAAGAAAAGAAGGATTTGGATTCACCCTATTAATGAAAATTAATTAATGACGGTCGTTGGTGGTTACTGGTCTAATATGCGCTACTCCGTTAAATAACATGGATATCTTCACAAACCGTACTGTGCTGGCCGTGCAGGTTTACGCTTGACAAGTGTGCGCGTTTTTTTTTACCTAATAGCTTTATTTTATAAACAATTGTTCGCACAACAGACGTTTCAAAATTATGTCTGATGAAGCCATTGTTAATTTGAAGCATTTGTTTCATTATTTAGAACTATTATTTATTTTTGAAATATATTTCATATATTTTATATTTTACATTCATCATAACAGTTAGTGTAAATAATAACTGATCACTTAAATTGTTATGGTTTTGCGTTGAGATGATATTTTAGAACATAAAATGTTTTATATTATTTCTTTAATCTGTGATTGAAGTCTTAAATTATAGTCTTATAATAATTTATGTTTTATCGGGTTTTAATGAGATATATAAATCAATCTTAATTCGCATTTGGTTAATTGATATGCATAATTTCGATTTATTTTAATGGGGTAAGGTTTCTTTTCAATTAGCTTGAAAAAATATTATAAAACTCAATAATAAATATTCGTGTTCAGAAAAAAAATCACTCAGGCACAGGGAATGTTATAATCAAAAACTAATTTTATTTTAAATTTGAAAACAATTTATTGACATAAAAAGTTGTTAGTTAAGAATATATAAGTAAGTTCACTGATAAAATAATATGTTTTTTGATTCAATGTACAGGGTGTTCCATATTGCTTCATTTAGATAGTTTTTCCTATTTCCAGATTAGATAGGGAAAAACTGCCCTACGAGTCTAGAGCTCGATTTTTGTGAAACATCGATTGGCGAAAACCGCATTTCGATATCTCTAACAGTTTCTGAGATATCGGCAAAAATTGACATTTGACCGATTTCGAAAAAATGTCAAAACTTTTTTATTTGCGAACATTTTTTCAAATGGTAAAAACTTTCTACAGGCACTTTTCGACGTAAAACAAGTTACATTTGTCCAAAAAAATATCACTTACCAATTGTTTCATATCAAGGTCAACTTTGTAATTTCAGATAGAAACCATAGTTGGCTTTGACTTCAGAAAATCGGAAAAAGTAGGCTTTCAGAAAATATGTATGTTGTCATGTTTTGTCATCCTTGCTGTCAATATAACATATTTCTTTTTAAAAATGGCACTTTAGTAACATTTTAACACAGTTAAGGCATTACGTCGTTCCCAAAGTGCTGCAGAAATGGACATATTTCTATTATTCTACAGCATATTATTCACGTTACGTCAGTCTTACGTTACCGAGATGTAAAAAGGAAATATTTCGAAGCTCATAAAAAAGATATTTTGGGATGAGTTTTTAATTTTTAATAACTTTACCCTACGCAAGCATCAGGTGTATTATAAGCTTGATTTACGGTTAAAAGATTGTAACAAACTAAATTCTAGCGATCGATTGTGAAAGTACCTTAAGAAGTTATTATAATGTTTGGTGCAGAATTTTATCTCATAAATGGAACCAATTAATATTTGGCAATTGGAATGTGTTTATATGATAGACAAATAACGTGATTTATGTATGGCCTACACTTTAATTTCAAAACTAACCAATCAACTTTTATCGAATTGGTTTTTCGATAAAAATAATGTATTGAGAAACTATTATTTTAGCCTTTCAAGCTACGTTATGCATTTGATTAATTAATTATGCAATAAAGTTGCATAATTTATTCTGAATTTGATTTTTTTGTGTTGATTTCAGTTTTTATGATACATAAAAAAACTATAATTGTAATGTTAAATGTGTAGCAATAATCTATTAACATATTGTCTAGACAAATTGAGTGTGAGAAAACAATAAAATCTTTTATTTTTTATGTTTGCGGTAATAAAATGTTTCTCTTTGTATTTCCCGTGGCTACTAACGATAAATTTGATGTCAAGCTTACGAAAAATATATTTCTATATATTTTTATTTTGTCATGCAATATATTTTGCATAATTTGAAATGTGCAGTGCCGGGCCTTCATTTTTAATTTGAATATATCCTATACCTACATAACATTTTTACGATAATAAAACTAAATACAGTTTTTTAAACATATTACTGAAATTTTCGTTATTATTATTGTATTTGGTAAAATTCATTTAGTTAGTCCAAAATTCCTATTTCAGTTTTTTAATAATATAGTGTACACTATGTCTTATCAGTGGCAGATTAGCCAAGTAGCAAGAGTAGCAAATGCTACGGGTCTGACCGTAATAAAAAAATATTAATTTAGATAGGAGCGTAAAATATCTTGCATGCTTTAAACGCAGAGTTGCTGAAAACAGATGTGGCTACTGTTATTGACAGCAAAAAACAGGAGCTTCTGGAACAGCAATTTTATAAACTTTTATTAAATAATTCTTTAGAATGGTGTTTCCCAAACTTAAAAATTGCCTTGCGCATTTACTTGTCTCTCATGATCACTAACTGCAGTGGCGAACGTTCTTTTTCAACATTAAAATGTATTAAAAATGAATTAAGGAACACGATGGGACAAGAACGTCTTAATCATCTCACTTTGTTGAATATAGAGCACGATTTGCTTAAAGAAGTCGATATTGAAAGTGTTACCTATCTCTAAATTTGCCCATATTAAATCCAGAAAAGTTTATTTGTAACAGTTTTGTTTTATTTAATACCCTAAACTTGAGAACCTAAAGCAAACCAAGGGCCCCTTGACAGGTCCCGCGCTGGCTTAATCCGGCACTGTGTCTTATATGAGATTTAACTCTATGCAAGGATCGTTTAACTGATAATAGATATGAAACAGTTGAAAATGACGCATTTTTTATGTAAGTAATATAACGCAGCTTAAAATTAATCTTATAAACGTTAAAAATAAAGAATGTTTGGGGAAGGTATTTCTTCGTCTAACGACCAATTGTGATCCTCTTTTTCATGCAGTGAGAATTTGTTCACTGATAAAACCTCAATTTTTTGTGTAAATTCAAATGACTTTCATCTAACAGCCTGTCCGAGCTAGATAAAATTATTGTAGAAGTTAGTACGAATATTGAAGTTAAACCGGCTTACGGCATTAAGTATTTGTTGTTTTTTTTAAATCTTATTATAAGTAGATTATATCTACTAATGAAAGTTTAAATAATCAAAAGAAAACTAATCACACGGAATAGTTTAGAATGTAAGTAATGTAATAAAAAATGCAATTAAATGATATGTAACATTAGAAATATAAATTTTAACTGATTGCAGTTATTTTTAATTGGTTTTTAATTTCATACACTCTAAATACATTAAAATACTCACCTTATCAACAATCGGTGGCTTCACATATCCAGGAGGAGGCGTGGCAGCTGCTAATGTAATTAACAATATACACCCGCAACAATACTGTAAACAAAAAAAAAAGAAATTCATTGTTACTTGAATTTATGAAGGTCAAATGGCAAGGAAAAGCGAAATTCTTTTCGTCTAAAAATATTAACACGTTTCGCATACAATTAATTTAGAACTTTTGTCTTCTATAATCTACAGTTGAACATCTCACTGTAGAACGCGATTTTGTTTGTAACTATACTTTTACTTCCATGTAGCTGCAGGCAAGGGCGTACCCAGGATCAAAACTAGGGGGGGGGGGGGCAAGCCATGGTCGTTCAGGTTTTAATATTTTATCACGGAAAAGGTGAATGAAACCAAAATATTAAGAAAATTATGTATAATTATAGCAGTGCTTTATCAACTAAGTTATTACAATTATTTGCTTGAAAAAAAATATTCTAGTTACAATTATTTGCTTGAAAAAAAATATTCTAGTTACATGTCTTATACTAGTATCATTTTTCTTGGATTTGTAGAAGTAAAGTTATTTCAAGAATTGTAAAAATTCCAGCAACGAAATTTAATAACGACCTATTTTTTGCTTCCAGGGGGGGCAGCTGCCCCCCCCCCTGCCCCGCGCTGGGTACGCCCATGGCTGCAGGAATCACACACCTTCCAATAACGAGTGGTATGGCCGTTTCACCAGTGGCAATGATCGTCAAATGTCCGTGGCTGGAAGGTATTGGAGGACTGGTCAAAGAGAACGACAATTAGTATCGACCAGGCTCCAACCTTCTAACCCGAGTCAAACGAGTCACCTTGTTTGACAATGCTTAAATGAGTCTGGCCAAACATTAGTCGAAGATGTTTTGATAAAATCAATGAAATAATAACACAAATAGTATTTCATTTCAATAAAAACCCGGGTCGCAGTGCCAAAACCCTGCCGACAATATCGTGTATTTGCTAATACAGGTATTGTGGCTTTATTAAATGGAATTAAGTTTGTTTTTGGACAAAATAAAAAAAAATTGAACCCCTTAATACACCCCTTACAATAATAATTTCATTAGTTGAAATATTGTTATCAATCCAACATCTGCACCAAATTAAATACGACCTTCAGTAAGTAAATTCGTATACGCAAACTAGTGTTTTCATAAAATTTGTAAGTCCGGTCCTGTCGGGCCAATTTGCTTATAATTTTAGGAGCACTTTTTAATTGCTACTAAAGGGTTAAATTTCAATTTTGAAACGATTCTGAGAATTTTTTCGGTATTTTTGGGCCCAAAAACTTTTTTCAACCCCTAAAAACTACCCTTAAATTGACCCGATTGGGCCCATTTTAAATAGGCTTCGTGCGGTGATGGATTCCAACATGTATGCCAAATTTCGTTAAAATGAATTAACTCCTTCGAAAGTTATTGCCCGCACATATAAATATATATATATATATATATATATATATATATATATATATATATATATATATATATATATATATATATATATATAAACATTTTTAAAAATGGTGCCAAAGTGTTTAGGAGGTTATGAAACGTCGAGAAATTTTGGTCCGACCCCTAGGTCCCGCCATCCGACCGACGCCAATAGTGTATGTTGCCATATGGCAAATACACCAAAAATAGGTATTAGGTATTTTGCATTTAGTATTTAATTATTAACACAACTTGTGATTTTGTATTTTGTGTTTGAAATTTTTGTATACAATTTTTTTTTTAAATAAAACCTCTACACATTCCTCTCTTTTTGGTGTATTTTTTGAAGGAGGTTCAAATTTTTTATAGAAAGTTTTTAGTGCGTTATTTCCGAAAAACAAATGCCGAGTAAAAATACATTTCACGAAGAAAATTACGTGTACCTCAGTCAAATAAAAAATTGCAAAGTATAACTAATGATTAATTTGTAGATGCCATGCTGTTTTTTTTTATAAAGGAATTTTACTGTATCCACTGTTAAATTTAAAACGATGCAGTTTAAAAAATTAACATTATTCGGAAATAGAGAAATCGACAACAGTTTTAATGTTATGATGAGCACGGTTTTAGAGAAGTGTCAGGTCATCAAGAACTGGTCAGAACGACAGACCCGCAGGCCAAACTCATCAGTGAAATGAACATAATATCATCCTCGGAAAAAAACTATCAAAATATGATTTAGTAAAATCGTATAAAATCTGTCTATATGCGAACTCATCCGATCGTAATAAATTAAATTATAAACTTTTTTACAGAAAGTTCAGCTCCTTATTAGTGTATTTGCCATATGGCAACATACACTATTGGCGTCGGTCGGATGGCGGGACCTAGGGGTCGGACCAAAATTTCTCGGCGTTTCATAACCTCCTAAACACTGGCACCATTTTTAAAAATGTTTATATATATATTTATATTTATATATATATATATATATATATATATATATATATATATATATATATATATATATATACGTATATATATATGTGTGCGGGCAATAACTTTCGAAAGAGTTTATTTATTTTAACGAAATTTGACCCACGTGTTGAAATCCATCACCGCAAGAAGCCTATTTAAAATGGGCGTAATCGGGTCATTTTAAGGGTAGTTTTTAGGGCTTGAAAAATGTTTTTCGGCCCCAAAATATCAAAAAAATTCTCAGAATCGTTTCAAAATTGACATTTAACCCTTTAGTAGTAATTAAAAAGTGCCCCTAAAATTTTACTAAAATCGGCTCAACAGGACCGGACTTACAAATTTTTTGAAAACACTAATTTGCAGATAGTGACTTATTTATTGAAGGGTGTATTTAATTCGGTGTAGACGTTAGATTGATAATAATATTACAATTAAGAAAAAAAATGTTAATTTAAGGGGTGTATTAAGGGGTTAAATTTTTTATTTTGCCCAAAAACTAACTTAATTTCACATAATAACAGTATAAAACCACACGGCCCTATACAAGCAAATACACTATATTGTCGGCAGGGTTTTGGCACTGCGACCCGGGTTTTTTTTAATTAAAATAAATAATTCAAAGGATATTTTATGGAGCAGATAAATTAGTTGATAATATTAATATTATTAACTAATTTATCTGCGTCATAAAATATCCTTTGAATTATTTATTTTAAATTATAAACATTACTGAAATTATTAGGACTGGGCTAATAATAGATTTTTCATTTCAATTGTAGTGTTTAAAAAATTACTGGTTATTAATCCGAAATCTTCTGATTTTTATAATTTTATATACGTAAATACTATATTCATTAAAATTTTAATGAATACAGTATTTAGTACCTATCGATTGGAGGATTTAGGATTATAATTACAAAACCATTTTTTAAGTAGGTATCTTTTATGTAAGCAAGTAAAGTGAGTGTTTGAAGCCTTAGTATTGCAGGGATTTCAAAGAACTAAAAAGAAAACTGAATTATTATTATTCTTTAATCGCTTTAAGACGTTATTTTAAGGACGGTAGCTAAAAAAAAACTGTTTTTGGGGGGTTTCATTAGTTCGCTGTTGGCTTTAAATGACAAAAATGCCGGCCAGTTTGTAAAATCTTTGAGCTATTGGGCATTTTACAACCAAGATTGAACTTAAGTATACGTCTTATTATAAATACAAAAAAACAAAACTGAATATGAAAATTAAAAATTTCGTCTTATTCTATTATGAAAAAAATGTCGAAATTTCAGTTTTCACTGTAATATGGTTCTCCTCATACCGACAGTCTATTGTCAATGAAATACAAAACTGGAGATAAAAAAATTGTGACATTATATTTATTACATAATAATGTCATAAAATAAAAATAAAAGAATAGTTACTTCTTACCACAACAGTTTTATTTAGTGGATGTACATTTCAGCAAAACACTAAACTGTACATCCACTGAATAAAACTGCGTGGTAAGACGTAACTATTCTTTTATTTTTATTTTGTCCTAACCACAGTGCTCTTAATGTTTATACATAATATTGCCATTTAATAATCTATTGTCACCTGTGTAATTAATATAAAAATGGTTTACTACAGGTGAATAGTCGGAAAACGGCGCGTTTACCCTATATCTTTCAAACTAGAAAGGAATGTATAAGGGGTTATAACTGATTTTGTCTGTTTCATTATTATATATATACCTACAATGATACAGAAATTATTGGCTACAACTAGTAACTGACTCCTAATTAATTATTGGGAAAATTTTATTTTAAATTTAATATAACTCCTTATTTGATATTCTAAGCTATAGCTCATATTTTCAATTAACGGCATTGTTTATATTTAAAACAAGCCTTATTCCGTGGTTTGTTATATAGGGTGTGACAAAAGTAACACCCGTACTCGCAGGAACCGATTCAGTATGCTATAAAAATAATCTAAAATCCTACGACAAAATTTTCGAATTGCCTTCTTTATAGATTTAAGAGATTTACGCTTGGCTGCAGAAAACATTGTCAAAAAATTTCGGAATGTGATTCTATAATAATATTACCGATTATATATTTGCAGGAGTTGTCTAATGCTGTTGTCACTACCAAGCATGTAGAACACTACTCACACAAAAACAAATTTTTTACCTACATAGAAAAAGATCGCGTTTCAAGCTAAACTTCGATAAACAATAACGTTTTAACAGAATAATTATTTTGGTGCAGAATTGTTTTAAAATTTAAAACAATGTTTTTCTTGTGGAGAAATATATGTGGTCACAATCGAAGATCGTCCAAATTTAGATTTTTTGACAATGCTTTCTGCAACCCAACATTAGTAATTACCTAACACAATTCAATAAGAAATGTTCAAATATGTATGACACATATTTGAACATCTTCCCTGCGGCATAAATGCAAGGCTCTTTTAACAGGGAAACATTAATCGTCTGTCAAATGTGTTTGTTTATCAAAGTTGCAGCTGCAGGAAGACGTCAAATGTCAATAATATTAACATTGCAAAAGTGATAACTTCCTTTAGCTATAAACCTCTAAGGAATTCCAATCGGAAATGTTGTCATTATGGCTATTCAATTACTTTTCGTTTATGTACTGAATCTGTTTTAAAGAGGACAAGCGTTACTTTTGTAACACCCTGTACCTACATTATATATTTTGATTAACAAATGTTATGAACTACGAACAGGGGCGTAGCTACCGCCGTATCTGCCGTATCAATTATACGGGGCCCCCGGGCCACGGGGGCCCCTAACGTGCGTAAGCAAGAATTTTTAAAAACTTCCCAATTTTTTTTTTATTTCAGAAATGACAGAAGTCAAAAAAAGTAATTTCTTTTTTTCCCGCGTAAAGCGTGCGTTCAAAAGTTGGCAACATCCTACATCGGTTATCGCGGGCTGCGGGATTTCCCCGTTTAAGTCATTTACTTCAACGGGGGAAGGGCCCCTAAACTAATTTTTATACGGGGCCCCGCCAAGACACGCTACGCTTCTGACTACGAATTACAAAATTTGTAAATTAATGTTTTGCAGTTTAAAAAGATCTGATGACAATAAATTTATAATTATTCATTTTACCTTCAATGAAACCATAGTACAGCTCGACACAAGCAATAAATTAAATATCACTTCACTATTTCATTCACCAGAATTGTCAGTGTTTTCTTGATAATATTGTATTTATTAATGAGTACACTTGTCAAGGTCACACGCCATACGCACTTCTACAATCAGTTACACCAGCATCGTTATACGAAAGCTTTTTTAACGACTGTCATTACCATTGACTATGGAGATTTCAATGCGCGATTAGACAAGGTCATCTGTATCAATATTTACTTTAAAGCCGCAATTGTGGCGTATGACTTATTATTTTTGGGTTATTAAAGTAAGAGATTAAAAACTGTTGCCCTATTCAAGGTTTCATTACCAAACGATTTTATTAAAATAACCTTTCTTTCTCGGAGTTGAGTAAAAAATGCTTAAATGCAGATACGGATACAGATTGCTTGTATTTTTGAAGTATAACTATGAACCGAACATTTTTAGTATAGAAATATTTGTAATTGGTTAAAGTAAAACTTCGTTTATGCGCATTAAGGGGAGTAGATTGTTTAAAATTTGTGATCCAAAGGAGGAATGTAAGGTGATATATTAAATGGAATAGTAACATGAAATTTCGATTCTCTATCCAAAAAACAAGGGATAAATGATTTCAAAATTTTGAAAAATAAGTAAATTTGGGAATCATAACAATAACTCTAAAAATGAAACATAGTACAGCCTCAGTTATGAGTTTGTATCAATGTTGGTGTTATTTTTAAATTCGAACCCATTTTGAAGAAATCTACTCCGGCGATTTGTTACTGACAAGATTAATAAGAAAAAAGTGACAGGATAGCCTTGACTATGAGTTCGTACCTAATAATTTTGTTCAAATTTTCAAATTCTAACCAATTTTTAAGAAATTTACTGCCCCGCGATTTGTTTTCGACAAGGTATATATATGAATTTTTAAGTAACAGTATCCTCCCGATTATGAGCTTGTAACTATTTTCAAATTCTAACCAATTTTTCAGAAATCTACTCCCCCGCGGTTTGTTTTCGACAAGGTATAATTTAGTAACAATATCTTCTCGATTATGAGCTTGTAATTATTTTCAAATTCCAACCAATTTTTCAGAAATCTACTCCGGTCGGTTTGTTTTCGTGAAAGGTAGAATTTAGTAACAGTATTTTCTCGATTATGAGCTTGTAATTATTTTCAAATTCCAACCAATTTTTCAGAAATCTACTCCGGTCGGTTTGTTTTCGTGAAAGGTAGAATTTAGTAACAGTATCTTCTCGATTATGAGCTTGTAATTATTTTCAAATTCCAACCAATTTTTCAGAAATCTACTCCGGTCGGTTTGTTTTCGTGAAAGGTAGAATTTAGTAACAGTATCTTCTCGATTATGAGCTTGTAACTATTTTCAAATTCCAACCAATTTTTCAGAAACTTACTCCCGCGCGGTTTAGAATTTAGTAACAGTATCTTCTCGATTATGAGCTTGTAATTATTATCAAATTTGAACTTTTCACGAATTCTGCACCCGCGATTTGTTTTGAACAAGGTCTATAAAATCGTTAGTTGACAATGTATTTACCAAATTTGGAAGTAAAAACGTAATGACAATCTTTAAATTTAAAAATCGCGCACTTTTCGTTATCACTCGAGATGTGTGTGCGTGTTTGTACACTTGGCAATATCAACTGGGGCCGGCGCGACTCAGGGCAGGGCATTTCATCTATCTCCCGTGAGCCGAACTGAGCGCGTGATGGCCCTTTCACTGTCAACTGTCAGTACTCCACTTTCATATTATTACATGCAACGCCGTTAGCTACACATGTGCTTGAACGTATGTGTGTGTGTGTGTAACCGATACATGCGGAGACGCTTGCATATGTGTAGTTAATGCTCTGATTTATGGTTATGAACTAGTGATGTAAAATTACTGGTTATTTATGATAGTAACCACTTTGGCCAGATAATTTACCGGCTATTTAACTGGCTATCTGTAAAACAAAGTCGCGGCTTCCGGGTTTTGCTTCCCAGTAGAGCAGTTTTCAACAGTAATCGAAAGAATTAGTTTGATAATGTATTTATATTTAATATTTATTTAGTATAATAGCTTTTGTCTGCTATAATTGTTAAGAAACATTCATTGTTGAAACACTATATTAGAAAAATTTATTATTCCAACACGTCACCGTCGGGACTTAAACCCGAATCTTTCCACTTTCGCGGCGGAATGAGTTAATCAATTACTCTACGGTGCCCACAATTCAACATTTTTATCCTTCATAGTTCATAATATAGCGATTTACAACATTCAAATTCACTACAGATCTGTGACTTAGGACCTTATTAATAATGGAAAGTTCATCTTTGATTCATTCAAGAGCCCTCGCTAATGTGAGAGTTAATGTCTAGCTATAGCTAAAAAATAATTGGCTCTCGCATTTAGTGAATTTGAATGTTGTAAATCGCTATATTCTTAATTTAGGGACGTTGTCATTTATAATAAATGACCGAAACGTCGCTAAAATAATAATTGGTTTATTGATTTACATCAATTTGTCTAGTTTTCTGCTAACTTAATGGTGTATGTTTGACCAATAATAATAATTTTGACGGGATATCGTAACAAGAAAATAATAGTATTAGACTATTTATTTACGTTCGAACGACATTCGCTTTTTCTCAGGACTTTATAAATAAATCAAAACCAAATATCTACTACTATTAATTGCATTATATGCTAAATTTCTCTTCTGTGATATTAATGAAATATAAATAGCAAAATTATCCGTCATTAGAAACCGATTTAGGTGCTCGCAAAACAACTTCGAAACCCCGTACCGAAAGGTTAATAAATAAGAATCATATTTGGAGATTCCACGTTAATGTACTTTCACAAGTAATATAAAGTAATTTGTATTATAAAATGTGTCAATCATAAAACCTGCTACAATTTTCTCAATCAATAATTGTCATTTTCTCATTATAAGTTAATAACAAGAAAAAACGGTCTTTGCGTTTTTATATATGTCTTGCTTAACAAATTGCAGTTCTAATATTACTGAAAGCATTATATGAGAAAAAGCACAGGATTTAGACAGCAATTCAAATTAATTGAGGTCTGATAAATGAAATCTAAAAAGAGTTTAAAAAATTTGAAAACAAAACATTTTCGGATTTCGTACCAAAATGGTAAGATTCCGTTGTCTGTCTATAATCTATATGTCACAGATGATTTTTTCAAAACTTACATATTATGCTATCGATTTGAAAATTGACATAACCATAATTAATGTTGTGCACTTAATCTAAGTCAGAATTGAAAACAAATTCTTATTTATTTTTGGGGGACTAAAACTGAGGGTATTTTTTCATCTGGTCAAAATATGAGGTGTCATACGAGAGTCAAAGGACACAGTACACATTCCATAACTATATATTATTTTTTTAAATTTTGGTTACATTTTGACAAATTTACGAAAATATGGTCAATACCTGGATGATATGATATAATAATCAATTTCGCATTATAAAAAACAATTAAAAATTGAAAATTGTAGAAAATAATATTATTCCAATTACCCGTGTTATTGTTTTCTATTATAACATATATCTGGAATTATTGAACTTTAAAGATTAACTTAAATTACTGTTCTCTTCGTTATTAACTCCAATTTAAAGATTGTGTCTGCACAGACTTTAACCTGAGCGAAGTCGAGTTCGCAGTTAGCGTGAGTATAAATTTAAAAAACCCGGGTCGCAGTGCCAAAACCCTGCCGACAATATAGTGTATTTGCTTATACAGGCAGTGTGGCTTTATTATGCGAACTTAAGTTGGTTTTTGGGAAAAATAAAAAATTTTGCTCCTTAATACACCCCTTAAAATAACATTTTTTTTCTTAATTGTAATATTATTATCAATCGAACCTCTATACCAAGTTATATACACCTTTCAGTAAATAATTCACTATCTGCAAACTAGTCTTTCTTAAAATTTTTAAATCCGGTTCTGTAAGGTCGATTTTATTAAAATTTTAGGGACAGATTTTAATTACTACTAGAGGGTTAAATTTCAATTTTAAAACGATTCGGAGGATTTTTTCGGTGTTTTGGAGCCCAAAAACAATTTTCAACCCCTAAAAACTACCCTTAAAATGACCGGATTACGCCCATTTTAAATAGGCTTCTTGCGGTGATGGATTTCAACACGTAGGCCAAATTTCGTTAAAATCAATTAACTCTTTCGAAAGTTATTGCCCGCACACACATATATATATATATATATATATATATATATATATATATACGTATATATATATATATAAATATATATATAAATATATATATATACATATATATATATAAACATTTTCAAAAATGGTGCCAACGTGTTTAGGAGGTTATGAAACGTCGAGAAATTTTGGTCCGACCCCTAGGTCCCGCCATCCGACCAACGCCAATAGTGTATGTTGCCATATGGCAAATACACTAAAAAATCTTTTGAAGTCGAAGTAATAAGTGCAGAGTGTATGTCGTATGGTGTAAGATAAGTGAAATTCAGCTGTGTAATGATAATTAACATTAAAACTGGTTCACAATAGTTATGTTTGGCAGCGCTTTGCCCCCGGCAAGCTGTGTGACCCGTCCAGTAACGTCCGCGTTCACTTTTCACATTACGCGATCATTTTATGTGTGTACATGCACCACATCATTTATTGAATCATTATTAAATACTTTAGAACCTCGGGCACTTTCTTAATAATATTCTGTTCATTAAAAGCCATGTAAAATACATGTGTGTAGGTACATTTAGTTTCCTTTTCTAGTATAGTTTCAAAAGCGCGTTTCTTCGGTGTAACGACAGAAGCTGGTAATTCAGATAATTAGATTAGAACTAATGGACCTCGCTTAAGAAAGATCTGTTCCGATGCGGTAAAGGAGCTTGAAAATTATTCTAAAATTAACAAAATATAAGTGTATAGGCTTTCACGGCTGGTGTTGGTGTAAAAATCTTTGGGTTCCGGGCTTGTACGCCGTGGTCCATTGGTATTTCTACCTGACGTTTCGTCTACAACTGCAATAAACTGTGATAGCGGACGAAGTGTCCTTCTGGGCTGCTCACGAGTAAGTGTGAGCAGCCTAGAAGGACACTTCGCCCGCTACCACATCGCCTTTGATAATGTCTACCGCAGTTGCAGACGAAACGTCAAACCAAGAAATTTCATATTTTTTTATTTCTGAAGTTAAACTCCTTTAGGCACGTTTTGTGAATTTCGCGAAGAGGCGTATAAGTTAACGAGGTCCATTAGTTCTAGTCTAATTACACGACGCTAAATGATGCCTATATTAGTATAAACAAAACGTTCAACATTCTTGAATTTTGTGATCTTTGTATGTATTTCAAAACTTTCCATTAGATCGAGAATACTAGTATATCTTTTTGTGATATGGTAACTCCTTTTTTTATCGATCAAATAAATATATCATATATATATTTATTTGAAATATTTATTGAATTTAAAATATTTAATTTCTCAGCCGCTGTTTTTGTTAATTTTGAATGGATCTCAATATTATACAGTTCTTTGAACGCGCAAGAACGCCTGGGTTTGTTTTATTATTTTGAAAAAAAAAATTATCTCAAAATATAAGGTCTTTTTTAATAAATATATTTCTACTATTAGATTGTGAAATAATTCCGTTTGATCTAAAAACGTCACTGAAAAAATAATCAAAAATTCGATAGATTAAAAAGTGACAAAATTTTTTTTATGAATGTTAAATTGTGTCATCAAAAAAATCACTTTACTACTTTTGCCAGTACACCGATGATTTCTGTCAGGCGTGGACAGGCTAGGTTATAATGATGTTCAAACATCCTGTAGAAATTTCTCTCTTGCGACATGTGTTTTACTTTTTAAAAAAAATCTAATAATTTTTATTTTAATCGAGAATTATATTTAAAACAATGATCGACCATTAAAATAGATATTCACATATCCTGTCTAAAATACTCTCTGTGATAGTATTCTTTCTTATATAATTAATTAGTCAACTCGATTACTTTTAATTTTTAAATCACAATAGTAAATACCTACTAACCTGTTTCTTTCATACATAAAATATATAGAATCACTAACACAAAAATACTCAATGACACGATTATGTAACTGAAAATTCAGAGTATTTTTTTAATAAATGCTACATATTCCCACAATCTATTGTAAATTAAGTTTTAAAATATGGATTGTGAATTAAAAATGTTCGTTCAATGATCGGCATGTATTCAGTTTTTAAATACGAGTAAGTTTGACCGTCAGCTTAACAAAATAAAACTGTTATTATTTTGTGTCAGGTTATTACTCCAGTTACACCCACAAATAAAAGTATTAATTTATAAATTTCACTTTGCATTTCAACCGACAATGTTATTGCAGGTGCAAGGTTGGTCAGTAAGAATACAGTACATTCAATTTCGTGAGGAGAGGATAAACAATACGGTATTCGTGAAACAACTGTAGTACAGTTAGAATGTAAGTAAAATTTTACTATAGAGTCCGCACGAAGTGGGAAATCCATTTGTACCATAATATAACCTCATGTGTTTCGTGCGAAGTCAGAAGTTGAATGACTGTCTTTGACTGTTTATAACAGACCCCGCGAGAAGAGGGAGAATAAATTTATAGTCTATAACATTTATAACATCAACGAGAGGAGAAGGAGGGGTTACATTTCAAACATTATTTCCTGTTACACCTTTTCGTATATACATTTTGCGCAGGATAAGAAGTTTCACTTCAAAAAATGTTTCGTAGGAACCGTTCGCGTTAGCGTACTAGAAATAGAGCGGATTCTGTTTAAAAAACAGTCGAACTCTATTTTCAAATGATTTTACTCACGTATTTTCAAGTTTTTAGTCCCTACTTCTCACGCAATGTGTCTCTTCCTACGATACTCAACCAATGGAAAAATATATTTGACATAGTGTTGGGTAACTCAGATCTGAACCGGTCCAAAGAGACGACTCCGACAGAAGATCCGTGAGAGCCGACTCACTTTTTTTTGAGCCGACGGATCAACGGATCCGCATAACTCAGTGAAACACTTAACACACAGAAGCACATTTTACACTTACGTATCAGTTCTCGCTTTGATGCATCTGTCGACTCAAATGACTCATGCATCACATGTTTGGCTATGCATTCTTGATTCTATACAGGCCGTGATATGATTGACTGAACTAGGTAACTCAGTGACAGACTGCAGTAACATATTCAGAACTCGGCTCTTTTTGAACCGGTTCAGTAAGACGGCTCATATACGGGATCCAGACGCAAAGATGCAGATCACTGAAAAGACCCGTTTTTCCCATCTCTAATTTGACAACACTTAAATTAATAACGGGTTTTTCTGATTGGTCTGCTGCGAAGTAGAAATGAAGAAGTTGAGTCGACTAGTCCTGACAGGTTGAAAATACAAGAGTTCTGTTGTATAAAGTTAAATCTTTATACATTGTTTCTTGGCAGAATATCTCTTCCTTATGATATCGAAATGAATACATTCGATGCAATGAATATGGTTTGACTGCTCTTATACGAAACATGTGTTCAAATTTTACTCTCAATCGATTAATTATTATTTATAAATCGTGATCTGTAACAAAAACAACCGACGGCGTTTAGAAATGGACGACGCTATTCAAATGTATTGCGAAGATCTATGCTTATACGTTAGATTTTAGAGTAAGTACCTGCATTGATTTGATTATTGGTTTACAAAATATACAACCGACTGCTTAAAAACTAGCCACTTTTTATTTTTTTATTCCAAACTACTTTCTTTATTTTATTTTTTAATTTTCGTGTAAAGAACGTATCATTTGTTTCTGCACATTTTTGCAGGAACACGCTAACTTCTATATCTAGTTTGTTTTCGAAAATAGAAAAATATTTTAAAGTTGATAACTTTTAAACTAAAAGAGATACAGAAGTTTTATTTTGCTTATAGGTTTGTAAGTATCGTTTTGAAAAAATATTTTAAAACAATGATTTTTGTTATAATAGAAAACAGTATCACGGGTAATTGGAATAATGAAAATAAATCAATTTAAACACTCATTGATTGCAACGTTTCGTCTTTTCTTTAATTAAGACTTTTTCAAGCTCTAAAAAATTTTTTACAAAAATTAACATTCATATAATGTTTAATATTTTTTATTATATGAATGTTCATTTTTGTAAAAAAATTTTTAGAGCTTGAAAAAGTCTTAATTAAAGAAAAGACGAAACGTTGCAATCAATTAGTGTTTAAATTGATTTATTTTCATTATTCCAATTACCCGTGATACTGTTTTCTATTATAACGTATATCTGGAATTGAACTTTAAAGATGAATGATTTTTATGTTTTGTGTCTAGGGGTCGGTGGTAATGACTCATGCCAGGCACGCCCGGAGCAAAAAAATCTTTAATATTACTAAAATATTATTATTATTAAAAATCTGCAATATTACAAAATGCAAATTTCAAACAGCGTTTAACTCCTAGTTCTGCCTTGTGTGTTAATGGATATGAGACCTGGCGTCAAATTCTATTTTCGCCAAGGACGCTAACTTCTTTTTTCGCCAGGGACCTAGGTCTTCTAAATACTGTTTCTACTAGTTTATTATTAAAGACGTTCCATTGTTTCTTTGTTTTCTTATCGCTTGTAAATGAGTGGACATGTTTTTCCTTAGTTGTGTAGCCAGAACCGCGCCGGTCATACTAGAAGCTTGTGGCTAGCTGTCATCTTATAGCGCCGCACCCATATTACCTACTTAACACAGTGTTCGACTGCCACTTTAACCACAGTCAGAGCGCCAACCGCTGAATAGGATTCTATTTCACACTTCTTTGGTTTACACAAACTCAATTTAAAGAGACTCTTGACCGCTTTTTCTCAAGAACACAAATAAAAATAACGTATCTTCTATTTTTTTAAATTTATTTAAAACCATAGTTATCTTGTATATAATATGGAGAACTCATTCCCCTTAGCTTACATTTATAAAATAGATAGCGCTTTACCAGTTTATGAAACTTGAAGTGAAATTTTGTACTCTTTTATATCACAGCGGCACTTTGACTGAGCAGCGGTACCTGTCATATAAAATGATCTACAATAGTAGAGGAGTAAGTTTAGAGATGGGAAAAACGAATCTTTTTAGTGATCTGCATCTTTGCATCTGGATCCCGTATGTGAGCCGGCTCACTGAACCGGTTCAAAAAGAGCCGAGTTACTGCAGTCTGTCACTGAGTTACCTAGTTCAGTCAATCATATCACGACCTGTATAGAATCAAGAATGCATAGCCAAACATAATGTGATGCATGAGTCATTTGAGCTGACAGATGCATCAAAGCAAGAACTGATACGTAAGTGTAAAATGTGCTTCTGGGAGTTAAGTGTTTCACTGAGTTATGCGGATCCGTTGATCCGTCGGCTCAAAAAAAAGTGAGTCGGCTCTCACGGATCTTCTGTCGGAGTCGGCTTTTTGAACCGGTTCAGATCTGAGTTACCCAACACTAAGTAAGATAGAGCTTTCGATATTACTGTACATTCTGGGTAGGGTTGTTATCCGTCGTCTTGTCGTCGGATACCGTCTTCTTTTTAGGGTTTCCGAGGGAGTTGGGTTTTGATGTGTCCGGAACAATTATGAATACAGTGTTATAACGAATTGGTAGGGTAGTGGGAGCTTAGACCTAAATAAAGTAAATGCTAAACTTGACGAATTTTTAACGTTTCGTAAATTATTTTTCTACTTCAGCAGATAAGCTATAATTAATAATAATAAAATAAAAATAATAAGTAGACTTTACGTGTGAAATTAGTCGAGTGATACGAAATACATTATAGGTTAGAATCTTTATTGATATTTACTTGAGTTCATCTCGTCAACATAAAAACATGAAGAAAGTAAAAATTAACAATATCATTGTGATATTCTCGCAAAGTTGATTAACACACCATACAGTATGGATTTGTCTGGTTGTTGTTAAATATTATTACAAAATTTCAAAATTAATTCATGCTTCTCTAGTCTATGTACATTTTGTAGACGTCTGGGTCACAATAATTACATCGAACGAATAAATATAAAAATTAAATTTAGTCGAAAAAAGGTAGAGAACATATTCACTTGCGCGTAACTTCTAGTAGCTGTACTTATGCTAATCTAATTTCAGTCATTTTATTTTTTTTTTTCGATAAATTATTTGCATGTAAACTAAAATTTAGTTTTTAATCACGTCGAAGAAGTATAACTTCTAACGCGCGTACATAAATACACGCACCTATATTTATTATTGATAAATAATAAAGTACACTTCTTTCAACTTTGTTCTGGTTCAAAAGAGAAAATAAATTATTTGTTTTTTAATCAACAAAATAACGAACAACATCCGTGAAAATTGAACATGTTGATGTCTAGATTTAAAATGGAGAATAATAATGCAGAGAAGTAATGTCGGTAATTTTTAAGTAGTGATTGTGTCATAAAAGGTGGACAAAGCCGCTATGAGAACACGCCCAAGTCGCAATTCTATTGTAACGAAGATTAATGGCCCAAAGAATAAACGATCTAACAGCATATTTTATCATCTTAATAAGAAAGGTTTATTTTTGTCGTGCGTTTATTTGACAGAAAATTGTTCATAATATAATATCATGTGATTAGCAAACGAGATAAGACCCTATGTTTCAGTAATCTATATTAAAAATTTCGTCGAGGAGTACCGTAGACGTGATAGATCTTAAATATCTTTAAGCACAAAAATATATTAATTTCGAATCTGCGAAATTTGAATACACACGTTATCTCTACATCTATGCATATAATTAAAATTCAAGTGTCTGTCTGTGATTTCGGAATAAATCCTTTTTCCTAAGTTCATATGCATACACTATGAGAAACCTAAATTAACAATTTTTAATTTTTTATGTCTGTAGAACATAACAGACATACTTTAAAAATAGGGAAGGGGAGCAAAACGAAGCAGTGGTGATTTTATTAAAATGTCTCTAAAACGATCATTAATGACCCTTAACACCATATTGCACCATGTGAAGTGCCGAACAGGATTTGTCAAAAACTTTTCTTCAAAAATTGTTTTCTATTTTTTTTTTTGAAAAAATCAGTTGTTTGATATAAAATAACTATTATGGGCGTTGTATTTTTTTTCTAAAGGGGGCGGTAGACAAGAAAAGGCTAGTAGCCTATAATATTTTAAAATAATAGATAGTTATAGTATCGAAAGTGATTGACAAGTTGCAACTTTGTAATGAAATTCCACTATCTAAAAAGACATCATTTAACGCACTATTTAATAAAGTAACAATAAGAATGAATTAATTTCAATATGCAAATGAACTGGTGATATCAATGTTTACTAATGAAAGATTCATATCTAAGCGTTTAAACTTTGTATAAATTCTGACTTCTGAGTAAGTGTTTAAAAATGCATGCATAATGTTCTGACAAAATATAATAACGTTAAAATCCGTACGTATTTCTAAGCCATGCCTCGTTTGCTACAATTGTTTTGAAAAAAGCAAATAGACAATGTAATTTCCTTTCTTTATATCAGCAACAATAGATGCAAATCTACGAGAGTGAAAGATACAATGCAACGATGATAAACTGATTACTGATGATAATAGTAATCGTGATTATCTAAGTTAAAGTTTATAGTGTCTATAGCTTTGGATTTAAGTATTTTATTACATAACGAATAGGTTTTACTCGTGGTTTCTCATGCGTTAACCCTTTCCTGGTTAGGAGCCATGAGACGTACATCCCTGTGAGCATAGAGGTGAAGGAACCAATTAAATCGTGTCTGCGTGACATCTTCATTTGGCCTACTGTCATACCATGAATAAACTAACTCCCAATAACTACGATAGCCTAACTCGTTAATAATATAGTTAATTCAAACAGCTCATCGATTCACCAATTTTTTTTATACAGATATGTATGGGCGCATTAACATCAAACGTCATTAGCGTCCGGAACTATAAATTAAGGATTTATTAGTACTAAATTAGTGTATACAATCCTGATGAGTGGAGAAACGATGCCATTTTAAAAATGCTAGGGAGGTCGTTGGGAAACCTGCAGAGATTCGTTCAGCAGCATGTTTAAATATGAATAATAAGAATAAACATTTTGTGTTTCTATGTTTTGAGTTTAATTATTCATTGATGGTTTGTTTTAAAATGAAAATACCCATTGACCCGAACCATCTTCTTAACAGTCATATTTTGGTTAATTTTGACCCGAAGCCAAAGAGGCTGCCGGCGTCTGCCTAATCATTTTACCAAATACCAAACGACGAATCTGTTCAACCTAAAATAAAATCTATATTCAGTGGACTCAAATTTTCGAAAGCAAGTCCAAACACCTAGGTATTTTCTTTCTTGGATATAAACTGTACTTATTATTGAAATGCAGTTTAAACGCGTTCAAGTTGCCATTTCTTTCACCTCTTGTACTATTGTATTAGTTTGAGTTGCATTCTAAGATTACACCACATGAGACATGTTTACAATAGAATGGAGAACCTGTTGCAAATAATAATTATTGTTGTCCCAAAATACTACACCTGCATATTTCACACGAAAATGGAACACATTAGGTACTCTAATGGTCGTTTTCTGGTAATATTGGTCCCTGTGCGCTCTACACATAGCGCACGTTATAGACAATCTAGGTCAGCAACAAAAAACACAGCTATATGTAAATAAAAATGGCGGCCATAACGCCGGAATCGTTTTTACCCGAGGGAAAAGTAGTATTTCTTATTATATAAAAGATTTATTTGTCACACACTAATGGTGGGCGCTGATTCAACGAACTAGTTAAATTAACTGTTAATCGTTCATCAATGAATCAAATACTTCTCTTTTTAGAATTAACTAGTTGACGATTCAACGACTTCAAATATCGTTAACAAAATGCGAAAACTCCTTCAACCAATAGATTTATTCTTCATGTCTTCAACGAACTAAGCGAAACCGACACCACATACACGAACAACAGCAACAGTTGTTAACCCAATTTTATCTCGTTCAATATGGACAGATGCCGAACAAAAAAAGGAGACATACAAACAAAAAAACTAACAGCCTGATGTTTTTTATTACCGACGAAATATGAACAGTTTTTCGCAACGATCCTGTCTAGCGTTATTTCTAGTTAATATAATTTAGTTGAAGAAGTCAACTGAGTTTTCAACTAGACGTGGGACAGTTAACGGTTTTGTTTCGTTGACGTTAAAATCGAATCGTCAACGGCCCATCACTACCACACACGGTTTGTCTTTGGATTGTCCATATTCTTAATTCGATTGAACATTTTACACATAACAATTTCCTTCATGCTAGCACATAAATAAATGCTATTGGTAATTTCATACATAATAAAATTATGTTACTATATTTTTTTGACAGTGCTGTAGTCACTTTGTAAACGGTCCTGATAAACAAAAAACCTATTGAAATTATCTCCTAAGGGAGAAAGTTCTAGCGCCCCTAAGTTATAAGGTAGATCCTTATTATCATAATATTAGTATTTTCTCTCAAGTCAAAACTCCTTATTTTTCCGAAGAGTTATAGAATCGTCCTAGCTTCTAGAACCAATATAACAAATATATTTTTTGTATGTGTTAACTGAAAATTTGGACCCTAGGTTTTTTTGGTAATTACTTCATGATGTGATATTTCGAGTGAAAATTATCGAACACTTCGACTATTAAAATGTCTCGATAGGTTATTCGAAATCATTCGAATGATTTTTTTACCTACGAGTGACGACTTATAAGATTATATACAATCTTCAGTAATACATTATTATACTACATTCTTTCTTTAAAACACTGCACAGTATTTAATATACGATTACTTTGTCTTTTATCTGCCATTGTTCTACGAAGCACTGTATGCAGTTAATTCTTATAACTGACAAATAGAATGAATAGTGTTTTCACTCGCACCCTAACCACTCGAGATGCGTCTGCACTATGAAGCAGTGTATGTAGGTGACTCTTTCAGGACTGACAATCGAAACCAAGAGTAAACTTTATTCGAGAGTTGAAACATTCATTCATCCACGCATAGTACCAACACACCTATTATTATGATACATCAGCTGAAGGAATCATTTCGAATGAATTCGATTATCAGGATCATTCGATTATTCCCAAGACTATATTAGTTACCAGCTACAACACTGCATTGATAGATACATATTATTATGTTGTTGATGCAGATAGTAAATAAATAATAAGAACGGAAACACATATCCTGCTGCTGTATCTCTGTATAATAGAAAAATATGCACCATTCATAAATTTGATATTGAAGAATGAGATGTTGAATTTAATTACCATCAGATGAACACCTCGCCTATACAATTAATGCATTCGATTTTTGTATTTATTTGAACGTGACTCTGCAATAATATGCTCTTTAATATCCACGAAATTATAAAGAGCTTTTCGATAATGTGATTGCATTTCTTTTGAAAGCGATAATTAAATTTAAGAAATTGTAACGGTAATATTGCTGGTATGTCTTTCCGAGAAACATTCCCAAGAAATGTTCTTGGGAATATTTCTTTTATAGAGGAAACTAAGGTATATTTAATTTTTACAAACTTTTATTTTACGTCATTTGTTAGTAAGACCGAGCTGGGTAGAGTAGTGGTGACAGCACTAGACTCGCATTCGGGAGGTACCGGGTTCGAATCCCAGCGGGGGCAGATGTGGCTGGGACTTTTTCCTACTGCCTCTCGCCGAGAAACGGTAATTCCTGTACCGGCCATCTTGATTGAGGTTTTCCATGGTTTCGCTCAATTAATTCCAGATAAATATCGAGATGGTTCCTTATTTGAGGCCATAGCCGATTACCTATCAAACTCCTAGTTCAAAAATTACCTACCTTATCCTAATTTCCTATAATTCCTTCATTCGCCCATTGCTATTACATAAGTTGAAGTTGAAAATAACGGGAAGTGGTATATGAAAAAATGGTAATGGTGCGAATGGCGTCTGTTATGACATGAAGTCGAGAAACGGACGTTAAACGCATTATTATTATTATTATATCATTTGTTAGTAAGGGTCAAATCTTTTAATCCAATTTTAATCTACTTCCACATATCGACTTGAATGATAGCAATATTTTATGTCGCCGATCTAATGATGAAATCCGAGGAGTCTAACGTTGATTAACTTAGTGAAGAGTACGTCTACATGAGTTTTTTGAAGCCAAACTCTTTTTCGGACATTGCGCGTTTGGCTGCTGGGGAGTAAAATGAGAAAAAAACGCATGCATCAACGTTAAATGCGCGCGTCAGTGCTCTGATTCAAATTATCAAACCATTAAAGACGCTTCTCTTCTGTCGGCTACCCGTTTTTGTTTGAACCAACTGATTTTCGTGAAATCGAGTTGATTTACATAAAAAAGCATATATTCTTCTCATAACTTTTAATATAAAATATAATATACGAGTATACTTCCAACGAACATCACATTTGCCGAAAAATGCGTAGAAGCTTTGCTTCTGACGGGCGTTCCCCATGCCACCCGTTTTTTTAAATAAAAACTTGTTTACAAAAAATACAGCATTTATTATTTTCTACATTACTAAAAAATATTATTTTCTCCTTTGATTATGTCCTTTATATTATTTAAGAAACTTATTGAAGGTTATTGTAATGTATACAGTTTTGACTTGAGTTAATAGATATTAAGTAATGATGTGATTTGATTATGTAATGTGTCATTTCAGTATTATAATTTACTATAATTTTTAATAAATTGTAATTTGACGTTCAGTGAATAAAGAGTTAAATATTATAGTTAAAAACGTGTTGTTTTTACAAGAATATCAGAGTGATGGAATATTCGTCCTGCGGAAAATTCCTTGATACAATTCTTAGCATCTGTAAACGTGAGTTTCATTTTGTTAACTTGTTTGTAATTAGTAATTTCTAACGATGTTTTGATTTAGATTAGATGGAATTCTCAATTTTACTAATTGTTGTCCCGCTGTTAATACGCTACTATTTACTCGTACGGTCGCTTAAGGCTGTCGGAACGCTCTGAATTTAAGCCAAAAATAGAGCTTCGGCTGTCAACTGATTGTAGACTTATTCGTCAACATTCTGCAAAAATTCTTTCTCTATAAGGAAGATAAAGGACAAATCTAGGTCTCTAGTGGACTACTTTTGTAATTTATGTACGATTTACTAGAAAAAATTTGGCATTAATTGTGCTAAAAAAACACACGTTTTCAATGTCACACTATGACCTTATTCGTACTTATTTCACAAAACTGTTCCATCACAAACCTAAAGTGACTCTTCCTTTTTCGGAAAAGTTTTTTAAATTTTCAAAATATTTCCAAAAATTAGAGTAATCAATTGACAGCGGCATCCTTGCAATCAAACTTTTTAGCCTCGTAGTTGGCACCAGCAAAAAATTGAAACGTGCGGATGATTTGAGCGAGACAGAGCTAAAAAAGGTCACACCCACAATATGTCTTTTGCCTACCTCGCCCCGTACCGCTGGGTCTCAGCACAAACAAAATTCAGAGCGTTCCGACAGCCTTAAAAGTAAAAACATATTCGTGACGTTAATTTTATTGAATTTGGTACAAGCTGGATGTAATGCTTATATTTTATTAGAAAATCGCCAAGTTTTCTTGTTTTGTTTATATGAGACAATTTTAAATTTCACTGATATGATTTTGAAAGTAAGATGACAGAAAAAAAAGATTCGCCATGCTGTGTTTCTAGATATAAATCACATTAATGATAGTTCTATAATAAACATGACACAGGTACATAAACTTCTGATAATTACATTTACATCTTTTGATCTCGGCAGGTAATATGCTCGCAAGTAAAATGAATCTGCAATACTTTCTTATGCGTAACTTGAAGTGAAATGGTATATCTCATATATTAGTTACCTGATACTAGGGTAGATAAAAAAGTTAGAACTAAATATCAATAAAATATTAAGAACTATAATGAAAATATGCACGATTTTTTATAAATTATTATAAAGTGAAAAAAATTAAATTAAAAAAATCAAAAAAACTGCGTTAAAAGCGAACTATAAAGATGGAAGCAAGATTAAATGCAGCCGGTTGCATCTAGTATTTCTGTTCATCTTATTACAGTTACTACATGCTTGCCTTCGACTGTTTGTTAATATTTAATCTTGTTTCCATTTTCTTTAGTTCGCTTTTAACGCAGTCCGGTTTTTTTAATTTTTTAATTAACGTTTTTATTTTATTTTTTTTTTAGTCTTGTTATTTTTTTTTCAGACATGTTTTTGCAGTAGGGTGTTTTGTTTTTTAAATAAGTTGGTTTCTTTGAAGTTTTAAAAGATTATTTTCTTTTGTATATGCTCAATAGTTTCAGTCTTGAGACTTTCGAGGTAAAAGTATCATAGAATGGTTCAATTAATAATTTCATTTTGCAATTTGCCTTTCCAAATTCCATTTAAACATATAAGTTGTAAATATTTGTGTAATCACCTTTTAATATTCTTCATGTTGATACCCTATTGGATTCATTTGGAGAAAAAAAAACGAGCCGCACATTATAGCACCTAAAATCCGCCATTCTAAGACACTTGAGTTTCTGAGACAAATCCAACGATACCTTAATTTTAGAAAGTCGTCTAGCCGTTCGGTTGCTACTAGGTAATAACGAATATTACATACATAAGTACGCGCAAAGAACATAACCCTTCTTGGGAGTCGGGTAAAAAGAATCCACACGAACTTTTTCTTCAAACTTTTGGTTGACCCACGTATTTATAATATGTATACCGGTCATAAGATCATGTTCTATTATGTGTGCATTAACATATACATGCGACAAATGCAATAAATTTTCTCAAGGTTATCTTCGCGCATGCAAGAAACTACTGAAACACGACCATCGCAGTGACAGTTTTTCACTTTTTGATACGCCCAACTCTTTTCTTTTAAATCGAGTTGGATGACAAAAATTTCACTTTATAAGAAGCCAGAGTCACTGCAAATTTACGCGGACTGTGTGGTAAATCTCATATGGTTCTGGATTTTTTTTATTAGCGATATTTGTTGGCGATGTCCAAGTGAAATAGAGAGCTTATTTGGACATTTTTTCAGTCAAATTATAAAACTGGTCACGAAAAATACATTTGATCTGTCTGTTTTTTTTTTTATTTGTGTATAATTTCTTTAGCGACTTATCTTTTTGAAACGCTAAAGGGAAGTGCTTCAACGATGGGGAAATAATAATTATAGAGAAACCTTGGTAACGCAAAATTGATAACCTTAAAGAAATTATGGGTGAGGCTTATACGTTTTCTTTTACTTTTTTAAGACTTCTTGACGCCATTTAACACCGACCCTAGTCTAGTCTAGTCTGGAAGCACATTTCTTTGTTTTTTAGTTTTTCAATATGTTTTATTACTATTTGTGACAACTTTTTGTAAGAATTTCTAAGAATTTTTGATATTTTATAAATAAGTTGATATATTACACAAAAAAAGTTTAATCATGAATATATTAATTAAAAATAATAAATAAATATATAAATAAAATTGCATTTAATCAGGACTACGATACATCAGTTCACAACGAAATTTTACTTTTTTATGGTACCTGGTGACAATGTTATAATAACAATATTATTAATAAAAAACTCCTTTTAATTTTATAAATGGTTTCATAAGTTCAATTTAAAAAAATGTTTGATGTACCTACTCACAGAAACATTGTAATAATAACCTGTCTTGATATAATATAATGTTATTTATTTTTGCAAAAAGAACATAAAAAATTGCATGTAACTGACTGGACAAAAGACATAATAGGGTGAAAGTGGTCAGACAAATTTAATTGGGATTTGTCCACTTAAAAGCGATTCCTGCAGAGTCACTTCCATGAAAAGAATCACAATATTTTTAAAGCAGTCTTGAACCATCGATTATTTCAATAGGATATCGTATTGTCTGAAATTTTTGTCTTTTTTTCTTTCTATATTTGCTTGTATCAGCATTTGAGATGGGCTGCATCAATTTTGATATAATTTGGTATACTAATCAAACTTAAAGTTCTGATTTTAGATTATTTTAGAGTTAAAAAAATTAAAAACATTTTGACTAATACCCTGTTTGTGTCTGTTTCAGATCAGGTTACGAAACGTAAGTAAAACTTTAACTTATTTAAGAAAATTTATAGAAATGTTTTTCAACAGTAATAGGTTAGAGTTAATATGTCTACAAATTCCTTTGCCTGTATGATTTTTTTTTCGAAATATCTAAAGCCACTGTTCTCTAATATGTTGTTACACAGTTATATTGTGAAATAATGCAGGTTTTTGTCGGAGATAAAAAAATATTGAATGATAAAATAATAATTTAATATTATACAGCATGAAATTCACGTGTATAAAACACAGTCTGGCATAATTGGCCTTATTATGTCTGTTCACGTCATAAATATTAGATGGTAACATTTTTGATTGATTATACGCTATTTTTAGCTGGAATAACTGCTACTGTAAACACTGCTCATTATTTTTTACCGACTCAGCTTTCAAAATTTTAGAATCCAATATTCAAATTTTTAAACAATGAATTCATCTCGAGAACACACTTTTTAAATAACACATCTCGGTGTACCAAACACGAAATCGCCAAAATAATTACGTTGTCCAATATTTTGTTAGGTTTACTGATAAGTTTTGACGGTACAGATTCGTCCATCGATTGCAAGAGAAATGAAAAACAGTTACAAATATGCTTTTAATATAATATAAGAACTCTTTAGATATGTCACTGTTGGGCAATTGATTAACTTATTCCGCCGCGATAGTGGAAAGATTCGGGCTTGAGTTCCGATGGTCGCAATGGTTTAAAATAACTTTTTCATATATAGCATTTTAACTCTTTCCGTCACGTTTTTACATTACAAATATTTTAAATTTAGAGCAATATTCAATATTCAATTCGACGCAAATTAAGTCATTCATTCAATATACCGCCAATATACCGATTGTCAAGCATGGTTCGAACTTGATATTCAACCGATTGTCGTTAAATAGCACGAATTTTAATTTAGAAATTCGGAAAGAGGTGGTTAGTGACACTCACCACCAAGACTGAAAGAGTTAACAACGGGAATTTCTTAACAATTGTCGCAAACTATAGATATTCTACAGTTATATGGATTTAAACTTTTGGTTTGTGTTTCTTTAGACTTTAGAGGAATGAACGATTCGAATGATTCGTTTCAGTTTAGTTCATCGTGATCCATCATCTCTGTCTCTATAATATGGCGTACACTAAAAGGTGTCATAATTAATGCAGGACATGTGTTTTTGTTTTATTGTTCAGTTGTTATTTTTGCGATAACAATCGACTGTCTAGTAAACTCTTATATCCGGTTACAACGCATGCTGCGCTCCAATAGGACAAGTACGGTATATACTACTATTAAATTATGAGCAGTCATATTTTATCTTTTTTTAACTTCCCAATCTTTTCAAAAATTGGTTAAATCGACTTAATACACTATTCACTCGTTCGCTCGAATTTAAATTAATATATTACCTCCTCGCTTCGCTCGCTCGCTCTCCAACTTGGAATCTTATTTACACTCGCGTGAAACCGGGTTTGTAAATCTAGACCTTCCTCAAGAAATAAACCGCATTAAAATCTGTTAAGGATGATGAAATCGATTTTCACTCGAGCGAAACCGGGTCGGTTAGTTCTTGCAGCCTATGTTCTAAAGCAAAGTGTCATTTATTGAACAGTGAAAAATTTGTTGAAATTGGTTCAGCAGTTTCCGACATTACCTCCGACAACCAAACTCATAAAGCTATGGGCTAATATTAGAATACCAAAAATATTGTGTTTTTTATGTTCTATAATTAACTATTTAGATTTTAGATGAGAGATATAAATTGAGGTCAGCCCATTTTTTTCTTTCTGGATATTCATAAATAATGTTTTCTAAAAAATGCTGTCAGCCGTATAATGATTTGTCAGATGAGATCATTTCCACGACAAAATTAACTTTCAAGTTCGCATAAAACCTGAAAATCCAGTGCAGTTAGTACAATCAACGTTGATAATATGAGTGGGTGGATATCCATAACATGATCAGATATCTTATACTTTACAACCTTCACCGCTAAGCGTAAACGGAGATAGTTTCCGATACAGTAAAGTCGTGCTAATCCGGATTTGCAATTATTCGAAACCGTCTATAATCTGAGTATCCCTATTAACATATGCTGCTAGAAAGAATATGCTACTGGCTTGAAAAAATGAACTTGTGTAAAACTTCTGTTTTTAGTGTATTTGCCATATGGCAACATACACTATTGGCGTCGGTCGGATGGCGGGACCTAGGGGTCGGACCAAAATTTCTCGACGTTTCATAACCTCCTAAACACTTTGGCACCATTTTTAAAAATGTTTATATATACATATATGTATATATGTGTGCGGGCAATAACTTTCGAAGGAGTTAATTGATTTCAACTAAATTTAGTCCACGTGTTGAAATTCATCACCGCAAGAAGCCTATTTAAAATGGGCCCAATCTGGTCATTTTAAGGGTAATTTTTAGGGGTTGCAAAATGTTTTGGGGGCCTAAAATACCGAAAAAATTGTCCGAATCATTTCACAATTGAAATTTCACCTTTTGGCAGTAGTTTAAATGCGTCTCTAAAATTTTAATAAAATCGGCCTGACAGCACCGGATTTACACATTTTATGAAAACACTATTTTGCAGATAGTGAATTATTTACTGAAAGGTGTATATAATTTGGTATAGAGATTCGATTGATAATAATATTGCAATTAAGAAAAAAATGTTGGGTGTATTAAGGAGTCAAATTTTTTATTTTGCCGAAAAAACAAGTTAAATTCGCATAATAAAGCCGCACTGACTGTATTAGCAAATACACTATATTGTCGGCAGGGTTTTGGCACTGAGACCCGGGTTTTTTTTCTTTGCGATCTTTGCTGTTCACAAGTAAATTTTATAATTGCAGTTATATTTTATCATCCATATAATTACTATATAAAAGAGTAGTATAGTACTTTTTGTAATTTAATTCGAAGGGAAAAATGTTTCGTGTTGATAAAGCACTCCAACACAAATTCGTTAATATATGAATTTTTAATGCTAGGTAAAATTCGGTTTAACGCGACATTACAGGTCTGGTAAATAATTAATACAGTCAAATCGTTGTCCACTCTAGGAATGTGTGTCTTGTTGATACACATATTTATTTTTCGTATTCCGATGAAAAAACGAAACCCTTATAGAATCACCTCGTGTTTGTCCGTCTGCTTATTTTCTTTGAATCTACTAGATGAGAAAAAAAATGAAATTTGGTTAGATGACCCATTACGGGCGTATAGCGTAAACGAACGAATTCCGATTTTTGGGGTTACTTTTGGGGGCCAAATTAGACAAATTAAAAAAATATTTTTTTAAGTGTGTCATGAATATAGGCTCGTTATGAGAAACACAAACATACTTTTTTATAATTTATTTTAAAATGCTTAGTGTAAAAGATATTAAAAAAAATATGTGAAATTCGGGCATTCCTCTCCCTTTATCTCGAAAACTACCGAGCCTAGAAATTTGAGCTTCACCCGTAGCTTACAGAAAGACGTAAATCAAAATCCTAGTTCTTAGAGTTCTTACGGAAAATGGAATAATACGGAACCCTCTCCTTGAGAGGTCGACTCGTACTTGACCGGTTTTTTAAATTTGAATATGGAAAATATAAACCGTATTTCATAATGTAGTTTTACATTATTATTGAAAGTATCAAATGCAGAACAAAATTTGTCGAGCTACTATCTAGGTATTTCTATTTTAGCGATCATTCATTGTACTTTCAAATTCAGCAAATCGAATTACATCAGAGTAGCTTTTTTGAAATTAATTAAAATTGAAAACAACGCATCGATCAGTTAATCAACGAACAATCTTTTTGCATAATTTATATAACAGAAAGGTGTCTTTTTCGGTTCCTCTCACTTTCAATTTATTTATATCAATTTTATAATATTATCCGTCTCAATTCTTTTATTTTATTTACAATTGAATAATACATAATATAATTATTTACTGATTCGTAACAGCATCGCCAAACCTTCCGTGTAGATATTTTAAATGTAGACAATGAGATTGCATTATCGGATTTGGGCTGTGACGGTATAGTTGTCATTTCTAAAAATTAACGAGTAATTGTTGAATCATTCTCAGTTAGATGAACTGACGGAATTCATTTTATTTTGCAAAGGTTATGTAACAAGTGCGGAATGATACTAATTTAGGTCAAAATTAACTTTTCACCATTTTGCAATATTTTTAGCTTCCCAGTACATTGGGAAATTATTGTAAGGGGGTCGAAAATCTAAACCAAATTTTTTTACAAATTTTTATGTTTTAAGGTTACTACCCTATTTTTAAACTATTTTTGAAAAGTTGTCTCTTTCTCTGCGTTTGTGTAAGTTTATATACGTATGTGGTCATTTTTTCCTAAGAGGAAATCTCAAGAATAAAAAAATGATGTCGATTTTATTGTGCTAATCGAAGCTTGTTAGCGTCAGTATGATTCGAAACAAATTTTATCAAAATCGATCTAGCCGTTTCTTTATTTCTACAAAAAGACTGTAAAAAATGTACTTTAGAATTTATTGAAAAATATTACTCAGGTGTACCTTATTAAATATATCTATATAGAGCAAACTACTAGTCATTGGACATTACTAGCTATTGGACAGAGCACATTTTCATTAGCTATAATAAGAATAAGGACGATACTAAAGCAGATTTGAATGACTCATAAAATCAAATCTGCTTTAGTATCGTTCTTATTCTTATTATAGCTAATGAAAATGTGCTTTTTCCAATGACTAGTAATGTCCAATGATTAGTCGTGTACCCTATATAATATTCCATATTGATCATACAGGGAAGTTAATCGTGTTGACCTCAAAGGTCGTACTTGTAGAGTCCCACGTCATGGCTTGTTTCATTTTGATGTCCCTCGAGTTCGAAAACATATTTTTGGAAAAAAGTCCGTTTGTCACAGTTAAGAAAAAACTTTGAAATTAAACTAATATAAAACGTCATTGAATCAAATAATATTTTTGGCACTTACTATTTCTCAATACTTTTGCAATGAGAACTGTCCATCTAATAAAGTCATTTAAATAAATGTCTAATAAATTGGCTAGTGATACTTTACCATTTTACGTTTTGTTTAATTGTCATATAAAGTTGAATGAAATGCTTTATTCAAATAATGAATTACAGTACCTAACATAATTTCAAACATGAATAGCCTTCAGCTAATTGCTAACACGTAACTGATTAGAAATAATTACAGTAAAATCTCTTTTAATCGCTATAGTAATTATATTTATTTATTTTTTAAGACCGTCGACTGCTGGAGGTATTTGGACCTAGTGTTAATCAATATTTTCCATGACAAATTGAAAATTTAATTGATATTAAAAGCCATATATACAATACCTCGACTATTCTCAAGTCGGGTACAACTTTCAAACATAAAAGTACCCTTAAATAAAACTGCATTTCATTGAGCATTGAAAAAGTGGTACTTGTACTTATGAACTTATGTATTTGTTTGGAGTGATCGCAATAATTGATATTCACATTTTCGTTAAAGTACATTGATAAAATAAAATGGAAAAACACAAGTATTGAGATTATTTAACTGTTAAAAGTTATTATTCATTCAGGTGTCATGACATGTCTATGAAAAACGACTAAAGTGCAAAAAAGTATAAACTAATAGCTTTTAAGAAGTTCCGTCTGATGTCGCTAGTATAACCTACTTTGATGTTTTATGAAGTAACCATTTTGATGTTATCAGAAACAACTGCCGGAGCATATTCGTTGCATGCTGCGTATGCAACTTCCGTAACAGAGAAACTTTTACCCTCAGTTGCACTAAAAAAAGTAAAACTTAAAAAATTTTTGACAGTGTATAATAAAATGGAGTTGTTTAGACTGCCATTTTATGGCTTTGTCGTCACTCATTTGTGACAGTGTTTTTTGTTTCTCTTATTTTACGAGATGCCGCTTTAAAAAAGTTTCTCTTAAAAAAATGACAGTTGGTTGACTACGGGCCGCGTGTTTTAAATGTATAGATTTACTGTAAAATACAAAATTAGCAAAGCAAATTAGATATAACCTAATCATGTCATGTTACTACAAAAGATTCTTATTAACCAGATCAACCTAATTATAGGATTGATACAATCTATTGTGGTTGTCAGAATTATACGAGAATAATGTTAACTTTCTATAGGCATTCAGATAAATAAATAGCGGGCATGTGTACTATACATGGTCTGATTTAAAATAAATAAAAAAAAATCAGTAATTTCCGACATGTCGCAAATAAAATACGAAAACGTATGAGTGGGTCTGAACGTAATAATTTTGTAATTAATTATTTAAAACATTCATAAAGCATTACATGCTAAACAATTGCGTGGTAATAATTAGTCGCTGTGTCTTAAAATTAGCGACATGTGGATATAGGATTGTTCAAAATAGGTTCAGATTTGGATAGTTTTGGGACTCTATAAATAAATGTTTTTCAATTTTGCATTATTGCAAATTCATTATAGTCTTCCTAAAATTTGAATCATAAATAGTCAATAGTTGGTAGCCGTAAATAAATACATAAAAAGAGACTATATTTTACACTACACACTACAGAACTAAAACTGGTTAAATTGTAAAAAAATAAAAAATGTATTAAAATAACATCGGCCGGCGGGGGTGAACGTACAACATTTAG
Organism: Venustoraphidia nigricollis; assembly: GCA_034508555.1. Classification (NCBI taxonomy): domain Eukaryota; kingdom Metazoa; phylum Arthropoda; class Insecta; order Raphidioptera; family Raphidiidae; genus Venustoraphidia; species Venustoraphidia nigricollis. The sequence continues at coordinate 650,274 of JAVRKA010000013.1, forward strand.
GCTACGAGACAACTGTTCTATCTCACTGCCACCTTAGCTTAATGTGTTTTAGCCGATTTTTAGTGTATTTGCCATATGGCAACATACACTATTGGCGTCGGTCGGATGGCGGGACCTAGGGGTCGGACCAAAATTTCTCGACGTTTCATAACCTTCTAAGCACTTTGGCACCATTTTTGGAAAAATTATATATATATGTATATATATATATATTTATATATATATATATATATATATATATACGTGCGGGCTATAACTTTCGAAAGAGTTAATTGATTTTAACGAAATTTGGCACACATGTTGGAATCCATCACCGCACGAAGCCTATTTAAAATGGGCCCAATCGGATCATTTTAAGGGTGGTTTTTAGGGGTTGAAAAAAGTTTTTGGGCCCAAAAACACCGAAAAAATTCGCAGAATCGTTTCAAAATTGAAATTTACTCTTTTAGTAGCAATTAAAATGTGCTCCCGAAATTTGAAAAAAATCGGCCCTCTAGGGCCGGATTTACAAATTTTATGAAAACACTAGTTTGCAGATAGTGAGTTATTTACTGAAAGGTGTATTTAATTTGGTGTAGATGTTCGATGATAGTAATGTTGCAATTAAGAAAAAAACTGTTAATTTAAGGGGTGTATTAAGGGGCTAATTTTTTTATTTTGACCAAAAAACTTAAGTTGATGTAATAAAACCAGACTGCCTGTAGGTATTAGCAAATACACTATATTGTCGGCAGGGTTTGGGCACTGCGACCCGGGTTTTTAATGTATTTGCCATATGGCAACATACACTATTGGCGTTGGTCGGATGCCGGGACCTAGGGGTCGGACCAAAATTTCTCGACGTTTCATAACCTCCTAAACACTTTGGCACCATTTTTAAAAATGTTTATATATATATGTATATATATATGTATATATATATATATATATATATATATATATATATATATATATATATATATATATATATATATATATATATATATATATAGGTATATATGTGTGCGGGCTATAACTTTCGAAGAAGTTAATTTATTTTAACGAAATTTGGCACACATGTTGGAATCCATCACCGCACGAAGCCTATTTAAAATGGGCCCAATCGGGCCATTTTAAGGGTAGTTTTTAGGGGTTGAAAAATGTTTTTGGAGCCCAAAATACCGAAAAAATTCTCCGAACCGTTTCAAAATTGACATTTAACCCTTTAGTAGTAATTAAAAAGTGTCCCTAAAATTTTAATAAAATCGGCCCGACAGGACCGGACTTACAAATTTTATGAAAACACTAGTTTGCAGATAGTGACTTATTTATTGAAGGGTGTATTTAATTCAATGTAGACGTTAGATTGATAATAATATTACAATTAAGAAAAAAAATGTTATTTTAAGGGGTGTATTAAGGAGTCATATGTTTTATTTTGCCCAAAAACCAAGTTAAGTTCGCATAATAAAGCCACACTGCCTGTATTAGCAAATACACTATATTGTCGGCAGGGTTTTGGCACTGCGACCCGATTTTTTTATAGTATATAGCACACGTGCATTGCGAGACGTTCGTTACATTTTCAATTTTATGAATCAATTATACCCTCCGAAACTACTGAACCTAAAATTTTGAAAAAAATAGTAAGGATCTCATTCATAATTTAAAGGAAAACCTTAAGTCTTAAAGTTCTCACGAGAAGCGGAATGGTACGGAACCCTCTCCAAGCGAGTTCGGCTCGCACTTAACCGGTTTTTTTATAATTCTTTTTATTTTAATACTGTATCAAATATCCTACACCGTGCGCTACTGTATCTGTTACAAAACGGTTGTAACATAATCTATCTTAATCAATGTTCGGTACGTACATTTAATTATTATCAATTTGTAAATGCATGTGACACCAAATGGGTCATAGATTTCGACAGGTGATCATTTTGTTACATGACTTCAGGTCAACCGACTACGTGACGTAATAATGAAAAATACTTATATTGACAACCGGTCTGATTAACAGAATACAGTCGAACTCATCTATTTTCATCATCATGTATTTTCAACTGATTTTACTCTCGTATTTTCCAGTTTTCAATTCGTACTTCTCACGCGAAGTATCCCCTCTTACGCTACTCAGCCAATTTAAAAAAAGAGACTGTGTATTTTACACTGCACACTACAGAAGGAAAACGTGTAATTATGTGTATTAAAAAAAAGAATAATGACACCGATCGCTGGGATTGAACCTACGACCTTTAGGTTACGAGGCAAGTGTTCTACCTGGCCGTCAACTTAGCTTAATGTTCTACAGTCGACTTTTATAGTATACGGTGTATGTACCGACAACTTCGTTGCATTTTCAATTTCAATTCAAATTTAAATTGTAAAGAATAATTTATGTCGACTACTTAAAAATCGTTTCTAATCAGTTTCGGTACATTTCCAAATGAATAAATTTATCACCATTTTCACATCAGCTGACGTGTGTTTAATAATTAATAAATAAATTATAAAGAAGTATCTTTTCTCCAGTGCAACAGCTTCATTAGGTGTGGCATTATTTTCGTTAAATTTTAACATATGTACCTATAGGTTTATCACTTTCGTTTTAATGCTCGCAGACTTTTCCCGAGGCTATAGGTGTGGCGCTAGTAGTTAACTGACTGAGATGATTTTGTTTTTTATTCTTTGTAATTATTATTCGTATTTTATTGTAATTATTATTCATATGTAAGGCTATGCAATACAAAGTATGTTCTAGTTATTTTTCATGCTTTGTAATTTATTAATCATCAAAACGATATTGTCCATTTTGTACTAAAATATTTCGTCCATTGTTGCCCACACACTAATTCTATTTCATTGTGTTCTTAGTCTTGTCTGCCGTTTAAAAAAATGCTCTTACTTTAAAAATCTGCCTCGGCACGGTGTTAGATTTTGTATTTCAACAGCAGTAATAAAGCTGAATTGTAAAAAATTAACTTCAATATTGAAGGAGCGATATTACTGTTGATACTTTAAAATAAATCATTCTGGTGTATTAGTAAAAGTTTTTACCTGTCTTAAAAAACGAGATTATCAATACGACATGTATATATCATATACATATATACATGTCGAATTGATAATTTCTTTGAAAATGGTTAGGTCGGCGTCAATTTAATAAATGTATCTACATAGGTAGGTTACCTATGTAAAAAGTTATAGTAAAATTGACGCCGATCTCAAAACTTTTTTATAGTGGCCTTATTTGAAGGAGATTGAAAATTTTTAAAAAGTTTTTTTTTTTATGACAGGCTTTTTAGATTCTCACTGATGTTTACATTAAGGAACATTTAGAACAAAATCAAGCAGTCATTTGAGAGACCAAAAAAATATTGAAAACTTGGTAATTTTTAATAGGCCAGTTCATCTCTTGGAGCTAATTTTAGTGTTATTCCTACATCTTTATGTATTTAAAAATAAAAAACATTAATTCCGTGGTAGATCGAGGATCAAGAAAGTCGGGGAAATATTAATAATACAAACCAAGTATTTTACAAACAAACTATAAGTACACGCATTTTGAAAATGTGTATTCATTACTGTTTTTAGATCTGAGTCATTTTGTATTATATTTTAATGGCTTTTCAGTTCATGTTGACTTTGAGCAATGAGATATTATAATTTGTCATGACATATTGCGACAGTAACTCTTGCAGAGTATTCTTTCATCTTCTGATCGCACTGCGCCAGTTTCATCATTGTTTCATCTCAAAGTTTTAAACCGGTATACATTCTTGTGTAATTTATTTGTTCTAATTTATTAACAAAATATAGAAATTTCAATGAATGATTTCATTGAAGCCTTAATAATTTACGTATTATGATTAAGTAACTTGTTCAACAACTGTTTACTAGTTATTCAATATGCCCCCTTTTTCACCCGCGTAGCAAATTGGATGTGAAATGCATTTACTCACGTCTCGGAAACGTAAAGTAGATAATGCATTAATGAAACGAATTCATAACTCTAAAGAAGTTTCACTTCCTGTGAGTTTATAGCAAAATCTAAACTGTACTTATTAATTGTGTAACTATATGTAACTCTGGAATTTTTGACGTTCTTTTTAAGCCACTTATGGTTTTTAAAATAAATATATATTATTATTATTATTAATTCGAAAATCGCAATCGCACGATTAGCGTACAATTCTATAAAAAAGTTGGAACAGTATATTATGTCTGTATACAAATCTGGGCGAAGCCAGACCGGGCTGCTAGCAATATCGTAAAAATATTATTACGAGTGCATGTCGTATTTTGATTTCAATTTAAATTCAGATTTTTAAAATGTGAATTAAACAATGTAGAAAAGGTTTTAATAGTATTATGTTAAAAAATACGCAAGGTTTAATATAAAATTGTATTTATTAACATTTTTTGTTAATTGTTTTTCATTTTAGTTTCCACAACTGTCAATAACAAATTACAAATAAACCAAATCAATATCAAACTGAAACTTCTTTTTCTGAAAATGTATGTATAGTCTTTGTGTTTGTAGACAAATGTTTTGATATTTATTTGGTTCATTTAATTTCCTATGGCACGATCATTACAGAACATACAGAAATTCATTCACAATAAATACTAAAAATAAAGGAAATTACCACACAATTTTAAATATTAGTTTCTACACAAACTTATAATATATAATAATATAAGAGAAGAAACATCGAATAGAATTTTCGTGTGGGAATTTTTTTTTTTAATCATAGCCATTGTCCTTTTAAATTTTTTGAGCAAAATATCAGTTTTACAATCTTTTACAATAGGCAAGGTATTATCATTTCATAGATGAAAGACAAACGTGAAATAATAAGTAAAAAAAAACAGGTCTTCAAAAAAGATGTTTAAAGATTCGATAAAATAGACGAATCGATCAACTAAAATCAGAAAACAAATTGACTTTATATGAAAAGTAAATATATTTTCTATGACAAAGTCATTTTGATATAACTGTATGATTGTACCTTACACTTTTGATATGTCGTTTAGTTATAACCGCCATTTGCAGCATAACCGCCATTGGCTCCACCACGCGCGTAACCTCCAGCTGATCCACCTCGGGCATATCCGGCTCCGCTTGCTGGATATCCTTCTTCATATGAAATCTTCGGTTTGAAACCGTTCTCGTTAGCTTCATATTCTACGATTTGTTTGCGTCCGTCTGGAAGAACAACCGAGTAACGTCCAATAGCGCTATCTCCTTGACGTTCTTCTTGATGATCGAAATCGTTACCGGATGATTCATCATTTACCATCCAGTCGAATTGATAACTGGCAGGTTCCTACATTATAAAAAATAATTTTTAATATACGATCATGTTTTTGTTTTTTTTTTTGATCTGCGTATTAAAAAATCAAGTTTTAATCATCCCCTGAAGATGCTAACATGGTTAGCGAAATGTGGGCTTAGTATCCAGTGTCTTCACTTCATCTCTCTTCAAGAGATTTATGGTCTCTTTTACAATTAACTTGAATTAGGAACGAAGTACATTTTTAAGTCTTTGTCAAAAATATAAAATGATCTTACCGACTCAGCATCGTCATCATATCCAGCATTACGTCCACCAGGTGCGCCATATACTGGGCTTGGAGCTCCTCTTGAGTACGCATTTGGTGCACCGTATGACGATGATGGCTGAGCTGATCTTCCTCCAAAACCTGAAGATCCGAATGATGAATGACCACCTTGCGAGCCACCGAAACTTGAACGACCAGCTATGACTCCTGATCCAGGTACAGTTGAAAGAGGAGCATCTCTTAACGGAGCACCGTATGAAGACGATGGAGCATTTCCGAAAGCAGATGGGGCACCGTAGGACGAGGAAGGCGTTGCGGCAAAGGCAGAGGGAGCGCCGTATGAAGACGAGGGGGTGGCAGCGTTACGTCCGCCGAAAGCTGATGGGGCACCATAGTTGGACGATGGGGTAGCTGCGTTGCGACCGCCAAAAGCCGATGGTGCACCGTAGTTGGATGATGGGGTAGCGGCATGACGGCCACCGAAAGCTGATGGGGCACCGTAGTTGGATGATGGGGTAGCGGCGTGACGGCCTCCGAAAGCTGATGGGGCACCGTAGCTGGACGATGGGGTAGCGGCGTGGCGGCCACCGAAAGATGATGGGGCACCGTAGCTTGACGAAGGAGTAGCAGCGTTACGACCACCGAAAGCTGATGGGGCACCGTAATTCTGCGATGGTGTGGCACTACGACTGCCAAATCCTGGAGCGCCGTACGAGGATGATGGAGCGTTGAAGGAATTAGCGGAGGGTAAATAACTACTGCTGGGAACTGGAGGTTCTGCACAGACTAGCGACAATAGTACACTGATAATTGCAACGAACGCCTGTAAGAAATGCAAAGTGTTACAAATTGAGACTGCAGACTTGTAAAAAAATATAACCTCAAAGAAATTTTACAGCTGATCAAAGAGGATAGAATATTAGAGTATAAGTTCTAGCTACGGACTCCGCGACATACTTGCACTTTTTGGGGCAAGGGCGTTCAAATATTTCCACCTCGAGTTTTATTGCAGTACTAACAAATTTGATGTAAATATGTATGGAAAATAAAAATGAAAAAATATATATAGAAATAATAAACTATTATATATGTATATATGGATGAAACGTTACGAATCAATCAATTTCTTTTGTCTTTGTTTGTCAAGAGTTATATAACAAAATTATATAAAAGAACCTTTTAAATATATTGATAATAAATTCTATTGAAGATAAAATAAATAATACAAGTATTGATAATGTACAAAACATGAAAAAATGGTTTAATTGAAGTTTTTTTAAGTTCCTTACAAAATATAAATGAACTGATTTTGTAATACCTTCATTTTGTTGAACTATTTTTGGTCCAGTTGTGGAAGACACAATAGTTGTAAATGTTAATTACTAATGATTTAGTCAAGATCATCGGGCTCTTTTATATTCATGGTAGATCCATCCACCCATCTTTATGGATCCATATGATCAATAGATATCATCCCCACGCGTTCAGTTCAATAAAAAAAATCTATTATGGAGATACATAATTACTAGCTAAGCAGTTATTTGAATACATAAGTACATGAAAAAAATGATCTATATTATATATTTTTTCATTACAAATAAAATCATCCAAGCGCCAAATGTGTAATCATCATTTTCTTCTTCATAAAGGATGGGGAATACTTATTTAGTTAGCTCGATCACTTATTGCAATGGAATTTTTATAACATTTAGGTTTAAGAATAACCGAGATCGAAGAGATATCGTTGCCTATACTAGTGATTTGAACTGATTACAAATTTGAGAACGGGTGTTTACCGATTACTTTGAAAAAAAAACCGGTGTTTTTAGGTCTTTTTGTTACTTTTTAAAGAAATAACAAAACATTGACCATTTGTACTTGATAACAAACTAAAACATTTTGAAGAAACGTGAGAAAAAAACCCGGGTCGCAGTGCCAAAACCCTGCCGACAATATAGTGTATTTGCTAATACAGGCCTTGTGGCTTTATTATGTGAACTTAAGGTGATTGTTGGGCAAAATAAAAAAAATAACTCCTTAATACACCCCTTAAAATTACATTTTTTTTAACTACATCATTATTGTCGATCGAACGTCTACACCAAAATTAAAAACACCTTTAAGGAAATAACTCACTATCTGCAAACTAGTGTTTTCAGAAAATTTGTAAATCCGGTCCTGTCGGGCCGATTTTATTGAAATTTTAGGAACACTTTTTAATTGCTATTAAAGGGTTAAATTGCAATTTTGGAACGATTCTGAGAATTTTTTAGGTACTTTTGGGCCCTAAAACTTTTTTCATCCCCTAAAAACCACCCTTAAAATAACCCGATTGGGCCCATTTTAAATAGGCTTCGTGCGGTGATGGATTCCAACACGTGTGCCAAATTTCGTTAAAATGAATTAACTCCTTCGAAAGTTATTGCCCGTACACATATATACCTATATATATATATATATATATATATATATATATATATATATATATATAACATTTTTAATAATGGTGCCAAAGTGTTTAGGAGGTTATGAAACGTCGAGAAATTTTGGTCCGACCCCTAGGTCCCGCCATCCGACCGACGCCAATAGTGTATGTTGCCATATGGCAAATACACTAATAACGCAAGAGAACGACAGCTAAGTTTGTCAACAGTGTTGCCTAACGGCTGCAAAGTGCAAACCGTACGGTGATTCCCCGACCAAAGTCATGGTCGTATAAGAGCTTTCTTAAAATTACTGTGAAATTTTTCATTTTAAAAATGATTTTGGAACATAGAAGTATGTATGAATTTTTAAAGCATTTATGAGAAAAAGTCCAGCCCTAAGACATATTAGTTACCTTCACTCGAATATTTTTCTATGTGCATGCATTACATTGCTTAGGTAGGTAGGTATCTTACAAATTTATTGTAGAAGTATGCAATGTTATTCTTAAGTTTATATAATATACATTGGTACATAATATAATAATACATATTTGTGGTACCATTAGATGTTAATGGATTATACTATAGTTAAAGACAAGTGGATTTATTAGCATATAAACCAGGATGTTTCAAATTTCAAAGCAGTATTCACTTGTAGAAAATATATTCGCGTGCGAGCCGAACTTGCGTGGAGAAAATTCCGCACCATTCCCTTTTCCGTGAGAGCTTCAAGACTTGGAATTTTCGTTTAGGTTTTCCTGTAAACTATGAGTGAACCCTATATTCCCTATTTTTTTTCAAAATTTTAGATCTAATAGTTTTGGTGATAAGGCAGGGGGAGGGGGGTAGTGCTCGCTTTTCGTATATTTTCTTTAACATCTTTTGAACTGAGCATTTTAAAATTATAAAAACAATATTTGTATTTCCCATAACGAACCCTTTCGTTTGATACGTCACATGATGCTCCTGAAAGATTTTTTTTTATTTTCTAATTTGTCCCCCAAAATCGGAATTCGTTTATTTACGCTATATACGCCCGTGATTGATCTGTATGTACCAAATTTCAACTTTTTTCGTCTAAATTCCATGAAAATAAACTGTAACAGACTGACGAACAAATAGACACGAGCATGATTCAGTAAAGGATCGTTTTTTGTACGGAGCCCTAAAAGCATTTACAAAGTGAAGTTGAAGCTCTTGAGTGCAATAAAAACAACTGATATCAAGTTTTGAGAGTGTAAGAAGAATGAAATTAATAAAACGAACTCATTAACGATGAAAAATAAAATCATTCTTTTATTGATTGGTGAAATATACTGACGAAAAATTGAATAATTACATAAAAATGATTTTTCGGGAAAAAGGACTTTATTTATAAGTAAAACACTTAATATTTTATTTTCAGCGACGTTTCGTTCCTTGTTTGGAACTTTATCAAGCTTTAATAACTATTAAATGTTGTGATTAAATAGATATAAAAGATAATATATACATGTGAATATAAATTTGAGTTTAACAATATTAATACAAAGTTTATAATAATTTCGTTTTTTTTAAATTATTATAAACTTTGTATTAATATTGTTAAACTCAAATTTATATTCACATGTATATATTATCTTTTATATCTATTTAATCACAACATTTAATAGTTATTAAAGCTTGATAAAGTTCCAAACAAGGAACGAAACGTCGCTGAAAATAAAATATTAAGTGTTTTACTTATAAATAAAGTCCTTTTTCCCGAAAAATCATTTTTATATTAATTACCAAGGACAAAAAAGAAATAAAGTCAATTGAATAATTACTTCTCTAAAATAGATTAAAGTCCTCTGTAGTCAGTAGTGTCTGTTATAGATATGTACAAAAGTGCAAATTATAATTTTCCAAACGTCTTCATTTTTGGTTTTAAATATTTTTGTGCTGTTGTCTTTTATATGAGTGACTACAATTTTTAAAATGCTTTCTTCTGAAGCAGATTTATTTGGCAAGTACTTTACGTATACGGTTATACTTGTTCCAAGGTATTTAAAAATTGTAACAATTTATCTAACTGAATATAATATATAAAAGAGAAACATAGCTAATTTCATCGGATGTGGAGTTTTTATCTTTTTTCCACAGTTGTTAACTGACGAATATTGCATACCTTAAATGTATTATTATTTCAAGTATCGAATTTATCAGACGTACCCAAAATGTATTTTAGTATAGTAACATTAGGATGGGTTTTATTAGGGAAAATATCTCATTTATTTAAAGCTATTTTTAACCGACTTCAAAAAAAGGAGGAGGTTCTCAATTTGTCGGAATCTTTTTTTTTTTATTTTTTTTATTTGTTCACGATTACTCGAAGACGCTTGAACCGATTTGGAAAATTCTTTTTTTGTTTGAAAGGGTATACATCCCAGGTGGTCCCATGGTCATCAGGTCAGAATGGATGATGGAACCCTGGAGAAATCGAGGGTAATCTTCAAAAATGTGCGAAATCAAATCCACCACTAAAAAGTAAAAAATAAAAAAACTTAAAAATAAAAAATAACCTCCTTCAAAAAAATCACTAAAAAGATGAAAATAATGCAATTTTGAGGTCGGCGCCTATTTAATAAAAGTAGATATGTAATTAACAGTTTTTGTAATGAAATTAGCTCCGACCTCAAAATTTCATTATTTTCATCTTTTCAGTGATTTTTTTGAAGGAGGTTTATATTTTTTTTTTATTTGTAATTTTTGTTCTGGTAAAACGAAAATGTCTTAGAACAGGATTTGTTTTTTTTCTCAATTTTTTCTGTTCTTCCATTGCATTTTGGGTTATCTTTTTTATTTCAACTTTTCTGTTATCATAGAAGCAGCCTGTGTATTTTTCTTGAAATATTTGCTCTACTTCTGCGTTCCATAAGGGAATGAACAATGATGATGTCCGACCGAAGATCAGATTCTGATAATACTACCTTTAAAACTTAAAGATAAGTTGGTTTCCACATAGATACTGCGCGTATATTTGTCTGTAAAATGTGTTTTCGTTCACGATAAATGTTCCTGCATACTGATTTTGGTGGTTTTGGAAATTACGTATTTTAGTTTGTAGAAAAATATAGACACATAAAAGGATCCGTCACTACGTTTATTCGCTTTAATAGAGTATCCATGTTATTTAACGGAGTAGCGGTCATGAGACCAGCACATGCCACTAGCAACCAATATCGACCGTCAGTCGGCCGCCTGCAATGTCTGTCAAGCCGTGCTGGATTGATCTAGGGTGCTGGAGATGTGTCGTTTGTGAACTCGCACTAAAAGTTGCTGATTTGTGCTGGTTTATGCTAATTTAGTGTGCAGGTCTGTGCTTGATAGGTTCGCGCGATTTTGTAGAAGGTAGATTTCTAGTGAAGCGTTAACATTTTTCTTTTTTTTTGAAAAGGAGACGTTAGAGAATAATCTAAAATAAAACTGTTTGCAATCCCTGGAATAAAGATAGACAGGCAGACGATATGATATACAACTAATACATAGACACACAGTTATGCGTGAACAACATGATGTACATACTCTATGAGCAAGGTCGTTCATCTAATTATGAAATAGCACTGATTAATTACCCTCCACACTTATGCCCCCAGTATATAGCTTCGAGATGATCTAAATATTGATTGATATGTATGTATGCATGTATGTATGTGTGGCGTACGCGTTGTTAGTGTATTTGCCATATGGCAACATACACTATTGGCGTCGGTCGGATGGCGGGACCTAGGGGTCGGACCAAAATTTCTCGACGTTTCATAACCTCCTAAACACTTTGCCACCATTTTTAAAAATGTTTATATATATATGTATATATATATATATATATATATATATATATATATATATATATATATATATATATATATATATATATATATATATATAGGTATATATGTGTGCGAGCTATAACTTTCGAAGAAGTTAATTTATTTTAACGAAATTTGGCACACATGTTGGAATACATTACCGCACGAAGCCTATTTAAAATGGGCCCAATCGGGCCATTTTAAGGGTAGTTTTTAGGGGTTGAAAAAAGTTTTTGGGACCCAAAATACCGAAAAAATTCTCCGAATCGTTTCAAAATTGAAATTTAACTCTCCGGTAGTAATTAAAAAGTGTCCCTAAAATTTTAATAAAATCGGCCCGACAGGACCGGACTTACAAATTTTATGAAAACACTAGTTTGCAGATAGTGAATTATTTACTGAAAGTTGCATATAATTTGGTATAGAGGTTCGATTGATAATAATATTGCAATTAAGAAAAAAAATGTTATTTTAAGGGCTGTATTAAGGAGTAAAAATTTTTTTTTACCCAAAAACCAACTTAAGTTCGCATAATAAAGCCACACTGCCTGTATTAGCAAATACACTATATTGTCGGCAGGGTTTTGGCACTGCGACCCGGGTTTTTTAGTTATTTAGTCTGACTATTTTTTATTTAAGGTAAAACTGTACAAACACTGATAATAAATGTCTATCGCCCATATTCAACATTGCACATATTTTCTTAAATTAACATTTCCATTTTTGTCTCAATGACTTTTAACGTTAGAAATGGTTAGTTTCATTACAACACTAGTGTGTAATTTTTCACTTTACATATGTATGTAAAGCAATTATTTTATAAGGACTTATTCAAGACAGTTGTCTTGTCTAGTGCGTGACGCAGTGTGACATTACGCTAAAACGAGCGCTGAGCGGTATTAACAGTCCACCAAGTTCTAAATAATAACGCCTAATTCAATTTTGAGTAAGATTACTTCCAATTGTAGGCTGCGTTCAGTTCTCATGCATTTAGAGTGTGATTTACAATGTTCTAGTAGGTAGTTATCTGCTGTTATATGGACATTATTAGATCTATGTGTCATTACGTATAACCTCAACATTACTCACTTGAAAGTAAGTAGTCTTTTTATATATTGGTGAAAGTGCGTACGTTCGGCATGGTATGAAGAAAAATAGTATACATCACACGAGCGGAAAGCTGAAAGTCCTGCACTGTGCGACATATGATGCCCTCGACTTCGCCTCGGGCATCATGTGGCGCAGTGCAGGAAATTCAACTTTCGGCTCTTGTGGTGTAATATACTATTTGAACTGTTATTTTTTTGGGAATACGGTATCGAGCCTGCTTAATATTTATCTAGCATTATGCATATTATAGGAATACCAAATAAATATATAATCTGCAATGTTAAGAACTATAGTGAAGAACATTTTTTTGCGTGATATACTTTATGCGATGAACTTTAATTCATTTTACTTATCTGTAAGCACAACACTCCCTTATTATTAAACTATGCTTTTATTTTTATTGACGTCCGGCAATATTTAATTGATGCAACCAATCAACGTACAGTACCGGAACAATTTTTGAAGTAAAGCTTCTTTTGACACGGTAGGGTAAAATCGATACATGAAAATGCAACGAACCGTTGCAATATACGTATACCACATACTATAAAAATCGACATTAAGCTAAGGTGGAGGAGAGGTAGAGCGGCTGTTTCGTAACTTAAAGCACGTAGGTTCGTTCTCGGCGATCGAAGCCATTTTTGTGTATCCACACATATTTCTTAAATATAACTTCTGATGTTATTAGTCTTCAGACACCACGCTGGAGTTTATTATTTATTTTACATTACACACTACAGAAGTAAAACTGATATAACTGTCAAAAAAACGAAACCAGTAATTATGGTATCGACCGTCTGGACTGAACCTACGACCTTTAGGTTACGAGGCAAGTATTATACCTCACAGTCACCGTAGCCTTATAATGTTCTATAGCCGGTTTTTTACGGTATATGTAAATTGCGACACGTTCGTTACATTTTTAATCAGATCATTTTCAAATTAAATTATCTAACAATGCTTTCTGCAACCCAGCATCGGTGACGAAATTTCTTCTTACAATAATTATAAAATGTCACCAATTCCGAAGTTTTGGGCTCTTGAGTGTACCATATACTGACGAATACTTTTTTTAACAGTAAATTTAATTTTGTTTTGTATTTTATATTAAATTTATAGATGGTACAATTGGTATCTCTCGAAAAACTGGATCAGTTTTGATGTAACTTGGAAAGTTTACCAAACTGCATCAAAGTCGATTCATATATAGTGGTCAATATTTAGTATGGAGTTCACGTCAAAATCGATATTAAGGGGAGCGAATTTGCTAGTTAACACAATTATAAACTAATTTGCACTGATTTTTCACTCGGCACGTGGTAGAACATGATTAATAATAACAAGTAATTAAAACACAATTGAAAGTTCTACAAATAATTCTTTATTTCTCGACGATCGTTTCGGACAACAAGTCCATCCTCAGGAGTACAAAAACTGGACTTGTTGTCCGAAACGATCGTCGAGAAATAAAGAATTATTTGTAGAACTTTCAAGTGTTTTTTAATTACTTGTTACAATTATAAACGTTTAAAGCCGTCTCTGTAGTAATGATAGAATGTTTTTGTTGTTGCAGTAATAGGGCAATTAAATCGGTAGATGTCCTTAAATTGATGCTATTGATAATAATTGTTGCAACATAATAATACTGTATTAGTGTAAACCACAGACCTTCAAGTGTATTCTCCGTCCATCATCATTTGACGGGCCTGTCTCTGATGGTAGTAATTAAACCACATTGTTCCTGGTGCTCTCGATTTTAACACGTCTCTAAGGACTCTTTCTGTAAATGCGATGATTAATGGCATTTCGAATGAAATTTACTATTAAATGCCAACAGTCACTTTTTATAAAATACAATATCTTTACCGATTTGACAGGATATCGTAAAAAAATTATTTATGGTTTAATCACCTACTTTTTACTAAGTGCTTTTTGATAGTCTTCATCATTTTAAATACGTGGTATTAATATGATATTTATAAATAGTAAATAAATTATGTCGAATTTAAAATATCCGCTTTGAAATAATAATAATCAGTCGTTGTTCCATAATTGGAAGAATGGTAAGTGGATTATCGAAGATGTGATTGTGAAAATGACTAGTTGTCAAACTATAAATTATTTTTTTTTCGAAAATAAAAAAATATATACAATTGACCTTCAAGCATAATACACGTATAATATGCTTTATTTTTGACATTGCAATTATAAAATTATCCAAGATTGTTGGGATGTTTATTTAGTCTTTCGATTGGTTCATTAGAAACCCTCTGTTCTCATTTTTTAATCTAGTGAAAGTATTAACTTTAAAAAATAAAAATAATTTGAAAATATATGCCCATATAATACTAGCAGTCTTAAAATTAGGATTTCAATGCATAAATTCCCTCTAGAGATACCATGCTTGATTTGAATTTTTTTATATAAATCTGGCACTGACTCTTCATGGGAGACGAATTCATTAGATTTGGTAAATTTTTTTAAAATTATTTGCATTCTGTGTTCAAAATCTTTGAAAGTAAAACTGTACAGATCACAAATAATTTATAAAAGAACTTCATTATTACTTATTATTGATATCTTTAAATAGGGCACTGTAATTTGCATAAAAACTTACAAAACTGCAAAAATGGAACTTATCAATCATATATAAGCATATCCATAAACAATTGCTCTAATTTGCCATAAATATATCACCCACGGTTATAAATACAGTTATAAATAATAATAAACACAGGGGGTCATCATTGTAGGACGTTTCAGATGGTACACTGTAATTAAAGATTACCATTGGAGCACTTTTCCTTTTAACTGTAGCAAGGTCGCTTGTATAAATTAAGTGCACACAAGCTGTTCACAAAAGACTGTTGTTATATTTGTAATGATTATTAGGAAAAACTTACTATCACATATGAAAATCTCTTTCATTAAATTGGCACCGATCTCAGAACTGTATTAAATTACGATTTTGAGGGCCTTTTTTGAGGCAGGTTGTTTTTTTTTTAGTTTTTAGTGGCTTTGCCAGTTTTTATATTCTTTCAACTTCTTTCTTTATATTTTATTACTAAACTTTAAAAAAAACTGTTTGATCTATTTAAGTAAAATTTATGTAAGATCACCATGAAGGTATGCTCCAGTAGATAAAAAAATTCGTTTACAAAGGGTGCAGATATGAGGTAACCCTTTTTGAGGTCAGTTAAAAATGACTGCGTCAATTTAATTATATGGAACTTAAATTGGTTTAACCCCTCGAAAATTTATGGCTCAACAAACATTAAAAATATATATTCATGTCGAATTGATAACTTCTCTTTTTTAAATAAATAAAATACTGCAACTATTGCTTTCATTAATTGCCAATTTTTCTGATATGGCAATCCGCATACGAGAAAACACGAAAGCAGTTAAAGTCACTAGGAGATGTTGGTAATATTGTTGACAAAGGTGATATATATATATCGATGATCTGAACAACGTGGCATCCGCACACGAGGCAACATTTTGAACAGTCAACTCGTTCATTTCAAAGGGAATGTGCAAGTGCATAGGTGCATTTAAGATTCATCACTTTTGGATGGATTTATATAGTAAAAAGCAAATATGTGTTATTACATTTGCCATACAGACCGGACGTGCAAAAACAATTTGCGCTCTTCATGTTTCTATTAAAAATACATTTATTAGCAACCGTAATTTTCAATTATTTATAACGACTCCAATAATGATTCTTAATATCATTTTTCTATTTATCCTCGGGAATACTTCGTCAGAGTGAAATCGCATAAAACACACACCTATGAATTTGATATTAAACGATATTAGTAACAGATCGCATTTCTTTACAGGCCGTTCAGATCACGTAAGTCGAGTATATGTCAGGAAGTGACGGGGAAGGGATATCGTATCGTTGTTGAATTGCGTTCGTATCGTCTCGTGTGCGGACGGCCTAATAGTGATTTGTTACCAAAGTTTGACTATATAGTCGTAGCCATGTACATTATTAATTTATGAACAGTCTGTATTTGAAATACATTTATACTAAAACGTATTCTAACATCCATAATAATTAAGTGATTTGTGACGCTCATAAATTTCAATTCGTAACAGAACTTCTTCTATACAATTGATTTTGGTATAAGAAAATGGTTGTGAAATTCTTTTTCTATTAAAATGTTTTCACTTGTTTATAAATGGTGTATTTATAAATAATACTCACAACATTATTCATTGGCAAGGTGTAAGAACTATTTATTTGGCAGGTCTTAAATAGCGATAATTCATTTTAAGATCTTCAGGCGATAATCGCTGTTTTTTTGCTGATTTCAAAATACGTAATAGGGAATATGCATTTGGATTAAATTGAATTGATTTTTTTTCCCTGAATCCATGTTGTCCTGAAATTATATCTGAACCATTATTTCCTTATTAGTGTATTTGCCATATGGCAACATACACTATTAGCGTCGGTCGGATGGCGGGACCTAGGGGTCGGACCAAAATTTCTCGACGTTTCATAACCTCCTAAACACTTTGGCACCATTTTTAAAAATGTTTATATATATATGTATATATATATATATATTTATATATATATATATATATATATATATATATATATATATATATGTGTGCGGGCAATAACTTTCGAAAGAGTTAATTGATTTTAACAAAATTTTGTCCGCATGTTGGAATCCACCACCGCAAGAACCCTATTTAAAATGGGCCCAATTGGGCTATTTTAAGGGTAGTTTTTAGGGGTTGAAAAATGTTTTTGGGCCCTAAAACACCGAAAAAATTCTCCGAATCGTTTCAAAATTGAAATTTAACCCTCTGGTAGTAATTTTAAAGTGTCCCCAAAATTTTAATAAAATCGGCCCGACAGGGCCGAATTTACAAATTTTATGAAAACACTAGTTTGCAGATAGTGACTTATTTATTGAGGGGTGTATTTAATTCGGTGTAGACGTTAGATTGTTAATAATATTACAATTAAGAAAAAAAATGTTATTTTAAGGGGTGAATTAAGGGGTTAAATTTTTTATTTTGCCCAAAAACAAACTTAATTTCACATAATAAAAGTATAAAACCACACGGCCCTATACAAGCAAATACACTATATTGTCGGCAGGGTTTTGGCACTGCGACCCGGGTTTTTTAGTTTGTTTTTAATTGCATAAAATATTAATTAAAAAATGCAAAATATGCGACGGAAATTCGAATTTGCGAAACGCATCACCATTGGTCGTGACGTCAAAGTCCACATCGGATTTATAGGCGTCGCTGTTTATATGGTTACTGAATGAAAAATTGTTTTATTTGTGCTTCTGTAGTGTTTTTCATTAGCGTGCAATTTCTAGTAGCATTAAATCATTTAGAACAATATCTACAAAATGGTTTTTTAGCTGTATCCATGGCGTGACTAGCTTTTAAAACTGAAAATTTCTATAAAAGAACCAAAAGTATCTGTCAAACTTATAGTCAACAAAACTGGTCGTAGATTTTGACGTCACTCAAGGCCCGCGAAAAATGGCGGCGTTCAAACAGATCAAATTTAAGCGATGTTTTAAATATTATTTAAAAAAATTATTCGAGCATTTCCATCAGTATTTATATTTTTTACTATTTTATAACGATGTAAAAAGTGAATTAAAAATATAAAAAAAATACATGCATATTCCCTATTGTAAAACTATGCTAAAGACTTATAATTGAAAACCAGCCAAATATTAGATTCATAGAGGATAGAAAGAAATAAAGAAATAAGTCTAGTTTCCGCCCACGTGAGGAAAATAAGGGTTTCTAATCCAGCGGCAGAAACGCACAAACAGTAAGACCCCAAGTGGAGCGGCTAACCAAGCGATTTGAATGAAATAAAAAATAATCCCTCATGCTGACAGTAAACAGTACTACGTTCTCGTGGATTCTTCGTAGAATTACAGAGACTGGCTGCATACACAAAAGTGCAACTATGCATAAGACTCGGGATCCACCCCAGAATTTAATGGTGCCCATTCCAAGATGTCGAGTTTCCAATCAAAAGTTCTGGAGTGACTACTAAAAAAAGGACGTAACAATTGAAGTCCTAACGGAACGCGTAAGAAAAGTTTTTCTACAAACTAATCCAAGCTGCGATTGTCATACTAGTCAGCTCAGGCGGATGCAAACGGAGAATCAAGACATGACTGAGATCCACCATGCGAGAGGAGAGGCTCTCAGCGACTTCTCCATATAGAAAATACGTTAAGGAAAACGTGACATCTTAAAATTTTTTAAATATTTTTAATGAGAAAAGTGATTATTAAAATTGGTTTAATTGATTAATAATTAATGCTGTGATCAAAATAAACACGTTCCACGAATTTTTTTTGTATGATTTTATTTAGGGTAAAGAAACATTCCGAATATTGATAGCCGAAATGTTGAAATTACTTTCATTGCGTACATTGGGGTTCGACTTCATCGCCCACCGATTTTCAGAGGCCTGGAAGTAATCCAAAATACGCCAATATACTTCGTGACTTTATAAAGTTTGAACATTTTTCATTATAAACTGCAAAATCTAGTAACAATTTTTGCGATTACATCCACATTTTTTTACTTGCAAATAAGAAATAAATATGCCAAAACACAAATTATAAATAAATTGATACTTTCCCTATTTTATTACTTTAAAGTAAGCAGGCAACACTTCCAGCGTCCGTGTTGGGCAAGTCATCTGGTACATGAACTCATTGCTTGCTTATATTATGTTAAAAATCGTTCGCAATAATATCAAATTATTTTTTTATTTGGTAATCTTTTCAAAAACTGAACAGCTTTTTAGTTGGAAGGCTAGTATAATCCTAATATATTATTATAGTGAAAATCTATGTGTGTGTACTATGTATGTTCGTTTCTCAATCGCGCAACGGCTTAACGGATTTGAATGAAATTTGGCATGCGGGTAATTTACGAACCGTATTAACACATTTTTATCCCGGCTAAAGCATTAATTTAAAACTTAAAGATTGCTATAATTCTTTTCAAAAGATGGTTTTTTCCTGAATGGTTTCTTCAGGCGCTCCTATGTCCACGCGGACGGTGTCGTAGGCAAAAGTTAATGGGCTTATAAAAATTGTAAGATTGCGTTGGGAGACCTTAGATCACATACGGTTCATCAGTACATAAATATTTTTAAAAATTTAGTTGAGAAAAGACAATATTAATATACTAGTTTTTTTAAAAAAATAAAAAATATTTTTCTTGTATTGGTGGTCTCGTAGTTTCGACTTTGGTCACACTATGCGCTGAGTAGAGCGTTAATTTTTTAATTTTTAAAGAAGTGTTGTCGGTTTTTTTTAATTTATAGTTTTTTTTTATTTTATTACTTTTTAAATACCTAAATTTATTTGAAAAGTTAAAAATTTATTGAAAGTTGTTTCATAAATTGTATGAGCTATGATGCAGCTATGTCACAAAACGTACAAACACGACCTAAAGCACTTCTCTTGTCGTAGGTCCGAAATTAAAAACTAACACTAACAATTTATCTGAAAAGGAAAAAATAGGTTCGTTGATGAACTCAAACGTAAATAATTTATTATTACACAAGTATTTTTTTTATTGTTTGAAGTCTCTTCGTATAAAAATCTATCTAATATCAAAATATTTACATTTCAAAATAACATACCTAACCGTATATAATTTTTAGAATTTGAAAAAAAAATAGAAATGTTGTTTCAGCAAATCATAATTTTTCGAAAATTTTATAACATATAAATATTAAACTATTTCTAGTTTTGTAAAATTATTTATCAAATAAAAATCGGATAAAATAATAGCAGACAATAGACAAAAAATAGTTTTTTTCGAAATTCGTTTCTTGCACTTCTATTCGTAAAATAAACTTTTTTATGCGCATTTTAAGCGTTTTGACTTGTATAAAAAATATCACAAAACTAATTAGCGTAGAAAATTATTCACAGGTTGATTGGAAATGTTTTCATTATTTATTAAATTCTACGCTTTCAGTGACTTGCTACAGACAAAAATTTTGTTATACGATGTCTAATATAATTCTCAAAATTTAATTTTAACAACTTTACATTTGCTTTATTCTTTGTTTAATGCATTACTGAAGGCGAATCTTTGAATTGAACATACGTTTGAAAAATAATAATCACATAGAGAGTCAACCGTAATGAAAATTTTTGGAGCCAGTACCGTAATCACAGAATGGCTGACAACATGCCAGAGGTCTATTGAGGTCGTCTTAACTAGCGGCAAATATTCGATTGTCAAGTTGAACATATTTCTAATTTTAAGGCCAACCTTAAAACTATGCCAGGAGCTTGAAATTTGCACCTACTTTAACAAACAACAGTTTATTTCCAATCAACCTGTAGGCTACCAACAAGAAAACTTAAATAATCTAATAACTGTATCCGCCACCGGAAGATCCGCCAGCCGCAGGACCGGTGTTGGTAATTTCACCTTCGTATTTAACGATGGGATGATAGCCGTGAGGATCGGCCGTGTAGTCGACAATTTGCATGCGACCATCGGGAAGTTGCACGTAGTATCTGCCTTTGGTGTCGTCGCCATTTCGCGATTCCATGTGACCGAAATTCTGGCCGCTCTCAATATCATTTACATTGTACTCGAACTCATAATTGGCTGGTTCACCTGAATCCTGGAATATGCAACAAATTTTTCTTGTTAATTTATTTGATGATATTATAATCTATCAGAGTTTATTGCACCTAATATCTTTTTGAAGACCATCGACAGCCACTTATTTACCACCGAAAAATTTTGTAATCGCTACATTTTTGGACAAGAGTAGAGGATTTATTTACACAAAAGAATCCACTATCGTCCCAAAATATAGCGACTACTATATCTCTTAGTGGGAAAGACTTTAACACCAATTCAAATTTTCAATTTATTATTTTTAAATGCAATTAATGCTTCTACCAATTCTTAGATTAGAGGGCTCTAGTAAGAGAAGAGTCATAGAAATGCAATTTATATAACGATATCTCTACACGCTCGGCGAACCAGTATCAGTAATTATCTTTAGTTTATTACAATGTTTAAATTACAAATACAGTTGATACTTTCACCAATTCTCAGGTTGGGACCTGGCGACTGGGAATTTGTAACATGAACACGGCATTTAAATAACAGCATACATATGATCTGAAATTGTTATTATTATATCGGAAGAAATATTTTTTTAAATTTTGCGTCGAGCATCTAAAACGTCGTCTAAGTCCTTTATGGGATATTTGCAATATCATTTGAATTCATAACTACTATTAAAATGAACTGGGGTCGATTATTTGCTAAGGCTACCACACATGGGTTGCCGGTTAGGGTTAATTGGTAGGAACCCGAAGGAAGACGACACGGCCTAGATGTTCCCTTTATATTCTGTTAATATTTTGGGATCAATGTGTACAATATATTGAATCTTATTTAAACTGAGGTCGTCGAAGTCTTTTGTTAGCAACAACAAGAGCGATTCAAAGTGCGATGGCTTTGCACTTATAGAGTATAAGCACAGTCGATTCTTTTGTTTCAGTCTATGCAAATGTTTTTTTAATGACACTGTTTCTGCAAAACTTAATCGTTTGATAGAAGGTTATAGACGTTCGACATTCGAATTAAAAGGTTATCAATATCTGTTAGTAAGCTCAATTATCAGTTTGGTTTGGTGGGAATGCTTTGGAATTAGACCTTCCTAAATAACTCTTTTTACTTACATAATCTCCGCCATGTCCTCCTCCACCTCTTGGTGGACCATAAACTGCTGGAGGTTCTGCTAAGGTTAATCCAAGAATTACGCTGGCGATAATTAGTGTAATCTGTCAACATTAAAATATTATTTTGAGTTGGTTTACATCGCATGTAATATTGGCGTGAAAATTATTCTAAGAATTACGAAAAGTTTTAATACTCCAGTTATTGGTTGAATTGTTATTTTTACTCCAAACACCAGCATATATGGGAGACTTCGGTTTCAGACATAGATGGTCAAGTTAAAGAGGTGACATACAACCAAATTGACAATTTAGTTGGCGAAACGTGAGTCGATATTTGAATTTAAGTTCTTCGGAGTCAATATTACTGTTACATGATAACTAAGTTTAATTTCCAAAGATTGTGAACAAAATAATTTTGTAACTGTATGATTTTTATTTTTAATAATAAGTTTATGAAAAAAAATCAAAAATCTATCGTGTTTTTGGAAGAAAGTTTACTAATTGTTATACCAAATTGTAAAACATACCTTCATTTTGTAAATTTGGAAAGCACTTCACAATGTTTTGATGTATTGTAGAGAACTGATGTTTTGTTATGAATTTAATACGATATTTATACAAAATCTTAAAAAAAAGTTATTTATCCCCATTCTGTAAAGTAATCTGTATAAAACTAAATGCTACTGTTGCAAGTTTAAATTGATATGTAAAAATACTACAGTCGTTACGAAATTTACCTAGACACATCAAATGCATTATAATTATTTGTAATTAAAAACGTTATTTTATTTGTTATGAAATTTAATTATAACAATTGAACTCGATTTTATTTACTTTAATCTTTATCTCCAGTAAAAATTTAAATTTTATCGAGGTATTCAGTGGCTCAAAAATGTTTTCTCTTAATTTGCATTCCGCATTAGTTGACGGTTGTTTCAACAAGCTAGATGTTTACTGAGTAGAAAAAAATGACAGTCGATTGTGTTGCAATTGACCAATCAGATTACAGCATCATTATTTCGTAACTCTTGACTGTGTTTTGTGTTTAATAATACTTTTTCTTACATCCACTGTAGACGCGATTTTGGAAAATTAATTTCCAGTGGGTCTGTGTTAGAAAATTATTTATACTGTGTTCTTTACCTACGTGTCGGCACTTCGAGATTTTTTTTTATTTTTCGGTACACACTTGCTAAATTCGTGCATACAGTTATATGTTTTTTTAAATTTTTTTTGTGTGCTGTATCGTTGCTTTGGAAACGTTGGGTTTCAGTTTTTGACGTCTTTAGCTAAAAAACTATATAAACAGGTTAGTCCAGCAAAATCGATGGTTTGAGTTGGAGCCTCCTCCACGCCGAATATGTCGAAATAACAAGATCATAAAAATTATTAATAACCAGCTGATTTTTTGTATGCCGCTTACTAAATATTAGTATAATTGAATGGCCACAACGTCCTACAAATGTAGTGGTAGGTTTTCCTAGTCCTAAATGAATTAATCCATTTTTTTCAAATACTATAATATTTGTACAGGTATAATCGAATTTTAATTTTCTGTATTTAAATAATTGATAGTTTACCAGCTTTATTTAAAATCCTCTATAGCAGTGAATATTAAGCGATTAATATAACGAATTGAAACAATAATTAATAAAAATGATTGTTCAATTAAAGTAAATATTTAATTGCAATTGTTTTGTAATGTTTATAAAAATGCAGACAATTCTTATTAAAAATAATATAGTACTTGTGACATACATTATGATTATTATGCAGACGAATTAAACAATGCTAATTTAAGCCATCTAATACCGCTAATATGACTCGACAAAGTTTGAACGGTATTCCACAGCAAAGAAATGTTAACTGAATACTGAAGCCCCGTATATTTTGACTGGTTCTTCGTAGCTTTTTTACATTTTGAGTTTTTGATCAGTTATTTTTATTTTGTTTTTTTTACCGAAACATTTAAGCCACGACATATGAAAACATTCCGATTCTAATACGATGGCAGATTCGTATAAACTCAAAAAATGTTAGCAGACGAACAAGGACGGTAATATAGTATCTTATGTGGCATTTCACTGAGTCACGAAGTTTTGGTGGGCATCAGTGAAGATATTTTACATAAAATTGAAAAATTAAAGTCATGATCGGCATTCGTATAACACGAATTATTAGCTCAGACGAATGAAATGAGAATTGGATAATCAAGGTTTAACTGTATTAGACAGTAGTCGATGTTGTTTTAATCCGCATTGTACGTGTTACGCTATTTATAAGTAAAAAAGTGTATTTTCCGTTAACAGTGTATTACACCGCAAGGGTAGGATCGTTTCAACTTTCTGGTCGTGTGATGTATACTATTTTTCTTTATACACGGTCGAAAGTAGGTACGTACTTTCGTATTAGTGTGAACGAGAAAACTGTTTCGGCCCGTTATTACAGATCGCGTGCGAGTAATTCCAGCAGTGCATAAATGTTAGGCTTTCTTCTTCGAAGCCGAAGTAACCAGGTAAAAAGAAAATATGTTTTCTTATAATTTATTTAGTAAAACAATGGGTGCTTGTCTTTAGAACACCATTCATTTTTTATAATTCATTTTAATTAATTATTATTTAATGTGACATTTTTAAAACCTTGAATTATTCAACATTTTTCGGTTTATCAAATTAGTTCGACTACGTTTAAAGGTGCCTTAAAAATAATGTTTTGTCTCACTGGATTACACACCAGCTCAATAATTTTCTTAACATATTTCAGAAAAACACAATAAACACATAC
This sequence comes from Venustoraphidia nigricollis, assembly GCA_034508555.1. Lineage (NCBI taxonomy): Eukaryota > Metazoa > Arthropoda > Insecta > Raphidioptera > Raphidiidae > Venustoraphidia > Venustoraphidia nigricollis. The sequence goes on from JAVRKA010000013.1 coordinate 675,714, forward strand.
TTTGTAAGTTATACTTATTTTATAAGATATAAGTTTTAATTTCTACAAGCTGCAGAACGGCTATTTAATTGTTAAACATTCATTGTTACAATGCTAAATCAGAAAAATGATGTACTTAGGTTGGATTAATAATGAAAAAATGACCGAGCTGGGTAGAGTAGTGGTACAGCACTAGACTCGCATTCGGGAGGTATGGGTTCGATTCCCGGCAGGGGCAGATGTGGCTGGGACTTTTTCCTACTGCCTCTCGCCGAGAAACGGTAATTCCTGTACCGGCCATCTTGATTGAGGTTTTCCATGGTTTCCCTCAATTAATTCCAGATAAATATCGAGATGGTTCCTTATTTGAGGCCATGGCCAATTACCTATCAAACTCCTAGTTCAAAAATTACCTACCTTATCCTAATTTCCTATAATTCCTTCATTCGCCCATTGCTATTATATAAGTTGAAGTTTTAAAAAATGTAGAAAATAACGGGAGGTGGTAAATGGAAAATAGTAATGGTGCGAATGGCGTCTGTTATGACATAAAGTCGAGAAACGGACGTTAAACGCATTATTATTATTATTATTATTATTATTATTATTATTATTATTATTAATAATGAAAAAATGGAAATTTACCTATACATTCATAACTCTCGCTATTGAGATGATTCATGTCTAGCGGTACCTAGCTAAAATAATCAGCTCTCGTATGTAGTGAATTTAATGTTACAAATTGCTTTATTATGAAGAATTGATTGTTTAGATATCGCACCGTAGAGTAACTGATAACTCATTCCGCCGCGAAAGTGGAAAGATTCGGGTTTGAATTCCGACGGTGTTGGTGGATAAAAGCAATTTTTCTGATTTAGCATTGTAACAATGAATGTTTAATAATTATACTTATTTTATTTACTGTAGAACTTCTAGGTTAAATTTTTCTACAGTAGAAGTTTGCAGAAAGTTGTAGAAATAACTGCTTTATAAATATTCAACATAATAATAATAATGACTCTAAAAAAAGGAAAAAAAATTACAAAATATAATCGAGTGTTCGTGAGACTAGCGCAAAATAAGATACAAGTAAGGTTGTCGGTAGAAATTATTTCAAGAGAAAAAATCAACTTACGAAAATAATACCGTATCTACAAACTTTCTCTCAATAAAGATACAAAATAAGGAATATTAAGTTATTGTTTTAGATAAATGACCTACTTGCTGTAGTATTTAGGCTCTAAAACTCTAAAGCTGTTTGTAAGGAAAATATTTTTCGGGCACCTATGAAAATAACTTTAGGAGTATCCTAATGGAAGGTTAAAATTAGAGTTATACAAAAAAATAAAATAAATTGTTTTTTTATTCGTAAATGTTGTATATAAATATTATACAATATTCCTAACAGAAAATATGGATCTTTAAATATACAATATGAAATGTTAAATAAAATGTTATAATGGTACTTAAAATAATGTACAAAATATTTATATATTATGGCTAAATAAATTTGTCTGAATACATAATATTCGTAAAAAAATATACAAATTAGGTACATAATATTAAAATCGAATAGGTTTCAGTTTCTCGATGTAACAAAGCTAACAACATAAAAAATTAACCAATCACAAAATTTTGACGAGTGAAAATAAAAAAAAAATCGAAACATAAAATTTAAAACGTTACTGACTTCGTTACTTCGAGGACTGTAATTTCTATAAATAAATATCGTAATTCATAATCGATCAACAGTAGTAATGCGCAATTGTTTTTTTATGGTTTTACATTCATTTTTAATATCAATTAACACGTTAACTTTACTATTGGAAGTAATTATAAAAAAACAAAAAGATTTAAGTATTTTGAAGATGAAAATTATTTCTCGCTTCTGAAGACCAAATAATTTAATGAATTATTAGTGCTTTGAATCAAAAAATAGTTTTTGTATACTTTTTATTTTATGGCACTAAACGTTTAATGATCATGAGATCTTTCATAAAATAGTCAAACCTAACTGAGTTTTGATATTCACTTCATAAATTACTGGCCACTAAAATGCAATCAATTAGCAAACGTGTTAAAAATATGCAAAATTATTTTCGTATTTATATAAAAATATTTTGTTTTAAATAAATGAAAAATGATCTCTTAAAAAGTGATAGTTCAAGGCATAAATATATTGTTTGGTTCCATTTCTTTTAAAAAATAATAAAAAAATTGTATATGGAAATTGAAAATGCATGAAAAATTACCAAATAATTCTCGGCATTTGTTAGTTTTATATAAATACCTAAATTAGTCGGTCCCAATTTTTAATTTTGTTTTACATAAAATAGTAGAAAGTAGGTAAACAATATGTACAAAAAAAAAAAAAAAGAAATAAAACAAAATGACAAAAGAACAATAGAATACACAAAAGCAAATTAACTAATACTCCGTTTTACATGCTGGTACTAAGTAAGTAAAATTAATAAATTGGAAACAATAAATTTAGGCATTCTAGGTCAGAATTGATACTGATTCAAGTGTACGTGTGTTAATGTTGATATTGATCTATTGAATATGTTGATCAATATCAATAATTACAGAATTGCTGCCTTAGACGAGGTATAATTATTCCAAAAATTATTCGAATCTTTCACGCTTTCTATTCTATGACCAACAATTTTCATTTTTAGTTTTCGTGATTTCAATATAATTTTTATATTTAATAACTGTTTGAAAAACACTTATTATGCAGATAACACAGTTATAATGATCACGACGTGATTTATTTGAAATTACTCATTGCTCCAAAGAAAATGTTGTATTATTTTGAATTGACTCTTTTCCAACAAATCCATTAAATTTAAATCTTCCAAATGTCGTGAAAATAATGAAACCTCTATTATTTTTTGACCCTAACAACAGTTTGTTAACACAATATGTTTAAAAGGTATGGAATCAAAAATAAGATCTACCTATGTTTTGATTTAGTAGTTGTAACCGCCATTTTGACTGTATCCGCCATTTTGATTGTAGCCTCCGCCGTTTCTTCCACTGGAATATCCTCCGCGAGAACCACTGGCTGGATAACCTTCCTCATAGGTAATTGTTGGTTTGTAGCCTTCTTCGTCGGCTTCGTAATCTACGATCTGTTTGCGACCGTCTGGGAGGACGACGTAATAACGTCCTCGAGTTTGTTCACCTTGACGCTCTTCCTGATGACCGAAATCGTTACCCGATGCAGCATCGTTGACCATGTATTCGAATTGATAGTTGGCTGGCTCCTAAATAAAAATAACCGTTTTCAGAAATCGATCGTTTGAATAATTTCGTATTTAAAGAAAATTAAGAGAACTGTGGTTAGAAACTGTAAAAAAAACTACAATTTAATTACTTCGTAAGTCTAGTTTTTCCTGAAGATGGAACTCCAATAATAAATTGGTTGTAGTTAAGAAGTGACAATTGCAGCTTTAGTCCACGAATTGGTGAAGATTTCACATGGGTTCCCATGTATTAATAAAAATAATACACAAAAATTTGAATTAATTTTATTAAATTCAGATAACAGGTCTGTTAACCAGCTCGTATCTATGTTTCAAATTTTGTCTTTTTTTGAGAAATTTGTAGTTTTATTTTATATAGAATAAAATGTAACAAACATTTTTATGGAAATGCCTGTTTTCCATTTTATTCCCGAAAAATCAGAGCACCTATAAGAAAACGAAAAGAACTGGTCAAGTGCGAGCCGAGCTAGAGAGTTAAGATTTTTGTTTAGATTTTCGTGTAAGCTATAAGTGAGGCTCTATATTCCCTATTTTTTTTGAATTTTAGTAGTTTCAGAGCTAATCGAGATGGAATGTTCGATTTTCATATATTTTCTTTAATATCATTTAAACTAAGCATTTTCAAATTATAAGATCATATTATTCAAAAAAAAGAAAAAAAAATTTCATTAACCAGCCTTTTCATTTGATATGTCACACGGCACTTGGAAAAAAAATATTTTTTTTTAATTTATTAAATTGGCCTCCAAAATTAAACTTCAAAATCGGAATACTTTATTTTTACGCTATCGTACGTTCGTGTTTGGGTCACCTAACTCCATATACGAGTATGTACCAAATTTCAACTTTTTTCGTCCAATATATTCGGAGAAAATATGCTGTGACAGACAGAGAGACATAAGGGTTCCGCTTTTCATTGGATGTTCGGAACCCTAAAAACAGACATAGCCGTTACTATTTTTTTATTAATGTGTATTACTGTATTGATTCTGTAACTATTAATTTAAATATTTAATTAAAAAACTCATAATAATCGATTGTAATTTGATAGCAAGAACTACAGAAATCAACAAGATTTATTGGCACGAATTCTATAATTAAATTAAGAGGAACAGTTGAGCGACGCACCTTAATTGTTTTATTTGATAACACCTACATACACGATTTTTTGCACTTATAGTTGTGCTCTTGTACGCAGATAAAATGATAATAATTATATCGTAAACTTGTTGCATAACCTCTTGTTAATAATAAATTACATATATTGGATCGTAAGCAACATTAAAAGATGCATACATTATTATAGATATCTTACCTTTAGTGTTCATAATAAATTAAAGATAAAAATACCTTAGAGACGGGCCCATTGAATTTTAGAAGTGTTTTATTATGCATATATTAACTCCTATTCCTTAAAGCGATTTGAATTATGTGGTCATTTTGACATTTTAACAATATTGCAACCCTATAAACTCATTTACCTTTTATGTAGATATTTTGCACGTGTGTAAAATACATGATATAACAATTTATTTATGAATTTATTAGCTCTTACTCGCGGTTTCGCTTGAGTTATGTTCCATTTGACGGAAACCTCATCTTAACCCGAACGTAACTGGATAAAAATTACCATAATACTAGCGGTACCTGTGCGAATAATTCACACTAAAATTCGTTTCTAATTTCTCACACTCTTTATAACTTTCTTCTTTTTGTTGTATTACATTACGAAGCTCATTGACGCTTCAAGAAAATATTTTTCTAAAACTGTCGTATAGACGTGCAAGTATCGAAAACGGTGAGCTGAAGCGCCACTTATGAAAAGTATTGATACATACGTGAGTTGATTTGAAATTGAACAAAAGAGTTACCGACCGTCAATCATATTGACGTTGTTTCAAACTCAAAGCCGTCAGATGGCAGCATTGCTGTATTGTGTCTTAATGTATATCTATATATATAATTTTAATAATTAATAAATTTACAAAAACAAAAGCAATAATATATTTTTTAGTTGTTGATGTCGGTAGAGCAAGCAATTATCTATAAGATGATATAAAATTTATGTGGAGCAATTGTGTGGTTTTTCGAAAAAGGGAGGAAAACATCTTAACCTTAACGTATTAATATATATGATATTTTAAGTTTGAGTACAGACAAATAGACAACAATTTTGAAACATGTTCTCTCGTCTAAGTTCTCTAAAATACCCAGGGGCGTAGCTACCGCCGTATCTACCGTATCAATTATACGGGGCCCCCGGGCCATGGGGGTCCGCAACGTGCGTAAGCAAAAATTAATAAAAACTTCCCAATTTTTTTTTTTATTTCAGGAATGACAAAAGTCAAAAAAGCAATTTCTTTTTTTCCCCCGTAAAGCGTGCGTTCAAAAGTTGGCAACACCCTACATCGGTTATCGCGGACTGCGGGATTTACCCGTTTAAGTCATTTACTTCAACGGGGGAAGGGCCCCCAAACTAACTTTTATACGGGGCCCCGCCAAGGCACGCTACGCTTCTGAAAATACCGCAAACAAACCGGAGTCTTTTTAATATATGACAAAGCTTGTAGAACATAAAGCCTTTTTTTTAAATTACCACAGTTTAAAATTTTTCGGAAATAAATTCAGTAAATAGTAACAGAATTTTCTAGAAATTATGACGAAAATTGATGTTTTTTTAAATTTATTATTTGATAACCGTTTTAAAATATGATAAATCTGTAAAAAATACATTCATTCCTTAACATCCCCTTAGAAGTAGAAGGACCACACGAGAACCTGACAACATGTGTTTTCTCAGGGAATCGTATCACAAAACAGTTTACGGTTCTCATATTTTGCATACAGAAATACCCCTAGCGCATGCACTAACCATTAATATTACTCAAAAAACTAACATCAATTTTAAAGATCTCATTTGATAGATCCCTATGGGACGTAAAAAGTTTCTTCCATGGGACATTTTCGTACATGTTTGAAAATTTTTATCTAGCTATAATAACCGTATATTTAACGCGCTGTGGTCTAGAGAAAAATAGACAATTTTTTCTCAAATCCAGAATGCCCCAAAAAATTGTAATCATGAAAATAACTTGATTGAAAATTGGGTTCGTTATGTATCTCCTACAAAATTTCACGTGAATTAATACAAGAAAGTGTTATCTTACGGACTGATCATCATATCCTCCATTGTTCCTTCCGTAGTTGTAGCCTCCATTGCCAGCACCGTTACCATTTGGTGGCAAGTATTGGTTTGAAGGTCCTCCTTGACTATATCCACCAGCACTTGGTGCATTGTAGGCGCTGTTGGGTCTTATTACTGCAGATGTGAGTCCGCTGTTCGGGGCACCATATTGCGATGACGGACGACTTCCGCTGCGACCGCCGAATCCACTGGAGCGTCCTCCGAAACCGCTGGACGATCCTCCGAAACCACCGGACGTTCTTCCGCTAGATCTGCCACCGAATGAACCAGATCTGCCGCCAAAACCACTGGAAGGTGCACCATAAGACGAGGACGGGGCTGAAGCGCGTCCACCGAATGCCGATGGAGCGCCATACTGCGATGATGGAGCGCCTCCGTTGAAAGACGGAGCGCCGTACTGGGATGATGGGGCTCCGCTATTGAACGACGGAGCACCGTACTGGGATGATGGGGCTCCACTATTGAAAGACGGGGCGCCATATTGAGATGATGGGGCACCGTATTGCGAGGATGGGGAAAAAGAGTCTTGGTTTGAATAGCCACTGTTTGCAGGAAGGTACTGGTTGCTAGGTACGGGAGGTTCGGCTACTGCTATTGAAAGCAGGATACTAAGAATTACCAAAGATATCTGCGGAACAAAAATTTTGTTGAAAATTCAAAATAACGTTAGCAAAAGAAATTTCCTGTCAGTTTTGTTTTCACTATTGATGGACAATTTCTCTGAAATATACGATTTTGTTCAAAAACATTCATTATAAATTCATATGTTAAAAACTATTGTTATTAGGACTCATTTAACTGTTGCACGTAAAAATCCACTAACAATGTATTGTCAGTTATTGATAGAGACTGTTCGTATTAACAACAAAACTTTGGCCTAGTTATTTATATGAAAACAATAAACAATCTTGGAAACTTAATAAAGATATGTGAAGACTGTGAAGTATAGAAAATAAAGGGCCTTTTAAATGTTGTAAATATAATTTAAATCAGCAATGAGAACATGATTCAAATGACGCTAAAAGTTAAAAAACTGGAGTTAGTGTTTTAGGAAAGCTTTATTCAACTTTTCTAAATTAATAATTCTGTCCCCTGATATACATTTCTGTCTCAATCGTTTTTCAATGATTTCATAAAAAGAAAAAAGAAAATGAATTAAAAAAATGAAAGACTTTTCAAAAGCACCTCAATAAATCTTAAGTCAACAGTAAAAATTCGATCTAAATCAATTTCGGATAGTATCACTAATTTAAAAAATCAAAAACTGGAGTCATTAAACGCTTTAGCTGTTCTATCAAAGCTTTTAAATTTCTCTTCACTATTACCAACGTCTGTCTCAAAAAAAGTACTAGCTTGTATTCACTCGATTTTATAAAAAGAAAAATTATCATTTCGATTTTTCTCTTATAGGCTATCACATACCTACCTTCATTTTGATAACGTAAATTTGAACACACTAAAGCAAATAATTTAATAACCGCAGCCAACTATTTTGAGTACAAAAAATGTATTTTTGCAATATTCAAAACGAAACACTTTGATTTTGTGATGATTGAGTCTAGAACTCGGTTTGTTTATATATGAAAATTGTCTGATCGCATCTTCCCCACCCCCACATTTTTTGTTACATATAATCATGATCTAGTGCAATATGGTCAAAAAAATATGCTCGGCTTGCACAACCGCGGTACAGTCTCATCCCCGACACATCACATCTCTACGGATAATTGTCTATTAGGATGTGAAACATACGTCTGCAATAATATCATTTTTACAAAGACGATTGTAGTACAAGTCTACACACCTAATTCGTCTAAAATTTTATCCAGTCTAAGCTATAATGCCAACGATAAATCCAAGGATGTTTCAGCTTAGACTGTGAGTGAACAGGCGAAGTGCCTCATTTTCGTTACTAGTATATAGTTTAAGTAAATACATGCTTCTGCTATATTATAGGTAAAACAGTTTAATATGTGGGGTACTTGATTACTGAAGGTACTGAAGTTAAAGATGACGGCTGGTTTCTAAATTTTAACAATGCTTAGCGCTTACTGTTTCACAAGATACCAACAATATTAATATGTTATGTATTTTCTAAATTAAAGTAAGATTTATTTTGAAATTCCTGCAAAACGAATAGTAGTGAAATTTAGCTACAGTGAAAATCAAAAAGCCTAAACTGAGATAGACTTGTTACATTTTTGATAATGGTTCATTTTCGATATTGAGTCTCAGTTTACTGTGTTCGTTATAATGTAATTTAATTATACAAAGTACAGTGTAAACTCTTTATAACATTATTCTTTATAACGATAAACTCTCTATAACATAGAAAAGACCACAATTTGGTTGGTTTACCTTAAAACCCATACATTGATGCACTCTTTATAGCGCAGCAGCCATTCACTATTACGAAGAAATGTGTTCATATTTAGACACAGAAAATCGTCATTGTCGGTGTTATTGGTTATGTTATCTTATCAGGTTACAAAAGACGCCGACTAAACCTTTGAGGCCCCGAAACGTCAGGCAAAGTTAACTGACTATAAGTATGTATTAATTTTATCAAAAACATACATATTAAAGATTATTGTTAATTTGGTTGTTTTTCTTTCTTCACTCCATATAACGGCAACTCTCTATAACGATAAATATGCTCGGTCCCTTGAGTTTCGTTATAAAGAGTTTATACTGTATATAATTTATCCGAAATTTTTAAATTCGTATTTATTTAATGTGGGTTTTGCCTGTAACATGCGATTAGAATAAATTGACTATAGCTCCCGAACGTCATTAAAAAATATGTGATTAATTTTTTTCCCACGTTAATAAAGAAACTGATGTTGCTAATTTAATTTGCAGGTATACTCTTTACAGGAGTTTTTCAACTAGATCGTAAAGATCAGGATGGGTAAATGAGTTGATAATTTCTTTAACTCGACTAGAGACATTTTTATTATATACAAGTAGTGAAAGTAACAAAATATTGTGAGGGTGCCAATCTTATTAAATTATATTGGTTTTTTATCTAATGGAACGAGGGATGTCGAATATCCATATAGGTAACTACCACTATAATTATAGAATAATCACTGTAAAAAGAATTATTACATTTTCTCTAAAATATTATATTTATTATGGTATAAAATGCAGTTACTGGACATTTTTATTTTTTAATATACACGATTCTGTGCTTAAGGTAGTTGTCGTGGTTAAGGCACACCGTCAGAAAATTCTTAATTTTTGTATACTTATTAAGGACATGATAATACAATTACCCTGAAAATTTGAAGTCGATCGACCGTATATAATCCGACATAAATTCAATTAAAAATTGGATAATTAACATTGATTGTATAGGTATATGATCTCTGTAGTTCTGAACCAGTTTCTTATTTATAAAAAAAGAACTAACTGTCAGAAACTTTTCAAAAACTGACAGTCTTTCAATGCATTTGTTATGAGTTTAAAAAAAATAAGAAAAATTTTTGATCGTCTAATTATTTATAAATAACGGTTTAAAGTTCAACAATTTATAGAAAAGTATACACTATACCTGCATATATGAATACTGTATGGGTTACGTTTCCACGGGTACAGTCTTGCGTACAAATTATGGATCACTTAGCTACAAGCTAGTATACTTTTGTAGCGCGTATAATCTATAAGTTTTTGACAATATTGTACCACGACAACTACCTTAACTGAGTAATTAGCTGCATTCGATTTCTTCTATAATACAGATACATTATTATAGTTCGTAAATTGAAAATTAAGTTCACAAACAACCTGACTAAATTCCCTTTTGTAGATACCGTTACTCGAATAATTGTATTTCGTTTTATTCTTCTATGTACTAAAACTCAACATTATTGAAAAACAACATTTCAATATACTGGACTTTCATTTCATAAACGTTTTTTTCGTCCTACGCCTATTCTATTTTGTCTGAAATTTTTGTTTATCTAATCAACGCACCACAACAGTCGCTTCATGTTGCATAATCATGATTCTACTTTTATCTAGTGACGTCACTGCACTATTAATACAGAAGTAAAAATGATATAATTGTAAAAAAAAATTCACTGACCATCCGGATCAAACGTACGACTTGTAGGGTACGATGTAGCAACTCTACCTAGCCGCCACCTTATCTTAATGGTCTATAACCGATTTTTATAGATTACAGTATGTATTTTCAATCTCATGAATCGATTTCACCATAGCGTGCCAAAAGAAGTTTTACTTAAAAAAATTCAAATTGAAATTTTGGTCGTGGATACAGCGTTACTTTACTGCGTCTGTGCGCTCGATATTCGTTGATGTATAGAATCCAGCGAGGTTAAAAGGATGATGATAGGTCTTGTAGAGGTACATGGATGGATTGCAGTGTGAATCTGCTCGCATTACATACAATCTACGTTCACTTTCAATGTAACCTTACTACATGTTTCGGTTTAAGTTACTTACATATTATGTACAATACTTGTGCATGTTTTGTATATAACCAATAATGCATGCATTTATGTATGTAGAGTACGTACTTACTACTTGAATATGGAGTATCAATGTATGAGAATTACATAATATTATGTACCTATATACAGTAAATATGTAACTAGTACTTAAATTTTTATACAGACTGTCTTTGAAATGTAATAAAAATGTATTTGTTAAATACCGAATCAGTGTTGTCACCAGATTTCCAATTAATAATGACGTTATGAACTTTGACAAATTAATCATTTTGTTTTGACTGCAATGTTCATTAATTGACATGATATCCTTCAAGCGAAAAATGTAATGGGTTTCTGTCAAACTTATCTGTTTTTGACCTTTCTGGTAGTATATACTCTTAACTTATTTTTCGAACTTAAAATTGTAGTGTATCTCGCCAAGTCCAAATATTTTCATCCAATGAGGTATATCAAAGACCTAAACAAGAGTTTATTATATATTTTTAATTTCGGAGTCCTTATACTGAATTGCACAAAGCATTGTCTGAAAATCTGATTTGGCAATGATCTTAGATTGTGGCCACACATATTTTTCCATAAGAAAAGCATTGTAGAATTTCAAATCGACCCTGCTCGAAAAATAATCCATCGATTGAGACGATATCTTTTTTTACTGTGTATATATGTACTCACCATCATTTTTTGTACAATTTCCATTTCGAAACAACATTTTTCTAAGCATATTCATCAAAATTTAGCTACAATAGCGAACTTTTTCTATATAGAGCAATCATCTGTTTTTTTTTGTGAGTACAATGTAATGTTTTACTGACTGGGAGTTTCACAACGATATTAGAATGCTTCTGCTTGTGTAGAAACTGTAATTTTAGGATCACAAGTTAAAATCATTATCAAATCAGAATTGACTATTCCTGAAATACGTACTTTAAATTTAGGATGGCAGTATATACGTAGTCGAGAATTTTTTCCAGGTGGATTGTTCACAATGTTTGTTATAACAATAAAAAATTAGAGTTTAAAAAATTTGAAACAACACGCTTTCATGAAATGTAAAATAATTTTACAACAAAGCTTTACTGTAAAAAGCGTGGGGTACTTCTTCTTAAATTTTCATAATAGCTCTGCATTTAAAAGTAGCTAGTTAATGAAAAATTTATTACGGATATTAAGCACCCCACGCGTTTTACAGTAAAGTTAATTTTGTTGTCAAATTATTTTGCATTTTTTGGTTCATAGCGTGTTGTTTTGGTTTTTTTAAACTTTAATTTTAATTATAAAACACAATATTGTATTTGACTATAGGGCAGACAACGCAACGTACGTCACTGTACAGCGTGTTAGCTTGCTTGCTGTATTTTTTTTATCCTGAAGATCTTGCTCAGGATAATGGAACAAATTTATTAAATTATTGTATTGTCATGGGTTCTTGATAAATGTGCAAAGTTTCAGTTTAATCTGACGTTTTGAAATGGATGAATGTCGCGTTCAAAGATTCCTTTACAAGCAAAGAAACATACAAGTGAAGCTTATAAAAACCTGTTAAAAACAATAATTTATATTTCTCATAAATAGTACATCTTGTATATTCTTCTAGATTAATATACTCCACACCACCGTGCCTATCTACCTCGGAGAAAAAGAAGAATACCGACATGTCTGTCTGTACGTATTATGATCGATCTGGATTCTTGAAGTCGGGTTCTATTTTATTTGAATTTCATTTAAATTTCTGGCTAGCCTTTTGAAGTCTAACTTCTTATGCGAGCTCCAGTCGTTTAATCTTTGCGCTAAAATGCTAACAGTATTAGAATGACTTAGAGTTGGGTAATTCAGATCTGAACCGGTTCAAAGAGCCGACTCCGACAGAAGATCCGTGAGAGCCGACTCACTTTTTTTTGAGCCGACGGATCAACGAATACGCATAACTCAGTGAAACACTTAACACACAGAAGCACATTTTACACTTCTTGCTTTGATGCATCTGTCAGCTCAAATGACTCATGCATCACATGTTTGGCTATGCATTCTTGATTCTATACAGGTCGTGATATGATTGACTGAACTAGGTAACTCAGTGGCAGACTGCAGTAACATATTCAGAACTCGGCTCTTTTTGAACCGGTTCAGTGAGCCGGCTCACATACGGAATGCAGATGCAAAGATGCAGATCACTAAAAAGACCCGTTTTTCCCATCTCTAGCATGACTTAACTACAAAAAAGCGAGTCTCCCAGGTTGAGCTAGAAATAGGAACCCTCGACACACATTTTTGACGACTATTTGCCCTAACTCAAAATTTTTTTATTCGCAAAATATAAAATGTTGTTTGGCTCAGATGTTAAGTTACGTTCATATTATGTCGCCGTATGTCATTTGGTAAAGCCGAGAACAATGTGAACGTAGCCGTTGGCACGTGCCACAGTTGAATTTGTCAACTGGGCTTACCAATTGGCATAAAGTAGCGTAGCATGGACTCAGCTTAGGATAAAAATTAATGACAATATAACAATTAATTCCAGATAAATATCGAGATGGTTCCTTATTTGAGGTCATGGCCGATTATCTATCAAACTTCTAGTTCAAAAATTACCTACCTTGTCCTATTTTCCTATAATTTCTTCATTCGCCCATTGCTATTACATAAGTTGAAGTTTTAAAAAATGTAGAAAATTTCGGGAAGTCGTAAATAGAAAATAGTAATGGTGCGAACGGTGTCTGTTATGACATAAAGTCGAGAAACGGACGTTAAACGCATTATTAATTATTATTTAAGAAATATCAAAATTGCCCATAAATCTTAGATATAGTTTTAAAGCGGTGAAAATAAGTGCATATAATAATTTTGCTCCATATATTATATTGATTTGTGAGGCTGTACCCATATTATATAGATACAAAACGTCTGTTTATATGACATGAAGAATAAAATACACAAACTATTAAAATAAATATTACAGCATTCTAAGACTACATGTTTGGTTTCGTCTTTATGCAATATGAAAACTTCATCTAGTCTTGTTTTTGTACTTTGTTTCGTATTTAGGGGGAATATAATTTCATTTTTCTGTAATTCATTCAAAAATATATATTTTTTTTATTCTCAGGGATGGTTCGCTATTCTTCTAACATTTATTTGTGTCCTTCAGTTAACAGAAGCCAAATTCATTGCATGCATTTCAAATTAAACGCGAAAAAAACAAGGTGTTTTGAGATAGTTGACTTATAACCTCACCTTAAGCCGATAAAACAGAAGAATGCAAATACTTATAATTATGTAAATAATTTAAAATTTTTGAATAAAATTAATTCAAACTGAACACGAACATTTTACTGACGGCAAACTGTTAAATGCACGTACGATAAAGTTAACTTATTTTCAGACCACACAGTGGGATTTTTACTTTAAAAAAATTAATTAAAAAAAGACCTTATCCGTGCTTGCTGTAGGGTCAAGATGCATTATTATTAAACCGAAAAAAAACAGAATATACCTTAGGCTGATGAGTTCATAATGCGAATTATCTACAACATATACTTGATATAAGAAAATACCTGTATGCCTACATATACAGGCTGTTTTTAAGAAATGGAACATTTTTTTTAATAAGAAGAAGTTTTAACTACAAAACTATTGTATTATGATCAAAATTAAAGCAATATGTATGCAATATTTTGCCACGTCGAAATATTGTATCAAAATTCTATGAGCGTTTTCATTTAAAAAAAATTAGATTGAAAAAAATATATATAAATTTATGATTCTTCATAACAATTTCTTATTTCTTTGAAATATTAATTTTCAAATTTTGTTATCTTAATAAGTTGCGTAAAGGCTATTAGTTTTTTAGTTAGCTATAATGGTCAAATATTAAACCAAAAAGTTACTTGTATAAATTTTTAGAAAGCGCTTTGTAACCTTCAAATATATTATTTTGATATTTTTAGTTACGTCTTTTGGCTGCCATATTGGATTTTAAATAGCGTCGCCCATATCAAGGAGGTTGTAAAGAAGTAGATGATCCGCCATTTTGTGTTGGCCACCATTTTGGATTTTGAATGAAGTCACACTGCTGATTGGATTCTAAATACTTGTCATATCCTTTCATTTGTAAAGAAGAAATCAATCCGTCATTTTGTGGTGGCGGCCATATTGGATCTCCCATATATTCAATGACTATATTGTATTGTCTTCAGAACCAAAGATGTGTGCAAAATTTCAGCACAATCGGAAACCGGGAAGTGGGTCAAATTTAACTTGCAAGATTCGATTACAGACAGACGGACACCGGGACAAGTGATATTAAATAAAAGCTTGCAAATTATGTTCCAGCTTTATCGTAACCAACCTGAGTACAGCACACAATGCATTCATTCTAACGTACGCATTTTATTATAACTGTATTTTATGTAGCAAGGTCGTTCATATATTATAGGCAGTCTTAATATTGATCAATTGTGTAATCAGAACACATTGTGGAGATGATATCTTGACTGTCTAGATCAGAGGATGGTTACTTTTACCATAGCCATTCTTTTAAGTGCAATATTCTTCAGCGCTAAAGCTGCGAACACATTTCACTGTTATGTTTCAACGTAACGTTGCATGGATTAAGCTGCGGAGACATTTCTCTGTTGCGCTGTGGCAAAATCTGAGAGCAAGCGATTATTGCATTTCCACACAACACAACTATTGTACATACGGGTTTGATTCCATGCAAAAGATGCACAACGGAGAAATGTATTCGCAGGTTTGGGAGCATCTTTTGCTTGCAATCAATGGATCGCGTGCACATTTCTTTGTTATATTGTGCCTCAGTGTAGCGAATCCTTTGCTCCTATAGATGTTCCCCACAACACAATAGAAAAATGTGTTTACAGTAGAGATGGGAAAAACGGATCTTTTTAGTGATCTGCATCTTTGTATCTGGATCCCGTATGTGAGCCGGCTCACTGAACTGGTTCAAAAAGAGCCGAGTTCTGAATATGTTACTACAATCTGCCACTGAGTTACCTAGTTCAGTCAATCATATCGCGACCTGTATAGAATCAAGAATGCATAGCCAAACATGTGATGCATGAGTCATTTGAGCTGACAGATGCATCAAAGCAAGAACTGATACGTAAGTGTAAAATGTGCTTCTGTGTGTTAAGTGTTTCACTGAGTTATGCAAATCCGTTGGTCCGTCGGCTCAAAAAAAAGTGAGTCGGCTCTCACGGATCTTCTGTCGGAGTCGGCTCTTTGAACCGGTTCAGATCTAAGTTACCCAACACTAGTTTATAGCTTAACTTCAGGTACACACGGTAATATTCAATGACAGACAATTTTTAGTCGGCCGAATGTTTAGTTGTATGAGTGACTAGCGGCCCGGTCCGGCTTCGCACGGGTAGCACTAATTATCTAATTATCTATAGCCATAAAAGATACGATCAGTGTATTGTATTTGCGCGAATTCGATGGCTTTTAATTGCGAATGTTCAAAAATCGAAGAAAAATCAAAATTGCTAAAAACAAACATTCTGTTGTTCCACAGGATCACCCGCTGGGCTAGTCTGTAGATTGCCTGAAAATTTCATTAAAATCGGTCAGGACGTTTTGGAGTCCATAGGGAACTTATATACCCACATAAATTTTTATATAGATGGATAGACCAAGCTTTATGTTATCTATTGCAACTGTTCAATCGTCCGATTAGTTTGTGAATCGTTTTGTTGGGTCTCTGAACGCTGAGTTTCGATTGAATGATCTTATAATAATGAAAGTGCATAGGTACATAATAAATTAAGGTAATTAAATTGGCGTCGACCTCAAAGTTGTACTATTTTGTTCTTTTAGTCGGGTTTTTTTTAAGAAGGTTCAATTTTTTTACAAACGTTCCTGTAATATTAGTATATATGAACCGGAACAAATGATTTGCGCTATTAAATTCGGCGCGTCTTTGTACAACAAAACAAAAAGAATAAAGTGAATTCGCGGTGATGAAAACGCATTAATAAATTTTTGACGTTCCGACAGTAAATCAAGGTCATTCGTTTACACCTCGGGGCGGTCTTCTTGTGCAATCTCTTCACCTAGAAGCGTGGCTCGTCTCTGAGCCAGTATATACTTTATATTTGCTATAATACTTTATAATATGATGTTAATCGTTAGAATTATTGCTCTAATTATTTTCCAAATACGTGAAATATTACATATATGCATTAAACGTGTTACATGACTTAAAAAGTATTTATTTATTTGTGATTTTGTCGTGAAATGTCAGAATGTGAGTATTTAGTTCTCACTTTTATATATATACTTTCGTAAAAAAATAGAAATTTAAAGCAAACATAAAGGAAATTAACCTTTTAGGTACAGTGGGTAGGAAATATAAGGAAATATAAGGTTCCATTACTGTTGTCTCTGCCGTGTTTAATGTCAATCGCATGCAGTGTCGCGGGTAGCGACTAGTATTAAATATATATAGAACAGCCTTCAAGTTTAATAGGTATTGAGTTTTACCTGGATTTGAAAATGATTTATAAGAAGGATTGGTAGGTATCTAGCTTAGTCATTTATGGTACCACTACAATCATTATTACTTTATATTATTTTAGGATTAACTATGCAGGATACATTCTTGGTAATTCACGCACCCACTGGATGTTTGTTTTCTACAACATTTAATTAAATTATGACAACGCGTGACTATCCAGTCAATAATTCAATGTCAATCGATTCTTAATCATTGCAAACACATCAGTCATACTTTTGTTTCCTATTCGGTGTTCAATGGGGTCGTTCCACATATCAAAAAGCTTAATAATTTAGAACAGTACATATTATTCTCATACAGAGACAAATAATAAAAGTAGATTTTTTCGTTTTTATATCCTTCTTAAATGCAAACAGGAATTACAATGTACAATGTACAGATACAATGTATATTTTAAACGCTGAGGATAAATCGCCGTATAAATGGCGTAGACGACTAGTCACACTTCTTTAGTTATGTATATGTTGTAGGATACCTAATTGAAATAATAGGATCTTCGCGAAAATCCTAGGACGATTGGAAAAAAACGGATTCCGATTTTTTGCAATCGTCCTAGGTTTTTCGCGAAGATCTGACGATTTCGATTATCCTACGTCCTAATATATAATTTAACTTTATCAGAGATTATTTTCAATTTAACAGAAAAGTAGACGTGGCACAGCAGATCATACACTGACCTAATGTAATATTATTTTTACAAGCTTTTATTCACCTTCGCATGTTTGTCAGTCAGTCAGTTTGGGCCAAATCTTGCAATCAAAATTTCGACTAGTTCTAATTAAGCTAGAGAGAATTTTGCACACGTGTATATAAATGTCCGATGACAATGCAATGTAGTATTCGGTTGGTGGACGCCCCCAGGTGGCGGATTATCTGTTTCTTTACAACTCCCTTAACATGGAATATGGATATCAAATGAAAAAGCTTAACGAGTAGAATCCGGCAAGCTTTTTGAAGTCATTAGGAGAAATGGATAGGTTAAGATGTAACTAAAATTTTGAAAATAGAATGTTTGTTTTTATTGCAATGTACTAAAATAGAAAAAAGTAATTTTTAATAATTTAGGTTCATAATTACAAACACCTGTTTTCTTAGCACAATGCAATAAAAACATGTCTTTAAAAAGTTTTTTTTCTAATATTTTTAACGGTTATTTACGTGTTTAAAATTACACTTTCGATGAGATTTTTTCATTTTGGAAAACTTTCGAAAAATTCTGAAAGGAAAATGTTTTACAATCATAAAGTCCAACCCTCAAAAAACAAAAAAATAAAAGAATGGGACGACTTCATTGTTACAATTGTTAGGTTTTGTGCAGCCTACGTGGATAATGGATTATGAATTTTCTAAGTATGCACTAGTGCTAGACCTTCACATTCATAATTCGTGGGTACACAATATTTGTTAA
Source organism: Venustoraphidia nigricollis (assembly GCA_034508555.1). Taxonomy (NCBI): domain Eukaryota; kingdom Metazoa; phylum Arthropoda; class Insecta; order Raphidioptera; family Raphidiidae; genus Venustoraphidia; species Venustoraphidia nigricollis. The sequence goes on from JAVRKA010000013.1 coordinate 694,585, forward strand.
AACAATTGTAATAATTGACTTTACAAGTTTGTACATACAAAATTAATTTAATTACTTCACTTGATTACTTCCTGACAATTATTTTTCATTTGCAATTAGATGAGGTCTAGATTAATTGTCTCTGCTCGCCTATAAGGTATCACTTTATTTATTTTTTTTAATAATATGATGATCTTGTTGTATGTGTTCGTCGTATTATTGAAATATGAATACAAGTTGTTCAGCGCTATGAATATTTGAATGCCTGAAAGTTTTAGGCGTCGAAAGCGACGGGAGGCTAGATTTTGAAACGAAGCTTTCTTAGCCTCGTTGAGCGCTCGACTGCAGCTGGGGAGTAAACCGAGAAAAAACGTCACCATTACCGCCATGACTAAAAAAACCGACTGGTGTCAGTTTGGGTTTATATATGAGTGCTAAGCTAATAATTCCCATAAATATTGGAATGCTAACTACATTCTTAAGGAATATAATCTTCATTCTCTCAGATAATTGCATGATATGACCCAATTTAGATTAATTGTTTCGTAATTTAAAATCGGGACTATTGTTGAAGGACCTCATATTACTTAAAAATTCTTTCTTTCAGCACTGATTGATGATTATTGAATAGTTTATTAAATTAGATCAGTTTTGCAGTCGCTGTCAAAACTTCTGTAAATTCATTTTACATTATTTATTGACGTAACAGGAAATACATTATTATATTGTGATAGTAAAATTTGTTTGCAATATTTAATTAATTATAAACTTATAATAGTAAGTTTGAAATGCTTTAATTTACAAATACAATACATGTGTCGATAATTGTAATTTATTCAATCAAGGCTGGATGACTCAAACGTTATCAGAAGATAATTAATAAAAAATATTAAAACTAGAACACGTACCTATCTCTTATTTGTTTTATTTTTCCTGGTAAAAGACAATAACGGCAAATGGAATCTTGATGCGCTGTATTTGTCAAGGTTTGTTCTTAATTATGTATTTGCAACCTTAATGAACAAAATAAATTCTTTCTTGTAAAATTAATTATCATGTGCTCCAATTTTTATCGTAAGATGTATTTTCAATTGATTAATTTTATTGTATATTGATTTGTTTACCTTGGATAAAAGCATATCAATAATCTTTAGTCATAATAGATAGTATATCTCGTGTTTTGGTATTTAAAACGAAAGACAGCGAGTTCTAATAGTCACACGAGCCATAATACCATTACGCATGATTCTTCGTACGTATACCTCCCACAATATAGTTGATTTTTATTTCATTTTTAAAACAGACCAACAGTAATTTACTATGAAATATATAGCGCGACCAGTTTTGTTTTACATTACTGTTTGGTAACATCAATAAATTTCCAGTGTATCATTTTGCAGTATCTCTTATAATTTAGCTAGTGTACAACAATTTATCATAAATGAGAAGACACTTCCAAAATTAAATAATTTTAAGAAAAATTCCATTACAAAAACATATATTTATAAATGAGAAGCTTTCGTAATATTTGCATCATCAGATCTTAATTTTTTTCCTTCAATTTTAGGTGAATAGTTGATAACCTAAAAATTGGGGGAAAAAAATTACGATCTGATGATGCAAATATTCCGAGAGTTACGCATCTATAAATATCTGTATTTATAATGAAACTTTTTCTAAAATTTAAGTTTGCAATTTATTATTCCAAAACGTTTTACCGTACCCATTGAAGATTACAACAATTTAGCTCAAAACTTGCGTTACCCGAGCAAAGCCGGACTGGAAAGCCAGATATTTATAAAGCGACAGAGAGAGATTATAGATTATAAACGCTGGACAACTGAGGTCAATAGCGTTTATCTAATAGAAATAAATTTAAAAAAAACCCGGATCGCAGTGCCAAAACCCGGCCGACAGTATAGTGTATTTGCTTATACAGGCAGTGTGGCTTTATTATGCCAACTTAAGTTGGTTTTTCGGGCAAAATAAAAAATTTGACTCCTTAATACACCCCTTAAAAGAACATTTTTTTCTCAGTTGTAATATTATTATCAATCAAATCTCTATACTAAATTATATAGACTTTTCAGCAAATAATTCACTATCTGCAAACTAGTGTTTTCCTAAAATTTGTAAATCCGGTCCTGTCGGGCCGATTTTATTAAAATTTTAGGAGCACTTTTTAATTGCTATTAAAGGGTTAAATTTCAATTTTGAAAGGATTCTGAGAATTTTTTAGGTATTTTTGGGCCCAAAAACTTTTTTTAACCCCTAAAAACTACCCTTAAAATGGTCCGATTGGGCCCATTTTAAATAAGGTTCTTGCGGTTGTAGATTCCACCATGTGGGCAAAATTTCGTAAAAATCAATTAACTCTTCACACTTTGGCACCATTTTTAAAAATGTTTATATATATATATATAAACATTTTTAAAAATTGTGCGAAAGTGTTTAAGAGGTTATGAAACGTCGAGAAATTTTGGTACGACCCCTAGGTCCCGCCATCCGACCGATGCCAATAGTGTATGTTGCCATATGGCAAATACCCTAACAAGCTATTTATGTGATATTTGATATAATAAAAATAGCAAGATCGCAAAATAATAATATTATGAACATAAACAATGCAAATCGACGGAGTAGTGAAACATTGGCCTGTCAGTTATTAGGTGATCATAATTATGGATTGATTTATACGTCTCTAACTTTTATTATCGTACCATATTTCAAGGCATGCCTATTAAAAATTAATTATTGTTCTTACGTCGTTATTATGTTGTAAAACTCTACATACATATTTCGCAATACACTAACGTCGCTTCTTTATATTTTTGACCCTTTAAATTTTCAGTCCTGTAACTCGTCCTAGCAGGCCACTTAAATTTTAATAATAATTTTCGGTTCATTTATAATCAAACGGTTCTTAACCTATGTACGAGATTTTGAAGAAATTATGTTATGTTTGCATAGAAAGAATGAAAAAAAGAACAACAAAGAAAATCTCAATTTCTCTCGAGTCGTGTAAAACTAGACTTTTTATCAGAAGCGTAGCGTGCCTTGGCGTGGCCCCCTATAAAAATTTGTTTGGGGGCCCTTCCCCCGTTGAAGTAAATGACTTAAACGGGGAAATCCCGCAGCCCGCGATAACCGATGTAGGGTGTTGCCAACGCACGCTTTATGCGGGAATAAAAGAAATTGCTTTTTTTGACTTTTGTCATTTCTGAAATAAAAAAAAATGGGAAGTTTTTATTTATTTTTGCTTACGCACGTTGGGGGCCCCCGTGGCCCGGGGGCCGCGTATAATTGATACGGCATATACGGCGGTAGCTATGCCCCTGCTTTTTATCTTCATTAAATACAAACAAAAGTGAAAATCGGTTATGAAAATAACTGTTTAATCCACAGCAATAAAATATATTTATAGGAAGTCCGTAATAAAGCAAAGGTTAAGAACTGCTGATCTATCTACGAATTTATAAACAGACAAAGTTTGTTAGTTTGTATAAACGCGGGCGGCTTTCATTCGAAGGCCCGCTAACGATCCATACTTTTTTTTATTGAAGCTTTTTGTTTGCAGATATCTCACCATTAATTTTCTTTTCATTGTTGTCTATATTATTATCCACAATTATAAACACTTCTTTTTAACATACTGCTTAACATTATCTCTTGCGGAATCGATCCCAATGCATTTCCATGGCTATGTAAATCCTATTGTCCATCCATCTTGTCTCCCAGTGTTACGAGTAACGGGATATTTTTTTCTTTTCGATTCAAATTTTTACTTCATTTATATTAGTAATATATTTATATTTAATCTTGTTTTTCAAACACGACGTGGCTAATTACACTAATCGGTGTAAAAGCCAAAAAAAAACATACTGCATGTTTGAACCGGGTTTCATCGAAATTGTTCGCCACTGCTCGAAGATGTCCAAACTTTGTAGAATCAAGTTCGGTGAAGGAACGTTCAGAATTGTTTCAATAACATAAACGATTATATTTATTGTTTGTTTTATTTCTAAGATACTTTTCCAAATCTTTTCTTAGACTTTCGATGTGATAGGTCTAGTATATTATTGCTCTACGACAAAATCAGAATGAGCCGTGAGCGAAAACAAAGAAACGTTAGTCAAGTCTGTAACATCAAAATACAACAATGAGCAATTGAAATGATTGTTAACAACTTTGCATAGACATCAACGCCTATAGTAAATCGGCATATTATGAATATTAGATATCGGTATCATATAATTGTAAGACAAGCAATAAACTATTTTTTTATATACACTGACGGCATTATTTAAAATAATACATGTGTCTGATGCATGCTTGTGTATGTATCCCAAAGTATTGGCATGTTAATTGCACCACTTAAAATGTTGATAATATCAATTACTTCAATTTCAAATGTAAAACCTTGTTTTCTAATCTTTCTCTCATTAAAAAACATAGAATTTTGTGGTAATATAAAGTTTATTTAATCAAAATAAAACCACATGCGTTTTATTATCAATACCAAGGACGAATTTAAACATTAGACTAAGTAGATTAGAGCTTAGGGCGGGAAATTTTCAAGGGGCGAAAAATTTGAAGTGAAAAGAAAAGAACACACAAATTTGATAGGTAACGTGCTTTGCGGGAATTTGAATGAGTGATTTTCATAGTGTTTTTTACCTATTGTAAAGTACCAAAATTTAAGGAATGAGTCATCAATATAGTACGGGTCGCTTAATGGAGCAGCGAAGCAATATAATGATGTAAAGCATAATATCCGTCCCATGCATTAAAAATAAGCCCATTATATTACCTATTTTTACATCAATTTTAATTTATAGTACCCACTACCAATTAATATTTTAAATTTGTTATTTTTTTAATATTAAATTGTCAGTTCACATTTTTATTTGGTTCGATACAAACAAAAATAAATGGTTTAATTGTAACACTTTGACAAGAAAAGAGAAACTAATAAATTTTAAAATGGTGTGGCACCCCTTGTCATTAAAATTCCTTAGGGTGCAAAAAACCTGTGTTCTTAACTTAAAAATACGTGAGTGATTGTCAATTTACGGGTCGGCAAAATAGCAAAAACCGGCTTGTACTATTTTCAGTAGGCCACAATGTATAAATAAACATCCTGTTAATTTATATGAGATTTAAGTAAAGCGGTAAATAAGAATTCAAATTTAATTTTTTAATTATAACTTACATTTTAATTTCTGTTTAAATACATATTTTTTTATGAGTACAATTGTAAATTAATAAGATAACTGCCTTTGCATGTATATAATAAGTCTACTTATTAATAAAACGTATAATTATCATTAACTTAACACGAATTTAATTACAAACTATCAACACCACAAAAAAATAACATAAACTATAAATTATACAAGGTGTTGATTTGGTCGACTTATGAAAAGTAAACTAAATATTATTTTAACACTTATAATAATAATAATAGTAATATTTATTTACTCCGTGAAACATCGATAGATGGGAGTTTGTCAAAATACATAATTTACAAAATTTACAATCAACATGGTAAAAAAAAGATTAAAATGTTATGTTAAAATATTCATCCACAGAATAGATTTTTTGAAGACTTTATTTTATTTTTAAAGGTGTTAATAGTTGAAATGTTTCTTACATTAGCGGGTAAGTGGTTACATAAGGAGGCTTGAGTTTTATTTATATTACTCCTCTATGTCGAAACAATAAATACACATTATTATTATATTTTCATATTGATGTATTTATTTATTTATTCTGATGATCTGCCAAAAAAAAAAGAAAAAACTTTGTTACAGAGAGCATATATTAATAATGATAATAATAATTATTTGTAAATATACCTAAGTATATGTCACATATTGTTTATATGTAAAAATGTAAGATGGTTAAGTAGAACAGCCATTGGCTGGACTTCGCCAAAATAAAGAATTTTTCTATTCTATTCTATTCTATTCTATTCTATTACAAACCCCCAATTCCCAGACTCAAATACGATAACTGGACTTCCAATTTATAATTAAAAAAACAATAAATTGCAAATATGACTTAGTACTAGGCCTAAATAACTATAGTTATTGGTGACCTAAAAAAAATAACACGTTTAATCCATTTTGGTGCGCAAAATGAAAATTACATAAAAAATACTATATACTCAATATAAATTGATCGTTATTATATTATGATTCGTGTGCTTGTTAAAATTCGCTAGCGCTCGTTTTACTATAATGCCATACATGGCATTTCTATAAGTAATTACGCACTAGAATCTAGATATATTTCATTTCTTGTTTTTTTTTTTAAATACTTCTTGTTTGTAATTATAGCAGAGTTGTGTGTGTGATTTAAACAAATCATATTAGTCCCTCGAGTATTGGTAAATTCGTTAACGTTCGACTTCGGCAAAACCTTCAGCCTGATTTTTGCTGAAGCTGAACGCTAGATCGAAGGTTCAATTTTTGACTGAATGTGGGTAGAAGTCGTAACTTTGGTTGAACAAAGTTCATGAGAATAATACTCATTGAGTCATTGTATTTAGGAAAACTACCAGCTGTTCAATATGCCCCCTTTTTCACCTGCATAGTTCTATCTTAGTAGCAGCTAGATGTGTGTCAATGTAAAATGCACTTACTCACGTTTCGGAAATTTCCAATTTCTATGAAAAATTTTATGCAATTTTTTATGGTAATGACTATAAAATAAACTGGATATATGTATTATCCTTCCTATGCAGAAGCGTAGCGTGCCTTGGTGGGGCCCCGTATAAAAATTAGTTTGGGGGCCCTTCCCCCGTTGAAGTAAATTACTTAAACGGGAAAATACCGCAGCCGCGATAACCGATGTAGGGTGTTGCCAACTTTTGAACGCACGCTTTACGCGGGAAAAAAGGAAATTGCTTTTTTTGAGTTTTGTCATTTCTGAAATAAAAAAAAATTGGGAAAGTTTTCATTAATTTTTGCTTACGCACGTTGGGGGCCCCCGTGGCTCGGGGGCCCCGTATAATTGATACGGCATATACGGCGGTAGCTACGCCCCTGTTCCTATGTAACTTTTAGCCAAGTTTTTGAAGTTTATTTGATCTAAATAAACGATTTAAAATCAGATGAAAACAACAAGATTAGTATAAGTTTAACAGAAATGTTTCTACAGAAAAAATTAAATTAAAAAAAATTATTAAGCAAGCGTTTGCCAGTATTTTTAACATTAGTTTGTAACGTAAAAAAACTTCAAAATTTTACTTTGCCTTTCCGTAATTGATGACGTGCTATGCAGAAATATTGACGAATATCACGTTTTTTTATTCAATTTTCCGGGCAAAAAAACATGTTTTTTGAAATTGTTAAGCAGAAAGACAAATTATGTGAAGCTTGCTTAATCACAGCTAATACAATCTGAAAGATCAAAAAAATTAAAATAAATCAGTGATCTTGTAAAATCTATTGCATGTAATAAGTCTTCATTTAAGAATTAATTAGAAGAAGGAGTTGGTTTCTTTGAAGATTGAATCTGGAGCGTTACTAATAGTATGTTATCTTGAGCAATAGAAGACGTCCATTGTCTGTAAATACATTTGGATGCGCTCCTTGCAAGTAATGACTAATGAGTTTACGTTAAAATGATTGCGGCCTGTCAGGTCGATATCGGATCATCCATTCGTCAATACATTACATGACAGTTGCACAGATCTATCGGGCCGATAATGCCGATCTGAAATATCGACTTCTTCTAGAAATGCATGTGTAATTACAACAGCTAAATTGCTTCACATTTTTATTAATTTTACAGAATAGACAATTTGTTTTCTGTTTGAAATATACCGAGTTACCTGAAAGTCAAGATACAGTTTGCATGTTTTTTTTGTTTGCTAATTTTATTATTTAGTAACGGCTAAGGACGAGATTGTTTGTAGTTGACAATATTTTTATGAATTTACCCGGCGTGAATGAACCAGGGTTTTTAGCACACACTTGTCACAACTGACAGTATCCTACCTCCTGCGCCTCGGTAGCTGCCATCTTAGAAATAATGCGTCGATTGTTAAATGCGAATCAGTGTTGCGCGTGATGTCGCTGGTAATAGGAGAGTTCAAAGTGCACTTGGGCATATTTTACCCGGGTTCATAGTTCGCGTGATTTTTATCGGCATTTTATATTATTTTTTTTTATTGTACGTAATAAATAAGACTTGATTATTTTTATTTTGTTCGTGATGGAAGACGAAATGATAATACGCCATTTGGAAGAATGTTCTTCGGACGAAAGCTATCCATCGGAGTCGGATGCTACGAAGAGGAGTGCATCAGTCAAATTTAAAGTTTCTTCAAAAATAAATAGTTATAATATTAAAAATTATTATTATTATTACGTATATTATATAAAAATATCCTATTAGGTAATTCATCTAGATAAGAAATATATTGAAATCAATAACTGGGTAAAATTCACCTTGTTTCATTGACGACGTGATTGAAATGAGGTTCATTTACGCCGGGTTAAAGTCTACCTCCAGTATAATATTTTATACAATCATAAAAACAAAATTTAAACACGAAAAGAAAACTTAGTAATAGCTTGTAAAATTAAATGGCGCAAAGTTTGACCCACCCTGTACAATTGATATCATTTTTTTAATAATAATTTAATCTTTTAATATTTTTAAGTGAATTCCAATATTGAAATTATATCCCCCTATACATATAAATGTGAATGCCTTGTAGATATATAGCGTGGGAGACTTCAACGTTTAGTCAAGTGGAATAGCCAGAATATTTTTGTTGATTATAACTCGTCTATTTTGAATAATATATTTTAGAAGGAACTTTTTCTCTGAAAATTTATTCTAGTTGAGCTGAGAAATAATAGTGAGAGCATTTTCTTTAAAAAAAACTTAGATTCATGCCGTGTGTATCTTGCAAACGCGACTTTACAAATTGTTGTCACAAAATCCTCCTTGTACAATAATTTAATTCCGGTAACTTGTAAACTTGCTGTATTTTTAATAAATTGGTAAAGCTTGAGTAATATAATTATGGAAAAAATGTATATGGAGAGAGACTTCAACGCTCGGTCAGAAAAGCATTGCACATTTTTCAATCGGATGTACTTAGTTTATTGATTTTAAATTTTTCAACATTTTTTCATAGGAACTTTTTTCTTCAGAAAAATAAACCTAACTGAATTGATCAACAGTAATTGGGGCATCCCCTTAAAAAACTTAGTTTAGTGTTGTATCTTGTAAACGCGATTGTACTTAAAAAAATTGTTTATGTCACAATAAAAACATAGTTTAATTTTGGTAACTTGTACATTTGCAATATTTTTAATAATAGTCGAGCTAAGTAACAAATACATGGAAACTTCAACGCTCGGTCAGGAAAACATTTCCAATGTTTCAATCGGTTGTAGTTGCTCTATTTTCAATATTTTAACATTTTTTCATCTTTTTGTTCAGCAAAATAAACCTATTCGGATTGAAAAATAATAATTAGACCATCCCCCTGAAAAAACTTAGTTTCGTGTTGTATCTTGTGAATGTGATTTAATAAACAAAATGGTTAATTTCACAATATTCTTCATGTGAAATATTTTAATTTTGGTAACATGCAATTTTTCTATATTTTGTATTATAATCGAGCAAAGTAACAAAAACTTGGAAAAATAATAATAATGAGAGGGAGACCAACTTAATTTGATCAAGAAGAACACCCAAGGCATCTGATTTGCAATTAGGTATATTGAGTAACCTATGACGAATTGTTTCTTTTTATAGAAAAAAAATTGAACCGCATTCAAAAATATGCCACCAAAAGAGAAAAATAATTTCATTTTGAGATCGGCTACAATTTTTAAAACTTTTTAATTTTATACAATTTTATTAATTAAATAAGCGCCGGACCTCAAAATTGAATTATTTTTCTCTTTTTAATGTCTTTTTTTAACGCAGTTCAATTTTTTCTATAAAAAGTTTTTCTTTTGACAACCTATTTTTATATCTTTTTTTATATAAATTGCAGCTTTTCGTCCACAGATGTGTCACCATATGTTAAAAAGACACGTTTAAATTTGTTTCTGAATATAAAAATTTACAATATCTTTTATTTCTAAAATAAGAAGATATTTTTCCAAATATTTCTCTTCATCAAATATCGATGAGGTCAATCCAGTTATTTATATTAACAGTATTAAATAAACTGTCTGAAGCAGTTATATATTCTTATTATGCATATTTTTTTGTGTATTTTCTTATAAGAGCAAATTTCTTACAAGTCATTTATAGCCCAAGGGTGTCAAGTTAGGTGTACGAAAGATAATTGATCATTGCAATAAAAACGAAGAGAGTACATGCCTACTTGCTTATTATTAGTTATTATGTTTCTTTCAAGGTCTTTGATACATTTAAATACGCACTGGCCTTAAGGTGCACTAAGATTGGTTTCCAGAAGATAAAAAATAGTAGTGTATGTATCTAGAATATGTAATGAAGTTTATTATGTACGAGTTGTGACATTATGCTATAAGGAGTGTCAGTGAACTGTAACAGTCACACGAGCCATAATATCATTACTTTCGAGATAGACAATATATATTTTTTCACGTACCTCCTATAAATTAGCTTATTTTCATATTAGAATAAATATATTTTTACGAATGTTGACATCTATGTATCCATTTATAATCTATTTGAGTTGTTTATAAAAATTACGCCTACTTTGCTTACATTGTTCCTCATATACTACTAAATAATATCTGATATGCCGGTTTTGGAAAATACTGTTGAATTGGTTAGATGTTTTACTTTACAGCACTAGCGTTAAATTGGTCATTTAAGTACCGCTATAAAAGCAGCTAAAAATATCAATTACGTCCCCTATAAAATAGATGCTTTTCATGCCTGTACATAGAAGATGTAAAATTATTCATTTCGCACTAGTGTGTAAAGTAAGACAAACCAATCGAATATTTAAAATTTTGTCAGAATATGCCATTTAAATCCTTATGAACGACAGAGAAGCAAAGTAGACGCTGAACAGTTCACATAAATACCAATATGGCCGAACGTGAATTCTCAAAACTATTACAAACATACTTATTATATAAAAATCACCTATTTTGTAGGAGATAAGTACTTGCAAAAATGTAGTATGTATCTCGATTGTTATGCTTTTAGGACTCGTGAGACTGTTAAAACTCGCTAATCGCTCGTTTTAACATAATGTTACGCTGGTGATTACAAGTATTTGTACTAAAATTTTGACTGTAAGTTGTTCGGTCCCCATTTTGCAATTTTGAGGAAAGTCCGAAGTCATTTTATTGTAATCAACGTTTCGCCGTCTGAAGAAAAGAACGAAACAACGATAATGCTGTGCTATTCTGAAGCACGCTTAAATTAATGACTATTACACACTATTATGTTATACATGTACGGTCGGCACGTGTTCTTAATCGCCTTGAGCGCCATTTTCACAACTTATCATGACTGACCATCATCGTTCTATTTTAATACGTTAATGCCTATTTGCACCAATCGGACTTGAAACCACGACAACTATAGTGCTGACTTTGAGCAATGCGTTTTCAGTTTTAGGAAAATTCATTTTCGCTCACTGCTCTTGTCCCTTCAGTTGTTGTTAAAGATCGCAACCCATAGTTTACAGGAAAACCTAAACAAAAATCTTAAGTCTTAAAGTACTCACGAAAAACGGAATAGTACGGAACCCTCTTCTTACGAGTTCGACTCGCACTTAACCGTTTTTTTTTTAAATTACTTAATCCGCGGAATTATTGACTTCAATCCCTCAGGCTTGCGGGATCGCGATTTCGATGCGGGATTGGATTCCCTAAATTCGCAGCTGTCAATCGTGTATAATCTACAATCCCTTTCGTCGTAGCTATTCTGAACATAGCAGAGATCACATTTTCCATGGATACTTTTGTTTCAAGCAAATTAAAACAACTATCTTTGAAACACATATAGGTATATTATTCTTCAGTGTAAAAAGTGGCAACATTTTTGGCATTATTGCATTTGTTATAATACAAAAGTGTAAGTTTGCGGTATTGCAGTGTCGCGGATATTGGATTTTAAATAACGTCACACCATTTACTATATTCTACTTGTCATACCCTCTCATTTGATACCCATATCAAGGGGATTGCAAAGAAATAGATTATCCGCCATTTTGTGTCGACCGCCATTTTGGAATTGGAATGAAGTAACACTGCTGATTGTATTCCACTTGTCATACCCTTTAATTTGATAATGTAATTCCCAATGTATATACAATTTTTTTATAGTGTCCATGAAATTTATTTTGCAACTCATTGAAAACGTCTTTCATATCGACCTATATAAAATATGAACACAGTGTGTTGTTTTTTTTGTTACAGTTTATTTCATAACACATTAAACTGTTGACCAATATGGACATGCGGACAATGGCCACCTCATGTGTAACGGATCTGCTGCGGGCGTCTGCACGTCGAAGATGTAGATGTATCTTAGATGAGTGATGAAGATGACGCAGGAGACTGAGGCATCTGCTCGAGTTATTGTGAATATACATTATATACGGCGTGTGTGTAGGTGAATGGACCAATTGCCAGCAGGGACTTGCGTATATGCAAACACGTCTGTGACCTCGAGGTAAAGTAGTCTATGTCATATTTTTAATCAGTGGCTTAATTACAAGTAGTTTCAGTGAATTCTTAGCGACAAATCTTTCTAACTCAAAAAATTTTCATTCGAAAAAATTAGTATTGTAGCGCGCCCCCACTGGAAATGACACAGGCTTCTCGATCAAATTGACAGAAGTTTTTGGAATGATCGAGAACGGAATGTACGCCTATAAATACAGCGCGTGTGGGGCGCGACAGGGTATTCAGTCAGTTGCTTGCTTACTACAGTGAGAGTACATTCAGTGGATGCGTTACAGTTACATAAATAGTAGTGCGGTAGTACATAAATTTCGGCGCGTGTTTAAAGTAGTATATTGAGTACATAGTCATTGTTGTCTTATTATTTATAAAAATCCGTTTATTTGTTTCATTGTTTAGTTTATTTCATTATTAGAGAAATACGTTTATTACTAGAGAAGTACGTTTCAAGAACAGTTTTGTTTAATACCTTAAATATTAACGTGTTTATAGGTTACAGCTCTCCCGATGCTGTTTCCAAAACTAAAGGCTTCGATTAAACACGAAATGAAAGTCTAATAACCACACTATAGAACCGAAAAACGTATTAAAAAAATTCGCTTGTAGGATCTGTAATGTGACTTTTGGTCCTTCATTTGTCTACACCAGTGGCTCCCAACCTGTAGAAGTTTGCGGACCACTCAGCCTGAACCTAAATCAGTACGGACCCCCCACGCTAGATCCCTTACCAGTTGTAGTCAAATTCAAAGACGTTTAAGTAGCAAAATAGTTTTTTAAAATACTTTGCTTGGTTATGATAATCATTCCATTTAATGACAACTTTTTTATGTGCTGCCTGGCCTTTCCGCGGACCACTTTCGAGGCTCTCATGGATCAGCTGTGGTCCGCGGACCACTGAATGGGAACCATAGGTCTACACGAACCATTTAGCTCTAAAAATCATTTCGGGAGACTTGTATATATTTTTAGGATTTACGATGAATTCATATGTCCAGTAAATGTATAAATTTTCGTGATCATTATAATTATAAATATTTTGTTAAAAATTCAACGTAAGCCGTATTGCCTTGTGAACATACATAATATGATAAAGTATAAACAGCTGGGGATGCGAAGGCCGTTGGTCAAAGTAAGTACAGTAAGTGCCCACACAGTAGGAGTTTGAAGTACAAGAAGCTTACATAACTACGTGCGCGATATTCTGTTGTACATGACGTAATTTTATAAATCTCTTGTAGCGCTCAAAGGAATTTGTTCAGGGTGTACAATGTTAACAATTAAATACTTAAAATAAAATTGACGTTTTATTTATTGACACCTGTTTTAAAAACAATAAAAAATATTTTTTAAATTAAAAATAGAATATGTAATGAGATTTTTAGAAGGTCCTGTTGGAAAAATAGTGCCTTACTGTCTGCATGACAACTGCTCGAAATATTGATGGGTCTGAAAAATTCGAAAAGATTATTGTAAAAAACGGTTATTTTTATCGTGTACTAGCCGCTACACGCGGCTCCACACGCAATTAAGATATACAATGTTTTATAACCCGCTAGCAAGGTAGCAACAACATGGTAGTGGAATCCTCGGCTCCAGTGTTTTGCAATCTTGCCTTGCGAGGTAGCACCTCGTTCGATAGTAGTAAGAGTTTTTTCATCGACTTAAGTTGCAAAATTGGTCTTCGCGAAAAGCGCTTTTATTTTAAAGCGGTAATATACAATACATATAGCTAATAGGTCCGTTCTAAACAAAATTTTTTTAATCGGATCAGTAGTTTTGGAGATTACCTCTTTATAATATTAGTATAGATGGAGCCATTTTTATATTTTTTTTACCATTGTGAGAATTTCAATTTGTCACTTTTTTAGTGCAAAATGTTGGTGTTCAAATCTGCAGAAAACATTATTCTATTCTGAACTACATAGCGATTCTTCTTTTCCAAAATGAAAAATTGCTGTATTATTTAAATTAGACTTGGGTTTCTGGATATGCTTTGGGACTATTAATTTGTGCAAATTTATTAATATTTCAACTCTGCAAGAAGGAGATGATATTTACTTTTTATAGTATTTTTTCTACCTGAGAGTCCTGGAGTTGCAAAAAGTCTGTTCATCTGTAAATATTTATTACATTTAGGTAGGTCAAATGGCTGGAACAAATGGCGATGAACAGTTTAAATGTAAACAAACTCTAAACGATGAGTCTATGATGTATTTAGTATATGGTGTTACAATTAATATTAGTTCTGAACCCAATTATAATAATGAGTAATAAGTAATCAAGCGTGCGATAAAAATGATTTTTTTAATCGTGGAATAAATAGGGAAAGGTGAAAAAGATGGGTTGGCCTCTTGCAATATACGGCACGTACATAATGTGAAATATTAAAATGAGAATCAGTTTAATTAAGAATTGTGCAATAGTTAACAAATGCATCAGATGAGTTATAATATTTGCAGTTTAAAGTCCTAGTTCACATTCACGTAATGTTAAGTTAATTTTCCGTTTGACGTGAACGTCATTACAAGAATTGTAAAACTAAACTGTCTAAAGTTAAATAGTTGAGTGTTAGAAAACTGATCACTTCATACGATGATCTAGAAGAAATCGAAATTAAAATTTCAGTTACAATAAAAAAACAGTGAGTTTTAGGGTTATTTGTGGTGCCATAGTGGATACAAATTGTCAATTCAGAGTCCATCATAGTAGGTTCTTTTATATCCTATATATTACATTTACACCCGGGCGAAGCCGGACTGGGCCGCTAGTAGTTCACAAAAGCATATTGTTTTAGTTTTTTTGAAGTCTAATTTTATTTATCGAGAAGGTTTTTATACTACCCACTTTGTTGTAACTCGTTACTGACTGTATGCGGCTCCACTACTATTGTTGCTGCCGTCTTTCATCTCAATCGCGCGCGGCTAGTTATAATATAATTTGTAAAAATGAGCACAGTAACACAATTTCTCGGCATAAAAATGAAAAGCTAAATATAATTTTGTATTCCTGTAAATAAGAATTTTTAATAGATTAATTATTTGTGTGTTTTACATTGCCTTATTAATATTTAGTTAGTATAACGATGAAGTGACAGTACGTTATTGTGAATGTACACTAATAGTTTAGGTCTAAATACGCGTAATTGGTTAGTTAATGGTGTCCATCTTATGATAGAACATCGTGAGAAGGCATGATGCACCCAAGTGTTCTACATAATAATAATAATATGTATATTAGGAATTCCAAATAAATGGCCCACGAAATCTCACGCAATACTAATTAACATACGTAATCCGTCAATTGGGGTGAAGCCACCCAATTTTAGAAGTTATAAACTTCTTTTAGGTACAGTAGTAAACAAACCGAAAAAAATAAACCTACCTAGCCTTTACATTTTTAATTTTTAATATAAATTGTTTCTTTAAAAAAAATGGAAAATATCGTTTGCACGCACCAATTTCCTCCGGGAACAGTAGGGTTCTTTATATTTACATATTAAACATCTTACCAAAATTTTGTTTCAATCCGATCAGCCATTTTACATGAATCGTGCTCACGAACAAATAAAAAAAAACACATTTTTTCCAGGGGACCGAAAACGAAAAAATATTGTAAAATACAGAAATGTGATTTTTGAACTAAATTAGTGGGGTAAATTGTGGGGTTGGTTTGGTCAAATTGAAACAAAGATAGTTGGAATATGGAATAGTTGTAAAAAAAATTAGCACCGATCGGCGGAATCAAACAGATCTTTTGCGTACGACACAGCCGCTATACCTCTCACCCACGTAGCCTAAAGCTACACAGTCGGTTTTTATAGTATACGTGCATTGACGAGGTTCCTTGTGATTTGATCCCGAGATCTTTTCTCTATGCAGTATTTTGTTATACTTTCAATCTAATCTCGTGAATCGAATTTGCCATATCGCGCGAAAAAAAGTTTTACTTCAAAAAGCGTATGTCGAATCTGTGTTTATTTCGAACCATGAATAAAAGTTGTTTAATAACAGAAGTCTGTTGGAAAGAGGAACGGTTAAGATTTGTTCCGGGTTATATTTAGTTTGACTTGCCGCATAGGGAATCACGATCCTCGATTAATCAGCCGCTTGCTGCAGCGTTGCACTGCACTTTGACGGACTAATTTGCATTGCGCGCTATGATTTATAGATTTTGAACTCTCGCCTTGCTCGTTATATATGTAACGCCGCCATATTTGAATTATAATAAGTATTTATTAACTATTTACACCACCACTGACCTACTCTGTATTTCAAAAATGTGTTTCAGACAATAGTTATGTTGTTGCATAATGTATAAGTTAGAATTAAGGCTTGTGCAAATTGAAAAGTAAATGACATAGTTTCAAAGTTAATTGAGATCTCAAAAGTGTAATGATTGTTGTACATAGTTTTAGTTTTTGTCTCGACTATGGCGGAGCCAAAATGGAAGGATTATGAATTGAATAGTATAGGGTTATTTTACTAAAAAATAGAGATGGGAAAAACGGGTCTTTTTAGTGATCTGCATCTTTGCATCTGGATCCCGTATGTGAGCCGGCTCACTGAACCGGTTCAAAAAGAGCCGAGTTCTGAATATGTTACTGCAGTCTGCCACTGAGTTACCTAGTTCAGTCAATCATATCACGACCTGTATAGAATCAAGAATACATAGCCAAACATGTCATGCATGAGTCATTTGAGCTGACAGATGCATCAAAGCGAGAACTGATACGTAAAATGTGCTTCTGTGTGTTAAGTGTTTCACTGAGTCCTGCGGATCCGTTGATCCGTCGGCTCAAAAAAAGTGAGTCGGCTCTCACGGATCTTCTGTCGGAGTCGGCTCTTTGAACCGGTTCAGATCTGAGTTACCCAAGTTTACTAAAAAAACATATCAAGTCATAATTTCTTTACTCAACATCCAATTTTATTAAACAAAAAAAAGAGACTATGTATTTCATACTAGACACTACAGAACTAAAACTTATATAATTGTAAAAAAAAAATACGAAACAAAATAATAATGGCCCCTGAAGACTAGATTTGATTAGGTACCGCAATCGTTCACTATTTTGTCACATTTATCACTTGTAGCTTTCAAAAATTCGAACAGCTTTTGGCGCGAAAGTAAGTACTGCACTAGCGGCCTGTCATGTCTTCGATACCTTTTTACAAATTGCTATCAAATTGCTTACAAAATAACTTCATTGGCTGTTGGGCTATAAACAGATCTGAATGCTCAAAGCCCTGTTAGCGAAGTAACTTACATCAACGGTTCTAATTATATGCACTTTCGTTGCATAAATGCAAATTTTAAGTAACGTTGAAAAAATGCATTGATCAAAATTATAATCGTTAGGTATATGCAGACCGGTGAAAACTAACATTACCAAACATATTTGATCAATTTTTTCATCACGAATCCTAATTATTACAAGTTTACTATTCGATCCTAATATAGTGGAGAATGGTAATAATTTAGATCAAAATTCACCTTTCAAAATTTACAATATTTTTTTTGTTTTGAGGTTCCCTGCATGTAAACTGACCCTTATGTGTGGCAATAAGTAATCATTATGTGAAAGAGAACAGTTGGGTAAAAGAAGGATTCAAAACATTAACTTTGTACGAGAAACGTTTTAAATTAAAGACTACTCCGGTTACATAAATTGAAATTGTAATTTCTTTAGCAATACTAAAAGCTATTACTCAGTAAAATTAAGATGTAGTGTATAGTTATAAACTACAGAAGTGAAACTTAGATACGCAAAATATATATATGTATGCCAAGCAGCGATTTTAGATAATCTGGAACGTCAGTTGTAAATAATCAAAGCTTAAATACAGCTAGTTCGATGGCGGCTAAACTGTATAAACGCCATCTTTTATAGGTATCGATCTTGAACGGAAGTTTGAAAGTGAACGATGCTATACTGTTTGTTGGACGACGATTTAACTGTATGCATGCCGTCCATTACAGAAAAGTGTGATAAAAGTATGATACCTATATGATAAAAATAAAAGAATAGTGACTTCTTACCACAACAGATTTATTCAGTGGATGTACATTTCGAGATCTAAGCTCCCATCTTCAGTGTTTTGCTGAAGATGGAAGCTTAGCTCTCGAAATGTACATCCACTGAATAAATCTGTTGTGGTAAGAAATAACTATTCTTTTATTTTTATTGTTCTAACCACAGTGCTCTTAATTTTTATAATGATATATGATATTTTGTAATTTGGTTTTGGATGTTGTATGGTTACACCGTTAGCGTTAAATATTCAACGCTGACGTTAAACGCTCAGAATTTTTAAAAGAAAGTACACTTATTTTGTTATAATTCAGCAGTTTCCGAATGAATCGTACATTATAGCTCTGAAGTATGTTCACCACTAAACTGATATCGTGCTGCATATAAATATATATTATATTATATAAATACAATGTAATATAATAATATAAACGTCAATTATATTATGCACTAATACTTGAAAGATTTTTATTCCCTATATTACTGTCTGATACAAAATTTATTTGTTTTGTGGATTCTATTTCAAGATCCCGAATTTAATTCTGACTAGCCAGTTCATGAAAATATACCACCCACCCAAAACATAAATGTAAAAAAGGGCCAATTTCGATACAAAAAACGAGTGGGTTTGCCAGTTTAGCCGAAAGAAGTGAGATCTAAGAAGGTGCCAAGTTTTCACTTGCCAAGATTATATATACGGGCCATTTATTTATAATACAAACCACAAAAACTTGTCAAGTGAAAACTTGGCACCTTTGTCGGAGTAATCATTCAACTGACCCACAGTTTCTATTATAGTTCTATAGTGATATAATTATGCAGTATCTAATAAATAAAGAAATCGTTTCTATTTACTTATGATTTTTGAACATAGTTGCATTTCCTATTTTGTTATTTATATATTTTATTTTATGTAACGCCTAAGAATACGTTTGATGCACGATGCATCATAAAATATGGTGTACAAATATTACATAATTCAAGAAAAAATAAAATGTATGTCTTGTTTTGATATACGGACTTGCGACCCTTCCATGTATTTATATTCTTTCTAGAATTGTTTCGACCGCGAACTAATATGCAATTTTTTTATAAACTTTTTGACTTTTATGCTACTTGTATATCAGCCACTATCTAAAAACCATAAAATAAAATAAAACCTTGCATACACATATATAAAACGGGAGCACAAGAAGAATATACCATCATGATATAGGAAACAGAACAACGGAAGTGCCTTGAACCCAACTCGGGTGTAAATACCTAAAATAGCGATCCGAGACCGTTTCTCGGACATGTTCGCTCAACAAAGAAACCTTCCATAGTTCATTTCGTCTTTAGAACTGTTTTGTGCAAGCCTTGAACGCACTAAAAGCCAATTCAGACTAGCCGTTCTCGGTTACGATTCACCGGTCCGGTTGGGAGCTCGACCAATCAGGGCGTAGTCGTTCCCCGATTGCGGTTCGGTTCGAGCGTTTAGGTTCAGCTCTAATTTCAACCGGACCGTTCGCAACCGTAGCCAATGAGAACGCTTGCTGGAGTCACGTGACTAGCCATCTGTTTAACTACACATCAATTTTGAAATTGCGCGTGCGCACCGAGAATAATCGTAGAACCGAATCGGGATAGTGTGAGTAGCCTAGATAAATCGAAAACCAAACCGGACCGATGAATCGTAACCGAGAACGGCTAGTCTGAATTGGCTTTAACGCCAGGCATCGAGAACGACTGAAGGTTCACACCCACCGAATCGAATGGGATCGGTTTGGCACGATTGACAATTTAAGGATAAATGAAGTTCGGATCGACCCGGCGGCATCAAGTATGCGTATACACTGCCGTGCTGAGCAGATCCAATCCGAATTAGTGGGTGTAGACTATGTACGAGTATATGATCAATGTAAGAATTTTCAGTGGTGATTATTTTTTGTCACTTTTTAACAAATTTAGCATCGCATATCCAAATGTGCAGGCTTTCACAGCCGACATTGTTGTAAAACTTTTTGGCTTCCGGGTTTGTACGCCGTGGTCCATTGGCATTTTTACTCACTTATCTGTGAACAGCCTAAAGGACACTTCGCCGCCCGCTACCATATCACTTTTAATTATGTCTACCGCAATTGTAGACGAAACGTCAGGCAGAAATACTAATGGACCACGGCGTACAAGTCCGGAAGCCAAAAAGTTTAACATCGCATAATTTAAAATGAGATCGAAATTTAACAGCGCTGTTAGTTTTAACATTGACCATACAATATAGCATCAGCTAGCATGCAATTATAGAGACCATTTGACCTCTGACACTGAAGTAACGACTTAAAAGGAAGCTACTGTACTGAAATCTCTTCTAATTTAACAAAAAAATACAGTAGGTATTGCAAATTACTCTTTGTGCTGATTATAGTACAATAATTATAGAACAATTCTGAACACGATTCGTTCATAGCACAGAACTGCAGCTAAGTATGATGATGTTTCATCTTTTAATGATTTCCGGCAGAATATTGCTGCAGCATGCAACCTATTCTTTATTTTACATTACTTATAGACGAAGAGCCCGTGAGTGCCAGACCTTCGTTATTTTATAAAAGCTGAAAGTTTTTCAGCGCATGCTTCCAACACAGGTAGGAACGATCGGCGATTATTGTACTTTGGGTCATCGTGGCTTTGGCAGGTAACAGATAGCAAAGGTGTATAAAATACCGACTTAAATTCATCAAATTATAAAGCGCAATTTTCTTATATTTTTGTTCGGAATAATATTAGAAATCTTAATATCGTGGCAACCTCTTGCCAGACATCCTTAAACTTCAATAAATTGTAACTGTACAAATACGTTATAGTATAAAAGCTGAATTTTTTACATGTTACTTGGGTAACTATTAGAAGATGTTTCCTCAGTATCCAGACATAGTTCCGCCAGTTCTAACTCCTAGTCAGACAATCATACAGGGTAAGCTGTAGATGCGAGCGCGAGGCAATATATGAGTATGTATGCACTTACAGCTACCCTGTATGTTACCTGCCAAAGCCACAATGACCCAGAGTTCATAGCAGCCCATCATTCCTATCTGTGTTGGAAGTAGAGATGGGAAAAACGGGTCTTTTTAGTGATCTGCATCTTTGCATCTGGATCCCGTATGTGAGCCGGCTCACTGAACCGGTTCAAAAAGAGCCGAGTTCTGAATATGTTACTGCAGTCTGCCACTGAGTTACCTAGTTCAGTCAATCATATCACGACCTGTATAGAATCAAGAATGCATAGCCAAACATGTGATGCATGAGTCATTTGAGCTGACAGATGCATCAAAGCAAGAACTGATACGTAAATGTAAAATGTGCTTCTGTGTGTTAAGTGTTTCACTGAGTTATGCGGATTCGTTGATCCGTTGGCTCAAAAAAAAGTGAGTTGGCTCTCATGGATCTTCTGTTGGAGTCGGCTCTTTGAACCGGTTCAGATCTGAGTTACCCAACTCTAGTTGGAAGCATGCGCTTACAAGCTTTCAGTTTTTATTTTTATAAAATAACGAGGTCTGGCACTCGCGGGCTCTTGGCTATATTTTTTATTTTACATTACTTAGTTATGCATTATATTTGTACATACGCGTCCATATTATCGTACAGATAAATACATAACTAGGTGAGGACGTGCATGATTTATTAATCATATATAATTATTACTTACTTAAAGTAACATTTAATTTTTATTTCATCTCAAACGACTCACTCAATCAAAAGATAGGCGAAATCAATATTTTCAAAAATTCAAAGAGATATCTAGCAATACAGCTTGCGTATTTTTTACCGAAAAATCATAATTTGTGCTAAAAAATAGGTGTTCCTATTAAAAATGTCAGTCATCCTTATCCCTATGCAGGGGTTGGGGGATAGTTTTTGTCTCCAAAAGATGCCCCCCTTCAAACTGAACAACTTTTGTCTGAAACTTTTTTTCCGAAATTGCTGCCCTGTCTCAAGATTATCCCATATAGATTAAAATGGATATAATCACACTCACGCTCACGTCTAGGTTTCAACACTCACTCACATTCACGCACGATAATAATTATATTTCGAGACTCACGCCCACTCACGCACGTTCAATCACACTCACACTCACGTAACTTTATAATTTATATTATAACAGTTCTTAAGCTACCAAAACATGATACAATATTACCAGAAGCGTAGCGTGCCTTGGCGGGGCCCCGTATAAAAATTTGTTTGGGGGCCCTTCCCCCGTTGAAGTAAATGACTTAAACGGGGAAATCCCGCAGCCCGCGATAACCGATGTAGGGTGTTGCCAACTTTTGAACGCACGCTTTATGCGGAAAAAAAAGAAATAGCTTTTTTTGAATTTTGTCATTTCTGAAATAAAAAAAAAATTGGGAAGTTTTTATTAATTTTTGCTTACGCACGTTGGGGGCCCCCGTGGCCCGGGGGCCCCGTATAATTGATACGGCAGATACGGCGGTAGCTACGCCCCTGAATATTACACGGCCTATGGAAATAGGATCAGATCATCAGGTTGTGTATTTGTCAACTATAAAGTACCAAACAACGATTTTTTGTAATTCTATGTAATATACGTTACAGTTTACACATCACAAATACAATAAACAAAAATAGCTATAGCCTATATACCTAAAATTCTATATTTCACGAAATTTTTATTACAGTTAAAATTTTTAATATAATACCTCTTATATGGTTATGGGAGCTGGATAAAAAAAAAAATTGAAATTTCGCTCTTTGAGAAGATTTTAAATAAAATGTACAGTTTCGTACCGAAAAAGATCGCCATACTTGGTACAAAAATATAATTTATGCTTTATTCGGCTGCGGTTAGGGATGTACAAGGGGAGTTAAATTTTTTATTTTTAGTTCGCATAAGAATGCAATTTATTAGCATATATTGTCGACAAGGTTTAACATTAAGACACGAGTTTTCTTTTTTTTTAAATTTCATATATCATAAGTAGTGAAGAGTAACAGTGTTGAATAAAGAATTAAAAAATAACTTTTTCTTGTTGTTACAGATAGAAATCTTCATCGCCTTTGTTTAATCGACATCAAGTGACTGCGGAAGAAAATCAGAATCTTGTATATTAAAAGAAACATTTTAAGCATTTCCATCTAATATTATTGAAATATGTAATATAATATCTATACTACGTTATCTCACTTATCTGAATGAATATGTTGCATTAAGATTGTAAGAAAATAAATACAAATTAACTAAAAGAATTATTGTACTTTTTAATTAAGCGGAATAATATATTTTATAGCTTAACATTCGGAGATTAATTTTCTTTTTTATTAGTATAACTTGGTTGTCGCGACATTGTGACTTACTAACACAATCCAGTTTTGTTTACTGTATTTACATGTGTAAACTGTAACGTATGTTACATAAAATTACAAAAATTCATTGTTTAATACTTTATAGTTAATGCACACATAACCTGATCCAATTTCCATAGGCCCTATTATTTTATTATGTTTTGGTAGCTTAAGAAATATTATAATATGAATTATAAAGTTACGTGAGTGTGATTGAACTGGCGTGAATGAGCGTGAGTCTCCAAATATTTAGACGCGTAACAGGTATTTATTTTTTGTGTCGGAGGTCTTTAAAATTTGTAGTCTTAGATTGTTAAAAGTCCCAGATTACTTTTGTATTAGTACACGATATGTGTACTTATGAAATGCTTGACCCGACATTGTAACTTTCTAGCGCAAACCAATTGTACTATTGATTCACACCTTTGAATAATTAGTACACGACGCTTTGTTCAGACGTGCTATCTGAGTACTAATTAATAGTAGTTCAGTTAATCGACGTCCGATGTCGCCACAACAGTTTTTTTTTAACATCGCTATTTTTTATTTACGTTCGCACTTTTGACGGTACGGGATCTAATACAACCTGCCTGTGATCACAAAATCTTTGTCTTTCATACACTCTTTTTCGTCAGCCAGTAGGCAAACAGTGATCGCATAGCGATGGTCTGTTTACTGTTGTGCGGAGGAAGATGTCGAAAGCCCTACAGTACGTTAGAGTGGTTACTGCGAGGGTTGAACTAGAAAGCGGCGTTAGTGTTGGGCACATGACGCAGTATAACGACCATGCCACAACATTGCTGTAATCAGTGATTAGTCACGCGCGCTGTTAAAGTTGTTTTTATAAAAAAAATAATTGTAATTTGTTGCACTTTTGATTTTACAATATTTTAAAATAAAAAATATCGATTGCCTGCCCAGTCACCACCCCTCAAATCCGATAAATTTAAAAAAACAGCAAATTTTGTTTACTGCGCATGCGCAGTACATAAAATTTGCCGATTTGCTCAACTGCGCATGCGCACATGACCAAAAATATGAAAAATATGTCTCTTCGCACCGGCCAAAGGATAATATTACTTTCTGAAACAAAAATCCAAAATGAAAAATTTCTTTTAGAAAAAAAAATGCAAATCGACTTTCGTGGCCATTAAATAAATAATTTAGAATGTTTTAGAAAAGGTGTGTGTTGTTTTTGTAGAGGGTCTACCGAGACCCTTTATTTTGAGACATGCAAGAGCGTGCCAACGATTATGTCTCCGTTTCTGACGCCGCTTTTTGGCAGTTCCTCACACATGCGTAAACACACACGACGTAGCACAGTAGTAACCGGACGGCCATTGAAGGACCACTCTGTGTTTACGGTGATGTGAGACAGAGCCTGTAAAAGGCAAAATCGCAATAGTCGCTGCTGAATGGCATTAAATCACATACCGTCAAAAGTGCGAACGTAAATAAAAAATAGCAATGTTAAAAAAAAACTGTTGTAGCGACATCGGACGCCGATTAACTGAACTACTATTAATTAGTACTCAGATAGCACGTCTGAACAAAGCGTCGTGTACTAATTATTCAAAGGTGTGAATCAATAGTACAATTGGTTTGCGCTAGAAAGTCACAATGTCGGGTCAAGCATTTCATAAGTACACATATCGTCAGGCATATCGTGTACTAATACAAAAGTAATCTGGGACTTTTAACAATCTAAGACTACAAATTTTAAAGACCTCCGACACAAAAAATAAATACCTGTTATGCTTCTAAATATTTGGAGACTCACGCTCATTCACGCCAGTTCAATCACACTCACGTAACTTTATAATTCATATTATAATATTTCTTAAGCTACCAAAACATAATAAAATAATAGGGCCTATGGAAATTGGATCAGGTTATGTGTTCATTAACTATAAAGTATTAAACAATGAATTTTTGTAATTTTATGTAACATACGTTACAGTTTACACATGTAAATACAATAAACAAAAAAAAAAAAAAATCTCTAAATAGTAAGTACATACTACACCTGAAAGTTATTAACGTTAGTCCCAGGCCAGATTTAACAGTCCGCATACAGGAGAAAACTTTTTACGTGATTAACTTTTCACTCACGCTCTCGAAAAGTTTTTTTCCACTCACGCACGCTCATGTATCCATATATTTTATTTAATCACACTCACTCACGATTTTTTTTAAACAATCACACTCACGGCGTTTTACGTCGTGACACTCAGTGTCACGGGAAATTTCACGCACGATTTGCACCTGTAATCAGAATAATCGTAAATGGCACGGTGAAAATAAGCACACAATGCAATATTTCCACCATGGTAAATAACAACTTCTGGTTGTGTGGCCACACCTTAGACGACTACACATACTTCGTGTTATAAAGATAATCGATATAAACCTAACCTAAAATTTGTTCTATTTTTGTACACAAAAATTACTGAGTGGAAATCTAATATGTCTATTTATCCAAGCGGGACATTTACTAGATCTGGAGGTCTTATTAGTGCTATAATAAAACAACTAAATCTGATTAATATTAAACCAGTCAAAAAGATTGAAGTTAGTTTTGATCCATTTCATTCAAACGCAACTGCAGTAAGGTTAGATATATATTATTATTGTACCGAAGTATTATATATTTTGCTGTTTAAATTTTACATCTTTGGCCCGTTTATTTCACAGTTTGTTGCAGATAGTTCTCTAGTTCTCGTTTACGGTGATTATCGTTGAGAGGAAATATTAGTTTCAACTTTACCCTTCAATTTTTAGTAATATATTATCGTATTTAATCATTTATGCAACAAATATGCAGGATACAGGGAATCGTAGACAGAAGATTGCATGTATTATTATATTATAGTCAGTGTTCTGACTGTTGTTTGTATTTTTAGGAAATTTCTATTCCATCTTAGTATACCCAAGGTAGTTAAGACGAATCCAAAGTGTATAGTTAAAACTACTATTTTGACGGATCGTTCTGAACCAGAAATATTAATTTCTTTAGAGGATAAGAGGTACGAGTGTATGCAGTTTTAAAAATCTAAAACGGTTCCTCAATTTAAAAATGGGTTTTAATTTTAGATCTATAAGGCTGTTATCTGGAAATTTAACAACGCTGGAATTATTGACATTATTGAATAAACATGTTAGTTCTTTAGTGCCAGTTGAAGAACCCGAAATTCCAACAGGAAAAACAAAAAAACGACGTTAAAATTACAGAAGTTCTCTAGTTAAATAGTAAAAAAATCGTAGATTTTTCACAATGGTGAACAAGGCATCTGGTAACAACAAAAACAATTACAAATTGAAACTGATTGAACATGTTTATAATCAGTTACCAGCGTTTACAGATATTTTCACGGAAGAAACGTTTTATCAGTCCGTAGGATGTTTCGTGGCTTTTACAGTTCTTGTGGCTTTTCTTTTGTCTCGATACATCACTATAAAACCTGTAGCTGTTTAAATGTTAAAACTAGTTCTTTTTATGTATCAAATAATAATGTAAACTAATTCCATTTTCTTCATACCATTCCGAAAGTACGTACTTTCTGTTTCGAACTTTAAAGCAGAAAGCGTAACATTTATGCACGACTGGAATTACTCGCATACCGTCCGGTTGAAATAGTCTTCTCATGCACACCGATACAAAAGTACATACTTTCGGCATGGTATGAAGAAAAATAGTATACACCATACGACCAGAAAGTTGAAATTTTTGCCCTGTGCATAACATGATGTCTGAGGCGAAGTCGAGGGCATCATGTGTCGCGCAGTGTAGGCATTTCAACTTTCTGTCCTTGTGGTGTAGTATACTATTTCGTGTTTCGCTTTTTTTGTTATTTATGCTGAATATTATTGACAATATGAATTGATACTAGATTTACTTAACTTTGGCAATTATTGGCTTAAAAAAATGTTTACGAAGCTTGTGCTTGTTGGCACAAAACACGAATGAGAAGTATATAGTTATCAAAAGCATATTATACGTTATGAATCAGTTTTTTTACCTAATATTTGTGTTACAAGCAGTGCTGGATTAACATAAGGGCACTTGGGGCCCAGTCGTCCTACAGGCTTCCACAATCTAGTGCAAAATTTAATTTTTGAAAAAAATATGCAAGTACACTGGCTGGTCATTGATACTCTTAATGAATTTTCAGTAGGAATTTGCAATCAGTTTTTCAGTTTAACAAATTGCATCATGCTTTTTAATATTTATGCAATTTCCATTTCCTTACACGGGGGCCTCCACAGCCTTTGTGCTCATGGGTCTTGAATTATTTAATCCTGCACTGATTGCAAGACTCTAGTCTCAGGTTTCAAAATATATACCTATACCTCGCAATACAGCTAGTCTTTATTCGACCTTTTTAAATTATGGTACTTTTTCAATATACGGTTCACGATATTGCGTTAATGACCAAAAAAAGTGTCTCGAAGAGTCATTATCTGTTACAAAACACTACAACAAGAAGTAAAATGCAAGGCAAGGCAGACAACGCTGAACCAATATTCGTTAAACTTTTCCAGAATGTATCTAGGTCGTACAGCGAGGTATGGGTGTATTCTTAATTTTAATAAAACCAAAATGTACATGGATTAATCTATAAAAGTGACTTCAAATTAAAATGTATGTAGCGTTTCATATTAATAGTTTATTACACCAGAAGAGTTAACTGTTGAATTTCGTGCACTGCGTCACATAACGCCCGAGGCGACGTTGAGGGCATCATATGTCGCGCAGTGCAGGACTTTCAGCTTTCTGCTCGCGTGGTGTATACTATTTTTCTTCACACCCAGTCGAAAGTACGCACTTTCACCAATATATAAAAAGACTAATTAGTTTCAAGTAAGCAATGTTGAGGTTATACTTAATGACACATGGATCTAATAATGTCCATGTATTACTGCCTATTGACGGACATGTAACCTGGCAAACGCCAGTCTCACGCATTATTGCGCATGACAAAACTGTTTAGGCCCGCCTATGCAGACGATATGCGAATAATGCCAGCTGTGACTACAACAGTGCATAGATGTTATACTTTCGGCTTTAAAATCAAATCAGAAAGTACGTACTTTCGCCATGGTATGAAGAAAATAATAAACATTTGCTATTCTTCTCAAAATGTCTTTACTTCATGTGTGTGTCAAATAAAAGTTATGTATCAAAATAGTCATTTAATTATAATCATTTCGTTTAATGTAACTATTTCTGAAAAAAAATTACTACAAAAGATAATTCATAACTGGTATATACCAGCTTCTCAATTTAATGTTACATGATGTAGTTATTATTATTATTTCAATACCTGACAAGTGATCGATTTATCAATCGTGCGCGTCCAGCCTTATGACCACAGTGGCGTATTCATTCGGCACTAACAATTTTTTAAGTGAAATTGCAATTATGTTAAACAATATTTACCTGATCAGTGCTGAGTTGGTATGTTCGATGTCTTTGTAATTTTCATGTTTTTGTTGTATTATTGTTGAATATTGTGTTATATGAATCATAATATGTTTCCATTGTATTTCAAATAAAAAAGTATTAAACAGAAGCGTAGCTAGGTAACCAAAGGCCCTGTTGTAAAAAAAAACTGCGGTAGGCATTATCAAAGGCAATGTGGTTGCGGGCAAAGTGTCCTAGGCTGCTCACAGGTCCACACTTACCTGTGAACAGGCTAGGACACTTTGGCCGCCACCCCATCGCCTTTGGTAATGTCTACGTAGACGATAAGTCAGGTAGAAATACTAATGGACCACTGCGTACAAGTCCGGAAGGCAAGAAGATTTACAAGATTGTAGTGTGTTTTAGGAAATGTTTTAAGCAGTGTAAGTTTGGGAAAGTGGCATCCCTGGGAGAAAATAAGAACATTACGATCAAGTACAATATATAAGCGCATGGTTGGATTAAGGTTTTACTTTTTTGCAAAAATACCGAAAAGCCAATGTCATTTCTTTATAATCTAAAACAATCATACAAAATAATATAATACGTTAAAAATTCTCTTCTTTAACTGCAGTATGTTCTGCTGCAGAAAACATGCTATCCAATATCGGTTTGTCTTCCGGGAAAATTGGTTCTGTCTCTATTTTCCAATATTCGGGAACGTAAGGTAATTTATCGACTTTTTGTGTGCTCCAGTGTCGTAATCGGCAACGGACTTTCGCTTTTTCTTTATTATTTATCTGTAATTTAAAAACATATCATTATTAATTTTAATAGCAGATAACATAACTGCCTAAAACGACGAAATTACTCGACTTTGGTTGGTTTGCCTTGTTGTCCATACAATGATACACTCTATGTAGCATTACACCCACTCTAAATAACGACCATAATATGTCGTTATAAAGCGACTAATTTCGGCAACTTATTAAGCGCCTACTGTTTGCAGGTACTTTCTAAGTAATCGAAATTGATAACAACTGCAGCTTTATTGTCTAGCCCGTATCTATCTCGATTGTCGGCATCATAAACACCGATTTAAATTACTGGCATAGCAAAAAACATCGGGCGAAGATAACAGATTTTACGCAATAAGCGTGGTTATTGGTAATGTTTGTAAATTTTATGTGTTATTATTAAATAATACTATAATAGTAAAGCAATGTTGATTTTTCTTTGTCTCCATATAACGACAACTTTCTATAACGCCAGAAAATCCGCAGTCCCTTCAGCGTCGCTATATAGAGTTTACACTGTATTGAAGTCGTTCAACCTTAAATAATAGTAATTATACTTACAGTTACTATTACAACAAATTCTTTGCCATCCAATGATAGATCCGGTCCGCTGATTGGCTTAGCAGGTAAGGTAATAGCTTCGTCAGGCACATGAATTCCAATTTTGCGAAAACTGACTCTTATGTGCCAAGTTTCTAGAGTCCATGGGTTGTCTTTACTCATAATAACGGGCAACAAAGCTTTTTCTAGGTAATTAACTGTCTACAATTTCAAAATGCAATAAATTTTAATACAGCTACAACAACTTGGTAACGCAAAAGAAGGTCTGGCGTTAAAGATCTTTTCCAATCCTACGAATGAATGTCGAACGTATATAATCTACACTAACTAACGAATATGCTTCCGTGAGCTGAAAGTAGGGGCTCCCAAAGTTTACTCTTTTTTTGTACTCTTGATAATCCAGGCACTGACCACAGTAGTGCGTAGCTAGGTGGCCAAAAGCTCCGAGATAAAAAATGAAGAAGGATCTTTTTATTTATTTATTTATATAACATGGATGTCAAACAGACTATGGGTCCAATATCTTAATTAAAATTTAAACGTAGCAGTAAAGTTCGCCAAGGGCTACTTAAGCTTTGGGGCACTGGCCCATTTTACCCCATGATTCCATAGCCTAAATCTTATATATTTTAACGAGCAATTCTTGTATTTCTTTATTTATAAATTTCGCGTTCCTAACTCGGAAATCGCTCTAACGATTTGGATGAAATTAACTGAAAAGGGGTATTGGGGGACAAAAAATCAACCTAGCTAAGTTTTATTGTCGGAAAAGTTTGTTTTCCACAGATTTAATCATTTTAAAAATTAATTTTTTGACGTTTCAAAATACTGACAGTGAATCTTTAATAAGTTATACTACATAAAACGTAAATTATTTGAATAAAAACGAAGAAATATTAATTAAGTAAATACAGTTTTAACTAATATTTGAATAATAGGCATAAGGTATGTTATTTTTATATTATGTATGATTCAACATTATGTTTTTTGTTTATAACTCGCTTAATTAATGTCAAATTGAGCCGAGTATTTTTTTAAACGAAAGGAATAAGTTTCTACATAGATTTTGTATGTTAGAGTGTGTGAAAGGACTTATAAGCATTAAAAATGTATAAACTCGATTTTACATCAAAATATAAAGAAACTCTACGTGAAAACTAATGCAATAGCTTGCACATAAATAATGATAAAGTAGCGGCTCGAAGGATCGCACTTTTGGCGCTGGAGGCTTGTATGGTAAAATGTCTTCCGAGCAAAGCTCAGTTGTCCAGATATTTAAAGTAATATGTATTAATGATGAAATTTTATTTTATCTATAAAAAGTCTACTCGTAACAGAGTGTAAGTACACGCATTTAAAATGAACGACATTTTTCCTTTTTCTTTTGAGTTGTAAATAATTTTAATAAATTGTACTTACTTTCTGTGCAAACGGTGTACTGTGTTCATCATCCTTATTATTTACCGTATCTGTTAAATATTTTTCCCGATTTTCCGGAGTATCATAAACACCAAGTTTTGGTAACAGTAAATGATTGTAACCATAATTTGGTGCCACATTGACAAGATCGCCCTTTTGTCCTAAACCTTCCACGTACGATGTCAAAATGATATCCAAATTTCTTTTTTTTTGTATATCAGTGTCTGCTACTAATTCATATTGAAAATGTCTGCCCTTCAGCTTGTCAGGTTTTTTTTCCTTTTTGTGAAGAGGTGGTGGAACACGTCTTTTTAATATAAATGTATTCTGTAAATTTGTAAAATATTAGACCTTCTAACAAGCATTTGTAATCAGTTACTTTAAAAAATGTTTACCCTGCTTTGCTGGCTGAACAATGGTGAATTAAACACTGAATTTCCTAGCGATCTTACTGGATCTAAAGCTATTCTAAGTTTTCCCCACATGTTTGCGAATTTTTCGCAATTTCAGTGTAACTTATAACGTTAAATTCAATTACTTATTTTTTTAGGTTATAAAAATTTTCTACACAACTTTTACACGAACAACTTAAACACAGTACATAGAACAATACTATATGTTATTTGCTATATTATGTTAGATGAATTTTGAAATTCACATATGTTTTCAATTGGTTTTGACTTTTCGCTTATAAAACGAAATTATTGAAAATTGACAGCTTGCCAAACTGTGCTGGTTGCATCTAGTGACACTTAATTTGATAGTGTCGTTTTACAAGAACTAAAAGGTTCCAACGATTTCTGTTCGATGTCGCAAGCATCGATCAGGTTGAAACCTCTACTTTTTTTGAAATGATTTTTGAAGGAAAAAAGCAAAATTATTTCTGTTATTTCTCAGTTCCTTTCTTATGTGTTTTTCAGGTTTGCTGGAAATTTTAGTCATGGTTTATATCAGCATCCTTCGAGGACGGTTGGACCGATTTTGATGAAACTTGATACGCTATTAATAAATACCTAAACTGAAAATATAAGTTGCTTGGGTTATGCGGACAAAACCGACATCAGAGCTAGCGAAGCAGAATTTGCTTTTGGGGCCAAGGCCTACGGGCCTCCACAAAATGTCAGAAAGGCTTTATTTAATTTAAAAATCTCGTCCGTATATATCTAATTTTAAAATGCAGTTTTAAGCTTTATCGTTTTCATTAATGAATAAAAAAAAGTTTTTCTCTTTAACAAATTGGATCATCTGTTTTAAATTCATCCAAACTTGATCTCCTTACATGGGGACCTCCACAGCCATTGTGTCCATGGACCTTGAATATCCAAACCGGCGCTGATTACGGGTAAAGACTAGTGGCGTTATGCAAACAAGTGAAATGTAATTATAATATAATTAATGCCCAGTTGACAATGGGCCACTATAACTTCGGACTGCGTCGAGTGAGGCCTACGAAAATGGTGCCATTTGAACTAGAGATGGTAAAAACGGGTCTTTTTAGTGATCTGCATCTTTGCATCTGGATCCCGTATGTGAGCCGGCTCACTGAACCGGTTCAAAAAGAGCCGAGTTCTGAATATGTTACTGCAGTCTGCCACTGAGTTACCTAGTTCAGTCAATCATATCACGACCTGTATAGAATCAAGAATGCATAGCCAAACATGTGATGCATGAGTCATTTGAGCTGACAGATGCATCAAAGCAAGAACTGATACGTAAGTGTAAAATGTGCTTCTGTGTGTTTCACTGAGTTATGCGGATCCATTGATCCGTCGGCTCTCACGGATCTTCTGTCGGGGTCGGCTCTTTGAACCGGTTCAGATCTGAGTCACCCCAACTGTAATTTGAACTATAAACTATACACTTGTTATTAAGCAACAATCATTGTGAGCGACGAAAAGTTTGCGAAAATAATCCTTTAATATTCAAAATAACCAAATGTCAAACTTTACTCCCTCTATTTTATTCATTCCATAAGCCAACATCAGATTTAGGTCCATGCATTGACGCGTCAAAACTGTACTCGATTTTTTTATTTTTTACTAAAGTTCAAATTTACTCTCACCTAGTCAAAGTCCGACGTGAATTTCGTAGTTTATAACTTTCATCAGTTGGTATTTCATTCATAAACAGAAACATAAAACTATTAAACTTTAAATAAAATTATTTGCTGGGCTTGCCGCAAGCCAGACGGTAGGTAGGATAGGGGGCCCACGCAGGCTAGGTCCCAGCTCTTGCGACCTAAATGTAAACTAGATCAGATAGTTCGTTCATACATTAGAGAGAAATGAAATAGAAAAATATCCCATCTACCATTAACCAGTCTCGGGCCCCGGGCTTGTGTGGAGCCACCCGGGCCCTTCCAGCTCAGTTCGACCTAGAGCGCACTTTACCATTTTCAAGAATGATCAAGCCGCAAGTGTCTACACATCGCTGTCAATGCGATGATTGAAACGAGTACAGCGAGAAGCACACCTACATTTATCATTTGGAACGCAATTAGCTACATACTACGTGAAACAGTTTACACAAATTGTCTGTTTGTTAAGGTAACTGATCCGCCAGATTGTAAAACATGCTCTCGGGAAATTTCGAATTGCGGTCGGAAAAACCATTTTAAAACTGTTTTTATTAGCTGTGATTAAGCATTAAGCTTCACAACATTGAACTTGTAGCTTAAAAATTTTAAGTATCATCTATTTTTGCCCTAAAAATTGAATATGAAAACATGACACTCGTCAATATTTCTTTACAGCGTCACGAGACTTCGAATTATACGGGATGGAAAATTAACATTTGAAATCTTTTCTTAACAAAAGTATGTTAAAAATACTGACAAATTTGACTTGCTCAATATTTTTTTTTTGAATAAAATTATTTCTGTAAAAAAATTGTGTAAAACTTATGCCAGTTTTCTTGTTTGTATATCTGATTTTAAATCGTTTATTTAGATCAAATATATTGTATAAACTCGGTCAAAAGTTATATGGAAAGATTGGTACATATTTCTAGTTTGTCTTGAAGCATTAGCATCAAAGATTGAATTATATTTTTCACAGAAATTAGGCATTTCCGAAATGTGAGTAGGTGCATTTTACATGCTGGTGAAAAAGGGAGTATATTGTAGCCTTAACGCGATTCTCATGGAATTTTAAAATTATTTCGTGCTTCTATACTAAAGAGTAGGTACTGATTAAGTATGCAGATCCACCGCACTGACATTCTGATTGAACTGTATCGATCGCCGATTTTGTAAACGCTTTGTCGATTTTTCCGAAACAAATGAATGCCGGTACTTTGTGGAATCATTAGTGACATACCGGTTTATGACACATGATCAAAAGCATAAGAGACGTGAAACTTGCAAATTTCAATTTTATTATTTAGTAAAGAAAAATCTATACGGAAGCCATTAATAACCTCAAGTATAAAATTTGGTTCCGATTCGTTAAACGATGTCAGCTATTCAACTACACATACGGACGAGCATCCAAAATGCGTTTTTATTTTCGAGCGACCATAGCAGTTAAGAAAGTTTAGTCATACCGTAAAAACGAATTCAAGATTTCTACGGATTCAGTTTCATTGTTCTTATATACCGAAAAAGTGAGTTTTGGCTGACACACCGTTCAAGTGCAGATGGAAACAGTGGATTTTTGAAGTTTAACTTCTTTAGCGACGTATCTGTTTGAAAAAAGTAAAAATCGAGGGGAAGTAGAATTGTCCCCGAAAGGAGAAGTTGGTTTGTCTCCTAAATTACAAGAAACTGACAAAGACAGAAGTTTATAGCGTGTTGCTATAAGTAACATGTGTATGTGTAAATATTATTAATTAGTTTGACATAACAAAAAATCAAACTTGAGAATAATATTAAAAACTAAAGAAGTTAAACTTCTTATGTGAGCTTATGAGGGTGAGACTCATTATAATTTTTTATTTTCTCCCCAGGCCCTGCTCCTCTAAATAAGTCCATCGATACCTCGAATTCGATATTTTTTGGCATTACAAACTCCTCTTGACTACTATGGTTACTCATAAGTAAAAACCGATATTTATGCGAGAAAATCCGTAGATAAAGGATAGTTATTATTATTTTCTATTGTTATTTTAAATAGATTTGTATAGCTCTAGGAATTACGTCCTCTGTCGGAGATTTTTTCACGAGATCTGTTGCCATTCGTCAAGTCAAAAAACAACCACAGTTTCCAGATGAGAGGGGTAGATTAAGGTTCGGCGATTTATACTACGAAGGACATTCCTGTGGAACGTGATCGGCCCGCAGTCCGCACGGAAGCTGATAAATAGTGAAACGAGATTGTTTTTCGGAAACATGTCCGCCCAGTGAAGGAAACGTTTACTAGTTCGTTCCGTTTTCGGAGTTGTTTTACGCAAGCCAAATATTTAATGTTAATCCTGCAACTTACTTTTACCACATTCCGTAACGAGTCAATGACATTGTTTTACATAGTTACTTAATTAATGAAGAACGTACGCTAAAACTTAAATAAAATGCCGAAATAATATAAGAAGTCTGGAGGTGTGAATTAGGTGAACGGACAGCGACACCAGTTCCAGTGGGGTAAGTTATAGCGGCGCGTTCTGTGGTTCATGCAGTCGCGACGGTGTAATATGGAAATTAAGAATCGTGGCTATAGCCAGCAAGGTATGTGGAGATCCTATAAGCAGTGGGGTATTCCCCTCCTCTGTTGCTGAATACATAGAGTATGTGCGTGCGCGAAAACCAGAGTAGCGAGCGATCGACCCTCGGTAGTGTACCTATAACTATTTGGCGCCTGCAATAATAACAAGGACATTATGTTATTATTACTCTCATTTGTTGATTGTTAAACGTGTCTTCATTTAGTGTTAAGTTACGTGTTGTGTCTCCATTGTTGATTATTGTTGTAATAAAATAAATTGTTTGGGAGCCAAAAATACAATAATTTTAAAATTTAAACTACTATTTTGTTTTTTAAAATTAACGCGAGCTAAGTTACGCTGTTATTAAAATATTAAAGATTTAATTACGTTTTTTTTATAAAGCGGCTGTAGATTTTGTTATCGTTTAGATATACCTGTATTTTTTTGAATAATTTTATTCGAAGGTTATTTCTGTCAGGTGTATTGAAAGAACTAACCTAATATTTTAAATCAAATTATAGATGTATTTTATAAAATTGTAATAAACAATAAATAAATATAAAATTTTTAAAGTGGTTAATTTAAAAGATAAACTAATATTGTAAATAGTGTTAAATCGAAATGAAAAATTGTTTAATAAATTTTGTTTTAAAGTGTTGCGATAGTAAATTTGTGGTTTATTGTGTAAATATTTCATGTAGGTAGTACAGATATCCTAAGGTAATATTTTTGGTAGGTATACATTTTCTGAGCACAGTTTCAAATCTACTTTTCCGCAAGAGTACCATCAATTATTGATATGATATTTTGTATAAATTTATATATACCACTTCTGCACTTTTTGCACAAAACACTATTTTTAGTACCATATTATTTCATCAACAAAATAATTAATTTTGTCCTCAATGAATGTCTTAAAAAGGGATGGAATTCTTTGCTGCGAAGATACTGATTATTAAAAAATAACCATAAAATGTCTCTAGAAGATGATTAAAAGTAAAGGAAGTTTTGGTTTTTATGATGCTAGTTACATGTGCGTCAAAAAAGTGTTAATTTTTGTGGTCATTTTTTAATACCTATTCATTATTTTTACACCGAAAAAAAATTTAGCCAATGAATGCTCACTGAAAACAATACATTGTGCGTACGAAAAATTCATTAAGAAGATGAAAGCTCATTGCAATAAAAACCAGTTTCTTTGGAAGTATGAACAAATTTATTGGCTGAAGAAGTATGAATATATTCAATAATATTACGTTAAGTACTATTTATTTGTTCTTGTTTCAATGCAAATTGAGAATAAAAAAAAATATATTTGAAACAAGGATTCAAAACTGAATAAAAATTATTATTTGACAATGAAAAAGTACGTATTGCAAATAATATTTGAAATATTTTCGGTGAGTTGTGTTACCAGAATATTTTACATTTAGATATCAGAATATAGAAAGATCTTCTGCAGATATAGATATTATAGATGCATGGACATACTTTGGTGACATTCAGTTTTGAAGGTAATATTTCGACAGAAATCTGTAAAATAAAATTTATCATAACTAATACAAACAAGTTATCCCATTTATTATTTTTTTTATTCATTTAAGGAAGCTCACAAGTTGGCATTTCCAGAATCTGTAAAAATTAAAAAAATAAATAATAATAATGACTAATGGTCTTAGTTATTGAACATCTATAAACTATAATAAATAAACAATACCATTGATATAGCAGATTTCCGTGTCTGAAATAACTTTTGAATACTTATACTATTTTTGGCAGATTTTATTTT
This sequence comes from Venustoraphidia nigricollis, assembly GCA_034508555.1. Taxonomy (NCBI): domain Eukaryota; kingdom Metazoa; phylum Arthropoda; class Insecta; order Raphidioptera; family Raphidiidae; genus Venustoraphidia; species Venustoraphidia nigricollis. The sequence continues at coordinate 733,208 of JAVRKA010000013.1, forward strand.
TTGTTGTTGTTCAATGTTAATTTATATCTGGTTATTATAAAATTAAAATAGGAGGGTTCATGTTTTTCAAATTAATCGTAAGTAATTTAGAAATTTAAATTTGTCTGTCGAATAGAAAAATGTTAAAAATGCAATTCATTTTCATACTAGTAACCGCAATACCCTTGTACCCGTGTGACGTCACTACGGTCGTACAATATTGTAATAGGTACTTATATGTACAGGAGTACACGTTAATAAATTTGACTGACTTGACTCTGTTTTTAAGTAATTTAAGAACCGATTATATTAAATGTACATAAAATAATATTCATAAATCACTGTAAAATAAAAAATAAAAAAAAAATAACCGCAGTTTAGTTGAGGTTTAATCGCGACAAATGAAAAAAAAATAACGTCTGTAATGGTCAACGCGTTGTTCGCTAACAAACTTAAACTCAAAAAGCTATTCAAATTGCATAAACATACGCATAAAATCCATAAATTTTACCTACAGGACTAGTTTAGTAGCTTTAGCTTTCTTCTTCCGAAAAATTTTAAACCAAGATTTTTTTACACACAGAGTTTTATAATGTCATTCTAAACGACGCCTGAAAACTATCTGACTCACCTTTATTTTAGGGGCGATAGAGGATGAAATGGGCTATCTATAAGGCAAGCGGCGTATCATTTTCTGTGTATGTGAAAAAACTCTTTCTCTTTACTAAAGTAACTGGATTATACATCAAAGACGCTGATAGAGAAAAAAATTTGTGAAAATAATTTGAAATTATAGATCACTATAAGTTAAGAAAAACATTCCAGCCAATTGAGCGAGAGGACCATTACAACTTAAAAAATATTGGCGTTTGACATATTATAATAAATAAAATAAAATATCTGTTAACGTGTGCGGTGACGCGGGTAACGATTAGTACTAAATGTTATGATATTTGCTATTCGTCTGCATGGTTACATAATATGGTTCCACATGTAAAAATTAGCCAAAGCATTTTTAGCAGCTACGTAAATAGTTTTTTTTTGACAGATTTTCAGAACAAACGAACAGTTGATTCTTTTTATTATTAAAATAAATAAAATAAAACTTTCTTAGAACAATAAATAGAATAATCAACCGTTATAAAAAGTATACCATTATGAGGGGAAGAACAACGTTACAATGCATCTCTCTTCTACGCATGCGTCGATTTTCCTCAAAAATAATAGGGCTTTCCATATTTGCATGCCAAACATTTTACCAAGATTTGATTTCGACCCGCTGTTTGACCTGCATTGTGCTCACTAACTTTTCCAAAAATATATTTTGTGGAATTCGGGGGATTTCAAAACAAAAAAAACATTGTAAAATTTTGAAATTTAAAATTAGTACCATTCTTCCTCGCGGAGTTAAAAGTCAATATCAGTTCCAGTCTAGTTCTTCACCTTGCCCTAGACCAAATATTTTTCTCAATCGAAGATTGTGAGCATTTGCCCTAAAAGACGATAATTTAAAATTTCTAAAGATTTACTTTTCACGTATAAAAAATAGAAGTTTCGTTAATAGACTTCTAGGCCCTTACTACGTTACGCAACCCTGAAAAGAAAGCCTTCGGTGTCACAAAAAAATCGCCATTTCCTAAAAATGCATATACAAATCCAGTATCGTAGCTAGGGGGTGGCCGTGGGGGCGGTTACCAGGGTCGTAAATCTCAAAAGAGCACACTCGCAGACCCGCAGCCAGCATGTATTGTTTCTCTTCCTACAAAATAAATTTTGGAGGGCAGAAAATTCAGATCTTGCCCTAGACGCTCATAACCTTAGCTACGATACTATCAAAATCTATTCAACACTTTGTAGAGCTAAAAAGTAAGGTTCTAGTTCAGCGTTCGTTATATATGCATAATGTTTTATACGTTACGTGTTTTATTGTACTTAAATTTTATTTTCTCCAAGCAAAATATTAAATAGCGTTGTTTTAAATTAAACAAAGCCAAAATACTATCACGATCCTGATTTTAAAATTTTATTATATCCAATTAATAAATCGTACATTATCTTTCAGAAAATCTGCCTTCCTTTTTTAAAGTCCAATCGACAAAATTCATCTTATCACATTAATGTACATACAAAATTAAAACCATAAATAAATGTTATGCAAGTGTTTACAACAAGGCGTAATGTAACAGTTTTTTTCGCCTTCTTACAGTTTCAGCCCTTGTCCTTCGTGCTGACCTTATTCACGTTCATTTAAAAATAACAGCTAAAATGGGTCCGCGCGATACTAAATGAAATTCAATTCGGCACGCAAAATATGTATGTTGTTCTACTAAACATTTATTAGTTCGTTGGCTTATGCTCGGTTCAACAAATATTTGGGACGCTGCAATGTAAAAGATAGCCTAATATTTTTTACGCCATTATCAGTAAAGACAGTTCTTTAGCGTGGTTATACTGAAATAGACTATTTGACTCTTTTAAATTGTCATAAAAATGTTTATATCGTTGTATTAGTCACCAGAAGTTTGTATTTCGGTTAAAAGTAATCGTTTTATAGAATAAAATGGCACTCAACATTTTATATATACGAGTTGGCGCAAAAACATGAGCCGCCATGTTTGTCCTGCTGTGACGCCATTATTGTACAAATAGGTGCAAATAAGGCTCGGTCTTTACACGAGGCTCGATTAGTGTTTACTCACGTCTGTGTATTTATATAGGTATATACTACAAATATGACGTCACAATTTCAACCATTATGGCGGTCAACGTCAATTTTAATATGTTCAAACTTGCCAAATTACAAGTAGACACTTTACTGTAGGAAATCACTTATCGCATCTCGCGTGCTTGGGTAAAAAGGATCTTAGGGGGTGGCTTTCCAAGCCTATGGTTCGTCTATTAGAAATCCTCCGTTTACAGGTCCTAATCTGAGAACTGATAAAATTTTGAAGATTTTCAATTTCTCCAGAGGCACAGATAATTCTAGTAGTTGGTGGCATCATGTAACAAATAAAAATATAAAATTTTACCAATTGATGGTGTATCTTGCATCGAAATCAATTCAGCTGTTTTCTCATCCTCGTGTTGTACAAGTAGCGCAAATCTTGAAAAATCTGCAATTAAGCGAAATTTCAGTCATTCTTCTGAATACTTTATAACGGTAATGTCATGTTTGGTTTCTGATACGACGTTGTTCCTGGGCTTGATATTAACTGCCTAACTGACAAGTAGAGATGGGAAAAATGGGTCTTTTTAGTGATCTGCATCTTTGCATCTGGATCCCGTATGTGAGCCGGCTCACTGAACCGGTTCAAAAAGAGCCGAGTTCTGAATATGTTACTGCAGTCTGCCACTGAGTTACCTAGTTCAGTCAATCATATCACGACCTGTATAGATTCAAGAATGCATAGCCAAACATGTGATGCATAAGTCATTTGAGCTGACAGATGCATCAAAGCAAGAACTGACACGTAAGTGTAAAATGTGCTTCTGTGTGTTAAGTGTTTCACTGAGTTATGCGGATCCGTTGATCCGTCGGCTCAAAAAAAAGTGAGTCGGCTCTCACGGATCTTCTGTCGGAGTCGGCTCTTTGAACCGGTTCAGATCTGAGTTACACAACTCTACTGACAAGTACGATTAATAAAGAGGTTATAAAAACGACTCATTCGTCAACGTTCGTATGTGTATGAAAAATCTGTACGTACCGGGGCATCCCCGTAGCACATGTACGCTCATTATGAACAAATTAGTTCGCGTTTCTATGGGAATACTCATTCTTGATGAATGTTCAGATTTCAATGACACACGCTGATGACTATAGATGATGATCGTCTACAATCTCTCATTCTCTCTTTCAATGACACATTTATCTTAAGACGGACTTTAACATAATATATGGCATTAAAAAAGTGAATGTAGCATTGAAATTCTTGGCGCTAAATACATAAATTAAACAAGCAGTGTAGGGCTAGTAATTAAAAGCTTTTGGTTGCTTGATACAAATTTTAAGGATGTCATTATCATGAAAAAGTAATTAATAATGTGTATTTTATTTCCGGATAAGAAGTGTGTTGATTAAAATATATAGGCGTATTCACTGCTGTTTTCAAACGGGCGGTAATAGTTACAGAAGCTTGAATTGTCAATCAGTCAAACTGAAAAAAAACTTTCACGGTTTTTTTTATAAAAAAAAGTTTTCAGAGAATTTTCATATAATATAAGGTGTCCAAGAGGGATGTTGACTAATATAACCATAAATATCTATTTCAATTTTTTAAATACGACTCACGCTTCCAAATCATGTATTTTAAAATCCGTTTTAAATTTCGCTCCGAAACGCCAATACTTGTCACGTGACTGCCGTAACTTCGTAGGTTCAGACGCTACTAAATTGATGAGGTGATAGGTTTTTTTTGTAGGTAATTGTTGTCATAGAAATTTTCGAATAAATTTTACAATCTAAATATTAACCAAGCCTTTTGATAGCATAAACAGAGCGTCCTTCTCTATAGCAGCGTCTGATGATGTTGATGAGCCAGTGACGTCATGCACTCTGATTGATGTTCGTTGTCACGTGACTTGAGAGTGATTTAATTACGTTTTATTTATTAAATATTAATTAAATTCCTTAAAAATAAGGGAAAATATTGTGTTTTTTAGTATTTCTATCATAGAAACTACCACGTTAAAATACAGTCAACATTCCTATTGCTATATGTATCATAATATTGATTATTTTTGTATTATTATTTCATTGATTAATTAATGTATGTGATAATAGGTTTGTGTTATAATAAAAACGATTTGCGAACATATTTCAATTATTTTAAATTTCTATGCTAAAAGAATTTTATGATGGAACAATTTTATTACTTGTAAATAGAAACGCTACAGTTCATGTATAGAATCTTACCTCCGTTTCATTTGTTGCAAAATAATTATAAATCTTTTTATTAAACAGTAGTTTTAATAGTGTGTTTTACGTAATATTTTACATAGTTTTATTTGTTTAATGCAACGGCACTAATGTGCTTTAGTTACAAAATGCAGTTATTAAATAACTTCTTTTCCAATCGAATGGAATCACAATAAGAACAAAATATAATTAATTAATAAGGAAATTATGTAGTTTTCATGTCTACAATTAATTATCATCTTTTGTAATAGGGTACGTATATGCAATTTTTTATCCCATTTTTAGTACGCTGTTTGAAAACATACGTTAATTTGAATAACACTCTTAAATCTGAGAAACATTGAACGATTCGTTGAAGCGCAAAACATTTACTAAGACAAAAAACAGCGTGTAATGTCACAATACATCAATTATTATTACAACACACTTGGCTGATATGTGACGTCCAAGTGGGATTTGATATACAAATATTTCAAAATTATTTGTTGAGGTTATTGGAAATCAAAATGAAATAATTTAAGTACGTACCATTTTGTTAAGAACTTATTGTTTTATTAACGTAGCATTAAAAAATAATCATGAAAGTATGTACTAGTGAATTGGGTAGTGAGTCACGCTAATTTGTATCGGCCGAACAGGTTTTGAAAAACCTTTTTTACTTAATTCTTTCCGCATTTTCCAATTAAGGAAACATTTTTTCCCCTTTAGAGTCATACAAAATACCCAAAAACGCATATCCCTAAAAAAACTAAAATTACAGGTAGAACTACTACTTTATATATTAGTATTGATTTGTATACCAAAACTGTGTTTAATATTCCCCCAACCGATTACCGCACCGACTGTAGTCTAGATTTAAGGGGAGATTTATTATTATTTACAATCTAATGATAAAGGCGTTTGGCTGCCGCCTATTTAAGATAGCGAAGTTCGCGCTTTATTGTAAATGTTTAAATATCTATATAATAATATGTTAAAAAAGCTTTATGTATGTTTTGTTATTATTATAGACCGGGAGTTAAGCTCTGATTTCCTAAGATATATCGGCCGCAATATGACGGTGATGGGCATCACAAAAAACGTGTGTACAGAAGTAATGAATGTGATTTTCTCGGTTGCGTGGCCCCACCGTAACGTAAAAAAGCGGAATCGATATTTTTATGCACACGTTTTTTGTGACGTTATTCAGCGTCATACTATACGGTCGCTATATTACGGTTTTCTTAAGAAACAAAGGTTTTAGTGACCGTTTTTGTCTGATTTTATCAATATGCCTTTTAGAGAGAATTATGGTGTGTATATTTTCAAGATAATGAGCCAAAGGGGTACCCAGCGAGGGGAGGGGGGACAGCTGCCCCCTCCCTGGAAGTAAAAAATAAGTCGTTATTAAATTTTGTTACTGGAATTTTTACAATTCTTGAAATAACTTTACTTGTACAAATCCAAGAAAAATGATACTAGTATAAGACATGTAACTAGAATAATTTTTTTTCAAGCAAATAATTGTAATAACTTAGTTGATAAAGGCTGGCTATAATTATACATAATTTTCTTAACATTTTGGTTTCATTCACCTTTTCCGTGAATAAATGTTACAACCTGAACGACCATGGCTTGCCTCCCCCCCTAGTTTTGATCCTGGGTACGCCTTTGTAATGAGTTATGAATGAGAGAGTCGTCCTGGGTTCTTCATATGGAAAAGTGAGTCATCATTAAATTTGTTCGCAAACTTTGCGTTTTGGCACAATTTTAGTCAGGTATTTTAAAATGAAGTTCAAATAAAAAATCGCTCGGAAAACCATAGACGAACCCAAAGTGTGTTATGGTCACGTGAACTTACATTTGAATAAATAATTTCTCCGCGAGTAACGACTAGTAATAAGTATTATGACATTTGTTTTTTGGTTTGCATGGTTTCGTATGTAAAAATTAACGTGCCTGGCGGCTACCGAAATAATTTCTTTTTGACAAATCTTCAGAGCAAAAGAACAAATGCTTTTTAGATTCCTAGCTTATTATTTTGAGAATATACGCGTCATTATGTCCTCTAAAAGGCATACTGACTAAAATCAAAACCAAAAATCTGACTTTGAACTATCAGTTATCAGAAAATAAAGTTACAGTCATTACAAATTGAATCCCACACTTGAACTGACGAAATCAAGACCTAATTTTAGTGTCATGTGCAATATTTATAGTAGATGACAATTTTACACGAAACACTTGTTTCGTTTAGATTAGGTTGATACGTCACGAATATCGGTGTATGACGTAGGTAGGTACATCGTGAAACCATTGCATGCGTTATTTTTTTCAAATATAACGGTTAAATAATTTTATAACATCGTTACTAATACTATCATCGTGCTACAGTTACCTAACTTCTTTAAGTCAACTACGGGGATGTTGGAGAACGGTTAATTAACGAAGAGCCCCTTATCTTAATTTATTCTTAATCTAAACCAAACACTGATATAACGATTTTATCACAAGCCACATCCAAAAATTAAAATCGTTTCAAAATTGACATTTTACCCTTTAATGAAGATAAAAATGTGTTGCCAAAATTTTAAGAACCAGCTTGACACTGGACTTACAAATTTTATGAAAACACTAGTTTGTGGATACCGATTTAATTACCGAAAAGTGTATTTAATTTGAAGCGGATTTTTTGTCAATAAAACATTGAAAAGAAGAAAAAAAATATTTAAGGCATATGCTAAAACAATCACATAATAAAGCCACAGTGCCTGTATTAGCAATTATACTATATTGTCGGCAGAATTTGGTACTGCGGTACGATTTTTTTTAAATCATCATAAAAAGCTTGAGTACCTATAGAATACTAAATGTTAATTGGAAACAAGAAAAAAAATTACATTTCTTAACAATAACAAAATTGTTGTGGTTAAGTGATTAATTTTGTTGTGGTTAAGAATTTAACTATAAATCTTATAGGATGCGTCATTTCTTAAAAATAGTTTTGTGGTTGGTACATGGGGGTTCCTCCTAAAACCATTAATTGGTTAGTGGTAAATAAATAAATAGTCCTTTTTTCTGGTTTGAAAGAAGCTGAAAAATAAATGAACACTGTAAATTCTGGATATAGAATAGAGATACTCTTTATGCTGTTCTATTAAGTTAATTTTTCATATTACTTATTGAGCTAAATTAAAAAAATGAATATATATTTTTTTTGCATTGCATATATTAAAAAATAATAATGATTGTAAAATATGTGCAAATTAGAACACAATTAAAAATTAAATTTGGTTTTAAAAACATTTGTAGGACTAAAAACATTTCACAGTCAACGATAAAAAAGATAGGTCAGGGATAAAACTATTTTCTAATAAATGTAAATTTTATAGAAATCAGCTAAATTATAGCATCAAATTAAATAAAATTCTTCCAACATGTTTTGACTTCTGACATAGGAAGTTATAAAAACGATTGGAAATTTACTTCAGATTCTTTAAATTGCGTTTAAAAATCGTTTACAATTAGTGATAACTTTTTCAACAACTGCAAATTAGGCACGGGTCCGGAAGTTTTGTAGATATCAATAAATTAATGCTACAAATAACAAAAAAAGAAATCAGTTTCAAATTATTTGTAATAAATATTTCCGATTGTGTGTTCCTATAGATTTATTAGAGCTCAAGAATATCATAAATAAATGCGTAGTGTGATATTTTTATTTCCTGTTTGTGTAAAATACAGTGTCCAAATCATTTCATTCATTTTCCATTTACTATTAAGAAGATAGCCCTTTTCTTTCGCCTTAAACTTTAATTTACGCAGGAAATGTTGTTTATCCGATGAAAGATTTTTTGCGTTAAGGTAGTTGTCCTGGTTAAGGCACACCGTCAGAAAATTCTTTATTTTTGTATACTTATTAAGGACATGATAATACAATTACCCTGAAAATTTTAAGTCGATCGACGGTATATAATCCGAGAAAAATTCAATTAAAAATTGGATAATTAACATTGATTGTATACGATCTCTGTAGTTCTGAACCAGTTTCTTATTTATAAAAAGAGAACTAACTGTCAGAAACTTTCCAAAAACTGACAGTCTTTCAATGCATTTGTTATGAGTTTAAAAAAAAATAAGAAAACATTTTTGACCGTCTAATTATTTATAAATAACGGTTTAAAGTTCAACAATTTATAAAAAAGTATACATGCATATGAATACTGTATGGGTTACGTTTCCACAGGTACAGTCTTGCGTACAAATTATGGATCACTTAGCTACAAGCTAGTATACTTTTGTGGCGCATATAATCTATAACTTTTTGACAATATTGTGCCACGACAACTACCTTAAATTGAAGCTAAAGTTTTGCGTTCAGCTCACACAACGAACTTCTGAATATTAGATGATTTTACGATTTTAGCGATTTCCGAAACAGTTATTAACAAGAGGTAGCGCATTTTGTATGCACACACAAATTCAAATCATCGAAATATAGAGTCATGTGGGTGAATAAAGAGACGTATTGAACAACTACTGAACAGCCGCCTTAAGGTATATCTTTTTAGAGTAATTTTATAATCGGTATTTTGTGTGTTATGTAAATCGAACGGAACGCATGTGGTGATCAGTGAGAGAGCCATCTTACGTTCTAATCAATTTTTGTTAATTAAAGTCCGTAAGATGCGTCTATCTGTAATGAGATTGAATAATGGATAACAGATGTATTACTGACAACAACATTAAAATTTAACATATAAAATTGCACATTTTAGACGTTATGTAGAGCGGACATTCTGCCAAGCGTCGCATTATAAGACCTTATATTAACGCACGGCTGATTTTAACTCTTAGTTTATTCTATATTAATATGTACATAATTAGTTATAATACTTGTCCACAAAACATTATTATTCATCATTCTATATGCTCTACTGTTTACAGTACCGTCATTTGTTTGACGATAAATAGTTGAGCTTGTTACAAATTGACAGATTAATGTCAAAGAGGTGTAGTTGCACTTATAGTGTATTTATTTCGTTACTAAAAATACTATAGTACCGCTACCGCATGGAATTTAAATCAAACTAAATCTGGGCAACATTCAATGTTTCGTTAAAGCATAATAATATAATTTAATAAAATGTAAAGACATTTTAAATGAAACTATCTGATAATAATGCCTGCTATATCTTGAGTATTTTTTCCTCGCACACTGAGCATAATATATTTAAAAATTTTCAACAATCATTTTCTAGATTTTAACAGCCGGTGCGATTTTTCGTCACGTCAATATTTCCCCACATCAATTTTCTCAGATTATATTGTAGCGTACGTTTGGGGGAGGAGAGTCGAAATTTGTTTACACATTAAAAATCTATAACAGATTGTACACAGTCTAGAAAAAAAAAACGGTCAAGTGCGAGCTGAACTTGCGTGGACAGGGTTTCGTACCATTCCGTTTTCCGTGAGAACTTTAGGACTTAACATTTTCGTTTATATTTTCTTTTAAACTATGAGTGAAGCCTCATTTTTCAATTTTTTTCAAAATTTTAGACTTAGTATTTTCGGCGATATGGGCGAGGGAATACTTGATTCTATAATATTTTCTTTAATATCTTTTAAACTGTCATTTAAAATTATAAAAAAATATATATGTATTCTCATAACAAAGTCTTTATGTTATCATTAGAAAACAGTTTTATATATTACTGTCACTTTCAGTATCAAATTATAATAATAATAATAATAATAATAATAATAATAATAATAATAATAATAATAATAATAATAATAATAATAATAATAATAATAATAATAATAATAATGCGTTTAACGTCCGTTTCTCGACTTTATGTCATAACAGACGCCATTCGCACCATTACTATTTTCCATCTACCACACTTCGCGTTATTTTTCTACATTTTTAAAACTTCAACTTATGTAATAGTAATGAGCGAATGAAGGAATTGTAGGAAATTAGGATAAGGTAGGCAATTTTTTGAACTAGGAGTTTGATAGGTAATCGGCCATGGCCCCAAATAAGGAACCATCTCGATATTTATCTGGAATTAATTGAGGGAAACATGGAAAACCTCAATCAAGATGGCCGGTACAGGAATTATCGTTTCTCGGCGAGAGGCAGTAGGAAAAAGTCCCAGCCACATCTGCCCCCGCCGGGATTCGAACCCGGACCTCCCGAATATGAGTCTAGTGCTGTCACCACTACTCTACCCAGTTCGGTTTTCAGTATCAAATTGTAATGCGTGTTCAGTATAAAAATAAAATATATTTGGCAACTTTTCCCCTAACTCAATCTTAAGATTTGATAACGTCAAGCTTTTGAAAGCTCGATGTTTGTGATTTCTTTCTTCTAAGTAAAATGTCCGAACTATTTTCAAACAAACTTGGAACTTCGAAATTAAATTAGTCAAAAGTTTACAAAAGTTTATTATATTGCTGTTATAGAAAAGTCTAGATTACGGTGATGTTGATGGAAAATCATCTAAAATTCAATTTATATGAATCGTCATTATTAATTTGAATCTATCAGGCCCGGCAGGTTATGTTCAGTCCGTGTGGGTAGTGAGATGAAAAAATTTTTTTTTCAATCTAGCGGTGATTAAATTAACAAACTTCAAAGCAAGCCCCCTCCAATTAACTCATGCTAGCACTGAGCATTTAAAACCTAATAATTGTATATAGCTTATATTTTATAAGCCTCGTAATCGTATAACAAACCTTCGAAATCCCATAACTCTGGGGAAAATGTTGTCAAATTCCATGTGGGTATTTTACCCACACGGAATTTTTCGTATGGGTATAGCTACCCACAAAACCCTGGTCATCCGCCGGGCCTGGAATCTATAGTCATATCAAATTACGGTCGATAATGACTGGACACATTTCAGAAAAATAAAAAATTGTAATTGTACATATTGCTGATTTACATTTATGTCACTTTTTAAACGTGGATACATCGTTTTATTTGAATGTCGATTTGTCAGAATTTATTTTGTCATTTTGTAGCAACATACTTATAATATAATTAATTATTTCCCATCAATTGCGCTTAGACGCTCTGGAATTACATACCCGATTTAATAAACACGTAATTTAACTACTCTCATTCTTACACCAAAAATGTAAAAAGCCAGTTAATAATAACATTTAAAGTGCTTTGTTGTTACGTGTCATAGTTGACGAAGAGGTCATTAGCCGAGGTGTGCTTATTATTTTTTATACCGAAATTAAAGATTGTAAATAACGATAAAAGCCTCTTATACTAACTTGTGTAAATTAATAACTTTCACAGATTACTTGATTTCTGAAATTCATGTTGCGAATCTTGTTACCATCTAATGTGTTTATAAAAAGGAAATAAATAAAATAAATTTCACATCAAAGAGCTTACAAAATAGATACATTAACGCAGGTCTATTTTAATGCATAATTCTAAACATGTATGTTAAACTACATGCAACTAAAAATGGCGGGGTTATATTAGAAACGAGAATTTTAATGGTACAGTTCCATTAACTTTAATATTTGGTATATGTATATTCTTAAACACTATCTTTAAACTGTTCTAATTTAAAAGTTTTAATTAATATACAAACATTTTAACATATTTAACACACGAAATAAAATTAAGTTTTACAAAGCTGTTCTACAGGTGTTGAAAATTGGGTCAGCGTTGCTAGCTTTGTTACAAAGAGAATTAAAATGTCGGTGGATAGGAGAAAGTTTCAGTTGAAATATATAACTTGTCAGTGATGTTGATAATTATCACATTTGTAAAAGTACGAAGTCATCGATTCTGTATAAGTAAAAGTTTTTTACGCATCGTTGAGAGACAAGTAAATTAGGGACTATGTTTCAGAAAAATGCTTCACTATATAGTCGACTCTCTTTAAACACACCCTGCTAGATCCAGACAGAATCAACTTCGATTTTCCGAAAACAAAAATAATTGAAGACCTTCGTCTACATCAAATTGATGCGGTATAGAGCGATCTCTGATTTAAATGCTTGAGATAAAATAAAATTCGACGTAAGATTCAAGTTAAAAATACCCGTGTCGATAATAACCAAGATTGGAAAATTTTATTTAAATTTCAGAGTTTTTGTCGTAAGTTCTCGGTCAAAGGTTTAATCGCTTAGTGCAGACTCACATGCTATTGTAATCAAAGATTTAGCAGCGAATATTTTGTCTCTGTGTTTATTTTCTGAAGAAATTTTGTTCTTGGATCTTATGTTACGAACGTTTTTGCCATGGGTATTTTGCACCTGGTATTTATTCCCTGAGGGAATTTTGACCTTATAATTTATGATTCGAGCAAATATGATTACTTATTATGGAATTTTTTTAAGTTTGATTGTTTCGTGCCGTTCCAGGCAGATCCAGCCAAATTAAAAAAAACCCAGGTCGCAGTGCCAAAACCCTGCAGACAAAATATAGTGTATTTGCTTGTATAGGGCCGTGTAGTTTTATACTTTTATTATGTGAAATTAAGTTTGTTTTTGGGCAAAATAAAAAATTTAACCCCTTAATACGCCCCTTAAAATAACATTTTTTTTCTTAATTGTAATATTTTTATCAATCTAACGTATACACCGAATTAAATACACCCTTCAATAAATAACTCACTATCTGCAAACTAGTGTTTTCATAAAATTTGTAAATCCGGTCCTGTTGGGCCGATTTTATTAAAATTTTGGGGACACTTTTTAATTACTACCAGATGGTTAAATTTCAATTTTTAAACGATTCGGAGAATTTTTTCGGTATTTTGAGGCCCAAAAACATTTTTCAACCCCTAAAAACTACCCTTAAAATAGCCCGATTAGGCCCATTTTAAATAGACTTCTTGCGGTGATGGATTCCAACACGTGGCCCAAATTTCGTTGAAATCAATTAACTCTTTCGAAAGTTATCGCGCGTACACATATATATATATATATATATACATATATATATATAAACATTTTTAAAAATGGTGCCAACGTGTTTAGGAGGTTATGAAACGTCGAGAAATTTTGGTCCGACCCCTAGGTCCCGCCATCCGACCGACGCCAATAGTGTATGTTGCCTTATGGCAAATACATTAAAAATATGGAACTAATAAAGAATACTAAGTGGACTGTAAGTAGTTGGAAACAATAAAAAACAACAAATTAATTATTTCTTAACCGATTACCGAAGCAATTTTATATTACTGAAATTTCGTGAGCAATTTCAAATTAAGGGTTTTTTCTTACAAGGTATGATATTCATTGCCCAGGTTCAAGGAGTTCAAGGTTTTGTCAAACATAAACGTTGTTGTGTTCGAAGAGATGTTGAAAACACACGGTTTGGTAGTTCAAAATTTGCCAATAAATACACGTATTTAGTGGAAAATCGTTTTCTAGTGTTTAAGCAGCGCTTAGCGAGCGAGCTCTTATGAAAAGTCGACTGTATTTTTCTGTTATTCAAGAATTTACTGACTTCTGTGAAATTATTTAATTAAATTGACCGTGTCGTAAATAATAATGAACGGAAGTTTTTGTCATCAAAGATGCTCAAAGAGTACGACGTTTTATATGTAATTTATACACGCATGTGCGTTCTTTGTGACGACTCACCGCACGAATTGTCATAAAATTTACTGATACTTTACTTTTTTTACATTTCTTTGCAGTTCGTGACAGTTTTCAGAATAGCTAATTGTTTTATTATACTTCGATATTGCTCTAATTTTAAACTAAATGTTTAATGACAAAAAAATGAAGATTTGGACGAAAGACCGATTATCTCATATTAGTACGTATAAGACTGAAACTTAATTTTTATCAAGAATTTCTAAGCCATTTCAGTATTGATCGGATAGTTGAAATAGATAGTGCCTTTCAATTGACAGGAAAAAGAAAAACGTGGGGGATATTGTTCTCCAAAGGGTTTGATAATTAAATATATCTAATATGAATGGTTGATGGTACATCATTATCAGAAGTTTAGAAGCTTAGTAGAAATAACATAAGATAAGACGTCTAATCCGAATAAGTGCTAAAGTTTTGCAATTTCCATGTCCTCAATAAAATGAGAAAAATGCTAAATGTGATCGGAACCTATTTTTCGTTGGGAAAATGTGTGGGAAAGAACTAAGCTTGATACAATTGGAGTGTCAGAGATAAGGAGAAATGGCAAGACCACCGAAAAATTGGAGATAGACCCAAATAACCGAGGAGACCTTTGCTCTGTAGTGAGATACAACAGATTTTAATTTCATTTAACCGTTTCTTGTAACAATTAACGGAAAATTATTACCAACAAACACGTGAACAATTATACGGTTTGACAATTGGTATTTTAAGAATTGGTGCTAGTAAACAAAGAGTCATTGAGCTCATGACATAGACATAAATTCATTAATTGTAATTGCATGAAGGTTTGACAATTAAAAAATGAACAAAAAATGTGTAAAATACATCGATAATATTATATTTCTGTAATTTATCATTGATATTATATCGGGTGTTTTTTTCAAAACTTTGAATCGATTGTTCCATTGTATGGCAGTGAATGGAGAACACTTTGAAAACTTATTATCTTAAGGTTAAAATAAAGAATAATTTAATTGAAGTACCTGGTGAGGTTTTTAATGCAATTGGCAACTCGGAATACTCCCCCACCCCTCATCATTATCATCAACATTATCAAGACTTTATACAAAAATAACAGGGAAAATTAAAAAAAAGTTTTAGACAAAAGTTGTTCATTTTTGCACAAAAAAAAATTTAATCATAAAAATTGGGGGTTTTCATTTAAAAAACAAAAGTTACCTCCCCCTCTGCCGAGGGGGGAGGGGGTTGGTATTACGTGTAAATTATTTCCCCCTCAAAACCAACAACTTTTGCTTAAAACTTTTTTTGATTCAACCGGTGTATCAACAAAAAAATCCATTCAAAGTTTTGAAAAAAAACACCCGGTATAGTCGTACACAAAGAAATGTACATTTAAAACTGATAAGAGTATATCTATTTTTTTTCGAGTTTTTAACGATTTTTAAAATACTGAGAAATTTTTTGGGTTTTGAAATAGTCGAGCGTATAGTGATTTCCGTTGTTTGCCATTATTCTCTATTTCAAGCCCGCAGTTCCCAGGGTCTAATCCGAGAACTAATAAAAGTATAAACAATGTTCTTACAATTTACAATTAAAAAAATTGAAAATATGAATTGATGTTAGGCTCAAATAACCTTGGCGTGAGGCTTAAAAAATATTTTTTGAGTAAAATAACAATAACTACTAAATTTGGAAAATGTTGACCTTTATTTTTTACTCTCTGCATTCTTCATAATATATTAGAAATTCAAATTACCTATAAATTATTGTTTTATTTCTGAAATATAATGCGTTTTTAAAAGCACAGTTATATGCGCACTGCTGTACATAGAATGATATGTTTTTAATAGAGCAAAAACAAGCGATACATATTTTAAATGCTCTAAAAGAGTATTTATTAATTGCTCGTGACTGTTTTTTTTTGTCTATCAATTGATTATAATTAAATAATAGGTATTTATCGCCCCATTTATACCATTAAATTATTGAGTTATTCAATTAATTCTACGAAAATTTGTGTTATTATCAAATAGTGAATTTGAGGACAAACTTCAAACGATATCTGTACATAAATTCCCTCAAACTCTCGTTTTTATCTGTTTTATGCAAATTAATTATTATAAAAAATATTAAAATAAAAAAGACTTGATACAGAAAAGAGAGAAATAGTTGATTATAGACGCTTAACAGCTGAATGTTTTCTATACATCAATAAACTAATATTTTTAAAATTAGTTGACAAATAATTTTTTTGTACGACTACCTATAAAATGGCTGCTTTTCATGTCTGTAAAACGACGAATTTCGCACTACTGCATAAAGTAAAACAAAAGAAATGCGATTTTAATCCATATGAACAACAGAAACAGCAAAGTAGACGTCTTCGTAAACATTCCAAATTGAGTTCGAAAATCGTCTATTTTATAGCCTGAAGTAAATGCCAAAAATTTAGTATATACAGGGTGTCCTAGAATTATCTTTACAACTTTTAAATTTAATAACTTTTGAAATAAAAAAGATATTCACATTCTGTGTCCTGCAGTGATTAATGCAACTCATAAAGTTTTTTTCTCTGGGGTTATTTGAAGGATATTGTTTATCGGAGAAAGGTTACTGACATTGTTGACTTAAAAACCCGCATTACAGAGGCTTTTGCCACTGTCACAGACGTTATGTTACAGCGTACCTGGCAAGAAATCGATTACCGACTGAATGTGCTTCGGGCCACACGTGGTGCACATGTGGAGGTGCTTACCTAAACAGAACAAAACTTTATGAGTTGCACTAATAACTAATTTCACAAGTTATTAAATTTCAAAGTTGTAAAGATAATTCTCGGACACCCTGTATATCTTGATTGTTTTGCTTCTATTACTCGTCTGACTGCTATAAAACTCGCTAGTTACTCGTTTTAAGAGCTGCGACTAAATTGTTGCTTCTATGATGGTACTAGGCCTTGATTTAAAAAAAAAAAGCAATTTAAACATTGTGATTTAAAAAGTGCAAGTAAAAGTAGATTTTATCAGAGATTAAAACTCAACTTCGTTATTACTTTAATTGGCATAAAAGTTAAACACTTTGGCAAAGATTAGCTACTAAATGACTACTTTGTGTTCATTATATTTCACAATTAAGTTAAGCTGTCAGGTTTTATTTGACCTAAATACCGCACACAGACTATAAGTTTATGTCATAAAAAGTATATTTTTAGTTGAACACCGAAAATCGTTTTAAAATTATGCCGATTGTTAAATTGAAGAATGAAAAAAATTGAATCCTTATGGAATCAATTTGCTGTTCTTTAAAGACCCTTTTTGCCACGAACGGCTAAACATCTACGGCCCCATAATCGTGTTTCTAACTCAATACAATAAAAAAAAATCAAAAAATGTATTGACTCACTCATCAAAACCTATAGTGTACTTGCCGTTGACCTAGAATCTTGAAATTTGGCGCGAAGGAACGTCTTATAGCACAATCTATAATTTGTATTTATTTTAGAGTTCAGTTAAGATTTTTTGTCCAAGGAACGGTTAGAGATATCAAGTTGAAATTAATATGAAGTACTAAGGTCTGCAACCCCAAGACCTGTAAAAAATATAAATTTCGGTTCAATGCAATAAAAATATACGGTCTTTAACTGCTATATAACACGCGTATCATTAAAAGTGTCGAAAGTAAGCAAAACTGGCGCCATCCTACGTGATTATTGTACACTATTTAAATTGTTACAAAGGTACGGAACACTCAAGGCGTGAGTTCTGATAGCACATGTCTATCTTAAAAAAAAACACCAAAAAAAAAAAAACAAATGCACACTACTTTGAATGTGAATGCATGTAGACTACTCGTAGCTTGTAACATATTCATTTTTCGTTACATAACTGCTTCAGCGCTTGAGTTATCCCAACTGGCAAGTTGCTGTCGACCTAGATATTTATTTCGTTTGTATGTTCTTATATACTGTTTTGTTATGTAACTGTTATAGATGCAATATTCAAAATATACGCGTAGCTTTATATACCGACGTATTTTACTGATCATAGGAAAATTTGTGAAAGCCTTCTATTTCGGTTCTGAATTGAATTAGTCCGTAGAGCGTCTATAATTTATAGGTGACTTCTGTTTCTCGTGTTTATGATCACAATTAGACTTTGGTTCAAACCGTAGCAATTTGGACAAGATTCAAATATAATATTGTAATTCTAATTTGCGACGTTTCGTCATATATTTATTCTTCAGGCTCTTAGAATCTTAGATGAATCAATGAAATATATAAGCGCCGGACAAAGTCAACAATATTTGATGAAACGTCGCCAATTAGAAAAAAACAGTGTATTATTTTAATCTTGTCTAAATTGTTACATTTTCAATTCAATTATAAAACAATCATCATCATCCGGGGGTTGGTAGTTTGGAAATAAATAAATTATTCCAACAGTACACAATTTAATAATAAAACAAACATTAATTGTAATTAACCTATCTAGATTTGCAGAACCAGTAATAGGGTAGGATTAATTCTAAAATATATTATGTAAGTACATATTATAATATCGTAGACGTAGGAATGAAGCGTTGCTTACAACTACAACAACAAATATTTGTGAATATAAAAAAGGTTTCAAAGATTTACTCATAAAGGAATACTTTAATTTTGTCAATGTCATTGAACGACCTCCTTTTCGTCAAATAATAGAGTAAAACAAAATACCTCCTTATAGGAAAAGAGCTAACAGGTAATTTAATTCTGTACTAAAAAATCAAAAATATAATTCATAATGATGGGTTCAGTATGTGAAAATAATCATTCTATAAACTATTTGTGTTGAAATATTCTGTGCAGTTGAATTTTGCCTCATCATCCATATATAAGAAATGCTAATTATGCCTTTTTTACGAACGAATGACCAAGCAAAATAGAACTAAAGTCATAAAAGGTCGTTTATTTGTAAAAAAAAAATATTTTACCCTTTTTTACACACACACGACCAAGAAAAACTGAGTTAAAATCTTTAAACTCGTAATTATTACTTTAAAAGAAAGGGAAGTTATGCTTTTCTTATGAATAGATAATCAAGCAAAGTCTTAAAACTGGTCATTTATTTGTAAGAAATGTGAATTTTGCCTTTTTTTTACAAATAAATGTCTAGTAGAGTTTCAATTTTATCGTGTAGACGTGTAATGGGAAATTCAGTGTAAATGCACCTTAAAAATGTGATAAAATCTGCTGGCTACAATTTTCATGGTCTAAAAATAGTTAAACTACAGTGTATTTTTTTAATATGACTTCTTAGCAAATAAAAATGTACACGAACTATTTGATGATATGGCTTGTTTATAACAGGGATGTTAAAATTGCTGAGTCTTATTTAGAAAAAATTGTTTTGATTGAGGAAATTTTTTGATAGAATGATCAATATTTCTTTTTTAATTTATTCAAAAGTTACAAATTCCCAAAACTAGTTTTCCGACATGGTTTCGCCTGGGAAGTTTGCGTTAACATCGAAATAATCAAGAGCAATACAACTCTTAAGTCTCAATTTACTGTATGTCTTCAGTTTATTGGATCCGAATTTTTCTGATACGATTTGATTCGTCCGTGTGGAGTGTCTTCAATGACACCCGATCGGGAAGCAGCTGCAGCTGTGTTGTGGAGGTACCATGAATGACTCTGACGATGATATATTTTTTTTTGACTTCTGCTAGAGGAGAGCGTACTCTTTAATAAAAAACATAGAAAACAAGGCATGGGTCCATCAGTTTAATGAAAATAGATCTCATAAGGAGTTTTTTTAAAACTTGCAAACCTATATGAAATTACCCGGATTAATTCAAGGAGTATCACAGAATGACTATTCCTCACAAGACGAACAACTTTGTCAGTTTGATATCGGAATGGAAACAAACATGTTTGATCGGCCTTCATCGGTTATTGTCGTATCGGGCTTCTCTTTTCAATGTAGGCATCTACAGTAGAGATGGGAAAAACGGGTCTTTTTAGTGATCTGCATCTTTGCATCTGGATCCCGTATGTGAGCCGGCTCACTGAACCGGTTCAAAAAGAGCCGAGTTCTGAATATGTTACTGCAGTCTGCCACTGAGTTACCTAGTTCAGTCAATCATATCACGACCTGTATAGAATCAAGAATGCATAGCCAAACAAGTGATCGCATGAGTCATTTGAGCTGACAGATGCATCAAAGCAAGAACTGATACGTAAGTGCAAAATGTGCTTCTGTCGGAGTCGGCTCTTTGAACCGGTTCAGATCTGAGTTACCCAACTCTAATTTACAGTGTTTATTTTTCATCCGATGTCGTCCGATTACGGTTGACATCGGATCGGGAAAAATACGGAACCAACGTAAATGTAACCTTATGTATACCAATTTAGTTCTAAGATCGCGTGCGAGATCATTATTTTACATTTTCTCTAACTGCTCACCCTCCTTTTGTTGCAGCGTTATTATATGTAGCGGATGTGTACTTGAAAAGAAATAAGCTTTGAAACAGTGAAATAATTTTTCAAATCGTTTCAGTAGTTACAGGCTTTGGCGTGCACAAATATATAAACTTAAATAGTATAAATGGCAACGTAAACTTGTAATCGACGAGTACAATTTATTTGTATATCGATTAAAAAAAAAGTTTTGTGCTTTTGGAAATACAAAATAAAATGCAAAAATTATACGAGTAACGAATGTAACTTTGTTATTAACTTTGCCTATAATTAATAATAATAGATTCACTTTTATGCTTTTTGCTATCTTTATTACAAATCGCGATAACAAGTGTGTTATTAATAATTATTATACAAATTATATTTAATTACTTTAGTTTTCAGCGATGGCTATCGTACATTGACTCGTTATCGTTGCGTTACGTAAACCGCTTTCCAGTGAAAACAATGTGTCTTCGTTTTGTAGTTGCAGATAGGTTGCGTCATCGATTATTGAAAAAATACAAATTTAATCAAATAGATGGGTTATTTACTTTTTAATAGAGGTTGCATCTATACAGTAAAGCTTAAATTATGGGCCATTTATTTTATTTAAAGTCTCCGTGCCTATCTTGTTCCGTTTTTAAGATATCGTAGGAGAAAAAATTTCACCACTTACACCCATACACACTGATATTAATCAGAAAATGGTTTCAAATTATTCCTAGGACCTCTTTTTTGACTGAATTCAATACTTCTCTGCATCGTAGAGGTAGAAGTAGTGTTGGCTGATTTCCTGCTTTTTACGGAACATACCGTTTTTCAACCCTCTAGGGACACGTCCCGCAGCACCTTGAGCGGGATACCCAAAATTCTGTTCTTTCATCTAAATAGCAAATTTGGCGCGGTAGGTACTTAAAAAAAATTGATTGAGTCTTACAGTAGTCGCCTCGATAATAAGCGGAATTCTTGTGTTAATATTAGATCTGCGTATTGATCAAAGTAATTTTACATATTTAGTACTATTTTTTTACGAATTTTTTTTTGTTTTTATTTTTTAGTAGATTTCATAGAAATCTATCTATATTGTATTTATTCTCATGACGAAGCTTATAATATAAAAAGATAAACCTAATAATTGTTTATTTTAACACTATGGTAGTAAATCTTAAGGTTTAATTGATCTGAGTAAAGTCTGTGATTTTCAATTAAAGAATTGTAGCCATTGTTGCTCATTTTTTTCTACGTTCCGGTTCCGTTTTTTTTTCACGATATTTGTAAAAATGGATCTGGTAACACTGGGTGCGGATAAAAACTAAAAATTCGACTTATTAGTCGGTACAGTTTTGCCTTATAGCTATTGATATTTTATTTAGCTTATTCTGTTTTTTAAGACACTGTTCTTATTCCAATATCAATCTATATTTTCTACGCTCTAAGAATGAAACCATCTCGCGTGTCAATCAGAATCATCTTGCATGTCATCTGGTGCGCGTGTCGTAGGTTGCCGACCTCTGAATTACAAAATATGGTCTTTGCATTTATATCGTGGAAAGCAAGAAAAGTAGGTTTTAATGCCACACACTTACAAAAGTCAAACAGATTTTCAAATTATTTGTGAAGAAAATGGAACCAATTTATATAAAACTGTTTTCTAGGTCATCTCTAATATCAGAAACTAAATGATAAAAAAATTGAATATATAAATATTTTAACCCTTAAATACCCACAAGTGTCTCGCGGACACAATTTGGAGTTTTTGTTCTTATAAAAATTTACGTATTTATTTCTATGATCCAACATTTTATCTAAAATATCGCCAATATTTTGAGAATCTAAACGTGCAATTAAAATATTTGTAACATGAATGATTTCATATTTATTGTTAATAAACTCAAATAACAATTTACCAACCCACAAGTGTCCAATAGACATACTAACATTTTGTTTGATTTGAGAATGAAAGTAGATTGTTTGTTTTTTTAATCATATCGTATCGGGTAGGCAATAGCAACAGAGAGGTATGGTTATTACAGAATACTGGGACCCAATCTTTGGCAATACGATATTTCGAACTACAATGAGAAAAAATAGATTTGCTTCTTTATTTCGGTTATTAAGATTCGATGATAAAAATACTAGTGCTGGGTTGCACAAAACATTGTCAAAAAATTGGATTTGACAATGAGCTTAGATTGTGATATTATAATTACAGTTTTCATACATGCAAGAGCAGTCTAATGTCGTAATAAAACTCCCTATCATGAACAACATTAGATTGTATTCACACAAAAACAAATGCTTGATCTACACAAAAAAATATGGTTTTTCAAGTCAAATTTGATAAAAATGTGTAAAAAAATTTAGTTTCGAAGTAAAAATTATGCAAAAAACTATATTAAATACACGTATACACATGTTTTAAAAAAATATCGTTTCAATTGATCATTTACTTTTCGAACATAATTGAATTAAAATTCTACAATGCTTTTCTTATTGAGAAATATGTGTGTTCACAATCTAAGATCATTGTCAAATCAAATTATCTGACAATCCTTTCTGCAACCCAGCAGAGGTCTCTCAGAATGTCAAGAGATAAATTTGCGTCTATTAGAAAGTTATGGGAGTACGTAAACCAAAACCTAAAAAAGTTTTATTTGCCTGGAGAAAATCTCACTATTGATAAGCAGCTTGTACTATAAATCAGAGCGCCACATTCACGTAATACTGGGCATCAATGATTAATTAAAAGTGATGTTAATTAATTTATGTAACGGAGTTCGTTCATCATGCTAATATTATAAAGAGGAAAGATTTGTATTTTTGTATGTTTGTAATGAATAAACTCAAAAACTACTGTGCCGATTTAAAAAATTATTTCACCATTAGAAAGCTACATTCACCGTGAGTAAACATAGGCTATATTTATTGCTAGAAAATATTAGGGATCCTTACTAAAACTTTAGTAACGTAACCCAAGGTGTAAAAAAATTCCATAAAACATCTTTCGTCGCATGCGCTGCGGAAACTATTGATGATAGAACAAAAGTATGTTCTACAATATTAAAAAACATATCAATAACTACAAAAAACTGCGGGATACTACATGTCCAACTATTATCGTTATGTCACAATAACCACTTTTTACATTTTAATAATCTATATAGATAAAAGACGATGTATATGTACTCTATGGACTCCAAACGGGTAGACCATTTTTGATGAAATTTTCAGACAATCTTTAGATTAGCCCAGCAAGTGATCTTCTGAAGTTTGGTAGCCATCGGATCAACATAATTTTTTAAATTTCTTTTTGGGAAATAAGATTTTTCTTCGATTTTTGAACATTCACAAATAAAAGCGATTGAATTCGCGCAAATTCAATACACGTTGAGAATTTAATGATAATGATTCTCATCTTTTATATCCTATATATTACATTTACACCCGGGCGAAGCCGGACTGGGCCGCTAGTATGATATAAAGAAAGAAGTGACCATACATCGAAAACAAATAGGTACGATGTATCAATGAAAATGTTCATAACTTTTTATCGAATAACTTTTTTTAATACTTATAATGAAATTGGTTTTTCTTACAATGAAGTGCTCGTCTTCTCTATGAATTTTTCATGAATTCAATATATTTATTGGCTGAATATCATTTTCATAGTGCATATAAATAAAAGTGTTTTAGAATTTTAGTCTGTAATTTCGTTTACTTACTTTTTCGGGCAAAATATAAGGAGAACAACTGAATTTCTGCTTGTTTATTTATTTTTGAGTCATTCGAAAACAGTTGTATTGAAATTTAAATTTGATAAATCCTGGTATCTTATTAATTGGCATAGGGTAGTTTTTACCTGACTACCAATAATATTAATTGAAATTAAAACGTGAGTGAAGAAATCTTTTCTCACTGCGGAAGAATTTTTGATCAAAAATGGTTCAAATTTTATTTTTGCAAACAGTGACTCGAGTCTTGAAAAAGTATCAGAAATTTTTTTTTCATTGCATTTCATTGCATTTTCTATTCGAATTTTGTTTGACAATATTAGGTTTGTTAGTTTATTGACTCTCAAAAACCGCGCACACTTGTCAAGCATGGACCAGTTCGTGAAGGTACCTACGTTATTGAACGGAGTAGCTTACATTCGACCAGCACCTGCAGCAACCAGCAGCTAGCAACGATCGTCAGTAACTCGCCTGCAATTTCTGTCTAGTTATGCTGGACCGATCTAGTATGTTAGTGATGTGTCGGTCGTGAACCTGCACTAAAAGTTGCTGGTTTGTGCTTGGTTGGACTGGTTTTTGCTGGTCTAGTGTGCGACGTCATCGTGTAGCTTGCAGGTTTGTGATGTGCTGATCCATGCTTGACAAATGTGCGCGGTCTTTTAAGTTAATTTAGAGTAAATTGGGATCCTTATAAAATACAAACTTGAAAAGTGCCCGAAAAATATGGCGGAAGTTGAAGCATGTGCATAAAAAAATGTCAACTATGAAAAGATCTAACATTAGACTGTGTCTGAACTCTGCATGGATAATGAAAATTGTAGTGAAAGATCACAATCTAAGGTCATAGTGAGTTCAGATTTTCTGACAATACGTTTTGCAAGTAGTCTCTTAATTAGAAATTAAATACGTACAGTTTTAAGTGTGTGAGCCATAGTTTGGACAATCGCACGACTGTATTGGTGCGTTTATGACCATGAATGGAGTCATATGAGGTAAGAGGAATGGATCAGAGTGGTGGCCAATGTGGGGTTGGAGGCGGAACACTTCGGGCGTCACGCACTCGACTTGAGATATAGCGTCTCCACAAGAAACCGGAACAACTTCACATCGTAGAAAAACTATACGACAAATATGTTGCCACAACGCATCAGTTTTTTGGTACATTTTTTTGTATCTTTAGATAGATTTTTTTGCTTTATTTTCTGTAATGTTACGTAAAAACTCTTTATCTCTCAAAATTTAAAATAATATATTGCGTAACAAGTGTGAGAAGGTGTCTTTTTCAAAAATATCGCACGAGTTTTAATAAGGAGTTATTTTCTCACACTTTTCGCGTATGATACTAAAACAAGTAAATTGATATGCATAAAAAGTGAAACAAAAAGGTGAAACAAAAGAGAAAATCGTGTGTAATAAAAACTTTATACCCGGTTCATAATGCGACTGTTTATACACGGTCTGTAACTATGCGTACAAACAACATTTTACATGCTCTATCTATAGGGATGTTGACTGTAGTCAAATAAAAACATAATTTGAACGTTAAATGGTAGTTTCTATGATAGAAATACTAAAAAACATTCTATTTTTCCGTATTTTTTAAGAATATAATTAATATTTAATAAATAAAACCTTATAAAATCACTCTCAAGTCACGTGACAACAGACACTAATCAGAGCGCATGACGTCATAGGTTGCGCCGCTGTCAAAAAACTTCATTGTTTGGTTAATATTTAGTGTGTAATTTATTATTATTTGTTTATAGGAAACGTCAAATTACATGTAACTATAGCAACGACTACAAAACAACTTTTCATCACCTCAGTTTACTAGCGTTTATGAGCACAGAATACGCATCTATAAAATGGTAGCTCCTTTCTAAACTTTTGAACCTCCTTTGGTACCAACAGGTGACGTCACGCGACTAGTATTGGCGTTTTGGACCGAAATTTGAAATGGGATTTAAAATACATGATTTTTAAGGCTTGACTTGTATTTAAATAAAAATAATAAATATTTGTGGCTATATTAGGTACTTATGCACGATTTAAAACACTTTCCCAAAAATAGTCAACATCCCTATTTGCACCGATTTTGTGGCACAAAAACCCGCAAACAAGACGTAATTACAAGCACATGTCTTGTTACCAATGTTATACGGTATTATCATTAAAAAACTTTTTGTGAACTCGTATTCAAATATGTGGAGTTTGGTGGGTTTGTTTGCGAACGCTCTGTATAAGTTAGTACTACACGTGCGTCGGTCTGCAGGACTGAAAAACTGAATACATTAAGAATTATAGTTTCCTGCAGTAGACTGTGGTAGACTAAGGTAGACTTGTAGATATTTGTTGGTATACCTTCATTGTGTATATCTATACTATCAAGTGGCTGGTTCATTAGTTTTATGCAGAAGTCGGTTTGCTCTATGTATAATGTATACAACTGGCGTTCCCATAAGTGGACGATTCCAACATACCAAAAATCAATTAAATATTACATTTTTTGAAGTACAGTGTAAACTCTTTATAACGAAACTCAAGGGACCGAGCATTTTTTATCGTTATAGAGAGTTACCGTTATATGGAGTGAGGAAAAAAAACAACCAAATTAACAATAATCTTTAATATGTATGTTTTTGATAAAATTAATACATATAGTCAGTTAACTTTGCCTGACGTTTCGGGGCCTCAAAGGTTTAGTTTTGTAACCGACAATGACGATTTTCTGTGTCTAAATATGAACACATTTCTTCGTAATAGAGAATGACTGCTGCGCTATAAAGAGTGTATCAATGTATGGGTTTTAAGGTAAACCAACCAAATTGTGATCTTTTCTATGTTATAGAGAGTTTATCATTATAAAGAATAATGTTATAAAGAGTTTAACTATATTTATAACTATTATACCAGTTCGGGTGTAACCATGGCAGAGAAGAACAATTCTGCATTAAATGTCACTTTATATCAAGGTTAGTAGAATACTATAGGTTGGGCGTTGGCATTGTCAAAAGTGTGACCTGGCGAACGGGAAAGAGGGCGGGGGTAGTACTACATGAAAATTTTCCCAACTGTCAAACGTTCATTATAATTGAAAAATTAAGCCAAGAGTTCTGAATAACGTAAAAAATCGATTCAAGCAAACACAAACGTGACCTCTTTTATAGCCTCTTACGCCCAAATATAGTACTCTACCAACCTTGAATTTATATATAACATTAAAATTGTAGAGCTCATTTCTTGATAATCTGGTTTGTCAATGAACTCATTGTGATTATATAACATGCAGGAACTGTTTAATGTCATTGTGAATTTTTTTTTGATATGTAGAATATTAGATTGTATTCGCAGAAAAACAAATGACAGATCAGTATAGAAAAAAGTCGCTTTCCAAACTAAAGTTTGAAAAAAAATGTGAAGAAAAAAGTTGTTTACAAGTGGAAATTGTACAGAAATACACAGTTAAACACTAAAATATGGTTAAAATCGATCAATTATTTTTTGAGCAGGACAATGTTTTTTCTTATGTGGTAATAATCTAAGGTCATTCTGATAAATGACAATTCTTTTTGTAATACAGTATTAGATGCAAATTTTGCGTACTGTATGTAATGTAAACAACATAATCGTTGTTTGCCTGATGGCGTTTATACAGTTCGACTAGAGTTGGGTAACTCAGATCTGAACCGACTTCGACAGAAGATTCGTGAGAGCCGACTCACTTTTTTTTGAGTCGACGGATCAACGGATCCGCATAATTCAGTGAAACACTCAACACACAGAAGCACATTTTACATTCCGTATCAGTTCTTGCTTTGATGCATCTGTCAGCTCAAATGACTCATGCATCACATGTTTGGCTATGCATTCTTGATTCTACACAGGTCGTGATATGATTGACTGAACTAGGTAACTCAGTGGCAGACTGCAGTAACATATTCAGAACTCGGCTTTTTTTTTTAACCGGTTCAGTGAACCGGCTCACATACGGGATCCAGATGCAAAGATGCAGATCACTAAAAAGACCCGTTTTTCCCCTCTCTAGTTCGACCGCCTGTATACACTTACAAGCTTGCTAGAATCACTCTTTGTCGGACCTACAGAATAAGAACTTTGGAATTTGCGAAAATAAATTGAACGCAATATAAATACATAACAACGCATCATAATTAAATGGTCATTTTCAAACGTGTATAATTTATTTGTCGTGCATTCATTAGGAGAAATATTGTAATGGAAAGAAATATATTTGAATTTTAATTAGCTTTCGAGAAACTGCTGTTTTAATTTTTAACATGAAATGCAATTACACATTTTCCTTCATCTTTCATGCGTAATGGAGTTTTAATAATGCCTTCATATTTTTAGAAAATATTTAAAATATAACTTAGATATTATTTTTGTCGGGAAAGTGTGCATTTTTAACGTGAAAACAAAGTTTTACATTAATACTTTGATAATTGCGCTGTACAGAATGTTAATTTTTAAAGTAAAACTTCTTTAGCCGATTATCTGTTTGAAATTTTGTGTGCCGTTGAAGGGGAAAATTGTAACCTTAAAGGGGAAATTATTCAACTTTAATCTCAGATCGATTCGAACCCTCTTTAAACGGAAGAGGTTAAAGTTTTACATAAGTTGCGTAAAACAAAACGTGTCCAATTTTTTTATAGGTATAATAACAGAATAAAAACTATATAAACACGGGTTTTACCTAATAAATCGCGAACTTGTTTCGGATGTCTTTGTCTGTTACACAGTGTGCTGAGTGGTATGAAAGATACCGTATGGTATCTCTTAAAACAAAATGTGTTACAATCTAATATAATTAAGATAATGTTCTGACAAATGATGACGCCATTTTTCTTCACTTGTTAGTCAGTATATATATTTTAATTCTAAAGAAGTTTCACTTCCCCCGCGAACTCATGTGAGTGAGGCTCAGCACTCTTTTTATATTTCGTTATAAACCAGCGGCTCGTAACATTTGGCTTTATTATCAAATATAATTGTTTTGATACTGGACTTAATATTTTTGACCGTGATATGGAAAGAATTTAACTTTGACACCACTGCTAATGTACCGATTAAATGGAATGGCGTCTTAATGCTAAATCAATTCGAATTGTATTTTAGATTTGTTTTTGTTCGTTCATCGTTCTGTCTCTTTTGGACAAGTCATATAAACAATTGAGAAACTACTGTCCCTAAATAATTAGCATCTACTGTAACGTATACGATTCTAGGAATATTTTTTCCGTTATGACAAGATATAACTTATGAAAATCTTAGGCCTTGAGGTTCAGAGTGAAAAATGTAATAATTTCAATCTCAAGTAATTTCATGTCATATCATATTTATACGAAATAATGGATTCTTGTAAATTTTACATAAAATATTTACACAATGTCTGGATTTAGAATGCTATTAAGAACGTTATTATGAAAACAAATATAAACTCAAGAAAACAAGTCGTTAACAGATTAATACAATGACTGAAGATGATAAAATTTCTGGATGAGAAAGTAATAAAAGTGTTCAGTGAATTGAAAATGAAGAAACTCTATATGAAAAGCCCTGATAAAAACTTTGACTATAAATGTAAAGTATTGTGTTAAAGTGACTATACTTCAAAATGTTAAAATCATGAAAAAGAAGGTGAAACATTACAATGTCAGGTTTTTTGATAAATTTTGTAAACGTAATATTTTTAAAGTCGTTATATCAAAGCGTAAATTAAAAATGAAACGGTAACGAATGTTAAAGATAATAATCTTATAGTAAGTGCTACCGACGTAACAAAGTAAAAATGCGTGCTTATAACCGCACCAACAATAACGACAACGACAACTTAACTTCTTTGAACAATAATGAGGCATCAGAACAGCAGATGTTGGTCTATGGTAGCAGCAGTATGTCGTCAGATTATGAGGAGGGGCCGTTTCCCGAAGATGGAGATGGGTTGATACCTTCACCGAATGAGAACAACAATCCCAGGTATCATGTGGCTCAGCCGTTTACTTTGCTCCAGGTAAGGAAGGAAAAGGACGAGCCGCAGATCGTTCCCTCATCTCCAGGAGGCCAGAGTCAATATTACAGGTCAGTCGATCACATTTTCTCTTTACTTAATTAAGATTAATGGTGTTTGAATCAGCTACGGCTTGGTTAACAGGCCATGAGCCAGGGAAGGTTTTAAAGCCAATTCAGACTAGCCGTTCTCGGTTACGATTCACCGGTCCGGTTGGGAGCTCGACTAATCAGGGCGTAGTCGTTCCCGATTGCGGTTCGGTTCGAGCGTTTAGGTTCAGCTCTAATTTCAACCGGACCGTTCGCAACCGTAGCCAATGAGAACGCTTGCTGGAGTCACGTGACTAGCCAGCTGTTTTTGTTGACGTTTAAGTACACATCAAACGTCAAATCATATTTCGAAATTGCACATGCGCACCGAGAATAATCGTCGAACCGAATCGGGATAGTGTGAGCAGCCTAGATTAATCGAAACCGAACCGGACCGGTGAATCGTAACCGAGAACGGCTAGTCTGAATTGGCTTTTAGAGACGGACGAACCAGAAGGGGTGAAATTATTAGTTTCGAAAAACTTACATAAACCCTCGGAAAACCAGTCCACACACGTAAAATACGGGTAAAGATGTTGAAAAGCGATGAAAGTGGGGGTGAGGAGGCTTAGTGTAGACCTGGATATAGTACATATCACTCGCAGCTTCAAACCCATGAAAAAATTCGATCGCTCCATTCTGTCTGGTCTGTATATCAAAAGCGGGGTGAAAAGGGGGCAGTTATTGACCATTTTCGGGGGTCATGTGAAGTAGAGACTAACAACTCCGGTTTTTCCGGGGCGTTCGGAGATTTTTCGTGAAATGGCTCTGAATTCAGATCGTGTAGCCCTTGAAAACTTTTAAATGCTTATTTCGTCACTGCGTCTATATTTGTGTAATATATTTATATATTAATTCATTAAAAAGTTGCATTTTAAACTCTTTCATGTTTTAAAAACTTGGAATAAATCAGTGAATTTAAAAATCTAAACGTAGAAAAAATATTTTTAAACGCCTTGTATTTTCTAAAGTTACCACAAAAATCTTCATCTGCATTGGGATGGTTTTTTCTGTTTTAATTTGTGTTCAATGACAAACACTAATCATGACTTTAATTGGTTTTAAAGGATGACGCCTGCACGAAGTCACCGTAATTTGTCTTTTGCGATAATGGCGGAGGCGCCGAGATCACGCAGTCCCTCGCCAGAATTTCGCAACAGTTCACCGAGTCCAGGAGATAGGAGCGGACGTGTCAGTCCATTTCGTGGACGTGGATTTAAGGCCGAAACGTCCACAAGATTTTCAACGCCTGCGCACTCGCCACCAAGTAGCCTTATTGTAAGTATACTATCACATAATTAAATATACAGTATGTAAACCTGTAAGGTGTACATAGGGAATTTAGCATCGGGATAAAATGAATTAGATGGAATGAGCTGTGACTATACTAGTATTGACTTATTAGTGTATTTACCATATGGCAACATACACTATTGGTATCGGTCGGATGGCGGGACCTAGGGGTCGGACCAAAATTTCTCGACGTTTCATAACCTCCTAAACACTTTGGCACCATTTTTCCATTAATATTTGTTCAGCAACTGGTTGGTTGTTAAAATTTCTAAAATGTTCTTTTCTAGAATTATTATGGTCATTTTTAATAACTTCACGTTTTGCTATTCATATCTACCATTAATTCATTAGATATTTTTTTGCAAAATGAATGGATCAGAATAAGCCATGACTTGCCTTATTTATTGATTTATTTACGGTAATTGTTAATAACTTCAAGTTTTGGTACTCATTTCTCTCTCATTCATTAAATAGTTTTTGCAAAATGAATGACTACATTAATAATTATTGATTTATTCTTAATCGTTATGGTCATGTTTAATAAACTGAAGTTTTGTTTCACACATTAGTTATTTTTTGTCATGACGCAATCTGATTCGTCCAATTTATCCCCATGCTAATTGTCTATTTATGTATTCATTATACAATAATTCGCGTCATACTTTGACTGAAAAATTCTCATCGATTATCATTTTTTCAAGCTAGTCATATAAAAGCGTTTTTATAATATATAATACTGAAAAACTCCGTTTAAGGAATACGTATTGAAATATGGATATTTTACAAAATAACATTAAAATATTTTCTATTCAATCATGTATTTTTAACATCTCTGATTTTATAAGTTAATAAGTTTGTTTTGCCACGAAAAAAAATAGTTTTCGTAAACGTATCAACATTAAAATGATTCTAAATACATACGCTGTGTTTGTCACATTTTAGACTTTTGTTCAAATTGACGTAGATATATTTTTGTTCTACATAAAAAAATGCGTTGTAGTTATAAAAATAGGTCACTATTGTTATTACGAAACGATAAAATAGACCTCCCTGTAATGTGACCTTCGGCTAATATGATTGCAGAAAATTACTATTATCGAAATAATGGATGTTTGGAACATTTCGTATATAAATCATATTTCGATAATAACATTCCTTTATGAACAGGATGCAGATATTTAAGCGACGTCTAGCCGATTCAACCATCCCTCTGCAGACATTGCCGACCCCCCAAACATTAGGGGTGCTGTTAAAAGATTAGTTCTTTGCAGTAATTCTGCTTGTCGATCAGTCAAAGCGAATCGGGAATTGCCTCAGTACGGGTATATTGCAGTGTATGGCTCATTTTATATTATTTTATCTGCATAATCGTGCTTTTCGTCAATTAGTAGATTTTTTTTTGTTTTAAAGGAGATTATACTAAGCTTGGTTATATTTAGATTAAAATTTAGTAATTAGAAACTTTTTAAGTTGGTTTATTTGAAAATTGGTTTAGTTTTAATTATGGTTTGGTGATTAAAAAGCTTTTTGTTATTCGGTTTTGTGTTGATTTAAATATTTTAGAGTGCCGATGTGAAAATTAGTTTGGGTTCGATTACGATTTTTATTTGGTATAGATTCTAGAATACCGTAATGCGGTTTGGTTCAGTTTTGATTATAATTTAATAATTTTGTAGGCCCTGTGCCGGGAGAAATTTTCCAAACGTCAGAAGTGCATTCTTTAAGCTATTTTAAAAGTTATATCAATATAGGTTCGATTCGGAAAGGTAAGCGAATTATGACTTGAAGAAATTTTTAAAAAATTAGAATACTTTTTATTTAATAAAAATTAAATTTAAGGGAGTGATAACATAACCAAGCTATATAAAACGTTGAAAGTGACCACCCATGATGGCTTCATTACACCTTTAAGTACGATTAAAAATTGAGTTTGTTCGCAGTCTCCAGTATTTGAGAATTAAACCTAACTCATGCGCCACGACTAACGCTCTCTGCACAAACAAACTCTTTCAGGTGTTGATATAGCTTTTTAAAATGACCTAAGGAATACACCCCTGTACTTTGGAAAATTTCTCCCGGAACACCTATAATTATTCATCAAATTTTGATTTGGGTCTAAGTCGGTTTAGGCTTTAGATTGCTGATATGAAAATTGATTCGGTTTCGATTACAGTTTGGTGATTAGAAATTTGTCTGCTCGTCATAGAATTGTCCTCGGTTTAAACTGGCTTAGATTTTGTCCAAAAAAGATTACATTCACGTGGTTTGCAATTTCAGTTTTGATAGCGTTTTAATAATACGCACCCTTATCTCAGTTTAAGCTTTTCATACGAATTTTGGTTGAGATTTGACTGATTATAAAAATTCATGAATGTATGGTGTGAAGTTTTAAATGGTTTTAAATAATTTAATTAGTTAAGTTTCGATGTTTTATTTGAATCGCTTATTTTGGGATTATACCAAGGAGTAATTTTTTTTATCAAAAGCAAATTAAAGGGTGTATACCTACTGATACAAAAACTTCAGTGCATGTGTGTGTAAATTAGTAAGTCCACTGTTTTGTTGTCTCGAGTTTTTAAATTTTCATCAGGAATTTTTAAGAAAAAAATATTAAAACTAATACTAATTTAATAATATTATTATTGTGACAACTAACAAAATCAGTTTTTCAATATGAACACTACATTTTTTCCAATATAATTAAGAATTTTAGATTTAAGAATAAGGCTTTGGATTTCATTCATTATAAAAAATTATTCTAATACCGCACATGTAACACACGTTCCGCGTACATTCCTACGTGATTTATATATCTAAAAAAATATCTGTTAAGTAATGCCATCCGTCAATTTATATTCTGTTAACGTTAAAAAAATTAATATTTTATTCTATACACAAAACATTTGCATCTGTGAATGTAATTTGGTTTTTAGTCCAAGCTCTGACCGTACAAAAGTCTACTGGACAATTTTTGTTATTGAAATTAGCAAATAATATTATCACAAAAATCTTCAAATCAGTGACAGACAAATTCAATTTTTTACCACGTTTTGTTGTTAGCGTCACGAATACAGATTATAGAGACTATCATTTATTAACTATTATTATCGTATCCCTTGCAGATGTTTTTTTTTTGCATATCTGGCCGATCTCATATTGAACATATATCTATTTGGAGAGAGGTCTGTCAAAGACATTTGGAAGGCAGATGATAATAACTGTAAATATTTGATAAATCTTTATAATCTGCAAAAATTTCATTAAGAAGTGTTGAAAAGTATCCCACATAATGAATTAGTCTGCCACTGATTTGATGTTTTTCATATGTTCTGGTGAAACCAGTACAAAAAAAAATATTAGTATTGTCCAGGAGACTTTTGAACTGTCGGAGTTTAGAATATTTGGTATGTATGAACAAAAAATGTAGAATTTCATGATATAAATAATAAATATTATGCATAATTACTCGTAGACGGAAATTTTTAAACTAAAATAACTCGTATTTCGTAACATGTCACGTAATATCAATAATTATAATGTAATTATATTATTCAATGACGTACAAAGTGTCCCACAATGACATTTTAAGGGCAGATGTTAAGAATGTGGCTCATCAGTTAACATTTTATCATTTAATTATATACTTGGGGGCAGTTATGGTCTAGTGGTTAGCGTACTGGCTTCTCGACCTAACTGTCGTGGGTTCGAATCCCACCTCTGCTCATGGATGTTTTGTGATGTTGATATTTTGACCCAGCTATATTTTCGAATTCTACTGGCCATATACCAAGAGGTAGTGCCACCAAAGGGTATTCTCTTGTATATGTGCATAATATGCTCTATATATGTGGACATATACAATAAAAAAAAAAAATTATATATTTTTTAAACGTTTAAATCAACAGTTGAAAAAAATAAAAGTGAAAATATGCTCACTCGTCTTTCATTTGTCTGTGTCGTTATTAATAAAATACAAAGTAAATCGGTTCACAAATGCTGACGATATGAGGTCATTTAAAATTGATGTCATTTAAAAACGGATGAACCGATTTTAATAAAAACTGTATGGGACCAATTCGGTAGCATTTTGAACAAAATGGCGTTGACATTTTTTAAATATTTTCATAATTGGCGGAGTAATCGCGTAACAAACATACAAAAAAAAGCACCATACAGACGAATTGTAATACCTCCTTTTTTTGAAGTCGGTTAAAAAATACACTTTTGTTTACTACACATAGTGAGATTTGTACAGAATATCCAAACATATGTTACATTTTGAAACACCTTATATAAATATGAATCGCATAAGAACTGAATGAAACGGAAATTAAACGATGCCTTCACCCTTTGTTTAGTTAGTTAAAATTAAAACCCCCTACAATTGATTGGATTCTTTTACATAAAAATGGAACTAAACGTGTTTTTATATAATTACAATTTTTAGAAACTTATTATGCTTTAATTTTTAGTACAATTATTAAAAAAAAAACTAACAATGTATTTTTCTTTTATAGGATTCATCGTTAGAGTCAAAACGACGTCATCAAGTTGAATTTAGTGATCAGCTTTCACCGTATGAAACTCATGATCTGTCAACTTCAACAAAAATTCCAAAATCGACATTCGTTTCTTTATCGAGGTCAACATCTCCGCAATTGGATCGTCTTCCACCAGTGCACCCGGCTCGATACGGGCGTCGTTCGAGTCTCAACAACAATTTGAGTCACAGTTTATCGAGTATAAATAACGCATCATCCAGACCGAGTGCCACTTCACACAATGCAGTCGCTTTACGACCTCCACCATCGCCGAGACGGAACACCACTAGGTCCTTTAATCAATTGTCACCGATTATTGGAACACCCAAAATGTCACCCGAAAACAGTGCCACATTACGTAGCAGTGTGAAATCTAAAAGTAAAAGTGCATTTACATTGCTTCAGTCTGAAGATTCTTTAGACGATAATATTAAGTCGATAAATAAAAGACCTACTATTCAAAAAAGTCATACTAATTTACAGTTAACGCCATCAAAAATACCTAGGAGTACTTCGTTTAATAGATTAGCGCATTCTAACGATAATTTATCAAAATCAACGTCAAGACTTGCTTCGAGATCGTCGTCTAGAGTAACCTCAAGAGATTCAAGTCCATCGAGGAGAGTTATTGTGGTGGATGACTATAATCAAATTGCCAAAAATTTGCCACACATTCGTACTGCTCCCTCGAACATCCATAGTCCCAGCAGACCAGCTTGGTCAAGACCTGTAAGTCCTTGGAGAGTGAATGCGTCTAGACAGAATAGTCCAAACAGAAAAGCTAGAGCGAGAAGTCCGTGGCGAATAAATGCTTTGGAAAGAGATTCTAGTCCTAAAAAGCATTATTCAAGAGCTGTGAGTCCATCAAAAGGATATTCAAGGTATTCTAGTCCTTCAAAACCAACACGTTCAAGAGCTTCCAGTCCAACTAAAGGTAAACATTCGAGAGCATCCAGTCCTTCAAAAAGAGGTAAATCAAGAACCAGCAGTCCTCAAGAAAGAGGCAAATCGAGGAATTCCAGAGTTTCTAGTCCTTCAAGGGGTGATTACTCGCGTGTTACTAGTCCATCTAGAATCCCAGTAAGAACTGAATATTTGAGAGATTCGAGTCCTTCGAGAAAGCACTATTCAAGAACATCAAGTCCCACAAGACTGAGTTATTCTAGAACGTCTAGTCCATCAAGACGAGAGTTTTCAAGACCATCAAGTCCTTCTAGAAGAGATCGTTCGAGAGCGTCTAGTCCTTCTAGAAGAGATCGTTCGAGGGCATCAAGTCCTTCCAGAAGAGCTCATTCTAGAGCATCTAGTCCTTCTAGAAAAGACCGTTCGAGAGCATCTAGTCCATCTAGAAGAGATCGTTCGAGGGCATCAAGTCCTTCCAGAAGAGATCATTCGAGAGCATCCAGTCCGAGCAGAAGAATGCACAGTTCAAATCCTAATATTCGAGTTTCACCAACAGAGAGTATGAAAGAAAGACATTCTGGAGACCGAAAGCCACCAAAAATTCCGCAATCTCGTGGATCACGTTCTTCGAAAACTCATTCTAAAAGCAGAGCTTCTAGTCCAAGTAAACTTAACGTTCCAAAAGGAAGCAATGAACAAATTAAAGATTCTAAAAGTACGGGAAGTAGAAGCCCCAGCAGAGGCCCTAGTAGAAGTCCTAGTAGAGGCCCTAGTAGAAGTTCTAGTAGTGGTTCTAGTAGAGATGCAAGCCCACATAGATCCAATAATGAAGAGTCTTTATTAGATATACCTCCGTCACCAACAAATATTCCTGGAAGCTCAAAAAGATCGCTTAATCATCTATCGTCTAAAATGTTTTTAATGAATAAAAGAAATGTAGCTACACCTATTGTGCCTTCCAAATCAAGTGTAAAGTCTGTAAGTCCTAACAGACTCAAAACTGTTACAGCAGGCATAAGAGTTAGTGGACGACCATCGGTTAAGGAAAGTATAGAGGCGAAGAGTGGCGTTAAATTTAAAACTCTTACAGCCGGCATGAAAATGAGACCATCAGTTAAGGAACATGTAGATGAGAAGAAAATTAACACTAAATTTAAAACTCTTACAACCGGTATGAAAATGAGAGCACCAGTTAAGGAAAATGTAGAAGAGAAGAAAATTAACCCTAAATTTAAAACTCTTACAACCGGTATGAAAATGAGAGCACCAGTTAAGGAAAATGTAGAAGAGAAGAAAATTAACCCTAAATTTAAAACTCTTACAACTGGTATGAAAATGAGAGCACCAGTTAAGGAGAATGTAGATGAGAAGAAAACTAACACTAAATTCAAATCTCTTAAAGCAGGTTTAAAAATGCGACAGCCAGGCAAAGAAATTGTTGAAGCGAAAAAGAGTAATCCTAAATTCAAAACTCTCACAACAGGACTAAAAGTTAGTAACCTCAGTGGTGCAGTCAAAGATAATGCAGTAGAAACAATGGAAGAAAACGAAGAAGGTGCCAAAACCAATCCCACTGTAACCGAAGAAAAGCCAAAACCCATTGAAGTGATAACCAAGCCGCCAAATGATTCAAGCACTTCGCAGCCTGTTACGCAAGCTGAACCTAGTAAAATGGAAGCAAAAGAACCTGAAAAACCAAAAGAAACAAAACAAAACGAACCTTCTCCACCCAAACCGAAAAGGATGGCTGAAGAGATTCCATCGAGTGTCGTCACTGTTACGAATGCAGCGGTCACCAAACCTTTAGATATTGATCCGCCAATGCCTGCCGTACCGCTTGCAGATCAAAATTTACTTGCCAAAAGTCCCACTGGTGTTCCTAAAGTAACTAATGAAACGAAATTAGATAACAATAAAACTAATAGTAAATCTGACAGCAAAGACAGTAATCTTGGTGAAAAAGTGATAGAAAAACGTATTAGTGAAATGAATATAACTGAACAAAAAACCTTAGAAAAAAATGTTAAAAATAAAACCGACGTTTCTACGGATAGTTCTAATAGTTCTTTGCGTAGTAGTAATAAAGATAAAGTGACAATTATTAGTGAAAAAGCTAAACCAATTAGAATAGATGTGAAAGAGAAAGGTGCTAATTTGGATGTGCAAAGTGGGAATCTTCCAAGGAGTCCTTCAAATGGAACAATCGAACGACCTGAGTAAGTCTATTACAAATATAAATTTAAATGTTTCCTAACTATAAATTAAGAAACTATGCGTATGGTTAAAAGATCAAAACTACTGCGCTATATAAGGCTAGCAATTAACAGTTCTTTATTAAAAAGAAGATACTATATCTCAGAAATAGTTCAGACATACCATAAACTTAAACGCATTAATTTTTGATCATACGTTATTACTGTTTAATTTTAAATAGTAATGAGAATCTGTGTTTTTCTTTGCATGCATATACAAGTCAGTGACTTACTAAAAGAATTCAAATAGGCGCATGATTTTTTAAGTTGAAGATATATAGATCGTAAAAAATGACGTAACACTTAAAATAAGCGCGTGAGCAGTAATTTTATATGTCAATGATTTAGAAGTCAAGAACCTAAATTGAACGTGAAATGTTAGTCTTTAATTTATACGAATTTTTGTGGAAAATTACGCGTAGCAGTTTGTGTCAGTTCTTATATGGATACCTGCCCACAAACATTATTTTGAAAACAGAAACGGAAAATTCAAATGTGTCCATATACTTATCAAAATTTTTATGTATACGTAAAAATAGTAGTAGGGTGATACGCTCAAACTGTTAAAATTTGATGTAAAATAGTAGGTATAGCAATTCCAAAACTTCTTGGTTTCCGGGCCGTCGTCCGTTGGTATTGATAATATCTACCGCAGTTGTAGACAAAACACCAGGTAGAAATGTCGATGGAACCAAGAAGATTTGCAACAACGCCGACCGTGAAAGCCTACAAACTAGTATAGCAAAAATTTTAACGATAAATACCGATATAAATATGTCCCAAAAAAAAAGTCGAAGGTTTTACTGACATATTACTTGGAATAGTTGAAATAGAAAAACTTTTAAGCCTTTCTGTCTTCGGAATGTGAAGTTTGAAAAACTTTAGTTTTATTTGTCAGGATTTAGGATGATGATAGCGTAAATGACGAATATTCCCACAAAATTAGAATCAGAATTAAGTATTGATTTGATGGATGGTGCTGTTTTTTGAACTGTTAAAGTATGTTATACAATATGTAAACAAATTGCATTATCTATGCAAATTGCGACTGCATTGCATTAATAACCACAATTCTTAATATATTTGACATTCTACCAAGGGGTAGTAGCAGAGCATATCACGGACAACGGAATTCAACTATATCTAACTATATTATTATGTTTGTGTAATGTTTTGGAACTAAGGTTATCATGACACGAGGTAAAACCACTGACCGAGTTCTTTTTTTTGTGTACAGCTTTGTCTGGAAACTTTTTTGTTGTAACTGCAGTAAATAACTGTACTAGATTTAGATAATTTATTTAAATATAAATAACTTAACTAGTGCTTTTTTCTTATAGAGCTGTTTTATTTGTCTTTTAAGGGGTCCCATATACCAGAACACATTTAAGATTACCGTTTTTTTAGGAATTTTTTAGGGTGCATACAGTAAAATAAAAATGGCATGTTATTTATTGGTGATTACTTATGATTGAAAATCGATGAATATACAAAGTAGGATATATAATGAAATTTTTAGAAAGTCTTGCTCGAAAAATGGCGCCTCACTCGCGTAATGATAACTGCTCGAAATATTAATGGATTTGAAAAAGTCAAAAATGTTATTGTAAAGGAAAGTTACTTTTATGGCGTATAGGGCCATTTTTCAGACATTTTTTATAAACAATTAAACATCAAAATTTCGCATGAAAAAAAGTAACAAATTCAAATTGTCTTAAAAATTAAAATAAAAACAAATATAAAAAATGGCTCTATACGTGGTAGAGTCTTACTTTACATAAGATATTCTTTTTGCATTTTTCAGATCCATAAATATTTCGAGCAGTTATCATGTCGATAGTGAGGCACCATTTTTTTCAACCGAACCTTCTAAAAATCTCATTATTATATTCTATTTTTTACAAAAACATTTTTTTAAAGTGCTTTTCAAACATAAGGGATCAATAAATAATAAACCATTTAATTTTATATAATATTTGTATACTTTGTACACCCTAAAAAAACCCTGAAAAAACGTCCATTGTGAATGCGTACAGGTAGATATGATCCTTTAAAGATTACAAATTAAAATATAAAAGTAATTAGTAAGAGTATTAAAATAAAAGCGAATCGGCTTCTGTGGCCATTATTGCGAGACTATTTATTGTTCTGCTGAATTTTATATTTTATTGTAACTGATTTGCAATATAGACGGGGTTACTGTTGATAATAATATGTTTGTTTGGAAGTAATTTATTTAATTTAAAATAAAACTAGAGTAGTTATATCTGATAATGCTGTGTAAACTCATGCTCTAGTTGCGTTATTTCTTGTGCGTATAGGGCGTAAATAGGTAAACGAACAGTATTGTGCAAAAGAAGCAGAAATGAGAACATTTTATAAGTACCTATATTAAGCGAACAATAATATAGTGCTATAATCACTATCCCCGCATTATAAATGCATCGTATATTAGAGGTCACCAACTGGCGGACCGCGACCTGCACCCGGACAGCAGACACATTTTTGCATATCCTTGACAAGGTAGCGATAAACAAAAGAAATTGCACACAAATAAATAAAATTTTGACAATTGCTAATATGCTTTGACTTGTAATATAATTAATGTTTATTATGAAAAAATATAGATTACAAAATAAAGCATAATAGAATTGTACGAAATTTTATTTCCGACTGTTTCTGCGATTCTGCTGAACGAAAATAGTTGAAATATTGCGTTTGATAGCTTAGTCACGAACGTAGAGCGTA
Organism: Venustoraphidia nigricollis; assembly: GCA_034508555.1. Classification (NCBI taxonomy): domain Eukaryota; kingdom Metazoa; phylum Arthropoda; class Insecta; order Raphidioptera; family Raphidiidae; genus Venustoraphidia; species Venustoraphidia nigricollis. The sequence continues at coordinate 775,711 of JAVRKA010000013.1, forward strand.
AATTAACGAATTTCGATTTTAGGGGTTTATTTTGTGTGGTTAGTTAGAAAATTGAAAAAAAATATATATTTTTCAAGTGCCTGCTTTATGTGACGTGTCAAATGAAAGGGTTCGTTATGAGAAATACAAATATACATTTTTTATAGTTTCAAAATGCCTAGTTTAAAAAATATAAAAGAAAATATACGAAAATCGAGCATTTCCCCCCTCCCTTGTTACCGAAACTACTGAGCATACAATTTTGAAAAAAATAAGAGATATAGAGCCTCAGTCATAGTTTACAGGAAAACCTAAGCAAAAATCCTAAGTCTTAAAGTTTTCACGGAAAACGGATTGATACGGAACCCTCCCCAGTCTCCACTTGACTTCGGCTAATATAATAATGCGTTTAACGTCCGTTTGTCGGCATTAAGTTAATTGAAGAAAATAATATTACGTAATTATTAAAATAAAAACACAACCGAAGTTATACTTTGGTAATAGGAATAAAACTTAAGTATATATTGAGTAACGCAATTAACTCATGCCTCAATCAATTGGGATATTTCGAGATTAGAAGGCCTATCGATTGTGAGGGAAAATTGAGATGCTTCGAATTATTTACTACAGTGCTGTATGCAAAAGTATTTAATTATTTGAAATGCATTGATATACGTATATATAATTATTAAACGACTCGCAGAACATAATTATGTGCTTACATTATGTAGCTACACATAATATTAAATACGTGTGTAGATCTAAATTAAACGGTAGGTTCTTTAGTTGTGATTACAATGGAGAGTACATTAAGCCCTTTTAAATTAGCGTTCGTTCTTTATCTTTAATTGCACAGTGAAAGAGAACTACATTTAAGTAAATTAACTTTCCTACAAGAAAGTTACATTTTTTTAGATAACTGCGATAGCTGGACATGGAAATTTTTTATTGTGCGAATCGAAAATATACGTCAATTTGAAGTTTGAACAAAACTCTCAAATCTGAGAACCAAACCATATTCATACTTTTTGATTGAAAACTTTTTTCGCAATTTTATCGTACTAATATTATAAAGAGGAAAGATTTGTATTTTTGTGTGTTTGTAATGAATAAACTCAAAAACTACTGTGCCGATTTAAAAAATTCTTTCACCATTAGAAAACTACATTCACCCTAAGTAACATAGGCTATATTTATTGCTAGAAAATATTAGGAATCCTTACTAAAACTTTAGTAACGTAACCCAAGGTGTAAAAAAATGCCATAAAACATTATGCGCTGCGGAAACTATTGATGATAGAACAAAAGTATGTTCTACAATATTAAAGAACATATCAATAACTACAAAAAACTTCTATATGTCCAACTATTATCGTTATGTCACAATAACCACTTTTTACATTTTAATAATCTATATAGATAAAAGACGATGTATATGTAATCTATGGACTCCAAACGGGTAGACCATTTTTGACAAAATTTTCAGACAATCTTTAGGTTAGCCCAGCGGGTGATCTTCTGAAGTTTGGTAGCCATCGGATCAACAGAATTTTTTAAATTTCTTTTTGGGAAATAAGATTTTTCTTCGATTTTTGAACATTCACAAATAAAAGCGATTGAATTCGCGCAAATTCAATACACGTTGAGAATTTAATGATAATGATTCTCATCTTTTATATCCTATTTATTACATTTACACCCGGGCGAAGCCGGACTGGGTCGCTAGTTATATTATATAAACTATTATCGTTTAGCTTTGCTTAGATTTTAGTGTTCGAATTGAACGCTAAAATCTAAGGAACATTGAACGATAATAGTTTATTAAAAGTTACTGTTCTATTTAAACCCTATGTGTACTTTATAACGACCTTGCTTGTTTAATCGTAAAAACAATGTAAATTATGGAAATATATTGAGAAACAGATAGTAGTAACATTTTATTGTTTACCTAAAATCGTGCGTTTAGGTAACACATTTGAGATATATAACAATAATTTAGATAATTACAAATTGCGTCTTACTAGGACGTGATACGGGTTTATTAATAACCGCTGCACTCTTCATCTGAAATCGTTCCCTTCTTCTGAAAATGGTTACAGTTTTCCCGACGCTATTTTTAAAGTTAAAGAGTTTGAGTAAACGCCAAATAAAGCCTTGGTTCTTCATTTACTCAAACTCTACACACTACAGATCCTACAGACGAATTAAGAAAAGTTTGACAATGTATGAAAGATTACATAATTTATAATTAAAAAAAAAAGTTTTTCCAGGATTTCAATTTTTCGTCTATAGTATCTGTTATGTACTTCACTTCCTGTTCATCCGAACTTTTTAGCTTTAACAATAGCTTCGGGAGAGCTGTAACCATTTTAAATGAGAAGGAAGAATTTGATATTATCATCGAAGCAGTTAGGATGTTTTAGCTTCTAAGGTCAAATATAATTTAAATATCACATTAACTTTAATAAATTATTGCGCTCCAATTAATCGTTCAGTGTATTTCAGATTTTATAATTTTGTTCCAATTTACTTATATTTTCGTTCGAGCGATAAAAAAATTCCATTGACGAACTTGGAAGTCCGATTATATATTTATTAATATTGCTGCTGGCTCGCTTTCATTTTAGGGGAAAGTTTCTAATTTTGACCTCTTTAATTATTCAAAATGATATTTTATTATTAAGGAATTAGGAGTAACAAAAACTAATTTTCTTTTTGTTTTTGTATCATGCTAAGGACTCAAGTGAGTGCTTCTTGCGCCTGCGCGATGATCTAATACTGTCTACGAGAGAAAAAATATAGTTAATGTAATACGTCCACCTACTCTACTCAAGAATTTACTTTAAATGTTTTGACGGACACGGGTCTATCCAACAAAACCGTACCTGCGAATTCAGGACTAGAATTAAGTAGTTTAATTATAATACTAGTTTAACAACCAGGATTTCGACACGAAAAGACATTTTTAGAATAGATTCATGTTGCGAAGAGAGGATGTGTCCTTTTTAGTGCCGAAGACAAAACAGTATTAACATTTAACTTGTCAAATAAATAAAAAGTAGAAAATTAATGCACCGTTTGTAAAACATTGTAAAACAAATATAGTGGGTTGTAAAGTAGTTTTAAAATTAAACTTAAGATTTTGAGAAATTAGAGAAATGTAGCTAAAAATATGCACGTCATTTAGAACTTTAGAAACACTTTCTTTTAAAATAAAACTGTTTCTATTAAGTTAGATGTGATAAATAGTTATGTATTCTGTAATAATTAATTAATAAAAATTTCGTTTGATAACTACATGATATCATTAATAGAACTTCCTTGAGTAGTTTAGTTTTGCAATGAATAACATTATTTAGATAAGTTTAATTCGAATCAAGAGTAGCTCATCTATTACAAATCCTCCGTTTTCTGGCAGTTGGTAGTGTTGAAAAAATATGAAAACAAAACTGCATTTTGTTTCAATATTTCACGATCAGACGTAATTTAATTCGTATTCTGATTAAACGTTGCAGTATAATTAAAAATATTTATTTTTACCGACTTTACATTGTCAATAAAAAAATGAAGTTGTTGGAAGTTCTTTTATCGGGTGCGCTATTCTTTTGCTGTAACTTTTATAGCATTTTTAATGTAATCGCAAGCTATAAATCATAATCTTAATACCGGGTTGGTTTAAAAGTGTGGAAAGGTGTATAAAATTTATGAAGGAATAGTGAGTAGCTAAGAAGGAAAAATTGCTTTTTGAAGTGACCCACTTAATTTTGTCTGTGTATCTGGGTGAACTGTAAATGTTTTACAAACGACGGTGCGTCTTCATCAATGAATCGTGTCTATAAATTCACACCGCAAGAGAGAGAGAGAAAGAAAGAGAAAGAGAATACAAAGTGTGTTTGTATCTTTTTTCATAAATAAACACAATTTTCGGATACAACGTATAGCGCACCAAAAAACGAAGCGTGTCTAGCATAAATAGGCACACGGCAGTTTATATAAATCACAGGGTTGTCCAGCCTGAGTAAATTTTTTAACGCCATTAACCGTAACCGTTATATAGGCTTCGGTTTCCTGTTATTTTCTACATTTTTAAACTTCAACTGAGGAAATAGCAAAGTGCGATTGGAAACATAGTATAAAGATAGGGTAGGCAACTTTGTGAGTAAGATATTAACAGGTAATCGGATATATTAGTCTTGCATAAGGAACCATCCTAATATTTATCTGAAAACCTCAGCAAGATGGTCGGTTTGAGGAATAGTGCAGTAATCCGAACCCAATACCTTCTCAATATAAATCTGTTCGGAATTAAAAGGAAAGCTGCTGATCTCTGATGTTCGAATCGGAAACCATCCTATGTGGTGTCTACAAAGAAAGAATAAAATGGCTGCTGCCGCGTAGTGCGTACCATTCTCCGCTACTATAACTTTTAATAATAATTGTTAACGCAATAACAAAAAAAACTGTAAAAAATTATGGAAAAAAATTAACCTCCTTAGATCGATTAGATTCCATTGACGTACACTCCTGAGACATGTCTTCTTTATATGGCATTGTAATAGTTTTTCGGTTCAAAGAGTGAGGAGGATAGAGTTGCGTGTGGCTATATCTATCCTTTTCTTTATACGCTATTGGCTCCCCGAATTCATGACGTAATATCTCAGTGATGTTGTTTGCTCAATTTGAAATGAAAAGGGCATACTTTTGTTATTTTATAAGTTATTATAAAAATAATATAGCAAATGGAGAAGTGATAAAGACCCACGGAGATCTTTTCATAGGTAAGTATTAAAAAAAATAAGCGATTGAGGTTAAATGTACTATTTTCAGAGAGATAGAGATTGGTCGTACAGTTGGTCTATCTTTTTCTTTCGGAGAGAGGACAGTTTTTATATCGCTAGGGCATGTCCAGTAGTATACGTCGATGTTAGATCTCACATAGACATCTACATTCGATTTTAATACCGAATGTTTTTGTTTTGAAGTTTAACTTCTTTAGCGACATATCTATTTGAAAAAAGTAAGAAATCGAGGGGAAGTAGGACTGCCTCATAAAGGGGAAGTTTGCTTGTCTACTAAATTACATGAAACAGACAAGGACAGAAGTTTATAGTGTGTTGCTAAGGTATAAATAAATATTATTAATTAGTTTGACATAACAAAAAATTAAATTTGGGAATAATATTAAAATCTAAAGAAGTTAAACTTCTTATGTGAGCTTATGACGGTGAGGTTCGTTAAAATTTTTTCAGTAATAAAAAGGAGATATAAGTAATTGAATATTATTTTTAATTAAAAAACAAATGATTGGACCATGGACAGCCTTTCAAAATGCACATGTATTATAACAGTCGTCATATGCAGATATATAGGTGCTCGAGAGTCACGTGATCGGCTCTTGGTCAAGACAAACGTAAGGCAAGCGCGAGAGTCCAGCGCCGAATGAGATCGGCCGATATGAAAGGGGTCGTTGAAGAGGGTTGCTTGTACCTACATAAGGGGTGCCGGTGTAGTGGGGCGGTGTCCTACAACCGGTATAATATGCCCCACGACACGCGAACACCACCACAGATTTCTTATCCCCTTTGTTCTCGAGGTCAACACCGTTAAACGACTATGCGATTTACAATTAGCGACGCTTAAAATCCATATAGACCGACTTTGACGGTAACGTAAACGCAACGTAAACCAGTAGCGTATCGTTTGATCTATTAAATAAATAATCGCATTCATTTCAGAGTTTACACACATGTTTATTAAGTAAACGATTAACTATTAATTTAGAGATGTTTTACTTTTATAATACAAATTGATTGGTAAGATCTAGTTTTTATTTTTTACTGGAAATGTTGTACACATTATATCGAAAAAATAGTGTCATCGTTTTTAAAATTTCAGTATTTTATCTGCAAGTTTAAATAGTTTTTTTTTAGAATTTAAAAATACATTTTGGAGCTGGCACTTTCTTTCAAGTGTGGTTATGTCTTTTTTATATAAAACAACGTCTAAGTACTCGTAGTTTGAGAATCACTGTTTTTTTTAAAGGTACATCTCATTGTGTATGTCCACATATTATAAAGCACATATACAGACAAAATATAACTTGGGAGGTGGCTCCATCATATCTGATATCTGGTCAGTATCATTAAAATATAGCTGGCTCTAAACGACATTGCAAAATATCCATGAGTTGTTGGACACGACAGTCTGATCCAAAGCCCAGCACGCTGACCATTACACAAGCCTGTCCTCGAGAAACCCTGCACTAGAATAGATTTTTCTGTACTTAAGACTCTTTTTAGAATTGTCCCTCAGGAATATGAATGTTGCTTAACGCTTACGTAAGTATTGCCAACTGTAGACGGCTCCAGTCTTTGTTTATTTTTGGCGTCACTCTACGTTCCTCAGAGCCACTGTTTTGCATGTAATACAGCAATGTGTATATAGACGTATATATTTGTGTATATAAGATTGTTCAGGATCGGGCATAAATAAGTAACTGACCGACTAAAAAAATATGTTCAAAAAATATTGATAAGTTTTAAGTAAAACAGTGATGAAATATAAGAAATAAAGAATAATAGACATATACCAAAACACAAAGTATCAAAATAAAAATATGTGTGACCAGTTTGAGGGAAAACAATAAACTTAAAAAAAAAATATTAACCTCCTTCAAAAAAATCACTAAAAAGATGAAAATAATGAAATGTTGAGGTCGGAGCTAATTTCATTACAAAAACTTTTAATTACATATATACTTTTATTAAATAGGCGCCGACCTCAAAATTTCATTATTTTCATCTTTTTAGTGATTTTTTTGTAATGAAATTAGCTCCGACCTCAAAATTTCATTATTTTCATCTTTTTAGTGATTTTTCCGTACCATTATCTATAAAAACGGCAAAAAATCACGTTTGTTGTATGGGAGCCCCTCTTAAATATTTGTTTTATTTTAATTTAATTATTTATTTTTAAAGTGAATATATAACAAAATATTCTGTGAATATTTCAAACGTCTTCCTGTTGCCGTTATCAATATCGAGCAAAAAAATCACGTTTGCTCTATGGGAGCCCCCTTAAATATTTATTTTATTATACAGCCTGATGACAGACGGACGGACAGCGGAGTCTTAGTAATAGGGTCCCGCTTTGGGTATGGAACCCTAAAGAGTGATTATTTGCGCCGGGGTCTGTATGCGCGGTAGTAGTTAATATGTGGACACGTCACACGACAATATTACTGCTGGTTTTTAAGTAAATCATTAACTTACTAAGAACTCCAGAACATTCCTCGACCTGCAGCGCCGCCTACGTACCTACGTGACTCATATTACCAACAACAGAGCTTAAAAGTTACCGTTACTCTTACTGCATGTACTAAACATAACCGTGATTTCACAATCAATTTTCGAGTACTTTAACCTCTCTCGACACTCGCTTATTACGTGAATCAATCAGTTCGGACAATTCTCTGAAGAAGTGACGTCACAATTACAACATGACGGAATGATGTATTAATATTGATGACGTTTCGTTACGTCAGACTTCATAAGAATTAACCTCATTTTTTTAATTACCGGATAGCAGATACGTAAATATCTTGAATATATGTATAGTAGATGTATCATAATAACTAAATAATGCGAGATCGGTTTACGCAAAGCAACATTGTTCAAATTTAGAACAACTGATTATTAGTGTATTTGCCATATGGCAACATACACTATTGGCGTCGGTCGGATGGCGGGACCTAGGGGTCGGACCAAAATTTCTCGACGTTTCATAACCTCCTAAACACTTTGGCACCATGTTTGGCACCAAATGTTTATATATATATGTATATATATATATATATATATATATATATATATATATATATATATATATATATATATATATATATACGTATATATATATATATATATATTTATATATATACGTATATATATATATATATATACCTATATATATATGTGTGTGCGGGCAATAACTTTCGAAGGAGTTAATTGATTTTAACGAAATTTGGCCCATGTGTTGAAATCCATCACCGCAAGAAGCCTATTTAAAATGGGCCTAATCGGGCTATTTTAAGGGTAGTTTTTAGGGGTTGAAAAATGTTTTTAGGCCCCAAAATACCGAAAAAATTCTCCGAATCGTTTCAAAATTGAAATTTAACCCTCTGGTAGTAATTAAAAAGTGTCCCTAAAATTTTGATAAAATCGGCCTGACAGGACCGGTTTTACAAATTTTATGAAAAAACTAGTTTGCAGATTATGAATTATTTACTGAAAGGTGTATATAATTTAGTATAGAGATTCGATTGATAATAATATTGTAATCAAGAAAAAAAAATATTATTTAAGGGGTGTATTAAGGAGTCTAATTTTTTATTTTGCCCAGAAACCAACTAAAGTTCGCATAATGAAGACACACTGCCTGTATAAGCAAATACACTATATTGTCGACAGGGTTTTGGCACTGCGACCCGGGTTTTTTACTTATGAAAATGTTTTTTAAATATGACTAAGTAGTATTCGAGAACATAAAAAATTAAAAAACCAGTCCTGTAAAATTATTGGACAAGCTTATATAAGTTGTTTATAAGACAAGACTAAAAACCTTAATCCATAAGTTTCTTCAAGAAATAATGTGCAGATATGAAGTTTTTTACATCAATCTAAGATTTATTCTACATTGGCTTAACAAATACGATTCCATTTATAAGTTTCGTTTTAGACAAATCTTTAGATTATATATGTCGTAGGATAATTGAAAAAATCGAATCTTTGCGAAAATTCTAGGAAGATTGCAAAAAACCGGGTAATTGGAATCCGGTTTTTTGCAAACATCCTAGGATTTTCGCGAAAATTCTTATAAATATAGATTTTTTAAAAATACGCTTAATTTTGAAAATATCTACTGAATTTTATTTATACAATATACATATTTATAGTTTTTATTAAGGCAGCGTTGTCAAAATGTAACTTCACCAGTTCTGTCGCTCAGTGGCAACTGCTATAAATGCGCATCAAATCAATACTATTAAGACGAAAATTAGCATATGTTTCCCAAATAACATTTATTTATCTTTCTAGTGGAAAAAATAAAACACAACCGATAACAATCAAAACTTATTAGTGTATTTGCCATATGGCAACATACACTATTGGCGTCGGTCGGATGGCGGGACCTAGGGGTCGGACCAAAATTTCTCGACGTTTCATAACCTCCTAAACACTTTGGCACCATTTTTAAAAATGTTTATATATATATGTATATATATATATATATATATATATATATTTATATACGTATATATATATATATATATATATATATATATGTGTACGCGCGATAACTTTCGAAAGAGTTAATTGATTTCAACGAAATTTGGGCCACGTGTTGAAATCCATCACCGCAAGAAGCCTATTTAAAATGGGCCTAATCGGGCTATTTTAAGGGTAGTTTTTAGGGGTTGAAAACTGTTTTTGGGCCCCAAAATACGAAAAAATTCTCCGAATCGTTTCAAAATTGAAATTTAACCCTTTGGTAGTGATTAAAAAGTGTCCCCATAATTTTAATAAAATCGGCCCGACAGGACCGGATTTACAAATTTTATGAAAACACTAGTTTGCAGATAGTGACTTATTTATTGAAGGGTGTATTTAATTCGGTGTAGACGTTAGATTGATAATAATATTACAACTAAGAAAAAAATTTTATTTTAAGGGGTGTATTAAGGGGTTAAATTTTTTATCTTGCTCAAAAACAAACTTAATTTCACATAATAAAAGTATAAAACCACACGGCCCTATACAAGCAAATACACTATATTGTCGGCAGGGTTTTGGCACTGCGACCCGGGTTTTTTTATTAAGCGGTTCGTTCAAAAGTTTAATTGTTATCTAAATCTTGGGTCTCATTCATGTTATAAAAGATAGGAAATAAATTTTCTTGGAAAATAAAAGGCCAATGAAACGTTGCAAATTTTGATAAGTTAAATCTTATTAATTCTGTCCAAGTTCCTAAGAAAATTTATTTACTATCTTTAATTGTTATATTCACCATCTAAATTCGTTACGAATTACAATACAACTGAACTTTTACAATAAATTAAATAAATAAATAAATTTTTATTTATTCTCCCAGACAATTTACAACATACACTTTGTCTTATTGTATGAAATATTCGTACCTAACTTCTCTTAAATCGGTGCCAGGGTAGGCGAGTGCCTAATTTAAGTAAGTCTAAATAGTGTGATAACGTAAACAAGATATTTTAATTAAAGCAAATAATTCAAAGGATATTTTATGGAGCAGATAAATATTTTGTTTAACGCGACGTTTCGTAATAATTTATTACTTCTTCAGGTGATATTTTAAAACAAACTCTACATATATTTGAGAATACTGTTATCGAAATGGTAGTTCTATATTTTTTTAAAGTAATAATTGAAATTTCAAAATTTTCGTAGCCCTTAAATTTCGGCACCCAAACTGCTAATATTATTTATTGAAGTTTCCCTTAATGTAGAGAAATGCCGAACTTACAACAAAAAAATAATAATAATAATTCCGAATTCATCTTTAAAGTTCAATTCCAAAATATGTAATAATAGAAATTAGTTTCATGGGTAATTTTGATCTTTGTAATGCAAAATTGCCTTTTATATCAAAGTTTTATTATAATTTAAACATGCTGAGAGCTTGAAAAAGTCTTAATTTAATAAAGACGAAACGTTGCAATCAATAATTGTTTAAATTGATTTTTTATTCCAATTACCCATGAAACTAATTTCTATTATAATTCCGAATTTTGCTGTTTTGCAGCATTCAAAAAATAAGGCGTTTCTTGTTCTGTGCATAGCTGTATAAAACAATTATTGTTTTTGTTCCAATCATCTTTTAACAGATAAACACAAATACTAAACCTAGTATACTTAAGGACATTAGTGGTACTGTAAGATAAATTGGATTTGAACATGTTATTATCAAATCATCATTAATGCACATCGATTTTATGTGCAACGAGTCCGTATTTAGAGACGCACTATTGTGAACTCGTTTACTGTAAGCGTTACAAAAGAAAGCTCTTCATATTTTGCGACCGCAACGGGAGATACCGACACATGATCGACATTGGTGACAGCGGATTACAATTATTCTTTTTCTGGCTTGTAATTTTTTTCATATACATATTTAACTAATTTTAATAGAACTAACAGTACCGTGTTTTAAAAATTGAATTTGAAATATTTTTCTCGTATTTTCACAGAACTCACTATTACCGCTCTTTTATATGAATACAGTAAGACCCTACTTAACGCGAGAGATACGTTCCAATAATTTCCTGCGCTGTACAAAACATCTTAATACGTAGATAATAGACATGAGTGAAACAGAGCCGAGAATAAGGAAAGTTCGAGTAAGAAGTTATGTTTGTGATGAGGAAGGTTCCTCATTTGGCATATTTTTGTTTTGGTGAAGAAGTCTACTAATGTCGTTTGCCTTTTTCTGTTTCGTTGAGCAAGCTGTTGTCGACAGCAAGATATTGCATCACTTCGTCTTGTCTTTGAACTTCTATCAACATTTGAATCATTTTGTATATAAACTGATCCATAATTTACGTTATAGTGGCTAAACTTTTTTTTAAGAAACCGCGTAATACTGAAACAGCATTAAGCGAAGCAGCGACAAGCGAGGTCTTACTGGATTGTGAATTATTGATGGTGGAAGTATGAGAATAGATGGTGGAAGCAAATGAATTTTGTATATTTTTTTCATTTTATTTCATATAATATTTTTAATCAACGTTACAATTAGCAGAAACTTTCACGAATGTAATGTAAATTTGACTAGACTCATGCAAAAAATACGATATGGACTGAAAGTGCATGCCTTGATGGTGGGAGTACAGGTATATATGGTGGAGGTGCGGGAATAACTAATGATTGCAAGGATTTTAGTTTATGTTTTAATATTCTGATTTAGTGGTTGCATGTTCAACTATCTATGGCCTAACCCTTATTTTATACAACGAAGTATGACCAATACGGCATATTCTGTATGAAAATGTATTGTCTGGTCGTCTATTCACTGTCTGGCTTTTATCCAACTGCGGACGGAGAATGTATAAAGCTGTGATGCTTAAGGTAGTTGTCGTGGTACAATATTGCCAAAAAGTTATAGATTATACGCGCCACAAAAGTATACTAGCTTGTAGCTAAGTGATCCATAATTTGTACGCAAGACTGTACTCGTGGAAACGTAACCTATGCAGTATTCATATGCATGTAAACTTTCTATAAATTGTTGAACTTTAAACCGTTATTGATAAATAATTAGACGGTCAAAAATTTTCTTATTTTTTTTTAAACTCATAACAAATGCATTGAAAGACTGTCTGTTTTTGGAAAGTTTCTGACAGTTAGTTCTTTTTTTATAAATAAGAAACTGGTTCAGAACTACAGAGATCGTATACAATCAATGCTAATTATCCAATTTTTAATTGAATTTATCTCGGATTATATACGGTCGATCGACTTCAAATTTTCAGGGTAATTGTATTATCATGTCCTTAATAAGAATACAAAAATTAAAAATTTTCTGACGGTGTGCCTTAACCACGACAACTACCTTAACATATTATATGTCATGATAAAATCATATTTTCACAATAATACTGAACAACTGGACGCATTGACTCTCTGAAGATGGCAAAAAGATTGCCGAAACGTTAGAAATAAATGCAATTTACATAGCTCAGTATTTGCTTTCTTTTTCGATCCTGTGCCATCTAGGTTATCCTAGGAAATTTCTCATATTATATGTCACTAAATAATTCTGGACTAAATTTTAACAGCTTAAATCAACTAGAACTTAACAATGCATAGGTTTCATTTAATTTCAATGTAGTATTTTCAGCTTTTTCATAAAATATATTTAAATTCAAAAATTACTACCTACCAATTAAACGGTTTACGTGAACAGACAAGAGATTATTATTTGTAATCTAACAATTTTGACAATACCAGTACGTAAACTAGTAACTGGACGTTTGTCTGCAATTTATTTTCTTGCAGAGTTTTCGAGTAATTTGAATGATACGTAAACGATAAAGTATGTTTTCAGAATTTTTGTGTCTACTTATGGTTTGACTAATTTTTTACCGACTTCAAAAAAGAAACAAGTTATCAATTGGAATCTTGTTCTCTCTAATAGAGCATACCTTCGGTCACACAACACATTTTTCTTAAATCGGTTCAGTAGATTTTTAGTGTGTTAATCATTCAAATCGGTCCACAAATACGGAAATGTCACGACATCTCCGCTATTTGTGGACCAATTTGAATGATTATTATTCTACTTGATAGAGCAATACCTTCAGGGTAATCCCACACAAGTTTTACTTGAATCAGTTAAATAGTTTTTATATATTTTTCTACTTTTTATTTTAATAATCAAATATAAAAAAGTCGGTAACGTGTTAATTATGTATTGCAAAAACTACTAAAAAATAAAAAAAAATATTAAAAAATTCAAACGTCATTAAAATTTAGAAATCGGCGCTATGTAAAAAGTTTTTAATTTGGCGCCAATCATAAAATTTTTTTTTCTTCTTTTTAGTGACTTTTATAAAGGAGATTTATTTTTTTTAATAATACTTGAGACACTGTGCTCAGCATATGGTATCCAACTTTAAACATTGGCAACTTTTTATCAGGCTACGATAATGATAAAATTGCTGTCAAAACTGACATTATCGTGAGCGAAGCTGCCAGTAATTATTACATGCTAAAAGCGACAGGTATAACTGATGTGCCTGGATCTACTTTCGTTTTTATATAACATAATGTTTCTCATGCCTAGTATTAATATTAAATAAGCACTTCCAATTCTATACATAAAAGCAATTTGTCCCGTTTTCTATGTTTGTTTTACATAATATCGAATTTTCGCTGCATAAATACATGAAATTAAAACGCGAAAAAAATGTACCACAATTGTAGAACGTTAAAATGATGTAATTACTGGATTCAATGTCCTGTGACATTTAAATATTATTTTGTAGGCGGACTGCAAACTGTAATTATTGGCTTCCTTTCTTTATACAGCTTAACAGATTATTTGTTATAAATTTCTTTGTTATTGAGTTGACACCATGACACTTTATTTTATAGTCTAAACGTCGTAGCTTTTTTTTTTTTTGTTTTAACAATAGTAGATTATATACCTCGGTAGTCATAAAATATATTTTTGATGAGGTGTGACATAATGTTAAATTGATGCCGACCTCAAGGAAGGTTCAATTTTTTTCATAAGTTTTTATATTTCTTAGTGACATTGTAATACGTAGTTTGCACGATATTTTTTGATATTCGATTACTAAACTAGAAAAAAACTACTGCGCCGATTGAAGTAAAATTTGTGTGGGACTACCCTTAAGGTAGGCCTTATTAGAAAAAGGAATCATTAAAATTGGTTAAAGAATGCAAGAGACATGAGGCAATATACATTTTGTTTTTGAAATCGGTTCATAACTACTGAATCGATTTAATCAAAAGTTATATGAGAACAGTTCCGCAAATACTGAACACAACGGCGTTGACATTTTTCAAATTAGTAAACCTCTCAAAAAGTTATGGTAGAACAAGCATAAAAAATATTCGGGTAAAAATACATGTTCACGGTGTCATGGTGAAAGGAATTGGCAAATGCGGGCTAAACGGCGTGTTTAAAATTTAGCTATAATTAATTTGTTTTGTTTTAATCATGGAATCAATAAATAAAAAAACGTATGTATAAGAAATATCAGCAGTAGGACGTCTATTTTTATACCAAAACATACACACAATATGTAGATTTCTTTTGGCACATATATTTTGTGCTTATGCTCTAAATACATATCGTAAAATATTACAAAGACATAAAGGTTGAAAGCAAACTTCAAATCAAATACTTAGTGAGAAGGAATCAAAGAAGACCGTGTCCAATTAAAATCTAGACTGCTGATGTAATAGAATTTCAACATAGCTATTTTCATTTCTGTCACGATGTATCCAAAATGATGCAAATTTTTTTTTTTTAAATTTAAAGTTAACCGATGACTAGAGCAGTTTCTAGACGAATATTTAAACGTTTAATATGTTATAATTTGCAATGATTTTTCACTCGATACTTGGTAGAATATGATTAATAATAACAGATAAATAAAAACACTTGAAAAATTATTATTAAATTATTTTTCGACGCTCGTTTTGGACAATAAGTTCATCCTCAGGAATATAAAACATGTAGTACATATAGTACATAGTAGGTATAGTATATGTTTTATATTCCAGAGGATGGACTTATTGTTCGAAACGATCGTCGAGAAATAATTTAATAATAATTTTTGTAGAATTTTCAAGTGTTTTAATTTATTTGTTTAATATGTTATTTATGGATATCTCATATATTCAGCCACATTTGGGCAGGGTGTAGGGTAAAATCGATTCATTGAAAGTGTAACGAAACGTTGTAATGCACGTATACCGTATACTATAAAAACTGGTCGTACAACGTTGTACTACAGTGGGTGAGGTATAATGGTTGCATTGTAACATGAAGGTCGTAGGTTCGATCCCGGCGGTCGGTGTTATTGTTTTTTTTTTCACCATTATACCAGTTTTGCTTCTGTAGTGTGCAGTATACAATACACAATCTCTTCTTTTATTTAACATCAAAACTTTTTATATCGAAACTCAGGGAAATAAGTGTTTTCGTTATATAAGGAGTAAATTAACTAGGTTCGGCTTAGAGATGGGAAAAACGGGTCTTTTTAGTGATCTGCATCTTTGCATCTGGATCCCGTATGTGAGCCGGCTCACTGAACCGGTTCAAAAAGAGCCGAGTTCTGAATATGTTACTGCAGTCTGCCACTGAGTTACCTAGTTCAGTCAATCATATCACGACTTGAATAGAATAACCAAACATGAGATGCATGAGTCATTTGAGCTGACATGCATCAAAGCGAGAACTGATAGGTAAGTGTAAAACGTGCTTCTGTGTGTTAAGTGTTTCACTGAGTTACGCGGATCCGTAGATCCGTCGGCTCAAAGAAAAGTGAGTCGGCTCTCACGGATCTTCTGTCGGAGTCGGCTCTTTGAACCGGTTCAGATCTGAGTTACACAACTCTAGTTTGGCTACTGTTTACGAGAATTTTTGAGAAGTTCATTTGAAAGTTTTGATTGTATCTATTTGTGTACAAGTGGTTTTTTGCATAGATTTAAGTACCTATAGAATATCTGTTTAGGCGTGATTAAAAGGCTCAAAATATGTTTTTCACGAACTGCACGGCACTTGAAAATTCAAGGGTTAAAACTTAATAAATTGTGTAAATAGTTTCTAGTGAACTTTTAACATCCCTGAATCGTATCAATTTCTTCGTAAATATTATGAGTATATTTCTACAGAACCGATTTCCTTTCTCCTCAGTTATCTAAAAATAATCGATGCAGTTTATTTAAGTTTGTTATTAAAAAAAGAAAAGCGTTATTATAAGAACTAAGAAAGTCTTATAAAGCCGTATGTCGCATGTTCGAATCTCACCTCTGTCAAGTGGAAAATGGCGTGTTTCTGCTAGCCTAGCAGTACGGTGATCATGAAAATAATATTTGATTGAAATAAGCTCGTATTGCATTTTCTAAGCAATCCTATATATAAATTTTCTGTCAAAAAATTTATGACAGAATTTTTATTTAGTTTTTAATGGATCTTTTTTCTTAATACGCATTAATAAATTTAAATATAATTAACACCAAATATATGTTAAATATTTATTGTGGCAAAATGCCCAGGGGACGAATTGTCAGGGAACGAATTGTGGGAGGCGAATTGTAGGGGGCGAATTATTTGAAACCCCATTTTTTTAGAAAGTGGATGTCCCGGAACAAATTCGAGATTAATAAATATGAATAAATATGAATAAAAAATAAAAAAATGATTTTTTGAAGAAAATTAAATTAAGTTAAAACAACAATCTGGTTATGGTTATGGTATAGGTAATGCCGAACCTATACTAAAACCATACTGTTGTTTTAATTCAATATTCATTAAAGACATTTGTTTATTCACGTTAACTAATTCATCTTGTCTCACAAATTCCCGGTTTTTTTTTCGGAAATCCACTTTCTAAAACACCGAGTGCCTGATTATTGTTTTGTTTTTTAAATTTAATATTTTTGCATTCAAATATATTTTAAAGGGTGAAATAGGCTTTATAACGCAAAGTGCTGTTTATCGAAGTACAATATTAGATCATAGGCAATGTTAACACACCGGTCTACTGAGGGGAAGTTGATCGCCTTCCCCGGTTTGCTAGACCGGACATGCCTCTCACCTACAACTGTTGATGGGTGCGTTCTATCAAAACTGATTTCACTGATTTTTGAAATAAAAAAATGCGCGAAAAACATAACGTACTTTTTTTAAAATTTATTATCAAAGTAGAGGTACTAAAATTAAAAATGAAAATTCTAGTGAATTCTTGAAGCTATTTTTTAACTGGAAAAATGTTAATTCAGATAGTTATGTATTTTTTCAATAATTCGACAAGTTAAATATTAATTAAATAAAACGAAACCACTTGCGATTACTGTTCAAATATTTTTTTATTTAAAAAACGTTTCTACCAAATTTTTGGTCCTTTTCAATTTATTTTATATTTCAATAAATTGAAAAGGACCAAAAAAAAAAAAAATTTGGTAGAAACGTTTTTTAAATAAAAAAATATTTGAACAGTAATCGCAAGTGGTTTCGTTTTATTTAATATTACTGTTGGTAGAGTCAATACTATTAAATATTAATTATTCAGAATTAAATATATTCTTAAAATCTAATGAGAGAGCAAAACTAAAAAGATAATACGACACAATAATGCAAATTATATAAATATCTAATGATGAGACGTCAGCAATTGCGTTAGGAAGGCAAATCCTAATCTTTTTTTGTCAAAATGGAATACAAAGAAAATCCAATAAAGAGTGAAGGCTAAAAGTAACGGTACTAATAAGACATATTCAAGTTTTTTTTCAATATTGGAGAAAGCAACAGCCCCCTTGCTCTCCCCTAATTCCGCCAATGCGCATATCCAATATAATATAGTATATTAACTCAGTGGCGGATTTACAAATTTGCCGCCGGTAGGCTATTCAATTTTTGCCGCCCCTACTGACCTCTGAAATTCGATATTCTAGTTCGCAATCATATTAATTACATTTATTCTGTTAATGAAATTGCAACTTTAAGATTTGTGCTCTATCGTCTTTATGATTGTGAACTAGGGGATCATTGTATTAGTTTCTAGATTAATTTTACAACTTACGATTTAGTGAAGATAACACGAGAAATAGTTTTTGGGTATACTTCCGAGCTAAAAAAAGCTCAATTATGTACTAATTAAAAGGCGGGGTAAGGTATGCCAGGGACCCAAAAACGACTACGCAAATACGTTGCACAAAAAAAATTTTTAAGTGTTGAAACATATTACACGTCAAATGAATTGTGTGAGTGAACCTAACATTTAAGTACATGGAGAAAAAAATAAAAAAAATGAGTAAAAATTACAAAATTTAAAATGTAATATTGAAACGCTATTGAAATATTTTAAAAATTCATGATCACAAAAGTATATTTTACAGAGCGTTTAGTAATTTTTCATATAGACGTTAGAGTATTCAGTACAGTACTAAAATATTGAAATTTTTGTTAAATTCTCGAAACTCATTTTCTCTAGGTATATAATAGTGTTTTTTTTTCTGTAAGACAAAAAATTTTGGGTCAAATTTGCCGCCCCTAAAATCTGCCGCCCTAGGCTTCAGCCTACTCAGCCTTCTGGTAAATCCGCCACTGGATATGTCTATATTTATTACTTTTGCATCCAAAGGCCTTTGGTTATTGCATACAGTTGGTCAGTGTTCTTTACCAATGACATTTGTACAATGCTAGAGGAGATTATAAGAGTGGTCAACATAAAAAAATACTTTGTTAACTAAATGCGCGTCGAGTTTCTTTATAAATTTGGCACGTTGAAGAATAAATATTGTCCACTAAGCACGCATTTCAAAATTCTTTTATAAACGACAACTGATCAGAATATTAAAAAAAAATATTATACTCTTGTTAATGGGTATAGCGCAGTGCGGTTGATCAGTAAACGTTGATAAATCATATTTTGATAATAAACTGACAGTTTATATCGATACCCTATTACACGTCTGTAATAGGGTCAGTTCTGCTTATTATACAGGATGTTTAATAATAATAGATTATTTTAGGATCATATTTAGAAAAACCTTTTTATCCTTTTTGGTTTCTGAACAGTAGCTATCAAATTATTAATTATTAAATAAATAAATTTCTTTCTAACAGTTGCAAAAAACAGTTGGTACTAATCATCATCTTCATGTTCATTTTTTACGATGCCGTCAAACGAAATTTCAACAAAAAGCTGTAGAACATCCTTCGCTTCCATGACTTCACTACTACAAGCCCCCACTTCCCATTTTTTAACCCCAGAACTTGTGAACGTCTCAATTGGATTTTCAATTTGTTATTAAAATATATTAAATTGAAAATATGAATTGGTGATAGGCCCAAATAACCCTAGCTGTTGGTGGTGCCGACAATATAGGGTATTTGCTTGTATAGGGCCGTGTGGTTTTATACTTTTATTATGTGAAATTAAGTTTGTTTTTGGGCAAAATAAAAAATTTAACCCCTTAATACACCCCTTAAAATAACATTTTTTTCTTAATTGTAATATTATTATCAATCTAACGTCTACACCGAATTAAATACACCCTTCAATAAATAAGTCACTATCTACAAATTAATGTTTTCAAAAAATTTGTAAGTCCGGTCCTGTTGAGCCGATTTTATTGAAACTTTAGGGGTGATTTTTAATTACTACCAGAGGGTTAAATTTCAATTTTGAAACGATTTGGATAATTTTTTCGGTATTTTGGGGCCCAAAAACATTTTTCAACCCCTAAAAACTACCCTTAAAATAGCCCGATTAGGCCCATTTTAAATAGGATTCTTGCGGTGATGGATTTCAACACGTGGGCCAAATTTCGTTAAAATCAATTAGCTCCTTTGAAAGTTATTGCCCGCACACATTAAACATTTTTAAAAATGGTGCCAAAATGTTTAGGATGTTATGAAACGTCGAGAAATTTTGGTCCGACCCCTAGGTCCCGCCATCCGACCGATGCCAATAGTGTATGTTGCCATATGGCAAATACACTAAAAAGTACCTTTATACAAGCACATGCATTTTTTAAAATTTAACAAGCAGTAACATCTGGCTACAATTCGAGAAAAAAAACGGTAAGGAGCTTTTAAACTGGAGATGTGCTCTCAAAATAGCTGACGTTAGTTCTGAGACATTTTGTATAAATAGTGAGTTGATAACATGGATGCTAACTTACTCTTTACTGCTGGACGATGATTCATTCATCTAATGTGTTATTAATGACTTCCTGCTTTTCCTATAATCGAGTTGTGAAAAATTACATGCAATAATTGAAGAATACACCTTCATTTTGTAACAGCGTGACCTCAACGAACCTTGATGAAACGTTATGTTGCAGCTTGCTACTTTATCGACAGTCTGATTAGGTTAATTGCACAATAATGTAGATTGCCACGGATGTGAGAAGCTGATTCGCTATGAAAATTTAATGGATATTCAGGTTATCTAATGTTACCACTGAGCCTGAAATTTAATTCATGAAGAATATCTTATCCATAACTGGTGATTTTTTACTAACTGAGATGAGGACAGCGATAAACAGAAGAAAGATGACATTTCTTTCATATTGAATACAAACTTAAATAAAACTTTATTATGTTTTGATTTGTGATGTATGTTTTTATGTACTACATGTAGGTAAGATGAAAAAATATGGATTACAAATCAAAGCATAATACAATTTTAGGAAATTTTATTTCTGACAAAGGAGGAAAAAACGTTTGTTTTAACAATTTTTAGTTTTATTTAGCAGGAATGCATTGTGTTATTACTGTTTCTAAAACAATAAATTAACTGAAAGGAAAGAAAATGACGTTTTTCAATTAGTTCAGACGCATTAATGTATTGAGCAAACGCTAATCGGTAATATTTATAAAAATTAATTGATTTATTGACTCTCCGATAGGGTTATTGATTAGTGTTGAATTTATTGCCACTATGAAAAGACGTGAACTAATGAAAGAAAATGTTATGCGTTAATATAAAATTAAAATTAATTTGGGTGACAAATTAGTTTACGAAATGTTAATAATATTATGTTTAACATTGTAATATTTTTGATTTTTTAATCGTGTTAGTTACAATTTTGACTTAACATATTTTAATTTATCTAATAAAATAGATATTTCTTGGCAAAATTTTCACAAAGAGTGTTTTAAAGTTCATTTTTCATAACACAGTAAATTTTTAGGTGTGGATAAATCATAGTTTAAGGTATATAATTTTTGTTCCAAGCATTTCATTATTCATAATTTCTTGGGCATAATTCTATCGTGTTGTAGGTTTTAAACAGTTATCTATAGAAGGTTGATTTAATCAAATGGTTGGGTGTGAATGAAGATTAATGGTTTTGCGAATTAAAGGATTTCAAATCAAAGGATTGTTTTTAAGAAAATCAGTTGTGCCGTCGTGGTTGGGTAGTACAAGTTTGAATGAGAATTAGTGATTGAAAATATACACTACCTACACATTCATTCAGTTAATTGAACTTTGATTTTTAGTGTATTTGCCATAAGGCAACATACACTATTGGCGTCGGTCGGATGGCGGGACCTAGGGGTCGGACCAAAATTTCTCGACGTTTCATAACCTCCTAAACACGTTGGCACCATTTTTAAAAATGTTTATATATATATGTATATATATATAAAGAGTTAATTGATATCAACGAAATTTGGGCCTCGTGTTGAAACACATCACCGCAAGAAGCCTATTTAAAATGGGCCTAATCGGGCTATTTTAAGGGTAGTTTTTAGGGGTTGAAAACTGTTTTTGGGCCCCATAATACCGAAAAAATTCTCCGAATCGTTTCAAAATTGAAATTTAACCCTCTGGTAGTGATTAAAAAGTGTCCCCACAATTTTAACAAAATCGGCCCGACAGGACCGGATTGACAAATTTTATGAAAACACTAGGTTGCAGATAGTGACTTAGTTATTGAAGGGTGTATTTAATTCGGTGTAGACGTTAGATTGATAATAATATTACAATTAAGAAAAAAATGTTATTTTAGGGGGTGTATTAAGGGGTTAAATTTTTTATTTTGCCCAAAAACAAACTTAATTTCACATAATAAAAGTATAAAACCACACGGCCCTACACAAGCAAATACACTATATTGTCGGCAGGGTTTTGGCACTGCGACCCGGGTTTTTTTATTGTTCAACCTCTTCACTATTAGTGTAAATATAATTTAATGGAATAAAGATTTTCAAAAAAGACCATAATACTTTATTATTTTATGAAAACGCATTAATATTTTATACGGATTTAATTCATCAGAAAAGATGTGCGTGTAATCTTTAGGCGCGCTTGAATGAAAACATATAAACATTACACATAGTTCACTGAACTTTTTTTATATGTGTACTGTATAAAATACTCATAAATAGGCAAAAAATGACGAAAACTGAAAATTTGCTCTGAGAATCTTTAAAAATGTACAATTACCATTTTATTTATTTGTATCTATTCGACTAACTTCTATATAATTCATTAAAAAACAACTCTCGCAGTATGTGAACTTTGTAATCCGCTGTTATATAAAGGCATAATATATTGCGTACACATGCGCTGTACTGCAAAAACGTAGGCTGCGCAAAAACGTCACATTTAGTCGTCACGCCAACTATCGAGTTGTCCCTTCGCGAAATTCACAAAAAGTGCTTAAAAAAGCTTTACTTAAAAAAATTGCATGTACTGGTTAAATTCCAACTTGATTTATTTAGTCTTTTTGCGAAAACCGACCTTCGATACGAGAAAAGTTGTTTATTTCGTCGTTATTTTTCTTGTCTGATTTCGTCTCGACGCCACTACAATATGTAAGTGTTACGTCACGAGATATATTTAATTAAAAAAAATAAATTAACGGTTTAAAAATGTTTTTCTAAATTGCTCTATTTATAAAATTACGTTCCTATGTAATATTATACATTACAAAATAAGCAACAACTGAGTCTATATGATTTGTTACTGATTTTACGATAAAATATCCTTAAAAAATCAAATAAATATTAAAAATTTATAATCATGTGGTTTTAAAATTTATTAGCGCGCATGTTGAAAAGTCTGCATGAATATACGATAGAACTGAACAAACCTTAAGTTAACCTATTAGTATCCGGGATTTATAAAATAATAAAAATGATTTGTCGGGAAAACGGACATTTTTAGTAAACACTTATTTGTTATTTATGGCGACGTTTTAACCCTTTCTTGGGACTTTTTCAAGCTTTATAACTTTTAAATAAAAAAATATTTTACGGTTGATGTTCAAACTATTTTACTTATAAATAAAGTAAAATAGTTTGAACATCAACCGTAAAATATTTTAAAAACGGAATTATTGCAAAATTTTTAATGAACAATTGTTTAACTAAAATTTATATTTATATGTGTATGTTAACTTTTATATCTGCTTGACCAAAACATTTAATAGTTATAAAGCTTGAAAAAGTCCCAAGAAAAGGACGAAACGTCGCTCTAAATAACAAATAAGTGTTTACTAAAAAGGTCCTTTTTCCCGACAAATCATTTTTATATTAATTAGTAAGGACAAAAAAGAAAAAAAGTCAATTTATAAAATAATGTTGATAGCAAATATTACATTTTGAAATAAATAATCATTAAATTACGTTGTATATTTTTGTTTTTGTTACCAAACTGAAATTGTTATAAAAATTATTTGAGTCATATAAAAGATTAATGCTGGGTTTCAAAAAAAGAAACATTGATTTGACAATGGCCTTAAGTTGTGTTTAACTAATTACAGTTTTTATATATGCAAGAATAGTTTAATGTCATTCTGAAACTTCCTTTCCTGTAGAATACTAGACAAAAACAAATGACTGATTTACATAGAAAAATATCGCTTTTCAAGGTAAATTTTGTTCAAAATGCTTAGAAAAATACTGTTTCGAAGTAAAAATTGTGCAAAAAACTGCGATAAACACATGTATACACAAAAAAAAAAAATCCAGCAGGATCAATTTAAAATTCTACAACGCTTTTTCTTATGGATAAATATCTGTGGTCACAATCTAAGGTTATTTTTAAATCAGATTTTCTGACGGTTCTTTCTGCAACCCAGCATTAGATACGTATTATTATAGAATTTAATCAAATTATTGTTACACACATTAGTAACGGTTTTCTTGCACATTTTTGGACAGAACAAAGCATTTTCCAACCTTTTGTGGCTGTGCTTATCTGTACATATAGCAGTATCGCTCGAGAATAACCGAACCGACTTTGATGAATTTAGTATACTATTTAAGTTTAACTACTATAGACTATATTGTCCAGTTGCATAAAAATCGGGTTAAGATCAAATTTCTTGTAATTCCAGCATTAACGTAAACAGTGGGCAAAAGCAAATCTTGAAAAAAGTGATTTAATGGGTTAATAGCTTAGAATTTTCCACACTGGACGGGGGTTTTCGTAATGAGTCCTCGAATAAGAAAAAGCGTGTAACTTGGCTATCGAGTTGACCTCGTACTGTATTCATATATAGGGATGAGAAAAATCGCATTGATTAGTATCAGGATTTGATAAAGACCTACATTTGTGTTCATACCAATTTGTAGGGCACATTCGGAAAGCCTTTCGTGATTATTAAATGATTATTTCTGTGCGATTAATAATCTATTTTGAAACTTAAATTACAATGTTCGAGTTATGTATCGTGGGAAAGTGTAAAATTGTGGAATGGTATTTTTTGCACTACACCTTACAAAATAGTTGTTTTGCACGCATTTTGATCGAAATGCACAGAAATATGTTGTTTTGAAGTGAAAATTTCACAAAAAAACTATTATAATTACACGCATAAAAAGTTTAAAAAATATCATTTCAGTCTGTTACATTTCATTTTGTATTTTACTGGCGCTCAACTTTAATCCCTTCAGAACGAGAGCTGGATCGTCCCATGACCCACCCCTCTCTCCGACTCTTTTCTTTCTTTTGCTAGCAGATTCCCTAATTGTACGAACTCATTGCCAGCATTGACCTAATATTTATTTTTCCACCAAAGAGTACGTGGCAAGTCAAACAATTATTTTCCGACTTAATCGATTTAAAATTCTACCATGCTTTTCTTATAGAGAAAATATGTGTGGTGTCATTGTCAACCAGCGTTGCCAGATTTTTTTTTTTTTTGTAAAGTCGGGATTTTGGAACTTTTTGAGCGAAAAAAGCGGGATTCATTCGTCGAAAGCGGGACATGGTAAAAAAACGTATATAATCAGAAGTTTTTAAATATTTATCTTTTTATTTGAGTTCAAATTACGTTTACGTGACAATAGATAGCAAAAATAGCCATAGAAAATATATTTAAAAAAATATGTTACTTTAAATCAGATTTACCCTATCGTTAAATAGTTGAGTCTTATTCGTCGTCTGAATAAAAAAAAAAAAAAAACAGAAATCAAAATCAAAAAAGTTTTATTCATCAGAAAAATATGGCCTTTCAAACAATAGTCTGAGGAGTGAGTGTTACAAATTGCAACTTACAATAAGAGAATAATTATTTACGTACGGTCGAGTTATCCCCGAAAAGCGGGACTGAGCCTGTCCCGCGCGGGACATTTAATTTTGATTTAAAAATCGGGAAGTCCCGCCAAAATCGCTGATTTTAGCAATCTGTGCTAGCGATGTTTTGCCATCCTTGAGTACTCAAGGGTGGCACGAGATTAAGCTTAAAAGAGGGGTGGGTGTTCGAGCTTCGCGCAGGTAAAAAGTATAGCTTATATACTACCAACACACCTCTATAAGTCCTCGGTATTTGAAATGTGTGTGTTGGGGTAGTATTGTATATCGTTTCTCATATGAATGTCGCTTTGGTGTCGACTGGGTGGCTACCCTGGGTCCGCTCTACTCAATGCCAAAACACGGATGAGCTATCCGTTTTATTACGCAGTATTACGGTGTTTTTAATTACGTTGTTGTGGCAATACGGATAGTGATGTTTTTTATAATTTATTATATTGTGCTTTTTAAAATCGTCACACGCATGTGTGTTCTGTGAAACGATTTGATTGTGCTTCATTTTAAAACTTTCTGTTACGTAAACTTAATATTTGTTTGTCTGGAATAACGGAATATTTTCAAACTGTATGCATAAATAAGCATTTCCATTTTAGTATTAAAATTTACGGTTATAAACATACCAGTAAAAAAATAAATGGCTCGAAGAACGTTTTATTTTTATTATATAATGCAATTTTCAGATTGAGTTAGATTCTAGATATAAGAAACAAATTCAATATCATGTTTTGATTTTTCTGCTATATATTAATTATCACTTTTTATGACGTAATATTAAATAAACGATATCACATTTTTCTAAATAAGTATTTAATCATTTTCGAGATTAAACTGAAAAATAACTAGCTATGAATAATACACAATGAACGTTAAAATTGTAACATAAAAATGTACCTAACATTACTTTTTTGAATATTATAATATTACGGGTTTGAGCTTTCAATGTCAAGCGATTTGTAAAAATTTATGCGACCAATTCATACGATATGCACGCATGTGCAGTTTCTATATATACGCCGTTTATTACAAAGCGTTTATAAAATAATGGCTGATACAGATATGTTGAATTTGATGATACATTGATGACAAATATTTAAACGCATTATTAACATCTAAAATATTAAGGTTCTTTGTAATTAATCTTATTATAATTAATTAGCATTTAGAAACTGTTTTAATACATAGAAAAATATTATGATTCTTCAATTCAAATGTTGTAGAACACATTGTATATCTCTCGCATAATTTCTATAAAATATTCCTATTTTACATATCGTACTGTACAATCAAAATTAAGAAAAACACTGTAATTTTCCTTTAATTTTTTTAAATGGCGCCGCAGTTCTTTCAGTACATAGTTCAGGAAAATAAATATATACATATATACGATGTATAATATTTAGTACATAAAACGACGATATTCTAAAAGCACAAAATAAAAGTAAACTTTATAGAGTTTTGAATAAACTTAAAGCTTATTAATTTTTAAGAGAAAAGAGATAAAAAACCGGTTCTAAATGGGTGTGAATCGAATAATACCGGAATACAAAACGGTGTTCAAAATGGACAACCGGACGATTTATGTCCTTCCGGTTACCGATAATTTTGACATGGCTCCAAAACAAAATGGCTGGTAAATACCCTCACAGTAACATCCAGTGTGTACCGTTTTGGGCTTTCAGAAATAATAACAAATATAATTTTTATTTCTCAGGATCGCACCAGCAAGTCCTAACAACGGAAGAATTCCAGATCCGGCAGCTGCAGAAGATGCAGCGGGAGCTGAAGCTAATGGCGCCAAGAAATCGGTTTGCTCTCGGCTATTCAGTTGCTGTGGGAAACCAAAATGCTGCTCTAAATGCCGAGGAAAGGTAAAATTCAGTTTTCTCTTTCGATACCCATTGAATCAAGATTTTATAGTCCAGTCTATAGGTAGATTGCGGCCCGAATAAATCCGGAAGTTCTTGCAAATTTGGGAATTTGCACAGTTCGATGGCCCGAATGAAATGAGAAAAAATGCCCTAACGATTCTGCAATTACTAGTCTTCCAAGTTTAATATTTTTGAAGTTATACTTCTTTTGGCGCATTGAAGGTAAAATTACTGAAGTTACGCATGCGGCCAAAGAATATGTTGCTGAAGTTGTTTCTGATAACGTCAAAATAGTTATTTTATAAAACAACAAAGTAGGTTATACTAGCGACATCGGACGAAACTTCTTAAAAGCTATTAGTTTATACTTTTTGGCGCTTTAATCGTTTTTCATAGACAAGTTCTGAATAATTAACAACTTTTGACATTTAAATAACCTCAAGATTTGTATTTTTTTTTAAATCAACACTATAAAACTCTTTAATAGTTAAAAAGTTACTTTATGAAGGCACTAAAAATGTTACTTTTGAAAATGGAACAAAGATAAAATGTATATAAATTATAAGACCACAAACATAACCCAACCTGTGTTTACAAATTTTTTTCCAACTATATTTATCGGTAAGGTTGAATTCGTTGATACAGTTGACTCTTCGATGCAGTATCGCTTTACTTGGTATTCATAATGATACCTACGGCTCATTCCTCTGTTACAATATGCTGATGGAGTTGTCCACAATTATCCAAAGTAAATAAGTACTACTCGAAGTGAACATGCTAACTTTTAACAATATTTATCATCTCACTAGACATCCTATTTTATTTTATCAATGTACATATCAATTATCGAGATCACGCCAAAAAAGTATAACTTCTGCCGTGCGTACATAAGTACATTCACAACTTTTATTGCTCTTGTAACTTAAACAGTGGAGTTCACTTATTATAGCTCCGCGTGTCGTCGGCAGTCGTCCTTGCTTTCACAGTTTAGCGTGTGCAATCGAGAAGAATAGATCAATCGCTTGATATCAATCTTCTTGACTTTACCGCACGCGCGAGCATCACCTTGCTCTGAATGCTGGTTCAACTGCGCCGTGTACTGACTCGCGCGTCGACCCGTCGGACATGTCTCGCACAGTCCGTCGGGTATGCACGTCATTATAAAACGCGTCATATGATACCATTGTGGCCGCTGCATACGGTGCTAGTTTTGTCGCTAGGTTCCAATCGCTGGATTTTGTGACGATTTGTGTTGGCTTCACATGATGTGTGTTTTGAAGCTGAATTTATAGATGGTTTTGGTGCAAGTGGACGTTTATTATATTTGATTAGAACGCACACTATGACGCCATGTTTGTTTATGATGTTTGCCTACGTCGCCCACGTGACAAGATACTGTTTTCTGATTGGTTCTCGCTCAAAGCTATAGCAAAGAATCAAGCACGAAAAACAGCCCCGGTTCTAATAGGGATGTTGACTGTATTCAAATAATAACACAATTTTAACGCTAAGTGGTAGTTTCTAAATGATAAAAATACTAAAAAACACAATATTTCTTTATTTTTAACATCAATCAGAGTGCATGACGTCACTCAGTCATAGACATTATCAGACTCTGTCAAAGGCTTCATTGTTTGGTTAATATTTCGAGTGTGTAATTTGATATTATTTATTTATAAGAAACGTCAAATTACATATATAAACTATAGTAACAACTACGAAAAAACCTTTCATCACATCATAAGTTTACCAGCGTTTATGACTGTATGACGTCACGGTAGTCACGTGACAAGTATTAGCGTTTTGGAGCTAAATTTGAAACGAAATTTAAAATACGTTTTTTTTAAAGCTCGAGTCGTATTTAAATAAAAATAATAAGTATTTGTGACTATATTAGGTACTTATGCACGATTTAAAACACTTTCCCAAAAGCAGTTAACATCCCTATTTTGAAATCCAGTTTGTAACCACGCAGCTGAGCCCGTACGCTGTTTCCATCCTCGCAGCTGCACAAGGTCCAGCAGCGATATTCAGCGGCAAAACCAGCCTCGTGTGCAGCGGCCTTTAGAAAAGACTCCGGTGACACGCAGGGTTGTGAAATGACTCTCAAAACATAGACAGAAGAATGGAAGCCTATATTGTGTACTGAAATATTATTTATTGAAGCATTGTTTATGATGTCTAATTAAACAAACAGGACAAGAAGAAACTGACTCGGAAGCAAAAGCGAGTTCATTGGCCCGATAATATTATACAAACATAATCCCAATAGCAAGCAATAATGCGTCCAAAGTGAATATTAAAAGGTCTCAACTCAACACTGGACATTTATTGGGGTCAGTCTGAAATGACATGCGTGGTTTAATTTATTATATATCCGGTTCCGTTCTTCACTCTAGCACACTTCCGTTTTCTTGCAAAATGACGGAGTGAACTACTTCTCTGGAATACTAGATTATGTCGTGTCAGCGGTGCAGAATGTATCTATTATAGTACGTTTACAGACGTGCCTAGATTTATGAACACGAATCCTCATAACTAGGTAGCGAATATTATGCGACAGGACTGAAGTCCGAATTTAAAAATTTTTTGATAAAATATATTTTGATGAACACTGCCAAATTCGATCGCTAGGGGCGCCAGCTATATAACCACCTCGGTCTGTGGATTTCGAATTATTAAGATTTTTTTGACGGTACGCTAAACTATTTTTTTCAAATGTGTATTGGTATCTGACAAATGCCAACATGACCATAGAGCTAGAAATGTTGAGATTCCAATGATCTCATTTATATTATTTATTGTTTATTTGCCATTTTATAAATATGATGCGAATAATTATATTATTAACAATTTAAAAATTAAAGTAGGAATCAAAGTCATTAATTGACTCATTGTAAACGTGATATTTTTAGAGCTGTGGAGATCAAGTTACTATACCACTATTAATATGACACACCGTTCCGCAGAGCGTAATAATGGTCGACCCTACGTACAAAAAATTGAATATCTCTGACAAATTTAAAGAAATCGAAATAATTTTAAAGTTATCCTTGTTGTCATGATGACACTATCATTATTAGTATTTTCATCAAGTGGGAACATCCTAATTACTCGCCTGATTCGTGAATTTTGATAATGATTACGCCTTATTTTGTTTATTTTAGGGAAGTAGTTCGCCGACCTGATGTGAACATGCACTTGAGTTGTTTTTTTTTTCTATTAACTTTCAATACGAAAAATAAATATGTGAAAGCACGGACACCGAATTACTCTATACCAGATCGATGTCATTTCAGTGCTTGTTGCATGGCGTTTCTATTTCACACGCAAAAATCAAAACGTGTCCTACTTCTTTTGGCATGCTTCTGTGCCAGTTGCATTTTGAGCTTTTGTTTTTAATTTGAATTTTTGAACAACTTAAATGGTAGATTTCCCGAGTATAATATGGTAAAAACACACTTTAAATATCTATTGGTAAAAAAAAATAGGCAATAGCCTTTCCCGGCACAATTATCTATTTATTTATGAAACAATTTTGTACTATTTTCAGGCTTGATCTGTATATATGTATTAAATCATAATAAAGTCAGAAAATATTAAAAAAAAGAAACATTCACAATATTTTATATGACATTAAAATCATTTTTTAAATAGGCTATTGAAATATATTCCATAGAAATAATGACATTGATTAAATTTTTCCTTTAAATGAAACAATATTTTTTTGCAGAAAATTTTAAAAAATTGCAACGTTATGAATTTTACTTAATTTTGCTCAGAAATAGCTGAATCAAAATTGTTTCTCTTGCAAAGATAAAGTTTCTTTTTACCTAAATCTACCATTTAATCAAACATCGATTTTCACCTTTCTCTTGTATAAAAAAAACTATGCTTTCCTCTTAAAAACAACATAAATTATACAATTTTTGATTAAGATTCCAATTTAATCGATAAACTCGATCATCTTTGAATATTTATATATTTCGCTTCTACGATGTTTTTCATTTCGAAACATTATGTTTATAATAATCGACAAAACAGGGCGGGAGAGAGAGAGACTGTAGATTCTAAATATCTGATAAAGACATCCGATATTATAGTACTTATTATGTTCTCACGGATATAATGAACTAATTGCTTTAACTCTTCGCGATTTTTAAATGTGCAAGTTTGGAATTCAGACACGAACCAATGTTTGTTTTTTTTTGAAGTATCATTTAATTTTTACAAATTGTAATTATTCGTTTTGTTACAAAACAGGATTTTCTTGTTATTGTTAATTCGTATGCTTTTTTGTTTGAAAATAGAAGAAGACGAACAAAATGAATCTTCTCCTTTTTGATAGAAAAACTATTACCAGTTTATTGACGTTTAATTTATTTTCTACTAGAAAATGGCAGAAGAACCTGCAGAACAAATCGAATTAGCACCGGCGTCGGAAGATGAAGAAAAACCTCCAGGATGTTGTGCCAGATGCTTCCGATGCTGCAAGAAGAAGCCGAAGAAGGGAGCAGATACTGAAATGGTACCGACGGCTTCTGAAGTCTCGACGTTGCCGGAAGGTGGAGAATCGGAACCGAAACCTGGATGCTGGTCGAAATTCAAGAAATCAATGTGCGGTTGTAATTGTTGTAAACGCAAGAATAAAGTTGCTGATAAGCAAGCAGTGTTGCCGAAGGAAAAGAAAACGTGGAAGGAACGGTTTTCGTGCTGTAAGAGGAAAAAGAAAAGTGATAATTGGGCTCAAAGAAGGGACAGCATACTTAGTGATGAGCCTCCAAGGTGAATTACAGTTATTCATTTTTTTCGTGTAAGGAGTTGTTGAATGTTTCAAATAATAATTTACTTTTTTATAGAAAATGTTGTCGTTGTGGTCCTTGCGCATGCTTGCCATGCTTCAGATGTTTACCGTGCTGTCGTCGAGATAGTATGACGCCGTTAGAAGAATCAGAGCCCGACAGTCGAAGGACATCAATGCTCGATAAGAAGAAGAGCTTGACGCCACAAGCGCCCGAGGTATTTACCATTTAAATAATACTATATAATACAGTAAAAATAAAGAATAATAATAATTTATACTGTCACTTGGGAATAGAAGTCGATTTAAAAAAAAAATTCAAATTGGTCCAATTTATGAGATTAGCGTAGATAAAATTACATAAAGAAACTAACAAACATATTTTAAATTTTCAGAAAATAAAACCAAAAATAGACGAGTCTTTAGTAGAACATTCATCAGAAATGAGAGCATCAATTCCTGTTCTTCCACTGTCTTTGGCATACATTTGCTTAGTACTCAATATTATTTTACCGGGAACAGGTATGTTAATAATCCTTTGATTTCTTTCAATATATTATGTTGAAAATTGAACATTTTAATTTTGTACCGGATTTTAAACAGGCAGCTATTCAAAGAATATTTATGTGTTAATTTTAGCAGATTTTAATTGTGGTTTCTAAGAGTAAAAAAAATGAAGTATAATGGTTCGCTTTATAACTGCCCTATCCTTTTTGGTCATTTACACTAGCATTATGACTATAGGAATTTAGGAGAATAAAATTGCATTATATAATTACATTACATATAAATACAAGAAAATAGTAAGTCTTACAAATTTAAAAATCGAAATTTTTTCAGGAGTTGTTTTAAAATATATTTTTTGTGCGACTTCCTATAAAACGGCTGTTTTTGATACCTGTATAAAACAAACGTTAAGCGATTTTACCAAACCAATAGTAATTTTTCTGTCAGTTTCCACTTAAATCCATATGATCAACTCAGAGAGAGCAGAATAGGCGTAGTTTTCGTAAACAATCCACCCAGTCAAATACTCAACTGTTAGATATATAAATATGTATATACTTATTTTGAAGTAGAAATCAGCTATTTGATGGGGAGTACGTACAAAAAATGTAGTATGTAAAACAATAGTAAAATTTTCATGACTCGTGTGACTGTTAAAATTCGCTAATTGCTCGTTTTAATCTAATATCAGAACTCGTACTTCAAATAGTGTATTACAATCTGCATACAAAAACAACTGTTTGAATAATAGGTTCAATCAGTCGAATTATCGAAATTAAAAAAAAAATTATAATAATAAATCTGCCATACACTCACACAAAATTGTAAAAGTGACTCACCCCAATAAAATATGCCATAGTGTTGTGTCTTATTGTGTTGTAAACATGCCTAGGAAAATTATTTTGTAGACATTTTATTGTAAATAATTATAACTAAAACACTAATAGTTGAAGGAAATAATTGCAGTCACACAAAGAGTCACTAAATAAGATCACAAAATATTAAACACAATAATTCACATAAAAAATAACTTCAGATCACTAGATTACAATTTAACAGTACGAAAGTCTGACAAATACTGTTGACCTATTGTACATTGAAAGTAGCTATTGACAATTATGTAACTTTTGATTTGATAATATGTGATTTGTTCGATGATGCCAGTGGCGGAGATATAATGCTGACTATATTATTTATGCAGACATGAACGTACAAGTTCCGGAAAATATTTCTTAAATAATAAAAAATAATAGATTTATACTAGACAGATTGTAGCGGTTCAGACATTCATATATTAAACAGTACTCATCGGTGTTCGTTTGATGCTAATCGTTTGTTATTTACACAAACTGTCACAATTCATCATAAAATAATGCATTACAAACTAGGTACATAAACTACTAATCTTTGTATGATCCAGGCTGTTTTTCCCCCAATCAAATGTCTTCAGAGAAGATTTTCTACCAAACACAAACAAACGTATGTTAATTACTTGATTAATTTATATTGTTTTTGTTTGTGAAGGTACGATGCTCAGTGGAATGTTTTGTCTCTGCGTTGGAATTCCACGTTTTTCGGTACACGACAGTCCTCGCGAACGTATTGGCGCTTTCATAATAGACCTCATCATCGGAATATCGCAACTCTTCACCATCTTGTTTTGTTTGGTTGGATGGGGCTGGTCGATATGGTGGGGTATAGTCATGCTGAGACTTGCAAGTAAGTGTCAAAAGGTTTTACTTTCCAGTATAAATAAATTAATTCAGAAAATGTACACACGCCCAATTAAAGAAAAAATTACGCGCTACTGTCGCAGTTTCGCGTTGGTTTGAATCAGTCCTTCGACTGCAGTGTCCACTAGTTTTTGGGAATAATCGAATGATTTTGATAATCTAATAATTTTTGTAATTGAATGATACATTCGAAATGATTCCTTCAGCTGATAAAACATAATATATAATAGATGTATTGGTACTTTGCGTGAAGGATTGAATTTTTGCTCTCAGTGGAAGATAAAAGACGAAGTAATCATATATTAAATACTGTGAAATTAATCTGAGAAGTCAATTACATACATTGTTTTAAAGAGTAAATTACTGGCGAATATATTATAAGTCGTAACTCGTAAACCATTCGGAGAATTTTGAATTACCTCTTGAAACATCTCGAGATTTTAATAATCGAATAGCTTGACGATTTTCAATCGAAACATCCTATCTTTAGTGTTTACCCTTCACAATTGACATTTGTGAAATCAAGTAACAGTCATGATTTTGAATTTAATTTTGTTCTGATTATCTAACTTTATAATATTTATTTGATGATGTAAGGTACCATAATTTAAGGAGTTAATTATCATATAGTATGGTTCGCGTGAAAACTATGCCGCTTGTAAAACATTGTGAAGTATAGTTATTGTATGACTCACTCCTTACATTTTGAATTTATAGTAGAATACCCAGTAAATGTATCAACTGATATTCCCGATTAATTATTTTTCGTCTGAGAAGTATAATTATCGAATTACTGGCGGAGAGAAAATATCAATTTTTATTTTAAAACATTTTTTATAGGAAAACATCGAAGATTCAAAACAGCTGAAAGAGAAGAAGAAGAGCGTGAAGCAGCAATGCAGGCCGCTCAGGCAGCTCAAGCAACACCAGCAGCAAATCAAAATCATCGCGATGTAGAAAGAGGAAGAAGAAGATCATAACAAATCAATCGTTTAACGACCACATATAGATTTTTGAATTTGATGATCAGCAAAATAATGTTTATTTTTAATAAAGACTTTTTTAGTGTTAGTACCATGATAATATTTTGCTAATGCTAATTACTACTGATAAAGTTTTATCCGTATAAGCTTTTGAGAATAACAAGTGCAACTCAATAACATTTAAGAAAATCGCTTCTTTTAATAATGGTTTAAAGCTCGTTAAAGTCAGCAAAGCGCTATTCGAGATTTTAGTAATTCGTCGGACCAATCAATAATGATTATGTTTTAAGTCTAATAAATGCATTGTAATTTTATTTAGTTCTGTGACTATTTGTGTTGGAAATAACACTCAGTTTAACAGTTTTATTGTTTAAATAGGAGATTCAAGATTACAGAAATATAAAGGTAAAATTATTAAAAGTTCTTTACAGAGACGTCGTGCTAATCCAGACTCGAGGTATTTAGTTGCACTTATAAATGGACAACTTCTTTAAGGTTTGTTCCTACAATCACAGATCTGCCCCTGACTTTTTCAGTACCCGAATGCTAAATATGATTAATTGGAGAGGACTCCCACATTCGTTTATTGGAATAGTTTACGCAGTGGTTGATAGATAGATTCTAGATTATAGACGTTACATAACTGAGGGCATAGCTTCTGCGCAGTGTTTAACATGATAGCGGAAGATGCGTCTCATTAAACGTTCGAGTACTATCATCAAACTTTTCAAATTGTTGGCAAACAGTATGAGAATCTATTGGAACATTTGCTCGGTGATTAGGGATTTGGTAAGATGTCTGATGGTACAATGAAAATTGTACGGGGGTTCTGTAGGAACACACCTTTTATGAATGCTTGTAAGTTATAGACGCTCGACTACAGCGGTCATAAGCGTCTAACATTATTTTGGGCAAGCGAGGCACAGAAGAAGACAGAAGACAAGTTACAAGTACGTATATCTAAAAACCTATAAAGTCTTTTAGTCCCAGAGTCGATCGTCGAATTTTCTATGTATCGAGTACCTATACAGAAAAATTTATGTTTGAGTTTGAGCCATAATTATTGTTAGTTTTATTCTACTGGAAATTGAAAAATTATAGCTGCTAAAGGTTTGTGACGGGATCCCATGATGACAGTACCCATTGAGACCGACATTCTGACCTCAACTTTATTTATGTAGCTGATGAGATAAGAAGACAATACAAAAATGGCAGGCAGAATAAAAATAATAATAATTGTGGCTCCCAATTTGTTTGCCCCCATGCTTACTCACACATAATTTTTTATACAGGAGATCTCTCGGCAGGTATTGCGATATTTGGTTCGCATTAGTAAAATAGTTTATATGTTAACCAAAAGGTATGTAAAATCGCAAGGCTGCAGTCATAAATTCCGAGAAGTGCAATTCGGGTTAGTGCGACCCTGTATGATTAGAAATGGATCGATGAACCTCAAGTCATTGGTCTTTTTCTATACTGATACAAAATCTATAAACTTCATTTTTGTTTTTTAAATTTTATTTAAATAGATTTATAAATATTTTAATTAAACATTTTTTCAATCTATGAATATTTTTCATTAAAAAAATATTGATAAAAAATTGCATAATGTCAAACATAACTGTATTTGCTATTAATATGACTAGGAAAAAAATCTTTTGATAAGAAAATTTTGATTAACCGTAAAATTCGAATTTAAAAATTGGGCTTTTGGTTTGGGAAATTGAGAATTTCAACATTTAAACGCACAGACCTGCGGCAGTTTTTAATGAACTACCGCGTCACTGCTTTTAATATTAAAAAAATTTAATTGTGAATTTTCCGAATTATATACTTTTATAAAGTATAGTAATTTTGGAATTCATAATATTAGTATGTATTATAAATTGTATAGTAATTTGAGCTTTGAAATTAAGTATTTTAAAAGTTTCAAAGCGTGTTTTAGATTTTTTACTTTAATATATTAAACTGTCGCCTTGAATTTAATTATCTGTTTAAAACTTTTATAATTATTTTGTTGGTTATGTTATGACAAACATAGTTCTGCTGCATACTGAATGATATCGGAGAATATTTTCTAATAGAATAGAATAGAATAGAATAGAATAGAATAGAATAGAATTTTATTGATCCAAAGACATACAAATATGTATAGGATTCGTCAAAAGAAAGATATGTTTACATTTATTCATTTATAACAAAATCATCTATCTTATACAGACATTGTTTAAGAAGAGAAGCCTTTAATTCTCTTTTAAATTTAGAAATGTCCAGATTTTTGAAACTCTGTGGCAATTTATTAAACATTTTCAGAGCGTGATATTCGGCGCTCTTGAAAGCATATACTATGCGACCAGCCAAAGAACGTCAGTGCGGAAAGGGAGTGAAACTGCTAGAATTCTGTAAAACCATAATCGGAGGTGCAATATCGTATTTACTGCCTCTCATACTTCTATCACATGAGCTGTAATTTTCCGCGCACCATTTTGTCCTTGCTTTACAAAATCTATAATACAATAAATATCATCAACTACAAGCTCGGTCAACACTACGTACGTCGTAACGCTTCTGGCATTTCGCTTAAAAGTGCATCATGGTGTTAAAACTCCGCATCGACACAGCTGGATATTGCATATTTGTGTTTGGGTTATAGAATGTCACAATGCGACAGGAACTTTTTGTATAACTTAACAGATATTAGATACAAATCGGTCGTTTGTGTTCGTGCCGCTTTCCCTAAATACGGAACCATATGCACATTCTTTTAGGCCGACGTTCTTTCCTCGGTCAACCAGTACAATCACAAACTGGAGAACTACAGATCGTTCATTTTGTGTATCTTAATCTTTACTACAAGAAAGTAAAGTTCCCTTTTGGCATTTGTCTGCCTGTCTGTTTATTCGTAATAAACCTTAAAACCGCTAAACCGATTTCAACACGGCTTTCACGATTATATAGTGAATTATCATGGGAGTGCAGCAAATGATGAAGTATTATTGTATATATTTTTAATACGTTAAATAATAATAAAACATCTGGTTAAAAATTATATCAAAAAATTTTGACTGTTCCCGGAAAACATTGCTCTGAAATTTGTCTTCTATGTGGTTTTTAAATATGTCGGTATTGCATTCAGTGTGTGATAGGGTTTATTGTTTGTTGTAAGATGGTAAATTTTAATTAGTTATTATTATTATTATTAAAAATAACCGTTACTATATTTTGATAATGGAATCAAATTATTTTATTTTGGTTTGAACTCGAAAATATTTTCATTACTAATTATCTAACATATTCTATTGATAAAATATTGTTTATATTAATCATTAACGATGTATAGAAATGTAAATATTTTGTTTTATAGCAAACGTTTTTCGAATGCAGATAAAAACACCCACAAAAATGAACATAAAAAATTAATATTCTATACTGCCACAAGTATGTGTTGATAAAAAAATTGGTTTCTAAATAAATTTCTTCATCATCTTATTCAAAAAATATCTGTAATAATTTTCAATGATTTATTAAAAACAATTGGCAAATGGATATTTTTTGAATTATTTTGTATTGTTGATATAATACTTCCACTACTATTAATAATATAATAATATTTATCTGTGAATTTCTCATTTTTTTAGGCCAAATATTCAGTTTTAATCAAACTCGTATAACTGAAATGCTTGCCATTTTATTAACCGACTTCAAAAAAAAAGGAGGAGGTTCTCAATTCGTCGGAATCTTTTTTTTTTTATTTATTATGTATGTTCCCCGATTACTCGAAGACGCCTGAACCGATTTGGAAAATTCTTTTTTTGTTTGAAAGGATATACATCCCAGATGGTCCCATGGTTTTTGTAATGAAATTAGCTCCGACCTCAAAATTTCATTATTTTCATCTTTTTAGTGATTTTTTTGAAGGAAGTTCATATTTTTTTTTAAGTTTTTTATTACAGAAATATTGTATGTGTTCTCATTTTGGTATTTTTTTATTATAAGATAATTTCTCTAAGTAAAATTTGAATTTGACGGTATTTATATAAATAGAGTGCAACTAAGAAGTATAATATTATCGGGAAAAAAACAGCAGCTTTTAACATTAACAATTTTTTTTTAACCAGCTACACTTCGAAATTAAAAGTCTGGATAATCTTCGTTCCATTCAATTAATTACACATTAATATAAATATTAAGAGCTCTGTGGTTGGAACAATAAAAATAAAAGAATAGTTACTTCTTACCACAACAGATTTATTCGGTGGATGTACATTTCGAGAGCTAAGCGGAAGATGGGAGCTTAGCTCTCGAAATGTACATCCACTGAATAAATCTGTTGTGGTAAGAAGTAGGTAACTATTCTTTTATTTTTATTTTTAATTACACATTGTATATTATATGGTTTTTACTTCTGATTTACTAATTTGATTTTAAATGTATAAGTATTTCAGTTAAAATTTAGTTGTCCTATTGGGTAATTGATTGTTCTTGTGCAGGGTCAGGATTCAGAACAAGTACTTTCGAGTGGAACTTACCTAATTTTGTAAAAAGTTTCGTGTTAAAAAAATTACTGAAAATATTAAGCCTAAAAAATTGAGTAATTTATAGCACTCACATTTTATTTCCCGTTATAAAACTTATTAATTTTGTTTTTAGTTATTGTTTTGCGCGATATTTTTTCATTGACACAATTACAAAAATATTACATTATTATAAATAATATATGAACTTTAGCTTTGCATTTTTTCCACAAAAATATAAATGCCTGTTGCTAGAGGCTTATGTGCTTCCGCAAATATAAATTTTCCTAGGGCGATGTTTCAATAAATCGCAAAAGAAATTTTTTAAAAATAAACTAGCTTTATGTGGTCAGATGACCACAAAACTACAAAATGTGATTTCTACTAATGTCATTAACATTACCGAATGCAAATTAATGTAAATTTGCAATAATAGTAAAAATCTTAAATTAAATTGTGTCAATGTAAAAACATCAAACACTTATGAATAAATAGTTGTGTAACTAAATCGTTAGGATTGATGAAAATTTTACATTTTTTTAATAAAGATAAAAAAAAATTGTTGACTGATGGTTATACAACTATTTATATTTTGAAATTTTATGGTAAAGCACAATTAAAAGAATGGTGCTAATTTATATCAATTTTAAATTTTTTAAATTGTTATAAATATTTTTATATAATATTGTAGTTGAACAATTAAAAAGTTATTAAATGTGTAGATTTATAATAAATAAAAAATGGGACCCAATAATCCCTTTCTGTAAATATACATAAAAAATATACGTATAAAATAAAAATTTTAAAATAATAAACGAGTTTAATAATATATGAATTTGGTATGCAGATCATTAAAAAGTATTTAAAATAATTTTAATATTTTTGCATGTGAAACGCATTGTCAGAAAATCTAATTTTCGATGATCTTAGATTGTGATCCTATATGCACAATTTGTATTTATGCAGGCACAGTCTTATGGTGTCAAATTCTTTATTATGTAGAACATTAGATTATACTCACGGGAAAACAAATGAGAGCTTTACATATAAAAAAAATCGCTTTTCAATCAAACTTTTTATCAAAATATCTAGAAATATATTGCTTCAAAGTGGAAATTCTACAAAAAGAAAAAAAACCATGCTAAATATATGTAGACACAGTTTAAAAAATCGTTTCAATCGATCAATTATTTTTCGAACAGGACCAATTTAATATTCAACTTTGGCCACAATCGAAGATCAATGTCAAACAAGATTTTCTAACAATTCTTTGTGCATTAGATTTACAAATCCGAGATTTAATGCATTTTTTACAGATAATTATTCATGAAAAAATATATTTTGCGCATTCATAATTTTTCCAGCCTTGTGTTAAAAGTTAAATTATTGATTTGTTGATGAAAGATGTCATATTTACTTTTCATCACTACTAACAGCTGCATATTTCACGGAGCAGAAAAACTTTTAATAGTTTACAAGTCTTTTAATGGAGTTATTTTCATTTATGTCGCGCGATGCCTCAGCTCATGAAAACACAGATACGCTCAGCTATTGGTGTAGCAATAACTTTTGCACGGTTTAGTTCAATTCAATTCTTCGAATGGCATAACTGGAAATAACTACGTTAAAAACATGCTAACTATTAGTGCAACGAAGCATAAACGTATATTGACTCTAATAGTATGATAATTTTTTTTGAACTGTAACAATTAACGTATTTGTTTATACAGAATAGTTTTCAAAAAGATACTACAACAATGATTTGAAATCTTGCCATTTTAACCATTTTGAAAATCTGTTTCCGTTAGTCTGTCTCAAACTAGTTTGAAATATATAAATTTTAAACTATAAAACATAATTATAAACTTCTTGTGCAGAATAATATCAAAGTTAGACAGTTTGTAATGTGAGGATAATTTGATTAAAATTATAATGCTTTATAATGGATCTGTTATTTATAATATAAAAAAATTAATAAATATACATATTATAAATAATATAAAAGAAATAAATTAATGCATTATTATATAAAATTTGTAGATTAATAATCCGTACTGGCATATTTCAACAGTACAAATGTCTTCGATATATACCGTAAATAAAATACATATTTCTATTTTTAATAGTGATTTTATTATTACCTATTTTTTAACATGCTTTTATTAGCTTCACCTCTGTTTGTAGTGGAATCTTTGAACGTGAAATTCACCCACTTCAAAACGTTAGATTAAACTTAAACTTTGCATACTTATCAAGAACCGATGACAATTCAATAATTTAATAAGTTTGTCCCATTATCCTGACTACGATTATCAGGATAATTTTATAAGTCCAAAAAATAAAAAATCAATTAAAAAAACTGAAAAGACACGCTTTAATGGCAAATCGAACTAAAAACTAAAAAATATTTGATTGTAAAAAAGCGTGGGGTGCTTATTACTATTTTTATATTAACTCTACTTTTACAAATATAGCTACCAATGAAATATTTATACCAGTTGATATCAAGCATCCCACGCTTTTTGACAATAAAAAAAATATTCTTTACTTTTTAGTTCGGTGTGCTGTTCAAGCGTTTTTATTTAGTTTTTTTAAACTATTATTTATTTAATCATTAAATATAATGTGAAACCGTATTCATGGGGATTTTTCGGGTATTTTGTTTATTTGTCTGATTAATACGTAAAGTTAATAAAAAAACTTGTAAATTTTTTATGTTTGTAACGCCCATTTCTCAAATCCGAAAAAGTCATACGACGGCGATAGCACATAAAGTGTTTAATATCACCCTTGCCATTTCACAATGTCGCGTTTTTTATATCTTTATTTCCCTTGATGGAGGCTACACGGAAGGGGGTGTAATTTTTTATTCATTGCGTAACGTCGACTGACCTATTGTTTTAAAGCTTTAATATGGCTATCCTTCTTTGAACTCAACTATTTTTACGAAGAGTTATTTATAGTCGCTTTAAGTTGTAACAACCATTTGATACGAATATTATCATTATTTTTGTTCCTTAAAATTTATGTGCTACATATTATGACAATTTACTGAGCAGGGTAGAGTAGTGGTGAGAGCACTAGACTCGCATTCGAGACGTGCCAGGTTCGAATCCCGGCAGAGGCAGATGTAACTGGAACATTGCTTCTTGCCGGGAAACGGTAAATCTTGTACCGGGCATTTTGTTGAGATTTTCCATGTTTTCTCTCAATTAATTCCAGATAAATATCGAGATGGTTCGTTATTCGAGGCCATGGCCGATTACCTACCAAACTCCTAGTTCAAAAATTGCGTGCCTTTTCCTAAAATCCTATAATCCCTTCATTCGCCTATTGCTATATTAAATAAGTTGAAGTTTTAAAAACGTAGAAAAATAACGGGAAGTAGTAGATAAAAAAATAGCAAAGGTGCAAATTTCAATTGAAAGACATTTGCACTAATCAGTAGTGACAATAATAAACCATAAATTCCAGAAAATGGGGGCGAAAAAACTCCAAATTAAGGGTAGTTTTTAGGGGTTGAAAAATGTTTTTGGACCCCAAAATACCGAAAAAATTCTTAGAATCGTTACAAAATTGACATTTAAA
Source organism: Venustoraphidia nigricollis (assembly GCA_034508555.1). NCBI lineage: Eukaryota > Metazoa > Arthropoda > Insecta > Raphidioptera > Raphidiidae > Venustoraphidia > Venustoraphidia nigricollis. Next base: position 819,524 of record JAVRKA010000013.1, read on the forward strand.
CCTTTAGTAATAATTTTATGAAAACACTAGTTTGCAGATAGTGAATTATTTACTGAAAGGTGTATATAATTCGGTATAGAGGTTCGATTGACAATAATATTGCAATTAAGAAAAATAATGTTATTTTAAAAGGAGTATTAAGGAGTCAAATTTTTATTTTGCCCAAAAACCAACTTAAGTTCGCATAATAAAGCCACACTGTCTGTATAAACAAATACACTATATTGTCGGCAGGGTTTTGCTACTGCGACCCGGGTTTTTTATTATTATTAACAATGTAAAAATATAAAACCAACTTGTCTTTCTGTTGTCATAAGTGTACATATGTTGTAAACATAACGTACTATAATTTTTAGAGTAAATTTCACTAAGTTATCTAATATACTAATAACACCTACAAATCTTCAAGGACTTTGTGAAGTAATTAAGATTTTAATTTACAAGAAACAATCAGGTATTTCTCGGAAGTTTGTTGAAAAGGTTGAAGTAGTCACAGCTGTACGTTTTTGAATGTCTATATTCAGAGATGAAATTTTAATTTGAATTCTTTCCAACTGTGTTATCCCAGCCTTGCATCGCAGGTGTTTCAAAGTTTAATTTTAAAAATGTATCTCGGTGTTGCTTTCTGGACACAAAAATAACAGAAATAATGAGATATTCATTCTTTGCTGTTTCATTTTTTTTGTTAGTGAACTGAAAAATGTAAGTATATAAAACGAAACACGTAGAAAGGAAAATGCAGTGAAAAGCTTGTTATTTGTAAGATTTAAGATAAAAACCAGACATTTTTTAAAATGTGAACACTGAACAATGCTTTTAAAAAAGGTAATAGTAATAAACTGCACATTTTTTAAATTTGTATTTTAGTTTTACTGTTTTCAAGCATTTATTTGAAATTTTCTTGAAAAATAATCAGTTTTTCCAAATTAATAAGGTACAGTCAAAGCCCTCTAAGTGCACGCTCTCTAAATGCACACGCTCTCTTACTGCACACGAACTCGCCCTCTAAGTGCACGTTCCCCAGCCCCCACTTCGAATAATCTGCGACCAATCACGTGCGACCGTAAGCGCGCTATTTTCAAACTTTCCATTTCCATCATATTCATAGAGTTTTAGAGATATTGTTTATAGCATCTGATTGAATAAAGATAGCTATAGGAGTTAGAAGAGTGGGGATGAAAAAGATCGTAGGGGAAGTGTGCACTTAAAGGATGGGCTCGGTTCCGAGCTGTGCACTTAGAGGGCTTTGACTGTAGTGCGATTTTTGTGAGTTTTAATGCATCTTTTTAATAATTTTATCGAATACCTACGATGAGTAAGAAAGAAGGTGCATAATTTGTAAAAACATTTGTCAACATTCATGCTAAATAATTATATTATACTGACAGACCACAAATCATTCGTTATTGAGCGTGGCAATCAGAAATTCATGTATGTAAAGTAGAAACGAAAGCAATTATTTACATTTCGTTTATTAGAACAGTTTGAGGAACAATTATTTTAATTAATTAATAAAAGCACAACTTCACCGATTTTCAACTCTGAGTTTAATGCAGGAATTCAGTTACAGTGAGGTTCCATTTGAATTTTCGTGCGTAAGTAAAATTTTACATAATATTTGCCATTTACTAAGCGAACAGATAACATATTTTTAACAAAGCATAAACAAGACAGTTAGCTGAAAGTTAGTTAACAATTTAAAGTTAACAGGAACAGGTGGGTACATTATTATGTGTTTTAACACAAAATTTAATTTGACTTTCTAAACTTTATTATATAACCTTACATAAGATTTGAAATGTGTAGAAAGTTTCCAGTTACACTACATGAAATTGGCTGTTACATTTCAGAGACATAAAACTTTATAGGCAAATATTTACGAAACTTTCGAATAATTATTTTCTTTTACAGTCAACATTTTTGCAACATGGGACACCTTGACAAGTTCATTATACACTTTTTAAGGCTATCGGAACGCTCTGAAGTTTGTCTGTGTTGAGACCCAGCGGTAAGGGGCGAGGTAGGTAAAAGACATATTGTGGGTGTGACCTTCTTTAGCTCTGTCTCACTCAAATCATCCGCACGTTTCAATTTTTGGCTGGTGCCAACTACGAGGCTAAAAAATCATATTGCAAGGGTGCCGCTGTCAATTGATTACTCTAATTTTTGGAAATATTTTGAAGATTTAAAAAACTTTTCCGAAAAAGGAAGAGTCACTTTAGGTTTGTGATGGAACAGTTTTGTGAAATAAGTACGAATAAGGTCATAGTGTGACATTGAAAACGTGTGTTTTTTGAGCACAATTAATGTAAACTTTTTTCTAGTAAATCGTACATAAATTACAAAAGTAGTCCATTAGAGACCTAGATTTGTCCTTTATCTTCCTTGTAGAGAAAGAATTTTTGCAGAATGTTGACGAATAAGTCTACAATCAGTTGTCAGCCGAAGTTCTATTTTTGGCTTAAATTCAGAGCGTTCCGACAGCCTTAAGGGTAGACTCAACGAAATTAGCGCTATGTTTACTGGACGATAACTAAACGGAAATGACGTGAGAACCTACTCGAGCTGCTAGGAATGTTTTAACCTTATGATTGCGTGTAGTATTTTCCTTTCTGAATCGAGTTGGCTCAAGTATTTAATAGATACTTGTTTTGCGATTCGATCAATCCGACCTGAGAAAAAAGCTTGAAATCTTTTAGTATTTCAATTTTTTGTTGTTGTATTACTGGATTATACTCAGAACGGACAACCCATTAATTAGAAAGTCAATAATGGCGCTTATTACTGTTCTGAAACTAAAATTTTCGATTTTAAATAATTTCAGTTATGGCATTTCACACATCGGCCTTTTTCACAAATCAGTCAATTTGACAATAATTGAGTAATTTTGCTGCTTGAGTATCTAGATGTCAGATAATAGCGATTGAACAAAATAATCAATAACATCTTACCAAAATTTGGTTTCGATCCGCTAAGCCGACAAACAGACTAACAGGCGAACAGACTTTTTTTCCAAAATTATATTTTTATGTTTTTTGGTACTTGGGAGACCTTAAAACGAAAAAATATTGTAAAATTTTGAAAAGTCATCTAACTTAGTGCCATTTTCCACTTGTGGAATTGCAATGGTAAAATGAACACCCTGTATATAATATGTACGACATGTAAGTATATATGTAGATACGTATTTACATATTATAACTTCGTTTCTTCGCCAGTTCTTCTACAACTACTACAAGGTAGTTCTCAATTAGCATATAAATGAATAGCAAACAACGTTCCAGATAAATGTCTCAGCCTTTTGCAATTTCTTCAAGGGCTCACTAACAAGCACATATATTGCCCTCTAACAATCTATATTGACTATAAAATCAGTAGAAATTGAAAAACTCTCAACTTAAATTTACTTGCAAATCATGGCGTAGAAGAACCGTGCAATTTACTAAATCGAATTGGAATTCACATTTTAGTTTAGTTAACAACGTAAGAATATAAACTTAGCGTACACTGAAATGTTGCTGTAATATTTATGAGCTGTAAAAAGCAAAATAATGGTATAATTTTGAATACTGTAACGTTTCTTTTCAAATTGAAGTACTAATTTATACTGGGCCGCAGAAAGTATTGTCAGAAAATCTGATTTGACATATAGTTTTCCATAAGAAAAGCACTGCAGAATTTTAAATCGATCCTGCTCGAAAAATAATTGATTGATTGAAACGGTATTTTTTTAAACCGTTCATGCATCTATTTAAGGTAGTTGTCGTGGTACAATATTGTCAAAAAGTTATAGATTATACGCGCCACAAAAGTATACTAGCTTGCAGCTACGTGATCCACAATTTGTACGCAAGACTGTACCCGTGGAAACGTAACCCATACAGTATTCATATGCATGTATACTTTTCTATAAATTGTTGAACTTTAATTAAACCGTTATTTATTACTAATAAAAAAAATTTTCTTATTTTTTTTAAACTCATAAAGAAAGACTGTCAGTTTTCGGAAAGTTTCTGACAGGTAGTTCTTTTTTGATAAATAAGAAACTGGTTCAGAACTACAGAGATCGTATACAATCAATGTTAATTATTCAATTTTTAATTGAATTTATCTCGGATTATATACGGTCGATCGACTTCAAATTTTCAGGGTAATTGTATTATCATGTCCTTAATAAGTAAACAAAAATTAAGAATTTTCTGACGGTGTGCCTTAACCACGACAACTACCTTAACATAGTTTTTTGCACAACTTTACAACAACGAATTTTGATACAAATTTAGCTTGAAAAGCGATCTTTTTTCATTCTGTGTAAGAACAATCTTATGATCTGACAAAGAGTTTGACAACGATATTAGCCTAAACTTCTGAATTTACTATAATGATATTGGAAAAAGTTACGATGAAATAGTTCATTGGTTAGCTGATTCAGAGCCCTAGATATTATACAGTTTTGAACGTAAAAGAAGTTTTTTTATCTTATATAGTTAAGCATTATCGTCTAAGTTTGCAATGCTATTTGATTTTTGAAAAAACAACGATGAATATATTAATCTTTTTATTTTTCATAACATCGTCTTTACGTATAGGTATACTACAAACTACACTCCACAAAGAATGTTGCAGACAGCTAAAAACAATATATTTACTACTTTATTTTGCAGTAAAGGGACCATCCAGCTTTAAAAAAGACCGTACACACTTGTCAAGCATGGACCTGCACGACCAGCAGAACACGGAGCAGAAAAACCTGTTCGTGAAGGTGTCAGCGCCTGCAACCATCAACCAGCAACGACTGTTAGTCGATCGTCTGCAATTTCTGTTTTAACTGGTCTAGTATGTTAGTGATGTGTCGTTCGTGAGCTCGTATTAAAATTGCTGGTTTGTGCTTTGCTAGTTGTGCTGGCCCGTGCTTGATAAGGGTACGGAATCTTTAAATTTCTGATCACTCATACTTGATTAAAATTAGGATTAGGCAGAAACAAATCTATAAAATTAAACTTGGATGTTTATTTCAAACAGTAACAGACGTCTATTATGACGTAATCTGATTTGAGCAGTACAGTTAATAGCGGTATGACGTTATGAACAAATGAACGATGTGCGAACTAGACGCTCGATCAATTTCTATGTAACTTTGACAATATTCTACGTTGAGTATGAACTCTCTGATGATGCTATAAAATAATGCGGGACGACCACATTCAATTTACAAAAATTCAATGGAAAAATGCCAACATCAGTTGGAGCTATTGGGCCCTAGTATCAATTCATATTATCAATTTATTAGTCATTTTAATAATTTAAAAATTCGATTGACACTTCTCTTAGTTTTCGGGTTCGAAACTGAGAGCTGGCGGCTAATGAAAAGATTAAAACCACATTTTACTAATCGAGTGAAGGATTTTTAGAGCTATAGTTAAAATTTGAACGTTATCAAGTTGAAGCACACCTTGATAAATAACGTTTATACGAACAGTCTTTGACATATAAAAATCAATTGAGTAAATATTACGTCAGAGTTGGGTTTAACTCAAACTTCAGCAACGTTACATTTATTTTTATACGTGAAACTTGTACGGACAATAAAATTTCAAAATCTGTTTTATTAGCAGAAAAAACGTACATTGTATATAACTGTTGCTATACAAGAATACTCTACATTAATAACATTATATTTATAGTAAACCAGCCAACTACGCTACCGTTCTGAAATAGTAGAGAATGACTGATCACTGCTTCACGATATTTATTATGGCAACAATCTAAACTAATTAAGTGAATTATTAATACCTTTGTCTAGTTTCGATCCCTATGATACAAAAAAAAAACAGATCGCAGTGCTAAAACCCTGATGACAATACAATGTGTTTGCTAATACAGGCAGTTGCAGTGTAACTATTATGTAAATTCATGCTCGTTAGATTTTGATACTCGAAGTAAATTGCAAAGGTCCCAAAATGCCTGTATTAGATTCATATACAATATCCCTTTTAGAAATCATAACATTCTACTATGTATCACAGGGGTTTACTTCACGTTTATTACTTTCTTCTGAAAGTATTAAAATCTAATGAGCCTCAATATCTATTAGATGAGCTGTGTACAATACAAAATCCTCATAACACTCGTTATTTACTATTTGACATCCCTCAACATAACTTATCACAATTCCAAAAGTCCTTTTCTTATTTCGCACCAAAACTTCTTAATGATATTCAATCAAGAGATTTTTCAAAAATTCTGTATAATATCTAAATTTCACAACGTAATAACTCAGGTAACTTCATAAAAAAATTCGTTTTCAGTATTCAATACAGCTGCGACGGTTTTCGTGTATATTAATATATTATTTTTAGATATGGTCAGAATTGAAAACCAGTCCTTAGACTGAATTCTGTACCGTTTGTAGATTTTCGTTGTAAAAATGATTTCTGCAATAAACATATATTTGTTTATATATTCAAGTTGTTATCGTCCATAATATTATATGTTTGTAGATATTGGATAATTGGACATAAATAAAAGAAAATTCTAAATTTTTTTAAATTTGCGACGTTTCGTAGATTAAAATATATGAACAAAGATTCTAAAATATAAATTGCCTGAAGAAGTAGAAAAATAATCTACGAAACGTCGCAAATTTAAAAAAATTTAGAATTGTATGTATTGAAAGGAAAACGATTTATTTTGTTATCGAATCTATTGTGCAATTGAGAGTATAATGCTTCAAATAATACAATTTGGCCTTAATGGATTCCACAATTTACTACATATAATTTAAATGGCCGTATAAACAACACCGAAGAAAAAAAAAGGATTAATATATTTATTTATGTTTGTTTTTGGACAAAATAACCCCTTAATAAACCCCTTAAAATAATATTTTTTCATGATTTCAAAATTTAGTCTCTATTTTATCAATTCCTCATCTGCACAAATGTTCCGCGGATGCGAATGCAAACATGATGACATCTGCAATATCTCTAAAGCGAACCGTACTTTATATATAGATTAGAATAGGTAAGTGTTTGTAACATTTAGATATCAGAAGTCAGAGCCTCTTCAACTGAATTATTAACTTTGTTTTGTTTGTTTGTTTCTCAACTGATATTCGGAACCAGGACCGTAACTATAGGCTGGGACAACAGGGGCACTTGCCCAGGGCCCAGATCGAACAGGAGCCAAGAAAGGTCTCTCAAAAAAAAACTCTTAGTTATTTTTTTTGCTTATTTTGATATACAGAATGGATAAATATAAAATAAAATTATGCAAACAAATATTTTCAGGACCCTGTGAACCTTAAAACGAAAAAATAATGTAATATTTTGAAAAGTGAATTTTGATCTAAATTAGTACCATTCCATTCCCCACTAGTGGCCTTGGAATGGTAAAATACGTTTGAGAGATTTCACTCATCCGATATCAATTATACAAAATTTACAGTAGGTACTACTCTATCATTTAGTGTATGGTTTACTGGTTTAATAATGTAACGAAGGCACGCACGCAAACACATAAACGAACGCATATAAAGTTATTGGGACAATTTAGAGTCAACGAACCGAATATGTTAGATATAAGAAACCTCGGAATTTGTCGTTAAGTGGACCACAGAGTTTCCCCTGCGTTTATAGATATATATTCTATTACTACACGAAACAAGAATGAAGCCTGTAGTTCTGCGTATGTCTAAAAACGTTGTTCATGAGATTTTATATAGAATGAAATTGTATTAGGCAATATTGAAATTGCCTATCGATTTTTTAACGATTAATTCAGTTAAATAAATGTTTCCTTTACGGTGGAAAAATTGCTGTTGGTGGTGCTAGAAAATTGTTTAGTTTTTTTATTACGTACGAACCTGATTGCAAGCAAATAACTATATACAAGAATAGAACAATCTCGACAAGTTTTTAGCGACAAAATTCATTTTAAATAAAAATGTTGTCATCCGTTTATTAATGTTATTTTCGAAATATTTCTTTTAACATTATTAAAACTGTTTCAACAAAACCATAAATCACAAATTTTGAATAGTTTCAAACGTAAGCATGCAATGTAAATTGTAAAAGTTGAAAAATATACATATATTTTTTTAAATAACAACTGAACCGACATTTAGAAATCTACTTAATACGCTTATTTAGATGTTCAGAAAAGAAAATGAAGAAAAATGTAAAGGGCCCAAAAATCAGTGATAATATACTTTTATGTTAAAAATAATCATATTTCTGAAATTACTTAAAAACCTGTTTTATACTTATAGTTTAATTTTTTTTTGCTCTAACCACTATAAATTAGTTGCTTTAAATGCATGAATACAATCATTACGCACTACCGCGGTAAAGTGAAACAAAACTGGTCGCGTTGTACCAATTCCATAGGAAATCCTTATTGTCTGTCAGTTGTATTTTTTGCTATCTAGTATTAGAAGTGACGTTTTGTCAAAGATTTTGAAAATGAAGTGAAAAGCACCTATTTTAAAAGCGGTACGCGCAAAACTACCATATATACTCGTACGTAAGGTATTATGGTTCGTGTGACTGTTAAAACTTGCTGACGCTAGTTTTTAACGTAAAATCACAGCTTGCCGTAATATAAATATATATATCTTTAAGGTCCACAGCCACGGATTTGGATCAGATCGGCTCGGCACGGCAGTGTATACGAATGTTTCCGAGTCGATAGTACCGTACTAGTGCTTGGGAAATCATTTAACGTCATGTATTCAAAACCTGCCGAACGCCGTGCCTGATTCCGTGAATGTGGACCTTTATGGCTCCTATTAGAAAAGTAAAAGGAGCAAGACTCAAACATACGTTTGATCTTCCATCTGCCCATTTAGTACAGAAGACAATTTAATAATAATAATAATAATAATGCGTTTAACGTCCGTTTCTCGACTTTATGTCATAACAGACGCCATTCGCACCATTACCATTTTTTCATGTACTACTTCCCGTTATTTTCTACATTATTTACAACTGCAACTTATGTAATAGCAATCATGGTTGAACGAAGGAATTATAGGAAATTAGGATAAGGTAGGTAATTTTTTGAGCTAGGAGTTTGATAGGTAATCGGCCATGGCCTCAAATAAGGAACCATCTCGATATTTATCTGGAATTAATTGAGGGAAACCGTTTCTCAGCGAGAGGCAGTAGGAAAAAGTCCCAGCCACATCTGCCCCTGCCGGGAATCGAACCCGTACCTTCCGAATGCGAGTCTAGTGCTGTACCACTACTCTACCCAGCTCGGTTTACAGAAGATAATTTACAAAGTACACTTAAAAAAAACATTTCAAAGAATCCAAGATTGGGTAGTGAATTAAGATCTTTTACCATCCATTACGACACTTTACAATTTACTATTTTGATATTCTAAAGCTACAATAAATTAAACAATGTGACTTCGTCAGGAGTCGAGCTGGAACAGTTGAATGAGGCAAAGAGACATCGTAGTGTGTTCGAGGCGGACATTTTGTGAGGTGGGCGTTTATATGTTATATAATGGAAAGGATTGTGAACTATTTTCCGCACGATTACTCGCCCAGATCAGGAATTCTACAGCAGCGGAATAAGGAGACGGCGATGAGAAAAGCTTTTGTGTGTAATGTCTATCGAATTGACGATTGCGAAGAACATAATATATAATTGAACAATGCTTCAATGCAGTATGAATTGCGGTGTGCGAAAAAGAGAAACCTCTTAAAATACTTATACAGGTATTCTACCCTGCTTACGAAAAATGTCTTATCCGCAAAATGAAACAGCTTTTTTATTATCTTTTACCAAAACAACTTTTTTAATGTTATTACTTTAGAAGAAACATCATTCTTAAGATAAAAAAAATAGATTTTTTATATAGATATTTATGGACGCATCAACATCAAAGGTTATTAGCGTCCAGAATTATAAATTAGGAATCTATTAGAACTAAGTTAGTGCATATATCGTAGGATAATTAAAAAAACCCGGGTCGCAGTGCCAAAACCCTGCCGACAATATAGTGTATTTGCTAATACAGGTATTGTGGCTTTATTACATGAACTAAAGTTTGTTTTTGGACAAAATAAAAAAAAATTGAACCCCTTAATACACCCCTTACAATAATAATTTTATTAGTTGAAATATTGTTATCAATCCAACATCTGCACCAAATTAAATACGACCTTCAGTAAGTAAATTCGTATACGCAAACTAGTGTTTTCATAAAATTTGTAAGTCCGGTCCTGTCGGGCCGATTTGCTTATAATTTTAGGAGCACTTTTTGATTGCTACTAAAGGATTAAATTTCAATTTTGAAACGATTCTGAGAATTTTTTCGGTATATTTGGGCCCCAAAACTGTTTTCAACCCCTAAAAACCACCCTTAAAATGACCCGATTGGGCCCATTTTAAATAGGCTTCGTGCGGTGATGGATTCCAACATGTATGCCAAATTTCGTTAAAATGAATTAACTCCTTCGAAAGTTATTGCCCGCACATATAAATATATATATATATATATATATACGTATATAAATATATATATATATATATACATATATATATATAAACATTTTTAAAAATGGTGCCAAAGTGTTTAGGAGGTTATGAAACGGCGAGAAATTTTGGTCCGACACCTAGGTCCCGCCATCCGACCAACGCCAATAGTGTATGTTGCCATATGGCAAATACACTAAAAATCGGATTTTCGCAAAAACTCTAGGACGTTCGCAAAAAACCTGATTCCAATTACCCGTTTATTTGCAATCGTCCGAGGATTTTCGCGGATATCCGATTATTTCAGTTATCCTACGACGTACACAATCCTGATGAGTGGAGAAACTATAGGACGACCTCGATTCCGTTTTCTGATTTTTCAAAAATGCTACAGAGATCGTCGCACTCCCAGAATATATGTTTGATACTGACAGGGTCCTTACATAAGTCAAATTGCGGGTGGTCGGTCATGTCAAAAAGACATATATTCATACCATGCCGAAAATACGTATATTTTAATTCGATTTTAAAGCAGAAAGCATAACATTTATGCACTGTTGAAATCACAGCATACTTGCATATGATGCTTTCGATTTCGCCTCAGGCATCATGTGGCGCAGTACAGGAAATTCAACTTTGTGCTCTTGTGGTGTAATATACTATTATGCGTCAGTAAAGTATGTTCTATTTTAACTAGGGTTATTCAACTTGGCTTGCTTGCTGTAATTTTTCAAGTTTTGTTTATCCTGAAGCTCATGGTCAGGATAATCTGACAAACTTCTTAAATTATTGTCTTGTCATCGGTCCTTGATAAGTGTGCAAAGTTTCAGTTTAATCTGACGTTTTGAAATAGATAAATTTCACGTTCAAAGATTTCATTACAAACAAACAAACAAGCAAACAAACATACAGGTGAAGATAATAAAAGCGTGTTAAAAATGACCTTAACTTGATTTTGACAACATATGTAGATAAGGCTTTCTTCGTAAGGATGGTAGTATTGTATTGATCCATAGTAAGGTTTCGGTCACATAGGGTGATTATCTATGGACCACCAAGTATAATTACATTTAAATTTATTTATTATAGACTATAGACGCTCAACAGCTTAGGTCAATAGCGTCTTAATTACACAAAATAACACAATAACATTAAAACTAAATGACATCACAAAACATCCATGAGCAGAGGCAGGATTCGAGCCTACGACAGTCCGCTCATGAAGCCAGCACGCTACCCACTGGACCACACTATCCTCAAATTATTTTAAATATAATTTAGGGTCATAAATATGATAATACCATATTTTTTATGAATTTTGTCAGAATTATAATAAAATTGCTTATGCATGAAAAGTTAACTAGGTATTTTAAATAAACATTTCATATATCAATTAATTTGAAAAAAACATCACCTATATTGTTGAATTCGTGATTCAATAAGCTTTCATCCTACACGTTGATGTTAAATGTTTCTCCATTTCTCAATTTACCACCTGAAATTAACCACCGGAATCAAAATTAAAATTTTTATACTTAACGTTTGGGCCACCACATTCTATCTCTGTGCCAAATTTCAATTTTTTACGTCAGTTTCAGAGAAATTTCTTGTGACAGACAAACGGACGGACATCAAAGTAATTCCAAATGTGATCCGTTTTGCACCGACAACTAAAAAACCTGCACCTACAAAAATTACTTTCGTCAATTTTTCGTAGTTTAAAAATGAGAAACGAAAAGAATAGCGGTGATGCGCTACTTTATGAACATTATGTAAAAAACATTAAGATAATAATCTGTTTCACAGCGGTATGTGCGCCATTTATATGTAAATATAATGTAAAAAAAATAATTAATGTCTGCGCTGTCTTACAAAATACTGCCTCGTTTCCCGTGCTTTGAGAATGAGTTATAGATATTTAAATTACTGAACACTTGCTTAATATTTTTAGCATCATTTACAAAACTTGTAGTGACTGATAAGTTGATAACTGACAATAATTTACAGCTGAATTTTAAAGAGCTTGAATATTTTTATGCTCTAGTTTTAAATATGAATATGTAAATAATTAATTATCGGCGCAGTGGATTGAATTTCCTTTGCCTATCTCATTCGAGAAGGAACCGCGCAATAGGTCACAAAAATCGTCGCTCAGTGGAAAGAGATAAGCAGTAGTTCACGTCTTTTTCTAATCATACTCGAGCCAGTAGCGTCGACAGTGATTCAGATTTGGATCAATAGCGTTCAGACACATGCTTAATGCAAAATATCTAAACTGTTATAATAATACAATACAAATATAAAATGAAGAACTAAATTAATATTAGAAAATTAGTAACATGTTGAAATGTTATATATTAGGAAAAATCAGCTCTTGAAATAAATTAAATAAAAAGAATTTTTTTTTTTTAATTTTTTTATTAAAAATATAATAAATTTCATCATTTGGCGCTAATAATTTTTTGAATTTTATTGTAATTCATTATTTTATTTAAAAAAATATTGGTATGACATATTTTAACTAAATTTTTGAGGTACATGAAGATGTCGGAATAATACCGACGAAACGTCGTACATTGAATAAAAACGTACTTAAAAAAAATTTGGTCTTTTCACCTGATCTTTTTATTTAATGTTGAAATGTATTTTTGCAATATCAGCAGAGAATCGATTGATTTTAGGGATTGTGGCACATCTTTGAAGCCACCGAGGACAAAAATTTTAGATAAGAAGTTTTTAGAGCCCTTGGAACGTCTAAATTATATCTGGTTCTGATGTTTGCCTGGTGGTAAGTTGTTGAGAAGCTGAGTTTAATTTACTTTTACTATATTGCATTAGGTATATATAATTGTAATATAATGCTCAAAGCAAAAATATTTTTAAGGAGATGATATAAATAACTATCCTTTTTCTTTTTTTACTAAAAGTGAGGAAAAATTTCAAAAATTTTAAATATAAGGATTGATTTCTATCCTACACAGTATATTTAAAACATAAAAATCGAAACATGATAAAAATTAAAACAATATTTCGCTGTTATCGAAGATAAGTACGAAATCATCATAAATTATATTTATATAATTAAGTGTATAAATTTATGAGAGCTGTTAAAACGTAAACAATTTGTAACAATGTAGGTACAGTGTAGAGCTAAAATTAAGAACAGAAAATACCGTTCAGAAGTATTTTCTATTTTATATCATGGTATTTTATTTGTATTTTATATCACATCGATGTCACGGATTACTACTAAGGAGACAGCCCAGGTTTCTGATACGACTTTATTTCAGGCGACTAAAACAAGTTCGTCATTTATTGAGTAAAACTGTTTTATACAGTTTTAAAAGAGAATCATTTCCCGACCATTCTGTGTACACTTTTGATGGAATACTTCGAGCTTTTTTGTCCAAAAATAAAAAAGACCACTTAATATTTAGTGTTAGCTGCGTAAATAAATACTCATGTCTTTTTTACCATGAAAGTACTTAAAAAAAACAATGTATATTATTATCAAAAGTGGTTCTTGTTAATACATTTCCTAACAACAAACCAATAGTCGGATAGGGTTATTCAAATTGAACGATATTTTACGATAAGATAAGAAAATAACACTTTTATTTAATACGCTTTTATGGTACATGCTTATAAGAGCGGAGAGCCTCATAAAAGAGCTAACGTATTTCACAGCTGTTAAAAAATTTCAAACTAAAAATGAAACTTCCATTACAATATAAAATAGTGTTTATTTTTGTCATTATTACTACTACAAGTAAGTAATTTCTTTTTGCAAAAATAATAATAGTGTTTAGGATTAACAATAAATTTAAGGATAGTGGATTCGTGAAAGGAAATGATAATTAATTTTTAATTGAAGCGAGCACCGTTTAAGTTTTAAGCTATTTTTATTGTATTGACAACCTTGTACTGAATTTTGATTGCGAATGATTAGATTTTTAACAAAAAAGGAATGTACAAAAATGTTATGTAATAAGTTACAATGGACAATTTCATAATAGACAAAAATTTAATACAGGGTGAAACAAAATGGAAATTTCATTAAAAATATATTGGATGTTTCCTGAACAAATAGGTAATCAATTTATACCAAAAAAGTAAAATTACATTTTTAAAACAATTTTCTTTTTCTGAAATCTTCCATTTTATTTTATTTTAGAATAAGATGTGTTTAAAATTTATTGTCTTATATTTTCAAATTATAGTGTTCGAATAAATTTGGTTATAAGTATTAGAAAATCAATTCTATAATAAGTAAAAAAATAATTATTATTTTGTCGCAAAATTTATGTAATTTACAGATGCCTCTTTCCTTGAAAGCTTACCTGAACTTAGAATTATTGGTGGAAACGAAACGTCGACTAAATTTCATCCGTATCAGGTAAAAAAAAAAATTAAAAAAGACTATTATATACTCTACAACCCTTTAGTATAATCTACAATATTTGACAGTAGTAATATAAGCGGCACAGTATTTATACGTGGATCGGGTATTGTGTTTTTGTTTCTTTTTTTACAATTAAGTATACCGCTTTTACTTGTGTAGCGTTTGTTAGTATTTTAACACTTAACTAAGCAAACGCATTTCCCAAATATTTGTCTGTTTGTATGTCTGTACCATCGTTACTTGAAAACGACCAGATCGATTTTGATGAAACTTGGTATGTTATCTATTGGTATCCAAATTTAAAATATGCGCTACTTGTTATCTGACTACGATTGCGTTAATATAATAATACATGAGTAAAAGTCTAGTGACTACATAAAATGTTGTTAAATTTTAGGTTGGTTTTTTCATAAATGGAACTTTCGTGATATTTGGCGGTGTACTAATTGAGCCAAACCGGGTGTTGACTATCGCAAGTTATATAGAAAGTGAAGCTCAATATCCGGTAATTACAGTTGTTGCCGGAATAGATAATCTAGATTCACCAGGACCGGAAATACAAGAAAGGAATGTATCGGAAATTAAGTATCATCCAAATTATAAAAACGGAAAATCTGAGAACGATATTGCTATTCTAGAAGTATGTGCTTTATCAATGAAAATAACCTTTCTATATTTATATGTTTTTTTTTTGTAGAAATCAAATAGATGAGCAAATATTTCAAGTAACTTTTTTATCAAAATTCAAAAATAAGAGAGAAACAACCTTTCAAAGTTTAATTAAATTTTTAAAATTTTATTTAAATTCGAGGTCGGTCCTGGCGTTATGTTCTGTCACTATGGAAATATGTAATGTCATTATTAAGTATCTTGGTACCTATGTGAAACAAAATGGGGACAACTTCGAGCGATTTCTGTGAATACTTGATAATGACATAACATATTTCCATAGTGACTAAACCAACCGCAAAATTTAATAAAATTTACTGAAACGTTGAAAGCCTGTTTCTCTTTTATCTTTAAATTTTGATAAAAACGTTACTTGAAATATTTGTTCGTCTATTTGATTTCTACACGCTGTTACACTCGCTTTATCTGTACGTCTGTGAATCTGTCACGATTTTTTGTACATACGTTTTTAAATAGTAGCTCGCTAAGTTAGTGTAGTCCTTCCGCTCCTGCGCCTTACAGTTTTCAACCGTTACGAAACCTTCCAGTCCCGAACGATTTCATGAAACTCCGATATATTAAATCCCACATTTCCAGTTTGGACTATATGAAGAAATTAAGAAAAGGGATACATTTAATCAACGTTTTCTTATAAAGATAGAAAGATACAGGATCGTAATTATAGACGTTGACAACTAAAATCATTAGCCTAGCGATTTCTTTGTTTCCCCAATAATCCCGTGATTTCCGACTTAATGAATGTGTGTCGTGGAAATATTAGACAAAAAAACAGTCCTCAGGCTCAAATTTGAGAATTGGTGAATGTATCAATCGTATTTTCTATATATGTTATTAAAACTGATAATATGTCTAAAATACGAACACGTACTTGGCCTATACAACTCTGGCAGTTGGCGGTCTTAAACGTTATTAAATTTTGCCATTAAAAATGAATTTACAATAATTTCAGTTGGCGCAAAATTTCACTATAACTGAATATGTAGATACAATTCCTCTGCGCGAATCGAAGATAACTGAGAATACCAGTTGCGTCGCAATCGGTTTTGGTCGAGATTCTGAATACACCTACAATTCTTCAATAGTAAGAGATATTGGTATTAAAGAATATATAATTTAACTAAGTATCAATTAAACATTTATTTATAAAATCCATGTGACAAACAGACACCGAGGTCCATTTTACCAATTTTGGTACTGAATTTGACTCAAGAACAGATGTAACAATGTCCCTATCACGATTCGAAGACAGAAAAGACAAATGTAATAGTTCATCAACAAATTCAACAAAGCACTTTTGACGTTATAGCTATTATTATACTTATTACTGACGTAATTTTATTAATTGTACAACACCTTTAATAAATTAATGCTCTTCAACAAATTTTTGAAAGTAATCTAATGAAATATGTGAAACTTATCAATATCCATGAAATCTCACTAAACGGGATAGAGTCAACTAATTGTTAATTATCGTTTGTATTATTGCAGGAAGATTTTGAACCTAAATTGCGATATGTAAACATCACAGTTATGGATGCAGAAACATGCAGGAGGCTTCAGATTACCAAATTTAATTCAATCATTTGTGGTGGAGGAGACAATAAATCAACATGTATTGTATGTATAAACTAGCTATTTTCGCTCACTGCTCATCTATATTTTGTAAAAGAGTAAAAATATTAGTCAGTTGTGAATAGTCCCAGCATTACTGAATTAAGAAAAAAAAACTTCTTAAGCATATAAACATGTGCCCAAAAATACTTTGTTATTGAAAATGACAAGAAACATTTTCGCTTCTTTAAGCAATAAATTCAGTGTATATCACAAAACATGGAATAAAATAATCACACAACTCTTATCGAACAGTTTTCTAAACCAATCGAGTTAGAAATGTTTGATACGAATCTCGCGTTTTAAAAATGTCCTAAAGTTTCGATCTGTATTTTTGACCAGCCTGTGCATAATTTATACTCTTAAAATAAATTCCGTGTGAAATTTCAGGGAGATGAAGGAGGCGCATTGATATGTGATGGAAATTTAACTGGAATTGTAATGGAATCAGAAGTGGATCCGTTGGCGTGTCGATTAGATAGGTTGAGTACTTTTATAGAACTTTACGATTATGCAGAGTGGATAAAATATGGTAATGTTGGTGCTGTTAGTTTAGCTAGTATATGCATAATATTACTTTTTCTAGTTATTAGTTTATTTTGTTAGTTAATTATAATAATATATGTGCATTTAAATTACACCTAAACCAATTGCTTTACACAACATTTTGACCAGAGATGCATTTCCGAAGAAAATCTTCTATGTATGTTTTCAACTCGTTTTTTTTTAAAACTTCGTGAGATTTACTCTAATCTTCAACAGTGATGCCGCCACGTTTGAAGATTATAGTAAATCTCACGAAGTTTTAGAAAAAGAAGTTGAAAACATAAGCTTTGCTGTTTTTTAATGCTTAAACCAAAACAAAGAAGATTTCCTTCGGAAATGCATCTCTGATCAAAATATTGTGAAGAGAAGATTTGTTCACAAAACATAGGCAGAAATTTTGTTAAGAATCAAATTACACACGACGTCGTTGATCGGATTCATTGATCGTATTTCATAGGTATAAATGAAGCAAGCAATCAGCTGAGCACTGCATAGATGAATGTATTCAACATGTAACTATTTAGCTATGCACCCTCTCAATCAAACCACGTATTTTACTAGGTGACTGACCGTGCTGACGTCGTGGTGACGTTGCAAGTGCATGTTTTACATTCGTCTGGAAAGCTCTTCATTGTAGTGTGTATGTCACTGAATGGAAACATAATTTTAATATATAAACTTGCATCTAAATGCGCGGTGTACATTGAACTTATTGTTACGTTAGTAGAATTTAAATTAATTACAAAATTAATTTATTCTATTTCTTGAAAGTCTAAAAATATTTGTTATGCGAAATGATCTAAAAGAAAGTTGAAAGTGCACTTCACCTACTTCACTTGAATAGCAGTCACTGATCTACAGAGATTAAATGGCGTTTAGCTAATCAGTAAATTTTCAGTGTTCTAATAGATTTGACATTTTGAAAATAAACTAAACTAAACGAAAATTAAATATCCTAACATTTAAATATTTATTACTGGACAAATTCCGGAATTATTGGAGTTGTGAAGGTTCTGTCATCCATTTAGCTGGAATTTTCTTCAATTTTATAATAAATAAAATACGACCCTCTCGCAATTTAGCATATAAATCAAATGTCAAAGGTGACTTAAGTGTGCTCGCAGCTAGGCCTATGAATATGTAAAATAATGAACTGTGAATTATTAAATAAAAAAAATTATATATTGAGTTTGAATAAGCATTCGAATTATTTTTTAATAAAATCCTGTTAAGAGTTGTTCCCGGTCGAAAGGCGAAAAGAATGTTTAATAAAAGCTGGTAATATAATAATATAACGTTATCTTTACTTTGGTCATTATTTGATCAGTTAATGATATACAGGTCGAGATAAGGGCGTTTTATATAGCTCTGTCGATTCGCTAAAATTCCTTGAAATCCAATAACCTATGTGTCAATCATTGCTTTCAGAGCGAAGACGGGATTCTGTACGTCACTTTTTATACATAATTTTTCGTTGAAAAGATTTCGTTTATATAAATCTTGCTGAATTTCTCGTAAGAGGTAGTAAAATTTGACATGTATTATAATAGCTCTGTTGGGCTAAAAAAGAATTACTTTGATTTTTGCGGTTATTGCTTGCAAAAAATAGTCCGCAATAATCAGGAGCTGTCTCATCAAAAAGTACGCATTAATTTTAACATTTTTAAAAGTAATACGGAAGATAATTAGGTACGACTAAAATTTTAACGAGACAAAATTAAAATTCTCATTTGTTATAGTCATTTAAAAACTGATGAACCGATTTTAATAAAAATTATATGATACTGATCCAATAACATTCTAAATAAAACGCCGTCGAAATTTTTCAAAACGGTTCACAACTGGTGGAGCTATACACAAAAGATAAAAAATACGCGTCGCATTGTATAGCCTCTTTTTTAAGTCGTTTAAATATACCTACATGTGTTCCTTATTTGAAACTCTAAATCTGCCAGACTTTCTCCCTTGCGTTGTAGGTGGAAATTAAACAAGTAAAAATATAAACTTTTAATTAATTTAGAATACATAAAATAACATTGTCTGCTTGATTGGTTAATGTCGTCAGACTTAATTAATATCTTTTTTTAGTATCACAGGTCTGACATTTTTATGATCCACTAAAAAACCGCGCTATCTTGTCAAACAAAAACCTACACGACCAGCGCAACACGGACCAGAAAAGCCCGTTCACTATGTTATTTAATGGAATAGAGCACATTAGACTAGCACCTGCAGCCAGCAGCCAGAAACAACCGTCAGTCGGTCACCTGAAATTTCTGTTTAGCCGTACTGGACCGATCTAATGTGATAGTGATATGTCGTTTTCAAAAATTAATTTGCATTAATAAAACTACTTGAAAATTGCAAAATGTCAACCGCACATTTCGAAAGCTGCACTAAAATTTGCTGGTTTATGTTGGTCTAGTGTGCGATATCGTGCAGGTTGCTGTGTTATTCTTAACAAGTGTGCGCGATCTTTAAAATTTACAGTACCTGGGAGACCGAGCTTTGCTCGGGCATTTGGATGTAAGCCTAGCATATTCGTAATTGGATAATATTCTATAGCGCCGTTTCACAAAATTTTGAGGTAACAGTTATCATCCGTCGGCAACTATTCAAGTACCACAAAAATGTACGAGATGGCGCTATATTAATTAGTTATAAAAAACGTTTCTTTAGTGTCAAATTGCGTTTTTACAAAAAATACAGGTTCTATATAGGTAAACTTAAAAACAAAACCTTACTTAAATACAAAATTTCATCCAAATCGCTAGAGCCGTTTGCGAGATATACGAAATAAATATAAAAAAGAATAGAAATTAGTTTCACGGGTAATTACCCGTGAAACTAATTTCTATTATTACATATTTTGGAATTGAACTTTAAAGATGAATAAAAAAGAATTGCTCGTTTAAAATATGTATTATATATTACATAAATATGCAATTGAGACACCAGTCGTACACTATGCAGAACATGTAGGTCTTACACTTTCAGTATTTGAATTTTAAAGGCAAATTGTAACTTATTTATAATATAAAACTGTGTTTTATTAGAGATTTCAAATAAGCTCGTCAAAAGGCATTTTTCTCTACAGTATAATATGGAAAATTACATCAGAGAACGAAGACTTTTATTACAGCGCATTTAATGGTTATCCTCATTAGGACTTTGAAGATGGTTTAACAGTCAGTGACGTAACGTTAATGTAGGGTTAAACGAATAAATTTTACAGGTCTTGAGTACAAAGTGGTAGATTGCATATATACGTATTATTCAAATTAAAGCTTGACTTATCTACATTCAAAGTATGTTTATTGCTATACTATATGTTTGTAAATTAATTAGTGTATTTGCTATATGGCAACATACACTATTGGCATTGGTCGGATGGCGGGACCTAGGGGTCGGACCAAAATTTCTCGACGTTTCATAACATTCTAAGCAACTTGGCACCATTTTTGAAAATAACTTTCGAAGGAGTTATTGATTTCAACTAAATTTGGCCCACGTGTTGAAATCCATCACCGCAAGAAGTTTATTTAAAATGAACCTAATCGGGCCATTTTAAGGGTAGTTTTTAGGGGTTGAAAATTGTTTTTGGGCCCCAAAACACCGAAAAAATTCTCCAAATCGTTTCAAAATTAAAATTTAACTCTCTGGTAGTGACTAAAAAGTTTCCCTAAAATTTTAATAAAATCGGCCCGACAGGACCGGATTTACAAATTTTGTGAAAACACTAGTTTGAAAATAGTGAATTATTTACAGAAAGCTGTATATAATTTGGTATAGAGGTTCAACTGATAATATTATTTCAATTAAGAAAAAAATTGTTATTTTAAGGGGTGTATTAAGGAGTCAATTTTGCCCAAAAACCATTAGCAAATACACTATATTGTCGGCATGGTTTTGGCACTGCGACCCGGGTTTTTTTTATCATTATTTTTTATTAAATAAACAAAAATGGAAAAGGAAAATTATAAGTGACAGTGTCACTGAATTTATCTTCGCTTGTTTATATCATCTCATGAATCAAATATAGAAGTCAAAAAGTATTTTACAATTCCTCACGTTTTTGTCTGTCCTTAATCTCAACTGCCTAAAAGGTTTTATAACTTTTTTATCTTGGTCAGACGAAGTAGAACGAGGATTTCACCCACTTGAAAAGTAAGTTGGCAACCTTGCAAACTGCAGGAACGAAGACTAGTTAGATTACTATCAAATGACGGTAGTTGTAACCGACAAAAATCTTCTTCTGTACTTCACTGTAATTTAGTTAAGCTCATTTTACATTTTAACAATAAGAAAAACACACAAAACAAAATAGAAAACATCTCTACTCAATTATAGAACTGTATTAAGGAAATTTATAGAAATAACTCTTTTAATTCCTTTGAGTAATCTCCTGTTAACTAAATTATTTTAGTCAGCATACAATGTCGCTATAGTCATTTTAATCCAGTTCGTTTCACTGGAATCAAGTATTGTGATAGAGTCGAAAAATCGAGTTCAAGATAAAGTCTGATTCCGATTATTACTCTCAAAATGTAATGAAAAAGCGGTTTCCGCGTGGTGGCTGTACGCAAGTGTGACATTTTCTGTTGCTCATATTTAACAATAACTTAACTGCAAAAACTAATGTACAGGCGATTTTTTTCGAAAGGCTTACGTAATTGAATTTTTTAAGGTTGTTTTTCGAGATTTTTTTTTCCTAATTTTTCGCCTATAGGATCTCTAGTGCGATTTTTGGTCCTTTATTTGAACCGTTATTAGGCGAGGTTTTGAGTTGAATAGTGCAGAGACTATTTGTAGGTATCTCTTAGAATATTTCATACTACAGTCGACATCATGTATTTTCAATCTGTCGGGACTATAATCAACTCATGTATTTCCAGCTTCTCCTTCAGCCTCACTTCGTGACAATCATCAAAGAACAAACAGAAAATAAAACCCGGGTCGCAGTGCCAAAACCCTGCCGACAATACAATGTATTTGCTAATACAGGCAGTGTGGCTGTATTATATGAACTTAAATTCGTTTTTGGGCAAAATAAAAAATTTAACCCCTTAATACACCCATTAAAATATTTTTTTTCTTAATTGCAATATTATTAACAATCTAACGAGTGTACCGAATTAAATACACCGTTCAGTAAATAAGTCACTATCTACAAATTAGTGTTTTCATAAAATTTGTAAATGCGGTTCTGTCAGGCCGATTTTATTAAAATTTTAGGGACACTTTTTAATTACTACCAGAGGGTTAAAATTCAATTTTGAAATCATTCGGAGAATTTTTTCGGTATTTTGGAGCCCAAAAACATTTTTCAACCCCCGAAAACTACCTTTAAAATGGCCCGATTAGGCATCTTGCGGTGATGGATTTCAACACGTGGGCCAAATTTAGTTGAAATCAATTAACTCTTTCGAAAGTTATTATATATATAGGATGTCTCAACCGACGTTGGCTAACATGAGTAACTTTGTTATTACTGGAGAAAAATTTGCTCATTAACGTCCCGTCGGTTGAGACATCCTGTATACACATATGTATAAACATTTTTAAAAATGGTGCCAAAGTATTTAGGAGGTTATGAAACGTCGAGAAATTTTGGTCCGACACCTAGGTCCCGCCATACGACCGACGCCAATAGTGTATGTTGCCATATGGAAAATACACTAAAAACATTTATTATTTTGAGGCTAAACATTGTCTAACGTATTTTTCTATTGACTAAGCAGCGTAAGAGGAGACACTTTGCGTAAGAAATAAGAACTTGCATATTTTCTAAAAACTTGAAAATATGCAAGTTTTTAGTCCCTACTTCGCAAAGTGTAAAAGAGAAAAATCGGTTGACAATACATGAGTCCGATTTTCTTGCGGGCGAGTCAACTTAATGCAGAAGTTCTATAAGCAACTTTACTTTGTTAGTATCCATGTAGTATGACATAATAAAGCCCAGTTTGGCGATCAGAGAAGTAACGTTTGTAACGGACGTGACGTCACGTGGTGACATGTACTGCCACCGGTGGCCGTTTCGAGAGAAACACACGATCTTTGCGTCGTTGTGGTAATAAGTTGTCTGTTTTTATAGCTGTTACTACGTTGGTCTCAGCCAGTGACGTCTGTCCCTTATACAAGATGACCTACAACATTATACAGACTGTTCCTCAACTTTATCACAGCTACGAGGTCTTCTGCTTGAGATGATTTTAATGTCGAATCTGATTTTCGTTTGAACAGAGGTAGCTGTGTAACAAATGAAAATCGAATCCATTCTGAAATCGGCTAAGTATTAACTCCGTTTGCACACACATGGTTCTGTGTTTGCAACAGTCTTGAGTTTCTGAGAAGCATGTCTTAAAAAGCACTGCACCGATTTTAACGAAATTTATTTCCCGTTAGTTATAATTATGGAGGGTGGAGACAAAGAGAATGTTCACTTATGGTTGTTATACCGAAAAGTGATCACCTAAGCAGCAAAAGAGTGACCCTAGTCATGTATAGTGAAGAATACATAGTTTCTAAATGCGATCAGGGGACACAGTTTGTAAAAATTATCTACTTTTCAGGTCCGATGGGTCGTCATTTTTTACTTACAAAAATCTAACTCTACTCTATGAGACCTTTGAATAAAGAATCTTAAAAATAAAAAAAAAAACATATCAAAATTATTTGCATTTGTTACGCTATCAATTTAACTGCACATTAAAATCGGATTAATGAATTTTTTACTGTTTTATCATCAGGAATATGATATTTAATCAGGCGACAACGAATTTCGGATTTGAGTATTTCTGGTGAGAGAAATTTTGATTGATAGAATGTATAGAAATCTTCACAGAAAGTATGACGGTGGAAAACCCGCTTAAATTATTAACATTCAATTCATCTGCAACTTTCTGTGGATTGTAAATTACAAAAGAGGTTTTTACTTTGCTTTATATATATGATTTTAAGCAAATATGAAAGTAATTCGTTTTTGTAAAAAATATAACTTTGAAATGCACAATATTCCAAAGCCGTGTTCGAATATTAAAATTGACACCCTGTACAGAAAATATGTAAATGCATTCTTTAAAATTTGTATTGAAACATTTTGAGTACACTTGAACCAACAACTGCCTTTATTTTGTGTTAACACGATGCAAATATTTAAAATTAATTGCAGATTTTTTTCTTTTAATGTAAATACATGGTGTCAATGTTTGATTGACTTACATTGGTAAATTAAATTGAATTTAAATTTCCATTCTTGAAAGTAAAAGTGGAAGTGTATTGATATATATTTGAATAAAATTAGTAAAGAGTTTGTTAAACTGGACGAGCGCTAAATCTTTGTTGTTTTTTTTTGCACATTTTAGAATAAACGAAGTTTTTTTACATATTCGGCAGTGAATTGAGTCAATACAAGATACGTATCTTAATTCTTATTATTCAATAAAAACTAAATAATTTAAACTAAAAAATTTGTTTAAAACAATAATATATTCGACTATTGCTAACAAAAAATATAATAAAACAAACTACCAATATGAAAAGTTGCAAATTTGTTATACCAGACTAATTTTCATACCTATTGGAAATTTGTATTGCACTTTTTTGAAGTTAAACTTCTTTTGTCGCGTTGAGAGTAAACTTTTAGCAGGTAATGGAAGTTGCCCGCGCACAGCTAATGATAATCCGACAGTATGAAACTGGCCGCGCTAGCGAAAATTCGACAGTATGAAGTTAGCCAAGATGCTCAGACTGAAATGCACTTTGTTATTTGGAAACTATATATTATACTTGGCGTTTTAAGTGTCATCTATCGGAAAAATTAAAAACCAAAATAAAATTTTGAAAGTATTTTCAAATATTTGAGGCTAATTTTTGAAAATATTATTCTTAAATTCAACTTCAAAGTTCAATTCCAGATATATGTTATAATAGAAAACAGGATCAATGAGTGTTTAAATTGATTTATTTTCATTATTCCAATTACCCGTGATCCTGTTTTCTATTATTCTTAAACTTTTTGAAAATTTTATTTCAATAAACTATTTGCTTGTATATGAAAAATTAGTTTTAAACCAGAATTATAACTTCTAATTCGAGTACATGGTACATACACCCTACATTTTTATTAGTAGAAGATGCGGTTCCTTTCGTTTTTTTTATAATAATTTTTTATTGTATTTTATAAAAGTCGCACTGAGCTGTGTCCAAACGTTAATGCAAGTGTCTGTATACAAATTAAGCAGTTTTTACAAGCAAATTTGCAATATGTCGGTTTGTGTATATCTGTACAGTTGGCAACAATGTCATACTTTATGTTGATAATAGCTGTCGAGAGACAACCGGCCGCAGTGACAATGCAATGTTTTAATTTGTTTGTTTGTTAAAACCGGGAGGAAAACGTGCCTTCCCATTTTATTACTTAACATGTTGCAAAGAACCACGCTGCGCTACGTCGAGATAATGAAATAATTGGAGGACTAGATGTGCTAGTCTGTGTTAGCCGCGTCGCACATCCACCTATATCTGTCACAAGTAGGGATGTTTCGAACCCTACATAAAAGTTCTTACCCGACGTCCCTCTTCAAGGACGGACACGTCTGTGCAACTTTACTATTCTAGTAAATATTTAACAGGAAAACTATATCAATAGACTAGATTTTTAGTACATAACATAATTATTTAATATATGAAGCATGCGCACAGGATAAAAGATCAAGGTTCACAATTTACAAATTTGTGTTATTTAAATACAGTATTCACCAGTGTTGCCAGACGTCCCGATTTTTATATCAAAATTAAATGTCTCGCGCGGGGATAACTCGGGGATAACTCGACCGTGCGTAAATAATTATTCTCTTATTGTAAGTTGCAATCTGTAACACTCACTCCTCAGACTATTGTTTGAAACGCCATATTTTTCTAATGAATAAAACTTTTTTGATTTTGATTTGTTTTTTTTTTTATTTTTTTTATTCAGAAGACGAATAAGACTCAACAATTTAACGATGGGGTAAATCTTATTTAAAATATCATATTTTTATAAAAATACATTTTCTATGGCTATTTTTGCTATCTATTGTCACGTAAACGTAATTTGAACTCAAATAAAAAGACAAATATTTAAAAACTTCTGATTATATACGTTTTTTTACTATGTCCCGCTTTCAACGAAAGAATCCCGCTTTTTTCACTCAAAAAGTTCCAAAATCCCGACTTGGCAAAAAAAAATCTGGCAACGCTGTTATTCACCAAAATAATCATTTCCGAAAATGAAAATTTTATTTATAGTATAATTAATGAAAAATTGAAGGAATTATAGAAAATTAGGATAACGTACGCAACTATGAAGTTTCACACGTAATCGGCCATGGCCTTGAATAAGAAACCATCTCGATATTTATCCCGAATTAATTGAAGGAAACTATGGAGAACTTTAACAAGATGACCGGTAAAGGAACTACTGTTTCCCGGCAAAAGGCAGTAGGAAAAAGTCCTAGTCACATTTGCCTCTGCCGGAATTCGAACTCGGTATTTACCGAATATGAGTCTAGTGCTCTCATCACTACTCTACACCACTCGGTATGACAAGCATATAATTGTTAAACTTGTCCCACGACTGGTGTATTTGTCATGCTTGACATTAATTGCAAACAAATGTTCTCACTACTGACAATAGAAAATGGACTGTGATTCGAAGAAAAAGGTAGTTATTTGTCGTCCTTTAACAGTTAATTCCGGAAAATAACTACGATGTAGTAAGTCTACAAATGACATTTTCTTCATACCCAGTCGAAAGTGCGTACTTTTGACTTCGATTTTAAGGCAGAAAGTCTAACATTTATGCACTGCTAGAATTACTCGCATGCCGAAACAGTTTTCTAATGTAGACTGATACGAAAGTACGTACTTTCGAGCAGCTATGAAGAAAAATAGTATACACCATACGGCCAGAAAGTTGAAATTCCTGCACTGCGCGACACATGATACCCTCGGCTTCGCGTCGGACATCTTGTTACGCGCAGTACAGGAGTTTCAACTGTCTACGGTGTAATTAGAGATGGGAAAAACGGGTCTTTTTAATAATCTGCATCTTTGCATCTGGATCTCGTATGTGAGCCGGCTCACTGAACCGGTTCAAAAAGAGCCGAGTTCTGAATATGTTACTGCAGTTTGCCACTGAGTTACCTAGTTCAGTCAATCATATCACGACCTGTATAGAATCAAGAATGCAGAGCCAAACATGTGATGCATGGGTCATTTGAGCTGACAGATGCATCAAAGCAAGAACTGATACGTAAGTGTAAAATGTGCTTCTGTGTGTTAATGTTTCGCTGAGTTATGCGGATCCGTTGATCCGTCGGCTCAAAAAAAGTGAGTCGGCTCTCACGGATCTTCTGTCGGAGTCGGCTCTTTGAACCGGTTCAGATCTGAGTTACCCAACTCTAGGTGTAATATACTAATGTTTGCCAAGTATAGTAGTCGTGGGATTTTGGCTTATCATCCAACTTCAGGTTAAACTAATGCAAACACATGACTCAATGTCCAATGAACTGTAAATATGACGCGACACTATTGTTGTCATACAACGTTATCACACATCCTTAGTTGCAAACTTCTCTCTGTCTTTAATTACAAGCTGTTCTGTTGACAACATAAAACAATCAGATGTTAAAAGATGCTAATCTACATAAATAAGTCAGTGCTCATAAAAATATAGATTAAACCAAAATTAAAGAAATTAAAACCGTACAATTTACTTAACTTGCAATTTGCATCGATGTTTATGCCTGAATATGAATAGTATATTTTCAATGAATTATTAATTATTTTAAATAAAAAATTAAAAATTCATATTCTTACCAGTTCTCGGGTAGGACTGGTGGCTTGTAAATAATAATAATAATAATAATAATAATAATAATGCGTTTAACGTCCGTTTCTCGACTTTATGTCATAACAGACGCCATTCGCACCATTACTATTTTTCATTTTACCACTTCCCGTTTTTTTTCTACATTTCTTAAACTTCAACTTATATAATAGCAATGGGCGTATGAAGGAATTACAGGAAATTAGGATAAGGTAGGTAATTTTTGAACCAGGAGTTTGATAGGTAATCGGCCATGGCCTCAAATAAGGAACCACCTCGATATTTATCTGGTGGCTTGTAAATAGAGATAAACTTATGTGTTATTTTTAGGCAACCGGTATTTGGTGACAACGATTTCCAAGTACCGGTGATTTTTAGTAGCGACCAATGATCACTGGTAAGACTATCCACGTGCAGTTAACGACCAGTGATCGCCGATTACTGGAAAGACAATGCACGATACAGTATACATTGAAATCTATATATTAGCGACTAATAAGTCAGCAGTATTAAACATCACTGGGTTAAATTTAGTTGAAATCAATTAACTCTTTCGAAAGTTATTGCCCGCACAAGTATATATATACGTATATATATATATAAACATTTTTTTTAAAATGGTGCCAATGTGTTTAGGAGGTTATGAAACGTCGAGAAATTTTGGTCCGACCCCTAGGTCCCGCCATCCGACCAACGCCAATAGTTGCCATATCGCAAAAACACTAAAAAGGAATATAATTGTGCAAGTCATGCATTTCTTTGATGCTTATTCTTGCTTTTTCCTTCACTATCTTTAATAGAGCTTGGCGTATTTAATATACGAATAGAGAAACAGACGCGAACATACGTATTACAACATAAATCACTTGAAAGATGTTAGTATGGACAAAGTCTGCAGGTATATAGGAATAATAGGAATGCAAGTAGAGTAGTAGGAGATCTAGGAAGCTAATGACGAGCTAGTCCAGTAATTGGAAGTCTAGACTAAGGATTAAATGATTGCGTCATATAATATTAAATTCTACTTACACTGAAATGAACTATTTTTAACTGACTTCAAAAAAGAAGGTTCGTAAAGCTGTCGGAACGCTCTGAATTTAAGTCAAAAATAGGGCTTCGGCTGATAGCTGACTGTAGACTTATTCGTCAATATTTTGCAAAAATTTTCTGTCTATAAGGAAGATAAAGGACAAATCTAGGTCTCTAATGAACTACTTTTGTAATTTATGTACGATTTACTAGAAAAAAGTTGGCATTAATTGTGCCAAAAAACACACGTTTTCAATGTCACACTACGACCTTATTCGTACGTATTTCACAAAATTGTTCCATCACCAACCTAAAGTGACTCTTCCTTTTTCAAAAAGCTTTTTAAATCTTCAAAATAGTTCCAAAATTTAGAGTAATCAACTGACAGCGGCACCCTTGCAACAGAATTTTTTAGCCTCGTGGTGTGGCTTAATTTAATACATATGCAATATTGTCAGACATTCATCATATTTTAATATGTTAATTGTATGGCCTTCTCAGAAAATATTCCAAGTTTCGTGAATGTATGTGTGATTGTGTTTATGTATATCTACTTAACTAAAAAAATTAGGCTCGCAGTGCGTTTCACAGCAACAAATAATAAAAATAAAATAAAGTTAATAAATATTGTACAATGGTACGAAACCCTCCGTGTGCGAGTCAGACTCTCACTTGTCTGTTGTTCTGAGAAAGAGAAACCGGAAGCCGCGATTTTCTTTTATAGATAGCCGGTAAATTATCCGGCCAAAATGGTTATTATCATAAATAATCCGTAATTTTACATCACTATATCTAACAGATTATGTTTTAAAAGAAGTTGATTGTATAAATTTGCTCAATTTAAAGCTAGAAGACGACTACTATGTAATTAATTAAAGAGTCATGAACACATTCCTACGCACAGAATAAATATTCACAAGAAGAGCATCATTTTCAGGTGAGCTACTGTTTATTTGTATAGCACGTACCACTTAACAACATTGTGGTTTCAAAGTTCTAACTTGAAGCATAAAAACCAGTCCCGCGTGGATAATAATTTGTTTATTTTGTTATAACTAATGTAAATATGTTTTACATCTATGACCAAAAGGCAAAACAGCCTACACCATTTTTATCTTAATTTTTTTTACATCTCTAAAAAGTTTCTTGTCGACTTTATGTTTCGCTACATTACCTAACTAAAAATGTTTTTAGTATAACATTAGTATAACATTTTTTTTATATTTCACAAAGAGAATATACGTCAATTTGCAACACTTAAAATCTGTGAAACATTGAATGATCCGTTGACGCGCAATAATTTATTAAAGCTACTGTGCGACATTGCTTATGGCTAATTTACACTTTGTTTAGTAACAAGTGCAGGTGACAAGTGATTAGTTACCATTTTTTATATGCTGTTCAGTGTTAAGGGGGTAGATGCACTTAGAATTTTTGAAAAATCGATTTTTTTTTCATATTCTTGAAGTATGATGTTTCAAGAATATTCTCTGAAAATTTCAAGTCAATCCGATGAATAGTTTTCGAGATATTCAGTAATTACTGAAGCAACATCGAACCTCTAGACTGTGACTAAAGCTGGTTTAAAGGCGTTTTTCTGAAAATTGTGTTTTTTCATCCGGTGACCACTATAACTCGAAAACCACTCGATGGATATTGATGAAATTTGGATATTTTTTTTTGGCATTAAAAACTAGTCTTTAATCGAAGGATATTGATTTTTATTGAAAATTACTATTTTTTTTAAACAATTAACTTTTAACATTTTATCGAAAATCAGAGTCTAAAGTTTCGAAAGCAGCCATTTTGTGAATTTTCAAAACAAAAAAAAAAAAGCTTCGATTAAAGACTGGATTTATTATTAAACTATAGGTTTATTTTTAGTTTTTTGAATTTACATGATCTAGAAGGTTGTTGTGATGGTCACCGCGGGGCACTACTGGCGCGAGAGGGTCCAACTAAGATGGCGATATTTTAACAAATAATTTTTATTTTTTTTGTAAAAGTTAAGTTAAAGCATTCATGAAAACTCTGTATAATTTATTTTGTAAAATAAACTTAATTACTACAAAAAATAAATTTCTGAAAATAGAGCTTTTTTTACGCTTCTGAGTGCATCTTCCCCTTTAAGTGTAAACAAAATGTTCACACAGTGTTTAGTACTATGGAGTCCTCCGACTTTACACGTCATTTTTCCTATTATTCTGTGGGTTAATTTCAGAGGTTAAATTGGGAATGGAAAAAACATTTTTTTTGAATGACACCGTGTCAGTGTCAAATGGAAGCTTATGAAGTACGAATCGAACAATATATTTTTCGGGAACAACGTTCCTAGTAGGGTATCTCAGAAAAATCTGAAAAAAATCACAAACATTGAAAATTAGGTCTAGATTAAATGAAAATTATGACGATTGAAAAATTCTAGCTCTATCAATTGTTATAAACAATAAAATTGTTTATTTTTTTATAAATGCAGAACCAAAATTTGGCTGATGGCCGTAACACTAATTGTGCAAGTATAGCTTGCATTTGGTCGACTTTTTTACTATAGATCCGATTTTTCAACATGAGCTATTTTGCTTTTTGATTCGAGATACATAAGCGCATTGGAGATGTGCATACGTGAATATTTTACGGCGAAACTTCTGGAAATGACGACAATTTTATATCAACAACTGGTTCCTTAGAGACAAGTACGCTATGAAACATATTAAGTGCTACGTAAATTCATAACTTTTCGACAAACTTAACAGTATCCAGGTTTTACATCTTCTAATTTCACGTAGTCGAGTTATTTTTTTTTTTAATTTTCAAATACAAATTTAAAAACCCGGGTCGCAGTGCAAAAACCCTGCCGACAATATAGTGTATTTGCTTGTATAGAGCCGTGTGGTTTTATACTTTTATTATGTGAAATTAAGTTTGTTTTTGGGCAAAATAAAAAATTTAACCCCTTAATACACCCCTAAAAATAATATTTTTTTTTCTTAATTGTAATATTATTATCAATCTAACGTCTACACCGAATTAAATACATCCTTCAATAAATAAATCACTATCTGCAAACTAGTGTTTTCATAAAATTTGTAAATCCGGTCCTGTCGGGCCGATTTTAATAAAATTTTGGGGACACTTTTTAATTACTACCAGAGGGTTAAATTTCAATTTTGAAACCTTTCGGAGAATTTTTTCGGTATTTTGGGGCCCAAAAACATTTTTCAACTCCTAAAAGCTACCCTGAAAATAGCCCGATTAGGCCCATTTTAAATAGGCTTCTTGCGGTGATCGGTTTCAACACCTGGGCCAAATTTCGTTGAAATCAATTAACTCTTTCGAAAGTTATTGCGCGTACATATATATATATATATATATATATATATATATATATATATATATATATATATATATATATATATATATATACGTATATATATATATATATATATATACATATATATAAACATTTTTAAAAATGGTGCCAAAGTGTTTAGGAGGTTATGAAACGTCGAGAAATTTTGGTCCGACCCCTAGGTCCCGCCATCCGACCGATGCCAATAGTGTACGTTGCCATATGGCAAATACACTGATAAAAAAAAATAATTTGTTGAAATCCTCGTAGTATAGACTTTTGCGATGAATAACAAAGTACAAAGGTGTACGCAGAATTTTTCTCAGTAGGGTTAGAGGTTTTTTTTTATAAAATTTTGTCCTCCGTTATAATTATTTTATATTTATTACTATCTTCATTTAAAAAAAATGTGGTAAAATCATTAAGTATAGACTTTGTAAAAACCAATCGTATAACTTTTTACTGTATGATCATAAACAATCTTTTTATTAACGTTTTACTTCTTTAGGCACGTTGAAAGGAAAATTGTAGCAGACACAGCTAATGGATATTTGACAGTATAAATTTGGTCACGCCTAACGAAAAATTAAAAGTATGAAGTTAGCCGTGCAAATGAAAAATCAACAGTATGAAGTTGTCCATAAGAGGCTCAGATTGAAATGACAGATGGACTAAATCAATCCACTTTCTGTCATTTGGAAACTATATATTAGACGACTACCTATAACCTTTGATTACAACCAATTCAGTGGAAAAAATTAAAACTGAAATAACATTTTAAAATATTTGAGGTTAACTTTTCTTAAGACTATTTTTAAGATTAAAGATTAAATTTTAAGAAATTATTTGCATGTATATTAAAAATTATTTTTAATTCATGTACATAAGAAACATGAATTTTAGGTTATCATACTGAAAACAGGTCATAAATGATGGTTCTAAGTGAAATTCGGAGAATTTTCAAGGATGCTTTTGATAAAGATTAGAAATTCAGTATTTCCTTGAGATAAATCCTTTTGAAAACGTGCGATGCTGTCAACATACATTTTCTTAAATTAATCAAGTCTGCAGAAAATTATTTCCTGATGCCAATAGATTCACGCGCTCTTATGTATATGTTGCAAAGTTATAAGTACTGAAAGTTTCTGACAAATTAACAACAAACTTTGAACGCTCATATCTTCAAAAATAAAAAAAAACCCGGGTCGCAGTGCCAAAACCCTGCCGACAATATAGTGTATTTGCTTGTATAGGGCCGTGTGGTTTTATACTTTTATTATGTGAAATTAAGTTTGTTTTTGGGCAAAATAAAAAATTTAACCCCTTAATACACCCCTTAAAATAACATTTTTTTTCTTAATTGTAATATTATTATCAATCTAACGTTTGCACCGAATTAAATACACCCTTCAATAAATAAGTCTGCAAATTAGTGTTTTCAAAAAATTTGTAAGTCCGGTCCTGTTGAGACGATTTTATTAAAATTTTAGGGGCACTTTTTGATTGCTACTACCGTTTAAATGTCAATTTTGAAACGATTCTGAGAATTTTTTCGGTATTTTGGGGCCCAAAAACATTTTTCAACCCCTAAAAACTACCCTTAAAATGGCTCGATTATGCCTATTTTAAATAGGCTTCTTGCGGTGATGGATTTCAACACGTGGGCCAAATTTCGTTAAAGTCAATTAACTCTTTCGAAAGTTATTGCCCGCACACACACACACACACATTTATATATATATATATATATATATATATATATATATATATATATATATATATATATATACGTATATACATATATAAATATATATATATATAAACATTTTTAAAATGGTGCCAAAGTGTTTAGGAGGTTATGAAACGTCGAGAAATTTTGGTCCGACCCCAAGGTCCCGCCATCCGACCGACGCCAATAGTGTATGTTGCCATATGGCAAATACACTAAAAAGTATAAGTTCAGTAAACCAAGAAAAAAATGCGGGAAAGCATCGGCTGCGATTCAGCTCTAATCTGGCTTTATCTATCGTTTCGACAAATTCCAACAATTTCGAAAGCAGATCTTTTTATTTTCAGACACATAATATAAAAAAACCCGGGACGCAGTGCCAAAACCCTGCCGACAATATAGTGTATTTGCTTGTATAGAGCCGTGTGGTTTTATACTTTTATTATGTGAAATTAAGTTTGTTTTTGGGCAAAATAAAAAATTTAACCCCTTAATACACCCCTTAAATTAACATTTTTTTTCTTAATTGTAATATTATTAACAATCTAACGTCTACACTGAATTAAATACACCCCTCAATAAATAAGTCACTATCTGCAAACTAGTGTTTTCATAAAATTTGTAAATCCGGCCCTGTCGGGCAGATTTTATTAAAATTTTGGGGACACTTTTTAATTACTACCAGAGGGTTAAATTTCAATTTTGAAACGATTCGGAGAATTTTTTAGGTATTTTTGGGCCCAAAAACTTTTTTCATCCCCTAAAAACCACCCTTAAAATGACCTGATTGGGCCCATTTTAAATAGGCTTCGTGCGGTGATGGATTCCAACATGTGTGCCAAATTTCGTTAAAATAAATTAACTCCTTCGAAAGTTATTGCCCGTACACATATATACCTATATATATATATATATATATAAATATATATATATATATATATATATACATATATATATAAACATTTTTAAAAATGGTGCCAAAGTGTTTAGGAGGTTATGAAACGTCGAGAAATTTTGGTCCGACCCCTAGGTCCCGCCATCCGACCGACGCCAATAGTGTATGTTGCCATATGGCAAATACACTAATAAGAGCGTCAATAAAAAGGGCATGAAAATAGAAACATTCAATTTGATATAACAAAGACATTTATTGAAGACATTGTAAATGGTCTTATTTCGAACGTAGTATTTTTATGTGAAAATTCATAAAGAAATGACAAGAATATGTTTAACTGCATATAGTAGTACTATGCACGTTCTCGTCTACAACACGTAAATAAAAAGCTGTTGCTATGGCGCGTCTGCAAAGCGCGGATATATTGCTTAAGTTTTCTTGGCTTTCGTTGGCATGTGTTATGTTTGGGACGTGACCGGGTTCTGCAAAGCTTATGCACCTCTGTTCATTTGTTAACCGTTCGCTTAAGCACAGCGCAAATAAATCAATTTTATCAGTGAATTTTGATCGCGCCAAAAAACTAAAACTATCGAATCTGATTTACAAAAATGGTCAATCTTGACGCGATATGGATTGAAGAAAAACGTGAAACAAGTGGGTATTTCGTTTACGAACTGGCACCTGCTGTTCGTAAACTATAAAAGATAAATATATGCTTTTTTGGATTTTTTTGTTGGAAATTTAGTGCTCTACAAAACAGACCTGTGCATTTTTGTCGTATATATCGATTCCAGCTACACGTGGGGTGAAACATAAAAAAACAACCCTTGAAATTTGATTCAACAGATTGGGAGCGCTTAAAAGTATTCACAACTATAACTCCTATGAACCTGAATGACACAAAAAACAATTTTTTTTCTGACTACCCGTAAATCAAGTGATTTGACCGATTATGCTGAGTGAATAAGGATTTTTAGCATTATGGCACAGAACCATACAAAAGTGTGAGAAGAGCGATATTTTGGTATAGTTTTTTCTGCCGTCAAAATGACACCATTGGAAGGACAATACCATTAAAGTATTTCTCCTTTTGTAATTTTCCAGGCTTGTAGTTAATTATTTGGTTCCAAAAAAAAGCGGTGCGTATACTTTATGTACGCGTGGCAGATGTTATACTTCTTTGCCGTGATCGCAATATTTACATTGTCGTTAAAGACGCACATTGATAAAATACAATAGGAAAATTACTGAGGTTATTAATTAACTGTTCATTCAGGATATGTTTATTAAAAACGAGTAAAGCGCAAAAAATTATAAACTAATAGCTTTTAAGAAGTTCTGTCCGATGTCGCTAATATAATCTACTTTATTGTTTTATGAAATAACTATTTTGACGTTATCAGAAACAACTTCCGCAACATATTCGTTGCATGCTGCGTACGCAACTTCCTTAAGAGAGAAAATTTTACCCTCAGTGCGCCTAAGAAGTGAAATGTGAACTAAATGATAAATGTTAGACTGAATAAAGTAAATTTTGACATTGAACTTTGTAGACGAGATACGCAGGAATGTTAAATTTTCCAACAATGATACACGCTTATTTTAAAAACGTCCGAGGTGTCAACGATGTAGATAGACTGACATTGGGATCACATTGTACGACACGATAATCCATATTAAAAAAACACGTTTCGTTACATTATATTATGTACATACCTCATCATATTATTATTGGACAGTAACGTAGCTTAAACGGGCATGTCACGTGATATCATAGAACATTGATTTTTGTAATAGCTAGGTTAACATAAAATTTGCAATAGTTGCGTTGTCGGAAAAACTGGTTTTATAATGGCCTTAGATTGCGATCATATCGTTGTTACAGATGGAATAGTTTAGTTTCGTTTTATTATGTAGAATATTAGACTGCACACAATAGGACTAAATGACTTATATCGTTTTCTCAGGCTAAATTTTGATTCATATTCCAAGGAAAATATTGTTCCGAAAGAAAAATCGTATAAAAAATTAAATACCTATATTATCATCAGTATATATTATTTCTTAAAGGTGATTTTTGTTGGTAGGAAATATCTCCCTTAACACTGTATTAAAATTAATGTTTGATACGCCATTTTGGAGATTATTTTTCTTTCCAATAACAACGAAAAATAAGTTAATATCTTAAAATTAATGTTTCCATTAAATAGTTACCGTTTAAGGTAGTTGTCGTGGTTAAGGTTAAGGTTAAGGTTAAGTCAGAAAATTCTTAATTTTTGTATACTTATTAAGGACATGATAATACAAATAAAATTTGAAGTCGATCGACCGTATATAATCCGAGATAAATTCAATTAAAAATTGGATAATTAACATTGATTGTATACGATCTCTGTAGTTCTGAACCAGTTTCTTATTTATAAAAAAAGATGCTTTCCAAAAACTGACAGTTTTTCAATGCATTTGTTATGAGTTTAAAAAAAATAAGAAATTTTTTTTGACTGTCTAATTATTTATAAATAACGGTTTAAAGTTCAACAATTTATAGAAAAGTATCTATACATGCATATGAATACTGTATGGGTTACGTTTCCACGGGTATAGTCTTGCGTACAAATTATGGATCACTTAGCTACAAGCTAGTATACTTTTGTGGCGCGTATAATCTATAACTTTTTGACAATATTGTAACACGACAACTACCTTAAATTTAGCCACCTGGTGGCAATCTGTTTATTTTAATAGTTGTCGGTAATATTAAGTGACGTAGTGACGCTGAAGTCTCTGAATAATACATTTTTTTTTATTTTTTAACAGGAAATTGGACAATTCAATTTTAATATAGTTAAACTAAATTAAAAAATAAAAAAAAACTTATTAATTATAATGGACGTGAACAATATTGAGAATTATAAACCTGGGGGTAATTTTAATAACTCTGAATAATATTTTAACTCTATTATATTATGACGTAACTGATTACTAACGGTGCGAAATATTCGCACGGGTTTGCTAGTGTAGTTTCATTTGATCAATTATATTTTTAGCAAAATCGATTTAAATAGCTGTAATGTTTTGCTTATGACGAATTACGTGAAATCACAATTTAAGGTCAGTGCTAAATCAGACTTGCTGACAATTCGTTTTGCAATGTTTTTGATGCGACATCATATTATGGAGTTTAGCTTTTGAATTTGGTTTTTAACATTTCATAATCTCATATTTCATAAACTATTTTATAAGACACTTCGTATTTTTCTTAAAAAGTAATAAAAATGTTTTCGCATTACTGCAATTTTCAATTTATTTTTTGACGTCTGGGTTTAAACGTAACTAGACTTAAACTTCCGAATGAGAAACTATGTCTATTTGTTTAGTGAACTTTTATGCATTTATTTAAATAGCGTCCATGCTAAACTACGCTATTTAGAGTGCATTTTGAAATTACGAAATGCTGTTTTAAAAATCAAGCAAATATATTCAGAGGTTTCCCGGTTAGTTCAGTTTAGAGTAAAACGTTCCAGTGATAAGCATCCAATATTTAGTTTCATGTGAATAGTTTTGAATGTTTTAAAATTTGCATTCATTTTTCCAGACAACCTTTGCAAGGAAAAGAATCTACACGCCTTCTAAGTTGGAAAAAAAATAATTAAATAAATATGGCTAATTATAATTGGTGAAATAGGTTAAATGGGTTACATATGCTAAGTTGTCACAGTGAATGGGTTTTCTTAAACAAAGTCAATTAATAGAATCTATAGTTTGAAGGTTTAGCACTAATCTTCAGAACCTGTTACCCAAAAATTAATATTTTATTTCACGTATTATTCAGCAAGCTTCCCCCCTTCGGTTTTGAGTTAGATAAGGATAAAAACGGGCCATACAAATTTAGTATTTGCTAGACCCTTTAATGATCAGCTTTTTGACATAAATGATATAACAAAATATTACAAATAATAGTGTTAGTGTAATCTATGGCGAATTTTCCATGCAATATTACAAAATTACGACAATACAGTAAAGAGAACAGGTGTCCATGGAAACTTCTCGATGGTGATTATCATAAAACTGGAGCTCATTTAAAACATAATGTTACATCTCGCCGTAATATAATTCATTACGAACTAGATATACAGTCTACTATAACACCAACTCCTTTTGGTAACACATTTAAAGAGTATTCTGATCTTTATTCGCAAATTAAATGCCGCCTACTATAACCACTTAAGCTCTTTACAGACGCTGAGCTTAGATGTTGAGCGTCTATAATCTAAAATATCTCTCTCTCTCTTTTCTACGCTTTTTGAACAAAGTATGGCATATATTGACTACTTGGCCAACATACAAAGACTAAAAAACTACTAGATAAAGAATTAAAATATTTAGCCGTTGTGAGCAGCTCTTGAATGTTCTTTTTCTATCAGTCAATAATAATCTCTCAGTTATTTGAATAGTGGATGAGCGAACGTTTCTTTTGAACGTGACCCAGTACACTGCAGTATGTATTTTACTTGATTTACTTATGCACCTTACATAATGTAACGTCGTTTCAGTTAGCGTTACCTAGATATGCGGCGCCATATTTGTTCCTTAATGACACAAACTTTAATCTTGGGTATCATATTTCGTCTGTGTTTAAAGTTAATGTCTCTTTTTTCTGATTCGTGTTTAGTTTCGTCTTGCTTTTTATCTCTTTGAAGTTTCGCTTACAAGATATTAGGTTACGATTAAGCAATTTTGTTTGGCTAATTAATATCAAAATGTTGACGCTCAAAACTGTTATTCAGGTTCGCATTTCGTTCATGTACCGTTCGTGTTCAAATAGGTTCAATTTTATTTACTAAATTTTGTTTGAAAATTGGTCGTAAAATATTGGATGTAACAAACATGAAATGATATTTTGACAGTACGTAGGCCAAATTTAACATAGGTCAACATTAAATAATTGGACTTGATAATAGTTTTTTTTATTCAGCGTTTCCATGGCTGCTGTGTTAGGCGTCTCAATTTCCCAGATTCTAATCCGAATAAACTGGTGAAAGTATCAAATTAAACAAATTCCGTGGGCTGTGGTGGTCTATTTAATTTTCTACTATTTTTTTCAAATAAAATGAAAAATTTGCTGTTTTACTAGTTTTTAAATCAAAATCTGGAAACAGGGATGCAAAATGGTAGCATCGTGTAACAATGAACAACTTACAAATATTTATTGCAGTGAAGTGTTATGCTTGAAGATTTAAATATTTTATTAACTTTTTTTATATTCTTATGTAAATGGTTCGTTCGAAAATTTCAAAAAAAAAGAATATTATAAGTTGGCATAATTATTATTTTGTAATTTAATTAGGTACCTAAACTAAAATATATTCATTTAATTTTGCTAAAAAAACTTTGGAATCAAAACACACTAGACCAGGAAGTACAAACCTGGACAAATGTATATTTTAATATTTATTTATTTTGGCTTGTTATAGCAATTTTCAATATCTGAAGTTTTGCTATAATGTTTCTCTTTCATTCATTAGATATTTTCTATAAAATGAACGGATCAGAATGAGCCATTAATTTATTGATTTATTGACGGTCGTTACGGTAATGTTTAATAACTTGACCTGAGTGACATGAATCACTGATGACAGGTCTTTGGAAATATTAAGTCATCATGAACAGGTCACTTACGAACGCATATCACTATAGCACACTAAATCGGCCCAGCACGCCTAGACATAAATTGCAAGCGATCGACTGACGGTCGTTGCTTGCAGGTGCTGGTCGAATGTGTACGGTCTTTTATAGGTAATTCCGAAAAAAAAATTTAACCTTTACGAGATGCATTGTCAAGTATTTTCACTATGAAACTGCTTGTGCACTGGATGGAATTTTTTGTTAATTTGATATCTGTTACAGTTGGAAGTTCGTAAGATTTTTGTAGTATGTAAGGCTGACTTGACAATTTATTTCTTTTTTAAGTAAGAAAGTATCGTTGCAGGTTTATTATGTTTTCTTCCTGAAAAGTTTTATGCACTTGCATGCAGAATTCTTAAATTGCAGAATGTTTGTCAGTGGCGAACAAAAAGTGTTTAATGACCTAAAATTTTATGGGACCATCGTAAAAAAATTGAAACAAACATTTTGTGACGCTTCTCGCTTCCTGTAGTTACAATAATATTCTGTATCTTATAATTGAAAGTTGTAACTAAAAATACAAAATTGCTGATTGAATTATTGTAACGCTTGACAACTAAGGGCATAAGAGTCTATCCTAATTATGATAAACGTATACTATTCCTTTACGTTGAAACAAAGAAATATTGTTTATTAATATTTTATTTATTTATGTAATATGAGTGCCAAACAATGGCGTACTCAAAGGTTCGAAAACTGCTTTAGGCCTGATGATTCCGATCGAAATAGAAAGAGTTATATGAAATTGTAAACTGAAGATTCACACCAGCGTTGCCAGACGTCCCGATTTTGGCAGGACGTCCAGATTTTTTGAAATCAAAATTAAATGTCCCGCGCGGGACAGGCTCAGTCCCGCTTTTCGGGGATAACTCGACCGTGAATAAGACTCAACTATTTAACGATAGGGAAATACTGATTTAAAATATCATATTTTTATTAAAACACATTTTCTATGGCCATTTTGCTGTCTATTGTAAACGCAATTTGAACTCAAATAAAAAGATAAATATTTAAAAACTTCTGATTATATACGTTTTTTTACTATGTCCCGCTTTCGACGAAAGAATCCCGCTTTTTTCACTCAAAAAGTTCCAAAATCCCGACTTGGCACAAAAAAAAATCTGGCAACGCTGATTCACACCCACTGAGTCCGATTGGATCGGCTTGGCACGATCAGCTGTTTTGGGATACATGAATTTAAATGAGTTCCCACGCACTAGTTGGCTCGGATCGACTGAGCAACATCCAGTGTGCGTATACACTGCCGTGCTGAGCCGATTCAATCTGATTCAGTGGGCGCGGACCCGTATTTTATGTTGGATTCAAACTAAAGAAAATAGTAGGCTAATTCTGAAATATACTTCAAAATATGGTAACGGTTTTAAAGTTGATACATTGAGAAAAAATGTTGTTTACTATCACTTACTGTCAAAAATTATGTTCCCAGGATTTTTCTGGACTGAGCCTACTATGTGACATAACTTGAATTCAATATAAATCCAACGGAGAAATTTAACATGTAAAGCTGGTTAAAATCAGTGGTTCCCAGCC
Source organism: Venustoraphidia nigricollis (assembly GCA_034508555.1). NCBI lineage: Eukaryota > Metazoa > Arthropoda > Insecta > Raphidioptera > Raphidiidae > Venustoraphidia > Venustoraphidia nigricollis. The sequence continues at coordinate 862,368 of JAVRKA010000013.1, forward strand.
TGTAAAAGTTTGTGGACCACTTAACCTGAAACTGAATCAGTACAGCCCCCCATGGCATACCAATTATCAGCTGTAACCAATTTCAAAAGTATTTAAGTAGTAAAACAGTTTTTTAAAACACATTATTTATTACGATAATTATCGTAATAAATATATATTCATTCCGTTTCGTTCAACGCATATCGCTTTTAAAATTTCCGGAAATTTGTTATATGTGCTGCCGGGCCCCTCCGCGGACCATTGGCTCTCATGAAGCACCTGCGGTCCGCGAACCACTGGTTGGGAATCACTGGTTAAAATCAAACGAAATGTATAAGCTCAAACATCGTTGTTTACCCCACAGATTTGTCGACAATTTCCTTTGTTACATATTTAGAAATCGTTTTTTTTTTTTAATATTTTTCATTTCTTTAAAATTATCAGTGAACACCACTGTGTCTACATGTGCACATTTCAGAAAACGATACACAGATTGTTCCATTGTGTTCCACACTATCACATTCTTAGTTATAAACGTTACACCAAACATTCTAATTTAATATTTTAGAATGTACTTAGATGTTAACAAATTGTATAAGAACGGTTTTCATACTGTCAGATGCATAACGAGATACGAAATTTATAATTACGTTGCATGGAAAATGACGTTAAATAAAAATAAACCTACGGTGAAAGGAGTATCACGCTGTCTTTTTTATTTTTTTATAGAGACGGCTTTATATTCCTAGTTTGAAATCATAAATATATTTTTGTAACGTCATGTAACTTCTTAGATGTATTGATTTTCTATTAAGTTTAATAATGACAGTATGCAAATATTCTCAAATAGTAATTGTTTACTGACTTTATTTCTTTTTTGTCCTTGGTAATTAATATAAAAATGATTTTTCGGGAAAAAGGACTTTATTTATAAGTAAAACACTAAGTGTTTTACTTATAAATAAAGTCCTTTTTCCCGAAAATATTAAGTGTTTTACTTATAAATAAAGTCCTTTTTCCCGAAAAATCATTTTTATATTAATTGTTTTCGTCGATTAATCAATTTTTGACGAATAGAGATGTTGACTGTTTTTGGGAAAGTGTTTTAAATCGTGCATAAATAGGTACCTAATATAATCACAAATTAGGTAAAAAGAATCAGGTGAAAAGACCAATTTTTACGTTTTTATCACATTTGTTCGTTCTACGACGTTTCGTCGGTAATATTCCGACTTCCTCAGGTATCTCGAAAATTCTGTTAAAACATAGTTATACCAATAATTTTAACAATAAATTAATGAAGTACAATAATGCATAAGTCCAAAAATTATTAGATAAATCGATATAAAATAGCTCAAAGTGTTAAAATTTATAAGACCTGATTTTTCCTAATATCACAAATATTTGTTATAATTTTTTAAAAACGACTCACGCTTTAAAAATCATGTATTTTAAATTCCGTTTCTGATGAGGCGATAGGTTTTTTCGTAATTGTTGTCATAGAAATTTTCGAATAACACTTTTTCCATATGCGATCGGAATTACTCCTATCTAGCACACCTAAAGAAGTTTCACTTTCAATTTCAAATTAATTTTTAAAACGAAAATAGTATCCAGACGGTTTTATAATATTTTATGTGCAAGTTGTTACATTCGTATTGATATTCAGCATTAGGGATCGCGATGTCTCAAAATGATTTTTAAGCATTTGTGGGGCCTTAAAATCATAGAAAACACATTTTCTGACAAACTTCGCCGAGCAAGAACTTTTCCGAGATCATCAAAAAATAAAAAAAAAATCTTTAAAAGTGATTGCGATGGGTAATTTGTCAGAAAATGTGTTTTCTATGATTTTTAGGCCCCCTAAAATGCTAAAAATTACGACTCCTAGTATTGAATACCATTACAGAGCGCTCTAGCGCGCTCCGGCCTAACGGCAGAGAATAGTGTAAGTTGGAGAGAGGGACTCGAACAGACGCTTGATCGTCGCGCTCACACGACCATTTTTTGTCGCGTATTCTTTAACTATTAAGGAAAGCAATTTAGAAAATATTACATTACAGAAAAAGAGGGTTAATGTAGCAATGCTTGTTACAGTGCTTTAACATTATTTAGTTAAAAATATTGACGTTCACTGATTCTTTTATAATAGATTGTCTTTAGAAGGTCTTATTTGAATATTTCAACATACATAATCTTATTAAGAAGCGGAAATGGATTTAATTCTTTTAAAACAAACACAAATCATAAAGCAAAAGAAGTATAAGGGGAAGTTGAAAGAAAGAGACGAAAGATACTGAGAGATAAAGTGTGTAGTGAAAGCGATTTCCTTATTCAATAAATCATTGCGTTTATATTCATCAGCGCCATCATCATCATCATCATCAGCAATAGAAGTTATTATCATCCCGCTGATATACTGTTATTAGCGTCCTATTAATACCCAACCCCGTCGACCTATACGTGTACTGGAGCAGTCTAACTGAGTGGTATGAGTGCACTGTTGCCAAATGATTTACTATTTTCAAAATAAACGACTTTAGTGTTTTGGAAATCGATAGATTGCAGATCAGACCTTAGTGTGAGACATACATGCCAAGGTCGACCCAATAGTCAATGGCAAATATTTGCGTCAAATGTTTATCTCCTTCTACTCTAGTGAAGCAAGCTGGCTACACAATAGTCCAATGTTCCTTGGCGAATATTTGGCTCCGGAACACTTAACCTCAATTATTTTGCAGTGAGTTTTAATAACACTATAATATCATTAATGTCTTTCAAACGATTTTCAAAATAAGTGCTTTGGAAATCTGTAGATTGCACATCAGATCTTAGTGAGAGACTAGGGTGACACAAATGCCAAGGCAAACCCAATAGTCATTGGCAAATATTTGCGTCAAATGTTTGTCTCCCCCTATTCCAATGAAGCAAGCTGGCTACATAATAGCCCAATGTCCCTTGGGGAATATTTGTTTCCAGAACACTTAACATCAATTATTTTTCAGTAGGTATTAATATTAATAATTAATAATATTCTTAACAAATTTCAAGAATCATTTCATTTTACAATTAATTACAAACAGACAAATATACGGTGGGTGAAGTTAAATAAACTGTTATATAAATGAAATCTTGAGGAGTGTGCTGAACTGTCAGATACATATATACTTATTATGAAGTGAAAATCAACTATTTTGTAGCAGGTACGTTCACAAAATGTAGTAGGTATTCGTAATGATATTTTGACTCTGGTGACTGTTAAAACTCGTTTGTCACTCGTGTTAATGTAATGTCACTAACTCGTATAATACGAACGTGATACATGAACTACTATTATTGTACTCCGAAACTTTTCTGTTAAAAAGTTCATATTTTTGATATCAGCTCATTAAAATTATAATCTAGTGCGAAAATTCTGAGTTTGGCAACGCTGCAAAACTCTCTCGTTTCACCAGACCGAATGTAATTTATGAGATTAAATGAATTGTAAAGAGGCTAGACATCAATTTATTGTGGTTTTACTTATATCTATGCATTTGTGTGTCTATCTACAGGGCGACACTGAAAGTTATAGATATAACTAAAAGTGGTTGTCAACCAGTCAGAGAAACGGATTTAACGCGGCGGAAAACTCTTAAAAGCACTGAGAAAATAACAAACAGTGCATGTCAGTAACTGTTATACGTGGTGTGGCAGAAAGTAATCAGTAAAACGGAACCATGTAAATATTATTATTAAAAAGACGATTTATATGAAGAGACGTAATTATTTGAAAATAATAATAATAAGGGTGATCTAAAGGGTCCCGACCATCCATCAATATTCTAGCACTTATTCTAGAGTGGACCGTAGATTATTACGTAATAAAGAAGGACAACTGTAGATAATAGACGCTCAACAGCTGAGGTCATTAGCGTCTATTGCGGAATAGATATTATGTAAAAAAGAATATAAAATATATTTTTTTTGTCTCTAGTTTCATATTTTGTCGATAAATACTCCGTGAGTATGAAGTGAAATTAAAAAATATTAATTTTCAAGTGAGTTATACATATATATATCTTGGTATGTAATTCACTAGCGATTTAATATTCTCTCCATTCTAATTAACAAGGACCGCTTGATATGATGTGGTGTGAATAACGGGTCTCACGTGGTGGAAGAAACGAGTTTTTGGTAGTCAAAAAAATACAGTGCTATTCTGTATACCATATAGATTACAAAATATAATCAGGGATGGGTTACGACAAAAGGGCATTCTTAATTATATAATTAATGCACTAAAAATATGAATTTGTTTTTGCTCCACCTGTATATTCATTTTACCTGCACATACTTCAAGTACCTATATCCTAGGTACAGAAGAGAGTTTGATAGCAAACCTTTTCTCCCTTTCGTAACGGCATAGGTGTCTATAACATTTCCCTCGTCCCGCTCTCTTCACACTCTGCATAAAAACACTATCATTACGTCACATTATTGAAATTCATCGTCGCCTTTTCGAATGCATTAAGAAAATGAAATACCCGTACGCTCACCGAATGCTTCATGCATTTCGGATAGATTCACGCTCTACACCACTTCATAGACGACTGTATTAACCGCGTATGTCTTATATAATATGGCAACGCCATCATTACAATACCTCGTATAAATATCTCTAATAATCGAGTGTTCATGTGCCACAGGCTTCCTGAATGCATCAGACATTCAGGTAATAAAATAAACTGTTTTAAATTAAAAATATTAACCTCCTTCAAAATAGTCACTGAAAAGATGAAAATAACGAAATTTTGAGATCGGTTCCAATTTAATAAAAGTGTATGCCTATGAAATTAAAAATTTTTGTAATGAAATTGGAATCGACCTCAAAATTTCATTATTTTCATCTTTTAAGTGACTATTTTTAAGGAGGTTAATAATTTTATTTTAAAAAAGTTTTTTCTATTTTTTACCTTTTAGTGAACTTGATTTCGAACATGTTTAAAAATTACTGAATCGACTTAAGTAAAATTTATGTGGGGTCACCCTGAAGGTGTGCCCTATTAATCATCAAAATCGATTTACAAATGTTGGAGATATATGAGGTAGCATACATTAAAAACATTTTTGTTTGATGTCACTTAAAAACTAATGAACCGATTTTAATAAAAACTATATGGTACCAATCCGGTAGCATTCTGAACAGAATGGCGTTGAAATTTTTCAAATCGGCTTACAATTGATGAAAATATCGGGTAACAAACATACAAAAAAAAAACATCTTTTTTGAAGTCGGTTAAAAATAGTTTTACATTTTCACAGCTTATCAGCTAAATTACACGAACTATAAAACTCAACTCGTGACTGATACGTGTTGCGCAAGAGATCATATTCTAAGAAGGCACAGTTGTCAGTTTTGACACAAATTGCTGTATCATAGTCGTTTAGTAAATGTAGCGATCAAGTACAACTGCATTCAAATTTTTAGAAACTCTTGAACAAGCGACAGTCGAGTGAATCTGTTGATTTTTTGTATGCCGTGATATTGCTTCTTAGACAAAATACCTCGCATTTTATTTACGCTATAACGAGTTCTCGAAGTGCTTCGTATATCCGAACAAAATTGCGCTATAGCCTTTAAAGATAGGAACTATGTATATAGTGCTACTATAATAATAGCTATGTATGCTGTACACAACTATATCTAATGTATCATCTGTATTTATCATGTATGTCTTAATATATTATTGCTCTATTTACAATACCTCGTAAAACGCCTGAAGGGAAAGAGGTCTACATTCTTAGTTGACATGGAGAAATGCAATAGCACACAACCACATAATAGGTAGATATGTTATTTTTATAGGTACCATTGCAACAATACCTCGTATAAGATCTGTATTCCAGGTCGAATAAAATTATTATGCGCATGAAATTACTTCATTAGTCACCTTAGTTTAATAGCGACTAATTATGGGGAATGTTCATAGCGCCGGACAGCACCTAATACCGGACAAAACACGTCGAAACATGAAATAACGCTCATAATAACATTCGTGTAATCGAAAACGTCAAACTCAACGGTCAGATCCACCCCGCGGCGCGGGAGGCGTCAATTTCGTTCGATATGCCTTACAGGTTACACGTTAGTCATTTTGCGCAGGAATTTGTTGCGTTGAGTAGTATTCAGAACGTCGTAGGCTATATTTTTAAAGTACCTAAATTAATTGTGTGTGATTTTTATAATGTTTATATGGCTCAGGCGCTTATAGTGTTAATGTAAGATTATTGCCCAACTTTATTTTTTTGTAAACCCATAATTACCAGGTTCTGTCCGGTCTTATGGGTTCGAATTTATTCTTGTCCGGTGCCAAATTTCAATGAAACCAAAAACTATACTAATGATTGATTCCATTTTAAGTGGCTAAAAAATGTACAATGTTCATTTTCGTTGATTTATTTTAATATTATATATAATTGTTTAAAAAGCATGTTAAGTATCGAAAGAAGATTAGATTAGATACGAAAAGAGGGCGAGAGGGTTTTATTCCTCGTCAACACCGCGACCTTGATAGGTCTATTGTGTAGCCCTGACTCCTTTATATCTCTATGAGATTAAGACTTTTGATAAAGCCTAGAACTGCTTTGAGATCTGTGTCCCATACCTGATCAGGTGTTGGGAATGGATTATTGAGGTGACGGAGTCTTCGCCTCATGACTGCTTCACATTTACAAAGCAGATGCTCCGATGTTTCAGGAGCCTCCAGACAAAAGCGACATGACTCGATGTCTATTACGCCAATTTTTTTAAGGTGATACCTCAAAGGGCAGTGGCCTGAAAAGAGCCCTGCAATTATTCTGAGCTCAGATTTCTTTAAGCGGAGAATTTTATCCGCTTTGTCATTATTAGGTTTAATGAAGATCTTCGCTTGACGAAAACCTTGGGAGCTTTCCCAGAACAGGGAATATTGTTTATTTTCCCATGTGGCAAGAGCCGTTCTAAGGTAACATTTTGATGTACCACAGTAGGGCTCCGGTCCTATAAAGGGCGTTTCCGAACTCTTTTTGGCTAGACTGTCGGCAATTTCATTGCCTTGATGACCCTCGTGTCTAATCTAATCGAAATAAAACATAATTATTCCATTTTTTATTTATTAAAAACCTTAAGTGTCCGGTACTCTGGGGACTCTCCCTATATCTAATTGGATTTATACAACATAACAAAATATCTATGAGTGGAGTTGGGATTCGAACTCACGAAAGGTTGATCGAAAGGCCAACATGCTAATTATTACAACAAACGGTTCTCTCCGTAGATATAGTTATCACGTGATTATTATCGATGTTTTCAGTGTTTCTCTGGCTGTCTTGAAGGGAATGTTCAAGTGTTGCACGCCCCCCTTCGTATTTCTCACATGAAACGTGTCTACGCACTTAATTTAAACTACCGTCAGGAGAACGCGAAGCCCTCGAGCCATATCAGCCGTAATGTTTTCGCGAATTTACGATGAGTTTTCATCCATTTGTCATTTTTAATTACGCCCTATTTAACTAAATTATACTTGACTACCGCATGTCATTTTTAATTTTTATTATAAACATGAGTTCTCTTGGTATATAAAGCTGTTATTCTTATTGTATCATCGGTTCTCAAACAGTTTATGTTCTAGGTTTATATACTATTCTTTACTATATAGAGTACAAGATGGTTACTTTAAAACGAACCATCAATGGAATCTACGAAAAATTTTAGATAGTCTTCTAAAATTACACAACATTTATGAATTTCAAAATCCGAAAAATACATTTATCGACAGCTTACTTAAACATACAGTCAAAACTGATTTGACAAAAAATTATGAAAGTCGATATTTTCAGACACTACAGATATGAAAAAATGTTACAACGTAATTTATCTGATAAATATATTTTTGGCGCACCCCCTATAAAATTGCTGTTTATGCCCATATAGCGGTATTAAAATGACCAATGGGTAATGACGAATTAATGCGTAAAGTAAAACAAATAAATGTTATTTAAATAATCCAACATTAATTTCCAAAAACGCCCTGTCAGGTATCATTTAATGCCATTACAGGAACAGAGAGCAAATCAACACAAAGCGGACGCAATTTTCGTAAAAAACTCAAACGAAATGCGATATAGCCACTGACAGCAAATATACCAGCTGTCAGAAATATTATTTTGAAGTAAAAATCAGCTATTTTATCATGCAAAGTGTAATATATAACTCAGTTGTGGCGATATTTTGGTTCGTGTAACATTATGTCACTTATTCTCCTAAAATAAACGTCAATTCAACTCAGATACATAAACTAGTATTTAGATTAAATTTACTTTTTTTATTTTGTTTTCTTCAAATTTTATTTCATCTGGATTTTCATTCCTATTATAGTGTCACGGCTTACGGGCATCCTTGTGTCCAACAGCAAGAGAAGAAAACTTAAATATATTTTTTGACAAGTAATATAATCGCAGTTCACTTGATAGAAAAAAATATTTGTTTAAATTTTATTTCCACTATTCGGGAGCCTCTTAAATACAGGGTGTCCGAGAATTATTTTTACAACTATACAACCGACTGGATGTGCTTCGGGCCACACGTGGTGCACATGTGGAGGTGCTAACCTAAACAGAACAAAACTTTATGAGTTGCACTAATAACTGCAGAAAGCAGAATGTGAATATCCTTTTTATTTCAAAAGTTATTAAATTTCAAAGTTGTAAAGATAATTCTCGGACACCCTGTATATCTATGACAGACGGACAGACAGGCTGAGAATTGAATTTTAGTACCATAAAGAATGATTGCGTTTTTTATAAAAGTCAACAACTGTTTTACACAACAGAGTTTATCAGGTGCTGACGAAAGTTTTTGAAAATCACTGGTTGAAAAAATGATAAATTACATCGTTGTATGTATCTTACAGTTGAAGATAACTATGAATTATGGCTTTTGGTTTATTATTTGTTTGTTGCGGTTGAGAACACTCTAATTATTGTTGCAGAACAACGATTAATATATAAAATTCTAGTTATCCTTCTTTGTGTGTTAACAACGCTGTTTTATTATTTTAGGTATGGAGGTCGCAGGAAAGAACATACAAATTTTGAAAATAAAATTACAGTCGAATAAAAACATTTTCTTAATATTCTTCTTTTAAATTCTTTAAAGAAAACTGTGTTTTTTATAAATGCTCTAGACATAAATAAAAAAAGTATTAATAAAAAAATTTCTGCTTAAGACAAGTTATAATAAAAATGAACTAAAAAATAATTTTCAACAATTTAGATTCATAATTAATGATCGTTTATTAGGCAGAACCCATGCTTTTATAATTAGTAATTTAATATGAACTTGTCTTAAAAATTATTTATGCTTTATTTTCTTTTCAATCTTAAAAAAAATTTACTATTAAATCATTTTAAGAATGTAAAAATGTCAATGCCGTAATTTGAAAATCACAATAAAAAAGGCTCAGGTGAAAAGACCAATTTTTAGGTACGTTTTTATTCGATATACGACGTTTCGTCGGTATTATTCCGACTTCTTCAGGTAAAAAATTTCTGCTTAAGACAAGTTATAATAAAAATGAACTAAAAAAATAATTTTCGACAATTTAGATTCATAATTAATGATCGTTTATTAGTCAGAACCCATGCTTTTATAATTAGTATTAATATGAACTTGTCTTAAAAATTATTTATCCTTTATTTTCTTTTCAATCTTAAAAAAATTTTACTATTAAATCATTTTAAGAATGTAAAAATGTCAATGCATTAATTTGAAAATCACAATAAAAAAGGATCAGGTGAAAAGACCAATTTTTAGGTACGTTTTTATTCGATATACGACGTTTCGTCGGTATTATTCCGACTTCTTCAGGTATCTCGAAAATTCTGTTAAAACATAAGTCATACCAATATTTTTTTACAATAAAATAATGAAGTACAATAATAGTTCAAAAATTATTAGCGTCAACTGATAAACTAATATGAAAGTTATAATATTTTCCATAATTTAAAGTTTATTGATAATAAATGTAAATAAACGTCGTATATCGAATAAAAACGTACCTAAAAATTGGTCTTTTCACCTGATCCTTTTTATTTAATTTATTTCAAGACCTGATTTTTCCTAATATTAAATTTTTTAACACCTTTACTTTGGATACATGTTTCACTGCATATTCTCAGAGAACAACGTATCAATAATTGCAGTTAATTATAATATGCTTAAATTATTATAACTGCTGCAAAAATGCATTTAGTTTCCAGCTTAATTTAATTTATTGTAGAAATAAAATATAAAAGGATTTTATAGTTTAAATAGGTTTAATGCAGTTCCATAGATTCATGTTTTTACGGATGGGTAACCACATGAAAACGGAAATCACGTATATATCCATGCTACAGTTTAAACTATAGGTTGCCCTGACATTCAACTTTGAAAAACAAATATTGCAGTAAATGGAAAAAACACGTTTTTTAGTGTATTTGCCATATGGCAACATACACTATTGGCATCGGTCGGATGGCGGGACCTAGGGGTCGGACCAAAATTTCTCGACGTTTCATAACCTCCTAAACACTTTGGCACCATTTTTGAAAATGTTTATATATATATGTATATATATATATATATATATATTTATATATATATATATTTATATATATATATATATATATATATTTAAATATATATATATATATATATATATGTGTGTACGCGCAATAACTTTCGAAAGAGTTAATTGATTTCAACGAAATTTGGGCCACGTGTTGAAACCCATCACCGCAAGAAGCCTATTTAAAATGGGCCTAATCGGGCTATTTTAAGGGTAGTTTTTAGGGGTTGAAAACTGTTTTTGGGCCCCAAAATACCGAAAAAATTCTCCGAATCGTTTCAAAATTGAAATTTAACCCTCTGGTAGTGATTAAAAAGTGTCCCCACAATTTTAATAAAATCGGCCCGACAGGACTGGATTTATAAATTTTATGAAAACACTAGTTTGCAGATAGTGACTTATTTATTGAAGGGTGTATTTAATTCGGTGTAGACGTTAGATTGATAATAATATTACAATTAAGAAAAAAATGTTATTTTAGGGGGTGTATAAAGGGGTTAAATTTTTTATTTTGCCCAAAAACAAACTTAATTTCACATAATAAAAGTATAAAACCACACGGCCCTACACAAGCAAATACACTATATTGTCGGCAGGGTTTTGGCACTCGACCCGGGTTTTTTTTTTTTAAATTGTGTATTCGCGTAAGTTCGTGTGTATATTAAAGCTTGTAATGACTTTCTTTTAACAGTCCTTTTACTTTCACTTTTATCGCAAATAAAACATTAGGGAATTGTTTCATCTCGCTTATGATTTATTGTAATAACTACAGACTCGTGTATTTTCAACGTTTCTTTTGAAAGTAAAAGTCTCGTAGTACACATTATGTTCCGGACTGAACTTTGTATAGCAAGAAAAGATCAAAGTGTTAAAAATCACATAATAATAAGCTTGAAAGGGAAAATTCGCGAAACTAAATAATCTACTATCAGCTGTATTTTTTATCTAAAATATTGTGTTAGATTCTATGTAAATATAAACTGTTTGATCTTTTCTCAACGCCAATTTGGTCGTTTCGATTTAATTATGCATTAACGTAATTAAAATTTAAAGTTGGACGTGAGTCTAACTCTGTATGTCTGAAAAACTGCATGCTGAAAAACATATTGTTTTTTTATTACTTCCTATTTCAACAAAGAACACAATCTTAAGGTGACTGTTCACAAGCTGTTTAGTATGTCCGCTTATTCACTATCTCTAATTTCTAAGAAAAATCTTATTCACTATTTGACTGCTTATAAAATAAACTAGAAGTATGTAAAAGTGACAAAATAGCATAGGTTTAATACAAATTTCCGTACAAAAAATTGTTGAACAAGCTATTTTTTTTTGTATTTTTAACATACATTTGCAAAGAAAAAAACATTTAAATATTAATTTGGCTTCCCGTAATTAGTGTATTTGCCATATGGCAACATACACTATTGGCGTCGGTCGGATGGCGGGACCTAGGGGTCGGACCAAAATTTCTCGACGTTTCATACTCCTAAACACTTTGGCACCATTTTTAAAAATGTTTATATATATAATATGTATATATATATATATATATATATATATATATATATGTATATATATATATATATATATATATGTATATATATATATATATATATATATATATATTTATATATATATATATATATATATATATATATATATATATATGTGTGTACGCGCGATAACTTTCGAAAGAGTTAATTGATTTCAACGAAATTTGGGCCACGTATTGAAATCCATCACCGCAAGAAGCCTATTTAAAATGGGCCTAATCGGGCTATTTTAAGGGTAGTTTTTAGGGGTTGAAAAATGTTTTTGGGCCCCAAAATACCGAAAAAATTCTCCGAATCGTTTCAAAATTGAAATTTAACCCTTTGGTAGTGATTAAAAAGTGTCCCCACAATTTTAATAAAATCGGCCCGACAGGACCGGATTTACAAGTTTTATGAAAACACTAGTTTGCAGATAGTGACTTATTTATTGAAGGGTGTATTTAATTCGGTGTAGACGTTAGATTGATAATAATATTACAATTAAGAAAAAAATGTTATTTTAAGGGGTGTATTAAGGGGTTAAATTTTTTATTTTGCCCAAAAACAAACTTAATTTCACATAATAAAAGTATAAAACCACACGACCCTATACAAGCAAATACACTATATTGTCGGCAGGGTTTTGGCACTGCGACCCGGGTTTTTTGAAATCTTATGTTAGGCTGCAAAGAAATATTGCGTTTTTTGATAAAATTTTTAAGACAAAAAAACATGTTTTTTTGAAATTTTTAATCACAAGTCAAATTTTGGGAACGAATCATAGCTAATAAAAACACCTTAATGCTTTTTGCGATCACAGTTTGAAATTTGTCGAGAGCATTTTTAACACTGAAAACTCGAAGTAATTTTTTTAATATGAATTGGAAATTTTGTGACTTACAGTATAATTTATTTGAAGGTGACATTCACATCATCATTGGTGCCGGTTTCTTAATAACTAAAACAAAAAATATAAATGATTATAAACAAAGGTCACTATGATCGTAATAAATGAAATTTTAAAATTTGCAACAAAAATTTAAGTAATTTTTTCAAAATAAAATGCGTTTGCATAACTTTTTATCGAGAAATAATGTATCGGAGAGTTAAGCCCAGTTCTCATACCGACTTTGCAATTAATCACTTTCAATTATTCACTTTTTCACGAACACGGCATTTGTTTACATGTGTGTCATATTTTATTCATCATAAGACTGAACAACTACCGCTTCCTTTGTTTGATAAAGGGCTTCGTGTAAAAAAAAATAAACTCAGTAAACAGTCCGCATATTTTTACTATTTTTGTTGTTTCACTTTTAAAAAACGTACTTTTCATTCTTACTGAAATACTGAAAATGGTTTATTAAAAATGACTTGTGAGAAATGGACTTTACGGTGACATAATTTTGATAAATTGAAACGTATTTGAAAAATGGAAATTTATCTAATATGTTTTTCGTTTTCTGAGTTGAAAGTTTTATCAGAAACGGAGTGAAATTTTATATTTTAATAACAAGAAAATAATCCATACGATACAACTACCTATAATTAAATATCTTATCATGTCACGTATTCCGCCATTTCCGCAGGGAAAGAGAGAGAGAAATTTTCATTTCAAAGTGTTTTTATTTTTTATCCTTTTTCACGGTTTGATGGTCTCATTAAGTTATCATGTCCATACTCCATATGCCAGTGATCATTCTGTTGTGTGATTAATATTATACCTACGTGGAATACTGATTTCAGTTCGTCAACCCATTAGAAACCGCATTTTTTAGTGTATTTGCCATATGGCAACATACACTATTGGCGTCGGTCGGATGGCGGGACCTAGGGGTCGGACCAAAATTTCTCGACGTTTCATAACCTCCTAAACACTTTGGCACCATTTTTAAAAATGTTTATATATATATGTATATATATATATATATATATATATTTATATATATACGTATATATATATATATATATATATATATATATATATGTATATATATGTGTGCGGGCAATAACTTTCGAAAGAGTTAATTGATTTCAACTAAATTTGGCCCACGTGTTGAAATCCATCACCGCAAGAAGCCTATTTAAAACGGGCCTAATCGGGTCATTTTAAGGGTAGTTTTTAGGGGTTGAAAAATGTTTTTGGGCCCCAAAATACCGAAAAAATTCTCAGAATCCTTTCAAAATTGACATTTAACCCTCCAGTAGTAATTAAAAAGTGTCCCTAAAATTTTAATAAAATTGGCCCGACAGGACCGGACTTACAAATTTTATGAAAACACTACTTTGCGATAGTGAATTATTTACTGAAAGTTGTATATAATTTGGTATAGAAGTTCGATTGATAATAATATTGCAATTAAGAAAAAAAATGTTATTTTAAGGGGTGTATTAAGGAGTCAAATTTTTAATTTTGCCCAAAAACCAACCTAAGTTCGCATAATAAAGCCCCATTGCCTGTATAAGTAAATACACTATATTGTCGGCAGGGTTTTGACACTGCGATCCGGGTTTTTTTTTTCTTTGACTAGGTTAAAAAATGATATCAGTAGTTTCGTATCGCTTAGAGAAGTTATTACCAATGAATCTGGCTGGTAAGAAGAGTGGGGGAGAAGTAGCGGTGTAATTTGTAATTTAATTTAATCAAAGGCATTATCTGTACTGTCAATTGTGCGTCTTGACTAGCGACGAACAATTCTAAAAAACAGTATTTATACGATCACTCCTTGTTAGAAAACATCTCCGTCCGATCTGCAGCTCGTTGTAAGCGCAGAAATTACTCTACGACCTTCTCTAAACGATACTACTCTACAGCAGAACAACATCAAAAGTTTAATAATATTGACTCTACCAACAGTAATAGATATATTAAGGCTGTCGGAACGCTCTGAATTTTGTTTGTGCTGAGACCCAGCGATAAGGGGCGAGGTAGGCAAAAGACATATTGTAGGTGTGACCTTCTTTAGCTCTGTCTCGCTCAAATCATCCGCACGTTTCAATTTTTGGCTGGTGCCAACTACGAGGCTAAAAGATGCTATTGAAAGGGTGCCGCTGTCAACTGATTACTCTAATTTTTGGAAATATTTTAAAGATTTAAAAAACTTTTCCGAAAAAGAAAGAGTCACTTTAGGTTTGTGATGGAACAGTTTTGTGAAATAAGTACGAATAAGGTCGTAGTGTGACATTGAAAAAGTGTGTTTTTTGGCACAATTAATGCCTACTTTTTTCTAGTAAATCGTACATAAATTACAAAAGTAGTCCATTAGAGATCTAGATTTGTTCTTTATCTTCCTTATAGAGAAAAAATTTTTGTTGACGAATAAGTCTACAATCAGTTGACAGCCGAAGCTCTATTTTTGACTTAAATTCAGAGTGTTCCGACAGCCTTAACAAAATAAAATTACTTGCAATACTCTTCAATTGATTTTTATTTATATAAAAGACGTTTCAACCAACATTTTTGGTCCTTTTCAATTTTCAAATATAAAATTAAATAAAAATTTGAAAATTGAAAAGGACCAAAAATGTTGGTTGAAACGTCTTTTATATAAATAAAAACCAATTGATCAGTATTGCAAGTAATTTTATTTTGTTAATATATCAAAAGTTTAATTTATCGATATCCAGAGCACATGGTAAGTGTACCTCCACATCTTAAATTTTGAATGGTTTGTGTTTTTATATTAACTATCTTCAAAAGATGAATTTGTTTTTGGAAATTTGAGACACTATCATGTCAAAGTTTTTAGATATCAAGGGAATCACCTTGCATACCATTTGAAATGTATTTCAATTCCTTACACATATGTTTAAGAAAAATTGAAAATCCAACTATACGTTCTCTGTTATAGTGACAATTAGAATTAAAATTGTCCTGCAGTGTTCTAAAAAGAGACCATTAGCTTTAATTTAAAATTTAAAAATATCTACTCTTTAATCTAAAATACGATCTGAACTGTGTTAGTTTTAGGTGGAAAGGTGAGGGCGTTAGATCATTCTTAATATTATACCAGTGTAAAATAAAAAAAGTACATTTAAAAAAAATACTCACAACAGTCTTAAAACTAAAATATTATGTCCATATTAGTAAATTCACTAAACACTAAAACAAAACACTACGCACAACCTGTATTGTTTTCACGTACAAAAAGTAACATCAAAACAGAAATTAAATATTTTTTAGTATTTCGTGATTAGTTTTTTAGTATTCAGTATCTGCACGCTAACGGTTACATATCACTTCAATGGTTTTGCGTATACTGAATAAAATTTATGATAAATCAAAAATGACCTTAAAATTGATGACATAACTAAATATTGCTATTCGGTAATTCTATTGAATGATAGAGAAGTTGAGTAAATATTTTACAGTTTTAATTTCGGCAGGTAGTTGTTTCAATAATAGCAACATATCTCTCATATATCATTTTGTTGTATTGTATCTCCATGCGGGATTTTCGACTTGCTTAAGGTAGTTGTCGTGGTACAATATTGTTAATATTGTTATAGATTATACGCGCCACAAAAGTATATTAGCTTGTAGCTAAGTGATTCATAATTTGTACGCAAGACTGTACCCGTGGAAACGTAACCCATACAGTATTCATATGCATGTATACTTTTCTATAAATTGTTGAACTTTAAACCGTTATTTATAAATAATTAGACGGTTAAAATTTTTTCTTATTTTTTTAAACTCATAACAAATGCATTGAAAGACTGTCAGTTTTTGGAAAGTTTCTGACAGTTAGTTCTTTTTTTATAAATAAGAAACTGGTTCAGAACTACAGAGATCGTATACAATCAATGTTAATTATACAATTTTTAATTGAATTTATCTCGGATTATATACGGTCGATCGACTTCAAATTTTCAGGGTAATTGTATTATCATGTCCTTAATAAGTTTACAAAAATTAAGAATTTTCTAACGATGTCCCTTAACCACGACGACTATCTTAACATTTTTTCTCACTGCTTATTCTCCTTTCGTCGTGTCTAAGTAATAGATGTTTGGTATCGTACTCTGGTTTAAAATTTATACTATTGCGTTTTTTATACAAAGGAGTAAGATACACTGATCTGTTTGGCATCAAGGAGTAAACATTAGCACTCTCGACACTTGAACCGTAGATCGCCTGATATGTGTCTGAATTTGATAATTGTTAAACTAAATACATTTTTCATTATTCGCTTTTTACATTTTTTTTGTGTCTTAAAATTAATCAGTTTCAATATAAAAAAAACCCGGGTCGCAGTGCCAAAACCCTGCCGACAATATAGTGTATTTGCTTGTATAGGGCCGTGTGGTTTTATACTTTTATTATGTGAAATTAAGTTTGTTTTTGGGCAAAATAAAAAATTTAACCCCTTAATACACCCCTTAAAATAACATTTTTTTTCTTAATTGTAATATTATTATCAATCTAACGTCTACACCGAATTAAATACACCCTTCAATAAATAAGTCACTATCTGTAAATTAGTGTTTTCAAAAAATTTGTAAGTCCGGTTCTGTTGAGCCGATTTTATTAAAATTTTAGGGGCACTTTTTAATTGCTACTAACGGGTTAAATGTCAATTTTGAAACGATTCTGAGAATTTTTTCGGTATTTTGGGGCCCAAAAACATTTTTCAACCCCTAAAAACTACCCTTAAAATGGCCCGATTACGCCCATTTTAAATAGGCTTCTGGCGATGATGGATTTCAATACGTGGACCAAATTTCGTTAAAATCAATTAAGTCTCTCGAAAGTTATTGCCCGTACACATATATATATATATATATACATATATATATAAACATTTTCAAAAATGGTGCCAAAGTGTTTAGGAGGTTATGAAACGTCGAGAAATTTTGGTCCGATCCCTAGGTCCCGCCATCCGACCGACGCCAATAGTGTATGTTGCCATATGGCAAATACACTAAAAACAATTTGTCTTTTTGTTCTAATTCTAACCTTGCGAAATCTGTTACTATAGCTCGTGTGTTATATGTGTACACATGTGGTAAATCTAACGTACACTTTTCAGAATAAATTTCACTGAGTTATCTACTGTACTCTAATATACCAAACACACCTTATATGTCCTTTGTTACTCGTAAAAATGTAAGTTTTAAGTACTGAAATATTTTTTTTTAAATCGGTTGTGTAATTTTTTAAATAACTCACTGCCAACGAACAAACAAACACACAACCTTTAAATCTCTATAATATATAGAAATTCGGCGTCTGTGGTTTAATCCAAATGTTGGTTCAAGTCAATATGTATAATAAATGTCATTAATAAATGTCGTTTTTAACTTAAATCTTTCACATGCAAAAGCGAATGCGATATACAAATATCATAAATAGGTTTAGATACATATTTTATTCCATAAAAATCTTTTTATAAATTGTTATGATAAATTCAACCACACCGATGTTTTTATGAATGCCAGTATATTTCATAGCCGACTGTGATCACAAAACACATAAATCATCAGTTCACTGAAAAACAGAGCTTGTAGCATATACAGTACACAACATCTATTGCTTAACCATTGCAAGAATAAGTTGTTTATGAACCAGTATTGACTACCAATGTATCGTTGTCGACGTTTCCAATTGGCAATAGTTCCAGGCTGGGAGTATTCCCGAAAAGTTGCCAAGACTCGTAAATTTCCAAAATTCGGAAACACTGAAAACAACAATATTGTCAGAAAGCTGAAAATATTGCCAAAAAATTGAAAATATTTCTGATTTGCTTTAGTAGAACGGAATATAAAGCAAAAATTTATTTATTTGCCAAATTCATTAAGGGGGTATTCTTATGTGACCGATCGATTTTTTTTTTTATATTTCAATAGTAAAACCTATCGAAAATATGCTGTGAAAAATAGAGACCGAAATTCCCAGTTTTAAATAAATTACAACTCATATAGTGGCCGACGCGCCGTAAGCGACTTGGCTCTTGAAACTTTAAACGCATTTTTCTGGAAACATTATTTTCTAAAACTGTCATGGTCCTAAAAAAAAGTATTCAACCGATTGCTTTGAAATTTATATACGTTCTTCTACTCATTAATGGTTATCGTCCGTACTAAAATTGCTTACTTTCGAAAATATTTTCTTATTTTTTTAAACGATTTTTAACATAAAAATTAACAAAAAACACAAACTTTTTTTCTACAGTCCGCCATTTTTTTTTTAATGAAATTGATTAATTTTAGTAGGGACGATAGCGACATCCCTACTGAACAATGATCCATTCGATTTTTTTATTTCAGACAACATGAACAGCCGCTATTACCATGACCAGTGACTTGCTTTTTTTTAGTGTCTAATTTAATTTAAAAAAAAATATATATAAAAAATGTAAAATAAGAGAAAAACATTTTTTTTATACAGTTTAAGATACAAACAAAAACATATAAGAAAATTAAAATGATTGAATGTTATTGTCGTCTAAAAAAAATTCCCTAAAAAGAGGTAAAATTTATGCGTTCACATAAGAATACCCCCTTAAAGATGAACGTTTCAACTACCAACAATAATTAAGAAGTTTCCCAATTTTTTTACTGTTAACCATAATACTAAAAGTTACAAAGTTATGCTATTTCAAAGTTTTCTCGGAGCTATGCCATTTTCAGTGCGGGTGACGTCACCTGGCACAAGTGTTATACTAATAGTAACTATTTATATGAAAATTAACCATTGAATAGATATAAAAATTAATGTAATGTAAATTTTGAAGATTGACATATCCGTTGAAACAACTGAGTACTAGTCATTGATTAAAGGTTCGATGAGACAGCTTTTGGAATTGTAAAAATTTCATTGAGCAAATTGAGCAAACTTCTAACGCCCATGGTTTTGAAATTCTGTAAAACATACGTATTTCAAGTTATAAAAGGATGGAACGTGGAAGAATAGAATAACACAGTGGTTACTGGAGCGAGAAAAATGCACGGCAGTTAGTGATAAACAGATAAGATAAATGAAATTATCATAATTCATATTTTAAACCATTTTAATATTTTTGCCAAAAAAAATTATATATTTCTTCCAAAACTTTTTCGCTTTAAAAACTTCGTAATATCATAGACGAGTATGAGTAGTTTAGCAATTTTTAGTATTAAACTGAAAATTCAAATATTTTTCGTAGTTTATCATTCTTCAAAATTACGTATTTTATTTAATAGCGTTTTGGATTTTAAATCTTCATGAAATGAGCTATTTAAATTGTTGATTATAGACGCTCTACAGGTTTATAAGGATTTACTTGTTGAGTCGAGATGAGTATTAATCCAACTACCAAAATTATTTCGAAAAATTTAAATTCATTTGTAGATAGGTATGCATTAGAATATTGGCTAATCAGAAAGAAATGTGTCAATGAGGATTCGTTTTTCGTTTTCGTTACACTGTTGTACGAAATTACTCTCATCGCAGCTAAAGAAGTTTCTCTTCGAAAATAACAAAAAAAAAGAGAAAAACTTAGAAACTTAGAAAACGAAAATTTGGACAGAAGTCCCGTTTCAAGTTTATCGATGCTGGGAATTTACGTGTGAGTGGTGTAATTTAATAGTAGTTCTTTTATTTGATACACCTTCTGTTGATGGCGCACTATAGTCCCACTGCACTGAATGGAATACGTCGTGTGATATTAAAAAACGTGCGTGTGAATAATTTCATACCATAAGTCATAAAATAAGCAGAAGATGATCCGTCCCTCGGGCACTGTTTGTTGGAACGGGACGATATCGGGGGATGGAGGCAACGGAACAAGACCGGGGAATAACTACCCATCATCAGTTGCAACACACTCGCTAACCAAAACTTTTAGATGACAATACTATATTCTTATTAACGATTACATTTAACTTCTTGGTCCCGCCATAAATATCCGCATAGGTCGAATATAGGCATCTAGTACAGATAAAGTTTTCCTCTTTCAAAAAACCGTATACTGGGGCCAAATTTTTGGGTCCAACACAAATTTTGCGCCGGTGACCGGAATCCAGATTTAGTTCCGTCAAAAAGGACAGATGGTCCTTATTGCGCAACCAGTTGTAAATCCGATTTTTAACAGAGATGGAGACGTCTTCTTTCTAGATTCAGTTCCGGCACAATTTTTTATCTTTTTATAGCTGTTCAAGTCAACAGAAAACACTGTGAAGTGTGCATATTATGCTAAATGTAAAGCAATTGCACCTCCCTTTACTCACATAAGTCATAGCTCGTAGGTATAAAAATCATTCGAATGCTTTTTAATAACCTGTCGAGAATGCTCAAGATATTATAGTAATCGAATAAAAATCATTCGAATGATTTTTAATATCCTCTCGAGACATCGAATAGTTCGACAATTTTCACTCGAAATATCCCATCTTTAGTTGTAAGATGTTAGAAAAACACAGGTCAGGATAATAAAAACGTGCCATTAAAAAGGGTGATTTTTTTTTCAATATGTCTAGAGTTACGTTCGGGGAGTGTAACAGTAGGTAAACTAGAATGTTCGCGAGCGTGTGAGTAGATGGAGGCAGTCTCGGAAATGAGTGTGTTGTGCGAGACCCAAATGGCCAAGCCGATGAATCATAGCTGCGAAAAGGACGCGATTTATCTTTATTAAATTAAATGTGTCGGCTTAAAACTGAAATCTCCGGTATTTCTTCTTCTTTTAGCACCGCCAACCGACTGTCTGTCCGTCTATCTGTTATCTGTTTGTAAAACATTGACTAAGCTGACTCTTTGCGTGTTCTCGTTCCAATAATATGCTATTGAAAATTGATTTGTGCCGATTTATATAAAGTGTCGTCAACAGAACCGAAATCAATACAAATAAAAATCGCTGTGTCAAATGTTGCTACTAATATTTTTGGAGCGTATATTACTTTGTAAATGAAATACTTAATCAATTTATGGTATATCTAAGCACTAAAACAAATTGGGTTTCATTTTTTATCGGAATGAACACGTTCTAATAATTGTTTTCTCTTTTGAATGATGTATCTAAATTTTGTTATTTTTAAAATGTGCCCAAAAGATTTTTTTAAATAATAAACTATTATGGACATATTTACGCAATGAAGCTACAGTTTTTGGGGTTAATTTATTTTTATAATAATACAGAAACTGCTAAGTAACAAAGCAAAAAACAAATCTAAGGAAGACATATTAAGTGAAACATACCGATAATATACTAGATTTCGGATTCGCCTAGATAAATTTATTTTGGCAGCGCAATTATTAAGGAAAATAATAGTTTAAGCAGCGTACCCCAATTTAGCTCCAAATTCGTATACGAGAATTCCAATGTGGTTTGCATACAAATAAATATTTACAGAAATTAGTTTCACGGGTAATTGGAATAAAAAATCAATTTAAACACTTATTGATTGCAACGTTTCGTCTTTATTAAATCAAGACTTTTTCAAGCTCTCAGCATCAATTTAAACACTTATTGATTGAAAAAGTCTTGATTTAATAAAGACGAAACGTTGCAATCAATAAGTGTTTAAATTGATTTTTTATTCCAATTACCCGTGAAACTAATTTCTATTATTACATATTTTGGAATTGAACTTTAAAGATGAATAAATATTTACTTTTACTTTAAAGAGTTCAGCTTGATGTAACGGCTAGCGTGCTGGTCTTTGAAGCATGCTGTCGTGAGGTCGAATTCCACTTCCACTTATGACATTAAATATAATTTAAAGTAATTAAAAATATAAGATGTTAATGATTGTCATCGAGCACATATTATCTACAATAAGGCTACATTTCGAGTCATACCTAATGTGACAAAGAGTTCATTTAAAAAGAAGTGTCCCTTATGCAGAGGTGTCCATAAAAACGAATGTTTAACGTAGATTTCCTATTTTATATACTATTCTAGTGTTTTGATTGATCTTAGTTGTTAAACGAAGACAAATTTTGGATTTTTGAAATTATCTACCGAACATTTTAGTTGAACAAAAGTAAACTGCTTTTATATTATTATCATATTCATGAAAAATGTATTTCAAAGAAAAATTTAATGGTATTTTTGAATTCTTAATGAACAATTCGAATAAGAGAAGAGAATGTAAGCTAACGACACTTCGATGACTCAAGCTATTGTTGATGAATATTTAAACATCAATTAAATAAAGATAATAAATTCTGTTTGTTCGTTCAGAATTTGAGATAGGTATATTTATGTATATGAAAGACTAAAAAGCAAATGTCAATTTCTGTTACAAATATTTCTCTACAGACAAAACATAATGTAAACATTTTCATAACATCTAAAAATACGTTTCAAACCATTGTTTTATTTAAATGTTAATAATAACGTAAAATGTTATCAATTTCTTATTATTTGATGAGGCCACCACTAAATTAAAATTCATGTTTTTGATAAAGCCCAGCTATTTTGACAAGGTTAAGATACTAACGAAGAGCTAGTGATGAAATTACCTTAAAGTAAATACGTATTTACAGGTTAAGATACGTGATAAGTGATTGGTAAGGTAGTGAAAACTTGGATTTAAGGTAGTTGCCGTCAAAAAATTCTTAATTTATGTATACTTATTAAGGACATGATAATACAATTACCCTGAAAATTTGAAGTCGATCGACCGTATATAATCCGAGATAAATTCAATTAAAAATTTGATAATTAACATTGATTGTATACGATCTCTGTAGTTCTGAACCAATTTCTTATTTATAAAAAAAGAACTAACTGTCAGAAACTTTCCAAAAACTGACAGTCTTTCATTGCATTTGTTATGAGTTTAAAAAAAAAAATAAGAAAACATTTTTGACCGTCTAATTATTTATAAATAACGGTTTAAAGTTCAACAATTTATAGAAAAGTATACATGCATATGAATACTGTATGGGTTACGTTTCTACGGGTACAGTCTTGCGTACAAATTATGGATCACTTAGCTACAAGCTAGTATACTTTTGTGGCGGTATAATCTATATCTTTTTGACAATATTGTACCACGACAACTACCTTAAATAAATCAATTACTTTTTACAAAATTGAAAATTATCAAATTTGTGGAATTTAGTGTTTGATTTATTTCAAGTTCACGTTTCCACTACCTTACCAATCATTCGTTCATTATCGTGGACGACATAAATATTATTCTAATTTAATATACGTGTTAAGGATTAGTTAGAAGAAAATCACAAAATTACCTATTTATTTCAAAAGATTGCTCTTAACATCTGTTATGTCATACTGATTCGATCAGTTTAGAGTGAGTATAGTAAGAGTATGGCCAACGCATTCGAGCACCGCCATATTGAGTCACGAAATTCTTATGAAATTAACTTGGGTATAACTATTTTTATGAGAGGAATTCAGCTCTGGTTCCCAAAGCGTTAATAGAACGCACACCGTTGTGAGACATAAATATGTGAAATATAATATTTTATTATAATAATATATTTCTATTAAATTTTCTATGTTAATTTATGTACTTTAAATTTAAGACGATACATGTAAGGAAAAAACGAAATTGTTTTATCTTTTGTAAGTATATTATGTACGCTCATAGCTCTTACCTTATATAAATATTTTCCTTTGTATAAAAAATATTCTCCTATGTGTACAAAAAGCATATAAAATATGTATGTAAAATACAAAGCTACATGTATCACAGGAGAATTTTTATCTAGAAGCAATTTTTCTCCTTGAATGCGTTAGTTTAATACAGTGAAACATATCTACAACCAGATTTTTCTTTAAAAGTAATAACTATTTCTCATATCTGTTCTACGATTAAATGATCCCACCATGGCACAGTAAGACACGTGGTAACGTGGCCAAAACTGGTAATTTCCAAATTCAAATTTTGCCCGCATATAATAACATAGACACTTTCTAGAATTAAGAGTTTGGATAAATCTTCATTTTAGTACCGTACATTGAACGAATTGTTTAAACTCAATAATTTATTCAAGTTTCTGTGTTATTTGTACATGTAAAGTCAACACCACTGATGTCAGTTATATATCTCTTCTGTAATCTATAAATAGTATGAAACAAAGTCACTATCCGCGTACCTTTATCTCAAAAATAACCCTTATGGGAGTTAACAGGGTAATGGAAACCTTCATATAAAAGGATTTAACCAGGTACAATATTGTAGCGCGCCCCCAATTGCTACGCCACTGGAAATGACACAGGCTTCTCGAACAAACTGACAGAAGTTTTGGAATGTACGAGAACGACTGTATGCGCATATAAATACAGTGCAGTGAGCGAGTCAGTCAGTTGCTTGCTTGCTACAGTCAGAGCACAGTCATTCAACAGAAAACATAAATAATCAATTAAAAAATTTCGATGTGTTGTATATAGTCGTGTATGTATATAATTACTGTTCTATAGTTATTGTTGTGTTATTATAAGAATCCGTTTATTTTTCATTGATAGTTCATTTTTCATTATTACTAGAAAAGTACGTTTTAGTTTATCTGTTTTGTATTTATTTCGTTTATTGAAAATAAATCAGTTTTAATCCACAACAAAGAACAGATTTGTTACAATATATATACTATACCACGCGTACGAAGTCGCTGGCAAACTGTTAGTCTATAATAAAGACTACTAAATTGCGCTCTCAACTGTAAAACTGTATGTACGAAATAAACGTTTAGTTAACCAAAAAATACGACTTGACTGTTTTTTACAAGCTTTTGTACCTCTGTATACTTTCGTTTGACCAGTGAAGCTGAGCGGTTGGTGCAAGTTCAATTGCTAAGCCGTTTAGTGTAAGAATTACGAGCCGCGTTAAATTAGCCACTGGTGAATAGTTATCGGTCTGCCACTGCATTCATTCTACAGTACGGTATATAGGTACCGACTACGCCGACCCATACATCGTTGCTAACAAAAAGCCAACCGGAACCATTTTTCACCGGGTTATAATCTGACGTAAGTTTATTACAAGAGTCCGCGCGCATTGTTTGGAATGGGATATTACCGATGTTATTACTTTTTCTACATTACATATTATATCCACCGACATATATTTTCATCTTCAAGTTTTGCAGATATAATAAAATATTGTAATATAAAAGATTCATACACTGTAACTCTAATTTTCAGATTAATATGTTTCGCGAAAAAACATTTATAATGTCAACTTGAAGATGGCGAAACAAGCCAAATAGATTCATGGCGGAACGCTTAACTGTCAAATATATTACATTATGAAGTGAAACCAGCTATTTTATTGGAGGTACGTGCAAAAAATGTAGTATGTATAATGTATATTGAATCTTGTTCGTAGCGTTAAGTCTTTTTGAGACAACATTAACACTCTGCATTGTCGACCACAACATTGTTTAGTTTTCAGTTTTTATTAGCAACGCTTAAGAAACAATCAAATATAATACAATTTTCAATCTCGTTGTGATCAGACGTATTTAGACTTCGTCTTGATTAAATAAAATTTTATTGTGTTTTATTTATTTATTTTTTAATTTATATTAATAGATCTGATCAGTTATTATAATTGAAAAAAATAAATAAATAAAACACAATAAAATTTGATTTAATCAAGACGAAGTCTAAATACGTCTAATCACAACGAGATTGAAAATTGTATTATACTTGTTTGTTTCTTAAGCGTTGCTAATAGAAACTGAAAACAAAACACTGTTGTGGTCGACAATGCAGAGTGTTGATGTTGTCTCAAAAACACCAAATAGTAGTGACACTACGACTCGGGCGACAGCTAAAATTCGCTGTGCCTCGTTTTAACATAATGTCACTTGCTCGCATAATACGTCAATTTACAAACGAGATTATTTCAAGCTTTCTATCAGTGACCTTGTAAGATAAATTACCACCAAAATATTCCCTACCAGTTCAAACTTTGTTTGATTAAAAAGCAAAAAAACTATGCGGCACAGTAGATAAAATATTTGCCACGACTGCTTTTGTCACATCGAAGCATAATTGAACAAAAACAATCGTTTCACCTTTTACAAGTACAGCTTTATTTAGTCGTAGCGAATGTTATGCAAAAAATTCCTTTGCAATTTACATTTCTAATGTTTTTGTGGCTGTTCGGCAAAAACAGTTGACTTCTGTTTTCAAACGAAAATTAAGTTAAAGCTTAGTTAATTCTACTTGCAAATTGAATGTAATTTTACTGTTTTGATGTGTTTTTATCATTCGCGTCACTATCAAACAAACAACAGATGTTGAAGATTCTAGAAACACTGACTATAAGTATTTGAAGTCTAAAATGACGGAAAATTAACTTGTTAAATTAATTTGATTTTTTTTTTGTTCAAATTAAATTCAGTTAAAATGCAGGTTTTTAACAGGTAATTATACAAAACTGGCGCTGATGAAAAACCGGAGACATTTTTTAAAGTACTAAAGTACTAAAACATCGCTGAATACTCAAAAAGTAACCACAAAATATAGCACTTTTCCGCGACGCACGCCGCGCTAAGCATATTAGCATAATTAGAAGGTGATTTTAAGTTTTATTAAAATTATTCAGTTTCAGATTCCATCCTTCTGTTAGAGATTTATTATTGCTCGAAAATTAATTGATCAATTGAAACGATATTGTTTTTAAACTGTGTATATGTATTTGGCATAATTTTTTGCACCATTTCTATTTCTAAAAATTTCTTACGCGTTTTGGTCAAAATTTAACTGATAAGCGATCCATTTCTCTGTAAATCAATCATTTGTTCTACATGACAGGGAGTTTCACAACGACATTAGACCACTACATGCATAAAAACTGTAATTATATAATCAATCTAAGGTCATCGTCAAATCAATTTTTTTGATAATGGTTTTTGCAACCCAGCATATATGACTAAATAATTCAATTTGGCATTTGTTAGAGTATATATTATTTTCATACTGTTCAATGATGTGTTGCCAAGAAAGCTGTTCGTTTTTTTCAATTATATTTATATATATTATATAACTTATTTATAGCTTACAATAAAATAAATATATTTGAAACTTTTCCAACAATTCGACAAACAAAGAGACACGTGCTGATCATGTATGGATTTTCAACTCATGTATTTTCAACACTATATATTTTTAACCGATTTTACTCACGTATTTTCAAGTTCCTAACGAAAAGAAGCTACTTGCTAATGCTGTCCAATGTTTCTAGTGTCTACTTTTCACGCAAAGTGTCTCCTCCTACGCTGCTCTGCCAATGAAAAAAAAAACGTTTGGCAACGTTTAACCTCAAATTACTAAAGATTTTTCTGATTGGACTACAACTACACGGAGTAAGAATGAAGGAGAAGCTGAAAATACATACTTACTTATTTACTTACTTAATCTATTGTCACAAAGAAAATACAATTCATCTGACATTGTCAATATAATATTAAAATTTAAAATGTGAAATAAAAAACTGAATATACACAAAGTGAACATAAACGTTTCTTTATTTCGGATTTAAATTTAAAAAACCCGGGTCGCAGTGCCAAAACCCTGCCGACAATATAGTGTATTTGCTAATACAGGCAGTTTGGCTTTATTATGCGAACTTAAGTTGGTTTTTTGGCAAAATAAAAAATTTGACTCCTTAATACACCCCTTAAAATAACATTTTTTTTTCTTAATTGCAATATTATTATCAATCGAACCTCTATACCAAATTATATACAACTTTCAGTAAATAATTCACTATCTGCAAAGTAGTGTTTTCATAAAATTTTTAAGTCCGGTCCTGTCGGGCCGATTTTTTTTAAATTTTAGGGACATTTTTTAATTACTACTGGAAGGTTAAATGTCAATTTTGAAACGAAAGTTATTGCCTTCACACACATATATATATATATATATATATATATATATATATATATATATATACGCATATATATATATATACATATATATATAAACATTTTTAAAAATGGTGGCAAAGTGTTTAGGAGGTTATGAAACGTCGAGAAATTTTGGTCCGACCCCTAGGTCCCGCCATCCGACCGACGCCAATAGTGTATGTTGCCATATGGCAAATACACTAAAAAGGCATTGCAGTTACGTGCTCTGGTAATGTGTTGTACATTCGCAACGCCGTAAATTCAGGGCTATTATAAAATAAGAATAAGTTACACTTAGGTAGAATAAATTTATTATTATGACGGGTTTGATAATTATGTTTGGAACTAGCCAAAGAAAATTTAGTTTAATGTTTATGTATGTAGCATAATGAAAAATAAATGTATATTATAGAAGTCGACGAGTCTCGGCAGATTGAAAATATTTGGGTTGTACTTTATCTTGAAAATGAATAGAGTATAGTTACCGAGCTGGGTAGAGTAGTGGTACAGCACTAGACTCGCATTCGGGAGGTCCGGGTTCGATTCCCGGCGGGGGCAGATGTGGCTGGGACTTTTTCCTACTGCCATTCGCCGAGAAACGGTAATTCCTGTACCGGCCATCTTGATTGAGGTTTTCCATGGTTTCCCTCAATTAATTCCAGATAAATATCGACGTGGTTCCTTATTTGAGGCCATGGCCGATTACCTATCAAACTCCTAGTTCAAAAATTACCTACCTTATCCTAATTTCCTGTAATTCCTTCATTCGCCCATTGCTATTATATAAGTTGAAGTTTAAGAAATGTAGAAAAAAACGGGAAGTGGTATAATGAAAAATAGTAATGGTGCGAATGGCGTCTGTTATGACATAAAGTCGAGAAACGGACGTTAAACGCGTTATCATTATCATCATTATCAATAGAGTATAGTTCGTATAAATGGAGGAGTACAATTACTATATGTATGGAAATATACTTTCATTGTTTCTTGTTTATTCAAATGTGCGATAAAATTCGACTTGCGTAGAATTAAATAGGTAAACGAGGACAGAAAAAGCGAAACACAGAAACGGATATCCAACACGACTGTGGAAATTAGAGTTCCTGTGGATTTGCAGTTGTTGATTAGTTGGGTACGGAATTTCAAAACTAGTTTACTTGTCGGTACAGTTGTACCTACCTGTATACATATAAGCACGTACGCCACTGGCTAAAACAAGGTGTGAACCCAATCCGGCCGACGAATTTCCTGCCCTTTGACATAGTTTTTGCAAGCTTAAATTGCGAGCAAATGCAATCATTAATCTATGTACTGATATACAGAATTCTTTGTATGTATACATGTTTTTGGATGGATTAAAAAAATAGGATATATTTTATTTTTACAAAGCTGCAGAACGCTATATAATTGTTATAAACATTCATTGTTACAATGCTAAATTAGTAGTTGATAACTCATTCCGCCGCGAAAGTGGAAAGATTCGGGTTTAAGTCCCGACGGTGTTGGTGGATAAAAAATATTTTTTTTCTAATTTAGCATTGTAACAATGAATGTTTATAACGATTAATAAAATATTTAACGAATTTTGATAAAACTTTTTTTGAAATATTTCTTATGATTCCAGAAGTGCTACAGACTAGGTTTTATTTCACTTTTTTATCGCAAAGCTAATTAATTTAATTAACTATTTCTGTAAATGTTACCAGTTTATATAAGCTGTGAAGCAGCCATTAAGTCATTCGATTTCTGACTTCACATGACGTGTAGTGTACAAGTACTTCTAGCCGGAAACTTTTTTTGACTTCCACGAATACCGAGATAAAATCTGTGGAATGGTTTTAGACTGTATCTCATAGTGTTCTCATAACAAAGGAAGAAGAAGAAGATTGTAGACGCTAAACAGCTGAGGTCATCATCGTCTATGCTATCATAAGAGAGAGCTCTTATATCTGGGCAATTCCGGGTAAAAACGGCTATATTCCTTTCAAAAAAGTCCGCGACAGCCTAATATGTCTATCTTGTATCTACAAATCCGAGCTAAGCCGGACTGGGCTGTTAATAATTAATAAAATTGTTTGTTAAAAAAAACTAACACAAATGAAACAGCATGGTATTTGTCAATAGAAGACACTTAAGACATCTCCTGTTGAGCTCCTTAATATACAATACTTTTCTATTTACCAATAAATTCTACAAGATAGTTACAAACAAAAATATGAGATAGAATTTTTTTGGTATCAGTCGGTGACTAGAATACCTACATTTTTCGCTTCAGCTCCCAAACAGGTTCTTGTGATAGAAAAAAACAAACTATTGTATGTATTGATTTGTAAAAATGTTGCATAATTTGTAAATAAGTGTCATGCTCGTTTTCTTCCTTAACTTAATATAGTTATAGTTTCTTTCTTCTAGAAAATAACTGTTTTTCATGCCTGTATATAACGTTAGTGAAATTACTCTTTTTCGCACTAGTGAGTAAACTAGAACAAAGGTAATACGATTTTACCAATCCAATAGTTATAACTTTGTCAGTCCTCATAGATACCAATACGATCGAACTTGTCAAAAATATTACAAATATACTGGTTATGATGTGAAAATCAGCTACTTTATAGGATATACGTGCAAAAAAGTATGACTGTTAAAACTCGCTAATCGCTTGTTATTAACACACTGTCACAACTCGTCATAAAATAATACATTACAAACTAGATACATAAGCTACTACACTCATACCTCGCTATACGACCGCTCTTTATACGGCATTTCGCTCTAACGGCCCTATTCAATTAAGGCACGTTTTCGATTTACGGCCTAAAATGTTTCGCTATAACGGCAAAAAAAACTTTTTTTCGATGTCGATATATCTACATGTTGCCAATCTTGCAATTTAGAATAATTGATTCCTTATACGGCTTTTCGCTTTGCGGCCAAGTTTCGTGAAACGTATCTAGGCCGTAAAGCGAGGTATGGATGTATTATTAAAAATAGATGATAGGAACCGTTTTGTTCTTCTAGTGAAAATTTTTGCGCACATTTGAAGTAAAGGGTTATTTTTTGCCGATACTGTAAAAGCTACAAATATACCTTGAAGTCGCCATTGGAAACGATTCGTGCGGTCTCTGACTTCACGCTATTAAATAACAACTGCTGCACGAATTGTTTTGGCAGTGGTCTATAAACAATGGTCTACGAACTAGAAACTGACACGGAAATTCTTGAATACTAACTATAATTGCGATGAAACTGTCAGGTCAAAAATGTTACGTTCCATAAATATTTTACAATAGTTTTCTAGCCCGACTTCGAAACCAAAGACTCAAGAACAACAAATTTCTTGTTTCTAGCCAAGCCCCTGCGGAAACAGTGGCGCACGTCACGATGTGAATATATTTACACGAACCAACTTAGGAATTATTTAACGTCCCCATAATTTCGTTTATCATTACGTGAACAAAATATACACTGACAAACAGTGATGGAACTGCTATAGCGCGACCAGTTTTGTTTTACTTTACTGCACTAGTGCGTACTGAGTCACTTTACACGACTGTATATAAAACACCTATTTTATAGGAGGTAGTGCAAAAAAATTCGAAGTTTGTATTTCAAAGAACAAATTTTCAGACTGACTGTTCAAAATTTATTAAGTACGCAAGACTTTTCTTCAAATAAAGGGGAAAATAAAAAAAAACTTATTAATACCAGTCTAAATTGTTAATGACTATTAAAATTTATTTAGAGACAAAATTAGTTAACTTTGCAAAGGGTATTAACATCTTGCCAAAAAAATAAATGTAAATTAAAAAATAGCAGCCATATTCGGTCATCAAAACAATAGAAATAGAAAATGGTTTCACTTCAATCTCAATTTCGAAAAATGAGATTTTTTTTAGAAATAAATTTAATATAATACCATTTCATACGTTCTACTGGAAAGTCTTAATTGAAAAATTTTTGGAAGACCTTCATATAAATAAATGTTTAAGAAGACGGCTTGAATAATTAAATATTTTCATTAAAAATATAATAAATATTTTTTAAAACAATAAACTTTAATTTTTTTGTAAATATAATATCCTTTAAAATTTTTCACTAGAATTGATATAAAACCAAGACAAAACACCCGCAAGATTTTAATGTAACATAAATAAAATACAGGTGGTAAAAATGAATGATGAAAAAAATTCACTGCCTTCTACATATTTCATAAAAAAACTTAGCAGAATCAAAGCAAACATTTTTTTTACGCTAGAGAGACGACGTAACCTCTAGTCTGTTTATATACTGGTATAGGTGACCTATTTGAAATGCAATTAAGGGCTCCTTCACACAAGATAACCCGAATGCCTTTTTAACTGCCATCGAGGAATCTACAAATGCACTGTAAGTTCCAACATTTCAAAACTGAATTATGAATAGCAGAGTAGAGAATAAAAGTCGGAATAAGTCGATAATTAATTAAATTAAAATTAAAGTACCTACATATTTCAAGGGTTCTCACATTTCCATCATTATTTATTAGAAAGAGATCATAAAAAACAGAATATTATTTTTCTACTCGAACATATCAGAAGCTGTCTAATATACCTGTTTGGGTATTATTCTGCTTACAAAATAGCGTACCAGGCATAAAATATTTTTCTGTATAGCGGTGTTGAAATAACCCATTTAAAACAAATGTAGATGATCTAACTATTTCAGTAGTAATTTTCACAAGCCGCCCAATCCTACCCATTAGAACTATATGTAAAACAACAGCAGGTACGAATATAATTTCCGTAAACAACCGAATACAACCCAAGTTTGTTACGTTACAATCTAACTGTCAAAAATGTTTAAAATATACTGAATATAAAGTGAAACACGGTTATTTTATAGCAGGTGCACGGAAAAAATGTAGTAAATATCTCGGACTTTATACTATTTTAACTCGTGTAACTTAAAACATCTTAGATACATATAAACTACTCTTAAAATACAAAATTTACGAAATATAATAAAATCGATTTCTCCATTTAACTTTTTACTGAATTCCATGCATCAATTAATCATTTCATGACAGAATTGTAAACAAATATTTAACCTATAATATTTAAGCGAATGTTATTCAGTATTGTTCTATGAATTCTTTAATAGTTTATGTTATGTAAGCTGCGAATATTGATATTGTAAAGATTTTAAGTGGATGAAGTAGCATTCTATGTTGAGACAGGATGGGGTTGATTGCATTGCTGATTTTAATATTTGAAAACTTGTTTATTTACTGGTTTCATCATTTTATATCTTTCAGAATGTCGTGTGAAAAACTGTATTATTTTACCTGTCAAGAGATAGGACGCTCTGAACATTAAGTTTGTAGAAAAAAAAATAGGATTGCATATAGATGTAACAGGATGATGTTTAATATGTAAATTGTTTTAATTAAATCCAAATTTTTGGTTTGCCAATGTAATCAGTTACTCGAACAGGTCACGTGTAGTTTCGTGAAGCCATCTTTTGAATATTTATTGGACAGTAAATATTTTATAGGGACATTTTAAATGAGCGACCTTTTCGACTGTACTTTTTTTACAGTTGAACGTAGAAAATGTGAGCGTTATTCCGTGACAACTCCACACGCCTCATTAAAATTATTTCTTTTCTGGCACCGTTTGCTAAACGCTATTGACGCCGACTCATATTACTCTCTCGTTCTCTTTTTTCCTTTCTTTTATTCCGCTCATTCTTTCTAGTTAGTTTTTCTTTCGTACTTGTACAACGCTGGAAAACGTAATACCAACCAGTTCTATTGGAGATGCGGTTTTTTGTGTTTAACACAAAGACCTTGAAACATTCACGTTTTTTTCCACATAAATGAATTTATTATTTCAAAATTATACGTAAAAAAATAATTAGGTATCGTGTAACAAAAATAAAACCGAAAGATATAGATAGAACAAAAAAAAAAATAAAAAAAAACTCAAGTTTAAGCATTAAATGTCTTAACCCGAAAATTAAAAGTATAATTTGTATTACGTCGGAAATCTATTTCTTTTTTGTCATGTATGTTAATATTATGTTCTTTCACTACCCCCTATAAAATAGGCATGCATAATATGATCTACCCAATTCAACAGTGGTTTTCATAAACCACTTATCACCTACCATTAGAAATATACGCAAAACAACAGCAAGCGCGAATAGTAATTTTCGTAAACTACCTAATAGAAGCGGTTTCGCAATTGAACTGTCAAAACTGTTAATATTATACTAAATATGAAGTGAGAACCAGCAATTTTATAGAGGGGAGGAAATGAAAGCCCAAAAAGTAATGATTTAGTATTATTTTGTTTTGTTTCTTTTTAATCTTTAATATTTTCGCAATAAAAATCACTCCACTGCTGCACTGTTTGCAATTCAAGAAAAACAAATGCTCTATTTCACTTCGAGAAGTTTCTAAGAGTTCATATATATTCAGTGTTATTGTGTCTTTGTGTTATTGTTGTCTTTGCAGATGAAAATGTGATCAAAGTTTAAGATTGACGATCGGTACCATGCTGTACGCTGGTACCCGACACATTCCAGCATCGACTTCAAAGTTTCCAGAGCAGGATTGAATCCTGCAGAGGCTCTTAAACAATCGAAATGTCGGGACTCCTTGCAAATTTACTCCTAATATATATTTTTTTACGTGGAAAAATTGTGATTTGAGTGGCAACGCTGGCACTAAAGTGTCCCTTGAGGCCGATGTTCTACATTTTTTATTTTATTTTCCCACATTGATCATTACATATCAATTACCCCCGGGTTTAAATCGTACATTAGTTTTTTGGGTCCCGTACGTCAAAAGGAACCCTTATAGGATCACTTCGTCGCCCGTTTGTCTATCTATATGTCAAGATCCTTTTCCTCAGAAACGCGTGAAAATACCAAATTGAAATTACTATCAAATACTCAGGTCTGCAATCAAACTTTTAAGTCAACGCAATCAAAAGATACCGCCGTATATGCTGCATATTTTGACACTCGTAAGGGAATCAAAATCTATAGGGTACTTTCCGTTGACCCATAATCATGAAATTTGGCAAGAAGCAATATATTATAGCACAAGTAAAGAGAACCCCGTAAATTTGTAGTTAAATCACAAAAAAACATTTTTTTTTCTATTTAAACATCAAAATAGTGCATATTAGCGACATCGGACGGAATCTCTTAAAAGCTATTATGGTTCAGGCATTTCTACGCCTTAGTGTGTAATATTATGGCCGTTATAACAACAAATAATAAAAATAAAATAAAGTTAATAAATATTGTTCGATGGTACGGAACCCTTCGTGTGCGAGTCCGACTCGCACTTGGCCAGTTTTTTTTTAAAGAATATCCATTTGTATATATCCACATAGAACATATGCGAGATAATACCCTCGGTGGCCCCACCATTATTGGTACTAAGCCAGTAAATCGGAAATGTCGAAGCTGGGTCGAATAAATCGACATTACAAACCATCTATCAGCAGAGGCGGGATTCGAACCCAGGATAGTCCGATCCAAAATCTAACATTATCTAACAAACAATAAATCACGAACAGTTACAAAATAGATTAAATATTCGCCAAGCGCTGTATAAAAAAATGTTTAACGGAATTTTAAATTTGAGGTAATTAATATAATTTCGATAATTTTTGGTAAAGTAAATTTATAAGCCCGACTTCTATCAACACCGACACTAAAACCTTCATTATTTATTTATTTTTTACTCGGCGTACTGTTAATGTACATATTTTATGATATATACCGTTGAATTAGCTTGCGTGATTTTCCATTTATGAGTCCCAGTTCAATCAGATTACTGCTCTTAATCACGCACCTGAAACAGTATATTGCTTTTAAATTCTTTGTTATTATTTTCTTTTTTTTACTTTAAATACTTGGAGGCTAATCGGCATAAATGTGCTGCCATAAAAAGTTATATGTATGCGTCTTTATCACTGAACAGTTTAAGCTATTTATGCAAAATGGACTCGTTTAGTGAGAAAAAAATACAATGTTTTTATTATAATCTTGTACGGTTATAAATTATTGAGTTTAATACTACTTTATTTAGTTAAGGAGGCTCTAGCGTAACTAATGAGTCAAAATAGTGAGTGAATTCTTCTGGTTGCTTAATTCTTCTTATAGTTATAAAAAAGCATTGTTTTAATTTATAATATACAATTTTATAAAAGGATAGTTGTTATTTATTTAATAAAAAAAAGTAATGAAATGACTTCGTTATACTTGACTCATATGATGTAATATATATCATATGAACGAGATTAAAAAATTAAGTTTAACTGTAATTACTTAAATAATTAAAACGCTAATGGTATGCTGTTAAAATGTTATAATATCTTACAACTATTTAAGTTTATTACTTGCGATTTTTTATTCTTTAAAATTGGAAGGTTAATATTTGAAAAGATAATAAAAGACGCGACGGATACTTGCCGTGTATAAGAACTTAAAAAACGCCATTTTTAAAACTATTTTGCTAAGAAACGTGAATCGTTTTCAAATTTTGAGAATACGACACCAAAGTATTTATTTATATGTATACTAAGTTCCAAATGTTTAACTCGGAAAATTAGTTTTAGCTAAAATTCGCTCGAACCTCTGTAAGAGTCCAAAATAGACGTGTTTTACCTTCCCATATACGAAATATTATTTAGCGGAAATTCGATTTTGAGGTATAAAACCCCTGAATTCTCAAAAAGTCCAAGCGGCAGGTTCAAATATTCGAAGCCCATTCCTGACACGACGAAATTTTCAGGGAAGATATTATTTGTTATGATAAAGAGAATGCGCTAGGGTTGCCTTATGAAATTCGGGTTCAACGTCCATGATGAGCTCATTTCCAGTACAAAATATCACTTCATACAATTATAACAGTTTAAAATTACAAAGACCGCCTTGGTCCAACATAATAACCCTAGTTTTGAAGAAAATGTAATGTAGTTATTTGCAATAAGATTAAGTATCCTTGTTCAATCATGACGTTTATGTCACTGTAAATTATTCCTGTATTTAATTACTCCTAATAATTACATCGTCAATTATGTAATTAACTCTTGCAATATTAAAACTGCATTTGGCGTAAGCTGCGTTTATTTAAAGGCGGAGTCACAATGATTTCACATTTTGACAGCACGTATAAATCTCAATGAAAAAATAGACGGAAGGCTAGGCGAGTAGTAAGGAAGAAACAAGTAAAGCGTTAAAAAGCCGCACAGTTAAAAATTTTTATACTAATCGAATCTCAAGAGACAAAAAAATTCGAGTAAAAAATCCTTTCTGATCATATTTATGTTAATAGTAAAGGAAGATTTGGTTGAGGATCAATAAATAAATAAAGTTTTGCTGATGGCCAACGTTTCGAAAAAATTATTTTCATCTTCAGGGTCTTAAGCTCGCCAAATTGTGGTAAATTGTTCACCATTTGACCAGCTTAAGGCCCTGAAGATGAAAATAAATTTTTTGAAACGTTTGCCATCAGCAAAACTTTGGTAAAGCTTATTTATTTATTAATCCTCAACCAAATCTTCCTTTACTGTGACATTCTATTGGAACAACACCACCATATAGGAAGATATTTATGTTAATATGCGTCGATTAGCATATAACGTAGTTGGCATCATTTTTTATTCTCGAGATTGCGTCTTAGTAATAAATAACCACGTACGTACGTATATACGTACGTACGTACAGAGAGAGAGAGAGAGAGAGATTTTCAGAAATAGTTTAAAAATAGTGTAGTAATCTTGAAACAACAATTTGCTAAAAATCTTGATTTTGATTTTCGGTCCCATTATAATAATTTCCCAATGTACTGAGAAATTAACAATACTGAATTTCGATATACCTATTAATATTTGTATCGATATAAGGAAAAAAACTGTCCTGCCCTAGCCTATATCGATGTTTGGACAGTCAGTTTCCAATTTCAATTCAGTGCTCTTTAGTGATTTAATGTTTTAACATCCGAATCAAACATGGACTCACAGCTAGTGTTGTTTGAGCGGTTTATGTATTATGTCTAGTTTCCGAGTTAATTTAGCAAGTGTTAATACATGAGTTACCAAATAACGAATGCACCATCAAATACGCAAAGCAATTATCATATCATGTAATTTACCGTGAATTATGAACGTACGCGTTAGGTGTTTATCATTACCGTTACAGTTTACTACTCCGTGTATAATTTTCTCTATACTGGTTGTCCGTCTTACTAAATACATGATACACATCATGCTTTAAAAAAAAAATAAAGATCACGGACTACTCGCCATTATTATCTTTACTAGAGATAGAATGAGCCATTAAGGTCACTAAGGGGGGCATTCCACGTAAAGCGGACAGGTAAAAATTTTTGATTTTAGTAATATTTAATTATGTTATTCCTATATACGTCCTCGATCCAGATACAAAATATTTTTACAGTATAATATCTGGTTTACGAGCTAGATGACTTTAAAAATTTGACTAATCGGCAGATATGCGCTACTTCGGATCCCATTACCCACTTTTAAAAAGTTACAATAAAATAAATAAAGCAGTCTAATTTATATTTCATTTAATGAGTTTTTTAAATGCATTTTTGGATACCTATTACAAAAACAATTTTTTTTTGGAAAAAAAGTATATTTAAATTTTTGAAATTCGAATTTCATACTGTTCGACCATTTAATTTTTTTTAAATTTTTTAAAAATAGCTAATAGTGTATGGATAATCCTTGCCAAGTTTCATAATGGGCGTAGAAGTCATTTAGGAGCTAGACCAATTACACACGTTTTCAATGGCACACTATGACCGTACTTATTTCACAAAATTTTTCCATCACAAACATAAAGTGACTCTTCCTTTTTCGGAAAAGTTTTTTAAATCTTCAAAATATTTCCAAAATTTAAAGTAATCAACTGACAGTGGCACCCTTGCAACAACATTTTTTAGCCCCGTAGTGTGGCTTAAATTCAGAGCGTTCCGACAGCCTTAAGCGTTACTAATAGAAAATCAAAACAAAACAATGTTGTGGTCGACAATGCAGAGTATTAAGGCTATCGGAACGCTCTGAATTTTGTTTGTGCTGAGACCTAGCAGTAAGGGGCGAGGTAGGCAAAAGACATATTGTCGGTGTGACCTTCTTTAGCTCTGTCTCGCTCAAATCATCCGTACGTTTCAATTTTTGGCTGGTGCCAACTACGAGGCTAAAAAATGTTATTGCAAGGGTGCCGCTGTCAATTGATTACTCTAATTTTTTGAAATATTTTGACGATTTAAAAAACTTTTCCGAAAAAGGAAGAGTCACTTTAGGTTTGTGATGGAACAGTTTTGTGAAATAAGTACGAATAAGGTCATAGTGTGACATTGAAAACGTGTGTTTTTTTAGCACTATTAATGCCAACTTTTTCTAGTAAATCGTACATAAATTATAAAAGTAGTACATTAGAGACGTAGATTTGTCCTTTATCTTCCTTATAGAGAAAGAATTTTTGCAGAATGTTGACGAATGAGTCTACAATCAGTTGACAGTCGAAGCTCTATTTTTGGCTTAAATTCAGAGCGTTCCGACAGCCTTAAGCGTTGCTAATAGAAAATCAAAACAAAACAATGTTGTGGTCGAAAATGCAGAGTATCAATGTAGTCTCAAAAAGACCCAACATTACAAACACTTTGTATGTATCAATGTTGTACTTGCGTTATATCATACGAGGAAGTTATATCAACATCAAATTATGTGTCGTCGTTCATGCGCAACTGTTCAGAATTGATTTGGAGGATTTATAGTTAATTGTTATTCATCAATATTTTCGTAAGTATGATGTGCAATCAGTGAATGAGTGAGGACAACAAACACATCTAGTTTTTGAAGTTATACTTCTTCTGGCCCACTGAGAATAAAATTTTAGCAGGCAATGGAAGTTTCCCCCGCACAGCTAACGAAAATTCGACAGTACGAAGACTGAAATGACAGATGAACGAAATCAATGCATTTTCCGCCATGTGGAAACTATATATAACATATAGTAGACGACTATCACCTTTTTCATTACAACAAATAGTTGTTTTAAGTGTCATTTAGTGGAATTTATTATATCGTATTTTTTATTTTGGATCGCATATAAAAGTAAAAATCAAAATGAAATTTTGAAAGTGTTATAAAATATTTGAGACTATTTTTTTAAGCTTTTTGAAGAATTTATTTCAATAAATTAATTATTTGCATGTATATTAAAAATTAATTTTTAATCACGCTAAAGAAGTATAACTTCAACCGCACATTCATAAGTACACGCATTTACTTTTTTATAAGGATAAGTAATACCCTGTTCTATAATATTTGTTATAAGGATCTAACTTATGTCTTTTTGTCATTGAAATTTTCGTAACTAACCCGTTATTTCCACCATCAATGCTCCGTCTCTCACACCATGCAAAACTGATATTTTCATGTCTCCGCAAAAAAAAAACTTATTAGGGTTGATCAATAAGTACCCGTGTTTGACGACAAATGGCGTTGACGAGTGAAAATGACTTTACCATCGTGTACTGCAGACTTTTAAACGACCTCGTGCTAAGTTGTAGATAAATTCATAGATTAGGTTATTTTTGACAGCTAGTTGTATCAATCGTGTTTTGTATTTTTCGACAAAATGGAAAAAGAGCAATATCTCACCGTGATCATAGATGGGGAAGGGTCCCCATAGACAGCATCCAACTTCAGTTTTATTTCTTTGCATGTTTTCTAAAAGAACGAATTACGGATCGATATTGCTCTTGTTCCATTTTGTCGAAAAATACAAAATACGATTGATACAACTGACTGTCAAAAATAACCTAACCTATGAATTTATCTACAACTCAGCACAAGCTCGTTTAAAAGTCTGCAGTACACGGTGGTAAAGTCAATTCTAGTCGTCAATGCCATCTGTCGTCAAACACGGGTTCTTATTGATCAACTTTAGTTTTCTTTGTCTCTATGAATTTTTCAAAAACTTATTGTAATTCTCTCAAAAAGTATTGCGAACGTTGATAAATGTTTAATCATTAGTTCAAGGGGATTAAAATATCAGTTACATTACACTAAATATATTGTAGTCGGCAATACAGCAAGTTAATGGAAACATTTGAGCTTTAGATTTGTAAGTGAATTGTTTACCTGCAGCCATTTGGTTTAGAGATTAAACATTTCCTGTTCCTGTTATCTATATACTTCATGCATAACATTGATGCTATCTGATATCCATTAGTGAATTCACTTTGCGTTTAAACTGACTGACTCGAACTATTCCGTCAGCTAATTGCCAATGTTTACATAAGTCAGAATCAGAATTAATTGATCACAGATGCAATGTACATATAGTAGATCTGTATTCTGAATGCAATTCCACTGATCACTAATGCACTCTGGCTAGATTAATTTGTATATATCAATATTTGCTCTGTCAGTTTCAACTTAATGACACTTTCATAGTTTTAGGGTAAAAATTCATTATAGCTATTTTACAGCTACGTGCGTCATCGGTCAATATTTCGTAGGTTGTCCTTATTTTTAATTGCGCGAGTGGACAGTGGCCAGCTACCTATAAGTAAATGATTATACCTGAAATTTTGCCCAGTGAGTCAGTCATGAGATGGGGACTCTCTAAGCCCGGCGAGGCCGACCCAGGATTTGCTCGGGTGCGATAGGTATGAAAAAGCTGCCGTTTGAAAAATTTAAAATATACAATTATTATTATATAAAAATAACAATGGCAGACGATTATCGCGTTTCTAAGGTCATGGCTGACATTTTTGAAATTGGCAACAATTATAAAGTTTCGAAAGTATTTTATTAAATCTGATGTTGTTCATTAGAATATTTTAGAAGCCTATATTTATCACGGCAGACGTTTTTTCTTCGAGTATAATATCCCGGCAGAGAACAAAAGCTTACTTACTGCCCAAGCATACGTATGTATAGAATGTTCAAAAAGTCCGTAAACGCTGAAATATCTCAAAGGAATGGTGTTTTCATGGAAAAATAGTGCGTTATTAGTGTATTTGCCATAAGGCAACATACACTATTGGCGTTGGTCGGATGGCGGGACCTAGGGGTCGGACCAAAATTTCTCGACGTTTCATAACCTCCTAAACACTTTGGCACCATTTTTAAAAATGTTTATATATATATATATATATATATGTGTGTACGCGCGATAACTTTCGAAAGAGTTAATTGATTTCAACGAAATTTGGGCCACGTGTTGAAACCCATCACCGCAAGAAGTCTATTTAAAATGGGCCTAATCGGGCTATTTTAAGGGTAGTTTTTAGGGGTTGAAAACTGTTTTTGGGCCCCAAAATACCGA
Organism: Venustoraphidia nigricollis; assembly: GCA_034508555.1. Classification (NCBI taxonomy): domain Eukaryota; kingdom Metazoa; phylum Arthropoda; class Insecta; order Raphidioptera; family Raphidiidae; genus Venustoraphidia; species Venustoraphidia nigricollis. The sequence goes on from JAVRKA010000013.1 coordinate 905,684, forward strand.
AAAAATTCTCCGAATCGTTTCAAAATTGAAATTTAATTCTCTGGTAGTGATTAAAAAGTGTTCCCACAATTTTAATAAAATCGGCCCGACAGGACCGGATTTACAAATTTTATGAAAACACTATAGTTTGCAGATAGTGACTTATTTATTGAAGGGTGTATTTAATTCGGTGTAGACGTTAGATTGATAATAATATTACAATTAAGAAAAAAATGTTATTTTAAGGGGTGTATTAAGGGGTTAAATTTTTTATTTTGCCCAAAAACAAACTTAATTTCACATAATAAAAGTATAAAACCACACGGCCCTATACAAGCAAATACACTATATTGTCGGCAGGGTTTTGGCACTGCGACCCGGGTTTTTTATTTCAAGCACTGGTACTTGATCAACTATTTAATAACAATATTGTGCACCTCGTCGAAAATATATTTTCTACGCCCTAAATAAACAATATATATATTTTGCCTTATCTATTGTGTTGTAGGACTCTCTGACCAGATTGTATTTATGCTTGGAGGTAAGTGATCCATATTCATGCTATGTACTGGAACAATATCGATGCCTACCTGGCAACGTTATAATAGAGTTCGACATGGAAACACGTTGTAATATTCAGATTATTGGAATTTATGTACGGAGGCGGAGGTTCACCAGACTTCAGCCACACTAACGAACTTCTAATTCAATCAATCGATACTATCCACAGTTTGATAACTTAATTAATGTAACTATATATTAAAACGCCAAGCTCAGTCATAATGTTATACTACTTTGCAAAGTGCCTCAGAAGATTTTCAAAGCAAATTTTTCATTAAATTACAACAAAAAATTCTCTAGCGTTTCTTTTTTTTGCATTATAAGTTAATTACCAAACCAGTAAATAGGAATCCTAAAAAGCTGATGGAGCATTAGGGGAGCACAATAGACCTTAGAGGTCGCAGTGCCTACCGATTTGGCCCCTATTATTAATTCTAATTCTAATTCTAAACCAGTAAATAAATAATAAAAAAGTATGCGGTAATTTTAAAATAAGTGTAAACATTTAGATTCGAATAACCTCAAACATTTTTGATAGTTGACCAAATATAGCTGACAATGGAGCTTAGCGTAACATTTTACTTAGTTAAATTTAGTAGTTGTAGGGATGAAGAAGAGATGTTTACAATCAAAAAGTTAAAACTTTCTTTAAGAAGAAATGACGACTTCCGTATATTCCGTCTCTAAAGGCGGGACTTCACCAAACTGCTGGCATTGAATTCGGCGGTTTTGACTATGTCGTAGCGACTTTGGCACAGAGCTAAATTTGACCACACCAAACTGGCTTGCGCAGTTGATTGTACATTTTACTGTCATTTTTTTAATTTTAACTAATTGTATTATTATTGTAATTGTATTGTAGCTTGCCTCAAGAAGCTAAAAAAAATAAACGATGCGTTGCAAAATTTGAAAATTTGACATCTACTTATTTTTATACCTACTAAAATATTTATTTTCATTTTATACAAGTGTTTTATCTATGTGATCATTATGTTATTTGAAAACTTAATACCAGATAATTAATTAAAGAAATGAACATATTATGGCTACAATATGTCCTAGTGATAGACCTTTCTGTATTGCCACATCTGTATACGATACTGTCTAAATACCCTGAATTTGACCTAAATCTAAGAACATGTACAAAGACCATGTATTTGACGATGACCAGTCTATTGAGTTGTTGAACATAAATGTACAACCAGATACGCAAATGCTAAATACCTATGCTTATGTGAGTTCTGCCACAGAAGAGGATTGCAGAAGCGATACTTACTACCGGTGTTTTTAGGCCTACCACACAAGACGGATAGTCGCTAATAGACAATATTCATCACTGATTCTTATGGAGCACTACACATGACCAAATAAACTGTTGTCCGGACAAAAATGTCGGCGCATGTTCTATTTTTTCTAAGCCCATATTGTTATTCATACATTACCAAAATCTAAATTCGCAAATTTTTTTTGTCTCTCTTGGTATTTTGTTTGTTAGTACAGGCTATAATCTCTAAAAGGGCTGAATCGATTTTGACGATAATTTCATTTACAGATAGAACACTTTTCGAAGATCATTTTAGACAACTATTTATCCCGGCAATATTTGGGGTTACTGTGTAAAAATAGAAAAAATGTAAAAATTGTGTTTGTCCGGGCTAATCATCGAAACGGCTGAACCGATTGTAATGGCACTTCACAGACAGGTAAAAGACTATATCAAGAGTGATCTAAGTTACATTATATGCCAAAAACAAGCTTTAAGGGGATGAAGGGCATTCATATAGGATAGGCTATATTTCTGACTTTTGCTTAAGCTAAAAACACGAGACTCGAGAAAAAAGATTCTTCCCAGAAAATAAAGAGATACATAGAAAACAGTATCACGGGTAATTGGAATAATGAAAATAAATCATTTTAAGCACTCATTGATTGCAACGTTTCGTATTTTCTTTAATTAAGACTTTTTCAAGTTCTCAATATGAAAAAGTCTTAATTAAAGAAAAGACGAAACGTTGCAATCAATCAGTGTTTAAATTGATTTATTTTCATTATTCCATTTACCCGTGATACTGTTTTCTATTATAACATATATCTGGATTTGAACTTCAAAGATGAAAGAGAAACATGTTCGACTGTTTTCTGAATACATCTACCTGAACGGGGTGGGGGTGGGTTTTACAGTCAAAGCCCTCTATGTGCACGCTCTCTAAATGCACACGCTCTCTTACCGCACACGAACTCGCCCTCTAAGTGCACGTTCCCCAGCCCCCACTTCGAATAATCTGCGACCAATCACGTGCGACCGTAAGCGCGCTTTTTTCAAACTTTCCATTTCCATCATATTCATAGAGTTTTAGAGATATTGTTTATAGCATCTGATTGAATAAAGATAGCTATAGGAGTTAGAAGAGTGGGGATAAAAAAGATCGTAGGGGAAGTGTGCACTTAAAGGATGGGCTCGGTTCCGAGCTGTGCACTGCATGTACAATCTATACCACGTCGACAAAGTTGAGGGTATACCGCTAGTCATTGTCTAAGGTCATTATCAAATAAAATTGCTGACAATGCTTACTGCAACCCAATATAAGTTTGCTCTTACTGACAAAACTGTCTATCGGCGATAGGCTGCCGTATACCGCAATCATATTTGTTATCGATTCAACAGTTCAGTCAATCATGTGCGGTTCTACCACAAGAATCAATGATCAATATTTTTACCGATTTTGAAACTATAGGATTCGTTTTTTCGGCGCACGGTTAAAAATTAATTTAAGGCGTAATCATCTTTACTGTAACATGTAGTGTATTCCCAAGCATAAAATGCTGACATGAAAGATAGGTTATCATTTTTTGAATACCGTCCTATAAAATAGATGATTTTCATGCCTGTATAGCGATAAAAAATGACTTTGTCGCACTAATAAGTGAAGTAAAATAAATAAATGCTATTTAATCAATTCAACAGTAATTTCACAGTTTTCACTGATACCGAAAATTCACTGATGACTAAATAGGTCGGTATAATATAGGGACGTATCTGTTACACATAATAATATGTACCTATGCAGTTTAGTTTGAAAACGAACAATGGCCGCGTACTGTTTGTTGTATTACACATGTCACTGACGACAAATGACGTTACGTTAGATTGATTAATTAGTCATTTGTTTAGTTAGGATATTGAAACATATTAACGTCGATGTGAAATGAATCAATGGTGTTTATTTCTATTGTTGTGGAATGATTAGCACTGACGCATTTGTCGATGTCGTCCGTAACAATAAATGATGACTCTAAAATAAAGTGAAAATGACACAAATACTTATTTGTTTTGATGACAGATAATGCAGGTTATATATTTATAGTAGAAAATAAAGACTTTCTGCTTCTATGTGTGGCTGAATTAATTTGAATATAGTAATAACTCATCTTTAAAATTCAATTCCAGATATATGTTATAATAGAAAACAGTATCACGGGTAATTGGAATATGAAAATAAATCAATTTAAACACTCATTGATTGCAACGTTTCGTCTTTTCTTTAATTAAGACTTTTTCAAGCTCTAAAAAAAATTTTTTTTACAAAAATTAACATTCATACCTATAATATAAAATATTAAACATTATATGGATTAAATAATTTACTAAAAAGAAACAATGGTGTAACTAACCTCAATATGCTTAATTGATAGTAAAACTGTGATATAATATGCAATTTGTTTAATATTTTATATTATATGAATGTTAATTTTCGTAAAAAAATTTTTTTTAGAGCTTGAAAAAGTCTTAATTAAAGAAAAGACGAAACGTTGCAATCAATGAGTGTTTAAATTGATTTATTTTCATATTCCAATTACCCGTGATACTGTTTTTTATTATAGTAATAACATTCAATGCTTTTTATTTGATGGTTTGCTGATTTAGATAGTAGTCGAATATCAAAATGTAATACATATTCAGTGTTAAAATACCAATTACTTTGAAAAATCGTTTTCACACAGTGCTTTCACAATATACAGCGGCATTCCAACAGAGCATAAAGTACTTAAGTCAAGAACGTTTAAACAGAAAATGAAAAAACCCGGGTCGCAGTGCCAAAACCCTGCCGACAATATAGTGTATTTGCTGATACAGGCAGTGTGGCTTTATTATGCGAACTTAAGTTGGTTTTTGGGCAAAATAAAAAATTTTACTCCTTAATACAGCCCTTAAAATAACATTTTTTTTCTTAATTGCAATATTATTATCAATGGAACCTCTATACCAAATTATAAGCAACTTTCTGTAAATAATTCACTATCTGCAAACTAGTGTTTTCATAAAATTTGTAAGTCCGGTCCTGTCGGGCCGATTTTATTAAAATTTTAGGGACACTTTTTAATTACTACCAGAGGGTTAAATTTCAATTTTTGAAACGATTCGGAGAATTTTTTCGGTAATTTGGGCCCCAAAAACATTTTTCAACCCCTAAAAACTACCCTTAAAATGGCCCGATGGGGCCCATTTTAAATAGGCTTCGTGCGGTGATGGATTCCAGCATGTGTGCCAAATTTCGTTAAAATAAATTAACTTCTTCGAAAGTTATAGCCCGCACACATATATACCTATATATATATATATATATATTTATATATATATATATATATATATATACATATATATATAAACATTTTTAAAAATGGTGGCAAAGTGTTTAGGAGGTTATGAAACGTCGTGAAATTTTGGTCCGACCCCTAGGTCCCGCCATCCGACCGACGCCAATAGTGTATGTTGCCATATGGCAAATACACTAATTATTTAAAAGTCGTCTGTAACGAGTAAAGTTAATTTTTTAAATAAAAATTATTAATAGTAAGTGTATATATAGGTGGTATAGATATACAAAATTTCAAATTTGGTATTTATATTGTTTATACTATGTAATATGATATATTTCGCATCTGTAATGTTAATTTTAGAATAGAATAGTTGCAAATAGTAGTAACAGTAATTACATTCACTTAAACTGTTTAAAATCACACAAAAAATATCCTTTTTGTTTTTAAAAATATCAGCTTAAGTGGCTATTTCTTTTTTTAATTAGTTTCGAATTAATAATTTGTGTTTCAGTGACTACTGTTGTGTTACTTGCTCTACATTTATTTAATACTTTTAATATCTAAACAATATTGTTTCATCTTTTCACTAAAGCAATTAAGAGATTAGATCAAATTACTTACTTTCTTTAGGGAAATCACCCCACAGAGTTCTGCGAATTGATCATCTGCCTTAGGGATTTGATTAAATCTCCGTTTTCATCATATCCATGTGACATATAAACTGGTATATTGACTACCAAATTCTAAAAGTTAACAATATTTTTTCGGTCTGTAAACTGGTACTATCTGATCACAAATTATAAAGTATAAATATCCGATCTAAAAAAACCCTGTTATTGTAACAATTCGTGATAATCACGAGTTTAGATAGATCTGTAGACATTAAAAAAACACACAATTGTCAATAAAACTAGTGCATGCAAACATTTTTTTAAACATTGTTTATGAAATATCTTTAACCTATAGCATGTTAAATCATACGATTCGTTTTAAATAAAGAAACAAATTTTTTTAAGCATGTACTTGAAAGTTTTTGGAAGTAAAAAAAACATAACAGATAGCTATCGTTCATTGTTATCTGTTTTTTGAACAAAAGTATCTGTCATAAAACTGTGTAAACTGCCTTAATAATAATAATAATAAATTTTATAGCATTGCAAAAGAAAATTGGCAAGCAGAGTATCAGAACTATTACACAGTTCCTTTGCACATTACGTGGCCAATATAATATTTTATTAAATTCAATTTAAAGCAGTAAACATTTTGTGATTTTCTCAAGCAAGTATTGCAACTGTAATAACACCAAGTTGGTTCGGACAACACGAAAATTTCGTCACTGAAATTATTGTAAAAAATATTTCAACAAACAATGAAAACGGATTGTTGTAGTAGATTATAGACGTTAAACAACTGAAGTAATTGGTGAAGAGGTTATTATTACCAGAAATGTTTAATGTATGTCTGAATATATAAAAAACTGGCTGGTACCCATTGTACTAATTACGAGCGTAATGATAAAAAAAAAAAATTGACAACAAAATTAGCATTACTGTAAAAAGCGTGAGGTGCTATCCACCTAAATTTTCATAATAGCTCTGTGTTTACAATTAGCTAGTAATTTTATTATCGAGATTAAGCACTCCACGCTTTTTACAGTAAAGCAGATTTTGTTGTCAAATTATATTGCATTTTTTAGTACATAAAAGCTTGTTGTTTTTAGTTTTTTAAACTCTAATTTTTGGACGTATAGTTCAATGGAAAACACTGTGGTAAAACTCGAATTAAGCACAGCTGATTTTTTAGGTCTCAAATTAGTATTTTTTCCAAGATAAATGATATTATAGTTTTTCTGCACCTTATAGTATACTCTCAAATTTTTTACCCAGGATAAAAGGCTTAATAAAAACAATATGTTCTTATTAGGTTTTATTTACGGTCTAACGTTTCGGTTGATCTTTCAATCATCCTCAGAGACCTAGGAATGCAATAATAAAATCAATACACATTAAGGCATATGTCGGTCATTATTTTAAGATGGTTTAATAAACGATGTAATGAAAAAATGTAAGTTAAGAATTAATGCAAAAATATGTAAATTGCATAGTTGACAATGTTAAAATGTGTATTGATTTTATTATTGCATTCCTAGGTCTCTAAGGATGGTTGAAAGATCAACCGAAACGTTAGACCGTAAATAAAACCTAATAAGAACATATTGTTTTTATTAAGCCTTTTATCCTGGGTAAAAAAATTGGGAGTATAAATGATAATCCAAGTTTTAAATAATTTATGCTTTACGCATATTTCTCATTAGTGTATTTGCCATATGGCAACATACACTATTGGCGTTGGTCGGATGGCGGGACCTAGGGGTCGGACCAAAATTTCTCGACGTTTCATAACCTCCTAAACACTTTGGCACCATTTTTAAAAATGTTTATATATATATATATATATATATATATATATATATATATATATATATATATATTTATATACGTATATATATATGTATATATTTATATGTGCGGGCAATAACTTTCGAAGGAGTTAATTCATTTTAACGAAATTTGGCATACATGTTGGAACCCATCACCGCACGAAGCCTGTTTAAAATGGGCCCAATCGGGTCATTTTAAGGGTAGTTTTTAGGGGTTGAAAAAAGTTTTTGGGCCCAAAAATACCGAAAAAATTCTCAGAGTCGTTTCAAAATTGAAATTTAACCCTTTAGTAGCAATTAAAAAGTGCTCCTAAAATTATAAGAAAATAGGCCCGACAGGACCGGACTTACAAATTTTATGAAAACACTAGTTTGCGTACCTATACGAATTTACTTACTGAAAGTCGTATTTAATTTGGTGCAGATGTTGGATTGATAACAATATTTCAACTAATAAAATTATTATTGTAAGGGGTGTGTTAAGGGGTTCAATTTTTTTTTATTTTGTCCAAAAACAAACTTAATTTCATTTAATAAAGCCACAATACCTGTATTAGCAAATACACTATATTGTCGACAGGGTTTTGGCACTGCGACCCGGGTTTTTTTAATATTTAATCTGTAGAGGAGTGTTGGAAATTGCAGTGCTGTTAAATTTTTGTCACTTTCCAACAAATTTGACATTACATAAGGTAAGGTGAGACAGAGATTTTACAACGCTGTAAATTCTAGCATCCATCATACAGAATAGCATCATAAAAATGCACTGCGTACTCGTCGTGTTTGTTGCGATCTACTAGACTTACATTGATACTTCTGTATACGTACATCCAACATAATAAAGATCGCACCTGTTTTAGGTCTATTACGTTTTACTACGTTGGTAGTCTCCTGCTATAACGTTTTTGGTCGCGCAAATTTAGTGCTTTTATGTGAGCCACTCCGTGTTATAACCATAGCAGTTGGTATTTGTTTGCTACACTTTACACACGTTACACCACTTTAACAGTTTATTTGCTGATTGAAAAGTTGAGCCATAAGTTTACCTACCTCCATTAAGTTGTGCCACAGACTATTTTTGCTACTCCTAATCACCACCGCCACCGTCTTCGCATTGCATCGCATCTGAAAGAGAAAATATTTTTTTAAGTAAAAGACATAAAACACATCACTCGCTTTTTCTGAACAAATTAACGAATATATACAGTAAGTGCGTTTGGTATATTAGAGTAGAGTAGATTACGCAGTGAAATTTACTCTGAAAAGTGTATGTTACCCTACTGCCAGACTATGCTCCTCGCTCTGCTCATCGCGCTGTCGCGATGTTGCCCTAAGCGGCCAGACACTGCTGCACTCGCGACGCTCCGCACTCGGCTTTCGCCTTTCGGCAATGGAGGTCGATACTGTGGTAGCGTGCGCACTATGCATTTACACTTAGACCGCTTGATGCGTACTGAGGATACCAAACACACCTAGTGTTTTTATGTAAAATCCAGAGCCGGCTCTATCTTTTTACTGTTGTTTAAGTAAATATTTGCTTCTAAAATTAATATTATTACTACTGGCTACACAACGTTCTCAGGAATTCGAGCGCTCCAATTACACCCATACCTCGCTTTACGGCCTAGATACGTTCCACGAAACTTGGCCGCAAAGCGAAAAGCCATATAAGGAATCAATTATTCTAAACTGCAAGATTGGCAACATGTAGATATATCGACATGGAAAAAAATTTATTAATTATAATGGACGTGAACAATATTGAGAAAATTTTTTTTTTTGCGTTATAGCGAAACATTTTAGGCCGTAGATCGAAAACGTGCCTTAATTGAATAGGGCTGTTATAGCGAAATGCCGTATAAAGAGCGGTCCTATAGCGAGATATGAGTGTTGACTGTTTTATATTTAAACAGATGAACAGACTTTTTGCAGAATTACAGTGATGACCTCAGTTACCGAGCATCTATAATATACAATCTATAATATTTTTCAGTAACCGCATGTTTTTTGTACTCAAGGGACCCCAGGATGAGGAAACATTGAAAGTGAATCACGATCTAAATTATTATTAGTTCCGATTTGTGATGTAAAAAAATAAATTACTGTTGAGTTTTGTCTATTAGTGGCATTGACAGATAGATAATATTGTAGATTATAGACACTCAACAGTTCAGATCATTAGCGTCTAAAGAGCCGCCATTTGCCCACATTTAAAAATAGTTTCATCTAAATTATAGGTAGACTATTTCTCGTTAAGAAGAACTGATTTCGATTCCATACTGACGTTGTTAGAGAGAATCCGAAGGGCGTCGCCAGCCTTTGAGCCAGAGGGGGGCAGAAGGATGAGAAAAAAACAAAAAATTCAGATTTTTGAGGGTTAAGATATTAAATATTAACACATTTATTGAATCCTTAAATTTGATTTTAGTTTCAGAGTGATTCTGCTGAACGCTACATTTTATTACTTACTTATCCTGTGACATTAGGCAGGAAAACTTATAACTTAAAAAAATCCCGAACCTCTAGGGAGGGGCAGCTGCCCCTACCTGCCCCCCCCCCTTGGCGACGCCCCTGGAGAATCCATTGAATAAGATTCTAACAATAAAAGTAATATACAAATCGATATTTCTAAATTATTAATAGCGTCCTATTTATTTAATGTACTTAACAGTAAAAGAACTAAATTGTTACTTAAAAGATAAATCGGTGTATTTAGGAACAATTGTAATAATGGCGAGGTAAACGTGGATATCTATGATTAAATAAAAGCCGCGCAATTGGACAATCACGGAGGGTCCCGTAAAAGCTAAATGAATCATAAAATCGATTAATTCGTAAACGAATATCGCCGCAGGTTAACCTTTTTGGCTTTCTCGTTACCAACTGTTTCATATTTTTCAATATTGTTTTTTGTTAGGAATATAGTCAATTAACTGTAGTGATAATTATTATTTCTTAGTGTGTAAGTGTTGCTGCGGTCTCGAAAAGTTCTTTAAAAAACAACTGTTCAGTCACTATATAACTGCAACAATTTTATTGTTGCATGCACATTTCCGCAGTTAGTTTGGTTTTTGCTGAAGATAGAAGCATAGCAACACGAATATATAACTAAAATTATAACTCTCAATTACCAGCTTTGACTTCGTTGCTCGCTTAACTTAAAAATGTATCCTAAAAAGGCCAATAAGGTACCGTTTCGAGCTTTGAAAGATTGTTTCTTACGCATCGGGTTTAATAAGACATTTTGTGTAGTGACCTTATCTAGGTACTTGTCTTATTTCATTTAAAATTCTGCTTGATGTGGTAGTAAAACACATTTTTTTAGAAACAAAACCGCAAATATATCAATTAATTCTAGGCAATCTATAAATCTATATAAATACGACACGATAATCGGTTTTCGCTATGGACTATAGTAAAAACCAAATCTACATGCTCCTTGCAAAGTGGCGAGATTTAAATGAGGAATATTTCAAGGAAAACTGGGATGTTTTAATAGTATATAACCTTAATTTAAATAAATATAATTAGTTTTTCTATCTGTAATTTTTCCCCTGTGACAAAATCTTTTTTTAGTACAGTGGGCTTCATAAGTTATTGTCACAGCATTTTCAGTATTTTTTTACCTTCTGATCGCATACAACCATTAACCTTTCAGTTTCGCATCCTTTGGAAATACAAAACTTGTATAATTTGAAAATTGGTAAACACAGCACATCGTTATTGTCAATATGTTATTATTTGAAATAAATTTATTTTGCACACACTGCTATGAACTGTTCAGAGACTGATGCTGAGTTGCACAAAACTTTGTCAAAAAATTGAATTTGACAATGATCTTAGATTATGATACTATATTTACAGTTTTCATACATGTAAGAGCAGTCTAATGTCGTATTCAATCTCCCTGTTATGTACAACATTAGATTGTATTCACACAAAAAAAAATGCTTGATCTACACAGAAAAAGCTCGTTTTTCAAGTAAAATTTTGACTAAAATGCGTTTAAATATGTCGATTCGAAGTAAAAATTATGAAAAAAAAACTATGTTAAATACACGCATACACAGTTTAAAAAAAATATTTCAATCGATGAGTTATGTGTCGACCAGAATCGAATTAAAATTCTACAATGCTTTTCTTATGGAAAAATATGTGTGATCACGATCTAAGGTCATTGTCTAATCAAATTATTTGACAATCCTATCTGCAATCCAGCATGAGATTATTATTTTGCTGGCGCCTTTAGTGGTAAATCTTAGCAGTAACCCATATCTCTTATAAATATGCCCAATACGGATGATTCGATTTTGAAAGAGCTTGTTAATATTAGTTTAAATGGTTCTTTGTGTGACGTTTTGAATAAGCAAAGAGTTTTGAATCGCCTGTGAAAAAACACGTGGCATTTATATATGTTGTGACGTATAAGATTTTCACATCGACTTTGTTATTGCCAGTGTGCATCCACGTTATAGAATAGTATACAGAGAGAAGCCATTTTCCATGCCATATTTTCCCATTTGATTTCCTTTTTATTGGGCGTGTTTCCTTACTTTGTAACGTTTAAGATTTAATTTTAATACTACATTTCTGCGTTTACTCAAAGCCATTTAGATTTACACTGACGCAGTTTATGAATGAGATTATACTTTTTATTAAATTAAGCTTCTTATATTTAATAATAGATATGCTCTTTTTATCTTTTTCTGGTTATTTATTGGTTTTCTTGTTGTCAGTATTTTTCAACCGAATCCAGTTTCAGTTAAAAAAGATCTCTTGTATTTTATTTTATTAAATTTTATATTTTTGTGTCAAAACACATATAAATTTTGTAAAACTGAAGTGCAATTTTGTACGATTCCTATAATATCATATATATATATATATATATATATATCCTGTATAGCGGTAGTAAAATGTCCCATTTCATACTAGTGCGTAAAGTAAACCAGAAAAATACGATCTTACCATTTCAACAGTAATTTCCAAAAGCGAAATGTCTTTTACCGTTTAATACTCTAAGAGAACAGAGAAGTAAACCGTCACAAAGCAGGCGTAGTTTTCGATGACAACCCAAATGAAATGCAATGTGGCCGCATACAATGTTGTCAAAAATATGAATATGAAATTATGAAGTTAACAACGGCTATTTTATAGGCGGCACGTGCAAGAAAAGTAGTACGTATCTCGATATTGCTTTTTAGGCTCGTGTGACTGATAAAACTCGTTTTTGCATAACTCGCACTTAAAGTAAATCATTTTTTATTGGCATCTATGGGCATTATCATTACAAAAATAATACAAATTATGTTAATAGGACAAGTCAAAATTAGATATCTATAGATGAATGGATTAAGTAATAATAATCCATTACATTTTAAATACACTATTATCCTTTTTGTTTCCATGGTTATTTTTTTGATAAATCTTTACTCGCATTTATAAATTCCGAAACGACTTAAGATAATCCGTCGCATATGAGTTTTTTTAAATACGAGTTTTATTTTTATTTTCAGAGCTTTGACGATTTATGATAATCTATTACGTCACAAACAGTTTAAACAAAAAAAAAAGCTACTCAAACGGCATTAGCATTTAACTCATAAATTCCCAGCTAGTATATTATAATATATATATATGTCTAAAGCAAACGCGAGCTTTGCCTTTAAATTTACCAAAAGCTATGTTTGATTCATGATCTGTTTCTGGTAGCTTGCTTACAAATGAATTTCTCCATACGCCTTTCATAATGTATTTTCTTCACTGTAATGCAATCTTCTATTTTACATGTTATTTATATAATCCATATAAAAAATTTCAAAAAAATTTAACCTTCTTCAAAAAAAGGCGAAAATAATCAAGTTTTGAGGTCGGCGCCAATTTACTATAACTTTTTGTAATGTGTATGTCGTGGCCATATCTTAAAATTGATCATTTGATGATGTGGCCGACTGCAATTGATGAAATGGTTATATTTTATAAAAGGAAATTTCATGAATTACCAAATTCTACGGCCACGACATATACATTTTTGATTTGAGCTAACAGATATGTGATTTGATTATATGTAATGAAGTATTTCGGGATTATAATTTACTATAATTTTGAATCAATTGTAACTCAACAGTCATTGAATAAATAATGAAATATTATAGTTAAAAACGTGTCCTTTTATAAGAATATCACAGTGGCGACGAGGAAAAAAAGTAATTACGACATTTATTGATACATTAAAGAAGTTCAGTTCTGAGATTAACTCCTAGTTAATTTATGAGGAGCAATTAGCAATTTTTTTCGTTTCCAATAAAATTACTTAAAATAATCAGAATATTGCCTTACCGTTGATAAATATCCGCCAATCGGCGTACAAATTAATAGACCTTTGTAGCAGTACCTCTATACTGACTGAACATGGAATCAGGAATGTTTGAGGAGTCGTGAGTGGTTATTTACCTACTGTGAGTAACTATCATGTCTGCAAAAAAAATCCCCAAAAAATACTGTTTATTTGAAATTTAAACAATAAAATGCCAGATAATTTGGTCGGTAAGTTATAAAATATGTTCTAAAGATTTTAACGTGTTTTAAATTATTTTTGCCAGGTATTTTAAAAATACAAGTTTCAGGTAGTCTGGACATATTTTGTAACCGTTAAAATTATCTGGCATTTTATTTTCGTGTTAAAAAAGGTATGAAATTTAAAATCCCTCAAATTATAAAGTATCCACACAATATATTTTTGGCATAATTTTTTCGCAAAATTAATACTTGCGTAAGTAGTAGGTAAATAATCATTCACGACTTCCCAGACTTTCCAGTCCCTGTTTAGCTAGTATAGTCGAGGTACTGCAGTAAAAACAATTTTCCGCAGCTAAAATACCTATTTACACTAAATTCAGCTCTTGTCGATAAATTGTTTGTTTTAAATACAAAAAGCAGCATGTGTGTGTTAGCCTTGAAGTGACAGAACATTTTAACCTACATTTAAAAACGACCAGTTTAAAGTTATTCTCATATTTATTTAACTTCCCTATCTATATTCATTTAATTCGAACATAAAATATATAGATCGTTAGGTTAATGTCAGCTCTGCGCTGTCCGCGTGGTGGTCTCATTGACGGTGCTTGGTACAGACGACCCTACGTACCTTTAAACAGTGGCGTACATACAGGAAAGATTTTATTTTTAAACTATTGTTTGTCTTCGCTATCGCAAGATTGAATCTCAAAAATCCAAGATGTATTTGATATTTCAGAAGATAAACCAGAGCACGTAAAAATATAAATTATATTATATATTTTTAAATCAAATTAATAATTGTAATTGTATTGAGAAAAAACCCTGGTCGCAGTGCCAAAACCCTGCCGACAATATAGTGTATTTGCTGATACAGGCCTTGTGGCTTTATTATGTGAACTTAAGGTGATTGTTGGGCAAAATAGAAAAATTAACTCCTTAATACACCCCTTAAAATTACATTTTTTTCTTAGCTACATTATTATTGTCGATCGAACGTCTACACCAAAATTAAAAACACCTTTCAGTAAATAACTCACTATCTGCAAACTAGTGTTTTCAGAAAATTTGAAAATCCGGTCCTGTCGGGCCGATTTTATTAAAATTTTAGGAGCACTTTTTAATTGCTATTAAAGGGTTAAATTTCAATTTTGAAACGATTCTGAGAATTTTTTAGGTATTTTTGGGCCCAAAAACTTTTTTCAACCCCTAAAAACCAACCTTAAAATGACCCGATCGGGCCTATTTTAAATAGGCTTCGTGCGGTGATGGATTCCAAATTGTGTGCCAAATTTCGTTAAAATAAATTAACTCCTTCGAAAGTTATTGCCCGTACACATATATACCTATATATATATATATATATATATATATATATATATATATATATATACATATATATATAAACATTTTCAAAAATGGCGCCAAAGTGTTTAGGAGGTTATGAAACGTCGAGAAATTTTGGTCCGACCCCTAGGTCCCGCCATCCGACCGATGCCAATAGTGTATGTTGCCATATGGCAAATACACTAATAACAAATAATTCACACATTTGGTATTTTTGAATACATTTTGAAATTTTCACATATAAATACATCGTGCCTATATTTCTTCTTCCGGGGAGAAAATTTAAAATTCGGCTGCGTTAAGTTCTATATGTGTTCACCGGCTCGAATATGTTATACGTGTTACTAGATCTGATCGCTGGATTTCCTATACATCGAATAAGTTCTTGACTTTACAAGCTAGCATGGGGACAGACAAATAAGCACTCACAATTCAAACTGCCAAGATAATAAAAAAATAGATGCTAACTCAAGCAGACAACAGGTAGGTTTGAATAATTAGAGTAGAGTAGACCACTAAGTAAAATTTACTCTGAAAAGTGTACGTTAGGTTTACCACATGTGTATACTTATAACAAACAGGTTAGTGACAGTTTCAAAACAAGATTAGAGTTAGAACAGACAAGGTGTTTTTAAATTTTTATATTGTTTTTATATTGACTCTGCTTCATTTTAAGATATACAAAAGATGTAGATAACGGATAATGAAAAATGTACTTCATTTAGCAATTGCCAAATTCAGGTTCTTGAGCATGAGTACTTAGAGAAGAGTAGATCTACTCTACGTACTCCTGTTCAAGAGTCGGAACCGCTAGTGTTTACTCCTTTAGTTCGACACTGAGACAGCAAACAGGTCAGTGTATCTTACTTCTTTATATAACAAACGCAATAGTGTAAAAAGTGTTAACACTTTATGAACTGGAGTACGTCACTAAACATACCTAACGTCTGTGTATTTGATACACACATTTTCTATATAATAATAATAATAATAATAATAATAAAAAACCCGGGTCGCAGTGCCAAAACCCTGCCGACAATATAGTGTATTTGCTAATACAGGTATTGTGGCTTTATTACATGTACTTAAGTTTGTTTTTGGACAAACTAAAAAAAAATTGAACCCCTTAATACACCCTTTACAATAATAATTTTATTAGTTGAAATATTGTTATCAATCCAACATCTACACCAAATTAAATACGACCTTCAGTAAGTAAATTCGTATACGCAAACTAGTGTTTTCATAAAATTTGTAAGTCCGGTCCTGTCGGGCCGATTTGCTTATAAATTTAGGAGCACTTTTTAATTGCTACTAAAGGGTTAAATTTCAATTTTGAAACGATTCTGAGAACTTTTTCGGTATTTTTGGGCCCAAAAACTTTTTTCAACCCCTAAAAACTACCCTTAAAATGACCCGATTGGGCCCATTTTAAATAGGCTTCGTGCGGTGATAGATTCCAACATGTATACCAAATTTCGTTAAAATGAATTAACTCCTTCGAAAGTTATAGCCCGCACACATATATATATAAATATATATATAAATATATATATATATATATATATATATATATATATATATATATATACATATATATATAAACATTTTTAAAAATGGTGCCAAAGTGTTTAGGAGGTTATGAAACGTCGAGAAATTTTGGTCCGACCCCTAGGTCCCGCCATCCGACCGACGCCAATAGTGTATGTTGCCATATGGCAAATACACTAATAATGCGTTTAACGTCCGTTTCTCGACTTTATGTCATAACAGACGCCATTCGCACCATTACTATTTTCCATTTACCACCTCTCGTTATTTTGCTAATTTCTTAAACTTCAACTTATATAATAGCAATGGGCGAATGAAGGAATTATAGGAAATTAGTATAAGGTAGGTAATTTTTGAACTAGGAGTTTGATAAGTAATCGGCCATGGCCTCAAATAAGGAACCATCTCGATATTTATCTGGAATTAATTGAGGAAAACCATGGAAAACCTCAATCAAGATGGCCGGTACAGGAATTACCGTTTCTCGGCGAGAGGCAGTAAGAAAAAGTCCCAGCCACATCTGCCCCTGCCGGGAATCGAACCCGTATCTCCCGAATGCGAGTCTAGTGCTGTACCACTACTCTACCCAGCTCGGTCACATTTTCTATATATCGAGGCTATATCCGTCTTGATTGTCGTTATGGTAGTGTCGAAGTCGAAGACGCATATTAGCGACAAAGTAGCAGCTTTTCTGGTATTTAAATATGAATCGTGGAAGCGCTACTGATATGGCGGACGGTGATACAGCATATTTGCTAACTAGATGTCACTGACAAACTGTTATGACGACGACGACGACGATGGAAATGACTGCATATCCACTATCTACACTCTAGCATTTACTTACCGGGAGATGACGGATAGTCGTATATATCACTACTGTAAAATACAGTTCGCCAAACTACAGACCTACAATGTGTGCTTACAAGTAAAAACGCCGACGTATCTAATCAATCATAGTTCTGCTGTGACTCGTTGCACTTGGAAAGTGGAATTCTTTAGACCACTTTCAACACTACTTAAGGATTCTATTTTCGACCAAATACCCTTGGACTCCTCAAGCTATAAGTTGCCAGACTGGGAATAATTCCGAAACAAAAATTTTAAGTAGCTGGATTTTTAGGTATTTTTTTTTTCATTCAGTTGAAAACCCTTAAGTTCTGGTAGTTTAAAATTAAATGTCTTCTAATTTTACCAATCTAACTCACAAGTGGGGAATGGTCAAAACAAAGTATTGGGTCTATTTAAGGGAAAATGTTAGCATAAACAAAAAAACTAAAATGTAAAGAATAGATGACAGTTGATGAAAATTGGCATTTTGAAACGACAGTTGAGGAAAACTTTTGAAATTATTTCTTTCTCCAAAAAATTACGACAATCGGATTAAAAATAAAAAGTTATTAAACCTAAAACTGAAGAAAAATTTTACGATGAATGTTTTCTTTGTACCTGAGCGTAGTTTAAATGATTTTTATATTATTCTCTTTTTTTATCGACAATACATTCTAGAGGTGAGTATTTCAATGTTCAAATTGATTTGTACAATAAATGTGTTGTGATCCTAGTCAATACGTGAAATAATAAGGCAGATAGGTAGCTCACCAGATAATTTGAATTTCTAAAGTAGCTCCTTTAAATTTGTGTGGTCACTGCAATACTATTTACAAATTAAATGTGAAAGTTGATCATTGCGCATGTACGCGTCTGCGCAACCAACTAGAATTGACCGGCCTATATGCTGGCTATGCGTCACGTCTGAGACTTAAGCAGTCCATAAGTATATTAGTCGAAGGGTTCTATATAAAAACATTTGCACCGGACATATAACAATAGAAAATACAATTATGTGCTCACCTACAGATGTTGCACTTTGCTAGTTTATTGTTTAGATGTTGCATTCTTCATTAATGGAATGTCATAAAGATGGATGCTCAGAAAAGCTCTACTTCATCCAAATGTTAACAGAATGGATTCTAAATTGAAGTAAACAATTTTACATAGGTATTGTAAAAGGCGACACTAATAGGGATGTTGATTGTATTCAAATAAAAACATAATTTTAACGAAAAGTAGTAGTTTCTATGATAGAAATACTAAAAAACACTATATTTTTCCTTATTTTTAAGGAATTTAATTAATATTTAATAAATAAAACCTAATAAAATCACTCTCAAGTCACGTGACAACAGACACCAATCAAAGCGCATGACGTCATATGTTCAGCCGCTGTCAGAAAACTTCATTGTTTGGCTAATATTTAGTGTGTAATTTATTATTATTTGTTTATAGGAAACGTCAAATTACATGTAACTATAGCAACGACTACGAAACAACTTTTCATCACCTCAGTTTACTAACGTTTATGAGCACAGAATACGCATCTATAGGATAGTGGCTCCCGTGTAAACTTTTGAGCCTTCTTTGGTATGAACAGGTGACGTCACGCGACTAGTATTGGCGTTTTGGACTGAAATTTGAAACGGGGTTTAAAATACATGATTTTTAAGGCTTGAGTTGTATTTAAATAAAAATAATAAATATTTGTGGCAATATTAGGTACTTATGCACGATTTAAAACACTTTCCCAAAAATAGTCAACATCCCTATTGTAAGTAGGTATTCTTATCTGTTTTTTTTTTCACTAAAAATAGATATTTTATACGATAAAGGGTAATTAAAAAATAATCGCGAACCCACGTGCCAGCGATTCCGTTTGTCATAGCTTATTTTCTCCGAATTTATTGGACGAAAAAAGTTGAAATTTGGTATGATCACCCAATCATAGACGAATAACGTATATAAATGTATTCCGATTTTGGGGACCAAATTAGAAATAAAAAAAAAAATCAAGTGGATTATGTGACATATCAAATGAAAAAACTCGTTATGAGAAATAAAAATATATCCTTTTTATAATTTTAAAATGCATGGTTTAAAAGATATTAAAGCAAATAGACGAAAATAGAACATTACCCTTCTTTATCTCCGAAACTATTGAGCCTAAAATTTTGAAAAAAAAATAGTGATTATGCGGCCTCGCCTATATAGTTTACAGAGAAACCTAAACGAAAATCTGAAGTCTTAAAGTTCTCACTGGAAATGTATGGCACGAAACCCTCTTCTTGCGATCTCGACTCGCATTTCACCGGTTTTTGTAATTCATATTCAATTTGAAGCAAAGCGTTGGCTCTCTTTTTATAAATATTTTCAATGATAAAACAGAGGTGAACGACAAGGTTTGTCTATATCATATAATATGTATGTACATACCATGTATCTATACTATAAATTCAAAATTTAAGGAGTGAGTCATACACTTATACTTCACAATGTAATAAAAGCAGCACAGTTTTCAGGTTTCCGTACCGCAATAGGAAAAAACGAAAGCCTTATAGGATCACTCGCGTGTTTGTCTGTCCATCCGTCTGTCACAGCCATTTTGTTTTGAAACTACTGGGCCGATTGAGCTGAACCTTGGTTCATATGTAAGTCGGTGACTCAAAGATGGAATTGTAACCTAAATAAATTAATTTTGCACATGAGGGTCATTTTTGGTGCGCAAATTAGGAAATTAAAAAAAAAGTTTTGCATAATGTACCGTGTGACATACCAATTGAAAGGGGTTACAGTAGGGGTCTCAAATATATATTTTTTTAATAATTTTAAAGTACATAATTTTAATATTAGTAGATATTTTACATACGCTTGCAGCTACGTACCAGCTGAATTAATTTAGAATAATAGCATTTGTCTGCTATAATTGTTAAGAAACATTCATTGTTGTAGCATTATATTAGAAAAATTTATTATTCCAACACGTCACCGTTGGGATTTAAACCCGAATCTTTCCACTTTCGCAGCGGAATGAGTTAATCAATTACTCTACGGTGCACACAATTCAACATTTTAATCCTTCATAATATAGCGATTTACAACACTCAAATTCACTACATGCGAGAACCAATTATTTTTTGCTATAGCTAGACATTAACTCTCACAGTAGCGAGGGCTCTTGAATGAATCAAAGATGAACTTTATGAATCGCTATAATATTATGAAGGATTAAAGTGTTGAATTGTGTGCACCGTACAGTAATTGATTAACTCATTTTGCCGCGAAAGTGGAAAGATTCGGGTTTAAATCCCGACGGTGACGTGTTGGAATAATAAATTTTTCTAATATAGTGCTACAACAATGAATGTTTCTTAACAATTATAGCAGACAAAAGCTATTATACATAATTTTAATGTTATTTAAGAATATAGATAAAAATTGAGCATTCTCCCCTTATCTCTGAAACTACTGAGCCTAAAATTTTGAAAAAAAAAGGGAATGTCGGGTCTCATCCAAACCTAATAAAAAATCTTTAGTTTTAAAGTATTGACGGAAAACGGAATAGTATTACGGAACCCTCTTTTTGCGAGTTCGACTCGCACTTGAGCGGTTTTTAGGAATGGGCAGGCATGCTTTTCGTTTTTCCTTTGCTTTGCTACTCCATTGAGCGAACCGTACTATAAACTCCTTAAATTTTGGTAGCTTACTATACCTAAGAACACGGTAAGGTAGTAATATTAACTGAACGGGAACCCTCTGGCAAACATGGAAATGACGTCACATAATGTTACATATAAACGACGTCAGTGGGCGGTATGACCTGAATGAAAAACATTACTGAGATTCGAATCAGCCAGCTTGCATACCTTATAAATGGACTTTAAACCTGACTCAATCATATTAGAATGCCTCTCGATAAAAATTACCATACATATTATGGGATACTTCAAGCAGATATTATGTTACGACGTTCTTCTCTATAAAATACAACTGTTTTAATTTTTTAAGCAACTACGGACAGAAAACGAAAGAATAAATGTATTTCAGAACATATTTAATCTAATTTAACCTTAAAGTTAAAAATAAGAGTTTTAGCCATCTCATTAGATATTTCATGAAATGTCTACAGGATGAGTGCAACATTACTTATTGATAAATATTGTTAATTATAGACGCTCGACTTTGCGGTAATATTGTTCTATATGCATTATATATTAATTATAAAACTGAATTCAGTGTCAGAAGATCTAGTTTGGAAATGACCTTAGAGTGTAATTTTTAATCAATCCTGTTCAATGGCAGATCGATTGAAATGACGTATTTTGTAAACTGTATATTTAGTATACCTTTTTTATACATTTTTTTTCGAAACGTTAGTACTCTTACCATTTTTCTATGTATATATCGTGTCCCAGATAGATGTATACAGACGATTTACATGTGAATGTTTCACATTATTTTTCTATAAGAAGAACGCATAGTATTGAGATGCAGTATGTATGAAATAAGTACGACGTGATTCAAAAAGTTGGACACAATTTCAGTTGGCTATATTTCCTACACTATACGTTGTATTTGAATTCTGTAAATTACATTAATTGATTACACACACAAGATTATAGATGTGCATTTCGAGTGCACAAATAACATCTAGATTCTAGAGGGTAGCTGAGTTCATTCCGCACTCGATGAAAAATGTATTCCGCAACTGAGTTCACCGTAGCTGTGATGCGGTTTTTTAGGTCATTAAAATTTGAGGAAAGAGGCGGTACGTAAACTGCATCCTTCACGAATCCCTCCAAGAAAAAAATCTTGAGTGTGAGATCAGAAGCAGACTTGTGAATGTAAAAAATCTTGTGTCGCCATCTTGGTTACAACTGACACTGTTGTGCAGCACTGGAGTGCTCCAGTGATAGTATTTGACACTTTACGACACCATATTTTGAAGGAAATATAACCAATTGCAATTGTGTCCACCTTTTTGACTAATCTTGTATTTAAAATGGTAATGTCTCATAAAAAATAACGGGTATTTGGAACCAGTATTTTTGCGGAACTAGAACATACAGTAAGATTCCGCTTAACGCGGGAGATACGTTCCAAGAAGTTTTTGCATTATACGAAACAGCGCTAAGCGAGGCCATACGTAGATAATTAATAGGCATAAGGGAAACAGGACCGAAATAAGAATTTTTTTTTTTAATTTTGTAACATTTATTGTTAAATACTTTTTTATCACATTAATTATGGATTTATTAATTGCTAATATCGATTTTTGTTCATAAAACATTTATGAAAATCGTAAGAAGTTATGTTTGTGATGAGAAAGGTTCCTCATTTGACATATTTTGTTTTTCTGCGAAGAAGCCATCTAATATATTTTCTGGTTCGTTTAGAAAGCTGTTATCGATAGCAAGATATATTGTATCAATGACACTTCGTCTTGCCTTTGAACTTCTATCAACATTTGATCAATTTTGTATAAACTGATTCATAATTTACGTTATAGTGTCTAAACCTTTTTCTTTAGAAACCGCGTAATACTGAAACAGCATTAAGTGGAGCAGCGTTAATCGAGGTCTTACTGTATTATTACTGTTATATATAACACTTTTTAAAAACTAAGTTTTTTTGAGAATGCTTTCTTCAAGCATCACTGTTTTTAATATGACAGTTTATTTAAATATGGTGTCGAGTGACAATTGATTTGTTCATACGTAGTGAGGAGTTAGTGTGAGGTGATACGACAGCTTTAAGTATAATGCACGACACAATATACAACAGACTGCACAAGAAGCCGTTCTCACGTCGACCACGTGCGGTCTAAATTGCTTGCACAGCGCGCGCGAACGCCCGTTCATGTCGGGCGGACGTTGTTGCTTCTGCTTCCACTTCACCGTCGTAGCCGGACGTCATTCTGTGTTCGACTGCCGCATTGAACGCTCCTGGAACGCTCAGTTTTCAAATCTATTTACCGTCCGCACACGAGGCGATACGAAAGCAATTCAGCCCACTCTTTTACCTAAGAATTGACGCTGTGAGTTTCTTTGTAAAAGAGGGGGGGGGGCACAAAGGGGGCAACATGAAAGCAATTTATCAGCAATATACTCGAGATGCCTATAGTCTGAGCAACATGTTAATAATATAGCCCGCAAAAATGGAGGCGTTTAATACCAAATTTGTAGATGATGTATTTTATACGATTTAACTTTTACAGAGTACCTATTTTAGAAAAGACGTCACAGATAAATAAATGTAGTTAAGTATAATTATTGGAGTAATTGTAGAGGATCTGCTGAATTTATTTTAGGTATTGGAACTCTTTTTGCAATTTTACGGTCATCTGGGAACACTCTCTCGGCAAATAATAAATTTACCAAATGAACTAGTGGTTCTGCTAAACAAGTTAGATGTTTACTTTAAATAAGAAACTGGGGAATTCGTTTTCTCCAGCTGACGATGTATTTTTTAATCTATCTATGAGACGTTGAACATCACCATTTGTTAAAAGTGACAAAAAGAACAAAATTTGATTATGTGGTGTATTCACAGTAGTGTTCGTTTGTGAATTTACTTTAAGATCATTAACTGTCTTTGTGAAGTAATCGTTGAGAATACCGGGGAATTCCCATCAAATTTCGAACTTCTGTTCGAAACTTGTAGGGGATTTCCCTGTATTCTTTCCGTTGTTTGTGCAGTGTTGCCAGCTTAACAGATTCGCCGTCACATTAAGCGGGTGAACTCTGATTTGAAAAAATAACGAAGCATTCGAGTTCCAGTACACACAAGAAAAATAATATTTTTACTTGAGAAACGCTATTCTTTAATACATTGTAACATAGGTTTGCCCTGTTTTTCACCTTTAAATTATTTATATACTAGCGGTACCCGTGCGAATATTCGCACTAAAATTCGTTTCTAATTTATCACACTCTTTATAACTTTCTTCTTTTTGTTGTATTACATTACGAAGCTCAGCTTCAAGAAAATATTTTTCTAAAAATGTTATATAGAGGCGCAAGTATCGAAAACGTTGAGCTGAAGCGCCGCCATACGAAAAGTATTTATACGTGAATTTTGATGAAAAATTCAACAAAAAAAATTTACCGACCGTCAATCATGTTGACGTCGTTTCAAAGTTAGAACCATCAGATGGCAGTATTGCTGCATACTGAGTAAATGTATATCTATATATATAATTGTTATAATTATTTATTTTGCAAAAACAAAAGCAATAATAGATTTTTTAATTGTTGATGCACATAGAGCAAGTACTTATCTATAAAATGATATAAAATTTATGTGGAGTAATTGCGAGGTTTTTCCGAAAAAGGGAGGCAAACATCTTAACCTTAGCGTATTATGATATTTATATTTTGACTTGATAAAACCTAAACAGTTTAGTTAGGGTTCGTTTTTGCACCAGGGCCTTTGAAGTAGGGACTAAAAACTTGAAAATGCGTTAGTAAAATCAATTGAAAAAAAGTTAGTTTGACTATCGTATATGTATATCGCTTTAGCTTCCCCTATTTTAAGTCAGTAACGTTTCGCAGAGAGACATGTCGGTTAGCAACTGCCTTGGTTTGTTGGCCACGGACCGTCGTTGTCGTTCACACGGCCGCTATAACTTAACGTTTTAAACTCTGTACGTAGGGTGCATATAAAGTGAAGACCGTTGCTGGATGCAGTCATTACACTACACTCTGTCGCTGATTGCCGCGCACTTTTAAATGCCAGTGCTACAGTAACTTTGGTCCTAAAGAGGTCGACACTTTCGTTACGGCTTCGATAAATTATAGACGCTCAACATCTGAGGTCATCAGCGGTTACGATTTCGAAATGCAGTTATAGGATGCGCGGTTTCGCAACGTTGATATAAAAAAGCTCGAATCCTCAATTAAATCGCCCAGTATTTTGTACAAATATAATGAGTTTGAGAAAGTTTTGAGAATTTCGTTAAGAGTTGCATTTTTTGAAGTTATGCTTCTTTTGGCACGTTGAGAATAAAATTTTATACTTTCGTTACGTTTCTGAAGTACAGTAGCTATTGGATGCACAGTTTTGTATCGTTGATACAGAAAATCTCGAGTTCTTCTTGAAATCAGCCAGTCTTTTCTACAAATATTATGAGTTTAAGAAAATTTGAAAATTTCGTCGAGTTGCATTTTTTAAAGTTATACTTCTTTTGGCGTGTTGAGAGTACAATTTTGGCAAGTAACGGAAGTCCGGCGTGCATAGCTAAGGAAATTTCAAAAGTATGAAACGGACCGCGCTAACGAAAATTCGACATTATTAAGTTAGCCATAATAGGCTTTAGGCAGATGAACGGAATTAATGCATTGTCTGTCATTTGGAAACTAAAATTTTTTAATGTTGATTAAACTTTCATAATGTTACAACGTTATGAAAGTTTAATCAACATTAAAAATTTTTTGGTCTGATCAAACTGATTATTAGTGTATTTGCCATATGGCAACATACACTATTGGCATCGGTCGGATGGCGGGACCTAGGGGTCGGACCAAAATTTCTCGACGTTTCATAACCTCCTAAACACTTTGGCACCATTTTTAAAAATGTTTATATATATATGTATATGTGTATATATATATATATATATAGAATAGAATAGAATAGAATATCTTTATTCACAGAGCTAATGTTACAATGTTACAAGTAGATGTGATATATATGATGATATATAGATGTGATATATATATATATATATATATATATATATATATATATATATATATATATATATATATATATATATACATATATGTGTGTGTGTGCGGGCAATAACTTTCGAAAGAGTTAATTGATTTCAACTAAATTTGGCACACGCGTTGAAATCCATCACCGCAAGAAGCCTATTTAAAATGGGCCTAATCGGGCCATTTTAAGGGTAGTTATTAGGGGTTGAAAAATGTTTTTGGGCTCCAAAATACCGAAAAAATTCTTCGAATCGTTTCAAAATTGAAATTTAACCCTCTGATAGTAATTAAAATGTGTCCATAAATTTTAATAAAATTGGCCCGACAGGACCGGATTTTCAAATTTTATGAAAACGTTATTTTGCAGATAGTGAATTATTCACTGAAAGGTGTATATAATTTGGTATAGAGGTTCGATTGATAATAATATTGCAATTAAGAAAAAAAATGTTATTTTAAGGGGTGTATTAAGTAGTAAATTTTTTTATTTTGCCCAAAAACCAACTTCAGTACGCATAATAAAGCCACACTGCCTGTATTAGTAAATACACTATATTGTCGGCAGGGTTTTGGCACTGCGACCCGGGTTTTTAATTTATAATTTATATGGATCTGAATAATACCACTATGGATATATATTATACTAGAGGACTATAACCTTCGATTACAACCAATAGTCGTTTTAAGTGTCTTCCAGTGGAAGATATAATATCGTATTTTCGATTACTCAATGGATTGAATATAAAAGTAAAAATCAAAATAAAATGTTTTTTAAAAGTGTTTTAAAATATTTGAGGTTAATACTTTAAAAGTATTAGTCATAAATTTATTAAAGATTTTATTTCAGTAAAATATTTGCATGCATATAAAAAACAGCTTTCAATCACGCCAAAAAAGTATAACTTCAATTGCGTGTACTTATTTATTTCCTTAAAAATAGCAGAAATGAAAGTTTTAATATATTTTTCATATTGAGGATCTTTATAGAAAAAAATACTTCTCTTTTAGTTGATTTATGGATTTGATTTTTTTATCAAGAATCTCCTTTTTTTATAGCATATCGAGTATTTCAATTTTCAAGGTGTTTCAATTTATTATTAAAGTAGTAACAGAAAACAGACAGGTAGCATTTATTGAAACTTCTGGAATATATATAAAAATTCCAGCCAATTGGGCGATAGGATCATTTCAACTTAGCAGTTGAAATATTGTAACAAATAAAATTTCTGTTAACGCACGCAGTGACGCGGGTAACGGCTAGTAACAATTATGATATTTACTATTTGTTTCCATGATTACATAATATGGTTTAACATGTAACAATTAATCAAAGCATGATTGTCATCTACCTAGCTAATTTCTTTTTGACCGATCTTCGGAACAAAGTACATCAATTTTTTTTATTTTCAAAATATTTCCGACACGATGAAACTCAGGAAAAAAAATTCCTACGAAATTTTTTTGGAAAAATGAATAGAATTTAAACCGTTATAAAAAGTATACCATCATTATACAAAAAACAACATTATAGGATATATCTCTTCTGCGCAAGCGTCAATTTGCCCCAAAAATAATAGGGCTCGTCATATTTGCATACCTCCCAAAATTTGGTTTTAATCCGATCATCCGTTTGACCTGTAACGTGCTCACAGACAAAACAGACGCACAGAGATTTTCAAAAAATATGTTTTTTGGTTTCGGGGGCTCAAAACGAAAAAATATTGTAAAATTGTGAAAAGTGAATTTTGACCTAAACTAGTACCATTCCCCACTAATGGGTTGGATTGGTAAAATATTATAATTAGCACGTTTTCAAACTATGTCACTAACTGTGATTGTGAAGCGGGTCTTACACTCATGCATATTGAGTAACACTGTAGTGGAGCGTTGTTCCACTAAGAACTTTTCCTAATTCGTCGCAGTGTGTGAACCGCTGAGACGTGGCCGTGCCGGAATGCAGTATTACACTGTGAATATGTCTGCCTTGTATCCGTGAGTGACTCGTTTCGCCGATGTCGTTATAAAGGGTGCAATGGCGGGCGGCCAAATGGTCTCGTAGCAGTTGTTACGGAATATCACATACCTACATGATGTGCTTTGTGCAGAAACACGGATGTCCAAAACAAAGATGCGATAAATGCAACACAAGTATGATTATTCTATTCTCCCGTCGATCGTTATTATCCCCTTTCATTCTCTTGATGCTTTCAAACATCACGAGTACACAGGGTCGGATTTAACCTCAGCTCACTATAAAAAATGCTGCCCCATTATTAATTTTGCATAAAATGGATAAACTTTCGATAGACAATTTTTAATAGTATATTACACACAAGATCTGAAAGTTGAATTTCCTGCACTGCGCCACCTAATGCCCGAGGCGAAGTCGAGGGCATCATATGTCATGCAGTGCAGGAAATTCAACTTTTGGCTCTTGAAGTGTATACTATTTTTCTTCATACCCGGTCGAAAGTACGCACTTTCATCAATTATAAAAAGGCTAATTACTTTCAAGTGTGCAATGTTGAGGTTATACTTAATGACACATAGATCTAATAATGTCCATGTAATAACAGCAGATGGCTACCTATTACTGCCTACTGGCGAACATGTGATCTGACAAACGGCTGTCTTACGTATCATTGCGCATGACAAAACTGTTTAGGACAGCTTATACAGACGATATGTGAGTAATTCCAGGTGTGATTACAACAGTGCATAAATGTTTTACTTTCTAATTTGAAATGGAATCAGAAAGTACGTACTTTCGGCATGGTATTATGAAAAAAATAAATTAAAAGATTCATTTGTAGCAGAAAATGTATTATAAATAGAAGGAACGTCGACTTATTTTCGAATCGGACTGCAGGTGGCAGCATGCAGGGTGGCAAGTTATTTGATTTTTTGCAGCTCTGGCAGGATGTTTTAAACAGGATTACACTTTGTAAAGCATTTTCGATAACGCAAAGAATTTTTTTATCAGCTTCCGAATTTTGCCGCCCCCTGAAAATTTGCCGCTCTGGACACTAGCCTTGAGTGCCCTTAGTGTAAATCCAGAACTGCGAGTACAGCTTCTGTTGAGAAATGATCAATTTAGGATCTTTCCTCAACATTTACCTCATTGTCACTTTTGAACATTGACAAAAGTTTCATGAAATTGGTAGACATGCCATAAAATATGACATTTCGTTGCAGAAGATGGTTCGTGCTTTGCGGCAATACGCAAAGTAGAAAATTTTAAGATATGTGGTCATTGAAAATTATAGATTTTGACCACTTGTCTTCCAATTATCTTAGGTGTGAGTGTAACAGATTATCCGTTGAGGTAACTTGTTGTTGAATATAGATGCTTGATTAATGAGAATAGGAGGTACTAATTTAGGCCAAAATTCACTTTTCACAATATTTTCCTTATACTATATTTTTTCGTATGTTTCCTTGTTGCACAGAATAGATTATTTATTTATTGTATAATTCATATATATATGTATTATTATTTGAAGTTTGCTACTTATCTAAAAATTAAAAAGAATTGTTTGGCAATGATACACCTTCTTAATATTTAACTAAAAATACTATATAGTATAGTGCAGACTAGAAAAAAACTGGACATCCCTGAGCTAGACTAGAGAGGATGTTCATAGTGAACATTAACCTTTAAAATATTGGCTCCCTGAATGGTTAATGTCATTTTAAAGACAAAGGTTGCCGTCTTTTAACTTTTCATTTCTTTAAAATACTGAATACTAAATTTTGTACAGGCAACATTTTCAAATTATTCATTTGTTTTACTATTACCCAATTGGAGCAGGCAGACCCTTTATTGATGTTTAAATTGCAATAACAATATATTGTATTTTATTTAAATAATTTACGGTTTATTTTTATAACTTATAAATCTGACAGTTCAGATTCGGCCATATTGTTTGTTAGTAGGTATGTATATATAATATAGTAGAAATATTAATGCCATCTCTCGGTATAAGAATAAAGAGCAATCCCGCATTTGAATTCCGTTAAATAATGCTTTTGGTAGATGTTTTGCTCACATATAAATTCTCGATGACAATACAAAAATTAATTATTTTTTAACACTAATTGATGCGTTTTAAAATTGTTTAGTTTGAATAGGACCAATTAAAATTCTATAACGCGTCTTATAGAGAAATATATATGATGACATTCTAAGGTCATTGTTAAATCGGAAGTTTTGGCAAATTATCGGCGAATATTTTAACTGCAAATTTGAAATGTAAATTCCATGTATGACGACACTTCACATATTGCTTTGTATAGTGCAAATAAATATCTGTCTATGTTTATAAATTTTATACGAAATTTCAGAATTCCGGTATAGAAGCCCTATTAGACATGCGGATTTTTATTCAGTTGGACGACCCCATTACATATTTCAACGCAAATAACCAGCGTCGTTGCGCACATGTAAAACATATTCATTGCAATTGTGTGAAATTATGTCACACTGTTTTATTTTGAATATGTTCGTTCAGTGAACCGTGAACAGAGCAAAACGTCGCTCGGTGGCTTATATAGAGATGTATTGTTGTTCTTGCGCTAGTTTCTGTGAACTTATTTGATACAATAAAGTTAGTGTACACTTCAGTAATTATTAAGTTAGTGTAAGTTTGTCCAACGTTCCACTGCATTGACAAATCTGTTATACATCAATAAGAGTAACACAGTTTCTTGTTTTGACGTTAGATGGAAACATTATTACTGTGAATATAGCCGTTACTCGCAGCATCACACGCAGTAAATAAAAACTTCATTTTATTTGTTTAATAATCAATTTTTTTAATTTCTTACCATAACTATTAATTCACTTATACTTAGTAACGTCAATCAATTTTTCGAGCCTGTCGTTTTTTAGACGACTTTCAGCCAGCTTCTTTGCAGTCTTTATGTTTAAATAAAAAACGGCTAGACCGATTTTGATGACATTTCTTTTGGATTATAATGGTATTATGTTTCGATTGGCATCATAACGAAGTCGATATTATTTTTTGCTTACCAAATTTCATATAAATCCACTTTTTGTAGTCTTTTTGTTTAAACATAAAGAATACTTGACCGATTTTGAAAAAATGATCATAATTTACGTTATTGTGCGTCGATTAGCATCCTACGTAGTCGATATCGTTTTTTATTTCGTACTAGAAAGAAATGGCTTCATACGTACGTACATACGCAGAGAGAAAAGGAGGGGGGGGGGGACAAAGCAACCGAATTAAACTAGACAAAATTTGAATTTGTACAACATATTTTATTTATGATTAATAATATTGACTCTACCAACAGTAATAGATATATTAACAAAATAAAATTACTTGCAATACTATTCAATATTTGATGTTTCAACCAACAGTTTTTGTCCTTTTCAATTTTCAAATATAAAATTAAATTTAATTTTATATTTGAAAATTGAAAACGACCAAAACTGTTGGTTGAAACGTCAAATATTGAACAGTATTACAAGTAATTTTATTAATATTTTATTTATGGTTTTTAGTAATTCGTACCAAAATTGAAAAAAATGGAATGGTCCGAGAGTGAAAAGGTACAATGTAGAAAGGATTTAAATTTGGCATAAAAATGTCGTAAAATTGTCCCAGTTCGATAGAAATATTTATCTAAGGACTATTATCGACTCTGGGAAAGTCTAAAGGTGCAAAATTATTGTTGATGGTAAGAGACGGTCCTGAGTGTAACAAACGAGATGTAATTAAACTTCTTGACAATAATTACAAAAACGAATTTTCACTTGACAGTTTCCTTATTTGAAGAAACAATTTTCTGTCGTTCAAATTATCAATAAGTAGAAATTATCGATTATGTGTTAAGTGCAAGTTTGCAATTTGTATACTTGGCTATTTTAAGCTCCCAAGTATTGAGTAGCTGCCTTCAATAGCAAGCGGCGCATGAGTTTGATTAAAACAGATCGGCTTTCCAAAGTTACGTTAGTACTAAATGAAATGCATAACCATGACTTAACTTTAAACTTTGTTATACGTATAAGTAATCTTTGGACTCAAGACGGATTGGCGTAAGTCAGAGTTCTGGCGAATTAAAATTAATAAAAGCTGGCTCGAGTCGCCTCTGACGACAATATAGTGTATTTGTTAATACAAGCAGTGGTATATTGTGATTTGTACTAAAAAATTTTGTTTACTGTATTTAAGAGACAAATGTATACGTATTTCTATTTCTAATCTATTTCTATCCAAATGATAAATAAATTATTATTATTATTGTGAAGGAAATATTCCTTAAAAAATTTTGCATCCACAAGCACCCAATCTTCGGGTTCGTTACCGTCATACTAGGGATACTTGTGGAGCAAGTTGTAACTATAATGGCGTCTCAAACCATGAAATGGGCGATTACAGTGAGTTTGGGTCGTGCGCACGGATTACACGGAGCGACCCAATAAGCACGGCCTTTTACATACGGCAAATTAGTGACTCAGCAATACGCTGACATGCCGGAATAGTTTTCATATTTGCTAACAGTGACGGTTTTGCCCCTCCAAGAACACCAATAATAAGGACAATTAATTTAACAGTATACTCTGGGTACTGCTTTCTGAGCTCAAAAAGAAGATCTTGATATTTTGTCCGCTTCTCAGTCTCCTTTGCGGCTATGTTCGTTTCAGCAGGGGCTGAAAACTCGATAACATACATAGTTCGCGCAGGTTTATCAAGGAGAACTATGTCAGGCTTTGTTATTATTATTATTATTTGAACTTAAGCACATTTTTAGACAAAACTAAAATAAATTTATCCCGTAATGCACCTATTAAAATACATTTTTTTTTCTTCATTGCAATATTATTATTAATGGAACGTCTACACCAAATTAAATACATTCTTTAGTAAACTCACTATTTGAAAACTAGTGTTTTCAAAATAACTACAAGTCCGGTCACTTTATAATTGCTACTTAAGGATTAAATTTCAATTTTGAAACGATTTTGAGAGTTTTTTCGTAATTTCTTGACCCAAAACATGCGGGAGGCATCGGATGAAAACAAGTTCCGGACAAAAATTGTGTGATTGTTTGCAAGGAACCGAAATCTGTCGAAAAAACCAGGGGTTGTATTTAAAAATAAAAAGTCACTCTCCACTCCTGCGGGGTGTGAGGGGGGAGATTAGATTTTTCCACCAGGAAAAAAAGAAACAACTTTTGTCTGAGGTATTTCTCGAAAAAATGCTTCCCACCGGAATTATAGCGCCATTGCCGGACTTTTGACACTTCCTTTATTCCACTGGATGACTATTGGTTGTAATCAAAGGTTATAGTCGTCTAGAACATGACATAGTTTCCAGATGACAGTCAGTGCATTGACATCGCTCATCTGTCATTTCAGTCTGAGCCTCTTATGACTAACTTCATACTGTCGAATTTTTGTTAGCGAAGTCAACTTCAAATTTTCGTTAGCGCAGCTAACTTCATGCTGTCGAATTTTCGATGACTGCGTGCTAAAATGTTATTCTCAGCGCGCCAAAAGAACTAAAAATAAACCATAGGTCATTTGAAGTTGTGTTTGCAGAAATACGGGCGGAACTTTCTTACTATAACTTTAGATATGGTACGTATGTTACATCTACTGTCTACGTACGATGCTAGAGTAATTAAAATACCATGCATATAACCTTACATGTATACGCGGATTGAATGAGTTTATTGAATAAATCCAATTAGTGACGGCTTCTTTAATCCGGAACAGGGCTGTGCTCGTAATTATAACATAACACGGTGTAGATTGCAGAAATAACAAATGATAATGGTTGACATTATCATGTGATCTAAAACAGCGCTGGAAGACAGTCGTTCAGAATAAAAAATGGCCAAGTGCGAGTCGGACTCGCACACGAAACGTTCCGTACCACTGTACAATATTTATTAACTTTATTTTTATTTTTCTTATTTCTTGTTATAGAGGTCATAGTAATACACAGTAAGGCGCAAAAATGTTTGAACTGATAGCTTTTAAGAGATTTCGTCCGATGTCGCTAGTATTTAAAATGTAGATCAGAAAAAGTAGATCATTTTTAGGGTAGTTTATAGAAACTGAAAATTGTTATTGGTTCAAAAATATCGAAAAATTGCTCATAATGGTTTCAAAATTGAACTTTAACCATCTAGTAAAGATTAAAATGTTTGTTAAATAGATCCGACAGGACCAAACTTACAAACATTATGAATTTGATGCAGATGTTGGATTGACAATAATATTGAAATTCAGGGATGCATTAAGGGATTCAATTTTTTACTTTGTCTGAAAACAAATTTAAATGAACATAATAAAGCTACAATGTCTCTACCTATTAGCGAATACAGGTACATTGCGGCCAGATTTTGGCACTGGGATCCATTTTTTTTTTTTAATTTAAAGAGGAATTAATACCCCTCTGATCAGATTTTATATGTATGGAAAGCAAGAAAATGAAATACTGTATGTCCTAACTGAATTTGCCGAAATTCAAAGACGTATTTTAAACTTGTTTTTGGTATTAATAAGAAAATACAATTATAGAAGCACTTTCTTTAAACTTTATTAATACAATTTCCGCTAGATGTTTGATAACTTTTTGGGTAATATATGAGAGCCATTGAAAATTCACTTTGATATTTTGCGTGTAGTCATGGGTAGAATAAATTAAGCCTTTTAAAGTCTATTCTAATGAATTCTATTTAAAAAAATGTCGGAAATATATTACATTCACTTCTGTACTTCTAAAAAATATTTATTTGTGATAATATTATTCAAGACAATGAATTTGCAATATTTTGAAAGTATTTAGTAGATAAATTGTACTATTACAAATGTACTAGCCTACACTGAGTACTTATTAGCTGTATTTGATATATCAGTGTAGTACAGTGAAAGTTGCGTAATTCATTATGGTTTCGCATGTAAAAAAAAACCCGAGTCGCAGTGCCAAAACCCTGCCGACAATATAGTGTATTTGCTTGTATAGGGCCGTGTGGTTTTATACTTTTATTATGTAAAATTAAGTTTGTTTTTGGGCAAAATAAAAAATTTAACCCCTTAATACACCCCTTAAAATAACATTTTTTTCTTAATTGTAATATTATTATCAATCTTAAACTTCTACACCGAATTAAATACACCCTTCAATAAATAAGTCACTATCTGCAAACTAGTGTTTTCATAAAATTTGTAAATCCGGTCCTGTCGGGCCGATTTTATTAAAATTGTGGGGACACTTTTTAATCACTACCAAAGGGTTAAATTTCAATTTTGAAACGATTCGAAGAATTTTTTCGGTATTTTGGGGCCCAAAAACAGTTTTCAACCCCTAAAAACTACCCTTAAAATAGCCCGATTAGGCCCACTTTAAATAGGCTTCTTGCGGTGATGGATTTCAAAACGTGGCCCAAATTTCGTTGAAATCAATTAACTCTTTCGAAAGTTATCGCGCGTACACATATATATATATATATATATATATATATATATATACATATACATATATATATACATATATATATAAACATTTTTAAAAATGGTGCCAAAGTGTTTAGGAGGTTATGAAACGTCGAGAAATTTTGGTCCGACCCCTAGGTCCCGCCATCCGACCGACGCCAATAGTGTATGTTGCCATATGGCAAATACACTAATAACCAAAGCATGCTTGTTAGCTACCTTACTAATTTTTTTGACAGATCTTTAGAACAAAAGAACAGTTGATTTTTTTTCAAAATATTTTGGAGTAATATAGCCCAACCGCAGGCAACTGCCACAATGGACTTTCATTGTTCAGCAGGTATACAAGATTCAATACCTACATTTTTACGAGTTTTTAAATGACTCGAAATCTCTTTATGTCAGTATTTATAACATTTTTCAAAATAGCCGTGGTAAAAATAACACATTGATTTCAATGCAACTTTGAATCTCTTTTGGTTTGGAAGTTGTATTCATTTAAAGTTTCACATAAAACAGACTGTGTATTTTACACTACACACTACAGAACTAAAACTGGTGTAAATGTAAAAAAAGTAATTATAGTACCGACCGCCGGGATCTGACCTCATACAATTTTTAGGTTATGAAACAAGTGTTCTACTTCGCAACCATCTTAGTTTAATGTTCTATAGCCGATTCTTAGAGATTACGGAATAAGTACTTTGCAACACGTACGTTACATTTTCAATAGACTGAAATGGACTTTCAAAAGTCAGAAGAAAATTTGGAGATTGATATTTAATTTAAAATATATGGAAACTTGACGCTCACTTTTTGAAGAAAATACTACGGGATTTTTGGTTATGAACTTATCACTGAAATGTACAAATTAAATTACTTTGTAAAGAAGGATTACAATTTGAGACACTATAATACACGACTCAGCAGAAATGTTGTCACAAAACATAAAACTGCATTTTATGAAAAATGCTCTACATATATAGGGTACAAAATCTATGGAAGGCTTCCTGAAATGACTTAAAAAGAGAAGAATTTGAAGAATTTCTAAAAAGAATTAAAACAACATTTTCTAAGATCTGTGCCAAAAGAAGTTTTACTTCAAAGAAAACTCTGAGGGCTCAAAGTTTCTTAACCAAAATGGAATCAGCCGCTTGATAGCAATCATTAAAATTAACATACACAATTAAGTTAGCAGGAAAGTGGACAAATTGATGTTAACATCAATTTGCCCACTTTCCTGCTAACTTAATTGTTTATTTAATGATTTACTATATTCATATCCATATTACTAAATGACTGTTAATGTTCATAGGTATTTGGATTGACAAGACTTGTATTAATTAAAAATAATTCTTTAATATTTTCATACAACGTTTTGTTTATCACACAGTCGTGTAAAAATTCTTTTAGATTGCGACTTGAATTTATGTTAAATTATGAATTTGAATAATTCGTTATTGAGTACCTGAAGAAGTCTCGAGAGAGACGAAACGTTGTATGAAAATATTAAAGAATTATTTTTAATTAATACAAGTCTTGTCAATCCAAATACCTATGAACATTAACAATCATTTAATTGTGTATGTTTAAAAAAATATGGACGCAACAATTTCCAATTAATATTAACGTTTTTTTTTTGTAATCATACAAGATTCAAAATCAACATTTCCACGAATTTTGCAATTACTACTTGAAATCTGTTGCTGGCTCTTGATCTATTAGTCTTAATTATAAAACAGAGTTATTTCAGTGAAGAAAATGAGAAATTTCCTGGCCGTAGGTACAAGTAATCTAGTTGATTCGCACACACCGGTTGAATGAAGTGAACTTGTTGGCAAAACGGAAACACTTCTTTATTCAGCAGCTACACTGTGACTGAAGGTAGCTGGTAAGAAGCTAAACAGACACCATACCAACTCCGAACGGTCGCGGACGGAAGGGAATGTGAATTGTGAAGAAGATTAAATGCAGAAGCACGTTCACGTCTGTCAAGTTCTCCCTTAACACGTTCACTTTCTCTCTCTCTCACACATTCACTCTTCGATCTTTGTTTTCACATCTTGACTTGTTGTCTTCTTGACGTTGAAGTTAAAAAAACAGTTATCACTAAATAACACGCTGTGAACTTGTATTACGCTGCTTCGAAATACTAAAAATTTACATTATTTGACGAAAAGCTGGAATCACGAAAATTTTCTATAGTCCGCACACTTTTGTCACGCGTGGATCAGCACGACCAGCACAATGTCGCTTATAAAACGAGCTCTAACAAACACGGGACACCAGCTTTTACTGCAGGGTTCGAGCGCGGCAAACATTTTGCAGTTTTCAAGTAGTTCTATCAATCAAAATTAATTAATAAAAACAACATATCACTAGTACACTAGATCGGTCTATAGCATGAAATTGTAATTGTTTATCTAATGTGCGCTACTCAGTTATTCAGTCAAGAACAGGATTTGCTGATCCGTGCTGTGCTGGTCGTGCTTGATAAGTGTGTTTAGATGTAAAATATTTTATATCTGAGCACATATAAGTGTAAAGATAATTTTTGTTTGAAGAGTCAACTTGATACACGTAGTACATTCATATTAAATTAACAACTAACTTCACGGTGTCTCATTTCCGTTGCATGCTGCGTGCGCAACTTCCGTAACAGACACGTTGCATGCTGGGCGCGCAACTTTCGCAAAAGAAGTATAACTTCAAAAAATTGTGCTCGCAAGCACCCCACTCGATGGAATTAAAATATTTAAGTTTTTCATAGCTTTTTAACGCTCTATTGTTGCTCATAATTACTGGAATTATTTATTCATATCTAAATCTTAACCTTGAGCCACAACAAGCTTTAACTATGCCAAATTTTAAGTCTCTAGTTTGTACCGTTTGGCTCTGGGAACTTATGACAGACGGATGAACGGGCCGACACTGAAGTGAGGTTATATAAGTATTCCATTTTTCCAATTTTGATACGGAACACCAAAAAGAAAGAAAAAAAACCCAGTAACAACAAATGTTTATCAACTCTGAAGTACAAAAAGTTCATTTCAAAAAACAAGGACAGCAACACCTGCTAAAAGAAAAAGAACTACTTTGAACATCGTATATAAGTACTCGTAGTTTTTTTTTTTAAATCAATACCGGTGTAATAGGTACGTACATTATAGTTCGTTTATCAGTTTAATCCATTTAAGTTTTCCAGTCTGTGCAATACACCCAAGGGTACAAACACAACCAGAAAGCTAAGTGAAAATGCTACTCAATTCGCTGCAATCTTATCTAACAACTAAACTTTTCTTTGCTCTGAAACAGAACTCCCTCGATGCATTTTAGAGACTTTGTTTACACGATAAATTGATAAGATTAACTGATAATTGCATAAATATATGTGTCTGCAGGTGGGATTTCCGCATATACAATCGAATAGCTTTAAGAAAGTAAGTATGGAGCTGATTCTTTATTATTGTATTTGCCATATGGCAACATACACTATTGGCGTTGGTCGGATGGCGGGACCTAGGTGTCAGACCAAAATTTCTCGCCGTTTCATAACCTCCTAAACACTTTGGCACCATTTTTAAAAATGTTTATAAATATATATATATATATATATATATATATATATATATATATTTATATGTGCGGTCAATAACTTTCGAAGGAGCTAATTCATTCTAGCGAAATTTGGCATACATGTTGGAATCCATCACCGCACGAAGCCTATTTAAAATAGGCCCAATCGGGTCATTTTAAGAGTAGTGTTTAGGGGTTGAAAAAAGTTTTTGGGCCCAAAAATACCGAAAAAATTCTCAGAATCGTTTCAAAATTGAAGTTTAACCCTTTAGTAGCAATTAAAAAGGGCTCCTAAAATTATAAGCAAATCGGCCCGATAGGACCGGACTTACAAATTTTATGAAAACACTAGTTTGCGTATACGAATTTACTTACTGAAGGTCGTATTTAATTTGGTGCAGATGTTGGATTGATAACAATATTTTAACTAATAAAATTATTATTGTAAGAGGTGTATTAAGGGGTTCAATTTTTTTTTATTTTCTTCAAAAACAAACTTAAGTTCATTTAATAAAGCCA
This sequence comes from Venustoraphidia nigricollis, assembly GCA_034508555.1. NCBI lineage: Eukaryota > Metazoa > Arthropoda > Insecta > Raphidioptera > Raphidiidae > Venustoraphidia > Venustoraphidia nigricollis. The sequence goes on from JAVRKA010000013.1 coordinate 945,795, forward strand.
CAATACCTGTATTAGCAAATACACTATATTGTCGGCAGGGTTTTGGCACTGCGACCCGGGTTTTTATCAATAAATTATAACCGTAACTTGCCAATAAATTTGGCAGAATTAATTTTCAGAATATTTTGAATGGACTATTATATTGAATTCTATTGAAGACTAGTTCTTATTCGCAGAGTTGCTAACGGTAACGTCAGTTTTTTGGCTATTAGAAGCAATGATTTATAGTCAATTCGATTCCCCGATGTATAATAAAGGTTAGTGTAAAAGTCGTATATTAGTATCGATTGAATAGTTTTTCAGTTAACTCAAAACAAACAAAAATTCTAAAGATGATTAATTAGATTTAAGTATGATATAATAGTATATTACACCACAAGGACAGATAGTTGAAATTCCTGCACTGCGCGACATGATGCCCTAGGGCATCATGTCAAGTGAGCAATTATGAGGTTATATGCTATAACGTATCAGCGTGTCCCGCTGTTACTTTCTTTCATCCCGCTGTTATAGATGAGTAATTCCAGCAGGGAATAAATGTTAGGCTTTCTGCCTTAAAATCGAAGCCAAAACTACGTACTTTCGACCGGGTATACAAAAAAAAGTGTAAACAGTACTTCTAAGTCGAGTTAAACACGTATAATTAAAGACGACTTTATTTGATTGACATGTACGAATTATCTTTGAGCAGATGTTTTTTGTGAAACTTTCATTAATAACAAAGTTGTGACTCGGATTATTTATATACATTTTATTTTCTCTTTATACTTTAAAAATAAAATATGTCCTGAATAGTAAAAATGAATTTGCCTAAAAAAAATATCTAACAAGTACCATCTCCTGGCTATATAGTATAGTTATCGAAGGATTCTACAAATAGAACGAAAATGGTGACAGGTTTTGTGTATAAAAATAAATAGTTACTGAAAATTCTTTCAACAAATCATAGTTTATGTACTAAAATAGCTTACCTTACTGCAGGGAACTGTCAAATTATTCGCCCCATCTTCAAAACCTGTAACGGAAAAAAACATAATTTAGTCAAAAATTATGAAATTTTTAAATCAATAGATTAAATTAAATAAATAGATTAAATATTAAAAATAGCTCATTTTTATGCACTAATTCTTGACCAATGTAAAGTTTGGTACTGAGACCCGTACTTGCACCATCTGAACCTTTACTTCCACCATATACGGATAGTGTGTTTAATTGCACAAAAAATTTAACTAGATCGTAATAAACATTATTAATACATTAAATTTCGTTTTCTCTATGATTCTGTGAACTTTCATATAATAATGTATGTTATATTATTATGTAATACGGTGGGGAGTACGTGTGGAAGTATAGGAAATGATGCCAAGTTGCTTGGAATGATGTGAAACGTCGAGAACTTTTGGTACAATCCCTAGGTCCCGCCATCCGACCGACGCCAATAGTGTATGTGCCATATATGGCAAGATATGTAGTCTTATTAAAAAGAATGTTAAAGGGGGGTTTCCTAAGAAACCGGTACCGTAATATAGCGATCGTAATATGACAGTGAATTATGTAACAAAAAACGTATGTATATAATTAATTGGAAGTGATTTTTTCGGTAGCGGTGGCATCCATACGTTTTTTGTTACGTCATACTACAGCCGCTATATTACGGTATAGTACGGTGCCACTTTCATAGGAAACCCTGTCTTTAGTAAATTTTGTGCGATTTGACAGCATTATATTGAAATCTTTTCATCAAGCTGAGTTCACTCTAATATTTTTGTTCAATTGGTCTTAAAGATAGCAACTGAACGAATTGATTGATTGCAGTGAGTCAGAATCTGAGCGTGGTTAAAGTAAGTGATCGGTATGTGTTCATTGACTTGCCTAGATTCATTAATACTAGATAGTAAAATAAATTTATAGTCGAATTACATCTTTGAATCAAATTTCTAGCTTCGTATTGGTACGGAATAAAAATGGATACTACTAATTTACAAGTAAGTTACACATCAAACAATATATTATGTAACTCACTTGGAAATTAATATAGTCACTTAAGGCTGCCGGAATGCTCTGAATTTAAGCCAAAAATAGAGCTTCGTCATCATTCTGCAAAAATTCTTTCTCTGTAAGGAAGATAAAGGACAAATTTGGGTCTCTAATGGACTACTTTTATAATTTATGTACGATTTACTAGAAAAAGTTGGCATTAATTGTGCTAAAAAACACATGTTTTCAATGTCACACTACGACCTTATTCGTACTTATTTCATAAACCAGTTCCATCACAAACCTAAAGTGACTCTTCCTTTTTTGGAAAAGTTTTTTTAAATCTTCAAAATATTTCCAAAAATTAGAGTAATCAATTGACAGCGGCACCCTTGCAATAAAATTTTTTAACCTCGTAGTTGGCACCAGCCATAAATTGAAACGTGCAGATAATTAGAGCGAGACAGAGCTAAAGAAGGTCACACCCACAATATGTCTTTTGCTTACCTCGCCTCTTACCGCTGGGTCTCAACACAAACTGTGTGAAAGTGATCCAATAGTGTTAATAGATTTTTTTTATATTAGATAATATATTATGTAACAGTTTTAACTACAAGCGTTTTATCCTATTCACAGTATTTACAATTAGAGTAGAATTCATGTATTTTCAACCTGTCGGGACAACTCAACTCATGTATTTTTAATTTCTCCTTCATCTTCACTACGTGGCAGTTAGGGGCCAATTATAACACTTTTTACGTTTTAGTCACTTTTTTTTCTGACTGAGCGTCAGAAGTAAGGATTAAAAACTTGTTAGATACGTGAGCAAAATCTAATAAAAAGAAATCTAAAAATTGTTAGAAAGTAACATTTCAATTTTTGTAACCTTTACTTTTTTTTAATTCTATTTTTAGTGAAACATAAACATAATTCTACTAACACTAAACACTAAATTTATTTATTTTAATAGCCTCATTTGCACACTACTAAAGTAATTATTCAAGCCGCTATTAGCAGAAGCGGCAGATGGTTCGTTATGAAGATTTATTACGAGGGTAGCGATTTTTCGAATTGAGACAAGTTTGTGAATTGACTATACATATAGGTGAATTAGTAGAAGTATAGTGTGAAGGTGAAGAGAGAAGATTTGATCAACAAGTGAAAAGGTTGCTGTGTCTATATGCAGCACGTAATCCATTACACTTTCAAAACTTTTCACATAAAAACTAAGAGTCAAAAAAACAACCTCTTTTATAAAACATCAGTTATATGTACCTTTGGCTAATACAGATGTTACTTTTTATATGAAAAATGTATATCGTTGATTTTTATATCCAAAACGAAAGATTACACATTCTGCAGTGATCTTTTTATAGTAATTTAACGTAACATCATTAAAAACGTAGAACGTTATTAAAATTAATTAAAAAAAAATAACTAGTGTAATGTCTCAAGTAGCATTTCGACATCTTTTTAATTTTTTGTATATACATATATTCGTACATTGAAAATGTTATAAAAGTTTTAAAGGATATTGAAATACTGTTGACTTTTTAGTTTTTTGTTTGTTTGTTTTTCAAATAACGTTTTATATATCAGCAACATATTTCAATATAAAAAAAACTCAGGTCGCTGCAGTGCAAAACCCAACCGACAGTATAGTTTATTTGCTAATAGTTTATTATGTAAAGTTATGTTTGTTTTTGGGCAAAACAAAATATTTTATCCTTTAATACAGCCCTTAAAATATTTTTATTTTATCAAATTCAATATTTGGATTTGTTTTATCGATTCATCATTATCTTCGGTAATTCTCTATACGTAAACAAATATTTTCATAAAATTTATAAGTACAGTACCGATTTTTTTAAAATTTAGGAGCACTCTTTTGTTGACAGTAAAGAGTTAAATTTCAATTCTAAATCAATTCAGAGACCCATATGTAACATAATGTTGGGTCTTCCTGAGACAACATTAATACTCTGCATTATTGACTACAATATTGTTTTGTTTTGAGTTTCTATTAGCAACGCTTAAAAAACAATCAAATATAATTTTCAATCTCGTTGTGATTAGACATATTTAGACTTCGTCTTGATTAAAACAAATTTTTATTTATTTATTTTTTATTTCATATCAATAGATCAAATCGATCATTACAATAATAACCTGTTCCTTACAAACACAAAGGTGGTCGTCCAATGGCGAGTGATCGAGAACCGATGCTTTTACCCTAGGCTTTGAGTTCCAAAATTATGATTACGTTAGATACGCTGACACCGCACAATAATCGTGAAGTTTGTTAATGGATGTACATCAGCCCATATTATCCAGAACCTCAATCAAATCTGACATAATGATGTTAGTGACGATAATAATAGATGTGAACTATCGCTGATTATAATATAATGTATGTATGCAAACCAAGGCCGGAATATTGTGTAAACATATTGTGCAGGGTGTCTCAAGATTTAAATCAATTCGTAAAGGGCTCGTTCGACATTTTTTTTTTTTAGTGTAATCTACATTACATCTAGTTAATAAACAATATTTTTGTGAATTTTACGGAAGTTTTTTTTACAGGAATTTTTTTTCGAAACTGTTATTTTTCAATGTAACTTTAAACATAGAAAAACCCGGGTCGCAGTGCCAAAACCCTGCCGACAATATAGTGTATTTGCTAATACAGGTATTGTGGCTTTATTAAATGAAATTAAGTTTGTTTTTGGACAAAATAAAAAAAAATTGAACCCCTTAATACACCCCTTCCAATAGTAATTTTATTAGTTGAAATATTGTTATCAATCCAACATCTGCACCAAATTAAATACGACCTTCAGTAAGTAAATTCGTATACGCAAACTAGTGTTTTCATAAAATTTGTAAGTCCGGTCCTGTCGGGCCGATTTGCTTATAATTTTAGGAGCACTTTTTAATTGCTACTAAAGGGTTAAATTTCAATTTTGAAACGATTCTGAGATTTTTTTCGGTATTTTTGGGCCCAAAAACTTTTTTCAACCCCTAAAAACTACCCTTAAAATGACCCGATTGGGCCCATTTTAAATAGGCTTCGTGCGGTGATGGATTCCAACATGTATGCCAAATTTCGTTAAAATTAATTAACTCCTTCGAAAGTTATTGCCCGCACATATAAATATATATATATATATATATATACGTATATAAATATATATATATATATATATATATATATATACATATATATATAAACATTTTTAAAAATAGTGCCAAAGTGTTTAGGAGGTTATGAAACGTCGAGAAATTTTGGTCCGACCCCTAGGTCCCGCCATCCGACCAACGCCAATAGTGTATGTTGCCTTATGGCAAATACACTAATAATCCCGCAACGGAGATACATCATCGTTAGACAGCTTTAGCTGAATGCCTGCTTTTAGTTGAAACACGCCCACTGTTTTTTTTTTGTACAGATAACTGGTATACAGATTGTATCAACTCAAAGCTGTCCATAGGGCACTCTGTGTGTAAGACAGAGCACCATACACAAACGATAAGCAAGAGTGAGATAAATGATCGCTAATAGGTAGTAATTACTAATTACTGTGGTTACTGTAAAATAAATTTAAATAAACGTCTTTGTTTTCTAAGTAAAAATAGCCATTTTATCAATTAATTTATTACATCGGCGGTTGAATTACCACCATAAAACCATTTAATTATTTGGATTTTTCCGTGAACAGTATAAATAGCCATTTTATTAATAATTTCGGTAGTGACTACAGACTGTCATTAATTGATAAAATGGCTATTTTTACTTAGAAAACAAAGACGTTTATTTAAATTTATTTTACAGTAACCACAGTAATTACTACCTATTAGCGATCATTTATCTCACTCTTGCTTATCGTTTGTGTATGGTGCTCTGTCTTACACACAGAGTGCCCTATGGACAGCTTTGAGTTGATACAATCTGTATATATTTAGTTCTGTTCATAGACATGCCTCTCTTTATCAATGCGAGAAAGCGATGTGCTGGCTAGGTCCAGCTTTGCCGACATCATAATATGGTGTCTAAGCGACGTTTGAAATGAATATATTTTTTAAACTCTTGTTTGCAATTAAGAAGGACATGAAAACGATATATTTGGTTTACGTTATTTGTATATGTGAAATGAATAATGTGTATTTTTCAAACTTAACAAATCTTGATACGCGTGACAACTTTATTGACTATTTGAGAAAGAGATATTATAGATTACAGACGATCGACAACTGAAATCACTACCGTCTATTAGGTGATAACGGTACTACAAGGTGTAAAGTCGAAGGATCTCGCACGAAAAATTTGTACGAGACGAGAGATAGATTTTGTAGATTATGGGCGCTCGACAACTAAGGTCAATATAGCGAAATTTTATCGATAATGATATATTTGATATCGACGACTTCTGCTGAAGGTATAGTGCCGCTACTGCTTTAGTAATCAATTTGTGTCTTTGGAAGAAGACGTATAGTTGTTTTGTGATGTAAAATTTTATAATTATTTTCAAAGTGTCAAAATATAAGTAATTGATTTTTAAGTTATTGTGTACTTTGAAACACATCAACTTAAAAATCAATTACTTATATTTTTTAAAGATGTTGGATACAGTGCCAACTTATAGTTCAAATTTATGAGTATTTTCAACAAACAAAAATTCAAATAACACATATATTGTGAAGTTAGCATCTATAAACGAGACCGTTGAAAATAATATCTGACAATTTTTTTACGAAATCTCAACACTATTCGTGATATTTGATAGATTACGTAGTGATGCAACGTTGTCAATGAAATTGATTAATGATCCAATATAAGCTGAAGGTTGTCCGTCAAATGATTGTGGATGCTAATGTCGTTGGAATTTCAAACTGGGACACGGACTTGTTTGTCCTAAGATAACAAATGTTCACTTCTATCATATTAATGATGCCCAATACTTTAGGTTTTGTCAATTGTTGTCTGTACACAGAATTTGGATATTATTTTCGATTTATTATTGAACCACAACTTGTTTCAGAACGGTAGGGTAAAATTGTTTCATTAGATTGAAAATTAGCGTATTACGTATACCATATACCAAGGGTGGGCAACCTTTTTTAACCGACTTCAAAAAAAGGAGGTTATACAGTTCGTCTGTATGTTTTTTTTTGTATGTTTGTTACGCGTTTACTCCGCCAATGATGGACTGATTTGGAAAGTTTCAACGCCATTTTGTTCAGAATTCAGATTGGATTAAAATCGGTTCATTCGTTTTTAAATGACATCCAAAAAACATATTTTTTATATGAATCCGGCCTCATATCGCCAGCAAATTGTGAACCGATTTTGATGATTATTCTTTTCTTATTTAATAGAGCATACCTTCAGGTCGATCCTACATAAATTTTATTTAAATCGGACCAGAAGTTTTTCTATTATAATTTATTTACTAAGCAACTAAGAAATATTATTAATAAAAATTTACTAAAATAAATTCAAAAATATATTTAAAAAAAATATTATCCTCCTTCAAAAAAGTCACTAAAAAGATAAAAATAATGACATTTTGAAGTCGGCGCGAATTTAGATACTAAAACTTTTTAAATCTAAGTACTTTTATTAAATTGGCGCCGACCTCAAAATATTATTATTTTCGTCTTTTTAGTGACTTTTTTGAAGGAGGTACATTTTTTTATATAACACGGGCCAGAATAAATTTTTTGTTTTTCAGCGGGCCGTAGTAGTTAATTGACACATGCTTGTAACCTGTAATTTTTTAATCTGCAAATATGAAATGAATTTAAAAAAAAAAGTTAATTACTTACTACATTTATTTCTGTTATCGTTTTTGACAAATTCAAAGAAATGGAAAAAATAACTATTAATTATAAAAAGTAAAAGGAGTATTTTTTTTAATAGATCTGCAAAGATTTTGTTAGCATTAGTCATACTTATATCTGATATGATGTCGCCTATGTGTGAAAAAAGTCAATTCAAAAGCACGTAGTTAGGTAAAAAAAATGTAGCGTTCATTTATTGCGCGCTAAAAAGATTAAAGATTAAAATAGAATAGGGTGGTCTCTTGGCCCAAACGCATGAAAGGATTTTTGTGCTTCCCCTTTTACAGGATCTAGTCATCAAATAATCTGGATCTTCTTATGAGCTCCAGAAGATTTGCTACTAGATTATCCTGTGGAACTATTCCATCCTCATCTATGTAACCAAAGATGGTTGTTCTCCTGTAAGTTAAAGCCTCACATTCGAACACAATATGGGTGGCTGTTTCATCCTCCATTTCGCAAAATCTACATAGTGTTGATTCCTTCAGCTTTATGATATTAGAATAGATAAGTGTTTTGTTTCTTTCAGATAAACTATTTTTGTTATAAAGAAACTGATATATCTAAATATAAATAACTATCATTATAAATTCTAACGTTTTATTCTTACCGTAACAATAAGAAACAATCTGTGTCTGCTTCAAAGTCGTAATTTCACAACGTCCAGTGTCACCTGTAGGTGACACCCCCATAAAAGAAAATTGGGGTAGTTTATTTTTTATTTATATTTTTTCTTGTCATAACCAAATGTATATAAGGTATTTTATTTAAAAAGAAACCAAAAATCTTTATTAACTTGAACATGGGAATTGAAGAGTTAAATCTATCACAGACTTGTAACAAACGGTTAGTCGTAGGGAGCCAAAGAACTTTAACCTATGGTTAACACATCGACTTCAAGGAACGGGACAATCGCAGTGATCTGTCAACATCAAAATGCATGTAATATAATAAGTCTCATGTTACACGGGTGAATACTGAATACTGTAAAATGTGTCTGGTGCATCTCTGACAGCTTAACAGAAACTAGCATAACTGACTGATAACGATTCATTTAATGTTGGTATACTGTCTGTACGATTAATATGCATCCATAGTGATCACAAAAGTTAATGTACAAACTGGAATCATATTGATTGATTGATTGTAGATTATACACGCTCAATAATTGAAGTCAACAGCGTCTATTGTAATAGTATTACTATAGTACGAGTACGTAAAAGGCACGAACATTTCGTAGTAGTATTTTTAATAAAATTCATTAAAAATACTGTGTTAAAACAGTATTTCTAATTCATATTGATGTATCTTTGTCGTGGTGTAATATTAAGAAATTAAGGACAAAATACTTGTGTAATAATTTTACAATTTATTGCCAACGTTTCGTTAACCTGATGAAGTTAACCAAGTTAACGAAACGTTGGCAAAAATTGTAAAATTATTACACAAGTTATATCCTTAATTCCCATTAATTTCTTAATATTAGTATTTTTAATAAACTTTATCAAAAATGGTACGTTTTTTACAAAGTGCTATATTCCTTTTAATGAATATTTATTAAAAATGCATTACAAAAATAGAATAGAACACAACAGAATATTTATTTTCTGCATTGTACAAATACCTAGATAGACATTTTTTATAAAAACTGTTTTCATTGTGAAATTGGAAAAAAAGCTATTGATTAAGGTCAGAAGCGTTGAATGTTTTTTTGTAAAACCATACCTACCTACTTTGTTTACATTAATTTTAGAATTATATTTTATAGTCTGAAATATTTGTTAAGAATATTTAATTTCAAATATATAACTTGTGATAAACTAGGTATCTAGTTTATCACAAGCTATATATTTGAAATTTTAGTAAAAAAAATCAGTAAACTTGCGTTCTGATACACAAAATTTAAATTTAGTTTATAATGACATTTTAAAAAATTGTTAACTATAACGTTCGTAATATTTCTTTATTTTACACATATTTGTGTCTAACATTTATTTTCAAATCACAAAAAAAAAAAAAATAGTCAATTGCTTTTCTAAATTAATTAGTTACCACAGTTATATTATAAAAAATAAAATTGTCTAGCAAAAATAAAACATATTTAGTATTTGTTTGAAATTTGTTCTAGAGAAAAAAAAATTACATAATTTCGTTTTGTTTATATATTTACTATTTAATATTTGTTGAAGTAAATATATGTATTGTTAAATATCTAAATTTTATTAATGTTATGGTTAACTAGTTAAAGGTATTATTTCAATTCTATAAAAAAAAAAAATTGTAATTATTTCATTAACTAATTTATATTTTTAATCATTTCAGTTTTACCCGAAGAAGTTAAAAAGATTTACCGAACCGTCGCAAATTTTTAAATTTAGTTTACTATATTAAAATTGAATTGTCCAATTTCCCGTGAAAAAATAAAAAAAACTTGTAAAAAATATAGTTAAATCACTAATCGCGAAATGCCAGTAAAATGGGGCTCTAGAAGGACTCCTTGAGACAGATTTAATGCAATTCATCTCTATACAAGACATCAACCTTATGCTTACAAATAAAATATGTATGTATCTATTTATAAATAATATTTGTTGCGTTATTGACACTTTTAAATACATGCTCAGTGAGCTTAGCGAAATGCTCAACATTAGATCGTTGTTCTTTTTTATATTTTTCCTTAATTGGGCTATTTTTGTAGAAAGACTGAATTAATAAATATTGTCTGTCGGCCAAATTACCAATGGGAACCAGGAGTCTCTCAAATCTTAAATAGCGATAACAATTTTTTGTTAACTATAATCTGCTTTTTGGCAGATGATGATTTTATATTGCAGTCTTTATAATAATAATATGATCAGAGAACTATTGCTAGCACCAAGTTACTCTGGCGTGATATTACGTATATTCAGCCATTATGCAAGGAGCAACCAGCAAGGCGACATATTGCATATGACTATACAGGATGTTCCGAATGTACGTCGAGGATTTTAGGAACACATTTCTTGTGCATAATTCTAAAAAACCCGGGTCACAGTGCCAAAACCCTGCCGACAATATAGTGTATTTGCTTATACAGGCAGTATGGCTTTATTATGCGAACTTAAGTTGGTTTTTGGGCAAAATTAAAAATTTGACTCCTTAATACACCCCTTAAAATAACATTTTTTTTCTTAATTGCAATATTATTATCAATCTAACGTCTACACCGAATTAAATACACCCTTCAATAAATAAGTCACTTTCTGCAAATTAGTTTTTTCAAAAAATTTGTAAATCCGGTCCTGTTGAGCCGATTTTATTAAAATTCTAGGGGCACTTTTTAATTGCTACTAGCGGGTTAAATGTCAATTTTGAAACGATTCTGAGAATTTTTTCGGTATTATTGGCCCAAAATATTTTTTCAACCCCTAAAACCTACCCTTAAAATGGCCCGATTAGGCCCATTTTAAATAGGCTTCTTGCGGTGACGGGTTTCAACACGTGGACCAAATTTAGTTGAAATCAATTAACTCTTTCGAAAGTTATTGCCCGCACACACACACATATATATATATATATATATATATATATATATATATATATATATACATATATATATATATATATATATATACATATATATATATATATATATATATATATATATATATATATATATATATATAAATATATATATATATACATATATATATAAACATTTTTAAAAATGGTGCCAAAGTGTTTAGGAGGTTATGAACCGTCGAGAAATTTTGGTCCGACCCCTAGGTCCCGCCATCCGACCAACGCCAATAGTGTATGTTGCCATATGGCAAATACACTAATAAAAAAGTAACTGACTATTTTTATCTCTAAATAGTAATTCACTTTAATTGCCTGTCTCAAAAAAACTTGTGAATCTACAGAACCCAATATTGATGTCATTTGTATTTTTTTTTACGACATACCCTGAATTTTAGACCGGAAGTAAGTGAATATATACCCGGTCAAAAGTACGTACTTTGGCTTCGATTTTAAGGCAAAAAGCCTAACTTTTATGCTCTGCTGGAAATACTCGCATGCCATCTATAACGGCGGGCCGAAAAAGTTTTCTCGTAACACTGCCGCTAGTCAGTAGTAGCTAATAGCTGTTAATGCGTATAACCTCAAAATTGCTTAAGTACTTGAAAGTTATTAGTCTTTTTCTATAAAGGTGAATAAAAATTAAATAGTGATATTAAGTAAAAAATAATCTAAGAAAAAAATGGCCGAATAATTAAAAATAAACGCACTTTCGACCGGGTATAAAGAAAAATAATATTACCACACGGGCAGAAGATTGAAATTCCTGAGGTACGCAAACTTCCCCTTGGGCATCATGTCGCGTGAGCAGGAATTTCAACGTTCTGCCCCTGTGGTGTAATATACTATTAATACGTAGTGTTTTCATTTCAAAGGTTCCATCACTGTTCAAAAGCTCAGAAATAACAACGGGGAGTTATTTAGTTAGCGCCCCTAGCGGTAAAGTTTGGCAGTGCTCATTTACATTCTCTATGTATTTCTAGAACACTCTGTAAAACGGGTATTCTGTATAACTCTACACTCCTTTCTGTATGCAATAATTCCTGTACGCTGTCAAGCAGACTGCTATTGATAAAAGTAAACCGAAATGTCAATGCAGCCTTCACTGCCACCCGTGTTATGGGACACGTATGTATACTTATACAGAATGTTCAATTTTGTTCACACTCTTAACGAACAGATTCAGTAATTAAATTGTTAAGAATGACCTTGATTGCGCAGTATAGTTTGCGCAAAAACAAGTGGGTAGATTGCGTCTGGGACACAAACCGCAGTTTTGACCTGAATACTCGATCCTGATGTCGAATTGTGGAATAAATGAAGTAGATACTAACAACAGCTTTTGAGAGGCACCACTTTCGCAGTCCTCACTCGACGCAATCAGAAATTACACTGACCCAAAACTCTATAGGTATTCAGTAGGAGGCGCGATTGCCTCCAAACAAGCACGGTTGAATAATGCAATATTCATTTACAAAAGTGTAGTCAGTAGAAGGCATCATTACGTCAAAACAAATGCGGTTTTGCTAACTTACACAATTGTATTCCGTAAGTAGCATTACTGTCTTCAAACAAGCACGGTTTTTATTACAGCATTAACTTCCAAAAGCAATAGTGTTTTTTTAAGTTAATTCACTTTAACAAAACCGTGCCTGTTTTGAGGTAACTGTGCCTTCTACTGAATTGTGCCATATTTCAGATGCCCCCTTCCCACTTTCAATATAGTCATCCGTTGTTTACTTGACACAATGTCAATCATTTGGGTACTTAGTTCTGAAATTATAAAGCGAAACATTTTTTTTAAATTTAAGTTTGGAAAGCCTCCAGGTAGCGCCGAAATCTTACCGGCTAAGTCTCCCTAATACTTCGGTGGTTTCCGAGGAATTATGTAGAAGACATTTCGTCGCAAACAATCGAAGTATTACTTTAAGGAGAAACAGCCTTTGTCTATATTCCTGCCTGCGTCAGTGTTTGTCTGGTACCGCTATCTTACGAAATCATGGTTTCAACTACAAACTATATATTAGCGACACGGGACGTAATTTATTTTAGACTCTTAGCTTACCGTTCGACCATTATTTTGACATTGGGTATTTGAAAATAGACTGAGCGGGGTGAGAGCATTAGCCTCGCATTCGGGAGGTACCGAGTTCGAATCCCGGCGGAGGTAGATTTTTCCCTACTGCATCTCGCCAAGAAACGGTAATTCCTGTACCGGCCATCTTGTTGAGGTTTTTCATGGTTTCCCTCAATTGTTTCCAGATAAATATCGAGACGATTCCTTATTTGAGACCATGGCCAATTACCTATCAAACTCCTAGTTCAAAAATAACCTACCTTATCCTAATTTCCTATAATTCGTTCATTCGCCTATTGCTATTACTTAAGTTGAAGTTTTAAAAACATAGAAAATAACGGGAAGTAGTAGATGGAAAATAGTTATGGTGCGAATGGCGTTTGTTATGACATAAAGACGACAAACGGACGTTATACGCATTATTATTAGTGTATTTGCCATATGGCAACATACACTATTGGCGTCGGTCGGATGGCGGGACCTAGGGGTCGGACCAAAATTTCTCGACGTTTCATAGTCTCCTAAACACTTTGGCACCATTTTTAAAAATGTTTATATATATATATATATAGGTATATATATATGTGTGCGGGCAATAACTTTCGAAAGAGTTAATTGATTTTAACTAAATTTGGCCCGCATGTTGGAATCCACCACCGCACGAACCTTATTTAAAATGGGCCCAATCGGGTCATTTTAAGGGGTGAAAAATGTTTTTGGGCCCCAAAATACCGAAAAAATTCTCCGAATCGTTTCAAAATTGAAATTTAACCCTCTGGTAATAATTAAAAAGTGTCCCTAAGCTTTTAATAAAATCGTGCCAACAGGACCGGATTTAAAAATTTTACGAAAACAATAGTTTGCAGATAGTGAATTATTTACTGAAAGGTGTATATAACTTGGTATAGAAGCTCGATTGATAATAATATTGCAATTAAGAAAAAAAAAATTTTTTTAAGGGGTGTATTAAGGAGTCAAATTTTTTATTTTACCCAAAAACCAAGTTAAGTTCGCATAATCAAGCCACACTGCCTGTATTAGCAAATACACTATATTGTCGGCAGGGTTTTGGCACTGCGACCCGGGTTTTTTATTATTTGAAAATGAGTGAGAGAGCACGGGCAACGCCGGGTTTTAGATCTAGTATTTAAATAAAAGACACAATAAAAATAAAAATGTAACATTTCTAAAAATTCCGTGCACATTTTAATATTTATATTGTTATCGCGAATATAGGTATCGGTGAACATATAGAAAGAGACGTTAGAGGGTTGGCACACAAATACTCGGACACAAATACACGTACGTATTTCTACACATATAGCAATCCTGCATAATATGATTCGGGAATGTTTTTCCTTTGCACCAGCTGTGCGATTCTGTTATATACTCGGGATTCATCCCACCATTTACCCGCTTTCCTATATTTTGCGTCCACACCATAGACATTTTATAAATGAATTGAAGAACGGGTCACTCACAGTAATGGAAAATTACCGATTATTTATGATAGTGTAAATACTTAATAAGTATTTACTTTAAGTCAATAAAAAACTTTTTATTTGAATAATAAATAATTATTCGTAGCTGAAGTTTTTCTCAATATGTAATCAATCGATTAATATTTTCAGAATGTTTTTTTAACAACTTTCATGTATCCCTGGTAGTCAAGGTAAAACAATTTAGACAATATTACATAATAGAGAAAGAATGTTATTGTAGCAAAGCTTGCTACAATAGGAACCATTTTGGTCTGGTAATTTATCGGTTAATTAACTGGTCATCTATAAAGCAAAATCGCGGCTTCCGGTTTGTGTTTCTCAGAACAACAAAAGACAAAAAAATAGAGCGCAGCTTCCAATAGTATATAAATTTATTAAATGTGTATATTCAGATTTATGTCGATATCTATATCCTGTCCAAAGTATATACTTTGGACTTTGGACTGGCTCCGTAGACTAGGACGCGCAGTACAAATCGGAGATCAGCTAAGGACTTGGCTCTACTGGAGATCTCATAACTTTTTAACAGTGAAAGCAATATGAACTCGTGAGTCTTAACAACTAGCTTTATACGAAATGTTTTTGATGGGATTTTGTTTCTTTTTGGCAGGCGCTCTAGATTATTTTTTTTCACTATTTTTCGACATTAATTAAGGTTTGTGGGTCATTTTTGCACATTTTGCACCCCCTATACGACGGGTTGGAGAGGGGAAGTTTCGGGTTTATTAATTTTTCCGTTGTTTTTATGCAAATTCTAGTCTATATACAAAATTCCAGCCTTCTAGGATTTCAGGAAGTACTCTAGATGTTTTGATGATCATGAGTCAGTCCCTAAATCGACGTATTTCAGATGTTAATAAATCTAAACTCATAAAGATTAGATAATCGATACTTGGTGTATTTGATAAGTCTGCTAAAAACATCTTATCCTGAAAATTTCAGCTTGCTGGCATTATCCAGACCCAAGTTATGACAGTTCGAAAATTCGACGAAATGTTTCCCGAAAAGGTAGGTAGTGTCCTGCTTCTTTTGGGTCGTCTTGGCGGATCCCTCTAGCAACTGATATTTGAGCATATTTTTAGTTTTTATAAAATATGCAGACTTAAGCCATATTACTCCAAACTTCAGTTTTTGTTTTTTACGTCTTCAATTTATATTCCATAACCAAAGTTCTACGGTTCACACAGAGACATATATGAACATCAGCCTTGACGGAAATTGATATTTTTTATAGAAAATATGAAATGCCGTTTTGTGTCCTCGTTCGTTCCCGTACATAGGACAGGCGGCGGTGGTTCGTCCAACAGAACTTGCGTGTAAACGCATGTGCGTCTACCTAACCGCACTAAAGAAACGCGCGCGTGTCCTAAGCACATAGTACGTACATTCTTATCTATCAATGTATGTGGAAAAGGCGCGTCATACACTAGATTATTGAATAAAATCATAATTTTATTCGTAAAATAGTCACAGAATATTACAGTACAACCATAATGTAGTCGTCAAACGGCGTATATGTTATGTTACAGGCACAGTCGGTATTGTCCGGTAATGTACATCGCTGCTCGGCTAAGTCCGCAGAAACGATTGATTGGCGGAGAGGGCTTGGTTTGATGTGATAGCCGGGTGGTAGGCATTGCTGATAAATATTTTTTTTTGACGGATCAAAGATTTAAAAGAGTAGTTTTGGGTTCTATTTGCTAATCAATCATCTTTAGGGACTTTGCTGAACAATAGCACGGCGTATATGTTATGTTACAGGCACAGTCGGTATTGTCCGGTAATGTACATCGCTGCTCGGCTAAGTCCGCAGAAACGATTGATTGGCGGAGAGGGGTTGGTTTGATGTGATAGCTGGGTGGTGGGCATTGCCGATAACTATTTTTTTTTGGCGTATCATAAAGATTTAAAAGAGTAGTTATTTGGGTTCTATTCGCTAATCAATCATCTTTAGGGACTTTGCTGAACAATAGCACGGCGTATATGTTATGTTACAGGCACAGTCGGTATTGTCCGGTAATGTAAATCGCTGCTCGGCTAAGTCCGCAGAAACGATTGATTGGCGGAGAGGGCTTGGTTTGATGTGATAGCCGGGTGGTAGGTATTGCCGATAACTATTTTTTTTTGACGGATCAAAGATTTAAAAGAGTAGTTTTGGGTTCTATTTGCTAATCAATCATCTTTAGGGACTTTGCTGAACAATAGCACGGCGTATATGTTATGTTACAGGCACAGTCGGTATTTTCCGGTAATGTACATCGCTGCTCGGCTAAGTCCGCAGAAACGATTGATTGGCGGAGAGGATTTGGTTTGATGTTAGCCGGGTGGTGAGCATTGCCGATAACTATTTTTTTTTGACGTATCATAAAGATTTAAAAGAGTAGTTCTTTGGGTTCTATTCGCTAATCAATCATCTTTAGGGACTTTGCTGAACAATAGCGATTCTGAACGACCTGCGAACTAGGCATAAGAACTGGAAATATCAAGTGAATACTAGACTCACACTGGGAATCGGACTCAGTACGTTCGACAGCGGTAGATGTGGCTACTGCCTCTCGCTGAGAAACGGTAATTATGACCGACTACCTTGTTGAGATTTTCCATGGTTTGCTTAAATCATTCCAGATAAACACTTGGATGGTTTCATATACAACGCAATATCCAAACACGAATTTCCACAAAGTTGTCAATTTTATTCGGATTTCTACAATGTTTACAGAATGGGTTTTTTACAAATTCTAGCCAATTGAGCGACAGGACCATTCCAACTTTAAAAATATGGACTTTTGAAATATTATAATACAACAAAATTTCTTTTAACGCGTGTGGTTACGTGAGTAACGACTAATATTATGAAATTTGCTATTCGTTTGCATGATTTTACATGAAAAAATTAACCAAACCATTATTGTCAGCTACCTAATTTCGTTTTGACAGATCACAACAAAACACCTGTTTTTTTTTTTAATTTTCCAAATATTTCCGAAACTATGAAGCTCAGAAAAAACAAAATCATTTTAGAAAACTTTCTTGGAAAAATAAATATAGATACTAACAAACCGTTATTAAAAGTCTACCTCAAAAAAAATAGGACTCTTCATTCGTTTGATCCAAATCGTGCTCACAGATAGACAAACGAACAAATTTTTTTCAAAATTGTTTTTTGGGGATCTTTAAATGAAAAAAAAAATATTGTAAAATTTTTACTTAACTTAGTAGGTACCATGGAATAGTAAAAATTGTAAAATTAATTTCATATTTTAAGAAAGTTTTGGACGACGAACTTTATTGTTTGAGTGTACAGTGTACAACATATTTAAAATTTCGGTTTGTGTTTGTAGACCGGTATAGGCAGCAAATTGAAAAGAGAGTTCCCATTGGGAATTTGCAGCAGTCACATTTCTGTACTAGAGTAAACATATTCGAAAATAGGATACTGCGCTACTAGCTAGGGTACGCATTACTGGAAGGTCGCCATACGTGCCTATCTCTCCAAGGAATGATTTCATGATGACGTACATAGGTCGCTCCTTGCGTCTCCTTTCCTTCTTGAGCCGCCCATCCAATATGCCTTCTTTCATTAATTATATAATTTATGATAATAATGTACGCTGGCAAACTGAACGTTTTAATGTCAATTTACACTGTGTTGGTGGATGGAAAGTCAAGGATGGGAAACCTGCACTCACTAGGTAACATACAGCCTTTTTAACCCCCGACGCAAAAACAGGAGTGTTATAAGTTTGACCGCTATGTCTGCGTATCTGTCTGTGGCACCGTAGCTCTTAAACGGCTGATTTGATTTGGTTTAAATATGAATGCAGGTTTTCTAGCGGTGGTTCTTAGACATGTTTTATCAAAATCGGTTGAGCCGTTTCAAGATCATCAGCTCTTTTCTTAGCTGCGGTAGGGATCTTAGACGCATATCGGGTATTTTGTGTGTTACTAAGTTTAAAAAGTTTAAATTAAAAATTAAATTAAAAATTTAAAAAACCCCTGGCACAAAAAACCTATAAAAGATTAAAAATTAAATTTCTGGGTCTGGTCCTTTAACTTTAATATTTAAATACTTAATTAGTAATATTTTGTGACTCAAGCGTAGTTTATAAAATAAAAAAAAAAAATACAAATAAAAAGAAGCTTAGTAATGATATAAAAAAATATGTTATTTTAATATAAGTACTCTATCTAGGTCCCCCGACGCGACGACGCTTGTATGACAAACTATTACTAATTACGTATTTAAATATTAAAGTTAAAGAACCAGGCCCAGACATTTTATTAGTGTATTTGCCATATGGCAACATACACTATTGGCGTCGGTCGGATGGCGGGACCTAGGGGTCGGACCAAAATTTCTCGACGTTTCATAACCTCCTAAACACTTTGGCACCATTTTTAAAAATGTTATATATATATATATATATATATATATATATATATATATATATATATATATATATGTGTGTGTGTACGCGCGATAACTTTCGAAAGAGTTAATTGATTTCAACGAAATTTGGGCCACGTGTTGAAATCCATCACCGCAAGAAGCCTATTTAAAATGGGCCTAATCGGGCTATTTTAAGGGTAGTTTTTAGGGGTTGAAAAATGTTTTTGGGCCCCAAAATACCGAAAAAATTCTCCGAATCGTTTCAAAATTGAAATTTAACTCTCTGGTAGTAATTAAAAAGTGTCCCTAAAATTTTAATAAAATCGGCCCGACAGAACCGGATTTACAAATTTTTTGAAAATACTAGTTTGCAAATAGTGACTTATTTACTGAAGGGTGTATTTAATGTGGTGTAGACCTTCAATCGACAATAATTTTGCAAAAAAAAATGTAATTTTAAGGGGGGTATTAAGGAGTTAAATTTTTTATTTTGCCCAAAATCCAACCTAAGTTCGCATAATACAGCCACACGGCCTGTATTAGCAAATACACTATATTGTCGGCAGGGTTTTGGCACTGCGACCCGGGTTTTTTTGTAACTTTTTATCGATTTTTTTGTGTCGGGAGTTTTTTAAATTTTTAAATTAATGTTTTTACAAGCTTTTGTTTAGTTTCACCTGTAACCGAATCTTACGTAAGTATTGCTCAGTATTAATTATCTAATAAGCTCTTTGAAGAGTACAAAAATAATACCAAATAAAGAAAATTAGAAATTACTTCTTTACGGTACAAACGAATTTTTATCATCCGTTCCATAGACTTTTGGAACTGGATAACACGATCAGTTATCGCACTGGATCAATGAGTGACACCAACCCTAATGACGTCACAGGATAAAGAAGGTCATTCACATCTTTGCTTTTACTGATGCTTGTAGTGTTATAATAATCTTCATGTTTTAGATTTATTGATTTATTGTCTGCTATTTTTTACTTTCCCATAATATACAGAGTACATAGAAGGTTTGTGTTCTTGCAAAAATTAAATTTTGTGATTTTGGTAACCATACACATTTACAAGTTCTGTGAATTTGAAACAATCATTTTAAAAATGTCTGTCTGTCGTCTTTCTGTGCGACCTACTAAGCCACTAAATCAATTTTGTTCAAATGTTGCATGCATTTTTTGGACGGTTATGCCAGAGCTCAAATTTGGGAGAACTGATCTCCTAAAAAACCAATAAAAACAGTATAAAAACCGTATGAAATATATTTTGCTATGTATTACATAACTTTAAAATGTATTTGAAGCTTTGTCTATTAACTCAATATGCTGTGAGCGAAGGCAACAAAGAGCGCAAAAAACACATGTGTTTTTTTAAGTTGAAGCATTTTTTTTAACAGTGTGTAGAATTTAAATAGACAAACAAATATTTCAAGTAACTTTTTTTATAAAAACTCAAAAATAATAGAGAAACGGTCTTTGAAAGTTTAAGTAAATTTTGAAGACAATTCTGGCTTTTACTGAGAGTACGGTCCTGTCATTTCCAATGTGATGGTGCACCTACAGAACTTGTTCGAAGATATCACCGTTTTGGTGGACACAAAGGTACTCGTAGAAGCGATAAGGACCTTCCGCAAATTATTTGAGTTGCATTTTCGATTCGTGCTATTAGTTCTTTGCACGTATTAACCGAACTTCTGAAGACAAAACTTTTCATCGAACCCCATAAAATCAAAATCCAAGGGTTGAGATCCGGTGATTTTGGTTCCTATTACTACTACAGGCATGTACAGGGGCATGGCTATGACGCAGACATTTTTGTATTCACCGAAACGAGGACAACTTCGAATACTTTTGGTAGCCGCACCATCACATCGAAAGGGTATAACCGTATTCTCATTAAACGCCAAGACCGGTCTCAAAAATTTACTTAAGGGGGTTTACCAGTGTAACGACCGATTATCGAGCGGTTTTTCAGGAATTTATTGTGGGAGAACTACTAAAGTTTTTTCAACAGTTTTTACGCCATTTTGTTCGTGTATTATCTAGTATTCTACATAAATGTTGAAAGTGTAATCAAATTGACGTACCTCTGATAAAGGCTGAAACGTGACTTCCACAAAATGACACTGCCAAACGGTGTGCAAGATGCAATACGCATCGGTTGTCTGAAACGAAAAATGAAAATATCCCGTTATTTGTAATCCATTTGCCGAGGTACTGACGTAGGGGTTTTGCAAAATTTTGAAAGCTAACAAAATGGCGGACCTTGAAAAAAATATCCGTTTTTTACGTATTTTTCTCTGACATTGTAAGCTGTAAAAAATGTAAAAATCAAAATTTAAGAAATCCCCTACGTCAGTACCTTGAGTAATGTATAAAAACTGCACACACAAAATTTCAAATTGTTTCATTGAATACATTTAGCGCAATCCTGCACACCAACTTGAAAAACATAGTTTTGAGAAAAACGCTTTTGAAGTTTAAGGATGCTATGAAACATAGTTTTCAGAAACTTACATACAAATCCTTTTCGGATGTCATTTCTAACATGTTTTAGACAAGAAATATACAAAAAAAATCGATTTTTTGAAAATTTTACACCCCCTTAAACTTTGAAAGGCTGTTTTGAAAAAAAAGTTACATGAAATATTTGTCTATTTGATTTCTACATCGTCTTAAAAATGCCCCATCCTGTATTTCTTCGTTTCTTTTGATGAAGTGATTCCGATAATATATTAAGCATGGAGTATATCTCTCTTTATCAGATCTATGACAGTAGCCAATCAGAAGTAGCGAACTGTTATCACAAAAAAGAGAAATATATGATTGTGCTCTAATTTATTCCTACATGTATTCGTATTTTAAAAGTGAGTATTACTCCGTTAAGGTAGTTGTCGTGGTACAATATTGTCAAAAAGTTATAGATTATATGCGCCACAAAAGTATACTGGCTTGTAGCTAAGTGATCCATAATTTGTACCCGTGGAAACGTAACCCATACAGTATTCATATGCTTGTATACTTTTCTACAAATTGACGAACTTTAAACCGTTATTTATAAATAATTAGACGGTCAAAATGTTTTCTTATTTTTTTTTAAACTCATAACAAATGCATTGAAAGACTGTCAGTTTTTGGAAAGTTTCTGACAGTTAGTTCTTTATTTATAAATAAGAAACTGGTTCAGAACTACAGAGATCGTATACAATCAATGATAATTATCCAATTTTCAATTGAATTTATCTCGGATTATATACGGTCGATCGACTTAAAATTTCCAGGGTAATTGTATTATCATGTCCTTAATAAGTATACAAAAATTAAGAATTGTCTGACGGTGAGCCTTAACCACGACAACTACCTTAATAGCGATATGAAATAGCATTGTTTCTCTTTGAAAATACGGGAAGGGTGACTGTGTAGATGACAATGTTAAGTTTGTCCGAGCTATGGCGGACCGTTAATTTTTTAAATCGTTTATGCATATTATAATAGTTGTATTTGCTTTATTTAATAGTGTCACAAGTTGTGCGGTTTGTGAATGTTGGCTCCGATTTACCTATGTAAGTAACGTATTAAAGTTTGAAAACTGTGTTGCGGTTATGTATGTATACATGTTATGAAAAGGCCAACCCTCATCGGTTTGTTGGGATAATACACAAAGATATGCAACTCTACACAGGTTGTTCCACGACTTAGTCGTACGACTGAATTGATATTTAATGCTAACCGTGGACCGTGAGCGTTATAATTTTATTTACTCAAATTAGTTCAAGTAAATGCCGGTTTTGATGCAATTTCTAACATAAACATAAGTTCTGATATAAAACTAGACTATATTTTAACCAGTTGATGAGCTCCCTATCAAAAATACAATTGGATTAGGTGTTTGAAAGTTACAGCGAAACAGACGAACTCAGGTTTGAGGAAATTGTCACTAGCTCCCTCAGTGATGGATTTGCGCTTGAGGCCCCGGCCTAGTTCGGCATGACTTTAGGGGCGGCAAAACTTTAGAGAGACGACAACATTTCAAAAGTAAACAAAGTTAGGACAATTGTGTAGGCTTTCACGGCTGGCGTTGTTGCATACTTCTTGGTTTCTGGGCTTGTGAGCAGCCGAGAAGGACACGTCGCCCGCTACTACATCGCCTTTGATAATGTCTACCGCAGTTGTAGACGAAACGTCGGGTAGAAATACCAATGGACCATGGCGTACAAGCCCGGAAACCAAGAAGTTTTGCAATTTTAGGATGGTTGAAATTTAAAAATTAATTTAATTAATTTATTGTCCGTTGTCCAATTTTACGGTTCTCTGGTTTCATTAGATGATTAATTTCAATAATCACTTTCCCATGGAGCAAAAAGGGCGCCATATCGAACCAAAATCCGCCACTGAGCTCCCTAACTATTAGTAGATACTAGTAAACGTCATTCTGTTAAAAAAATAATAATATGACATGTTTCACGCAAAATGGTTTTAAGAGTACACATAAAGCACAGGAATAGCATAATGTCGAGTTATGACACATTCTGTACATTTTCACCCACAACTAGTTCCTCTTATAATTATGCAACTGTGGATGTTACTAAAAGTTTGTTACTGTTTTATAACACTCAAACGACTATGCAAAGGATGAAACAGAATCTGTTATTTAATCGAACAACTGTGACAATAAAGCTTTTTTAATAAAAATGTGAGGTTTTTTTTTAACAAAAGCGCTACGTTTATGAAGTTATGTTACATAAATCTGTAAATGAAATTGTGATGTGTCCTTTTATACTTAACAATTGTGTACTATTTTAAACTATTTTTTTATTTCAGTATATCTACAAAGAACCTTGCAGAATCCTCATGAAATAGTATATTACACCATAAGGGCAGAAAGTTGAAATTCCTGCGCAGTGCAGGAATTTCAATCTTCTGCCCGTGTGGTGTATATTATTAGTGTATTTGCCATATGGCAACATACACTATTGGCGTTGGTGGGATGGCGGGACCTAGGGATCGAACCAAAATTTCTCGACGTTTCATAACCTTTTAAACACTTTGGCACCATTTTTAAAAATGTTTATATATATATGTGTGTACGCGCAATAACTTTCGAAAGAGTTAATTGATTTCAATGAAATTTGGCTTACGTGTTGAAATCCATCACCACAAGAAGCCTATTTAAAATGGGCCTAATCGGACTATTTTAAGGGTAGTTTTTAGGGGTTGAAAAATGTTTTTGGGACCCAAAATACCGAAACAATTATCAGAATCGTTTCAAAATTGAAATTTAACCCTTTAATAGCAATTAAAAAGTGCTCCTAAAATTTTATTAAAAAAGGCCCGACAGGACCGGATTTACAAATTTTATGAAAACACTAGTTTGCAGATAGTGACTTATTTGCTGAAAGATGTATATAATTTAATATAGAGGTTCGATTGATAATAATATTGTAACTAAGAAAAAAATGTTTTTTAAGGAGTGTATTAAGGAGTCAAATTTTTTATTTTGTCCAAAAAACCAACTTAAGTTCGCATATAAAGCCACACTGCCTATATTAGCAAATACACTATATTGTCGGCAGGGTTTTGGCACTGCGACCCAGGTTTTTTTTTTCTTTATACCCGGTCGAAAGTGTGTTTATTATCAAAATTTTTAATTATCTTTTTCTTTGATTAATTTTTACTTAATATCACTATTGAACTTTTATTCATTATATAAAAAGACTAATAACTTTCAAGTGAGCAATTTTGAGGTTATACGCAATAACAGCTGTTAGCTACTACTGACTGGCGGCTATGTCACGTATCAGTGTGCACGAGAAAACTCTTTCGTCCCGCTGTTATAGATGGCGGGCGAGTAATTCCAGCAGAGCTTTTTCTTTGTAGTTACAATAATACACCTTGACTACATTGTATGATATTAACAGTGTTGCCAAATTTCAAGAGTTCATTTTCCAGCCTGCCAGCGAGTTTTAACAGCTAGACGAGCCGTAATATCAATACGCACGAAGTATTTGCACATACCTTCTATAAACTAGCTGGTTTTCATTCAGTTTGCAAATTTTTGACAGTTCACTTTCAAACAAACGTCACGGACGTTATAAAAAGCAACAGCTGACAGAAAAAATGGCGGTTTACTATGGAATTGGTATAGCGCGACCAGTTTTGTTTGCGCGATTAAAAACTAATTTTTAATATACATTCAAATAATTTATTGAAATAAAATCTGTAAAAAGTTTAAAAATAATTCTTACAAAAAATTAACCTCAATCCATTGAGCAATAAAAAATACGATATTATAAAGTCTGTTGGATGACACTTAAAACGACTAGTTGTAGGTAATCAATGGTTATAGCCGTCTAGTATATTATATTGTTTCCAGATGACGGAAAGTACATAGATTTCGTTCAATTCAGTCCGAGTCTGTTATGGCCAACTTCACACTGTTGAATTTTCGTTAGCTGTGAGCGCGCAACTTCCGTTGGCTGCTAAAATTTTCCTCTCGACGTGCCAAAAGAAGTATAACTTCAAAAATTAAATTTTGTTTTTAAACTCAATTCTAAATCCCCTGGATTAAAAGGCATTCCTTTACTGTTGGCAACATTGGGTGTTAAGCAGAATAACAGATGAAATACATACCGCTCTACACATCAAAGAACACGCTTCAACCGAAGAAGAATAAGACACCAAGGGAAGAGGCGTTGCATTGAGAGTGCTATGAGGTGGAATAGTGTAAAGCTATTCGTAGACTTTTTGGTAGGCTTGATGAAATGTTTATGTAACAATATGTTGTTACATTATACTGCAGATGGGAAGAAAGGTGTGTCAAGAAGAAAAAAAATCTCTATTTTTAACTCCCGACGCAAAAAAAGACTGTCTGTGGAATGTAAACTGATTCTGAATTACATTTC
Organism: Venustoraphidia nigricollis; assembly: GCA_034508555.1. Classification (NCBI taxonomy): domain Eukaryota; kingdom Metazoa; phylum Arthropoda; class Insecta; order Raphidioptera; family Raphidiidae; genus Venustoraphidia; species Venustoraphidia nigricollis. Next base: position 972,047 of record JAVRKA010000013.1, read on the forward strand.
ACAAGCATATTTTAACTATATTATTTGATTGAAATATTATTTGTCATTTATATCAATAGTCTAACCTGAGAGTACGTCCTGACGGTTTAATCAAATATTATGCTTATCCGTTTTTAAGACATCCCTAAATATTGATACAACATAACCTACAATCGGAATTTAAAGCAGCAATCATTCGTGTGTCTATCGTTAGAGGTGCGTCGATTAAATGTCGAGAATTCCATCTACCGATGGTTCACTCACAGAGAACAATTTTTTAATACTCTTTCGGAAGAAATTTATTTCCTTCGTTTTGTTCTGGAAAATATGATTTGCCGATTTTTTTTCTTAGTTAATTATTACGTTATAAATATTTTTGTGCGAACAAAAAAATAATAATATTAAATAGAAATATGTCTGTCTACGGTAATGAAATAAATTTTTGCACACCACCTTATAAACTAGCTGATTTTCATGCCTGTATAGCGGTTGTGAAATGATTAGTGTAGTAAAATTGCGCAAAGTAAAATAAACCTAAGGTAAACGACTAGTCATTGGACATTACTAGTCATTGGACAGAGCATTAGCTATAATAAGAATAAGAACGATACTAAAGCAGATTTGAATGACTCACAAAAATGAGTTATTCGAATCTGCTTTAGTATCGTTCTTATTCTTATTATAGCTAATGAAAATGTGCTCTGTCCAATGCCTAGTAATGTCCAATGACTAATGTCCAATGACTAGTAGGGTAAACGACCCTAGTCATCTACCATTTTTATTGTAAATCATAGTACGTGCAGTAAGTCATTATACATTTTTTTAAGACTACAAAAATTTCGAATTATTAAACTGAAAAAAGATATAAAAATAAATTATAAAAATTTTCTGGAAACGAAACATTCTTTGATCTTCATAGACTGATTTTTACGAGTTTCGAAAATCTCGAAGTTTAAGGACAGCATCATTGCTTACTTCATATCATTTTATTTTGTTTCTTTAGAGGCGGAAGAAATTTAACGTCCTACTCCTAATAAACAGATAAATTCACCACTGCTTATAACAGTGGGATTCCTATGCTCTCGGATATTCTCTAAACCCGTATACATTGGAAGCATGCTTATTTACTGCCACTTTGGAACTCTAAGTTGAAACATGCAATCCCTTCAGTTGTAAGAAATTTCGGACTTCTATGGAAAATATCGAGCCGTTTGTGTCGTGGTTTTGCCAGCAGGTATTCAAAATATTATGAAGAGCAATTACACATGTGTTAGAACAGCCCAAAACATAAACCGGGACCTTTTGGATGTGTGAGTTGTTTCTATGCATGTGTCTGTTTTGCACTCATCTAGCACGAAGCCTCTCTTGTTTTTAGCCTCGGTGGGGTTTCTGTTTTGTTCTGTTGAATATATGTATATTTATAACAGTTACATAAAGCAGTTTTGTATCAACTGACCTATTCTTTATGTCAGTCTATTCAATGGATAAAAATACTAATTAAAAAAATTGTATTAAAAATTCATCCAAAAAAAGAGTACAGTTATTTTTGCACCCTATAAAATCGCTTAGCTGCTTTTCATGTCAGAGCAAGAGCCGAGGAAGTAGTTTTATTTGTTTTCGTCATCATTTATTCACAGTAATGGTAATTCACAATCAATAGACATACAATATTAAAACAACTACAGTACACTATGACAATAATCCGTGGGTGCGGTAACGAGTCCACAGTCAGCAGGACGGCAGCTCCCAAAAGAATGTCTTGTCTCTACCGATGCTCACGTCGAACTCGTATCCTATTTTCAATGTCTGCCGTTTGAGGGTCGACTGCTACCTTTCTTAGAAATGTGTACTTTCCGTCCTGTGACCGTGGCCACGTTTGGAGACCAGATGTCAGCCCGAACCCCAGATTTAAGATCTAAGGACTATTTGTAACTAACAGTATTTATAGGTAACGAATATTTGTTGTAACAAATGTTTATAACTAACAGATGGTGTGGAATTTCCAAAATCTTGAATAAGAAATGAATTGTTCTTTAATATCCGACATATATATTGTATAAATAGTATGCTTCTTAAATTGTTCCTATTTCTTGTGCTATATTGATGACCAAGAAAATCAAAATTGTTGTAGTTGTTCCTGGCAAAGATAGCAGCTTTATAAATATATACAGATGGCACAGTTAACAATTTCTGTTCAATAAAAATATTACGTGATCTAAGATAATAACCTGAGAGACTAATAGTCGTTTGAAAGAATGACTCTTCTTTAGATAAAGTCTCGAGATCGTCGACGTCGCTTGTTATTAAATTTTTTTTCTAAACTCATGCTTGAAAAATTCATTACAAACTAATACTCCACACATATTATATATATATATATATATATAATATAGAGGTAGTGTATACACTGTAGTGTAGACTATATACAGAACTCTACACGGATGAAAGGGGATGTTATAAAGTTTAACAATGCCACCGAGCGTGCCGAAAAGGACGCGCAGTCAATGTCTGCACATGCTTCACAGACACAGGATTTCATAAGGATGGAGGTCTCATCAGCAACACTTATAAACTTTGCATTAGTACGTCATGTTTGTCCGTGTTAATAAATAACGACTTAAAGTTCTTAATCGAATCTGTAAGCATAAGGCTTAATTGTTTGTGAAGACTTTTTGATATTTTTTATGTACCCATCCCACCAAGAAAACATATCACAGGGTTGAGTAAAATCGCTTTCATAAACAGAGAGACGCTCGACCAGGAGCGCCGTCAGAAATTTTCAAGATGGAGGCAAAATTAAGGTTTACTTTTGTAAGATCTTAGATCGAGAAGCAGGAAATTATGCTGCCATTGTGATAATAGGGATGTTGACTGTATTCAAATAAAAACATAGTTTTAACGAAAAGTAGTAGTTTCTATGATAGAAATACTAAAAAGCACTATATTTTTCCTTATTTTTAAGGAATTTAATTAATATTTAATAAATAAAATCTAATAAAATCATTCTCAAGTCACGTGACAACAGGTACCAATCAGAGCGCATGACGTCATATGTTCAGCCGCTGTCAAAAAACTTCATTGTTTGGTTAATATTTAGTGTGTAATTTATTATTATTTGTTTATAGGAAACGTCAAATTACATGTAACTATAGCAACGACTACGAAACAACTTTTCATCACCTCAGTTTACTAACGTTTATGAGCACAGAATACGCATCTATAGGATGGTAGCTCCCGTGTAAACTTTTGAGCCTTTTTTGGTATGAACAGGTGACGGCACGGGACTAGTATTGGTGTTTTGGACCGAAATTTTAAACGGGATTTAAAATACATGATTTTTAAGGCTTGAGTTGTATTTAAATAAAAATAATAAATATTTGTGGCAATATTAGGTACTTATGCACGATTTAAAACACTTTCCCAAAAATAGTCAACATCCCTATTAGTAAAGTTGGGCGTTAGCATTGTTAAAATGTGGGATTTGGCGAGGTGGGATAGAGGGAGGGGGACGTAGGTTTGTGACGCCTCATGAACCCTTTTCCAAACAGTTGGGGAAAAAGTTTCAAGTGACTACGATCAAAAGTTGTATTTCAATGTGGTTAAAAGTTATTTGGCGTTTTAATTACCGTTTTTGAATATTTTAATTTTAGTTCGTGTGTTGTCATCCTTCATGTTTATAAATTTCTTTTCACATATTGTTCGCTTTAAAAGTTGTAAAAAAAACTAGTGCTTAGTGAAGCTGAAATTTGGAGGAGAGTTAATTTATTGAATACAGTTAATGAAGAAAAGAGAGTTCATTTGATAAAACCGAATTAATCAACAGTCTGTAGGAACTTGGAAATTCCGCGAAAAACTCATGGCTAGGTCGAATATATCAGCATGAAGCCTGACTGTTTTTTTCTTATTTTTGTACATTATATTCAATAAATTAACCCTTTACCAAGGTTCGTAGATTACAGAGGTTGCGTCGTTCCTTTGAATCGTTGCGTGGCAACGGCTGCTGTTTATAAACTTTAATGCCGCTATTTTAGCAAATGTCGAAGAAATCAAAAGACGGAATATTGACATTATTTGCAATAAATTGAATTCTTAAGCTAAGAGGCTTACATAGTCCTACAGTTAATAAATGTTGATAAATATATGATCGGTCCGTCAAATGACATTATTCCCGCGCTTATGCTGATTGGTTAGATAGAACGAGACAACCTCTGTAATCTACAAACCTTTCCCTGATCTTAATTTTAGCTTTTTTGGATGAGTTCGACCCTGTGATTTCAGAGAACTTATTTTAATTTTTCACGACGAGCCGCAGCTGGCAAGCGTCGCGAATGGAAACCAGCAGGAATATTATAAAGGAATCTCTTAGGGCCGTGTGGCCGCCAGATACGCTGCCTTAGCGTCGTGTGGTATTTTGAGTGCACGCAGCGCATTTAGCATATTCTGTGTTCTATAAACAGAACCGTATTGTAACAATTTCAACGAAGATATCTAGTGAAATACTTCTAAACTCATAGAATCAAAGTCAACACGTTGATGTAAATCAACCGTCCTGTATATAAAAATGGGATATTTTATGTGAAAATTGTTGCAGTATGTGATCATTAAAATATCTAGAGTTATTCAAAATATATTCGGTTATTCAAAATCATTCGAATGATTTTTATACCTACGAGTCACGACTTTATAACAGAAACTCCATTAATAAATTATTATACTACGCTCTTTCTTTATTCTTTAAAACACTGCATGCACTTGTCTCTCTCAAATTGCATTAATTATTATATTATTAGTCTTTTATCCGCCATTGTTCTATAAAGCACTGGAAGCAGGTAATTCTCTTAAGTCTCATAACCAAAAATTCATTCGTTATGAAATTCAGTGGAATGCATAGACAGAATGGATTGTATTTTCACTCGCATCGTGACCACCCGAGATGCTTATATATGCATTGCATAGTACTTACGTCTCTTATCTGCGTTCGTACTATGGAGCACTGTATGTAGATGCCTCTCTTACGACTGACAATCGAAATCGAGAGAAAAATTTATTCGAGAGTTGAAACATTCATTCATTGACACAACTATTATTATTATGAAGGAATCATTTCGAATGAATCATTCGAGTATAAAAATCATTCTAGTAGTAATTATATATGTATATATATAATTATATAATCGAAAGGTTGCTATTAGAATGAATCTAGAGTAGCGGTAGATACTCGGCGCCAAGTTCACATTCACTTTTTTCTCTCTTTCCCTCTCACTCGCGTGACTGCCGAGACTACCACTAATCTATACAGAAAACATATCGTGTGACGTCACCAACCAATCTTTAAATGAAAACATTTTGATAATTACGGCGTACTATGAGTTTGTACCCTACGATTAATCAATATTAATAAAAGGCTTTAGATTGAGTGTAAAAAAAGAAATTTTCATAAAGAAATAAAAAAGTTACAGCCACGCCTACTGCTGATCGTTAAATGTGAAAAATGCATCTCACTTTTTCCACTTTTCTCTGTATTATAGAATATCTACATTTATTTTTCAAATATAGCAAGATTACAATCATTCGATTATTCCGTCTATATTTGAAAAATAATTGTATTCTATATTTCTACTAATTCGAAATTTTTTATCTTTTTTTTATTCGTCTACGTTTCATATTGGAAGCTGGTTTTGTATTTTTGCGTTAGCAATAGTCATTTTTCTTTGTTTATTAACGTTTTTGTTTGTTGTTTTTATAGTGTATAGCTGGGAGTTCATAATATTTCGTTATATCATTTCATCAGACAGCATGTCTCGTGTGGATGAGTTATATATAACGTACACATAGCACAGTGAAGTTTTTCATACGGGTTTATATTGATACATATTATATCATCTAAGAACAATGAATGTTGCAGAAGAAAGAAATATGGGCGACTAAGGTGGGAAGGTTCGCTTAAAGAAACATATCACGCAATTCAAATACGGCGTAGCTTCTGCATACATCATAAATGTGACATCTGCGTAGACTTCAACAAAGAGTCTTCAAAGAGGTCATTACACGGAGGTCGTGCAAAATGTTTCAAATTAATACAATTATTATAACGCGTTTGTAAACGAATGTTTGACCTCTAATATTTAAACCAATGTTATTCAGTATTGTTCAATGAAATATGTAATGAATAATAAATAATATTGACTCTACCAACAGTAATAGAATATTAAACAAAATGAAATTACTTGCAATTACTGTTCAAATGAATTTTTTATTTATAAGACGTTTCGACCAACCATTTTGGTCCTTTTCAATTTTTTAAAAAATTGAAAAGGACCAAAATGGTTGGTCGAAACGTCTTATAAATAAAAAATTCATTTGAACAGTAATTGCAAGTAATTTCATTTAGTTTAATGAAATATGTAATGGTTTATGTTATGTAAGCTGCATGTAATACGCGTCACGGTTCTAAAAGGTTCTGAAGTTAGATGCGCAGGTACAGTCGGTTAAAAAACTACAAACTCGCGCTATATTATTATTTTTCATTTTTCTTTAATCTAAAGGTCTAATTCCTTGCATAAAGTCATCCAAAAAATTATTTCTCGTGTTTGTCAATGCAAAACTGTATTAGAAATCTCGATCAATTAATAATCAAAGAAACAACTTACCAATAGCGTACTGGACTGTACTTTATAGCAGAAAAGCGACAATTGACAAGACAACCAGCGATAACCAATCACCGACGAGTGCACGTTCTGTGCCGGTAACTGGGAGGTGGTGGGAGCCTTCCTTTTCCACAAAACAACCAAGACGGCTTTAAAATATGCAATTGCGACGCTGTTTGTGGCTAACTTCAGAGCCTTTTAGAACCGTGGCGAGTATTATACATTGATATTGTAAAGATTGTAAGCGGATGCAGTAGCATTTTGTGTTGAGACAGGATGGAGTTCAGAATGACTGTATTGCTGAACTAAATATAATTAATCATTATTGTTTACAATTCTCTGTATTGTTCACGTCCAATAATCAATATAATAAATTTTTAATGGGTATTATTATAATCATTTCAGTTGTGCCTGATGAAGTTTAAATAATAAACGAAACGATGCAATTTTCAAAATAATCTAAGTTTTTAATTTTGTCCAATTACCCGTTAAAAACTAATTATTATTGTTTACATTATTTACTTGTAACCGACCCTCGTAAATGCATACACCTATGTAATATATATTCTTCACTCTTCGTGGTTTTTACAGAACATATTATAGTTGTTGCAGCAAATTTTACACTGTACAAAAATTTACTGCATTCCTTAATCTAGTAACAGAAAAAAATAAAAAATATAGTAGGTACATAGTAACTTAATATAATATCTAATATAACACCTAAAGAACATTTTTTTACTGGTCTAAAAACGTAAGGTTTGATAATTGATTATCTCAAATAAAATAGTACATTGTACAGAATTGTATAGTATCGTAATAAGTTATAAAAGAAGAACAATATCGAAATTAACAGTCACACGAGTCATAATATCATTGCGCTTGAAATTATTATGATGTTTTTCTGTGACATTCCCCACAAATTATTCATTTTCGGGCTATTCTCAAAATTTTTGATATTTAATTTGTGTAACAAACTTCACTTCGAATAGTAACTTTGAGGTAGTTTATGAAAAATACTACTGAGTTAATTTGCGCATCTACTTTTGTTTTTCATGTACTTCTAATGGTACAAAATTACTATTGGACTGGTTAGCACGTTTCTCATTACAGCACTAGTGTTCTATGAGGCGCATTACATACCTGCATATATGCATGTAAAGTAACTATTTATATAAAAAAAATATTATTTCGGGCTGTCGGAACGCTCTGAATTTTGTTTATGTTGAGATCCAGCGGTAAGGGGCGAGATAGGCAAAAGACATATTGTGGGTGTGATCTTCTTTAGCTCTGTCTCGCTCAAATCATCCGCACGTTTCAATTTTTGGCTGGTGCCAACTACGAGGCTAAAAAATTTTATTGCAAGAGTGCCGCTGTCTATTGATTACTCTAATTTTTGGAAATATTTTGAAGATTTAAAAAACTTTTCCGAAAAAGGAAGAGTCACTTTAGGTTTGTGATGGAACAGTTTTGTGAAATAAGTACGAATAAGGTCATAGTGTGACATTGAAAACGTGTGTTTTTTTAGCACAATTAATGCCAAATTTTTTCTAGTAAATCGTACATAAATTACAAAAGTAGTCCATTAGAGACCTAAATTTGTCCTTTATCTTCCTTATAGAGAAAGAATTTTTGCAGAATGTTGACGAATAAGTCTACAATCAGTTGACAGCAGAAGCTCTGTTTTTGGCTTAAATTCAGAGCGTTCCGACAGCCTTAAAGTTTTATTGAATTATTTTGTATATTTATTTCATTTCAGGCATCTCCCTATTGATGTCTAAAAAGCAACCAAATAATTTATTTGAAAAGAAATTATAAAAAATGGTAGAGTTGTCCTTTTATTAAGCCTTTCTTTAAATTTAATGGTGGTCCCGTGACTGGTCTTTTCATTACGTAACCACCCGAGAGACAAATAGCACATATACAATATATATACAGTATGATAATGACAAGTATGTTCTCTTTCATCAGTATAGTATTTTTACACCAATTCTTTTAAAATAGCTGCTTTACATGCATATTTATGCAGACATGTAAAGTGATCTATAGCGTACTAGTGCTGTAATAAAAAAACAAATGTAGGTTCGCTAACCAATCCAATAGTAATTTAATGTTTCTGTTCACTGCTGCTCTAAATGTTCACGCCCACTGAATGAACTTGGATCGGCTAGGTACGGTAATGTATGTACATACACTGATAAGTTTCGAGTCAATCCGAGTCAACCGTATCGTACTAGTGTGCGGGAACTCATTTAACTTCATGTATCCTAAAACTACCGATTTTGTCGTGGCAATCCGATCCGATTTAGTGGGTGTGGACGTTTAGCCTACAATTTGAAGTGAGGCTGGCTACATAAATGTTGAAAAATATACTGCGAATTAAGTTGACAGTAGTTATTTTTACATGAGGTATGACAAAAAAATATGTCTCGAGCGTAAAGATATTCAGGCTCGTGTGACTGTTAAAACTCGCTGGCGCTAGTTTCAACATAATGTTAATACTCGTCAGTAACATACATCTTCACGTCACTAGACCTACAACTTACTATTTTACCTATATGAGTAGCGACAAGTGACAATATTTGTCTAAAATACGTACACAAATATACTTTGCGGTCAGTATTTTAATAATTTGTTTAAAAAACATGACTCAGTATTCACTAAAAATGTAAACGATTCGACACAACTCAAATTAACTTTACCATTTATGAGTTAACAACACATATATCGTCAAATCTCTGTTACTTCTCAACCAATCTTACGATTGATACCAAAATAGCAAAAATCATTATAGCACGGTTGACTCAATGGAGCGGCAAAGCAATGAGCCAATGTAAACGCATGCTTGGTTTATATATAAAAATTATGCCGCTTGTATTACATTGTGAAGTATAAGTATATGACTCTCTTCTTAATTTTTTATAGTATAGATTTCGAGTTACTTTTTATCGGTTTTAGTTGTTTTTTAGTGTATTTGCCATATGGCAACATACACTATTGGCGTCGGTCGGATGGCGGGACCTAGGGGTCGGACCAAAATTTCTCGACGTTTCATAACCTCCTAAACACTTTGGCACCATTTTTAAAAATGTTTATATATATATATGTATATATATATATATGTATATATATATGTATATATATATGTATATATATATATATATATATATATATTTATATACGTAGATATATATATATATATATATGTGTACGCGTGATAACTTTCGAAAGAGTTAATTGATTTCAACGAAATTTGGGCCACGTGTTGAAACCCATCACCGCAAGAAGCCTATTTAAAATGGGCCTAATCGGGCTATTTAAAGGGTAGTTTTTAGGGGTTGAAAACTGTTTTTGGGCCCCAAAATACCGAAAAAATTCTCCGAATCGTTTCAAAATTGAAATTTAACCCTCTGGTAGTGATTAAAAAGTGTCCCCACAATTTTATTAAAATCGGCCCGACAGGACCGGATTTACAAATTTTATGAAAACACTAGTTTGCAGATAGTGACTTATTTATTGAAGGGTGTATTTAATTCGGTGGAGACGTTAGATTGATAATAATATTACAATTAAGAAAAAAATGTTATTTTAAGGGGTGTATTAAGGGGTTAAATTTTTTATTTTGCCCAAAAACAAACTTAATTTCACATAATAAAAGTATAAAACGACACGGCCCTATACAAGCAAATACACTATATTGTCGGCAGGGTTTTGGCACTGCGACTCGGGTTTTTATTTTTTTTTTGTAGTGAGGACCGTTTTCGCGATTTTCATTTAGGGTGTGACCGTTCTGGACATGAGCTCATTAAAATGTCATTATAATGGTCAATTTAAAAAACACACTCCGTATATTTGACTTGTCTGGCTAGGGGGTTGCATTTTAGTCCATATAATACAAACAATGAAGCCCACTGTGCATCATTTATAAGTACTTAACCTAACTTTTAAAATGTGCTTTGGGGTTGAAGTTATATATATATAAGTAAATTTGTTCCCATGAGATATAAATATAAAACTTCTCGGTTTCTCTTTGTCGACTGACGAAACTTCCAACGAGCAAATGTTTATTTACTTTATTTTGTTTCTCTAGCAGAGAAGGAAAAAAGAAACGCAGTGACCTATGGAATATGTCCTCTGTGACGTAACGCGATGAAATATTTAATTTTTCACAATCGTCGAAGTTTTCATTTTTTCTTAGTTTACGCTTTTTTTTTGAGTCGTAAAAAATGTATGCTTTCTGCTGTACAAGATTGTCATTTTTTAAAGTTTCTTCTTTTATTATTAAAATTCCCACAACTGTCATTTTTACTTCCACTGAAGTTTTATTTGAGAATTTTAATTAGAGTGGTGACTTAAAGAATGCTTTTTGTTATTAAAATATAATTTCTAAACAAGCGTTAGAAAATTATAAGCCTTCGAGAAAAAAATTGTAGAAGCCACTAAAAAGCATAAAATACCTGAGAATGGAACCAGTTAAATAATTACTATAACTTCGATAAAGAAGTTATTATTTTACAAGTTTTTTATTAATTCACGGGAAATCGGACAATTGAATTTTAATATAGATAAACTAAATTAAAAAATTTGCGACGTTTCGTTAATTCGTTTTAACTTCTTCGGGCAAAACTGAAATGATTAAAAATACAAATTAGTTAATGATTTCGTTAATTCGTTTTAACTAATTTGTATTTTTAATCATTTCAGTTTTGCCCGAAGAAGTTAAAACGAATTAACGAAACGTCGCAAATTTTTTAATTTAGTTTATCTACATTAAAATTCAATTGTCCAATTTCCCGTGAATAAATAAAAAACTTATTAATTATAATGGACGTGAACAATATTGAGATTTTTAATTTTACGTTTTTTAGTTTTATTTGGAGGTTTAATTTTTTACTTTATAGTGGCTTTGTAATAAACAGTTTGCACATTATTAACTGTTCTCTTCTTTATACTATTTTATTTCTAAACTATAGAAAAACTGCTAAACCGAGTTAAGTAAAATTTATGCGAGACCATCCTAAAGTATGACCTATAAAACAGAAAAAAGTGTAATATCATTAGAATCGTCTGCAAACCAAAAAGAGCTCAAACACGGTACGTCTACCATCGGCTGTTAAAAATTTTCGTAGTGAGCTGGCTATCCATAAGGTCGTGGTTATCAGATTATTGTATTGTTATTGATACTCTACACAAGTATGCAAAACGTCAAAGTAATAGATCGACTGGAAGTGGTTCAAAATCGGCTTAAAAGATTTGTCCAAAACTGACTGATCGACAAACATATGAAGTTGAATAGCAGCTTGTATTAAACCGCTAGGTTTAAAAGTTGAAAGTCCCGCACTGCACGACATATGATGCCCTTAGCTTAGCATCGGACATCGTATGTTATTAATAATAATAATAATAATGCGTTTAACGTCCGTTTCTCGACTAAATGTCATAACAGACGCCATTCGCACCATTACTATTTTCCATTTACCACCTCCCGTTATTTTCTACATTTTTTAAAACTTCAACTTATATAATAGCAATGGGCGAATGAAGGAATTATAGGAAATTAGGATAAGGTAGGTAATTTTTGAACTAGGAGTTTGATAGGTAATCGGCCATGGCCCCAAATAAGGAACCATCTTGATAATAAGGAACCATCTTGATATTTATCTGGAATTAAATGAGGGAAACCATGGAAAACCTCAATCAAGATAGCCGGTACAGGAATTACCGTTTCTAGGCGAGAGGCAGTAGGAAAAATTCCGAGCCACATCTGCCCCTGCCGGGAATCGAACCCGTACCTCCCGAATGCGAGTCTAGTGCTGTACCACTACTCTACCCAACTCGGTCGGACATCGTATGTTGCTCAGTGCAGGAATTTCAACTATCTAGCCGTGTGGTGTATACTATTTTTCTTCATACCCGGTCGAAAGTACGTACTTTCGTATCACTGTGCATGAGAAAACTGTTTCGACCCGCTGTAATAGATGGCGTGCGAGTAATTCCAGCAATGCATAAATGTTACGCTTTCTGCCTTAAAATCGAAAATTACGTATTTTCGACCGGGTATAAAGAAAAATATTAACTTATATAATACAATAGCGTGTTACAATGTAGCGACTAATGGTAGGTATAAATACCGCCCTGGATTTATCGCGACGGGAGGCTCTTGGCAGGGAGCGTTAATTACGTCGTAGTTGTTTTGGTTTGTCTATTTAATCAGATTATTGGATTTTACCTGGCGTTCTAAATCAGCTTCTTGCTGAGAACATGACCGTAAATAAACAAAGGTTTGCGGTACGGAAAATTACGAAATCAATTGAGTTCAATAACGTTATTAAAGCGCTTAACAGTAATGCTAGCACCTTTTTAGCTTTTGATTTAAAGTAATTAATTAATTAGTACAGTGAAAATTCGAAGAGGAAATGATGTGGTTTGACCTGCACAAAAATGCTAATATGCGAAAATATTAAGTAAGGGAGAATATAGACTTCATTTTAAAAGCTTCAGGCTTGTGGTTACCGGTTTCTGTTCTGTTAGTATTTGTTGTTAATGTTTTATTTCTAAATAATTGATTACTGCTTTTTGTGGTGTCAAAGACACGTTTAATCTCCTTTTATTTTAATTTCACGATACTAAAAATATTTTTTCAGAAAACTGTTGACGGCATGCGAGTAATTCCAGCAGTGCATAAATGTTAGACTTTCTGCCTTAAAATCGAAGCCGAAAGTACGTACTTTTGACAAGGTATGAAGAAAAAAGCTTAGCGAAGCTGATGATCAAATATAGGTACTGACATTTTCCTATCCTACCGTTATTTTCACCACTTAATGGAAAAAACAAACGTTGATTAAAAAAAAAACATTCTTTTCTTTGTCTCGCTTTCAAAACCAAAATATTCATTTTTTTAACCTTCTTCCATGAAATTTTGCATATTGAACCTGGCAACATGTTTCCTAATGAAAAAGACGAAAAAAAAATTAATTTTTCTTCATACCATTCCGGAAGTACGTACTTTCTGATTCGATTTTAAATCAGAAAGTATAACATTTATGATTGTAATCACAGCGGAAACTACTCGCATATCGTCTGTATAGGCAGGTTTAAACAGTTTTGTGATGCGAAATGATACGTAAGACTGCCGTTTGGCAGGTCACATGTCCGCCAGTAGGCAGTGTAGGTAGCCATCTGCTGTTATTACATGGACATTATTAGATCCATGTAGCATTACGTATAACCTCAGCATTGCTCACTTGAAAGTAATTAGTCTTAAATAGATGTAAAGTTGTCTGAGGACTTAGGCTCAATAAGTCAATACTAAATTTTTATTTATCGCAACGTTTCAGAATTTTTTTATACGCCTGAAGAAGGAATAAAAAAATTTTGAAACGTTGCGATAAAGAAAAATTTAGTATTGACGTATTGATCCTAAGTTCTCAGACAACTTTACATCTATTTAATTCATAGTCAGGATCGGAATAAGCTTTGAAATAAGTAATTAGTCTTTTTATATATTGGTGAAAGTTCGTACTTTCGACCGGGTATGAAGAAAAATAGTATACACCACACGAGCAGAAAGCTGAAAGTCCTGCACTGCGCGACATATGATGCTCTCGACTTCGCCTCGGACATCATGCGGCGCAGTGCAGGAAATTCAACTTTCGGTTCTTGTGGTCCAATGTACTAATTGACATGTATAACCTAATTAAGTAACGTCGATTTTTTTTGGAGGCCCGATATATTCCAGAGATAATATTATTTTTATTAAAAAGAGCCGACATTTACCCTTGTTGCCTTGCACAACACTGTTATATGTGTGTGCGTATATATATTTTTCGTTTGGGTTATGCAACGTGGCTCTTATCCACTCAATAGAGTCAAGCTAGACGTATTCTGTCGGTCCCTTTGCTGTTGCGGTTGTGCAGTGAAATCTTGCCGTACTTCAGATGGAAGCGTGAAACGCTTCAAAGGCTAATCAAGTGCGTGTTTACGTCAGAATTGGCAAACCACGTAAAATTTTCTTCTTTTGAAAAGTACTCATCTGAAAGTACGTAATGAGGTTGTCTCATATTTTTCGAGGGTTTGAATCTACACTATTCATACAATCAGTAATAATTTTTTTAAAAACTTTTTCGAGAGCTTTTCTTCCAAAAAAATAATTCCCTAAAGTATGGCCTTCTCAATATAGATAGGTAGTGTAGATAAAACCGCTTAATAGCTGAGGTTTTTCTCAAAGTAATTTGAAACACACAAATATGCTGCTACAAAAATGACGTCAGTAGTGTATCTGCCATATTGGCGTTGGTCGAACGGTGGGACCTAGAAGTCAGACCAAAATTTCCCGACATTTCACATAATTCTAATCGACTTGGCATCATTTTTGTAAATTTTGGAATCCATCACCGCAACAAGCCTATTTAAAATAGGCCCAATCGATCCATTTTAAGGGTAGTTTTAGGGGCTGGAAAAAGTTTTTGGGCCCAAAAATATCGAAAAAATGCTCAGGAGTGTCTCAAAATTTAAATTTGACCCTTTAGTATCAATTAAAAGATACTGTCAAAATTTTAATAAAATCGGCCCGACAGGACCGGACTAACAAATTTTATGAAAGCACTAGTTTGCGTATACGAATTTTCTTACTGATGTAGATGTTGAATTGATTACAATTTATCAATATATTCAAAAATACACTTATGTTAGTTCACGTACTAAAGCCAAATTACCTGTATTAGCAAATACACTATATTGTCGGCAGGGTTTTGGCATTGCGACCCGATTTTTTTTTGTTGTGTTATATCTACTTTATCACGCCCACTGATCTGCTAAATTGAAAAAGAAGTCTACTATCTTCTGCGTAGCGTTTGAAATATATAGTATTTATATTCTTGTATATATTGTTTGAAATAAAGAAAATATAAGAACGACAAAAGTTTACGTTCTCTAGATACGTGGAATAAAACGCGCCATTTAAAATTATCAAATTTTGACACCTGGGACGACCCTAGTCGCAACTGCGTTATTATATTGTTCTCAACTTTGTGAAAAATGATTAAGAATTGATGAAAATGGTTTAAGATCTCTGATCAGAAATATCAACCGAGGATCTGGTTTTGAACCGAGGTGAAAAAAGTTTGACGAGCTTAATAAAGTATTGCGATAAGATGCTTTATAGAGGTATTATCTCCTAGATTAGAAATAAGAGTTTAAAAAAAACAGTTGAGATCTCTGATCAGAAATATCAAACGACGAACGGGTTTTAACCCGAGGTGAAAAAAGTTTGACGAACCTAACAAAGTGTTGCGATAACGTGCTTTGTAGAGGTACCTCTAGTATTACCTCCTAGAGTACGCACTTCTCGCGGTTTCCCACAGTAGCTGACGCGTATATAGTAGTAGTATATACGTATTCTTAACCTATGCAAAGCAAGCTTTGTGTAAGTAAATATGACAGGCCTGAAATAGCTATTTTATAAATTCTAATTCAATCAGAGATCGTTCATATATTACGTCACACGAATTTAGTTGTTTTTAAGCACCCCCTCTCCCATGTTCCCCATTGTCACATTGTTTTGCTAAAGAGGATTGTTTACTAACAAACGGCATCAAAATCTAAAATCTGACCAAAATTGAACTAACTGGTTTGCAAACTTAAGACAATCATAATTTTGTCCTACAGGAATCCCATATCACATTTTAACACACTTGTTTGACTTGCCCCCATTACGTATAGTACGTGCCATGGATCTAAAAGGCTCGGAAGCTAGATGCAAATGGAGGCTTGCCCAGGTACAGTCGGTTGAAAAACTACAAACTTGCGCTATATTATTATTTTTAATTTTTCTTTAATCTAAAGGTCTAATTCCTTGCATAAAGTCATCCAAAAAATTATTTTTCGTGCTTGTCTATGTTACAACTGTATTGGGCATCTTGATCAAGTAACAATCAAAGAAACAACAATAGCGTACTGGACTGTACTTTATAGCAGGAAAGCGACAATTGTCACGACAACCAGCGATAATCAATCACCGACGAGCGCACGTTCTGTGTCGATAACTGGGAGGTGATGGGAGTCTTCCTTTCCCACAAAACAACCAGGACGGCTCTTTAGAACCGTGGCGTGTATTATAATATATGGGCAGCTCATAAGCTTCACGAGTTTCTTATGAATCGGAAAATAATTCAAATGATACGGTTATCTCGCGTATCAAAATTTTACAATTTTGAACAGTGCATATTATTCCTCTACAAATAACGTACATCCATTTTTTCATTCTTATATCCTTCCTCTTTATTACAAATAGGAATTAAAGAGAAATATATTTTTTAAACTCCGGACATAAGCCGTCATATGAAGACCTTCTACGTCTTCATATGACGGCTTATGCTCGGAGATTAAAAATGTTTTTTTCTTTAATTCCTGTTTGCAATAGAGAGGATGGATTATCGTTAGACACGTATAAGTATATAGTCGTATCGTTTAGAGAAGATAGTAACAAGATTGGGAATATAGCAAGAAGAGTGGGAAAAGCGATTAGTAACGGAATTATTTGTAACCATATCTGCATCTGCTATCAATGGTACATCTCGAAATAAATGACCGTATTCATAAGACTGTCCCTTGTCAGAAAAAAATGACCCATCCGAACTGAAACTCGTTTGTGCGCAGAAATGACGCTATTATCTTCTCTAAACGATGCTACTCTATACATTTACCCTCGACATAATAGTATTATTCACTTGTTTACATCTTTCACCGTTCTGAAGCTATAAGCGATTGAAATCTTCCTTAATTTTGGGGCAGTCTAGTTGTCAAATTGCCACGCGAACTTAAACTCGTATTCACGCCAAAATATCCGCAGTACGGGTCTGTCAGAAATGGTCCAATGGAGCTAACTTTTAGATTACACTGCATATATAAGTACGGCTTTTGCGCAAACACCTAGTATTAATTAAAACTCAATACTTGACGCGATATACATCCTGTATATGTGTGTGCGTGTGTGTGTATGTAGGCACGACTTGTTACGCAATACGCGTTACCTAACAATGATATGGGAATTACGTTTGATCTCTGTATTTTATTATAACAGGTGTTTCATAAAAACAGTTCAAATAAAAAAAAAATATAATGAGCTTCACCCTCATAAGCTCACATAAGAAGTTTAATTTTTTTAGTTTTTAATATTATTTCCAAGTTTAATTTTTTTATGTGAAACTAATTTATAATATTTTTTTTTTTTATTTTTTTTTTATTTTTGAGTTGATATCGTCCATTATGTTAATATATATTTATAATATTTACACATACTTGGCAGCACACTATAAACTTTTGTCCTTGTCGGTTTTATGTAATTTAGAAGCCAAAGTAACTTCCCCTTTATTGGTAGTTCTACTTCCCCTCGATTTTTAACTTTTTTCAAATAGATACGTCGCTTAAAAAGTTAAACTTCAAAATATGATCTTTAACATTTTTAATATTAAGATATGATAAAACATATGTATTAATTAATGGTAACTAGATATTTTCTTATCGAAAAACTAGTCTACATTTTCGAAGATTTTACCTTTTACAGAGTTGTTTTCTGCTTAAGTTTTTGAAAATTAAGAATCCCGCGCGTTAGGTAAA
This sequence comes from Venustoraphidia nigricollis, assembly GCA_034508555.1. NCBI lineage: Eukaryota > Metazoa > Arthropoda > Insecta > Raphidioptera > Raphidiidae > Venustoraphidia > Venustoraphidia nigricollis. The sequence goes on from JAVRKA010000013.1 coordinate 990,286, forward strand.
AGAATCGGCACGTCCCACAAAAATCGGAACGTCTGTGAACTGTGCGGCAAATTTAATAGAAGCGAAAATATGGTGACTATGATCCGATTTTATGGCGCACCCAGTATAAACTTTGCACGAAGCATGTTTCCATGCACACGCCTGGTTATGTTATCATGATGTTGTGGCGATATGATGTGAACGGTTTGGCCAACAAGCAATCATCGGCCAGTTCTGTCACCCTTAAAATGTGAAGTCACCATACAGGAACCACAGAAAATCGCTGTGGTTCCTGCATAATGAATTAGATTAACAACTATTGATGTCAGCAATAGTTGTTAATCCAATTTTATCTGTTTAATTAAGAAATGAAGCTACTTGCTATACTGTTCAAATGTATTTATTGAAATAGAGTCAATTTATCTAATTTTATCTGGTTCAATCTAAATAGACGTCGAATAAATGAAGGAAAAATACAAAGAAACCACAAGTAATGGTAGGTTTGTTATTTAAAATCAACGAAATACCAACAATTTTTCGCAACGATCTCGCCTAGCGTTTTTGTAGTCATTGCAAACTATTTAACAAAATCAATTTGTTTTTCAACTAGTTGACATGGCACTAGTGGCGTAGCTATCGAAGGGCTAGGCGGGGCAATGTACTGGAGCCTCCAAGCTCAAGAAGCCCCTCGACCTTCTGAGCGACGCATGAAAACGTTATTTAAATATCCTAAACGAATAAAGAATTTTTGACTTTTGATTCTTTGGCGCCTGTAATCTGCTTCACAAGTTGAAAAACGTGTTAATTTTGGCTACTGTGAGTTAAAATACGTGTCATAGCTCATTGGATTCATAATCACTTCTAGGAAATTGGGCTAAAGATTCAAACCTGCACCTAAATATAGTTGCAAAAGTTATTAGCAATTATAGAATCCCAAAAAAGGGGGTTTGTCTTTTTGTAAATAAAAAAAAAGATTCCTAAATAGGAGAAAATTTTCTGGAACAAATGTCAATTCCCGGAATTTTATCTCTGTTCATTTAGTATTGACGGCGCTGTGTCGATAAATCTTAACCAATTTCATTTTTGCACCGGGGCCACAGTTAGGTTTTTGCAACGGCCCTGCCTATAGTGTTCTTTGTAGTTAACGTAAATTAACGAAGTCAACTGGTTTTCAACTAGTTGACGTCGCACAATTAACTGTGAAGTTTCGTCGACGCTAAAATCGTCAACGACCCACTACTAGTTCCAACTGTATACTGAATTGTTGTGAATTCATTTGTCATTAATCGTTATCACAAGCATAATGTTCACCGGTATAAAATATTTTCGAAGTAATATTATAAATGGTAACGAAAACTTGAAAAATTATATATTAATCTCATTATTATTTTTCTCCTAAGGTCGTGAAATACACAGGAAATAGCGTGTCATAAAATTAAATATGGAAAAACGAATAAGGTTTTATATTTCCGGTGCGTGGGAATATTTTCTTGTAAAAAAACGAGGCAGGAGATTTTTCTTGCGATAACACTAAATAGTAAATTATTCCAATATCAGTTTCTATTTTTAAACGAGAACTGTTTTATAGTCTGTGGTGATTTGGGGCTTAGCAGTAGTGTAGATATGTCATCAAAAGTAGAAATTCATTTTCAAGGAATTATTTGGTAAAAAGATTATGCTTAGGAAAAAACTACTTTTCAATACAAAATAGATTGCACGCTAGCATAGTACTGTGCGGCCAACCAAAGAACGTCGTTGCGGATAGTCAGAGGACTGCATTATTTACTGCCCTTCAAAAAAGTAACAAAATTTCATTATTTTAATCTTTTTAGTTACTTTTTTGAAAGAGGTTAATATTTTTTTTAAGTTTTTTTATATTTATATTTATAATTATTTCATTATTAAAACTTTTAATTACATATCTACTTTTATTAAATTGACGCCGATCTCAAAATTTCATTATTTTAATCTTTTTAGAGATCGGCGTCAATTTAATAAAAGTAGATATGTAATTAAAAGTTTTAATAATGAAATTGGCTCCGACCTCAAAATTTCATTATTTTCATCTTTTTAATGACTTTTTGAAGGAGGCCAATATTTTTTTTTTAATAAAAACTATATGGGACCTATTCGGTACGATTTTAAACAAAATGGCGGTGAAATTTTTCAAATCGGTTCATAATTGGCGGAGTATTCGCGTAATAACCATACAAAAAAAAACAACATACAGACGAATTGTATGACCTCCTTTTTTGAAGTCGGTTAAAAATTAAATAAATCTCATTAACAAATTTCGTCAACTATAAGTTTGGTCAATTACTTATACGCCATAATGACACTGACACTTCGATTAAAAATGCATCTATGAATAAACACCCTACATTAACACAGATGGATATTGCATAAGAAACGCCTTAGGCTACCATTCAAATATCTATGGCAAAATGTGGCAAAAACGCTTTGTTTAACTTTACACGCAAATCGTTCGTTTGTTTTTATGTCGTTTTCCTTAAATAAGGAACCCCTGGTACACTCTTTTGGTAAACATCCTTTCTTCAGTCAGACTATAGACCTGTGCATATTTGCGACACATTTTATCAAGTCACTATAGCAGACATTTTTTTGGGTTAGACAAAAGAATATGCATAGGATGCATGTATATTCTTTGGCTGACGTTCTTTCCTCGGTCCAACAATAGATAACGTAGTGACTGTGATATAACTTAACTAAACTAATCCTGACTTAAGGAAAGTTCGATTCAGGTTGGTTTGTCACGAATGGAGTAGATGTACATAGGTTACTTCTTATAGCATGTAACCACCAATAATGTGGTGTGCATATATTACTAGCGCATCCATGAACTAAGTTCATAAAATGTGCATAGAGTTTACAAAATCTTGTAAACTAGGATGGAACTTGTCATTGGAAATTAATACCGACAAAACTGTAAACTACTATTTTATATTTTTTTGTACGTAGCCAATAATCTAAATGCATTATGTATTTTTGTTATCTATGGACTCCAAAACGGTTGGACCTATTATGATGAAATCTTTAGGCAATCTTCAAATTAGCCTAGCGGGTGATCCTATGAAGTTTGGTAGCAAATAGATCAACAGATTTTTTATATGTTTTTTGGCAATTTTTATTTTTCTTCGATTTTTGAACATTCACAATTAAAAGCGATTGAATTCGCGCAATTTCAATACACGTTGAGAATTTAATGATAATGGTTCTAATCTAATGATTATATTATTCACACTTTCACATAAAATGTAACAATAATATAAAGTCCACTGGAGCATACGTTTATCTTTAAGGCTGTCAGAACGCTCTGAATTTAAGCCAAAAATAGAGCTTGGCTGTCAACTTATTCGGCAACATTCTGCAAAATATAAGGAAGATAAAGGACAAATCTAGGTCTCTAATAAACTACTTTTGTAATTTATTTACGATTTATTAGAAAAAAATTGGCATTAATTGTGTCAAATAAACAGACGTTTTCAATGTCACACTACGACCTTATTCGTACTTATTTCGCAAAATTGTTCCATCACAAACCTAAAGTGGCTCTTCCTTTTTCGGAAGTTTTTTAAATCTACAAAATATTTCCAAAAATTAGAGTAATCAATTGAGAGCGGCACTATTGCAATAGCATCTTTTAGCCTAGTAGTGTGGCACCAGCCAAAAATTGAAACGTGCGGATGATTTGAACTAGACAGAGCTAAAGAAGGTTACAACCACAATATGTCTTTTGCCTACCTCGCCCCTTACCTCTGGACCTCAGCACAAATTGTGTGAAAGTGATCCAACAGTGTTAACAGACAATCTACAAATCCGAGCGAGCCGGACCGGGTCGCTGGTTGAATTATAAATCCCAACATGGTACGTTGTTTTAATCTAGAAACTTAAGTTACTCCTACATTTCCTTCTTAGACAATATGAGTTTTATTATACAAATAATATTTCAAAATCGATTAAACATTTTATTGGATATTAATATATAAAGTATTTTAAATGTACCGTAATTTAATTGGGTATAAAACAATGTATTTCATTTATAACAAAACTTTTGATCATATAGTTGGAAACTGAGACAGTAATAAAAGAGAAGGATATATATAAAACGTGTATATTAATATGAAAAGAAGAAAGAGAGAAGCGAAGAATGAAAGTGGTTGATTGTAATATAACGTACATATGTTCTACATAAAGTTTATTAAGTAGATTTGTTTCGTCAAAGTTTTATTGGTGAAATGTCATTTTCATGTCGGAAATTCACTCTCAAATGTTTCCATTTGTTTTCTAAATAAAATTATAATGCTTGTACTTTTGCAGTAACCGTTTTAATTCCTAAATTATGTTTTTTACGATGAGTGAAAAAAAGGTTTAACAAAAAAGAGGAACAGTAGGAAAAACAGATCATGCATCGACACACAAACGGGTTCCAATTTTACGTTTGTAATGCGTAACCCTTAAAAAATATTTTAATTTTTCTGTAAATGTTTGCAATACAAACAAGTGTTCTATTTAGGGCACTAGAATGGTGTTTTTCCCAGATATTCAATGTTTACAAAAATGTAAACACAATTTTTGTTCTCGCGAACCTTTTTTGATAAAAATCTTTGAGCGCCATTTTGTAAAAAACAACTGACGGCATCTGCAGCATGTTACTATAAAGTTCTGCTTTCCTAAGAGTGATTCCAAAATATAGCGCCCGTAATATGACGCATAATGACGTCACAAAATACGTGAGCATAGAAATAATTGAATGCTGCTTTTTTATGTTACGGTGGTGCCGCTGCTAGCGACTAAACCACAACCATTAATTTCTATGCATACGTTTTTGTTACGTTATTCACCGTCATATTACGGCCGGTATATTAAGGTATCTTAGGAAACTAGAATTTAAGCTAGAAGAGTTCATTAACATCCTAAAATATATTCCAGAAGAGGTACTCCCTATATATGCTGATTTTCCAGCAACCACCGCGTTGTCCTTTAGACTATACCTATATATTACGTTAGTGAGTACCTATGTGCTACACTAAAAATCAATAACATCGACATAGGACCAAATGAAAAATAAATTTGATGTAAAACCGCATGTCTTGTCCCGGTTTTAGCTGACTTTAATATTCTGTCTTGTACTGACGATTTCTCAAAAGTTTGCAATGATTTCGTTCCACGGTTTATGATAAAATATATTAATAAATATTAGTACGGAGAACTGTGCGTAGTTGTTCCAAAATAATATTTAATATGAAAAAAATCAGTGGAATTTACTAGCAACTTCTTATATCATACTTAGACGGCATTGTTATTATAGTTTGTACCTATAATAACAATGCGGTCTAAGTATGATATAAGAAGTTGTGTTTATTTCTAAAACAACTGGCCCGATTAATATCAAAATCAATAGGCCAAGAGTCGAGGACAGTGTGGTTGCACGGGTCAGTGTTTTGACCTTTGGATCAGACTTTCGTGGGTTCGAATCCCACCCCTGTTTACGGATATTTTAAGATGTCGTTTGAAGTCAGCTTTGACATTCAATGATACTGGACAGATATTTTAAATGGTGAAGTCATCCTCAAATAATATTATGTGCAATATGCTCTATAAATGTGCACATATACAATTTGATGTACCTTAAAAAAACAGGCCAAGGTAAGGCCTAGATAAGGATAAAAAAAATCGATGCATTTTTGCAGAAGTTAATCATTGTAAACAGCAGAAAACTTCACAAACTCTAAATTCTAAACCGCTCTGCTACTCATACGTCTTTTATCTTAAAAATTTCTGGACTCCTGATCACAATGAAGTTTAAACGATCTTTGTTAAACTCCAGGGTTAAGCTTATAATAATAATAATAATAATAATAATGCGTTTAACGTCCGTTTCTCGACTTTATGTCATAACAGACGCCATTCGCACCATTACTATTTTTTCATCTACCACTTCGTTATTTTCTACATTTTTTACAACTTCAACTTATATAATAGCAATGGGCGAATGAAGGAATTATAGGAAATAAGGATAAGGTAGGTAATTTTTTGAACTAGGAATTTGATAGGTAATCGGCCATGGCCTCAAATAAGGAACCATCTCGATATTTATCTGGAATCAATTGAGGGAAACCATGGAAAACCTCAATCAAGATGGTCGGTACAGGAATTACCGTTTCTCGGCGAGAGACAGTAGGAAAAAGTCCCAGTCACATCTGCCTCCGCCGGGATTCGAACCCGGACCTCCCGAATGCGAGTCTAGTGCTGTACCACTACTCTACCCAGCTCGGTTAAGCTTATAATAATTTAGTAATTTAGTTGTTGTCCTAAATAAATATTGAATATAATAAGTTGATTCCATCTAAAAACATAAGTAACAACTTTTGTGAAATTCAGAGCAGTTACTCTTTTTTATTCTAGTAAACATGTCTGTAAAACATGCAACGTGGTTAATTATTCACTGTTCCATTATCGCTACTTTAGACTGCCACACGTGCTGAGAGCACGTAAATTGAACTAGCAGCTGAAATTAAAATTTATAAGCGAACCATTGGTACTAGTTGAAAAATTCACTAACGCGCGGTGTCTTTTTTAATTCACTGAACATTATTAAAAGCCGAAATATTCTTCTAAAAATTCTCGTCATCGCTTATATAATAGTTTGTTTAAATATAGATGAGCGCAGGACCGGCTTTATCTTTTTATTAATTATTTGCCGCTATACATGTATAGAAAAAATATATACAAATTGTTCAACAGCTGGAAATATTACTGATTTTGAAACTGAAAAGAATTGAATATTTGGAAAAGTGTTTTAGAAATTAAAAAATTGTAAATGTATTATTAAAAAGTACCAATTTGAATGCTCATTTTTAGCATGCTTGCTTTCGATTTCACCGAGTGGTTAAATGGAACCCAATTCACACAATTTGTAAGTGTTGAGTAATTTTGAAGAAAGTAATATATATTGAATAGATTTCTTTCAATGAAAGTGTGTCAGTTGAATATTTTTTTCCAGGACATATTGGTACTTGCAGTTGCGAGTATGAAATATTGACAATATAATATTTTTTGAAAGACATATGTAGGTAATGTTTGCTCCCCCATGTTGCATCTATGGCAGCTACCTTTATCTAAATCGGAGGCTGTTATTTTAATATAAAACGCCGGTATCTGAAAGCATTACCTAAATATGTGATTCAAGAGATGCCTTTCCATTCTTCTTATAGAAGTTATACAGGGGATTGTTTCATGCTTCCATATGAAGTAGGGAAAAGCACTGACAGTTATATACGAAGTGTTTACTAAAAAAGAAAACTGTTCTAAAAATAACAGTTTCCTGCACGAGACTTGTTAAAGAACCACTTTCTAAATACCAGTTAAAGAGAGTTATCAAATAACAGGTTCCTGAAAACCAGCTTTCAGAGAACTGTTTAGTACATGCGATTAGTAATTAAGAAACTTTTTAGTGTATTTGCCATAAGGCAACATACACTATTGGCGTTGGTCGGATGGCGGGACCTAGGGGTCGGACCAAAATTTCTCGACGTTTCATAACCTCCTAAACACTTTGGCATCATTTTTGAAAATGTTTATATATATATGTATATATATATATATATATTTATATACGTATATATATATATATATATATATATATATATATGTGTGCGGGCAATAACTTTCGAAAGAGTTAATTGATTTTAACGAAATTTGGTCCACGTGTTGAAATCCATCACCGCAAGAAGCCTATTTAAAATGGGCGTAATCGGGGCATTTTAAGGGTAGTTTTAAGGGGTTGAAAAATGTTTTTGGGCCCCAAAATACCGAAAAAATTCTCAGAATCGTTTCAAAATTGACATTTAACCCTTTAGTAGTATTTAAAAGGTGTCCCTAAAATTTAAATAAAATCGGCCCGACAGGACCGGACTTACAAATTTTATGAAAACACTAGTTTACAAATAGTGAATTATTTACTGAAAGTTGTATATAATTTGATATAGAGGTTCGATTTATAATAATATTGCAATTAAGAAAAAAAATGTTACTTTAAGGGGTGTATTAAGGAGTAAAATTTTTTATTTTGCCCAAAAACCAACTTAAGCTCGCAAAATAAAGCCACACTGCCTGTATAAGCAAATACACTATATTGTCGGCAGGGTTTTGGCACTGCGACCCGGGTTTTTATTATTTCAATTGTGATTTTTAATCAAGCGGTTTTTAAAAATAGATTTTGATTGTCAAGAAAGGTTGTTGAAGAAAATTACTATTCACGTCTGTTGGTTATACAACGCATATTTTTATTTTACTTAAATGGGTCCTTTACGACTGATATATAGACATGAAAAGCAAATAATATTTACCAATTTATCACAAATAAATGCTACCAGTTAAAAGGGAGTAAAGATAGCAAAGCTGGCGTAGAACCTTGCAAATGACCGCACATGTAAATCTCAAAAATATGATATACTTATTATAATGTGTTATTATATAGGAGATACGTGCAGAAATTTTAGTATGCATCTCGAACGTAATGATATTATGACCCGTGTGGTTGTTGAAACTCGATGATGTTCATTTTTTATTATGTTAAAAGTCGTACATAGTAACTGCATTAGAGTTGTGTAACTCAGATCTGAACCGGTTCAAAGAGCCGACTCCGACAGAACATCCGTAAGAGCCGACTCACTTTTTTTTGAGCCGACGGATCAACGGATCCGCATGACTCAGTGAAACACTTAACACACAGAAGCACATTTTACACTTCTTGCTTTGATGCATCTGTCAGCTCAAATGACTCATGCATCACATGTTTGGCTATGCATTCTTGATTCTATACAGGTCGTGATATGATTGCTTGAACTAGATAACTCAGTGGCAGACTGCAGTAACATATTCAGAACTCGGCTCTTTTTGAACCGGTTCAGTGAGCCGGCTCACATACGGGATCCAGATGCAAAGATGCAGATCACTAAAAAGACCCATTTTCCCATCTCTAAACTGCATTTACGTTTCAGAAACGTACAATACTATTGTGTAATAATTACGTCACATATACGCTGCGCTCGGAGAGTGCACATCCGGTCTCGATAGTGTAATTGATGATCGCCTTTATATAGGAGGATTAAAGTTTAGAACAGACGGTGATTGTGGCTTATATATGGAAGGTTAAACGCACGTCTATATACATACATATTTTCAAACTGGTTGCTGGCATATTATCATTCAAGCATGATATAGGCATCTGAGTAAACCGGAAAGAAAAACTCGAACGTAGGTACATATCATTCTACATTCTTTGCCGAAAATCTCAGCTTCGTCGTCTTCTTACCGATGCAACGCGTAGCTTTTAATAACTTTCCCTGTTTGTTTATTCAATATTTATTTTTCAATTGAAAATTCTTGGTTAATGAAAAAGGTAAATGATTGGATAAAATTTTATTCAGTATATAAGATTAAAAATTTATTTTTAAGGTCGGGTTATAATTGAAACTCGTCTACTTTTACAAATTATTTAAAATATATTAATTAATGACCGAGCGGTGTAGAGTAGTGGTAAGAGCATTAGATTTGCATTCGGGAGGTAACTTTTTCTTACGACTCTCGTCCAGAAACGGTAATTCCAATACTATGGCTATTTTTGTTGGGGTTTTTCATGGTTTTCCCCAATTAATTTCAGATTAATATCGAGATGGTTCCTTTCAAACTCCTGTGCTTTCATCCTTTTTTATCCTAATTTCCCATAATTCCTTCAGATGTATATACTTTGGACAGGCCCCGTAGATTATGACCCGCAGTACAAATGAGAGGTCAGCTAGGGGCTTGGCTCGACTAGAGATCTCATAACATTTTAACAGTGAAAGCATTATGGAGAACATTTGAGTCATGGCAACCAACTTTACATAAAATGTTTTTGGTGGGATTTCCTTTTTGTTTGCATTTTAAACTTAAGTTAATAAACATTCATTTCGGTACAATACAAGACACCTTTTCAACGAGTTTTTATAAAAAATTAAATGGTTTTATTTTATCTACACTAATGTTATAAAGAGGAAAGATTTGTATTTTTGTATGTTTGTAATGAATAAACTCAAAAACTACTGTGCCGATTTAAAAAATTCATTCACAATTAAAAAGCTACATTCACCCTGAGTAACATAGGCTATATTTATTGCTAGAAAATATTAGGGATCCTTACTAAAACTTTAGTAACGTAACCCAAGGTGTAAAAAAATGCCATAAAACATCTTTTGTCGCATGCGCTGCGGAAACTATTGATGATAGAACAAAAGTATGTTCTACAATATTAAAGAACATATCAATAACTACAAAAAACTTCGCGATACTATATGTCCAACTATTATCGTTATGTCACAATCACCACTTTTTACATAATAGATAAAAGACGATGTATATATGTAATCCTATGGACTCCAAATGGGTAGACCATTTTTGATGAAATTTTCAGACAACCTTTAGATTAGCCCAGCGGGTGATGTTCTAAAGTTTGGTAGCAATCGGATCAACAGAATTTTTTAAATTTCTTTTTGGGAAATAAGATTTTTCTTCGATTTTTGAACATTCACAAATAAAAGCGATTGAATTCGCGCAAATTCAATACACGTTGAGAATTTAATGATAATGATTCTCATCTTTTATATCCTATATATTACATTAACACCTGAGCGAAGCCGGACTGGGCCGCTAGTAATTAATATATTAGCGATTAAAAACATTTTTTTTTCTACGTGACAAAAAGTAATAGAACAATTTGCTTTTTTAGATTACATTCTCGTCTGATATTTTTATCTGCTTAAATTCCCCTGATATTTTTTTTACTTAAGTTATTCAAGCATACAATTTGAAATTTAGGAAAAAGTAAATATTTTCTTTCGAACGATTCTTTACTTGAAAATCTTTAATAATATACGTCATGTACCTATATAATATTTTGTAGGTAATCTATATATTATGATTCAATATACAGCTATGTAAAGCATTGGATGTGGCTTCGTTTTGTATAGTACTGACATATATTTGAACATGTTGGTAGGATTACCTAGGATTTAGCCTATTATAATCCAGATTACTTAATTCAATTACTAAGGCCAAAATAGAATTTTACATAAGTACTAACACCGCACACGGCCTGACATACTAAGTACGATTTTGACATGTTATCAAATACTACAAGATAGGAACGATATTACAATCAGTGTTGCCAGATTTTTTTTTGCCAAGTCGGGATTTTGGAACTTTTTGAGTGAAAAAAGCGGGATTCTTTCGTCGAAAGCGGGACATAGTAAAAAAACGTATATAATCAGAAGTCTTTAAACATTTATCTTTTTATTTGAGTTCAAATTACGTTTACGTGACAATAGATAGCAAAAATAGCCATAGAAAATGTATTTTAATAAAAATATGATATTTTAAATCAGATTTACCCTATTGTTAAATAGTTGAGTCTTATTCGTTTTCTAAATAAAAAAAAATAAAAAAAGAAATCAAAATCAAAAAAGTTTTATTCATTAAAAAAATATGGCGTTTCAAACAATAGCCTGAGGAGTGAGCAACTTACAATAAGAGAATAATTATTTACGCACGGTCGAGTTATCCCCGAAAAGCGGGACTGAGCCTGTCCTGCGCGGGACATTTAGTTTTGATTTAAAAATCGGGACGTTCCGCCAAAATCGACACGTCTGGCAACGCTGATTACAATATAATGTAACTTGCCACATTTTGATTTTTTTAAATTTCCCAGTGACATACATTGCGTTGGTTACCTCATAGTCAAATGCAATATTGTTTTTAGTGTATTTGCCATATGGCAACATACACTATTGGCGTCGGTCGGATGGCGGGACCTAGGGGTCGGACCAACATTTCTCGACGTTTCAGAACCTCCTAAACACTTTGGCATAATTTCTGAAAATGTTTATATATATATATATATATATATATATGTGTGTGTACGCATAATAACTTGCGAAAGAGTTAATAGATTTTAACGAAATTTGGCCCACGTGTTGAAATCCATCACCGCAAGAAGCCTATTTAAAATGGGCGCAATCGGGCCATTTTAAGGGTAGTTTTTAGGGGTTGAAAAATGTTTTTGGGCCCCCAAATACCGAAAAAATTCTCAGAATCATTTCAAAATTGACATTTAACCCGTTAGTAGCAATTAAAAAGTGCCCCTAAAATTTTAATAAAATCGGCTCAACAGGACCGGACTTACAAATTATTTGAAAACATTAATTTGCAGATAGTGACTTATTTATTGAAGGGTGTATTTAATTCGGTGTAGACGTTAGATTAATAATAATATTACAATTAAGAAGAAAAATGTTATTTTAATGGGTGTATTAAGGGGTTAAATTTTTTATTTTGCCCAAAAACAAACTTAATTTCACATATTAAAAGTATAAAACCACACGACCCTATACAAGCAAATACACTATATTGTCGGCAGGGTTTTGGCACTGCGACCCGGGTTTTTTAATCTTATAATTAAAATTAGAGTTTAAAAAAACTAAAACAACACGCTTTTATGAAGTAAAAAATGCTAAATAATTTGACAATAAAATTAGCTTTAATGTAAAAAGCGTGGAGTGCTTAATTTCGGTAAAAAAAATCCTTTACTAGCTAATTGTAAGCGTAGAGCTATAATGAAAATTTAAATAGATAGCATCCTACGTCTTTAACAGTAATGCTAGTTTTGATGTCTAATCATTTGGCATTTTTTAGTTTAGGCTAAAAAACAATATTGCATTTGACTATGGGGCAGGTAACGCAACATACGTCACTGTACAGCGTGTTAGCTTGCTTGCTGTAATTTTACAAGTTTTTTATCCTGAAGGTTCTGGTCAAAATAATGGAACTAAATTATTGTATTGTCATCGATCCTTGATAAGTGTGCAAAGTTTCAGTTTAATCTGACGTTTTGAAGTAGGTGAATTTCACGTTCAAAGATTCCTTTACAAACAAGATTAAGATTAAAGATTAAAATAGAATGGGGTGGTCTCTTGTCCCAAGTGCACCGCATCCTGAAAGGATTTTTGTGCTTCCCTTTTTACTGGATCATAGTCAGCAAATAATCTGGATCTTCTTAAGAGCTCCAGAAGATTGACTACTAGATTGTCCTGTGGAACTATTCCATTCTCATCAATGTAGCCAAGGATGGTTGTTCTTGTGTAGATTAAAGCCTCACATTCGAACACGATATGGGTGGTTGTTTCACCCTTCATTTCGCAAAGTGTTGCATCTTCTTTTTCATCAGAAGCTGGTTCTGAGAGGATTCCAATGTTGACCCGGCCTACCCCCAAATAAGGTTTGAGGTTTACCTTTTCAAACAAACATACAGGTGACGCCAATAAAAGTGTGTTATTAAATAATTACCCTACACTACTTCAGGACAACTATAGCTTAATTAGGCATTTTCTAATACGTATAGGCATTTCCCGAAATGTCCAATTACACGCTATTAAACAAGATGTCATGCTGACGGCCGACGCAATAATATATATTTTGAAGATTCTAATTTTTATTTATTTATAAAAGAAAATTTCAATTTTCGAAGCATTCAAATATTTACATTATATGCATTGGAAGAATATAGGCATATATTGCTTAAGCTTCTTATCGACATTTACGAGTGCGTACATTCGAAATCTTCTTCCCTCTCAATCTTTCATTTCGTTTCTTCCCAATCACATATTTAAAATACATATCAACGAATGACTTTAATATATCGTAGCTCGGTGGAGTATAATTCGCTTGTATACATAATAAGTTTTACAGCAATCGTATGATTTATGAGCCTTATTGAAATAAGTAAATTCGAAGCATCAATCTCTTGTTCAAGCAATTGAAATCAATTTTAAGTTTAACGCAGTATTTAATAACTCGTATATATCGGCAATCGTTATTATTAAAGTTTAAAATCATAAATATTTGATCTGAGATCGGCTTTCTTCTCCAGAATATTAAAGTTATTTATTTAAATCATTGGTTAAAGCGGAATTAGTCAAAATGATGTCTAATTTTTGTTGTCTCTGCATAAGAACTGTTATGATTATTTATAGTTTTAATTAACATAAATATATGAATTAAAAGTCAATCAATGAGAAGACCAATTTCAAAATTAAATAAACTTAGGGAAAATTCCATTATAATCATTTATAGATGAGCAGCTTTCGTAATATTTACATCATCTGATCGTAATTTTTTTCAATTTTTAGATTATCAATTGTTACGCTAAAATTGGAAAAAAAATAAAGATTTGATGATGTCAATATTACGAAAACTGCTCAACTATAAATATTTGCTTGATAATGAAATTTTTTCTAAATTTATTCCATTTTGGAATAGGGATGTTGACTGTATTCAAATAAAATTATAATTTTAACGTTAAGTGGTAGTTTCTATGAAAGAAATACTAAAAAACACTATATTTTTCCTTATTTTTAAGGAATTTAATTATTATTTAATAAATAAAGCCTAATAAAATCACTCTCAAGTCACGTGACAACAGACACCAATCAGAGCGCATGACGTCATATGTTCAGCCGCTGTCAAAAAACTTCATTGTTTGGTTAATATTTAGTGTATAATTTATTCGAAAATTTCTTTAAAAAAACACTGCAAAGAGTTTTAACGTCATGGAAAGTGTATTTATTAAGGCTAATAGTTCGAAATTCATGTTTTATGACAAGAATTACGAAAAAACTTTTCATAACCTCATTAATTTACTAGCGCTTATGAGCACAGCCTCCTACTTTGTGACCGCATCTATAGAGTGGTAGCTCCTGTGTAAACTTTTGAGCCTCCTTTGGTATGAACAGATGACGTCACGCGACTAGTATTGGCGTTTTGGACCGAAATTTGAAACGGGATTTAAAATACATGATTTAAATGAAAATAATAAATATTTATGGCTATATTAGGTACTTATGCACGATTTAAAACACTTTCCCAAAAATAGTCAACATTCCTATTGGCTTTCTCACTGATTGGTTTATGCTATGTGCTTCGAAAACTTCTCACCGTAACCAATGAAGATTAAATATATCAAGCTTAAAAATTCACGGCTAATTTTTCATTTTGTAAAAAAGTAATGAAATGATTTGTATAGTCTTATCTCTTTTTTTACATTAGCTAAGCCTTTCTCCATATTTCTTGCTGATGTCTCGTATAGGAAAAAAAAGTTCTAATTTATTTAAACGCAAAACTGGAAAGTTAGGTAAGTATTCCTGTAAGTTACTTACTTCAAGTTTCACCTTTTCTAAGAAATATCTATTTTGTCTGTGTATCTGTCTGTCTGTTATAACATAACTCTTAACCCCTTAATCCGATTTCTATAAAATTTGTTAGACGTACGAGTAAGGCTCCTCAACTCAAAGGATAAATCTTCTTTATTGGGATTTGTTCTCGTTGGGATAATATTATAAGAATTATGTAACATTTTTAACCTTTTTTAACGGCTAGTTGTAAAT
Source organism: Venustoraphidia nigricollis (assembly GCA_034508555.1). Classification (NCBI taxonomy): domain Eukaryota; kingdom Metazoa; phylum Arthropoda; class Insecta; order Raphidioptera; family Raphidiidae; genus Venustoraphidia; species Venustoraphidia nigricollis. The sequence goes on from JAVRKA010000013.1 coordinate 1,005,762, forward strand.
AATCGGGTAAATATACGGTTTTTAGCTTCAAATAATACTTTAAAGTATGAAATGAGCACAATTAATGCTCTTGTTAGAACGTATTTTGCTGTGTAAAATCGGGGTTATTGTCTGTGTGGCTGCGGAACTGTACGGGATATATGGATTATTATAATACGTATAATATAAAAGATGTACAGGGGTGGTCAAATTATTATTGTTTCATATATTACCATTCCAACCGACTAGTGGGAAATTGTACTAGTTTAGGCCAAATTGACTTTTCAAAATTTTCGATAATTTTTCGTTTTGAGGTCTCCTGAATCCAAAAAGCATATTTTTGGTCTGTTAGTCTGTGAGCGCGATACAGGTCAAACGGATGAACGGATTGAAACCCAATTTTGGGAGAATGTTTGGTATGCAAATATTAAGAGCCCCATTATTTTTGGGGAAAATCGGCGCATGCACAAAAGAATTATATTCTGTACATAATAACTGTATTTAGGTTTTGGAAACATATGTAACGCACATAGGAAATAATGGTTCTTAAACCCTGGTTTCTTAAGATAGCGATATCTTAATAGAATGGTCTAATATGACGACGAATGACCACAATAAATATGTGCATACAAGTAAATGAATACTTTTTTTCTCGGTAGCGGCGCGGAGGCACCACCCTAACGTAAAAAAACAGCATCCATTTACTTCTATGCACACATTTTTTGTAAAGTCATTCACCGTCGTATTACGGTCGCTATATTACGGTATAATTATCTTAGGAAACCAGGGCTTCAAATTGTTGATGCGATTAGTTTATGTTATCTTAGAGTTGGGTAACTCAGATCTGAACCGGTTCAAAGAGCCGACTCTGACAGAAGATCCATGAGAGCCGACTCACTTTTTTTTTGGGCCGACGGATCAACGGATCCGCATAACTCAGTGAAACACTTAACACACAGAAACACATTTTACACTTACGTATCAGTTCTTGCTTTGACGCATCTGTCAGCTCAAATGACTCATGCATCACATGTTTGGCTATGCATTCTTCATTCTATACAGGTCGTGATATGATTGACTGAACTAGATAACTCAGTGGCAGACTGCAGTAACATATTCAGAACTCGGCTCTTTTTGAACCGGTTCAATGAGCCGGCTCACATACGGGATCCAGATGCAAAGATGCAGATCACTAAAAAGACCCGTTTTTCCCATCTCTATATGTTATGTATTATAATATAGTGAATCCATAGAATAACAAATTTTGACCAATACTACAGTCCTGCAAGTAAAACGGTATCTTATATGCGCTTCTGTACGTTAATTTGGGACAGCAGTGCAATTAGCGAAGGCAGTTCATTCACTTGATTCTCTATATGAACGTTAACGCTCTCTTAACCATGCGCAATGTCAAATTACATACGGCGACGGTGACATGTATTATCCACCGTTATATTATTATAGATATTATGAATTATGAAATTTAAATGTATTATAAGACTTTTACGATTATTTAAAATATTAATGATCATGTATTCAAACACCTTTTATTGTTAAAAACTTAGAACGTGTCGCGGGACACGCCTTTGGAACGATGTCCCTGTCGTATAAGACGTTTTTCGTAACGCGTTTTATATAATCTAAAAACACCCGTTATAATTTAAAAACACCCGATATAATCTAAAAACATCCGGTATAATCTAAAAACACCCGGTATAATCTAAAAACATCCGGTATAATCTAGAAACACCCGATATAATCTAAAAACACCCGGTATAATCTAAAAACATCCGGTATAATCTAAAAACACCCGGTATAATCTAAAAACATCCGGTATAATCTAGAAACACCCGATATAATCTAAAAACACCCGGTATAATCTAAAAACATCCGGTATAATCTAGAAACACCCGATATAATCTAAAAACACCCGGTATAATCTAAAAACATCCGGTATGATCTAAAAACACTCGGTACAATCTAAAAACACCCGGTATAATCTAAAAACACCCAGTATAATCTAAAAACACTCGGTATGATCTAAAAACACCCGATATAATCTAAAAACATCCGGTATAATCTAAAAACACCCGTTATAATTTAAAAACACCCGATATAATCTAAAAACATCCGGTATAATCTAAAAACACCCGGTATAATCTAAAAACATCCGGTATAATCTAGAAACACCCGATATAATCTAAAAACACCCGGTATAATCTAAAAACATCCGGTCTAATCTAGAAACACCCGATATAATCTAAAAACACCCGGTATAATCTAAAAACATCCGGTATGATCTAAAAACACTCGGTACAATCTAAAAACACCCGGTATAATCTAAAAACACCCAGTATAATCTAAAAACACTCGGTATGATCTAAAAACACCCGATATAATCTAAAAACATCCGATATAATCTAAAAACATCCGGTATAATCTAAAAACACCCGGTATCACCGTATACCAGTATACATTATACGTCTTACGGTTTTTCGTGACACGTTACATTTTTTGTCTTACGGTTTTTCGTGACACGTTACATTTTTTCTCGGCTAGGTCTCCTCGCCAACCCGCGATAAGGAACTTCGTTCCAATAAAAAAAAAATGGATTTTTAGTTTAGTTATCTTCTTATTATTTCGTATAATACATGATTAAGTTGTCAAAAATGCGTTAAAAAATATTATTCAAATTTCATTAAAATCACTGCGTCTGAATTGTTTGGAGGAAAACGCGAAAACAGACATTTTAAGGCACGTTTAAAAAATATGAAAGACATAATTGTATAGAGTGACCAAAAATATATGTCAGTTTTTTTTTTATTTTTTATACAAAAGCTAATATTTAGCAGCAAAAATTGAAAAAAAATGTACGATAAGCATCGCTAAAATTCAAAAAGGGTTCGCATTTCGAACCAAACTTCTTTTAATGAAGTCTCGACATCCACATCATTTGGAAAAAGAAAAATTATAGATTATAAATGGATTATAGATTTAGAATTTGAAGTTTTGGCTTTCCAGAGCGTAGTTTAAGAGATTTACGTTGTGATAACGATGACATTAATGTTTAATAAATGAATAGTAATTATTAATAATTAATTAATAGTTAATAATTAGTAGCTAATAATAATTACAAAATATAATACCACACAGAACATTCGTATCCAAGGGAGAAATTTTTTACTTAATACTACAGTAGAATCTCGATTATTTGTCTCGTATATGATTTAGCGCAACAAATAGTTAAGGCGACAATGTCAAGAATACAGCTACTGTGATACATTATCACGTCAAAAAATGTGTAGCCGGGCGACGCTTGAGTTAAATTACGACAGTAAAACAAGATAAAAAGTACATAAAAAACAATAACAAATTAGCAATAGACAAGTAGAAGTAATGTTAAAATACGTAGATTGTAAATTGCAGTATATGTTGTGTTGTAATAAAAATTATATAAAATACGAATTATGGTCTTCTATTATCCGCAAGGTTACTAGATAGTATGACGTCATCCAGGGGACATCCAGTGGACTGTCAATTGCTATTGCGTGGTTGATAAAAATATTAAATGTTCTTCCAACTGGCGTCATTCATTAACGAGGTGACATATGTATATCGAATGACCTTGTTCTAAAATAATGTTTATTCTGTTTACTACTCGAGTGCCGTTCGATTTTTTAAGTAGCCGCGACTACTTTGAGAGAACTTTTAAAATAAAGGTTATTGCGTGGTTGATAAAAATATTGAATGTTCTTCAAAGTGGCGTCATTCATTAACGAGTTGATATATATATCTAATGATTTTGTTCTAAAATAATGTCTTTACTGATGTTTTAACAATATGTATTTATCTGGTAATCCAAATAATATTAATAATAAAAGGTCTTCATGTGTATCTAAAGACCTTTTATTATCCGTATCGTTCCCGACTCTTGACCGATATTCGAGGGTCTACTATATTTCATTTATGCATGTATTATCTATTTTTCAGCTTCTGAGAATTTTATATAATCACAGACTCCCGACGTTTAATTAAAATTGGCTCTCGTTACTCAAGGATATTCTTAATGCGCTAGGATTACGCACTTGAACAGTACAGAAGATCCTCGCTGAGCGCGATTTAATAATAAGAAAATAATCAAACGCAATGTGTCTGTTCTTGAAAGATAAAAAAAGCAGGGCGTTCATTTTGATCCAGTTAAGGTCCCACAGATTGGATCGGTAAGGTGGTGTATACGAACTCATGGATGTTGCCTAGACGTTCCGAGTCGTCTAGTGTGTGGGAAATCATTTAACTTCATGTATTGTAAAACTGCCGACCGTGCTAAGCCGTTCTGATTCGATTCAGTGGGTGTAGATCTTTAATGTTGGTTTTTGACGCAATCGTAATATAATTATGTTTGATTATAACAAGTTCATCAAAATCTGTTTAGAGATTCTTGTATAGTGTTAGTATAAATAGACAAACTGGTAATTATTTTGGAAAGACGTTTTCCGTAAGGCTGCGCCTACCTTGGGTTTGTGTTTCTTCCGATGCGCCGCCATCGGAAGATAAAAACAAACACTAAGATTATAATGCCGGCGTCTACATTGGAAAGGAAATCGGGTTTCCCTTTCCAGTGTAGGCATTATAATCTTGGTGTTAACTTTCCTTCCGATATCTTCCGACATCGGATCGGAAGAAGTACAAATCAAATGCAGGTGCAGTCTTAGATATTTTACAAAATTATGGTCTATAATTGTATTGCTCACAAAAAAATAATAAAAACCCGGGTCGCAGTGCCAAAACCCTGCCGACAATATAGTGTATTTGCTATACAGGCAGTGTGACTTTATTATGCGAGCTTAAGTTGGTTTTTGGGCAAAATAAAAAATTTTACTCCTTAATACACCCCTTAAAATACATTTTTTTTTCTTAATTGCAATATTATTATCAATCGAACCTATATACCAAATTATATACACCTTTCAGTAAAAAATTCCTTATCTGCAAAATAGTGTTTTCACAAAATTTGTAAATCCGGTCCTGTCGGGCCGATTTTATTAAAATTGTGGGGACACTTTTAAATCACTACCAGAGGGTTAAATTTCAATTTTGAAACGATTCGGAGAATTTTTTTGGTGTTTTGGGGCCCAAAAACAATTTTCAACCCCTAAAAACTACCCTTAAAATGACTCGATTAGGCCCATTTTAAATAGGCTTCTTGCGGTGATGGATTTCAACGCGTGGGCCAAATTTAGTTGAAATCAATTAACTCTTTCGAAAGTTATTGCCCGCACACATATATATATATATATACGTATATATATATATACGTATATATATATATATACGTATATACCTATATATATATATATATATATATATATACATATATATATAAACATTTTTAAAAATGGTGCCAAAGTGTTTAGGAGGTTATGAAACGCCGAGAAATTTTGGTCCGACCCCTAGGTCCCGCCATCCGACCGACGCCAATAGTGTATGTTGCCAGTTTTTACGTTGTTTTAAAAAGAAGTAAAATCTGATTTTATAATGGCACAAGTCAAATTGGCACTCAAATTAATTCAATTATTTTTTGCACCCCAACTTCCTCTATAAATAGCTTCTTTTCATGCCTATATAGCAGTCGTGAAATGACACATTTAACACTGTGCTGTAAAGTTGTGAAAAGCAAATTAAACGTAGTTACTATTTCCATAGTAATCGTGTGAGAATTTAATCTTGTTCAAAATTTAACCGTTAAAATTAGATAAAAATATGTTCTTTTGTGAAAGTAAATGCAAAAATGTAGTAGATAGCTTGTTGATAATGATATTATGATTGCAGTGACTGTTAAAACTCGCTGTCGCTTATTTTAATAGAACGTCAATTACTCGTCAAAATACCGTCAGTCACGAACAAGATACATAAGCTACTATTTTTCAAACGGAAATAACCGCGTTAACTAGGTTCTTTTAGTCCGTAATATGAAGGAAAATTAGTTCATTACTGCTGAAAATGCCGTGAAAAATATAGACAGGTCTAATTAAAACATTTCGTTGAAATCATTGAAGCAAAAGTAATTTAATCTTATTTTCTCGTATTCTTTATTAGAAAAGCAGAAGAACTTTGAGGGCTACCTTTATACATATTATTGATTAAAAAGGTGGAAGACATTTGAAGGTAAACTATTTTACGAAAATTCACGATCGTTTACGATTAAGAGTTTTAGTTACCTGTTTCTGAATATAGCTACACAATGTATTTATGGACCATTTTTGAAGGTCATAAGTAATGATTTTCGACTCGCCCGCCTGCAGTGACATAATTAGTATTGAATATTTACTATTATGATATTTAGGTGTTGTTAATTTATCAGTTCCGATTTTAGTTATTCTGATTCTGATGTGACTTAGTACCGATTAATCAATGGAATGTAAATTAATCTTTAAGTCACACATAACTCTTGCAAAATTGAATGTCTTGCGTTACCTAAGATAAAAATTAGTTCTGGCATAATGCGAAATAACATATGCTTTAAAATGTAAGAAAGATTGACTGTTTAGATATATCACTGTTGAGTAATTGATAACTCTTTACGCCGCCATTTTGAAAAGATTGGGGTTTGAGATTCGACGGTGACTGTTTTTGAAAATCATTTTTCTACTATACTATTGTAACAATGGGTGTTTCTTAACAATTGTAGCAAACTATAGCTATCTTATCTTTATTAATTTAGTGTTACGAGCTATACCGTATAATGAAAGTTTGTTATTATTAGATTGCCTATCACATAAAATACATTGTAATAAACAAATTATTGCTTTTTAGTGTATTTGCCATATGGCAACATACACTATTGGCGTCGGTCGGATGGCGGGACCTAGGGGTCGGACCACAATTTCTCGACGTTTCATAACCTCCTAAACACTTTGGCACCATTTTTGAAAATGTTTATATATATATTATATATATATATTTATATATATATATATATATATATATTTATATATATATATATATATATATATATATATATATATATATATATTTATATATATATATATATATATATATATATATATTTATATATATATATATAGGTATATATGTGTACGGGCAATAACTTTCGAAGGAGTTGATTCATTTTAACGAAATTTGGCACACATGTTGGAATCCATCACTGCACGAAGCCTATTTAAAATGGGCCCAATCGGGTCATTTTAAGGGTGGTTTTTAGGGGTTGAAAAAAGTTTTTGGGTCCAAAAATTCCTAAAATATTACCAGAATCGTTTCAAAATTGAACTTTAACCCTTTAATAGCAATTAAAAAGTGCTCCTAAAATTTTAATAAAATCGGCCTGACAGGACCGGACTTACACATTTTTTGAAAACACTAATTTGCAGATAGTGACTTTTTTATTGAAGGGTGTATTTAGTTCGGTGCAGACGTTAGATTAATAATAATATTACAATTAAGAAAAAAAATGTTATTTTAAGGGGTGTATTAAGGGGTTAAATTTTTTATTTTGCCCAAAAACAAACTTAATTTCACATAATAAAAGTATAAAACCACACGGCCCTGTACAAGCAAATACACTATATTGTCGGCAGGGTTTTGGCACTGCGACCCGGTTTTTTTTTAAGGTTAGCAATAGCTAAAGGGTATATTTGAGCCTAGCACCAATTCATATATTCAATTTATTATTTTTAATAATAGATTGAATATCAAAATGATACTTTTATCAGTTCTCGGATAAGAACTTGGGGACTAGAAAATGAATCTGCCATGGAAGTACTTTGCTGATTTTAAGCCTCAAAACTAAAAAAAATAAAATATTTGAAATTTCTAGAGAAACCAGAAGATTTTAATATAAAATGCTTTCTTTAAAATTATGACGCAACATACCAAAGTTTATTTTTTAAATTAAAATTTTTGTATTATAAAAGCGTGTACATTAGTTTTCAAAAAATTAAAAAGAACAAAGCATTCGCATGTCAGAATAACAAATTATTTGAACATTAGTTCTGGAAGCTGTTTAATTAATATCACAAGACAATTATGTTTAATATTTCATAAAAGCAGATCTGTTTGAAAAGTTTAATTACGAGTGTACTGTATTATTAAAATTATTATTATAAAATGCCTTTTGTCTAAAAAAGCCAACTTAAAAAGCTAACGCTGTATAAATATAATATATTAAAATATAGGTACTTATACAAAATGTATAAAATTAACACCTAAACACATTAAATAATACAAAATAAAAATATATGCCCACAAAACACCAAACCGTATCGAAAACTCTCGACGTACGTTTCGCCAACCAAGTTGGCATCATCAGGAGATGATTAAATCATCTCCTGATGATGCCAACTTGGTTGGCGAAACGTACGTCGAGAGTTTTCGATACGGTTTGGTGTTTTGTGGGCATATATTTTTATTTCGTATTTTCACACCAAAGGTTCCATCACTCTTCTTGGACATTAAATAATAATGTTATTATTTTTTCGTTTTAAAAGTTATATTTTCAATTTATAAATGTTTCCAATTTGATGATAATGATAATTAATAGTTATTTGCACTCAAACTTTACGGTGTACAAAATGTCAAAAAGCATATAATAATAATGCGTTTAATGTCCGTTTGTCCACACATTGTATCATAACAGACGCCATTCGCACCATTACTATTCTCCATCTACTACACTTCCCGTTATTTCTCTACATTTTTAAATTTTAACTTAATTAATATCAAGGGATAATAAAGGAAATGTAGGAAAATTAGAATACGATAGGTTACAATGAGAGCATAAGGAACCAGCTCGATATTTATCTGGAATTAATTGAGAAGACCCCAATTAAATTTCCCGCGAATAGAGGCAGTAAGTCCTAAGATGTGTTTAAGAGGCGAATTGATTTGTCCAGATCCATAGGAAAAGTTAACTTTTTATACCCTAACCACAAAGTTAAGTAGTTTCGGAATTTGTTTTCTACGTAACGTATTTTCAAAGTTCTCTGCGTTTTCGGCACGGGTTAAACTGTATAAATTGAGCTGTAATTTTAAGTTAATCATTTTTTCAATATATAGAACCATTTCAGGGGGTAGCAACTCAAAAATTTGAAAAAAAATCGGCTTATACAAATAAGGGCCAGTCTAATAATAGACTGGCTCTTATTTTGACAAGTTGGAAATTGTCACATGCTAACCTTTAAAATGGTTCTTTACATCGAAAAAATGATTCTCTGAAAATTTCAGCACGAATGATTAAAATTAAGCCGTGCCGAAAACGCTATAACGGTTATAGGTTTGCGGGGCTTGCCACAAGCCAGGCGGCAGATAGGATAGGGGGCCCATGCAGGCTAGGTCCCCCAGCTGTTGCGACCTAAATGTAAACTAGATCAGATAATTCGTTCATACATTAGATAGAAATCAAATAGAAAAATATCCCATCTACCATTATCCAGTCTCGGGCCCCGGGCTTGTGGGAAGCCACCCGAGCTCTTCCGGCTCAGTCCGACCCTGTGTCTACAAGTATGAAATAACTAGTCGAGCTTGAGTTGTATTTCAATTTTTCAAAGCACGGCGGTTCAATGTAATAATAATTGAAACACTTCGTATATACACGAGACTAAACGAGCACAATGGAGTACAAAGTATAGTTAACTATCCTTGCGGTCACGCACCCTGTACACATTATGTAACTAAACAGGTCCTCCATGTATTTCCACTGGGATCGAGTTGTACAAACAATGCACTTTCTACAGTTGAATGAATTCAATACAACGGACGGTTTCTGTAATAAATATGGCTGAATGAAACCAACCTTTTGTCGTAAACAAGGTGAAGAATGATTGATTGATTGATTAAAGTTTTACGATATCCCATATTTGAACCAGTTAGCCACAAAGTGAAATATAGGGGAGGTGAAACGAAATAAGCTTTTTGAAGCTTAACTTCTTTTGCGACGTATCTGTTTGAAAAAGTAAGAAATCGAAACGATCGAGAAACCATAAATATAAATAGAGTGCGTGTGGGGCGCGACATTCATGCAGTCAGAGTACAGTCACTGAGTCGATGTGGTGGGTGAACACACAGTGAATTGACATAAATAAGTGCTGCCATAGTGTGTGTTAATAATTGTGTTTGTGTAAATAGTTATTGTTGTGGTATTATTTATAAAAAAGAATCCGTTTGTTTGTTTCATTGTTTAGTTTATTTCATTATTAGAAAAATACGTTTAGTTGATTTCATTGTTGTAAGAGAAATACTTTTTAGTTTATCTGTTTTTTTATTTCGTTATAATAAATAAATCAGTTTAAAACTACTATAAAGAACAGTCTTGTTACAGTATCTACCACGGTATAAGAAAGGATGGTAGTATATCTCTCCCATAAAAAAGTGAGTCTCTTATTGGGTTGGTATATGGAGAGCCCGTAGAGTAGCGCTGCCAGCTCGGCAGCAATGCTTGCTGGGTTAAATAAAAAGAGTAAAAAAATTAAATTCAATTGTCAAAATATATTACGCAACGCCAACGCATTTCAATTAACACAGCAAGCATTGCTGGTGTGCTCGCAGCGCTACTCCGCGGACTCTCCGTATACTCGCCCAATAAGAGCTTCGCCCCTTTTATGTATAAAGGAATATAAGATACACTACCATTCTTTTTTATACCGTGGAACCATAGTTTACCCAGCAAATCCAGCCCATTTATTTAACAATTAACTCCTTAAATCTTACTTCATGTAGTTCGCGTTGAATCAAGGTTGAAAGCTGATGTCCGTTTGCGCGAAGGCATGATTTAAAACTGAAATACAACTCGAATCGAAAACAAAATAGTTACATACATATATTTTGTTTACATAATATAACAATTCCGTGAAAACAATGTTGTGACAATATTGCCTTTGTAGTGATTTGTACAGTAAAACAAAGCATGCAAGGTATGTATTTGAAACTAGCAAAGAGACACCGTTTGGCTATAAACACTCCCTAATATACGATGGCATTTGAGTTTAAAATACTGAGTTGATTTTGATATGGAATACGTAGCCCTCCCAAAATTGTGTAAAAACAAAGAAAAACACTGGAACATATTTTTTTTCTATTGAAAACATCTTTAAGAAATTTCACATGTATGTCTTTAGTACCTGTAGGAAATGCCATGAGCAGAGAGGGAAGCTGTAGGTCTATTTTTATATTTTTATAGATAGGAAAGGCTTTAGAACTGACACTAGCATTTGTTTTATCAATAAAATAATAGTGCAAAAATTGTAATATGAGCGATGATTCATAAAAGCATTTGTTTTTACTGAATGGGTGCTCGGTTGAGTAGTCCGAGCTGTAAATATCATATGCGTATGTACGCATTGTAATTTAAAATGTCATTAATGAAAATTCAGGAAAGGCGAGCCAGATGACACACCTAAAACATTAGCGAAAGCAATTTTTAAGAGAAAATGTTCTTTCATGTTATCCGTAACAATTTACATCCTGGAGTTTTATTTCGTAGTGATTTAAATAAATTAAAACTATATTTATTTTACTTGGCTGTTTTATTAATTGTAGAAAACTGTGAAGATCTATAATCTTAAATTTTAAACGTTTTCATATGCTGTACATTTATTTTTTTACCTTTACGACGTTTGCATTAAGAAATATAAACAAACGAATTACTAAAAAGTTCAATTTTTCTAATGCGCTGCTACGACCGATTTTTCATAAATTCAAAAATATTTTATTCATACATCGAAAGTTGGATCAAATTTACAAATGTTTTATGAATTTTTTTCATTAAAATGTTTAATTACTAATGCTTAAGAAACAACAAAATGGGAATTTAAAATGCATTTATCTGAGATTGTGGAGATTCCATTCCTGCATCTATTCTGAGAATTGGCGAGAAGAGTAAGTAAATCTTAAATTTATTATTAAAAATAAAAATATTAATTCAGATAAACTTCCAAGTTGACTGTCTTTAGAAAAATAAAATAACCAGGAAACTGAGAAACATGGTACGCTTTAAACAGTTTGAAAATTATTAACCCAGAATTATTTGTTATCAATAAAATGAAATAATCTGAATAAAAATCTTGATAAATAAAATATTACGAACCATGGTAAAGTTTCTAATGTAGCGAAAAAAATAGGTAGACATCATTAACAATATAAAAATTGTGATAAAATATTAACCCACATTTTTTTATTATCTATAAAAATAATTTACCCGATGTGAATCAAGGCATAGATACTATTTAACTGTATTGTACCTTGGGTGAATATCATTGTTATATAACGTTTGATAAAAAAGATATGATCGTATAGGTATAGTTTTTAGTGAAAAGGGAAAACAATAACGCGTTTTTATATGATCTTTTTTTATTCGTGTTTGTATTAAATGACTACGTTTATGGTCGAATAATTTCATATATGTAACCGTCCAGTGTCGTGCCTGAAATTTTAACAATGTAATCCTATAATCTTTCCGCAAAAATTCTATCGTATAAAGAAAATCTCGTCAAAATCGGTTCACCCATTCATTAAAAATGATGCCACGCACAAACATGTGACTCAAACATATAATTACCCTCTTTTTGTAGACATTTTTAAACATGAAATATAAACTATTTTATATGGTTCAATATTTTACGCAGAAAAATATAATTATTTTAAGGAGTGTATTAAGAAGTTAAATTTTTTTATTTTGTCCAAAAACAAAAAACTTAAGTTCAGGTAATAAAGCCACGCTGCCTGTAATAGCAAATGCACTATATTGTCGGCAGGGTTCTGGCACTGCGACCTATACTTATACAATTAATATTGAAAATAATGTATCTGAATGACATAATATTTCAATTAACTTACATAAAACATTTTTAATTTGACTTACGTGAAACCATCTCGTTAAATGTGAAATCGGCTTTAAGAACAATGTCAGTTCATGAATTATTAACAAAAAAAATCTGGTCTATCACAAAAACACTCACTATATATTTAAATATCTGTCGGCAAAATGTACAAATAATTATTAAAAAATAATTTTTCTACGGTGTCCCCTTTGAGTAACGATACTAACTCATCAATTATTATTTGAAAAAATGGTTGTCTTCAGTTAATTTTGTAAAAAATATTCAGTACATAGATCTTTAAATACTTTCAAAATTCATTATGGAATCTGCAAAATCTTATAAATAAAAACCATACGTTTTTAGTATTTTTTTATATTTTTCAACTGTAAAACACGCACACTACACTTACAGATAAGTATTACAATTATTTATTAATTTGCGGTAAATTATAATATTATATTTAAATGACGATAATATTACTACTAATGAATAACTGAACTGCACGAAGTGAATTGATCGGTGTGCATCATTTGTCGACGATTTGACATTGAATAATTAATTTACGCAATGCAAGAAAAATCAAGATTAAACTGAGATGTAATATTAAGGACCATCTACACGTTTTAATTTATTATTAGTATATTTTTGTTCAAATGTCGGATTTTTTTTTAAAAGAGGGCAATAAAATATCATAGCTCATTTTTTACCCGACTGTCAATAAGGGTTATGTTTTTGCGCGTATCTATCGTGTATGTAATATTCTTTAAAACCTCCTATCATCCAAACGGCAGGACGGATTTCTAAAATTAAGGTATCATTTGGTTTGTCTCGGCAACCCAAGTATTCCAGGATAGGTGACGTCAAAAAAATCAAAATGGCAGATTTTAAGTGTCTTGTGTGATTCAAAAAAATTTTTTTCCGAACGAATCCAATAGAGTATCAAAATGAAGAATATTTAAAGGTGATTACAAAAATATATACAAATTATATTTTTAAATGTAATTAGGAAAGGCGAATTGCAAAATGAAACTATTAATTGAACCATTCTACGATACTTTTACCTCGAAAGTATCAGGACTCAAACTACTGGACATATATAAAAGAAAATAATCTTAAAAAACTTCAAGCGAACCAAATTATTTAAAAAACGAAAAACCCGACTGCAAAAACGTGTCTGAAAAAAATAAACAAGACTAAAAAATAATTAAATAAAAAAGTAAATTAAAAAAGTCCAAAAAATCCGACTGCGTTCAAAGCAAACTATAAAGATGCAAACAAGATTAAGTGATAGCATGCAGTCGGATGCATTCAGTATTTCTGTTCAACTTATTGCTGTTACAGTATGCCTCCGACTGCATGTTATCATTTAATCTTGTTTCCATCTATATAGTTCGCTTTTAACGCAGTTGGGTTTCTTTGTTTTTTAGTGTATTTGCCATATGGCAACATACACTATTGGCGTCGGTCGGATGGCGGGACCTAGGGGTCGGACCAAAATTTCTCGACGTTTCATAACCTCCTAAACACTTTGGCACCATTTTTAAAAATGTTTATATATATATGTATATATATATATATATATATATATATATTTATATATATATATATATATATATATATATATATATATATATATATATATATATATATATATATATATATATATATGTGTACGCGCGATAACTTTCGAAAGAGTTAATTGATTTCAACGAAATTTGGGCCACATGTTGAAATCCATCACCGCAAGAAGCCTATTTAAAATGGGCCTAATCGGGCTATTTTAAGGGTAGTTTTTAGGGGTTGAAAACTGTTTTTAGGCCCCAAAATACCGAAAAAATTCTCCGAATCGTTTCAAAATTGAAATTTAACCCTTTGGTAGTGAGTAAAAAGTTTCCCCACAATTTTAATAAAATCGGCCCGACAGGACCGGATTTACAAATTTTATGAAAACACTAGTTTGCAGATAGTGACTTATTTATTGAAGGGTGTATTTAATTTGGTGTAGACGTTAGATTGATAATAATATTACAATTAAGAAAAAAATGTTATTTTAAGGGGTGTATTAAGGGGTTAAATTTTTTATTTTGCCCAAAAACAAACTTAATTTCACATAATAAAAGTATAAAACCACACGGCCCTATACAAGCAAATACACTATATTGTCGGCAGGGTTTTGGCACTGCGACCCGGGTTTTTTTTTATTTAGTTTTTTATACTGTAAGTAATTTTAATTCAAGAGCTATTTACAAACTTTCATAATTTGAATTGACCAGCTTTGTAGTAAAATTACTTTCTCAGTTTTGATTTGACGAGTGAAAGTAAATTTTCATGTAAAAGTTTGTGTGAATGTTTACTGTTGAATCATATTATATTGATGAAAGTTCAACTCAACACTGATGATATCGCATTTTAGTGCAGTAAAAAAGTTCTCTACATTTTCTTCTTGCTGGAAAACAAAAGGAATGCAATCTCTTTGTTTTGAAATATATGTTACACCTAAGTCTTATCAAGTTCGGAGGTCGGTAAAAGTTTGGAGTTTTCTCATACTAATCAGATAAAGGATTTCTTATTGACATGTTAAAAAGCGGCTGTGAAACAAAACTGGGTATATTTATTCAAGAATTGAAATATATTACAAAAATCGTCAAATTGTAACAACAAATTTTATACGGAATATTAAAACAAAATGTATTATGTTAATTATACTTTTAGTAACGTTTTGGGTGTATTTTCACACTACATACTTCATTCCTATTCAAAATATTCTTTAATATATGTACGAGTACATTTGCTTTGGGGAAGGGGTCAAGAGACAAAGTTATAAAAATAGGGTAACGACATAAACACAGACAATCAGGTCACAAATTATAGCTCATACAATTCAGGCGCCAAAGTTGCATAATTAAAAGAGTATTGTATGAATTTTTACACTTTTGATATTTCAGGAAAAGGGCAGTTCCACCCCTCTTGCGCACGCCCATGTACGTGTATAATTTTCGTATAAAATATTTTGTATAAAGTAGCATTTTTTTGTGTAATTCGTACGCCATTGCCAGCGAGTCAGAATAAAAACATGAATGGAACTTAATTTAGTTTATGGCCGTTATGCTAGGTTTTATTAAGAGTTTTATGTACAGCACTAACTGCCTTAATGACATTATATGTGTTATATAACTTAGTAAAAAACTAACTATTGCAACCTTGCGCAATGAAACAAATGCATGCAATGCAAATAAGGGACAATTAATTTATGTGAATATTGTACATATTATTAATATTTGAATATTATACAAAATTTTCTTATTAGTAATCAAGATAAGTGAAGTTGTCATGGGTTAAAACAATATACATATTTGTAAAATTTATACCAATATAATTTAACGTCATTAAAGTTAGTAGTGTTAAGTTTACCTTTAATTCTCATTGTATTAATTCCGCCATTTGGCTATTCCTGTTAGCTTAAAAGTACTGAAAACCGCGCGCTATAATTTATTTTAGATTAAAATTTTCATTATTTTATGTACTAAGCTAGGATATGAGCGATGTGCCATGGGAGAACGCTGAAGTAGTCAATAACTTTCATATATTTAGATTTTTATTCGCGGTGATGCAAACTTTCACTACAACTAGAGGTTCCGCAGATTTTGCTGAAAAATGCAAGAATTCTAAATTTAAAACAGATGCATTTAAATTGAGCCTTACTTCTCGGTAGCAATAATTTCATCATTCGGCAATGTGGCGGTGTTAACCTTTAGTAACTTTATAATTTAATAACTATAAAAGTAAATACAGATAAAAGTTAATATTAAGTTTATTTACTGAAACTTTGACAGTAAAATATAAATTCACCGTAGGCAATATTTTAGGTAGGCCAGTCATTTAAGCAGTGTTTCCCAAACGGCAAACTGTGGTCCGTAAATTATATCCAAGGGAGTTCACACACTTACCTCTGGTATAAGTGAGTAAAACTATACAGCTCGACCGGCGATGGTCGAACTGTAGGGACGCCGTCCGGCAAACCGTGATGCTATATAATCAGCAATTTAGAACGGAAGTTTGTAACTGGGCAAAACTGATCGAATTGTATGAACCGCATCCGGTAAACAGTGACAATATATTGTTTACACTACACACTGCAGAAGTGACATTTACACAAAATCTAGATATAAGTTGGCATTTACACTTCAAAAATTAAATAAATTAAATAAATCAGTTTCACGGGTAATTGGAATAAAAATAAATCAATTTATTTTTATTCCAATTACCCGTGAAATTGATTTCTATTATTACATATTTTGGAATTGAACTTTAAAGATAAAATATAAATAATGTTTTATATTAAATGAGATTTGCTATTTGGCTACTTTCTAAGAGATCTGTAGGGGAAAAAGTTTAGGAAACGCTGCTTCGAAGGAATGCTATAGTACTATAGCTACTTTATTTAAAAGCATACTCTTCGTTTATAAATCATTCAATACTATAACCGATATTTGAGAAAACACGGGTTCTATTGAAAACGATATGCTAATAGAGGTTACGGAAAGCATTTTAAATCTTCTTTAAAGCTGTCGACATACTTATAGACAAATGATTGACTATCAAAATCATTCATAAGTAATTCATCGATAGAATATGCACTTGAGTTTTTCCTATACATCCTTTCACATCGTAACGTGCTTTTTAGTCAAACATACACAGTTTTGTTTCTACCCCTTTTTTTCAGTTTGCATTGCCATTTTACTTTAAATTAGGATATTAATAAAATTTGTATTTTTTATCAAAATCGGCCCAGCCATTCACAAGAGATGTGGTATAACCAGACACAATTTTGTGAATAAGTTTTCTCATACAGAAAATTACAACAACTTCCGTTTTCAATTTTATGTATTTGTATTGATTTATTTGACTTATTTTTTTTGTGTAAGTTTCGGCGCTGTTTGTGTTCCTTCAGCCATACTTTCATTTTTACATCAAAACAGAGAGAGTTCTGTCAGAATGATCGATGATGAAGGAACTGAAGCAGCTGTCAAACTTAATTCTAAAGAGCTATTATAGATTCAAATAATTTTATATAAAAGTTACACATTAGATTTTACCCTCGTAGTATTTTATCTCAATAATAAAACTTGAATGGAAATTTGTCTTTAATTAAGATAAACTAATTAATTATTAATTAATCACTCTGAACGACAGTTTTCGATTTCCGTTTAATAAATTTACAGCATAATATTTATTTTAGTAAAATTAATAACTGCATTAGACTTACCTACCGCAGCTTTTTGCAATTTATTAATCGATTTCAAAAAATCAATTCAACGTATCATAGCCATAAATATTGCAATATAGTCTTTAATATTTTTTGTTCCAATATATATTTTTAACGTGGAGGGAAAGTTTGGTTGAGGAACAGTTGAAAAAAGATGGAAATATATTTTTCGAAACGTAGGCCACAAGCGAAACATCGGTAAAGCTTCTTTTTTTCAACTGTTCCTCAACCAAACTTCCCGTCCACGTTAAAAAAAAACATAAATATTGCATTTAAAAAAATAGCAGTTTTAAGTACAGATTATCTCTGTTCTGATGAATTTCAAAATATAGTTCCTTTAGTTTTTAACCGACTTAAAAAAGCGGTGATCAATTCGTTCCGGATGTATAAGTTTCTCTTCTCGCCCTAAATGACATAAATTTTTTATTTTCCCGTCTCGGTGTTTTACAAAATACAGAAAATTCAACAAAAATGAAATACATACAAAGATCTCGTTATTGTTTTATCTATTATAGTATTCATTGTGATAGCCAGTCTTGGTAATAATTGAATGATTTTGATAGTCGGAATTTTGCTATTCGAATGATTTTTATAATCGAATGATTCATTCGAAATGAGTCCCTACACCTCATGTAGCATAATAATATAATAATAATAATAATAATAATAATAATAATAATAATAATAATAATAATAATAATAATAATAATAATAATAATAATAATAATAATAATAATAATAATAATAATAATAATAATAATAATAATAATAATAATAATAATAATAATAATAATAATAATAATAATAATAATAATAATAATAATAATAATAATAATAATAATAATAATAATAATAATAATAATAATAATAATAATAATAATAATAATAATAATAATAATAATAATAATAATAATAATAATAATAATAATAATAATAATAATAATAATAATAATAATAATAATAATAATAATAATAATAATAATAATAATAATAATAATAATAATAATAATAATAATAATAATAATAATAATAATAATAATAATAATAATAATAATAATAATAATAATAATAATAATAATAATAATAATAATAATAATAATAATAATAATAATAATAATAATAATAATAATAATAATAATAATAATAATAATAATAATAATAATAATAATAATAATAATAATAATAATAATAATAATAATAATAATAATAATAATAATAATAATAATAATAATAATAATAATAATAATAATAATAATAATAATAATAATAATAATAATAATAATAATAATAATAATAATAATAATAATAATAATAATAATAATAATAATAATAATAATAATAATAATAATAATAATAATAATAATAATAATAATAATAATAATAATAATAATAATAATAATAATAATAATAATAATAATAATAATAATAATAATAATAATAATAATAATAATAATAATAATAATAATAATAATAATAATAATAATAATAATAATAATAATAATAATAATAATAATAATAATAATAATAATAATAATAATAATAATAATAATAATAATAATAATAATAATAATAATAATAATAATAATAATAATAATAATAATAATAATAATAATAATAATAATAATAATAATAATAATAATAATAATAATAATAATAATAATAATAATAATAATAATAATAATAATAATAATAATAATAATAATAATAATAATAATAATAATAATAATAATAATAATAATAATAATAATAATAATAATAATAATAATAATAATAATAATAATAATAATAATAATAATAATAATAATAATAATAATAATAATAATAATAATAATAATAATAATAATAATAATAATAATAATAATAATAATAATAATAATAATAATAATAATAATAATAATAATAATAATAATAATAATAATAATAATAATAATAATAATAATAATAATAATAATAATAATAATAATAATAATAATAATAATGCGTTAAACGTCCGTTTCTCGACTTTATGTTATAACAGACGCCATTGGCACCATTACTATTTTTTCATCTACCACTTCCCGTTATTTTCTACATTTTTTTACAACTTCAACTTATGTACCTAATAGCAATGGGCGAATGAAGGAATCATAGAAAATTAGGATAAGGTAGGTGATTTTTGAACTAGGAGTTTGATAGGTAATCGGCCATGGCCTTGAATAAGGAACCATCTCGATATTTATCTGGAATTAATTGAGGGAAACCATGGAAAACCTCAATCAAGATGGCCGGTACAGGAATTACCGTTTCTCGGCGAGAGGCAGTAGGAAAAAGTCCCAGCCACATCTGCCCCCGCCGGGATTCGAACCCGGTACCTTCCGAATGCGAGTCTAGTGCTGTCACCACTACTCTATCCAGCTCGATACATGTAGCATAATAATAGGTACGTTGGTAGTATGCGTGAATGAATGAATGTTTCAGCTCTCGAATCAATTTTATTCTCGGTTTCCATTGTCAGTCTTGAGAGAGTCACCTATATACAGTGCTTCATAGTACAGACGCAGACAATAGACGTAAGTAATCATATTCCAAACTGGGCGATGCATATATGCATCTCGAGTGATTAAGATGACAGTAAAAAAGCAATTCATTCAGTATAATTATTATAATGAATTAATTTTAGATTATGAGATTTGTGAGAGTTATTTGCATGCAGTGCTTCCTAGAATAAATACTGAGAAATGCAATCTGAGACAAACAATTGCATGCAGTGTTTTAAAGAGTAAAGAAAGAGCGTAGTATAATAATTTAAAATAAGTCGTAACTCGTAGCTATAAAAATCATTCGAATGGTTTTGAATAATCTCTCGAGGCATATCAAGACATTTTAATAATGAAATACTTTGACAATTTTCCCTTGAAATATCCACGACATATTTTCATATACCGGCGCCTATGAGTATTAATTCATTTATGGAAATATTGAAATATTTCTCCCGTGTTTTGAGTGTAATAAATAGGGCAGACTAAATTAACTTTATTTGCTTTTTCGGGACATTGGGGATAATACAAACATTACGCGATAAATGTAAACGTTAATGATTAGGGGTGTTTAATTATTGAAATCGATTTTAATCCTATACAGCTACATTTAGAGAAGTATAAATTAGGAATAAACAAAAACGAAGAATCTGTTTTAAAACTAAACAATGTTACCATTTATTGATTACTAATAAAAATCGCTTTTTTCAGGGTTTAAAAGAACGTTTAGTCCATGCCAATCACATTTTGGGTTAGGTTCACAGAGGTACGTGTACATTATTTTAAGTGAAACTTCTCATGCGGCAATTTGCCGGCTTGGAGAGAGAATTATACGAAATTAGGATGAGGTAGGCATTTTTTGGACTAGGAGTTTGATAGATAATCGGCTATGACCTCGAATAAGGGATCATCTCGATATTTATCTGGAATTAATTGAGGGAAACCATGGAAAATCTCAACAAGATGACCGGTACAGGAATAACCGTTTCTAGGCGAGAGAGGATTCGAACCCGGTACCCTCGAATGCAAGTCTAGTGCTCTCCCCACTACTCTATCAAAAGTCTCAAAAGTGTGTATAACTGAAAAAAAAATATAATAACATAAAATAGCCAATAAGTAATTTAAAAACTTATACCGAGCTGGGTAGAGTAGTGGTGACAGCACTAGACTCGTATTCGGGAGGTCCGGGCTCGAATCCCGGCGGGGGCAGATGTGGCTAGGACTTTTTCCTATTTCCTCTCGCCGAGAAACGGTAATTTGTGTACCGGCCATCTTGATTGAGGTTTTCCTCAATTAATTCCAGATAAATATCGAGATGGTTCCTTATTTGAGGCCATGGCCGATTACCTATCAAACTCCTAGTTCAAAAATTACCTACCTTATCCTAATTTCCTATAATTACTTCATTCGCCAATTGCTATTATATAAGTTTAAGTTTTAAAAATGTACAAAAATAACGGGAAGTGTGGTAGATGGAAAATAGTAATGGTGCGAATGGCGTCTGTTATGACATAAAGTCGAGAAACGGACGTTAAACGCATTATTATTATTATTAATTTAAAAATTTAGTAATGGAAATTATGTATTACTAAATAATTATAATATAATATACATATACATATATATATATATATATATATATATATATATATATATATATATATATATATATATATATATATATATATATATATGTATATATATTATATATATAATATACATAATTTTCGTTTCTAAAATTACAAAATTTTTTAATTATTTACATTTGTTAAGTTATAGCTTAACAGCTATAAATAATTAAAAAATTGTGTCTTTTATAACTAAAACCTGATCGTATAGTTACATTGAATGTGCCGATTGCGACGATTAGCCGACATCTATTATTTACAATATTCATGGATAAGAAGTTTCACTTCGGTCGTGTGTGCCGTGACACATGCCTTTTTTTGTATATCTATGTATGTACACAATTACATGTCGGAAAATAAAGGTTCAAGAGAGCGTCGATATGTTTTTGCTGACTGGCCAAATGAGACTGTTTTCCCTAGTTCTGAGGGAATTTATTTGATACTCTGATTGTTCTAACAAACTGGCGCCACCAAACAGTAATATAGACCGTGTGTAACTGACGTACACCATACATATGTGTATATCAAAACGGTAGATATCAGTTTATCCGCAAAATTCGAACGGATCAATAGGATAAAAGTGTTGTTTCAGAATTTATGGCACATAGCTCGATTTATAAAACAGATTTTTATGCATGTTGACTTTATTTTATAAAAAATAGTGAAATTTTAACTTGAAATAAAGAATTTTATTTAATAACAATTGTTTTCCATAATACGGCGACTTCGTCAGGTAAAGATGTAAACTATATTTTAGAATCTTTTTTTTTAAATAAATTCTTTTGTTTAGTGGTTTTTTTGTTTAAACGAAAAGACTGCAAAAAGTAGATTTTACACAAAAAAAAAAATGATACTGATAGTTCTTTAGAGTGTCCGAAATAAATTTTATCAAAATCGGTTCCACCATTTTTTTGTTGTTGAAACAAGATAATTGCAAAAATATTTTTAAAATTTCTTGTAAAAGATTTATCGGATCTAATTTGTTCTGGTGGCAAAAATAGTATATTACACCGTAAGGGCTGGAATTTCAACTTTTTGGCCGTATGCTGTATGCTATTTTTCTTCACACCCGGTCGAAAGTACGTACTTTTGTATTAGTATACAGGAGAAAACTGTTTCGACCCGCCGTTACAGACGGAATGCGAGTAATTCCAGCAGTGCATAAATGTTAGACTTTCTGCCTTAAAATCAAAGCCGAAAGTGCCTACTTTTGACAGGGTTTGAAGAATTGTTTTTAAGATTAAAATGCCTACTTTTCTGTGTTATTATTATTATTTACTGATGTTCAATATTCACCAAAGTGGGAAGCTAATTTTATGAACCTTAGAGCCGCTTGTTCCACAAATGGGGTAATCCCTTTTATGATTCGAAAGAGAGGCCATGTCTTCAAACAGAATTGTGGTAAGATGACGTTTACTGTAGTAACGTCATGTGTACATATGGAGATGTATGTAGTATATTTTGAGATTAAGCTTTAACAATTCCTACAAGCTGATGTTAGTTTATTGCTTTATTTAGAAGCTACTGCCGTTTGTGTCGTTGTAACGTATACATAGATTTTCATAAAATAAGATGTCCACTTTTATTTATATTTTTGTTTTTTTCTCAGCCTGAATTTTTTTAAGAAGCTAATCACATAACATTTTATTCGTATAAAGTACGATATGCGAAAAGTTTCAAGCACTTTTTAAAGTAAACATGTATAATAGGTCTAGATCAGCAGTTCCGAAACACAGACCTCCTTTAATAAAAGAGTTATATGAATTATTATTTTATTCTAAATACATTTTTGTAATCAAACAATTATTTTCATTAATAGATTTATATCGACGCACATAGCCCAGTAGCTGCGTATTTTAAAAAAATATATAGGTATATATATTTTCATCCATATTGGTATTACTCAGGTCCATATAAATTATAAATTAAATAATCAGTTTGATCAGACCAAAAATTTTTTTTATGTTGATTAAACTTTCATAATGTTACAACGTTTCATCGGCCATCCCGACTTCATCAGGTAATCTATAGAACACATACATAACATTTTTTTACAGTTAACGTTATAAATTAAAAAACCCGGGTCGCAGTGCCAAAACCCTGCCGACAATATAGTGTATTTGCTTGTATAGGGCCGTATGGTTTTAGACTTTTATTATGTGAAATTAAGTTTGTTTTTGGGCAAAATAAAAAATTTAACCCCTTAATACACTCCTTAAGATAACATTTTTTTCTTAATTGTAATATTATTATCAATCTAACGTCTACACCGAATTAAAGACACCCTTCAATAAATAAGTCACTATCTGCAAATTAGTGTTTTCAAAAAATGTGTAAGTCCGGTCCTGTTGGGTCGATTTTACTAAAATTTTAGAGGCACTTTTTAGTTGCTATTAAAGGGTTAAATTTCAAGTTTAAAACGATTCTGAGATTTTTTTCGGTATTTTGGGGCCCAAAAACTTTTTTCAACCCCTAAAATTCACCCTTAAAATGATCCGATTGGGCCCATTTTAAATAGGCTTCGTGCGGTAATGGATTCCAACATGTGTGTCAAATTTCGTCAAAATTAATTAACTTCTTCGAAAGTTATAGCCCGCACACATATATACCTATATATATAAATATATATATATATATATATATATATATATATACATATATATATAAACATTTTTAAAAATGGTGCCAAAGTGTTTAGGAGGTTATGAAACGTCGAGAAATTTTGGTCCGACCCCTAGGTCCCGCCATCCGACCAACGCCAATAGTGTATGTTGCCATATGGCAAATACACTAATAATTGAAAATAAGTAATTAATTATATTATATTATATTAATTATATTATGATTTCTATAATTAATTACTTATTTTCAATTTTTAATTTATAACGTTAACTGTCAAAATTTTTTATGTATGAGTTCTATAGATTACCTGATGAAGTCGGGATGGCCGATGAAACGATGTAACATTATGAAAGTTTAATCAACATTAAAATTTTTTTTGGTCTGATCAAATTTTTAATTTATGGTATATATTTTCATAAAATAACGAATTATCATTTTTGTTTGTTTTTTTTTAATGAAGGCAGTAGATTAGAAAATCCAAATTTTACACAAGCAAGCAAGCGAGATTCAGATGTTTTTTCCTTTTCTTTATTCTTTCTGTTCTTTCATTTAAAAGCTCGTAACATTTTTCCTGTGAAAATATCTCGGCGCCCCGACAATTCGCGGACCACAGGTTAAAAACCGTTGGTCTGAATTCTTGTTATTGAGTGTAACTAAATATTTTATGTATAGGTATGATATTTGTTATGAAAAAGGGCTGAGCGTAAACTGTTTAATATTTCAGAATCTAATTTAATATCAATGTTTATTTTAACAGGCTTCATCAATTTGTTGTTAAAATGTCGAAATAACTTTTTGACTGAAATTTGAAAGCGACTTGTTTTATTACAGAAAAACGAATTTTCAAAACACTCAGTTAACATAATATACCTGCAAATAAGTTTTGTCAGAATCAATGTTCACAGTTTTACAATATTTTCCCTATTTGAAGACCTTCGAATAATAAAAAAACATATTCTTGCAAAATGTTGGTTGATCGAATCGTTTGACATAAAAATATAAAGAGCTCTGTTATTTTCGGGGAAAATCGACAAATGGGTAGAAGAAATAAGTGCTATAACTTTTTCATAAATATTAATTAATATTCTACTCATTTTTGTAATTTTTTCTAAATCTTATTTCGTAACTCAATAAATTTCGCTAAGTTTGGAAAAATAGAGACATTATGTTTTTAGGGATACGTACATCTCGTGTCTGTCTGTCTGTCCGTCTGTTACAGCAAATTTTTTCCGAAATTACTGAACGAAAAAGTTGCAATTTGGTACATATATAGACCCAAATACGGACGTATAGCTTAAATTCCGATTTTAAGAGGTAATTTTGGAGGGCATATTAGACAATAAAAAAATATTCAAGTGCATCATACCATCTACCAAATGAAAGAGCTCGTTATAAAAAAATATATATTTTTTTATAGCTTTAAAATGCATAGTTTAAAAGTTATTAAAGAAAATATACGAGAATCGAGCAACCCCCAATTTTTCTCCGAAACTATGTAGTCTTAAATAAAAAAAAAATACGGGTCGCAGAGCCAAAACTCTGCCGACAATATAGTGTATTTGCTTATACAGGCAGGGTGGCTTTATTATGCGAATTTAAGTTGGTTTTTGGGCAAAATAAAAAATTTGACTCCTTAATACACCCCTTAAAATAATTGTCGGGCCGATTTTATTAAAATTTTAGGGACAGTTTTTAATTACTACTAAAGAGTTAAATGTCAATTTTGAAACGATTCCGAGAATTTTTTCGGTATTTTGGGGCCCAAAAACATTTTTCAACCCCTAAAAACTACCCTTAAAATGGCCTAATTACGCCCATTTTAAATAGGCTTCTTGCGGTGATGGGTTTCAACACGGCCAAATTTCGTTAAAATCAATTAACTCTTTCGAAAGTTATTGCTCGCATATATATATATATATACCCCGCAACCACTGGAGAGGTTAGCCGGTCATAATATATATATACACATATATATAAACATTTTTAAAAATGGTGCCAAAGTGTTTAGGAGATTATGAAACGTCGAGACATTTTGGTCCGACCTCTAGGTCCCGCCATCCGACCGACGCCAATAGTGTATGTTGGCATATGGCAAATACACTAAAAATAGTAAATATAGAATCTTACTAATTGTTTAACCTAAACAAAAATCCTAAGTCTTAAAGTTCTCACGGAAAACGGAATGGTAAGGAACGCGTGTTCGGCTCGCATTTGAGCGTTTTTCTTACAAAAACAACTGTAAAATGTAATATACTTACTATAAGCAAGTGTGTTAACATAATTCTCTAGCGGCGGCTAGTCGGCAGTGAACGCCAAGCTTTATGTAAAGTAAATTAAAACGTAAACGATAGTAGTAACATGGGAATAACAAGGAAATTAAAGAATTAAAACTGAAGTAGCAGAAAATATTTTATCCATTTTGTATTAGGTTAGTATTATATTATATATTGTGTTGTCTTGTTTTGTGCGCTTGTTTACGAAAAGTAAATTTGTTTCGGTGTAGATTTAGCAGAGAGTTTCAATTAATTTTACTGCACTAGAGATAACGCAAGTAAAACAACGACGCTGCACAAGTAGGCTTTGCGTAATCACATTGTACACTACTAGACTATTGTAGATAAGCTGAACTTCTTGTGGAAAGACAGTTTGTGATCAATTGAGAGTTATATTGCAGTTGTAGAGGACAAAATTATCTAAAACATGAATTGAGGCAGTTTAATCTCCGTTGGATAGTTCAAGAATCAGTTCTGGATTATGATCTATAGAAGCCATTGTCTGAAAATTTAATTATACAATTTAAAGTGACTTTAGATTCTAATATAATTTTATATATTTGGGAACAATCCGATGTCGTTGTCAAACTCACAGAAAAACAAATTGCTGGTCCACACACATGAAATCGCTTTTCAAGTTAAATTTTGGTCAAAACGCCTAGAAAAATATTTTTTCAAAATGAAAATTCCACAAAAATTATATAGGATGTATAAAAAATATCGTTTTTATCTGTTGATTATTTTTCGAGTAGGTTTGAGTTACGGAAAAATTTAAGATTTAAGGTCACTTCTTTAGCGACGTATCTGTTTGAAAAAAGTAAAAATCGAGGGGAAGTAGAATTGTCCCCGAAAGAGGAAGTTAGTTTGTTTACTAAATTACATGAAACTGACAAAGACAGAAGTTTATAGCTTACAAAAAATTGACTTCAAATATTTTAAAACATTTTCAAAATGTTATTTTTAACCAACTTCAAAAAAAGGAGGAGGTTCTCAGTTCGTCGGAATCTTTTATTTTTTATGTATGTTCCCCGATTACTCGAAGACGCCTGAACCGATTTGGAAAATTCTTTTTTTGTTTGAAAGGGTATACATCCCAGGTGGTCCCATATAGTTTTATAAAAATCGGTTCATCCGTTTTTAAATGACGTTAAAAAAACATATTTTTTAATGTATGCTACCTCATATCTCCAACATTTGTAAAGCGATTATGATGATTCTTTTCTTATTTAATAGGGCACATCTTCAGGGTGATCGACATAAGTTTTACTTAAATCGGTTCAGTAGTTTTTAAAAATGTGCGAAATAAAATCCACTAAAAAGTAAAAAATAAAATAAACTTTTTTAAAATAAAAGTATCAACCTCCTTCAAAAAAGTCACTAGAAAGATGAAAATAAAAACCCGGGTCGCAGTGCCAAAACCCTGCCGACAATATAGTGCATTTGCTATACAGACAGTATGGCTTTATTATGGGCACTTAAGTTGGTTTTTGGGCAAAATAAAAAATTTTACTCCTTAATACACCCCTTAAAATAATATTTTTTTTCTTAATTGAAATATTATTATCAAGCGAACCTATATACCAAATTATATACACCTTTCATAAAAAATTCCCTATCTGCAAAATAGTGTTTTCATAAAATTTGTAAATCCGGTCCTGTCGGGCCGATTTTATTAAAATTCTATGGACACATTTTAATTACTACCAGAGGGTTAAATTTCAATTTTGAAACGATTCGGCGAATTTTTTCGGTGTTTTGGGGCCCAAAAACAATTTTCAACCCCTAAAAACTACCCTTAAAATAACCTGATTAGGCCCATTTTAAATAGGCTTCTTGCGGTGATGGATTTCAATGCGTGGGCCAAATTTAGTTGAAATCAATTAACTCTTTCGAAAGTTATTGCCCGCACATATATATATATATATATATATATATATACGTATATATATAAATATATATATATATATATATATATATATATATATATATATATACGTATATATATAAATATATATATATATATATATATATATATATATATATATATATATATATATATACATATATATATAAACATTTTTAAAAATGGTGCCAAAGTGTTTAGGAGGTTATGAAACGTCGAGAAATTTTGGTCCGACCCCTAGGTCCCGCCATCCGACCGACGCCAATAGTGTATGTTGCCATATGGCAAATACACTAATAATGATATTTTGTGGTCGGTTCCAATTTAATAAAAGTAGATGCCTATTAATTTTAAGTTTCAGTAATAAAATTGGCACCGACCTCAAAATTTCATTATTATTTTCATCTTTTTAGTTACTTTTTTGAAGGAGGTTGATATTTTTATTTTAAAAAAGTTTATGGTGTTTACTTTTTTCGCTGTATGACACTTAAAACAACTATTGGTTGTAATCAAAGGTGATAGTGGTTATGTATATTATTACAGATGGAAAAAGTGTAATGATTTAGTCCATCTGTCATTTCAGTCTGGGTCCTCATACTTTCGAATTTTGGTTGATTGCTAAAATTTTATTATCAACGCGCCAAAAGAAGTATAACTTCAAAAAAAAATTGATAAGCTTACATCATCTCTAATTGGTCAAATTACTTGCCTTTCTAAGTTTTTCTTTGTCTATTGTAGTACAGAGCGTATCTCGTAAAGAGATCACACCGAAGTTTGTTGTGGAAATTGCTTTTGGATTAAACAGATAATATCTAACCGATCCTCCTGTAACAGTCATCAACTATTTGTTTTTTTATATTTATATAATCATGCGCGATTAAAACGAAATATATGTAGATACTAAACACTCAAGTTTTTGCAAAATTTAATCTGTCAAAGTTTGCATTTAATTTTACGTACTATATTCACGAATACTTATTTATAGTTTGTTGAATTTTCCACAGAATGACCGTTACTTGATTATAGTTCGTGTTTAATTCAGTTTTCAGCACTTATCTATTGTTTGTCTATACTAATATTATAAAGAAGAAAGATTTGTATTTTTGTATGTATATAATGAATAAACTCAAAAACGACTGTACCGATTTAAAAAATTCTTTCACCATTAGAAAGCTACATTCACCCTGAGTAACATAGGCTATTATATTTATTGCTAGAAAATATTGGGTGTTTTTAGATTATACCGGGTGTTTTTAGATTATATAAAACGCGTTACGAAAAACGTCTTATATGAAAGGGACTTCGTTCCAAACGCGTGTCGCGCGACACGTTCCAAGTTTTTTTTTAATTTCTTTTTGGGAAATAAGATTTTTCTTCGATTTTTGAACATTCACAAATAAAAGCGATTGAATTCGCGCAAATTCAATACATGTTGAGAATTTAATGATAATGATTCTCATTTTTTATATCCTATATATTACATTTACACCCGGGCGAAGCCGGGCTGGGCCGCTAGTATTTAATATAATGATAACGAAATCTCTTAAATTCCCAGTATATTGGGAGACTACTGTAATGTGTTAGAAAATCGAAATCAACATTTTTAACATTTTTCAAGGCCTCTACAGTATTTTTGCACTATTTTTGAAAAATGGTAGGTGTGTGTGCGTGGAACGTACAAACGTACGTACGTACGTGATCATTTTTCATAGCACATAATCTCGCGAATAAAACAATGATATCGATTTTATTAGTGTGTCAATCGAAGCGTATTAACGTCGAAATAATTCAAAAGCTGTTTTATCAAAGTCGATCCAGCCAGATATTTTGTTTAAACAAAATGACTAGAAAAACGAACTTTAGGTTTTTTTGAAAAGGATTTATCGATTTTAATTTGTTTTGGAGGCAAAAATAAATTATTTTTTTAAGGCTGCCTTTTCTGTTATTACTAATATTCAATATTCATCAACCTGGGAAGACCTGTGGACTTTATGGCCGCTTGTGTCATTTCTTGCGAGGTAGGTATGATTATAGAGTAGAGAACGCGCTTTCAGATTATTGTTGCCGGTGTATCATCTGTTTATTTCAGTCTTGAATTGAAGCGATTTTTAAGAAACTGTTAGTTGGTACTCATACTTAAAGTAGGTAAGTGGTTTTTTACCTATGCTTTCGTTAAAATACGTTTTTTATCAAAGCCAACATAAACACAAGCGAAACTAAAAAGAGACTGCTTACTATAAGAGTAAAACTGAAATAATTTGCGAGGAAAAAAAACAAAAAAAAAATTATAATGGCACCGACCGCCGGGAGCAAACCTATGACCTTTACGTTACGAGGTAACCTCGCCGCCATTTTAGTTAATGCTCTATAGCCGGTTTTTATTACATATGGCATACGACAGGTTTGTTACATTTTCAATTTCATGAATCAATTTTATTCTACCGTGCCAAAAGAAGTTTTACTTCGAAAAGCTAGTTTTAAGTGTGTTTGTGTTTTAGGATATCTTTTGTATATGTCGTAGGATAATTAAAAAAATCGGACTTTCGCGAAAATCTTAGGACGTTTGCAAAAAACCGGATTCCAATTACCCGGTTTTTTTGCAATCTACCTAGGATTTTCGCGAAAATTTGATTTTTTCAATTTTCCTACGACATATATAAAACGTAACTTAGTTCATTTGTAAATGAATTCCAGAAGGTAAATACTTAGATATAGCTTTACATTGTAGACAACGATTTCGATATTTGTAACTAAAATTGACACAATAAACACGTTTGTGTAATAAAAATCAATTTTAATGTAACCGAGCGTTTTAAAAAGGTAAATTTTCAACCCGAAAATAGGGTAAAGTAATTACTGGCGTACATTTTAAATAAAGGGAAAATGTTTTTTTGCAAAATGTGTTTGTTCCCAGTATTTTGATTGGCTTTTAAATTCAGATTATAATATGAATTCATTTGAATAAAGTGATTTTACACCGAGTTAATTTTACGTATATGTATTATAATCTGTATACACTATAGATAATGCGATTTTGTATATTATATATCTATAGAAATATATATACAGAATGTTCATATTTAAACGATATTTTAATTTTTTAGAAACTCTAAACATAGTTCTACACAGAAAAATATCTAAGAGATCTTAATGATTAAATGGTCACAGCTTTTAAAATAAAAGAGAAACAGATTTTTTTTGTCGTTTATTAGAATCACTATGACGTTTTCTTTATAAAGAAAAAATTAGAATATGTTGTCAAAACAAAAATTTCACACGTATTTTCAAATGCGCTGGAAAGCTTGCTCACTTTTATAATCTTCTTCGGTTTAGAACCACCATATTTATTTTTTGATTAAACGCGTTACGACTGGAGTCAGATTGTCGTTTTCAACATGTTTATATTAGCTTGACTTATGTGTTGTATTTATGTAAAAAAATCTTCTCTTAATGATTTCGTTGTCAAATAAAAGTTTGCTCGGGCGAAACCAGTCCTAAAAAATTGTATTTAAATATAAAGGTTAATGATACCTAATATCTTTATGATCACCCAATTAACTTTTACAATTTGTTACTTCTGTATCGAACCGTTTCCAAGAAATGAGGATCGCGATATACCAAAGAGGACCCGGTATTCCGGTGAGAAATCCTGTGTGAGTATGAATATACAGTAAAGGTATAGCCATCGTTAATGTAATTGCGGATTATATTTCCAATCCCTTTAATTACGTTAAATGAACAACACAGACACAATATTGCGCTTTTTGCAAATATTCTGTACGTCGCCTGTTTTAAATATATTTGTCGAGAATTCTATAGAACATATACTTTCTAAGCGACATCGTCGGGTCTTACCCATAAAATAACATCAAACACGTTAACGTTTATTTAATGTGCGATGTATATTGGGACTTTTTACTGCCAAAAAAATTGCACAGTTAGAAAGAAGAAAATAAAAATAAAATATTAGAAAACAAAAATGACAGTAAAAGGAAGAAAACAAGTCGGAAAGTCTTCTCAACAAAAAAGTGCTGAGAAAATTTCTCGACTGCTTTTTTTTTAAGTAAGTCAAATTTTAAAGAAGGGAAAGGCACCGTCCAGAAAATAATAAGACGAGAGTTCTCAATGTACGAGACAAAAACGAGAAAATCCATTGCTGACGAAACAAGACGGAAATACTGATTTTTTGTATTATTAGTAACAACATACTAATATTAATGCGTTTAGTGCCCGTTTCTCGACTTTATGTCATAACA
This sequence comes from Venustoraphidia nigricollis, assembly GCA_034508555.1. Lineage (NCBI taxonomy): Eukaryota > Metazoa > Arthropoda > Insecta > Raphidioptera > Raphidiidae > Venustoraphidia > Venustoraphidia nigricollis. The sequence goes on from JAVRKA010000013.1 coordinate 1,039,035, forward strand.
GACGCCACTCGCACCATTACTATTTTCCATCTTCCACACTTCCCGTTATTATAGGAAATTAGGAAAAGGTAAGTAATTTTTGAACTATAGGAGTTTGATAGGTATGCGTGAGAAAAGTTTTAATTTTTTGTAAATTATCGGTTTGAAAATAGCTGCTTGACGGGTAGTTCGCGAGTCCCATTGTGGTCTATAGCTATATTGTTTTGAACACTGAAAACAGAATAGATCTTAGACTTCAGAAAACTATATACCTGCAGGTACTTACACGGCCACCTGGCGCTATTCAAGAATAATGATAAAAATAATAATGATAACATGTAGTTTAACAACTTCATATAAAAGCTTCGTTTTCTGAAATCGAGATTCTCTTTTACACGTGAACAGGTATCTGCTTTGTTATTATTTCACTCGTTATGGTCTGTTGTTCACTTTTATTAACTTCTAGAAAGTGCTTACGTAAGTTCATTGTAAACAATGATGTAAAAAAATAAACTACCGGTTAAATATCCGGTGAAACAACCGCGGTAATTTATTTTAAATAACTACGGGCATATATTATTGTTATACAAGGCTGCGCAGTAACTTATGCTCATGCTTGTAACTTTCGATCGATAGTTTAATTTTATTTTTACAACCAGTATCTACAGAAATTTAAATATTTTTTTCGGTTCTACTTTTGAAAACCGCTTCATTGTTTGTTTTTTTTCGTTGTTCTGAGAAACAAAAACCTGAAGCTACTGTTTTGCTTTATAGATAGTCGGCTAATTAACTGTTAAATTATCCGGTCAATTTGGTTACTATCATAAATAACCCGTAATTTACATCCCTAACTAGGCAATTAAACGCTCATTTATTGACCGAATGCTCTTGTACCAAATTTAAAACCTTCTTAAAAAAAGCCACTAAAAAAAATAAAATAAAATTTTGAGATCGGCCACATAAAAAACGATATGTAAAAAGGCTTAGTAATTAAATTGGTCCAGACTTCAAATTATTTTCCTCCTTTTAGTGACATTTATGAAAGCGGTTAATTTTTTTGAAATCTTAATTTTTTTAAACGATTTGCAATACGTAGTTTGCACGTGAATAAATATTGACCGACGTTTTGTGATATTTGAATACTAAACGTGAAACTAGATAAATATATATTTTAAAAAATTACTGAACCGATTTAAGTAAAATTTATGTTGAACTAGTACTCTGAAAATGTGTTTTAAACTTAATAAGAATCATTAAAAAATTAGTACACAACTGATGGAGATATCGTGGAATATACATTCAAAAAATAAATAAATAAATAAATAAAAAAAAACCCGGGTCGCAGTGCCAAAACCCTGCCGACAATATAGTGTATTTGCTAATATAGGCAGTGTGGCTTTATTATGCGAACTTAAGTTGGTTTTTTGGGCAAAATAAAAAATTTGACTCCTTAATACACCCCTTAAAAGAACATTTTTTTCTCAGTTGCAATTATTATCAATCGAACCTCTAAACTAAATTATATACACCTTTCAGCAAATAATCCACTATCTGCAAACTAGTGTTTTCATAAAATTTGTAAATCCGGTCCTGTCGGGCCGATTTTATTAAAATTTTAGGAGCACTTTTTAATTGCTATTAAAGGGTTAAATTTCAATTTTGAAACGATTCTGAGAATTTTTTAGGTATTTTTGGGCCCAAAAATTTTTTCAACCCCTAAAAAGTACCCTTAAAATGGCCCGATTGGGCCCATTTTAAATAGGGTTCTTGCGGTAGTGGATTCCAACATGTGGGCAAAATTTCGTAAAAATCAATTAACTCTTTCGAAAGTTATAGCGCGCACACACACATATATATATATATATATATATATATATATATATATATATATATATATATATATATATATATATATATATATTGTGACATTATGCCCATATGTCACAAGAATATATAGTATAACCTTAATTAAATAAATAGTTAATAATTTAATTATATCTGAACAGTTATAGGCAGCTGTGATTCCGTATTGCATTTTCTGATATCCGTGGCTACTACGATATCATGCCTCACTTAGCAACGAACAATAAAGCCTGACATTGTTGTGAATGAATATGTTTGCTAGGTGACGGTTTCGTGAAAAGAATAAACAATTATAAAATAACAAACTCTCGCTCTGTTCCGGTATCTGGGAAGTATAGACGTATCCGTTTCTGTTCTGTAGTTTTAAGTCGGTATTTTGCGAATTGTGTTCTGTCCTGTTCCGTAGTTTTTAAGTCGGTATTTTGCGAATGGTGTTCCGTTCGGTCTGTAGAATTTAAGTATCCGTTTCTGTTCTGTAGTTTTAAGTCGGTATTTTGCGAATTGTGTTCTGTCCTGTTCCGTAGTTTTTAAGTCGGTATTTTGCGAATGGTGTTCCGTTCGGTCTGTAGAATTTAAGTATCCGTTTCTGTTCTGTAGTTTTAAGTCGGTATTTTGCGAATCGGGTTTCGTTCTGTCTGTAGTTTTAAGCATCGGCTCCGTTAGTTATTATTAAGTCTGTATTATGTTATTTATTTGTCCTGTTGTCTGTCTGTAATATCTAAGTTTCTGTAACTAATGAGTAAAATAGCTTATCTTATATTTAATTGAATTTACTGAAGTAATTGTGTGTTGCGTTTGGGTTGTCCGTTATTTATTGAATAGTACTATAGCTCACCTTATTATAATTTTAGTTATTTAAGCGATTTTATTTAAATCAGTACCTTGAGATCAATTTACTTCTTCGTAAAAGTATTATTGATACGGAACAATCGCTACTGGATTTTGTACCTCGCTGCACGTTTAATAAAACTGTTAATTATAATTTCGGAATAAACACTGTATTGTTTTCTTTCTTGCTTTCCTCAGGGTCTGTGTTGATCGGACGCCCATAGGCGGATATCAAATTTCTATCAAAGAAACTAAACGGGCCCAGCAAATTAAGAACTGATATCCTCCTGCGACGCCGAGAACACAGATTCAATTGTTGTCTTTCTTTTCTTTTCTCTTTTTTTAAGACAGTGTTGCAACAAGTGGGAGTCCGTCTACGCAAGAGAACATCAAAATATATATATATATATACATATATATATAAACATTTTTAAAAATGGTGCCAAAGTGTTTAGAAGGTTATGAAACGTCGAGAAATTTTGGTCCGACTTTTAGGTCCCGCCATCCGACCGATGCCAATAGTGTATGTTGCCTATGGCAAATACACTAAAAATACGGGTAGAATTGAATCAGAATTTGTTAGAAGTCAGAATTCAGTTAAAAAGAGAACATTAAATACTTAACATCTTTTCGAAGATTGGCACAAGGAAGAATTAAAAATTACTGTCGAATTTCATATTTATTTACTAACGTTTCGAGAAATTATTAACAAGTTGTATTACCCAAAATCTAATTACTAAATAAATGCAAATTTCGGCCTTGATAAGTTTAATTCTGGACCCTTATGAGAATATTCCAAAAAAAATCAAAAATTAAAATTGATTTACTGTGCTGCAACTTTGTTCATTATATCTCCAGAGAACTTTAATATTAACGTTTTTTAAAAGTGCTGAGATAATTTCTTGAAGAAGTACTTGGATACTTAATATTATGTAATCGGGACAAGTTATGTCATCGTCTTCTGTATTTGTAGACGTAATTGTATGCAAATAGGATTGAGCTGTACGTAAATGCCAAGCCCATGAGATCAAATTTACAGCTTCGCAATTAAAGCTGTTCGTCACAGAAGCATTCTGTGTCAAGCTTTAATTCGTCAGATGCTTACGTCTTTATTAAAGAACTGAGTTATGTATATTTATACGGGGTCTTTGCAAATTCTTTACCCACGATTACATAATCAAATCACAATTCTTGAGAATTAATCATCGTCCAGTTTAAAATACGTTAGCACATTTCTTTTTGAAGCTAAGCTTCTTAACGCAGGCTCCGGGACAGGCATTCAGCTGAGAAAAAACGAGCGAGCGAGCGACATCGGTCACGAAACGAGCATACGTATTTGTGTTAATATGGTGACTTAGATAAGAAAACGACCATAGAAATGAAGCGCACATACGTCGTTGATATTATATTTTAAATGCATACGGCGCATTCGTGTTCACATCAGTCTATTCTACTTTCGTCTGGCTATCAGAATTAGAATTGAATTTTGTATACCTGTTTTAAGGCTGTCGGAACGCTCTGAATTTAAGCCATACTGCAAGGCTAAAAAATGCTGTTGCAAGGGTGCTGCTGTCAATTGATTACTCTGAACTTTGGAAATATTTTGAAGATTTAAAAAACTTTTCCGAAAAAGGAAGAATCGCTTTTGGTTTGTGATGGAACAATTTTGTGAAATAAGTACGAATAAGGTCGTCGTGTGACATTGAAAACGTGTGTTTTTTAGCACAATTAATACTCACTTTTTTCTTAAAATCGTACATAAATTACAAAAGTAGTCCATTAGAGACCTACATTTGTCCTTTATCTTCCTTAAAGAGAAAGAATTTTTGCAAAATGTTGACGAATAAGTCTACAATCAGTTATCAGTCGAAGCCCTATTTTTGGTTTAAGTTCAGAGCGTCCCGACAGCCTTACGGTCGTCAACAAAAACGATCAGTAGCCGTGGTCGTTACGTCGCCTCTTCTGTAGATACAAATTATTAGATTTGTCAAAAATGTCAGATTAAAATCCCAAATTAGAATATATATTTTTGACAATTTTTTTGTTTCTTATAATTATAAATAAAAATTTTGAAATTTAATAATTTTGTTTTTTGTATAAATGTAGTTTCCGTCGGGTGTCCACGAACCGACGCACCTCTTTTTTTTAAACCTATGGTTGTCAGTATTGTAAATATCACAATATTTTGAAATTGGCTATTTTAAAATACAAAGGACGCTTGGTCATAGGGGGCCCGTGTAACGGCGGGCTAAAAAACTGATATATGTGATGTATAATAACCACAGTTTGTAAAGAATTCATTAAGTACTAAAATTTAGTAGTATAATTTTTTAAGTTGTTATAAAATATTCGAATTTTGTTCCGAAAGAGAAATGTTGGTTCCCGATTATTTCTGAATATTTGTGTTTCTTAGGTGAAGTTTTGTTGAAAAAGTTCATGTTCAGATATTGTTTCACGTGTTTATAACAAATAAAAAAAAGTTTGATAAAAAATAAAATAAAACTTACGTGAGTAGATGGCATCGATTTTCAATCAGTCTGTAAACAGAAAAAATATGTTAATAAATGTGTTCAAATATTTCAACCTATACGTTTATAATTTTAGAAACTAGGTGCCAAAAACGTCTTATTTGTCCAATGCGAAAAATCGATAGAATAACATTTGTTCAAATTAGAGTCTAGGAAATGAATCAAATGATTAATACTTGGCTAATTTTCAAGTTCATTTGGCACTTATATAAGATGTAGTTGGTTTCAAAAACCTTGTACATTGCTGACAGGGCATGCTGTATACATATATTTTAACATAACATACGAACGCGACGTATCATCGTCATAACAGCCAATTAATTTGTCAAAATTTTAATAACAGAAATTTCTAAGAAATCTCCTGAAGCAACGTTCTAGTCTAAAATGAGAATGACTGCGAGTAACAATGTTCAGAAATTTAATAATTGTAATAGAAGATCCAATTGTGTAGGCTTTAACGGTTGGCGTTGTTGTAAAACCTCTTGGTTTCTGGGCTTGTACGCCGTGGTCCATTGGTATTTCTACCTGACGTTTCGTCTACAACTGCTCACAAGTAAGTGAAAGCAGCCGAGAAAGACACTTCGCCCGCTACCACATCGCCTTTGATAATGTTTACCGCAGTTGTAGACGAAACGTCAAATCGAAATACCAATGAACCACGGCATACAAGCCCGGAAACTAAGAAGTTTGTAATAGAATAGTTCAAAAAGATACTGTTTCCGTATTATACTTGTCTCAATATTTTTATTTGTAAAATTGAGCACAATAAGAGAAAATGAAAAACGAAAATTTCCATTTGTGTAAATAAAATATTAAATAATGAGTACAATAACGCTATCTCTTGGTGTAAAAATTAAAAGCCAAAGTATATTTGTATTTCTGTAAATAAGGCTTTTTAGTAGATCGTCACGAACTTAGGTATTCTCATCGTCACTAAAAAAAGTTCACTTAATAAATAAAGATGTTGACTGTAATAAAATAAAAACATAATTTTAACGAAAAGTAGTAGTTTCTATGATAGAAATAATAAAAAAAAACTATATTTTTCCTTATTTTTAAGAAAATTCATTAATATTTAATAAATAAAACCTAATAAAATCACTCTCAAGTCACGTGACAACAGACACCAATCAGATCGCATGACGTCATATGTTCAGCCGCTGTCAGAAAACTTCATTGTTTGGTTAATATTTAGTGTGTAATTTATTATTATTTGTTTATAGGAAACGTCAAATTACATGTAATTATAGCAACGACTACGAAACAACTTTTCATCACCTCAGTTTACTAACCTTTATGAGCACAGAATACGCATCTATAGGATGGTAGCTCCCGTGTAAACTTTTGAGCCTTCTTTGTATGAACAAGTGACGTCACGCGACTAGTATTGGCGTTTTGGACCGATATTTGAAACGGGATTTAAAATACATGATTCTTAAGGCTTGAGTTGTATTTAAATAAAAATAATAAATATTTGTGGCAATATTACGTATACTTATGCACGATTTAAAACACTTTCCCAAAAATAGTCAACATCTCTATTGCAACATGACACAACAAAATGAACGCTTTGTAGCAAGCCAATATTGTTTTTCATCGGAAAAAAACTTAGCTTCTCATAAAATGACTTTTGAAATATTTAACTGTTCTCTGAAAATGTACGATAACTTCTTAATAAAGATATTTACCGCCGCCCATATTTGAGATTGTTGTTTATTGTTTGACCGCGTAAGCTTGTTTACGGCTGTTTTATTGTTTAAAAGGGGCGGAAGTTTACGATTTAAAATAAACAATAAAACATATCTCTAAGAACGCACAGATGAATTTTCCGCCTTGTGAATTTTACTGCCTTACAGTTGTTTTATTTAAGTTCTGTCGTTATTTCGGATAACTTTTATGTACATTCTCTCTTCTCTTTTCTTTCTCTCACTCTGAGAATAGACAAAATTAATGCAGCTTTCAGTTTACTGTTATTGATTACAAACTTTATATAGATAAATTATAAGTATTCCCGTATAAATTAGTTGTTTCTTCTGAGATTAAACGCAGACAACTAAACTATTCATGGCATGCGTAAATCTGCTCGTTCAGAAAATAATTAAAATTTACCGAATCAATCTGCCTCATCGAAAATTCTAAAAAAAACCTGGGGTTGCAGTGCTAAACCCTGCCGTCAATATAGTGAATTTGAAATACAGGCATTGTGGGTTTATAATCCAAATTACTCACTATTATTGGTATATATTATTTCTCAAAAGTGTTTTTTGTCGGAAGGAAATATCTTCTATGTGTAGATTTAAAACAAGTGTCAGCAGTTTTCAATTAAAAAGTCTTTAATGGTTAGGAGGAATAATTTGTCATTTTTTTGAGTTCCTAATGTTAATCCTTACTAATATTATAAATGCGAATGTGAGTCACACAAAAACGCCTAAACGGATTTGGATGAAATTTGGCACACTAATAGTTTATTACCTGAATTAACACACAGGATACTTTTTATCCCGGAAAAACGTTAGGTTCCTGCGGGATTATCAAAAAACTCGTCCATGGCTTGTTGTATTCTATGATATAACAGTCCTTGGATGACTTGTTTGTTGCCTTGGTTACCAACAACAATCTCTGAAACATTTTGATATCAAATCTCAAATAAGTTTGCAAATAATTATAAAATTTTTAAGCAATGATCAAAATTATTTTTTACTTTTTAGTGCAAAAGAGAGCCATTGTTTTTATTTTTTGAATTTTATTTTATTTTTAACTTTTTAGTCTTAATTATTTTTTTATTCAAATAATTTACGTTTAGCTGTTAGTCCTGCTGAAGTTTCCACTACTGTTGTTGCTACCGTGTTTCATTACAATCGCGGGCGGAGCCGCGGGGAGCGGCTAGTATTTGATACTGTATATTATACTCTTTCAACGACCATATACTATAATATAAAATTATTCATTAAAAAAGTCCAGCCTGCAGGATTAAATGACGCATTTATAGTGGAGCGAATGGCCGTCGTGGTTTCGAATGATCATGATTGATTGTGAGTCGGAGCTATATTCTTCGTACATATAGCTCTGTCGACGTAGTGTCGTGGGCACTGGCCAATACACGTCGGTCAAACCGAATGAGCTTACCACCGCACAACTTATATCTCTTTACAGTTGACCACTTAATAAACTGCATATCAGTGCACATTGTTCTATTTGGTTTTAATCCGCTCAGTCGTTTGATTTGTATTGTGCTCAGCGTCGGACTGGCCATATAGACGAGATGGCGATTGCCAACCAGGCCCCAGTCATGCTAACCTTTAAAATAGTTCTTTACATTGAAAAAATGATTCTCTGAAAATTTCAGCTCGAATGATTAAAATTAAGCCGTGCCGAAAACGCTCTAACGGTTATAGGTTATCATTAGCATTACGTTCCGTAGTGCGAGTGTGTAACTTTGTCTATGACTTAACACCAACCAATTTCTATCTTAAAGAAGTCCTAAGATGTGTTTAAGAGTCGAATTGATTTGTCCAGATCCATTAGAAAAATTATTTTTTTATACCCTAAGCACAAAGTTAAGTATTTTCGGAATTTGCTTTCTACGTAACGTATTTTCAAAGTTCTCTGTGCTTTCGGCACGGGTTAAACTGTATAAATTGTGCTGAAATTTTAAGCTAATCATTTTTTCAATATATAGAGCCATTTCAGGGGGTAGCGACTCAAAAAATTTGAAAAAAAATTGGCTTATATAAATAAGGGTCAATCTAATAATAGACTGGCCCTTATTTTGACAAGTTGGAAATTGTCACATGCTAACCTTTGAAATGGTTCTTTACATTGAAAAAACGATTCTCTGAAAATTTCAGCTCGAATGATTAAAATTAACCCGTCAGAAAACGCTGTAACGATTATAGGTTTGCGGGGTTTGCCGCAAGCCAGGCGGTAGGTAGGATAGGGGGCCCATGCAGGCTAGGTCCCAGCTCTTGCGACCTAAATGTAAAGTAGATCAGATAGTTCGTTCATACATTAGAGAGAAATTAAATAGAAAAATATCCCATCTACCATTATCTAGTCTCGGGCCCTAGGCTTGTGGGGAGCCACCCGGGCCCTTCCGGTCCAGTCTTATCCTGATTGTGCTCACAGATTAACAGACGAAAAGGAAAATAACGGTACGACCTGTTAAAAGATACTTACTTTCGTTTGTCTGTGAGCACGGTACACGTTAAAAGGCTGAGCGGATCCCAATTTTTTTTTGGAAAATGTCTGGTATGTAAATATGAAAAGCTGTATTATTTTTGAGCAAAATCGGCGCATGTGCAGTAATAATATGCACTATCACATTGTTTTTTCAGTTATGAAAGTATATTTTACATAATGGTCCATTATTTTTCCAAGAAAGTTTTGAATATTTAATTTTCTAAACTTGATAATTTCGTAAATATTTTGAAACAAAAATCAGCTGATGTTTTGTTATGAAAAAATTAAAAAAAAATCAATTGTTCTTTTGTTCTGAAGGTCTGTCAAAAAGAAATTAGTTAAAACAAAAAACAGACGAACAGACTTTTTCCAAAAACATTTTTTTGGACTTCAAGCCCATAAAATTAAAGAAACATCGTTAAAATCGGTCAATAATTTGATTTAAAAATTCTACAATGCTTTTCACATGTGTGGTCATAATCTAAGCTCATATTAGATTTTCTAACAACGCGTTTTGAAAAAGAATTATACCGAAACGTTTGCATGATTCAACAACTTACCAGCATACTACTATCTTGATTTATTGTTGGAATAAGTTTACTAGATTGCTTTAGCTTTTTGAACGTAGACTTTTTTTAGTTAACTATATAGTAAAGCGATTTTTTACTGGCCAATATGACATTTATCCTTTATTTATAGTAACAGATTTGCTGTTCATTTTTTCACGTATTTTATGATCATTACGATGCTTATCCTTTGTAATACGAACTACTCAATTCCCAAAAGCGTAAAATATTTCACGTGCTATAAAACATAATGTAACAGCTATTTGCAAAATAATACGCCGGGTGTTCATGATGTAACTCTTCCAATTTTTGTAAATAAATACGAGTATTTATAATCGCATCAACATCCAAGATCATCAGTGTTCGAAATTATAACTGATTAATCTATGCATCTAATTCTAGATGCGTGTGTACAATCCTGATGAGTGGAGAAACGATAGTATGTGCTTGATGACGTTTTCTGTGTCTTCAAAAATACTAGAGAGATCGTTGGGGGAAACCGGTTGGAGATTCGTTTAGGGGGCGTCCATTAATTACGTGAGGTGTTCAAGGGGGGGAGGGGGTCCAGCTTAATCTTTCTAAATCTCACTTAGGGGTGAGGGGGGTTTCTAGCAAATATCACGTAATTTTTTTTCTAGTAGAAAACGGTGTAAAATTGTGTGAAAGTAAAGTTAAATTATAGTAAAAAATGTTGCTAGAGTGAAAATATGACAAAATTTCACACAATAGTGTTTGTCGTATTTATCCGAATCCCGCCAGAGCAGTACAGTCGCCCTTCGATTGTTCAAGCAGTAATTCTGAACTCCGGCAATACTCTCGAATCTTCAATATTAGTCATTGCTAGTCAAATAAAAGTAATAGAACAAATTATGTTTTTGTTTTTTTTTTATAATCCAACGCAATTACAGCCAGAACACAAATTTTAAAAATATCTCACGTGAGATTTGGGGAGGGGGGAGGGAGTTGAGGAAAATCTTGCGAAATCTCACCAAGGGGGGCGGGGGGGGTCAAAAAATCCTAAAAAATGCCTCACGTAATTTATGGACGCTCCCTTAGCGGCGTATTGTGTGCTAACTTTACATGATTCATATTGTGAATGGTCGGTCTTGTTAAAAAGATATTTATGCGTCTGTCAAGTATGTCTTATTCTAACTTGGGTTATTACCGCCGGTTCCTTCCTCGAAAATAGTAAAGGAGTCGTCCATGATTTACTGGATACCTTGATCTTTCTCAGTTGATTGCCAGTTGTAGTTTGCCAAAGATTTCTCCACTCATCTAAAGATTTGTTTTTAGCCTGGTTTTTGTATGACTATAGTAGATGAACGTGTCTCGGATCATGTCTTGATTATCATTTGCCGCATATTTTTTTTGTTTATTTAAAAAAACTAAAGAGTTGAATTCACCGATGTCAGATTCGAATGGGTCAGTTTCGAAAATCTTGATTATTGGCCCTGTTCCGAAGGCTCTACTGCTTTTATATAAATCATTGTTTCAACTCAATCGCGAGTAGTTAATTATAAAGTCGAGTGAATGAGCGAAGCGAGTGCACCAGTGTGAAGCCGTACGGAGCTCTAGTAAAGCTCTTAACGATGAATAGATCTGGTCCATTGGAAAAATCTATAGGTACATAGATAATACTTGTATCGTATGTAGTTTGGTGGTAAACTAGAATCCAAGTCTAGTCGAGCAGACCAGATTCTAACGTCTGATTGATTTCCTATCAGACGATTGATTGTTATCTTCTAGTTTAGTAAATTACCGATTACAAGAGCGCTTTGTAAGTGGAAATAGTGCGAAATAAAACTAAAATAAAAACGTAATATATTACTACAATTGCAGACACTGAAATTTATTGCCTAAATAGCTTATTTGTTGTTTATTTTAAACACTACGTTTGTAACCATGTATCGTGTAGTTTTAACAATACCCCTTGGAAATGACCCTGGGAAATAACTGGAAATAAGTTTAATGTTTTGTTTTTTAGATATATGTTTCTTTATTCAGTTGTTTTATATTAAAACAAAAATTCTAAGATTGTAGGCTTGTTTATAATTGCTTTTCAATGACTTGTCTGTTACGAGCCCCTAGTTTCTAAGTTCAAATTGAACGTAGCACCGTTATTAAGACCTGACTATATGACCTCCTGCAACGATCAGTTCATTATTGAGTATTTGTACGTACTAAACAAAGAGTTTTTGAAGGCGTGAAATTAGAATTGTGCCGAAAATCTTAGCTATGACAAAGATTAAAACTATAAAATATGTCTAATAAATTAAAATTGTTACTAAGCCGCGGTATCTACGGCAGATGGTGATATTCAATAATTTAATAAAATTAGTGTATTAAATTGAAACATAAAACGAAGATCAAAATGCTGTTTAAATTAATTAGTACATTTGCCAGGACTCAATTACTGCTGCAATTACTATATAAATTCTCCCGAATGACGTTACATTTACCTCTTCAGGAAACTATATTTAGTCAGACTACATGAACATAATTTTAATGTGTGTAATTTACAGAAACTAAAATGTACATAAATAATTGGACGGATGTAAATTGGTTAACATTCATTGTTATTGAGCACTTAAAAATAAAAAAGTTGAATTAGTCACCAAAGTGATTGGAATTCATGCTTTTGTGGAAACGATTCTTTAGAATCGTAATATACTTAATGTTAATGTTTCATTAAAGGCTGCTGTAACCTGCACAGAAATACTTTCTTTGTTCTACCCCCTATAAAATAGTTGCTTTACATGCACGCATAGTGCATAATTGCGTACATGCATGCAGTGACTTTTGACGCACTAGGACTGTAATGAAAAACAAAACGAATTTTCCCAATTCCATAGTAAATTAATATTTGTCTGTCTATAGCACTTGAATCAAAAGTGATGTGTCAAAAATTTTTATAATATACTGAAAATGAAGTGAAAACCAGCTATTCTATAGGGTATATGTGCATAAGATATGGGAAACGAAATGATATTAGTCATGTGACTGTTAAAACTCGCAAGAGCACGTTTTAGTAATGTCACATAGTCGGGAGCAAGACATAATTCATTGCAGGCATTAGGATTTTAGTAACAAAGTTTGGAAATAATGTCAATATTAATAAGAAAAAAATGATTCAAAAGAAAATATTGGAATGCTCGTTGTCTGAATAAAAAGGAAAATACACTTTGTGTTATTTTAAATTTAAATAATATAAATAAATTATGATTCATACTGTATGTACCATCGGTTGTATTGACAACTTGTACATTCATACAAACTACTATAGTGATTAGTTACCAACTACAGTCAATGAAAAGAAAATTGTTCTTTATACATATTTTCCACAGAAATATTTCAGTACCGAATTTGACTTCATATCTTACTAAAAGGAAAATATACGAGTATAATATACACAAAATACGTTTGCTGTTAATCATTTTAATTTTTTGTAAATTCATCCTTTTTATTTTTATAGTTATTATACAAGGTAATTAGATATGCAGGTCACCTCATTAATGAACGATGTCCGTTAGGCGTTTTTATCAACCATGCAATACCAATTGATAGTCCACTGTATGACGTCATCCCCTCCACTACTATTTGACGAACGACGTCACCTTGTAGACGTAATTTTACATAAGGAAATAAATAATATATTCGAGTATATTTCAAACTATTTCGACAGCATTCTGAAGTCACAAAATAAATGCTTAAAAGCATTAACTTTGACATATGTTTTCCAATGGGTGCAAATTCCCAACTTTTTTTACCTAGGAGCGAGGATTCACAAAAAATATTGAAAATGGGACAAAAGCCCGAACATATTGGATTATGTGAAGTTTGCTGCATTTCTTGCCGCATGATGCGATGTTTTCCGTGTTACATAAATACCCCGTTATAACGATGATTGTCGCTCCTCGCAATTCATTAATCGCATTATAACGAAATCGTGTCAGAAAAATATCGTGCTATGCGATGCTATCTGTAATTTATAAACCGCGTTAAAGCGGGATCGTGTTATATAAGTAATGGGTTACACGATTATTTTTAAAACTATTAAATCGTGTTCGAACGAAATCGTGTTGTATAAGTACACTGTGATATGCGATAATGAAACCGTATTATATAAGTACCCTGCTGTGCGATGATTTTTGCAATTCTTTAACCGTGATAACACGAAACCGTGTTGAATAAGTATCGTGCTATGAGATAATTGTCGAAATTCCTCAACAGTATTAGAACGAAACCGTGTAATACGGGATTTCGCATTTTACTGTACGTATGGGGTTTCAAGTATATAGTCGTCGAAGGTTAATTTTTAATTTTAGTTGATGAAAGTTTGAGACATGGACACAACTCTAATTGGTGCAGTGTAAACAGGTGAATTTGTGTATAGTGTCGTTATAGGAATGGACATTGAAGGGTTTTTGTTAATACCTAATGGTAGATAAAAAAGAAAAATACGAAATGCGGCCAATTTTTTATGAGATCAAAGGCGAACCACAGTGGACCAGGTCGATGTAGTCGGTGAACCGTAGTTTTTATATGGCCAGATTTAGAATCAAAGCGCCACACATATAATGCCCATGTATACCCTATATATGTGAATGTACCTACTTTATTATCAACGTCAACTCTCTCGCTCCCTCTCACACTTTTTATTTTCTTTATTTTCTTTTTCAAATTTATATTTCACATAGATTTATGTAAAGTACACCATACGGAGGATAACAGAAAGTTTTTCCCATTTTTATTTTTGGTCACTTTGATACCATTAACTGATAATCTATATATAGTGTAAACTCTTTATAACATTATTCTTTATAACGATAAACTCTCTATAACATAGAAAAGATCACAATTTGGTTGGTTTACCTTAAAACTCATACATTGATACACTCTTTATAGCGCAGCAGCCATTCTCTATTACGAAGAAATGTGTTCATATTTAGACACAGAAAATCGTCATTGTCGGTGTTATTGTTTATGTTATCTTATCAGGTTACAAAAGACGCCGACTAAACCTTTGAGGCACCGAAACGTCAGGCAAAGTTAACTGACTATATGTATTAATTTTATCAAAAACATACATATTAAAGATTATTGTTAATTTGGTTGTTTTTCTTTCTTCACTCCTTATAACGGTAACTCTCTATAACGATAAAAATGCTCGGTCCCTTGAGTTTCATTATAAAGAGTTTACATACTGTATTTTGATCGGATTTTTATACGTGAAACTAGTAAGTTTTTATTGCTTTTATGATGCAATGTATCAACATATCATGAAATTATCACGCTCGAGATATAAATATACAGTATTTTTTGCATGCACTCCCTATAAAATAGCATAACGATTAACGATATTCTGACTCGTGTGACTGTTAAATTTCGCTGATGGCTGGCATTACATCACTCACTCGTCGATAACATAATTCATTAAGCTCTTTAGATATACATAAACAACTATTTTGTATAATTTTCACGCATTTTGATAAAAATTTCAGCTTTCATTTGTTTTGTGAGAGTTCTATCTAAATGTTCTACATGACAGAGAGTTTCCCAACGATATTAGAATGCTCCTATATTTATAAAAACTGTAACTATATGATAACAATCTAAGGTCATTGTCAAATGAGAATTTTTGACAACGCTTTTTGCAATCTAAGACGAGTAGGGTAAACGACTAGTCATTGAACATTACTAGTCATTGGACAGAACACATTTTCATTAGCTATAATAAGAATAAAAACGATACTAAAGCAGATTTGAATGACTCATAAAATGAGTCATTCAAATCTGATTTAGTATCTTTAGTATTCTTATTATAGCTAATGAAAATGTGTTCTGTCCAATGACTAGTAAAGTCCAAGAACTAGTCGTTTACCCTATATCATTCTTAGACGGGTTATATTTTAAGTATTAAGCTATTGCATAGCTTTTATCGCGGGCTTTGAGCGCGGCGAGCGAATCAAGAAATTCCGTAACGAAAATAAACCTAACACCCCCCACTCCGACCGGCACAGCGGTGCGGCGTTGAAAGCCGTGCATCGTCTAACGTCGTTTCAGTTCGGCAGACTTCGGCACGGTGTTTGTGTGCGTGCGACTAGACGTATGCGTGTAGACTAGCTGCTAACTGCTCATAACTGATTCTATCTTTATTTGTGTATAAAGTGTTTTAAATATGAATAAACAAAGTGCATTTATTATTATTATGCAATAGCTTTACCGCGGCAGTCCCCGAGTGCCACACGTATTTTTATTTCAAAAACTACTGATCTGATTGATACCGAATTAAATAAGAGTTTTTATTGAGACACCCGTTTTGTAAAAACTTCATTTAAACCGATGCATTTTTGTTTATATACATTATTAGACTCTAAGGTCATTTTCACATCATCTTTTTTGACAATGCTTTCTGCAAAACAGCATAAGAGAGATAGCATACCTACTGAAATATTCAAACGGGATCTTTCTTGAATTCCTACTATCCAAACAAAAAAGTAACGTAGCGAGTTGTCTTCAGCAAATTCTCGTCGAAACACTGAGGTTTACCGTTTGGATATCTTTGTTTCCACCACATTAGTGGTTTTTTTTTTGGTCATATCATATTGCATAACAATTCTGCTCATTATGTTTGGAGAGGTGTGTGAAGTTGGAGGTACCTCTGAATAAATAATTTTTTGTGACAATTTTTGTAGCTGTATTGTTTTGTTTGAACTTTTTACTGTTCTGTTTGTGATGTATTTTAAATTAGGTACATATATAGGCACTGTATACATGAAGGGTAAACCATCAGTTAAAAGTTTCAGTAGAAAAAAATGAACACGAAATGAAATTTTAATTGAAATGTACGATAAATACAAACAAAACCAGATATCGTGTTTACTGATGGGAGCTTTCTTTTTTTTAATGAATGAGGAAACTAAATTTAGTGTGAAATATTGTTTTATACCGTGTGTTCGTGAACGACAAATATTTTGAATGTCGTTAGCGAAACAGTAAAAAAATTTCATACTTTAAAACTATTTTCATCATTTCATCATTCACACTAGTCCGATGCCGGAATGATTTTTTATCAGGTGCCCTTGTGGCTTATTAGTTTTTAAGGCTTAGTTCACATTTATCCGACGCGATTAAATTTTCACGATGCTATATAAACACAAGGGCAACCGATAAAAAATGTTTCGGCATCTGGCCAGTGTGAACGAGCCTTTATAATGTTGTCAATGGTGTCGTCTCACATTTTTGTTCTTTTGGTCGACCATATTTGAGTTTTTAATATTTTCTTCAAATAAAGTTTTCAACTCAGGCAGTATTCTTATAATATATGTTGGAAGAGGACAGTGTGATCCAGTGGTTAGCGTGCTGGCTTCTCGACCGGACTGTTCGAATGCTACCTCTGCTCTCATGCATGTTTTGTGATGTCGTTTAGTTTTAAGTGATTATGAGATGCTAATGATCTAAGTTGTCGAGCGTCTATAATCTACAATAAAATAAAAACAAGTTAGAAACCAAATTTTTGAAACAAATATTAAAAACTCAAATACGGTCGCTTTTCCAAGTGAGACATGTGGTATAAATTGGGTCTATTTAGAAAGAATCTATATTTAAAATAAAGTTTAACAAAGAAACAGTAACTTTTGGATACTACTAAAAAATAAATTTTAATAATTTTCGGACTACTTAAAGTTAAAACGAAAGTGGCGCCATTCTACGATACGAATTTAAACTACATCTGACAGTTCGTCTAGCCCTGCAATATCCATTTACGATGTTTTTTTGTCTATTTTTAATTTTGTTTTTCCATTGCACTTATTTCAAAAATTGTTGTGTGTTAGTGGTGCGATTGTCGCTGTAGCTGCGCTCTGGCGAATAAACGGCACCCACGTTTGCAATCGCCAATTTTCTCCCCTTGGAACACAATGCACTGCAATACTGCCATTGCTGTGGATGGTGAGTTTAATCCATTTAAACAAATGACAACGTTTATTATTGAACTTCATAATATTATATATTTAAAATGCAAATTAGCTAATGATAAAATACTGCATATTTGCGATTAAATATTTGTTTTAATTATATTTTATGTAAATGCCACGGATCAACGTTACATTAAATGCATGTTCCTAATTGATATACCTAACGTACATCAAAATGTCATTTTAATTTGAAAATAATGCGGTACTTATAGAAAGTAGTACGAAAAGCAATGTGAGAGAAAAATATCTATGAAACTTTGTCTATTACGTCTAAAATTCAAGTTTTGAAACCATTCTATCAGATATCATATTACCTACTATTTATTATAATTTGCACTGAGTTTTCACTCGGTACTTGGTTGAACATGATTAATTTAATAATAATTTTTGCAAAATTTTCAAGGGTTTTTATTTATTTGTTATTATTACTATTTATTTTTAATCCTCAAAAAGTAGTGTACATCTTGCCTTTCCGTTCATTCGTTTCGTAACCCCTTGCTACGATAGTCTAAATGTATACGATAATCCCTAAAACCTTTCGTAGAGGATGTCTGAATGGCAAAATTCAAGTACGATTTTCAACAACCTGAATTTTATAAACACTATTGCCATTAATAAATAAAATATCACGTCTCATATGAGAACATTTTTTTGCACGACTTCCCATAAAATAGCTGGTTTTTGATGTCTCTATAGTAGTTGTAAACTGACCCATTTCGCACTAGTGCGTAAAGTAAAACAAAATGAGATTTCACTAATTTAATAGTAATTTTCTTGTCAGTTCAATGGAAATAGATTCCAATATGGTTTAACAGTCAACTATCAGATATATAAATACTTATTATGAAGTGAAAATTAGCTATGTTACAGCATCTCGAACAAAATGCTGTTATATGACTTGTGTGACTGTAAAAATTCACTGGTCGCTCGCTTTAACATAATGCCACACCTCGTACATAAAAATTGTATTTAGGTCTAGATGCATAAACTACTATTTCGTTTGAATCATGATTCAATTGTTACGAATATAAATAAACGTTATTTCACGATATGATCAATATTTTCACGATATGATCAATATTAAATGTTGACGGTACTGACCTTAAATACGCCACTGTTTCTACCTATTCGTGAAAATCGATTGATCAGTTTCAGAGTGTTTCTCGCGATCGGACAGACAAACAAATGTTGCCTTTTTACCCAACTACGAAAAGGAATGGGTATGTTTTGTATTATGTAGAGTGGTTCCGCAGGAAAAAATTGCCAATCTTATTAAGGAAAAACTTGCACTGCAAAAGTATAGATATTTAATTAACATTTTTATTCTTCTTCGCAAATTTTTTTCCAGGTATTTAAATTGAACTAATTTTATACATTTTTAAACAAAATGAAATTACTTGCAATTACTGTTCAAATGAATTTTTTATTTATAAGACGTTTCGACCAACCATTTCGACCAAAATGGTTGGTCGAAACGTCTTATAAATAAAAAATTCATTTGAACAGTAATTGCAAGTAATTTCATTTTGTTTAATATTCTATTACTGTTGGTAGAGTCAATATTATTAATTTCTACATTTTTGTATTTTTAGTGAAAATAGTATTAAAATTATTATTTACTGAAACTTTATAACTTTTTATCTACACTAATAGACAAATTTTTGATTATTGGCTGTCGACAACTCCTGGCGTTCTTAGAGCTGTGAACATAATTTCTGCCCGACCTCCTATCGATGTGTATTGGTCGTAAAACAGTCCATTACATTTAAATTTTAAATAAATTTGTATAATGTTAATTTTAATCTAAATATATATTGTAGTAGCTTTAATGATTATGATCATGTATATTATTATTAGTACAATTTACCAAATCATTGACTTGCTTAATGTCCTGAAGATGAATTAAAATATTTTGAAACGTCGGCCACAACCGAAACATCGGTAAAGCTTTTTTCTTTTGATTGTTCCTCATCCAAACTTCCTTTTATTGGAACAAAACAAATACTAACAATCTACCGTAATAATAAACACTCTGTATAAATCCGTGTTTGATTGGCGCTCTTGCAGAATATAATGATTAGGTATACATAATTTGAACAACAGATGGGATGATTAAAACCGCAATGCTCATCCCTAAATATTAACATAATATTACGAAATGTGACAATTTTTTCGATGTAGTTATTTGATTCAATTTGTCGAAAATAACAAGCGAATTAATGTCACACGAGTATAATTTGGCTGTGGGTGATTTGTAAACTCGCCTTCTACATACAAAAAACAAAACAAAAAAAAACCCGGGTCGCAGTGCCAAAACCCTGTCGACAATATAGTGTATTTGCTAATACAGGTATTGTGGCTTTATTAAATGAAATTAAGGTTGTTTTTGGACAAAATAAAAAAAAAATTGAACCCCTTAATACACCCGTTACAATAATAATTTTATTAGTTGAAATATTGTTATCAATCCAACATCTGCACCAAATTAAATACGACCTTCAGTAAGTAAATTCGTATACGCAAACTAGTGTTTTCATAAAATTTGTAAGTCCGGTCCTGTCGGGCCTATTTTCTTATAATTTTAGGAGTACTTTTTAATTGCTACTAAAGGGTTAAATTTCAATTTTGAAACGATTCTGAGAATTTTTTCGGTATTTTTGGGCCCAAAAACTTTTTTCAACCCCTAAAAACTACCCTTAAAATGACCCAATTGGGCCCATTTTAAATAGGCTTCGTGCGGTGATGGATTCCAACATGTATGCCAAATTTCGTTAAAATGAATTAACTCCTTCGAAAGTTATTGCCCGCACACACATATATATATATATATATATATATATATATATATATATATATATATATATATATATATATATATATATATATATATATATGTATATACGTATATAAATATATATATATATATAATATATATATATATAAACATTTTTAAAAATGGTGCCAAAGTGTTTAGGAGGTTATGAAACGTCGAGAAATTTTGGTCCGACCCCTAGGTCCCGCCATCTGACCAACGCCAATAGCGTATGTTGCCATATGGCAAATACACTAAAAACGGTGAGTTCCCGGTACAATGCAAACGCGAAAGGAAAGAGTGTTTTTTTTAAATAAAAATACTTTATCTAACAAACCTTTTTTGGTGGTTAAACATTTAAATAATTCGTAAAACAAAAAATGCACACTCCACTAAGTTTTAATAATAAAATAAAATTGCTTATAAAAACTGAATAAATACTGAACGCATTTCAATGCATTTAAAACCAAGGCGATTCGTCAAGGTTTGCGATCTGTATCGCTCGGACGTACGTATAGACTAACCACGTACAGACAAAATTTCAGAGCTTATGAATTTAGAAATTGTTCCGTTTTCTTGAGCAGATACTCCTTTTTCAAAAAGCTATAATTTGAAAGGATTTTATGCGAATTAACCTAGTTATAACTTCATGTGAGAACGAATCTCAACTCTGACGCGTAAAGCGCTCATAGAACACAACTGGTGGTAGTGTAGCGGTGTGTGCAACAAACGTATATATTATATTAATTTTGACTTTGTGTATTTTACATTAAATTACATCAAATTATATCAAATAAAAAATAAATAAAACAAAATGCAATCACGTCCATAGTACAGTTGATTTCCATTTCAGCAGACGCACTGTGTTAGTTAGAAGTAATACATTGTCATTATTTTCTCCTACGGGAGCCCTTTGATGTTTTATTTTCTGATGTAATGAAAACAGCGTTGCATTTACGGTTCAAATGAATAACTACATCACAGCCAGTTAATTTCGCACAGCACTTTTTCAGTATAGCAAGCTTTTACTACAGAGTCAGTCAAAAGCTTAATTTGGTATTACCTAACAATGTTTAAAAAAACTATAAAAAATCATCAAACATTTTTTAGTTCGAAACTACCGCAATTTTTATTTAGTACCGTTTGTACATTATATTATTATTCCATGTAATTATTATTTAAAAATTCCTTCTCAACGTTATTTGCGGAAAACATGTCAAATTTCAACGTCTACGACTAACCAATTCGAAGTTATAGGCCTGCGAAAGATTAGATAGACAAACTAATACCGAAATCTCATCATAAGGGTTCTGTTTCTTTCCAGTATGGCACGGAACCCTAGAACAAGCGCGTGACCGATTTCGCTACGGTAGCTAAGATAGTATCTGGTCAGCAAAAATTCATAATAATTTATTGTGTAGATTTACAGCTTAATCACAACACAGAGAAATACCAGCATAGTCATCCAACTGTCGACGCGTTAGCGCATTTCTAAGACTTTAAATCGTGCCACAGCAGATGTGTGATTCATGTTGTTTAAGCATTTACTAGAATATGTAAAATCTTCATCATTGTCATTTAAACTATTTGGAGATCCTATTAATGTATGCTTTTGTGAATATTTCAAAAATAAAAAATGTGACATAAAATTTTAAGTTAGAATGCCATGTTGAAAAATTGTAGTACCAGAAGTAAACACAATTTGGTATAGGAAAAGCTCATTCATTCGGATGGATTCAAATCAATTTATTTATGCAATGGTTTTCGTAGAATTTGTGAAACCAACCGAAGCATCTCCAGCTTACTTTTATTTAGATTTAGATATTTTAGTCATATCAAAGATAGATCTACCTATATTCCAAATTACTTCCACCTTTAGCCAAATCACGCTACCGAAGATTTTTCAAAAAAATCAAATTTTGAGAATCATATTTTTAATTGTTTGTTTAATAAAGTTTATTCATTTTTAGGGTTCCGTACATCCAAAGAAAAAACGAAACCCTTATAGGATCACTCTTATGTCTGTCTGTCCGTCAGTTGCAGCTTATTTTCTCCAAATCTATTGGATGAAAAAAGTTAAAATTTGGTACATATATAGAGTTAAGTGACCCAACCAGGAACATATAGTGCCAATAAACAAACTCTGATTTTAGGGATTGAGTTTGGGGACCAAATTAGAAAATATATTAAATGAAAGGGCTCGTTATTATAGAAATACAAATACATTTTTTATCATTTTAAGAAGCATACCTTAAAAGATATTAAAGAAACTATACCAAAATCGAGCATTACTCCTCCCCTCCTACCTCTGAAACTAGTGAGTCTAAAATTTTGAAGAAAAATGGGAAATATAGGACACCATTTATAATTTACAGGAAAACTTGAGAGAAAACTTTAAGTCACGCGAGTTCAGCTCGTACTTGACCGATTTTTTAATGCTTTCACGGAATTTTATTTAGGATAACTCTATTCTTTTTCCATTTATTCCCTAAAAATAAACCTGTATTCCAAATACGCTGCACTTCCTTTACCAAATTCGGACGTGTGTACACGTGTGGGACCCGCTTTATGTATGTATATCTACTACCAACCGCACAGGTGGTGTATGTGTGTGTAGTGTTCGATAAACACTATTCTGTGTGTGTGTCTAATGAACATTATCCATCGCATCTCGCTTTATTCGTTATTGTACGTTATATAAGAGGCTGAACAATAATATATAATTTATGAGAGGCTGGAAATAACAACGCTGTGAGAATTCTCCTTGCCAAACTGCATTAATCATATTCTGCTTCAGTGCACAATACATGCAGACAGACGTATATGTATTGACGTGCTATGCGCGTAGATTATCAAGTACACCATTTAAAAACCATTTTATAGTAGACTTATTATAGCCTATACTCGCGGAAGGGTCCTCGCATTCTGAGACTGTGCCCTTGGTGACAACTTACGGCTGACCTTTCCATACAGGGTTTGTCCGCTTGACACTGAGTTTCGTAAAAATAATTTATTGATCCGATTGTTAAAAGTCTTTCAAATACTCTCCTTGGGCGTCGATACATTGCTGCCAAAGCAATTCCCACTCTACAGTAGCTTCTTGGAAGTCAGTTGCCGTAGCCTCTTTCACATATTCTGTGACATCCTGTTGGATGGCGGGAACATATTCAAAACCGTGACCTTTCAGGCTTCTTTTGAGCTTTGGGAATAAGAAAAGTCTGACGGGCTCACAACGGAGCTGTACGATGTCTGCTGGCATAAGCTCTTTCACATACTCTGTGACATCCTGTTGGATAGCGGAACATCTTCAAAACGGTGATCTTTTAGGCTTCTCTTGAGCTTTGGGAACAGGAAAAAGTTCACAAGGCTCACATCGGGGCTGTAAGGTGGCTGCGGCAAGGTTGCAAGTCCTATCCGAGCCAGGTACTCGGTTGCAACGATTAACGCTGTGCCAGTGAACACTCCATTTTTGACGTTTTTTACCGTGACAAAAATTCAAAAATAGCTCTTGCGCCACGCGTAATCTTTACTGTGTCAGAGTTCGATCGCGAATGGCGTCTGGAGTCTTGCTTAGCTTCCACTCCCCATTACAAATTCCGCCACCTGGGGGCGCGCTAACGTATTAAAAGTTGAGTGCCTGTATTTCTTAAGCACATTTTAAGTTCTATGGCAAGACGCCGGGATTCCTCTCGTATCGGTGTCTCAGTTCGACTGGCCACTCACTTCCAAGTCCATGACTCACTTTTTTGCTTACGTAAATGTCCGTTTTAACGGAAACTTTGTTCTCAGAGGTGACATCTGCCCGAACGCATTTAAAATGAACATTTCGTGAAATACATATAAGTAAGACACACATACCCCATTTTCTTGGAAATGGTGTCGTGTGTCATAAACGTCAAGATACCAATTTCAAATTCAATAAAAATAAAATTGAAGTAGTATTTATGTAACATTTTTACATATATCGTTTATTAACTAATTCTTGGCAATATTTATGAAATATAATATCGGTCAGACAACGGCTCTGTCCGTTGTATAAGTGCAGGCTCCTTCAACCACATTTTTCGTCACATTTTAATGCCTCCGGCCCAATAGGTGTTTAATGCATATATTCTACCTGTAATCAGATATGGCATAGTCTTCTCGTTGTAAATATTTTAAAAATACAAAAAAAAAATGTCCTCGAATTATCAATGGATCAAATTCAGGAGAGTATGGTAGACCTTCAAAAGCTTTGAAGTATTTATGGTATTTGACGTTTATATATATGAATGTTCAGTATTCGTGAAGAGTAATTCGGATCTTTTCACTCATTATTTACCTGAATATGATTACCATAGAAGACACAAAAACAACTTCATTTTTGGATCAAACCAAAAAACAATAAATAAAGGAGTTGTTAACAACTGTATCAAAATTTATAACAATTTGCCAATGAATTTAAAAACAATGCCAATCAAGATGTTCAGAAGAAAATTAAAACAGAACTGTAAAGTTCAAAAATTAGTTGAAAACTTAAAATTTTGTATTGACAGATATTTTTAATGTAACTTTTATGCTGGATTGCAGAAAGGATTGCCAAATAATTTGAATGACATTAGATTGTGACCACATATTTTTCTCCATAAGAAAAGCATTGTAGAATTTTAATTCGATTCTGTTCGAAAAATAATTGTTCGATTGAAATGATATTTTTTCTAAACTGTGTATACGTGTATTTAACATAGTTTTTTGCATAATTTTTACTTCGAAACGACATTTTTGTACACATTTTAATCAAAATTTGACAACAAACTTTTTCTGTGTAGATCAAGCATTTGTTTTTGTGTGAATACAATCTTATGTTGTACATGACAGGGAGTTTGAATACGGCATTAGACTGCTCTTGCATGTATGAAAACTGTAATTGTATTATCACAACCTAAGGTCTTTGTCAAATCAAATTATTTGAAAATCCTTTCTGCAATACAGCATTAATCTTTTAATTTTAAATCAAATTAACATTTTTTGTTACCAAGTGACTTCTATATACTATGTACCGCATTGAATAAATGATTATTATTATTATAATGACGTACCATACAATAATTACAAAATATTCAAATGGACCACTCAAAAAATTGTATCTATTGTAAGACGTTGGTATGAATTAACAAAGAACGTCTTATACAGTTTTGTATAGTACAGTGCTTTCTAATATGAAAGTACAGACGTTATAAGATGAGAGAAGAGCTTGTTTTGTATTGAGTTTCTCTCTATCTCTCTCTTTTTCTCTCGCAATTGCTTATTTACTACTTCTTTCTCTATTCAGTTTTATCTCCACTATCCGCGTTTCATCTAATGCGTTGTACATAAATACAGACAAAAAATGATTAATCACCGTACATTTTCTAGACGCTTTTTTATATAACATATAGCTTAGCATAAATGAGACCGCTGTTAAGTTGTTCTAAGATATTATCTTGGAGTAATCTATGATTGTAATTAACACTTAAATATGGTGTCTTAAAAGTCATACATTTTTGGTAGTATTTGTTAAAGGGTAATCTTCAATGACATCAGTTCATGAGTCGCTTTAAGAGGTGACATTTTACACGTTCCATTTGATATAAATTTAACATTTATTCCACACACCAAAACATATTAGGATCGATAAATAATTTTTCCTATTGACATATACAGCACATTTGATTTCAATTAACGTAAAATGTCTCCATTTGATTTATAATGGATTGCAATTTGCATTTTTAATTATTATAACAACTAAGACCGTTACCACGCTTTTAAGTCGATTTTTTTTAACTTAAATCCAATGTGAATCAAATGAATACATTAATTATCATATATTCGTATGTTGGTTGAAATCAAACAGATAAATATATTCAAAATTAGTTGGGTCCTTTTGAAGAAATATTTTTAATTTTTTTTATTTAGAAAACAACTCTAAGGCTATTAGCACTATTATAAATATATATACAATTAGTACAATTTTTTACAATTTTTATAAACATATAGTATTTTTATAATTAAGGTATTTATTATAACTTTTCTAATGTCTGTGATGCTTTAAAGAATTTAATTAATTTTTCTATATTTATTTCAGAGTTATCAAGTATCAGAATTGCAATTTTACCATCTTCCGTGAATTGATCATCTACTTTAGGGATTTGATCATTTCCCAGCGACATATAATATATAGTTATGTTACACGAAACAAAAGTCTTTTAAAATAATGTTCCAAGTCAGCTTATTTGTTCCCGCGACTACACCCACCCACGACAAACAAACAATCAAACTTTTCCTTTTTTAATATACCTGTATAGAGCTAATAATAAATTAAAAAGATAAACTGCTACCCAGGTTCCGAAAATAGAATGTTAATAATAACTCACGCTTGGAAGCTTTGTACGGGAAGTCCTGTGACATGTCCGGCATATTGTTGAGACGCAGCTTCTCTATCCTCCTTGGTGGTGACGTGTATACTTATGCGTTTAAGTGGCACTAATTCAAATGACTTCTATTGTCAGCGTATTTGCTACGCACTTCATAACATCAAACGTCGCCGCCTTTGATCTGGCCAATTATAAAAAAGAGTGAAGGGTTTTTTCAAATTTTACACGTATATAGATAAGCTCCTTTAGATTCACCCCGCGCTTTTGAAGTATGCAGAGTGTATTAAAATTGGAAGAGGCTGATTTATCTGTACAAAAGAAGCAAATTTTATGCGACGATAAGGGCGAATATCGTTTGAAATTTGTCAGTGTCAATTTTTCTCTCTTTATTCTGTCAATGTTTGTTCGATGTTTTTGATCAGGGACTAAAAACTTTTTGATGCTTACCGACCACATTCGACTTTAGAGACGGGAAAAACGGATCTTTTTAGTGATCTGCATCTTTGCATCTGGATCCCGTATGTGAGCCGGCTCACTGAACTGGTTCAAAAAGAGCCGACTTCTGAATATGTTTCTGCAGTCTGCCACTGAGTTACTTAGTTCAGCCAATCATATCACGACCTGTATAGAATCAAGAATGCATAGCCAAACGTGTGATGCATGAGTCATTTGAGCTGACAAATGCATCAAAGCAAGAACTGCTACGTAAGTGTAAAATGTGCTTCTGTGTGTTAAGTGTTTCACTGAGTTATGCGGATCCGTTGATCCGTCGGCTCAAAAAAAAGTGAGTCGGCTCTCACGGATCTTCTGTCGGAGTCGGATCTTTGAACCGGTTCAGATCTGAGTTACCCAATTCTATTCGACTTTTAGTTTCAATAAAATGGCCGCAATTGTTTATTAAACGATATGAGTTACTACATAAAACAAGTTTCCTTAAAAAAATTTATGATTTCAATCCTAAGTTGTTAATATGAAAATATTTAAAACTAACTAATATTTAAACCTATCTTCGTCAGGTGTGTTAGCTATGGCAATCTAAAATATAAAAATTATGGTAACCACACGTGATTTTTGTGAACTCCATATAATTCTGTCCCAGGGAGAAAATCTGAAATCCGGCTCGATTAATTTCTATTGCTTGCAAAGTTTCAGTTTTCTAGGTCAACAAGAACAGTCGGAAAAATATACATCAGTAAATGATATAATCTGTAGATACGAAACAAAAATGTTTTATAAAAGGAACAAAAAAAATTCTCTTTCAAATCTTTTTGGTTTCCGCGCTTGTAGGCCGTGGTTCATTGACGTTTCGTCTTTGTAGTTGTTTCTCCTTAGCTAACTTTGAAACTTGAAGATCAAATTAGAATTCAAATATCGCATACAGATGCTTATTAGCTAATCCAGAAAAAAAGTATCTTTCCAAAGCTCATGACAGAAAATGTTTTGTCGCGAATGTATATGTGCTTTCGAATGTTTTCTCTGCGAAACTAATTAAAATTGTTGGATATTTTCCAACGAGAGCACTTTTTTTAATATTACATAGTTCTGTAATTTCGAAAACATTAATAAAATATACGCTGTCTGTATTTCTGAAATTGCTTAAACTAAAAACGGGAAAAATACTCTTCATCGAAAATAAAGAAATAAATGTTCGACTGTATTTTGAACACATCTACCCGAACGGGGTGGTGGTATATTTTGTATAAAATAATTGTGGGTGCAATCTATGCCACGTGAACGAAGTCCCGGGTAAACCGCTAGTCGTATATAATATTAGTGTGGTAAAATGTTTAAAGGCCGCAGGTATGTCGCGGCTAGAGATGGGAAAAACGGGTCTTTTTAATGATCTGCATCTTTGCATCTGGATCCCGTATGTGAGCCGGCTCACTGAACCGGTTCAAAAAGAGCCAAGTTCTGAATATGTTACTGCAGTCTGCCACTGAGTTGCCTAGTTCAGTCAATCATATCACGACCTGTATAGAATCAAGAATACATAGCCAAACATGTGATGCATGAGTCATTTGAGCTGACAGATGCATCAAAGCAAGAACTGATACGTAAGTGTAAAATGTGCTTCTGTGTGTTAAGTGTTTCACTGAGTTATGCGGATCCGTTGATCCGTCGGCTCTCACGGATCTTCTGTCGGAGTCGGCTCTTTGAACCGGTTCAGATCTGAGTTACCCAACTCTAGTCGCGACCTACCGATAAACGACCACTGTTTTAAACAGTTTTTTGCTTTTTCTTTGTGCAGACAAAACATCGCTCTAGCCTCTTCCGATTTTGTTCCTGCTCGCCGTACTATAGTACGCGTTTTTTGTGAAATATAAAACACATTTTCCTTTGAGTATAGGATACATAATGGAAATCTGCCCCTTTTTAGAAATTTTGTGCATTAATTTTAAGTGCTTTTAAAAACAATACGTTGAGAGATTAAAAGATTGTATTTATGCCGATTTTTTTTTATATAGCGGAGTGTAATTCAACATAATATATACATTAAAATTCAGTATCATAAGCTGTATTTATATGTAAAACATAGTCATATGCGTGTATGTTGCTACATCACAATACACATGGTAATTGGTTTATAATTATGTACGTGTACACAGAGAGAAAAGTCTACTGATATTTGCACGCCGTTAAAGCGGAAAATTAAAGTATTTTATTCGTATGACATCGTACGTGTACACTGCGTTGTATATACAATGTTACTCTACACTCCTATGTGTCTGCGGCCATAAAGAAAAACCGCTTATGATAGCGTTTTTGGTCTGAAAATATCTTTAAGCAAGGGCGTCGCCAGCCTTTCAGCCAGAGGGGTACAGAAGGATGAGAAAAAAACAAAAATTTCAGATTTTTGAGGGTTAAGATATTAAATATTAACACATTTATTGAATCCTTAAATTTGATTTTAGTTTCAGAGTGATTCTGCTGAACGCTACATTTTATTACTTACTTATTCTGTGACATTAGGCACGGAAACTTATAACTTAAAAAAATCCCGAACCTCCAGGGAGGGGCAGCTGCCCCTACCTGCCCCCCCTTGGCGACGCCCCTGTCTTTAAGGTTGTCGTGGTTAAGGTACACCGTCAGAAAATTCTTAATTTTTGTATACTTATTAAGGACATGATAATACAATTACCCTGAAAATTTGAAGTCGATCGACCGTATATAATCCGAGATAAATTCAATTAAAAATTGGATAATTAACATTGATTGTATACGATCTCTGTAGTTCTGAACCAGTTTCTTATTTATAAAAAAATAACTAATTGTCAGAAACTTTCCAAAAACTGACAGTCTTTAAATATATTTGTTATGAGTTTAAAAAAAATAAGAAAAAATTTTTGACCGTCTAATTATTTACAAATAACGGTTTAAAGTTCTACAATTTATAGAAAAGTATACATGCATATGAATACTGTATGGGTGACGTTTCCACGGGTTCAGTCTTGCGTACAAATTATGGATCACTTAGCTACAAGCTAGTATACTTTTGTGGCGCGTATAATCTATAACTTTTTGACAATATTGTACCACAACAACTACCTTAAATCGGTACGCACGAGGGTTGATCAATAAGTACTCGTGTTTGACGGCAGATGACGTTACCGAGTGAAATTGACATTACTAATGAAGACTTTTAAACGACCTCGTGCTGAGTTGTAGATACATTCATAGGTTACGTTATTTTTAACAGCCAGTTGTATCATTCGTGTTTTGTATTTTTCGACAAAATGGAAGAAGAGAAATATCGATTCGTAATTCGTTTTTTAAAAAACAATCGAAGAAATAAAACTTGGATACTGTCTATGAAGACCCTTCACCATCTATGACCACGGTGAGATACTCGTTAAAAAACGAAATACGGATCAATATTGCTCTTTTTCCATTTTGCCGAAAAATACAAGACATGAATGATACAACTGGCTGTCAAAAATAACCTAATCTCAGCACGAGGTCTCTTAAAAGTCTGCAGTAATGTCAATTTCATTTGTCAACGCCATCTGTCGTCAAACACGGTACTTATTGAAAAACGTTAATTACTTTTGACATTTTTTTTGTCGCAAATAATCACTTCTGTAGTTTTTAACTGATATCAAAAAAATAGCATCTGTGAACCAAATTTGATCACTTCTATTATTAATGGGGCATACATTCAGGATGGTCTCACAAAAATTTCATTCAAATCGGGCTAGTATTTTTTTCTAGTTTAGTAATAAAATATTAATGGCTCGTTTTATTTTATTTGCAAGATGTTTTTACACTCAAAGTTAGCAGCACTGCCTTCCTGAACTTAACTCATATTTTTTACTCTGTTTTATGCATACAGTAGATATTAAATACTCTGCCAAGCTTTGCTTATTTACTCAATTTGCGGTGAGTGTAAGTAACAAAGAGCGCAAAAATATATCTCTATCTCTTTTTGCGAAGCTATTTTTTGGTTATACCGACGATACACATATTAGCATGGAGCATATCTTATTATATTGATGTACCTTGTCAAAATTTCACGAAAAACTAGCCAAAACTTTTTTCTATACGGGTTCTTGTAGCCCACACAGCAGATTATTAAAATTCTTCATCTATAAATGTACCAAATTTCAACTCTCCAACTAATATGAAAACTGGGTTAGAATTTTCGTCTGTTCAGTCAATTTCTACCTTTACTTATATCAATAAAATATTTTAAGGTGATAACATTGTTATTACTTTTATTTCTTCAAAAAAATAGACACAATCGGTTTTGCCCTGCGGTTGCTGATACGCGGCAGCTATGCTATTCTGTAAGGACGACACACTGTGCCAACATTCCAACGTCATTTTACCGGGTCAGACGTAATTAAGAGTTCCATATCAATATTCTTATCCAATCAATACTAACAAGTAAACTGTAACGGGAGGTTTTTTAACAGCTTTTATTTTTAAGAAAATTCATATTTCTAGAAACGTGTCATGATGATAATAACAATAATAACTACTGGACTGAATCGCTCCACACGCGCTGTATTTATAGGCGCGTACATTCCGTTCTCGATCATTCCAGAAACAGTCAGAGTCAGGCCTTGACTCTGACTGTTTTTTTCTTACGATAACCAACTTAATATAAATATTAAAATCTTGTGCTTTTTAACGTCTGTTTTTTATTTAAAATAAACAAAATTAACGACTAGTTTAACATACTTTATTGAAATTTAATTAAGATAGTCGTTAAATTTACTTTTATTATAAATATTGTAGCGCGCCCTCAATTGTTACGCGATTGGCAATGAGGCTTCTTGAACTTGAACAGAAGTTTCTGGAATGATCGAGAACGGAATGTACGCGCCTATAAATACAACGCGTGTGGAGCGATTCAGTCAGTTGCTTGCTTGCTACAGTGAGAATTCATTCATTGGATGCGTCACAACAGACATAAATCATAGTTACATAAATAGTAGTACGGTAGTACATAAATTTCGGTGCGTGTTTAAAGTAGTTAATTGTGTACATAGTCATTGTTGTCTTATTATTTATTAGAATCCGTTAGTTTATTTCATTGTTTAGTTTCTTTTTGTTATTATTGTTAGAGAAATACTTTTTAGTTATTTGTTTTGTATTTATTTCGTTTGTTGTAAATAAATCAGTTTTAAAGCACCACAAAGAAGAGACCCTAATGAAATTTCCGATTTACTCTCGAAACTTTGGGTATATTAATAGAATTTGTGAAGTTTTTAAAAAGAATTTTTATCCAGCAACGTCCTATTTAATATATTTTTTATATAATTATTTATTACTAGCCGCTCTCCACAGCTCCGCGCGCGATTAAGATGGAACAATATTTTTAGCAGTAGTAGAGTCTTGTGCTCCAAAATATTATTAGGCACGGGTAGTATATAGGTATACCTCTACTACCACAATGTTCTCAAGTTTAGCCAGTTTATTTGATTTTTTTTATAAAAATAAAATATAGCCAATAATACTCGGGGATAGTGTAGTTTTTTGTTAGTGGAAGAATTTTTAGAATCGATACAGCAGTTCCACTGAATACACTCTACAAATAAACATACAAACAAGCAAATTTTACCTCTTTAGTGTATATTGCCAATTGTCTATGCCCATTGGTATTCCCAATGCTCCCTTAGGGAATCACCTTGTATATAGCTGTGCATAAGCATGGTGCATGGATGCGATGGCTATAATGCCCCAGATTTAGCAATAGAAATTTCAAATTTCATATGTGTATTGCGAATATGAGCAATGCAATTGCGACATTATTGTTGAGTGTTAAATTTAAAATAGTACAATTCGTTTTTCCACGTAAAGAGGCCAGGCCCGCATTAACTTTGTTTCATACGAAAGAGCTCAATGATACAAAAATGAAATTGACATATGTAAGCTGCTGACTCAAACGTTAACAATAATATCAATTTTTGATGTGTTTTAGGGATTTCTCGTAAATCCAAAAAGGAGTAAAAAAAATAAAAATATAAGAGATAGACATGTGGGGAATTCATGAACAGGTGTCATTGTCTAGTAGGTAAGAAAAAAAATATTTCTTTGTAGTAATCTGTCTATTAAAATTTTCCAGGTTGAAATCCGAGAACTGGAAAAAACAATTAAATATTTACTTTATTAACAAAAAACTACATTAAAGGTGCCAAGTGTAAATAACCTTAACTGTTGGTTAGTTTAAAAATATGTTTTAAGGAAGTTCTGTTCGTTATTGCTACAGCTATGTTATTAATTATTTATTTATTGTAGATTACACTCACACGACAACTTAAGTCATTACTATTTTAATTACATCAAATGGCATAGTCAATTAAAACTAAACGACATCATAAAATATTCAGGACAGAGGTGAAATTCGAACCTACGACACCTGGACCTAAAAGCCAGCACGCTGATAATTGCACCAAGCTGTCCCCATTATTAACAACTAATATTGAAGTAATATACGACTTCAAACTTGACAAATTCTGTACTATGTCTGGTGTCTAATATAATGAAAATAGTCACGAATCCAACCAAGGCCACCAATTCTCTGTGTCCTTGAAGTCTTCAGCACCTACAGAGAATAAGGGAAAAGTCCCGACCCGAATCTGGAGACTGGATACATGTTAATTTCACATGAAATAAATAACACATTCAACTCTTAATAGCTTGAACACTTTTTGCGGATTATTCATGAAGACGAGTGCTATAAAGTTCAAAAAAATTTCTGGTTTTAATGAACATTTGGAGTTCCGTTGTCAGTTTGTATAAACACACACCGAAATCTCGCACTTCACCGGTTTTTATAAACGCGTCAACACGGGGTTTGTTAAAAGTCGGCGCCCCTGAATCCAACACTGTCCAGACTAGCGCACTACCATGCCTGTGTAGTGTGTGGTACAGAGGCTGCCTCGTTCCATCTGACCAATCATCGTAAGTGTAGGAATGACGTCAGCTGACGGATCGTTCATGTTTTTATCAGTCTATAATGACAATATCAAAAATGTCATTTATATTATGCAAATCTCTTACCTTAAAATTTCAATTTATTGCAAATAATATCAGTATTTTGTCGTTTGACTTTTTTAACATTACAGCCGACTCTCGATAATTTGACACTAAAGGGACCAGAGAAGAATTTCAAATTACCAAGAGTTCAAAATAACAGGAGATTAAATAAACAAGAGGTAGGGAGGAAAAAATCAAGTAAACAAGAGTTTGATCAAAATTCGTGAATTGACTTGTTCTTTCTTGAATTCACTTTAATAACACAAATCAAACATGACTTACTTTAATGTTTGCAGGAAGATTGGAATGCGAACTGCAAACTCACTCATATTTCATTTATGTAAATGATCGACAGGTCTTTACATGCATGTAAACAAACGACAGGTCCATGCATGATAAACGCTTCAAATTGTAGAGAGTATAGGGAAGCCCGGACTTCAAATTATTGCATGTTGACAGGCAAGATACTACTCCTTCAACTTCAAATTAGCAAGGAGACCAATTAATTTTGATTTTATTCAATTTGTCGAGTATTTTTCAAGGGACCGGAAAAAGATTTCAAATTATCGAGAGATTGAAATTAACGAGTGTCAAATTATCGGGAGTCGACTGTATTTGTTAAAATACTGCCATTTAAAGTTTATAAACAACAATCTTTGTCACGCAAATAATTGACAGGTCCACTGGATTACGTAATTCCCCTAGTATTATCTAATGGAACAAGGCAATCTCTGTAATTTACAAACCTTGTTCGTATCTATGATTGCGAGCTGTAATTTTAGATATTACTGTTGGCCAGAGCCAACAGATATGATTATTGAGATTTTGATGCCGGAGAGCATTGTTATGTCCCACATGCAGCTAAACTAGCTGGCCGTATTTTGTATTGAATATTTATTATTAACATATTGCTGTATATTAGCGTCCAATTTAGAACCATAGGGTAATAACCAAGAGCCAATGAACTTATTTTGTAAGCAATTTAAAACCTGCAACTTTGGAAAATCATATTTCTACTTTCTACAGCTGGCATGCCGCCAGTGGTTACTTTGGCAGCAAAAGATGTTCAAAGTTTTGAAAGCTGTCATTACAGATGACAATTTATCGTTAAGGCCTATATTTTTTTGATAAATATAAGTAAAATGACAACGTTAGAATCTTTTAGAATGTCCGCAAGAAATGGTATCCGTCATTTCTATGGGTTTTTCAAAATCATTGTATTTAACATTGATCCTGTTCAGTGGTATTTTTCAGCTAGCCAACTTATTGTTTACTTTACTGTATACGTGAATGACAACTATGGAAACAAAATAAGTCGATTTGCAACAAATTTATTGAACGAGACCGTTTTTAACACATTTTTGTGCTTAAAATAACTGCTACCATTTTTGGTGTATATTCTAAAAGATTCTTACGTTGTCAATTTACTTCGCTAACAACCTGCGTAAGCCATTACCGAAATCTTCAATGTATCAAAAAAAATGTTAATTTCAATTTAGTAGACATTTATAATAAACTGCCAAGTGACATTAAACGTCTGTCTCTGCCAATGTTTAAAAGACAGTTAAAAAAATATTTAATTGACAAATGTTCAATCGATGAATTGTAATTTTATTTGTATTTTAACCTGACTTCTTTCACAGAGCTTTCAGGCTATTAACGGAATAAATAAAGATATGATATGATATACTCGTATTTATCAAAAAATATAGGCCCGACATATTAATTAATTTTATAAATTATCATCTGTAGTCGTCAAGTGACAGCTTTCAAAACTCTGAACCATTCTTGTTGTTTAAGTAACTACTGTCCACCTGTCACATCTTCAATACTTTCATCAGGGACAGTAGAAATACCATTTTAGAAAGTTTCACCTTACAAAATAAATTCGTTAGCTCTTGTGTTATAATTTCATTTCAGTTGGTAAATGGTAATATCTCGATGAGGACTGTAACTAGGCAACGTGATTAATTGTCTCATTATTATGTTCTCTCGCATTTCGATACATTCATCGAATCCCACATCTAAATATTTCAATAAATTAACAGCTGAAATAAATAGACGCTAATTTATGATACACTAGCCTTTACTACCGCTTCGCTCACTTTCATGTCGGTTTTTGGCTACTATTCAGCTTTTTTCAGTTCGAAAGTTACTGCCTATTCTATTTCCTTGTGAATGAAAATATTATACTAAAAGTTGCATTAAAATAAGTAAGCTATTAACATACAGTATTTTTAAAACTTGACTCTAAAACTATCAATAAAATATGGAATAATGACTCTTTCAGTCTTGTACATTTATCATTGCTTGGTTTATGTCAAAAAAGAACAAAATATGTTTGAAACAAATCCCGAGTTTCATAACTACGACACAAGACCTAAAAACACCTTTACTTTGCTGCTTCATAGATTAGCCACAGTTCAAAAAAACCCGGGTCGCAGTGCCAAAACCCTGCCGACAATATAGTGTATTTGCTTGTATAGGGCCGTGTGGTTTTATACTTTTATTATGTGAAATTAAGTTTGTTTCTGGGCAAAATAAAAAATTTAACCCCTTAATACACCCCTTAAAATAACATTTTTTTCTTAATTGTAATATTATTATCAATCTAACGTCTACACCGAATTAAATACACTCTTCAATAAATAAGTCACTATCTGCAAACTAGTGTTTTCATAAAATTTGTAAATCCGGTCCTGTCGGGCCGATTTTATTAAAATTGTGGGGACACTTTTTAATCACTACCGGAGGGTTAAATTTCAATTTTGAAACGATTCGGAGAATTTTTTCGGTATTTTGGGGCCTAAAAACAGTTTTCAACCCCTAAAAACTACCCTTAAAATAGCCCGATTAGGCCCATTTTAAATAGGCTTCTTGCGGTGATGGGTTTCAACACGTGGTCCAAATTTCGTTGAAATCAATTAACTCTTTCGAAAGTTATCGCGCGTACACATATATATATATATATATATATATATATATATATACATATATATATAAACATTTTTAAAAATGGTGCCAATGTGTTTAGGAGGTTATGAAACGTCGAGAAATTTTGGTCCGACCCCTAGGTCCCGCCATCCGACCGACGCCAATAGTGTATGTTGCCATATGGCAAATACACTAAAAATTACACATATTTGTCTCTAAAACTATATAACAAATTGCCTAATGAAATCAAAATGATGAAACTGGAAACTTTTAAAAAATCAT
The DNA here is from genome assembly GCA_034508555.1 of Venustoraphidia nigricollis. Classification (NCBI taxonomy): domain Eukaryota; kingdom Metazoa; phylum Arthropoda; class Insecta; order Raphidioptera; family Raphidiidae; genus Venustoraphidia; species Venustoraphidia nigricollis. The sequence continues at coordinate 1,076,856 of JAVRKA010000013.1, forward strand.
TGGAGAACTTTCTATCAAATAACTGTTTTTATACCATAGAGGAATTTTTTAATCATAAATTTTAATGTTAATTTGACGTGTCATATGTATATATGTACGTGTGAAAATTTTCTGGATTTCAACCGGCCAATCGAAATGTTTCTCTTAAAGCAGAAGATATATTTAATGAGAATTTTATATTATGTTTTTTGACGCTATTTATACCAAACTTGGTTCTTTAATAAAGATTATCTATCTATCTATTAGTTTTGAAATTGATAAAAAATATGTATTAACGAGTCTTTGGTCGTGAACCTAAGTTTGTGGACAATATTTTTTTTAATAATTTCGTCAAAAGGTATACGTACGGTAGACTTGATTGAAATCTATAAAAAATGATTATTCATACAAAATATAAATTTCGCGAATCGACAACATATAGATTACTCAAGTTATTACAATAAAAATAACAGTGAACGACAATTGTTGTATATGCAGACTGCAGGACAGCTTGCTCGCTTCTGTCAACAAAACAGTTTACTGTCAAATACTGTTTAATCCAATTAAGTCATTGATAAAGGGGGTGGCGGTTCGATTGATTCACACGCCATGACAATTTGCTCAACACTATTTATATGGCTATTTTTACACGGCTTTATTTACACGTAGAAGTTGACCCGAGCGAAGCCGGGTAGCATTCTTGATTTATAACGTTGAATTGTGAATTTTTATTTTTTATGAATTTTCTAAACTGTGAGTTTTAATAGTAGGTTATGTATCTAACGCGTGAATTATTATTTTATGACGTAGTGCAATGTTATGGTAAAACGAGTTTTAACAATTACACAAGTCATAAAATAAACGAACATGAGATATATTTAGGATTCTTTGCACGTCCCTCCTATAAAATAGAATCGTTTAATTTTGAGCTAGATCACTTCTGATTGTAGGCTGCGTTCAATTTTCATGGGGTTAGATTATCATTTACTATCGAAATGGTAGTATGTATGACTACGTTTATTTTACTTGTGTTAAATGTGTCATTTCTCGACCGCTAGACGCGATTGCAAAGCGATGAGTGAGCAAAAATAGTATATTACACCGCAACAGTAGAAAGTTGACATTCCTGCACTGTGCGGCACATGATGCCCTCGGTTTCGCTTTGGACGCATTGTGTGTCGCGCAGTGTAAGAATTTTCTGGCCGTGTGGTGTATACTATTTTTTTAATACTTTTTATACTTTATACTTTTTATACTTTCGTATGTGCCTGAAAAAACTCTTTCGGTCCGCTGTTACAGATGGCGTGCGAGTAATTCCAGCAGTGCATAAATGTTAGGCTTTCTGCCTTAAAATCGAAGCTGAAAGTACGTACTTTCGACCGGGTATAAAGAAAATAATATTTTGCGAACTGGAATTGATTGAGGACGTTGGAAAAATATTTATCAACTGATTTTTATATTATAAAAGACGAACCAATATTTCATAGAGAGATTGCAGCAAGCAATTTTACAAATGTTTTTATTTATTTGTGTATGCATGTTTTAGATGAATTATTACTCCACATATATTTTTTAAAAGTCATATGGGCTGGGATACAACACTCTACACAACCCCGTTAGTCAAAAATATATACAATATAATATGAAATCTCACTGATAAATGATAAATATTATACATCAGATTTGATAAATAATACATAGAGACGAAAAACCGGGATGTAAAATCTGTAGTATTTCAGCAGTCCATAACAACCAAGTTTACAAATAAAACAAATATATATCCTATCTACACTGACCACTTTATTGTCAATGTAGAGATATTTTGTGATAACTTCACTAGTTTCTTGAAACTATGATCAATGTTTCGGTAGTACTCAAGGGATTAAATTGTGAAAGTTATTAAAGCTACTATGAAGTCTGTTTTATAAAAAAATGATCATAAACATTTTTTAAATTTCTAGTTTTTATAAATTTTTGAAAATTCAGCGTGTAAAATATTGTAATTTTTGATTAAAGAATTTAATAGATTCTTATAATGTCTTAACTTAATAACTTAATAAATTTATTTAAAGTCAAAAATATGAAAATTGAAAACTTACGTCAGTAGTCTGCACAGTCTCATTATAACAGTTTCTGAAAATAAAAAACGTGGATAAATAAATATGTCTTAAAAAATAACATGATTAATTGTATTGTTAGGAATAAAACTGTTATAAATAATGTATATACACTTTCTATAATAAAATAAGGTTAAAATAATTAACATACGACTGAACTAAGTTTTTTCGGTTGTATCATAAATTGAATTAAAGCACAACTTGAAAAGTATTTTTATTATTAATCGTTGAATAAAGAATAATAGAGCAGGACCGAATTTACCCCTAAGCAAAATAAACATTTTCTTAGGGCCCCAGCTTAGTGGGAGCCTTCTATTCATCGAAATAAAAAGATTATTTTGTTAATACCTCGAAAAATAATATACGTACAGCGATTCTCCGATTTTAGGACTTCTTAGCTCAAGTTGAATTATTTTTGAGGTTAAAGGCCTCTTATAAATATAAATCCGGCGCTGACAAAGACTATTGACGTTCGACAACCAGTCTTTGATTTAAAATTTAGAACATTTTCACAGATATTTTTATTTTCAAAAATTGTATTTTCATCTCAAGTAAATTTAATTTGGGAATTAAATATCGAATTTAAATGTTCGTGAGAGCGAAAAAGCTTTTTTCAAACTTAGTAATAGTTAAGCTTACGTAATACGTATTCTATAAAGGTTTAAATCCTGTTAAAAACAAGCAACTAATAGTACAATGCTTTTTGATTTAATTTAAAAACGTGCACATTACGTTTTCGATATATATAATTTATTTTCAAAAACTCTTTTATTATAGTCTATTAAAACACTGTTGTATGGAAATAAAGAAAAAAAACGCAATTTTTGTTTGCTAATGTGAAAAGTTTTAAACAGATATATCGAACAGCATGCAAATTTTCTTGTCGGAAAAGTCAAATATAGTTAAAAGTTACGAAAACAAAGAACTTTTATTCTTGAAGGTATAAAATGGAAGGTCGTTGTTACTAGGCTATAACAAGAAAGAATATTTTTAAAAGTTTGTCAGATCTTAATAAATATAATTTCTTTAAATCAAAGATAATAATTGTGTTTCTAATTTAATTTTAATTTATTTTACAATTACAAGCATCATTTGAAAAATAAAATAATTTGAATTTTGTCAAAAATCGCGTTTTAAAGCTTTTTTAAAATTTATTATTTAAACCAAAGGGTACGTGAACTGAGTCAGCATATCTTTTTTACTGCAAGGTTAATTTTGAAAGAGTTTCGAGTGAATTAAAATTTAAGTTTATAGACTGCCTTCAAAATATTACTTTAAAATATGGAAAGACATGCTGATTCCAAAGAGAAACTTGTAATTAGTTATGAGGCTACAAGATTTTTTTTTTAATTTGTCAGAATCTTTATGCTCCCAAAAAGATATATGCCCGTTTGAATCAGAATATTTTTTAAAAGCATGATTTATTTGAAAAAGAGTAAATAGAATTAAATGTTTATCACAAACCTCAATTTTCAAATAGCTCTCAGAAGCTCTCTATTTGTTATTAATAAAATACCTGAATATATTACTGTTTTTTAGGTAACCTGACTTCCTATGTCACGTATAATAAAAAACTTGACTCCTTAATACACCCCTTAAAAATACATTTTTTGTCTTAATTGTAATATTATTATCAATCGAACCACTATATCAAATTATATACACCCTTCAGTAAATAATTCGCTATCTGAAAACTAGTGTTTTCATAAAATTTGTAAATCCGGTCCTGTTGGGCCGATTTTATTAAAATTTTTGGAAACACTTTTTAATTACTACCAGAGGATTAAATTTCAATTTTTAAATGATTCGGAGAATTTTTTCGGTATTTTGGGGCCCAAAAACATTTTTCAACCCCTAAAAACTACTCTTAAAATAGCCCGATTAGGCCCATTTTAAATAGGCTTCGTGCGGTGATGGTTTCCAACATGTGGGCCAAATTTCGTTAAAATCACTTACCTCCTTTGAAAGTTATTGCCCGCACACACACACATATATATATATATATATATATATATATATATATATAATATATATATATATATATATATATATATATATATATACATATATAATAAACATTTTTTAAAATGGCGCCAAAGTGTTTCGAAGGTTATGAAACGTCGAGAAATTTTGGTCCGACCCCTAGGTCCCGCCATCCGACCGATGCCAGTAGTGTATGTTGCCATATGGCAAATACACTAATAATGATGATACAAGGGCCCGAAAAAATCTCACTTCGCCAGGCCTACAAAAGACCTACTCACTTTAATTATGCTCGAATAAATAATTGATTTATTTATAAATGTCACTGTTCTTATTTTAGATATTGTAGTTTTATGTCATACACAGGGCAGAAAGTGCGACCTGTGAAAAAATAAAATATTAACGAAATATGGTTGAATCGAAATCTTGATTTTGTTTTGACTATTCTTTGAAAGCAACGAGAGCTGAGGGAAGGTTTGCACCCTTTTAAAACGTGTCGAGTATCATTTTAAATATGTAATAAAGCTTTAAACTTTGAACAAGGGTCTGTCAAAGAGAGATTCGGACGTTTGACTTATCTCCCCTGAAACACTTTTACTAAACACCGAATAAGGAAGCAGACAACTTGCGTAGAGAACTTCACTGATCCATGGCAAAATGATAAAATGTGAACACAAGAAACTTTTCCATGTAAAACAACACATATATGCTCACTTGTTTTATACCCAAAGCCTTTGAACTTTACAACCCTTACCGTCTCCCCCATTTTCTTTACACATATTCTCTGGTTGTACAGAATTTGTTAAAAACTATAGTTGAAAAACTTTTTTTAATATTTCTAACTTTTCAAATATTTTTATTAACATTTATATAAATAAATATACCAAAAATTGTTATTGTCCTCGCTCTATTATTTATGACACAAGATTGCCGCATAAAAAATACTCTATAACATACAATATAAAGTCTATATACAGTGTGTTTGATATGAATATTTATAATTCATTAGGCACTGATATACAGGCTGAGTTTTAAGTTGATGCTTTTTTTTACAGCGTGTAAAAATCAAATAGACAAGCAAATATTCCAAATAGTTTTTTTATCAAAACTCAAAAATAAGAAAGAAACAGCCTTTCGAAGTTTATATAAATTTTATTAAATTTTCTTTAATTTTGAGGTCGGTCCTGGGGTTATATTATGTTACTATGGAAATAAGTTGTTATTATCAATTATTCACAGAAATTGTTCTCTCAAAAACAGAACAATACACATGTCAGTTTCAAATAAGCACCAACATACTTGATAATAACAACTTATTTCCATAGTAACATAATATAACCCCAGGACCGACCTCAAAATTAAAGAAAATTTAATAAAATTTATTTAAACTTCGAAAGGCTGTTTCTCTCTTATTTTTGAGTTTTGATAAAAAAACTATTTGAAATATTTGCTCGTCTATTTGATTTTTACACGCTGTAAAAAAAAGCATCAACTTAAAACTCACCCTGTATTTATTATACGCGCACTCAGAATTTAACTTAATAAATAAGGTTATCGTTTTACTGCAAAAAAAAGAATGAAAGGAATTATTACACAATTTTCAGTGTTTGCTATTATGTTACGTAAAATATACATAAGTATCATTTTGTAATACAATGTTTGCAGCGTTTACATTAGTGCATTGTTTGACGTATTAAAGTCGCTATACATTCATCAGAGGAGAATTGTTGTCTTAAGAAGAAACTTCTGCTTTCGAGTGACAGACTAAGGTTTGTAGACGTCTCTGGGCAACCAAGTCGACCGAGGCTCTTTACATTTTTGTTATTAGTCTTCTGTGAAAATTTCTGGGCAGTTGATTGCCCTAAATTCGATACCGATGTTTCTATCACTTTTCAGTAAATAGGTACACCAAAACAAAAATTGATAGACTTAATTTTCCAGAGTACCTATATATTAAAAACCCGGGTCGCAGTGCCAAAACCCTGCCGACAATATAGTGTATTTGCTTATACAGGCAGTGTGGCTTTATTTTGCGAGCTTAAGTTGGTTTTTGGGCAAAATAAAAAATTTTACTCCTTAATACACCCCTTAAAATAACATTTTTTTTCTTAATTGCAATATTATTATAAATCGAACCTCTATACCAAATTATATACTACTTTCAGTAAATAATTCACTATTTGTAAACTAGTGTTTTCATAAAATTTGTAAGTCCGGTCCTGTCGGGCCGATTTTATTAAAATTTTAGGGTCACTTTTTAATTACTACTAAAGGGTTAAATGTCAATTTTGAAACGATTCTGAGAATTTTTTCGATATTTTGGGGCCCAAAAACATTTTTCAACCCCTAAAAACTACCCTTAAAATGACCCGATTACGCCCATTTTAAATAGGCTTCTTGCGGTGATGGATTTCAACACGTGGACCAAATTTCATTAAAATCAATTAACTCTTTCGAAAGTTATTGCCCGCACATATATATATATATATATATATACGTATATAAATATATAAGTATATATATATATATAAACATTTTCAAAAATGGTGCCAAAGTGTTTAGGAGGTTATGAAACGTCGAGAAATTTTAGTCCGACCCCTAGGCCCCGCCATCCGACCAACGCCAATAGTGTATGTTGCCTTATGGCAAATACACTAATTATACAAGTGCATTTATTAAGTGAGTTTTAACAATTGGGTATGCCTTAAAAAGCAGACAAAAATGTAACATTAATTTTAATAACAATGCAGTTTAATTTCCTGGAAATAAGAATACATCGTTGGTTAAAAAGGCCGTTCGAATGAAATGTGTTTAATTACAAGTATTTATAACTCTCAAGTTGATAATTAAATGCAACGTACATTTAAATACACTGCATCTACGGTTTTTAATAAGGATTCTCTGTTACGTCGAGAAATACTTTATTGCTTTTCATCTATATTGTTACATCAAAACTCAAGAGCTAGAGTTTGTTGGTTTATCTATGTTAATCTCAAAAATTATCTTCCACTGTTTAAAAGTTTACTTCTTTTCGAGCGTCACACGTTGTTATCGTACGATAAAAGAGGTATGAGCAGAAACCAAAAATATAGATCTTGCACGCAATCTTTGAGCTTAAGGCTGTCGGAACGCTCTGAATTTTGTTTGTACTGAGACCCAGCGGAAAGGGGGAGGTAGGCAAAAGGCATATTGTGGGTGTGACCTTCTTTAGCTCTATCTCGCTCAAATCATCCGCACGTTTCAATTTTTGGCTGGTGTCAACTACGAGGCTAAAAAATGTTGTTGCAAGGGTGCCGCTGTCAATGGATTACTCTAAGTTTGGGAAATATTTTGAAGATTTAAAAAACTTTTCCGAAAAAGGAAGAGTCACTTTAGGTTTGTGATGGAACAGTTTTGTGAAATAAGTACGAATAAGGTCGTAGTATGACATTGAAAACGTGTGTTTTTTTGGCACAATTAATGCCAACTTTTTCCTAGTAAATCGTACATAAATAACAAAAGTAGTCCATTAGAGACCTAGATTTGTCCTTTATCTTCCTTATTGAGAAAGAATTTTTGCAGAATGTTGACGAATAAGTCTACAATCAGTTGACAGCCGAAGCTCTATTTTTGTCTTAAATTCAGAGCGTTCCGACAGCCTTAATGGTCTATGCTAAACTATAGATATACGAGTATAGAGAGATTTGTTGAGCTTATTATTTCTTTGTAAAACTAAAATCTGCTTGACAGAAATAGATCGGAAAGCTAGTAACTTATAAAGTTTCACAATAAAAATTGTATAATATTTTACTCTCAATAATTGGGTTCTGGAATTATTTTTTTTTTTACATAAATGGAAAGATCACATACAAGTTTTATAGCGAAACTACTTTTATTATTTTGTTTAATTTCATAATGAAAAAGTTATATTTGTTTTAAAAATAATGTTTAAGCTAAGATCCGATAACGCGCCAAACACCTCTGTGACGTCAAAATGTTTTTATGGTCCTGGTTGCCATGGTTACTTTGATAGTATGTATTATAAAGCCATACACAAATACACAACTTTTATCATTTTGACGTCACAAACATTCCTGGTACGTTTTGTAATCACGTAATACCTTATGAAGTTTTATACATTTTAATTAATTTGTTATCAATTACCTATGGCTTAAATTTTTTTTTCTTTTCGTTCTTCAATATTATTTACGATATACTATTTAAAAAATAAAAAAAAAATAGTTTTTTTTTAATTCAAATACTCAATTCGGAATCCACATAAAGATCTTTAGGAAGCGTCAACAGGAATGATCCGAAAAGCAGTGAGCTCTCAAAAGATATTATGTAAATATACAGATTGTATTACGATGACAGCTGGTTTTAACCTCGAATTTGTTTGATAGCTGGCCAAGGTGGATGTGGAATATAGCTAGGGTTGCCAGGCGTCCGGATAAAGCAGGACTTAGTTAGGCTTTTTGATTGCGTGTCCGGCCAACATTAAACGGTGTCTGTTTTTTTAGGTTTTTTACATTTCGCAAACAAGCGAGGTCGGTCGCAGGCGAGTCGACTATCGGTCACTCCCGCAATCCGCCCGATTTATTTTTCTTTAGAATTTAACAAGATTTATGGTAATAATCAAAAAAGCTTGATTCTACATAATTTTTTTGTCGTACCTATTAATACTGAGAAAAAAAATCTCAATAATGTAGGGTGTCCGGCTTTTGTACCCAAATGTCCGGCCAAACTGGCTGGTCTGTTCGGCTTTGGCGTCCTGGCAGCCCTAAATATAGCTGATAGTGAAGAATTACCCTATTTGAAATTTGCGGGGAGATCACTGCAAGTGTGCTAAACATCCAAAGCATCTGTCGGCAATACAGAACTCTTCTGATGCGTCTCGGATTTATTGAACTGTTTTAACCTGGTTTCAGTAATTTCAAGCCCTTTGCAGTTCTAGAAGACTAGAACTGCTAAAAACCAATTTCAAATAGTCCGAAGAATACGGGAATTTAATCAACAAATACGCAGTTGTGGTCATAACTTTCCAACAAACGCACCTAAATATATAGATAATATACCGTGCTCCAGTGTACGTTGGCCTTTAACCCTAAACGACACTGAGTTTATCATAAACTTTTATCGCTGATATAATATCTATAGGCATGTTAAAGTACTATACACTTGCTGTGTACATTGTACAACAAAACATTTTTTGGTTTTGTCCCGTTTATTTAATTAAACATTTTCATTTATGTCACGCTTCTGAAATGATAGTTAAGGAAGGATAAAAACGGTGCCCAGCCGCAGTTTGAATAACATTCAGGCAAGTGTTGTACTCTGCCACAATGTGCCAACTCAGTGGCGTGCTATGGAAACGTCTACAAGTTCTGAGTAATTGATCATCGCGACGGCACGAGTTTTTTCTAAAAGTCAAATTGGAAGAACGGTGCATATTTCTAGTTATTTTAAACCATTAACATCAAAGATTGAATAAGATTATTAACGCAGAAATTAGCGATTTTCTAAACGTGACTATGCATTTTACCCAATCAATTTCCTATAGCGCGGAAAAAACTCTTATTAAGGTGATTGATTCTTCAGGTCGAAAAATATGCTCTTGGGAAATTTCGAACTCTGGTATCAAAATTCATCTTATTACTATTTTATTAATTCCGATTAAGCATTAAACTTCACAAAATTTAGCTTGCTGCTTAAAATTTACAAAAAAACATTTATTTTTGCCCTAAACATGAAATCAAAAAACGTGATATTCGTCAATAGTCCTTTACAGCACGTTACGAGATTTCGAATGAGGGGAAGGTAATTTAACATTTTGTTGTCTTTTCATTACAAACTGGTTATGCTAATTTTCTCGTTTCTATTTGAATTTAAGCCGTTTATTTGGATCAATAAGCTGTACAAACTTGGCTAAAAGTCATATCGGAAGACTGGTACATAGTTCTAGTTTATTTGGAAGCATTAACATCAAAGATTGAATGAGATCTCTCATGGAAATTAGAGATTTTCGAAACGCAACACACGCGCACATCAAACCGCGCGTAAGATAGAACTATGTGGGTGAAAAAGGGGGCTTATTGAAGAGTTGATAAACAATGAAAGTATTGACCTTTGTCATAAACATTAACGTTTGGAAGAAGCGTTGTTCCAAATATTTCAAAAGGTTTAAACTTCTGTTAATAAGTACTATTTGAGATACATTACAAAAATCGTCACCTTTAAACAAGTATTTGATTTGAAATTGATGCCTGCCGACTATGTCTTTTACACAAAGCGTTTTGCTAATACTACATTTATTGAAGGTTTTTTTTTCTTTTTTTGGTAGAAATTCAACTATGGCGCCTCTGATCAAATGGCACCGTTTAGACTGTATACCGATACAGTTATAGCTTTCAAGCAAATAACTTACAGCACATTTGTTTTAGAAACACAAGAATTTTGTTGTATGATTTTTTTCCATTCTAAAAATTTATTTATTACATTGTAATATACTAAATAGTCAAGAATATTAGTGTTTCTAGTAAGGAACTACGCACTTCTGTTCAGAGTAGGATAAAAAAATATTTTTTTTTTTTGATAAATGACAAATTTTATGATATTATTTATTATCATTAGGTACGTCGACGATAAAGGAGTTAGCTAATTTTTTAAAAACAAGTAAAAACCACGCATTTTTTCTAGATCCAAAATGGACTATGAAAGTTTGATGGTATCTGTCCACTTTTATGTTAATTTGTAGGAATATAATGTATATTCATTACAAACAATAAAAACCCGGGTCGCAGTGCCAAAACCCTGCCGACAATAGAGTGTATTTGCTGATACAGGCAGTGTGGCTTTATTATGCGAACTTAAGTTGATTTTTGGGTAAAAAAAAAATTTTACTCCTTAATACAGCCCTTAAAATAACATTTTTTTTCTTAATTGCAATATTATTATCAATCGAACCTCTATACCAAATTATATGCAACTTTCAGTAAATAATTCACTATCTGCAAACTAGTGTTTTCAAAAATTTGTAAGTCCGGTCCTGTCGGGCCGATTTTATTAAAATTTTAAGGACACTTTTTAATTACTACCGGAGGGTTAAATTTCAATTTTGAAACGATTCGGTGAATTTTTTCGGTATTTTGGGCCCCAAAAACATTTTTCAACCCCTAAAAACTACCCTTAAAATGGCCCGATTGGGCCCATTTTAAATAGGCTTCGTGCGGTGATGGATTCTAACATGTGTGCCAAATTTCGTTAAAATAAATTAACTTCTTCGAAAGTTATAGCCCGCACACATATATACCTATATATATATATATATATATATATATATATATATATATATACCTATATATATATATATATATAAATATATATATATATATAAATATATATATATATATATATATAAATATATATATATATATAAATATATATATATATATATATATATATATATATATACATATATATATATAAACATTTTTAAAAATGGTGGCAAAGTGTTTAGGAGGTTATGAAACGTCGAGAAATTTTGGTCCAACCCCTAGGTCCCGCCATCCGACCGACGCCAATAGTGTATGTTGCCATATGGCAAATACACTAATAAATTACGAATCGTCGACTTCTTGTTCTGAAGAACAATAGTTGTTTATTTTGCATACGAAAAAAACAAATCACTAGCAAATTTGCAAATAACTGTATTTCGATTATTCTTACTGAGAAAACAGGTCTACAGAAAAAAAAGTATGAGAATTGGACAAATAATTTACAAAATTGTAAGTAAATATACTTCGATCACCCAATATTAAGAAATCAACCCTGAGAAAGAAAATACTCGGAGTATGAATTGTTTTTGTCTCCATTTCCTTCACGAAAATAACAAATTATTTAAAAATCAGTACCAAACATTTTACGAATTAATATTTGCGGGTGTATTTTTTTGTAAATATTCTAGCAAATAATCATTTAACCAGAGTGGTTTCCGATGACTTCTTGTCACCGTTGTTATTGTTATTTTTTTGTTAGTGAACAAGTTGTTTGGTTATATATAACTACTATATCCATGTACACAACATTGATTAAAATTCATGGTGGGGAATTTATTCAAACAGCAATTAACCAAGACCGTACACTAATTGCCTTAAAAGGGGATGGCCGTTGAGATATGCCCCATTCCTGCTCGTGTTTGTACGCCATCTATGTGTTGTGTATGTGTGTGTGTTTGTTTGTTTGTATGCGTAATGTACGTGCATGTAATCTATACAAGTCAAAATAACTGTTGTCCTGGACTAACAAGGTAAAGGCTACAGCAGTCGGGTCGGGAATTTGAATTAAATTTTTTTAGCCAGTTTCTACAAGAAAATATATATACTATACAGTATAGAAAATAAAAAGATGAAACCAATAAATTCAGTATTCAGTTATTAAATAAGGTATGTTCAATTCAGCAATCTAATCAATGTAAACTACATTCAGTCTCAATAAAATGTTACTGCGTTCGCTTAAGCCGGGTCCAGACGTGTGTAACGCGTAATGTAATCTATCGTGTAATATAACACGAATTCTGCTTGTGGACGGCACTACGAGCATTACATGTAACGTTCGCGCCGGCGCTCGCCGTGATCCATCGGCTGTCGGTTTTTAGCGCGAACACAAAGGCGCTCGCAGTACTCGTTTGGACGGCGTTCGTGACGATTGTGTCGTGTGTACGTTCATGATTCGAACAATCGCTTGAACTTATCAGTTTGTATCAAGAAAAACGTGTTATTTGGGATCCAAAAAATCCAGATTACCTTAAAAAAAATCTCAAATCTTCAGTTAATAAATATATATAAATAAAAGCAGCACCAGCTATCATGACTTTCCTATTCGGCATGTTCGTAGCAACTGAGTGGAAACAGCTCTTGACAAAGATTCGCTTTCACGATTCGCGGTGAGTTCGTGTGCTGTCCACACTGTTGACGCTAAATTACACGTAATCTTACATTACACGATACACACGTCTGGATCCAGCTTTACAGTCTTTACAATATTAATGTACGCAGCTTAAATAATATAAATCATTACACAATTCATTAAACAATATTCAAGTTTAAATACGAGGGGTCGAACATTCGCTTACAATAAACACTAATTTTTATTCTTTTTTATAGAATTGTGTCAAAAAATGTTTGGTCTGCGATCATATATTTTTCGAGAAATAACATTCAAAGTATCGACAAACTCTTAGCTTACTTTAAAAACTGGCGTCGTAACTTATAGAGGAAGAGCCCCAGCAACATATTTTGAGCAGTCATTTCAAAACTAGCAAAAATTTAGGTGTTGAAACCTATATGTTGCAGGGGACTACCAGAATCGACATTTATTGTCCAGTAGGTATACGAGATTCAATATCTAAATGTTCACGAGTTTTGAAATGACTACCCGAAATCTGTTGTTGGCTCTTGGCTCATTAGGTAGTGCAGTGTAATAACTCAAGAGCAGGATTCTATTATCAGATGACACAACTTCCGTGAAAAGAAATTGAAACGTCAGAGACCACAAAAATCAATTTTTTCTTTATAGTTTCCATAACAAAAAGGCTTAAGGTAGTTGTCGTGGTTAAGACACACCGACAGAAAATTCTTAATTTTTGTATACTTATTAAGGACATGATAATACAATTACCCTGAAAATTTGAAGTCGATCGATCGTATATAATCCGAGATAAATTCAATTAAAAGTTGAATAATTAACATTGATTGTATACGACCTCTGTAGTTCTGAACCAGTTTCTTATTTATAAAAAAAGAACTAATTGTCAGAAACTTTCCAAAAACTGAGTTATGAGTTTAAAAAAAAAATAAGAAAAAAATTTTGACCGTCTAATTATTTATAAATAACCGTTTAAAGTTCAAAAATTTATAGAAAAGTATACATGCATATGAATACTGGTATGGATTACGTTTCCACGGATACAGTCTTTCATACAAATTATGGATCACTTAGCTACAAGTGGCGAGTATAAGCTATAACTTTTTGACAATATTGTACCACGAAAACTACCTTAACTGATTAGAAAAACGATTTAGTGAGTTAGGTGTTAGCCTAACACAGACAATATGTAAATTTTTGGTAGTTGTGCAATAATTTTTATGACGATTATATAGATAACATATTTACATGTAGTATATATTATATACGGTGAGTGGATAAGATAAACTGCAGACGGGGGACTAATACAGTGTTGGACCGGATTTTGAGTATGACACTACTTATTAACGGATTATAGAAAAGGCTACAACATTAATAAAATTTACTGGCTTGTATGTTTTTATGCTGATACAGTGTACACAAAATACAAATCATTATACTTGTTGTTGATTAAGAGATGCCAAATATTTATGGGAATTTTTGTTAAACAGCTTAAGTAAATTATCCAATAAAGACTCAGAAAATCGAAACGAAATTAATATTATGTTATATTCACGTCCAGGATATAAACTTAATTAGATTTCTGATAAATTTAACTGCAGTAATAATGGAATACAATTTAAAAAATTACCCACCTCCTTTAAGACCTGCATTATACATTTTATCGCCAAATTAAAAGAAAAAATTGATGTAAAAAATATGCGAATTTAATTTAAATTTTTGTTTCTTTCCTTGCTTTTTGTTTTTATATGTATGAGAAATTATATATTATTTGGTATTATAGAATAATTATATTTATCTCAATAAATTTTAGTTATAAAAAATTAACGAAAAGTAGAATATATTGTGATTTTATTTTACGAAAAATAAATTACAAACTTGTCATTATAAAAATGACATACTAATTTTATTATAATTTGCACAGTTCACTTTTAATCCAGACACTGAATTTTTTCATACAATGCACAATATGCGCTTCCTTCCACACACACCAGTTTCATCAAGCCTGTCGCGTGAAGGCTATGAAACGTCAAGAATTTTGGTAAGACACCTAGGTCTTGTCATTCGACCAACGCCAATAGTGTATATGCCATACACTATTGGCTTCGGTCGAATAGCAAATACACTAACAATGATACAAAAACCCATTAAAATGCTACGAAGACTATTTTATTTATAAATGTAAACTCCTAAATTCAAGTCTGGTGACAATAACTTATAATGTCTCTAGGTGGTACCGATAGTAGAAAACAACCTTATCGACATCAATTTATTACAATTATCATTTGTTTTCTTTATATTATTCTAGATCGATATGAAATTGCATGTTCGGATACATCAACTATTCTAACTACATTGAATGCAACCGCCTTGCAACCAGCAGGTTATTAATTGTCACAATTTACATTGTTATGTCCACGTGATCATAGAATAGAAGCAACCCTGTTGTTTTTTGTTGTATTGATTCTTTGTAGCTTCCTACCGACATAAACATATTGTAAAAACGTTTGCTGTTATTATGTATTTGATGCACTCGTGATACAGTTTTGTCAGCCTATCATATTTTTGTTCCACTTTTCAACCAATTTTTTTTCAAATCAAATTTTGGTAAGCTGTTTGACATGTTAATACGAAGAGTCCTATTTTTTGGGGGAAAATCGGCGCATACGCAGAAAAAATATGCAGTAGAACGTTGTTTTGCCTGTTATAATATCGATTTATTATTGTGTTTATTTTTCCAAGACAGTTTTACAAAGAAATTATTTTCTAAGTTTTATGTTTTCGGATTGATCTTGAAAATTAAAAAAAACCAGCTGGTCAAGCGTTTTTTGGTAAATTTTCACATGTGAACCATATTATATAAACGAATAATAATAATGCGTGTAACGTCCGTTTCTCGACTTTATGTCATAACAGACGCCATTCGCACCATTACTATTTTCCATCTACCACACTTTCCGTTATTTTCTACATTTTTTACAACTTCAACTTATGTAATAGCAATGAGCAAGGAATTATAGGAAATTAGGTTAAGGTAGGTAATTTTTGAACTAGGAGTTTGATAGGTAATCGGCCATGGCCTCAAATAAGAAACCATCTCGATATTTATCTGGAATTAATTGAGGGAAACCATGGAAAACCTCAATCAAGATGGCCGGTACAGGAATTACTGTTTCTTGGCGAGAGGCAGTAGGAAAAAGTCCCAGCCACATCTGCCCCCGCCGGGAATCGAACCCGTACCTCCCGAATGCGAGTCTAGTGCTGTCACCACTACTCTACCCAGCTCGGTATTATATAAACGAATAGTAAATGTCATAATATTTGTTGTTAGTCGTTACCCACGTCACCACACGTGTTAACAGAAATTCTGTTTTGTTTAATGTCGACATTTTTATAGTTGGAATGGTCCTGTCGCCTAATTGACTGACATTGTTTTATTGCATTATCAAAGAGTCCATACCGAGCCTAGAAAACACGTAAGATTATTATTTTGTCAAAAAATATAATTTAGTCATCAATAAATATACTATATAACTGAATCCCATCAGTTCTGTTAGAGTGGTGTTGTACTACACCATCTGGTACAGCAAAATCAAGCAGTTAATTCTGCGGTGAAACTAGCCTCGTGTGTAACATAATTAACGTAACATTTTTATTTGCTTGTTCTAAAACTGTCTCAACTTGAAAAATATGCATGACTATTGTAGTAGATAATTGCTTTGAATGGAGCATAGCTTGTTTGTATTTCGTGATATTAAGTGCCCGTAAATTGTAATCATGTATAATTGTCATTGTTCATAATATCTAAAACAAGTTTGTAAGTAAGTTGCTCGAGTTTATTTACACAACTTGTCACGTGATCACAAGAATTTAATTGCTTCAGATCTTTTTGATATGAACTGTTAAAATTCAGCTAGTTTATAAGTAATTTCGTACATTTTATCATTGAACTCTAATACGGATTGTGAATGGTGACTCCTTTTAAAGTTTCATTCTCATTTGACGCTGAGTCTGTAATCAAAATTTGAGGTGGTTCAGATTCGCTCGGCTGTTAGCACTTTGATGTTTGCCAGTCGAATTTTAAAGCCTTAAACGCAACTGTGGTAAGTCCGCTCTAACCCTAACACCAAATTTTACAGCTGACACAATAGTGTGAACTGGGAGCCATGTTCACCAAGAACAGTGCGGGTGCTTGCACAAATTAGGTGTTACAATTCAAGAGATTGAGAATTTTTTGAAAAATAAATTGGCTCAGTTTAGTTTAACATGACTTATGAAAACAATAACGCTGAATCGATTTCAGCCATCCGCAACCTTGTAGCTCGTTTTGTTTTGGAGATATACTCGTTTTAAACTATTGAATTTTTCAAGCATTTAAAACCGCCATAATTTGTAAACTATACGGATTTACGCCATGACCTAATTGATTGAGCGGACTTTTTTCAATCACGCACTATAGTGTTAAGCATATTAGATATTTTTATAGTTTTCCAAATATCGCAAATCTTTTCATGCGTTTGGCAACTTTTTATGACATTCAACGCTTTTTGGTACATTTGATATTATTCAAACTTATAGAAAAAGTCAAGCTTAATCGTTTGAAACTATCCGCAATCCTGTATGTCTCTTAGTTTTAAATATATGAGTGAGTATATAGGTATATATTTTTTTGAAAAAATTCAAAAAACACCATAACTTCCAAACTAAGAAGCAAACAGAGGTGGAAGTTGGCGGAATTGATTCAGCGCGATGTTTCCATAAGCATACGCTTATTTGGCAGTCACATGCAAGCAAGAGCTAATAGATTTTTAATTTAAAATATATAATTTTTTTGTATTATTATGAATGTAAAAAGTGTCAATCAAAGCGACTGAAAGTTTGAAGGTTATTTTCCACATTAAACCGTAATTGATTAATAGAACAAAGTCTTGAAAGCTTTGTAGAACTACTGGGTAGACGAAATGATAGATCTCTTTGATGACAATACTGTGAAGGTAACGTCTTATAGACAAGTCTTAACTAATTAAATAAGTTGCTCATATATCTCAAAGCATCACCTATTATAGATAATCTTCGTGTCAAACCAAAATGCTATTACTGCTGTAATTTAATTATTTCTAGGTGTAAGTAATTATGAATTTTAATTGCTTTACGTTATGTTCGATCATGAATTCGAGCAAAAATTAACCTTTATATAAAGTCTAGTTCTCATTTTATAATAAAATTTCGAACGCGAACGTTTACTTTAATTTTTATACCAATAAGTGACAGTTTTTAAACAAGTGTCCCGTTTTAATACAACTAAAATTTATATGTTGATTGCGATCAAGCGCGTGAATAGATAGATTGTAGATTATAGACGCTCAACAGCTGAATTTGTTTTAATAAAATGGTTATTATTTGCATCTAGTTAGAATGTATACTCGGGGTTTCGTAATATCTGTAAAAAACTAAAAGAGATAATTTCTTGTCGAAAGTTAATGTGGGTCTTTTGTCCTTCATTTAAAAATACATTTTAAAATTCCTCCTACGATCATACTTATTTTTGTTGTTAAATTTGGAAGAAATAAAAATAAATAAATTTTATTGACATGTTAAACATAGAAAACAAGACAATCATTTTGTTTATCCAAGTGTTATTTTCTAAATAAAAATCAAAGTTCGTTCATAGCACAGGTCTTTTTTAAAGCAGCTTGGTGCAAGATTTTTTCTAAATTTAATAAAACACGTAGCTATTGAGGTTACGTACGTCGATCATTCATTATGAGAAGTAATTGATAACCAACGCAAATCTGAGAATTTAGGGATCGAATTCTGGCAATGGCATTTTTTAAAAATGCTGTTGTTATAGATGTGTTAATATGTTCTAGAAAAGGGCTATAAACATTTATTTGATTATAATTTAACATTATTTTTTTTTGTAATTGACAGTATTATTTTTTCCCGCGTCGAAATTAAACTTGTGAAATGTAATATGAAGACATGTCTATAAGCATTTGTCACTGCAAGGAAAAATGTAATAATATGAAGGCGAAATGGTAAAATGAAAACGGTCAAGGCAAATAGTGTTCCACTTTACCCCACACACATAGTATGTCTGTTCTATTCAGCGCACCATATTACACTTAGCAGACATAATTTAGTTGCTGATGTCACTCTATAGTGTTATTTGTATTATATATTATATGCCGCTGGTCACACTACGCAGACATATGTAGCCTTAGGGGAAAGTTGGATCAAAATATCAGGGCTGTACAACATATTAATACCGGCACAGCTATTCTCAAATATTTCTTCATGAATTCTACTATTTTTACGCAGCGGTTTATTTTAAGATGTAATTTTAATTGATATACATATGTGGTTGACTCTAATTAAATGATCAATTAATAATAATAATAATAATAATAATGTGTTTAACGTCCGTTTCTCGACTTTATGTCATAACAGACGCCATTCGCACCATTACTATTTTCCATTTACCACACTTCCCGTTATTTTTCTACATTTTTAAAACTTCAACTTATGTAATAGCAATGGGCGAATGAAGGAATTATAGGAAATTAGGATAAGGTAGGCAATTTTTGAACTAGAAGATTGATAGGTAATGAACCATTTCGATATTTATCTGGAATTAATTGAGGGAAACCATGGAAAACCTCAATCAATATGGCCGGTACAGGAATTACCGTTTCTCGGCGAGAGGCAGTAAGAAAAAGTCCAGCCACATCTGCCCTCGCCGGGATTCGATCCCGGACCTCCCGAATGCGAGTCTAGTGCTGTCACCACTACCCTACCCAGCTCGGTTAAATGATCAATTAGAGCAGCTGTGATCCTTGATGATTGTTAGAGAAAGTTTGGATAAAAATCCGTGACACAGGATGAACTGAGAAGCAATACTGAATTTAAAATAGCATTTTTACTGACGTTTCGGTACAATTCAGAGTACTGATATGATTTGACAGCATTTGTAACTTTGAAGATGGTACGAAATGTACCGAAACGTTAGTAAAATGCAATTTTAAATTCAGTATTGATCCTGTGCCACGGATTTTTATCCAAATTTTATAGGAAATTAGGATAAGGTAGGCAATTTTTGAACTAGGAGTTTGATAGGTAATCAGTATTGATCCTGTGCCACGGATTTTTATCCAAATTTTCTCCAACGATATACAAATGTCTCTTTGTCGCCCCTCTCAAATGTATTTTATCATGCAATGCTCATATCTATCAGTTATAAAAAACCTCCTTACTCAGCTGTCACATTATTTGACGTTATGTGTATTTTTAGTGTATTTGCCATATGGCAACATACACTATTGGCGTTGGTCGGATGGCGGGACCTAGGGGTCGGACCAAAATTTTTCGACGTTTCATAACCTCCTAAACACTTTGGCACCATTTTTAAAAATGTTTATATATATATGTATATATATATATATACATATATATATGTGTACGGGCAATAACTTTCGAAAGAGTTAATTGATTTTAACGAAATTTGGCCCACGTATTGAAATCCGTCCCTCCCAGAAGCTTATTTAAAATGGGCGTAATCGGGTCATTTTAAGGGTAGTTTTTAGGGGTTGAAAAATGTTTTTGGGCCCCAAAATATCGAAAAAATTCTCAGAATCGTTTCAAAATTGACATTTAACCCGTTAGTAGCATTTAAAAAGTGTCCCTAAAATTTTAATATAATCGGCCCGACAGGACCGGACTTGCACATTTTTTGAAAACACTAATTTGTAGATAGTGATTTATTTATTGAAGGGTGTATTTAATTCGGTGTAGACGTTAGATTGATAATAATATTGCAATTAAGAAAAAAAATGTTATTTTAAGGGGTGTATTAAGGAGTCAAATTTTTAATTTTGCCCAAAAACCAACTTAAGTTCGCATAATAAAGCCATACTGCCTGTATAAGCAAATACACTATATTGTCGGCAGGGTTTTGGCACTGCGACCCGGGTTTTTTATCATTGTATTTAAATTTAAATGTTTAGGCACCTTTGATATCGAGGGCTAACACAAATTACATCTCATATGTAGATCCTTGTGCTGTCCATATTCGTTTCCTAAACCGGATGAAGTAAATTGGAATGATTTAAACGTAGATATTTATTTTAGCAACTATTGTAACACACCATAAATAATAGCTTGGTCGACAGTGTTTTATTTATGTTATACGAACAAATAAGGAAATAAATAAACACGCGGGTGTGTGTGTGTGTGTGTGTGTTAACCGCAAATATACATAAGCGAGTAGCTTTACCACTCCTGTAAAATGTTGAGTTTAGTTGATGGCGGTATTCTCATATACCGTACTTGTCAGGGACTGTATGCTGGCGACACGTTTATAATACGCGTCCTGGAAGAACGAATTGCGTTTCCTAAAGTAAGACGAAGAAGGGAAGAAGAGAAATCTCCTACATAAACACCGCATTCTACATCTGAATGAACTTAGTATTGCTGTCCTATACGTCAAAGTTAATGCGGGTTTGTTCAAGAAAGATATCGACAAAGGAACAATTTTTCAATTTCCGGTTAAGGGGGTGGCATACTTAAAATAGTTTGTTAGTGTATTTGCCATATGGCAACATACACTATTGGCGTCGGTCGGATGGCGGGACCTAGGGGTCGGACCAAAATTTCTCGACGTTTCATAACCTCCTAAACACATTTCCACCATTTTTAAAAATGTTTATATATATATATATACGTGCGGGCAATAACTTTCGAAAGAGTTAATTGATTTCAACTAAATTTGGCACACGCGTTGAAATCCATCACCGCAAGAAGTCTATTTAAAATGGACCTAATCGGGCCAGTTTAAGGGTAGTTTTTAGGGGTTGAAAAATGTTTTTGGGCCCCAAAATACCGAAAAAATTCTTCGAATCGTTTCAAAATTGAAATTTAACCCTCTGATAGTAATTAAAATGTGTCCCTAAAATTTTAAAAAAATCGGCCCGACAGGACCGGATTTCAAATTTTATGAGAACGTTATTTTGCAGATTGTGAAATATTTACTGAAAGGTGTATATAATTTGGTATAGAGGTTCGATTGATAATAATATTGCAATTAAGAAAAAAAATGTTATTTTAAGGGGTGTATTAAGTAGTTAATTTTTTTATTTTGCCCAAAAACCAACTTAAGTTCGCATAATAAAGCCACACTGCCTGTATTAGTAAATACACTATATTGTCGGCAGGGTTTTGGCACTGCGACACGGGTTTTTTTTAACGATATTTGCAGTAATACTTATATACCGTGGAAAAAATGTTGGTTAGGAAAATGCCGGTTTTTATTAAGAAATAATTTTTGGACTTAGGCACCAATACTTTTTTGTGCAAGAGTATTTCTTAGATACTTTAGAAGACATAAGCGATGCAAAAAAAAAAACGTACGGAGAAGAAGAACATTTAACTTTAATATAAAAATGATTCGTCGGGAAAAAGGACTTTTTAAGTAAACACTTATTAGTGTATTTGCCATATGGCAACATACACTATTGGCGTCGGTCGGATGGCGGGACCTAGGGGTCGGACCAAAATTTCTCGACGTTTCATAACCTCCTAAACACTTTGGCACCATTTTTAAAAATGTTTATATATATATATGTATATATATATATATATACCTATATATATTTATATATATAGGTATATATGTGTGCGGGCTATAACTTTCGAAGGAGTTAATTCATTTTAACGAAATTTGGCACACATGTTGGGATCCATGACCGCACGAAGCCTATTTAAAATGGGCCTAATCGGATCAATTTAAGGGTGGCTTTTAGGGGTTGAAAAAAGTTTTTGGGTCCCAAAATACCGAAAAATATCTCAGAATCGTTTCAAAATTGAAATTTAACCCTTTAATAGCAATTAAAAAGTGCCTCTAAAATTTTAGTAAAATCGGCCCAACAGGACCGGACTTACACATTTTTTGAAAACACTAATTTGCAGATAGTGACTTATTTATTGAAGGGTGTCTTTAATTCGGTGTAGACGTTAGATTGATAATAATATTACAATTAAGAAAAAAATGTTATCTTAAGGGGTGTATTAAGGGGTTAAATTTTTTATTTTGCCCAAAAACAAACTTAATTTCACATAATAAAAGTCTAAAACCATACGGTCCTATACAAGCAAATACACTATATTGTCGGCAGGGTTTTGGCACTGCGACCCGGGTTTTTTGTGATTTACAGCGACGTTTCGTTCCTTGTTTGGAACTTTTTAATTATTAATTTGAAAATCAACCGTAAAAACATTTTTAAAAAAACGGAATTATTATAAACTTTTTATTAATAATTGTTTAACTCAAATTTATATTTGCATGTGTATTTTAACTTTTATATCTACTTAATCAAAACATTTAATAGTTATTAAAGCTTGAAAAAGTTCCAAACAAGGAACGAAACGTCGCTGTCAATAACAAATAAGTGTTTACTTAAAAAGTCCTTTTTCCCGACAAATCATTTTTATATTAATTACCAAGGACAAAAAAGAAATAAAGTCAAGTTAACTTTAATAAAAACTCTTTTTGAGGATGATATATTTTTACGTGCAATAGAAATTCTATCTTTTTTTGAAGTTCGCAAGATAAAAAATAGCTTATAGGTAGTTTGGGTATCCGTTTATACTTATCAAATTTCATTAAAACCATCCAGCCATTCTCGACTGCTGGTACAAAGAGTTCACGTTGTCTTGTCGAGATATCGAGTACCAAAAATACAAACTAATTTTTATTTTATGCTGTAGAAAAAATGAATATTGGAGAAAAAATGACGAAATAAGTTCTTGGTATTCGTGACTGCATCGATATTTTTAGCCAATAAAAAGTAGATATATATATTCATTATTATATTATGTATAGGTACGTTATTTCGTGTGAAATATTGTATTTTTTATAATAAATGTAAATACCATTCTTTATTTTTGTGACGTTACAATGTATGTATAATAAAATATAATTGAACGAGCTGAACATTTTATAATACCCGTTGCTTACACCACCATATTTAGACCTTTTTCAAGCTTTAACTTTTAATTAGATCATTAAAATACAAACTAAATATACACTAAGTATATAAAAAAGCATAGCTAATTCTTCTTTTATCAATATTTATAATAGGACTTTCAAAAACAATATTAACTAAAATAAAAGAAATAAATCGTAATACCCGTTTCTCACACCATGTCAAAACTACCGTGATTATTACAGTAAATCCTAGACCTCAAAGCTAACTTTTTTCAATTTATTATTTTTAATAATGGAAAATAGCAAAATTCAATAATTTCAGTATTTCATATTACTGCAGCTGGAGGCGAACCTGTGATCTTGTGAACAGTACACAATAGCGATAACACTGCATGCTATCAATATAACCACGGACGCTATTTATCCGTGTTAACAATTTGGACCTACAATTCATTATTGAAGTGAAACAGGGCTTTAAAGAGACTACTTAGATATATGTAATTTATGTTAAACATTTTTTGTTTACTGTATTTAAGAGACAAATATATATATTTCTATTTCTATGATTGTACCGTAGCTAATATTCATTATTGAAAAGAAGTGTGCTTTGCACGTAAAATAAAAAAAAAAACGGGGTCGCAGTGCCAAAACCCTGCCGACAATATAGTGTATTTGCTAATACAGTGTGGCTGTATTATATGAACTTAAATTCGTTTTTGAGCAAAATAAAAAATTTAACTATTTAATTAAAAAAAAAAAAAAAAATTTAACCCTTTAATACACCCCTTAAAAATTTTGTTTTCTCAATTGCAATATTATTGACAATCTGACGAGTGTACCGAATTAAATACACCGTTCAGTAAATAAAGTCACTATCTACAAATTAGTGTTTTCATAAAATTTGTAAATCCGGTTCTGTCCGGCTGATTTTATTAAAATTTTAGGGACACTTTGTAATTACTACCGGAGGGTCAAATTTCAATTTTGAAACCATTCGGAGAATTTTTTCGGTATTTTGGGGCCCAAAAACATTTTTCAACCCCTAAAAACTACCCTTAAAATGGCCCGATTAGGCCCATTTTAAATAAGCATCTTGCGGTGATGGATTTCAATACGTGGGTCAAATTTAGTTGAAATCAATTAACTCTTTCCAAAGTTATTGCCCGCACGTATATATATATATATATATATATATATATATATATATATATATATATATATATAAACATTTTTAAAAATGGTGCCAAACTGTTTAGGACCGACCGACGCCAATAGTGTATGTTTCCATATGGCAAATACACTAAAAAATGTGGAAAATAATGAAACTGAAGGAATATTCGCTACTTTATTAGGTTTATAAAAGTAAATAGAGTAAGTATTCAGGGTATAATGCCATAATATTAGACCTCGTCAAAAATATACTTCAGTACGCTCTAGATACACAATTTTCGTCTGGAGTAAAAATTAACTTTAATATGCGCAGCTTACCAGTTTCAGCTGAACAGACTTAGGTAGTACGTAACGTAAGGTTGGCAGTATCTACCTCCACGACTGCCAACCTTAATGTTGAGGTGAATGTGTGGGTATATAGTGTGTTCCCGAGCTGGCCAATAAACATGGATTAGTGGGCACAAAATGTCTTATATAAACATACCGTCGGGGAAAAAATAAATAACGTATGAGACGCCTTGCTAGCGTGAAAGTTCAACACCTATTGCGCCTATGAACCTGTGTCCGTGGGAACGAAAATCTGTTGACACTTTCATCACCGCGCTGAATTCGAACCGACGACCATTCCCTCACAAATTTGATTTAGGTACTTGAAACTGGTATATTTCGAGTCAGATTTGTCTTAAAATTATGTCATGTTTTGCAATCAAAACAAGAGTTTTGTTAGATACTGTAAATTATATAGACGCTCGGTAGCAGAGATATGCTAGACTGCACTTATAGACGTTACCAATACCAAGGCCAAATGGAGTCGGGGCTTATACGTATTGATTTTTCCAAAGCCTGATCTATTTTCTTGGCCCGATATTCCCGACGGTCCATTGCTTTCGCAACTAGTTTTTTTTTGTAAAACTTAATTCAACTCAACCTTGGAGATGGACTGTGGATAAGCTTTCAAAACGTAATTCATTGCCAAGGTAATATTTTATACTCATTTAGTCTGGTTAACGTAGAGGTGCAAATGCTTCTAATAGAAATAGAAAAGCCTAACCACTATCTACCAAAACTATTTATATAGTTGATTGAAACCCAAAACATCAATTGTTATAATTTCAGTTAGCTTCAAGATGCAACACATATACCCCTTAACTCTTCAAGATAAGCATTCTAGAGGATAAGGATATCGTTGAAAGGAAGTTTGGATGAGGAACAATCAGAAGAAAAAAGCTTTATCGCTGTTTCGCTTGTGGTCAACGTTTCGAAACATCGGTAAAGCTTTTTTCTTTTGCTTGTTCCTCATCCAAACTTCCTTTTAATGATTACATTATTGCAACAAAACAAACACTAATAAAGTGCAGGGATATGTTTTTATAAAACACTATTGTTATTTTATAACAAGTACTTTTTAAGAGTACAGTAAAAGTAGCATTTGAAGAGAACTGTCTTGCATCACTAGTTATAGTTTATGACACAAATTCAAAACGAGTCACAAACGTGTCTCATCAATCACAGTGCAGGATGACAATCCCCAGCGAGTGATTGCATTTACTTTGGTGGACTCAGCTCCTTGGTCATAATATAGATAGCGTGCTACGAACAAAAGGGAGACTCAGATATAGAATGTATTAAAGTAAACTTTGCTTTTAAAATAACTATAAAATATATAGCAAACAAGCAATATATAACAAAGATGATATTAACATAAAAAGTTAGTGCTTTGTACAGTGAAATTTGTTGTAATCGTTAATCATGCAGTCTCGAACGTTCGAATTCATAGTTTACACGTTTCTCACTGGTTTCACTCATCCACTCGAATTTAAAATTAGCTGTTCGCGGGGTTTGGGTACGATATTTTATTTCACATCGCTTTTAACGTAAACGAAATTTCAATTCAACTAGGAATCGATTGCAAGCGCGCGAAACCCTCTCCATGTCAAATCCTTATACGATTTTATTAGTAGTTAAGTGACAATATTTAAAATTTTTATTAGTAAGGTATAGATAGTTTTAAGGGAACGTCTATCTGTGATTAATTATTTTTATATTTTCAATTCATCATAGATAACATTGTCAATGGAAAATATAAATATATATTAATAATATTGACTCTACCAACAGTAATATACTATTAAATAAAACGAAACTACTTGCGTTTACTGTTCAAAATATTTTTTTATTTATAAAACGTTTCTACCAAATTATAATTTATTTTGTATTTTGAAAAATTGAAAAGGACCAAAAATTTGGTAGAAACGTTTTATAAATAAAAAAATATTTTGAACAGTAAACGCAAGTAGTTTCGTTTAATTTAATAAATATATATTGTTGCATTGCTACATAATACGTTATTTTAAACCAATTAAAAACGAGTTTTTATAATTTACTTACACATACCGAGCTGGGTAGAGTAGTGGTGACAGCACTAAACTCGCATTCGGGAGGTACCGGGTTCGAATCCCGGCGAGGGCAGATGTGGCTGGGACTTTTTCCTACTGCCTCTCGCCGAAAAACGGTAATTCCTGTACCGGCAATCTTGATTGAGGTTTTCCATGGTTTCCCTCGATTAATTCCAGATAAATATCGAGATGGTACCTTATTTGAGGCCATGGCCGATTACCTATCAAATTCCTAGTTCAAAAATTACCTACCTTATCCTAATTTCCTATAATTCCTTCATTCGCCCATTGCTATTACATAAGTTGAAGTTGTAAAAAAATGTAGAAAATAACGGGAAGTGGTAGATGAAAAAATAGTAATGGTGCGAATGGCGTCTGTTATGACATAAAGTCGAGAAACGGACGTTAAACGCATTATTATTATTATCATTATTAATTTATTTACAAATGTTATATATTATAATATGTTTGTACTGAGGTTAACAAATATTCCATTCTGTTCTATAAATAGATTCCTTTTGCAAGATGGTTCACTGTTCGTATGAAGGCAGAAGAAAAGGTGTACAGGTGTGTGCGGTTTTTTAACAGGAGCTGAGAGATTATAAAACATTACGTTCACTCAACATGCTTCTAAATATAGACAATATGTTATCATCAATATACCGGGTGCTAATCTCATACCAGAAACTTAATGTTTTCAAATAACAATTTTACTAAATGTCTACGAATTTTTATTTTACTAAAATACGCGATTCAGACGCCATCACGATCCTACGTTTTTCATTTTCCTTTAATTTATAGAACTTCTACAAGAAAAACCGAGACGGGAAACTCCAAGACCAATCTCTCACCTGTAAGCTGGTTGGTCTAAATTGAACTTAGTTTTTCAGTCAATAATATACAGGAGTTCCAAGTATGAATTTCTAAGGTTGTATGTCGATTATTTTTGAAGATAACCCCATTAAAGCCAATATACATTCAGAAAGGTGATTTGGCTTTTAACCAGTCTTGCTTTCCTGAGAAAAAACTTATTTGTGATGGGGGATACAGCAGGAATCAACACTATGCAGATTTTGCGAAATGGAGGATGAAACAGCCAACCATATCGTGCTCGAATATGAGGCTCTAACCCAGAAGCGTAGCGTGCCTTGACGGGGCCCCGTATAAAAATTTGTTTGGGGGCCCTTCCCCCGTTGAAGTAAATGACTTAAACGAGGAAATCCCGCAGCCCGCGATAACCGATGTAGGGTGTTGCCAACTTTTGAACGCACGCTTTACGCGGGAAAAAAAGAAATTGCTTTTTTTGACTTTTGTCATTACTGAAATAAAAAAAAATTGGGAAGTTTTTATTAACTTTTTCTTACGCACGTTGGGGGCCCCTGTGGCCCGGGGGCCCCGTATAATTGATACGGCGGTAGCTACGCCCCTGCTCTAACCTACAGCAGGACAACCATTTTTGCTGACTAGATCCAGTAAAATGAGAAGCACAAAAATATTTTCAGGATATGGCGCATTTAGGCCAAGAGACCACCTCATTCTATTTTAATCTTTTAATTTTAAAGCAATATATTCCTAAACGGGCCGAAGTTCCCTACAAGAGTATATTTAAAAATATAATTGCTACTAGGCGTAAGCATTAAGCGATATTTGGTGGACTAAAACAGAGTATATTCGAATATAATATATTAATTATATACCTATATAAAAACACGCTCTGTTAAAAATAAGTAAAATTATTTTACCACTTAAAAAGTAAAAAGATAATAAGTGAAAATTACATTCTTAAGAGATTCTTTATGAAGTTTATTATATAATTAGGCTAAGTATAACTTCTTTGTGGAAGATGAATGTAAATTTATTATAATATTTAATTAAAAACATTTTTAACGCCGTTTAAACATTTTAGCTGAAGCTTCATATTTATAGCACAATAGTCAGTAATATTAGAGACTTTACGGCGCCATCTTTAGATCATTAGTTGGGATTATATAAGATCAATTACGCTAAAAAAAACTTAAAAAAAATAAATAATAACCTCCTTCAAAAAACATCACTAAAAAGATGCAAATAATGAAATTTTGAGATCGGAGCTAATTTCATTACAAAACCTTTTAATTACATATCTACTTTTATTAAATAGGCGCCGACCTCAAAATTTCATGTGATTTTTTTTGTAATGAAATTAGCTCCGACCTCAAAATTTTTTTATTTTCATCTTTTTAGTGATTTTTTTGAAGGAGGTTAATATTTTTTTTTTAAAGTTTTTTATTTTTTCCTTTTTAGTGGTGGATTTGATTTCGCACATTTTTAAAAATTACTAAACCGATTTAAGTAAAATTTATGTGGGATCACCCTGAAGATGTACCCTATTAAATAAGAGAAGAATCATCATAATCGCTTACAAATGTTGGAGATATGAGGTAGCATACATTAAAAAATATGTTTTTTTGACGTCATTTAAAAACGGATGAACCGATTTTAATAAAAACTATATGGGACCACCTGGGATGTATACCCTTTAAAACAAAAAAAGAATTTTCTAAATCGGTTCAGGCGTCTTTGAGTAATCGGGAACATACATAAAAAATAAAAAAAAATAAAAAAAGATTCCGACGAATTGAGAACTTCCTCCTTTTTTTTGAAGTCGGTTAAAAATATAAAAAGACAAAATACGAAAGATTCAGAAAAAAAGCTTTTATGGACAACTACAAGAACTACTTTAAAATGTCAGTGAAGTAAGTTGAAAAATGGTTGTTGGATGTAAAAATTTTGACGACTAAGAATTCAAAGAAATCATCGCAGTAGATTACAGACGTTCGCAAAAGAAATAATCGATAATTACCAATGATATCTTGATATCGTAATCACAAACTTATGACTCATTTCAATTAAATAATAATATAGCATTATTATTCCAAAGTTTGCATTAATGTCTAAAAATCAATGACGTAGTCGCGTTTACCGGGCATGAAAACTCCCAAATATTATTGTCTTCTAAATTAAATGGCAAACAACAATTTCTGAAAATATTGGTACTGAGTATGAATTTAGAAAAAACTACATCAGGGTTGTATTCCGCAGTAATTTTTAGAACCACATTTTAGATCCCTTTTCGAATTTTTCAGGTTTAGGATTTTTTCCATGATTCTCGGACGATAAATAGCTTTATAGCTCGTTGAAAGGTGCAAAAAAGACCTCTGAAAGTGAAAACATGAGTTTTATATCATAGATTTTAGGCCCCCATGGTTAGTAGTTAGTAAAACAGACGGATTCTATGATTTTGTAAAAAATTATAAAAATGAGACATTATATCGCATCCAAAATTATTAATATAACTCAATAATAAATCACTGATATTTGGATTAATAATACAAAACAATCGTGTTATTTATTTATTATTATATTATATGTTATTTCTTTAGTCTTCGTCAGGCTATATATAATATATATGTATTTTTCAGAGCCTGACGAAGACTAAATAAAGTAGTCGAAACGTAGCAAGATTAACAATAACACGATTGTTTTGTATTATTAATCCAAATACCTGTGATTTATTATTGAATTATATTATAAAAATGATCTAATAAATTAGGCTTACTATGGTTGAATAAACACAAATACACGGTTCGCCAACGTAAGACACTGAAAAAGGTAAAAGGGTTTTTTTTCACTCAACTTTTCATTCCTAATAGCGATATCATGTAATAAATAAAAAAAAAAACGAAGTAGGTAGGCTGTGGATATAATATTGCGTATGTTACATTATAATGATTTAGACTTATCAAAAAGACGGTTTTTCATCGAACCTTTTTACATTTAATAAATTTAATTATTCGTTTAGCGTTCATTTCTCGACATTATATCATAAAAGAAACCACTCGCACCCTTACTATGCTTATTTTACAGCTTTACCGATCTTTTTACATTTAGAAATTTAGAAATAGCAACGCGTGAGCGAAGGAATTATGAATAATTAGGTTAAGACAAACAATTTTGTTGTCGTAGGAGTTTTAGCACGTAATCTTTCAATGTCTTTAATATAAGGAATCGCTTTAATATCGACCTGAAATTATTTACGGGTCCATTGGATACACAGATTAATTAATTGGTTAATTAATGACGTTAGCTGGGAGACCGTTTAATATTTTTATCAACCACGCATTACCAATTAACACTCCACTAAAAAAACGAGGTCATTTCTGTATCTAATAACCTTGAGAAAAACCACAGAAAACATTAACAAATTGTAACTGAAAAAATAACGTTATCGTATATAATACTTCTGGGTGTGTGTAAATTTTCCTTTCTACGTATGTAACATTTTACTAAAATTTGGACTCGATTTGCACAGGTATTTTTGTGGATTAGCAAAAACACGTCCTTTGCACGCCGAAGATTTCAAGGGGGTATTCTTATGTGAACGCATAAATTTTACCTCTTTTTAGGGATTTTTTTTAGACGACAATAACATTCAATCATTTTAATTTTTTTATATGTTTTTGTTTGTATCTTTAACTGTATAAAAAAAATTTTTTTTCTCTTATTTTACATTTTTTTTATATATTTTTTTTAAATTAAATTAGACACTAAAAAAAAGCAGGTCACTGGTTATGGTAATAGCGGCTGTTCATGTTGTCTGAAATAAAAAAATCGAATGGATCATTGTTCAGTAGGGATGTCGCTATCGTCCCTACCAAAATTAATCAATTTCATTAAAAAAAAAAAATGGCGGACTGTAGAAAAAAAGTTTGTGTTTTTTGTTAAAAATCGTTTAAAAAAAATAAGAAAATATTTCCGAAAATCAGCAATTTCGGTACGGACGATAACCATTAATGAGTAGAAGAACATATTTAAATTTCAAAGCAATCGGTTGAATACCTTTTTTTTTAGGACCATGACAGTTTTAGAAAATAATGTTTCCAGATAAATGCGTTTAAAGTTTCAAGAGCCAACAAGTCGCTTATACGGCTCGTCGGCGACTATGAGTTGTAATTTATTTAAAACTGGGAATTTCGGTTTCTATTTTTCACAGCATATTTTCGATAGGTTTTACTATTGAAATATGAAAAAAAAATCGATTTTTCGAAGTGGTCACATGAGAATACCCCCTCAAGAAAAGAAAATATAAATAATTGTACAAAATTAATTTTGACCTAAATTAGTAGGTACCACTCCCTACTTGTGGCGTTGGAATGGTAAAAAACTACAAAATGAAAAGTGACAGTAATTCGTTTGTCATACAGATTGGCACTGAGGATTTTCTAAGCACTTTTATATTATTATGGAGTATGAATGAATAAGAAGTTGTGAGGAATGGTTAAAGATCTCTCCCAAAAGCCCCATCTCATAATTTATTTTCTCATGCCGCTGTCAGACAATGCAGGTTTAAAATTGATCCCACAATTGGGGTTAAGCAGACATGATGTATATTCCTCTCTACTTGGTTGACTTTGTATATACAGACTGTTCTAATTATGTCGTTGGACAGACTGAGGACAAAAATACAGGTGAACTTTCAATTAATATTAACGTACGGTGTGTTCAAGAAATTTTTCAATTAATAGTTAATGAAAAGATATCTACATTAATATTATAAAGAGGAAAGATTTGTATTTTTGTGTCTGTGTATGTTTGTAATGAATAAACTCAACTACTTCGCCGATTTAAAAAATTCTTTCACCATTAGAAAGCTACATTCACCCTGAGTAACATAGGCTATATTTATTGTTAGCAAATATTAGGGATCCTTACTAAAACTTTAGTAACGTAACCCAAGGTGTAAAATAAATTATATAATGATAATTATTTATAAAATATTAAAATTACTGAGTAGGTCTTTTTATTGATAATAAAAGCTTGAACGAATTTAGCATTTTTTTACAATCCTTAGATTAGCCCAGCGGATGACCCTGTGTAGTTTGGTAGAGCTCGGATCAACATAATTTTTTTCGAAATTTTGATTTTTCTTTGATTTCTGAACATTCACAATTAAAAGCAATTGAATATACATGTTGAGAATTTTATGATAATGATTCTCATCTTTTATATCCTATATATTACATTTACACCCGGGCGAAGCTGGACTGGGCCGCTAGTTGTATATATATTAGTAATAGCTAACCAATATAATTTTTGTACATATTATTATTGATTTTAAGACATCATAAATACTACGCCCAGAGACTAATCTAGTTTTTTCGAGGCCTTGGACTTATTTGAGTCCAATAGGGTTCCATTTTTTTTTTTTGTTAAATTAAGAATCTTTAAATTGGGATTTAAAATTTATTATTAATAACATCAAAATCATAGTTGAATTTGGGTGAATTGATTAAATAAATAATATTATAAATTCAGCCAACAAATTGGCAAAAGTCACTCATTAATATTAACTATTGTTTAGCTCATTGTTAATGAAAAAACATTAAAAATTTATAAAAATGATTTGTCGGGAAAAAGGACTTTTTACGTAAACACTTATTTGTTATTTATAGCGACGTTTCGTCAATAAACTAAAATAAATTGAACATCAACCGTAAAAATATTTTTTTAAAAACGGAATTATTACAAACTTTTTAATGAACAATCGTTTAACTCAAATTTATATTTACATGTGTATTTTAACTTTTATATCTACTTGATCAAAACATTTAATTGCTTGAAAAAGTCCCAAGCAAGGGACGAAACGTCGCTGTAAATAACAAATAAGTGTTTACTTAAAAAGTCCTTTTTCCCGACAAATCATTTTTATATTAATTACTAAGGACAAAAAAGAAAAAAGTCAATTAATAATTTATATTACACTTTTTTATTTTTGTGAGACTTTCACACTTGGCGGCCCAGGGCTCAAGCCCTGCTAGTCGTTATATAGATCCGCTCTTGATTACGCCCAGATAAGTCTAGAATTCGGCTGATGGCTTGTCATATTTTAATATTAAATAAATGGACGCACTGTATGTAAAGTAGTAAGACGAAGTTGAAGAACAGGAGTTCGAATACCGAGCAGGTCTGAGTAATACGCTTTAAATTGATGTAGGTTAGTGATTATAATAATATGATTAATGATTTACAATCACTTTGTGATGAGGTTATGTAGTCAATTTATAGGTATCATAAATATTCACAAGCTCTTTACTCTCTTAACAAAGCAAAAGCATATTGGGGTGAACACCGTGAACTAATTTTCTAAGATATTAAACAATAAACTGCAATTATTGTCACCTAATTAAAGAAGGAATTAGGTAACTTGTTAAATGTTTAATGAAGATTTCCTTCAAGGAAATTAAGAAAGGGTTGCACAATAGATTTTCAAAAATTCTTTGTTAGCAACGTTATAGTCATAATACAATTATTAATAATAATAATAATAATAATAATGCGTTTAACGTCCGTTTCTCGACTTTATGTCATAACAGACGCCATTCGCACCATTACTATTTTCCATTTACCACCTCCCGTTATTTTCTACATTTTTTTACAACTTCAACTTATGTAATAGCAATGGGCGAATGAAGTAATTATAGGAAATTAGGATAAGGTAGGTAATTTTTGAACTAGGAATTTGATAGGTAATCGGCCATGGCCTCAAATAAGGTACCATCTCGATATTTATCTGGAATTAATTGAGGGAAACCATGGAAAACCTCAATCAAGATTGCCGGTACAGGAATTACTGTTTCTCGGCGAGAGGCAGTAGGAAAAAGTCCCAGCCACATCTGCCCTCGCCGGGATTCGAACCCGGTACCTCCCGAATGCGAGTTTAGTGCTGTCACCACTACTCTACCCAGCTCGGTATGTGTAAGTAAATTATAAAAACTCGTTTTTAATTGGTTTAAAATAACGTATTATGTAGCAATGCAACAATATATATTTATATTTTCCATTGACAATGTTATCTATGATGAATTGAAAATATAAAAATAATTAATCACAGATAGACGTTCCCTTAAAACTATCTATACCTTACTAATAAAAATTTTAAATATTGTCACTTAACTACTAATAAAATCGTATTTTTGTACATTTTTAAAACTTAAACTTATATAATAGCAATGGGCGAATGAAGGAATTATAGGAAATTAGGATAAGGCAGGTAATTTTTGAACTAGGAGTTTGATAGGTAATCGGCCATGGCCTCAAATAAGGAACCATCTCGATATTTATCTGGAATTAATTGAGGGAAACCATGGAAAACCTCAATCAAGATGGCCGGTACAGGAATTACCGTTTCTCGGCGAGAGGCAGTAGGAAAAAGTCCCAGTCACATCTGCCCCTGCCGGGAATCGAACCCGGACCTCCCGAATGCGAGTCTAGTGCTGTACCACTACTCTACCCAGCTCGGTCATAATACAATTATTATAATTCCATAAATATTCGAGCCGTATATACTTTGGCAATGACAGTCTCTTGTTATAGCGTAATGAGATTTAAGCTTGAAAACCTCTTAAAAAAAAGCTACGACAAAAAAGGAATGAGCAGTGAGCAAAAATAATGACATTGATAGATGAAACTTTATCAATTTATCCTCGTTTCCAACTAGAGTGCAAATAACAG
Organism: Venustoraphidia nigricollis; assembly: GCA_034508555.1. Taxonomy (NCBI): domain Eukaryota; kingdom Metazoa; phylum Arthropoda; class Insecta; order Raphidioptera; family Raphidiidae; genus Venustoraphidia; species Venustoraphidia nigricollis. The sequence goes on from JAVRKA010000013.1 coordinate 1,112,933, forward strand.
TTAGCACATGACATAAATCTTTCTGCTGCAGTAAAAATGAGATTCTGCAATATAAACACTTATAAAAACGCTTTTAGGCTATATTTGATTAGAGTCATTCTCTGAAGTAGTCGGTTAAATACGGCTAGTATATAATTTTTGAAGTCAAACTTCTTATAAGGTGCCAATGTCTCGACGATATAAAGGCTAAAATGCTAAATCAATGAAACGAAGAATCCGTGATACGAAAGAATGTTTGCAATGTAACCTCTCTTTTCGTCTCGCGGTATTATATGTTACAACATGGTTTAAATGCATTCCTCCCCTTCCCCCTGAGTCTAAAAGCCAATAGTGATATTCGGTTCGTGTCTGCTGGGAGGGGATAGCCGAAACCATAGAAGCGCACGAGGTGGAGAAAGTAGGAAATAAACTTGGAAAGTTTTTGACTAGCTTGTATTGTAATTAAATTACAATACAAGCTAGTCAAAAACTTTCCAAGTTTATTTATTTGTAAATCTGCCAAAATTTGTAAATTATACGAAAGGTAAGGCTTGTTATTTCACTGTGAGGATCGTTATTTTAAAACTTCACTGACAGATCTAGTTCAATTGTTGAAAATACGGATTTTCAAATGATATACTTGCAATTTTCTTTTTATAACACAAATAGATGTTTGACATACATTTTCAAATTTATCGCACACGATAGCCAAATTATTCTACAATTAAACTTTTTTTTTGCTTTTTCCGTAAGACTTTACGCTTGAGGATTACACTTCTCAGTCGTCAGAGGGTGACACATAGACACATTCGAACGGCAAACGTTACATATAAGCCCTTAACAATCATTCGACTTCTGACTTCGCATGATGCGTAGTGTACCCCAGCCCTAACTGATTTATATATTATTAATAAATAAGAAAATTCACTTTGATCGTGTGTGCCGCACACGTCAAGCCTTTTTTTTGTTCAGATACTATAATTTCGCTAGAATATCTAGCTTTACGACACATCATGGTAGTATATCATTTATATAGACTAGAATTGAGAAAAGCATAGGTGAAGGTAGCATAGGTATTACGGTATAATAATAGAACCTCTTTGAGTCTGAGTCTACTGGACTGATAATTGTGATTAATAACCAAGCATTAGTCGGTGCTTCTCTATTCTATATTAAAAGGAAACCTTTTCTTTCACCGTGGCAATTGTGGTATACTCTCTTTCCTGTACCATGATGTCATGATCGATAGTGTTAAATGCATTGCAAATTTATAGTTGGCTGGTATCACAAGTGGCGGAATAGTACAGTTTCGCTCACCCTAGATGGCAATCTTACGTAAAAAAATAATATTTTATTTAACTTTTCAACCGACATAATTATTACACGCATATTTCTTTTTTTTCAGCCATGAGGTTTGCAGATTTGAAATATTTCCACGCCATTTTGTTCAGAATGTTTATGGTTTGGTGCATGTAGTTGTTCTAAAAAATCTTTAAGTGACTTGATAAAAAGAGTATGATACCCCGTATTTCCAGTATTTGTAAATCAATTCTGATGATTTCATTTATATTTAATAAGGCATATCCTTAGGGTCCTCCCACGTGATTTTTTAAAATTGGTTAAGTAGTTTTTTAATACAATAATCAAATATTAGTAAGGAGGCGATTAATAACACGCAAACAACGTATTGCAAAGCCACTCTTTCAAAATAAGCCATTAAAAAGTGTAAAACAACACAACTTTGGGGTCGGAGTCAGATTAATGACAGGACAGACGACATAAGAAATTATAGTAATTAAATTGGTGCCGATTTTAAACATAAAATTATTTTACACTTTTAATGGCCTTTTATGAGAGAGGTTATATTTAAGGGCTCGAAAACGTTTAAATTAAAAGACGAAACACTGGTGAATACGTAATGTCATTTTGATACTTTATACTTTTATAACCTAACCTAATTTCAATTATTAATGATGACAATGAATCTTCATAATTTAGTTAGCGTCATAGCTTTTAACAGAAGTTTCTCGAAATATTGTCTTCGAATTTGAAAGCGTAATTTAACAGTGATAACATTTGCAACAAGTTTTTGTTACACTTTGTATATTTTTAGTGCAAACGACAGTTTGAATATTCTTGTTCTTGATATTCGAATCGATTTGAAGTACTTAGTTATATAATAATAAAATGATGATTGCGATAAAATGAGCGATGAGGCAGTCTTGATTTCAATTCGGAATTTATACGAATGCATTTACAGACTCGACCCGATGCGAAACTGTTTTATATTCTTCTTTTCTTATACACCCTTCTGTTATATTTCTTTCTGCAGTGTAATGAATTTGTATGTACTCTTCGTGCAGACGAAACGCTGATGCCGTTTTAACTACATTTTTACGAAAAATGAACAAAAACGAAATCGTTGCCGACAGTATATACGATTGAAAATATCTTTTTGATAGCTGCACATTTTTAATTCGAATCGCATTAAAGTTTGTTTTTCAAACACAAAGAAATTATCTATTTTCTACATTGAAAATATTAGTAGCATTCAATAGAAGTCAGGGGTCTCCAGAAACTACAGAAAATAAATAGTGGTTGATATATAAAAATTATAAATGGAAAATACCTGTTGTATGCTTTTTGCTGATTACTTGTTTAAAAGTGTTTTTTACTAACATTTTATTCTGTTCTTCCTAATCTTTCAAAATTTTTACTATTACAACATTTATTTATTAAAATTAATCGACTATTTAATTCTAAAAATATTCGAATCATATATTATCATCGGGAATACATATGTGTACAAAATATCAAATCGATCGAATATGTGACTTCCGCCATATTGGGTTTACAACGACGTCACATAACCTTCCGTATTCCACTTGTCAAATTCTTTCATTTGATACCCATATCAGGAAGGTTGTGAAGAAAAAGGTAATCCGCCATCTTGGGGCGTCCGTCATGTTTGGTGTAAAATGACGTTACACGCGTTATCGCATTGCATTTGTCAACCTCTTTCTTTTGGTACCCATATCAAGAGGGTTGTGAAGAAAAAGGTAAGCCGCCATCTTGGGGCGTCCGTCATATTTGGTGTACAGTGACGTTACACACGTTATCGCATTCCAGTTGTCAAACTCTTTTATTTGACACCCATATCAAGAAAGTTGTGGAGAAAAAGGTAATCTGCCATCTTGGAGCGTCCGCCATACTTAATTTATGAATTGTCATCGGACTTATACACGTGTGCAAAATTTTAAAGCTCTAGCTTAGTTAGATCTAGTCAAAATTTTGATTTCTAGATTTGACTTAAACTAACTGACATTGACACACATGGCGAGTTAAGGCTGAATTTAAAGCCAAAAATAGAGCTTCAGCTGTCAACTGATTGTAGACTTATTTGTCAACATTCTGGAAAAATTCTTTCTCTATAAGGAAGATAAAGGACTAATCTAGGTCTCTAATGAACTACTTTTGTAATTTATGTACGATTTACTAGAAAAAATTTGGCATTAATTGTGCTAAAAAAACACACGTTTTCAATGTCACACTATGACCTTATTCGTACTTATTTCACAAAACTGTTCCATCACAAACCTAAAGTGACTCTTCCTTTTTCGGAAAAGTTTTTTAAATCTTCAAAATATTTCCAAAAATTAGAGTAATCAATTGACAGCGGCACCCTTGCAAAAATTTTTTTAACCTCGTAGTTAGCACCAGCCAAAAATTGAAACGTGCGGATGATTTGAGCGAGACAGAGCTAAGCACAATATGTCTTTTGCCTACCTCACCCCTTACCTCTGGATTGCAACACAAACTAAATTCAGAGCGTTCCGACAGCCTTAAGTAAAAGCTTGTAAAAATACAAATTTTTAATAGCGTGATCATTTTTTGCAGATTGATCGCCGAGTTTGCTTCGAAGTCGCGTATTATTGGTGGAATAGTTGTCCAAGAATTGTAATTCATAATTTATTTGTGAATACGTTTTTCCATAAGAATATAAGAATAAGAAATGAATGCAAAAATGTAATGTAAACAGTAAACACTAATAAAAAATGTAATATTTCAGTATACAAAATAAATGCGTATGTCCTATAGGTATATATTTACATGTTGGTACCTACGTATGTTGAAGTAAAATATTTGAGATGTTTAAATTTCAATTTAGATGCGTAGCTCTCAGTGTTAGCGCGGCTCTGCAAACCACACGGAAATGTGTCTGCGAAATGAAAGCAATCCTTTTAGGGTGTTCCTGTGTGTTCGAATTATATTTTATTTAGGCGAAATCAATACAAGCACAAGAAGCCTTTTTCCACTTCGGTAACGCAAACGAAAATAACAGTGCGTTCTGTTTTTATCTTAAGCTAGTCACACATTGAAAAAACAAAAAGATAAAAACATAAAATTACTTTGCAGTGTTATCACTCAGACAAGACAAGCAATTTTTGCTCGTTTCTAACTCCGAGACAAGTACAAGATCACGTCGAAATATAAATAGAACCAGTTATAATAATACCAAAATAAAGTTGTTATTATTGCTACTATAATTGCAAAACGATTAGTGAACATGTCAGATGAATTTAAATTTATTATTAAAAATAATAATGAACAAAATATAAGTAGATTAAGCAGGAAAATGAGGCACAAGATAACGATTAATTATTTGCTTTATTTAATGATAAAAAATATGAATAGATATTAGGACCCAGTAAACCTGAAATTTGGCGGATATGAGCCTTGTAAGCATAATTTTCGATATTTCAGAAGAGATTGAGTGGATAAAAAAGTTTCCCACTACACTCATGTCTCCCTAATAACAAACTAAGTGCCAAATGGACTTGCTCTCTCATGAGAATTTTTGTTAGATCTATGATTTTTTTGGTGCTCAAATATTTGGTTTCCATGGGAGATGCCAGTGCAATACCTCGTTGTCGTCTATTGAAAAGACATACTGAATTATTGAGATTTTTCGAAATGTCTTTCCATCGATACGAGAAAAATATCCTCGAGGTGTTACTGTTGGATCGAGGAAAGAACATCAATTAAAAGAATGTCCATAGGGTTCCCAATTTAGGAAAAACAGCATGTAAACAAACGAACGATTTGGAGTTAAAACGTGCTTAGTGACATAAAACGCTCCTGTCATATTGTGACATTCCAGTAACCCAAATATATTTGAATAGTAAATAAAATTAAACGACTGAAATATTTTAATAGTAACCTAAAGCTTTTCTTATGCAATATCCAGCTGTGTTAACGTAGTGTGCCGAATTAAGCAATTCACGTTTCAAAATTTTATAAAATCTTTTGGCTGAGATATTTTTATAAAATTAATTTTAGTTCAAAATTAATAATAAATAAATAAATAAATAATAATGCGTCTAACGTCCGTTTCTCGACTTTATGTCATAACAGACGCCATTCGCACCATTACTATTTTTTCATCTTCCACTTCCCGTTATTTTCTATTTTTTTTACAACTTCAACTTATGTAATAGCAATGGGCGAATGAAGGAATTATAGGAAATTAGGATAAGGTAGGTAATTTTTGAACTAGGAGTTTGATAGGTAATTGGCCATGGCCTCAAATAAGGAACCATCTCGATATTTATCTGGAATTAATTGAGGGAAACCATGGAAAACCTCAATCAAGATAGCCGGTACAGGAATTACCGTTTCTCGGCGAGAGGCAGTAGGAAAAAGTCCCAGCCACATCTGCCCCCGCCGGGATACGAACCCGGTACCTCCCGAATGCAAGTCTAGTGCTGTCACCACTACTCAACCAAGCTCGGTAATTTTAGTTCAAAATTAACTTTAGCCTGGGCTTTGTTCCTGTGACTCTAACGATTAATTGAACAAATTAAAAAATTTCAAATAAATGTCGTCATTTTTCGACACAAAACCATTTCATAAATTGTCTGTCTTGTTGTTGTGTGGTCAGCTCTATATTTTCACTATCTACATACTGTTTCTACACACGTAAATATACATACATATACGTTTTCTTCAAATGAATTTGATATGGGTGAGTGGATAGCCTTTTTATGGAAAGAAATCCCTTAACAAATTTACTCTACGAACGTTGTCAGATGTTTTCCTTTTTAAATTTTTTTTAAACGCGACTATACAAACATAAACATATTAGTCAATGAAAATTTTATGTAAACCCTTTCACGGCGACGTTTCAATAACTGTGACAGGTCTCAGTGTCGCAAAAACTAACTTGTCAGTAAACAAAACACGAATGTTGTCTAGACAGTATGCCAAGTGACGAGGTCATTATTAGCAGAAACAGAGCGAGGTAGAGTAGTGGTGAGAGCACTAGACTCGCATTCGGGAGGCACCGGGTTCGAATCCCGGCGGGGCAGATGTGGCTGCGACCATACTACCATAGTGTTGTTGCTTTGTTGTTATTCATGAAAGAAAATGAAAAAATATGTGTCTCAGGTTAGAGTGAATTCATAAAATCTTACACTTAAGTAAAAGAGCCGCGACTTGCAAGATCAAAACTAGCCGAATATTTTAGATGACGATGTTTTATACATACTCCAGAGCTCCATACTTGCTGGATTTTTTTGTCATTTAATGCATGTTAAGTAGTGGATTAAAATTAAAATTTAAAATACCGCGTGAAAAGTATGTCACACTTAACAATAGAGGAAATAAAAATCTAAAAACCTGGTGTAATGTCTATGATAAGTGGTATTAGTAGAGCCTAACACTTTGAACTGCTGTTAAGTTATTTTTGGAATAATTACAGCAAAGAAATTTTATTTCTACCTGGATAAATATCGCGAGGAACATAACAATCCTTGTCGCTTTCATTGTTCTTCTATGCATATTTGATGTGTTGCACAAGTGATTTGTCGCACGATATAGTAATGAATATAACAGTGCTTCTCGACGACTACAGTGATTAAATTCGCATAACTTCTGAGTAGGTGACCGATTGTGATGAAATTAAAACTAAATATTACGTCAATCATCTGAAATGAGTCAGTAGTTTTTACGTGACGCGTAAAATAAACACATGAAATTACAGTTTTATTATAGTACTAGCGGCCCCGTCCGGCTTCGCCCGGGTGCAAATGGCACTTTTAAATTTTCACCTTCTTCCCGTGGACCCATTGAGTTGAAATTGTGCACAAATATGTAGTTACGAAAACGATGCAATCTTATGGTAACCAAAAAACAAAGAAAAAAATTGTTGGTCCGATCGCTACCAAACTTCACAAGATCACCCGCTGGAATAATCTGAAGATTGCTTGAAAATTTCATCAAAATCGGTTTAGTCGTTTTGGAGCTCATAGGGAACATACATCGGTTTTTATATAATATAGAGATGGTAGAAGGAGATATCCCAATGTAACCGAGAATTTACGAGAAGTCTGTTTCCCTGTTCTTATAAAAATATACAGTTTCTCCCTCTTGAAGAAAGTGGAATTGTTTTTATTATAGGCTTTTAATTACTTTCTATATTGTAATAATACTAAAAAAACTTAATAGATATCATAACCTATATTATATTATAACCTACATTACTATATAATATGTTATTCATATAGCGAATTGAATGAAAAAGCAATAAAAGCATTTTGATTGAAAGAAAGTTATTTGTTTTCGTAATAAAACCTACTCGTATTTTTACAAAGAAAATCATGTTGAGTGGAGTGACAGTTGTATATAAGCTAGATACAGGCTTGGTTTTAATTAATTGAAAATGCATTTCAGTAAAAACAACATTAGAGCACTTAAAAGCATCATTCAGAATAAACTATAAATATGTATGGTCTCTTTGATAGGCCGCAGGAACGTACTCGGGTTTTAAATATTGATAGACTTAATACTTAAACTAGATCTGTTATTATCACAATTTATAACCGAGCGGTGAAGCGTAGTGGTGATAGCACTCCCGCCGGTAGACGACAATTCCTGTACTCGTAATCTTGTTGAGGTTTGCCGTCAATTAATTCCAGATAAATATCGAGCTGGTTCAAGGTCATGACTGATTACCTCCTACGCACTAATAGTTGCCCACCGGCAACCGTATCCTAATTTCTTATATTTCCTTCATTCGCCCATTGCTATTAATCTCCATGTAAAATAATTCCATCGACTGCTTGAAGCATACAGTTTCGATTGTTTGAAGCAAACCGTGTACCACTTGACCATGCACTTGGCAACAGCGTAGGCTTAATATAAACATCTTTTATCTTAATTTCCGCCCACTTTTGATAATTAACCAATACAATTGATGGATTTCGTTGTAATGCGAAGGCGATGCTGCCCCGACATCTTCTATGAATTCTTATGTATAATAATATATGTATCTAAACAAACTGTACCGGAATGGAAGTTTTGATACATTCAACGCTGTTTGTACTATGTTAGAGTATATGCTGCAAGGAATATACTCTTGTCTGTTTATTTTACCAATAATAATACTCGAAAAGAAGTTTTACTATAATGTCATACTGCATCGTAAAATAATAATTCACGCACTAGATACATAACGTACTATTACAATGAGTTCTCTGACCGAGCTGGGTAGACTAGTGGTGACAGCACTAGACTCGCATTCGGGAGGTCCGGGTTCGAATCCCGGCGGGGGCAGATGTGGCTGGGTCTTTTTCCTACTGCCTTTCGCCGAGAAACGGTAATTCGTGTACCGGCCATCTTGATTGAGGTTTTCCATGGTTTCCCTCAATTAATTCCAGATAAATATCGAGATGGTTCCTTATTTGAGGCCATGGCCGATATTACCTATCAAACTCCTAGTTCAAAAATTACCTATCTCATCCTATTTTCCTATAATTCCTTCATTCGTTCATTGCTATTACATAAGTTGAAGTTTTAAAAATGTAGAAAAGTAACGGGAAGTGTGGTAGATGGAAAATAGTAATGGTGCGAATGGCGTCTGTTATGACATAAAGTCGAGAAACGGACGTTAAACGCATTATTATTATTATTACTATTACAATGAGTTCTCTGATGATGCTCCATTTGTATGTGTGTCTAGGCAAGGAGACGAACGTGTTCGTAAAATCGATAAAATGGAGAGATCGGTACTCGACTCCAACTCTGACTCGACATGTATATATATATATATATATATATATGCGCACAGCTCTTTTATAAACATCCCGTCGTTAGTCATAAGTCGTATGTATCGGGTGTATTTGTGACAAGGAGACGGCGAAAACAAATGGACTTGTGACATCCTAGCAGAAGAAAAATTGACTGCAAATAGTTTTTTATGGGACGTCGTATTTTATTTCCACACAGTATGCTATATACATTTTAAGAAGAAAGAATCGCTTGACAGTTTCACTGACTCCGACAGTCTAATGCTGTTTGCTGTGCTCGGTATATATTTATTTCTTCTTTAGTTGCGTAATAAGTTTGAGAAAATGTGTTTATATTGTGTTGAGCAAGTGAAAGTAATTTTTATTTGAGCGAAAAGTTAAGTGTTTGGAAAATAAACTGAACTGTTTACGGTTGAGACTAATTTAATTCCACTTAAATGAAAGCATTTGTCATTTCTTAAGGAAAAAGTAGAGAATTTTCTTCATACTTTTTTCTGTTGAAATTAAGAAAACAGAAGACTCATTTTGAATGGAGTATTATAAAAACTGTTACAAAAAGCGGTATATAACTATATACGACTTCTGTATCATTTTCAAAATAATTTTAATATGAAAAATTTTAGTGAAATTTGCCAAAAAGTCTTCATAAGTGACCGCACGACCAGCATAGCACGAACTTACGATGTCGCACACTACACCACTCACCACTAGAACACTGGCTTGGTCCAGCACGGCTAGACAAAAATTACTGCCGGTCGAAGCTGGTGTAATTATAAATCTAAAATAGAAATTTCTTCTTTGTATTAATTTGAATCAGTTATTGAATTGCAAAATTTAATTTGACGCAATTTTATATTTAATTATGATGACACTAGTGAAAGCAACGAATACCTTTGAGTATTTTTTAATTCACAGTATAACTAAGAAAGCTTTGAACGTCGGAGCCAAAAAATTGTAGGTAGTTATCATTTAGCTGTCAATCGTCTCAAATGCACGTTTTTTAACGAGCCTGCGATGTTCTTTATGAGGGTCTATATAACAGTTTGGCAACCTTTCAAACTTTATCAAGACATGGAAATCGGAAATTAGCTACAGTATTTTACAGAAAACTTTAAATTTCTTTTGTCATTACGAATCACTATTTATGGCTGGTAGATTTAAAAACGTAGCATTTTCATTTCTTGCCTTTTTATAATCAACAGACTGCCAGCTTTTTATGCAAAAATACATCTAATGAGTAAGTTATCGTTTTTTAATATCTCTTTTAACATTTGCTATTCGCTGAAAAATAGGTTCATTTTGTTTTTATATTTTACAATTTAAAATGATTGCCAATAAGTTATGACCCAGTTAATGGAAAGTTTTCTCAATATTCATTGTGATCTAGAACGCTTCGAGAAAAATCTTAACTATATATAGGGTGTAATATATATATGGTGTAACCAAAAAGATACCGGTTAAACATTAAACAATTGAAATAGATACGTGTGAAATAGATATTTGAGATTGAGTTTTATTATATTCTGTTGTCCATACTTCTTCTAATTAAAAGGTATTTCAAAATGAGCGTAATGTTTAATTTGTCTATAAAACACATCATTTACTCGTAAATTTAAAATTATTATACATTGAAGCTCAGCTTCAATGTATATTATATTCGGTCAGAAATCCTGTGTGTGTAAAATTTTCTTTCGTAACGTATCTCTCGTTACGGACTTTTGTTTTCGATCAGATTTTGCACACCGATGCGTGCCCATCATAAGACGGTCTGTATTCATTTTCATTTAAGTAACCAAAAAATTAGTGCCCTTTTGGCCATAATATGTCAAACAAAGCTTCGTAGCATCTATACCATTCAACCTACAAAAAAAATTATCGAACGAAATTTGTACATCGTTTCATTACCTTTCCGACTGGCACAAAAAAAATACCGCTATCGATCTGCATCTGACCGTAATAAACGAATTTCTACTGGCTTGCGTGAAAAATATTTTTCCTGATTATTTTTATCTTAATTTATCTTAATTAAGTGTTAATAACTCAATGAGTTGAAGCACACTTTTTTTTTCTTTTTTTTGTTAAATAAAAAAAATAATAACACGTCGAATTTTTTCCTTCAGTTCAGGAAAAAATGTCACAAAACCTCACAGGAAAAAATCGCGCGGCGTTAGATTGCATGAACTTTAGTCTCTAAAGCGTGAGATCACACGGCTAGGGAATCTCTCACGCAACAACTTAATTAATTAATTTGTTATTTAATTCCGCTGTTCGTTCATGCAGAGTACTATGACTGATAATTACGATGCATCTACTTGACAGTTGTCCACCACTCTTGATTATCACGAAATTCAGAACTCACATTTTGAACCACTCATTAGTAAATATCAGAAATCTGATAATTAGTGTAGGCAGTCGTTTGAAAAACTGTTTCGTCAATATTTTTTGCATCTTATCATGGAGGTTGTCTTTACAGAACAAAAGTGCAAGATGCCAAGCGGTATCTCGGTCAGTTATTTTTTAAGCAAGAAAAGTTTTAACAAAAGAAGTTTTAACAAGACAATTTTTTTCATATTCCTTAGGCTAAAAAGATGCCAAAAATGTGTAGGATTAGTTTTGCAAATGATTGCGCCGCTATGCCTTGCACTACATTGGGAAACGGTTACTAATATTTTTTGGTTTCAACACAGAATACCGCAATATTCACAACAATCTACCACGTTTGGAAATACATTTTTTGGCGTAGTTATAAGGATTATGTCATCAGATGTTCTGCCACATATTATTATGTTAGACTCATATCCTAATATTATCCAATTTTTTACTCATTATTTTTGTTCGTGCTGTAAAACTTGATTGAAACTACTATTAAGATCCTATAAACTAAATGCACAAATGATGAAATGATCTTCCTGAAAGCTCGTTCCGTTTCCTTTTTTCGAGACTTGATTTCATTTGATTGTTTCCTGTGAAACATTTCTAACAAAGTTTATGTTTAAAAACGATGAAAGAAATAACTTTAAAATATTAATAAATAAATTTAAAAATAAATCATTTAATCACAAATATCGTTCAAAGGGCTATTCTAGGCTAAAACTCAGAAATTAAATATGAAAATCCCACTTGTCTTACATTTTCACCTACTGCTCATTCCCCTTTTGTCATACAGCGTGATAATATACGATAGTGTATGTTATTCAGAAAAAAGTAAACGTTTACACATTAAACAAAATCAAATGGATTCAATAGTTCCTGGCACTTCCCACGTCAAACAAACTCAATTTTTTCTCTTTATAAAACTAGAATATACAATACTGCATATTGTTCGAATTTTTAATAGAGTGTCTTCGTCCATTTTGAAAATAAATACTTAAAAAACTCAAAAGATATTAAAGACAATATTTATAAACAAAATACTATATTCTGTTGATGAATATTTTAATATTAATTTGTATTAAGATACGTTTTATTACTTTTTTATAATATTGTACCTGACGCGTTGAGTACCTCTGATCAGTAAGTAGAAAAATTCATGAGTAATTTTTATTGTAATGAAATTCGTATTTCTTAAAATATCTAAACTATATAGCGACGTATAAAAGTTCTAATATTTTGTAGTTACGAACAGTTTAAGACTTTCATTTAAAAGTTTGTTAATAATTTATTAGGAAAGTTACTTGAAGTTTGTAAACAGTTTGATAACAATATATTTCATAATTAATACTGTATTATAACTCGAAGACAAGACAGAAAAAGAAAAAAGAATAGGACATCATTTTTACAAAAATAATAATACGAAACTATTTTTTTATTTATAACAACTTAATACCTACTTTTTATAAAATAGCTGCTTTTCATGCCTGTATATTGGTAATAAAATAACCCCTTTAACACTAGTACTGTAAAATAAAACAAATATATTCAATCTTAGCTAACAATAATTTTCAAAAGTGACCTGTCAGTTATCATTTAATACTACAAGAGGAAGAGAGATAGCAAAGCAGCATAAAGCAATCGTAATTTTCAAACTCAAACGAATTGCAATATGGTTATATACAGAGTTGTCAGAAATGTTACAAATATAATTATGAGTGAAAACCAGCAATCTTCATTACATATGTCATAAATCATAATATATATTTATTATATACTTTTTACTTTAAGATTTGTTAATAATTTTTTTCCTATATTTTTCTATATTAATTTCAATTCTTTTATTTATATAATTATTTTTAAAACCTGAAGACCCAAATCTGGACTGAACGCTGTTTTCAATTAAATTTCAATAGAATAGTCGTTAATTTTATTTACTTTAAATAATTTAGTAGTTTTGTAGTTTTTATATTTGTAATAAAAAACTTTATGCTTTTGTTTTGTATATTACACGTAATATAAAAAGCGTAAGAAGCATATTTCCATCGTGTATCCACGGAACGAGGCACCACTTTTTTTTTAGGAAAACTGTAATAGTTTACCCAACAACTTCAAAAGCCATAACGAAATTATTACCAACTTAATCATGCAACTGATCCATTTAATTTCGCTAAGTGAATGTAAAATTTAATATTCGAACTAAGACAAGACGTATTTAAACTTCATAGACCGTGAAAGTGAAATTGAACGCCATTAAAGAGGTGAATTGTTAAGTCTAATAATGTTTGTTAAAAGCAGTTAATTAACCTCTAACGTTGTTAAGACTGTGGCTCTTGAAAGTTTGTTCTATGACTAGATAAGTGATCAAGTGACCACTGGACCTGTTTGTAGATAAAGTTAGTTTGCCAACTTGATATCGGCCAATCTTACTTGATAAGCCCGGTTCAAACTTTGAATCCAGCCTTTAATTTCAATAGATTGTTAACAAATAGGTACGGCGGTCATTACAAACTATTCTCAAAGCCTCTTGTCCTTTGAACTAGAGTTGTTAAAGGTGACATTTAAATATGATTCGTTCACAGGCTCGTCGCTGGCCACTTCAGCGTCCGCGTTCAAAACTGACAATGCCGCCCCGTCCTCTAACCTGTTCACTTGACTCCTAGAAAGGATTTTGTGTTTAAATTTGAGAATTTAAGTCTACAATAAAACTAGAATATTATACATATATCCATGTATCTACAAAAATTAAACAAGCTTTGCGAAATCAGCTATTATTTGTGGAGAATACAAACTATCGAATATTTCAGATTCTATTGAAATAATGGATAAATTATTCAGTTTTGTTGATGCATAGTTGACCTTTAATATTTTTTAATTAATTTTAATCTAGAGAAAAACTGTTCTCCAGGTACAACTATAACTGGTAGACAGAGGTAGATGAAATTGACGGCTCCCGGGAGTTTTTTTTTTTAATATTGTGTGTTATAGACGCAATTTTAAAGCATTCTGAGAACGTTCAGACTCAGTATTATTCTCCCTTATTTAAAGAAAATATCTTTAGGGCCTTACATACATCCAGCATTTTCAAAAAAATTGACATAATCAAATGGAAATTTATTGTCAATTAGTGCGAATAGTGGTCGCTTTGTATTATTACATGAAACCTGTTACTCATAATCTCCAGAATAATTAATGCATTAATTACAGTAAGGTTTTTGGTGCCATCTGAGATTAATATATATAAAAGGAAGCAAAATAAAAACAAAACTGTATAGAGTCTATTTTGGATGTGAAGTATTTATTTGAAAATGTATTCTCAGTCTTTTATTTTTTAAGCGAACGATAATCCCAGTTCTGTCGGCCGTCTAATCTTCACGTAAGAAATAACAGCTCTCAACGGTTTCCGTTATTTATAATTCTAGACCAACCTTAACGGAGTTAAATTTGCCGCTTCTAAAACAAGTCCGGAAACGAAAATTTGCCATTTCCGTCAGTTTTTAGATGCTTTTTCTTCCCCCTTCTTTTTAAGTAACGAAGCTGAAATCGTCGCTTTTTCTTTTAGCTATAATAAATACACTTCAATACATCTTTTTTACATTACTTTTTCGCTTTGTTAAATACGGCAATATCAATTTTTATTCGATTACGGCGAAACCAAAAGTACGATTACGTGTTTACTTCTAGAATCTAGACGGCTGGATTGATCTTGATAAATAAGGTTGTGAAAGGTTCGTTTTAATCTCACATATGACACAGGGTATGTACATATAAAATAAAATGGCATATGTATATGAATTACGTTTTTTCAGATATGCGACACTTTTTAGTGAAAAAAAATCTAACTAGAATAAAGCGATTAACTTACCATTTTATTTTGTTGCTGTAATAACAAATAATGAAGAAAAAAAGTGTATTTTGTTTATATTTACAAATAAATAATAACCCGGGTCGCAGTGCCAAAACTCTGCCGACAATATAGTGTATTTGCTTATACAGGCAATGTGGCTTTATTATGCAAACTTAAGTTGGTTTTTTGGCAAAATAAAAAATTTGACTCCTTAATACACCCCTTAAAATAACATTTTTTTTCTTAATTGCAATATTATTATCAATCGAACTTTTATACCAAATTATATACAACTTTCAGTAAATATCTATCTGCAAACTAGTGTTTTCATAAAATTTGTAAGTCCGGTCCTGTCGGGCCGATTTTATTAAAATTTTAGGAACACTTTTTAAATACTACTAAAGGGTTAAACGTCAATTTTGAAACGATTCTGAGAATTTTTTCGGTATTTTAGGGCCCAAAAACATTTTTCAACCCCTAAAAACTACCCTTTAAATACCCCGATTACGCCCATTATAAATAGGCTTCTTGCGGTGATGGATTTCAACACGTGGACCAAATTTCGTTAAAATCAATTAACTCTTTCGAAAGTTATTGCCCGCACACATATATATATATATATATATATATATATATATATATATATATATAAACATTTTCAAAAATGGTGCCAAGTTGCTTAGAATGATATGAAACGCCGAGAAATTTTGGTCCGACCCCTAGGTCCCCCCATCCGACCGATGCCAATAGTGTATGTTGCCATATGGCAAATACACTAATAACTTACGGTTTCATTACGGCACGAGGATGTAAGATTTAAATAAGCAAATAGGTAGGTACATATAGCTATGGTAAAAGAATAAATAAAAACCAGGAGCCTAACTCCAAGGCGGTGCTTTTGATGTGTCTAACGATGCATTCGTGACCTTGGCCTTAAGTAAAAGATAACATTTTATTGCTTTTTCATCATCGCACCTAACTAATTTATATATTGACGGTTTTGTTTTAAAAAATCATGTTTACTATCATAGCAAGCACAATTAAAAAAAAAAATAAAACAGGTTTTTAGGTAAAGTTACTAAATAAAATGTCTTATTAAACCTGATACACAAGAAACAATTCGCTGTAAGCCTTCTAACACTTGACACGGTACAGCGCTGGCTATTTCAGGATAGAATCTCAGGTTACCCGAGGTCACAAAGTGAATAAACCTCGTCATAGGGAGTTACACTTCTGATTATTTATTTATTTTTGTGACTATGGTTTACCATTATATTATGAAACGCCCACTGTTGACATTATAATGCGATATTAAAAAATACATAATTCAAACAATGTACTGTCTGGACTCAAACCCGAATCTAGATTGTTTGATTAGTGGAAGACTCGGGTTTCAGCCACAACGGTGACATTGTTTGAATAATAAATTTTAATGTCAGCAATGGATTTTTTATAATATAATAGAAAACTATAGCTATATATTTGTATATTTATAAAAACATTTATAGAAATAATGCCAGAGATTTTAGGCATAGAACGTATAGGTAGAAAACGGATTTAGAACAGAAAATAGTCGAACGGACGTATAAAAAAGTGATGTAGTTTGTTAGTGGGCTACTGTAATATTTATTCACAGAGGCGTTCGCGCGTCCGAGCGAAGCGTTATTACGTTGGATGGGGTGGCTTTAGATAGGGATGATACAATTTTTTCATATCCGGAACTTTTTAAGTATACATTAATGTTGTTAAATATTGGATAACTATATTTACATAAAAAGATAATATTCTGAAGAAATACACATATTTTGTAAATTTTGGTTAAATTAATGATTTCGTTTGTGTGATAAAAATTGAATCTCTGTTCTCAAAATAAAGATTAATCCCATTTTCCGGTTTCATCTGGGCGACCCAGAATAACCTATAATACAAAGACATTAAAAAGTGTGGAATAGGAATAATTTTTAAAAAATTATAACGACTAAACAAGAAAAATGTCCCTTTTTATAATTACCTCCGTAACTATATATATTGAAATCCAGCATCAGCCATCTTGTTGATGTTTCCCTCAATAATTCCAGATAAATGAAACGATTCCCCATTCAAGGTCACGGCCACGATTATCTGTTCTAAAGTTACTAGATTTACCAAGTGCCCATGTGCGCAAGACAGAAAACAATGAAATCGATTCAAGATGGTTGACCGACAGAAACTGATGATTGCAATTTAAAAATCACATCTTAACATTACAGTAACATTTCCACAATTTTAAATTTGTATGATTTGAGTAATTTATGTATTTAAATATGAAATATCTATATTTGAATTTGTTATTTTTATTTTTTAGTTACGAAATTTTTTATATATTTCAATTGAATCGTATGCCCCAAAATTGTGAACGTTTGTGGTACTAGAAACTTTAATCTCCCATAAATTTTTCCGTAAAAAATCTGTAATTGCGTCGACTTCAAATTGAACGTAGAAAGGAAAGTTGATTATAAAAACGGGTAAATCACACGTATACTTTTTTGATTTTGATAAAGTTCCATCCCTTGGTTCATAGTTAGAGTAACGGTGGTGCGAGTGAAATAGAATGAAGATTCTGATGTGAGAGTGGCCGAGCGAACTTTATTAGTTTGCGTGGCCATAGTCGTGCTTGGCTCGCATTACGTAAGAGTAGATCGCCTATTGCCTTACTATTCTGAACGTACCAGTTTCCGATTGCAGCGCTAAACGAAGCCAACATCACATCTAATTTTGGACAACCAAAGTAGCAGCAAGATAAAATAAGTACATTAGAGAATATATTATCATTTTCAAATGTTATTTCTTTTTTGCACTTTCCACTATAAAAAAACCCGGGTCGCAGTGCCAAAACCCTGCCGACAATATAGTGTATTTGCTTATACAGGCAGTGTGGCTTTATTACGCGAACTTAAGTTGGTTTTTGGGCAAAATTAAAAATTTGACTCCTTAATACACCCCTTAAAATAACATTTTTTTTCTTAATTGCAATATTATTATCAATCGAACCTCTATACCAAATCATATACACCTTTCAGTAAATAATTCACTATCTGCAAAATAACGTTTTCATAAAATTTGTAAGTCCGGTCCTGTCAGGCCGATTTTATTAAAATTGTAGGGACACATTTTAATTACTATTAGAGGGTTAAATTTCAATTTTGAAACGATTTGAAGAATTTTTTCGATATTTTAGGGCCCAAAAACATTTTTCAACCCCTAAAAACTACCCGTAAAGTGGCCCGATTAGGCCCATTTTAAATAGGCTTCTTGCGGTGATGGATTTCAACGCGTGTGCCAAATTTAGTTGACATCAATTAACTCTTTCGAAAGTTATTGCCCGCACACACATATATATATATATATATATATATACATATATATAAACATTTTTAAAAATGGTGCCAAAGTGTTTAGGAGGTTATGAAACGTCGAGAAATTTTGGTCCGACCCCTAGGTCCCGCCATCCGACCGACGCCAATAGTGTATGTTGCCATATGGCAAATACACTAATAACTGGTTTATACGCATGTCCACAGGGTTGTAAAATGACCAGTTATGCACTAGTGCGGTAATGTAAAACAACACTGGTGGCGGTATACAGAATACATAACAAACCACTGTTGTTCTTTATCACCTACTATTAGAAGTGAGCTTTGTTCTAAAGTGAAGTACCAAATATTTTGAAAATTAAGTGAAAAATAACTCAAATAACTCAATGGAGGCACTCGCAACAATAACATATATATGTCTGACGTTAACATTTATGGCCGCTCGTTTTAAATATAATGTCACAGCTCGTCGTAATATAGGAAGTAGATATAAAATTAGTTGCTAAGTTAGTATATTCATAGAATTCGAAAATCTTGTCATTGATACGCTTTTTTATGTTAAATTTTTGTATCGCAATTTAAATTTTTAATTTAATTTATTTGTGATTAGAAAAATAGAATGTATGCACTAGAATCAACAAATAATTTTTGGAGATTGTAATATGCTAATTCGCATGGTGACAGAATATTTAGTGAAAAAAACTTAAAACAAAATGTTAACTTCCTTAAAAAGAGAAAATAATGGAATTTTGAAGTCGGTTCCAATTTAATAAAAGTAGATGCCTATGTAATTAAAAGTTTTAGTAATGAAATTGGCACTGACGTTTCATTGTTTTCATCTTTTTAGTGACTTTTTTGAAGGAGGTTAATATATTTTTTTAAACGTGTTTTTTATTTTTAGTGGACTTTATTTCGCAGATTTTTAAAAACTACTGAACCTATTTAAGCAAAATTTAAGGAGAATCACCCTGAAGGTGTGCCCTATTAAAAAAGAATCATCAAAATCGGCTTACAAATATTGGAGATAGGTAGTCATTTAAAAACGCATTTACCGAATTTAATAAAAAGTATATGGTAACAATCCGGTAGTATTCTGAACAAAATGGCGTTGAAATTTTTAAGTCGGTTTATAATTGACGAAAATATCGGTGGACAAATAAACAGACAAAAAAAAAAAAAAAAAGAAAAACATACCGACGAATATAGAAACTGACGTTTTTTTGAAGTCGGTTAAAAACGAAATAGTTACTGAAATTTCAACGACCAATCGAATTTTTAACTGGTTTGTGGAAACTGGGTCTTGACAAAATCGAAATTACGTATATTGTACAGTTTCAAGTCGCTCTGATATGTAGAAATGTATCAAAATACTAGATTTGATCCTAACAACTATAACTAACAAGTGCAGTTGTTAATAAAAAGCTTGTAAAGAAGAGAGAATTTTATTTAAATATCTTCAGGAATCCTCCGTTGCATAATTTCCTCGCATAATTATGTATCATGCACAAGAAAATTATCTTCATATTTTGTACATTTTAATTTTTATCATGATTGAGTGATAAGCAGCAAATTTTAAATCGGGAAATTTTTAAAGAGTAAATGCATTTCAGCTAGTTATAAAAATATGATAATTTTCTGTATATAAACAAATATATAATTATGTAAATGACGCTTATTACTGAAAAATGTTTCACCAAATGATTGGGGTGAGTTTTGATTATTAAGTATAAATTATACAGAAAAGAATATGTCTTGTGCCCCTCGAACAAAGGGAAGTTATATGGTTATGATAGTTATTTACTAAATATATAATTTCACGAACATTTAATAAGTAGGTGCAGTGAATTGTAAATAGAACGTTATTACTCTACGGAACCCCTCTCACAATATGTGCATGAAAATTAGCTCTCCAGGGTTGTATTCAAGCACGCAATGGCGAGTGTGGTGCGTGACAGAAGCATACATTCATCGGTTTTTGAAGTAAAACTTCTTATGGCACGGTAGGGTGAAATTAGTTCTTGAGATTGAAAATGTAAAATGGCGCAATGTAGATTAAGTTCACGATGAGGTAGAACACTTGCCTCGTAACCTAAGTGTCGTAGGTTCGATTCCGAAGGTCGGTGTCATTATTATTATTGTTTTGCTTTTTCTCTTACTGCCATTACACTAATTTTACTTCTGCAATGTGTAGTGTAAAATACATAGCCCACTTTTTTAAGTATACGTATATAAAACTACTTTTGCGCCAAATGTTGATGAAAGAATTTTTTTATTAAAAATGCCTATTTTTTCTGTACTCCCATTATTTCGGCACATAATACACCACAATGTGACAATGGTCGGATTAATGAAAGTTTGGAACATAAACGTTTGTACTGTACTGTGTTTTTATTGCAAAACAGCGTGCAGTTATTTAATGTAACAAAATGCGCTCGAAAGAAGCTGCCCGCCTGGATTACTGGATGGACCGGATAAGCGCAAGGCCGGATTATTGAAAACAGTAGAAAAAGCTCTTACTTAGTGTCATTTTAAAATGGAAATCACATGTCATATGAGACACGGACAACGCCGGGCTTAACAGCTAATCATATATGTCTGTCTGCACATGTACGTGATAAACTTGAAAACCGCTGGGAGTGTTTTAGGGAATATATTATAACTGCCAAAAACTATATGGGCCGAGTTTAAACAGCTAGTAATAATTAATATGTAAAATTATAGGTTAGGTTAGTACTCCAATGCAGCTACTATATAGAACACGAAATGCGCTTCTTATGAAAAGCTACTTAAGATCGCATATTGCGCTTAATTTTTTTTCAAATTCATTAGCCACAACGAGAAACTTTTAAGAAATCACTTTGCAATTTGTAAATTATTTCACGCAAACTGCAAAATAAATGAAAAATAAAACATTTGTGCCTCGCTACGCCATATGGGCGTCGATCAGTCTCTTTTGCTCTGCGTTGAATTTTAAAGACATCGAAACAATTCTTTCACTATTTTTAGAGTTATTATTATCATGATGACAAGTGGAAACTTCCTAATTGTTTCGTCTAATTGGCTCTTTTTCATGTAATATGTCTGAGCTTTAAAATAAGATCTATAAAACAATAAGATAAAATATCACAATGTTTTATTTCCACTTTAATTTATTTACCGTCAGAACGTTTTCGAACATTAACTGTTCATTATCGATGACAATGTAATACTGAGCTCTTCAAACTTAAGAACTAAAATATTTTTCTCTCTTGTTTTATGTAAGAGCAGTGGGAGGGGGTGCGGGGGGAATGCGAGTTGCGGGAGAGGGGGGAGTACTAAAAGCCTCAAAAGTGAGGATGTTACTGTTGGAAATTGAACATTAACTGCATGATTCAAATTTTTATGAGTTTCTAATGTCTCTAAAATATCCAATTTAGAACCTTTCTCACATATTGTTTGTGATATTTTATCTTATTATTTTATAAATATGTCTTTCCACAAAGTTACACTCGCTAATAACGTTTAAGGGGGTAGATGCACTTAGAATTTTTGGAAAATCGATTTTATTTTTTTTTTCATATTCTTGAAGTATGATGTTTCAAGAATATTTTTTGAAAATTTCAAGTCAATCCGATGAATAGTTTTCGAGATATTCAGTAATTACTGAAGCAACATCGAACCTCTAGACTGTGACTAGAGCAGGTTTAAAGGCGTTTTTCTGAAAATTGTGTTTTTTCATTCGGTGACCACTATAACTCGAAAACCACTCGGTGGATATTGATGACATTTGGATATTTTCTTTTTGGCATTAAAAAGTAGTCTTTGGTCGAAGGATATTGTTTTTTGTTGAAAATTACTATTTTTTTTAAACAATTAATTTTTAACATTTTATCGAAAATCAGGGTCTAAAGTTTCGAAAGCCGCCATTTTGTGAATTTTCAAAACAAAAAAAAAGCTTCGATTAAAGACTGGATTTGTTATTAAACTATAAGTTTATTTTTAGTTTTTTGAATTTAGATGATCCAGAAGGCTACTGTGATGGTCACCGCGGGGACTACTCGCGCGAGAGGGTCCAACTAAGATGGCGATATTTTAACAAATAATAATTTTTTTTTTGTTTTTTTTTCGTAAAAGTTAAGTTAAAGCATTGCATGAAAACTCTGTATAATTTATTTTGTAAAATAAACTTAATTACTATAAAAAATAAATTTTTGAAAATAGAGCTTTTTTTACGCTTCTGAGTGCATCTACCCCCTTAAGATCGGTGTTATATTAACGAAACATGCTACTTTAGCGGAAGAGATATAATGAATCTGAGGAAGTAAAGTTTTCGATAATTCAGGACGCAGATTAGAAGTGTTTAAGTAAGCTATTTATTAAACAAGACAGTTTGGTTTCACACACATTACCTGGTAAATAGAGCCCGACAGAATGTATGTTGTCATAATTAGAGAACTCTGTTATGTAAAACGACAGGATCTCATCTACAAGCAGGAAAACATATTATGTGCGGAAACCTGCCATGAATTTATATTAACGCTAATAAGTCAAAAGTAGTACCTGATATTGAGCTTTTCAAATGTACATCACTGTGCTAATGAAATGCTCTCATTTTTGTATACTTTGACGACGGTTTTTTAGTGTATTTGCCATATGGCAACATACCTATTGGCGTCGGTCGGATGGCGGGACCTAAGGGTCGGACTAAAATTTCTCGACGTTTCATAACCTCCTAAACACTTTGGCACCATTTTTAAAAATGTTTAGATATATATGTATATATATATTTATATATATATAAGCGTATATATATATATATATATATATATATATATATATATATATATATATATATATATATATATATATACAGGGTGTCCCATAAGTCGACGTCCAAACGGAGTGAGGTGATGGGGGAGGTCATTTCCTATCAAAATAACCATAAATGTGATTATCCAATTGTTTACGGTTCGAAAGTTATTTCAATTTTTGTATTTTTCTCTGAAATCGTGTAGTGCTTATACTAAAAAATTAATTTAAAAAAATCTATGAGTTGTTTGGTTGATTTTTTTTTTTAATAGGATCCTGAAGGGTCTGCCTTTCCAAAAAAAATAATTTGCATGAGCTCTGTTATCATCTGTCAAATAAAAAAAATGGTTTTGTAAACACTTTTCGCTGGCAAGAAAAATATATTTGATTTTAAATTCACGTTGACAGAAAAAAAGTGTTATAAAAAAAATTGACCAATTATCAGAAAAACTTGTCCATTTAATAGAGATTCTAACGCGGTATAGTACAACTCGTTATTCTTGACAGTTTTTTTTATAACAATTTTTTTACATGCAAGTCGTGTTTGTTAAAAAATACATTTTCGAAAATTTCAAAATCTAAGTTGGCTGGAACGACTTAAACAAATTAATACGTTCCTCTTTCATTCACTACTTCTAATGTATGCTCGCTATTCGTTTTATTACTAGTAAACCTCCGACTTGACTTTTCATTTTGTACTTTGTTATTTGGACCTGCGCTTGGTAATTTGAACTTCGATCCTGTTTGTGATTTGGACTCTTTTCAAGTTGGACGCATCAAAATGGTTTATTCCCATCGGGAGTATGCAGAAATGCACTATGTCTATGGGTTTTGTGACGAGAATGCTCGGGCTGCTGCAAGAGAATATCGGGCACGATATCCCAACCAAGAACACTATCCTGACCACAGGGTGTTCCAAAGTATACATCGGCGGTACATAGAAGGTGAAATCCCTGGGAATGAGCAAAGAGCTGGAAGACCTAGACTTGACATCGACGAAGATGAAATATTCGGAATGGTGACAGAGGACCCATCTACAAGTGTTCGTCGTTTGTCAAGACGTTCGGGAGTTTCGAGGTCCACAGTGCACCGTATTTTAAAAAGGGATCAGTTACATCCATACCATGTGCAACGTGTGCAAGCACTTTTACCCGCTGATTATAACAAAAGGGTGCAATTTTGCCGAGAAATTCTACGTCGGAACAGGGAAGATCCTCAGTTTTTTAATAACATTTTGTGGGGTGACGAATCGAGCTTTCGAAGGACGGGAGTATTCAACATCCATAATTTTCACTCTTGGGATTATGTAAACTCTAGAGCTATAAGAAACAACCATTTTCAACATCAGTTTGGGTCAACATGTGGGCGGGAATTGTTGAAGGTAAAATGACTGGGCCCCTTGAGCTACCCAGAAGGATCGGGGGCGATGAATATCTTTATTTTTTGCAAAATGATTTAGGCGGCTTACTGGAACACGTGTCGCTAGAAACACGCCGAAACATGTGGTTGCAGCACGATGGGGCTCCTTGTCACTATGCTCTAGTAGTGAGACGATACCTCAACACCGAATACACAAATCGCTGGATTGGAAGGGAAGGAACCATCTAGTGGCCACCGCGGTCACCTGACCTAAACCCCCTAGACTTCTTTTTATGGGGTTACTTCAAAGAACTGGTCTACGCGACAGAAAACCAAAACGAACATCAGCTGCGGCAAAAAATAAGAATTGCGACCAATACAATACAAAATAACGAACGGGCGTTTCGACTAATTTCGAACATTTGTTGTAACTTTAAATAAAATTTGGTTCATTTGTGTTAGACTAGCCAACTTAGATTTTGAAATTTTCGAAAATGTATTTTTTAACAAACACGACTTGCATGTAAAAAAATTGTTATAAAAAAAACTGTCATGAATAACGAGTTGTACTATGCCGCGTTAGAATCTCTATTAAATGGACAAGTTTTTCTGATAATTGGTCAATTTTTTTTTATAACACTTTTTTCTGTCAACGTGAATTTAAAATCAGATATATTTTTCTTGCCACCGAAAAGTGTTTACAAAACCATTTTTTTTATTTGACAGATGATAACAGAGCTCATGAAAATTATTTTTTTTGGAAAGGCAGACCCTTCAGGATCCTATTAAAAAAAAAATCAACCAAACAACTCATAGATTTTTTTAAATTAATTTTTTAGTATAAGCACTACACGATTTCAGAGAAAAATACAAAAATTGAAATAACTTTCGAACCGTAAACAATTGGATAACCACATTTATGGTTATTTTGATAGGAAATGACCTCCCCCATCACCTCACTTCGTTTGGACGTCGACTTATGGGACACCCTGTATATATATGTGTGTGTGTGCGGGCTATAACTTTCGAAAGAGTTAATTGATTTTAACGAAATTTGGCCCACGTGTTGAAGTCCATCACCGCAAGAAGCCTATTTAAAATGGGCCTAATCGAGCTATTTTGAGGGTAGTTTTTAGGGGTTGAAAAATGTTTTTGGGCCCCAAAATACCGAAAAAATTCTCAGAATCGTTTCAAAATTGACATATAACCCTTCAGTAGTAATTGAAAAGTGTTCCTAAAATTTTAATAAAATCGGCCCGACAGGACCGGACTTACAAATTTTATGAAAACACTACTTTGCAGATAGTGAATTATTTACTGAAAGTTGTATATAATTTGGTATAGAAGTTCGATTGATAATAATATTGCAATTAAGAAAAAAAATGTTATTTTAAGGGGTTTATTAAGGAGTCAATTTTTTTATTTTGCCCAAAAACCAAGTTAAGTTCGCATAATAAAGCCACACTGCCTTTATTAGCAAATACATTATATTGTCGGCAGGGTTTTGGCACTGCGACCCGGGTTTTTTATGTTTTAATATCTGTCGTACATAAAATGATCAAGCGCATACTATAGAACATCTTAAATCTGATGTTGGTCCACTGTATAGATGCAATCCAAAGTCAAAATTTACATATTAATATTATTATGAATAGGTTTTCTTAATGTATTTTTTCCTTATTATAAAAAAAAAAATTTTTTTTGTAGCACCCGTTATTGTCAAAAAAAAAAAATGTTCGCGGGTAAAAGTGTTTAACTGGAACCGCCATATAAACTAATGTATTTTTGTTTTATATTATGACAATAAAACTCTTTTATATATATCTGTCGTGATTGAGTATTACAATGATAAATCTCATATCTGACGTTTAAATACTTATATGTAGGATTGATAGAACATGATTAATAATAATAGAAAACAGTATCACGGGTAATTGGAATGATGAAAATAAATCAATTTTAACACTCATGATTGCAACATTTCGTCTTTTATTTAATTAGGACTTTTTCAAGCTCTCAATATGCTTAAACGATACTTAAACTATGATATAATATACAATTTAGCATTACAAAAAACAATTAATATATCGTTTAAGTATATTGAGAGCTTGAAAAAGTCTTAATTAAATAAAAGACGAAACGTTGCAATCAACGAGTGTTTAAATTGATTTATTTTCATCATTCCAATTACCCGTGATACTGTTTTCTATTGTAACATATATCTGGAATTGAACTTTAAAGATGAATGATTAATAATTAATAGATAAATAAAAACACTTGAAAATTTTACAAAAATTATTATTAAATTATTTCTCGACTATTGTTTTGAACAATAAGTCCATTCTCAGGAATATAAAGCATATACGTAGAGTATGTTTTAGTTTCTGAGGTCCAAATTTTTTGTAGAATTTTCAAGTGAATATAAAGCATATACGTAGAGTATGTTTAGTTTCTGAGGTCCAAATTTTTTGTAGAATTTTCAAGTGTTTTTATCTATCTGTTATTATTTATTTTTATAGTCTCTACAAATCCTTTTTTTAACTTTTCTGAAAAGGCGTGGCCTGCGGTTATAATATAACAAATTGCGACACACAAAATAAGAAAACAAAGGTGCAGAAACAAAATTGTGTTTAGTTTTGCGCCTTACTCCTTGCTCTTTCAGGAGTTTTTTTGCCACTCAAACAATAATCTGCCTGGATATACTTGTATTACTAACTCAATAAATCTATTAAGGTCGCGATGTTGACGAGGCTCGCCTCACGCTCTCTGATCTAACTAAATAAATATGTAATAGATGGGACTGAAGGATTCATCATTAAGGTTGTTGTTTTAAGTTAGCCTTTAGAAAATAGCGAAAAATAGTACATTTTGGGATTTGAAAAAAAAGGACATACTATTTTGAGTTGCCAAAAAGTACATGAACTACTTACTCTTAAAAGAATACAGTGGCATATATTCTACACATTAGGGATGCCGAGAAAATATCAATATTTTTTATTTGATATATCGATATTTTTGGGCGATGCCATAGGTTCGCCATCCCTGGCTTTATTAATTGTTCGATTAATCTCTAAAATTATGTGCTCCTAAATGTATTAGACGTTTGATTAATAAACAAAAAAAAATTCTTATTGTCGATTTCAAATAATTATTTATTACTTGATTTATTAGAAATAATGTCCGTTTACTGCTATTTGACATTACATTAAGCTTAGGTAATATGTATACTAAATTTCTTCCAGTGCTAATGTTCTCTTTAAAATGCACCGAAGTATCGATATTTTTTGAAAAATATATCGGTACCGATATCGATTCTTGAAAAAAATATCGATACGATATATATCGATACTTTTTGGCACTTCTGGCATCCCTTCTACACATTGCGATTTTTTAAACGGTCGCTAAAGTTTAAACGTTTTTGAAATTGTGGGATCAAAGTCGAGCTCTTTTTACAGTAGTGTACTGCTGAATATATACCATTATGTTGATCTAGCCCCTCAAGGTAATTGAGGAAGACTTGACGCATTATTGTTTCCATAGGCTAATCGATACAGAATTTACATGAAACCCGAATTGTAACATCCAAGTAATTTAAAATCCAAATGGTTTTTTTAAAACCAAAAATAAGATATTGTGTAACAAGTGTGAGAAGGCGCATTTTTTAAGCGAGTTTTAAAAGCATCCCTACACGTTTTAAAAAAGAGAACCTTTCCTCACTTGTCACGCACGGTACTTTTTTAGCGAAAACATAAATACGAATATGCGTAAAAAATGAAACAAATGTGAAATATGAGTTGAAACAATAATTTATGTATCTAGAACGTAATGACGTATATTATGTATGAGTGTGACAATACGTAAACACGAGCGTAAGGGATTTATTATTTTATTATAGAAAAAGACAAAGATGTTAGATAATATGCTTCAAAAGAAAAATTCTACATAAAAGAAAATTCTAAAAATGCGGAGAAAAATTTAATGTATATTTAACCCTATCATGCTTTTAAACCTAAAAATTTTAAATCCCTCTCGTTATCTTGACGACACAATAGCTGTCAAACACAATATGAAAATACTACAAGAAAAGTGTACAGTATAACTTCGATTATCCAACACCAAGAATAGAAAGCTAAATTTTAATCAAACTGAAAACAATACGGAAATTTCCAATATATAATGATCTTCTACTACTTATGCAACGCGACTTCAACGCAACTGTAATTGAACGTCCTTACGAAATCTGCACACTATTTTAAACAGAGCTTTTCCTACTAGAGATTTAATTGACATGAGAAATTTGATTGCTAAAAAGGTGTAATCATTTGTCTCTTGTCGCGGTCACGTGGAAGTCGCGTGTTAATGTAGAAAATGCGCCCTTGATTAAAAATGTTCGCCATCTTGTATAAAAATTCTTAAACTGAAACGTTTTGTTTTCACTTTTCTAATTTTATTTTTATATTTTTAAAAATGTCAGCTTATTTATAAAAATCGCTTTTCGTGTTCGTCAGTATGGTCATGATTTACTTGAAAATCACAACAGATTACAATTTGGTTTTCAAGAATCTAAATTGTCTCTAGAGTTTAGAACATTATCCTAGGGGTAGTTTAGGTTATGTGCCATCACGTAAAGTCATGGAGGAGGAAAACTTAACGTTACAAACTATATACTAACGACATGAGACGGAATTCGTTATAAGCTCTTGGCTTATGATTCCATTGCTGTCATTTTATTTTTTGAAATGAGAATAACACTGTCATTAGAAACACTAGAAACGCCGGATATAATAGCTACGTCTAGTAAATAGTTTGAGTCGAAAATGAAAAAAAATCTTCAAAAAGTTGTAAGGTCTACATATTGTTTTTTTCACCACAACAATACAAATGTATTCACATTAAATATTTATGATCGAGGAATATACTTAAAAAAATAAAAGCAAACAGAAAAAAGAAAACAAATAAAAATATGCAAATGAAGACGACGTACCAACAAATTTCGATAAACACATACGGGTTGATCTGTAATTTTACGATTAAGGCTGTCGGAACGCTCTGAATTTTGTTTGTGCTGAGACCCAGCGGTAAGGGGCGAGGTAGGCGAAAGACATATTCTGGGTGTGACCTTCCTTAGCTCTGTCTCGCTCTAATCATCCACACGTTTCAATTTTTGGCTGGTGCCAACTACGAGGCTAAAAATTTTTTTTGCAAGGGTGCCGCTGTCAACTGATTATTTTAATTTTTGGAAATATTTTGAAGATTTAAAACACTTTTCCGAGAAAGGAAGAGGCACTTTAGGTTTGTGATGGAACAGTTTTGTGAAATAAGTACGAATAAGGTCATAGCGTGACATTGAAAACGTGTGTTTTTTTAGCACAATTAATGCCAATTTTTTTCTAGTAAATCGTACATAAATTACAAAAGTAGTTCATTACAGACCTAGATTTGTCCTTGTTGTGTATTTTGTTAAATAACTATAAGTCATGTAATTATAATAGTTACATAAGTTTCCTTCGTTTGTAAAATGTACAACTAAAATATTTCATTTAAAATAATCATTGTAAATCAATCAGTCTAAAATAAAACATTAAAATGAAACTCAAGTTTTATTGAACATAACAATTTGGCGACGAGATAAATTGGTTAAAAAGTCTTAGTCAAGAGTCAAGATGTCTGTACAGTAGTAAAACGTCGAAAAAGTTAAACGTGAAAAAGTCAATTAAAACAGTCAGTAATGGCGTCAGGTCTGCAAATTGGTGAATTTAATAACACTAAAGAAGATATCGTATCGTATTTGGAGCGATTTGATGAATTTTTATCTATATATAATAGTTCAGAAGAGTATAAAGTGTCAATGCTCATTGCATCCATCGGACCGGAAGCGTACACAGTCTTGAAAAAATTAACGATTCCGGAATTACCAAAAGAAAAAAGCTACGAACAGTTGGTAACGCTGTTAAAGAACCACTATACACCAAAAAAGTTATTAATTGCGGAGCGTTTCAGATTTCATAAACGGAACCAAAACGTCGATGAAAACATCAGCGATTACATCTTAACACTGAAAAAATTAGCTAGCACGTGCGAGTTTAAAACTCATTTGGATGATTCCTTACGTGATAGATTTGTTTGTGGTTTGCTAAACGAACATATTCAACAAAGATTATTGGTGGAGTCAAAATTAACCTTTGAATCAGCTTGTGCTATTGCATTAAATATGGAAATGGCACAAATGCAAGCTAAATTATTAAATCCAACTACGTCATCGTCTGTGAATAAAGTTGTCAGAAATGGTCATTCAAGAAAAAGTCATCACAAAAAGTCGTCTCATGAATCACATAAAAATAATTGTAGTAGATGTGGAAAGTATAAACATCCAGCGGAAAATTGTCCGGCTGTTAACTGGACATGTTTCAAGTGTAACAAAAAGGGTCACACATCGTTTGTCTGTAGAAGCAAGAATTATGTCAAGAATGTCGTGTCAGGCAATACTGAAGATCAAGAATCAGAGTCCACAGAGTCGTCATCGTCAAGTTCAAGTCAAGAATCGCTGTCGATAAAGTCAATTCAGGCAGTAAACGTCGAATGTCAATATAAACCATTGCTAATAGATGTCACTATTGAAAAGATTCCTGTAAAATTTGAAGTAGATTCAGGCGCAGGTGTTTCTGTATTACCGATTGGGTTATATAGAAAATATTTTTACAATCAAAAACTGTCGCACTGTCGATATAAATTAAAATCTGTCAATGGTCAAGAATTAAACATACAAGGTCAAATAAAAGTCAGTGTTCGAGTAAATAAGATAGAAAAGAAATTGAAGTTAATTATAGTAAATGATGAAATTAAAATGCCGCTTTTGGGGAGAAATTGGCTAGATGAATTAATACCGAATTGGAGAAAACTAGTCGGAGAGATAAAAGAAATTGAAACAGTCAAATCCGATGAAGAAGAAACAAGAAAAGAAATTCTAAGACAAATTAAAAAAGATTATCCTAACGTAATAAGTAAAGATAAAACGCCGATACATTTTTTCAAAGCTAATATCGTTCTCAAGGAAGACGCAGTTCCTGTTTTTCATAAACCGTACGCGGTACCTTTTGCCTTAAAAAAGGAAGTCGAAGAGGAAATTCAAAGACTATGTCAAGAAAATATTCTTGAGCCTATTAAATCTAGTAAATGGGCCTCACCGATTGTGATCGTTCCACGGAAGAACGGAAAAATAAGATTATGCTGTGATTTTAAAAAGACACTGAATCCGAATATATATGTCGACTACTACCCGCTACCCAAATTAGAAGATATTTTTGCCTCGTTATATGGTGGCAAATATTTTGTCGTTTTAGATTTGTCCAACGCGTATTTACAATTGTCAGTCGATGAAGAATGCAAATCATTGGTAATTAACACCCAACTGGGATTATACAAGTTCAAGAGATTACCATACGGATGCGCCTCAGCACCTGCCATATTTCAAGGAGTAATCGATGAAGTTTTAAAAGGTCTTAATAATACTGTCGCGTATCTCGATGATATACTAATCTCTGGGAGTTCGCTTGAAGACTGCCAAAATAAAACAATAAAAGTTTTTGAACGCCTACATAAATTTAATATCAAGGTAAATCTGGAAAAATGCAATTTTTTCAAGAAAAATGTTGAATACTTAGGTCATACTATATGTGAGGAAGGAATACGTCCAACAACGGAGAAAATTGATGCTATAGTAAATGCTCCACGACCAAGAAACCTAACAGAACTAAAGGCTTTCTTAGGCCTTATAAATTTTTACCACAAATTCTTACCGAACTCGTCTACGGTTCTTAAACCATTATACGATTTAACAAAAAAGAATTGCACTTATGAGTGGAATACTGAATGTCAACGGGCATTCAATGATGCAAAGAAACTCCTGGTCAGCAACAGTGTACTGACGCACTTTGATCTAGACAAACCGTTAGTCGTTTGTTGCGATGCATCTAACTATGGAGTCGGCGCGGTGTTAAGCCACATCATTAACGGAGAAGAAAAACCGATACTGTTTGTTTCAAGCACGCTTACAGAACGGGAACAAAGATATAGTCAGCTGGAAAAAGAGGCTTTAGCAATTATATTTGCTTTAAAAAGGTTTCATCGGTTCTTATTTGGCAACAAATTTACCATTATAACCGATCATCAGCCGTTGAAGTTCATTCTGGATCCTAGAAAGAATATTCCTACTCAAGCTTCAGCAAGAATACAACGATGGGCCATAATACTTTCAAGTTACAATTACACTATTCAGTACAAGAAAGGAAGCGATATAAGTCACGCCGATGCTCTGTCCCGGATGCCAGTCGAGGGGAAGATCGAAGAACATGTACAAGCATTTGCCCTCATCGATGAATTGCCGATAACCTACGAAGAAGTTGCGAAGTGTTCTACAAAAGATCTTCTAATGTCTAAGGTATATAACTTTGTTCGCAATGGTTGGCCTAATCATGTTAATGATATTAATTTGAAACCATTTTTCTTAAAACGTAACGAATTATCTATTGAAGAAAACTGTTTGTTATTAGGCCATAGAGTAATAATTCCTGAAATTTTACAAGACTCTGTTTTGAACCTTTTACATGAAGGACATCCCGGTATTGTTAGAGCAAAAATTTTAGCACGAAGTTTTGTTTGGTGGCCGCAAATAAATTCTGATTTGGAACATAAAATTAAAGCTTGTGAAACATGCCAAGTTACCGATAATAAAATTTATAATAAAATACCTCAAACAGTTTGGCCTGTTACACAACGTTCATGGCAACGTATTCACATTGATCTTTTAGAAAAAAACAAAATTAAATTTTCAATATTAGTCGATCACTTTTCAAAATGGATTGAAGTTTGGCCTGTTCACAAAACAAATTCTGAAAATATAATTGAAAAATTGAGAACGTGCTTTAGCATATTTGGTTTACCAGAAATAGTAGTTAGCGACAATGGTCCGCCATTCAATTCCAGTGATTTCAAAACATTTTTAGATAAAAATGGCATAAAATGCTTGCACAGTCCTCCTTATCATAGTCGCTCAAATGGGTTAGCTGAACGTGGGGTGCGTACAATAAAACATATGTTAATTAAAGAAAATTTTGATGATAAATTCAACCACCTATCAATTCAGCATAAATTAGATAATATTCTATTCAATTATCGTACCACACCCAATTCTGTGACAGGAGTACCTCCTGCTGAATTAATATTAAAATTCGCACCTAGAACTAAACTTACGTTATTGAAACCAAAAATAAATGCTAAATTAAAACGAAAATATGATAATTTGTCATTAAATGTTAATAAATATTCAGAAAATGATAAAGTTTTAGTAAAATGTATTAATGATAATGATATAAAATGGGTTCCTGGAATAATTAAAAAAGTAATCAGCCCCCTTACTTATTTGGTTTCAATTGAAAACAGAATAAGATTTGTTCATGTTGAGCAGATTAAATCAACAGTTGGTAATTTTCCATTCTTTGATTCTAATATAACAAATAATGAAAATAATTTAATGCCGAGTCCAGCCACAGACAATAATAATGTTTCACCTGTAGTAACACCTTTAATTGCTAACAGGCCGAAAAGAGAAATAAGAAAACCAGAAAGGTTACAATTAAATTTCTAAATGAATTCAAAATTAATGTTATTTTGCTAAAGAATATATATAATTTTTGTTTAGAATTATATTTTTTTTAAGGAGAGAAAAGATGTTGTGTATTTTGTTAAATAACTATAAGTCATGTAATTATAATAGTTACATAAGTTTCCTTCGTTTGTAAAATGTACAACTAAAATATTTCATTTAAAATAATCATTGTAAATCAATCAGTCTAAAATAAAACATTAAAATGAAACTCAAGTTTTATTGAACATAACAGTCCTTTATCTTCCTTATAGAGAAAGAATGTTTGCAAAATGTTGACGAATAAGTCTACAATCAGTTGACAGCCGAAGCTCTATTTTTGGCTTAAATTCAGAGCGTTCCGACAGCCTTAAGAATAGTTTTTTTTAACAGGATTCTGTACTCATATTTTTCTTTAAAAATTATTTGGATTTGACTGGTCAACAGTATTTTAATTTTAAAATTATTTTGGCTATCGTTATTTTTTTTATCTAGCTATATTTTATTTATTTAGGAAGTGTTTAGATATTTTTTTTCTAATTAGACGTCCGAAACATAGCTAATATTATACTAAAAGACCGCGCACACATCAAGCATGAACCAACACGACCAGCTCAGCACGGGCAGAAAAAAACCGTTCCTGAAAGTATTCATGCTATGTAACGGAATAGTGCACATTATATCAACACCAGCAGTCAGCTTCTATCTAGTCGTGCTGGACCGGTCTAGTCTGCTGTAATAAGTCGTTCGCGAACCCGCAGTCAAGATTGTTGGTTTGCGTTGGTCTAGTGTGCGACATCATGCAAGTTACAGGTTTATGTTGGTTGTGTTATGCCAATTGATCGAGCTGGGTAGAGTAGTGGTGACAGCACTAGACTCGCATTCGAGAGGTCCGGGTTCGAATCCCGGCGGGGGCAGATGTGGCTAGGACTTTTCCCTACTGCCTCTCGCCGAGAAACGGTAATTCCTGTACCGGCCAACTTGATTGAGGTTTTACATGGTTTCCAGATAAATATCGAGATGGTTCCTTATTTGAGGCCATGGCCGATTACCTATCAAACTCCTAGTTCAAAAATTACCTACCTTATCCTAATTTCCTATAGTTCCTTCATTCGCCAATTGCTATTATATACCTAAGTTGAAGTTTTAAAAATAACGGGAAGTGTGGTAGATGGAAAATAGTAATGGTGCGAACGGCGTCTGTTATGACATAAAGTCGAGAAACGGACATTAAACGCATTATTAGTGTATTTGCCGTATGGCAACATACACTATTGGCGTCGGTCGGATGGCGGGACCTAGGAGTCGGACCAAAATTTCTCGACGTTTCATAACCTCCTAAACACTTTGGCACCATTTTTAAAAATGTTTATATATATATGTATATATATATATATATATATATTTATATACGTATATATATATATATATATATATATATATATATGTGTACGCGCGATAACTTTCGAAAGAGCTAATTGATTTCAACGAAATTTGGGCCACGTGTTGAAATTCATCACCGCAAGAAGCCTATTTAAAATGGGCCTAATCGGGCTATTTTAAGGGTAGTTTTTAGGGGTTGAAAACTGTTTTTGGGCCCCAAAATACCGAAAAAATTCTCCGAATCGTTTCAAAATTGAAATTTAACCCTCTGGTAGTGAATAAAAAGTGTCCCCACAATTTTAATAAAATCGGCCCGACAGGACCGGATTTACAAATTTTATGAAAACACTAGTTTGCAGATAGTCACTTATTTATTGAAGGGTGTATTTAATTCGGTGTAGACGTTAGATTGATAATAATATTACAATTAAGAAAAAATGTCATTTTAAGGGGTGTATTAAGGGGTTAAATTTTTTATTTTGCCCAAAAACAAACTTAATTTCACATAATAAAAGTATAAAACCACACGGCCCTATACAAGCAAATACACTATATTGTCGGCAGGGTTTTCGCACTGCGACCCGGGTTTTTTATTTAGAGAATTTTTGAGATTACTTATGGTAGAAGTTGAGTGAGAAACTTTACGTACTTGGGTGTTGTAACATAATTACAAATTTACATTTATTTATAAAAAAAAATATTAAACAGGTCAGTCAAGTTAAATTAATTAAATTGTATTTATATATCCATTTATTCAAGTCAAGTGACATAATTTATTCTCTCTTACATAATTAGCCAAAATGTTAAAATAAAATAAATTCCAATAGTAAAAATTATCATTCTCCGCCGTTATCTAGTACCGAAAGGAAAAACATTGAATATTGACCGAAGTCAATTTATTTCTACTCTTTTTAAGAAATAGTATTTTGACATTCGCGTATTTATTATTGTAATTGTTTTTTGTGTATCGTATTTGTCCGAAAATAATTAAATATCAATATTATCGTAAACCTGCGTTTTATTTAATTTTAATACACTACAGAACCAAAAGGTCGTTATATTGGTAGCAGAGCGTAGTTTGACTTGGTTCATTCGTCATCTAGTGTATTAAATTATAAAAATGCCAACACGAAGCGGCAAAAACATCGAGCCAACATTATCGCCTCCGTATCAAGACGCTTCCAACGTATGGACTTCGACAACTTCTGCAGATGCTACTGGACCTGCACCAATTGCGCAACCTCAAGAAGCCGGTCTTCCCACAACCTTTGCCTCGGTTCATCTCGTCGATGCTAAAGGATTGACAGCAACCGCTTCTTTGTCACACGAAGTTCCGTCTCAGCAATCTTCAGCTTCGCCAATTGCAAGAGCTATGGCTACGCAAATTAGTTTGTCCACTACATTAATGGATCGAGTTGACGAAATAGCATCAATGACAAAAGCTTTATCAGTACGTCCAATGTGTGATTTTAAAGTCGATCCAAAAGATATAATGTCAAAAATTCCTCATTGTTCGGGCGATGATCCACAAAAGCTAATCGAGTTTATTCAAGAAGTACAGGGTGTAATGAATTTGAAATTGGCTTCTGAGATGGTCGTTTTAACGTCGTTACTAAATTACGTTCATGATGATCTACGACTATGGTGGTCTCCAGCCGTTGCACAGTATCATTCATGGATCTCTCTCAAATCTGAGCTACTTCGTGAATTCATTTCTCCGGTTACAAAAAATCAACTCACCAATAAGCTTATTAGACGAATTCAAGCGCCGGAAGAATCATTCAAGCATTTTATCAACGATATTGTGTCTAAAGCTGATGCACTTGGAGCCGTCATTCCGGAGCATGATTTGGTGCTTCAGATCTGGTCGAGTGTCAACTACCAGACTCTATCAAGTTTTAAAGAAGCTGCTGTTCCTTCATCTATTGCAGAATTAAGAGCAACAGCTCGTCATTTAGAAGACCTCGAAGCTCGTTTGAAGGATGCGAAAAAACTAGAAGATAATTTTCGTTCCGTATCGAATTCACGAGACACATCTTCTAAAAGTTTTAGAAATCCAAAAAACTAATTATGTCCCGGAGAAACAAGGTTGTTCTTCCTGCTGAAGCTCTTTCTTCGTTTCTCCTCGCTCAAAACTTCAAAAATCAAGACGAAATTATGTCAACATTGCCATTTATTTCAATTAAAATTCACGATGAAGACTTCAACTGTTTAGTAGATACCGGTGCTTCAGCCAACTACATGCATCCACTTGTTACGAAGAAATTGGAAAATTACAAGAAAGTTTTTGTACGCAAGACCTCACTCAACGTTATGATGCCTGATGGTCGCCGTTCATGTATTCGCAAGACTATTTCAACAATCATAAAAATCGCAAAATTAACTTGGAGACTAACATTCCTGATTTTACCTAATCTTTCAGTTCCTTGCATTCTCGGCAATTCCAGCTTACGTCACATGAAGAGTCTTCTAGATTACAATGATAATTCCTTAAAATTTTCAATTTCTAATGATTCAGTACCTTTATCATTTAAGCCCACAACTCCAATGATTTCCTTATTGGTTGATCAACCAATTGAATTAGTAGCGTCGTTTCAAGAAGATCTGAAAAAAATTATGAACGATTACCAAGATGTGCTTACTGAAGAAATTGGTCACACTGATCATTATAGTTTAAATATTTCATTGAAAGATACTAAACCTGTTCGCAAAGCACCATACACTTTGAATCCGCAAAGAGCAGTAATTATGCAACACCATATCGACAAGCTGATAGATCAAGGAGTTATAGAAAGATGCATTTCTCCTTACGCAGCACCGGCTTTCCTCATAAATAAAAAGGACGGCTCACCGAGATTGTGTGTCGATTACCGGGAACTAAATAAGAAGATTGTTTTCGACGCCTTCCCGTCGCCACGTATGGATGAGATGTTCATGACGTTGCATGGTTCAGCTGTATTTTCTTCGATAGATCTGACGAGTGCATTCTACCAAATTCCTTTGTCAGAGAAATCTCGCAATATAACTGCTTTCGTTACCGCCACTGGTCAATACCGCTTCACGCATTGTCCTTTCGGACTCGCAGTATCGCCAAGCGCACTCAACCGAGTCATAACTGATATGTTTTCAGATCTCCGTTATCAGTTCGTTCTACCTTATTATGATGACGTTCTGGTTCATAGTAAAAACATGGCTGATCATATCAAACACCTCAAAATAGTATTTGGGAGACTAAGAAGTTCTGGACTTACTATCAATCCAACGAAATCACGATTCGCTATGGCTCGTCTACGTTTTCTTGGCCATATTATTTCACAGCATGGAATCCAGGTCGATCCCGACAAAGTTCAAGCCATTCAGCAGATAAAGCCTCCAAGCAATTTGAAACAGCTTCGATCATTTCTGGGCCTGACCGGATTCTTTTCAAAATTTTTAGAAAATTATGCCCAAGTATCCGCTCCACTCAATCAGTTGAAGAAAAAGGGAGTTAAATTTATCATGGGACCGGATCAACTACACGCCGTTGAAGAATTGAAACAAAAAATTACTTCAGCTCCAGTCCTGAGGTTTCCTGATTTTGACCGCCAATTTATTGTTCGTACCGACGCCAGTAATACTGCCATCGCTGCCGTGTTGTTACAAGAGTATCCTGAGGGTCTTTGTGCCGTGCAGTACGCCAGCCGCAAATTGATTCCAACAGAAACAAGATACACCGTCTACGAAAAAGAAGCCCTCGCGATGGTATTTGGACTACGCAAATTCCAAGATTATCTCTTAGGCAGGCATTTCGTTCTGCAAACTGACAACGGTGCTCTTTCTTGGTTGTCTTCTCACAAGCGAGATCTTGGAAGAGTCGGTCGATGGATTTTGGATTTGTCAAGATTTGATTTCGACATTGGTCATATCAATGGAAGCGTCAATTCAGTTGCTGATGCTCTTTCTCGACTCTTCGATGGCATAGAAGATGAAGAATCTTCTCTGGAAGTTGATTCGGAAGTCAATCACCTTCAAAATACCGAGTATGTCAATTTATTATCAAATATACCTGAATCGTTTACCTCACTTAAAGATCATCAGAAGACTGACCCGTTCTGTCAAGGCATCTACCAACGGATTCATGTTGGAGAAGATGTACCAGACTTTGGCATTCGAGCTGGAATCCTGATGAAGCGTGTTGGTAAACACAAACTGTGGAGAGTGTATGTTCCACATAAAATTAGAAAGATGCTTATATATTATCACCATGACTTAAATATGAGTTCACATCCAGGAATTACAAAGACCTACCGAGATCTCGCTCGACGATTTCACTGGGAAAGAATGTACCAAGAGGTCAAAGAGTATGTTAGGTCATGTGATCTGTGTCAGCGATGTAAAGCCTCGTCTCATCCTCACAGAGCGCCGATGCAAGCTGTGAATCCTAAGTCACCATGGGAAACCGTTTATATTGATCATGTTGGACCTGTCACCATGTCACCTAATCGTAATCGATATGCTCTTGTATTGGTCGACTCGTTTTCCAAGTGGGTGGAAATATTCCCGCTTCCCAAGGCGTCGGCTCAAGGCTCAGTCAACCAGCTCGAAAAACTCTGGTGTCGATATGGACCGCCACAAAAGATCGTTAGCGATAATGCTAAGTGCTTCACTGGTCGGATCTTCAGAGAACACTGCCTACGTTTTGGAATTAAACGCATTACCACGAGTCCGTATCATCCAGCTGCTAATGCTGTTGAGCGAGTCAACAGGAATATCGTTGCAGGTCTAGCTATGTTACTTAAGCAATGTTCGCTAAAACACAACAAATGGGATTCGTTGACGAAATGGTTGTGTTATTCTATGAATAATGCGGCTCATGAAGCGACTGGATCGTCTCCAGCTGTCTTATTTTTAGGTCGTGAGCTACAGCGTCCGCTCGACAATCTTTGGAATCTCGGTGACGTCGTATCCGGAACTAGAGTACCTTCTCAAGAAGAGGTCCAACGAGTTTTAGAAGCTAGTTTGACCCGCAGAAAGAAATATTACGACAGGCGTAATCCTCACCAACATTTCTTTGAAGTGAACCAATTAGTTTTACAGCGTAGCGTCGCGACGTCCACTCCAGGCGTACAAAGCAAAAAATTCATTCCCAAGTGGATTGGTCCACGAAAAATTGTAAGATTTACGTCTCCAGTATCTGTACAACTGCGCGACCAACGCACTGGGAAGATATATCGGGCGCATATTGAACATCTTCGTCCTTACTACAAGCGACCTCGGCCTCCTAACGGTGATACTATTTAAGTAATTTGTATAATTTTGTGTATATAATGTTTTTTTTTTCTTTCCGGAAGTAGCGGAGAATGTAACATAATTACAAATTTACATTTATTTATAAAAAAAAATATTAAACAGGTCAGTCAAGTTAAATTAATTAAATTGTATTTATATATCCATTTATTCAAGTCAAGTGACATAATTTATTCTCTCTTACATAATTAGCCAAAATGTTAAAATAAAATAAATTCCAATAGTAAAAATTATCATTCTCCGCCGTTATTTAGTACCGAAAGGAAAAACATTGAATATTGACCGAAGTCAATTTATTTCTACTCTTTTTAAGAAATAGTATTTTGACATTCGCGTATTTATTATTGTAATTGTTTTTTGTGTATCGTATTTGTCCGAAAATAATTAAATATCAATATTATCGTAAACCTGCGTTTTATTTAATTTTAATACACTACAGAACCAAAAGGTCGTTATAGTGTGAATAAGAAGTGCTGCACTGTAGTCGTGTATTTTAATCGAGGGGTTTATATAAGCAGCACACCCTTGCGGTTAACATGACTTGCATGTCTTAGAATATATTATTTCCTGCTCTATTATAATTACGATTGTTGTTATAAGGGAACCCCGTTTCTGTGTATGTCAACGTCAACTTAAATCACTTTTATATGTGGACCCACACACACACATCCATACATATTATGTAGAACGTATACGACTTTATGACGATATTATCTATAGACGATTTTTAGCAGAAAAAACGTTTAGTAAAAATAAAAACCCGGGTCGCAGTGCCAAAACCCTGCCGACAATATAGTGTATTTGCTAATATAGGCAGTGTGGCCTTCTTATGCGAACTTAAGTTGGTTTTTTGGGCAAAATAAAAAATTTGACTCCTTAATACACCCCTTAAAAGAACATTTTTTTCTCAGTTGCAATTATTATCAATCGAACTTCTAAACTAAATTATATACACCTTTCAGCAAATAATTCACTATCTGCAAACTAGTGTTTTCATAAAATTTGTAAATCCGGTCCTGTCGGGCCGATTTTATTAAAATTTTAGGAGCACTTTTTAATTGCTATTAAAGGGTTAAATTTCAATTTTGAAACGATTCTGAGAATTTTTTAGGTATTTTTGGGCCCAAAAACTTTTTTCAACCCCTAAAAACTACCCTTAAAATGGCCCGATTAGGCCCATTTTAAATAGGGTTCTTGCGGTAGTGGATTCCAACATGTGGGCAAAATTTCGTAAAAATCAATTAACTCTTTCGAAAGTTATAGCGCGCACACATATATATATATATATATATATATATATATATATATACATATATATATAAACATTTTTAAAAATGGTGCCAAAGTGTTTAGAAGGTTATGAAACGTCGAGAAATTTTGGTCCGACCCCTAGGTCCCGCCATCCGACCAACGCCAATAGTGTATGTTGCCTATGGCAAATACACTAAAAAAGTAAATGGAAAAAATCTAAAAACCCAACTGCGTAATAGAAAAGATAGAAAGAAGATCAAATGATAATATGCAGTCGGATGCATCAAATATTTCTGTTCATTTTATTTTTGCAGTTACTACATATTGTATGACTCCGACTACATATTATTATCATTTGATCTTGTTTCTACATTTTTGTTCTCTTTTTACGCAGCCGAGTTTTTTTGATTTTCATAATTTACTTTTTTATTGACATCTTTTTAGTGTTATATTTTTTAGTTTTGGTCGATTAGCATCTCCGGAAAACAATTGCACTGTATATACCAGTTTGACGTTCATATCTCTGTTGACCTCGTGTGGGGATGGCCTAAAGCTTCACGGATTTTGCGATTTAAAATATTGTAAAACTACTTAAGGATCGTCACTAGAATATGTGTATATAACTATACAAACATGAAAACTGGAGTTTAAGTATATATGTATTTGTGTTTGCGTGTGTGTGTGTAAAGGCAAGGTAAAAATCTTAACTGCGGCTGCTTTGAGTGACAAGTTAATTTTGTGATAAGACTGATATGGTCACGTGATTGGTCATTTCAAAACCAGCAAAGATGGTGCGTGACATGTCAAGTCAGCGGGAATATAGAAGTAAAGAGCAAAAGCGTTGTAAAAATCTAATTGCGTCAAAATTGTGATGTGTCATGTTTAAGGCGGGAGGCCGATGCCAGCTCACTCAAACAGCTATATTACGCTTTATCTAAAACCTGTTAGAACCCTTTATCGCGATAGGCTTACTTAGGGGATGGTTCATTTTTTTTAAATGATATTTGTGTGTTTAAAAAATTCACTCATTTGTATTCGATGGGTGCGTGACGGAAGACTATTTTCTCTATTGTGTCAAATGAACTTTTTCAAAAAATTTTAACGAAACCGTTATTTATCGAAATTTGTATACACAGTTAAGATGGTACAGAATTTATTTTGTTACATTGAAAAAAACATATTGAGTACTTAATTTTTTGAAATAAAATGCTAAAATGAGTCGGACTCGCACATAAAGAGTTCCGTACAACCGTACAATATTTATTAACTTTATTTGATTTTTATTATTTGCTGTTATAGTGGCCACACTCTGTGAAAATTTCAAGTGTCTAGGTATTACGGTTCAAAAGATACAGCCCTGTGACTGACAGAAGGACGGACAGAAAACAGAACCTTAGTAATAGGGTTTCCGTTGGCACCATTTCAAAATATTATTTTACGTATACTCCTATTATATGAAATGTTTTTCGTTTCAATAGTTAAAATACCAAAAATATGTACATATACATAATTGGTTTAAAAAACAGCCCACAGTAATGTTCTGTTTGTCCACCACGCACGTTGTTTCCTATTTCGTTATCCCCACTATGCACTCTGTTCCCTAAAAATAGTTCCTTTTATCAAGGATTATATTGAAATTTCCAGTTTCACGAATCACTTGATGTTTAAAGAATATTTCCAGTAATTATAGTCTAAATGCTTCCCAAAGTAAAAATAAGGTGCAACCAAAAGACCTTGCCATAAATAACGACTCTTCCTATTGCACCAAAATTATTTATAGTAGAAGTACCCAAATATCGTTTCATCAGTATTGATGTTAGTAAGTAAATTAACTAGATCAAATTTTTAAAACATAAGTTTTACACTAGAAACACATCAAAATAGAATTGATTTGTGAGAAATATTTGGCAATAATTATATTTACATTTTGTTGTTTGTTAACTAAATCTATGAAAAACAGCAGAATAAATAACAAATTTAAAATACCACGCAAAATTTACAAATAAGGTAGCAAAATAAGCAACCTAGAAATTATATTGCATGTACTTTTCGGAATATCCTAAAATAATAAACTGTACAATATTATTGCTCTCCCATACTCAACTCTCAACTCACTGGCAATAAAACGACGGGTTTCGCGTTAATAACGTTAAAAAAATCGATATCTCATGTTGAAGTTCTCAAGTTTTAATACTAGAACTACTCAATTGCATTAATACCAAACCCTGATAAACCTGGCAAGTGTTAGCCTCACTAAAAATGAAAAGGCAACAATGCGTAAAGACATTAAAAGGACGCAGCGTTACGGTAAAATCATTCAAGTTAAAAAAATAAAGCTGT
This sequence comes from Venustoraphidia nigricollis, assembly GCA_034508555.1. Classification (NCBI taxonomy): domain Eukaryota; kingdom Metazoa; phylum Arthropoda; class Insecta; order Raphidioptera; family Raphidiidae; genus Venustoraphidia; species Venustoraphidia nigricollis. The sequence continues at coordinate 1,157,615 of JAVRKA010000013.1, forward strand.
TGATGAAAATTTAAAAAGTCGACATAGATTTGCATAACCCTGGTTGACATACACATGGTGATATTGATTTTGAATCGACTATATTCCGCATATAGCATAAAAACATAAAAGTTCTCTGGGACAGTAGACTGTGGCCTTTCTATATAGATTCGACCACAGTCAAGTCAAGCAAAGCAAGTGGTAGTAAAGACAGCGGATTATATAGAGTACAATTCTTTAGGGTCACCACGCTAGCCGAACTACTTTATGCATAGCTGATTCAGCTTAACTTTTCAATAACTTTCTTACTTTATTTTCCATTTTATTTTTGCTCCGATTTCATATTTTTATATAAAAAGAGTCTCGACGTTGCATTGAGATTTTATTTTAAATATCACTCAAGTTTTATATAAAAGTATAAATAAATATTTTCGTGGTTAAGATCCTAGATGACAATAATAATAGTAAAATAAAAAAAATTCGTTTTGACGGATAATTCCCAATCCTTTATCTTCTAAAATTACTAGCATAAATAAATGTTATTTTTTGCACACCACTATAAAATAACCATTTTTCATGTCTGTATAACGATCGTGAAATGATATATTTAAAACTAGTGCTGTAAAGCTGCGTAAAATAAAATAAACGGTGTCCTATTACCATTTTCATAGTAAAAATCATAGTTTAACCACGTGAGAATTGGACTGTTCCTAACACGAATTCACAAAATGTACAATAATCGACATATTCTTATGTTCTGAAAATTGACAGGACGAATTTTCCAAACTGTTTAAAACCGAAGGCTTGTAACATTGCACGCAACTTAACCACTAATAGCTTATTAAGCACGTATCATTAAAAATTACATTCTTAGTTTTTCAAGTTAGTTATAAAAAAAGAAAAAAATAATTTTATATAATGTTTGTTGGTATATCGTATTAAACTTATGTAGGACATGAAAATAGCTTTTTATAATATTAATATTATAAAATATACCCCTTGTTTGTCAAAACTATATTAGTATCTACAAATAGGTTATAATAAATATTTTTTGAAATTATTTATTCAATAAACAGAACTATAACATTTAATAAAATAAAAATCATTATCTAACATTACCTAACGTTTACGTAATCATTTTAAAATCGCAGTTCTTTTATCTATGGTACATGTAATAAAGTAACCAAAAATGAAAAAATTTAATCTTCAATTTACTCAAACGTAAAAAATTATTTTATACACAAATAACAAAAATAAATATCTGAATGAGATAGAAATATTCCAAGTAAATTACATAAAACATTTTTAAATCGACTTACATGAATACGTCCCACTAAGTGTGAAATCCGCTTTAAGAACAATGTTACCTCATCAATTATTTAAAAAAAAAATCTAATTTCTGTCACAAAAAACACTCACTATATATTTAAATGTCTGTGTCAAAATAATGATTTAAAAACAATTTGTATATATGTGAAGTTCCTTTTGAGAAACGATTGTAGTTCAACTATTATTTTTAAAAAATCTATAATCTGTCTTTAGTTAATTTTGCAAAAAATATTCAGTACAAAATCTTTGTCCACTTTAAAAATTCGGTAAAAATTTTACAACTGAAAATCGTAAGCTTCTACTATTTTTTTTATATATTTCAACTGTAAAATACGCCCACTACACTTACAGAAAAATATTACAATTATTTACGGTAAATTATAATGTTATATTTTATTGAGAACAATATTACTACTAATGAATAACTGAACTGCACGACGTGATTTGATCTGTGTGCATTATTTGTCGACAATTTGACATTGAATAAGTAATTTACGCAATGCAAGAAAAATCAAGATTGAACGAAAGTGTAATATTAAGGACCATCCACACGTTTTAATTTATTATTCGTATATTTTTGTTCAAATGTCGGAAAGTATTTAGAACATGACAATTGACAATACAATGTCAGCATTGCCCACTATTTAAATTTCCTGCTTTTGAAAATTTTCAAAAAACGGAAACTTATTGGTTTCGGTTCGATTTTAGAAAATTTAGTTTTTATCAGATCTCGACGTTTTGAGGTACTAGGATTATTTTCGGATGAACTTCCATATGTGTGTGTGTGTGTGTGTTTTTTTGTCATACGATAACTATAGAACGAGTCAATTGATTGTGATCGGGTTTGCGGCATCAAAAAGGGTTTATGGAGACTTAGATCTGATTAGATTTTGGAATCCTTCGAACCATTTAAAAAAATTCGTGGTTTGTGGACAGCTGACTTGAAATAAAGGGTACGTTTCCAACGGCGTTAAAGCCAATTCAGACTAGCCGTTCTCGGTTACGATTCACCGGTCCGGTTGGGAGCTCGACCAATCAGGGCGTAGTCGTTCCCGATTGCGGATCGGTTCGAGCGTTTAGGTTCAGCTCTAATTTCAACCGGACCGTTCGCAACCGTAGCCAATGAGAACGCTTGCTGGAGTCACGTGATTAGCCACTTGTTTTTGTTGACGTTTAACTACACATCAAACGTCAAATCATATTTCGAAATTGCGCATGCGCACCGAGAATAATCGTAGAACCGAATCGGGATAGTGTGAGCAGCCTAGATTAATCGAAAACCGAACCGGACCGGTGAATCGTAATCGAGAACGGCTAGTCTGAATTGGCTTTTAGTAATAGTGAAATGCAGCTATGTTTAATTAAATAAAAGCATTACACTGAAACGGTCAAATCAGGGTCGTATAATAATTATGTAATGATTGTCATAAAACTGTTTTTTAATGCTTTTAAAACTTAACGACAGCCATGCGGCATGTGTTATTCGTTACATGTATTAAATGGCAACTATAGTAAAGTAGTAAAAATGTTTTATGAGGCTGTCAACAGTTCCGTCTGAATATGAGTTAACCTGCATGAGATGAAAACTTTATACGGTCTATTGAAGAAAATTGTGGATACGATTTTACAAGAAAAAAAACTCGATTTAAGCACAGTTTTTTTTTGATACGGTTTTTTTTTGGCTTCTACACGTAACGTAATTGCCACACCTTGTTTTATTTAATAATAATATACAAATAACTACACTATCAAATAATTCGATATCACGGAACACCCATGAGCATAGGCGGGAGTCGAACCCACGACAGTGTGGTCTGGAAGACATGACGCTGACCACTACATCACCGTGTCTTCAGACGGTCCAGTTTTTTAAAATAAAAAAAAATTGTTTGAAAGAATTTTTTCTTTCTATTTAAATTCAAACAAAAAAAAAACAATTTATACATATAAATAAAATTGTCTGTCTGTCTGTCCTTCTGCACTTCACAGACAGGTAAAGGGCTATGTTAGGAGTGATATAGGCTTTATTTTATCCCAAAAAGAACCCTTAGGACGTGGAAACCTTCGTAAAAAGAAACCTTCATAAAGGATACGCTGTGGCTCTAAAGTTGCTAAAAATACTTTTCTCAGAAAATTGTATCCCAAAAATTGTCCTTCATAAAAGATACGCTGAATTTCTATAAAATTACTTAATCTAAAAACGTGAGGTTGGGAAAAAATACTCTTAGAAAACAAAAAAAAAATGCATGTTCGACGCTCTTTTAAACCTACTACCCGAACGGGGTGGGAGTGGATTTTTTACAAAAGAATTTAACTGTACCACACGAACGAAATCTCAGGCAAATCGCTGGTATACAATCTATTATTAATGTAGTATAGGTATTTAAATGAAAAAAAAAATGGCAATATTTAGTAAGATTTTATCAATCCAACATCTGCATCAAATTATATATGTCGCAGGATAATTAAAAAATGCGGATTTTTGAGAAAACCCTATGAAGATTACCAAAAACCGGGTAATTGGAATTCGTTTTTTTGTAAACGTTCTAGGAAATTCGCGAAAATCCGATTTTTTTAATTATCCTACGACGGACAGTGCATTACGAAAAAATGTATATTTTTTTGTAATGCAGTGTCCGTAATCTAGTGTTTTAATAAACTTTTGTAGCTTTGACCATGTCTGTCCAAATTTGATAACATTGTGATCGCACTTTTAAAACTTTTCTCAACTCCTAAATTAAACCCTTAAAACCTTTGTACAGCGGTAAATTATTCAGAATGTCCGTCAAAATTTTATGGTTTACATATTAGTTCTGTAATTTTGTGATAAAAAGATACCAACGTCAGTTTAGAGTAATGGCGCTTATTATAAAGACAACAAACGGTTTAAGAAGTGCATCGCATTTTTGCAGTCAGCTAGTACGTTAAATACTTCCGTAAAACTGTGTCACGCTTTAGTTGGACCGTAAAATGTCCCGTTTATATGCAAGGTTATGTCATCTATTAGTTTTATGTATATTTTTACGATGTAAACATGACTTAACGCAATTTATTTTGTAAATGCAGCTCAATGTTATTTTATCTTTTATCAATTTATGTAATAAATGCGTTGTATAAAGTTTAGATAAAATTTCTAACTGTTCTGAAACATTTGTAAAGATCGATTCATACTATTTTCACAAACGAATTGACACTGCACCGATAAAAAATATTGTAGTGAATTAGAATCTTTCGTTTCCACAAAATTATAAATTAAGAAAAATCACAGTTATTTAGAGAGAAGATAACTTGACGTTAAATTAATTAGTCGATAGGTTCATTTAATATCAACTTATCTTTTAAATAAATACATGCGATTTTTGTTAATTGTAGATAATTTGTAGGTTTGTGACTTTTCTTAAAGATTCAAGATCGATTCTTTCACTGTTTCATTGAAATTACCATTCATTCTACAATTCGATTATTACCCTATTAAATCACGCACAGTGTTTCTGAAACGAATGAAATATTTAATTAAATGTCACTTAAGCTGGCCTTACTCTTTCAAAAAGAGTATATTCTGCGGTACTCAGCTGAAATGAAATACAAAATTCTTGGTTTATTCAGGGGCGGGTTTAGCTTTTCCAGAGTCTATGACTTATTGAAATCCATTGTGACCCTATTTTTTGTTAGACTAAGAATCTTTAAATTGGGGTTTAAAATTCATTTTAATACCATATAATACTATAAATTCACCCAAAAAATAAACCATCAAAATTCATAAAAAAATGTCAAAATCTACTCAAATATTGTCAAAATTAATCTATAAAAACGATAATCATTAATATTACGTTTTTTTACTACACGATAAGTGCTCATTATTATTGATTCTTTTTTTAATTTATAATTATTCAATTAGTGTGGGCCCTTATATTCATTTTTAAGGGGTGATAGTACAAAAAAAAACCAATAGTGTCAAAATACCTTATTAAAAGTCGTATTGTAATTTTAATTCACTTCCTCGTAAATTAACTTCATGTCAACAAATGTGAGAGTTTTAATTGAAATAACCATTGACTCTTTTATCATACAATTCTTATTAAGGTATTTTAACAGTATTTATCTTCTTTTTTGAAAACAAAATAGCTGGACCAAGAACACCCTGTATATTTTAGTTAAAAGTCTTTCCTCAGAAGTTTTAGGTGTCAAGGAGGGGACCAGACCCCTCTTAATTGTAGAATCAGAAGGTGAATGACACAGTCATGTGTTTTATGTAACACGATATTAACATGGTTGATATATCTCAAGATTCTGTTATATTATTATGAAACTTAAAATTTATATTCATCTTTTCTCACTTTTCTGTGCGCTACCTTGTTAGGTGAAGCTAAAAATAACTTGCTGTCAATATTCATTAATACTTAAGTGATGTTTAATTAATAAGCTGAAACGTTATTAAATTACAATATTTATAAATGAGACTTAACTATTATTAATTGCTAAAAAGTGAGTTTTATACTTTTGTGATCACAAAATAAAACTGTATGCATGGGTTTGGCAATTTTTTTAATATCATCCGTCAACATTTTTTTAATCTCTATAATCGTAAAAATTTTCTCTGCGTAAAATTTAAACTGTATTTTAAAATGTTGTATTTTTCTATTAGTTTCTGACATAAAAAAATTTAGATTAGAGAATAGCAGAGATTGTCGAGGTTTTATTATTTATTCGGGCTTTCTGTTCCCATCTATTTCAAACAAAGGATCAAAGGACTGATCTGTTGGACTTTTAACTAATCATTAGTAAAAGGTGTGTTTGGTTTCGTGCTCCAGTGTAAAAGTGTTGACACTTTTGATACCATTACGTTTTTTACACAATAGTGTAGCTATGGATTATCTACCCAACGTACAAAGTTATTATAGAAGAACACAGATTACTTCGTTCCATGAATGACGTCAGCTGGCAGCATTTTTAGTCCGCTGGAAGACGTCATCCCCACACCACCATCGAACGGAACGAGGTCACGTCTGTATCGAATAGCCTTGCCTAACATACACCTTTCGATCCAAATTTTTATCTACACAAAATGGTAACCTCAAAAATTAAAAAAAAAAACAATCGTGTTTAGTGATCATATATTTAAACTAGTGAGCAATTTAAATACATTTTAAAATATTTAAGGAACGAAATGTGACGAAACTGTTGGATATTTCAGTCAATATGTGGTTAATTTTAAATTTTTTGATATTGATGTCGATTCTGATTGACAGTATTAGTTCAGATTGGGTAGAAATACCTCAGGTTCATAAAAACAGACATCTGATAAATAAACAAAGTGCAAATCCAATCACTGAATTGCCAATCCAGTTGGAAAGACCGGAGGTAACAATTATTTTTTGAATTATTTTCCTATCATGATTCATTAAATTTTAAATTGACAGGCGGTGGTGACATCCCGCCATTGCTACACTGCGTTTAAAAAAATGACAATGCTATCAATTCTGACATTTTACTCGCATGGCTCTGAGAATTGTTTTGAGACTATGTACTTTATCATTTTTAATTGTTAAATGATTATTAGAAAGTATTTTTGTACAAGATTGCGTATCAAAGCTCTAATGAAGTCTATTTCTGACTTTGCCAGTTTGTATATCGACAGTCCTCGAAATCTGCTAATCGATTTTAGTCAAACAGGAATTTTCTACTCGACGAAAATACTAATCATGATAGTGTCACATCATGATAATAATGATAGCTTTATGAACGCTGATTTTTTTCGATGGCTTTAAATTCAACGGATATATTCAATTTTTTATACGTGGAGCCACAAACGAGATTTATCGACGTCTTGTCGGCTATTATGACGTAGCCCGGCACAAATGTCATATTATAGTACCTAACTAATAAGTAGTAATATAGTAAGTCGTGAATTTAATATATATTCAGATATGTCAAACTTTCAAATTGAGATTACATTAATTTAAATCTTTGCAACTGTCTTAATATTTACAATGCTTATGACACTTGTGCTGCACTGAGAAGAATTGTCAAATTTTAGATTTTGAAGTAGGAGAGCTTTGTAGTTTTTAAAGTTATAACAAAAGTTCTTTCTCCAATAATTTTCTAATTTTGAGTACTATAATGATTTAGAGTAAAAAATAATGGGAAACTGATAAATACACTTAAATAATCTGTGTAGGATCAGAATTAGATGGCGCTTCAAGTAAAAAAATGCTAAAAGCTAGTATAATGAAATATATGATTTAGTGGAGAGGGCTTAGATGATATAAAAGTGCTTACCGTGATAGGTGATATCATTTAATATTATTTATAATAATACGCAAATTTATTTGAGGCACACATTTTCAACACAATAATGTACTTTAAGACTATCAAAGTGGATTTTATGGACGTATATATTTTATAAAATCTGATATAAAGGTTGGATGTTATTCACTAAATCAGATTTTTCTTGTCTATGCGTTAAATTAATAAGTAATATAACCTCAAGAAATATATAAGGGTAAATTTACTAACTGGAAAAAATGAAGGAAAATAATATTATGAGGCAAAGTAGGGTGAAAAAATTGTGTTTAGTGCGGAAAATCTTTTAGTACATATCGTAAATACATGTACATATATGTTATATAGTACATAGCAGGAAAAAACCCTCTTGTAATATATTTGCGCTTGAAATAAGCTTAGTGTAAGAAATACGAGGGTTGATCATTTATAAATCTATGCGGCCACCATCCTTTTTTATTCTCTCTTGTTCTTTTTGCCGTATTCTATTTACTTTTGCCTACGTGTACAATGGACATAAAAAATTAACTTTACATTCGATGTGGCATTTTTTTTTATTTTCTTAGAAATTTTGTATTTGAATAAAATTTATTTGCGAACGTGCATTGAAAAAAACAACCACAAAAGATATTTCGTATTTTTTTAATTTATAATACTTTTTAATCTTTATAATAAGTGAATTGGAAGAACACATAAAAACAAAATTGTCAGATATTGTTCACAATCACTATGTATAGAATGGGGCTAATATCGCTTACCTTAGACCCGAAAAGAATTTCCCAAGAGACGAAAACACTTCTCTTGTGATCTGCGCAAAAACAAGCTTTTGATCCTGAAAACAAGTATTGAATAATGTAAAATGGAAAAAGAATTAGAATTATAATTATATTTGTAAGGTAATGGTCAAACGGTAAACACTGCGACTTCTAAGGATTATTGTGTTCTCCTAATAATCCATCAGTTTTTTAAGATTCCCAAATTAAAAAAAAAAACAATACATATATAAACAAATTAATCTGATTTACAATTCCGTTTTAAGCGATAGAAAAAAAACAGCAAATTAACAGAACGATTCCAACTCCAAAAATTTTGACATTTTGACATATATAACAAATTAAATAAAATTTCTATACCATAAAGTTTAAAATGAAATTTTTTACAAAATTTCTGGGAAAAATAAATAGACTAATAAAACGATATAAAAAATATACCATTATAACAGAAAAACAACGTTCTAACGCATATCTTTTCTGCGCATGCGCCGATTTTTTTCCAAAACAATAAAGCTCTTCATATCCTAACAAAATTTTGTTTCGATCCGTTTAGTTGTTTGACCCGTATTATTCTCACAACCTAACAGACAAAGAAGAATGTAAAATTTTGAAAAGTGAATTTCCGACCTAAATTAGTACCATTCCCCACTTGTGGAGTTGAAATGGTAAAAAAACACTATTATATTTATATGAATGTTCAGCTGAAAAGTTTCTTTTCTGCTTGATAAAATGTTTTAAAACTCTACTTTTTAAACTAAGAAGTAGGTAGGTATCAATGTCATAGGTACTGTAAAAGTTTTTCACAATTGTACAAATCTATATTATTTTATGTCAGTAATACCAACAGTTGACTGAGCATGAAAAATGAAAATTATGCAAATGAAGTTACATCTTCGAATAATACAATAGATTTAAAATGAATCATTTTAATTCAATACCACAATATTGTATCATTGAATGGCAAATGCTCATCATAACTTAGTTAAACTGACATTAAATCAAGATTCAAATGTTAATTTCATATTCCGTTCAAATAGATATTACGCCATATCGTATATACGCTATCTATAGTTATAGAAATCATTGTTGTTTAGAACAGTATTGTTTAGAACCGCAGATCACTGAGGAATAAACAAGTTTTTCCTGAATTTAAGCCAAAAATAGAGCTTCTGCTGTCAACTGATTGTAGACATATTCGTAAACATTCTGCAAAAATTTTTACCCTATAAGGAAAATACCTAAATGACAAATCTAGGTTTATAATGGACTAGTTTATGTAAGTATACGATTTACTAGAAAAGAGTTGGCATTAATTAAGCCAAAAAAACACACGTTTTCAATGTCACACTACGACCTTATTCGTACTTATTTCACAAAATTGTTCCATCAAAAACCTAAAGTGACTCCTCCTTTTTCGGAAAAGTTTTTTAGATCTTCAAAATATTTCCAAAAATTAGAGTAATCAATTGACAGCGGCACCCTTTCAATAGCATCTTTTAGCCTCGTAGTGGGACACCAGACAAAAATTGAAACGCACGGATGATTTGAGGGAGACAGAGCTAAAGAAGGTCACACCCACAATATGTCTTTTGCCTACCTTGCCTCTTACCGCTGGGTCTCAACACAAACTGTGCTAGAGTGATCCAACACTGTTAAGCCACATAAAATCTTTTCTCCACCATTAACGGCAATGTATTGCACCATAAGGGTAGAAAATTGAAATTTCTGCACTACGCGACATGATGCCCGAGGCGAATCATGTCACGCAGTGCAGGGCTTTCAATCTTCTGTTCGTGTGGTGTGTACTATTTTTCTTTATATTCGGTCGAAAGGTTATGGTATCGTCACCCAGTGTAAAATGTGTTAACACTATATAGCGTTTGTTATACGAAAGTGTAAGTTACATTGACCTGTTTGGTATTTCAGTGTCGGGCTAAAATTGTAAACACTACCAGGGCTCGCTCTTAAGCTAAGGAACGTAGCGTAGTGTTGATCTCTTAACAGATGTCAGAATTTGACAATTACTAGAACAAATTGATCCTTTAACTAAATTAAACGTATAATTTTTACTGTAATTTTTCTGCATTAATATACTAAACTCATTCTATATAAACGCGCTGCATATGTTCTCTGTCTACTGATCTCGTAGTAATGAGAAAAAATAATGTACTGAATAGTGGGCCGTGCTTATTGGCATCAGCGCCAACAATCACGGTCCATTATTCAATACATTATCTTGAATGGAAAGATATTTATTTAACAAACTTTTAAATTTATTGTGAAGTCATTTTAAGTATCTACTAGATGAAAAAAAACAACATTATTAAGCTAATAACGAAGACTTTAATCACGTGACTTGGAATCGCTTTATTGATTGCTTAAAATTAATTGTTTTTCTTTTTGGGGAAAGACCTTGCGTAGCACTTTCTAGGTTCTCAACGACTAAAAACCAAAAAGTTAGAATTTTACTGAGATCAAAATATGCGCCAAGAAATGTATAAGATATTTCCTGTAATAAAAGGAATTCTGTAAATCCAAGTTTTGAGCAATAATTATTTAGTAAATGGTACATCGACCAATCAGAGTACTCGAATTAAGTTCCGTGACTGTGCACAGTTTTGCTTAGTTGATAATAAATAAGTTAAATGACAATAATTTAGGCGTCATAAGATTTGCAGTTACTTATTGCTTTAATATATTCAGTTGCATGTAAAATCTGTATAACTTTTGACCTTTTGTAGGTACTAATATTTCAGTCGGTAACTTCATTGTAATAATTGTCTGATATATTGTGATATTTTCGTTACATGTTTAGATGACTGTCATCGATTTAGATAGCTTATCAAAATAGTATCTTAAAATCTGTATGGCTCTAGTAACATAATTTTATACGTATTATGATGCACTAAATTGCTTTTTTATCTAATAACTTTTTTATCCGCAAATTATTGCAAGTTAACAGTTAATTCACGTCGGATTTAAACAATTATACTATTATGTTTATAATAATAGTAGAATCTGTATCACGTCCTAGTAAGTTTTTTAATACCTAAATAAAATGTTATTAAATAAATTGATATTTATTCTTGAAAAATGTCAAAACGCTGACTACGAATAGAAACAATTAAAATATATTTGTGGAAGAAATCTGTACACTAATATTCATTTGTTCTTCAGATTTTTTCTACAACTACTCGAAAACCGTTAGAGGCAGTTGACAGAAAACTTGAAGTTAAAAGTTTAAAAAATTCAACTGAAGTATTTTTGAAACACGTAACTCCTAAATGGCATTTAGCTACAGCTGAACACTTCGCTAACAGTTCAACTTCAACACCAAAAAGTAACGAAAAAGATGACTATGATGATTATATTGAAATTGAAGATGGTGAAGAAGATTCTGATGAAAAAGAAAATGATGAAACATATTTAATAAACGGATTTCCAGATGAAGAATCTTTGAAAGAAAAAGACGATGATCATCAAAGTAGTACCTTTTCATTCAGTAGCCTTATGCCCTTACTTAAAGATGTACAAGAAACGTTAACAAAAAATAAGCAAAAAAGTAAATTGACTATACTTAAAGAAATTCGAGATGAAATTTTAATGAACATTCGTAAGTAATAGTAATCAATAAAATCCATTTATTTTAAAAAAATAATTTAAATCGTAAAAAATATTTCGTCTTTTAATATTTGTATTACGGTAAAACCTTGGAACGTGGGTGCTAAGGGGATTGATTAATGTGCTAGAGCATAAATTTCGAACGGGGATGGTACCGTTCCCAGTGGGCGCTGGAGCTTTCCGTGGGGATGTCAAAAGTAGCGACTGTAGCGTACCCATCTAATTAGGAAACTAATATAATCAAATACTTTTAAAATAGGGAAGGGTAGACAGAACGAGATATTCAAAAAATTTAGTAAAAATATTCGTTTTTCGAAAATGTTTCTAAATGGTTATTAATGACTGCCGAAAAGTTTTTGTCAAAACTTTTTTTTCAGAATTTTTATCTTTTTTTATTTTTTAGAAAAAAGTAGCTTTTGAAAAAAAAATTCATATAAAATTTATTATTAGGCATGAACGCGTAGCGTTGTAATATTTTCTGCTTCAAATAGGGACGATGGTCTGGAAAACGTTGGGAACTTCTGTGCTAGAACTCTACATGTTGGTTAAGACCCTCCCTAAAAGCATTTAACCCAAACTAGCATATTTATTACTTTTTTCAATGCCAGTTTCCATAAGTTCCACCGCCAGCGTTCATCATACTAGTTCAAGCACTTGACTTAATTATTAAAAAATATTAGACTGTAAAACCGCTACACAAATGTTTTGATGATGTTTATTAGACGAACGCATATCGAGATTATGGGGTGGAAGCAGAACTAACGATAAACCAGTTCTAAATAAACGGACTTTGAGAACCTTTAACTTTGGAAATAACGATGGAACGAATGATAGACGACGCGTCTTTAAAGACAAAGAACATTCTCACGATCATCATGAAGATATTTATATTCAAGAGCACGAACACGAGAGCGAGCATCACATTGAGTTTCCGTCGAACGAAGGAGCACTGTTGGCCCTCGCCTTTCTTACATTTGCTGCATTTCTTGTTAAACTTGTATTGGTGAGTTAACACTGTACATAGTCTTCAGGCACAAGACAAAATCACTTATTACGTCACATCAAAAGACCGGTTTTGTCTTCCGTTACACCCACATATCACGTTTCGTCATCAGCAACACCTCCGTCCAATAGTACGTGACATTTCTCTCTTAACTCCGCCTAAAGCTGCACCTATATTGGATCCGTATTTCTCCTGATCCGACATCGGATGACATCGGAAAAAAATCAAACACCAAAATTATAATGTTGGTGTCTTTCGATGTCAGCCGACTTCGACATAAGAAGACAAGCAAATATCAAGTTTATGATGTAGGTGTCTACATGGGAAAGGGAAACCCGATTTCCTTTCTAATGAAGGCATCGTCATTATAACTTTGGTGTTTACTTTTCTTTGGATCGGGAGAAATACGGATCCAATGTAGGTGCATCCCTAAGCATCAGACTTCATAAAAAAATCTAGACTCAGCAGAGCCGTGTTTTTCAGATTTCAAACTAAATGAAATCATTTATTTCCAAACCTCATTTTTGTCATTTGCCTCCTGCTTTTTTGAAATTTTGTGTGACGTTACACTACGCTTAGCTCCCTCTATCCCGATAATCATATTGCTTGTATCCCTTTTCATTTCAGTGTGTGACCTAATAATTAATAGAATCTTAATAGAATCTTAGATCAATTTGTTGGTATTTGGTTTTATTCAGAACAGAGTTGTGAAAGTATTTAAAAAATTAAACAACAGTCAAGTCGATCGAGTAAAAATAATATTCGAAAAAAATTTAGTAGTACAAAATAAAGGAATGTCGTTTCCGTTGGTTAAACAATTTGTAAGGTTGACATTTGCTTTCTAATGTGGCTACACAAATTTCAACGTACTTAATATTTATCAGTAGGTACCTATGTAAAGTTTACTCCTTGTAGGTACTAATATTGTAAAATCAAGTACATAAACTCAAGTTTATTTAAATTTAAAAAATATATTAGTTTGGTGACAAATTTTGGCTGGGTTTGTCGTTAACGACGCACTTTGTAGCGGCAAGTGAAGAACAGTATCACTAAATGAAGTCAGTGATTAAATTGTTGTTAAGATTATTTTATCGAAAATTTGACATAAGCCGTTTGGTCGTCTGCCGCAGATACATTTCCAATACATAAAATCAAACTACACTGTTACTTGGCAATGCATTAGCTTTTGCACTCTTTCTTTGAATAATAAATAAGCGTATTTTTTACTGCAGAATAAATGAATGCAGAATTGACTTTGTCTTGAAACTTTACAAATTAATTCACTAAAATAATTATCTGGATATATTTTGTAATACAAATTTTTTTTTTATGTTTTACTTCAAAATTTATTTTCAGTATCCGACATTATTTTTGAACCTATTTTTTTAATTAAAATTTTCATTATAAATTGGTATAGTAAAGGCTATTAAAAACTGACTTAAATAGGGCTGCCATAGATGTCGTGACGCCGACCAGAATGGTTGTAGGATATGAATAGAAAGTGGGATGGAGTGAAAAAGTCAATATTAAATATATAATTACTAATTTGCCATAACAAATTGATAAATAAATTTGATTTTAGTAATAATTTATCAAAATCACAAAAATTGTTAATAAATAAATAAATAAACAAAGAAAAGACGACCTTCAACTAATCTGATATTTTTTAGTTTTATATAGTGACTAAATATTATAATTAAACTTAAATCATGACAACTAGTATGCCTTATGTAAGCTATTGAAATACTCAATCCTAATACCTATTGAATTATAAATATTTTTTTTGGTATAATAGCTTATGTCTGCTATAATTGTTAAGAAACATTCATTGTTGTAACACTATATTAGAAAAATTGAAAAAATTGATATTAAATATTTGTTTTCCGCATTTAAACATTCCTAACGAAACAGAAATATTCTGTGACTTAGGACCGTATTAAAAATGGAAAGTTCATCTTTGATTCATTCATGAGCTCTCGCTACTGTGAGAGTTAATGTCTAGCTACAGCTAAAAAGTAATTGGCTCTCGTATATAGTGAATTTGAGTGTTGTAAATCGCTATATTATGAAGGATTAAAAATATTAAAATGTTGATTTGTGTGCACCGTAGAGTAATTGACTTACTCATTCCGCCGCGAAAGTGGAAAGATTCGGGTTTAAATCCCGACGGTGACGTGTTGGAATAATAATTTTTTTCTAATATAGTGTTACAACAATGAATGTTTCTTAACAATTATAGCAGACATAAGCTATTATACTAAATAATTCAGCTGGTACGTAAGCTACAAGCTTATGTTAAATCTTACTAATATATTTTTTTTGATAAATAAAATGTTTCATTCGGAAACCGGTACACGTCCAAGTCTACAGAGACGTATGGTAGCTCTATAGCATGAGGACCTTTTGATTATTCTCTCATTTCCAAAAGTGCTGGTTGTTCCGCACCTAACTGTTTTATTAATCTGTGCTACTTAAAAATGTACTAAACATTTTGAATGCTTTTTGTTGCAGCAAATTATTGACGCATTGAAAATAAAAAAAGCGGCGTTAATGTCTACAACTACTACGACCATGGCAACCAGATTCCGTAGATCGCCTGAGGAGGAATATGAAACAACAACGAGAATATTAGGATTAATTGACTCTTATTCTTACCAATAGATGACTATAATAAATTTTCATGCAATACACAATCCAAATGAGAGGTTGTAAAGTGAAACTTCTTTAGTGACGTATCTGTTCGAAATTTTCTGTAACGTTAAATGCTCCCATGTTTTTTGTTTTTAATTTAGTTATTAAATTATTAGAGTTGCCATTCACTTTCTTTTTCCTGGACACCATTCTCGTTTTAGGGCATCTAGAGACCTCTGGGGCTTATGTAAAATCCTAATTCACATCTATTGCTATTACGATTTACGAATGTTTCGCATTTTTGGAGGCGTCTGGGTCACAATTACACCGAAAGAATAAATATAAGAAAACTGAGTTAGGTCACATTTTTGATTGAAACAAATCATTTGGTATAATCTATTTTACCTCGTTCGTAGCTAGTTGCTTCGGGCGAGGATATTTTCCAAGCTCGGTATGTGTATTTATATTCATATTTTATTTATAAACTGTTTCTTTTTCTTTTATGTTTAAAAACAAAACAATAGATCTTTGTACTTTCATAAGTAACTTATAATAACAGTGTATTTTTTTCATTATTACAATGTATTTTTAAAAAATGTATTATAATTAAATACCTATAAAGATCGATTTTACTTATCTGGTTCAATCACATGTTTTCCTCTATTATAATAAAAAATAGTTTAGAGTTGAAGTCGTTGGGTGCTATTTATATAGCTATTTTATGTTACCTCGGTTTGTCTTTTGTAAATCCCTATTTCTCAGATTGTAATCTGAAAACAAATGAAAGTGTAAATTTTATTTTCAGTGTTTTTTATCAAAATTAATAGATTTAAATTTGCCGTATCCTGGAATAGAAGTTGACTTCAAAAAAAGCTTTTTTTATGGATACAGGATGCTAGCTGCTATCTAAAAGAAATTAAAATTCTAACCTCACTTTTTCAATGATTCTTATAAAGCAACTATAACAGAAGTTTTTGTAATTTCGTGATACAATTTCTTTAAAAAGAAAAGAAAAATGTAACTTATATTCTTTCGGAAATTTACCTCAGAATAAGAATGTATTCTACGTGATATGCATTGAAAGAAAAATCAAGTAAAGCTTCTAGCTTTTTAATATTTATTCAGCTCTTGTTTTATCGTAATGTAACGGAAATGCTACGAAACGTAGAGCAAATCAAGAGCAATGCAGTCTATTATTGCATAATGCACATTCAACATAATATTGAAAACTATGTAATACGGAAGCATGCTTTATTTGCTAACGTTTTTTCAAATGCATTTGTTCAGTGGCGTTCGATATTTTTCTCCACAACCTAAAATGAAATTCGATTTTCTTCTCTTATTAGCGTTGGGTGTTGATTCAACGAACTAGTGAAATTAACTGTTGGGCTCTCCCCACACTGGTCGACTGTTTCTGCTTTTAGACTTTAATTGAAGATTCAACTACGCAAATCCACGAGTCTTTCTTGGGAGATAGTCGTGCAAAAATAGTTCTTAATTCTGAAATTAAAAATTTATGTCGAATTTGGTTAGAAAATTCGTACGGTTTGGATGAATCAGAGGGCCCCACTAAGATGGGGTAATTACTTATTTTAGTTACGTGTAAATTTGGCTCTGTATTTAATGTAACCTAGTTAACGAAATCAACTAATTTTTTGACTAGTTGATGTGGCACAGTTAACGATTTCGTTTTGTTGACGCTAAAATCTTCAATGACTCACCACTGTCACATATCACATACATCCATTTTTTTTTTTAATTTATGTATGACCCTTAGTGGATTTAGCTATAGGAATAGTGAGAAACAAACATTTTTGCCTGCAATTTTATTAATAGGAGTTTTTAAAAGGATATCACTTTTAAACCAGCACAGATATAAACGTTTTGTTTACAAGTATACTTACTAAGTTTGGAAAATGCTGAGATTTAGAATTTTATTAGAAATCACATTTTTTAAGGTTTTTGTCTGAAAAAACAGCAAAAATGGAAATCTTTCAAAGACAATTTTTTTTAAAATGAGCATCTTTGATTCTGATGGACATATAATCAGCGGGTTTTTTATCGAAAACCATAGAAAGTGATATATTCCATTAAAAAGAAAAACTTTTTGGCGTCCGACACTGGCAGTATACCAATATAACGCTTATTAGTTTTCAAGAACTTGTTTTTATAAATGTCATTGACATAAACAGGTTCTTTGCTATACAACCTCAAACGACAATTCGTAATTTAATAAATAATATAAAAATGCTACGTAACCTATTTCGTCGATAACCTTTATAATAGAGCAATATAATTGGCATGAAATTATTTAACAGAGTTCACAAGACTGTAATAAATAAGAATCCTACAGTCCTTTAATCTGAGTACCTCTAATACAGATTTCGAATTTGAATCGTAAACTATTGAATGCTCAAATCACAGCTTGTCTAATATGGAAATTCGCGTAATTAACATACCACCAAAAGTCGGTCCAATAGATGATAATCTCACGTGTCACAACTTATTAATAATAATGCAAATAAACGATTCACGAAGGATTTTAGTTTTTTGCTCTGCCCTCCAAAAGGAGCTAATTATTTCATTGACTCGTAACTTCTAAACTCAACAACTTTATATCCAGTTCCGTATAATTTGTCATCTCTTATTCTGCACATTAATCAGAACTAAACGGATGTGTATTGAGTATTAATATGTTGGTTACGTAGTACGACTGGGCTTAAGTAGTCCATTAAAAATATGGTCAAAGAATATTGATTAAATACATTAAATGGGGTCGTTCTACATTTTTGTTGTCGGAATCTACATAACAAGCAGGTTATGAAACAATTTTTTAGATGCTATTTCTATAATAAAACAGTTCATAATAATGTATATTTTTCAACGGAATTTTAAACGAAATCACGTAGATAATATTTGATAACATTTGATTGGCTTAGAAAATGTACTGTGACATATCCACTGATCTGCCAAAATTGAAAGCGATACACGGGAAAGATACTTTATTTACATTTCTTTTAATAGATAGAGAAGTCTTCTACGTCATATAAAATGGCGGTCTATGATTAGTGTTTGAAAATTAATTATATTTCTTTAATTCTTGTTTGTGATTAAGAGGAGCGATATAAGAACGAATTATTCTGTTTATAATATTTGTTTATGGATGACGAATAATGTACATTGTTCAAAATGATCAAATTGTGATACGTGGGGTGACCCCATCAGACGTCTAAAAGAACAGTGTAAACTGAACTTTAGAGAGTTGATACACAACGGTGGAAGATTATTATATTGAGTGTTATTGAGAACGCTCTCTGGGGGGTTAAGTCAATTAGTACTGAGTGTGCAGTTGATTAATGAGTTGTCGATAACCTCAAGTTCAATTTGAATTATGCACTGTACAATAAGTACAGTAATGAAAATTAATGATTAATATTTCACGCCCTGTTCTCCTGTATTCTGTCTGTGATAAATTGCATCGGCTGTGATTTACTGATCCTTTTTTTATACACCGGCTCACAATATTTCTTTATTATTGACTGTCTATTTATGTTCAGGAAAATGACAGTGTTCCTCCAGTTAGGAAGTTATATTTTCAGGAAGGAGGAAAGGTATTTCATCCGCTTTAATAAATGAGCTGTATGTCGTGTAGAGCTGTAAAAGTAACGAGAAATTGTGTACCCGCATGTATTCGTTACTAAAACAATCAGCACCCGTTACTTTCGTATCGTTACGTTACTCGTTACTTTAGAGTTTTGATACAATCAAGCACTAGCGTCCAGCTGCTAATACAATGACACGAGTGCGACTCGATGCGATACTTCATGCGAGACTCGAACATGAAGTATCTCATCGAGTCGCATTCGCGTCATTGTTAAAATTATTTTAAGAAGAGGTTTATCACAAACAAGTAACAACATACGACAACAATATAATATGGAAAATTCTTTATTGAGACAACATTAACAATTAAAAACTCTGAAACAAAATAAAACATTCTTTAGTAAAATAAATAATAATGAAAAGAAACATTTGAGAAAAACAATAACTATCTGAAATTATTTATCCAAATTTTCAATTTACAAATTATGCACTGTAAATGTTAAAAATAATGTTAAAAATATGCAAAAATACAAAATAGGTCTTTATGTTGTGAAAATTATTACTTACCTCATAAAAAATAGCAACACAACACTTTACACTACTCACCGAGCTACTCACTAAATATTATCTCTTCTAAAATAATGTTACAATGTACGGCGGTATGCGCAGCAATAACGTAATATTATATTTGTATTGTAATGTACCGAACGAATTCAAAATACATCAAAAATGAACGTACACATTACATTACACATACACACGCATACGTACGACGCACGATGTATTCCAGTTCACGTTCACGTATGATTCGTATTCGTTCGTATAACTATAACGAATCAAACCTGGCTCTGTGTCTGTGACCAGCTCTGTGAATCAAACACTGACATACGACAAATGCGAGTAACAAAATTAATTTGTGAGTAACGATTCGGTACTTCGAGTCAGGCGATGTACCCGTTACTCGGTAACGAATACATACGGTTTGCTACAGCTCTAATGTCGTGCCCAGTACCGGATTTATCCTAGCGGCGGAGGGGGGGGGAAGTCTATGGACAAGAATTTTATGAGCGCCTACATAATATGAATAGAAAATGTTGAACATTTAATTTAATTTTTTTTTTAATTTTTAAAATTTAACAAAATAAAATTACTTGCAATACTGTTCAATATTTTTATTTATATAAAGGACGTTTCAACCAAGTTTTGGTCCTTTTCAATTGTGCTGGTAAATAATCATAGTTACTGTTGAATTTTTTTCTATTGTTGTATTTTTTCCTCTTGATTTACTCCACACATTTAATTTCTAAGGAACCAAGGGCGTACCCAGGATCAAAACTAGGGGGGGGGGCAAGCCATGGTCGTTCAGGTTATAACATTTTATCACGGAAAAGGTGAATGAAACCAAAATATTAAGAAAATTATGTATAATTATAGCCGTGCTTTATCAACTAAGTTATTACAATTATTTGCTTGAAAAAAAAATTATTCTAGTTACATGTCTTATACTAGTATCATTTTTCTTGGATTTGTAGAAGTAAAGTTATTTCAAGAATTGTAAAAATTCCAACAACAAAATTTAATAACGACTTATTTTTTGCTTCCAGGGGGGGGCAGCTGCCCCCCCTGCCCCTCGCTCGGTACGCTCTTGTAAGGAACAAATAAAAAATTTTATTATTATTATTCATATTTAAAGTTCAATTCCAAAATATGTAATAATAGAAATTAGTTTCACGGGTAATTGGAATAAAAAATCAATTTAAACACTTATTGATTGCAACGTTTCGTCTGTATTAAATTAAGACTTTTTCAAGCTCTGGAAAAAATTTTTTTTACAAAAATTAACAATCATAATATAATAAAAATATAAAACCTTATGGATTAAATAATTTACTAAAAAGAAATAATAATTTGACTAACCTCAGCATGTTTAATTTAATAAAGACGAAACGTTGCAATCAATAAGTGTTTAAATTGATTTTTTATTCCAATTACCCGTGAAACTAATTTCTATTATTATTATTATAAATAAATCATTATTAATATTATAACGCGGACGTTCGCCGAATATACGAGTCGTGTGGGACCGACTTAAAACTGTTTCCCGAACCACGAAATGGAGTCTATTCTATCAATTTAATCCAAACGGCGTGAGTGCAAGAATGGATTCCAGTCTACGGTCGGTGGTTTCATCAAACAGTGTTGTGTTGTGAGAGAGGATTCATTTCACATGAGCAGACGCATTCACGGTGTCCATATTGACGTTCGGATTTATTTAAAAAAAGGTTGCGCATTGAATACTGTCAGACTTCAATAACTAAGGTTCGGGGTTTTCCGTCAAGGTTCAACATATAAACGCAACCGGCATGTTGCAGACCAAAAATAAACAAAATAAAAATCCGACTTTAATAACAAAAATTGTTTTGAGAATAGCCGAGATTGTTTTTTAATATCTAAACAACTAAATGTGTCCCGGATGTTCTATAATCTGTTCGAAGAACGTACATCTACCAAAAAAATACGCATAGAGTAACCTGCCTTGTTTAGGGAAAACGGCATGAAAATAAAAGAGTGATTTGTAGCGAATGTGTGATATTCCAGTAACCCAGACATATTTCAGTAGTATTCTATGCAATATCCAGTTGTGTCAATGTAGAATGTTGATTATTGGAATGCTTAGGAGTTTCAGCGTAGTGAGTGATGGAATTATCGACTAGGGAAAACTTGTAAAAAATATTTTTTTAAATTTAAATAGATAGATATAATTTACGATTAATTTTCACTTAAGTTCAAGGTCATATGTCGTAGCTTACTGGCAAGTTTAGGGTTTACAGGTAGATAGATATTGTAGATTATAGGCCCTCGCCAACAGATGTCATATGATAACATAAAACTAAAACATAATAAAGTACAAACAATACAAATAAAACACAATTTAAATAAAATAAATTTAAGTCTTGCACGGGTTTCTAACTTAAAGCATGTTGGTTGAAGTTAAACCTCTTTAGGAACGTTTTGTGAATTTCGCGAAGAGACAACTCGGTGAGTTGGCGCTACGAACATATGTGACGTTTTTGCGCCACCTACTAACTAGCGTATCTATACATAATAAAAAAAAGTCTCTATACATGGTAACGGATTACAAAGCATACATATTGATTTTTAATGAATTATGCAGAAATTAGTTGAATGAATACAAATAAATAAAATGGTAAGCTAGTTTGTCAATGTAGAGTTTCAAAGATTCCTAGAGTGAATTTTCAGTTTTCGTCATTTTTTTCCTATCTGTGTATAAATATATACAAAAAAACGGTCAAGTGCTAGTCGAACTCGCGAGAAGAGGGTCCCGTACTATTCCGTTGTCCGTGAGTACTTTAGGACTTAAGCTTTTCGTTTAGGTTTTCCTGTCAACTATGGGTGAGACCCGACATTCCCCATTCTTTTTCGAAATTTTAGGCTCAGTAGTTTCGGAGATAAGAATTGTCAATTTTCATCTATTTTTGTAAATAACTTTAAAACTATTTATTTTAAAATTATAAAAAAATATATTTTAGACACTTACTACATTCATTTGATATGTCACACGGTACAGTTTACAAGACTTTTTTTTTCATTCGAATTTGCCCCCTAAAAATGACCTCCATGTCCTAAATTCATTTTTTTACGTTACCCGTCCGTCTTTGGGTCACTGACTTACAATGTGTACCAAATTTCAACTCAATCAGTCCAGCAATTTTGGAGCAAATTGGCTGTGACATAAACATAACAAGATATGTATTGTTTACATGTTTTACTTCTGTCGCACGTAGTTTGCACGCACACTTTTTTGTTTATAAACGTATCAATAAAACAAAAATTCAATTAAAATGCTACAAATAAACCGTCATTTACGTACTAGGGCGGGAATGTAACATAAAAGATAGACGTGTCTACTTAAATTTTTTCGAATAATTCGTTACAAATGATAGGGTGTCAATTTTTAATCGACCCCTTCACAATTTGTTCATTTGACATAATTAAACCTGCCCGACCGTATTTACAATCTGTATCAAAATTCATTTCTGTTGGATGTTTTTGATATGCAAATGTACATTAAATATTCATGTGCCATGCAGATCTAATAATAGACCAATCCGTGTGCAGCACTCAAAAATAAATACACATAATATGTTATCAAATTGCCGTTAAATGATTATGCATATATATGTAAACTTAATTTGCGTTGTAATATTATCATATCAATAGTTTATCCATGATAGACAGCCTTATTATTTTAATAACAAAAAGGTATTTACTTCTAGTTATAAATGCAAGGCTGGAGAGGTCGTTGTATACATCGAAAGTTTGAATTTTAAATTATTTATATAATATGTAGGACAACCAAAGAAATTGCGACTGTGGAGAGAGTGAATATTTAACCTTTAACTACTGACTTGGGGGCCTCTCAGGCCGTGAGAAAGTAACATTTTTGAATTACTCCTTTCACTCGCGCACGACGCTCGCGTACCTTCTAGTTTAGTTGCCCCGAGGCTGTCAACGGCTAGGCACGTGTTTGCGCGCGTAATTTCGGTAAGTAAATTCATTTTGAAATTTTTATTGGGCCTTATTCGCAATAATTGATTTTTGTTCCCATTAAAGTATTATAGTTACTGATATGCCATTTGCTACGAAGTGATACTTTCACCAGTTTGTAAAACAGAACAGAATTTGTGATAGACGAGTAATGGATTTGTTACGAATTGAAGACGAAAAGACGGATTTTATAACGAAATAAAACGCAAGAATCAATTTTATTGAAGTCATCATAAATACGCATTTCAATTAAAAATGAAAAACCCGGGTCGCAGTGCCAAAACCCTGCCGACAATATAGTGTATTTGCTAATACAGGTATTGTGGCTTTATTAAATGAAATTAAGTTTGTTTTTGGACAAAATAAAAAAAAATTGAACCCCTTAATACACCCCTTACAATAATAATTTTATTAGTTGAAATATTGTTATCAATCCAACATCTGCACCAAATTAAATACGACCTTCAGTAAGAAAATTCGTATACGCAAACTAGTGTTTTCATAAAATTTGTAAGTCCGGTCCTGTAGGGCCGATTTGCTTATAATTTCAGGAGCACTTTTTAATTGCTACTAAATGGTTAAATATCAATTTTGAAACGATTCTGAGAATTTTTTCGGTATTTTTCGGCTCAAAAACTTTTTTCAACCCCTAAAAACTACTCTTAAAATGACCCGATTGGGCCCATTTTAAATAGGCTTCGTGCGGTGATGGATTCCAACATGTATGCCAAATTTCGTTAAAATGAATTAACTCCTTCGAAAGTTATTGCCCGCACATATAAATATATATATATTATTACCTACGTATATAAATATATAT
This sequence comes from Venustoraphidia nigricollis, assembly GCA_034508555.1. Classification (NCBI taxonomy): domain Eukaryota; kingdom Metazoa; phylum Arthropoda; class Insecta; order Raphidioptera; family Raphidiidae; genus Venustoraphidia; species Venustoraphidia nigricollis. The sequence goes on from JAVRKA010000013.1 coordinate 1,182,225, forward strand.
ATATATATATATATATATATATATATATATATATATATATATATATATATATACATATATATATATATAAACATTTTTAAAAATGGTGCCAAAGTGTTAGGAGGTTATGAAACGTCGAGAAATTTTGGTCCGACCCCTAGGTCCCGCCATCCGACCAACGCCAATAGTGTATGTTGCCATATGGCAAATACACTAAAAACAATATATAAGTACGTTACTTTTTACCCTTAATTAAATTTTAATATGCAGCTTTTGTTCGATGATATAAAATTCAATCTTGTGAAAAATGACTCTCATAAATTTGTTTTGTAAGTACTAAGCTATTAAAAACAAAAACTTATATAATATTCCTAATACTTTACGAAAAAAAGTTTGCGAATATATTGATAAAATGTATGCGAAGTAAGAAGGGAGAAACAAATTGAGCGATAAAAGGGAGGAAAAAGATGGAATTAAGATCGGTCCACTGGTGACTTTTTTCAACAGCATGTAAATACACAGCTGATATGCCTAGTACATTAATGCTAAAGAATAAGTACGTTTTATAAGAGACGTCGTTTCGAGCGACCATTTTGCTTTTTGACGTCAATAACATTAAAACGATAGGATATGAAGCTCTCGAAGTTTAAACACCATAGCTGAAGATGCAAGTATATTTTTTATTTCAGAAGGTTTGTTTTTACTTTTGAGAAGACCATGAGTCGATGAATCGATTTCGATATTTCAACGATTTGAGAAGTTGCTATATTAGAAAAAAATATTTTTAAACAACTGTCACCGTCGAGACTTAAACCTGAATCGTTCCACTTTCGTGGCGGAATGAGTTATCAGTTACTCTACGCAGCCATATCTCTACAGTTAATCTTTCTCATAATAAAATTTAACTAACTAATGATATAGATAATACATTCTGAGACAGGAGTAAATTAATGAATGGAAAATTTCATGTCTAACGTTACCTAAGATAAAAAATTACATATCGTACATTTCGATGTCTGTCCTAGCTAACACAGAGTTAAATGGGTCAAAAACAAATTTCAGCTTCAGGTTTTTACAGGATTTCAGAAAATCGCACTGTCACAGGTTATAATGTACAAGTTATTATATTATTACAGTGTAACCTTAATATAACAAACCTCAATATAACGATTTTCTCGGTTTAACAAATTTGTCGAAATCCCTTAGAACTGTCCGTAAGAGCTAATGCAAAATATAACTCAGCATTACAAATACTTTTTGTCAAAAAACGTTTTATAACGAATATTTAATCATTGCAGAATATAAATAGACAGTATAATTTACCTCTATTGAACGATTTTTGTCAACTTATGACCTTTACATAACATATCCTACCCATCAATCACACACAATTCCACAATAACCACAACAATTCATGTCTCGACAGGTTCAGACACGTTAAATGTATCGTAAGACAATCATTGTTGTTTGATGTAAAGTAATACAAACACTGCTGTTGGTCACTGCTGTTAGTAAATTTAATGTTGCCGCGGCTGAGAAACGAAAAAGGTGTTCCTTAACCGTCACACAGAAACGAAAAATTAAATATGTAGATGAGAATCTTACAAAGAAAAAAATTAGACATCGCTAAAGAGTTCGAAATTCCCGCAAGTACATTGGCCACAATTTTAAAGTTTTCAGAAGAAAATGGGCTTTCTTAACTTGTTAAAATGAATCTGAGACCAACGTAACCTCTATATATATCAAACTTCATTATAACGAATTACTTGGTATAATGAATATATTATAATTCCCTTCAGCTTTGTTATATCGACGTTGTACTGTATATTGTATTATATAATAGGTGTGCTTGGTGTATTAGTGTAGATAAGTCAGTGTTTACTGTTTACACTGAAAGTGTACATTATATTTATCGAAAGTATGAACTATTGGTAGACTTATCAAATTTTGACATTTATCATGTTAATAAATACACTAGATTCCTCTGCTCAAGAGTCGGGACTAATCCAGCGTTTACACTTTTAGTTTGACCCCAAAATACCAAACAGATCAGTGAGTTTTACACGTTTGTGTATTAAACGCAATAGTGTCAAAAGTGCTAATATTTTACATACTGGTACACGATACTAAACAAATGTAATATATAATGGTAAAAAAACATAGGTCTTCCCAAATGAAAATATGGTTCGAATGTTATTGAAAACCCAGAATCGTCTATCTTGTTCTAGTGTCGTTTCTTATAGAAGTACCTAGTCTTTTTAGTGGTACGAAGTTTTATGTAAGTTAAGTCTTATACCTTATCATTGGTGGCAGCAATTTTACCTCACATTTTCATCGTATCCTTACGTCCTTATTTATATGTAAAATGTTACAGCATTACTTGGCCAAACTTTTTATTCAGTTTATAAAATTTTTAATTTTCAGCAAACAAGTTTCTATAGCGGTTTGGAATTTTTTAAATAACTACAAAGAAATTTAAATACTAAATTACGTGAGTTTATTTATTAATAAGTAGTCTGTCTCGAGAAAAGGTGATCTTTAAATACATATATAAATTCAAAAGTCGTCTTTTATAAAATATCACGTCAAAAATATATTTTTTAGAAAATATAGATTACTACTTTACTTTAAAAATTTGTGTACTAAATAAACTAACAAATGAATATTAAAAATTTTAAATAATAATTGAGCGGGACTTGCCTGGCTTTCAAAAATAGTTATATTTTATTTTTTAAGGTTTCGTATATCCGTTGAACAAACAACTCTTATGTCTATCTGTCCGTCGTTTAAAAGTTATAGCGTGTTTCCCCGTTTCATAAAAAGCATTAAATGAGTGTGTCGAAGTAAGTGATGTAGTCCCTTGAACATGACGCAGTCCTATTTCAAAATATATGAAAATTTATCCAACCAAATTTGAAAAATAGACATTAAAATTAACTAGCGGACCGTTAGTGGTCAGTTGCGTAATAGAATAGGTGGAAATACATTTTATTCTATTCTATTCAGAGACTTCAGTGCCACTACGTCACTTAATATAACCGACAACTGTATAATAGAAAGAAATAATTTTGAAAAATATTAGAAAAAATAACTTTTATACTGCAATAAAAGTTTGTCCTTATAACAGTTTTTTTTAATATCTTGTTTTCAAATTTTTAGTTACGCCTTTTGGCTGCCATATTGGAGTTTAAAATTCAAACCCGTTTGGAGGGAATCCGCCATTTTGTGGTGTTGGCCACATTTGATCTACCATAATATTCAATATACTGTTTTAAAAAGCTGTTAAAGGGGAAACTGATAATTTAATTGATTTCAAGCAAACTTTTAGTAATTTGTAACAATTTTTTTAAAATAAACTCGTAATCAAAATTCGTCGATTGTCAATAATTAACAGGTTAAATATGACTTTCATTGCAAATATTATTAATTATTCTATTATTACATATTTTGGAATTGAACTTTAAAGATGAATTATTAATTATATTGTACCATCACTAAAAGATTCAACAATATTAGAACGCGCCTTCAATTTATTCTCATATGAAGAAAAAAGTGACTTATCAACTAAACGATATGTTTTAAGGTAGTTGTCGTGGTACAATTTTGTCAAAAAGTTATAGCTTATACGCGCCACAAAAGCTTGTAGCTAAGTGATCCATAATTTGTACGCAAGACTGTACCCGTGGTACGTAACCCATACGGTATTCATATGCATGTATACTTTTCTATAAATTGTTGAACTTTAAACCGTTATTTATAAATAATTAGACGGTCAAAATTTTTTTTTTAGTTTTTTTAAACTCATAACAAATGCATTGAAAGACTGTCAGTTTTTGGAAAGTTTCTGACAGTTAGTTCTTTTTTTATAAATAAGAAACTGGTTCAGAACTACAGAGATCGTATACAATCAATGTTAATTATCCAATTTTTAAATGAATTTATCTCTTCAAATTTTCAGGGTAATTGTATTATCATGTCCTTAACAAGTATACAAAAATTAAGAATTTTCTGACGGTGTGCCTTAACCACGACAACTACCTTAATATTATTGATCGGTCATATTGTCTTCAGTACTAAATGTGTGTGCAATATTTCCGCTCAATCAAAAAACGGGAAGTGGGTCAAATTCAACTTACAAGATTCGGTTACAAGACATCGGGACAGGTGAAACTAAATAAAAATTTGTAATAAAATAGCGAACATCGATGATTTTATTTATATGATTGAATTATTAAGTTGACCGATTTTTGACTGGTTAATACAATAATGTTACACTATATAGGTGGAGGTAAATTTCGGGTTCCGGACTCCGGTGTTCAGTGGTGACGTCGACATAGAGTGCTACCAGTTACCAACACATCGAGTAAGTGTAGATGGATACAGGCTCTCTCCTCTTCACAGTTCGTACCACATGGCACTTTACTCTTACTGCATAATTAACTTTAACTTGTTAAAATACATATAGTGCCGGTGTTTGTACTGGCATTTCGTTGAGCACATCACGTGTTATATAATCATTCATGAGATATATGTCAAATCTCTTAAGGTGGCGGTTCGCGCCGCGACAGAGACAGGAGACCGCGACAGGAGACCGCGACTCGAGACAGTCTCTACCCCGGACTAGTACTGTCTCGCATCTCGCTCGAGACGCACGTGCAAAATTGTGAAAAATAACGTCGTTTTCTGATGAAGACACCGATAAATTGATTGAAATGATTAGACAACATCCTGCGCTATTTAATTCTCAATTTGACGCATACAGAGATGAAAATTTGAAGGATAATATTTTGTGGCCTCTAGTTGTATATAATTTGTTGATAGGCATTCTTCGTTTTGTTTTATAATAATAATAATATAATAGCAAGTCATCGTCTTCTTCTTATTCCAATAGTAACTTCATAACTGAATGGCTTTCCATTATGCTGTGGATTAATAATTTTCCAGAACACGACACGATTGACTCTAACGACGCAACAAAACGGAATGAACAGAGATCTTTGGTCTCGGTACACAACAGACCACCGGAGACGAGACATTTGTCTCGGTCTCCAGTCTCTGTCTCCGGTTTTGGTCTCCTGTCTTTGTCGCGGCGCGAACCGCCACCCTTAGGCTCAAATCTCAAATGAGCATAAATTAGATTTTTCTTTTTTTTACTTCTAACAATGTATTTTATATTTCTTATTAATAAATTAAAAATTTAATAATTTTGTTGCTTTCTGTGTATACGTAAATTGTAAACATTAATATAAAATGCGTATGGAGTTTAGCTTCCGCCGTGTGTCCACGATTCGACGCAGCTTTTTTTTATATCGTCTTGTTCTCAGTGATAAAGAAAGCATATAGTATTGTCTTGCTTTGTTCTCATCTTGCTGTGGTCTCGTCTTGGCTGGATTAGAATAGGCCAGAGTCAGTATTTATTTATACACTATACCAAACAACCAATAATCCAAAAGACAAACGCTGCCAGATATATGAAAATATTTAAATATAAAATACACTGCATGTGGGTATCTATACTTTATTATCTAAGATACAGAGAGACGCTATCTAAGTACGTCCTTGGAATAATATATGTCAATAATTAAGTTAATATTTTACGTTAATATTTTTAAATACTATCTTAGATATTAGAAATGTTTTCATTTCCAAATAGAAATTCTGACAATAACAAATAATTTAAAAAAAAACCGCATTTAATACAACGCACTAAAAAGTAAAACATAAATGTCTATTCTTGTTATAACGTTTAAAGCATGGGGCACTCACGAGATCTCAGTTTCATTTAATTCATCAAATACTTTGCGATTCATCAAATATCTGGCGATTTTTGTCGTTATAAGAGATACTTAAAAAAATATTTCTTATTTTTCAGTTTTCAGTCCGTTACACCATAAGTTTATTAGTGTATTTGCCATATGGCAACATACACTATTGGCGTCGGTCGGATGGCGGGAACCTCCTAAACACCTTGGCACCATTTTTAAAAATGTTTATAAATATATATATATGTGTGCGGGCAATAATTTTCGAAAGAGTTTATTGATTTCAACTAAATTTGGCCCACGGGTTGAAATCCATCACCGCAAGAAGCCTATTTTAAATGGACCTAATCAGGCCATTTTAAGGGTAGTTTTTAGGGGTTTAAAAATGTTTTTCGGCCCCAAAATACCGAAAATTTAACCCTCTGATAGTAATTAAAAAGTGTCCCTAAAATTTTAAAAAAATCGGCCCAACAGGACCGTATTTACAAATTTTATGATAACGTTAGTTTACAAATAGTGAATTATTTACTGAAAGGTGTATATAATTTGGTACAGGGGTTCGACTGATAATAATATTTCAATTAAGAAAAAAAACGTTATTTTAAGGGGTGTATTAAGGAGTCAAATTCTTTATTTTGCCCAAAAACCAACTTAAGTTCGCATAATAAAGCCACACTGCCTGTGTTAGCAAATACACTATATTGTCGGCAGGGTTTTGGCACTGCGACCCGGGTTTTTGTTTTTTATTTTTTAATGTGTAATTTTATTTTATAATTAGTCATTACTGTATACTATTCATAAAATGAATAAAAATACGCTTTCGCAATATCGCCAGTTCCACCATATGTGATTTTCACTTCCATTTTTTTGGCTTGTTATATATTAATCTAGCCAAAATGTCAGAATATTGCTGTGATCAACTGCAATGTTTCAAGGAAAGCTAACACAAGCGCGAGCGTCCTAAAAATTATCTAAGATACCAGACAGTAATTTAAATATTCATAAGATTTGATATTGATCTTCTCTTGTCTCGGAACATCTAAAATTAGTTTCGTATTGATTTCGTCTAGCTTGTTTCCTTTAATCGTGATGATGTATAATTTCAGTTTCGTCTAGCGCCGGGCACAGTTAGTCTTGGTTTTATTTAGTTTCGGGCTAATTTAGTATCGACTTCGTCTAGTCTCGACTTAGTCAAAATAACAAAGTGTTAGCATTATAACGATTTGTAATTAGAATAAAAGTCCGTACCCACTGAATCGAATCGGACCGGTTGCCGAGTCAATCCGAGCCGACTAGTGCGTGGGAACTCATTTAACTTCATGTATCCCAAAACTGCTGATTTTTGTTAGCTCTTACCCTACTGCCAGACTATGCTCCTCGCACTGCTCCTCGCTCTGCTCTTCGCGCTGTCGCGATTTTGCCCTAAGCGGCCAGACACTGCTGTACTCGCGACGCTCCGCCCTCGGCTTTCGCCTTTCGGCAATAGAGGTCGATACTGTGGCAGCGTGCGCACTATGCCTTTACACTTAGACCGCTTGATGCGTACTGAGTGGCGCGGGAGTATGTGGCCGGCTTACTCGTGCTCTTATTGCCGGTCCTTTGACTCGCGCACAAAAAACCGACAATCGATGGAGCACTGAGCATGACGAGGAGCATGACGTGCGGCATGACGAGTAACGTGGCCACACAACGTCTCTGCATCCTTTCCTCGCTACTTCCCATGCCACTCGTCGAGTGTGTGACTGAGGCATTAATAATACATACATAAATTGTCGAATCACTAATGCATGTCTTTTTATTCAGTTGAGTAAGTGAGTCAGTTTGGAACTTCAATTTAATATTATATATCGATGTATTTTTGTTTACCACATGCATTGAAGTGTATGGTACAGGTTCATATTATGTAGTTACTATGTAGGACGTATGTACAACATGTCTGCATGTGTGTGTGTGTGTTACATTATGTAAACCAACAGTAAATATAAATTTGGTGAAACATGACGAATGGGAAATCATAAAAACAGGCGCAAAGTAAAAAAACATGCTTTTGTTTTTTTATTTAGTTGATAAATTGAATAAATCTTTATAAATGGCACAAATAAATTTAGGTTTTAAAAAAGTTAGAACGTTTCTTGTGTTTATGTTTTATTTGCTCTTCCAGAAATTTACTTTTAATTTCAAGTATATTTTTGTGAAATACTTGTGAAAAGAATAAAACATGGCAGTTTGATTTTTGAAGTGAAACTTTTTTAGAAATGTATCTCGTTGAAATTTTCTGTAACGTTAACGGGGAGATGATTTAGCGGCGGGAAAATAATATTAAAAAAGCCTTGGTAACACAAAATTAAAGGGGAAATGATTCAACAGCGAGGATATATAAAAAAAGCTTTGATAGCGCAAACATGACTAACACCTCACACGTTTTTTTCTGACTCAAAAATTCATTTAAAGTTTTTTTTTTTTTATTTTTGAGACATACATCGAAACCATAAAAACACAAAGATAAACGGATGAATAATTTAAAATCATTTTTTTTTTTTCAAATCAGAGAGATCATAATATTGTGCGATATGTATTTAGCGTGGAATTTATTATTTAGTAGAAGAAAATAATGGTACAGCAAGCATCACCGCAGTTCAATAGTAACATAAGTCATACAATAATAATATAATATATAATATTATTTGCACGTACTTCGTATAAAATAGCTGATTTTTAAGTAATTTTCAAAATTTTTTAGAGTTAAATTTTGGGCAAGATACGCTACGTTCAATGAATTATCATGCAGTTATATTGTGATTTTAGGGTCGCTATACAATCATGAAAAACAGCTGTTCTATAGAGGGGTGTGAAAGAATACATATTTACATTAATTTTTGGTTTGTCAAATAAAATATTATTTTGTTTCTCCTAAATTAGATTTCGTATCTTTTTTTAAACATAATTTTCGCATTCATATTTAAAACACAGAAAAACGGTCAATTTGCCATGCAAAGGTCCAACTACTAATTACGCAACACAGCAATACACTGTACAGGGCTAGCCAAAGTAAATTACTTACTTAGTACGGATCATCGGTATACGCTCATTGGAAAAAGCATTTAGTTTTTCCCTATTTAAACCGCTTTACTCTTTTTCCTTTACTCTTCGTTTTACGCCCACTTCTCCCACTTAACGGACACATTAACTACTCTTTATCTGATGTACCTGATGCAGTTCCGTTATAAGGTAAAACTGGAATAAACGATGCACTTTTCGAAAAAAATCGTAAATGTGGACCTTAATTCAACGTATTTCTAGTGTTGGACTAATGCATACAAATTATGATACCTTAAAAATCTGTTGTGATAGTCCGAGTTAGAATTGGACATACTTTACTGACACATAAATATCTTTTTGACAAAACCGATTAGTTATAATGATGAACCTAAATTATAAAAAAAAAATCTTTTTTTGTACACCGCAATAGAAGCTTGTCATTAAAAAGTTTCTCTCTAATATTTTTTATAAACCTGTGTTCCTGAGTTGAACACTTATACTTTAATATAACATAGATTCTTAACGGAGGCGGCTACGCCTCCTAGTAATTGCTGTAGTCTTCCATGGAACCGGTAACGGATTTAGATGTAAATGCGTTGAGTCAGTCAAGTGGGGCGGCCGTGGCATACCAATCGATTTAAGAAATTAGTATGGTCAAATACTGTGAAAATAGGCGGTGTGGAGGCAAAATGGGATACCCAAAAAATTTTGTGAATGAATTTTGTATATCAAAATGTTTCTGAAACGGTCTTTTATGACTCTTCACATCATTTCGCACTAATTGGAACTTTCAAAAACTTTTTGTGTCCGTTTTTTTTTTTAGAAAATATAAAAAAAATTATTGTATCACTTTTATTGTTATAATTATTATTAATATTACGTATATGAAATTTAAGTACCGAAAATTTTTTGTCAAAAACTTTTTTTCAAAAAAATTTTCTTATAATCTTTTTGTTAATTTTTTGAAAAAAAAAATTATTTAGATGATATTTCATAAGAAATTAACTACTATGGACAACGGGGCGTTGGAATTTTTTTTCTTCTGGGGACGGTGGTCCAGAGAAAGTTGGTCTGGAATTATGTGGTTGCTTTCTAAGCTGCAGTTCAGAATGAAAAAAGTGAACAGGGCAATTTCCCTTCTACGCTGTTTTACCTTACAAGTGGTTTGTGCAGTTATGTAGGTGAAGTTTAATGCCCTTTACAATAGTTACTTAATCATTAGTAACTACTACTTATGTGATTTTTTTATAAAGCAAGACAATGACAAGCTGCATAATTAAATATAATTATTACGAATGGGGTTTTAGTAACTTGCAGTAACTTGAAAATAGAAAATATATAATAGTGAGTAATCCAGTATTCATAAAGACAAAATTTTGACAACGTAATGCGATAACCATGCTAAAACAGTTTGTTTTGCCTGATTAAAATTGTGATACGCGAAATTGTTTAAATCACGGTATACCGGATCATCTCCTCACATAATATACTATAAGGGCCTCCGTTACTCTGCTGTCAAGTTATTTGACAGCTTACCTGCTGAAATTGTAAGCATCAAAAGCTACATAATGTTGTAAAATATCTTATAGACAAGTGCCCGTATCAAATTTTATGACGTTTGTATTTGCTTTTATGTCTGGCATCACATTTTATATTGTACTTTCTGACTGACGCATTCTTTATCATTGTAGCATGTTATTCAATAAACTATTCTACTAAAATATAGTTCAATAATAAATTGCAAGTATTTGGATTAATAATACAAAACAATCGTGTTATTGCTAATCTTGCTACGTTTCGACTACTTTATTTAATCTTCGTCAGGCTCTAAAAAAATACATACATATATATATATATATATATATATATATATATATACAAATTCAATTATACTATAATAAGTAAAAAATATATAAAAAATAAATAAAATAAATAAATAAAGTAGTCGAAACGTAACAAGATTAACAATAACACGATTGTTTTGTATTATTAATCCAAATACCTGCGATTTATTATTGAATTATAATAATAATTTTGGATGCGATATAATGTCTAAAATATAGTTTTAAAGTCTAGTTTGGATATTCATAACAATTTATTAAGTTCGTCAGATTTTTAAGAAATTAATATCTAAAGAAAGCACTTAGATCCACTATATATAATACAACACAACACAATTCTTTCAATTATAATTGATTCATGAATATTTTACGCCTATATAGTAGGTTCCATAATATAGCCGATGCTAGGGAAAAAGACGAGTTTGAAATCACAGGCTAGAGTACAAAACTGTTTAAATATTTAACGAATTCTAACAACTTTTGTTTCACATACACACGTGCATATTACATACATATATACTATATAATATATATAGGGTAATGATTACTTATTAGTGTATTTGCCATATGGCAACATACACTATTGGCATCGGTCGGATGGCGGGACCTAGGGGTCGGACCAAAATTTCTCGACGTTTCATAACCTCCTAAACACTTTGGCACTATTTTTAAAAATGTTTATATATATATATATATATATATATATATATATATATATATATATATAAATATATATACGTGCGGGCAATAACTCTCGAAAGAGCTAATTGATTTCAACTAAATTTGGCCCACGTATTGAAATCCATCACCGCACGAAGCCTGTTTAAAATGGGCCCAATCGGGTCATTTTAAGGGTGGTTTTTAGGGATTGAAAAAAGTTTTTGGGCCCAAATATACCGAAAAAATTCTCAGAATCGTTTCAAAATTGAAATTTAACCCTGTAGTAGCAATAAAAAAGTACCCCTAAAATTATAAGCAAATCGGCCCAACAGGGCCGGACTTACAAATTTTATGAAAACACTAGTTTGCGTATACGAATATACTTACTGAAGGTCGTATTTAATTTGGTGCAGATGTTGGATTGATAACAATATTTCAACTAATAAAATTATTATTGTAAAGGGTGTATTTAGGGGTTCAATTTTTTTTTATTTTGTCCAAAAACAAACTTTAGTTCGTGTAATAAAGCCACAATACCTGTATTAGCAAATACACTATATTGTCGGCAGGGTTTTGGCACTGTGACCCGGGTTTTTTTTGTATACATACTGTATACTTAAAAAAATCATTTAAGCTCTGTGAAACTTGTGTTGAACCTCTGTGGTACAAACAAAAGACGTTCAAGCTACTGAAGTATTTAACTTGAGTAGAAAAAATCCGATGGGGGCATATTTACGTATTAATATATACACAAACACATATTATATACGAGACACAAAATCAAAATTAAAGGTATATCAAAGACAATTTTTTAACTAATCAAAACTAGTATTTACAAAGTTTTTTAGAAAGTTCTAAAATATTAAGTAACATTTTTCAGTTTTAGAAATGATTTGTCGGGAAAAAAAGACTTTTTATGTAAACACTTATTTGTTATTTATAGCGAAGTTTCGTCCCTTACTTGGGACTTTTTCAATCTTTATAACTATTAAATGTTTTGATCAAGTAGATATAAAAGTTAAAATACACATGTAAATATAAATTTGAGTTAAACAATTGTTCATTAAAAAGTTTGTAATAATTCCGTTTTTAAAAAATATTTTTACGGTTGATGTTCAAACTATTTTATTTTAGTGACGGTTAGTTATTTCAGTTATTTCTACTTTTTACTGGTTATAAGCCTGTCAAGGTTTAAACTAGAGTCTGAAACATGAGTCTATGGATCAAACCACGGGGAGCTCGAAAATGCACAATTGCAACAACACACCCCGCGTACGTTTTTAACGAAATTTCCTTCCTGCCCTCCTTCTTTTTGAATCTTGCAAAAAGGCCATCACATCAACACCCCTTGCAAGAAACAATCATGGGGATTGCTAGTTTTAGTTGCGTTTTATCAGAAATTTCTAGTTTAAACTGCTTAAAACTAGTATTGACGAAAGATCGAGGTTATAGCTAGTTGTCGCGTTTTCATTGGTTTCGGATTTTAACGGTAACATTTAGCCTAGTTCTGTTGATTGTTAAATAAATAAATAATAAATATTTTATAAATAATAAATAAATAAATAATAAATATATAATAAATAAATAAATAATAAATAAATAAATAATAAATATATAATAAATAATAAATAAATAAATAATAAATAATAAATAAATAAATAATAAATATATAATAAATAAAAAATAAATAAATAATAAAAAAGGAATAAATAAATAAACGGATAGTACAGAGAAACATCTTTGGGCTTAGGCGTTCAAATTCACAAATTTAACTGTTTTCACGTAGTACAACAGTTTAGATACGTATTACTGTTTTTTCAGGAATACATTGTTATTTGTACACCCCGTATATTCACACATTCTGTTATTAATGCGGTTAACCGCAACCAACTGTGAAACTAAAAATAATCTTCCACTTTCCGGAATGTATGATTAAATATTAATCAGACAAAGTGTAGGTAAGAACAATAAGTGTTATGCTTACATGTTGCACTTGCTGGTTTTAGCTGGGCTAAGAAAACTTCAACGTTTGCTTAATTGGATATAAAAGGAAGTATTACCAGCATGCGATTATCACCTTCCTTTAAGAATTTTTTCTGGTATCGTCACTGGAAATGTGTCACGTAAAATTTTTATCAACGCGATTTTTGTTTCAATTTTTTTTTTAAGAACGTGCTTTCATAAAAGAAGTACACATTATATACATGATGTCTTTAAATATAGTGCCAAATATTCACAAGGAGATTTCTGACCCGAAAATAAATTGAACTTTTTTAAAAAACTTTGACTCCATGAACGTAGGTGCACGTCTTTCAAGTAAAATTTAATTATTACTTGAGGTTACTAAGTACCAGCTATACAATATACTCCTTTTTCCACTCGCATTCCGTATGTGTGTGTGGATGAAAAATGCACTTAGGTTTCGGAAATCTCTAATTTCTATGAAAAATATTATTCAATCTTTGATATTAATACTTCTAAAGAAACTAGAACACCAGTTCTATATGACTTTTAGCCAAGTTTATACAGTTTATTTAATCTAAATAAATGATTTAAAATCAGAAACGAGAAAATTAGCATAACATCAGTTTGTAAAAAAAAACTTTAAAGTGTTAATTTGCCTTCCCGTAATATGAAATCTCGTGACGTGCTGTAAAGAAATATTGACGAATATATGTTTGTTTGAAATTTTTAAACATCAAGCCAAATATGTGAAGTTTAAAGAATTAATAAATATAGTGATAAATTGAATTTTGCGACCACTGTTCGAAATTTCCCGAGAGCGTATTTTCCGATTTGAAGGATCAGGGACGTTAAAAAGTTTTTTTTACGTCATGAGAAATTGAAATAATGTAAATACGATTGTCTGTGTGTTGAGAAATCAAAATTTGTTTCTAAAAATACAAAACTAAATTATTATTCAATTTTAGGGAATGATATTTTTGGTCTAATGACTATAGTTATTTCACATGAAATAAAACGCTAGCCGTCATAATGGTTCATGTGTGACGTCACTATTAGAGTAAACAAAACATGAATTTTTATTGTAATAACGTATCTGCTTGCGTTTATTTACTATAATAGTAACGTCATGTCAAAACGAAATATCAAATTAAAAATGCCATTTCGGGCTATTTAACGATTTTATTTTAAGGATATAATAATTCAAGAGGAACATTTCTATCATAAACAATTTCAGACAGATATCAAAAAACAGTTAAATACCCTACTGTAAATTTAAGGTAAATTAACTTATTGAAAAATTTATGAAATTTAAAACAATTACAACAGATGTTCGAAGTATTCTCCGATGGTTTGAACACATGCTACGGCAGGTTTTAATAATGAATTTCCTCCTGGCTGTTATTAGTAGCACACATGATCTTTTTAATGCAATAATCGTTTTTTCTTATATCATTTTTAAGTGTTCATCGTAGATTATAGACGTTCGACAACTAGGGAAATCATCAAATTACCAGCGTCGTAGCTAGGGGTTGGCTTCGGGACTGCCAGGGGCACAAACCTCAAGGAGGCACATTCGCAGGGCCGTAGCCTGGAGATATTGTTTCTCTTTCTACAAAATAAGTTTTTGGGGACGCAAAATTCAAATCTTCCCTTAGCTACAACACTGCAAATTACACATGGGTTAGAACGACAACTATAATTCACGAGCGAAAATGGGATTCGAACATACAACAGCCCGATCCAAAGATTAGCACAGCGTTCGTCATAGAGCACTAATTCGGAGACACTTTTGATTTGGTTCAAGAATCTGCAGGCGAATTATTGGCAGTAGATTCAAACATCCTATTTATGTTTAACATAATTAATTTTTTTTACGCCACTGGAATTGACAGTACTTTCTCGAACGATCGAGAAGCCACACCCATACGCCTATAAATAGGTGCGTGTGGGGCGCGAGCAGTCAGTCAGTCAGTCAGTAGCTCGCTTGCTACAATCAGAGCACAGTCATTTTGTAGAAGCGGTCACGCGGCGGAGAGCAGACATAAATAAGAGTACATAAATTTCGGTGCGTGTGTAAAGTAGTGTATTGTGTAAATAGTTATTGTTGCGATATTATTTATAAGAATCAGTTTGTTTGTTCTATTATTTAGTTTATTTCATTGTTAGAGAAATACGTTTAATTTATTTCATTGTTGTAAGAGAAATACTTTTTAGTTTATTTGTTTCGTATTTATTTCGTTTGTTGAAAATAAAGCAGTTTTAAACCACCACACTGCACAATTTTGTTACATTATTAATGATGTTGGAAATTTAGAAATCACTCAATTGTGTGTAAAAAAATTAAACTTCTAAAATAAATGAGGGGTCCGTGACAATTTTGCAAATTTCTTAGGGGTCCGTAGGCGAAAACATTTAGGAAACCTCATATCAATTCGTGTCATGAAATGGACTTTAAGAATATTGCGAACATTCTTATATTTATTTATAATTACTTATGTAAATATTATTTACACCGAATTTAAAATTTAAAGTAAATTTCGCGATTTCTGTTTATACAGTGAATCAGCTAATTCGAAAACTCAATCTTTGTTAGCCAGTGTTACGTGTTAGCCTTTCAGCAAGTTATTACGTCATAATTAATTTCAAAAGTTTACAGTTTCTGTTTACGACATGTCCTGTAATTTTACTCAAACGAATTAAAATATCTCCCTGGCTACAACTGTTATTTGATTATACTGACGGAAAATTAATTATTATTTACTTTATGTTGGCCGTTCTGAAAACACCAACACGTGGTTATGATTCTATAGTAGGTTGATCTTGATTCCGATTATCCTGCGGAGTTATAATTATCTGTGGCCAAAGGACTAAACCACTTAAGTCGAATTTGTGGCAAAACAAGATTAGTGAGGTTTAAATTCTGTAGTTATTCTGCTATTTCAAAAATATATTGTGATTTCTAAAAGCCTATCTTACGAGATCTCGACAATGAGCTTATAAAAGATGTTTTTTTATTAAATGGGCTCTGTCTAACCTAAATAATGTCATTAGAGTTTTGAAGTTGATTAAATAAATATTTTTCCCTTCAAAAGGTTAACGTCATTATCGCCAAACTACAATCCATTTTCATTATCTATTTTGGTAGTGCGAGAACAGTGTATAGGGAACTTGGGCGTGTGTGTATCGATTCTTAGGGTTCCATACCTCAAAAGGAAAAAGGAACCCTTATAGAATCACTTCGTTGTCTGTCTGCCTGTCTGTATGTCAAAACCTTTTTTCTCAGGAACGCGTGGAGGTATCAAGTTGAAATTAAAATCAAATTCTAAGATCTGTAGGCCCTTGGAGCTGTGAAAAAATCAAACTTTTAAGCCAACGCAATCAAAAGATACGACCGTTTATGTCGCATAATTCGCAGGGGAATCAAAACCTATAGGCCATAGGGTATTTCCCGTGAACTTAGAATCATGAAATTTTGCAAAGAGCAATGTCTTATAGCACAAGTAGACCGATAAAAAACCGTTTTGCAGTTACATCACAAAATATTTTTTTTCTATAGGCGACATCGGACGGAATCTTTTGAAAGCTATTCATGCATTTCTGGGCCTTAGTGTCTATTGCTATGGCTGCTCTAACAATAAATAATAAAAAAAAACCCGGGTCGCAGTGCCAAAACCCTGCCGACAATATAGTGTATTTGCTTATACAGGCAGTGTGGCTTTATTTTGCGAGCTTAAGTTGGTTTTTGGGCAAAATAAAAAATTTGACTCCTTGATACACCCCTTAAAACATTTTTGTTTTTTGCATTATTATGATCAATCGAACATCTATACCAAATTAAATACACCTTTCAGTAAATAAATCACTATCTGCAAACTAGTGTTTTCACAAAATTTGTAAGTCCGGTCCTGTCGGGCCGATTTTATTTAAATTTTAGGGACACTTTTTAATTGCTACTAACAGGTTAAATGTCAATTTTGAAACGATTCTAAGAATTTTTTCGGTATTTTGGGACCCAAAAACATTTTTCAACCCCTAAAAACTACCCTTAAAATACCCCGATTACGCCCATTTAAAATAGGCTTCTTGCGGTGATGGATTTCAACACGTGGGCAAAATTTCGTAAAAATTAATTAACTCTTTCGAAAGTTATTGCCCGTACACACACACATGTATATATATATATATATATATATAAACATTTTTAAAAATGGTGCCAAAGTGTTTAGGAGGTTATCAAACGTCGAGAAATTTTGGTCCGACCCCTAGGTCCCGCCATCCGACCGATGCCAATAGTGTATGTTGCCATATGGCAAATACACTAAAAATAAAATAAAGCTAATAAATATTGTACGGTGGTACGGAACCTTTCGTGTGCGAGTTCGACTCGTACTTCGCCAGTTTTTTTTCTGTTGTCGACGACACTAGTTTTTGAAAGTTGGATATTCGTTGTAGCTAAAGCGTTAAATAGGAAACAACACAAATCACACGTAGAGGGTATCATGATGATGTGTGTTATTAGATTATGTTCGTAGCTAACTTTGAACATGAGCGCAGTAGCTCGCCTTGTGCACTCTCTGTCGCAACGACACTGTTGGAAAAGAACTTATAAACGAAATTATTCTAGAAAAGTTTTTACGATTTTAACAGAAAGTTTTCATCTTACATGGAAAGAAAAACGAGGAAAGTGAAAAGTGGTAAATTAGTCGACAGAAAGAATAAACGAGAAAATATTATTAGACATCCTTTTTACAAAATACGCTTAATTAAATTTGAAGTGAAAATTTTATTTTCATCTACACTATAAAAAAGACTCGGGTCGTAGTTTAAGATCCTGTCAACAAAATTGCGTATTTTCTAGTACATGAATTGTGACATTTTCATTTACCGTTATGGGAATTTAAATTTTAATTTCAAATCTCGAAATTTTCGGACTTTTTTGCACGTAAATTACAGTAGAATCCGTTTATTATGACTCCGCCTATATTGACCAACCGCCTATTATGACCTAATTACACAACGAGGTTTGGTTTTCATATAGAATTCTTTGTAACAAAGTCGGATATAATGACTTCGTTTACAGTGACATGTCGCTTATTATGACCCATTTTTAATAAATTTTGTCCGTCTATAGTGACCGACATGATTCTTTACACCTTCGGCAATGTTCGTTGATTCCCGACGACGTTCGGCACGTGGCTTGTTTTTGTTTTGAATCTCAGTGAGTAATTGATAGTTAAACGTCACGCATTGTTTTTAGTGATATCCTATGTAAAAAATATCATCTCAACGTCGTAAAGCATTTACGATTGAGGAGAAAGGTGAATAATATGCAGATTAGAAAATGGAGGTTCAAGCTCATCTCTCGCAGAGGAATTGGGCGTGGGTCATTCGACAATCTCAATGATTTTCAAAAACAAGAACCGGATTAAGCGATCGTTCAATTCAAATGTTTTGAAACCGAAGAGGCTTCGAAAATCGCGCAAGAAAATGTTGATCAAGCGTTAATTCAGTAGTTTAAAATCACGCGAAACAAAGGAATACCCGTCAGCGGCCCTATGCTACCTAAAAGAAAGAAAGTTTTTTTTTTCACAAAAATGCTTTGTATGACGTCCGCTTAGTATGACGTGTTTGTCAATTCCCTTCGATGTCATTATAAACGGATTCCACTGTACTAGCTATGAATATTTCAAGGAAATTATCAATATTTATAGTTAAAAAAATTCTGCGTCGAATATATACGAGTTTTTAGGTTGCAAAAAAGGGTGGTAAGGATTCTGATTGGGGTTGGACGATTGGAGCATTGTAGAGGACTTTTCAAGTTGTTTGGAATTTTAACTCTGCCATCGCTTTTCATTTTACAGTGCGCATTATTTGTCAAAAAGAATAGTTCTTTATTTACTTTGACCTCTGCTGTACATTCTTGTAATACTAGGCAAATTGATAACATCTACATTCAATCATTCAGTACTACATTGGGCAGTAAAGGACCTAGACACATGTGTCAAAAAATATACAATAGCTTACCTTCTGTTATACGACAGATTGATAATTGCAATAAATTTAAAAGTTCTCTGAAACTCTATTTAATTGAAGAAACGTATTACTGTCTGGATGAGTTCTTTGGGAATCTCTCTTAATTATGACCTTTGACACTATTTGTTATTATACATATATAACAAATAAAGAGATTTATTATTATTATTATTATTATTAATGTCTCATTTTTAAATTTACGTAAACTGGTACACAAAATGTTAATGTTTTTCCGTTTTTCGCAAAAATAGCATTTCTCTCCCTAATGTAGGTAACATTGTCTGTACGCCTTTACGCAAAAAAATAGACATCGCTCAATGCATATGTTTATCTACTTTTTACGTAAAAATGACAATTTCTGAAAAATGCGTGGCTGGTAAGTTATTCATAAAAATCGAAAAATCTACAAAAATTTCGGTTTTTTTGGATGACTCTAGCTAAGGCATAAGCAGGAAATTGAAGCAAACTTCAAATTACTCTTTGTGCATAATAAAGAGATTAAAATGACTTCTAACATTCTACGAATTTTTCCTGACTTCTATGAGCTGTAACATATTACATACAGGTGGACACCTCACGGGTCTAACTAAGGGTTAACTACGTCTGACGCGTTAGAGGGTCGAATTTAGGCTGAACCGTAGAGCGAGAGCTAATATGTTAACACATCAATAGTCTTGCACACAAAATAAAGTTCGAGAATAATGTTTTAAATTTACAATTTTGTAGAAACTATGGAGAATATATTATGTAAGGATAACCACCGCAATGTATACAAATGAGTCTGTCGAATAGGACTAAATTAAGATGGCGTTTCTGTTCCAAAAGAACTATCAAAATTGTCGAAACAACTGTCAAGCCAGAGTTATCAGTCATGTGTACACTATATCTATCTCTCTCAGACACATTACTTTACCTCCAACGGCTACGTGCATATTATATCCTGTTGGTTCAATAGCGCTGCCACATTTGATACTTTTAACAAACATGGGAAGAAAATGCTTGCAGGTCCTTCCTCAAAGTTAACTGAGGACTTAATTAGACTCAGCAGACCGATACTCAGAAAGGTGATTGGGCGTTTAACCGATCATGCTTTCTTGAGAAAACATCTACATGTGATGGGGATACATCAGGAATCAACACTATGTAGATTTCGCGAAATGGAGGATGAAACAGCCACCCAT
Organism: Venustoraphidia nigricollis; assembly: GCA_034508555.1. Classification (NCBI taxonomy): domain Eukaryota; kingdom Metazoa; phylum Arthropoda; class Insecta; order Raphidioptera; family Raphidiidae; genus Venustoraphidia; species Venustoraphidia nigricollis. The sequence goes on from JAVRKA010000013.1 coordinate 1,202,685, forward strand.
ATCGTGTTCGAATGTTAGGCTTTAACTTACAGTAGAACAACCATCTTTGGTTACATCGATGAAGATGGAATAGTTCCACAGGATAATCTAGTAGCAAATCTTCTGGAGCTCATAAGAAGATCCAGATTATTTGATGACTAGATCCAGTAAAAGGGGAAGCACAAAAATCCTTTCAGGATGTGGTGCATTTGGGCCAAGAGACCACCCCATTCTATTTTAATCTTAATCTTTAGTATAGTCTCGGCCGCTCTAGACCATTTAGTCGCTAATGACCTCAGATGTTGAGCGTCTATAATCTACAATCTAAACCATTTAGTAATATTTAGTGCAATAGCTTTTGTCTGCTATAATTGTTAAGAAACATTCATTGTTGTAGCACTATATTAGAAAAATTTATTATTCCAACAACGTCACCGTCGGGATTTAAACCCGAATCTTTCCACTTTCGCGGCGGAATGAGTTAATCAATTACTCTACGATGCACACAATTCAACATTTTAATCCTTCATAATATAGTGATTTACAACACTCAAATTCACTATATGCGAGAGCCAATTATTTTTAGCTATAGCTAGACATTAACTCTCACAGTAGCGAGGGCTCTTGAATGAATCAAAGATGAACTTTCCATTATTAATACAATCCTAAGTCACAGAATTTCCTGTTTCGTTAGGACTGTTTCAATGCGGAAAACGACAATTTAATATTGGTAAATTATCAACACCATTATTTCATATTAGTAGATTTTTACATACGCTTGCAGCTGAATTCAAATAAATTCAGCTGGTACGTAGCTACAAGCGTATTTAAAAATCTACTAATTTAGTAATAGCCACCCTTTTCTGCTGATTTTGCAGCGAAAAAATGTAACGTATCTATACTTATGAAAACAACATTGCGTTCATTTTAACTTGCGCCCGCCAGCAAATATTTATTTCATAGTTCGGGAGTTTATATTTATATTATTATTTAATTAGCCGTCACAGCTCCATTATTTACTGAGCTGAGATATAATATGAACTTATTTGTTGCGGGTGCCCTAGGCCCGGGCCTAGTCGGCCTTATGAACAGTCCGCCTCTGCATAGTAGAAACAAAAGAACGGTTTAAAATTATTATTAATTAAAATTATTTGGTTGAACTTTGATAGAGGCACGTATAGTCAGCTGAAGATAACAAATTATTTAGGTACAGAGATTAAATCTGTAACGAACAAGGGATTCAAAATTTGTTTCCCAGATTAGAATCACGCATTGTAATGTACTACAAATTAGCACAAATACATAATATAAAGCTGTAAATACATTGGCATTTCCAGTTCATCATTATGATATCTCAATCTCGCCATAGTTGTGCCCATTGTTTGATGCGTAGCACTGAATGAAATAAGTAGAGGCTTTGAATGAAATACCTGTGCGGAGAGATGCTTACAAATTCTATTCAAATGTTTCAAGGATGTGAGAGATTTTACTATCTTCCACGGTATTTTTCAACTTTGTTCATTATGATGCAATTTTTAAAATGTAAAATTCTTTCAAACTGACACAAAATAGTGTTTTTAATTTCCTTTTATAAAATAAAAATTTCTGCTCAGTGAGAAATATTTACTTAAAACTAGCATGGCCTTTACAATGTAAGCTTCAATAATTGTTGATGACTCTATAGCTCCTCCTCAAAAAAGTCGTTTTGTCGCTATTAATAATAATAATAATTTTCCTTTATTCATTTGTACCAATTACAGCGTAAACAGCGTCAAGAAGAACATATTATCTACAGATAAAAGCTTTAGAATAATAAATATTAAAACATCTACACAAACAGTTTAAAACAGTTTAAAAACAATTGGCAATAAGCACAATAAAATTGTAAAACAGTACGAAAATATCAAATATAATAAAATAAAATAAAATAATGCAAGTGAGTAACGTATTTATCTATATAAATAAAAATCATTTGCCGCATGTATGAAAGATTATCACTTGAGAACGGCTCGAAAGATTTAGCTAATTTTTTTTTGTTGTCTTCGTAATTATCAAGAAGGTTTTGTATGAAAGAAAATTTTTGAAAAATCTACCAGAAAAGTCTAAAATTTGAATGATATTATTGTATGAAAATCCCAATAAACAAAAGTGACGTTCAGTTAAATTAGTAAAAAAATAATTATTAATTTATTTAATGACATAGGCTACATATTACCCCGTTAAAATAAAAGCGCTTTTCGTGGAGACCAATACTATATATAGTAAAAATGGGCATTGGTTTTGTGCACTAATTTAGCATCGGCAATAATATATTCATCTAAATGTTATTGGGTCAGCCGTTGCTCCAAAAATGTCCGAAACATTTGAATACCATAGTTATACGGCGAGGACGTTCGCGCGTGAAAACGATGTAAAGCTCCATAGTCGGCAGTTACAAAATATTATGTCTACTTTGTTCTGTTGGTAAGTTCTGAACTGCTAAGGCGTTTGTTGGCAATACAGAACTCTTCGGATACAACTGCGTGTTCGTCAAATTGTTGAATTCTTCTGTCTGTCTAAACTTGGTTTTACCAGTTCTATTCTCCTAGAACTACTAAAGTCAAGTTTGAGATTTATTCGAAGTGCCCTGTTTTATCGACATATGCTTTAGCAGTTCAAAACTTCCCAACGAAAGCACCTAAAACTCCCAGCCCTTTTTTAAGTACGAATTATTACGACTGAGGATTGTGAGTTTTACGAAAAGTAGAAATAATACCGAGTCTGTTTTGACGTCAAAAGTGAAAGTGGAATTTTCCCAACCATAAATTATACACGACAAGGCTATGATATCGACGGCCAAAAGGTAAAATGCTTAAGGTTATTCGATGAATACATATCAGTTTTTCCGACGAACATATAACTAAATTTTTTTTTTAATTTTGCACGTCTAGTTTTCAAGTATTTAATTATTAAAAGTGCAATTTTAAATGCAATGATAAATGAAAAACCTCACCGGAAGTGTACATATCCATAAAATTAAATCGACTCCACACAAATTTTTCGAAAACTGATTATTCGAAAATTTGATTGTTTTAGATAACGTAAAAATTATAATGAAAAAAAAGCTTACTTGTAATTTTGAGAAAATATTATTTAAAAATTGTCGAAATAACTGTCAAATTACTTGTCAACATTTGAACTATATTTGTCTCTCTCAAACACATTATACGCATAATGCTACTTATTGCTAGTCAAATTATGTCAATTAATGTTTAAGTATTGTTTTCTTAAGCGTTGAAATATCCAGTTTTCATTAATAGAATATAATATTTAAACAAGAAAAAAAGCCAGGGACGAAATATTGAAATAAGACAAAAATATTTATTTTCACCAAAAACAAGCAAATTCATATAATAAAGTCACACTGTCTGTGTTAGCAAATATACTATATTGTCGGCAGGATTTTGGCATCGCGGCCCGAGTTTTTAGTGTATTTGCCATATGGCAACATACACTATTGGCGTCGGTCGGATGGCGGGACCTAGGGGTCGGACCAAAATTTCTCGACGTTTCATAACCTCCTAAACACTTTGGCACCATTTTTAAAAATGTTTATATATATATGTATATATATATATATATATATATATATATATATATATGTACGCGCGATAACTTTCGAAAGAGTTAATTGATTTCAACGAAATTTGGGCCACATGTTGAAATCCATCACCGCAAGAAGCCTATTTAAAATGGGCCTAATCGGGCTATTTTAAGGGTAGTTTTTAGGGGTTGAAAACTGTTTTTGGGCCCCAAAATACCGAAAAAATTCTCCGAATCGTTTCAAAATTGAAATTTAACCCTTTGGTAGTGATTAAAAAGTTTCCCCACAATTTTAATAAAATCGGCCCGACAGGACCGGATTTACAAATTTTATGAAAACACTAGTTTGCAGATAGTGACTTATTTATTGAAGGGTGTATTTAATTTGGTGTAGCCGTTAGATTGATAATAATATTACAATTAAGAAAAAAATGTTATTTTAAGGGGTGTATTAAGGGGTTAAATTTTTTATTTTGCCCAAAAACAAACTTAATTTCACATAATAAAAGTATAAAACCACACGGCCCTATACAAGCAAATACACTATATTGTCGGCAGGGTTTTGGCACTGCGACCCGGGTTTTATTTTACATCTTTTCATTGCAATGAAAAATGAAGAGCTCGATCACTAATGAGTTGAATGAATCAAAGGTCATTAATTTTATTTTATTAAAAATTCAACATAAACAGTTTTGCCCTTTTACCATAAATATGCATAAGTACATACGTTCACTGAACATATTGGGTGTGTCAAAGATGAAATATTGTTTGAGGTAAAATCATAATTATCCCCACTAAGCATAAGTAATAAACAATATTTGTTTTACCTGTCCATATTAACGAGCTATAATAAACAGACTACGGAATTTTTACTACAAAAAAATGAAAATCAAGTTTGACTTAGATAATATATTTGTTTTAACAATATCTTTTTTTCACCATTACATCACCCCCTGGTAAAAGTTAGTAAATACATATTATATAAAAGTCAATAATATTTGTATTATACTAAGAAGGAACTAGACCCTTCCCTTCTACCTAAAACTTTAACATGGATCGTATTTTGATCCTAGTTTTTTGCATCACAGTGAATCTAGTAACCCCCTTTTAGAACGCTACAATTCAAATTTAAATTTTACTGAGCACAGGATATACGGTATGCAACGCGTTCATGAAAATCAGATAGTTTTACGTTAAATCTCCTGAAATTTTTTTCAATATTTAGTAGCGCGTCACGACATCCTTTATATGCTTTATTTCAAACCAAAGTGGATCTTTAAAATTCAAAGATAAGGTTAGGTGATTGTCAATAGTGAACGTCTGTTTTTACAATTTTTGCGCACACAATTATTTTTTAACCTTATCGGCTGAATATAATTATCGGTATATTATGCTTACTTAAAAAAATGAAAGGTTATGTTATCCGTGATGACATATTATCATTACGCATGAGATACATTATTTTTTGCACGTACCGCCTATAAAATAGCCGAATTTTCAAATATTTTGACGGTTCAATTTTGAGCAAATTCACTTTTAATTTGTAGGTTGCGTTGAATTTTCATACTTTTACTGTAGAAATTGTAGTATGACAACGTTTATTTCATTTTACGTACTAGTACAAAATTGATTATTTTACTATCGCCATACAGGTCTAAAAAGTAACTGTTTTATAGGGGGCGTGCGCAAAAGACATTTTCGTTATACCCGATCAAAAGTACGTATACTTTCGGCTTCAAATATAAGGCAGAAAACCCAACATTTATGCTCTGTTGAAATTACTCGCATGCCATCTATAACAGCGGACCGAAGCAAAGTAACAGCGAGACGAAAGAATGTTCTCGTGCACACTGATACGTGAGACTAACGCCAGCCAGTAGTAGCTAATAGCTGTTATTGGGTACTACCACAAAATCGCTCACTTGAAAGTTATTACTCTACACTAATATTATAAAGAGGAAAGATTTGTATTTTTGTGTGTATGTTTGTTATGAATAAACTCAAAAACTACTGTGCCGATTTAAAAAATTCTTTCACCATTAGAAAGCTACATTCACCCTTAGTAACATAGACTATATTTATTGCTAGAAAATATTAGGGATCCTTACTAAAACTTTAGTAACGTAACCCAAGGTGTAAAAAAAATGCCATAAAACATCTTTCGTCGCATGCGCTGCGGAAACTATTGATGATAGAACAAAAGTATGTTGTACAATATTAAAGAACATATCAATAACTACAAAAAACTTCGCGATACTATATGTCCAACTATTATCGTTATGTCACAATAACCACTTTTTACATTTTAATAATCTATATAGATAAAAGACGATGTATATGTAATCTATGGACTCCAAACGGGTAGACCATTTTTGATGAAATTTTCAGACAATCTTTAGATTAGCCCAGCGGGTGATCTTCTGAAGTTTGGTAGCGATCGGATCAACAGAATTTTTTAAATTTCTTTTTGGGAAATAAGATTTTTCTTCGAATTTTGAACATTCACAAATAAAAGCGATTGAATTCACGCAAATTCAATACACGTTGAGAATTTAATGATAATAATTCTCATCTTTTATATCCTATATATTACATTTATACCCGGGCGAAGCCGGACTGGGCCGCTTGTCTGTTTATATAATGGCGAATAAAATTTAAATAGTGATATTAACTAAAAACTAATCAAAGAAAAAGATGGACTATTAATTAAAAATTTTGATAATAAACGCACTTTCGTCCGGGCATAAAGAAAAATACACCACGCGAGCACGAGATTGAAATTACTGAACAGTGGGACACATCATGTCACGCAGGGCAAAAATTTCAACTTTCTGTCCTTGTGATATAATATACTATTTCAAAACGGAGTGCATTCTCTGCCACATCTTGTATATTCACGGAGGAGTAACGAGGCTTGTAGTATGTAATACTGGAGACAAGAGAACGTCGAGTTATGATCGTTTGTCAGTTGTTCTCTCTAGCGCATGTTATACTTGTGTAAAATGATACTCATTAACTGGATAAATTAGTTTTCCCTCTTGTACATGAGATATAGCTTGTAGGTAGGACATACCGTATTCAGAGAATAGAACCTTTACACTATCCCTTGCTGTCTTCCACACTGAATAGAGGTCTCCCCTATTTACTATACCTGCTGCATGAAATACTTGCTTGCAATATCAGTGGCTAAAACAGCACGTTTTAAGAACATTCTGTACTAAAGAGTGATTCATTTAGAGGTACTTTTTTGTCTATGGATTTTTTGACAGATGAAGCGTGAGTCGTGATAACTTTTTATGGTATTTTTGTTCAGTATAGTTTGACATTTCATCATGGAAAGACTTAGCCCCGCACATATTACACCATACACCGAGCTGGGTAGAGTAGTGGTACAGCACTAGACTCGCATTCGGGAGGTCCGGGTTCGATTCCCGGCGGGGGCAGATGTGGCTGGGACTTTTTCCTACTGCCTTTCGCCGAGAAACGGTAATTCCTGTACCGGCCATCTTGATTGAGGTTTTCCATGGTTTCCCTCAATTAATTCCAGATAAATATCGAGGTGGTTCCTTATTTGAGGCCATGGCCGATTACCTATCAAACTCCTAGTTCAAAAATTACCTACCTTATCCTAATTTCCTGTAATTCCTTCATTCGCCTATTGCTATTATATAAGTTGAAGTTTAAGAAATGTAGAAAAAACGGGAAGTAGTAAAATGAAAAATAGTAATGGTGCGAATGGCGTCTGTTATGACATAAAGTCGAGAAACGGACGTTAAACGCATTATTATTATTATTATTATTATTATTACATATTACACCATACATAATATATCTCGACTTGACTTCACCCAGGTAGATTTTAGATTGGTAGCGAAATAATCAAACAAAACTATTTTATATCATTTTACTGTAGTCTTATATATTATATATTAATTATATATTATATTAATAGTGTTCCGTTAATCGTACTAGACTGGTTTTATTTTGTACCACCTTTGAATTTCTTTTTTTTTTATTTGAATGGTTTCTTAACACAAATATGCCAAAATATTCAGACGTTGCACATATGTAGATAAGCGTCATGGTTCCCCTTAACATATAACGTATCAAGTAGCTGTTTGTCACTTCTATTTAGCTGATAAGTAATAACGTAGATAACCTTCTCTGTGAACTTTGTAGATAAACTCTGTTAACAAATTATAACCGAAAAGCTCCATTTTAAAAATCATTATCATTTTCCCAAGAGATTAAACAGTATATATATTGTTGTACACCGAGTAAATAACGTTGTGGTGAGAGCACTCGACCTGCATTCAGAAGGGTTTGAATCCCGGTGGAGGCTAATATGACACGAGACTTTTTCTACTGGTTCTTGCCGAGAAACAATAATATTTATATTCCAAGGCCAATCCTGACTGTTCGAGAATTACTATAAGTGCATTCGATTATTCTTGAAGACAACCCTATCAAGATCTATATTTTTTTCTTTAATATTTTTTTTCATTTTTTGTTCCAATATATATTTTTAACGTGGAGGGAAAGTTTGGTTGAGGAACAGTTGAAAAATAAGAAGCTTTACCGATTTTTCGCTTGTGGCTTACGTTTCGGAAAATATATTTCCATCTTCAGGGCCTCAGGCTAGTCAAAGGGTTGTATATATTTTTTTCACAAGATGCCGGCAAATTAACATATTAATATATTACAATGGAAATCAAGTCTATGCATTATTGATTCAATTATAACAAAATGTCGCAGATCATAATATTTGCAAATACATTAATATATTATGTAGTCATAAAGATTTTACGAGCTCATATTATGATAAAATAACAAAACAAATATCCTGTTTAAATAAGGTAAGTGTGATGAAAAAATAAATGAAAATTATTGTATATATTTAGCTTTAAGACAGAACGTCGGTCTTTTTTTAACATATATGATGCAAAAAAAGTTTGGTGCGCAAAAGTAATCTTTACAGCAAATGCGTAACTATAATTAAAATGCTTTTTTTGTATGGCCATAAAAATCATTTTTATTCTCCAGTAATAGCTGTGCAAGATCCAAAAATGTAAAAGTGGGGTTATATCGAAATTTCACTGTCGAGAAACAAATCGTTCGGATGCTCCCCGAATATGCGGTTAAGTCACTTATATACAACAACTAATGTATTACGAGTACGCGACTGTCGAACATACTTATAAAGGGAATCAGACGCACTAATCGTTACATATACCACGCATGTCGTTGCTGAATCGCACGATCGGGCTACTTTTGAGTAGGTAGTTAAATAATTGTTATATCGCGATGCAATTAAATCGCGCGTTTTCGATACAAAAAGTGGCACGTGGTGTGCTGACCCTTAAATAATTTTCACAATTTGTAAATATGTATTATTATAATCGCGTACCGCTGTTTTTACTTTATGTGTTGAGTTTGAAGCAGCTACATAATTAATTCATAATTTTACTGATAAACAGAAATCACTTGACTTTTCCTAGCATGTTGGCGAAAAAATTCTGGTACGCTTTGTATTAATTTTCACACCCACTGAATCGGATCAGATCGACGCGGTACGACAGTGTATACACGCATTAGGTGATTGATGAGTCGATTCGAGCCGATTAGTGCATGGGAACTCATTTAACATAATGTATCCCAAAACTGTAGATTGTGTCGAACCGATCCGGTCCGATACAGTGGGTGTGAACCTTTATTTTGTTATACAACATTAGGATTTGTGAAACTATAATAATAATGCGTTTAGCGTCCGTTTCTCGACTTTATGTCATAACAGACGCCATTCGCATCATTACTATTTTCCATCTACCACACTTCCCGTTATTTTTCTACATTTTTTAAAACTTCAACTTATGTAATAGCAATGGGCGAATGAAGGAATTATAGGAAAATAGGATAAGGTAGGTAATTTTTAAACTAGGAATTTGATAGGTAATCGGCCATGGCCTCAAAATAAGGAACCATCTCGATATTTATCTGAAATTAATTGAGGGAAACCATGGAAAACCTCAATCAAGATGGCCGGTACAGGAATTATCGTTTCTCGGCGAGAGGCAATAGGAATAAGTCCCAGCCACATCTGCCCCCGCCGGGATTCGAATCCGGACCTCCCGAATGCGAGTCTAGTGCTGTCACCACTACTCTACTCAGCTCGGTTATTATTTGTGAAACTATTGTAGGGGCGGATGTGAACTTTTAACACAAAAGTACAACTTCTCTTTTCTAAAGGAATGTCATTCAGCATCCTTTCGCTAGGTATTGTAAGGATTATGATGATACGTAAAGGATCTTTCTCGTTTTTTTGTATTTGTATAATGGTATATAACGCGCTGAAACAAAGGGACTGAAAATGATTATATCTTTTTTATGTTTCTGTTTTTTCACCTATAAACTTTGCATCTTGTTACGAAACTTTTCGAAACATTTTCTCATTATTTCGCGAAATACTGTAACGACTTAAATCTATTGTAAATTTCACTATACTTTGGCACTTTAAAATACGACTGCATACTATTTCTTTTAAGTACTTAATTTTAGGTACTCTTACCCTAACACTGACTTAAGGCTGTCGGAACGCTCTGAATTTAAGCCAAAAATAGAGCTTCGGCTGTCAACTGATTGTAGACTTATTCGTCAACATTTTGCAAAGATTCTTTCTCTATAAGGAAGATAAAGGACAAATCTAGGTTTCTAATGGACTACTTTTGTAATTTATGTACGATTTACTAGAAAAAAATTGGCATTAATTGTGCTAAAAAAACACACGTTTTCAATGTCACACTATAACCTTATTCGTATTTATTTCACAAAACTGTGCCATCACAAACCTAAAGTGACTCTTCCTTTTTCGGAAAAGTTTTTTAAATCTTCAAAATATTTCCAAAAATTAGAGTAATCAGTTGACAGCGGCACCCTTGCAAAACATTTTTTTAGCCTCGTAGTTGGCACCAGCCAAAAATTGAAACGTGCGGATGATTAGAGCGAGACGGAGCTAAAGAAGGTCACACCTACAATATGTATTTTGCCCACCTCGCCCCTTACCGCTGGGTCTCAGCACAAACAAAATTCAGAGCGTTCCGACAGCCTTAAGTCAAGGCGCGTAGGTAGATCCAAGATAAAAATGTATAGGTTATTGTAATTGATTATGGAGATAAAAAAAATATTACAATTGTTATTATCGATAACATAATTTTGTAATACATTGAAATTGTTTTCGGTAACGAAAGTTACCAATTGCATATCAGTAATGTGAAATGAAAATGCGCATGTGCAGATCAAAAGTAACAAGTTTTCATCCTTGCGACGAATTTATCCGAAATCGTATAAAACACAATATCCTTAACATTAACATTAAGCGTCTCTATATTCTTCATTGCAGGTCCCCCGGAATCCCGGATCGCTTAGATCACGCATGATAGATTGCTTTCATAATGTCCTGTTGGTGGGTTCTCACTTTTTTACCTGGAAAGGGATATTGTATCGTCGTCGAATTGCTGTCGTGTTGTCTCGTGTGCGAATAGCTTAAACGTCTTCTTTTGCCTTGTACTTATGACATATTAAAAAAACTCCTTAAAACATATACAATTAAGTTAGCAGGAAAGTGGACAAATTGATGTAAATCAATAAACCAATTATTAATTTAGCGACGTTTCGGTCATTTATTTGATCTTCATCAGGCATCTATAATCAAAGACTGATTTCTGACCATTTGCGCTAAGCAATAAATGCTATTATTATTATTATTATTATATGTTTGAAAAAAATATGGACGCAACAATTTCCAATGAAATTCCTTAAAGCTTTTTAATACGTTTTTAAAACGGACAAAAAGTATAAAATAATTTCTTCTAGCCCAATATAAAAAACGTGGGTTGTGACTAGAGCTCAAGCTTACGCTTTTATAATAGTCTAAGACAAATTATTTTATACTTTTTATTTAATTTTAAAAACGTGGTGTATTTAACTTTTTTTTTTAATTTAAATAATTATTTTCTATTTTTAGTTTTGTGTCTGTGAAATTTTACTCATGTGTACAAAATTTCAACTCAACTGGTTAACACGAAGTGAGTGAAAATTGAAAAGTGCTATTTGAACCCGGACGAAGCCGGGTCGGTTAGCTTATTACCATAATATTTCATCGGAACTATAAATGTGGACAAACTTTCAACTTAATCGGATAGCGGAAAGTAAATGAAAAATCGTTTGCAAAATTTGTACTGACCAAACAGACATGAAACAGACAGACAAGAAAGCGAGCTAATAAAAGCGTGGTAAAATAGAAAGACCGAGAGACAGGGGCGTAGCTACCGCCGTATATGCCGTATCAATTATACGGGGCCCCCGGGCCACGGGGGCCCCCAGCGTGCGTAAGCAAAAATTAATAAAAATTTCCCAATTTTTTTTTTATTTCAGAAATGTCAAAAGTCAAAAAAAGCAATTTCTTTTTTTCCCGCGTAAAGCGTGCGTTCAAAAGTTGGCAACACCCTACATCGGTGATCGCGGACTGCGGGATTTCCCCATTTAAATCATTTACTTCAACGGGGGAAGGGCCCCCAAACTAATTTTTATACGGGGCCCCGCCAAGGCACGCTACGCTTCCGCCGAGAGACCCTGTATTTGATGTCTGCAGTCAGACTTTTGTAATACCTGCGACAACACAGTTATTTTATGTGCTCAGAACGCTGCTGCTAGCATTAAATTGTATTCAACAAATCTTACATATTTCCGTTGTTTACAGTCAATAAGTTTTCTGATCCACAGCTATGAATATAAATTCGGCTGCAGGAAACTCGTCTATGCGCTACTTTTATGATGGCGTTATTGCATTCGTCGGTCACACAACTCACTATATTTGCCGTGATTTTATTTGATTTCAGTGACCGAAAATCTAGACAATGTACATATATTTTATTTATATAGAATGTTTAAAAAAATCGGAAATGTGAAGCATCACTTTGAAATATTCTTACATGTTGTGCTTCTTAACGCAAGCCTTGGAACCAGCCTAAGATATACGATTTTTCCGAACCGGGGCAAAAACTTGATAGTGGAGCCCCCTCTCTCCAGCGGTTGAGATAATTAAAAAAAAAAAAACAAAAATATATAATGGGTGATATTTTTTGTGGTCGGGATGGAAGAATAAAAGCCGTCTAATAATTTCTTTTTAATAATTTTCAAACATATTACATTACGATTTTGTCCATCCCCCTATTCCGAGGCTGTTCGGGACTGACAGTGAACTGCGAAAAAACGAGCAAGCGGTTATTTCAATTTTAATCAGGATTAAATGCTTTTTTTACTACTGAAAACCATTAAGCAGGTCCTTAACGTTCTGAAACTTATTTCACTTAATCATCATTAAACGATATTGTTATATGCACAAAGTTTCAGCAAAAGCAATGAACATGGATATATTTTTGTAAGCACAATGTATTTCTTTCAATACGCACTCATTAGCAGAATAGATTTTTTTTATTTATGTATTCAATACGACATAAAAAGTAAAATAAATTAAATATCCAATTAACCCTTTTACCGGATTTCGGTTTATAACCCTAGAAACTTGTAATAAAGGCGTCGTAGTATTCTGGCAGTTGATAATACTGCATTTATTTATTAGACTATATTTATATATGTACCTAATTTTAAATAACTTAATAAAGCACTAATAAGTGCCTTTAAAAATATTGTTTTAGTTGATGTACCGATTTGTTTAGTATCTTAGTCTTGGACTAAAAGAGTAAACACTAGCAGTTCCAACTGTTGAGCAAGAGTAGATCACGTGACATACGTCTGGATTTCATCATTTGACAATTGTTAAATGAAGTAAATTTTTCATTATCCGTTTTTTACATTTATTTGTGGCTTAAAATGAATCAGTTAAAAAATAATAAATATAAAAAGAACTTATCTCTCTGCTCTAACTTTAACCTAAATATAGCTTTGTTGTGAAATCTGTCACTAGCTTGTTTGCTATAATTGTGCACATGTGGTAAACTAATGTACGTTTTTCAGAGTAAAGTTCGCTGAGTGATCTACTCTACTCTAATATACCAAACATACTTAATATAATCTCCTGAAGGACCTATTTATATCTTTACTAATGTATTTTCAACGTTAAATGAGGTATGCCTGTATTACTAAAGCGTCATAGACGAATATCTTGACTTCATTCATTTACAAAAAAAAAACATTTTATGTGTTTTATGTTTGAATAAAATTCTGTCAAAGGACAAAATAAATTATTCAAAGACCTTATTAAAATAAATTATGAAGGAGAACCTCTACATGCTGCACTAGTTAGTTCTCTTTTTTTTATTTAAAAGTTGTAGGTTCTAAAAGAAAAAATTATAGCATTACAAAAAATTAAATTTAATTAGCACGTTTCAGAGAATTTAGCGGACTTCATTAAATATAATGGAATTAAATGATAGGTCAAATGAGTATAAATATTTGTAAACTGTGTATTTAATACAGCGTTGCCAACAGTTGAAAAAAATTAATATAGAAATAACAATAATAATACGTTTGACGTCCGTTTCTCGACTTTGTCGTAACAGACGCCATTCGCACCATTATCTATATAGATAAAAAACGATGTATATGGATTCTATGGACTCCAAACAGGTAGACCATTTTTGATGAAATTTTCAGACAATATTTAGATTAGCCCAGCGGGTGATCTTCTGAAGTTTGGTAGCGATCGGATCAACAGAATTTTTTAAATTTCTTTTTGGGAAATAAGATTTTTCTTCTATTTTTGAACATCCACAAATTCAATACACATTGAGAATTTAACGATAATGATTCTCATCTTTTATATCCTATATATTACATTTACACCCGGACGAAGCCGGACTGGGCCGCTAGTATATAATATTTTTGATCGTTGATAACTTGGTGAGAGTCCAATAGTTTAACTTGTTCGACGCATATGTAATTCTTTATTATAACTGATTATAACAGAAAAGTAATTTTTGAAACTAAATTGAGCGGGTTGTATATAAGTATATTATGTAATACTATAAATATGTGAGGCAAAAAACGGAAGACAAAAGTGTGCAGACGAAAGAAGATCGATAATATTGTTGTGGTTGTGTTGGTTGGTTGGTATATACTCAAGTCTAATTTAAAATTCAAATGTTGAGAGAACAGTTCGATCATTTCTATGCTTTGAAATATACATACTAACGCATTTATGAAAAAAGGCTCAGGTCTGAAATGCTTTAATTAGTGGTTTTACGTTCTATAAATAATACAGTTTGTAACAGAAATATAGGTTGAAAATTCCCAAATTTCAGAAGGAATTATTTGTGGGTCTATTTACGTAGAAGGCTTTTTAAAAATTGTGCTAAACCAACGAATCTCAAACTGGGCGATAACGTCCATCGGTGGGCGGTGGAGAAAAATTGGTGAGCACTATGGCGCGTCCATAATTTTGATGGGCGATGGAAGGATATAAGTGGGCACTAAACATTCAAAGATTTTTTTCCAAGAATTATAAAAATAGATCGTTCTTTTCTCAAGGAAGTTCTTTATTTTTCTTAATATTATTTTGTATAATAAAATAACTGTTATCTTCATATTTTTTTTTACATTCTCAGAAAAAAATAACGTAGGAAAATGGGCCCAAAAAAATACTATTATTAGGACTTAGTAGAAAAGGGGATAAATATGAATTTGGGAAATGTGTGGGTAGGCTGCGATAATAATTGGACTGTCAGAGTGGGCACTGAATCAAAATAGTTTGAAAACCCTTGTGCTAAATTATTCAGAAGACTTTGAAACATCGATAAATTCTGGTCCGACCCTTAAAGTCTCGCCACCCGACCGACATAAATAGTGTATGTGTCATATGGCAAATAGACTAATAAAATGCATTACGAAACAGTCGGTACATGACCTTATAAGAGCATAATATAGTTTTGGAATAAGTGTATTTATAAGCAAGCTATTCAAAATGACATTCTGATAAGAATAATCGGTAGAGGTTGCTATATAACTGCAACAATAACCGTTAAAGAGGATTAGCAAATGTATTTTGTGGATAATAATGCAGACATTGTTGCAATGCTTTTCAGATAACGGGATCATTGTTATGCTATATACATTGCACAGCACAAGTTCTTAAACTTTTTTATTAGCGATCTCTTTCAATAAGACAACAGTATATTACATCATAAGAGCCGAAAGTCAAATTTCCTGCACTGGACCACATGATGCCCGAGGCGAAGTCGAGGGCATCATATGTCGCGCAGTGCGGGACTTTCAGCTTTCTGGTAATGTGGTTTATACTCTTTTTCCTCATACTCGGTCGAAAGTACGTACTTTCACCAATATTTAAAAAGACTAATTACTTTCAAGTGAGCAATGTTGAGGTTATACGTAATGACACATGGATCTAATAATGTCCATGTAATAACAGCAGTTGGCTACCTAGTACTGCCTATTGGCGAACACGTGACCTGACAAACGGCAGTCTCACGTATCAGTGCGCATGACAAAACTGTTTAGACCCGTCTATACAGACGATATGCGAATAATTCCAGCTGTGATTACAACAGTGCATAAGTATTATATTTTCTGCTTTAAAATCGAATCAGAAAGTACGTACTTTCAGCATGGTATGAAGAAAAATTATTAATGATTCCAAGAAGGATCACGTAAGGTCGTCTTTTTTTAAGTTAACTTCTTATACTTCATAATTTTCATAATTTATAACACGATGTTAATAACATTCTCAAAAACAGTCGTTGCTCAACTTCCGCTACTCAACCAGGCTTACAGAATAGTTTTACCCCATCTGTGATCATAAGTCGCAAATATCGTCCAATCTGGCAACACTGTACTTAGTAATTAATGTTTTTGAAATATGCCATTTAATTAACAGTGTCGAAACGGTTAATTGTTAAGTCCGGTAGAGTCATACATAGAAGAATTCGGTATACCTATTTTTTTCATTTTTTTTTATCTTTTACTTCCTCTGAGTGTCGTGTTTTTTTAATAATCAGTTTCCTGTTTGGATAAAATTTGAACAGTAACTAATTAAAATACAATTACATTTCATTTATGACGCAGACAAAAAAGTTAATTAGAAACTGATGCAAATAATTAGTAGGTAATAATATAATAACCATTTGATGAAATGATGAAGCTTTTTTATTCTGATAAAATAATAGATATTTGCTGCCAACATCATAATTTTTAGGAGCCCTCGAAGAGCAGATGTGTGCAAATTGACGGTTGGAAAAAATGTAAGGGACGTTCAGATTGTCTTCTTAAAAAATATTCAGTGTTCTATATTTTACTTTGCTAATTCATATTTTTATATTATTGTTTGTATTTTGAATTTCAACACATTTGTGTCGTTTAATTTTGTTCTCTGCAAATGTAAATTGTTCATATGGGCTTTTCAAAGTGATTCTAAGGAGTGATGGACTAAGAAAGTTTTAGTACCACTGCTATAAAGGATATGACGTACTGTTTATTATACCGAATGAAATATTATATTATTACCAGAAAGAAATTTCGATTAGTAACAGATAATACCCTTCTTGCTCTTCTTTTATTAAAACAGTCGATTGGGGGGGCAGTTCTATACTTCCCATATACAGAGGATTTTCGTTCGTAACTATCACAAAACTGAGCATTTTCTCATCAGACATCCCTCTTTTTTCTTTTCTTCAATTATCTACTAATAACAAAGATTTCAGCATATTTTTATAGCATTTTTTTGAAATCTACATTTTAGAGAACAAAAATCCAGTCAATTGGGCGATAGGACTATTCCAGCTTCAAAAATATTGAAATTTGATATATTATAATAAATAAAATTAAATTTCTGTTAAAGCGTGCGGTGACGCGGTTAAATACTAGTAATAAATATTATGAAATTTGCAATTCATATATAGTTTTACGAATAAAAATTAACCAAAACATGCTTGTCAGCTACTTAACTAATTTATTTTTGACATTTCTTCGGAAGAAAAAAACATCAGATTTTTTCCGAAACAATGAAGCCTAAAAAAAGTTTTGACGAAACTTTGAAATAGAATAATAAACCGTTATAAAAAGTTTCCCATCATTATACTAAAAAAACATTATAGCATATATCTCTTCAGCGCATGTCGATTTTCTCCAAAAACAATAGAGCTCTTCATATTTGCAAATTAAATGTCCTAACGAAATTTTGTTTCAATCCATTTATCCGTTTGACCTGTATCGTGTTCACAGACAAACCGACCAACACACAGATAAACAGTCTTTTTCCAAACAAAAATAAGTTTTTTGGGTTCAAGAGACTTCCAAACGAAAAAAATATTGTGAAATTTTGAAAGGTGAATTTTGACCTAAAATAGTACCATTTCCCACCAGTGGGCTGGAATGATAAAACATTAATTAAAATATAGTTAATATTTTATCATTTAAAATTATTTGGTTACTTTTACCCTACATTAATGAATGCGGTTAGTGGGAACATTTTTTCAAACATTATTTTTGCTCAACATCTAACCAGAAGTTAAATTCTGACACGTCATAACACTCATAACTAAACTGCCAAATTTTACATATGAATAGCACTGGATGGTTACGTCATTAGAAAGATAGGCAATCGATATACATGGTTATCATAGCCTTTGTTCCGTTCGTTAGTAGTGGGAGGATGACGTCACCCTTCTAACTGACGTCATTCATTAACGAGGTAACCTGTATATCTAATGACCTTGATCGGTATATACTAATTTATACACTGGAATATAAAAAAACGACTTTTTCAATATCAACATCGCGATAGAGTTGCATTCTTCATCACTAAATTTCTATGATGGTGTATTTATAGATTAACTTATATTTAGATCCCAAAACAGATGCCACAGATGTTAATGACATTTAATATACAATTCTACCTAACGTTGTTTTTGAGAGAAAAAACCTTATTTTTGCTTTTATTTGGTTATGAAAACTTTATAGTGAAATATTGAAGTCACGCAACATAAAAATATAGGTATTATAAGATTAACCATTTGTTATTTTATTATAAAACTTAAGTTTTAAGTTTATTCATATTTTGAATTGAAACTATTATAATAGAAATGAACGGTTATGGAATGGGGATCAGGGTTATACTTAGTTCTACTGACGTTTTGGAAAATTGTTTTTCATCCTGAGAATCTAAATTTTATAGTCCGTTATTAGGATTTGAGAATGATAATACACTTTTCGAAGCTTCGCCCAAGCTGCTGAGTAAAGATGAAGACGTTTTACTTTTCTCAAAAAGTCGGATACCGGAACCAAACCAGATTTCGACAAAATGACCGTATTCAGATTCAGCAATCATCCCTAATTTCTAAATTTGTTATATATTTCTTTACTGACACAATCACTATAAACATTTCTTTCCAAAATGCAGGTCTGGTTTAACGACACGCATTGGCACATTCACTGCATTTTGAGCCCGCAATTTGAGCCGAATGCACACAAGATAAGGCGAAAGCAATTAAAGTCATTAGATAATGTTGGTGATAAAAGATCGGAAGTAAAAATGGTAAAATACTAAAAACAGATCACATGTCGTAAATTTCAAAT
This sequence comes from Venustoraphidia nigricollis, assembly GCA_034508555.1. Taxonomy (NCBI): domain Eukaryota; kingdom Metazoa; phylum Arthropoda; class Insecta; order Raphidioptera; family Raphidiidae; genus Venustoraphidia; species Venustoraphidia nigricollis. The sequence continues at coordinate 1,221,849 of JAVRKA010000013.1, forward strand.
TATCTGCAAACGGTTTTTATTTTATTAATTACTAACAAAACGTGAACTGCAGAGAGAAATGATCTGTTCAGTGACATATTTTCAAATTTTGATGTTTATTAGATCCAAAAACCATTTAAGGATTCAAAGCTTAAAGAAACCTTAACCAAATTAATAAATATTTTAACACAAATACAAAAAATAATATATCACGTTTTAATTTATTATAAATATCAGATAAACAAAACTAAATAATTTTATGACAGTACAACTAAATAGAATTAAACAGAATACTTGGAAATATGGTAAATTGTATTTGATTTGACAATATATTTATAAATCCGTGACCTTTGATATAAGAAAATTGTACATGCAAATCATGCAGAAATATTAACCTTTTGAAAAAGGTAAAATGAAAGAATATAGATACAACTGTATACCGAATATTGATATTACATATTATAATTTTAATTGGAAAAGTTTCAAATATCATCCGATTGAAAACGAAGATTAGAGTTATTGACAAATGAAAGTTTTAATATCATCGTGTCACACAACTATTTATTTTTATTTTTGGTTTTATACAAGAAAAATTGTTTTAATTAACTTCACCTATACAAATTATATTTACTTCATAATAATAATACGAGTCAATACTTCTGCGTATTTATATCGTAGCTATGTTATAAAATCTGGCCATTTCATAAAACGTCGAGTCATTTTAGAAAAAGTAACCATTAAAAAAAACTAGTTTCACTATAAGTAGTTTTACAAAGCGGTAAGAATTTTTGTGTATTTTATAAAATAACTATTATATTGTAACCATAATATTGTCCTCTGACAAGTGATTTCATAACACGTGTTGACGACTGCAATTTCGCAAAACAACTTTGTCTGTCATTTCATACCCTATTTTGTAACGTCTCATATTCGCGTCTCTGTTTGCGAATGACTTAAAAACCGGCGAACCGATTAGAGTTTGGTTTTCACGGTTTTACAGAGCATTATTCTAGAAGAGTTTTAGACGATGTATCTCGCTAAGTCATGAATGCAGGGGATACAGCCAACGGCGTTAATAATGTTAGTTAAAAAGTAAATTACTAAATTTAGTAACTGTAGTACATTCTACTTACTACAGAATGAAATCGGAAAAATTATTAGTTCGTAAGCAGTGCAAGTTACGCGTCTTATAAAATAACAAATTATATATCAACACAAGAGAGTATGTGATTTGATGTTTTGTTTATGATTTAATTGTTGTTTCGGAAAAAAATTAAAAATATTGACTTTTTAGTGTATTTGCCATATGGCAACATACACTATTGGCGTCGGTCGGATGGCGGGACCTAGGGGTCGGACCAAAATTTCTCGACGTTTCATAACCTCCTAAACACTTTGGTACCATTTTTAAAAATGTTTATATATATATATATATATATATATATACGTGTATATATATATATATATATATATATATATATATATATATATATATATGTGCGGGCAATAACTTTCGAAAGAGTTAATTGATTTCAACTAAATTTGGTCCACGTATTGAAACCCGTCACCCCAAGAAGCCTATTTAAAATGGGCCTAATTGGGGTATTTTAAGGGTAGTTTTTAGGGGTTGAAAAATGTTTTTGGGCCTCAAAATACCGAAAAAATTCTCCGATTCGTTTCAGAATTCAAATTTAGCCCTCTGGTAGTAATTAAAAAGTGTCCCTAAAATTTTAATAAAATCGGTTCGACAGGACCGGATTTACAAATTTTATGAGAACACTAATTTGCAGATAGTGACGTATTTATTGAAGGGTGTATTTAATTCGGTGCAGACGTTATATTGACAATAATATTACAATTAAGAAAAAAAATGTTATTTTAAGGGGTGTATTAAGGGGTTAAAATTTCTATATTGCCCAAAAACAAACTTAATTTCACATAATAAAAGTATAAAACCACACGGCCCTATACAAGCAAATACACTATATTGTCGACAGGGTTTTGGCACTGCGACCCGGGTTTTTTTTTTCTTTTTTGTCCTTGGTAATTAATATAAAAATGATTTGTCGGGAAAAAGGACTTTATAAGTAAACACTTATTTGTTATTTATAGCGACGTTTCGTCCCTTGCTTGGGACTTTTTCAAGCTTTATAACTATTAAATGTTTAGATCAAGTAGATATAAAAGTTAAAATACACATGTAAATATAAATTTGAGTTAAACAATTGTTCATTTTTCCCGACAAATCATTTTTATAAAAATTAAAAATATTACTCCGATTATAAATCGGAATAAAACGTTTAGGTATTTCATGAAACAGGACATTTTCTCAAATCTTGTTTCAGCACAGATTGTGCTCAGTAGGATAATGAAATCGGTAGAAATATTTTTGTATTTTTCTTTTGGTAAACAAATGATAGGTTACTATCAATAGTGAATGAAGATTTAAGAGAGAATAAAATGGCTAAACGTTTTATAAAACGACTAGTTTAAGATATATACATTAACAGAAACAATTTTCGTGTTCCGAACTAAAGATGGCATTCCCATTAATTCCCTTAGTTGTTACTTTTTTATAAATGGATGTTATATTTCACGAAGAAAATAAGTATACGGATAAAGTATTAAAGTATTTATTATAAAGAAAGTTTTTGTACGTTTTGTATTAAAAGATATTATAAGTTGTATATTGTTATTAGAGATGTATCTGTTTTCTGTAAGTATTTGAACGGTTGAATGACACCTAAACAAAAGAATAAAAATGGTTGAAAAAAAACGCGAAACAAATTGCTGTAAAACTTTTAGGATAAATTATTCTTTTCTTGCAAAAAATTGGAAACGAATTTCGTGTTATAGCTATTGAAGTTACTTTTTATTAGTAGTATTAAAATTGAAAGAGGACTTGAGAATAGTCGAGAGTGTAGCGATTGTTTAAATGACACTCTCATGGCTCCACAGATTTTAATCGAAAAACTGGTGGAAGAATCAATTTTTTATTTATTATTAAAATTAATAAACTGAAAATAATTCACATTTTCAATTATTATTTGTCATAATAAATTGAAAATATGAATTGGTGCTAGGCTGAAATAACCTTGGATGTTGGTTCCGTAAAACATTGATCAGAACGTGACTTCGTTTACAAAAAAAATCTAAAGGTTGAAAATTTGGATTCCTTCGAGTTTTTTTAAAATATATATTTAAATTTGGATCGCCGTTGATATAGCATTGTAAATATTTTGACATCAGTGGATAGCTATCCTGTTTGTTTTTACTGGAGTTAATACTAAACAAACACCGTTCCTTTCTTCCTATTCGGTGTAGGCACATTAGATTAGGGTTGACGATATTTTGATATCTTCAGAAAATTATGTAGATAAAAAACTGACCTAAAAACGGTATTCACTTTCATTTTCTGACAAAAAATGAAGATTGTTTTTTCGTCCTTAAAAACATATGCAAAAATGCATCGGTTTGAATAAATTTAAAAAAAACGGTTGTCTCAATAAGTGTCAATCAGATCAGTGGTTCTGGAAATGGAAACATAAAATATAACACTAGGTTTTTCTGATAAGTTCCACAGATGTTTTTCATACTAAAAATTATTTCGAAAAAGACCGCGTAAAATGGAAGCCATCGTGCATGGTTCCTACAGTACCTGAATACTCTCGCTAATGACCTCAGTTATCGAGCGTCTATACTCTAAAATATAAAAATGTAAAAAATTTGAAGAATCGTTAAGGAGGTTTGGGATAATCAATCCCAAAAAAAAGTATGTCTCTTGTCACATATGCCAAAAGATATGTAGAATTTAATTTAAACTTTTACCCTGGTACAGTTTGTTATGCAACAACACATAGGTACATATGGATGTATGTTAACATAGAAAATTAATGTCAAAGTCGCAATTCAAGTAAAGTTATAGTTGCAATGAAACCTATTAATTTTATTGGTTAGTTGTCAAAAGTGGGCGGAAGTTATGTTAAAGATGATTGTAAGTATGGGCGTGCTTTTGTGACGTTTCAACAGTAAATAAATTAATAATCCAGACATTTGAATGAATTTTTCGAAATCTCCTAGAACTGTCCGTAATAACGAATACTTTTAGTCAAAATCCTCTTTATAACGAATTTTCTATCATTGCAGAATATAAGTAGAAAGTATAATTTACCTCTATTTAACGATTTTTGTCAACTTGTAACATAACGTATCCTACCAATCAATCACACACATTTCCACAATAATAACAACAATTCATGTCTCGACAGGTTCAGACACGTTAAATTTATCGTAAGACAATCATTGTTGTTTGATGTAAAGTAATGTAAATTACTATTATGTTCTAAAATGTTTTAAAAACAGTTATAAAATTGTGAAACTCGAGAAAAGATTTTGCAATAGTTTTCTAGGTAGTAGAATCAATCTTTTTTTGGACAGAAAAGGAACGCTAAAAATGTAATCAATGATAGGTTTGACATCCCTATTTTAGATATTATATTAAAATGATATAGAAGATGTGAAGAAAAGCTCAATTGCAGTTCTAGCAACCTATACAATACAATATAGCTTTGGCACTTTACTGACACTGTGAAGCTTTTAAAAGCCCCACTAGGCGTCGGTTTAGTGCGCACGCGTTCGTTCTAGGACTCAGGTGCAGTTGTGCGGTACCATAGAAGGGATCACTAGACTTGAAGGTTCTTCGGAAGTTCCAGTAGCGTCGCGACGTCTAACAGGAACGGACATTGATGTGTTGTTTTCATTATAGTGATATTAATCATCTAACACATATACTGAACAATTTAAAAAAACGTTCGCTTAGTTGTATTGCAAATGACAGATCTATTACAAGCCAATTTTTATACCGCGCTCATTCTTATTATTATAATTATCATCCAAGTGACAGTATTTTTAATTTATTTGACAAGTGAAAAATGATCATTTATTTAAAAAATGTTTTTTAGTGATCAGCTGCGACATTGGTTATTCGATGTGTTGTTACAATGTTTTAAAAACAGTGTTGATAACGATGTATTGTTGTGAAAATAATCACTAATTAGTAGTTGTAATTAAGAACTATGATGTCATGCGTTATAGAATTAAAGACCAGTTACTTGTGACTTTATTGTAAAAATGGTAGAGAGTGTTGAAGACTGTTCGTCGATTTTATAGTGGCTTTTTCAAACAATAAATTTAATATAATATAATGGATTTGCCAGCAATTATACTGTTTACATTTTGTGGTAAGTTTAATGATGTTTCCTTTCTGTTATAAACTCGAGCACTGGTTTATTTACGTTACGTTTAGTAGTTTTTTTTTAATTTTAATTAAGTAACAATTTGTTCAGAATGGGTATTTGTTAAAAAAATACTCCATGATTCTTAAGTACACAATTTAGATTCGTCGATAATTTTATTCAACGAAGCAAATTACAATAAAACTTTCTCAAAAAGTGATCGTTTATTACAAATTTTTTTTTACTAGATTCGTATTATTTCGAATGAAGTTTCTAATCCCCAAAGCAGAAATACTCGTTTATAAGAAATTGGAACTAACATTGTTATAATTTATTATGTAAATATTAATCGATTTCGTGTTGTTTTATTTACCTGTTGCAATAAAATAATATTATTATATTTACATCAAAGTGTACTTTTGATTCTGAGCTTGCATTTTGTTAATTCGTTTCATTTGATAAATAAGTTATTGTCTAATGTGTATAAATGATTTTATTTAATTTTAACAAATTAGTTTTTTTTGAAACACAAATAATTCCTATTATCCTATTTTCATACAATACACATTTATGTAATTTTAATTGCCAATTATTTCATTTCAAAAGCATCACGAAACTTATAAACGATTTAAAAAATCAATAACTACATAATTTATACAAGGTTTAGATTTTCCATTTTCAACTTTGTTACAATTTAAAAAATATATCTGCTAACAAACTTATACGTATTTGCATTTTTATTATTCAGAAAAGTTAATAATTGTCAAAGTAATTTAAAAGTGGCGATTTAAAATTCACACTTAAAAATTCAAAGTAAAGTTTTCTATTTATAATTGACTGAAAATAAATTGTACCTATTAAATAGCTATTACAATGATCCTTCGAGAACTCTTAATTTTTTCTAGTAGGTAATATACTAGTCGCTACCAAAAAAAGATAATAGATATTACGATATTATTACTTATGACATTAGAGTCTACATTGAAAAAAATGAGACTGTGTAATATGTATTTTACACTACTCACAACTTAAGCAAAACTGGTATAGTTGTAAAAAAACAAAAAACAAAATTAATAATAGCACCGATTACCGGGATCAAACCCACGACCATTCTACCTCGTCGCAACTTTAGTTAATGTACTTCATCTAGCTTTTATAGTATATGGTATACGTACTTTTTGACAAGTTCGTTGAATTTTCTAAAAAAATTTAAACGTCGCCGCCGGGACTCGAACTTGAAACACCCAGTCAGTTATTTTAAATATATTTTAGATGATATTATGAATTAAGCGCTTTTTTAAATTTAATTTAATTTAAGCAGCTAGGCATCAATGAAACGATGTAAAGCCTACCCGACCCATGCATAAAAACTATGCCGCTTATAATACATTATGAAGTAGAACTATGTAACTCCTTATAAATTTTGTATATAAAACCAATTCTTGTTTTTAATTTGTTGTTTATATAATTGAAAGTGCAATTTGCATTTTTACTTTTGGGTTTGAACATGAGAACTGTGAGTATTGCTACACGCTGTAAATTATAGACGCTGGACAACAGAGGTTATAAGCGTCTGACTGACTGATATTTTAGTTTATACAAAAACAATTTCCAAGAATGCATCGTATTTAAAATATCATTATTGCACTTTACTTTTTCCATTTCGAAATAAATTACTTGATCGAAAGTCAGATCTGTGTCAGTGACCGGTTATTTGCATGCAAAATGTTTAAAGATTCTTATCATTATTCTTTTCTCTCGCAAAATAAATTATAACGTGCAAAAAGTAATTAACAAATGAAAGCTAGATATACCATGAAAAAGTTATAATATGTAAAATTTTATAACATTTTCGATTAATTAAAATCAGTTTCCTATATTTTATTAAAAAAGTTATCATGACGTGAGAATTATTATCTACTCTCTTACTCTATAAAATCAAAACACCAAACATGAAAGTAATGGGAAAAAGTACGTTGTAAACATTAAAGGAAAGTAATTATTTTCAAATTTTGACATTCCAATAGTCACAGCATCTTCATAAAGGATTTAATTGATGTATAATTTATACCCGTACCTCGCTTTATGACCTAGATACGTTTCGAAAAAGTTGGCCATAAAGTGAAAAGCCGTATAACGATAGAAATACGGTGAAGCCGAAGGCTCCACTACTGTTGTTGACACTGTGTGTGCACAGCTCCACTGAATAGGATAGTAATACAGTGGAACTGAAAGCTCCACTCTGTTGTCGCTGCCGAGTTCAATACGGTGAAGCCAAAGACTCTATTGCTGTTGTTGATACCGAGTGGCGCGCAGTCCCACGAGTTAAGTTAATTATACGGTGAAGCCGAAGGCTCCACTACTATTGTCGCTGCCGAGTTTCATCTCAAACGCGTGCAGAGTCGCGGGTAGCAGCTACTTACTTTATATGAAATACAACATCCGGTTCGTCCGTTTACAATTCGAAAACCACTATACCGATTGCAATCCGGGTTTTCCTTGAATATTCCTATTTGTTATAGAATATATTCTATACATATCATTACGAACATAGCGAGAGAAGTTCCGTATTAACTTGGCTGAATGAGCGATTACTTATTTGTATCATAAAACGTCAAAAACAACTAATTGAACATCTATAATTTTTAACAATTTAATCAAAAATTCACGCATCGCGGGCACAACTAGTCATACTATAAATCGTAATATTAATTAGTAAGTTAGCCAAAAAGTTACAAACTGTAAAATTGTATAACATTTTCAATTAATTAAAAGCCGTTACCTATATTTTTTATCAAAAAAGTTTACATGTGAGAAATAATATCCACTTTCATATTATGCTACGAACAATCAATTCGGCAAAATACGAAAGCAATGTTTAATTTGGTTGAATCGAGGTACAGATGCCTCGCTAGTTAAAAAATATTGACTTTTTTTGTTATCGCAAACTTTGTTTTATAACAGGCCAACCCCAATTTTCGATCAAATGCTCTTTAAACTGAATGTTCGTCAGTAATTTTTTTATAAAAATTTGATAAATATGCGTAGCAAAAAGCACGTCAGCAAAGAGTTTTGTATTCGTGTATTTATTGTTCGTTTTTAATATGGGAATATCTTTAAAGGCGCTTCCACCTAAAATTTCAGTTTTAGTGACTAAATTATATGTCACGGAAGTACTGTATAGCTCAGGTAATTGATGTTTTAATTACATTAAATAACATCATCAATTAAAACTAAACGACATCACAAAATATTTATGAACGAGATGGGACTCGAACCCACAACAGTTCGATCGAAAGACAAGCCGGCTACTAGGTGTCATCGTATTTTAAGGCTGTCAGAACGCTCTGAATTTAAGCCACACTACGAGGCTAAAAATGCTGTTGCAAGGCTGCCGTTGTCAGTTGATTACTCTAAATTTTGGAAATATTTCAAAGATTTAAAAAACTTTTCCTAAAAAGGAAGAGTCATTTTAGGTTTGTGATGGAACAATTTTGAGAAGTAAGTACGAAGGAGGTCGTAGTGTGACATTGAAAAAGTGTGTTTTTTGGCACAATTAAAGCCAACTTTTTTCTAGTAAATCGTACATAAATTACAAAAGTTGTCCATTAGAGACCTAGGTTTGTCCTTTATCTTCCTTGTAGAGAAATAATTTTTGCAAAATGAATAAGTCTACAATCAGCTGTCAGCCGAAGCCCTATTTTTGGCTTAAATTCAGAGCATTCCAACAGTCTTAAGCTTAATGTTCACCCAGGATTCACCTAGCGTCAGGACTAGCATTGTCTAGTACTATTTCATAGATTAAAATTATTTACTTGAAGAATATTTTGAAAATCCAGTTAATACTTTCATTAGTTCTCATATTAGAGCCCGGGAGCTGAGGGCTTGTTAAATAGAATTTTTGCGATATCAGTTACTTTTAATTTCATTGGGAATCGTAATTTATTAGTAAAATGTTCGCAAATACAAACCAGGTATATGTTTCTTATTTCCGAGTTGATTGTAGTTATCAAATCAATTGGAAGAAAAAGAAAATGAAGAAGAAATTCTTTATTTACAATAATATGTACAATATACAGCTATATGAGATCATATACGGATTTTAGCAAAATTGCTAAAGTATTTTTGACATTTAATTTGCTCATTTAGAGAGAAATTTAGATTAACAAAAAAATTTAAAAAAAAAACCTTTTAAAAAAAATATTAACCCCCTTCAAAAAAGTCACTAAAAGAGGAAAATCATGAAACTGTATAATACCAATTGTGTAGGCTTTCACGGCTGGCGTTGTTGCAAAACTTCTTGGTTTCCGGGCTTGTACGCCGTGGTCCATTGGTATTTCTACCTGACGTTTCGTCTACAACTGCAGTAGACATTATCAAAGGCGATGTGGTAGCGGGCGAAGTGTCCTTCTCGGCTGCTCACAAGCTCACTTGCTGCGCATTTGCTTGTGAGCAGTCGCTACCACATCGCCTTTGATAATGTCTACCGCAGTTGTAGACGAAACGCCAGGTAGAAATACCAATGGACCACGACGTACAAGCCCGGAAACCAAGAAGTTTTGTATAATACCAATCCGATAACATTTTAAATGGCGTCGAAAATTTTCAAATCGGTTCACAACTGGCGAAGTTATCGTGGAACATACACAAAAAAAAAAAAATTACGGGTCGAATTGTATAATCTCATATAAAGAACCAACTATATAGGTATAATCAATTAGAAATGTGATGGATATATGATGCTGTTTAAACATCACTTCAGCCGTTTTTGCATTAACTCGGAACTGTACTTTTAGTTTTATCAAAATAATATAGATTAAAATTATGATAATTTGATAGCTGTAGTAGCCAATACTTCACCAGGATGGAAAATCGTTCTAAATAGCTTGGCATCGACATAAAATCAGACTATAGTTATCGCAAGCACATAATCCAAACGTGACCTACCTTTTCATTTGGTCTAGTTGAGCACACAGTTGTAAGAAATATATAACACACGTTTTCAAACTTCCTCCATTTTATACCTTTATAGCTAGTAGCTACTGTCGCAAGCTTAACACTAAAAGTAGAACACGGTAAATTGCTTTTGCACTTTTGAAAACGATAAAAAATATTTGAAAAGATTATTTTTAGAATCGGAAAATATTTCTTTTGAAAAGTAAATATTAAATAAATTTTACAAATCGTTGCGGCTGGTAATTCAATAGATATAGATATGTCAGTGTCTTTTTTCTTCTTTATCGACCGTCTTACACGCCTTTTTATAGATGCGTTACATCTATGTACAACTAATAAAAACTCAGATGGTTCGAATTAGCGAACAAAGTTAAAGTTACGTTTCTTTTACCTATATATGAATAACGTATATGTAATTGCATAATATTTTATACGTATTTTATTTAAAAGATACATGAGTTATCGTTTCATTTCAAAACTAATTAATAAATTGTAATTTTAATTCGTTATTGACGTTAACATTTCTTCCTGTCGATCCTTCCAAAACGGTCTCAATAATAAAATATTTTTAGGAACGTAAAGGTTTTTGAAAAATAATTTCTATTGTTATTAAATTTTCTAAGTTTAGATTAATAAGCATGTACTATAAAAACTTGAAATTAAGTTTTGAATTAATTTATTTCAACAACTTTCCATGAAGTGAGAAAGCTAATTTATTAATACATTTTAAAATCCAATAAAATATGATTTTTAAATTTTCTATATCGTAACAGTTTGCTATGTAACCGCATCATGGGCGTATTCAGAGGAATCAGGAGAGGGCAGCCTCTCCTCCCTTAGGTTCAGAAACAATGAAATAAGAAAATTCAAGAAGCTTATTTTATAGTAACTTTTTTTTATAGTTTCCTTTTTTAAGATTTGGCGCCTGAAAATCTTTCAAATTACACATAGAACGTTTAGATTAGCGTTTATAACCGAATTGCAAAATAATAACCGGATGTGTTAGTCTCATAATTTCTTCCCGACCAAAATTTTTGCGCACGCCTTTGCGTTGCATCCTTCCGCACTAATCATTATGGCCTTTCTAGAATTTTATAGTGCAGAGAAAAGTAAGATATAAATCAAGACGATCGGTAGATCGCAAGGTTCGTCAAACAGATAATCTACTAACATTTACAAGAATACAACTACATTGTGGCTTTTTATTTTTACATCAATAGATGACGTTATTGTGCTCATTTTTAAATATTATTATCTCTATCGTCATAGCACTAAATAAATGGATATTTTTGAAAAACGCAATTATTATTTAAAAAAAATACAAATATTTATATTATACCAATAAAACAAAAGTGAGTGATATTCTCAAAAAAACAAAAAAACAAAAACAAATACCACGGGATACAATTGTATACTTGAAAGTCGTTAGTATGACAAAAATAGCTGACATTAAGTTTCGAAAGTGTAGTAAGGATAAAATTAATAAAACGAACTTAACTATCGACAACTCAAAATAATAAATGCTTTATAAAACAATGATTTTATTTTTCATCGTCCATAAGTTCGTTCTATAAATTTTATTCTTACTACAATCTCAAAATTTGATATCAGTCATTTTTGTTGCGCTTGAAGTTTACACTTTAAATGTTTATTTGAGGATATTTAGTTTTCAGTGTAGGTACTCGCTGCCAAATTTTATTTACGTTGATAATCAAATGTTCAAACAATTTTAAAACAAAGTTTTTTCCCAGTTTTAAAGCAACATGTTTGTCACTGGGTTCCAAAATTATTTTACCTTTAGTCTTACGCTGAAGTAATTACATTCTGTGTGTGTTTTTGATTGTAATTAGATAAAGAATCTTTCTTAGTAGGATTTGAAGAAAACTTTTGTGTTTTGTCGAAACGAAATTAAGTTTTTCGTCGTCTTGTGATTTGTTTTCACTCATCTTTGTCGCTGATGTAGTCTCTCAAACAATGTTAAAAAGTTTTCTTCATGTCGGATTTGCACAAAACAATCTCTTTAAACTTACACATACAAATATCTCTATGTAAGAAGAAATTTAAATTGCTCTTAAAATATTTTATTCACAAATTTTATGTTAGTGTTACTTTACTACGTTTTCTAAAGAAGTTAAAACTAAGTTTGATTTCCACATTTAAGCGGATTTTAAATTGCATCAAACCATCTGCATATTTTATTAGTGATTTTTATTTTAAATTTTTACTTGTTACTTTAACTATAGCCGTTATTCGTGGTATCGCATACGTTAACAGAATTTTGAAGTAATACTTCTTTAGATGCGTTTTTTGAATCTCACGAAGGTGCAACTCATAGAGTTGCCATTACGAGTAGCTTGTGAATTTTTGCGCGGCCTCCTAAGTTCGTTTATGCAGTATATTATACTGTCAGAGTTGTTTTTCCAGTGAATTATACATACGTTGATTGACTACAAAGAAATAAAATCTTAACTTACTTTCTAATTGTACTGATTCCTAAAGCGAATTTTCAGTTTTTGTTATTTTTGCTTGTTTATTTATTTATATTTATACATATGAAAAACTCTGAACTTACCAATATTGCTTCCATGTTTTATTACAACCGCGCGTGATGGTTAGGGGGCGTCCATAAATTACGTGAGGCATTTTTTAGGATTTTTTGACCCCCCCGCCCCCCTTGGTGAGATTTCGCAAGATTTTCCTCAACTCCCTCCCCCCTCCCCAAATCTCACGTGAGATTTTTTAAAATTTGTGTTCTGGCTGAATTGCGTTGGATTATAAAAAGAAAAACAAAAACATAATTTGTTCCATTACTTTTATTTGACTAGCAATGACTAATATTGAAGATTCGAGAGTATTGCCGTAGTTCAGAATTACTGCGATAAAATTAAATAATAAATAAATTAATAACAAAAATTAATAAAAGATTTATTCCAATTCAGTTTCTACTAGAAAAAAAATTACGTGATATTTGCTAAAACCCCCCCTCTCCTCTAAGTGAGATTTAGAAAGATTAAACTTGACCCCCTCCACCCCTTGAACACCTCACGTAATTAATGGACGCCCCATTACACGCACAAATGTTTGTTATTTACTATATGATGTCAACGCAAGCGAAGCCGAGTATAAAGTATCTCTTAGTTGAAGAGCCACAATATGTACGCAAACCAAATTTTATTGAAATTGAGTTGGGGCTTTACGCGCTATAATCGAACAAACAGGCAGAAAAGTCTTGAAAAAATCATTTAACACAAAATGCCTGAAAAAATTAAATTAATTAAAAAAATAAAAGTATGGGCTTTAAACGCATTATTAGTGTATTTGCCATAAGGCAACATACACTATTGGCGTCGGTCGGATGGCGGGACCTAGGGGTCGGACCAAAATTTCTCGACGTTTCATAACCTCCTAAACACTTTGGCACCATTTTTAAAAATGTTTATATGTTTATATGTATATATATATTTATATATATATATATAAGCGTATATATATATATATATGTGTGCGGGCAATAACTTTCGAAGGAGTTAATTGATTTTAACGAAATTTGGCCCACGTGTTGAAATCCATCACCGCAAGAAGCCTATTTAAAATGGGCGTAATCGGGCCATTTTAAGGGTAGTTTTTAGGGGTTGAAAAACGTTTTTGGGCCCCAAAATACCGAAAAAATTCTCAGAATCGTTTCAAAATTGACATTTAACCCTCCAGTAGTAATTAAAAAGTGTCCCTAAATTTTTAATAAAATCGGCCCGACAGGACCGGACTTACAAATTTTATGAAAACACTACTTTGCAGATAGTGAATTATTTACTGAAAGTTGTATATAATTTGGTATAGAAGTTCGATTGATAATAATATTGCAATTAAGAAAATAATTGTTATTTTAAGGGGTGTATTAAGGAGTCAAATTTTTTATTTTGCCCAAAAACCAACATAAGTTCGCATAATAAAGCCACACTGCCTGTATTATCAAATACACTATATTGTCGGCAGGGTCTTGGCACTGCGACCCGGGTTTTTATTATTTCAATACATAATGGTTGTTTTAATAACAGTAAAGTTTTTTTTACAATAGCTTTACAAACAAAGTACATATATGAATGTGTATTTCCAAAATAAGTAGACAAATCGTGAAGGTACGGTATATGAAAGATAAAATAACGTTTTAAGGTCACTATTCGCTGTGTTAAAGTGACCTCAAAATGTCATAAAAAATAATATATGTAGCAATTCTTCTTTCTACGCTTTTCACATACATATTTCAATTCGAAAGAAGCAGATCTTATTTCCTGGGAACAACGTGCACTGAACTATCTAAAATCTCGTTCTCTTCAGAAAATAAATATGTGATATTAAAAATGTTATCAAAATTCAAATACGTTCTGTATTTTTTAATAGATTACATTGTATCTATTGTAGTAAAGTTAAGTTCGATATAAAAAATGTATGAATAATCTACAAATCGGTCTATTATTAGTCGCCACTGTTTTAATAATTCATTCAAACCATTTTTATCGGCCATATACATTATACAGTGCATAATGTTGTTTTCGGATCATAGGAATTTCCTTTATAAAATTGAACTTGTGTGTGAATATTGACTCCTCAATAACTGTAGATTAAAATGGTAAATATGAAATTTATTCAAAATTGAAAACTGCAACGGTAGTAACCCTCGTTAGTCCGCCAATTTCAATGCATTTTAATGACCTTGAAACCTAAAAACATACACTATAGTTCTCACCAGATATAGTTATCATAATATGCTCTATTACGTGCAGCTGCTGTGTCGGTAGGGATTCAAAGTTTTAATATTGTACTCTAATTGAAAATGTTCTACACTGTCTTCTGGTGTGTTGAGTTCTAAGTAACCAATCAAATGCTCTCAAATTCTGATCACAGAACTTTATCGCTGTATCGTTTTAGTTAAAATAACAAACTTAAACAGGCACGAATGATGTCTCATCATTGTAACGATTTGTTGAATTATTATTATGTATGTATTTTTTAAGAAAATTAGCAACTTACTAGGCGCAATTTTTAAATACGAATCAATATTCCCACAAGTTAACTCTACATCGAAAAATGTCCTTGTTACAAAAACTACTTTACACATTGTATATGGTAGAAGTGCTTAATGAAATATCAATAAATTTTTATTAAAAAAAAAATAGTAACGTGACCTAAATTGTATTTGTTTAGTATATAAGCGTGTTAATTAAATTAATAAGGGTAATTGCCATTTTTTTTTTATTTAGAAAAAAGGAATACACAAAAAAGAAACAATAATTTATTTTTGTTTTAATATAGTAGAGAATTTCTGGCAATATTTTGTTTGACAGTTATTAACGGTCAAGGTTTGGAAATACCTTCCAAATACTTTTAAAACAGAAATGCAAAGAAACAAAATACATCTTTAAATTTATTTAAGGTGTGACTCTGTAACCTCTGTTAGATTTGTACACCGGTGTAAAATTTCTGTCTCACTTTAAGTGACGCAGTTTTAAATTTGTTAAAACGTAACAAAAAATTAACAGCGCTGTACAAAACTGACAGAGGTTACAGAATTAAATTATTAATTAAATTTGAACGTTATTTAGAATAATATTAATTAATTAATTAATTAATGATTGTGGTGTTCCGCAGGGGTCTACTCTTGGCCCGATTCTCTTCCTCTTTTATGTAAATGACCTACCCTTTTGTGTCAAAGAATGGTCACACTGTGTTATGTATGCTGACGATACTACGTTGACCTTCAAAAATTCGCTATTTAACTCACTTGAGATTAATGCAAACATTGCGGCTAATGTACTATCTGAATGGTGTACAAAAAATGCGCTAAAATTAAATATCTATAAAACCAAATCTATGCATTTCTTTACAAAGCAGAATAGGTTATGTACCTCTCCTACTGTTGTAATTGATGAATCTGTGATTGATAACGTTCCAAATTTTAATTTTTTAGGCTTATGGGTTAACGAAAACATGGTCTGGGATGTTCATATGGACAGTATTTGCAATAAAATATCGAAATCAATATTTATTTTTAGGCGCTTATCGCAAGAGGTTGATTTGCAAACATTAAAAACCCTATATTATGCTTTCGTTTACCCTCACTTGAGGTATGGTTTACTTGTTTGGGGCAGCTGTACTGGCATGAATCGTCCATTTATTCTTCAGAAAAAAGTTATTCGTATTGTATTTAAGTTAAATTATAATCAATCATGTCGTGACACCTTCATAAAGCACAGAATTTTAACTCTGCCATCGATTTATATTTACACTATTGCAATTTTTGTTAGAACTCATTCTAATATCTTTGGAACTGTGGAACATCACTATTCCACACGGAATAAAAATAATTTATTGTTGCCGAAAGCATCTCTGGAGCTATATCAGCGTAGCCCTGCTAGTATGGCTGCCAAAATTTACAATGCTATACCATGCTTCATTAAAAATATTGCATCCCTTAATAATTTTAAATCTGGATTGAAAAACTACCTAATTGAAAGATGTTTTTATAATTTACAGGAATTTTTTAATGTTTAATTTTTATCTTTGTACATGACTATGTTTCATACTCTCGTGAGTTATCTGAAACTTAATAAATTATTATTATTATTATTATTATTATTAGCCAAGGAAATCAAATAAAAATATTTCAGATGGACAGATAGACAGCCGAGCCTTTGTAATAGGGTTACCGTGGGTACCCTTTGGGCATGGAACCCAAATGAACGAAATAAGCAGTAATCATTTTTCAGGGAAGTGGAAGCGTTTTTATATGAATGTATTTCTTGCTCTAGAAAGCGTCAGAAAAGAAAGAAGTACGGAGATTGTATAAAATAAATGAAATAAACAGACTTCAAACGATACAGCGTGCTTTGCAATCTCTCTGCTTTGATTTGGAGCGATTTGTCAATTTAACCTCAATTTTCTGTATATAAAGAATGCCGGAGCGTTATATATAAAATCGATAATAAAGCAAACGATAAAAAATTTGAAATAAATTAGATATATAAATATTTGTTTATGGTAATCGCATTAACTTCAAATACCTTGGTTCCGTTAGTTTTATTCAATGTTATTTTATAGCGACGTAAAATCTATCAAATATCTAGCCAATATAATTTTAATATTTTTCTTATATAAAATAGTATACAGAGTGAAACTTTACAAACAACTAGATCAATTTTTTGTAGGTATGCGAACAATTTAGTTATAAAATAAATAAAAATAATCATTTGTTGATTTCGGCGATTCTTCTTTTATTTGGTTTGCGTTATACAATACTTATATGAAAAAAAAAACTTTTTAAAAATATTGAAACCTCCTTCAAAAAAGGTCACTAAAAAGTGTAAAATAAAAAAGTTTTGAGGTCGGCGTCAATTTAATTACTATAATAATAATAATAATGCGTTTAACGTCCGTTTCTCGACTTTATGTCATAACAGATGCCATTCGCACCATTACTATTTTCCATTTACCGCACTTCCCGTTATTTTTCTACATTTTTAAAACTTCAACTTATGTAATAGCAATGGGCGAATGAAGGAATTCTAGGAAATTAGGATAAGGTAGGTAATTTTTGAACTAGGAGTTTGATAGGTAATCGGTCATGGCCTCAAATAAGGAACCATCTCGATATTTATCTGGAATTAATTGAGGGAAACCATGGGAAACCTCAATTAAGATGGCCGGTACAGGAATTACCGTTTCTCGGCGAGAGGCAGATAGGAAAAAGTCCCAGCCACATCTGCCCCCGCCGGGATTCGAACCCGGACCTCCCGAATGCGAGTCTAGTGCTGTCACCACTACTCTGCCCAGCTCAGTTTTAATTACTATAACGTTTTATGTATCTATTTCTATTAAATTGGCGCTCAAATATTAAAATTGTTATTTTTCGCTTTTTAGTGGTCCTTTTTTCAAAAAAGTTTTTTATTTTTTTCTTTCATGTGGCATTGAAATATGTAGTTTGCGTGTTATTGAACGCCTCCTTTATTGATTAGAACAGATCCTTCGTTGTTTTTGTTAAATATTTTTCAAATAAAAAGACATTTAAATATTTCACTGACCTATTTTACATTTGTTTATTTAAAATTTATAGTAAAACAATAAGCTAATCCCAAAATCCAAAGCTAATTAAAAATCTAATGAAAATTCATTATTAATAGCACGGGAATAAAGCGAATATTAGTGTGATTACGCTTTTATCAAACGCTGGGGCCCTTCATTTGGGGACTGATAATAGCTGCAGTCATAGCAACGCCCTAGGCGTCCCATATAATCCTCAACCCCGAAGATACTATTAAATCAACAGTTATACTATTACCATTACAACCCAGTTTCGTTCAGGATGACACCCACGTCAAAAATTTATAATTGATAACTATTTGTAAAGCTACAGGTACATGTGTATTACGCATCAAATACATGTTTTGCAATCTGTGTAAAGGCCAGAGCACACATACTGCTTTTTGTATTGCCACCGTGGGATTAAGTCGCTTGTAGACTATCAAATTGTGCAACTAAACTGTATGAAAGTACGTACTTTCGACAGGATATGAAGAAAAATAGTATATACCATATAGCCAGAAAGTTGAAATTCCAGCACTGCGCGACACATGATGCCCTCGGCTTCGCTTCCGACATCATGTTGCGCGCAGTGCAAGAATTTCAACTTTCTGCCTTTACGGTGTAATATACTATTGATAAAATATATCAAATGTGCTTAAATAATCGACATATTATATTCTGAAAATTGACAGGACGAATTTTCCAAACTGTTTAAAACCGAAGGCTTGTAACATCGCACGCAACTTAACCACTAATAGCTTATTAAGCACGTATCATTAAAAATTACATTCTTAGTTTTTCAACTTAGTTATAAAAAAAAGAAAAAATAATTTTATATAATGTTTCTTGGTGTATCTTATTAAACTTATGTAGGACATGCAAACAGTTTTTTATATTATTAATATCATAAAATATACGCCTTGTTTGCTAAAACTATATTAGTATCTGAAAACAGGTAATTATGAACAGAACTATAAAATAGAATTTAATAAATAAAATAAAAGTCATGATCTAACATTTAGGTAATCATTTTAAAATCGCACTTCTTTTATCTATGGTATATGTAATAGAGTAACCAAAAATTTAATTTTCAGTTTACTCAAACGTAAAAAAATTATATTATACACAATTAATAACGAAAATAATGTGTTCGAATGAGATAGCAATATTCCAATTAAATTACATAAAACATTTTTAAATTGACTTACGTGAATACGTCCCGTTAACTGTGAAATCCGTTTTAAGAATGATGTTGGTTCATCAATTATTTAAAAAAAAATCTGGTTTCTGTCACAAAAAACACTCACTATATATTTAAATGTCTGTGTCAAAATGTGTAACTAATTATTAAAAAAAAAATTATATATGGAATCCCCTTTGAAAAACGATACTAGTTCAAAATTATTATTTAAAAAAATCTGTAATCTGCTTTTAGTTAATTTTAAAAAAAATATTCAACACAATCTTTCACTACGAAATTTGCAAAATTTTACAACTAAAGACCGTACGTTTTTAGTAATTTTTTATATTTTTCAACTGTAAAACACGTATAGTACACTTAGAGATAAATATATTATTTATTAATTTACGGTAAATTATAATGTTATAAAGTGACAATAATATTACTACTAATGAATAACTGAACTGCATGAAGTGAATTGATCTGTATGCATCATTTGTGCACGATTTGACATTGAATAATTACTTTACGCAATGCAAGAAAAATCAAGATTGAACTGAAATGTAATATTAAGGACCATTCACACGTTTTAATTTATTAGTGTATTTGCCATATGGCAACATACACTATTGGCATCGGTCGGATGGCGGGACCTAGGGGTCGGACCAAAATTTCTCGACGTTTCATAACCTTCTAAACACTTTGACACCATTTTTGAAAATGTTTATATATATATGTATATATATATTTATATATATATATATATATATATATATGTGTGCGGGCAATAACTTTCGAAGGAGTTAATTGATTTTAACGAAATTCGGCCCACGTGTTGAAATCCATCACCGCAAGAAGCCTATTTAAAATGGACCTAATCGGGCTATTTTAAGGGTAGTTTTTAGGGGTTGGAAAATGTTTTTGGGCCCCAAAATACCGAAAAAATTCTCCGAATCGTTTCAAAATTGAAATTTAACCCTCTGGTAGTAATTAAAAAGTGTCCCTAAAATTTTGATAAAATCGACCCGACAGGACCGGATTTACAAATTTTATGAAAACACTAGTTTGCAGATAGTTAATTATTTACTGAAGTGTGTATATAATTTGGTATAGAGGTTCGATTGATAATAATATTTCAGTTAAGAAAAAAAAATGTTATTTTCAGGGGTGTATTAAGGAGTAAAACTACAACTAAAGTTCGCATAATAAAGCCACACTGCTTGTATTAGCAAATACACTATATTGTCGGCAGGGTTTTGGCACTGCGACCCGGGTTTTTATTTGTATAGTTTTGTTCAGATGTCGGAAAGTTTTTTAGAAGATGACAAAAAAATATCATAGCTCACTTTTACCCGACTGACAAGAAGAGTTATGTTTTTTGCGCGTATGTAATATTCTTTATCTTCTCGTATCACCCAAACGGCTGAACCGATTTCTAAAATTATGGTATCGATGGATTTGTCTCAGAAACCCAAGTACCCTAGGATAGGTGACGTCAAAAAATCAAAATGGCGGATTTTAAGTGACATAATGTAAATTTTTTTTTCTCTAAATTAATCCAATAGGGTATCAAAATGAAGAATATTAAGAGGTGAATACAAAAATATATACAACTTATATGTTTAAATGAAATTATTAATTGAACCATTATAAGATACTTTTATTACCTCGAATGAGTCAAGGTTTAAACTAGCGGGCATATACAAAAAAAAAAAAAATAAACTTTCAAACACCTAAGCCAAATGATTTAAAAACAAAAAATCCGACTGCAAAAAGTATGTCTGAAATAAGAAATAAACAAGAAAACCGAAATTAAAAAAATCAAAAAAACCCGACTGCGTTAAAAGCGAACTAAACAAGATTAAATGATAGCATGTAGTCGGATGCATCCAGTATTTCTGTTCAACTTATTACAGTTACAGTATGCCTCCGACTGCATGTTATAATTTAATCCTGTTTCCATCTTTTTTGTTCGCTTTTAATGTAGTCGGATTTCTTTGATTTTTTTAATTTACTTTTTTATTTATCGGTACATACATTGCTCAAAACTGCAGCTTAGAATCGACACAAATAAATTTATCCTAGGATAAAAAACACGATTAAAAATGTGTAATAAAATTAAAGGCGTGAGGGAGACGGTTTGACTCTTCTAAATTATATTAGGTATGATTGATTCCGCAATGTCCTTTATGCCTTTAGCAATTTTTAATTTTAGAGTGTAAATTGAGATGGCGCTTGAAAGGTTTAAAGTAGGTAAACACTGCGACTACATTTCCATTTCACAAAATGTATTTCACTGAAAATTGTTTCAATGTTTTCCCATATGCACGTTTTTTTTGTCACATTTTTTTGTTATCGAAATATTTGGTTCATGTTTTTTGTTCAAATAGTAAAATAAATAAAAAACCCGGGTCGCAGTGCCAAAACCCTGCCGACAATATAGTGTATTTGCTTGTATAGGGCCGTGTGGTTTTATACTTTTATTATGTGAAATTAAGTTCGTTTTTGGGCAAAATAAAAAATTTAACCCCTTAATACACCCCTTAAAATAACATTTTTTTCTTAATTGTAATATTATTATCAATCTAACGTCTACACCGAATTAAATACACCCTTCAATAAATAAGTCACTATCTGCAAACTAGTGTTTTCATAAAATTTGTAAATCCGGTCCTGTCAGCCCGATTTTATTAAAATTGTGGGGACACTTTTTAATCACTACCAAAGGGTTAAATTTCAATTTTGAAACGATTCGGAGAATTTTTTCGGTATTTTGGGGCCCAAAAACAGTTTTCAACCCCTAAAAACTACCCTTAAAATAGCCCGATTAGGCCCATTTTAAATAGGCTTCTTGCGGTAATGGATTTCAACACGTGGCCCAAATTTCGTGGAAATCAATTAACTCTTTCGAAAGTTATCGCGCGTACACATACACATATATATATATATATATATATATATATATATATATATATATATATATATATATATATATATATACATATATATGTAAACATTTTTAAAAATGGTGCCAAAGTGTTTAGGAGGTTATGAAACGTCGAGAAATTTTGATCCGACCCCTAGGTCCCGCCATCCGACCGACGCCAATGGTGTATGTTGCCATATGGCAAATACACTAAAAATAGAATATTCATGAGATTTCTATATGTATACTATTGCTGGGATGCAGAAAACATTGTCAAAAAATTTGATTTGACAATGATCTTAAATTGTGATCATATAATTACGATTTTATAGTCATGAAGAAGCAATGTTATATATAGAATATTAGACTGTATTCACATAAAAACAAATGAATCAATACCAAATCAAATTCTTTGACTATGCTTCTGCAACCAGCATTAATTTGTATTTTTCATTATAAAAACAAAATCTTTTAGCAAAAATTTAAACGTGCTTACCCTAGTCTCGAAAAACGTTTAACGCACTTTTTCGCACCTGAAAAAAAAAACAAAGCTAATAATATTTTGTTTTAAAAAAAGCCGGACAAAGCCTACAAATTTCGGTATTTTTCCTTTCAAAATTTCGTTTGAAAAACGTGCTATATTTCTTCATACCCAGTCGAAAGTACGTGCTTTCGGCTTCGATTTTAAAGCAGAAAGTCTAACATTTACGCACTGCTGGAATTACTCGCACGCCATCTATACCACCGGGCTGAAACAGGTTTCTCGTGCACACTGATACGAAAGTACGTACTTTCGACCCGGTATAACGAAAAATAATATACACCGCACGGGTAGAAAGTTGAAATTCCTGCACTGCGCGACTCATGATGCCTTCGGCTTCGTCTCTGACATCGTGAATCGCGCAGTGCAGAAATTTCAACTTTCTAATTCTGCCCTTGCGATGTAACATATTATTAAATAATTTTTAATTTATTTTGACGGAAGGATTTAGATTTCAAAGGATAGTCAATTTGAATGCCTAGTAAGAAGGATCAGGGAAAATTTCTTTTCTAAAATTTACAAATGTTTATGTGACAAGCTTCAAGGTCGGCGACAGTAGCATGTCCCAAGCAGGAACGTGCTATAAAGTCAACCAATGAAAGTACAACATGAAAGGACGTTGTTAACGGTGTTTCAGGCATGAACGGTAAATACCTGTGTGAAAGAGTGAGATGGCTTATGCATACGCTGCAAGTGGATACACGGTAGATAGCGATAAAATCGATTGGTGTCATCAAATACCGTACATGTTTACATTTTGTGTATAGTAAACTGTGAAATAATTACAAAATACTCTATGTACCTAGTTTGTAGGCATTAACAGATCCGGCTTCATTATAAATTTACGGTGCAAAATTATTAAGTACTAGTATTAAAATAGTAGTTTTTGCGCACACCCTTTTCATATCTTTATCTGTGATCGTAAAATGACATATTTAAAACTAGTGGTGTAAAGATGCGCAAAACAAACGTAGTGCAATTCCAGGGGTACTGGGTTTCACTCCTGGCGGGGGTAGATGTGGCAGAATTTTTCCTGCTGCCTCTCGCCAAGAAACGGAAATTCCTATACCGGTCATCTTGTTGAGGTTTTCTATGGTTTCTTTCAATTAATTCCAAATAAATATCGAGATGGGTCATTATTCAAGGCCATGGCTGATTACCTCGAAAAACTCCTATAGGCACAAAGTTATCCTAATCTACATATATTATGTTGTAGGATAGTTACTTCCTAGGATTTTCGCAAAGATCCGATTTTTTCAATTATTCTACAACATATGTATATAAAAGGCGATGGATGTATGTATGTTATCTATAGACTCCAAAACGGCTGGACTGATTTTGATGAAATTTTCAGGTGATCTTCAGATTAGCCCAGCAGGTGATTTTGTGAAGTATGGTAACAATCGGATCAACATATATTTTTTTGTTTCTTGGCTATTTTGATTTTTGAATATTCACAATTATAAGTAATTGAATTCGCGCCAATTCAATACACTTTGAGAATATTATAATGATTCTCATATTTTATGGGGAGATAATTAGTGCTATCCGTGCGAAGCCGGACCGGGCCGCTAGAACCCTATAATCCCACATGCAGCTAGGTCTTGACCTGTTTGTAGAGTATAAATAAATAAATAGTACCTATTGGTTCATCGGTATCGGGTTCAATGATATATCGGTGTTAGTTTATCGATAATTTTTTAACATCGCCTGCCCTAGTCCTGACTATAGCTAATATGCTAGTTGTAATAACATCCCTATTTCATTCATGAGTGTGCCTGGCATATGCTCGATTTTATGCTCTGATTCGATATTATTTTATTTACCTACGTGCATGAAAAGCTTTTTGAAATTTGAATTCATATGAAATGTTGCGACAGCTTGTTAATTAACCAAAACTGTATTACAAATGACAACATGCACTTTTCATAAATATTTATATTAGTTTACAACGGTGGTTCCCAACAATTTATGTGTGTGATCAACCCAAAAGTATCTTGGCAATCGCCACTCGAACCAAATAACTCTTGAACTCATATTTTATTTCATAGAATTTCGTCTCAACTTAAAGGATATGCTACTTTATGAAACTCCATGAAACCCTTTGGCGTTTACAACTTTATTTAAAAAAAAAAGTTCAGTAAATGAACATTCAAAAGTTTTTTTTTAACTGTATTGACAGATAAAAAACTGCATTTCAATAAACGTCAGTTCAAATCAAGTATAAAAAAGGTATTGCCTACTGATGTATTAATATTTAAATTAAAACAATGTATATTTTCATCACACATGGTTGGGAACCCCATGTTCACAATGTTCTATTTTTGAACAAGCTACAGCTTTTTGTTAACAACCATTTTTGTATGCAATTTTAGTGAAAAACTTGTTTTGAAGCATGAAAATAACAATAGTTAAGTTTAAAAAATGCAATACTGTTGTTTTTAGTATATCACTGCATACCAGTACGTGTTTTTTACTGGTTGTAGTAAAATTAAATTAGGTTAAAATAAACAATATTTCCTATTCTTATTGATTGTTCTACAAATGAATTATTTTGTTGTCTAATTACATTATTGATTACGCAACTTAGCGATATATAGACAGATAGATGTTATAGACCAGGGTCGATAGTTTTGAAAATGGTAAAAAGTGAAAAAAAAATTATAGTAGAATGAAACCCATTGGAAAAGGTAGAGAATATAACAAAAATGAAAGGAAAAATAATTTACGGTCGATCTGAGGTCGGGAAGGGGAAGGGGGTGAGTTTTTAAGGGTAAAAAACGGTTTATCTCGATTTCCGGCAAAACTACAAGTCCTATGAAAAAAAGTTAAATGGCAAAGTTGTAGGTAATAAAAATATCTACAACGTCAAAATATCTGCTTTTTTAAAAAAGTCGGTGGGCTTTTTGTTCCTTGAAATCTCTACTTTCTGATGGTATGAAAAAAAACATACATTACTACGGTAAATGTTCTCAGAAAAAGCAAATAAGTTGTGTTAAAATAGCAATAAATAGGCATCTACGCATATAATTTATAAGATTATAAGCTATAATTTTTTTTGGTCTCAAAAATTTATTATGTTTGTGACACTACAAAAAACTATAAAAATTACATTAAAAATTTATTAAATTTCGCCACATATATAAGGTCTTAAAATTAACTATGGCTACCAACTAGTATTATATTCGTACTTATTGTAAAGGCACATCCCAACCATGATATACTCCGTTACCTATTTGTCTTTTAAAACAGTTTTTTTTTTAATTTTCGGGTAACATATTGTAATAGTGACGCATTGTTCCTATATCTTTCACTTTTAAATTAATTACTATGTATATATTTATTATCGCTTTAATCTTTATATCTTTAAAATCGCTATGGCGTCCTATTCGAGTATATTACTAGTGAGTCACATTATAACACTACGCAGCGTGACGCGAGAATGCATTTAATTTTGCCGCATCGCTCTTGTAAGTATTGCTGCATTTAAAAGCATATACATTTTTGGAAGCAGTATTTGGTCGTGTCGTCATGCAATGATTGATCTTTAGAATGAGTTAACAGTACTAGTCGAAGAGCTCATGACATCCGTTTCATGAAGTGTTGAAATTCAGGTAAAAATTTTATACAATAGTATATTATATAGGTAAGATGTGTAAGTAAATGAGTGTTTGTCTGCCCTATCTGGGTACGCCAGGTACTGTTTAAAAAATATGTGCCAAAAAAGTGTTTGATTCAAAAGTCATTCGAAAGTTAAATTGATTTTAAATAAATAAATAGATGAGGCAGACACTTTTGGGGGGGTTAACATTGAACCAAAATACCCTAAAGTTGAATTTTCACAAATAAAAGAATAAGTGATTGGTTGGCTGAAATATTTAAAAATATTTGCAAAAAGCCAGACACTTTTTCCTGGGTTTAAGACTATTTTTGGGAACTTAATTATGGGTACTTATATGCACGATTTAAAACACTTTCCCAAAATAGTCTTAAATTACGAAAAAAGTGTTTGGTTTTTTTGCAGACATTTTTAAATATATCTAATGAAGTTGCTGTAAAAATTTCAGCGTGAATCAATCACCTATTTTTTCATTTTTGAAAATTCAACTTTGGGGTATTTTGGTTTAATGTTAACCCCTCCAAAAGTGTCTGCCTCATTTATTTGTTTATTTAAAATCAACTTAACTTTCGAATACTACTTGCTGGCTTTTCATTCAAACACTTTTTTGGGCACATATTTTTTTAAACCTTTCCTGTATGTGCAGTACCTTGCGTACCCAGATAGGACAAGCCAACATTCATTTACCTATACATCTTATACCTATATATACTATTGTTACCTGAATCAAACACTTCATGAAACGGATGTCATCAGCTCTATACATCTTGTGTGACAGTTTAAAAATTGTCTTTAATTTGTGTATCTTATAGTTAGTACACCTCATTATCTTGTTTGTATATATTTTTGTAATAATTCGTTTGTTCAGAAAGGTTAAGAAATAGGTAATGTTTGGTACAAAATGTATAATATAAAGGTGGTATTTCTTAGCATGGCTGTAGGAGCTCTGTTATGGATTAAAATTCGTCCCGTGACTTCCGTTTCCGTCTTGTCGTCACGTCCTTGTTGACGCGGTTGCGTTCTCTGTATTGCTCCGTTCCTCTGTAATATACGTAGTCATACAGCACGGTACCTACGACCATGTACAACAGTGGGTCAAATAAAATATTGTCGCCGAAACGAAACCGAGCCCTGACTATCGATTTTGCTAGTCTTGTGTCGACAATGACATCGCCTCGATTTTGACAAAAAAGTCGAGGCACAAACATTTATTGGAAATTAATATTTTTAACTTCCCAGTTAACATTATTATCTATTCTATTAATCATAATTCAAACCGAGCTGGGTAGAGTAGTGGTACAGCACTAGACTGACATTCGGGAGGTCCGGGTTCGATTCCCGGCAGGGGCAGATGTGGCTGGGACTTTTTCCTACTGCCTCTCGCCGAGAAACGATAATTCCTGTCCCGACCATCTTGATTGAGGTTTTCCATGGTTTCCCTCAATTAATTCCAGATAAATATCGAGATGGTTCCTTATTTGAGGCCATGGCCGATTACCTATCAAACTCCTAGTTCAAAAAAATTACCTACCTTATCCTAATTTCCTATAATTCCTTCATTCGCCCATTGCTATTATATAAGTTGAAGTTTTAGAAATGTAAAAAATAACGGGAAGTGGTAGATGAAAAAATAGTAATGGTGCGAATGGCGTCTGTTATGACATAAAGTCGAGAAATGGACGTTAAACGCATTATTATTATTATTAATCATAATTTAAAAAATTTGGGTAGCAGTGCCAAAATCCAGCCGCCAATATAGTGTATTTGCTAATACAAGCAGTGTAACATTATTACATGAATTTATGTTAGTTTTTGGACAAACTAAAATAGTTAATACTGTCCTTAAAATAATATGTTTTTTTATATCAATATCCTTATCAATCCAACATCTGGATCAAATTAAATACCCCCTCAGTAAGTAAATCCTTATCTGAAAACTAACGTTTCACAAAATTTGTAAATCCGGTCTTCTCGGAATGATTTTATTAAAATTTTAATCTTCACCAAAGGTTTAAATTTCACGTTTAAAACAATTCTGAATTTTTTTCGGTGTTTTTGGACCCAAAAACTTTTTTCAACTCCTAAAAACTACCCTTAAAATGGCCCGATTGAGCCTATTTTAAATAGACTTCGTGCAGTGGCAGAATTTAACATGTGAACCCAGTGGCGGATTTACCTTTAGGCCCGTGAGGCCCAGGCCTAGGGCGGCATGATTTTTGAGGTAAAAAATTTTAGAGACGTCAAAATTTCAATAGTAAACAATGTTGGGACAGTTAAGATTAAAAAGTTAATTTAATTAATTATTTAATAAATTTTTTTGGTTAATTTTATTAGATGTATTCTTTTGTTGTTTGTGTTCTTGACTGTTCACATCTGTACAATTGGCCACGTGAATAAATTATTTATTATTATTATATATGTGCCATCAACACTGAAAAGATCTACTATCGGTGCGTAGGGGGTCGAGAATAAGATTATTTACCTTTAATATATAAAGTTGAAATTTTAATAAATTTTAATCGTTTGTTTGAATAGCACGGTCGAGTACAAAAAAACTAAAATTGGAATGCAGTTTTATAATATTACAAAAACACTTACTTCTGAAGTGCATTGTATTCTTTTACACAAACCTGTAAATACCGTCTCCCATTTTCCATGTTTCACGCCGACACTTAATGCAAAACGATCAAGGTAGCTTTGTTTGAATCCATTATTTATAATGCTGTACAACAGTCGACTCAAGGAATTATAATGGCTGCCTTTTCTCAAAGCAAAATAATTTACACAATGTTCAACAAAAAACTGGATTGAAACGAGAAAAAAATCTAGTCAGAAACGACAGCAAAAAATTATATAATGTATTATCACAGAAAATTGAAATCACCATAAAGTATTTAACATTTACAAGGCTTGTTTGTCAGTAGTTTTTTCACGTAAATAAAAGTCAGATAAATAAGATAAAATCTGCAAAAAATTACAAGACTAAAGCAGAGAGTGTGTATTTTACACTGCATACTACAGTTCCAGTAAAACTGGTATAATTGTAAAAAGAAAGCAATAATGGTCGCCGGAATCGAACCTACGACATTTAGGTTACGGGGCAACCGTTCTACCTCGCCACCACCTTAGTTACTGTTCTACAGTCGGTTTTTTTATATGAATATGAATTTTATTGTCAATGGAGCTGTACAATATACAGTAATTTGACTAGTCACTTTAAGGTACAAACATATTATTTAAAATAAGAATAAAATTCATCGATCAAATAAAATGCATTGTTAACAAGCAGCGTTTTAACTGTGGACTTAAATTTTGTGAAGGAAGCTAAATTTCTGTATTCTGCAGGTAATATATTGTATAAATAAGCTGAAATATTTGATAGAACGGGGTATACGTACAATGCGTCACGTTCGTTGCAATATCAATCTCAAGAATCAGTTTTACCCTACCGTAGCAAAAGAAGTTTAACTTCAAAAATGTGTAGTGCAGAGAAATCGCCTGTGACAGATGGACGGACATCGAAGTTATTCGTGTTACACACAAAAAATAGATTTATAGGTCCTATAGAATAAATTAACAGTACGATTGATATTTTATAAAAATTACAATAATTAATGTTTGAAAGTGAAACTTGTCGAATTATGTAAATTGGCAACATTTATCAAATAAAAGAATTAATTACTAAAGTTAACAAAGAATATATATCCGTTAAACATTCGTGAAATGACAAATGACATTTGTGAAAATTGAAACAAAAAACTTGACGATAAAAGTAAGTGTTCTAAGAGTTAGACATTAAATAGAGCAAGAAAAACGCCAGAAATACGACGCGTTCGTATTATGTATGAACTGTAAAACTTTTCCGCGGCAATATATTACGGTTGTGTTTTTCCAACCATAATAGTTTTCTTTCTCCATTTCAACCTTCACGTTATTTTGTGAAATACAGTCTCCGCATTGGACCATTCCAGACGAAACAAATAATGTATTGTTGTTTTTTCTGCGCCGTCTTTTGTTTTAATAACATAATGTACAGGCCGACTTTCATAAACTAAGCCTCATCTAATTCTAATAAATTTTCTTTCAACTTAAAATCAATAATTTTTAGGATTGTAGTTTAATGTTGTGAGGAATAGCTATACGATGATTTTTCTTGAATTTATTCGGGGAATTTCATATAGGTTGACAAGATACTCCCCCCATTTAGATCTATATATTCATTAAACTGATGCGCCCATGCTTGTTTTATTATTAAGGAGGACTTTCTTCTCAAACAGAACCTAATACAAAATATCGTCGTCAAAGATACTCATGATATCCTCACAAAACAATTGCAGCTGCTGCCCAATCAGGACTAGTGTTTACACTTACGACAGATGACATCGGAACGCATAATCGGATCAGTAAGGGAGAAAAACGGATCCCATGCAGGTTGCAGCTTAAGGCATATTTTCTTTATTTTTTAGACCGAATTGGCGGCATGGGGGCCCACAAAGTTATCAATCTTAATGTTCCTCGATAGCATTTGGAAACAATTGGGCCTAGAAACATATTTGGTAGATATTTAGTCTACGTTTAAAATGTGAATTCGATCTGTTCTTTAAAATTAGTCAGGCCTTCGCACATACGAATGATCAGACAAACGGATAGATAGACGGACGTCGAAGTCGCAAAATTCATGAAACATCTAAATTCGTTGAAATTTCGAATTCTATTTTTTGCACCAATAAAAAACTGTACAATAGATTATCGAAAATAAAAATATAGGTAACTGCAAGCATATGTTTTATTCCCCATTATTGATTAAATATAGAATTATCCATTCGTTCATTTGAACTTAATTTAACGGATATTTATATTTTTTTCTTTTCTTTCCTAAATGGGAGTGACATTATTTTGTTTTCTTTGACGTATGCATCATATACATGTAACTTTGAAGTTGGTAGACCGTAATATAAAGTATTTGATGAAACTTTAAAACCTACAGAAGAAGTGAAGTTTCCAGGCGGTAATTATCTTTGTGTTAAACTAAAAGAGAATTTTAAAAGAACAAAAGCTTTAGTGAGTAAAGTACTTTTTGATATGAGAATAAAAACGACCAAAACGAATTACAATCCACGTAATAATTACACTAGGTATTGTCGAAAATAAAAGGTGATATTTTCAGAAACGACGTTTACCAAAGATTCAACTGAACTACAGAATCTACACTTGGTGACGTCGTAGGCTATAAAGTGCTTGGAGGCCTCTTATCACCAGAAAGAGGATTATTTGTCGACACATATTTTTTTTTAATTTGCAGAATGACAAAGGATATTTTATTAATGTGTATGAACTCCAAACTCCTGATGTGAAGACACGTCCAGACACCATATTTCAATTATGTTCTGCTCTAGCACTGGCATAGTTGGGCGAGATATTTTGTCTACATACATCTGATATTTTCATATATTTGTCATGTATACTGGAATTTGAAAATAAATGAATAAACATTTTTTGAAAAATGCTAAAATATCCTTGCGGGTTTGGAGGCCTTAGTAATAAGATTAAATTATATGGAATGTTTTAAGTGCTATATGGTTTAAATACGTACTAATAAGTAATAACTATGCTAACTAGCTGTCATTGACATGAAAAATTGACTGCTCAACACGCCAGGAAATGTCTCTCAGGAAATGAATGTAGGCAATGGTGGCTACCTCTTCATTTCCTTTTCTAATCATAGATTCAAACTCGAACTAATAGCGTGCACAGAGATTTAGGTTGGAACCAATAGCGTGCACAGAGATTTAGATTGGAACCAATAGCGTGCATAGAGGACCAAACGCGGACCAATAGTGTATGTAGAGATTCAGATGTGGACCAATACCGTACATAGAGATTCAGATGCGACCCAATAGCATACAAGGGATTCAGACGGACCAATAGTTTTCACAAAGATTCAGATTCGGATCAGTAGCGAAATTGAATTCTAGATTCGAGCCAATATTTTTCACAGATATTTATCTCGCTCACACAATTATAGTGATAATTCTAAACCATAGATCTAATAATTATAAGGATGCAATATACAGCTGCGGGAGGAATCCATTGAGGGACGGGCACAAAGCAATGGTACAAAGTAAGAATGGTGTCGATTTTTAATAGGCCGGCGCATTGTGCCGCATACAAAAGAAATTTTCTTTTTACACCATACTACCAACATAAATTTCATGCTACTAGACATGCGCAGTGCGTCGGCCAATGACAAGCGGACACCACTCACCTCGTCGCGTCCCTCAATTGACTTTACTCCCCCTCGTCTAAAACTCTAGTACATGCTCTGTCTCCTTATTCCATGTTCTAAGCGCATTGACATAGGAATTGCCTAGTTCATATTTTATGTCAATGTTGATAACTGTAGAACATGTCTGACTATTACAGGACATATTTTCACTTCTCAGTCTCACGTGGTGGCCTATGCGTGAGGTGGCTGTATTACGTGACGCATTAGTATAATTTGACTGGGCGCTGATGTCGCCCTTTTGATAACGAACAGTAAAAACCACTCACGGATCTCAAGTCACGTGGTTAACACATATAGTCGCTGGGGCGAAATAACAGTACAAGGAGAGTATAAATGACGAGCTGTTGTCGGGTGGTATATTTTTTAGGGCAATGATGCAAACATGATGAATGAGAATAGCCGAGCGTGTAGCAATCCCGTTTCAACAACTCTTCCATTACAAGCCCCCAGTTCCCAGTTTCTAATCCATTCACGGGTGAAAGTTAGGTTTTTAGATTTGACAAAATACCGCAATCGTTCATCATAGCGGCGGAGCTCATAAAAAATTTCCTGACTAAGAAAAGAAGTAAAAAAATTACTATCCATAATAGATAATCATATTCATATTCAAAATTGCACAAATTTAAATTTAAACGATATATTGTAATGTAAAGTTGTGATTTTTTAAACAGTAACCTGAAGTAACATAAAACTTAAAATCACTATTTTCTGTCAGTCAGCCATTTTTGGAGTATTTTCATTGTTATCTCTCTCTAGCACATGCGGATACAATTGCGGTTCTTGGTAAATCCAGACACCTTAGGTTAAAGTGTCAATTTGATTTTCAGTGTATTATTAAAAAATAATAAATTGAAAATATAAATTTGTGATATAATAATAATAATAATAATGCGTTTAACGTCCGTTTCTCGACTTTATGTCATAACAGACGCCATTCGCACCATTACTATTTTCCATTTATCACCTCCCGTTATTTTCTACATTTTTTAAAACTTCAACTTATATAATAGCAATGGGCGAATGAAGGTATTATAGGAAATTAGGAATAGGTAGGTAATTTTTGAACTAGGAGTTTGATAGGTAATCGGCCATGGCCTCGAATAAGGAACCATCTCGATATTTATCTGGAATTAATTGAGGGAAACCATGGAAAACCTCAATCAAGATGGCCGGTACAGGAATTACCGTTTCTCAGCGAGAGGCAGTAGGAAAAAGTCCCAGCCACATCTGCCCCTGCCGGGAATCGAACCCGTATCTCCCGAATGCAAGTCTAGTGCTGTACCACTACTCTACCCAGCTCGGTTAAATTTGTGATATGCACAAAAATAAATCATAGCTATTGGAGATCTTATAAAAAAAATTAAGAAACACTGATTTTGAGGATTATAGACACTAGACTAGACTGCTAGTCATTATTGAGTTGACCCTAGGCCTGAAACTGATGTGTAAAATTTAAGTAAAATCTTTACAGTCATCTTCGAAAAATTATTTTCTAGTTTTTATATTGATTTTAGAAGACATTTCTCCCTCCAATGTAAAAATAGTGACCCCTAAAGGTAATTAAAAAAACTTTATTTTTTAATATCGTCTCGAGATGTAACCGTCTTAATACGTGCCTATGCAAAATTTGAGAAAGTTTAATTTAGTTGTATGGGCTTTAGGTAGAATTACAAAAATATTGACCAATTTAAAAGAATAATGATGAACGTTTCTCAAACATTTATTCCGCAGATGATCAATTCTGTTTAAAATATTTTTTATAACCATTTAGGACAATGTTGAGTTAATGCCGTTCATCGCACATCTTAGTAGAAAGACTGTTTCATTTATTATATTATTATATTAATTAATATCAGTATTTTTGGAGTTGTAATGGCCTCGTCGTTCAATTGGCTGAAATTTTCATGCATGTTCTTTTTCGGTGTCTGCTGCATTTGAATAATGATTGTCTGCAATCCTCTAATGATTTACGTAACCACTAAAAAAATAAGACCTGGTTATTTTGCGTCTTAAATGCGCTGTATATTGAACAATAAAAACAAGCACATTGTGCACCCCTTTGATTACTGAACACAAGACTGATGATAACAATAGACGACAGGGCGACTAAAATTGCTTTGTGTATAGCTAACTATGTTTACTGAATATCTATGCACCGATCGATATCTTAGATTTGATTGATTAATAATACACAGAATATTTGATCTGCTTCAAAGGAATTAGCACACCACTTGCTAATTGGATTAAATAATGAATACCTTTGGCAAATACCTTAATCACTGGTTAATATTAATGATATAAAAAAGCAAAGAATCTCTAGCATTCTCAAGAGTGAACATTCAGATTCTATTAGCATGGTAATTATATATTATAACCTTGAAAAATGTTGACAGTTGTCCAATGGAGTGTTTTTTTGTCTGCAGTAGACCTCTGTCTGAAATTATGTTTCATAATGCCCATTGAATCGATGCAAAGGGCCCGGTATGGCACAAAACAATCGGTGTTTTAAAAAACAAGGCTTATTGTAAAATAACGCGGGTCGTCTTAACCGGTTCAAAGAGTAGATTCGATGCAGCGTTAGCTTTATTTTTGTGATGTTTTAAATGTGATGATTGGAACGTGCTAAGTAGATAAAAAAGAAAAATGTTTTTTCTTAAGTTTTACGAATTTTTTGTTTAAGCATTAAAAATCACGTTGTAATACAAAACATATATAACAAGCTTTAAAACCGCAGAATGAAGTGAATGCTAAGTAAAAAAAGACGGTGTATATTATTTACACATTTTTAACGAATTACTTATACATATATATACGAAATTCTTGGATGTTTTTTTTTCAGTTTGACAGTTTTTTAAGAAGAATTGGTTTCCTATATTGTCTTATGAACAGTTGTAAAAATATCTATTCAAATCAAGAAAAAAATTACAAAGATTTCCATACACTTTTAAAAATGTTTTTCTTTATACCTGGTCGAAAGTATGTACTTTCGGTTTCGATTTTAAGGCAGGAGACAGGTGTAAAAATAGCGTCGGAAGACATGTAAGCGTTCCTAGTCAAGGAGAAAGGATTTAATACGAAGAATTCGGGCGGTAGCATATACTCTTAAAAATTATTAAAATAAATATGATTTTTAAGAACCCTTAAAAAACTTCAAAATGTGTTTATGGAGTCATGCAATTTAGAAAATGTTTTCGATTTTTCAGCATTCTTTAAACCATTTAATGTAAATCTATTTTTATTTTTTAGACTTATCTCTTGAAGTATTTCATTTCAAGTTTCGTAGTTATGTAGGTAACAATGTCGATTAATGGAAAAGTTGCATTTTTATTGAGCTTAAACATGTTTTGTTTCAGCGATGGCAGGCAGCGCCGTCGGCGTGCAGATAAACTACGTAAAAGTGCCGCCAGCTGTGCGCAACAACTCGGGTCGACCTGTAGTTCTTGACTGCGACTACACCGTGCGACCGGACGACACCGGTTTGGTGATCAAGTGGTTTCTGAACGGTGAACCGGCCGCCGTTTACCAATGGATCCCGCCTAAACAACCACAGGGACTCGGTCCGTTACGCGACCGGCTCGATCTCTCCTACAGGGCATCCGACGATCCCAAAACTATGCACCGGGCACTCAAGATAATGAACCCGACTACAGATATTTCCGGAGAGTATAAATGCTTCGTATCCACGTTTAACGACGAGGATTTCAGTGCCAGGAAAATGATCGTTTTTGGTAAGCAACTTTGAATTTATTATATGACACCTTCAGTTATATTGTATAGGAGCTAGGAATGTTGTGAAACCGAGAATTTAAGGTAAGCTGTTTTTTTTATATATTCTCTCTCTCGCTCTTTCGGTCAGTGTGCTGGCCATATAGCTGCCGGTAGAGGTTTTTTGGCTTTTACACTATTCGTATATTCAGTTAGAATTAGAATTAAAAGTAGGGACCAAACCAGTATGCACTGCGACCTCTAAGGTCTGTTGTGCTCCCCTAATGATCCATCAGCTTTTTAGGATTCCCAGTTTATTGATATATTCTAGTATCCTGCCTAGACTGATGTCTTTAAAATCCTTTGCTTGTACCTTGTTTGCGTTACGGCTTCACACTTACAAAGTATATGGACAGCGGTTTCGTCTGCTTCATGCACTTGCGGCAGAGTACATCGTTGGAAATACCTAACTTATGTAGGTGTTTATTAAGATGACAATGACCTGTTAGTAACCTGGTCACCGTTCTTAAGTCCGGTAGAGGTTACATTTACTTGTACGCATCTTACCCGCACAGGTAAAATACTAGCTATTAAATTAAATTATCAGTTTGATCAGACCAAAACATTTTTAATGTTGATTAAACTTTCATAATGTTACAACGTTTCATCGGCCATCCCGACTTCATCAGGTAATCTGTAGCCGATGGCCGATGAAACGTTGTAACATTAAACATTTTTTGGTCTGATCAAACTGATAATTTAATTTATAATTTATATGGACCTGAATAATACCACTAGCATTTAAAGTAATGCCAAGAAAATTATTTTTTTCTAATGACTTTAATTTGATTTTAGAAACATGAATTTATTAATGCCAGACATTTTTATGACCAAGACAGCGAGAGAGAGGGTATATAAAAAATCAGTTTACCTAAAATTCTCTCTCGAAAACGTTTGCTAGCTCTTGGAATATAGTATTTATTAAAAAAAGCATTGTAAAATTATTTCATATTTGTTTTTTTAGGCTATGAACAGTTAGGATTAGACAGTACCAATGCTTTACTTTTTTAACTTCCCACTATTGAAAATCTTCAAAAAAAGGGAACGTGTTTAGTTCTGGTCCAATTTTCATAAATCGAGTTTTCATCGATATCCGATGTTTTGGGGTTCTAGGAAGCTATTCTGATTATTTTTGGGTGTACGTTCGTAAGTGTAAATTTTGTCATACGATATCTTTAGAACGAATCAACCTATTGAGATCAGGTCTTCGGCATTCGAAAGGATTATTGCGACTGAAGTCGAACTAGATTGGAGCTAATAGTCATACAACATCGATGCATCGATAGTAGCATTCATCCTATATTGTTCATTTCCGTTTGACGCAATGAACTAAATCCGTAATCAACAATTTGAGGCGGAGATCTAATTCCATATGCAAACAAATACATACACACCGCGGCATCATTATTAATGCAAGATATGCATTTATCGGTGGATAGAAATAGATAATGCAGTTTTCTACATTATGGGTTATGAATTTTCTATATCAATGTAATATGGCTGCACTTTAGAAGCAAACTGACCCATATAGAAATTAATAGATGTATGATCAAACTACACAAAGCTTGCAGTGTCGGATTTACATAAAGACACTTGTAGTTCCAGGCTTAGGCGTCCCAGAACCACCCACAACCTAATGCAAAATTCAATTTCTGAGTCACGAACTTAGATGAACGTTTGAATAGTTTATCAATAGTGAGTATATAATGAGAAATATTGCTTGAAATAAACATCAACGATGCTATTAATATCTTTGTTGATAAAGAGTCAAAAAATTCTTTATTTAATTTAAATATCTTGTGGATAATTCTAATTTTAACATGTAGTTTTAAGATTTATCGTTTTTATTAATGAATAGAAAAAAAAATCACTTTAATAAATAATAATAATAATAATATAATAATAATGCGTTTAACGTCCGTTTCTCGACTCTATGTCATAACAGACGCCATTCGCACCATTACTATTTTTCATCTACCACTTCCCGTTATTTTCTACATTTTTTACAACTTCAACTTATGTAATAACAATGGGCGAATGAAGGAACTATAGGAAATTAGGATAAGGTAGGTAATTTTTGAACTAGGAGTTTGAGAGGTAATCGGCCATGGTCTCAAATAAGGAACCATCTCGATATTTATCTGGAATTAATTGAGGGAAACCATGGAAAACCTCAATCAAGATGGCCGGTACAGGAATTACCGTCTCTTGGCGAGAGGCAGTAGGAAAAAGTCCCAGCCACATCTGCCCCCGCCGGGATTTGAACCCGGTACCTCCCGAATGCAAGTCTAGTGCTGTCACCACTATTCTACCCAGCTCGGTCACTTTAATAAATTACATCATGTGTTTTAATTTTCATCTTTACATGGAGGCTCCACAAGCTTTTCCGCCCATAGATCTGGAATTATCAAATCCGGCATTGATAGCTTGGTTGATGAAAACTAAGATATTTTGTAAAAATAAGTCGAAGAAAATATTGGAAATTAATTTTGTAGAATAATAAAGATGAAGATGATAAAAGGCTGTAAATACAGTAAATAAAATACAATGTGCATATTTTATGTATTATAAAATTTTCAATTATTGGATAGATTTGTTTTTATTTCCCGCCATATAACATAGAGATAAAAAATTTAAAGCTTCCGATGGAATGAAATAATGTTGTTGTATAACGTATATTGAAGAGGGTATCTCTCTTCTGTACATTAAACGACAAATATTTTGGTCTTTTTCGTAAGAGCACGTTGGTGTGTTATTCGCAATGGGGTATCATTTATACATTTTTAAGTACAGTAGAATTCCAATAACAAAATCAATATGGTTTTGATATAGATTTCGCACCCAGAGAGTAACCCTAATATTATAACTGGCATAACACATTTAAATTGATGGCCAATTGCTACTTGTTAAATTTCAATTTTGGGACGAAACAATTTCCAACCCCTAAATACACTTCATACCTCACCCTCCAGAAAATTTAAGGATATTTTAAGATTATTTAAAGGCATTATATAAAAAAATTGAGTCAAAAATTTTAAGTCGACGTACGATTTTTACGATTTTCAAAATTTCAAAAATTTTGCAATTTTTTTTTTTACCATTTTTTTCGAAATATGTTTTCATAGCCCCAAATCTCCCCTTTAAAGTGAAGTTTGACCCATTCTGTAACTATAATAGTTTTTAATATACCTATTTAAAAAATAAACTTGAAAAATCTGAAAAAATGGTGCAATTTTGAATTTTGCATAACCCTCGAAACATTTTTTTAAATTTTTTTCTTTTAGCAGGGCTTTGTTTTATGATAAAAGAAAACTCCTCACCAAAATTCATCCAAATCAAAAAGGGTCGATTCCAACCATTGGTCGATTTGACATGGAATGACCCATATACAGTGTAAACTCTTTATAACGAAACTCAAGGGACCGAGCATTTTTTATCGTTATAGAGAGTTACCGTTATATGGAGTAAAGAAAGAAAAACAACCAAATTAACTATAATCTTTAATATGTATGTTTTTGATAAAATTAATACATATAGTCAGTTAACTCAAGGACCTCAAAGATTTAATCGGCGTCTTTTGTAACCTGATAAGGTAACATAAACAATAACACCGACAATGACGATTTTCTGTGTCTAAATATGAACACATTTCTTCGTAATACAGAATGGCTGCTGCGCTATAAAGAGTGTATCAATGTATGGGTTTTAAGGTAAACCAACCAAATTGTGATCTTTTCTATGTTATAGAGAGTTTATCGTTATAAAGAATAATGTTATAAAGAGTTTACACTGTATATGAAAATTTTCGAAAATGGTGTCTAGTTGCGTAAGTGAGCAAAACGTCTAGGAATTTTAGTCTAACCCTTAGGTCCCGCCATCCAACCAACGCCAATAGTGTATGTGGCAAATACTCTAAAAAAGAGTAACAATGAGATTGTAAACTTTAAGTTTTACTTATAAAACTTTTTAGTTCAATCACAATATTAAAAAAGTGGTTTAAACTCAACTTATCGAACCTCTTCTATACAATATGTTGTATCTACTATATAGATGTATATATTCTATAGATACCTACTTGTTGTATAGAGGGTCGATCTCTGATCCTTTTTTGTCGCTGTACATATTATATAATATAGATCAGTACGGAGGTTCACAGTAAGCGGAACTCGCTCAACACAGAGCTGTTACGATGGGTCTGCTTGGAAGTCACGGCTATCTAAATAAATACACCGCGGGCTTTCTACTACATATCGCCTGTTCGACAATAATTGTCGGGTTCAACATACAGTAGACTTACATTAAGTCAACGGCTACAGCGCTGTAAGAAAACGCTGACCAAGGAAATCCATTTTCTTTATTATTATTTCAAGTAGGTATACTAATTTTTTTGCACGTCTCCCTATAAAATAGTTGCTTTTCATGCCTGCATAGCGAAAGTAAAATAACTCATTTCGTACTAGTGAGTAGAGTAAAACAAAAGAAATGCAAAACGTTGTTGTGCTGGCATTTTCATAGTAAAAGTATAAAAATCTGACGCAGCTTACAGTTGGAAGTGAACTCGCTCAAAATTGAAGTGTCAATTTTTTTTAAATTATGTGAAAACAGCTATTTTATAGATGATAAGTGCAAAAAAATACTAAATGTCTCTCGTGCGTGAGGATATTATATATATTATGTCATCACGCACTAGAAACATAATCTACTCTTTTTGCAAATACTCCTACAAAATAACCTATTTTCATGTCTGTATAAGGATCATGAAAAGTTGTACAAAGTAAAATAAACGTAGTTATAATAATACCTAATAATAATAATAATACTTTATTAAAGACTGCATACGCAGGATAAATAGCGTCATACATAAAATAGTTACAATTTAGATAAGAAAATATTCATTTATATCGTAAATACATCTGTCTACAAGATAAGATTTATAAGGCGTGCTTAAATTTTTTAAAATTATTTATGTCCCTAATTTCTTTTGGCAAATGATTATACAATGTACCACCAGCATATCGTGGGGATTTAGTGGAAAAATAATTTTGAAAAAAGTCATTATATATTAAGTTTTTTTGTCGAGTTTTATAATGATGCACTTCAGAGACACAGTCAAGAGAAGATAAGTTCTTTTTAACATAAAGCAAGATCTTAAATAAATAAATGGAGGTAACAGTTAGTAAGCAGTTTGATTTGAAAATTGGTGTGCATGTCTCATTGTACTTTAATTTAAATACCATTTTCATAATGCATCGTAGTATAACCCGATGAGAATTGAACGCAACCTACGATTAGAAGTGGCCTTGCTCAAAATTGAACTATATACTAATTTTAATTGAACTATATATTATATTCTCGGTCGTAATGATAACATCACTTTTAACGTGGAGGGAAAGTTTGGTTGAGGAACAGTTGAAAAAAAGAAGCATTACCGATGTTTCGCTTGTTGCTTACGTTTCAAAAAATATATTTCCATCATCATATCACTCATTAGTAACACTGGCTCTCGTTTTAACTTTTTATATACTCGTGAGTAATATAATTCATTTTACCTTAGATATATAAACTACTTTACCTAAGGTCCCAGAAAAAACCGAGTGACATAAAACGCAAGCTGCGAGTAAAGTCCAGTTTATTTCCATTTTTTTTCGTATTAAAACAAAACAAATACAGTTTACGTAGTGACTGATACATTCGTTGAACACACTGTATATTGTTTTGCCAGTATGTGAGTATTATAGATGGCTACCTAATTCTAATGGTCGGTATTCCGCGGATGCGCAGACATCCTACGGGATTAATTTATTTTTCAGTCCCTGTGGTGTGTCCTGTTATAGGAACGCATTAGCCCCGTACTCTGAACCTGTATATCGTAAATATAACGGGAGCAATCTTCGTGTTTATGACACAACGCGGATACAAAAAATACACCTCCATAAATATAACAGCTTTCAGGGAAATTTCTACTAGCGTACAGTGTTTGTATAATTGTGGATTGCACAAACGCTGTAGTGCGCAAACTTTTTCTCTCACGTTTCAAAAATGACAGAAATTACAAAAAATGATTTTCAAAATACAATTACAGTCAAAATCGTTTAGGACGACATCGTTTAGAACAACATACCGGTTATATTGACCAAAATCATAGGTCCCGGCTGAATGCTATATGACCGCCTTATAAAAAACACTGCTTTTTACGACATTGCTTATTGCGACATACTGCATTAAGCGACTACATTTAATGTAATATCTTCATATCTTTTTATTATATCTGTTAGAACGACCAGCTGTATTGGAAACAAAATTCGTACGCACAGAAGTGTTTCATACAGACTAAAATTACAGATTTTATGAATACAGAAAAATGATAATGATAATATGAATATTATTTCTATTAATATATGTTGATTCATATAATACTACATACTTAAAAAAATTACTTTGTCACCGGTTATTACGACTATCGGTTTTTACGACCAAATATGAGTAGACCGTTCGACGTCGTTATAACAGATATATTGTGGTTTGCTATTAGAAACTATTGCCGGTTATTTTCTTTCAATACGTTACGGAGATACAGTAGCTTTATAATCGTTATAACCAGACCGTCTCTGTTCCCTGTATACTGATCGTGCCGTTGCGATCAATTTGCTGTCAATATTGGACGTGTATTTAATATTATGGGCTGTAATAGTAGCCGTAATATTCGGAATTGCTGACGTCAGCAGCTTAAAATGAAAAATTAACGTTAGGTCGATTTTGATTAGTTGGAAAAATTTATTGGAAAGCTGTTTTCAATGCTAAAAAAACATTTTTTTAAAGTTAGATAGAGTTCAGTTCAATGATCAAAAAAAACTAAAAAACACGCTTAAACCAAAGCACTAAAAAGTAGAAAATACATATTATTCTCCTCTATAACGTTTAGAGCGTGGGGCGCCCACTTAAAATGTTAAAAACGCAGGTTTGTTTACTTATACTTATGACGTCACATAAAGGACCTGCTAATAGTTCGAATTTGAATCTGCAATAACTTATTAAGTTGACATGATCCATTATTCGTACGATTTGAAAGAAAGTATGTAAGCTGTTTTTTGTGTGTCATAATTCTTGACTACAAAAAAGAAACTTAGGCGTTTATATGTACTAGCGGCCACGTGCGAATACTTCGCACCGTCAGTGGTCAGTTACGTAATATAATAGGGTGGAAATAAATGTTATTCTATTCTACTCAGAGACTTCAGCGCAACTACGTCACTTAATATTACCAGACGACCACATCTGTTTTATTTTATTCTATTTTATTCAGAGTTCAGCTCCACTACATGTTATATTACCGACAACTGTTAAAATAAACAGATTGCCACCAGATGGTGACATTTGTTATTTTCTGTAATGAAATTGTTAAAATTTTTAAACTGTAATTTTTTAATGACAACATTAATTTTAAGATATTCGTCATTAGAGGTAAAAATAATCTCCAAAATGGCATATCAAACATTAGTTTTGATACAGTATTAAGGGAGATATTTTCTACCGACAAAAAAACACCTTTGAGAAATAATATATACCGGTTATTATTTTACGTCGTGATGCATCGGTTCAAAAGTTTGTAGTTTCAGGTTCAAGACTTGAACTGATTACGCCTCCATAGATTATATCACAGTGAGTTTGTTTGAACAACAAATGTATAATATTATTATAACGTATGGTCACACTATACAGAATTATGCCCATGTGACTAGAATATGTTAAACGAAACACATAGTTGACTTCAAAGTATACTATTGTGTAATATATTGGGTTAGTTCTTGTTAAAATTTATTGCATACATGAACAGGTCTTGAAACTTTTGTATCATAAAAAATTTTTTATTAACAAATTAC
The DNA here is from genome assembly GCA_034508555.1 of Venustoraphidia nigricollis. Taxonomy (NCBI): domain Eukaryota; kingdom Metazoa; phylum Arthropoda; class Insecta; order Raphidioptera; family Raphidiidae; genus Venustoraphidia; species Venustoraphidia nigricollis. Next base: position 1,266,291 of record JAVRKA010000013.1, read on the forward strand.
AATTAGTAATGTAACAATTGCCATAAAACTAAAACTTTTTTTAAGAAAGCAATTATGCTTGATAAAAAGCATACTATCTTATTTGGTTGTTGATGTGGTAGCGATCATACTCGACTGCAAGCCTAAGCTGCGCGAGTCAAACGGCGTACAAACAAAGTAATTTCGAAGAAACGCCAAAAAATCGCTAATTAATTCGTAAAGTTTGGGAAGACTGTACAACAAATAACAATAAATTTTAATTGATATCATATTGTCGACAAATTTGTTAAGCAAAATACGTATGAAACATTGACCGTTTGAAGCGATGATAAGATGTGTAAGATTATATGGATTCATCTTTAAAGTTCAATTCCAGATATATGTTTTAATAGAAAACAGTATCACGGGTAATTATTCCAATTACCCGTGATACTGTTTTCTATTATATGTATTTTAAAATGTAAATTATATTAGTTGCTTTACACGCTTGTAAGCAGACATGTAAATGACCCATAACGCACTAGTGCTGTAATAAAAAACAAAAGTTGTCGCGCTATACTAATTCAGCAGTAAAGTATATAGAGCAGTCGGTTTCTATTAGAAGTGAAGTTTGCTAAAAAGTGAATAGTCAAAAACATGCTGAAAATTAAGTGAAAAACAGGCAAAAAATATATACCTAATAGTTTTATGACCCGTGTCTCCTTCAAGCTCATTTCCACATATTCGTCAGTAATTTACTTCATTTCACCATAGATATATTTATACTACTATTAAGCACTACTTTTCAAACATTTTATGGATTATCGAATAACATTCCGCGACCCATTCAAAATCGCGTGTGTTCCGCAGGTTGGTAACCAATGGTTTGTCATAAATTGATGAAATACATTTTCCACAATTTTTGTTTTATACTGTATTTTTATAAGTAATTACTTAAAATAAATAAAATGCTTTTATAGTAAATTAAAATTAATTTGTAATTAAATGTTTTCCCATTTTACGTAATTGGCAGATTGATATTTCCAAATTGTAATTAAGAAATAGTAGTTTATGTATCTTGTTCATAAATGAAAGTATTTTGACTAGTAAGTGACTCGAGTCATACCACTATCGTTATTAAAAAGATACTTACAACATTTCTTGCACCCATCTCCTATAAATTTATCTAATTTTCAATTTTGCGCATGATCACTTCTGATTATAGACTACGTTCAATTTCCCATGTGGTTAGACTATGTATTTTTTTATATATATAATTTGCGTCTTATTAGTAATCAGTCTATACTGACTATAAACTAATATGGTGATGAACTACTGGCAAGAGAGGGATATCGCCCAATGGCAACTCTCTAGGCATATCGTTAATTATTATTCTATGTCTGGAAAGTCTGTATGTTATTGAACTATTATCTAATAAATTAATGGCAAGCTAGTTGGGATGGTTTTCCAATCTTTTCTGGTATCTGGTGCTGAGGCGTCGGGTTTCTTCTTTGACAGTTGGCATCATTGGGTTGTGGTGGAGCGTGTCGCTGGAAATTTTAATTTACGCAACTTTACAGCACAAGAGTTAAATGTATCATTTCACAGCCGCTGTACAGGCTGGAAAAGCAGCTAGAAGGAGAACTACTAAAAATAATTAACACGATATTACATTAGAGAAAGAGGCATAGTTATATTAGCACCCCTCCACCCTTAACATCAATCTGCATATTACATTAGAAGATAAATAATGCAACGAATTGTTGTTACAATATTATATTAAAATTGTTGATTTTAACGTTGTGATTTTGATTTTTTTTTACAATAGGGAGTTTGCATAATTAGTACATAATAGCTGTTTGATATTTGAATCCGGCTATTTATTTGAAATTATGACCTGGAGTATACAATTAAATCTGTTATCGTTGTGGCTTAGTTTTGTATTCAGTAGCATAGTTATACGTTGCATTGTGTTTCCCCTTGCACATGTGTGCCCCAAAGCTCATTTATGATATATTCACGTTCGAGGTTTAAACAGATTCATTTGAAAAAAACTCGCATATTTCCCGTAGATATTTCATCGTTACTGACCGAAATCATTCAGATTATTTTTTATTATTTATATGTAAAGCAGACAACAAAAAATCCATCCATAAGTATAATATATGTACATATATATCTATTAGATGTATGCATGAACATATTATGTCTATTAGAATGGAAATATACAAAAATGTTTTTATTTTATAAATAAAACCACGTCTATTCTATACAAACACAAAAATGTTTTTGCACCATGTTTATATTACATTACTATGCAAGCCTTTTTATTTTTCTATGTATACAACCGAGCGATGCATTGTAGTGGTGAGAGCACTAGACTCGCATTCAGGATGTATTGGGCTCGAATCCCGGCGGGGACAGATGTGGCTGGGACTTTTTGCTGAAGCCTCTCGCCGAGAAACGGTAATTCCTATATTGGCCATCTTGTTGAAGTTTTCCACGGTTTTACGCAATTGATTCCAGATAAATATTGAGATGGTTCCGTATTCGAGGTTATGCGGCCGATTACCTGTCTAACTTCTCTATGCTTTCATAGTTAGTATAATTCTTTCATTCGCCAATTGCTATTGCTATATTAATTGAGTTGAAGTTTAAAAAATGTAGAAAATAACGCGATGTGTGATAAATGGAATATAGTTATGGTGCAAATGGCGTGTGCTATTACATAAGGTCGAGAAACGGACATTTAACTCATTATTATATTATAACATATATCTGGAATTGAACTTTAAAGATGAATTATTATTATTATTATTTTGTTATGTAAGACGTATGTACAGTGTACATAGATATATGTGATTGTAAAAATTTCGGTTTTGATTTCATGGAAAAACACGTTTAGGAATACCTCGAACCCAAAAATGGGGGTCGCCTGTTTATGGCTGTAACTAGAACCCAATCCACCCTGTCGCTTTTGCTTGAAGTTATTAGCCTACTACCGTATTAACAGTGATTACGTCCGTGTTTTGTTGTAATAAAAAATATTAGTCACTCTATAATTTGTTTTCTTATATAAACAGGTAATACGTCCTAAAAAATTTTATAGTGGCTTGTTTTGAAGCGGGTTCAGTTACTTCATTAATACTAGAAAAAAAAACTACTGAAGCGATTTAAGTCAAATTTATGTGAGATTCACAAATCTAGCAGATATGAAATATTTGACAGAAAATAATTTTCGTAGCGAACGACTGTATCGATAAAAAATAATTCAATGGATCCAATCCATAAAAAACTTTAACAAAATAGCGTCGAAATCTTTTAAACTTACAATGTTGACTAATTATTTAAAATTATTTTCTAAAAATATATAAAACAAAATTAAACTCTTGAAAAGTTCAAGAGTGCCCTTAAATCACGCGCAACATTAAACAAGAACCTTCACAGGGCATTAAATATCATGAAATGTTCATTTGCTGCTGCCACAAATTCCTGACAAACAGCTGACATGCCTAATATGCTTTCTGCTCTGAAAAAATAAATTTTAATATAACATTTTTCCGTATCTGCATGATTTATGAGGTATATATTAAAAAAACACCCGGATAATATGCATTCGTACGAATCTTGTCATTGATGATAAAAAAATATGTTAAGTTTAAATTTCAGTTATAATTAAATTATTCCGTCGTGGTTTTTTTGCGTCAAAATTGAAATATACTGAAAATAAATTTTCATATTGATGTTGCAGTGGTTAAAAAAATCTTCTATAAATACCTACTACGACGATAAAATATTTGAAAAATATAAAAGTTGTCCACTTATCAGTGGCCGTCAATTATTATGAAATAACTTTATTCGGTTAATACTGTTGAACATTGTAGAAAGCGTCAATCAAAACTGATGATGAAAAAATTTCTCGGAAAGTAAATATTCAAACTAGAATATAGATTCTGTTTAAAATAAATCAGTAAATAGGTAAACACAATATTTGAACGAAAACTACGATACGTTTGTATACAACACGATTTGAAACTGAATTAAAACTTGTTAGTGTATTTGCCATATGGCAACATACACTATTGGCGTCGGTCGGATGGCGGGACCTAGGGGTCGGACCAAAATTTCTCGACGTTTCATAACCTCCTAAACACTTTGGCACCATTTTTAAAAATGTTTATATATATATATATATATATATATATATATATATATATATATATATATATATATATATATATATATATGTGTGTGTGTGCGGGCAATAACTTTCGAAAGAGTTAATTGATTTTAACGAAATTTGGCCCACGTGTTGAAATCCATCACCGCAAGAAGCCTATTTAAAATGGGCGTAATCGGAGCATTTTAAGGGTAGTTTTTAGGGGTTGAAAAATGTTTTTGGGCCCCAAAATACCGAAAAAATTCTCCGAATCGTTTCAAAATTGAAATTTAACCCTTTAGTTGCAATTAAAAAGTGCTCCTAAAATTATAAGCAAATCGGCCCGACAGGACCGGACTTACAAATTTTATGAAAACACTAGTTTGCGTATACGAATTTACTTACTGAAGGTCGTATTTAATTTGGTGCAGATGTTGGATTGATAACAATATTTCAACTAATAAAATTATTATTGTAAGGGGTGTATTAAGGGGTTCAATTTTTTTTTATTTTGTCCAAAAACAAACTTAATTTCAATTAATAAAGCCACAATACCTGTATTAGCAAATACACTATATTGTCGGCAGGGTTTAGGCACTGCGACCCGGGTTTTTTATTTGTTTGAACGTAGTTCATAGAAACCAAAAACAAAACAATGTTGGGACAACAATGTGGAGTATACGTATTAATGCTGATGCAAAAAGCCACAACAATTCGTATGAATTAAATATCTATTCCTGAATTCATTTGTGTATGCAATAGTAGCTTTTACCCGAGCAAATTTTGATCTATATACAATTATCTAATGTAAAAATTAGCTCTCACCTGATATGAAAAACAGTTAGGTACAGATAAGCTTTAAATTCGAGAACGTCTAATTATTTGGATATTATGTAATTTAGTTGTTGCGAAAGTAGAAGACTCTGATTTAAGTCAAGGTGGTGACATTGTTTGAAAATAAATATTTCTAATTTAGTACTGTAACAGTAGTTAGATCTAACTGTATATAATACTAACTAGCCATTAGCCGCGGGTTCGCTTGCGATTGAGAAGAAACACAGCAGCGACAACAATAGTGGAGCTTTCGGTTCCACCGTATTACTATCTTAACTAGCAGAGCTGCACCCCATTCAGAAACAAGAAATTTTACAAAAAAAAAATAAAAAAACGACAATTTTGTACATTGTTTTTTTATGCATTGTAATGCTTTGATTTGAGAAAAATTTCAAAAGAAAATTCTTTAAATAAAAATTTAAAAAAATTATATAAAGGTTTATTAGGAAAATTCGTGTATTTTTTCCCAGATTTTCAAAGAATTCCTCTTTGAATTTTTTTGCAATATTAAAGAATCGTCCTGTATACTATTATCGTAGTACATAATAATATTGAAATATTTTCATATAACAAAAAATTTATTTGTTGGGAAAAAGGACTTCTTTAAGTGAACACTTATTTATTATATATTGCGACGTTTCGTCCCTTTATTGGGACTTTTTCAAGCTTATAACATTAAATGTTTTGTTCAAGTAGATATAAAAGTTAACATGTAGATATAAATTTTAGTTAAACAATTATTTATAAAAACTTTTATAATAAAACCGTTTTTTTTTTAATTTTTATGAACAATTGTTTAACTAAAATTTATATCTACATGTTAACTTTTATATCTACTTGAACAAAACATTTAATGTTATAAGCTTGAAAAAGTCCCAATAAAGGGACGAAACGTCGCAATATATAACAAATAAGTGTTCACTTAAAGAAGTCCTTTTTCCCAAGAAATAAATTTTATTTTAATTACCAAGGACAAAAAAGAAAAAAGTCAATTTTCATATAATATTTTAAACTTTTATTTAACTTTTTAATTAAAATAATGTTGTATAAGAAAACAACACATAAAAATTAAATTGAAATATTTTTTTGTCTTTTATACTCTTTAAATGGGAAGGAACTTCAATTTGTGTTGTAAAGCGGCTTTTTTTACTAGTTGATTAAAAAGTTAAGTTTGTAATTAGTTTCCATATTGCTATCAAATTATCGCCACATTAAAAAAAAAGAAGCCACTACCTAATAATTTTTAAGTTAATATTTCGTTTGTAACGTGTTTTTCAAAACATGTTTTCGTAAACTAGCAAAATACGTTTTATCCTATTTCGTCGTTTTCCGATTTACAAAATGTTAGCTCTCAATCGTTTTCAAAAAACGCGTTATCAAGAAAGAACATACAAAAACGGATTTTTAATTGCATCCTCACTGAGACAAAATATAATTTAAAATTGACCGTAGCGCAGTTTTTAAAGAAAAGTTTCATGACTTTTAAACTAAAATTTTGAAATAATAATAATAATAATAATGCGTTTAACGTCCGTTTGTCGACTTTATGTCATAACAGACGTCATTCGCACCATTACTATTTACCATCTACCACACTCCCGGTATTTTTCTACATTTTCAAAACTTCAACTTATGTAATAGCAATGGGCGAATGAAAGAATTATAGGAAATTAGGATAAGGTAGGTAATTTTTGAACTAGGAGTTTGATAGGTAATCGACCATGGCCTCAAATAAGGAACCATCTCGATATTTATCTGGAATTAATTGAGGGAAACCATGGAAAACCTCAATCAAGATGCCGGTACAGGAATTACCGTTTCTCGGCGAGAGGCAGTAGGAAAAAGTCCCAGCCACATCTGCCCCCGCCGGGATTCGAACCCGTACCTCCCGAATGCGAGTCTAGTGCTGTCACCACTACTCTACCCAGCTCGGTTAAAAATTTTGAAATAGATGAACTCTGATGTCTTTGTCAGTTTAACTAGCATGTAATGTGTAACATGACAACCTGAAAGACGACTAATTGATTTTATTATACATAACTGCGAACATATTCCTAACAAATAATTTTAATTAATAAGATCTGTTTTGTGAGCAATAACAAGCAACTAATTATTTCAATTGCTTTTTGTATGTATACTTTCATTAACACGCGTTTTCAAAAGAGGTGTAACATATAGCTATCATACTTCGCAAAATTGCTTTCATCATCGGTACCCGTCCTTCCACCTTTTATACCCGTTTTCCCACCACATCTATAGTTTCATTTTATAACTACATAATGTTTAGTTTATTATCAGGGTTATAATAATAATAATAATATATAATTATAATAATACAATAATTTATAATAATAATTTCTATCACACCTGAAAGTTTGCTTCACAATTTTTTTTAATTTTTAAAAGTAACAATGATTTCACTTTTCAAGTTTGTTGTAAAAAAAAATAATTCATAATAAACTAAAGATTTTTTTAAAATTGGTAGTAGAACTTTTCATAATAATTAATGAGCAAGCGTTAAGAATCATTTTTGAAGTTATATTTTTTTTATGCACTGAGGGTAAAATTTTCTGTATTACGGAAGTTGCGTACGCAGCATGCAACGAATATGTTGTGGAAGTTGTTTCTGATAACGCCAAAATAGTTATTTCATAAGACAACAAAGTAGGTTATACTAGCGACTTCGAACGGGACTTCTTAAAAGCTATTAGTTGATACTTTTTGCGCTTTAGTCGTTTTTCACAGACACGTCCTGGGACCTGAATGAATAACAATTTTTGGCACTTACATAACCTCAAAACTTGTATTTTCCGATTTTATTTTATCAATGTACATTCTTAACGAAAATGTGAATTTCAATTATCACGCCAAAGAAGTATAACTTCTGCCGCGCGTACATAAGTACATGCATCGCTTTTTTTGTTTATTTAGAAGAAAAAAATAATAGTGCTTCTGTTACAATGGTCATTAGCAGATAACATAGTTGCTATGGAATACATGAATATATGTAAAGTAGAAAATTAAATCATAACAAAACAAAACAGAACAATATTTACAATCATTAATTAACAGAAGGAAACCATAATAGTTAACAGGTGTGGTTGGTATTGTAATCCAGTTAAAAACTGTTGACACTTTTGGCACTATTGCGTTATTACCTACTTGTATACATGTTTATAGACCCTGGAGCTGTAAATATTTTTTTCAAAACGTTGGCTACAAGTAAAACCTCGATAATGCTTCTTTTTAAATTATTCTTCAGCCAAACTTTTCCAGAAAGTTTAATATTTATTGGAACAAAACTAATTACAGAAAATGATATAAGAATGAATTTTTTGATTCACATGATTCTTTCAAAAATGAAAAGTTCTACACTGGCGTCGGTTACTTTACAAATACAACAAAGTGTTAGTTATATTAATGAGTTACATTTGCCAACGATTTCGTGTAAGATCATTATATATGTTAATTAATAAAATTAGCCATTTTAATTACAATTCAATTAAAACGACACAATCTAAATTGAACCTGAAGTCGTAACATATGTAGATATCAATACAAAAACGTTTTTTTTCTATACAAAAAGCTGAAATAAAATACACTGAGAAAAATTAATTAAACGAAATTGTATCGGACGTCGGTAACACTACATGTGCTTTGAATAAAACGAATTGACTAGTTGATAGCAGTACGTTACTTCAATGAAGCGACGTGGTTGGTCATTTGTTACTGTATTTGGCTATACATAGTATATAAGATATACACTATTGACATCGGTCGGATGGAAGGACCTAGAGATTGAATTATAAAATCTCAATAGCAATATTCTGGACAATTTGACGCCATTTTTGAAAATGTTTACGCAGAGGAGAAGGTAGCAATATGAGATATGTAAGAAATTTGAGACATTGAGGTTTTCGCTTAAAAATGTAGCTAACATCTGTTGGAATGCTACGACATTTATGGTAATTATTTTACGGTCGGCAGAGATACGATTTGTAGAGCTGAGATGTTATCACAGTTTGTTGTTTTGATAATAGTATTGTGCTACTCAATGGTTATATGTATCTCATATTTCCATATTTTTTTCTCTGTCTCTCTTTTTGGGCGCGATAACTCTCGAAAAGCTTAATTTAAACGAAATTTGGTACACGTATCTAACTAAAATCCAACACCGTATGAAGTCAATTTAAAATGGTCGCAACATGACCATTTGGGGCTCAAAAACACTGAACTGCGGGGAAAATTTAATTTAATCTTTTAGTAACGCATAAAATGTTATCCAAAGAGCCTAGAAATTTAATGAACACAGTAGTTTGCGAATAGTGAATTATTTACTTACTAAGGGTATATACCTATAATTCGCTGCAAATGTCGGATTGATAAAAACCATACCGAATATTGAAATTGAGAAAAATTTTAATTATTTTAAAGGATGGGTTTATTCTGTCAACAAATAAATTCACATAGTAGAATGCATCTATCAGCAAATGCACAATCTTGTCGGCAGGATTTAGCACTGCGACCAATGTTTTTTGTTGGTGTACTCAAAGAATTGCAACGTCTGGCTACAGAATTGATTTTATTTGCTGCAGTTAAATTACAGAATAGAACTTTCTAAAAATTTGTAGTTGAAAAGACCACACTACTTTGAACTGTAAAACCACTCTCCTTAAATGAAAATTGTAATTTATTCTGGTTTAGTATTTTCCCTCTTCCGCGTTTCACTTAAATATTTCACCGCATTCAAACCAATAGATTTTCTTTTATATGCGTTTATTTTTAAGAGCTCTTGATTATTTTTAAATCGCTGTATTTCTTTCACAGAAGATATTTTATCTATTTTGAGATATACAAAACAGAGATAACATTATAATGTTGCCCAGAAATGTTATGCGCAATAAAAATAAGGGATACACACCATTTTCTGACCACCCCTTTGTGGTTAACCATTTTTATATTTATACATACATTATAATAAAGAACATAAAGTATTTAAAATCTCTAATTTCATGTTTACCGTTATTTACTCTGTTGGTGCCAAAAGGAATTAAAAATTCTAAGAAGCGAGTTACACATCAGTTATTTCTTGATAGGTAACTCAGGCGTAAATCCACTAATAATGATGTAAAAACACGTTGATGATAGGGAATCGGTACTTTTAACTTTGTTTTGTTTAACAGCAGATTTTTCGAGTAGGAATGTACTGAATTCGTTTTTATCTACACTAATATTATAAAGAGGAAAGATATGTATTTTTGTGTGTGTGTATGTTTGTAATGAATAAACTCAAAAACTACTGTGCCGATTTAAAAAATTATTTCACCATTAGAAAGCTACATTCACCCTGAGTAACATAGGCTATATTTATTGCTAGAAAAAATTAGGATCTTTACTAAAACTTTAGTAACGTAACCCAAGGTGTAAAAAAAATGCCATAAAACATCTTTCGTCGCATGCGCTGCGGAAACTATTGATGATAGAACAAAAGTATGTTCTACAATATTAAAGAACATATCAATAACTATAAAAAACTTCGCGATACTGTATGTCGAATTATTATCGTTATGTCACAATAACCACTTTTTACATTTTAATAATCTATATAGATAAAAGACGATGTATATGTAATCTATGGACTCCAAACGGGTAGACCATTTTTGATGAAATTTTCAGACAATCTTTAGATTAGCCCAGCGGGTAATCTTCTGAATTTTGGTAGCGATCGGATCAACAGAATTTTTTAAATTTCTTTTTGGGAAATAAGATTTTTCTTCGATTTTTGAACATTCACAAATAAAAGCGATTGAATTCGCGCAAATTGAATACACGTTGAGAATTTAATGGTAATGATTCTCATCTTTTATATCCTATATATTACATTTACACCCGGGCAAAGCCGGACTGGGCCGCTAGTATATACTATAGAGTTGAAACTGGAGAGTGTTTTAGTTTAATATTAATTGTTAATAACCTTGGACAAACCGTCGAGCTTTTAAATAGTCTGTTGGGTCTGGTCATCAACTTTGATATCCGATTAATAAATAATCAGTTGTGAAGATTTAATCCCTCTTGTAAAAACAGCTAAGAACCTAGCTGTAAATTTTAGTGAGAATGAAAAATTCATAGAACATAAGTATTAAATTTAAATCTGCTTATTGCAGACTCAAAAAATTATTCTCATTTAAAAAATGTCTGTTTGTGAAAATGAATGTATTAATCTTACAAATAATTGATGTTTATGGTAACTCGGGAAATTATCAAACCCGATACAAAGCGCAAAAACTTCACAATGCTTGTTAAAGATTTGTTTCGATATTTCTTCCAGATATATTCCTGGTGTCAGGTATAAAGGACTTAGGTCAAAAATTGTAAAATTTCATTTTTTACTAGACATAACCCTAAATTCTATTCTCTTTCATTTGGTATTAACGTCTTAAAAACTTGATTTCTCGTCTTAAGTTCTACCTGCCATCAAAGATACACAACATTGTATTTTAAATAATATGACAATTCGTAGACTTTTTTATTTTCATTTATTTCTATTTCTAAAAAAAAACAACGAGCCACTATTATAACTAACCAGTAGGCTGATAAGGCTTTTAAAGCTTTATCGGATTATAGTTTTAGTAATTTTGAAATTTCTTCGTATAACACTTCAAAAAAAAACCCCGGGTCGCAGTGCCAAAACCCTGCCGACAATATAGTGTATTTACTAATACAGGCAGTGTGGCTTAATTATGCAAACTTAAGTTGGTTTGTGGGCAAAATACAAAAATTGACTACTTAATACACCACTTAAAATAACATTTTTTTTCTTAATTGCAATATTATTATCAATCGAACCTCTATACCAAATTATATTCACCTTTCAGTAAATAATTCACTATCTGCAAAATAACGTTTTCATAAAATTTGTAAATCCGGTTCTGTCGGGCCGATTTTATTAAAATTTTAGGGACACATTTTAATTACTATCAGAGGGTTAAATTTCAATTTTGAAACGATTCGAAGAATTTTTTCGGTATTTTGGGGCCCAAAAACATTTTTCAACCCCTAAAAACTACCCTTAGAATGGCCCGATTAGGCCCATTTTAAATAGGCTTCTTGCGGTGATGGATTTCAACGCGTGTGCCAAATTTAGTTGAAATCAATTAACTCTTTCGAAAGTTATTGCCCGCACACATATATATATAAATATATATATATATACATATATATATAAACATTTTTAAAAATGGTGCCAAAGTGTTTTGGAGGTTATGAAACGTCGAGAAATTTTGGTCCGACCCCTAGGTCCCACCATCCGACCGATGCCAATAGTGTATGTTGCCATATGGCAAATACACTAAAAATTCGTATTTATAACCTTGGTATGAAATATTAATGTCAGCGAAAATTCAAAACATTCGATAAGGAAAAGCTAATGCTACAGCCAATTTCGGTAATTTTTTTAACTTCGATAGAATTTGTAATCACTCATATTTAACATGCTATTTAGGCAGTCACTTTGCTTAGCAGAATAAAAATCATACAACCGTGGTTACTCAGAAATCTCATTTTGCTACGCAATTGGTAATCACCGTGGTTATCAATAGCAGAATAGACCTGGATAACTTTATTAAGTTTTTGTGATGATTGCCATTGCTAAATTACTGTTGATATCTGCTGAAAAAACCAAAGTTTTGCTTTTATTTGTCATGGAATGTTTATTTTTACCGTAGAATCGTATTTTATTGGAAATGTTCGGTTTGAAATTTGAAACGTCTTTTAAAAATACAGATCTGTGCGATAAGAGTTAGGATAGACAAATTGAAATTTATGTGTTGAGTTTACATGTAAATGTTTGGGGCGGAAGGTTTCTCCCAACCCTCAGGTCTTTCCGCGACAATTTGTTACGACTGTACGATCAAAGCCAACTGAAATATTCAGTCTGAATCTCAAAGGGCGTTTCAAACGCACAGCAGGAATGAAGAAAAAACATCACAGCTTTTGATTTTTTGTAACATTTTTAATGTATTGGTCGACACATATTATATAGGTAGATACACTATTGGCGTCGGTTGGATGGTGGACCTACTGGTCGGATCCAAAAATATCAATTTTTATCATTTGTAATAATTTGATACATTTTTCTATTTTAAACAAGAAATATATACATCAACCTTGCTTCGAATGTAATTTGTTGAACGGGTTTTGCGGGCGAATAACGTGTAATTCGAGCTAAAAATACTAAATATTCAACAGCAATTATCCCTGTAAAATATGTGTATCGGTTAAGTCGACTAATTCAGACAAACGAGATTTTAGAATGTTTTCATAGTTTGGATTATTCAACGTCGTAACTTTTGCTTACAGACCCTTTAATAAATTTTCAGAGATTCTTTTTAACGTCGATGTAAGTTTAACTGTGTTACTTTACGAGTATATTGAAAATTTGAGAAAAAATGTTTAGAAACTGGACATAACGCGAGCGAAGCCGCGGGTAGGGCTACTCTTTTGTTAAATGTTGCTTATTTATCTTTCTTTCATGCTTGAACGGCTGAAAGAAGTTTAATGAAGTTTTGAATGTACATAATATATGCATTCTGCATTAGTTGATAACTTATAGGCTATGTAACATTACGCTACCTGACCCCGCTTCGCCCGGGTGCAGTTAATTTCAATAGAAAAATGGACATAAAATACAATATTAAAAATATTATTATGTTTGTTAAGTACATTTAGATTATAAATATATAAATCTTTATTTATATATTCACGGATTCGAACGAATGCATCCGAACGAAACCGAACTGGCAACTGGTTTTAATAGATAGAAAACTTTACACCCAACACTAATGTTGTCAGGAGGTTAAATTGTTTGTTTACATCCTGCAAAAAACATTTATAGCCTTTTGTTGTTTTAATTACGAAAAATTTAATTAGTTCTCTACACCGAACATTATCTGGTCTATTTAAAATAACAGCAGGCCTCTCAAATTTAAATTTCTGGCTACGCTCCTGATACCCGACGGCTGATTATTCAATAATCTCGTAACTTCCGATAGTTGATGAATGCCTGGTGTCAAACGCTTAGCTGAGAACATTTCCATAGAAGGATTTATTTCTGTAAATGAAATTAATTCAAGTGGGCACTACGGATGTATAAGTGTTAAACGCATATACGTATATATTGTACATATATAGTTCTATACAACACACCTTGTTGTAGGAAAAGTTATAGGGCCGCCATTCTCATGTTAATTTATTCAATTCAACTTTACAATGCAGAGATCTCATCTCCTGTGCCAACTAACTTGATCCTTTGCAAGTCGACCGATTGTTTACATACCTAAAGTCTGACCTACACCGTATCCAATATTTTTAATTGCGGATAACCTAAGGCCGTGTTTGTGTTCAGAATTGTCTCTGGACTGCCAAGAGATCGCGCTTAGAGGACAGTGTAATGTAATTGTTTGCATCATGGTTTCTAGATTATACTATCGTTGCTTCTAGATCATACTGTCGTGGGTTCGAATCCCGCCTCTGTTCATGATTGTTTTATGAAGTCAAATTATTTGATTATGTATTTATTTGTGTAATATTATTAATCAATAAACAAGTTGTGGCTAATTACATTAGGTGTATTGAAGCAAGCAGCGCTTTAAAAAGGACAACGAATGATTTTATGTGTGGTGGCATTTCTATAATAACAACTGAAATTGTTCCATAGCGTATCATACTCATCGTAAACTTTAAGAAATTTACAAATACTTCCATTGCGTCACTTGCTCATTTTATCAGTACGCAAAACAATAGCATATAATCTCACTTTTCTCGCGTTTTAACTCAAGTGTCACTACTAACGGTTTTCAAGTAGTTCGAAAAGCACTTCACACTTGGTAATTTCTCCTTCAAAGAAAGTCAAAAGTTGAAAGGACGTATGCTCCACTTGAAACTTGAAACAAATTTGAAAGAATGCTAACATTTATGCACTGCTGGAATTACTCGCATGTCGTCTGTAACGACTGGCCGAAACAATTTTTTTGTACACACTGATACGAAAGTACGGACTTCGACCGAGTATAAAGAAAAATAGTATATACACCATACGGCCAGAAAGTTGAAATTCCTGCACTGCGCGACACATGATGCCGTCGGCTTCGTCTCGGACTATTACATCACTACTATTTACATTTACGAACATGACTACAATATATATGTCGGAGCAGGGGCCAAATAAGTGTTCTTATTCGTTTGGTCATCGTTCTAATTACAATAGTCAGTATAGTACACTAGCAATAGATACTACACTGTTAAGCTTCACTAGAAACCAACTATCGTACACTATGACAATAATCCGTGGGTGCGATAACGAGTCCACAGTCAGCAGGACGGCAACTCCCAAAAGAATGTCTTGTCTCTACCGATGCTCACGTCAAACTGCCCTCTAGGTACCTTCTACCCTCGTATCCTATTTTCAATGTCTGCCGTTTGAGGGTCGGCTTGCTGCCTTTCCGTCCTGTGACCGTGGTCACGTTTGGAGACCAGATGTCAGCCCGAACCCCAGATTTTTCAGTCATAAAACTATCTAAGGACTATTTGTAACTAACAGTATTTATAGGTAACGAATATTTGTAAGTAACAAATGTTTATAACTAACAGATTTCCAAAATCTTGAATAAGAAATGAATTGTTCTTTAATATCCGACATATAAAACGCTTTTTTATGATAAAAAAATAAGGCTATTTTAAATATTCGTCTTTAGTTGTTAGTCATATTATAAATTTCTAAGATCCATTGCAACGAAGATAACATGTATATATTATCTGGACTGAGAAACACGCAGGTGTGTGTAGAACAGGCTTTTGTCCGGCAACCACTTCGCAATATAGGTAGAGCGGCGCTGTGAAGTTATGTGACGGTCTCACAAAAGGCTCGACTCAAACCTCGGCGCACCTCTCTGCGGGAGCCAAACACACAGACATTCAGCATGTATATTTCTACCCGTTTCTATCTCTTTCTATAACGCTCAAACGGGAACGCACAACAAATCGGAAATAGATTTATCAAGCTGGACAAATGTCAATATTTCAACCATTATATTATAATGCATATGTACATCAATATGATATGTGAATAAAAATGGATGGTTTTTGTGTTCGATTTCATAAATGGATATGTATATATTCGAGCAACTAAAGAGCTTGTTTATTATATTCATTCTTGAATTTGACATCGCAGGAAAAGTGCCATTTACTTGCATTTGCAACGGAAAAGCTGTAATATTACTTTGTTTTATATGAATAAAATAAATAGTGCTTGGTATGTCGACAAATAAAACTTTATAAAATACGTACTACGTATTATGTTCATTAGACTGCAACTGCATTGAAAAGCAATGCACTTATTTATATAAAAAATATATTTTTTGTATAAACTATTTTACATTATAATGAAAAATAGTTGTATGTACATCTAGAATGTATAATTTAGTTATTATGTACAAATTGTGACATTATATTAAAACCAGCGAGTTTTAACAACTACACGAGTCATAGTAGCATTGCGTCCGAGATACATACTACATTTTTTGCACGTATCTCCAATAAAATGTCTTCATAATAATACATCTGACAATTGTCATATTTTGACGCTGCGCCCATATTGAATTTCATTTGGTTTGTTTACTAAAACAACGCCTAATTTCAGTAGGTTAGTTGCGTCTTTTCATCTTATAGAATTAAACGCGTTTGGAAATTATTATTGGATTGGTAAAGTCGCATTTTTTGTATTTAGCTTTACGTACTAGTGCGAAATGGGTCGTTTTACTGTGGCTATACAGGCATGAAAAACAACTATTTTTTAGGGGTCCGGGTGTGCGAAATTTTTATTAAACAACACTTTTAAAAATGTTCAAGAAGAGTTAAATAACTTTTTTACTTTCCGCTTGTGCTATAGCTATGGCGGGGAAGAATTAAATTAAAGGTCCGCACCCACTGAATCAGATTGGATCGGTTCAGCACGGCAGTATACACACTAGATGTTGCCGAGTCGACTAGTGCGTGGGATCTCATTTAACTTCATGTATTCCAAACCTGTCGATTTTGCCGGGCCGTCCGATTCGATTCAGTAGGTGTGGACCTTTTTTACAGGATATTAGATCTTTACGTTTTCACACACTAAGAATCGTTTGAGACCATGTTTAGATTAAAGTCTGTATGGTAAATTTTTTTTTGCTTTGAAAGACGGAGAGTGTCTATATAATTTCCCTTAAACCTCGCTCCGTCCAATGGTTGCACGTTTACGTCAATAGCGCTCTTAAGCTGGTAGGATTAGTGGATTTAAAGCTTGTTTTGTAATATTTTATACCACCAAAGTCACTAACGTAAGATTAGTTTGATGTCTACACTAGCGATAGCACGTAGAACGTCATCGATTTTAGTGGATGGCAGGCTTGAAATTGCATGTCATATATTTCACAAAAATGTATTTATATTCGTAAATTGCATAACCACAAACAAAGCCAAGCATTTCATTTTTTGAAGTCTTTTAATAGTGATTTTTTTCAATAATATTTTTAATCTGACGTAGGTACTGTCAATGTCTGTTTACATGCACCAAAGTTTGTTTTGTTTTTCAATTATATTGTTTTTGTTTAATGTTATTTTTTTTTTACTTCAATCATAATCGGGATTTTTTGTGTCAGGAAAACATAACTCTCGTGTCTCGTTGTATAAATTTTACTTCGTTGTTTTTTTTTGACAATTCGTGACAGAATTAAGGTTAGATTTCCATGGAGCATTATTATATCTTTAGATTTTGTCTTGAGGTACTTTATATGTCATTTTGTGTACATTTTCAAATGTAACCCTTTCATAAACAAACTTTGTCGATTATTGAAATTGAGATAAAAGTACTGTTTTTTTTATTTTGTTGAGAATAAAATTTCAGTTCAATTTAGTTCAATAATCCATTTTCGAAAGTTATATCGCGAGGGAGAATTTCAATGCGCAATATTAATTACTAACATCAATAAAAAAGTGAAACATTCCACGAAAAATAAAATGCAATTAAAAATATTTTTAATTATCCTGCCAGTTGCCACTCCATTTGTTTTCGTGGAACTGCCCGATGCGTACCATCATAAAATATATCCAATATCTGATATTGCCAATTTATTATTTAACTACGCTAATGACCTCAATTGCCGAGCGTCTACAATCAACAATCTCTCTCTTATTATTTAATCATGCTGGGTAAGTCGCGTTTTTATAACGACGAATATTATAAAAGATTAATGTTAATTGATAATAATAATGTTTCATAGAATGACGAAAATGTTGACTTAGTTTTCATTAATAGAGTTAAATCCATTCATTTTGATGAAGTAATTTGGTTAGAACTTGCGTGTTCATCAGCCATTTATTCACATTTGAGATGATTGTTGATATGATACATGCTCTTGGGTTTTGAGAGCTTGTTGCTATTATATTTTCATTAAGTAGTAGTAGGTGTAATCAGTGACTCCAAACTAGGAAACATTTTTCTAATTGTTCAAAAATATAGAAAAAAAGAGTGCGTGATTGAAATAAAACCTTTTTTATCACTCTCACTTTTTTAAAAATCTTCACTTGCAAATTGAAAATATGCACGTAGATAGAGTCGCAATAAAATATCAGGTTAGATTATTTTTGGGCCAGCTGCACGTAGTTCATGTAAACAATGCATAAGCGTATAGCCAGTTATACTTGCGCAGTGTATATGGTTGTGTAACTTTTAATTTTTAAAGCAATTGCTGCTTTATTGAACAGATATTATTTGATCTATTTATAATTTATTTATATTCTAATGTAACATTTGGCACGTGATAAAATAAATAAGAGACACTTGGAACAATTTATGTCGGTAATCTAGACATTTTACAACTGTGGCCATCTGTTGACTAAAAGCTTTAACAGTTACCTTATATAGACTTTGATCACTTTGATACTCCATCTGTGAGACCTTTCTTATAGTCAACTTGAAGTTTTTTTGTAAATAATGTCATATCGTGAGATATTAATTAGACCATAAATTAATAAAACATTTGCAGACCTCCAAACTTACAATTTTTGGGGTTCCTCGTTTAACTTTCAACGTATTTCAATCTGAACATAGTAGAACTGGTGTATTTTCAACCTGCCGGGACTAAGCGATTAACGTATTTTCAACTTCGCTTTCATCCTTACTGCGTGGTAGTCGCATAGACCAATCAGAGAATAAAACTTTTATTAATTTGAGGTTAAATATTGTCTAACGTATTGTTTCCATTAGCTGAGTAGTGTAGGGTAGACAGTCGGCGTGAAAATTACGAACTAAAAACTTGAGTAAAAGCAGTTGAAAATAGATGGTGGTGAAAATACGTGAGTTCGACTGAAATACTAAATAATTGTAGTAAAGGAAACAATACATAAGATATTATAATGAAACTCTTATGGAATAAATCCACCCAACCTGGAAATATTTACACATCTTTTGAGAGTACCGGAGCCTCGTTTTTTAAACTTAATAAACAAAATAAATATTTATCATGTGGAATTAACAACCTTGTAAATACAATGTGTTTAATAAATCAAATAATGTAATGAAATAAGGTAGTAGAATATTACGTAACACTGTAATGAATGTTTTCACATACAAGTGTGTATATATATTATATATATTAAGTACACTTAATCAGTACAATGAAACAAAATGCATGTTTTAATGTTTTATCAACGAAGATAACTGCTTTTGTATAAATTAATTCTCTAAACTTAGCTTATAATTCGCAACGCAATTGTCCTGAGTGGTATTAAATTGTACGGAGAAAATACTATTATCATTAGTATCATTCTACTGTTGGTTGCTATCTATCTTTGTTTGTAGCTGCAACTGGAAAAGGATAACGATAAACAGGGTCACCAACAATCATATTTGAAAACTATTAATCACTGACTGTTCTAACAAAAGGCTGCAACGACAAGATTTTTAATGATATTATGAGTGCCCACGGATGTTCTTGCTTCACAGTTCTAAAGTCTAAAAAGATAGTAGATGTAGAACAGCGACTGCATCCCAAAACGCCAGGTGTTCGGTTAGTATATATGCGCCAGCGTTGCCAGATTTTTTTTTTGCCAAATCGGGATTTTGGAACTTTTTGAGTGAAAAAAGCGGGATTCTTTCGTCGAAAGCGGGACATAGTAAAAAAACGTATATAATCAGAAGTTTTTAAATATTGATTTTTTTATTTGAGTTCAAATTACGTTTACGTGACAATAGATAGCAAACATAGCCATAGAAAATGTATTTTAATAAAAATATGATATTTCAAATCAGATTTACCCTATCGTTAATTAGTTGAATCTTATTCGTCTTCTGAATAAAAAAAAAAGCAGAAATCAAAATCAAAAAAGTTTTATTCATTAGAAAAATATGGCGTTTCAAACAATAGTCTGAGGAGTGAGTGTTACAAATTGAAACTTACAATAAGATAATAATTATTTACGCACGGTCGAGTTATCCCCGAAAAGCGAGACTGAGCCTGTCCCGCGCGGGACATTTAATTTTGATTTAAAAATCGGGAGCGAACGAATACTCATAATATTGTAACCGTTGTTGGACCTGATTGAATAGAAATACAGTCAAAACCGTTTACGACGACATAGTTTAGAACAACATACCGGTTATATTGACCAAAATCATAGATCCCGGCTTATAAAAAACACTGCTTTTGACGACATTGCTCATTACGACATACCGCATTAAGCGACTAAATTTAATGTAATATCTTCATATCTTCGGAGAATTATATCTGTTAGAACGGCCAGCTGCATTGTAAACAAAATTCGTACGCACAGAAGTGTTCCAAACTAAAATTACAGATTTTATGAATACAGAATAACGATAATGATAATGTGAATATTATTCTTATTAATATCTATGGATTTATATAATAATACTACATACTTAATAAAAAATTACTGTGTACCTCGAAAACAGCACCGATTATTACGACTATCGGTTTTTACGATCAAATATGAGTAGACCCTTCGATGTCGTTATAACAGATTTTGACTGGATATATGCCAGAGTACAAAGACATTATGATGCGTTATGAAAACTGGTGAAAGTGTCAAAACTAAAATCTTTATAACGGTTTTAAAACTATTTAAAATAATTGTACTTTAAATCAATTGTACTGTGCCTACTATTTTAAATCAAATGGAGATGTTTATATGTTGGTTAGAATTGAAGTAACTGTATTCATACTGGACTCCGTGAGCTAAATGGCGTAGCCTAGGGAGATAAAGAATAATTTAGGGAACATATTCGTCACCAAAATGCAAGCAAGGGACTATTAAAAAAAGTCAAAGAGAGATAAATGTATATCCCATCACTCTATCCTCCGTATTTGGATGTGCAGAAGTAGACTACATCATAGACCTTGGAATATACAGAGTATATGCTAACGTTTTAGAAAAGGAAAGTGTAGCCAATTTGCGGGACGCGACGAGATAGAGTGGTGCCAATTTTTCATTGGATAAGTTTTCTTTATGATTTATACACCCTCTCTTAATATGGGATAAGTAGATTGTTAATTTAATTGTGAAGCTATATAGATACAAAACGTCCGCTTATTAACATGAAATATATGAACTATTAAAATAAAAACAAATAATTAAAACCTACTCAAGTATATCTCTGCAGTTAGATGAGGACTTTAGTAAAACAACTTGAATTATACTGTAGCGCGCCCCCAATTGTTACGCCACTGGAAGTGACGGATGTTTCTGGAATAATCGAGAATAGCGCGCCCTAAATTGTTACGCTACTGGCAAACTGTTAGAAGTTCTGGAATGTTCGAGTCAGAAGCCGTGAGGGCGTTAAGGTCAGTTGCTACAGTCAATTATTGAGTCCACACATTGATAGATTATTACATAAATTATTACATAAATTCGGTGCGTTGTAAATAGTGTGTGTGTGTTATAGCAGTGTTTTGTGTAAATAGATATTGTTGCGTTATTATTTATAAGAATTCGTTTATTTTTCATTGTTAGTTTCTTTTTATAATTGTTATTAGAGAAATACTTTTTAGTTTATTTGTTTTGTATTTATTTCGTTTGTTGTAAATAAATCGATTTTAATCCACCACAACAACAGTTTTGTTACAACACAGTAAAATGCTTTTGCGTAAATATAGAGATCCTCTGGTGTTGTGTGAATTGTGAAATAGTATTTATATTATTTTCCAACAAGAAGACAAACACATCAAAAGCATTCACAATATTATAAATTGATCTGTTGATCACGAACAATGATCATGACAATATGTTCGGCTTGACCGTCGCCATTTATCAAACAAAAATAAATAATTGATAGCCCTTCATCTGCAAGACAGTATGATGGAAGGTGGCGGTGGTAGGTGTTATTTGTGTATATGTTGTCATACAACAACCGAAGTATTGTTGTTTCATAGTTTATTCCCAACAGAGGATACGCGGAAGGAGATGGCCATATAGAGATAACGATAAGGCAGAAAGGAACAATCGTATATGTCGAACTCTCTTCTACATGCACAGGTTTTGGCGAAAGGCAGGGAAGTACGTAGCGTTTGTGTTGCGAAAGAGCTTTCAGAGGCGGATGGGCACACAGAACAGTTGGAAAGGGTGAAAGACTGTTGTGTGAGAAAGCTTTGTATGAACTGTACACATAACGATGACACTGTGTAAACACATCTATACAGGTAAAACTACCTTTGTGTATGCTGCCTTGAACCGATACTGTAGTGTAACGTAACCGGAGGCCGATTTTATTGTGGGGTTTATATAACCTGCTAGTACAAGTGTTTTCGAAATACCATCCTTTGGAAAATCCGTAAAACTCTGGTTTCCCAGTTCCGGAGCTAAGGAACTTGGGGTCCAGACTAGGCTTGCCAACTTTAAAATACAAATTTGCGGGAAATAATGATTTCAAATGCGGGACAAGGGTTTAAGAAGCGAAATCCCACTAATTAGTGTATTTGCCTTAAGGCAACATACACTATTGGTGTTGGTCGGATGTCGGGACCTAGGGGTCGGATCAAAATTTCTCGACGTTTCATAACCTCCTAAACACTTTGGCACCATTTTTGAAAATGTTTATATATATATGTATATATATATATATATATATATATATTTATATACGTATATATATATATATATATATATATATATATATATATATATATATATATATATGTGTGTGTGCGGGCAATAACTTTCGAAAGAGTTAATTGATTTTAACGAAATTTGGTCCAGGTGTTGAAATCCATCACCGCGAAAAGCCTATTTAAAATAGGCGTCATCGGGCCATTTTAAGGGTAGTTTTGAGGGGTTGAAAAAAGTTTTTGGGCCCCAAAATACCGAAAATATTCTCAGAATCGTTTCAGAATTGACATTTAACCCTCCAGTAGTAATTAAAAAGTGTCCCTAAAATTTTAATAAAATCGGCCCGACAGGACTGGACTCACAAATTTTATGAAAACACTACTTTGCAGATAGTGAATTATTTACTGAAAGTTGTATATAATTTGGTATAGAAGTTCTATAGATAATAATATTGCAATTAAGAAAAAAAATTTTATTTTAAGGGGTGTATTAAAGAGTCAATTTTTTTATTTTCCCAACAACCAACTTAAGTTCGCATAATAAAGCCACCCTGCCTGTATAAGCAAATACACTATATTGTCGGCAGGGTTTTGGCACTGCGACCCGGGTTTTTTTATTTAGAATACAAAAAAAACGTGAAATTATCTTTACAAATCAGGATGAGAAGTAAAATAAAACATCTTGTTAGATTAATAATAGTCAATATTCACTTAAAAAAACAGTTATAGTGTAATTTAGACTTTATTATGAAAACTATAAATTACTTTTTAAATGAGTATTTTTCTTGACATTTTGCACTTTTAAGGTAGTTGTCGTGGTTAAGGCACACCGTCAGAAAATTCTTAATTTTTGTATACTTATTAAGGACATGATAATACAATTACCTGAAGATTTGAAGTCGATCGACCGTATATAATCAATTCAATTAAAAACTGGATAGTTAGCATTCATTGTATACGATCTCTGTAGTTCTAAACCAGTTTCTTATTTATAAAAAAAGAACTAACTGTCAGAAACTTTCCAGAAACTGATAGTCTTTCAATGCATTTGATATGAGTTTAAAAAAAATAAGAAAATTTTTCTGACTGTCTAGTTATTTATAAATAACGGTTTAAAGTTCAACAATTTATAGAAAAGTATGCATGCATATGACTACTGTATGGGTTACGTTTCCACGGGTACAGTCTTGCGCACAAATTATGGATCACTTAGCTACAAGCTAGTATACTTTTGTGTCGCGTATAATCTATAACTTTTTGACAATATTGTACCACTAGTTGTCGTGGTACAATATTGTCAAAGGATTTTTTTATTTTTAAGTACAAAATTGTAAAAATCGTAAAAAGCCGGATATTTAGCGTCCCGCACACATCCTGAGCGGGACGTCTCGTTAAGGGTATCAGAAACGGGACGTCCCGCGTTGGCAACCCTAGTCCAGACCCAGGGGTTTCCACAAACTAGGAATCCCCGGACACTAATGTCAAATTCAATTGCTAATTCACTGCGATATCACAAGAACGTTTGAATAGTTTAACAATATTGAATACCTAAAGAAAGCGATATTATAACGTGAAATAAAACATCGACGATGTTATTAATACGTTTGTTGATAACAGAAGTCAGAAAATGCTTTATTTAATTAAACATTTAATTCTAATTTTAACATGTAGTTTTAAGCTATATCGTTTTGATTAATGAATAAAAAAAAGTTTTTCACTTTAACAAATTGCACCATGTGTTTTAATACTCATCCAATCTTGATCTCAGTGTTGCCAGTTTTTTTTTTTTGCCAATTCGGGGTTTTGGAAATTTTTGAGTGAAAAGAGCGGGATTCTTTCGTCGAAAGCGGAACATAGTAAAAAAACGTATATAAACAGAAGTCTAAATATTTATCTTTTTATTTGAGTTAAAATTACGTTTACGTGACAATAGATAGCAAAAATAGCCATAGAAAATGTATTTTAATAAAAATATGATATTTTAAATCAGATTTACTCTATCATTAAATAGTTGAGTCTTATTCGTCTTCTGAATAAAAAAAAAATAAAAAAACAGAAATCAAAATCAAAAAAGTTCTATTCATTAGAAAAATGTGGCGTTTCAAACAATAGTCTGAGGAGTGAGTGTTACAAATTGCAACTTACAATAAGAAAATAATTATTTACGCACGGTCGAGTTATCCCCGAAAAGCGGGGCTGAGCCTGTCCCGCGCGGGACATTTAATTTTGATTTAAAAATCGGGACGTCCCGCCAAAATCGGGACGTCTGGCAACGCTGCTTGATCTCCTTATATGGGGCCCCCTTTGTGCTCCAAGGGTTTCGAATTATCAAATCCGACACTATGGTTTCTTAAGATAGAGGCCGTAATATGACGTAACAAAAAAAGTGTGCATAGAAGTAAATGCGATTGCCGCGTTTTTACGTGTTCGGTAGTGTAGCCGTTACCCAGAATACTGCACATACAAAACCGTCATCTTATAGGAAACCTTGGCTTAAAGCCCTAAGATAGCGGCCGTAATATGATGGTGAATGATATAACAAAAAACTTGAGTATATACAAGTATGCGGATTCCGCTTTTTTACGTTACGGGAAAACCACATCATCCATTGACACACGTTTTAGTGACATCCATTCACTGTCGTATTACAGTCGCTATATTTTGATACGGCTATCTTAGGAAATCATTGCTTAACTGTATATTATTCTTTTATTAAGATTTGTGAGATTAAACAAGGACATACGCTCATCAGACTGTAAATATTAAGTAGTAAACGATAGTCCAAACGTTCTAAGTGCAATATAATAATAATAATAATAATCTTTATTTCCAACGATGAGAAAAACTCATATAGAAAACGTCAAAATTACAGCTTAAAAATTACAGATTACAAATTAAAATATTCAGGCAAATTGTAAAATGTGTTCTCCAAAATATATATTTTTAACAAACGAGAGAAACTGTTTCTATTGTTAGAGTCCTTTATTAAAGTTGGAAGCTTATTAAAAATGTTTACTCCTATACTCAGAGGAGAATTTTTGCTGACATCAAGTTTGTTTAAGGAGGAAGTCAGATTTTGCCTAAAGCGCGTATTATAAGAATGGTAGTCGCCATTATTCACAAACTGATTAGAATTAATATAAACAAACAAACAAATTTCGTAAACGAAAATTTGACAGTGTCATAAGTTTAAGATTACTGAAAGATTGGCGACAAGACACCTTGGAGGAAATACCAGCTATGGCGCGGATTATACGTCTCTGAGAAATAAAGACATCGTTAGACAAAACTGAGTTTCCCCAGAAACAAATACCATATCTTAACCTAGAGACAACTTCAGCGTTGTAGAAATTGATTAGTTGAGTGGTCGTTAAAACATTTTTTAGGTGTCTGATAAGATAACAAATAGAATTAAGTTTGGAAGATAGTTGAGTACAATGTACTTTCCAATTTAGATGGTCACCCAAATAAAGACCCAGAAATTTAGTAGAGTTGACTCTTTCTAGAGATTCGCCGTTACACTTAATGTTTAAATCCATCAAATTCCTATTTTGATAATTGTGAAATCTAATATAATGTGTCTTAAATATAGCGAGTTGTTATTGAACCAGTCAAACAGTTTGTTTAAATTTAGATTACATTTTGTATTTGGGGAATAGCTCTCAGATAAGACGATTTTTTTTTACTTATTTTTGCAAAATGTTCATAAATTATAATCTACAATCTTCCTAGGTAATCCCTCTTTCTACTGGTGAAAACCGCATGAAAATCCATACAGTAGTTTCTGAGATTAGCCCGAACAAATACAAATTCAGCGTGGCGGTGTAGTTTAATTTATAATTATGTAGTGATTATGCACTGTTACAAATTATAATGTAATGCCATTATCAAATTAAATTTCTGTTGTGTTCTGCAACTAAAAATTAAAAATAAAATATAATATAACGAAGTGAACTTACAAATTTTGTAGATAACATGCTGTCGCTGCTTGTAAGTACATGGTGAGTGATGAGAACACTATGAAGTTTATAAATTAGAATTTTTGTAAACGAGTTCGGAAATACTGCACTAAACACATTTACACTTGTCCAAAAACCATTAATTAACTGAGAACTAAACAATAATTATTATTAACTAACAAAAAGTTTATAGTCCGCACAAAAGATATACTCTGAAATAAAATACTGCACCTTGAAAGAATACTAGTCTATTTTATTACGCAACTGAAAGGACTTGCATAAAAGATTAACAAGACTATCGACATAACTGCAATACTTTTTATTTCATTTATAAAGCCGCATGCACATTTGTAATAGGATACGTAACGTAAGCGTGCCACCTAACAACATTTAAATTCAAACGTAGAGTAAATGCATAGGATTTCACTGCTGGCATGATTTTTCTGGTACAGATATCTTGGATCTAGAGATAACAATTTCGATTCAAAAATCAAGATTTGCAATGACACTTGTACGTTTGTAATTAAATGATCCTAATTTTTGAACAAATTATCATATAAGGTATTAAAGTAGGAACACGGCAAGTATTTTTGCAGAAATAGGAACAAAATTTAATCGTCGTATATTATAGAGCATTAAATACAAATACTATTGATTCCGACTTAACGAATTCCGATTCCCATGTCTAGGTATTACAAAAATATTCTTAATCCCGAGATTTCAGGATAGAAAGGCAGTTGTTTGCCTTCTAACATTTCTTAGATTACTACGACATGTCTGCAGGAGTTAAGCGAAGAACACACCTCCTACGCGATCGTGTTGATGACCAAACCCGTCTGTTTAAATCTTCTCGTTAACAAATCGAAACAAGTATGTTTACTAAAGACGTATTCAATCTATAACGCCATTACAATCGCGTAGATGTGTAGAGCGCTTTACTATTGTGTTTTAGCATGACCTTGGTACGCGATGCAGTTACGTTACGATATTCTGTTACAAAATATATATACACTACTTAATAATACGATTTCAAATACTTTGTAACTTTTTGTTTAATAATAACTACCTATAAAACTGGTGTTTTACTCCACGACTATTTTGTCACCGATTGGATCGTTTACAGATAATTCAATATAATTTTACAATGCTTTTATTTTTAGATATTTATTACAAATACACAATCTTTTACCTGTAAACTGTAGATTGCAGAGCAAACGAAAGCGAAAAAGTGTGTGGGACGTATATTGTAGATATAGTTGTATACAATGTGTCCAAGTGAATCTGTTATATATTCCATTATAATGTACGAAATAAAATAATGAAACCAATAAATAAACAAGTATTCAATTATTAAATAAAGTATATTCAATTCTGCAATGCAATCAATGCCAAATCCATCCTGTTTCAACACCGTATTCATAGAACAATGATTAACATTCGTTTAAATACTGTGGGTCCAACATTCGCTTACAAATGTTTACTTGAAAACTTACTATCCACATTAATTCAGAATGGGCGATTATGTACTTAGGGTCATCGTGGCTTTGGCAGGTAACAGGTAGCAAAGTCTTATAAAATACCGATTTAATTTCGTTAAATTATTAAGCGTAGGTTTTTTATATTTTTCTTCGGAATAATGTTAGAAATCACGTCGTCCATTGCCAGACACTTAATATCGTGGCAAACCCTTGCCAGACATCTGTTTAAACTTCAATAAATTAATTATAACTGTACTTACGTTATAGTATAAAATCTGAATTTTATGCAGGTTATTTAGGAAACTATTTGAAGATGTTTCCCCAGTATCTAGACAGTTTCGACAGTTCTAACCCCTGGCCTAGGTGCGAGTGCGAGTAGATGCGAGTGAGATACTGATGTTTGTCACGATATTAAATGGACGACGTGATTTCTAATATTATTTCGAAGAAAAATATAAAAAAACTTACGCTTTATAATTTGACGAAATTAAGTCGGTATTTTATACAACTTAGTTACATGTTACCTGCCAAAGCCACGTTGACCCAAAGTACATAATCGCCCATCATTCCTACCTGTATTGGAAGCATGCGCTGAGAAACTTTCAGCTTTTATTAAATAACGAAGATCTGGCACTCATGGGCTCGTGGTCTACAAGCAACCAAATAGAACTGAAGTTTGTTAAACAATGAAACTGTGGCAAATGTTTAAATTTAAAATGTGTATATGTTATTGGGTGGTATTTCTTTGTAGGATTACAAAACCAATAACCTATGTGACGGTTTGAGCTAGACACACACTTCATGTGTAGGTTTACGTTTTCTATTATAGAAATATCAATTTCCGTTAAGTTCGATATTTGTTTTGTGTGTTTGTCAGAACCGGAACAGCAGTTGGTGCTGAGGCAAAGCGCTCCTGATCGAGGACAAGTGAACGTCTCGTGTAGCGCTAAAGCTGTTTATCCAGAACCAAAGTTGACGCTTTTCATCAGCTCAGATTCTAAAAACAGGTACGCAAAACTTATTTATCTACGTTATTAAATAACTGGTGTGCTTAACTTTTGTTTTAAAGTTACGAATTGTTAATTTTAACACCTACGTATTGCTTTATGAAAATATAATGTAATGGAGAAGTAAAACTGGAGGAAATATATTATCTGTAGGCAAAACAAAACCGTTTAGGTTGATTTTTTCTGTAATCTTTATAGTTTAAGCGGCGGACGTAAAAAACGGTTCCAATTTTGTAAAGAATAAAACTTTCAGAAAAGATAGCACTTTCAGTAATTTCAAACACTTGTGTAGACAACCCTGCGAGAACCTGATCCAACAGCAGAAAAACATCACAATATCGGTATTCATTTTGATATTGTTACTAGTTCCATAGGGTTACAGCTTTCAATTTTTTAATTTGGTGATCAGTAAGAACTTCTTAGGCATATATTTGGTTGTCGTTTTAAATAATAATCAAACATAATGGATTTTTTTCTTGTAATAACTGAGTTGCCATTATGTTTGATCGTTATTTATATTTATAGTATAGATATCATAATCCTAATGTTTTCAAAAACCCGAATGGAAATGAATCCATTGCTATTTTTTATATAATAGTCTTGAGAATAGAGAATTTAAAAAGCTACTAAGACTAGATAGCTCTGGTAGTTGTCTTCTAATCTGTATATAAAAGGCGTTGTATGTATGTATGTTATCTATGGACTCTAAAACGGTTGGACCGATTTTCATGACATTTTCAGGCAATCTTTAGATTGACTCAGCGGGTGATGCTGTGAAGTTTGGTAGCGCTCGGATGAACAGATTTTTTTTTGTTTTGTGGTAATTTTAATTTTTCTTCGATTTTTGAACATTCACAGTCAAAAGCGATTGAATTAGCGCAATTTCAATACACGTTGAGACTTTTATGATAATTATTCTCATCTTCTATGTCCTATATATTATATTTATACTCGGGAGAGGCCGGACTGGGCTGCTAGTAATAAATAAATGAAAAATCTTTTATTTTATTATTTGTCATTTATCCATGCTGATTAATCAGAACTAAAACTACATTATGCTGAATAATACTACAGGATATTGGATGTAATATTTACAATAATACACATATATTAATTTTATCGACTTCACTAAACATATAGACGTAGATTTAATATTTATTTAGAATAATAAGCTATGTACTGTAAATCTACATTTTACTTATAGTTTATTCGTTATCGTACATTCTATTTATTTAATCTATTTTACTTGTTTTGAAAAATAATAAAACTGAAGGTATAAACATGACTCACAATGTTTGTTGCTGCTAATTTTATTGTTACTTTTTAATGTATAAAATAGAACTACGTAAAATATAAAAGACTAGATGGAAATTGTTTAATGCAACAATAAAATTAATGTTTACTTACATGTATACATTTGTTTTTAATTATTTTAATTAACACCGGCCGACAGCCGTTTCTCAAACAGAGAAATCTGCCGTTCGTTGTCAATTTAGTCCCTACAGTTTCTCATTATTTTTTTTTACATTATGACGAAAAT
Organism: Venustoraphidia nigricollis; assembly: GCA_034508555.1. Taxonomy (NCBI): domain Eukaryota; kingdom Metazoa; phylum Arthropoda; class Insecta; order Raphidioptera; family Raphidiidae; genus Venustoraphidia; species Venustoraphidia nigricollis. The sequence goes on from JAVRKA010000013.1 coordinate 1,297,381, forward strand.
CTATTTTTGTTTTCATATTAAAAATTCTTGAAGTAGATAATTATTTTCATTGATTAAAACCTTTAAGAACATTCTGTGATAGGCATTAATTTTGTTTTATTGTTAAAGTTGTTGTAAAATTAATTTTTAGTTAAATATATATTTTAGTTAGAAACATTCATTGTTATAATGCTAAATTAGAAAAAAATATTTTTTTATCCACTGTCACCGTCGGGACTCAAACTCGAATCTTTCCACTTTCGCGGCGGAATGACTATTGTATTAGACATCTACAGCTATTGTAGAAATTAATTCTTATGGATTTATAAACGTATGAAATATATTTATCAAACATAAATATATTTTGTATGTTAAAACGTTTCTGCTTTTTCTTTTTCAATATTATGATTGGGAATTATTCGAGCATAATCTCCATTTTAAAGATCTATGTTAACTGTGTTTCTTTTGGTCAATTGAAAACTCTGTGATACCACCTTTTTTCCACAAAGATACCTCAATACTTAACAGTTTGGATAATTGGTAGAATAATCTACTATGGCAAAAAATTGCACCTTCTGCAAAACAAACTTAAGGTTTCGACCAAGTTAAATTTCCGCTAATGTCTGCTCTCTTTCGTAGAAGTCTAATAGCCTATATTATCATACTCTCTGAAATAGGCTCTGCAGTTTTTTATTTAGTCCGGAACTAACCAACTGATAAACAAACCAACCGAGAGATAAAGACAAAAATTCTCAAAAAGACATGTCAAAATTTCATTACAACTTAATAAAAAAACCCGGGTCGCAGTGCCAAAACCCTGCCGACAATATAGTGTATTTGCTTATACAGGCAGTGTGGCTTTATTTTGCGAACTTAAGTTGGTTTTTGGGAAAAATAAAAAATTTGACTTATTAATACACCCCTTAAAATATTTTTGTTTTTAATTGCATTATTATGATCAATCGAACATCTATACCAAATTAAATACACCTTTCAGTAAATAAATCACTATCTGCAAACTAGTGTTTGTAAGTCCGGTCCTGTCGGGCCGATTTTATTTAAATTTTAGGGACACTTTTTAATTACTACTAAAGGGTTAAATGTCAATTTTGAAACGATTCTGAGAATTTTTTCGGTATCTTGGGGCCCAAAAACATTTTTCAACCCCTAAAAACTACCCTTGCGCCCATTTTAAATAGGCTTCTTGCGGTGATGGATTTCAACACGTGGGCCAAATTTCGTTAAAATCAATTAACTCTTTCGAAAGTTATTGCCCGCACACATATATATATATGTATATATATACGTATATATATATATATATATATATATATATATATATATATATATATATATATATATATATATACATATATATACATATATATATATAAACATTTTCAAAAATGATGCCAAAGTGTTTAGGAGGTTATGAAACGTCGAGAAATTTTGGTCCGACCCCTAGGTCCCGCCATCCGACCAACGCCAATAGTGTATGTTGCCATATGGCAAATACACTAATAATAATAAAATTGTTATATAAAGAATTGTATTTATTTATATTGATGAAACAGAAGGTGCCTGCTTGTCTTTTATTAACATCAAAGAAACATTACAATAATAACGAAAAAAAGGAAACAAACAAAATAGGAAAATGGCTTGAAAAACGACAAGTCTGTAGGTATACACAAAAATAATTTATTTCCTTCAAATTTTAATATTCTAAAGTAAATTTCCGTTGTTCTGTTTTTCCAGCAGGTATATGCAAAGTTGGAACGTGACACTCACATCAAATGGAAAATCCATTTTCTTGATAGTACTGTGATACATAAGTATGTTATGTGAAAAAACAATGTAAAATCGTTGTGGAAATATCTTACTGTTTTCTTTCTCACCTGACGGTATTTTTGTAGTTTCATATTATCCTTTTACAGACTTGAACAAAAAAAAACATACTTCTTGTGATCTCTTTAAATTACATTCAGAAAAACCTAAATAAATAAAAATCACATTATTTTGTCCGTTATCTTCGGGATTTGCTTTGAATTCCATGTCAGAATTTTTTCCCTGTAAAAAATTACAATAATAATAATAATATCAAGATCTTCTTTTTGAGCTCAGAAAGCAGTACCCAGAGTATACTGTTAAATTAATTGTCCTTATAATTGGTGTTCTTGGAGGGGCAAAACCATCACTGTTAGCAAAAATGAAAACTATTCCGGCATGTCAGCGTATTGCTGAGTCACTAATTTGGCGTATGCAAAAGGCCGTGCTTATTAGGTCGCTCCGTGTACTCCGTGCGCACGACCCAAACTCACTGTAATCGCCCATTTCATGGTTTGAGACGCGGTTATAGTTACAACTTGCTCCACAAGTATCCCTAGTATGACGGTGACGAACCCGAAGTTTGGGTGCTTAAGGTATATTTCCTTCACAATAATAATAATAATGCGTTTAACGTCCGTTTCTCGACTTTATGTCATAACAGACGCCATTCACACCATTACTATTTTCCATCTACCACACTTCCCGTTATTTTTCTAAATTTTTGAAACTTCAACTTATATAATAGCAATGGGCGAATGAAGGAATTATAGAAAATTAGGATAAGGCAGGTAATTTTTGAACTAGGAGTTTGATAGGTAATCGGCCATGGCCTCAAATAAGGAACCATCTCGATATTTATCTGGAATTAATTGAGGGAAACCATGGAAAACCTGAATCAAGACGGCTGGTACAAGAATTAGCGTTTCTCGGCGAGAGGCAGTAGGAAAAAGTCCCAGCCACAACTGCCCCCGCCGGGATTCGAACCCGAACCTCCCGAATGCGAGTCTAGTGCTGTCACCTCTACTACCCAGCTCGGTGTAAAAATCGCGATAATCGTACATACATAATATGTGTTACAAGGGCAGAAAATTGGCGATTGAAAACGAGGGTGGCAGTCACACGAGTCGCATTCGTCAATTTCGCCTAAGTAGTACATACACTTTTTGTAATGAGTACCTTCAGAGTACAATATCAACTTCAAGACATCCTCGGCGATAACAGTGAAAATATTTACAAACTATTTCGTTTCCTTGAAAAAACTGAACTTCTTAACAAAATTTAACCAGTGATAAACAGGTATATATATAATATACAGTGATCAGTTATAGATTTGGAGCTAATCGCCTTGCTGCCGAAGCCCTATCGCTTAAAAAAAAAAAACTTACAGAAATGTCGCAAGTGAACATTATAGGTTTACAAACATCACGCAGGATATATGTGGCCACTTTTGCTTTTGACCTAAAATAATTTTCGAAGGACACTCTACTTTTGATCTGCGCATGCGCGGCTTCATTTTATATCAATTTTCATACGCGAAAACAAATATGTCGATGCACTTTCAAAGGACGTATTATAAAAACAGACTTTTATTGCAAGAAATGTATCGTGTTTATGAAAAATTCATCAAAGGGAAGTAATCTTCATTCTAACAATGATACCGCGTATCTTTTGGTTTCAATGTAGTTAATAATTACAAAAACCTTGAAATCCTCGATAAGAACAAAGTTGGAAACAAAATATGATTGTTACTATTTTTGATAGATTTCAGTTAAAAACCACACAAATTTGAAAATTAGTCCGGTAAAAGATTAAACAGATTAAGTATAATTTAAGTCCTTAAAAGTTTTATATCATAATATAGTTAAAGAGAAAATATTAAATTTACGTTAATTTTGCATAACTAATTTTGCAAATGTGGAAAATATATCTGTTCTTTTCAAAACTTAATCACGATCTGTTTTATAGGTCCGAAAAATTACGAAACCCAAAGAAATATGCAAAACTAAATCCAATAAACTGTAAATATTGCTTTTTACATTGAATAATAAAAGTATGCAACACAAATAAAATCTATTTGGTTTTGTGAGAATACATTTTTGCTTGCATAAAATAAAATAGCTGTTTTGATTAGGAAGCCGGCGCTTTAAGGGTTGGCTTTATTTGTTTTGTATTTGCTAGTTTGCTTTGAAAGTGTTGACTGTTTATATTACTTTTCATATAAATTTCTTTAACTTCCGGCATAAAGTTTTTTTAACGAACTGACGTGTTCTTCAGGGAAAAAATAAAAAAAGTATGAAATAATAATTGGCTTTATACAAGCGGTTCTGTAAAAAGTAATGTTAAATTTAAAAATGTAAATCGGTAAACAATTTTAATTTTGTCTTCAATCAAATATTCGAATTCGGGTTATCTGGGGCCAATTTACATTTTTGTTCAGCCTCTAAAAAAGTGAGTTTTTCATGCATGAAAGATATAAATTTTCAAACGGCATATCAAAGTGTTTTTAGACACACATTTATTGGAACATTTTTTTTAAAATCAATTCAGGACTTTTCTCTTGTATTTTATCGCTGTCATTTTTAAACTGAAACTTCTTTTGGCACGGTAGGGAAAAACTGATCCTTATCATTGAAAATGTATGAATGTGTATACCTATTATAAAAACCGACTGTAGAATATTAAGTTAAGTTAGCGGCGAGTTCGATTTGGAATTTTATTCTCGACGCAACAAATTTTAAATAAAATTGTTTAATGTTAATTTTTTATCAAAAAATTAGATTGTAGTAACTTTAACGATTATGATCATGTATATTATTATTAGCACAATTTGCCAGCAATTGACATGCCTAAGGCCCTGATGATGGAATAAAACGTTTCGAAACGTTCGCCACAAGCGAAACATCGGTAAAGATTTAATGTTTTAATTGTTCCTCTTCCAAATTTCCTCTCGAGGATCAGTTTATAATCGTAATTTCGTGTGTTTAGTATATAAATCGAAATAATGTATTTGATTAAGTCTCGTAATTAATAAAGTTTACAGTGAACTATTCTAGTGTTAGATTACAGCTTTAGAAACAGATGACGCAACAGTCTGAAATTGAAGAATGACAAGTATCAAGAATTTAATGTAACACGAGAATCGATTTACTTGAGGTGCCACTCAAGGGGGCATGTTCTATGTGTGCACATTATGTACTATACTATCTAAAATACAGGGTGCTGATTTGTGCGACATGCCATAGGTATTTCAGTAGCAAATTCTGAATATGCAAATATTTGCCTCCCTAATTATGTTAGAGCTAGGGTGGATTTGTTTTTTTGGAACGAAAAAATATCTACACGCATGCAGGAATCTTAAGAACTGACAAAACTTTATTTTTTTTTACGTTGGGTTAACCCAATTAGACCCCACATAGATCCTAATTGGGAACACTGACAATATTTATTTTTATGTTGGGTTATGCCACTTAGATTTCATATAGCTACTAATTGGAAAAAAAACTGACAATACCTTATTAGTGTATTTGCCATATGGCAACATACACTATTGGCGTCGGTCGGATGGCGGGACCTAGGGGTCGGACCAAAATTTCTCGACGTTTCATAACCTCCTAAACACTTTGGCACCATTTTCAAAAATGTTTATATATATGTAATATATAATAATTATATAAAACCCGGGTCGCAGTGCCAGAACCCTGCCGACAATATAGTGTATTTGCTTGTATAGGGCCGTGTGGTTTTATACTGTTATTATGTGAAATTAAGTTTGTTTTTGGGCATAATAAAAAATGTAACCCCTTAATACACCCCTTAAAATAACATTTTTTTTCTTAATAATAATATTATTATCAATCTAACGTCTACACCGAATTAAATACACCCTTCAATAAAATAAATGTCACTATCTGCAAATTAGTGTTTTCAAAAAATTTGTAAGTCCGGTCCTGTTGGGCCGATTTTATTAAAATTTTAGGGGCACTTTTTAATTGCTATTAAAGGGTTAAATTTCAATTTTGAAACGATTCTGAGATTTTTTTCGGTATTTTGGGGCCCAAAAACTTTTTTCAACCCCTAAAATTCACCCTTAATGTGATCCGATTGGGCCCATTTTAAATAGGCTTCGTGCGGTAATGAATTCCAACATGTGTGCCAAATTTCGTCAAAATTAATTAAGTCCTTCGAAAGTTATAGCCCGCACACATATATATATACCTATATATATATATATATATATATATATATATAAATATATATATATATATATACATATATATATAAACATTTTTAAAAATGGTGCCAAAGTGTTTAGGAGGTTATGAAACGTCGAGAAATTTTGGTCCGACCCCTAGGTCCCGCCATCCGACCGACGCCAATAGTGTATGTTGCCATATGGCAAACACACTAATAATAATTATATATAATAATTATATATATAATATAATAATTATATATATAATAATTTTCTTTAATTTTGAGGTCGGTCCTGGGGTTATATTATGTTACTATGGAAATAAGTTGTTATTTTCAAGTATTCACAGAAATTGTTCGAACAATTTCTGTGAATACTTGATAATAACAACTTATTTTCATAGTAACATAATATAACCCCAGGACCGACCTCAAAATGAAAGAAAATTTAATAAAATTTATTTAGACTTCGAAAGGCTGTTTCTCTCTTATTTTTGAGTTTTGATAAAAAAACTATTTGAAATATTTGCTCGTCTATTTGATTTTTACACGCTGTAAAAAAAAGCATCAACTTATAGCTCACCTGTATATAATAACTATGTATTTTGTCGAGGTCAGACAAAAAAAATCTGGTGTTATGGCTACTCCATTTTTTCCCGATTCTAATAAATTATTATCGATTTATTGTAAAGGTTAATTGATATAAAAACAATACAGTCTGTATAATATTATGTATGTGGGTACTTTGTAAATCTATGTACGAACATAGCGATATAGCAAGGATGCGGTTACAAAGGGCAAAAGGTCATCTCGAACACTGCTCTCTGGTTTCTAATCCTGCGGTCTATAGGTATACGTGTGTGTACATAGGTACCGAGTAGAAAAGAAAGCCCTCCACCCCCAACGTTGGCTCTGATTATATTAGGTCGCCGTCAAAGCATTTAGAATGCCACAACCCAGATTGAAAGTTAGACTATTATCATGGCAAATCTTTTGTGTTTTGTTGTACAATATAATTCCTACTGATATGATGAGTAAACAGTTGTATTAAAATTGGAAGGGGCAAGGATGTGGCTTCGTCTTTACGTAAAAATAACACCTAACCGTTCATACGCGTTAAGTATTGGTAACATTAATCTGGGAGCAAAACGCCAAGACGAGCCAAATGAAGCGAGGCACTTGCTACCTTTTCTGGAAGCGTTTCGTCGTATTTTCGAACAGTCATAGCTTCGGTCTGGATAACGCTAGAAAGCTGAAATTTTCAGAATAAGATGTCCTTAGTCTACTTATCAAACACACCTAGTATCAATTATCTAGCTTTTATAGTTTCTGATATTTTGACATCTGAAATATGTCGATTTCGTCACTCACTGATTGATGATCACCAAAATTCATAGGGTACTTCCTAGAAGGCTGAATTTGAAGGCTAGAATTTGCATATAAATAACGGAAAAATTAAGAAATCAGAAGCTTTTCCCCTCGTATAGGAGGTGCATATCTGTACATAAAGGAATATGTGCAAAAGTGGTTCACAAATAGCTGAAATTCAAAAAATAGAACTCAAACAAATATAATAATCTAGAGCACCTGCCAAAAAGAAATGAAATCCCACCAAAAACATTTCATGTTTCACAAGTTCACAATGTTTTTACTGTTAAAAGGTTATGACATCTCTAGTAGAGCCAAGCCCCTAGTTGAATTCCGATTTGTACTACGATGTCACGGGGCCTGTCCAAAGTATATATTATTTCATTTCCAACACTGGACGACATTATTACGTATTTATCTAAACTTCGAAATTATTTTACTTTCCTGTACTCTTCATATAAATAACATTCTCGCAGAGATTGATCATCAGTAGTATTGTGAGGTATGCCGTCTCTATAAATTAAATACTCGTTGTATAGTATTCGTTCAATCTTGCGAATGCATTCATGTTGACTGGTTGGCGTTATTTCACCGCATAACAATCACCTCACTGCATATGTTCCATGGTTCGTTGTTGTACAATAAAACGCGCAAGTCTTGCGCTATTCTTCCAACCGTACAGACTGTTCCAGAAGTAGCAAGGTGTCAGTATAACGTTATTCGCGGTCGATTGCGTAATGGTTTTTGGCGGATCGCCAAATATGTAGTGATATTAAGGTTATTAGATACAGAGGTGACCTCGCTCCATTAAATAGTAGTGGGGGGATGGCGTTGTTGGGTCTTTTTGAGACAACATTAATATTCTGCATTGTCGATCATAAAATTGTTTTGTTTTGAGTTTCTATTAGCAACAAACAAGTATAATAAAATTTTCCAACACTTTGTGACCAGACGTATTTAGACTTCGACTTGATTAAATCAAATTGAATTGCGATTTATTTTTTTACTTTTTGTCGTATATTAATAGTTCAAATCGATCATTATCCAGTTTGGCAATTGATATTGCGTGGTTGATAAAAATATTAAACCATCTTCTAGCTGATGTCATTCATTACGAGGCGACTTATGTATTAAATGACCTTGTAGGACTGTAGAATGGAATAGAGAAAAAAATTCTAAGTGAACAATTTCTGATCCGAATACCGTTAATACATAATACATTAACAATTAAGTTGAATGGAATTCATGAGAATGTTAATAAATAATGCCTGCTCTTCGACTTAGACCGATTATCAACAATTAACTTTAGCGGAATTCGTAAGAATGTTAATAAACAATCCTGGCTCTCCCACTTAGGCCGGTCGTACATGGACAGCTGTAAGCTGTCGAAACTGGCTGCTTTAAGGCTGTTGGAATGCTCTGAATTTAAGCCAAAAATAGAGCTTCTACTGTCAACTGATTGTAGACTTATTCGTCAACATTCTGCAAAAATTCTTTCTTTATAAGGAAGATAAAGGACAAATCTAGGTCTAGGACTACTTTTGTATTTTATGTACGATGTACTAGAAAAAAGTTGACATTAATTGTGCCAAAAAAACACATGTTTTCAATGTCACACTACGACTTTATTCGTACTTATTTCACAAAATTGTTCCATCACAAACTTAAAGTGACTCTTCCTTTTTCGGAAAAGTTTTTTAAATCTTCAAAACATTTCCAAAAATTAGAGTAATCAATTAAGAGCGGCACCCTTGCAATAGCATCTTTTAGTCTCGTAGTGTGCACCAGCCAAAAATTGAAACGTGCAGATGATTTGAGCAAGACAGAGCTAAAGAAGGTCACACCCACATTATTTTGCCTACCTCGCCTCTTACCGCTGAGCCTCAGCACAAATTGTGTGAAAGTGATCCAACTCTGTTAACAAGTATCGACTGCATGACGAACTCCATTGAAAATATTCCACTGACAAACACACGATCGCCCAAGCAGTCAGCAGCACGGCGAAATTTCATCATGTAGTCAAGCAGTTGCAACGCATATGCATGAGTGCTCGGACTGTTGGCTGCTCGTAATCATGATTATCTATGTAATGTGACACAGAACAGGAAAAAACGTATCTTTTTAGTCTCACAGGTTTCGTTGATCCTTATAAAAATTTGAGCGAACGATTGAAAACGGCTGCTCGAGCGGGTGACGTGATTCTTTGAACGACTGGTGATCGTTCTTAAACAACGAACAGATGAAAACTGTCCGTGTGCAGTCGACTTTATTGGTGATAATTAATTAAATTCTCATTATAATTAAATAATAGCTTATTAACGGTAAATCGAATAAAAAAATGTGTAAGGACGTTTCTACTCGGAAATATTTTCTCGATTTCACGGTGTTATCCGTAGACGATCGATCTGTGACACCATGTACAAGTGTGTGTGTTAATTAAAACTCGCTTCAATTTAAGTACCCAGGTAATAATTAAATGTTTCGAAATCTACAAATGAAAACGAGAAATGTTAAATTTTATGCCTTGTTTTTAAAGATTTTTTTTTAATCCTCTTACTTGGATTTGAACGAAAGCGTAAATATATATACTTTTTAATAAGATAATTTGATACGATTTTCTATATAATTTGCAAGAACTAAATTGAATGTAATCCGATACCTAGACATTTTTTTTTGAACAATGAACTTTTCGATTCAGGATTTTATTAAGCATATTATTCCTTCAAAATTCTCATAGCGTTACTTCTAGAACACACTGTATAGCTATTCCTTCACATGGTCTGAATAATTTTATTTTGAAGCAAACATCTTTCTTTTTCTCACTTGAATTTAAATAAATATTTTTCTTTACTTTTGTATTTTTTTTTCTCTTCTGCGCAGAATACTTATATATTTCAATAATATCTGAGTGTTTATAACCCGAAAAAATTGTGTCACTATTTTCATTATTACCATTCTTTTTAACTTTCTCAAAAAAAAAAAAAACTCGAAATCAAAATGTTTACATAAACAATAGAGACTATGATTTTTACTTAGCGTTAAGTAGCAGCGAATGAGTTATTTTTGGGCCAGATTTTAGGGACCTTAGTCCATAAGTTCTCTGAATACTAAATTTTGAACTGAAACTTCTTTAGCAACGACCGAAGAAAGTTTGTGCAGTAACGTGACGTAACGAAAAACGACATCGTAGAGAGTGGGGGAAATAAACTAATCAGTGAGTCCTGCAGGTACGAATGCGTTGAATGGGAAACCCGGTCAACAGGCTCATTTCTGTTTGGTGTTTACTTGATGCTTCCACATAATACAAATTTTTACTGATGAATTTATGTGCATCTATTTTCTAAAAATAAATTATTATATTTATATGACTTAAATGTTTAACTTACAGTATTTAAATGAAACTTAGTAGACAATAAAAGTGTTTATATGATAAATATTTTCAAAATTAGATTTGTATAACCTGCTAACTTTAAAAACAAAACTAATTTTTAAAATATTGAAAAACATTCTCTATTGTCTATTACATTTTAATAAGACAATGTGAAGTAAATATCAGATTCCTTATTTGCTTATTTTTTTGAAGACAATTTTTCTTTCTATCGGGTGTATATCTAAATCATATATATGAAAACTTGGCTGACAATATTCAGCGAGTGTGAGACTGATATGAAAATCTTTATGGCGCCATAGAAGCGCTGGAGATTCCTTTTATATTATTTTGCTTTTTTTTTGTATAAGGTAAAAGCGCCAGTTTCCGGCCACATGATAAAATATTTTAAATGGTATATGAAGTCGTGCGTCGACTTACGCAAAAAATTCTTTAAATTTAAGTACATCGTACCATTTTTAAGAATATACCATCAATATTGCATTTTTAATTTTTGCGAGGTATTAATTAGTTAATATTTTTAATAATAGTAGTCGAAAAGATATATCATATTTATTTATTTGTTTTTAAAATTATTTTAAATATACAATTCTAATGAATACAAAACTCCCTTAAAAATATTGACAATAATTCTTAGTCTGCTTTTTTCTTTGACTATTTTTTTCTTTTTTCAGGGAAGCAATGGCCGACGTCGAGGTGACAACGCGCAGACGCAAGACTACCGGACGCTATGACGTCACGGCGCTGGCGACTGTACCCGAAGATGAACTGTCGCCGGCCTCCGTTTTCGACTGTGAGATGACGATACCTCACACTGGCTACACGAAACGTACGAGCGTGGTTTATTATCCTGAAGGTACGTTTCTCAACTATTTAATAGTTTAATTCAATGAAAATATTATTCTAAACAAGTGGAGAACAATCCCGGGACCTTAATATTTTAATTACTTTAGCGACGTGTGTATTTTTTATCAATGTCTCATAGCGGTTCTTATCTTTATATTGTCTACCGTGAATTTAAAAATTAATCATGCTTGGCACATTCTCAGCTTACATATTTTTTTTATAATTTTTAAAACGTAAAAAGTAAAAAATATGTTTTTCTTAATGTCATTTAAAAACGGATGAACCGATTTTAATAAAAACTATATGGTACTAGTCCGGTAGCATTCTCAACAAAATGACGTTGAAATTTTGTAAATCGGTTTACAATTGACGAAAATATCGGTGACCAAACATAAAAAAATACATACGAATATAATAGAATCGCTTCCTTTTTTCAAACTCGGTTATATAGCTAGATTTTTACACCTTTAAATTTTTTTTAAGCAAATAACTCAAAGCTGAGAGAATTTGTAGATTATTGACGCTCGACAGTCGAGGTCATTCTAGCTTCTATTAATGCAAAGTTCTCACAGCAATTATTCCTTTATAGCAGTGAACGTAACCTGTTAATTACATTTTTTATTATCTATATTTCTTTTCATTTACGAAACGTATAATTTAGTCAAAATATACGTTAACACAAACGAATCTGCGAACAAAATGGTCATTCATTCGAGCGAATTACTAGGCGAGGGCTAGCGATTTATTTATAATTTAGTTGCATTTTTATATTAGTTAGTAAACGTAAATTATAGATGCTCGGCAATTGAGGATACGTTATTTTTCAACATTTAAAAAAACGGAAATTAGAGCAAACGATATTTATCAAATGGGATAAAATCATTTATAAAAACATTTATAATTTATTTTAAAATTTTTAAAATGTAAATTTAAATTTAAACATTAAATTAATTTGTGTACGAATACGATATATAATTCAGATTATTAATAAACCGTTAACGATATAATGTTGATTTTAATAGGATTATTTTTATATAGCAGATCAAATTAAGTGTGTAATTGAGGCAATTTATTTTAATTTCTGTCTCTTTTATTCACATCTGTATTCTATACACTATACTTAAAATTCCGTAAATATTATTTAAAAAAAGAAAAACTCGGGTCGCAGTGCCAGTATAGCTTTGCTAGCACAGCAGTGTGATTTGTAAGTTTGATTTTGGACAAAATAAAAAATTAACCTCTAGAGTACGTCTCTTAAAATATTTTTTTTTAATTTCAATATTATTATCAATCCAACACCTAAACCAAATTAAATACACCCTCGAGTAAGTAAATTCATATCCGTTTTTATACAGACCGATTTTATTGGAATTATAGCAGCACATTTAAATTTTCACAAAAAAATTAACTGTCAATTTCGCAACGATTCTGAGAATTTTTTCGGTATTTTTGTATGCAAAAATATATAAAACCTCTAAAAACTACCGTCAAAATGGCTAGATTGAATCCATTTTAAACAGGCTTCGTGCGGTGAGGGATTCCAAATCGTAGACCAAATTTTATTTAAATTGACTAAGTTTGTCGAGAGCTATGGTGCGACACACACAAAAATTTTTACTATTATATTACAGTAACTTCCTTTAAGTCAAAGTCCAAACCAAACACACCGTGAGATTTAATCTAGTGTCATTAGAATTATGAAGTCGAATAAGCTTGAGCTAGAAGAGCTTACTTAATAATACTTTTTCCAAACATACTGTATATTTTCAAATGTTTTGGCATATAGTTTAGTTTTCACATTATGTATTACGTGTCTAATATGTCAAATTATAGTTTTTAAATTATGTGACATTGTTTCTTATTTTAAAATGGTTCTATGTCAAAACTTACTAAAATGTTTTATAAATTGAAACCGTCACGTTTTCGTGACTCTACTATATTGAGTGGTATGATATGTAAATGTAAAACAAATAGAGTAGTTACGATTTCACAAATTTTAATGAAAATTTTACGATATTTTAACCGATATCAGCAGAGCGTAAATTGGAGTTTGACACGCGTTTTATTAAAAAAAACTAAAAATTTCAATATGGAATAACACTGCATTGAAATTTTAAAACAATTGTGTTCATTCTAAAAACTCTTTTTAGTTTTATTTGTAAAATACCTCGTTTTTTGCGGTTTCCTGTTTTCTTCATCACCGGGCGCCGTTTTCTTTTTTATAAGCTGTTATTCAACGTCACATGTTCGTAAAATTGCAATCAAAATTTTGACTAGGCTTAATTAAGCTAAAGCTTTGAAATTTTGCACAGATGTAGTGACAATGCAATGCAGTATAAATCCAATATGGCGGACGCCTCCAAGTGGGCAAATTATCTGTTTCATCACAACTCCCTTGATATGAATATCAAATCAAAGAATTTGACGAATAGAATACGATAAGTTACGTGACGTAATTCTAAACCCAATATGGCAGACGCTCGAAGATGGATTGCCCTTTTCTTCCATTATGAGAAATGTAACTCAAAATCAATAAAAAAATTATAACTATAAATATCCAGTGTACAAAAAAAGAACAAAATCATTTTTAATAATTTGATTCATAATTATAAAAGCGTGGGCCGTGACTAATGAAATTTCGTAGAGCTTACTACCCGCACATTTATAATTATGAATCTAAATTGTTAAAAAAATATTTTTCTCCTTTTTAATACACTGCAATAAAAGCTTGTCTTGAAAAGTTTTTTCCCTAATATTTTGTTATTAATATTTTGTGAGCTATGTAACTCTTGTTTTCTAATTATTATACAGTTATTAATTAATTATAGAATATTCTTTCAGTTTTTGTCTTCAAATGTATGTTTCAATCGTTACGATAATGTTCTGAAACTTCATTCAGGTTCAATTATAATTACTATAATGCAGGAGTTCCCAAAGTGTGCGCCGCGGCGCTCTGGTGGACCGTATTCTTGTGTCAATATGAATATAAAAACTGAGCTTCATGTAGCATCATTTTACACAAGCTAATTTGGTTTCTATTAAAACGAATTATAACCGCAGGTAAAGGCTAGTATAATTTCCAAATACCGTGTCTACTTTTTCCACCGCTCAATATTTTCTACGCACAGGTGATAAAATAATCTTAATGGTTTATTTTGAAATAGTCTTAATCTAATAAATCAAATATGCTTCATACACGCGACTAATAAAAATATTTTAATAAAAAATTAACTTGAAATTCCTTTTCAAGTACAATAAATTTAGAATTTATTGTTTCACGCCGCAAAAAATATTATGACTAAAATTTTTGTGATAAAACTGTGATGAGAAAATGTGTAGTTCCAAGAAATATTTAGTTGATAAATTTATTTTTGACGTGAATACGTCTTTAAATTTGCTTCCATAGTGGGAGGCAATTCAGAAAACTGACGATAACAAAATCAAGGTCTATCACACATATGTAAGTCGGTGACCCAAAGACGGACGTGTAACGTAAATAAAGAAACTTGGAACATGGGGGTAATTTTTGGGGGGCAAATTACAAAATTAAAAAAAAAATTTGCAAACTGTACCGTGCGACATATCAAATGAAAGGGATTATAGTAATGGTACCAAATATATATTTTTAAATAAATAGTTTTAACATTATTGAAGAAAATAGATGAACAATTGATCATTCCCCCTCCCCCTTATCTCCGAAACTACTGACCCTAAAATTTTGAAAAAAATAGGGAATGTCGGGTCTCACCCATAGTTCACAGGAAAACCTTAACAAAAATTTTAAATGTAGAAGTATTCACGGAAAACCGAATTGTACGGAACCCTCTTCTCCCGAGTTCGACTCGCACTTGACCGGTTTTTTTAGTGTATTTGCCATATGGCAACATACACTATTGGCGTTGGTCGGATGGCGGGACCTAGGGGCCGGACCAAAATTTCTCGACGTTTCATAACCTCCTAAACACTTTGGCACCATTTTTAAAAATGTTTATATATATATGTATATATATATATATATATATATATATATATATATTTATATATATATATATATTTATATATATATATGTGCGGGCAATAACTTTCGAAAGAGTTAATTGATTTTAACGAAATTTTGTCCGCATGTTGGAATTCACCACCGCAAGAACCCTATTTAAAATGGGCCCAATCGGGCCATTTTAAGGGTAGTTTTTAGGGGTTGAAAAATGTTTTTGGGCCCCAAAATACCGAAAAAATTCTCCGAATCGTTTCAAAATTGAAATTTAACCCTCTGGCAGTAATTAAAAAGTGTCCCCAAAATTTTAATAAAATCGGCCCGACAGGACCGGATTTACAAATTTTATGAAAACACTAGTTTGCAGATAGTGACTTATTTATTGAAGGGTGTATTTAATTCGGTGTAGACGTTAGATTGATAATAATATTACAATTAAGAAAAAAAATGTTATTTTAAGGGGTGTATTAAGGGGTTAAATTTTTTATTTTGCCCAAAAACAAACTTAATTTCGCATAATAAAAGTATAAAACCACACGGCCCTATATACAAGCAAATACACTATATTGTCGGCAGGGTTTTGGCACTGCGATCCGGGTTTTTTTATTTAAGGACAGTACATGTATAAATACATGTCATAAAGAGTTTTCTTGTCAAATAGCACTAAAATCCAGACTCAGAGCATAGAATCGAGTTAAGATAATGTTTCTATCAAAACAGACATTAATACAACAAATCGCGCGCAAACACATATTAACTGAAAGTTAATTTGTAAATCAGCACATAATACGTAGCTCTTCTAGGTCTGGTTTTCATGAACAGAGTATAGTTCCTACTGTGTTTAACTACAATAAAACTATAAACTTACAACGATAACCATGTGTCGCTGACAGTTTTAATTAAATCAGCGGCATAGTAACAGCGGTCGACCGACCTCCCATTATACTATTCGTTTCTATTATACTACAACAAAACGCCCGAACAATTGACTTGTCAAAAATAGTCACAATTTTTCAATATACCTAGCATTCCTAAGTTTTATGAAGGTCACAAAAAAGATATGTAAACAGTAATTGTAGTTTATGTATCTCGTTTGTAATGAAAGATATTATCACGAACGTCACATAGTGTTAACACGAGCAATTTACCGAGTGTTAAGTCATTCGAGTGATGATATAATTACAAATAAGATACGTACTACATTTTGTTCAAGTGTCGCTTCTAAAATAGCTGATTTTCACTTCATAATGATGATTGCTATTACTGAATTGATGATGCGAAAAAATTGCATTTAAAACTTGCTTTCTAGATGCAAGCGGAAAACCATTAATTGAATCTAAACCTACATAAAACTGCAGTAAATTATATGGTCTTGCTGTCGCTTTTAACAAAATTTACAGGGTAAAAATAAACAAATAAATAAAAGCGTTTCATAGTATAAATGATTACACTTACAAAACGATTTTTATACCGGATTTTTTTACAATTTTAGAAAAGCAAACAAATACGACAACCAACAATATAATATTAGTTGTCTATGCGTGAATATCTCTTATCTACTATATCTTTATGGTGTATCAAGTTCAGAAATAATATATATTCCTTCTTTTTGTTTTTGAGACCAACAACAAAAAAAACTAATTGACACTTTACTACTTGTCGAATTGGATCCTTGGAACTGTGGACTTTAAACAGAGGAACCTTGAAAACGTCATATTACCAACGCCAGCTATTCTAAAGTGGTGCAAAATATTGCTTATATATTATACATGAATATTTTCTAACGGTTGTTTAGACTTTAGAGTCTCATATAAAAAACAAAAAAAAAACAATTACATTTTTTTTAAATACTCGATAAATATTTCGGCCCAGTTGCGTGCAAGAATACATTTGCTTCGAATAAAAATTTATTGGTAATTTTATATTCTATTGTTTTATTGATGACAAATCTAGGTTTGTTAGATGTTTGGTTTCTTTCAAGAGAATTACACGTTACAAAAAAAAAAACGAGTATTTATTCCTTTTTTTTTTTTTCTTCTGTACCTCTGTCTCAATCGACTACCGGTTATAAAAACATAGGCGTAGCTAAAAAGTGAGAAGTTCATTTGTTTACTTTTACATTTACGAAGTTTATAACGGATCGTTATGTGACCATCCCAAAAAAATTATGTAGAGTTTTTGACGAATTTTCTCATTTTCAAGTGCTCTGAACCTGATAAAGTGAGTTTGATAAAACTATAATGTTAGTAATGCCTCAGCCACACACTCGACGAGTGGCATGGGAAGTAGCGAGGAAAGGAGGCAGAGACGTTGTGTGGCCGCGTTACTCGTCATGCCGCACGTCATGCTCCTCGTCATGCCCAGTGCTCCCTCGATTGTCGGTTTTTTGTGCGCGAGTCAAAGGACCAGCAATAAGAGCACGAGTAAGCCGGCCACATACTCCCGCGCCACTCAGTACGCATCAAGCGGTCTAAGTGTAAAGGCATAGTGCGCACGCTGCCACAGTATCGACCTCCATTGCCGAAAGGCGAAAGCCGAGTGCGGAGCGTCGCGAGTACAGCAGTGTTTGGCCGCTTAGGGCAACATCGCGACAGCGCGATGAGCAGAGCGAGGAGCAGTGCGAGGAGCATAGCCTGGCAGTAGGGTAACAATTCTTTATGAAAGCGATTATTTTTTGTAATAGTGATTACGTAATTGTTACATACAATTCTTATTTATGTAACACATCTTTGGAACTGGAACATTTGTGTTCGATTCTCGATAGTAACAGTTAAGCCTAGTTCGATCCATGCTAGTATTTTAGTCGAGTGGCGAGTAATTTAGCTACTGACCAAGAAGTGTTCACATTACAATCGAGTATAGTACATTAATGAGTAGTGTATTCTGAGATAAGCAGACTGCAACCCAACTAAGTTAATAAACTAATAATGCATATTGCAATGGAAATTTTAGAAGGGGTAGAAGGAGATATTTTCAACTTAATCCAGATAAGTTCATTATTTATAGATAGCTTGAGTTGCTTATCATACTAATATTATAAAGAGGAAAGATTTGTATTTTTGTATGTTTGTAATGAATAAACTCAAAAACTACTGTGCCGATTTAAAAAATTCTTTCACCATTAGAAAGCTACATTCACCCTTAGTAACATAGGCTATATTTATTGCTAGAAAATATTAGGGATCCTTACTAAAACTTTAGTAACGTAACCCAAAGTGTAAAAAAAATGCCATAAAACATCTTTCGTCGCATGCGCTGCGGAAACTATTGATGGTAGAACAAAAGTATGTTCTACAAAATTAAAGAACATATCAATAACTACAAAAAACTTCGCGATACTATATGTCTAACTATTATCGTTATGTCACAATAACCACTTTTTACATTTTAATAATCTATATAGATAAAAGACGATGTATATGCAATCTATGGACTCCAAACAGGTAGACCATTTTTGATGAAATTTTCAGACAATCGTTAGATTAGCCCAGCGGGTGATCTTCTGAAGTTTGGTAGCCATCGGATCAACAGAATTTTTTTAATTTCTTACTGGGAAATAAGATTTTTCTTCGATTTTTGAACATTCACAAATAAAAGCGATTGAATTCGCGCAAATTCAATACAAGTTGAGAATTTAATGATAATGATTCTCATCTTTTATATCCTGTATATCCTATATATTACATTTACACCCGGGCGAAGCCGGACTGGGTCGCTAGTTTGTTATAAGCGAGGACTTAATATTTCAAAGATAGTAGCCACTCATGTTGTAAATATTGCGTAACAAATTTTACAGTTGTATCTTCGCTCCAACTAAACGACATTTTTGTTCCAACCAATAAGCTTGACTAAAATAACAAGGTCAATTTAGTAAACAGTGGAGCGTGGTGGGGGTTGCTACTCGAACCAACAAAAAAAAATATAGACCAAAATGGACTAAGTCAACTAAATCATTTACTAAAGTACTCGACTAAATTTTCGTTGTTCAGACATTTAGTTACTACATTACATGTCACTCGGAAAAAATACTACCAGGTTTCAATTTTTTGTTTACAAGCTGCAAAAACGTTCACAATTTTTAAAGACTATATTTACGTCGGTAGTTTACATCAAAGTTAATTAAACGCCCAGCTTTAGCAATATCTGAATAGACCTTATAGCGTGAAGTCAAAGCGATGTCCCAAAAGCGATTTACCATATTCCGTCTTTAACATTTCTGAATACCCTGAAGACGCATCAACACTCAATGCTGTCGAATTCATTAGCAGCATAACACATCGCCATTATATAATGGCAAATTCCGTCATCCACGAAATTCACACGATAACGTGATTAAGACATTCGAAGCGTTTCACACGTGTAAAGGGACTACATCTACATCGGCTTGGATCAATGCTACAATTAACGCTGGGGTCGATGGGTCGACGGCGTCGGGTACTACAGTGTGCTGTATCTCTACACTGTGTCTACTATCGCCAGTTCTGTTTCAGCTAATCAACATACAAGGCAGAGTGCCGCGCCGGAGCTGATGGGATGCGTGCGCGGTATCCGGAGCACGTACTAGGCAAGCACACGGATTTCTCTACAGTTGGATTCCGGTGGTGTCTCTTCCATTTCTTTAATTGAATGACACTCTAAAGTTGAAAAGTTGACATATATATGGCAGATTTATGATTAGATGTAGATGCTCTATCGGAAGTCTTGATTTTGATTTCGGTGGTGTTTCATTTCTTGAATGGCAGTCGAAAGTTGGGCAGTTATACTGTTAAATACCAAACAATAATAAAATATAAATTAGTTTTCAGCATCTAATTTTATTGAAACGTATCAATTAAGGTTCACACGGCCTTGTATTAATGGCTTCTGTTCTCCGTGTCCTCGCGTTTTTTCCACCTTGGCCGGTTATATACGTCCCCTCGTGTCATTGGTTAGTCGCATATCACGTGGGGAAGCACCATACTCTCGGGCACAACGAATCAACATAGCTCGTGTACAAAACCGTATGTACGTATGTGCGCTGCTCACTGCTAACAATACCTACAGAAGATTGATTGCTGATGAGATGCATATATGTTCTTTCGAAAGTCTCTTCAGTTTTATTTTGATGGAAACTGTTCCGTTTCCTTACTTGAACGATACTTGAACGTTGCACCACATGACATATGAATATCTGTCTACAGTTTGCATGCTTTCGGTGATGTCTGCACCATTTCTTTACTTGAATGGCACTCGAAAATTGAACAGTTGAAAATATATATGGAAAATTTATGATTACATGCATATGTTCTATCGATAGTGACCATTCCGTTACTTGACTTGAATAACACTGGAAAGCTGAACAATAACCCAATATGTTGACTGCTGAAGAACGGCACTTGAACGTTATACAATAAACCTTTTCATAGCTGAATTGTTTTGTCGCATAGCTCACCTTTCGCCGTATTTTTCGGGCATTTTTCATTTTGATAAATGAAAAGTGATTGATTTTGAAAAAACAAAATAGTTATTAAATACGAAATATTATTTAAAGAAGTGATGCAACACTGTAGAAAAATAGTACTTTTGAAGATGATTTTTTGACAATGAACGATATATGACAGGTAATCTTTGAACCAGTTTTCATTTAGTACAAGATTTTCTGATCGTGACACTTCAGCTACGGTCTCAGTTGAGCACAAGTGTGTTGTTTTACTGTTTTGTGCACTAAATGAGCCTCATTAATAATATTTTCATCTAAATTAACATTGAAAAACGTTACTGGGTCAGCCATTTTGAATACCCTGATCATAACCATGATGACGACATTAGTGCGTGAGAACTATGAAAAATCCTAATTATATGTACGGAAAAGCCCTAATAAGACACATGCATAACCTGAGGGTAAATGTAACTGATATATTAGATTAATCAGTATTACTTTCACTAGAAGTGCAGTTTGAAAAAGCCCAGTTTTAATGTATTATGATTCAATCTTCATTTAACTTCTTAGTGTACAGTAAATTTATGAAAACTTAATGGTTCCGTCATATTGAGATATCAAATATCAAATGATATTTAAGAGGATAAAATTTCTTGAGACAATGATGTTTTATGTGAAATTCAATTAACCACTTCGTTTACTTCGTTTCTTTATTGTTGTTCTTATCTCCCTCTCGAAATTTCTAAAGTAATTAAGTTAGGTATATGAATAAAATATAATTTTCTGCATGACGTAATTTTTTCATGAGTAACGAAAGTATCTTTTTTTTCCTTATATTTCACTACTGTTAATTTTTATTGATCATTGCTAATCCAAATCATGCTTTGAACTAAAAGGTACACTGTTTCAACCAAAATATTTACACTTATTAGCCAATAGCTTTTTTCATAGTTACACGAAAATTAGTTTCTTCATCTTAAATATTTTTTTATAAACACAATGCCTCCCCTTTATTTAGCGTGCATTAACCAATTATACTATAGTACCGATTTTAAGTCACTCAATTTTTTCCTATATGGCACATCTTTAACGTTTAATACGTTTATAAAAAGAACATTTCAGAATTCTCCACGCTTGATTTACCCAATCATTGCTTTCCTTTCGGGTCTCTCTCTCGTTCACATACACCCAAAACTAAATACAATGAACGTTTTTGAGTAAGCACCATCTAGTATTTATCGAGTTTACTGTAGAATCAAAGGGAATCACTTTTACCTACCACGCTTAAAGAAGTTGCATTTCAAAAATCTTTTTTTAAAGTTGAAGTCCCCGCAACGCGACCCCTATGGTAGTAACCACTGGGAAATGTTTGCAATATAAAAAACGACCTTGCACTGCACAAACCTTAGGGATAAAGAACCTTATAAAATTGTCTTGTTTTATTTATTTTTATCCTAGTTCCCTTTGAAAACTGTTAGTTATAATGGAATTTAACTGTAGGAATCTATCTTCACGTCTGTGAACTTGTTTGTGTGTGCAGAAAGAGCGTGTGATGTCTTATCTTTCCTGACTGAGATTACATGCCACGCATGGATCAATCCATACGTATCCGAATAATATTGCTGTACGTAAAGGATATTTTATTTATTATCCAAAAGTCAACTATCGAAAGTAAGTATTCATTTTGTATTATGTTTCCGTTACAATTCAGACCTAACATTAACACTAGCAAAAAAAAAAACCCGGGTCGCAGTGCCAAAACCCTGCCGACAATATAGTGTATTTGCTTATACAGGCCGTGTGGCTTTATTATGCGAACTTAGGTTGGATTTTGGGCAAAATAAAAAATTTAACTCCTTAATACACCCCTTAAAATTATATTTTTTCTTAATTGCAAAATTATTGTCGGTCGAAGGTCTACACCACATTAAATACACCCTTCAGTAAATAAGTCACTATCTGCAAACTAGTATTTTCAAAAAATTTGTAAATCCAGTTCTGTCGGGCCAATTTTATTAAAATTTTAGGGACACTTTTAATTACCACCAGAGGGTTAAATTTCAATTTTGAAACGATTCGGAAAATTTTTTCGGTATTTTGGGGCCCAAAAACATTTTTCAACCCCTAAAAACTACCCTTAAAATGGTCCGATTGGGTCCATTTTAAATAGGGTTCTTGCGGTGGTGGATTCCAACATGTGGGCAAAATTTCGTTACAATCAATTAACTCTTTCGAGAGTTATAGCGCACACACACATATATATATATATATATATAAATATATATATATATATATACATATATATATAAACATTTTTAAAAATGGTGCCAAAGTGTTTAGGAGGTTATGAAACGTCGAGAAATTTTGGTCCGACCCCTAGGTCCCGCCATCCGACTGACGCCAATAGTGTATGTTGCCATATGGCAAATACACTAAAAATGGCTCTGTGTAGTTATGTATGCGTATTTTAAGTTATTCTTCTGTAGCGTGATCAAAACTAATTTTTAAATATACTTGCATATAATTTATTGAAATAAAATCCTCAAAAAGTTCACGAATAATACTTACAAAAAATTAAACTCAAATATTTGAAAATACTTCCGAAATTTTGTTTCGGTTTTCACTTTTATAATCAAATCATTAAGTAATTAAAAATACGATATTCTAAATTCCGCTGGATGATACTTAAAACGACTATTGGTCGTCTAGTATATTACCTGCATATAGATGGCATTGATTTCGTCTGTCATTTCAGGCTGAGTCTTTTATGGCCAACCTCATACTGTCGAATATACTTTAGCGTGACCAACTTCATACTGTTGAATTTTCGTTTGATGTGTGCGCGCAATTTCCCTTGCCTGCTAAAATTTTACTGTCAACGCGCCAAAAGTAGTAAAACTTCTTAAAATTTTGACATTTTATCAAATATAATAAGCAAATTACGTAGCTCGTGTGGTGTGTTCTGGTTAATTTTACCGTGAAAATGTGTATTCGCTCGTTACAGTGACGAGATTAATAATACGTCAATAATTGTTGGGCCCACAACGGATAAATTATGCGTATACGTGTTTGTCGCGCAAGATTTGTTTTGCCTGTAACATCATCCATTTTTAAAACGTCCTTTCTCTCTGCCCAGAATAGAATGAATTTGAAAAGTTTTACAGGTTCTATCACATTTAGATCATATCCCTTATATCGTATGTCATTTTATATGTCATCGTATATATACCGTTTACACATCCCTGGAGGATATCGAGAATTTTTTATTTCTGAAAATTAGATTTTTGAAGACTAAAAGACGTCACAAATATTTATCTTTTATTTTAATACTGTTTATTTAAAGCATATAATATGAAAACAAGGTAACAGTATAAGTTTATTTGAAAATGAAAATTTATTTATATTATTGTTTTAACTAAGTAATTGCTCTGATTAACAAAACTAACATATTTTTTAGTGTTCACATAATTATTTGCTCGTATGTAACAAATTGTAGGTAAGATAACTTTTTTTTTCTAGCACTATAGAAATTATCTTAATTCGAACATTTTTAGTGTATTTGCCATATGGCAACATACACTATTGGCGTTGGTCGGATGGCGGGACCTAGGGGTCGGACCAAAATTTCTCGCCGTTTCATAACCTCCTAAACACTTTGGCACCATTTTTAAAAATGTTTATATATATATGTATATATATATATATATATATATATATATATATATATATATATATATATATATATATATATATATATTTATATATATACGTATATATATATATATATGTGTGCGGGCAATAACTTTCGAAAGAGTTAATTGATTTTAACGAAATTTGGCCCACGTGTTGAAATCCATCACCGCAAGAAGCCTATTTAAAATGGGCGTGATCGGACCATTTTAAGGGTAGTTTTTAGGGGTTGAAAAATGTTTTTGGGCCCCAAAATACCGAAAAAATTCTCAGAATCGTTTCAAAATTGACATTTAACCCTCCAGTAGTAATTAAAAAGTATCCCTAAAATTTTAATAAAATCGGCCCGACAGGACCGGACTTACAAATTTTATGAAAACACTACTTTGCAGATAGTGAATTATTTACTGAAAGTTGCATATAATTTGGTGTAGAAGTTCGATTGATAATAATATTGCAATTAAGAAAATAAATGTTATTTTAAGGGGTGTATTAAGGAGTCAAATTTTTTATTTTGCCCAAAAACCAACATAAGTTCGCATTATAGAGCCACACTGCCTGTATTATCAAATACACTATATTGTCGGCAGGGTTTTGACACTGCGACCCGGGTTTTTTCATTTCAAAAGTGTTTTGTATTTTTTTGATGACCTGTCAAGATAACTTTGTTAACCTAATTTTAATCAAAGAAATTAAATTCAAGAAACGTAATTAAGATTTTTTATAATGATATCTTAAATGCAGTCAATTAAAAGTTTTTCCATTATCTGCTTTCTGAAGTATGTACATAATTCTACATTATATAATTTTACCTATAATATATTGCAGGCCTACACTTGCAAGTAGCCTATTGCATGAATTAAAAAAATCTTTTTAACTTTTCTTAAAAAATTTCACCACAAATAACAAATAAATTTAAGAAAACGGGTCGGAGCACCAAAATCCTGCCGACAATATTGTGTATTTGCTAATATAGGCTGTGCGACTTTATTATATGAATTTACTCGGGAAAAATACAAAAAATTAGCCCCTTAATACACTCCTTAAAATAATGTTTTTTTCTTAATATCAATATTTTGTCCCTGCTTTATCAATCCATCATGTGCTCATAAAATTTATAAGTTCGGTCCTATCGGGCCGATTTTATTCAAATTTTAGAGTCACCTTTCAATTGATACTAAAGGTTTAAATTTCAATTTCGAATCAATTCTGAGAATTTTTTCGATGCTTTTGGGCCTCAAAACCATTTGCAAATCGACTTGCAAATTTTGACTCATTGACTAACAAACTTGTGAAGGTTAATAAAAGCTAGTAAATATTGGATACCTCTAGAGTGTAGACCATAAGATATTTTCGCTCTATGGAGAGTTTTCACGCGAGGTAATTTTATATTAAAAATGAGAACTTCGCAGTAATACAAAGTAGTTTCAATTATTTTCAGGGGTTACATTTTCAGACGCACGTTGTTTTGTTTTTTCTAATTATTAAAAGCCGAAATAATCTAAGCTGATTTATTCCTTGGATAATTTGTGTGAGAAAGTATATGAAAATATAAACTTAAAAGCGCAAAATTTAACACGGAAATCGTGCAAAATAATTAACGAGGAAAATATAAAGAAAGGAAAAATTCTTAATGAACGTAATTATAATTATTAAGTACAATAAAAAGCGTTCCATTTCTTTATATGTCTAAAAAGAGAAAGAGCCGAGCAGGATGAATTATGTAAGCAAGCAGGTATATCAAAGAATTTATTTTAAATATAGGTTGACGCTTAAAATCTGTCGGCAAGCACGTCCGTTCATTTAACAACAAGCGTGCCGACTATAGACGCGCAAGGAAACGAGAATATATTATTGTGCCACCGCTGGCAAAAATTTCTTATACGTCAAACAGGGTCGGCTTCAGACAAATTCATTTTATTCACCAGTACAAATTTTACCTTAAATCTAAATTTTTAGTTAAACAATTTACATTTCATTTCGATAACTTATAAATCTGACAGTTCAAGTGCGACCATAATGTTTGTTGGTTATATATAATATAGTAAGAATATTAACACCATATCTCGGTATTAAAATGAAGAGCAAAGCTGTCTTTGATTTCCGTTAAATAATGCTTTTCGAAGATCTTCTGTTCTGTCTCATAAACTAAGCCGATCTACCGATCGCCTTGATTAGAAAATGTCATTACGCTTTTTACAGTGAAGCTAATTTTGTTGTTACATTATTTTGCATTTTTTAGTTTATAAAAGCGTGCTGTTTTAGTTTTTTAAACTCTAATTTTAATTATAAGACTAAAAAGCAATATCGTTTTTGCCTATGGGGTAGGCAACGCAACGTACGACACTGTACAGCTTGTTAGCTTAGCTTGTTGTAATTTTTCAAGTTTTTTATATCCTGAAGGTCCTGGTCAGGATAATGCGACAAACTTATTAAAATATTGTATTGTCATTGCGCCTTGATAAGCGTGGAAAGTTTCAGTTTAATCTGACGTTTTGAAATGGGTGAATTTTACGTTCAATGATTCCTTTACAAACATACATTCAGGTGAAGCTGCGTGTTAAAAATATGATAGAAATGACTGACATCATGTGACAATACTGCTTGCGTACGCGATCTACGCAAGCAATGTTGTCATATAATATTTTTATAAGAAACAAATCGAGTTTTATATGTAATAATAGGTTAGAATTAGAATTAGAATTAATAATAGGGGCCAAATCGGTAGGCACTGCGACCTCTAAGGTCTTAATAATAGGTTACGATTTAATTAGAAAATTACTGCAATGGCAGTGCACTGGTTTTCAGTATTTTATGTCAACTCCTAACAAAGTTTGTAATTGAATTATGCACATGTTTACTTCGCAGTCTGACCAGAGATTTATACTCCAATTAAATAAATGCACATATTATGCTCAGAATGCTTGAAAACTAATGAACTCGTACATTCTCAAAAAAAAAAAAAAAAAAAAAAAAAAAAAAAAAAACAGTCAAACACATTAGAATTGCAGTAAATAACTGATTTAATACAAATTACAGAGCTATATGGATGCAGGGTTGCAGAAAGCATTTTCAGACTTTTCTGACTTTACTATATGACCTTGGATTGTGACCATCACACATGTTTCTCCATAAGAAAAGTGTTGTAGAATTTTAAATCGATCCTGTTTGAAAAATAATTGCACGATACGTGTATTTAACGTAGTTGTTTATACACTTTTTACTTGCAACAATATTTATCTACAAATGTTGATCAAAATTTAGTTTGAAAAGCGATTTTTTTCTATATAGATCAATTATTTGTTTTTATTTGGGTACAATCTAAATTCTAAATGATCAAATATTAACCTCTTAGAACCCTGCAGAGTTTCAGAGAGTTTCAACTAATATGCTACTTTTTGCGTTCAATGATTAAAGCCTCTTCAATTTATTATTTTTAATTAAAATTCAAATTAATACCTTCATTGGTTCTCAGAAAAGAGTCAAGGTATTGGAGACTTATAACCAACGAATGCTTAGACAGCCTGTATAGTGTCTAACTTTAAATCTAAAAAAAGAATCATTGCAGTTTGAAATAGTACTAATCTTCGCATTCAATTTCTTGGACTCAGTACCAATTTTATGATTAAATTTGTGTTTAAATTTTCATTAACTGGAAAAAGTGTGTCAAAAAATGGGGCATTAATACGTAATCGTAGGACGCACATACGAAGTAGATGCCGTCTCTGTAAGCAGGGCACGTTTTCTTAGACTATTTCAACATCATGTTTTTTTCTATGTCCCCTGTACGTTAAACGCTATAAAATGCAAAAAAGAGATATAGCTTCTCTTCCGAATACAACCATAGGTACAGTGACGATAGAAGATTGTATGTGTGTGTGTTAGATAAAGAGAGAGGAAGTGAAAAGAGAGAGAGTGAAATACAGAATAGGACAGGGAAACAATGATCCTCACGTAGAAGCGGTATAGCTACAGTTAAGCTATACAATAGCTGTTATAGTATAGTGTACGACATTCAGCATCTAACAGCATAGCTCATTTACAGGAGAACCTTATAAGTTGTATAATTAAAATACGCACATATCTTGATGTGAATTCCTTGTACACTAGTACAATGTTACTAAATCCGTAGAATCTGTTGACTCTTCCTTAAGGCTGTCGGAACGCTCTGAATTTTGTTTGTGCTGAGACCCAGCGGTAAGGGGCGAGGTAGGCAAAAGACATATTGTGGGTGTGACCTTCTTTAGCTCTGTCTCGCTCAAATCATCCGCACGTTTCAATTTTTGGCTGGTGCCAACTACGAGGATAAAAGATGCTATTGCAAGGGTGCCACTGTCAATTGATTACTCTAATTTTTGGAAATATTTTGAAGATTTAAATAACTTTTCCGAAAAAGGAAGAGTCACTTTAGGTTTGTGATGGAACAGTTTTGTGAAATAAGTACGAATAAGGTCATAGTGTGACATTGAAAACGTGTGTTTTTTTAGCACAAATAATGCCAACTTTTTTCTAGTAAATCGAACATATATTTGTCCTTTATCTTCCTTATAGAGAAATAATTTTTGCAGAATGTTGACGAGTAAGTCTACAATCAGTTGACAGCCGAAGCTCTATTTTTGGCTTAAATTCAGAGCTTTCCGACAGCCTTAAGTCGATACAACACTCGTGTCCAGTTTAGCTAAATATGTTCCAAGGTTGCTCATTGGGAGTAGTGTGGTCTCTCTATCATTGATCGTCAAATGCTGGTAGCTGGAAGATATTGGAAGGCTGTTCGAAGACAACGACCAGTACCATCCAGACTTCAACCCAAATCAAAGGAGCCGCCTTACTTGACAATCTTTCAATTCGTTTGGCCACACATTGACCGAAAATATTTTAATAAAAACCATGCAATAACATACGTATAAGAAGCAAACAAGTATTTTGTTGCATTAAGAATATTTTAAAAATACATAATTTGCATTTGGTCACTTGGTTACTTCAGATTCTAATCGGACTTTTGAAATTTCGTTTTCTTGCAGATTTGTTTTCTAATGCTTCAGCATTTTATAGTTTAGGCTAAAAAATTTGTTATATTGAATGCGATTTTTTGACCCTATCACTATACTTCGATTTCTTTACGGAACATGAAAGTAAGAAGAAGTGAGCAAATGTGTGAGTCGCCAATACCGAATTTATGAGATTCTCCTGTACAAATATATCACAGAACACCAACACATAGAGGCTTATTCTTCCAGTGAAGCTTCCAGATTATATCTTAGTGTTCTTATTATCGCAGTCTTCGTTTCCACTGATGGAGATTTGAGTCAGGCTTTTCTAGACATGTTTTAATATTAACAGATATAATATCGGAGATTTGTATTACAAAACGCCGATTTCATACAACATAGTATTGTCATTTATTATGCATAAAAATGTTAAATATGCACATATTTATGATCAAAATTAATCGAAACATGCAATATTAAAACATGCAGCTCTTACTTAAGCGGAAATAAGCAAACACGTAATAAAAATATTAAACTATCTAACGTTATTTATGGAAATTTAACTTTTAAAAAAATAATATTTCAAACTGCATGATTTTATAAAATGGTTCAGCAAAATGCCACAAAGCTTAAGGCGAAACTATAAAAAAATATTATCTAGTTTGTAAACATGCTATGCGAATATTAAAATAAAAAATATATAACTAAATAATTGATTATACAGCTTGATTAAAAATATCGCATATTTGCATTTTCATAGAGTATTGGAATACTAAAATTATTTTTAAATTAATGGATTAGTTTTTAAAATGCATGCGAAGATAATTACATTTAAATTTATTCAATCTATGGTTGATTCTAAAACAATTTATATATTTTCGTAGTTTGGCTTAGCGACGTTGTCACCACTGTATTTTATTGGGCTAAATAAATATATGACATTTTACAAACACAAAAATTAACTTAAAAATTCCAGTCAATCGGGCGACAGGACCATTTCAACGTCAAAACTATTACCATTTTAATATATTATTAAAATACAGTTTCTTTTAACGCGTGCGATGACGCGGGTAACGGCTAGTAATAAATATTATGATATTTGCTATTTATTTCCATAGAAAACAGTATCACGGGTAATTGAAGATTTATTTCCATAGTTTTACATGTAAAAATTAACTAAGGCATGCTTGTCAGCTACCTAACTAATTTCTTTTTGACAGATCTTCAGAACAAAAGAACAGCTGATATTTTTTACATTCAAAATATTTCTGAAACAATAAAGCTAAAAAAATTGTTTTACGAAACTTTCTTAGAAAAGTAAATAAAATAATAAACTGATATGCAAAATATATCATTATAAGACAAACGGATCGAAATCAAATTTTGGTAAGTTGTTTGACATATAAATATGAAGAGCTCTCTTGTTTTTGGGAAAAATCGGCGCAAGCGCAGAAGTAATATATGCTACAACGTCATTTTGATATTATATGACGGTACACACTTTCAATAACGGTTTTGACATACTGAAAAACCTGTCAAAATTTGTTAAAAAGATTCGCTCAGGTATTTAACTTGTATCGTTTTCAAAGCCTAACAGACGAAGATACTTTTTTCCAAAAATATATTTATTAGATTCGGAACACCTGCAAACGAAAAAACATGTAAAATTTTGAAAAGTGAATTTTAATCTAAATTAGTACCATTCCTTACTTGGAATGGTAAAACATTTGTTAAATTATTGTTATTTGAAATACTCCACGTGAATTCCAATTATTTGACAAAGCAGATTTGTGAATTGACTGTAAAATCCTTTTTGAATAAAAAAAATATATGTTTCAATACAAAATTGTTTGTAAAGATCTTAGAAAGCAATTTAATTCTCAGTCAACTATATATCATAATGAAACGATTCAAAGAAAGAAGTAAACAACAAAAGACTGGTATATATAATTTTTGATTGAAATTAACTAGAGTGTTATAAGCGGCTACATGAGGCTTGTTCACTTAGAGCGTGTGTGCGCGCAAGAAAGAGAGAGAACTAAAAATGAGGAGCAAGAGAAAGAGAAAGGGGGATGGCGACGCCTTTACTTACATCCGTTATATCCATAGGAATAACGCTGCAGTACTTTGTAGATAACAGAAATGAGCAACTGACTCCTCCTCAACAGCGCAGCTGCTAATATATCCCACTGGCTTCAGACCACGTCAAGGCTACAGCGCACTATCACGTCCTGATCGCATCTTCGCTTCGCTGCCTGCTGTACAACCAATAAACTCTGCTCCACAATAACTTACGTTACTTAATCATCATGACAACGCAATGTCTAAACAAACATTCGCGTCTTCGTTGTCTGCTAAACAATCAATACATGTTGATTCACAATAACTTATCTTACTTAGTCGTTACTACAATGCAATGTTTAAAGAAATATTCGTATCTCTTCGCTGCTTGCGAAACAATGATTCACAATAACTTACGTTACTTAACAGTCATGACAACGCAATGTTTAATATGTTCGCATCTTCGCTGCTAGCTTAACAATGTTGGATCACTTTCACACAGTTTGCGCTGAGGCACAGCGGTAAGAGGGTAAAAAATTATGTTTCAAGGGTGCCGTTGTCAGTTGATTACTCTAATTTTTGGAAATAGGTTGAAGATTTAAAAAAACTTTTCCGAAAATGGAAGAGTCGCTTTAGGTTTGTGATGGAACAATTTTTTGAAATAAGTACGAATAAGGGCGTAGTGTGACATTGAGAAGGTGTGTTTTTTTTGGCACAATTAATGTCAACTTTTTTCTAGGAGATCGTACATAAATTACTAAAGTGGTCAATTAAAGACCTAGATTTGTCCTTTATCTTCTTTATAGGGAAAAAATTTTTGCAAAATGTTAACGAATATGTCTACAATCAGCTATCAGCCGAAGCCCTATTTTTGGCTTAAATTCAGAGCGTTCCGACAGCCTTAACAATCAATAAACGCTGATTCCTAATAACGTATGTTACTTAGCTGTCATGGCAACGCAACGTCTAAAATTTTCGTATCTTTGCTGCTTGCTCAACAATCAATAAACGCTGATTAACAATAACTTATGTTACTTAATTGTCATGACGACGCAATGCCTAAACAAATGTTGGCATCTCGTTGCTTGCTAAACAATATTTAAGCGCTATTTTAACATTCGTACTGTCTAATCACAAGTTCACTAATGACATCGATTGATGAGTGTCTATAAAATATGTTTAATTATTTTTAACAATTAATTCTAGAGGTAGAATATAAAAAAAAAATTAAATCCAATCCAACATTGTTTTTTAACTTTTTTATGAATACAATTTCGTACTACAATAGAAAATAACAAATCAGGTAAAACGAAATTCATTAAAGAATGGGCTTATGTAAAAACGAATCGGGTACAAATTATACATAAATAAAACTTTGTTTTTAATGTTGCTTGACCATTCAGAATGCAACGTTTTTAAGCTTCTTATGGTCAAGGATTAAGACTAAAGTTTTGAACAAACTTCGTTGTTTGATGAAATACCTATATTATGTGCTTAATTTTTTAAATATATCAAACTTTAATTCAAAAAGCGGTGGTTTCGACTCGCTGAGGAGACGAAGAATCATGTCTATCTAGACGTAAATAAACAACAGCAAAAAAAAAGAAATGTGTCAAATCGAGAACACACGGCGGAAGTGTGCTCCACGCAGTTTATATAAATGTTTAAAAATTTATGCATAGCAAAGAAAATTATTAAATTTAAAATTTTTTATTTATTAAAAACATTGTTACTAGTAAAAAAATACAGTCGTGATGCAACGACCACAGTTACGGATTGTGTTTGGTTAACGACCTCAACACAGGTATACAAATTGCACCCTTTCACACGTAGAATAGACCGGTCTGAATACATTGAGCATCTATATACAACGACGTACTATGTGCGCCTTGTTTCTATGGTTATTTCTTTGTCTAAGCTATAATCTAAACACAAACACGTTGCGTCTTTGTTTCGTGACGCTCGCACATTCGTTTTTCCGCAGTTCACTACCAGTTGTAGGAACTAAGTTTAGAAGCCTACCTTTAAAAACTAAATAATTATTTATATACTATTTTGATGGTCACCGGTTAGATGTAACTAAGTAGAATGTGAAGGATATGAAGACTTAAAATGTAAGATACTTTTTATCGGAAAATGGTTGAGCTAATAAAAAACTGTAACAGGTTGGGTTCGTCACAAAAATAGATTGTAATCGTGCACGTTTTTTTTTTAAGAAACAAACTAATTAATTTCCAAGGTATTGCAAACGATTTCAAGTAGTTAAAAATGACAAAAAAGAAATATATAGTTTCAAGGTTTTTGTATAATCAAAAAATGTCATTAATAATTTCATCACTGAACACACACTCGTTGTTCGTCTTGTACTGTTCTGTTGACTTCACGTCTGTCTTGGGTCGACACATACCTGGCAAGCAGTCTCGACTCGTTATAAAACTAATTATAATGAAATTTTCAAGTGCAATTTTAGTTAGAAATTTATATGAAAAAATATGAGCATATCTGACAAAAACTCAGTTGTTAGTAGCTCCAATATACTATAAAACTTTATAACAACTGCATTTTTAGGAAGTGGTATGAAACAAACTTTTTATGTGAATCGTTTGTCGTCAATTGATTTGGTTCTCTTTAAGCTCCGTGTAACACATCTGTTACATAACACTCTTACCGGCATGCAATTCTTTCTATCTACACTAGTCAACTTTCGTTAAATCTGGTTTTCTTCTGTTACACAACTACTTATTGATTTGAATTTAATATTATAATTTTTATCTTTCAAAGTTCCGATTTTTGTAGACTATTTTGAAAGGTTTACTTTATTGACAAAAAGGCATACTGTACTTGTATGAATTTTTATCTAAGATACAAAACTTTAGATTGCTTACGTAACAATACTCATTTCTTTTAAGAACTCTACGTCAAAAGTTTTTACGAAGTTCACATTTTTATCTGACACAAAACTTTTGAGGGTTACTGTAGCAGTGCACTATACATTTTCGGGGGCTTACCCTTGTTTAAGTCTGCTGCACACGATGGTCGTTTTGCTGCTGGATTGAATGCTTGTTTTTGCTACTAGATTTCAAGCGTGCTGCGGTGCCGAATGTTGTGATGGTTTGTGTGCTGGTTTCACACGATATACGTTTTGAAGCTAAATTTGTAGATGGTTTTGTTGTGCCCTCAACGAAAGTTCGAATGTTAACAAAAATGAACGACTAAGTTGTTTACGAATACCAATTAATGCGTTTTTATTAATTTCTTGAATATTTTATTAATTTATTATTTGTAAACTCTCACAAATAACAATAGACGCCGATGCGTCATGTTTATTTATAATATTGCATTAATTTCTTTTTTGTCCTTGGTAATTAATAGAAAAATGATTTGTCGGGTAAAAGGACTTTTAAATAAACACTTATTTGTTATTTACAGCGACGTTTCGTTCCTTGTTTGGAACTTTTTGAAGCTTTAATAACTATTAAATGTTTTGATTAAGTAGATATAAAAGTTAAAATACACTAATACTAATAGTCAATAAAATTATTAATTTGAACATCAACCGTAAAAACATTTTTAAAAAAACGGAATTATTATAAACTTTGTATTAATAATTGTTTAACTCAAATTTATATTTACATATCATATCATGTGTATTTTAACTTTTATATCTACTTAATCAAAACATTTAATAGTTATTAAAGCTTGAAAAAGTTCCAAACAAGGAACGAAACGTCGCTGTAAATAACAAATAAGTGTTTATTTAAAAGTCCTTTTTCCCGACAAATCATTTTTATTTTATTTATAATGTTTCCCCATATCGCCCACATGACAAGATACTGTTTTCTGATTAGTTCTTGTTTAAAGCCAGCAAAGAATTAAGAACGAAATATGTCTGATTCAAGGTCATTATGTGTCCACATCACCTCATTAATGAATGAGGTCAGCTAAAAGGTCGTTCCTATTTTTATCAACAACTCATAATCCCCCACTACTATCCAACGAAATGAGATCATCTATGTATATCTAATCACCTAAGTCCTGATTCTAATTATTAAATTCACCCTGTGACCAAGCAACGGAGCCCGAAGAGACAACATTTCCATCCTTGCAGTCTGCGTGGATGTTAGCACAAATCCCAGCAGCGAATCCAGCGGCAAAGGCAGCGTCGTGTGCAGCAGCCTTTTTTCAGTGTAGGTTTATCCTATGAGAAAAGTTTGCGCGATGTTCGTAATTTTATCTAAGATACAGAACTTTCTAGGGAAAGTCTACTAGTGCTGCTTCAATTTTCTTGAAGCTCGGCGTTCGCTTCTACTATGAATTTTCGTCCAATTTATGGATAGGCTGACAAAGCACATACTAGTACAATGTTGAGCTTGTGTAGCCGTTATGTAGCGTTTATATTGGCAATGTGAGTGCACAAGGGTATCTAGATAAGGGCCGCCATCACAAAATCAGACCGAGAACATGTGTAATATCCGCGTGCATCGATGACATAGTCTTTTATCCCAATGGTAAATACTATTATCTTATACAAAATTTTTACTCGTCCTTTCAATATGCCTGTATAAAGTTTGATTGTTTACTTTAACACAGCTATTGTCTTCCACTTTTTTAAATTAAATTTTGTTCAATTTGCATCCTTTTAGCATATATTGCTGCTTCATAATATATTGAATTATCGTCTCACATTTAGAAATATGATTTTGATTATTTTATATACCGTTTTATGATCGCCGAAAATTTAATAAGACATCAATATTTTACAATACACCCATACCTCACTTTACGGCCTAGATACATTCCACGAAACTTGGCCGCAAAGCGAAAAGCCGTATAAGGAATCAATTATTCTAAATTGCAAGATTGGCGACATGTAGATATATCGACATCGAAAAAAAGTTTTTTTTGTCGTTATAGCGAAACATTTTAGGCCGTAAATCGAAAACGTGCCTTAATTGAATAGGGTCGTTATAGCGAAATGCCGTATAAAGAGCGGCCGTATAGCGAGGTATGAGTGTATTTATTATACTTTTAGGGCCAGCGTTAGATTTGTCAGGTGTTCCAGTTTATGCGGGATGTCCCGATTGTTACGGGTCAATAAACACCCTTGATTGGGCCATCGATTGTCCAGATTTAGGGTCAGTCCGTAATTATGAATGGTTTAAATTTCGCGCGTATTGTTTAATGTGATATCTTGCAAAAAACTGCTTGCGTTTGCTAGTGAGATTCAAAGTTTATGATAACATTATTATGGCAGACTTGCTTGTTTTTTTAATAAAAAGTGTTGAAAATTCTTAAAAAAAATTTGTCGAAGTTAGTTAAGAAAT
Organism: Venustoraphidia nigricollis; assembly: GCA_034508555.1. NCBI lineage: Eukaryota > Metazoa > Arthropoda > Insecta > Raphidioptera > Raphidiidae > Venustoraphidia > Venustoraphidia nigricollis. The sequence goes on from JAVRKA010000013.1 coordinate 1,334,456, forward strand.
ACGTACTGCAAATTGTACTACCCATTATTTTCACCACATAAAAATTCAAATTTTGATATAAAATAAAAGTTAATTTGTTATTTTTCTTAATTGTCCTGATTTCAAAATCAACATCCAGATTTTTTACCTCAGAAAGAATGTTTACCATTACTCTATGAAACTCAGTTTAATATTGTTATCAATTGTAAAAAATAGTAAAATAAAATTGGCTATAAAAATTAAATACCGAACGCATTTCAATTAAGGCGATTCGTCAAGTATTGCGACTTGTATCGCTCGGATATACGCACAGATCAACCGACAATTATTGCAGTTACTACCGTATTTTTCGGACTATAAGACGCACCGGACGACAAGTCGTACCTCAAATTTATAAGATGATTTTTAGAAAAATATATTTTAATGTTACTTCGGATCATAATTTTTATATATAACTTTATACATAACTCGTACTAGCAATATTCACTCTGTTTCATACGTCATGTTGCGGTAACATCATGATTTGGCTTTGCCATCCATTTATACCTCAAATTTAGAGACGATTTATTGAAAAAATATTTTAATGTTACCTTCGGACCATAAGACGCACGCAAAATTTAAATACATTTTTCTATATAAAAAAGTGCATCTTATAGTCCGAAAAATACGGAACTTCTCAGTTAAAATTTCAGGACTCGTTATTTATTCGAATCAACCTAAAAATGAACCTGCTTTATAGAATAGATTCTACCTTTTTCAAGGAGCTACAATTTGAATGGATTTCGTGCTATATATAACTTCTTATATGAACGAAACTCAACTCTGACGCGCAATGCAATAGACCACAATCGCTAACAGTGTAGCGGTGTGTGCAATATAACTGTTAAGTAAAAAATATCAAATTATTCTGAAATAATTATTTCTATCATCAAAAATTTCTTTCAAATGTTTCTATAAAGCGCTTACAATGTACATGTTTTAAGTGCGTGATACGTCATTAAAAACCAAACATTCATCAACGTTCGTGAGTATATAAAAAATGTATTTGTGCATCTCTGTCGCGCATGTACGCTAATGCATCTGTTTTCGTTTTCATTACCACCGAGATATATTCATTTATTAATATGCGTTGATGCGTGGTTTTGAATGACATACTTATATAGAAATTCATAATTCTCTATTAGGTACTTCAAATTTTCAAATAAAAAAAATATATATATTATGTAAAATTAAACTCACCGAATCTATACATACTGAAAACACTTTTGATCTGAAACAAAAAATTGAAATATGTTTACTTTAAACAAGAAAGGTTTTGTGTATTTTTTTTATTCAGTCAAGCGTTTTTTTTTTTCTTTTTTTTTTTTTTTTTTTGTTCTGAACAGAAAGCATATTAATTATAACTTTTTCTCATAGCTTTTTCGTCTACACCAGAAAGTTTTTCGGAGATTATAATTGAATTTCAACAGTATATAATAAAGAAGCTGCTTTGTGACTTATGGCGCTATTCTGTATGATCAAATGTTAAAATTAACAGCGTTGTTAAATTTCTGTCTCACTTAAACGTCAATCGCTATTTCTAAATCTGTATGAAAATATGCTATGTTGTCATTTAATTTATCCTCATTAATTTGTTTTATTGATCTACGGAAAACTTAATTAACTTTTGACCTTTTATATGGAATATTAGATCTGAGCTTTGGCTCAATTTTATTATTTCTAATCGGGTGCAAAACGATTTTAGATTCTGTTCCAATGCTGAATTGTATAGTTTTGTTTTTTTTATTAATATTGACTTATTCAATTTTCTGTTTACTCAAATATATTGTATTAAATAATGCAATTGTGATATTCTTTCTTTACTCTCGTCGTGATTTTCTATTTTACGTTAACACAATCTGTCGAAAACAGTTTGGTGTAAAGATGGGGTTTCATAGGCTTCAAATAAGCCTCGTATAGTTTTAAAAGGCTTTTTGTATAAAAAAATGCACATTAACTTTAAAATAAGCCGCTGAGGACGAAGTGGTTTTCCTGAAAATAGAGTTTAAATTTTATTATTTATTTCTTTTTGCGGCTTTTTTGAAAGATGTTGAATAATTTTTTTCAATACTTGCAAATGAAAATAGATTTTATCGCATAATTAAATGCTGTGATTACAACTTATGTCAATAAGTCATATTTCAAAAGTGACAGAACTACAAAAATTACGACGCATATTACAATTGCCTTAAATTTGGCTGACCGACAATAAATAAATAAATGGTTATAATTTCAAAGTACTATTTACGAACTATGTCAAAGGTGTAAAGTTGAATTGGTCTGGACGCACACTTTAAGTAGAAGCAATGGTAGAAATAAACGAAATTCAATAGAATTGTCACAACAGCAAAAATATACATTAATAGTGTTTAAGCGTCAGCTAAAAAATGCGACAGGCGGAAACTATTGGCGAGAATTTATTTGCTTCTTCACAGTTTAAATGTGTTTTGGAACATCACCAAAAGTCCTCAAAATGTTCTATTATGTCCAAAGGGGAACATCTAAGCTGGTATACAACATAGGACTGAGTTTTATGAACCATTAAAAACTCCGTCGAGATAAGCAGAAATGTAAGAAAACGTAAAGAGATTAAAACAGCACATACACACTGTGGCACTGGCCTTAAAGACGTTATGACTCGCCGGGGACCTTGCTACAGGTTATATAAACGTGATAATACATATAGTTTGCTCTCAAGTGCTGCTGAAACGCTTACGTCTGCTTCAAACACTATTGCACACTGGTGATTATAACCGTCACTTCGGTATTCGTTCATCGGAGACAATTTTATTGGTGCTGCTAAAGTGCTGTATTTAATACGAGTACGATTCTACGGAGTAAACGTTGTTCAGTCGGGTGCCTTCTCTCTAATAGTAGATAAATGCTGGATTACAAAAACTATTGTTAGAAAATCTGATTCGACAATCACCTAGATTGTGGTCACATATATATTTCTCCATAAGAAAAGCAGTAGAATTATAAATCGATTGAAAAATATTTTTGATCGACTGAAACGAAGTTTTTCTTAAACTGTGTATACATGTATTTAACATATAGTTTTTTGTACAATTTCTACTTCGAAACAACATTTTTCTACGTGTTTTTATCAAAAGTTAGCTTGAAAAGCGGTATTTTCCTGTGTAGATCAAACATTTGTTCATGTATCAAAAGCGTAAAGAAGACGATTTTGACGAGAGTAACGTTTGTTACAAGAACAAGTGTAACAGTATCACTAGTCCTTGATACACACTCTATATAAAATTGCGACCTTTGTCTTCATTTTCAGTGTTTTCAACATTTTAAAAAACCCGGGTCGCAGTGCCAAAACCCTGCCGACAATATAGTGTATTTTCTTATACAGGCAGTGTGGCTTTATTATGCAAACTTAAGTTGGTTTTTGGGCAAAATAAATAATTTTACTCCTTAATATATCCCTTAAAATAACATTTTTTTTCTTAATTGCAATATTATTATCAATCGAACCTCTATACCAAATCATATACACCTTTCAGTAAATAATTCACTATCTGCAAAATAACGTTTTCATAAAATTTGTAAGTCCGCTCCTGTCAGGCCGATTTTATTAAAATTTTAGGGACACATTTTAATTACTATTAGAGGGTTAAATTTCAATTCTGAAACGATTTGAAGAATTTTTTCGGTATTTTAGGGCCCAAAAACATTTTTCAACCCCTAAAAACTACCCTTAAAGTGGCCCGATTAGGCCCATTTTAAATAGGCTTCTTGCGGTGATGGATTTCAACGCGTGTGCCAAATTTAGTTGAAATCAATTAACTCTTTCGAAAGTTATTGCCCGCACACATATATATATATATATATATATATATATATATATATATACGTATATATATAAATATATATATATATATATACATATATATATAAACATTTTTAAAAATGGTGCCAAAGTGTTTAGGAGGTTATGAAACGTCGAGAAATTTTGGTCCAACCCCTAGGTCCCGCCATCCGACCGACGCCAATAGTGTATGTTGCCATATGGCAAATACACTAATAAATTACGTAAGTACACTAAATTCTCCTAAGCTTTATTGGGTGCTTTCTCTCAGATTCCATTCTCAATTCAAAATGAATGTATCCTTTACCAGCAATATGTTAATGGTGTCGCTAAAGTTTTTTTATAAAAAAACTTACATTCTGATTTTTCGAGTACTTTCTCTTTAAAAGTTCCATTTTTATTTAACAATTAGCATATCAATAGTCAATGACAATCTTAGTGACGTTTAAATAAATAAGAGTACAGTAGACTCACGGTAGGTATGCCTCAGGGTTTCTTTTCTTCACTCGATCTGTCAAATATTCGTCAACACTGTTATTTATCTAGAAATAATTTATTGAAGACAAAAGTTTTCCATAATAGTTCCACACATCTTAAAACACTGTCTTATTGAAATGCATAAAAAAATTGAACTGTATCCAATCCACCTCATATATTTTAGTTGCAAAATCATTTATATACATCGTTTGCCTCACGTTTAGGGATTTTCCCTGCCAAATTTCGTTAAACTTGAATATCGACCGTACGTAATTGTGGACATACAGAGCTAGACATCGAACATTCAGTTGAAAAGGAACATCGGTTTACTGGCTCGATCAATTAAAAATATGGAAATTGGTACACGTTTCTGTTATCCCTTCACGAGCTACTAAATCAGGAGAGAGCTTATGCAGCATAGAGATAATAACGACAACCAAATATAATGTTTTGTCTTTCGTTTTTGAAAAGCTAACCCGCTAAAACTTAATCAACTTTCGTGCTGTTTATTTAACTTTCAAGAGAAGGGACTTTTAACGTTGTCTTTGTGTTTTTGTATAAATAAATATAAGAAAATGAAGAGTTGAGCCACTGAAACATTTACCGTTAATTACACTAGATATTATATCGTAAGACTTTGCATTATTATCTAAATTGTATTCATAATCATTTTACTTAATGAACTCAACTTTTACCTCTGCATTTGCTTAATTAAAAATTGATATAACTTGTCGTAACTCTTAATGGATGTTGAAACGCTCATTGCAAAAGAAATAAAAAAAAGGAATTAAATTAAGATAAACATCCTATTAGCATGGTTTATACTTTATATCATTAACGAGGGTCATTTTCTGGTAGTAAATGTATATGTATGTTTATATGGTAGCATGTTGTATAAAAAACAGTTTTTGAAGTTATACTTCTTTTGGCGCGTTGAGAGTAAAATTTTAGCAGACCATGAAAGTTGCGCGCGCACAGATAACGAAAATTCAACAGTATGAAGTTGACCGCACTAATAACGAAAATTCGACTTGGTCGCACTAACTAAAATTCAACAGTATGAAGTTGGCCATACTCATAAGGGAATCAGACAAAATGACAGATTGACGTAATTTACGCACTTTCTGTAATCTGGAAAGCATATAACATACTAGTATAAAAGCATGTTTTCCAAACGTTTACGACCTGTTTACACATATAATAACAAACCAAATTGATATTAGCAATCATGATTTATACAAAAATAAATTAGCAGGAACGTAGATGAAAAAGTTTATTATAATTTAAAACACTATATTTACTTATGCGACGTTTCGATCCAAAATTAGATCTTCATCAAGCATCATAATAGGTTCTTCACAATAATCATAATAATATTATAATATAATTTATGACATAAAAAAAAACCAAAGGCAAAATATTAAACATAAATTTTTGTTTAATAGTTTGTCAAATTTGGTTTATTTTTAAAAGTTAACACACAAGTGGCATGAACATCGCCAGATGCAAACAGTAAAAAATATAAATAATTTAAAACATTAATTAAAGAAGAAATCAGATTTCTTGTTTAATTAATTTTTTAAATTATTTAATTCAAGAATTTTCTAAAAGGGCGGTTTTACAAAGTACAAGATTCTTCTACTTTGTAAAAGTGCCTTTTTAGAAAATTCTTGAATTGTAACGTTACTCCAGTGGACGTCTTACTTTATGTACTTCGGATCACAGGTACTTTTCAATTGCGACGAAGTATTCAATATTCTTATTCGACACTAACAAAACTAGTTTAACATCGTTATTTTGGATTATTGTTCCCAGTATATTGTGTTCGAAATATATATAGAAATTCAGTTAGAGGCAGTTTGAACGAAGCAGACGTCACGAAGATTGGTTATTTGTCGTCGGTTGAATAGTGAATATACTTCAAGTATACCTTCGTGCGAATCGTGGCGTTGCTAAGATGACGACGCTCCTTGGAATTCAAATTATAAAAGCTTGACTGATCTTAACCGTGATAAGTTTGCGAAAGTATTAATTGAAGAATCGATGTTAGACGTGTTATTTAGTTATTAATTGTGTATAAGTTAGATGGTGATAAAAGAATTTAGATAATATCACTTTTTTTAAACCAAGAGTATTTAAGCTGACATATTATTAACTTTTCAGTACATTGGGGAGTTATTGTAATGGACCGAAAAACGAAATCAAAAATTTTGTCGAATTTTTTATGTTCCAAGGTTACTACACTATTTTCAAAAATATGTCCAGGTGCGTAGGTACGTACGTGGTCATTTCTTTCTAAGATGAAATTTAGAGAATAAAAAAAATTAATCGACTACTTTAGGGTGCCAATCAACGCGCATTAGTGTAAATACGATCTAAAGATTTTTTTGCAAAATCGTTCTAGTCGTTTTTTTTTCTTGTTTAAACAAAAAGGCTGCATAAAAGTGGATCTTACATCAAACTAGAAAGCTGGTCTTATGGACCTTAGGGTCATTTGTTAATGATGGCATTAAGTTTATTTTATTAAAATGCAGAAGCGTCAACGATTTTTGTAAAAACAGAATTTTTTATGTTCCGCAAAATGGGGAATAGTAAAAAATACTGTATTTTCTGCATAAAAAAATGGATCATAGAGCATATAAGTAAAGAAAAATTTAACTGCACATTGTTAATTTGTAATTGAAATCTCCATGTTGCGTCACGTCAGTCACTGTACGACAATCTCTACAACAATAAATAATTATCATTTTTGGACAGCCCTCTATTAAATAGCTGCTTTTTATACCTGTAGAGTAGTCGTGAAATGACACATTTAATACTAGTGCTGGAAATCCGCGCAAAGTACGATAAAATAAATGAAGTCATACTACCATTTCTATAATAAATCATTGTCTAATCGCATGAGAATTGAACGCAGCCTATATTTAGAATTGATGTTGCACAAAATTAAACTGTCAAACATTTTGAAAGTTAGGTAAAAATTAGCTATTTTATTACTGTATATTTATTTCTCATGTGTGATTATTATTTTGATTTGTGTGATTGTTAAAACTAGCTGACGCACGTTCCTAGGCGTTGAAAAATAATAACTTACACACTAAATATTATTCACTAACAATTTTATTAACAAAATCTATCCCTTAATTTCAATCCTATATGCATATAGGATTGAAATTAAGGGATAGATTTTGTTAATCTATGTGTCTAGACCTCGTATAATCCAAAGTTGTATAAATCTACATGTCACGTGGATTTATACAATTTCGAATTATATGAGCTCTTTTCGCAGAGCTACCGTGTAAATAGAGATATAGGTATATATTTTTAAGCATTTGATTCACTAAGAAAGCCAGTGAATTTTGCTAATTAAAATTAAAAAAATATATATTATGTTGAGTTAGTTGTTCTCTAAATGAGCTCCTTAGAATGAAAATGGAATAATAAGAAAAGAAAAAAAAAACTCATTTCGAGATTTGAGATCACATAAGAAGGTCTTTTTATGGTAAGTTGTACAATATTAATGAAAGGCTTGAAAAGTTTTATTTAACGTATAAATGTATACTGACTCTTAAAGTATAATATTATTCACATAATAAAAAGTTTCATCTCATCTGAGTTTATTTTTCAGTGAAAATAATTGTAAAGGAATATTCTTATTCAAGCATTAGGTTACATTTCATTATAAGAAAAACTTGCTACATAAAGCAAGTAAAGATGAGAATGAATGTAAAGAAAAGATCGTACAGCTAAGCGTCAATTCAGTTGCGACAGAAGTCTTTGTCGAAAGAAAATGGTAAAGTGAAACGCATAAGGGTTATGAGATCAGGCAAAAAGCTTCAGCTAAAACTTTTAACTAGATCAGAGTTTCTCAACATGTTCATAACAACGGTTATTGCACATTTTCAATTAGTACTTCTCAGATGTTTTAATTAAATTTAACTTGTTACAAATGCTTATAGTTCAGGGGTGGCCTCTCGAGAGCCACGTCCAATTCGCATTCGTCTGTCAAATGGTACTTTTCAAAAAGTTGCAAACTTTCCTTATACACAGTTTCGTTAATAATGATTTTCTCAAAGTGCCGATTGTTCCATGCTGTTCCGGGTCAAACCGAGTCGATGGTAACAGAACCGGACTGGCAAATTAGGTGATCAGGCGAAGTCCGATTGGCAATTACACATTTTTTTGTGTTTTATTTTCTCGTTACAGCGCGGAGAGTAAAAGTATTATTTCTATTATATTAAAACAAATGTTTTCAACCATTTTTAGACCACCGCACCCTTTAGAAAAAAAATCCAATGCAGTTCATAATAGTTTTATATGAAATATCTTTTCAGAAACTATTTTTTCCAGAAATAAAAAAAAATTGTAAAAATGTAGGCAACAAAATTTTACAGAAAAATTTTTGACAAAAACTTTTCGGCACTTCAAATTTCATATTAGTAATAGTATTAATAATAATAATAATAAAGGTAATCAATTAAAGTTTTTTTTTTTAATTTTCTAAAAAAAATTTTGGAAACAGAATTTTTGAAAGCTTCAAATGATGCAAAACGACAGTCAAAATATTTTCCATAAAATAAACAATTTAAATTTTAAACTTAACATAGTATTTTTATTCTAGTATTTGAAGACGATATCTGAGAAAAAATTCATTTTCATTAAAAATTTAAATAATATTTTTAATATTTATATTATCTGACATGTTACAACGATTTTGAACAATAATTTCTAGTAATAATACGAATACAAAGTCTTAAGTTGCGCTTGGCGTTAATTAACGCCTGAAAATATAAGACAACTTGTGAAATTGTTACAATCATAACAATAAACAATAACTAGGCAACTCTGTAAGAAACTTCTAGTAGCTCTGAGTTGGGAAACACTGAGCTAGGAGCTACATGAATACTACAGAAGAATGAAATTTAGTTTGAAAAGAACACTAAAACTTTGGCTCTCCTATACATGGATACAGTCATCAAGGTCTAGATGAATATTTAATATTTAACTTTTGGGGTCGCATCTAAAATGCCGAATAGATTTCACAGAACGCTTCTTTCACATAATACAAAATTTAAAACTTGTAATTATTATCTGAATACAATCTAATCATTAACGCCTGTTTCACTAACCGCATTAATTATTAGCCTCATTAGTAGATCGTCAAATCTATGTTACGATAACATGGTTAGGAAAACATGTGTCGATAAAAACGTGTTAAGAAATTTAGTGTTTATGGTTACTTTTTTAGGGTTCCGTACCTCAAAAGGAAAAAAGGAACCCTTATAGAATCACTTTGTTGTCCGTTTGTCAAGACCATTTTTCTCAGGAACGCGCTGACGTAACAAGTTGAAATTAATATCAAATACTCAGGTCTGCAATCCCTCAGAGCTGTGAAAGAATGAAACTTCTAAGTCAACGCAATCAAAAGATACGGCTGTTTATGCCGCATATTTTGAGACTTGCAAGGGATTTAAAACTTACAAGGTACTTCCCGTGAATCTAGAATCTACAAATCCGGACGAAACCGGATCGGGCACTAGTTACGGATGCAATAGTAATATATTATACTATAACCTATTGGCAGCTATAAATAACAACGTAGTCAAATATTTGTGAGTCATCGACAATTGGTGAATTTATTCTATTGGCTGAAATTTTGGCAATTGCAGTTGGATTCGTTATGGAATAGAAATGTTTGCTGAAATCATTTTTAAACATATTTACTTTCCCCCTTTTGACTATCATCGTTTTCACGTTAAATTATAATTTGCATTATATATTATATATAACGTAAAATAATTTTGTATAAATTGCTCGTTGTTGGGCTTAAATTTAGAAAATAAAATTTGCGCAGTATTAATACAGTGAAAAGGCTTTTTTGACGTAATAATATTCTACTGCAGATTATTTTTAAATGCGTTCCTTATTTTTAAATACGTTTTTATGGGTAATAACTGTGTTTGAAATTTTTGATCATAATATATAGTATAGCACTCTATGATTTTCTAATATCTGATTTTTGTATTTTGACGGAGGTCTGCGTTTAAATGTATTCGAATATGCGCTACTCATTTGTGTATTTTTTTAATTACAAAAATTGCTAGAACTTTGCAAAAAATAAAGATATAATGATGTTTTAAAAAAAGAGATTAATCATCGCGACTATGTCTTTATAGTCCAAGCGGTGGGCGTAAGAAATGCTTCCGATTTTATAGAGGATAGAACTTTCAGTAAAGATAGTGTGATGGTAGCGGGTCTTTTAATTGACCTTGGGCCGAGCGTTTTGTAGGAGGAGGGTTATTTTGTTCATAGAAGGCTTATCATGGTATTTAGTAAAAACGACATTATTTTCTTACCGGTCTTTTTATTGCAACACGTCACTGAGTTTTACAAAACTGACAAATTGCACTGTCTGAGCTGACTGAATTCTTGATCAACCAATCGATCCCCTTTTATCCGTTTGTGGATGAAACCTTTGGACGGCAAAAAGTTCCATGTCAGTTTTTAACTATGGGACTTTCGCCGAGTTGGACTTCAGATCCACTCACTTTGCACGCGCCGTAATTTTGGTTGCAAGATGGCATTTATTGCAACACAGGGACGTACTATTACAATAATACATAGAGTGACTTCAATCACTTACCTAGGCAACCCTGCGAGAGCCTAATACAACAGCAGGGAAAGTGGAAACACCATTTCCGGTATTCATTTTGATTTATAGTTAGGTACTAATCCCACATAGATATAACTTTTAATTTTTATGAATTTGTTGGCTGGTAAGAGATTTTTAGAAATAATGATCAAACATGGCAATTCAAATTTTTTATGTTATTACACGACAAAAATTGAGTTTCTTCATTTTTTTTTCATGCTATTTACATGAAAAAATCATATTCTTGTAGGGGTTGCCATAGCAAGTGATTGAACCTATTATATGTGTTATCTTTTCTGAAAAATTCCTCCTCTATAAAATCGGAACAAATTTTTACGGTCGTCTCTTCCACCCTTGCCTTATGATAAATAAATAACAAATCTTTGAATTATGTTCCTTTAATTATAATTTTTTATTAGCTGCCATAAAAATCGGGATTTATCACGATAGTAAATATCATACATGTGTTCACTTAAATAATATGAGCTCTTGCTGTTATGCCACCTTGTTTAGTTCACCCTAAGCATCCTCGATCCGACACTCGGTTATATAAAAAAATGAGTCACGCAATGGTACAACCGGCACGTAAACTGGACATCCCTGTTCGGAGACACTGAATGTTATTCTTATTTTTACAGTTGTCTTTATGTGACATACATATATCAGATACGTTATTGATATTTCGATGAAAAGGACGATGGCTGAGAAGAACAAAAAACCCTTGCTGACACTTTTTATATAATATTTTATTCAGCCTATTATCATTTCTGGATACGTATTTTGTTCAGTGTTATTGCTGTTGTTTCGTGATGTACAATTGAAACAAATTATATGGCTTATAAAAATTTATTTCTGTGGCAGGCATCATTTTTTATTATCGTAATAAAAGGTTACATGTTATACAACAAAAGGAATATATTATAACGTAATATTTCCCTTCACTATAAGTATGGACAAACAAAAAATTTCAGCCACAAGGAACATTAGCTTAAGGTAGATTTATTTCGTCCCCACAGATACGGAACTGTTTTTTTGAGATTTAAAAGCAGCAAGTCAAATTTTGTTAATCACAGATAATCGGGTTGCAAAGCCAGAACCCTGCCGACAATATAGTGCATTTGATAATACGGGCAGTATGACTTTATTTTATGTATTTGTTTGTTTTTAGAGAAAATAAAAAATTTAACTACTTAATACACCCCTTAAAATAATATTTTTTCTTAATTTCAAAATTTCGTCTCTGTTTTATCAATTCATCATCTGCACAAAATTATACAGAGTGTCTGAGAATTACCTTCACAACTTTGAAATTTAATAACTTTTGAAATAAAAAAGATATTCTCATTCTGTGTTCTGCAGTTATTAATGCAACTCATAAAGTTTTTTTCTCTGGAGTTATTTGAAGGATATTGTTTATCGGAGAAAGGTTACTGACATTGCTGACTTAAAAACCCGCATTACAGACGCTTCTGCCACTGTCACAGCGTACCTGGCAGGAAATCGATTACCGATTGGATGTGCTTCGGGCCACACGTGGTGCACATATGAAGGTGCTAACCTAAACAAAACAAAACTTTACGAGTTACACTAATAACTGCAGAAAACAAAATGTGAATATCCTTTTTATTTCAAAAGTTATTAAATTTCAAAGTTGTAAAGATAATTCTCGGACATATATCCACAGCCTTCAGACAGTATCTGCAAACTTATCATAAAATTTATAAGTCCGATCCTGTCGAACAGATATTAAAATTTTAGGAACACCTTTTAATTGATACTAAAAGGTCAAATTTCAATTTTTAATTAATTCCGAGAATATTTTCGGTGTTTTTGGGACCCAAAACAATTTTCAAATAATAAAATTGTCCGATTACGCCCATTTTAAATAGTCGTCGTGCGGTGATGGATTGCAATGTGTGAACCAAATTTCGTTTAAATCAATGAAGTCTATCGACAGTTATCATGGCACACATATATATTATATATACTTATACACATTTTCAAAAATGGTGCCAAGTTGCTTAGAATGATGTGAAACGTCGAGAAATTTTGGTCCAATCCCTAGGTCCCGCCATACGACCAACACCAATAGTGTATATGCCATATATGGCAAATACACTAATAATAAAATAAGATTTGTAACCGTAGTTTACGATCTGAGGGATCAGCCATTTTATACAGACCACCATAGATACAGTAAATTTCGTCATTGCAGTAGCATTTACATTTTAGGGACTAAAAGATCATAGCCTGACGGAATAGTGATAGTTGGGGTATGAGATCCTGTAAACGTTAAATCGTCAATAATTTTACTATTGCTTCACTAAAAATTTAATATAAAAGCCACTTTGCCTTGTGATCACAGCTACTCCCCTTTCAGAGTAGAAGCATTAATACATGTGCATGAGAATATAAACCATGCGTTACTGTTCAGAATTAAAGACTACAGTTTCAGGAGTATTCAATGAATCGTTCAGAATGATGATACTAATCGCTGAGTGAATATTAGCTTTAAATTAAATAAAATGATGTGTTATAAACTTTGCGTAAAAGGGATTATTAATCTGTCATAAATTGTGTTTGCAAGCGTCAAGTTATTAAAGGGCGTCAAGTATTTAAAAGTTCATGGTTGAACAAGGCTTTTGTTTCGTAAATTTACAACATATGTGGGGTTCAGTTTTTTAATTTTCATTTTTTGGTTGGATCCTAGTCATACCTGTACGTTGTTTCAAAATTATAACTAACTCGATGGCGTAAATGAGAACGAGATAATAATAGTTACATGTTCTGTAACTCCAAGGAACCTCTGGAGGATGAATGTGACATTTAAAGGGAATAATCTGAATATTAAAACTAATAATAATAATGCGTTTACCGTCCATTTCTTGACTTTAAGTCAGAGCAGACGCCATTCGCATAATTACTATTTTTCATCTGCCACTTCCCACGTACAAGGTACTATATATGGTATTTTTTTTCTCGTACCTCCCGTAAGATAGCTGATTTTCACTTTGTTACTAAAATTTTTGACAGTTCGCTTATGCCAACGGTAATTTTTAATAATAGGTTATAAAAAACAATTGGCAGACAAATTGCGATTTACTAAATAGTGCGACCAGTTTAGTTTCACGTTACTACTATTGAGGGGTAGTGCAAAAAATAAGTTTCACTTCTACCGTGTCGTCTTAAGCACTTTAAGTACATATTCTCAATTTTGTTATCTAACGTGTAAAATAAAATAAAATTGAAAGGGCAAACGAAAGACAGCAAAAAAGCGCAGACTCCAATAAATTATATAGAAAGACTTGCCGTTATAATTGAAAAAAAAAGTATAAAAAATACTTACAACGAAACGAGTTACAGCTTCCGTCACACTAAATCGATTATCTGTTTATTGCGGTTCTATTTAGAATAATAAAAGAACGATAATAATTTGCTTTTATATCAGTTTATATTACTCTTCAGAATAAAAGAGTTCTGCAGGCTATAAAGTCGCAGCTAAAAAGAAAGAAAAATTCGCGAAAAAGTATCTATCCGAAATTAATTTCTGTTGAATCAAATTCTAATAAAATGCAAAATTAATATTCAAAAGAATTATTTCTTATGACATAGTTTTAGAATGGATCAAACAATACATTAAAAAAGTATACAGTTTAAATAAAATCATTTAAAGACGTACCTACATATGTAGATTAAATAAATTAAATAAAAAAAAATTGAAGTTTGAATTTAAATTACAAAAAAAAAAAGATTGTTAAAAACTAAACGAAATATTCAAGATGGTATAACTAATACTTACTTATTTTAGTTCACAGTTAAATTAAGAGAACGACCAATTGGCGTATTTAAAAATCATTTAACATTTAGGTTTAAATATGCGACTATAGTTTACAATTATATTATGAAACACACATTGTTGACGTTACAATGCAAGGTTAAAAAAATCAAACAATTTTACTCTCGGGACTCAAACCCGAATCGTTCACTATCGCGGCGGCTGAATTATCGTTTATTGTACAATGACATATCTAAACAGTCAGCTTTCCCATAATCAAGCATTTTTCACATCCCCGGGAACTAATTCTACATTAGACATCATTAGAACATGAAATTTCACTCAACCTAGAGCTAAGTCTAAGCCTGACGACATTGAATAAATTTTACTAAAATCGCATTGTATTGTTAACAGTGCTTTCATTATATAATAGTATACTACAGCTATACGTTTGAACATTTTTTAGTGTATTTGCCATATGGCAACATACACTATTGGCGTCGGTCGGATGGCGGGACCTAGGGGTCGGACCAAAATTTCTCGACGTTTCATAACCTCCTAAACACTTTGGCACCATTTTTAAAAATGTTTATATATATATATATATATATATATATATATATATATATATATATATATATATTTATATACGTATATATATATATATATATATATATATATATATATGTGCGGGCAATAACTTTCGAAGGAGTTAATTAATTTTAACGAAATTTGGTATACATGTTGGAATCCATCACCGCACGAAGCCTGTTTAAAATGGGCCTAATCGGGTCATTTTAAGGGTAGTTTTTAGGGGTTGAAAAAAGTTTTTGGGCCCAAAAATACCGAAAAAATTCTCAGAATCGTTTCAAAATTGAAATTTAACCCTTTAGTAGCAATTAAAAAGTGCTCCTAAAATTATAAGCAAATCGGCCCGACAGGACCGGACTTACAAATTTTATGAAAACACTAGTTTGCGTATACGAATTTACTTACTGAAGGTCGTATTTAATTTGGTGTAGATGTTGGATTGATAACCATATTTCAACTAATAAAATTATTATTTTAAGGGGTGTATTAAGGGGTTCAATTTTTTTTATTTTGTCCAAAAACAAACTTAAGTTCGCATAACAAAGCCACAATACCTATATTAGCAAATACACTATATTGTCGGCAGGGTTTTGGCACTGCGACCCGGGTTTTTTATGATTACGGTTCAAAATTAATAATAATATACCGGGAATTAGGTTCTGACCAGCATATTGAATTTACATCCTGGCGGAAAACAATGGGAGACAGTATATCTAAGTTTTTGTCTGCTTGTCAATTTGTACGAATTTCACTCGACATTTGATAAAGCAGGTTTTTTGAAGGAACCCTATTCAACATTTTTAAGTTTAATTTAAAAATTTACGTCGATTTTTTACTCTCGTATAAATCTAGTAAAAGTTTCGAAAATCATAGAATCGACAGGGAAATCATCTTACATTAAATATTTAACTGCTATTTAAAAAACGTAGTGATTTTGAATTTATGATTTTTTCCTGTTTAACATAGATAAGAGTGCGTTACATGCCTACTTAAATTTATTTTTTGTTTAATAAAAAATAACAACTGAACTCGCATTTATTTTTTATTTTTGTATCAACACTAAAGAAAAAACTGATGCGATTAACTTAAAGAGAGAGTGCAGATATAGTATAGATGCTCGACAACAGAAGTAATATATTTCTAAAAAAAATATCTGCATTGTCGCTTGGATAAAATATTCTTTCCTCATAAAAATTAAAAAATATTTTATATTTTACAAATAAGTAATTATAGCATCTGTTTCCCAGAAACAAATGATACCTACACAAACTAAAAATGCGTAAAATATAAATTATTATATTGCCATGACAAATAATTTTTCTTTTAAAATGTATGTAACAAAATATTAATTTCGATTTTCTTTTTCAGGAAGTGATGCCGCAAATGGTAAGAGTTATTATTTTTAATTTTAAACTTTCTAGACATCTTTATTTACATGTCTAACTTCCAAAGTTTGCAATGATATATCATTTGTCAACCGAAATTTGCTCTTCTAACGGAAACAAAAGTTTCGTCCATTTTTTACTTCACGTCAGAGAAAAGTAATTTTCTAAATGCACCAATTTTTTATCATTTTTATATATCTATTCAATATCAATTTATCCTCAGTTAAATTTGATTTTATTGTTATATTACTTTATACATTATTTCCAATTTTAACAGAAATTGTAGTGTTTTTTTAAAATATTAATTACATTTAAGCGCAAATTAAAGAACAAACCCGCACACTTCTGAAGCACAAACCTGCAAGACCTGCACAGTACGGTTCGTGAAGGTATCCATGTTATTTAATGGGGTACATTAGACCAGCAACTGCAACCAGCAGCCAGCAACGACCGTCAGTCGGTCGCCTGTAATGTATATCTAGGCGTGCTGGACTGATCTAGTGTGCTAGTGATATGTCGTTTTCATTAATTAATTTGCATTAATAAAAACAATTTGAAAACTATAAAATGTCTACCGCATATAATGAAACCTGCATTAAAGTTTGCTTTGTTTGAGCAAGTCTGTGCAGGTTTGTGCTGGTTTATGATGGTTCAGTGTGCGACATCGTGCAGGTTGCAGGTTTATGCATGATAAGTGTGCGCGGTATTTAATAGCAGTTTATGTAACTCGTTCGTAATGAAAGTTATTGAGTTTTCAAACAAGTTTTTACACACATTTTACGCACGTTTGTTTAAATGGTCTCGTTATAAAAAGTATAATGCAGGACAAATGAAAAATGGTCAATCCTTTTGAAAATTCGCGCGATATTTTAAAAAACCCGGGTCTCAGTGCCAAAACCCTGCCGACAATATAGTGTATTTGCTAATACAGGCAGTGTGGCTTTATTATGCGAACTTAACTTGGTTTTTGGGCAAAATAAAAAAATTGACTCTTTAACACACCCCTTAAAATAACATTTTTTTTTCTTAATTGCACTATTATTATCTATCGAACCTCTATATCAAGTTATATACACCTTTCAGTAAATAATTCACAATCTGCAAACTAGTGTTTTCATAAAATTTGTAAATCCGGTCCTGTCGGGCGTTTTTACTAAAATTTTAGAGACACTTTTTAATTACTACCGGAGGGTTGAATTTCAATTTTGAAACGATTCTGATAATTTTTTCGGTACTTTAGGGTCCAAAAACATTTTTCAACCCCTAAAAACTACCCTTAAAATGTCCCGATTGGACTCATTTTAAATAGGGTGCTTGCGGTGGTAGATTCCAACATGTAGGCAAAATTTCGTTAAAATCAATAAACTCTTTCGAAAGTTATAGCGCACACACACACACACACACATATATATATATAAAAATGTTTATATATATATATAAACATTTTTAAAAATGGTGGCAAAGTGTTTAGGAGGCTATGAAACGTCGAGATATTTTGGTCCAACCGTTAGGTTCCGCCATCCGACCGATGCCAATTGTGTATTTTGCCATATGGCAAATACACTAAAAAGGAAACGTTTCACTCTTGTTAGGCAATATACTATTTGTGGATACACCTGGTATATACGTTTTCTGGATACGGGTAATATCTTATTTAAAATTTTTCTCATGTGCGGTTTTCATAAATATAGGTACGTATTACATAATATATACATAATATATCGTTATCATCACATGCTTTTGTTTATAATTCATTGCGTTTTTGTGATGTGATAAAACGCATTTTACGTGCAAGGCGACCATAAAGATCTCCCAGTTTACTTGATTTATATATTCACACACGATACGATACGAACGAATAGTTACTGCTATAATACAATATATATACCTGCATTACAAACACAAACCAATATGGGCATATAAAATATTATATCAAGCTATTATTACGCAATATAGTATACCTGCCCATATGTGGGGTCGCGGGCTATTCGTTTCTTTTGTGCTTGTTCTCTACAAGTAACGGAAAGAACCTCAAACAATCTGATCCACGAATTACTGGTAAATACTACTCGTAAATGTGGAGAGTGCTGAAGATTCTTCACAATATAATGCAAGCGGCACAGTGCTTTACATTGTGTCATTGTTTCGCCATTCCATTAAGCGAACCGTATTATAATGACAACTATTTCAAAACCGTAGTACCTAGACTATTGAAAGTCTATTATCGCCTTGAAATAAGACTTTAGTAGTATTAGAAAACGCTTGAACTTACCGACTACAGTTCAATAAACGTATTTGGCTATTAGTGGATAAAGTAATTACTCCAGAATGACGATTAAGCAGGAAGAGCAAAGTCGGCAGAACCGAAATTAAATACATGCACAATTAAAGGCTAATTAAATGCCCTAATTAGAAATTTTCGGCTCCGCTCATTTTTGCAAAAATGACTGTTCTGCTAGCTTAAACTTAAGCCAGCAGAACATGAGCTAAAAAGTTGTTTAAACAACGGAAAAAGCAATTCCGATAGCACAGTAATTAACGGCTCATTAAAGGCTTCCTAAATACATTAATCGCTGATTAAATGCTCAGTTCCTTTTCTTTTGGAATTACGAAACGTCGCGACACGGGATGAGAGTCAGCAGAGCATGGCGGGAAAACCATTCAACCTATGAAATCGTGTAGCCTTTAAAGGCTAATTAAATATCCTAATTAGGAATTTAGAAATTAGAAATTTCATAGGTTGAATTGTTTTCCCGCCATGTTCTGCTGACTCTCATCCCGCGTCGCGACGTTTCGTAATTCCAAAAGAAAAGGAACTGAGCATTTAATCAGCGATTAGTGTATTTAGGAAGCCTTTAATAAGCCGTTAATTACTGTGCTATCGGAATAGCTTTTTCCGTTGTTTAAACAACTTTTTAGCTCATGTTATGCTGGCTTAAGTTTAAGCTAGCAGAACAGTCATTTTTGCAAAAATGCGCGGAGCTGAAAATTTGTAATTAGGGCATTTAATTAGCCTTTAATTGTGCATGTATTTAATTTCGGTTCTGCCGACTTTGCTCTTCCTGCTTAAGGGACGTCGATTGGTTCTTTATACAAGAGTCTGACCCAGGTACCTAACAGAAAATAAATATGTTTAGTCGATTTTGATATAACTATATATTTTTTATGATATTCGTAAAAAATTGTTTTGCATTATTATTATATATCAGTATTATTGAGATATCGATATAATATTCAGAAAACATTTTGCACATCATATAATTCTTTTGAGTTTGCTTATTCTTTCGTTTGAATGAATAAAATTGATAAAAATTGCTATATTCAATATTAAATTCTATCTTATATACACTTTTATGATTATTTTCGTCTATAGATTTTTATAAACCTGCAGCTTGTAAGAAAAAAATTCGAGATTTAGAAAAAGAATACGTTCAAATTTCCGTATTTGTCCAAATTTTATTTTAGTAACTGTGAAATCTAGAAATGATATTTACGTTTAAGACCATTTTTATAAAAGTGTGGTTAAAAAACTTTTAACTTTATAATTAGACATAAATTAACAAACTAACCTTTACCTGCGACTTTGTTCTTATTAATATATATAGAAGTTTTTAGTATAAAACTACGAGACTTTATTTAAAATCGCATACTGGATAGTTTTTGCGCTACCTAAGGGACAGAACTAGATACCTACATTTTTATCCTGTTTTAAATTAATATACATTACAAAAAATTGGCAAGTCATTGAGTATAACGGACTAGTATATTGATATTCCATGTTTATTTTTCATTATTATTTTTCCACGATTAAATTAACTGTGGAGGATTTATTGGCGCAGTCGTAACAAAATATACGTTTAGCCCTAACACTTTACAGAGTGCCATACTTATACAGGATCTTTCAAAATGTTGGATCTATTCGACAGCTTATTAAATATTAGATAAAAGTTGTAAGAGATCATTTGGATTTCGTTTATTTATTTTTTACAAGTACCCTTGTAAAATATATATGTTATATAATGATAATAAAATAGCCCATTTTGCACTAGTGTGTAAAGTAAAACAAAAACCAATTCAATAATCAATTACTGTTTAATTCTATATGATGAACAACACAACACAAAACAGGAAAATTTTCGACGCGGGGTTGCAGAAAGCATTGCAAACTTCCTGTCATGTAGAATATTACATTGTATTCACACAAAAATAAAGAATTTATCTGCATAGAAAAAGATCGCTTTTCAAGCTAAATTTTGATCGATGTGCGTAGAAAAATGTTTCTTCGAAGTAGAAATGTATGTACAAAAAACTATGTTAACACTATACATAGTTTAAAAAAATATTGTTCAAATCGCTCAAATATTTTTCGAGAAAGATTGATATAAAATTTGCGTGGTCGCAATTTAGACCCGATTTTCTAACAACGCTTCAGCTCAATGTGTGTAAAATACACAAACAGAAGTTTAGAAAAATCATGTAGTATACACCAGATACATTTTTAATTACAGAAAACACTCTGAAAAATACTTTCATTTTTATAGGAAAAACGAAATTATGCTATTTTAAATATTAATTAAAGTTTTGCGTGGGGTATTAGTTAAACTATTTTCATTAATTCAACTGTTTTGAAGCTTTATCAGTACATTAACATTTTTCCACAGTTCATAAACTTTATCCAGGTAGGCAATTACATAAAACTATAACAAATTTATGAAAAAAGTAGTACGAAAAGAATGGGTTATCGAACCAATGACACTTATGTAAATTTTTGCCTTTTTTCCATCCATTACCCTATTTAAAAGTACAGTAAGATCCCACTTAACGCGTGAGTTACGTTTCAATAAGTTCCTGCGCTATACGAAATAGCGTTAAACGAGGTCATCCTAATACGTAAATTATAGGCGTAAGTGAAACAGAACCGAGAATAAGAAAGTTTGGTAGTTTTTCTTTTTGTCTCTTTTTGTAATATTTACTTTTATTATCACATTAATTATAGATTTAATTATTGCTAATATCGATTTTTGTTCATAAAACATTTACGAAAATCAAATAAAAGTTCGAGTAAGAAGTTATGTTTGTAACGAGAAAGGTTCTTCATTTGACATATTTTGTTTTTTGTGAAGAAGCCATGTATTGTCGCTTGTCTTTTTCTGTTTCGTTCAGCAAGCTGTTGTCGATAGCAAGACACTTCGTCTTCTCTTTGAACTTCTATCGACATTTGAATCATTTTGTAAAAACTGATAATTTACGTTATAGTGGCTAAACTTTTTTTTAGAAACCGCGTAATACTGAAACAGCGTTAAGCGAGGTCTTACTGTATACATTATACGCAAACACTGCTATACTCAAATTGTCTATAATTATCATTTTCTTAAAAATGAGAACATTTGATTTTAATTTAAATGCGATAATATTTAAACAAGGTATAGTTATTTATAAAGTCATATAACATTTTTTATCACAACAAAATACGAACGCAATTACTAGTAATAAACTTAATTAAAAACGAAAATGATAAAATGAATCGTTGTTTGTGATACATTTTTATGTAAGCAAGAAAAGTTTAGATTCTAACAAATTCACGTCACATACACATAGTTCATGATCTTGTAATCTGTTCTGAGCTTTGAAATTTGTGTTGCAACAGGATGAATGACATTTTAATAAACTTGTCTGGATAACTGCACACTCATTCAAGTCTATATAGTCGACTGAGAACATATCAAGTGCACATCTGTCTGTAACTTTGCAACCTTATGCTCTGTAATGTAGACGACCGTTTGCTTGCATTTGCTGTTATTTATTTCAAATAATTATTTAAATTTAGAAAAAATATATTACGTTGTTTAAAAACGGATTAAAAAATATGAAATAATTTTTGGTAGTCCAAAGCGTGGGTTATGACAGATAATTTACGACCCACTCTTTTATAATTTTTTTAAAAAGATGGTTTAATAATTTTTTTTTAATATTTTCTTTTTTTTAGTTTTGCCTGTGTATAAAACTAAAGTTAAAAGTCTCTAGCTCATAAGGTAATGCAATTTATTCCCGGAGGAGAGCCTGTCCGGTCAGATAGTTGTATTGTGTGCAGAATTTCATCTCAATCGGTTAACGGGAAGTGGGTGAAAATTCAAAAGTTTCATTTGCACCCGAATGAATCCGGGCCGATCAGCTAGTTACAATAACATTGTAAAGTCATTGGACTACATATGTGGGCAAAATTTCACCTCAATCGGTTTACGGCGTCTTGTTAAAGTCAGTATAGGAGATGGCACAGTAAACGTCACATTGTCAAAAAGCAAATATGAAAAGTCGTCAACTACTTAATAGATTTTGGTGAAAAGGTGTCAGTAGATTGCGAGTGATACTAGGTATTGGACGTCTTGTATAATCTAATGTGACGAACGATAGACGCCACATTGTTAGAACGCAAAATTCAAAATTTAGCTAATAATAATAATAATAATAATAAAGTTTATTGCAGCCAGGCAATTGGAGCAGATTCAATCCTTTAAGGATTGGTCTTCCATCTCTCCTTCGATTACATATGGTACAATTACATAAAAAATACATGACAAAAACTAACTATTCAAAATGAAAATTAAGGAGGGATCAAAATATTTTGCCGATTTAAGAGTTTCTTATTAATAGTGCTAACTATGGTTTTTATTTGACAGTTTCCATGTGAAATGACCTGGTTCAATATAGCACTTTCAAGCTCGTTTAGTAATTTAGGCGCCAGATAAGCAAATGCTTTTTTAAAGTTTGAAGTATTGTGAGGTGGCAGCTCATAACTTAAATTTAGCTAAGCGTTTTGAGTGGGCAGTTTCAAATGAAAGAGTATAACGAAATGATTGTAAACATATTTAAAATATATTATATCGTAGGAGTTACTTAATAAAATTCTCTTGAGTAAAAGATATAAAAAGCGTAACATAAAAAAAGAGTATTTAAAGAACAAAACAATACAAAACAATCTTCCAATATGAAAATTACTCGAGTAAAAAAATATTAATTTTAGTATCATTTCACCACTGGCATATGAGGAGTATATTTATATCTTCAGATTTAGTAGTAATATCCATTTAAAGTTTTCTAAATTTCACAAAAAAATCTTTGAATGCCCATACCTTTCAAGCGATAAGCGATACAGACGTTTGCGTATGTTCAAAGAAATCAGCATATTTTTTCCAATAGAGGTCATCAGTGTAAAAATATAGGAAATATTTCGATTTTTTTCTCTTTTTAAGGCATTTGATAAAAGAGTGTTCAGTTTAGAAGCGTTGGGTGGGTAATACAAAATTGAGAAAATCTTTGACCGTGCATAGCATCTAAAATAATAGAGAATTGCATATGTTCACTCTTGGAAAATAAAAATCGGAAAAATTGTACAACTGAGTCGTGGTATCTGCATCATTTTAATTGACGGTTATAAACTCTAGATTTGCATCTATGAGCAAGGATCAAGTGGATGCAACTAGAGATATCTGAATGCAAATGAGTATTCACATAATATTGCATAACGTGGAAGTTGCATACATGGTAACAGCTGTGTATTTATATGTTTTGTTTTCTCAAGAACAGATTTTATATGTAATTTAAGTCATCCTGTCAGTTTTGTATGTTTAAGAAACGTTCAAAACACAACACTGTTAATTAAAATACTGTAACTGGAAAGCTTCCGTTTTATTTATTTGAACCAGGAAAAACAGTTTAAAATCTGCGCTGTTTATAATAATACGTATTTCTGAACAATTTTCTTAGTTTTTTATTAGTGTATTTGCCATATGGCAACATACACTATTGGCGTCGGTCGGATGGCGGGACCTATGGGTCGGACCAAAATTTCTCGACGTTTCATAACCTCCTTAACACTTTGGCACCATTTTTAAAAATGTTTATATATATATGTATATATATATATATATTTATATATATATATATATATATATTTATATATATATATATATATATATATATATATATATATATGTGTGTGTGTGTACGGGCAATAACTTTCGAAAGAGTTAATTGATTTTAACGAAATTTGGCCCACGTATTGAAATCTATCCCTCCCAGAAGCCTATTGAAAATGGGCGTAATCGGGCCATTTTAAGGGTAGTTTTTAGGGGTTGAAAAATGTTTTTGGGCCACAAAATACCGAAAAAATTCTTAGAATCGTTTCAAAATTGACATTTAACCCGTTAGTAGCAATTAAAAAGTGTCCTTAAAATTTTAATAAAATTGGCCCAACAGGACCGGACTTGCACATTTTTTGAAAACACTAATTTGTAGATAGTGACTTATTTATTGAAGGGTGTATTTAATTCGGTGTAGACGTTAGCTTGATAATAATATTGCAATTAAGAAAAAAAATGTTATTTTAAGGGGTGTATTAAGGAGTCAAATTTTTTATTTTGTCCAAAAACCAAGTTAAGTTCGCATAATCAAGCCACACTGCCTGTATTAGCAAATACACTATATTGTCGGCAGGATTTTAGCACTGCGACCCGGGTTTTTTTTTTTTAATATCATCCACCAGGATTACGTGGTCTAAGTACCAGATTATTGTATTTCTGTTATTTTTAATATTCAATTATTAACGTCACTAGTTCTCGTATTATTATCTATAAGATATTTATATTTTAATGTAGGTATATAAGTATTAGAAAATTGCGATTTTTCATTTCATTCAGACAATTGTGTTCGGTTGACAAATGATAAACATTTAGTTTTTAATGTTGTTGAAACGAACTTTCGATCTCATAGATAATTTGTACTCAGTTTGGCTTAAAATACAATTGCATCAGCTAAGCATTCTTTTATATGTATCTTTGGTTATTTTTGTATTTTTTAACAGTACTGATTGTGTTCTGTGCTATTCCAGAACCCACGTCGAACAAATTTTGTTGTATGTTGTGCTTTAATAGAAATTAATTTGATCGGACGTTATGCAAACTTCGTGACATTTTTATTTCCAACATTCACTGTAGCAGTTTTGTACTTTGATCCTGCAAATGGTGATTGAGAGTGAATTGAAACATATTGCGTAGTAAATTAGAAATGAGATAAAGTCGTTTCGACGACATTGATGAGTAAACCAATCGGAATTATTTATTCACGGCAGGTAGTGCGGCAGCGATGGCTGGTGCGTCTGTTAATTTATGGAACTGGAGCTTTGTTTGCGCAATCTGGCTAATTGCAACACATTCATCATTGCTGCTGTCCTTCCGCGGCTGCCGACTCGCTTCTATCCGCGGCAACGCCGTTGCCACCGCTTCTCTTTCCTCAGCAACTCCGCAGACCGCATCGACTTCTGAATATTAAGAACAACGCCGAACTGACGGAACATCACCGATAGGAACAAGATCGTTACAAGATGTGCGCAAAATATGTGAGGTGTGAATTGTAAGTAGACGGATAAATTAATCTTATTTGAATTTTCTCTTGATCATGATTATCACGGTGACAATGAACTGCTTTATGTAATTAAAATTAAAACTAAATTTAAAATGTTGTGATTCGAATTTTAAATATTAATGAAAACCAATTTATGAAAAAACAAGAGTTAATAAATGTGAGTTTAAACAGTGACAAAGTTTTATGAATTTAAATTTAAGTTTAAATATTTTAATAGAATATTGAATATATTTTTATTGAAACTTCAAACACATGACATCATTGGTATAACTTAAATATATTTACATATTCAATGAGAAGATATTTTTCATACTTCTTAAAATAAAGTAAAATCTTCAAATCTTTTTAAATTTTTAAACCAACTGCTCATTTTGTGGAGTAAACACTAAAACGATAAATGGTAGAGGAAGTATAATTCTGAATAAAGCTACTAGATTTACCAAGTACCGCCATCCATTGCATCCATGTGCTGGAGAGAGACAACAATGAAATCGCCCCAAGATGGCTTATTGGCAGAAAATAGTGATTTTAAGTTCCCAGTAACATTTACTTCAGGTTGCAAATAAAAAAATCATAATTTAAATTTCTATATAATTTTGAATATGAAAATGATTATCTATCATCGATATACATTTTTGAACGAAAACTTTTATATATTTTAATTGAATCAAAAGCCCCAAAATGGTGGACGATTGTGGTACTTTGTCAAATCTAGTACTTAGTTCTGAGCGTTACGCCAGCGTTAATGAGGTAAAAGTTTATTACTAAGGTAATCATTTCGTGGGTTTACGTGGATGAAATGAATCACTCTGTATAGACAAATCTTTATTCATTTCATCCCGTATCTCGGTTTCCCCGAAAAAGGTTTTATTCGACTGTACACTGTTCGGTAGCTACGTGATGTTGATCGTTTGAAAAATATTAATACTTCATTAGTAACTGCGCAGTATTTAAATTTTGATTTAAAGGCCGATATACAATTACCTTTCCCCATACAAAACGAACGAGTCTTAGAGTAGTCGCCAATATTGTGTAACATATTTATTTCATACTGTATTTATAAAAGCACAGTAGACACCTATGTCTTCTTCCTCTTCCTCTTTCTTTTTCTGTCTTTCTAATACGCTGCAGCACATGTGCCAACTGTAGGCCGCACCAAAGAATCATTTTATAGTAAATTGTTATAATTCGCACTCCCTTAACGCATTTCCGCTTCATTCACGAAATTACCCCCATACCGAGAGTTAAGATGCAAAAAAAAAACATCCATTGATATTTTAATGCTGATGGTAATTTAAGCTTCGTAGCCACCATTCACGATGAAACAAAATGGAGTAATAATTTATACGTCTTTTATTGTAGTTGTTTCTTTTTACGTCAAGTAATGATTTTGGAGTATTACGTGGGATGCCAGTATCTGTGAAAGCTACTGGTTCGAATTTGCATCTCTGTGATCCAGTACCATATCTCATTATAGTACGAATGGCTTCTTCTGGACTATTAGTCAGTGAATAGGGTGTCAGGAGATATCCCACTGGATCTGTTTCGACCACCTTGATTTATGAGTCGAACCTGGGTCACCGGTTTTTGATAAGCAGATTAAGTATAACATTTGCTTATCTGAAGAATTACCTGGTCATAAATTTTAGTGTTTATCTGTCTGTTTACCTGTTTGTCATATGCATTTTTTTCAAAAACCGTTCGGCATAGAAAATTGGGCATAATTGATATGACCTAATTACAGATGTATAAAGTACGAAAAATTTAGTGTTGATTTTGGGGATAAGTACTGGAAGATGAAAGGAGTAATTGAAAATTTTTTGACATTTTTTTAAAACACTTGCACGGACAAACCAGTTCCAACCGCTATAGATATAACAAATGCCAAACACGTGTTTTAGCCAGACGAATGAAGCCGCCGCTTTCCCAGTTTAAAATACATCCATGCTTGTGTCACAGTAAAGTCACTACTAAGGTAATGTCATAACAGAACAACTATTTACACGCAATTGGTAATTTTAGAACTTTAGTGTCAACATTTGAACTCATCTCAATTTTTTTTTTTTAAGAATATCCAATTGTATATGTCCACATATATAGAGCATATATACACATATATAAGAGAATACCCTTTTTGGTGGCATTACCTCTTGGTATCTGGCCAGTAAATCTAAAATATAAGTAGCTGGGTCAATATAAATCAACATCACAAAACATCCATGAGCAGAAGTGGGATTCGAACCCACGACAGTTAGGTCGAGAAGCCAGTACGCTAACCACTAGACCATACCTGTCCCCATATCTCAATTTTAAATGCCCTTTTATCATATATGTCTAAAAAAACTATGACAGAAAAAACAGAAAAACGTTACTAATATTGGTAATGAGTGAGATAATGAACATTGCATTACAATATTTATTTTGTTTAGTATTGCATTACATAAGATAGTTTTTGTATATAAACAAAAATTGATTTTTTACATTCTTGTGTTTATTACTCCATTTTTAACGTTAGCAATTTGTTCCGTAACTTTCATATAAAATTTCTTTGTGAGCGTACAATTTCAGGGCGTTAATATAATTTGGAGAACACTCTTGAGGCATTATTGCGGCGGATAGCGAAGGTCTGTGATGATGTTATGATTTCTATGCAAATAGACATTGTACAGCTAAACCCAGCTTTTATAGCTGAGAGTGTAAAAGCAGATAATATGCCGGCCTACAGAATGTTTTATGTAAGTTATAATATTCACGCTACAGAATACCATAATGTAATAACAACACTTGGGAATAATATCTGCTGAAATGTACATACCGACATACGGTACATCCGTCTGCATCTACAGTAAACATATTTTGTTTCGCCAGATACCAACTGTTCAAATTCACGTAAATTTTTGCGAATCAAAATTTTGCTACAGTTATTTAGCCTGAAGGGTCTCACAAGTAAAAAGAAGATAATATACCTTGCAAAAAAAAATAGACAATGACAGAAAAAAAGAAAGAGAAATTGTTATCTTATATAATTTAGTCCTGAACCTTCTTAATGGACGGTTCACGACAACTAAGATCCACATAAATTCAATATCGACAAAATTTAACTAAAAATTGACGCATAAATAAGATAATATTTATAATACTAAAATTGTCTCGTGATGATACTCAATTTCTTTGCAAAACCCGTTGTGCAGTTTGAAATTTATTCCGCGGAGAAAAATGAGTGTTTATTTTTGTGCATTTCAATCGCTTTCAAATTTATTTTTGTAAACCATATTTCAGTTAAAACACGGAAACGCTTAAAGTGCATTTATCATTTCAAAACGTGCAAATATTACACAACTATGTTACATTGTTTTCATATATCATGTGTCAAAATTGGCAACATTGCAATTCCTAGTTCGTTACTAAAAAATGTTTTTTTTTATTTTTATTGTTGTTTTCATTACTGAAAATAGCTATAGAGAAATTTAATTCCAGTACCTAACTAAAAAATGCATGTGTTCATTATAAATTATAATTACATCAAGAAATTAAAAATGTGCTTCTAAATTATTTACAAAAAATCGACAAACAATGATTCCTCAATTAAAAAATTCACAGTGACATATATAAAATCAATAGAACCTGTCGATAGAAAATTAGACGCTCGTGACCTATGCTGTCAAAGACTACAATTAGGATGACGTTAGGTTGTTTACACTAGAAAATAACGACCAATTTGAGCATGCATTTAACTGTATACAAAAATCATTTACTTTGTTTGTTATACATTAATGTCATGTGTTTTATTTGACTCTATTTTACAGGTCAACGAAATTGTTTAAATGGACTAATTTTAATTTTTAATTGCTCTAGGTAATTTTAAAAAATATGTTAAAACTTTAAAATAGATGTGAAAATATGTATAGGTAATTTTTTTATTGAAGTATTATTAATGCAAATATTTGATATTTGTTCGCCTAGAATTTTTAAATAAATGTTTTATATTTTATTAAAATAAAATATAATCAAATGTTGTTTTTATGACTTGCATTTTATTGGTTTATTTTAATTTAATTAATAACAAAAAATTGTTTGTGCGATAAAGACCAATGCTGTGGTTTTGTCATTTGAATGATAAAATAGATTTTCATCTTACAATCCGTTCTTTTCTGTACATTTATGGATTAAATGATTTATGAAATCTGCAACGTAGTAAGGTTTACAATTGCTGAGTTTACTACAAGAAAAAATATTGGATATTTCAATGTAAAAAAAGTGTGTGTGTCAGCTCCGATGCACGACAGGAGTTTACTCCTTACGAACGATTATAAGAAAAAAGATTAGTGATTCGAAATCTCCTGACGTGCTACAATGAAAAATTGACGAAAACCACGATTTTTTATTTACTTTTTAGAGCAGAAATAAGTGATTTTTGAAATTTTTAAGTAGCAAGCCAGATTTTGTGATGTTTAATGCTTAATCTCAGCTAATAAAAAAAGTAATAAAAACAATATTGCGACCACAGTTCGAAAACTGCCGAGAAAGTGAAATTGCAGTTTCTGAGCGGTCACCGCTAATTACTAAAACAAGAAAATAATTTATTTTTATTATATAAAAGAAAATTGGAAAATATTGTAAATAAATATTATGTAAAACACGAAACAGTTGGAAAAAAGCAAAAATCACACATCGCCGATCTTGGGATTCGAACTCGTACATCTAGCTATAAAATAGTGCGTACGCGCGCTAACCACTGGTCTATCCATGTTGCACTTCAGATGCGGCTTATTATAGTATACCATGCAAAGTATAGCGTATAACGCCAGCGTGTGACATGGTAGTTTGATTTTACTCCCCATAATTTTTCATACCCCGGCTTATATATAAAAATCGATTCTTAAGGAGTAAACTCCAAAAAAGTTTCAAAAAACTAGAGACAGATTAGATATGAACGTATTTTATTTGACTAATGCTGATTGTGATCAGAGTACACAATCTACCGTCTGTGAGAAAATTACACACGGACGCTATAACTACACTCTAGAGAGTGTCCACACGTCCGTGTTTACTTTTCACACGGACGGCATTTACCGTCCGGACGGTATATTATGTGCACCTTACTCACAGTCAGTCGAATTAGTTAAATAGTCATTCATATTCTGGTTTTAACGTCTCTAGATCAGAACGTTCGATGTATAATAACGAGAATAAAGTAATTTCAATTTAGATTTATTTTTAGTATTTGAATGTTTTTCGATCTTATTGATTTGTCTAAAAACAGATTAGCCTTGGTTTAAATTTAATTGGATTCGCTGAAAACAAGCTTCAGTGAGATTTTATTTTCACTGGGTTTTCTAATCCTAAAAAGTAATTCTGAGAACCATGGATAATGAAATAAAATTCATTGTGATTTTGGAAATAAAACGCATTTACTTTTTTATATTGTTTCGTTCTCAGAAAATGATGAATAGAAACTGTAGAAAGTAACATTTTATACAAACAACGAACAGGACATAATATGACCACAGAATTCATTATAAAAAACTTAAGCATATACATATATTATATATTTCATTATGTTACAATAGAATAAAACAGTTTAAAAAAAAGCTTAATGACTTTTAAAAATGTCTAACTAATAGACATTATACCGTTTCCAAGCTTGAACTGACTATTTTTTACAGTCATATAAAAATTCCATAGTCTTTCATTGCAATTTTAAATTTTATTTATACAAGAAAAAACATTTGTAACTGTTAAAATATAAATAAGATAATTTAAAAGAAAGCTGACCACCACGTCTTCTGAATTTATTCTATCTAGTCTACTAATGGAATATATACATATATTATATATAAAGTATTTTCCTACAGACTTGGGTAACTCAGATCTGAACCGGTTCAAAGAGCCGACTCCGACAGAAGATCCGTGAGAGCCGACTCACTTTTTTTTGAGCCTACGGATCAACGGATCCGCATAACTCAGTGAAACACTTAACCCACAGAAGCACATTTTACACTTACGTATCAGTTCTCGCTTTGATGCATCTATCAGCTCAAATGACTCATGCATCACATGTTTGGCTATGCATTCTTGATTCTATACAGGTCGTGATATGATTGACTGAACTAGGTAATTCAGTGACAGACTGCAGAAACATATTCAGAACTCGGCTCTTTTTGAACCGGTTCAGTGAGCCGGCTCATATACGGGATCCAGATGCAAAGATGCAGATCACTAAAAAGACCCGTTTTTCCCATCTTTAATGGAAGTCAGCAGTATGCGCAGTGAGAATTTTATTGTTCTAACAGTCGTCACACCAAGATTATGGAAGCTCGACAACAGAGGTCATTTCATTATTATAATTGATCAAGATATGTATTGTGCATGCAAATAATTATTAAGAAAGTTTTGGCGAAAAATAATATACACAATATATAGTTTTCCAATCCTGTCATAATACAAGAGTTTTTTCTTCATATCCTGTTGAAAGTACATACTTTCGGCTTCGATTTTAAAGCAGAAAGCCTAACATTTATGCACTGCTGGAATTACTCGCACGCCGTCTGTAACGGCGGGCCGAAACAGTTTTCTCGTGCACGGTAATACGAAAGTACTTACTTTCGGCCGGGTATGGAGAAAAATAGTATACGGCCAAAAAGTTGAAATTCCTGCACTGCGCGACATATGCTGCACTCGGCTTTGGTTCGGACACTATGTTACGCGCAATGCACGAATTTCAACTTTCTATCCTTGCGGTGTAATATACTATTAACAATTATTGATTTAAAATTTCATTCACAATAATTAGTAGTTTATAAATGGTTATTCTCCTATGATTTTCGCCACTGATTTTTGGATTGACTGTACTAATATTATAAATTGAGTGACAAACAAAACTAAACCATTATTAATAAAACAATTTTCGTTACGCGCAAAACAAGGAAAATGGTGAAAACTAATTTTATTTAACATGTACGTAGTTAAATTTTATTACATGACATAATGTTACGTTAAATTTGTATGTTTCTAAGGACTCGTATGTGTGTGTGTGTGTGTATATGAGCGAGTGTTTGTAGCGAATCTATGTACGCATGCGTATTAACGTATATGAAAATTCATTCATAATAATGTAAATTTTCAAACGTGTTTACCAGAAAATGCTACTAAAATCATTTCCAAAGACTATAGATTATGTTAATTTACTTTACTAAGTAGCGATTTTCAGTTTTTGATAAAAGTTGAATCGAAATCGCAGAACTTTAAAGCGTTAAAATGCGTCAATGTTTTAAACACAATTAAAGTTTGGTTAAAATATCTTTTGGAGTATATTATTTAGTTTTTAAATTCTATATCATGGTCAGATTTTATATACTATAATAGAAAACAGGATCGCGGGGAATTGGAATAATAAAGTTAAATCAAATTGAACACTTATTGATTGCAACGTTTCGTCTTTATTATTAAGACTTTTTCAAGCTCTAAAAAATTTATGAAAATAATAGTAATAATAAAAACACACACTATTTTCTAAAAATTTTTCAATTTTTAATAATTGTTTTTGTATTTAACAGTAATGACAGATTGTATATACCTATATCATATTTTAACTATAGTTTGAACATACTGAGGTTAGTCAACCCATTGTTTCTTTTTAGTAAGTTATTTAATCCGTAATGTTTAATATTTTTATTATATGAATGTTGTTAATTGTTATAAATTTTTTAGAGCTTGAAAAAGTCTTAATAATAAAGACGAAACGTTGCAGTCAATGAGTGTTTAAATTGATTTAACTTTATTATTCCAATTACCCGTGATCCTGTTTTCTATTTTAACATATTTCTGGAATTGAACTTTGAAGATGAATTTTATATACTGTTTTTATCGGTTCCATACAAACCCGCGATACATCTAACGACGGATATAAAAATATTCAATCAGACGCTGTGGTTGTAGACTTCATGTTCACGCTTTATATTCGTGTTTACAATAGATGTGTTTGGTATATTAAAGTAGAGAAGGCTTAGGAAAATTTACTCGGAAAAATGTATGTTAAGGTGCGCTTACACGGGTAACTAAAATTGCTCAATTCCGGGCAATGGTGGTCAACTATGTACATCAGCAATTCACGGCGATGGCAACATGTAGCAATTGTTGCCACACCATATCACGCGATATGGAGCAACTTTGAAAAACTAGGCAATACAAGGCAATCATTCATACACTATAGCAATTCAGTTGAACTGTCGCTGGCTATGGACGAGGTTTTACTGGCAGCGGCGTGTAGTGCTTTTATTATAATAAGTTTAAAATGAAAAAAAAAGAAAAGGAATAGACAGATTTGGGTGCGAACATATCTAGCAAGACGAAAGCCATCTTTATTGAGTGATGATATGAACAATTATTTATTCAAAAACTTTATTATTTTTTCATTATTCCACGCCATTTTTATTAATCTACGCACAGTTATTACTGCACTGTAAAATAGAAGCAAAGAAAATGAAATGACAGCGACGCATCTCATCCCTGTCACCACACGAAAGTGAAACCATGGATACGTATACGTATAGAAAGGAAAACCGTGTGGATATTCGGCAATTTTTGTCGGCCACTTTGGGCAATAACGAATATATGGAGCAATTAGAAGCAATATTGCCGAAACAATTATCGCATTTTATTGAAATTGCTCCAGATTGATCCACTAATTGCTCCATTCTATTGCCGGGCAATTATTGCTCAAAAAATTGCTCGTGTAAAGGCACCTTTAGGCTTACCATATGTGTACCCTTATAACAAGCGGGCTAATGACAGATTTGACGACATGGTTGTATTTAGGTATAAGAATTGGGACAGAAAGGCAACTTGTTTTTATATTTTATATTTTTTTCCTTGCAAATTATTCATTTTAAGACACAAACAAATGCGGATAATGAAAAATTTATTTGTTTAAACAGTTGTCAAATTCAGACATATGTCATGTAATCTACTCTGCTCTACATACTCCTGCTCAAGAGTTCGGATTGCTAATGTTTACTCCTTTAATCCGACACTGAGATACCAAATAGTATATCCTTTGTATAAGAAACGCAATAGTGTAAAAGGTATAATACCAAGCACACCTACCATGCGAGGATAAGGCGTCTGCATGTAAATTAGAATAATTTTAAGAAAAGAATAATTGTATGGTATGATATGTATGTACTATAGTGATGTGTCCACATGACTCTTTATTGGGAGCTAGCTCCGTGCGCTCTGCTCACTAAAAAGAGTCACTCAGAGTGAGTCGTTCAAAGGAGCGACACTAGACAGTACGCACTACACAAGACTGCACAGTGCAGAGGTGTGAACTGTCCACCATGCATGCTCAGGAGTCACGTAGCATTGCACAGCACAATACACATTACACACACTCAGCTCTGAGCTCATTTAACTTACCAATAATAATGTTTATTGTTACAATATTATATATTTGTCAACGACGTCAATGTGAATGGTTTATGGTACAATAAACATTGTTATTGTTAAGCGTTTCGTCACACTCATATACTCATATCTGGTTCGCTTCACTTACCGAGTGCAGAATTGCAGATAGCACACTGTAAGCTTGGTACTATTACAGTGTGTCATTCAACATTAAATGCCTCAGCAAAGATGACTCCGTACGTGTAGTGCCTCTGTGGCCTGTGCTGTGTGCAGCTCTGTAAATGTGCGAATGCAACAGTACAGAGTCAGAACAGCTCAGCACAGAGCAATGGCGCCCGGAGTGAGTCATTCACAAAAAAAAGAGCGACTCGCTCCGCTCCGAGAAGGGAGTCGTTCATTATGAACGACTCGCTCAGGAGCGACACATCACTAATGTACTATGTAATAATCATTTCGATTATAACCTCAGTTGTCGTGCGTCTACAATATATAATCATTAACTCGATTCGATTGGTACAGAATACATGAAATTTTCTTTGGGTAAAAATAATACAAACATTCTTTATAAAAAAAACAAAGCAGAGCTTATTTTCTTTATGTTATGTCAGAAATTAATCGCTGAACAGTGGCGTTATAAAATGTCAATTTACACCTTGCCGTTTGCTTTAAACAAAGTAGTTTTGTGACGCTGTTAAAGAAGTCAAATGAAAACATACTGCTTCGCTAGAAATAACACAGAACTCCTCAGCACAACTTTATTTGATATGAACATCGGGTTTTAGAGTTGATAAACGCAACATTTGCAAAGACTCTGATAAAATGATGACAATTGAAAATATCTAAATACAGCACGTACGTTATATTACTCTTTATTTTATAAAAAGTGGTACGCAAAATACAGATCCGATCATTGTTCGCACAATCTTAAAAGAATTTATTTTTAAATTAATCTTGACTGTGATTGTTAGATAAATTTAAGAAATTAAAAAACGATTTTGTTAAATTAAAGAGAAAATTGCGAAAAATTTATATTAATAAATATTGTAAATAATATACACTAAATGTAAATTATCCGTATTCAGAAAAAATATAGTAACTTTGCTGTTTAAAATAGTTTATTTAAGACCCATCTCATTTGTCTAATTATGACAAATAAAATACTGGATTTTAAATACTTACAAAAGTTGTAAAATTATTATTAGCGCAAATTTTTAATCGAAATGATTAATAAAATATATTAAACAAATTCTATATAAATGCCACATTATATTGTACAGATTTCAAATGTTATAGATTTTATAAAAGATAAATTAAAACTTTTTATTTCATTTTAGAATATATAAAAATGCATAAACAATAATAAAAGATATTTTGAATAAAATTAAAAAAACAAGTTATATGTAATACTAAAAAAATGATAAAGTTGTGCTTTTCTCCTAAAATAATATTTATTGGAAAATGTTAGTTTTGATCAGTTTAAAAATTAATTGTAGAATGTTCAGCATTATACTTCCTTAAGGTGTCAAATTAAACTAAGTAGGGATCATGATCAATGTGAAAAAGATTTTTTTTAAATCGGTTAAGCCGTTGGACTTTACGAGTGACACAAAAAAGCATGACAGCTTCACAGACAAATCGAATGTATACTCGTATGGACGTAAAAATTGATTGCGCAAATACGAATAGCCAGAGGATTGTTTGCTAAGATCTACCAATATGACGATAAATATCACCAAAGATCACGTTTTGTTAATCTGATGCAAATATCTTGTATCACAGAACGCAGGAATCACTTAGTTCAAAAACATAACGCTCTACCAAAGTCTTTGACTGTATGATTTCAATTTTTAAGCTTGACTAGACGTTGCCCCAGGCCGATTTTAAATATATATAATTAACAAATGCCTAACTAATATTGCTTATAAAGCATACCTAAAATTTTAATTTTCATATACTACTTTTGAATACACGATACATTTTTTCTCCCAAATAATTGAATTTATAGCTTTTAAGACGAACTTAAAAGTACACGCTTCGATTGGGTGGGGGTAGTCCGTATTTAGTATTTAGTAATCAGAAAGAAACAGTGTCCTTTAGTGTTGCCCTAAAAAGTTACCTAAGAGTGTTCAAAAAGTTACGTTTTCCCCGAAAAAGTAACGCTTTATAAAATTTTTATATTTCAGTATAATAAACACAATTATAATGTTTTTTATAGACTCCAATTATCATTTTATTTGAATGGTTTGTTATGTAGGGATTACGAAAACGACAAGCGTCTGAGTTTGCGTTTCGTTTCACGTAGATTTTCTATTGAACTCCAAAAAAATAAGGTTTTAAAAGTCCATTCGATATGTAACGCAAAAGTAACGTATTGTGACGTGTAACGTAAATTTAACGTGAAGAAGTCAAAAAGTAACGTAAAACGTTACAAAAGTAATGTTCTGGCAACGCTGATGTCCTTGTTTGTTCCGAACCTCCTCGATGCAGTACGTCTTCGTTTATTCTTGAATTTTTTAAACATTCCGATTAGTCCGTTTTGTCGAATCAGATTGATTTAGTGAGCATCGAGCATATTTACTTTAGTTTTTTGTTTTTAATACGGAACGTATGAATACATTTAAAAGATTCAACGCTGAAAGCCTTTTTAAAATATTTCATCTGTAGATTTTCAGATAAACTATATGTAACGAAATGACCTAGATTCGTTGGTTCAGATTTGTTCCGCCTTATATTTCCATTATTCATTATTCAGGGTAGAAAAGTTCAACTCATAATAGTTAAATTTGCTGTTAAGGTGAGTTTTCTTATCTGTTTCCAGATTATTAATTATAATTATACATAACAGAATAATAATTTAATCATAAATAATAAATATTATATCACTTGATGTCATTACCTACGTAATTCTATAAATATATACAAATATAAAATATTTAGCACTTACCTGTGCCAAATGTAACAGGGTAATCAAGTTAATCTTTAAAAATAAATGTTTTGTTTTATTTGATTTTAAATAAACTGCGAATGCTTTTTGTAAAACTTTGTAAATAATGGCACAATGTGAGAACAACTAATCGTGTATATAATATTGTATTATTGTTCTGGTGATAAAAAACATGTTAGTGTAAATATATTATATTTATAATAAATAAATAACAAGTTAGATTTTGTTTTTTAATTTGTGAAAAATACTCAATTAAATGTGTTTTTGATTTTATCTTAACGGCTGAGCTCTAACCGCATAAAATTGCTAAACAACACTACTATTTTTTGTTAATTTAACAGATAATATGATGAAAGATATCAAATCAGTGGCAGACTAAATCAATTTTTTTTAATTATTTTTTGTAATCAGTATCTCGAGTACGGCTCAGTACTACTTGATGAAATTTTTAGCGAAGATATCAATTATTTACAATTATCATCATCTGCTTTGCTTTTACAAACTTTTTATTGATGAAATTTTTAATACGAGTGGATACAGCATGTATATATGTTTTTTAACGGAATTCTGTATTTATTGTTTAATATTCCATAGAAGTTCATTTTTCTAACAAAAAAGTTTTTTTCTCAATAATGTCAAAATGTTCAAAATAGATAAGTTATAATCGATTTTCTTAATTCGGGTTACCCGTCTGACGGTCCGTAGAAGTCTTTCAGTCCATATAGATTTTAACGATAATATAAGTGCCTATATATATTTTATCATACAGCTTGGCTATTATGAAAATTCGGAAAATTTACATTTGACAAAAATAAAAAAAAAATATTGAGGACTTTTTTTAAAACTAGTGGATTTCTTTATATAAAGCTTCGTTTACAAGATACAGCATGAAAATATGTCTTTTTAGCGGAATTCTGTGTTTACTATTTTATAATTCTATGACCTATTTTATTTTTATTATAACAAACAAGTTCCTCTACTATAATGTCAAAAAAAATGTTTTTCAGTTCAAATATCTTCTACAAATCATCTATCGTGCATTTAATGCGAATAATTTTTTTTATTCCAGACGCAAGATTTCTTTACTGCGGATGGCATGCAACAGGCATGCAAAAAATTGTAAGACAGGCGATAATTATTGTAAATAATTGATATATTCGTTATAAAATTCATCAAGTAGTGTTGATCCATTTTCCAGATACCGACTTAACAAGTATTTAAAAAAATGAATTAGTATAATACATGATGAAAAGTATCAAATCGGTAGTTTTCTAAATTGAAAAAATACGAATTTTTATCACACATTTTTGTCGCTATAAATTATATAATATATTACAGTACCATTGAACTTATAGACAAAAATATTGCATATTTTTTTAAACCTAAAAAAAGTATCTTAAAAATTATGTCGTTCAATTGATGGCATTTTTTAAAGCACTACCCAATCTAATTTAAACTTTTGAATATTTAGGTACTTTTATTGACATGCAAAGAAGTGGATAAGGTAAGTCATATGATTTTTTTATTTAGGTAGTGAATTTTAGCAGGAAAAAATTGTTTTCATACATTAAGCAAAAGTCAAGAATATTATATTATTTATACTTTAAAGAAATCATCATTTAAGATTATATTATTATTCTACTTCTATTTACAAAGTAAAATGCTCCTGATTTTGCTTCGATGTAGATAAAACTTTAAGGTCAACAAAATAGTAATTACAGACATCAGTGCACGGTTTATTAAATCTAATGTTTTTGACGGTTCTTTAGCTGCTACTTACATGTCCCTTCAAATGAAAATGGTTATTTACTAAATGGTGCGTTAGCTTAACATCTCGTTAATACAATTTCAGAAGGAAACTTGTAGAAAATATTGCCGCCTCATTTTGGGAATTTTCTCATTACCTTATCAAAATTATTTTTACATAAAAAAACCATGACCTGTATACAGCGCCTAGCAATGCTGAGAACTTAGTGCTTGTAATCTTGCTTTAAGCACTTTAAGAAATTCGTTTAAAGCATTTTGTAAAATAGTTGCTCGATGCTTATACAGCAGTTGCATAAAGATTTGCTACTTATTAAGCACGTTTGTATTATAAATTACTTAACAAGCATTCAACAAGCTTGTTAAGCATTTTAAATGCTTAATAAGTAGTTTCAGTGCTCAATAAGC
This sequence comes from Venustoraphidia nigricollis, assembly GCA_034508555.1. Classification (NCBI taxonomy): domain Eukaryota; kingdom Metazoa; phylum Arthropoda; class Insecta; order Raphidioptera; family Raphidiidae; genus Venustoraphidia; species Venustoraphidia nigricollis. The sequence goes on from JAVRKA010000013.1 coordinate 1,375,112, forward strand.
ACTTTTAAAGTTTAATAAAACATATTTCGTCTATTATATGTTTGACATCAATTTCTTGTAGATTTGAGTACAAACTTCCCCATCAATTGGAAATATTGTTCAAATCCAAAATTTAAATAATAAAGTTAAGATTTAAGAAACCACATTAAAACGCTTAATGCTTGATACTTTAAAGCACTTTACTAGGCTTATACATAGACAATAATATTGACTACATTTTGCCTAAGTTAAATAAAGCTAAATTCGTTCTAACTTACTTTAAAAAATATACTAATACCAATATTTTGCTTAGTGTCTATCGTGCATACTTCCAATCTATTATTCAATATGGAATAATCTTCTGGGGCAATTCGGTATGGGCAGAAAAAATTTTTCTAATACAAAAAAAGTGTATTCGTATCATAGCAGGTGTGGCACCTAGAGAACATTGTAAAAATTTATTTATTCAGTATAACATGCTAACACTAGTAGATCTCCATATTCTAAATTGTGCAAATTTTGTACAAAATTATCCATCTTTGTTTAATGAAAATCACAACAATCATGAAATACTACTAGAATTAAAAATAATTTAAAAACTACAAATTGTACACTAGCGGTGACTCACAAAGGTGTCCGCAATACACAATAATATACCTACTGAAATTAAGGCTGTTAACTAAAAATTTCAGGAAAACATTAAAAAAATTCTTGTAAGCAAAGGCTCACTATAAGTTGAACGAGTTTTTATAATTCTTTTATAATTCTTTTTAGAACTCTTTTATAATTCTGATAAAATTCATTTGTTGACGTTATTTATGTACATTTGTACCAAACAAATAAAGATCTCTATCTATCTATCTATCTAAGTAAAAACATATTATATTCTTCAATTTCTGGATCTCTAGATTTGTAGTTCGCACTTACAGTAATATATATATATATATAGTTGTTAAATTGTTCGAAGAAATTTTAACAGATTTCAAATAAAATCAGAAAATCTTAAGGTCCTTTTCTTTTTATTAATTTATTTTTTATAATCTACACATTTTAATCCCTTTCGTAGAACCTTAATCAATTAGCTTCACATCTGAAAATATCTCATCCTTTATCTCAGTTTTATTTTTTCGACAGTTTCCATTCATTATAAATGAAATGAATATATTTTCTTTCATAGTCCAAATAAAAGGTTTTCACTTCTCAAGTGTCTCTTTCATTAAACATTTCTTAGAGAAGATTAAATTAAGAAAAAAATTATTTCAATTATGATTATTATTATTAATTATTACACTAAAAAGATAAATTAAAATTTACGAGAGTTTGCACAATTACGGTTTATTATTATAATATCTTCTGACTAATGGTTTCAATCTCGGCATATCCGCTCCTTTCCACACATTCGCTTTAATATCTTTTATAGTCGCATCGCTTTCGAAAACTTAGTCATCTTTCCACTAAAAGTCTTTCTTTAAAAATTCCAGGAAACTATATTATTTTTGCTTTAGGAATTTTACTGTCATTTTAAAGGATACACACTCAAACTGTCCAAATAGGATAGGGTTGCCATCTCTAAAATTAGGCAACCAGGACGAGACGCGTGAAAACCCCGGCTTTTAGGGCTCAGAACCCGGACATGTCAACAGGTTTTTTTAAACATAGTCACTGTAATAAAAAACAGTTGAAAATGTCATAAATCACCTTTTTAGTGTATTTGCCATATGGCAACATACACTATTGGCGTCGGTCGGATGGCGGAACCTAGGGGTCGGATCAAAATTTCTCGACGTTTCATAACCTCCTAAACACTTTGCCACCATTTTTAAAAATGTTTATATATATATGTATATATATATATATAACGGGTGGGCCATATAAATGTTGAATTTTAAACCATGTGCTATTAATAACTCTGACGTCTAGAGTGCTATGCATTTTTGACAGTTGTTTAGTTTAAGCCTTCCGTTGACAGTATATGCATCGCTTTAATTTGGATCAACGGTTAGAAATACTTAAAACTTACTTTGAGTGTGGCTCTGTGGTTGCCGAGACGGCGCGAAATTTGCGTAGAAAGTTTGGAAGAAATGAGGCGCCATCAAACCAAGGAATTAAGAATTTCATTGATAAAGTGCGCAGAAGTGGAATGCTGGTGGACGTCAAACATGTTCCTCATGCTCATCCTAGGCGTACACCTGAAGCAATTGCTGCTGTGGCCGAAAGTGTACGTCTCAACGCGTCAACATCAACTCGGCGCAGAAGTCAACAACTCAACATTTGCCGTACCACTTTGAGGAGGATTCTGCACAAAGATCTTGGTATATTGGCGTACAAAGTCCAGCTCGTTCAGGAGTTGAAGCAAGTTGACCATCAACAACGTTTTCGCTTTGCTGATTGGGCTTTAAACGAGCTGAACGATGATCCTGATTTTGCAAGAAAAATCATCTTTTCGGATGAGGCGCATTTTCACCTTGGTGGTTATGTCAACAAGCAAAACTGTAGGATTTGGGGCTCGGAAAATCCACACGTCGTCGTAACAAAGCCCATGCATCCAGATCGAGTCACTGTGTGGTGTGGATTTTGGAGTGGTGGCGTGATTGGGCCCTTTTTTTTCCAGAATGAGGCTGGTCGCGCAGTTACGGTCAATGGTGACCGCTATCGAGATATGATAAATCACTTTTTGTGGCAGGAATTGGATGATATCAATCTCGATGAAGTCTGGTTTCAACAGGACGGTGCAACTTGCCACACCGCCGCCCTCACCATCAACCTTTTGCGCACAAAGTTTAACAATCGCGTAATTAGCCGTAACGGAGATGTCAATTGGCCAGCTCGGAGCTGCGATTTAACACCACTTGACTACTTTCTTTGGGGCGCATTGAAGGATAAAGTTTATGGGGACAATCCTCAAACAATTGACCACTTGAAACAAAACATTCGGGCTCAAATCGCTCAAATAAACCAACAAACCGTTAATAAAGTGCTCGAAAATTGGTGTTCCAGGATGGGCTACTGCAGAGCCAGCCGAGGTGGTCACATGAATGAAATCATTTTTCATACTTAATCGGAATAAACATTGAATCATATGAAATAAAATAAATAATAACAAAGTCAGTTTTTCTTGTTCTCATTGCTAATTTATAATTCAACAAATAGATGGCCCACCCTTTATATATATATATATATAGGTATATATGTGTGCGGGCTATAACTTTCGAAGAAGTTAATTTATTTTAACGAAATTTGGCACACATGTTGGAATCCATCACCGCACGAAGCCTATTTAAAATGGGCCCAATCGGGCCATTTTAAGGGTAGTTTTTAGGGGTTGAAAAATGTTTTTGGGGCCCAAAATACCGAAAAAATTCTCAAAATCGTTTCAAAATTGACATTTAACCCTTTAGTAGTAATTAAAAAGTGTCCCTAAAATTTTAATAAAATCGGCCCGACAGGACCGGACTTACAAATTTTATGAAAACACTAGTTTGCAGATAGTGAATTATTTACTGAAAGTTGCATATAATTTGGTATAGAGGTTCGATTGATAATAATATTGCAATTAAGAAAAAAAAAAATTATTTTAAGGGGTGTATTAAGGAGTCAAATTTTTTATTTTGCCTAAAAATCAACTTAAGTTCGCACAATAAAGCCACTCTGCCTGTATAAGCAAATACACTATATTGTCGGCAGGGTTTTGGCACTGCGACCCGGGTTTTTATTTATTTTCAGACCTTAAAATTAAATTTAGTCATCTTTTATCATCATTTTAAATGTACGTAACAAAACAGAATCTTATTACAGTTTGTTACAAATTGTTTTAATAATCAGTTAGATTTTTTTTATTCTTAAATTTTAAACCCGGACTGCAAATGAAGCCCCGCCCGGACGCTCCCCGGATGTTCTCTAAACTAGGACAAATCCGGGGAAACCCGGACGGATGGCAACCCTAAAATAGGACAACGAAAAAATCGTTTAGAGTATTAAATTTTTTTATGGACTCCTAGGTGAATACATTAAACGCGTCAAAAAGGCCATATAAAACTCCACGATTATTTCAACTTTGACTGGGTATGATGTTTCATTTCTAAAGATGTCGATAATAAGCACGATTTAGGGCGTTTTTAGCTTTATGGATTTAAGTAATGTCAATCGAAAATTCGATAAGGAATATAATAAATTTAATTGTTAATTTAAAACGTAATCACGTTTCAGTCATTAGTTTCCAAGGCAACTAATTTCTGGCTCAAACAGAAAGCATTTAGATATTCAAACACATGTATTCGCATCACTATTCCATTAAAAGTTTTGTTTTAAAAGTACAGTAGAGGTAATATATTTTTAACCTGTCGGCACTAATCGACTCATGTATTTTCAATGTCTCCTTCATCCTCACTTCGCGGCAGTTATGAAAAAAACATTTAGTAATTTGAGGCTAGACGCTGTGATACGTATTTTCTCTTGACTGAGCTGCGTAGAAGGTGCCTTGCGTGAGAATAAGGGAGGAAAACTAAAAAATACGTGAGTAAAATGAGTTGAAAATACACGAGTCTGACTGTCTACTGAATAGATTTTAAATTACGAAACGATATAATTAAAGCGAGTTGGGTACAACGAAGAGACAAGGACAGAAAAATAAAAACGAGGATCGCAACACATTGTGTCACTGCAAGGAGAATTTCAGTTAAGAATTAAGTAGAGGATTAAACGTTTGTGTGACAGAGAACGCGATAAGGCAGATGAGAAGATCAGTTTCAAGTCACTGCAGTTTATTTTTAATTATCACAAAAACGGATGTAGGTATATATATTTTATATAACTGTTTTATTATTTAAGTCAGGAGAGAAACGGAACTGTTTTTGAAGTCTGATCCTTTATTTTGTAAAAGTACAGGGTTGTGAGAAAGTCTTGATCAGTGCGAATAACTTTGATACGATTATTTGAATTTCTGTAGCAGTTCACACATTCAAGTAGAGACATATCGCAGATACAAAAACATTAAGCTTATTTACATTTAAACGTTTAAGCTGAAAATGGGGTTAACTTTTGTATTTTAAATTTAACAATCTAAATATTTTGAATAATGTATATATCAGATCCTTTTGATGTTAATAATATTATAAATATTTTAGAGGAATTAGGATCAATGAAATTAAAAGACAAATTATTATTTCACAACGTTTCGTATTAAATTAATACTTCATCAGGTGATCTTAATTAATTGTCTTAATAACTCTGTATGAATTGTAATATAACTACTTAAAATTTTGATTTGTTATGATATCTTAAAATAGTATAACAAGATAATCGAATTAAATCTAGTTATTAAGACTATTAATTAAGATCACCTGATGAAGTATTAATTTAATACGAAACGTTGTGAAATAATAATTTGTCTTTTAATTTCATTGATCCTAATTCCTCTAAAATATTTATAATATTATTAAAATCTAAATATTTTTTAGGATTTCAGTAGAGCTATGTTTTAAGAGTTCAGAGATGTAAAAAAAAAATTACATCGTCTATTAGTGGTATGCGATGTTTTTAACTGAATTAAGCTGCCACAATTAGTAACTGTCGAAATATGTTTATATGTTTATCGTATCCTTTGACTGTTTTATAAATAGGGAAAATTCTATTGACATCCAAAAAACTGTATCCATAAAAGTTTCTCAGCCCTGTTTATATATATCATGTTGTTTCAAATAAGTTTCGTTTATAAAAGAGATTTGTTACTTAAGTACTATGAGATTAAATTTACTGGCAGATCTGTCAAAAGAGTTTAATATAGATTATGCAACAACTGAAATTTTTGAGTACTTTCGTTTAACGAATCTAAAAATAATTCCTTCTACAATAACATAAAACTTTAATAATATCAAAATTTTAATATATATGTTTTTAAAAAAACTGTATATTTTGAAATACTGTTTTGCATTTTATGGTACCTGACGATATAGAGTACAGAGTATTAAAAAAGGATTTAAGAATGTACGAGTGTATTACAGTACTGTAGATAAACTTTTCACAGTGGAATTTGATATATTAGACTTGTCTATTTCTTGTTGAACGTAGTTCAAAGAAACCAAAACAAAGCGAAGCTGTAACAACAATATAGAGTAGGTATTAATGTAGACGAAAAAGCCACATTAATAACAGAAAGGCAGTTACATAGCTAAATTACATAACTAAATTATTATTTCCCAAGTAAGGGGGGGAAATCATTGTACTATTATTATTATGAATTTTCAATTTTCGTTGTGGAATATTAACTTTAATCAATTAGCATGGCTTATAGTATAGAATACGTAAAATGCAAGGCAATTTGTTTTTAAACCCATTTTATAGAAAACTCTACCAGACCACTGCCTTAGCCGTGAGATAATTTCGGTAAAAAAATTCCTTGTTTAGAATAATTACTAAATGTTTGTTGTTGAAATATATTTACTTATGTCTTATTTAGTTTAAATTAACGTTTAAATTTAATTAAACTTAAAAAATGTTTACATAATATAAAAACAGGTTTTAAAACGACAACAAATAATTATAAAAACAGTCCACTAGTATTATTTAAATAGAAGTGTAAATTTTCATACATTTCCAGAAAACTTTTAATTGCATAATTTTTTGTGAAAACGTTTATTATTATTATACTATGATATTTTCCTACGTCCAGTTTTCATAAAATACAGCGCAGAAATATAATTTTAACAACCTATTAAAATTATGAAAACTCGAGAGTTTTTTAACACACTAAAACTCAACCTAGTTATTCGCAATTCAATTATCATTAAACAATAATGAGTTTCACTGCTTTACTATGAAGTTGTTTAAGAGCAGGCGTGTATTAGGTAATTTTTATTTATTAAAGAGAACGCACATAACCTTTTAATTGTGAAAGCATTTTTTAATTATTCAGTTTAATTACTCGAGTGGTTTTAACAATTTAACAGCATTTCTTTCTGTAATTCAGATATTTTTTAGCATTTAACTAAAATCATGGTTCAAAATAAACGGTCAGACAACTCGAACTAACTTTTTCGTAGGAGATTATGATTCTAATCTTATTTGTGGTGTTGGAAATATTATGTACAACTTTTTAAGTTCTAAAAATCCTTCTAGACTTAGTCCGTCCGTCCGTTTGTAAGTCACAGCCCTTCCTTTTTCACATTTATATATCTATTGAGATGAAATTTTATATGCGCATGTAGATTGATGACCCAAAAACAAATGATTTATTTTTTAGATCCACCCCCCATAGATTCAAAAGTGCATCAATTTTTTTTCACTTGCCCCATTGAGTGGAATGTCTTTAGATATTTATATATCTTGAAAGTCAACAAAAAATGTTTTAGAACCTTTTGATTTTAACCCTTTAGTTACGAGATATTTGCCTTTAATATTCTTATCGAAACGTTCCCCTCTCCAGTTTCTACATAAATAACATATTTAATCTATAACAAATATCGCTTAAGAGTCTTCAAATAAATTTCACTGAGATAATAAATTAAAAAATGATTCTAGAACATAGTTTTTAAATCTTCATATTAGGTTTGACCCAGTAAAGATTTTGGTGCTAATATACCTATTTAAAAATCTTCGATATGATAACATCTTTCTGGAAAAATCCACTGACTTTTTTTAAATTAAAATTTTTTACGAACATAGAAGTTATGTATGGTTTTCAATGTCGAGTTTTTACTGGGAAATTGTAATGGGTTCAAAAATCGAAATCAAAATTAGCACGTGGTCATTTTTTATCCCGAAAGAAATCGCAAGAACAAAAAATGATACAATCAACGCGTATAAACGTAAATATGCCCTGGAAGGTATTTTTTTACAAATCAGTCCAGTCGTACTTTTTGTTTAAACAAAAATACTGCAAAACCAAATCTCTCGGCGAAAAAAAATAATATCGACTTCATTAGGGCGCCAATCGAACAATATTAACCTCAGCTTGATTCAAAAGAAATGTTATCAAAATCGGTCCAGTAATTTTTGTTTAAACGCTAATACTACAAAAAGGCGAACTAAATAAGATTTCTCGGGTTTACTTTGTTGAATATATATTTATTATTCAATATTGACTTTTTTATTTTCTTTTTTGTCCTTGGTAATTAATATAAAAATGATCTGTCGGGAAAATGGACTTTTCAAGTAAACACTTATTTGTTATTTATAGCGACATTTCGTCCTTTCTTGGGACTTTTTCAAGCTTTATAACTATTAAATGTTTTAGTCAAGTATAAATATAAAAGTTAACATACACATGTAAATATTTGTTAAACAATTGTTCATTAAAAAGTTTGTAATAATTCCACTTAAAAGAAAAAATATTTTTACGGTTGATGTTCAAACTATTGACTAATATTGACGGTATATAGTAAAATAGTTTGAACATCAACCGTAAAAATTTTTTTTTTTTTTAAATGGAATTATTACAAACTTTTTAATGAACAATTGTTTAGCTAAAATTTATATTTACACGTATATGTTAACTCTTATATCTACTTGACCAAAACATTTTATAGTTATAAAGCTTGAAAAAGTCCCAAGCAAGGGACGGAACGTCGCTATAAATAACAAATAAGTGTTTACTTAAAAAGTCATTTTTCCCGACAAATCATTTTTATATTTATTATTCAATATTGTTCATACAGTGAGAAGTTGATCGTATGGACCTTCCTTAATGGTCGCATTCCTAAAATCCTAATAAACGACTCATCTCACGGCTCGTTTGTAAATTCGGCCCTGGATGAAGGAAATCAAAAACCTGCAATGACCAATGAGAGCCGTCGTCGCAAATGAGTTGTTACAGGAGTTTATTGTATGCAGTGTTAGGTACAGTTGAAGCCGGAAAGGACATTATAGGACACGCGAAAATACCATCAATAACTTGAGATATAAGTACGATCTAACGAAGTCATTGCGAACTCTTCGTAAGTACCCCCTTTTCCATGTCCTACGCCAGTTATTAGTTACATAGCCACCTACGGTACTCATTTTGGCGCTTAATACGTGCTTTTAGATACGCTAAATCGTTAGAATACCTCCTGTCAAAGGAATATATTCGCAAACAAAACATTTTTAGAGCCTGCATAGAGTACAAATGTAGCTGGATTATTCTATGTTTAAAATTGCATTTAAAAATATACACTTTTGGGAATTTTCTTGGAGAAAAAAATATTATACTAGTGCCGCAATGAAAAAAAATAATGCGTGTCCTTTTGTACGCGCGGCAGAAATTATACTTCTTTGATCGCGAATATTCAAATTTTTGTTAAAGATGTACCGACATTGATAAAATAAATACTGTTGAATCCATAATTTAAAAAAAACTTGTTTAAAATAAAAATATCAACCTCCTTCAAAAAAGTCACTAAAAAGATGAAAATAATAATGAAATTTTGAGGTCGGTCCCAATTTCATTACTGAAACTTAAAATTAATAGGCATCTACTTTTATTAAATTGGAACCGACCTCAAAATTTCATTATTATTTTCATCTTTTTGGTGACTTTTTGGAAGGAGGTTGATATTTTTATTTTAAAAAAGTTTATTTTATTTTTTACTTTTTAGTGGATTTTATTTCCCACATTTTTAAAAACTACTGAACCGATTTAAGTAAAATTTATGTGGGATCACCCTGAAGATGTGCCCTATTAAATAAGAAAAGAATCATCATAATCGCTTTACAAATGTTGGAGATATGAGGTAACATACATTAAAAAATATGTTTTTTTGACGTCATTTAAAAACGGATGAACCGATTTTAATAAAAACTATATGGAACCACCTGGGATGTATACCCTTTCAAACAAAAAAATAATTTTCCAAATCGGTTCAGGCGTCTTCGAGTGATCGGGAAACATACATAAAAAATAAAAGATTCCGACGAAGTGAGAACCTCCTCCTTTTTTTGAAGTCGGTTAAAAATATACAAATATTGAAGTTATTTTACTCTCGAAAGTTGTTAACAACACTAGCTTTTAAGAAGTTCCGTCCGATGTCGCCAGTACAACCTACTTTGTTGTTTTATGAAATAACTGTTTTGACGTTATCAGAAAAAAAAACGAGACGTCATCTTTGAACACAAAGTGAAACTATACTGAATCGAAGAGTCAACTTTATCGACAATTTCAACATTTCCGATACACGTAGTACATGAGTTCTTATCTTGGTTGCCGTAACAGAGCGTTATCCTGCTGGTGCAACTTCCGTAACAGATCATCTTACTGCGTGCACAACTTCCGTAACATTTTACCCTCAATACGTCAAAAGAAGTATAACTTCAAAAATAATGTTTTATTATCTGTTTATAACGTAGATTTTAACACAAAAAAATTATGGGGAGAGCTCACTGTATTATAAAGTTTTGAGCACATTGAAGCGCCCGGGTATTTCCTATCAAGCATTTACCACAACAGTGTTTTATCTTTGTGCAAGTTTCCTCAATCTGTTACAAAATAAGTTGAATATGTTGGTGTGCTGGGCTGCTATCTAGAGCGACAATAGACGTGTCCATAATGTTTATGTTTTACATTTAACTCCAGAGTCAAGCTGATAAACATTTGTTTTGCTTATTTTTGCGTGTTTAACTTTCCATTCTTTAATTCCAATTTCAAAAATAGTTAATACTCTAAATAACTGGGTTTCAGTTAATTTTCAACATTTTTGATAGTTCACAGACGTAACTCCTAAATTCTAATAGTAGGTTAAAAAAAGGGACTGACAGACAAACAGTGATTTAATATGGAGCGCGCCAAGTTTTGTGTTACTTTGCCTTACTAGTGCGTAATGGATTACTTTACTTGTTTGCATATATAGGTACATGCTAAGTAAGTAAGTAAGTAAGTTTATTTGGTCATTAATTGAGATACATAGTATCTATATGACATGTCATAGAATTTAAAAATACAATTTAAAAATACATTTTATCAAAATTCACTGATTTCATACAGGCACGCTTCAGTTAGGATTTTTTTAATTTTCTTTTTAAAAATTGTCTCATTTAGATCCTTATCAGATTGTGGTAACTTATTGAAACATTTTTGGGCTAGGTAGTGAAAACTGTTCTGGGTTCTAGTTAGATGGCACATAGGCAGTCGTAAAGCTTCCTTATTCCGCGTGTTATAATTATGGTTATTGTTTCCATTGAAAGATGGTAGATTTTTTTTGGCATATAATAATAAATGATATGTAAATAAGGATGGTAAAGTCATTATTAGTGTATTTGCCATATGGCAACATACACTATTGGCGTCGGTCGGATGGCGGGACCTAGGGGTCGGACCAAATTTTCTCGACGTTTCATAAGCTCCTAAACACTTTGGCACCATTTTTAAAAATGTTTATATATATATGTATATATATATTTATATATATATATATATATATACGTATATATATATATATATACGTATATATATATGTGTGCGGGCAATAACTTTCGAAAGAGTTAATTGATTTTAACGAAATTTGGCCCACTTATTGAAATCCATCACCGCAAGAAGCCTATTTAAAATGGGCGTAATCGGGCCATTTTAAGGGTAGTTTTTAGGGGTTGAAAAAAGTTTTTGGGCCCCAAAATACCGAAAAAATTCTCAGAATCGTTTCAAAATTGATATTTAACCCTTTAGTAGTAATTAAAAAGTGTTCCTAAAATTTTAATAAAATTGGGCCGACAGGACCGGACTTACAAATTTTATGAAAATACTAGTTTACAGATAGTGAATTATTTTCTGAAAGTTGTATATAATTTGGTATAGAGGTTCGATTGATAATAATATTGCAACTGAGAAAAAAATGTTCTTTTAAGGGGTGTATTAAGGAGCCAAATTTTTATTTTGCCCAAAAAACCAACTTATGTTCGCATAACAAAGCCACACTGCCTATATTAGCAAAGACACTATATTGTCGGCAGGGTTTTGGCACTGCGACCCGGGTTTTTTTGAAATTTCGGAAGAGTGGTTTGCAGTGTTCACGAGGTGCGGCCCTAGCCAAAATACGAACTGCCATTTTTTGAATTTTAAATGCTCTATGTGTAAAAGTCGAGCTACCCCACAACAAAATGCCGTATTCTAATAAGGACTGGAAAAGACCGAAATAACAGGTTCGAACTGCGGAAGTGGATGCAACCTCTGCTACCCTTCTCATGGTATACGTAGCGCTGCTCAGCTTATTGCAAACATGATCTATCTGAGTTCGCCATCTTTATGTCATAACAGACGCCATTCGCACCATTACTATTTTTCATTTTACCACTTCCCGTTTTTTTCTACATTTCTTAAACTTCAACTTATATAATACCAATGGGCCAATGAAGGAATTACAGGAAATTAGGATAAGGTAGGTAATTTTTGAACTAGGAGTTTGATAGGTAAGCAATAGGGATGTTGACTGTGTTCAAATAAAAACATAATTTTAACTAAAAGTGGTAGTTTCTATGATAGAAATACTAAAAACACTATATTTTTCCTTATTTTTAAGGAATTTAATTAATATTTAATAAATAAAACCTAATAAAATCACTCTCAAGTCACGTGACAACAGACACCAATCAGAGCGCATGACGTCATAGAGTCAGCCGCTGTCAAAAAAACTTCATTGTTTGGTTAATATTTAGTGTGTGAAAATTTATTTAAAAAAGGACTGCAAGGAGTTTTAACGTTATGGAAAGTGTATTTATTAAGGCTAATAGTTCGAAAACTTAGAATTCATCTTTTATAACAAGAATTACAAAAATTTTTTGCAAAACCTCATTAGTTTACTAGCGTTTATGAGCACAGCCTCCTACTTTGTGACCGCATCTATAGAATGGTAGCTCCTGTGTAAGCTTTTGAGCCTCCTGTGGTATGACCAGGTGACGCCACGCGACTAGTTTTGGACCGAAATTTGAAACGGGATTTAAAATACGTGATTTTTAAGGCTTGAGTTGTATTTAAATAAAAATAATAAATATTTGTGGCAATATTAGGGAGTTATGCACGATTTAAAACCCTTTCCCAAAAATAGTCAACATCCCTATTGTTTTACAGGGGGTATGACAAAAAATAAATCACAATTGTCCTTATTAAAATGTTCGATGAAAAACTTGTATCTCACAAAAAATAATATTTCATAGGTGCAAAGTAACAAAATCGTGATATGTTTATGGATTTTGAGATTAAAATTTCGACATTTGTGACATATTAGAACATTGTGCGCAGACATAAACAAGGTTTTTGAAAAGCGGGAAAAAGCTTTTGACCAGTCGTATCAATGATTGATGTTGCCGCTACGTAATAACCACGATCGTTCAATAAATTTCACCTGTCTCAATGCGACATTATTTTTCTTCTGTCTCACTCTTTCATCTGCGTACACACAGCCAACTGTTATCGACAACGTATAAACCGGAGAACTGCCCACCGTTGGATTAACCGAAACAAATGACCGTCTATAAATTAAACAAATTGGATTACATCCACTGTTTATTTGCTATATTAAATACATAAATACTATATCAGATGTTTTTCCTAATATATAAAGGTGATAAAGTATTTTTTTATATGATTCATATTGTGTTTTTTATTTTTAACAGATAAACCTTTTAATTCGCAGGTCACCAACTTAATTCTACTCAAGAGAATTTTATACTGCTAAATCACAATCAAATGAATTACCATAAAACAAAGTAGTACCTACAATAAAATTATACAACGTCAAATGTGTTTATTTATGGGATTATAAAACAACTTTACATGAATAAAGCTTATCAAGTACTGAAAATTAATATTATTAACTTGCCAGTATATTGGAAATTTATTGCATTGGGTCCGAAAGGAGAAATCAAAATTATTAACATATTTTAATGTTTCAATGTTGTTACAGTATTTTTACGCTATATTTTTGAAAACAAGTATGCGTGGTCACTTGTTTCTAGCATAATATCTCGCGAATAAAAAAATGATATCGATTTCGCCAGGGTGCCAATCGATTTATCGGATATAATTTGTTCCGGAGAACGGCAAGGTTTACAAGATATTCATCTTTGTTAGCCAAGTAGTCCAAAGGACGCGTAAAGTGCGGGACCCGTCCCTCATAATCTTATCATGACTTGTATCCGCGACAACTATTGCGGATGCATACTCAGATGATAAAAACCGGTCAAGTGCGAGTCAAACTCGCGAGAAGAGGGGTTCGTACTATTCCGTTTTCCGTGGGTACTTTAAGACTTAAGATTTTCATATAAGTTTTTTTGTAAACTATGCGTGAGATCCGACAGTCCGTATTTTTTTCAAAATTTTAGGCTCAGAATAGTCAATTTTCAATTATTTTCTTAAATAACTTTAAAACTAGTTATTTTGAAATTATAAAAGAAATATATTTGAGACCCTTACCTTTCATTTGATATGTCACACGCAGCGTAGCCAGACGTCCCGATTTTGGCGGGACGTCCCGATTTTTAAATCAAAATTAAATGTCCCGCGCGGGACAGGCTCAGTCCCGCTTTTCGGGGATAGCTCGACCGTGCGTAGATAATTATTCTCTTATTGTAAGTTGCAATTTGTAACACTCACTCCTCAGACTATTGTTTGAAACGCCACATTTTTCTAATGAATAAAACTTTTTTGATTTTGATTTTTGTTTTTTTTATTTTTTTTATTCAGAAGACGAATAAGACTCAACTATTTAACTATAGGGTAAATCTGATTTAAAATATCATATTTTTATTAAAATATATTTTCTATGGTTATTTTTGCTATCTATTGTCACGTAAACGTAATTTGAACTCAAAAAGATAAATATTTAAAAATTTCTGATTATATACGTTTTTTTACTATGTCCCGCTTTCGACGCAAGAATCCCGCTTTTTTCAGTCAAAAAGTTCCAAAATCCCGACTTGGCAAAAAAAAATCTGGCAACGCTGGTCACACGGTACAGTTTGTAAAACTTTTTTTTTAAATTTCTTAATTTGCCCCCCAAAAATGACCGCAATGTTCGAAATTCATTTATTTACGTTACGCATCCATCTTTGGGTCATCGACTTACATATGTGTACCAAATTTCAACTCAATCGGTCCAGTAGTTTCGAAGCAAATTGGCCGTAACAGACGGATGGACAGGCACGCGAGTGAAGCCATAAGGGTTCCGTTTTTTCCTTTTGAGTTATGGAACCCTAAAAATGATGCGAATCTTCCGCGTCCCTAATATAAACATTATCAACGTAACGATCACCCGGTGTACAGTCGGAAAAATTAAAAAAAGATTTTTCCAGTGACTAATAATATAAATATATTACAGTTTGAAGGATATGAAAAAATAAGAAAATGTTATATTAAATATAAGCGGCACGCAAATGTCATTATTAATCTTTTTGCATGTAAACAACGTTATTTTAAAAATGTAGCACACATAAAAGTAAAACATAATTCTTCTTTAGTATTTGAGTCAGAAGTGTTGTCATCATGAATAATGCGTGTTAAAACAGCACAGTAGGTGGGTTATATTAAAAGCTGAACAAAATACTGCTTAGCACGCTCGCTTTAAAAATAGTTGGCCAATATATAATATTGTGAAAGTCCATGCTGGAACCAAGGACTTTAGAACGAAATAACGAGCTAGACGGGAAGAAGACTTACAAAAACGAAACTTATAGCAGACACTTGTAAAATTTTATGCGACCTTGAAACTCGCAACCATATTAATGGGGTCGTCCCACATATCAGAATTTGATCATTTTAACAGTGCATATTTATTCCTCATTAGAACTTGTACATTCATATATTCATTTTCTTAGTTGCATATTAGATTAAAAAAAATGAAATCATTTTGAACACCTTCGCAATCGTCGAAGATGAAGATTTCCATGGCAAACGTAATTTAATAGATAAGTATCAGAACGGTATATTCTAAAATGGGGTAGTTGGATTATCATGCGAAAGAGTAGAATTGAAAAACGGAGTAGCTTTGAATATGGTAAGAAGACTGGATGCAGTAAATTGTGGTTGGGGACCCTGGATTGGAAATTTATTATTAAATAAACTGAAAATAATATGAATTTATATTGGACTAATACAACCCTTACGGATGGTAATTTAAAAAAAAAATTGGAACTATTCCAATCTGTTATAATAATATTGATATAATTAACAAAATAAACTGAAAAAAAACTCGTGATTTTAAAAATTTAATCGTGTAATTTTTTTCCGTCCTCATTCTATTTTTAATTTCAATTAGCAGTTCAGAGAAAATAAAACAGCTTTTTCATGTAAATTTGCATTTTTCATAATATAAAGACAAAACTTATCACAACTTGTGTTTTATGACAGGAGCAGAAAAAAAAAGAATCGCTGTCAAATATTAACATAGTTCTGTAAGAATGTAGGTACACAAGTATAAAAAGAATACAAAATGAGTATCCGACTTTGACAGTATAATGCCGGCAGCAGTGGCGTAGTGCATTGCATTTAAGCATCTGACTCACTGAAATATAGACAGATATACGGCTTGTCTACCTACGTGAAAAACAACAACAATAATTATTTAAATAAAAAAATAATTTGTCGGGAAAAATGACTTTTTAAGTAAACACTTATTTGTTATTTACAGCGACGTTTCGTTCCTTGTTTGGAAACGTCGCTGTAAATAACAAATAAGTGTTTACTTAAAAAGTCCTTTTTCCCGACAAATCATTTTTATATTAATTACCAAGGACAAAAAAGAAATAAGGTCAATAATTATTTAAATTTAATTAATATTTAATAAATAAAACCTAATAAAATCACTCTCAAGTCATGTGACAACAGGCACCAATCAGAGCGCATGACGTCATAGAGTCAGTTGCTGTCAAAAAACTTCATTGTTTGGTTAATATTTAGATTGTAATTTATTCGAAAATTTCTTTAAAAAAGACTGCAAGGAGTTTTAACGTCATGGAAAGTGTATTTATTAAGGCTAATAGTTCGAAAACTTAGAATTCATCTTTTATAACAAGAATTACGAAATTTTTTTTCATAACCTCATTAGTTTACTAGCGTTTATGAGCTTTGTGACCGCATCTATAGAATGGTAGCTCCTGTGTAAATTTTTGAGCCTCCTTTGGTATGAACAGGTGACGTCACGCGACTAGTATTGGCGTTTTGGACTGAAATTTGAAACGGGATTTAAAATACATGATTTTTAAGGCTTGAGTTGTATTTAAATAAAAATAATGGGGGACAGGTATGGTCTAGTGGTTAGCGTACTGGCTTCTCGACCTAACCGTCGTGGGTTCGAATCCCACCTCTGCTCATGGATGTTTTGTGATGTTGATTTATATAGACCCAGCTACTTATATTTTCGATTTACTGGCCAGATACCAAGAGGTAGTGCCACCAAAAGGGTATTCTCTTGTATAAGTGCATATGCTCTATATATGTGGACATATACAATTGGATATTCTTAAAAAAAAAAAAAAAATAAAAATAAAAATAATAAATATTTGTGGCTATATACTTATGCACGATTCAAAACACTTTCCCAAAAATAGTCAACATCCCTATTATTGTGGCAACTATGAACTTTTATATAACCGAATTTTAACGTTGGCGGTATCACTAAACTAAACGCTCGCTTTGTCGTGTTTATATAAGCATATAATCCCACGCTGAATATACGTTTTCGCTTAATACATACATTTTCAGCTTTGGCGGTTTCTCTTTAATTATTAATTTACATGCGTGGGAGTCTACCGAAGCCAAATCCCCCGTTACTATCGTAGCTGAAGTACACCACACTTCATTATTATTAATATATTAATCATATAAATATAAATCACCTGTGGCGAAATGTTTGACTAAAGAAGATCGCGGGCTCTCGGCCTAAAAGTGATCCGTAGCCGAAAAAGTTTAGGGCTGATATACATAACTAATTTGAAGTTGGAGTGTTGCGCTACTGACAATGTCTGTCAGATGCAATTTCATTGTTGGTGTTCGTACGTTGGGAGAGAAAGAGAGTTTGAAAGACTTCGTCCAGTCGCATTGCCCTGTTATCACTGTCGTTAAGTCCACTTAGGGATTTCTTTCAGACACGATCGTCACAGACTACTGCAGATGGCGGATTGAAAATTGTTCCATTGTTTTGTATATTCGATTTTTTCACATTTTATAAAACACTGCTCAGGCCAAAGCGTCATTTTCACTCACTACTCGTCCCCCCTTTTTTCAGCGCCGGATTTAAAAAAGAATTGAACTTGTGTTTTTATTTCAAGCTGCTTTTATGATGCCAATGCATTTTTAAAATTAGTTTTTTAATTGTACTTTTTTGACGCCACACTGTATTCAATACTTATGTCAGTAGCGGATCTAAAATTTTACCATGGGGAGGTTTTGGATTTTGAAATTCGGTTACTTTTTTTTAGAATATCGCGATTCGCGATTATCATTTTACTAATGTAAAAAAATAATAATACTCTACTAAATACATATTTTAATTTTCTAATAATTATTTTGGTAACAATTATACAAATTATCCAATTGTGTAGGCTTTCACGGCTGGCGTTGTTACAAAACTTCTTGGTTTCCGGGCTTGTACGCCGTGGTCCATTGGTATTTCTACCTGACGTTTCGTCTACAACTGCGGTAGACATTATCAAAGGCGATGTGGTAGCGGGCGAAGTGTCCTTCTCAGCTGCTCACAAGCAAGTGTACTACATCGCCTTTGATAATGTCTACCGCAGTTATAGATGAAACGTCAGGTAGAAATACCAATGGACCACGGCGTACAAGCCCGGAAACCAAGAAGTTTTGCAATTATACAAATTGTTACTATTACCTTGTGTCTTTTCCAAGAATAAGTAAAAACAGTACCACGATCCTCACGGGAGGGGTTGAACCCGACACCCCCCCCCCCCCGGAGATCCGCCACTGACTTATATGTAAATATATATTCTATTCTATTATATATTTGTAAGGACTCTCTGCAGTAGTCGTAAGAGGGGCCCTTAATCTCAGGAATAATTGAACCTAAGCTTATCAAATCCTGGAATCAGATAATTCTACATATATTATTTATCAATATACGCATTTCTTCTTTAAAGCATGGAACTAAAGATTCTTATTATATACAAATAAAATAAATCACAAAACTTTCTCTCTGAGTTTCGCCAATGCAAACTGCATAATTCACAAGGTTTCAATTAATCGAGGGCCCCCACTAAGCTGGAGTCCTAAGATACTGCTGATTTTGCTTATGAATAAATCCAGTCCGCTTAGAGTAGTAGCATATATACGGCCTATAACGCTCGCTATATTCCTGAAGAAGGTTAGAGGATCTACCTATTTACGTATGATACGCTAATCGATCACCTATTCGTTCTTAAGGATATATAGCGATTACCATACCAGTTGGTGGGAAAGACAGTCAAGCAATAAGCTTTTAAATGTTAAAAAAGTCTACAATTGAGTTAGCTCTCGAGTTTTGACATAACAATTATGATGTTAAAGAACGGATAACAAAATTTAAATTATAACGTTCTACAATAGAAAACAATATCACGGGTAATTGGAATAAAAATAAATCAATTTAAACACTCATTGATTGCAACGTTTCGTCTTTATTTAAGATTTTTTCAAGCTTCTCAATATGTTTAAATGATAATTAAACTATGCACTAGACTCGCATTCGGGAGGTCCGGGTTCGATTCCCGGCGGGGGCAGATGTGGCTGGGACTTTTTCCTACTGCCTTTCGCCGAGAAACGGTAATTCCTGTACCGGCCATCTTGATTGAGGTTTTCCATGGTTTCCCTCAATTAATTCCAGATAAATATCGAGATGGTTCCTTATTTGATGCCATGGCCGATTACCTATCAAACTCCTAGTTCAAAAATTGCGTGCCTTATCCTAATTTCCTGTAATTCCTTCATTCGCCCATTGCTATTATATAAGTTGAAGTTTAAGAAATGTAGAAAAAAACGGGAAGTGGTAAAATGAAAAATAGTAATGGTGCGAATGGCGTCTGTTATGACATAAAGTCGAGAAACGGACGTTAAACGCATTATTATTATTATTATTATTATAATTAAACTATGATATAATAAGCAATTTCGCATTACAAAAAACAATTAAAAATTATTTATTATTTATTCCAATTACCCGTGATATTGTTTTCTATTATAACATATATCTGGAATTGAACTTTAAAGATGAATATAAAGTTCTACTTTTTATTCGGTGACGGATAATATAAGTTTACTGTGAAAGGACAGTAGCGTAATAATACATATATCTATTGTGTAGATTAGACAATAGATATTCTAGACATGAATATATATAATGTATATTATTAAAATTTCATTGATTCTCGTTCAGCCGTTTAAGCGTGAAAGACAGTCAAACAAACCAACGGAAAACGATTCATTTGCATGGTATTAGAAGGGACTATACAGATAATCGTATAAATACCTTCACAATTAAATCAATACAGCTAAATAATTACCAGTGATTCAAAACATAATTATTTAAATATGAGCACGAGTTCTGCGTTTTATATTATACCGACGTTGAGAATCCGCTGAGGTATTATTTATGTAGTAGTCAAAACGCGTGATTTAAGTTATGGTAAAAAAAAATGACGTATTACGTTTTACAATGAGCACATAAACCCTCGATTTTAACCTACAAATATGCAATCAGCGTATCGATTTTGCGCAGAACTCAAGACTTGTGAAGCTAGTAAGGGTACAAACGACATCATACAAAATTTTGGTACAACTTCTTTTGTTGAATAAATTGATATAAGAACAGGTCCTGTTTCACTTGTTCAATAAATTAGTATTATATCGAGAAAGACTTCAAAAAAAAATTAAATTTTTTATACATCTTTTGGCACGTTGAGTGTGACGGAGCAACGGTGATTTTGCGCGCATAGTTAACGAAAATTTTAAAGTATGAAGTTGGTCACACTAACGAAAATTCGAAAGTATGAACTAAGTCATAAGAAACTGACACATGGACGCAATTAATGTGCTTTCTGCCATCTGGAAACTATATAATATAATAGACGACTAGAAACTTTGATTACAACCAATTATAATTGTTATTTTAAGTGTCATTACAAAATAAAATTTTGAACTTTTTTTCCAAACATTTGAGGTTAGTTTATACAAGTATGATTCTCAAATTTCACTTAATGGTTTGCACTTAAATTAAAAATTAGCATTTAGGCATGCTAAAGAAGTGAAACTTCAAACGCGCGTATAATAAGTACGTGCATTTACTCTCTTTTTACAGCCCTTGAATATTCAGTGTCCATTGTTTTATATAATAATGACCTTGAAAATCAGCTGCTTTTTTTGTAAAAAATAAAGCGCATGAGATAATCGATTTGAATATTCAAACATAAAGCAGAAAAACGTTGCAACGCAAAGCTTAACCTCCATCATCCTTCCTGTGTCAAATGTTTGACCAGTTTTATTCTGTGTTTTGTTCTTATAAATTTTTCAGTAAATTCAAGACATCTTTCCGATTTCAACAACACTTCTTTTGACTTTTGTGCAAACAGAATTTGCAGTTTGTATTTAATATTTAATTTCATTTTGTCTGGTTGCATCTACCAATTATATCTTGAAAAATTTCGAGTTACTAAGTTGAATATAAAAACGACTCGTAAAATCTCTATCGCAACGAAGTCAACAATATTATTTTTGTCGATTGCGTACGTGTGTTTGTGTGTGTGTACAGTTAAATCAAGGATAAAATGTGTGACGAGTTCCTCGGACGTCCCTAGGGAAGAGATTCTTCTAATACAATCAGCTGATGTTTGACGAAAGCGTTGATCGAACTTTTACGATCGCCTACCGAGACTTGATCATACGTATTGTTATGTGAAGTGGACAAAAGTATAGGCGTTGCTTTGGATGGTCATTTCGACGTTTAGTTTAAATGACCTTGAAACCCATAGTCTTTTTAAAAGGATAAGACATAAATCGTGAACATGTTAAACCATAAAAACAAAGTATAATTTACGTTATAGAATTTAATTTAATTTTCCATCGCATTTAAGAAAGTAAATATTAATTAATTAATTTAATAAAACTATAAAGAATTGAAAATATGCTGCTAACTGATTTGTTGAATTTTAATTGTGATAATAAACATTACAAGTATCTATTTTTAAAAAAAAAAATCTGAGATTTAAAAAAAAATGTTTTTATTGTAATTAAAAATGTTAATGAATTATTGTGTACAAGATTTTTATTTGAAAATTTCCTTCTTTTTGATGCTGTTTGGCCTTAATTGCCGAACGCTTAAACAAAACAGTTAACCGTTTTAATATTAAAACTTCAAAATATAGGCGGTATCAACCTCAAATGTTGAGCAAAATATAGGATAATATGTAATATTTATAATGATAGTTCTTTTCATTATTTTACAATATTTTTATGTGCGTCTGTAATTTCTAATGTGACTTTTCATACACTGACATTAAATTAAAAAATATATATAATAAATAATAAAAAATAAAATATAAATTTTACATACCAGAAATTGTTATTGTCTGACATATTTGCACCTGCAATTAATAAATAAAAATTTTAATAAATTTTACTATCGCATTGTATACAACTTTGTGATCTTTTGACAATTCAATGATATTTTTGAATTATTGACTAGAAAAATTAGACAAGAAAATATATTGATGGTGTAGATGTCGGGTATACCCACAACCTACACCATATTTCAGAAGAAAATAAATACATATCGATTAGATATATTTACTTATATTTACTTATAAAATAGCTATATGAGGTTGGTAGACGTTTTGTTTCAAAAGCAATGGAACTGTTCAATGCTCTGAAACTTAAAACATCTTCCAAATTCTCGCTTTTCGCTGTTTCACTTAGCGATTATGAAACCAAGCAGAAGTTACTGTGAAGTCTGTAGTTTGCTCCAAAATCGATCGTGGACGTCAGAAATATGAAAGTTCTCAACCAAATTATTGATCACTAGTCTAACATATTTGTATGTCGTTTTAATCAGGATTAAAGCGTTCTGATCGGAAAATGGTCCAAATAATTTCGATTGCATTTTTTCTCCTCTATTATCTGAGTTAATAAAAAATATTTGTTTCCATTAAAATAATAAAGTTCATGTTATTTTCTATGAAAATTTTCATGTGGTCACATTATGTCGTCCTCCAAGCCGAGCAACTTTTTATAAGAATATTTTTTTGTATCTCGTGAAATGACGGAGATCTGACGGTAGCTACATTAAAATGGAATGCCTATAAATGAAAAACATTATTAGAAACAAATCCGCGATTGTATCAGGGAACAAATTTTACACTTCTTTTCCCTTTTAAGAAATAACTTGTCAATTTCTTCAAACATTTTGGCCCCATGTCGTCATTTTTGAACGTCACCTGTGTCACTTCGTTGTGTCAACGCTTTGTCAGTACCTGAAATTGAACGATTTTTGCTTCCATTTGTAACGCTGTAAACAGCTAATGCGGCAAATCGCCTTTGGCCACATATCCTGTCACTTTATTTCTTTTATTAGCAAGAAAACGCTTTCAAGATATTCGCTCAGATTGACGTTAAATTTAAGAGGAAAGTTTGCTTCGTATAAAATACTATATATAATGCAGAGACGTGCTGAAGGGACTTCGCTTTCGACTGTACCAAACAGAAACTTTTAAATTTTAAATAAAAATACAAGGATACACATTAGCCAACTATACTATCACAAAACGTGACTTTAAACGATAAAATAACCCAAAGGAATTTAAAGAAGAAAGTAGGCTAACTCATGTATTTAGAGGTTGTTAAAAAACTAGACGTTAACTTTAAAGATGGATTCGTAGATTAGATTAGATCATAGCTGATCGACAAGATGGATACGTCGTGACTGTATTATACATGAAATAATATTCGTTTAAATGCACGCAAGCTACAACATTTAGTCAACGCGATGACAAGTTGTGATTTTCAAGACAATCTTACCGATTAAACATCGTAAACTGAGGTCGGTAAAAAAGAATTAAAGCAAGAAAATATACCCATTTTCTGATCGGAAACAAAAATCACTGGAAAAACTTTTTTTTATTAGAAAATTTTCTCGAACTTTATATATGATATACATTATACATATAATAATATTGTTTTGAAATGTCCCACAAGTAAAAAATGCATACAATTCTTGATTTGACTTAGTGATTAT
Organism: Venustoraphidia nigricollis; assembly: GCA_034508555.1. NCBI lineage: Eukaryota > Metazoa > Arthropoda > Insecta > Raphidioptera > Raphidiidae > Venustoraphidia > Venustoraphidia nigricollis. Next base: position 1,399,261 of record JAVRKA010000013.1, read on the forward strand.
GTCCATTTTTGATAATTCATGCTCTGGACTGTAACCTATGCTCTTGCGAAATTTCAAACTCGAATTCATTTGATTACTGATTTTATTACCTATGATTAGGTACTAAGCTTCACGAAATTGCCTTACTGCTTAAACATTTTAGAAAACACATATTTTTGCACTAGAAATTGAATCGAAAAATGTGATGTTCGTCAATATTTCTTTACAGCACGTCACAAAATTTCGATTTACTAGAAGGCAAGTTAACATTTCGAAATTTTTTCTTTAGAAACTTATGTTCAAAATATTGACTAATTTATCTTGCTCTCTAACTTTTTTAAAATTAATTTTTTCCTGTACTGGAATTTGTGTCAAACTTAAGGTAATTTTCTCGTTTTTAACTGATTTTAAATCGTTTCTTTAAGTCATATAAACTGCAAAAACTGGGCTTAAATTCATATGAGTAGAATGGTACATATTTCTAGTTTATTTTGAAGCATTGAAATTACAGAGTGAATAAGATTTTTCATAGATATTAGAAACGCGAGTAAGTGCATTTTACACGCACACACGCACCCAACCGCTCATAAGATTTTATGTGAATGAAAAAGGAAACATATCGAAGATATGGTACTCATTAATCTTAAGAGATAAGTTGTTTCAGCAACTTAAGTAAGAATAGTATATGTTATTAATGTATGTCATTTTGAAATAAAAATTACTATTGTTATTATTTTAGTCCCTGCGGGTACCTTTACCACAGATTGAAAACCGCTGATCTAAGCTCACATAAATGCTGTACTATATGCGATGCGCCAATATGGGGAAGCACACAAATATGGGAGGAGAATTGAATTTTAGAAACTGTTTGCTTATTTATACTTACATAAATAATGAGTAGATAAGAAAATTGCATTGGTACGCCAATGAAAACGTATAAACATAAACTTAAAAGCATCAAAGTATTAAAATAATGTCTGAAACTTTTGAGAACAAAATTTAAACATATATTCAACAAATATTACGCGCTCAATATGTATTTTAAAAGTTGTATAGCAATTTAAACTTTCTACTATATGTATCTTGATATTATAAGATGGTTTTTGATGAATCCATATTTTCTCGTAACTTTCTTCAACCGATTTCTTTTCATGAAAATACTTCAGTAATCACCATATTATAGTTTAATATTTCTTTTAATTATTACTGATTCAAGATAAACAACAGTAAAATAATTCAACAACAATAAAAATTAAATTCGACCGATTTTCCACGTGAGGAAATGGAATGGTAAAAATTGGTGTTGTAAAAATATAAATTACCAGTACTTTAATCGGTGAAATAACCGCGGTAATTTATTTAAACAGCTGCTGCTACTTATTATTATTATACAAGGCTGTGCAGAAAGTTTTGAGCATGATTGTAATTTTCGATCGAGATTTTAATATTAATTTTATAACCAATATCTACATAAATAAAAATTGATTATTTAATTAATTCTTTCGATTCTACTATTAAAAACACCTCTATTGCTTTGTTTTTTGTTTTTCTGAGAAACAGAAACCGGAAAAAGCAATCTTGTTTTATAGATAGTCGGTTAATTATCCGGCCAAGATGGTTATTATCATAAATAACTGATAATTTTACATCACTAGTAAAAATCAAATAAAATATCATTATACCTTCTTTTCTTCACAAGGATGCAAAGAAGCGTAAAAAATAATTAGTAAAATTATATTTAAATCTCAGTTTTGTAGCTTCTTCGTCATATTTTCTTTTTACGTTTTGAAAAAAAAATCGTTTGTGAAAATTACAAACGAATTTCATATAATTTCACTACATTCAGGTTTTTTTTTTAAATAATTCAAGACCACTTGAATGATTTCTGAGTGACAAGCGCATTAAAAAAGAAAGGAAAAGTTAGGTGACTACATTAAAAACAAATTGGTACTTAACAATTAAGATTTTTCCACTCTTGTCATTCGCAGACAATTCGCGACATTTGTCACGTAATTTTCCTTTAAGAGAGAAAACTCCCTCAAGTATATCCATTCATTGCTCAATAAAACTTAATGAAACGTATGAAAGTGACTGAATTATTAAGAGTTTAATGGTAGAAGGCGTACAAAGATTCCAACTGTAATTAACAATTTTAATATTACTTCTTATTTACCCAGACAACTCCTTTCCTACAAACCAAAATTTATATTTAAGTTCTTTCAAAAAATATTTTTACTCTATGTTCTTATAATGTATAATTTATATTTATCGTTCCAAGGAAATGGGGTTCATTTTCCAAGTCACATTAAATTTATAATTTAAAGTTGTGTTTTCGATTTCTTGGTTCATGACTCATAATGTCTATAATGTCTATATATAACTTCGCTTCGTGGGCAATGGACAACTTCTCGCACTAGTTGCACAATATACTATTGTATCGTACTGTATACCGGGTGTTTTTTTTCAAAACTTTGAATGGATTTCTTTGTTGATACACCGGTTGTGTTTTCAAAAAAAGTTTTAGGCAAAAGTTGTTGGATTTTGAGGGGGAAATAATTTACACGTAATACCAACCCCCCACCCCTAGGTAGGGGAGGGGGTAATTTTTGTTTTTTAAAAGAAAACCCGATTTTTATGATTAATTTTTTTTTGTGTAAAAATGAACAACTTTTGTCTAAAACTTTTTTTTATTTTCCCTGTTATTTTTGTGTAAAGTCTTGATAATGTTGATGATAATGATGAGGGGTGGGGGAGTATTCCGAATTGCCAATTGCATAAAAAATCTCATCAGGTACTTCAATTAAATTACTCTTTATTTTAACATTAAGATAATAAGTTTTCAAAGTATTCTCCATTCACTGCCATACAATGGAACAATCGATTCAAAGTTTTGAAAAAAACACCCGGTATAAGAATATGAGTAGTACAAAATATATTTGGTAGGAAGAAAGCAAACGAACTATTAATCAGCTTTGGTAGACTTTTATAATGGGCTGTTTGTATAAGAACGCAAACTAAAAGTAATTCTAAATAAAACATTTATATTTAACTGAACGCATTTAGAAAAAGATAGGTAATTACAAGAAAGTTGTTTCTACTAAGACCATATCATTAAAATCTATTTGTTTTGTTTACTTTAGAACACTTTTAATCTGAATTGTCGTTGAAAATTTACGCTATACTAAGAACTCAAAAAGTCATAAAACTTTCTACAAAATTATTTCGAATAACTTGTGTTAGTTAATTATTTTCAAAATGTTTAAAATCTTTAAGCTTCAGATTTCGCTTCTGTTTTTCAAATTTTTGTTTAAAATTCACGTTTGTTATGTTTCGGTCAAATCTTTAAAATATGTTTTGTACGAATTTTTATCCAATCAATTTGAAATTTAGTACGTGTTTTAATAAATTAATGTTTTAATTGCACAAATTTTGAAGAACTAAAAAGAACAAAATACATATTATAGTCTAATGAGACCCGTTTCATGAAGTGTTTGATTCAGGTAGAAATTTTATACAATAGTATATATAGGTAAATGAGTGTTCGCTTGTCCTACCCGGGTACGCCAGGTACTGTGCATACAGGAAAGGCTTAAAAAAATATGTGCCAAAAAAAATATTTGATTCAAAAGGCCAACAACTACTATTCGAAAGTTAAGTTGATTTTAAATAAATAAATAAATAAATGAGGCAGACATTTTTGGAGGGGTTAACATTAAACCAAAATACCCCAAAGTTGAATTTTCAAAAATGAAAAAATAAGTGATTAATTCACGCTGAAATTTTTATGGCGACTTCATTAGATATATTTAAAAATATTTGCAAAAAGTCAGACACTTTTTCCGGGGTTTAAAACTATTTTTGGGAACTTATTTATGGGTACTTATGCACGATTTAAAACACTTTCTCAAAAATAGTGTGCGACTATTAAGAAAAGAAGCTTACAAACTGTTATTGAAATGAACAAAAAAAAAAATATTTTTCAAAAATGTATGTTCATTATTATAGAAGCTAAGTATATATTATAAGTTATCATAAGTTTATAACCAACGCTTTTATAATTATTATAAAACCAAATTATAATTAGTTTTCATTCTCACGAATTGCCAATCTTTCTTTCTCTAAATAATAATTTCAACAATTGACGATATAATGTATCAAAATACTCGGAATAAGAAAAGAATAAAAAAAGTCATGAATTTTCATTCAAGTTTGTTATTTTTTAAGCACGTCTGTATCCATTTTCACGATTGATTTTTCAATTGAATTTTTCCAAGGGACAGCATTGAACATGACAGTTCGTGATGATAAATAACAGACGGGTTTGTTTGGGATGCGCATACCGAATCCACCATTGGGATATCATCCTCCGCTTTATCCCTCAGGGTAGATATAAACCATCGACCTGGATGAGAAAAGGGACTGACACTTTTTTTAATTTATTAAAACAAGAAGAGTGTAATGTCGTTAAAGTAAAATCAATATTAACATTTAACTTTATCATAGGCATGCCGTCTGATGCTAAATTTAATTATCTTTAAATTAAAAAACTTGGGTCGCAGTACCAAGACCCTGCCGATAATATAGTGTGTATAATACAGGCGATGTGGTTTTATTTGTAAACTTAAGTTTGTTTTTGAGCAAAATAAAAAATTTAACTCCTTAATACACTCCTCAAATATTTGTTTTATTATTTTTTTTTTAATTATGTCAACAGCTGTATAATTACTGATATGAACAAGTCAAGAACATACATAATCAATTAAAAAATTCGGCAATGCTATAAAAACATTTTTCAAGCAAGTATTTTTTTAGTTTTTTTCTATATAATTTCAGGTCGTTAATTTCCCCAGCCATAAAAAATGTAATATAAAAATAGTTGGAAATTACTATAAAATGAAACCTTCTTCAATTAAAATAGTAAGTTTTTGAGAGTATGGGCGCAGCATAGGTTTAAAAGGGTTTTTAAAGTTTAAACATCTCGAAAACTGTGAAGCTTTTACAGGTATCACGTTTTGTTTTATTGATGGTGCATATTCAGACCTACAATGGGTTAAAGTCTTATAGAAGGTTTACTAGACACCTTGTATCACGAGTGATCTAATATTAACCTTGAGATATTCAAAGAGTGACTCTTTAGGTCAATTTAAGAAAAGTGGATCTCAAGCTACAGCTTTTAAGATACAGGTTGTTGAAATTCCAAATTTCTGTTTGAGTATTTCCATTCATCCAAAATTTTTATAAATTCTTGGGAAGATCATTTCAAATAAAAAATTTCATAGAATTTCTTATTTCTTAAGAATTTTTTATATGTTAAATTTTGAAACGTTTCACATATTTATTATCAGTGACCGTTTTACATTTAAATTTATTTCTGAAAAAAACGTCTCGTGAAAACTCATCCCTAGTTTAGCCGTTTTCATTGCACAGTCGATGATATTAACGCGAGTTGACAGCTTGAATAATTTCCTTTTTCCGCTTAAAAAATACTGATTACGACACGGAAAAACGGTAATCCTCTGATACATTCCCTTTATTATACTTTATAATCAAAGAGTCAAACGATTGGTCGTTGCTTTTGTTAAAAAAAAATTTCATTATTATTATTAAAAGCATTATCGTAATTAAATAACATTACACACCAGAATACAATCAAATCCAAATGTATGGGAAAAAATCCAATAAGTGTGTGTTAGACCCTCGCGTCGAGGATTCATTCAATTGCAATAGCTATAGCAGTTGAAATTTTCGTTATACTAGGTTTAGAAATATATAGGAGGGGAACCGTTTTCGAGATTTGTGCTCAGGAAAAAGTACGTAGTATAAAGTTACAAATTTAATAAGTTTTTTTTTGATTATTTAACAGGAAATTGGACAATTCAATTTTAATATAGTAAACTAAATTAAAAAATTTGCGACGTTTCGTTAATTCGTTTTAACTTCTTCGGGCAAAACTGAAATGATTAAAAATACAAATTAGTTAATCAAATAATAATATTTAATAATCATTTCAGTTTTGCCCGAAGAAGTTAAAACGAATTAACGAAACGTCGCAAATTTTTTAATTTAATTTACTATATTAAAATTGAATTGTCCAATTTCCTGTTAAATAATTAAAAAAAACTTATTAATTATAATGGACGTGAACAATATTGAGTTAAAAATTTAGTTTTGATATTTTTAGGAAAAGCGGTATAGAATATAACAATTTGGAAGTCACATTTCATATGTGATTCTTATTAAGTTTTCGTGAAATAAGCAAAGTAAAGCTCTGACTTGAAGGTGTTATCGAGTTTTTTTTTATGTCCTTAATAAATCGCATTTAATTGAATAGATGTGAGCTAATGGGAGTGATTGTTGTTTGAAGTATAAACTTTTCTTTGAACTATTTGGAGTGGTCTAGACTTTAGTCACAATTAAATTTCATTAGGTTCTTATATAATAAATATTTCACATTAATATTATATACCGTGGAGCACTAATTCATTTGTTTAAAAAGATAGTATCAAAAGAAAGACTTAAATTTTACTAAAAGGCAATAAAGAAAATTAAAACATAAATTAAACTAAATATAAAAATCATAAAAATTTTACTCAGCCATTATTTTTAGTAACATATCATATAATACGATTTCATTAAAAGTTTTTTTACGACTTCCATCTTATAAATACATAATATAACTATAATAATGGTTGAATTAAAATCAACATTTACGATTATATCTATGGCTCCGTTACTTTGTAGGCGTAAGCACTTTTATTATCGTCTTGGTTCATAATAAAAAGCTTTTTCAAATACAAATTAAAAAAAGAAAGTTTTTTTCAAGCTCGTTTCTTTTTTCCAGAATTTTACTGAGTTTTTATTTAGTAAAACAGCTATTTCACAAGGCTGAGAGTTCTGGCAGCGCCATTTATTATTTTTTTTACACCAAATGCCTGTTTTTACTTATAATAATTATACAGGTATGTAAAATGATCTATAACGTACTAGTGCTGTAATGAAAAGAAAACGGTGCATGTACTTATGTACGCGCGACAGAAGTTATACTTCTTATTTGGCGTGTTCGCGATAATTGATATTCACATTTTCGGTAAAGATGTGCATTGATAAAATAAAATAGGATGTCTAAGTAGATGATAAATATAGTTAAAAGTTATAGCCTGTTCACTTCGAGTAGTACTTATAATTATAGGTGGACAACTCCATCGGAACATTGTAACAGAGAAATGAGACGTATCATCCATGAAGACAAAGTAAAACTATACTGCATCGAAGAGTCAGCTTTATCGACGATTTCAACCTGGCCGAAGGGATGTATTTAGGGGTTGAAAATTATTTTCGGTCAAAAAACACCGAAACAATTCTCTGTTTAGGTTCACAATTGAAATGTAACCCTTTAAGACCAATTAATAGGTGTTCCTAATATTTTAAAAAAATCGACTCCACTGGCCGGACTTAAAGATTTGATGAAAACCTTTGGTTGCGGATAAAAAATTGTACTTACTGAATTCGTCATATAATTTTATGCACATGATGAATTGGTAAAATAGAGACGAAACATTGAAATTAACAAAAATTTATTATTTTAGGAGGTGTATTAAAGGGTTATTTTTTTATTTTGTTCAATAACAAACATAAATTTACACAATAAAGCCACGTTGCCCGTATTAGCAAATACACTATATGGTAGGCAGGGTTTGGCACTGCGACCTAACTTTTTTACAGTTAAGAACAAAACTTGACTAATGCAATATAAATTTCCAAAGTGTCCAGCGTAGTACAAAAATAACATTATAGGATTATACAGACTTTAATCACATAGGTATTTAAAAAGCATTAAGGTCTAAGTCTGGAAATTTTTACAAAACAGGTATATATTTATGAATTTAAATGAAATAAAAATAAAATTGCCCTACATAATATGATAACGGCTACATAAAAAAGTCATACGTATCTTGTGATTTCAGGTAAAATATTGAAGTTATAATATATTTTATATAGGTAGATATAGAATATTCAGTCCTTGTATATCATACTAGTTTAAGTATAGGTAGGTATACACGTAATATACCGACTGTTCGATATGTCTTTTTCGCAATATTTAATACGATTTTAAATATAATTTTTTTATACTAAGAGTTGTAGAAGCCAAAAAAAAAACCATATATTAAAAAAAGATATAAATTAGGTTAGAAATTATGTAAACGGTGAGCTGCTGTTGAATAAATTACAGAAACAAGCACGATTTAATGAAGGACGTATTTATCACATGGCGAAAATGACACTTAAATAAGCAAGACAACTACCCCAATAGCCGACCGCGAATGGCAGAAAAAATACTGAGTCTGGAAGAACATGTAGAGATGATGAACCATATGAGTTCAGAGCTTATTAATAATAATAATAATGCGTTTAACGTCCGTTTCTCGACTTTATGTCATAACAGACGCCATTCGCACCATTACTATTTTCTATTTACCATCTCCCGTTATTTTCTACATTTTTTAAATCTTCAACTTATAGCAATGGGCGAATGAAGGAATTATAGGACATTAGGATAAGGTAGGTAATTTTTGAACTAGGATTTTGATAGGTAATCGGCCATGGCCTCAAATAAGGAACCATCTCGATATTTACCTGGAATTAATTGAGGGAAACCATGGAAAACCTCAATCAAGATGGCCGGTGCAGGAATTACCGTTTCTCGGCGAGAGGCAGTAGGAAAAAGTCCCAGCCACATCTGCCCCTGCCGGGAATCGAACCCGTACCTCCCGAATGCGAGTCTAGTGCTGTACCACTACTCTACCCAGCTCGGTCTTCAGAGCTTATTAGTGTAAAACAATTATTTATGCCAACCACTGTGTTTTTTTTTTATTTAACTGAAATTAAAATAAGTGAAATCTTATATTTAGAATGTGGCTAGGAAAATAGAGAACTTTTACTTTATATGCGTGAATATGACTTCATATTTGTGATTTAGTTATGAATTGAACAAAATAAATTTAATTAGTACTTATAAGGATTTAACAAAATATACATGTTTTATGAAACAATCATTCCTTTCCCAGAATATCGACAGAAACAACTATTTTAATAAATTTAAATTTTTGAATATAACATGCTAGCAAAACTTTTAGTCAGTGATAAAATGTTTGTAACTAAACATAAATTTAAAAACCCGGGTCGCAGTGCCAAAACGCTGCCGACAATATAGTGTATTTGCTTATACAGGCAGTGTGGCTTTATTTTGCGAGCTTAAGTTGGTTTTTGGGCAAAATAAAAAATTTTACTCCTTAATACACCCCTTAAAATATCATTTTTTTTCTTAATTGCAATATTATTATAAATCGAACCTCTATACCAAATTATATAGAACTTTCAGTACATAATTCACTATTTGTAAACTAGTGTTTTCATAAAATTTGTAAGTCCGGTCCTGTCGGGCCGATTTTATTTAAATTTCAGGGACACCTTTTAATTACTACTAAAGGGTTAAATGTCAATTTTGAAACGATTCTGAGAATTTTTTCGGTATTTTGGGGCCCAAAAACATTTTTCAACCCCTAAAAACTACCCTTAAAATGCCCCAATTACGCCCATTTTAAATAGGCCTCTTGCTGTGATGGATTTCAACACGTGGATCAAATTTCATTAAAATCAATTAACTCTTTCGAAAGTTATTGCCCGCACATATATATATATATATTATATTATATATAATATTATATTATATATAATTATATATATATATATACGTATATATATATAAACATTTTCAAAAATGGTGCCAAAGTCTTTAGGAGGTTATGAAACGTCGAGAAATTTTGGTCCGACCCCTAGGTCCCGCCATCCGACCAACGCCAATAGTGTATGTTGCCTTATGGCAAATACACTAATTATTAATAATACTGAACATTTTAACTTACAATACTATAATTAACAGAGGCTCGTGTAGCTAAAGGTTTTAATGTTTTATGTAAGGCTGGTAGGTGATTATGGTAACAGGTTCTATTGAATTAGTAAAAATTTACTAAATTTTTTAATGACCATAGAATGTGAGTGTGTGTATGTTTCCATAAGAAAAGTACTGTAGAATTTTAAATCGATTTTGTTCAAAAATAATTGATCGATTAGAAAGATACGCATTTAGTATAGTTTTTTATGCAATTACCATTTCATAACAACCTTTTTCTTTGCGAATATTGATCACGATTTATTTATTTATTTATTTATTTATTATTTGTATTTGTGTGAATACAATTTACTGTGCTATAATTTTTTGATAAGGACATTAGACTGTTTCTGCATGTATAAAAACTGTAATAATATGATCACAATCTAGGTTATTAACAAATTAAAATACTAGCATGAGTGTATCAATATCAATTGCTGTATTTAAAAACATAATTTTCAAATAGGTCGCAAACGGAATACCCGTGACAGTCTATATATTATACAATATACATAGAGGTAGTCATTATAATACATGTAGATAAGTGTACGGTAGGGGTAGACTATGCCTATTTCCGTCAGATAACTCAATTTGACTTTTATAAGACTATCCTCTCTAAAACTCATACATTCTTTCAGAGATTCGGCCTTCGATGTGTGTTGTACAACGGCCAACAAAATCCATCTGAAATCGAAAGCTTAGTTATAAAGCTCTTATACTGTCGAACGATATACAGACTGTCCAAATTAATTCGACAATTTTTTTTTCAAATTCTGGCAATCAAAATTCATCTATAACAATAGCATTCAAGTTATATAATAAAAATGCAATTTTAAAGGAAAAACAAAAGACAAACAAGTGCGAGTAGAACTCGCGCCCTTCGGATTCCGTACCGTTAAATAATAAGATAAGATAAGATATTTATTTAATCAGTTGAGACATTACATCTATTTGACACGTCAACGAGAAAGTTGTTTTTCTCCAAAAACAAACAAATTCATATAATAAAGTCACACTGCCAGTATTGGCACATACACTATATTGTCGGTGGGGTTTTAGCACTGAGAGTCTAAATTGGAAATCGCACATTGACATCTTAGTTCCAGAATTAAATAAAACCATATATAATCTATATGTCGGATATTAAAGAACAATTCATCTCTTATTCAAGATTTTGGAAATTCCGCATCATCTGTTAGTTATAAACATTTGTTACTTACAACAAATATTCGTTATCTATAAATACTGTTAGTTACAAATAGTCCTTAGATAGTTTTATGACTGGAAAATCTGGTGTTCGGGCTGACATCTGGTCTTCAAACGTGGCCACGGTCACAGGACGGAAAGTACGCATTTCTAAGAAAGGTAGCAAGACGACCCTCAAACGGCAGACATTGAAAATAGGATACGAGGGTACAAGGTACCTAGAGGAGTTCGATTTGAGCATCGGTAGAGACAAGACATTCTTTTGGGAGCTGCCGTCCTGCTGACTGTGGACTCATTATCGCACCCACGGATTATTGTCATAGTGTACGGTAGTTGGTTTCTAGTGAAGCTTGACAGTGTAGTATCTATTGCTAGCGTACTATACTGGCTATTGTTAGTGTAATTGGAACGATGACCAAACGAATAAGAACACTTATTCGGCCCCTGCTCCGACATATATTTATATACTTATGCCGTAAATATACAAACTCTATTGAGCGTTTACTATGCATACTTTTAGTCTGTCATACAGTTCGGAATTATGTTCTGGGGAAATAGTGTGGATACAAAAAAAATGTTAACACTTTAAGAAAGATGCATTCAATGGCGAGAGTGACAACACGAGAACACTGCAAGCCCCTCTTTCAAAAATTACAAATATTAACTATCTATGATCTATACATATTAGAATGTAATAAGTTTTTCAAAAGCTATCCAGAATTTTTTGCAAATAATATCTATGATCATGAATACTGTACAAGAAATAAGAATGCTTGTGACGATGTAATAGACCCTCTGTAGTCTCTCTTACAAATAAATATATTGAATTTTATTTTGGGGTCCACTTGTGGAGCTGGGACGGTAAAATGTCTATGTTTTGAACAGCCTGTGCAACGATCATCCCACCTATGAACAGAAAAGCTATACGACTGAACTCATACAGCCTTGCGGTTACGCACTGCCAACCCTCTCATCTCTCCCCCGTCCCACTCCACGCACATATAGATGTTCAGTAGCCACCACATATTATAAGCTACCATAGCTCTGCACTGCTACTGGCGTCAGCTATTCTTTATATACGTTGCACTATAAAAGTCTAGAAATATTATTTAGTGAACGGTTCACAAAAGTCCAAACCGGAAATTAAAATAGAAAAAAAATAAACAATCTGTATTTTTGTTAAATTTTTTATCTGGTATACAAGCTACGTTTTTATAGCTCTTACGATGTTTTTAAATGTATCGAAATGTGGGAATATTGCATTTGAAATATTATTATCGACTTTCACAGCTATTTTCAATTAACGGGGACTATTTTCAAGAAAACATAGTTCTTATTACAAAAATAAATTACAGAAAATAACTGCAGATGAAAAAACGCAACAACCAAATTGTTTGCATTGCCCCGTACAACATAGCTGATTTTTGCTTCCTTTTGAGTATATTTTCAAAATCTTGGACATTTCTTTGTAGCAAATTTCTCCTCTAATAGTAGATAATGGGATAGTCTATGAAAATTATTATTTAATTGGTTCACTTTTTTTTCAGAATATTTAAAAAAAAAATTGACATTTCATTCAAACATCGCTTTTATAGGAAGTCAATGAAAATGACTATTGAATTATTGGCTTTGTTCTACTTTACACACTAGTGATTAATGAATCATTTTACGAACGCTATATACTCATGAAAAGTACCTATTTTATAGAAGGTAGTGCAAATATATCGTTTTTATTTAATAACAAATAATCTTTAATATAGGGATATAGAATATAATAGAATACATACACAACAGTAGAGATTGTAAATATGTCGTAGTTTGTATGACGTTTCCATCGTTTTTAACAAATCCTTAATCTGAGAATTGACGAATTTGTAAACATGATTTTCAATTTACTATAAAAAATGATAATACATAAAAAGTTATCATTGGTACAACGCTCAGATAACAGAAATAATTTCCAAGTTACAAATAAAAAAAAAACTTTAAAAAAAATAATTTAAACATTGCTTTATAAAGAAAGACTTGTAAGAGCTAACTTTACTGTACTCAGTTTTTCTGCCTAGGTAAGGTATAACTGACAGATTCATTTAGTGTTTTGTTTCAAATTCGGATAATAAATTTAGGTCTTTTAGTGCCATGACAAATGTACAGCAAATTTTTTATCGTTCCGGGCATTAATTTTTATGTATTGTAGGTATATACTAAGAATAATAGCTTTCGCTTCATACATATAAATTTAATTTAATTTAAAACATCTTTTATTTAAATTTAATAGAAAATTGTCATTCAGAGAATTAAGTTTTAATTTGTATTTGTTCAAGATAAGATAATAAAAAGAAGCTTACATTTTTAATATGAAGTATATTTTAATTTAGTTGTTTGTCTTTGAAAAAAAATAATTGTAACAAGTATTCTTTGATCATGCTTATTTAAAGATTTTTTTAATTATATCTGATTCTTTCTTATGCAGACTTTTTAAACAACGTGTTTCAAAAGTCACGGCACAAATGTTTTTGTCTACGAATGAATCAGAGATACATAGAGAAAAATAAATAATGCTAGGATTTCTAATTTATTCCTATAAAAACAATATAATTAAACGGTTTTATTTAGTACTTATGATTTTTTTTAAACAAATATCTAAAGGTCATGTACAAGCGACTTTAATACCTATTTTATCATTACTTATAAAAAATCTGAAGAAGTCTTAAATTTAGGCTGAAACGTTGTTATAATTTAGATAGATAGATATATCACGAGGCAGGCTATTGTAAATTTAAACGAAAATAAAGTTTGATAAAAAATCGTCGATAATTAGTGTATTTGCCATATGGCAACATACACTATTGGCGTTGGTCGGATGGCGGGACCTAGGGGTCGGACCAAAATTTCTCGACGTTTCATAACCTCCTAAACACTTTGGCACCATTTTTAAAAATGTTTATATATATATATATATATATTTATATACGTATATATATACATATATATATATATATATATATATATATATATATATATATATATATATATATATATATATATGTGCGGGCAATAACTTTCGAAGGAGCTAATTTATTTTAACGAAATTTGGCATACATGTTGGAATCCATCACCGCACGAAGCCTATTTAAAATGGGCCCAATCGGGTCATTTTAAGGGTAGTTTTTAGGGGTTGAAAAAAGTTTTTGGGCCCAAAAATACCGAAAAAATTCTCAGAATCGTTTCAAAATTGAAATTTAACCCTTTAGTAGCAATTAAAAAGGGCTCCTAAAATTATAAGCAAATCGGCCCGACAGGACCGGACTTACAAATTTTATGAAAACACTAGTTTGTGTATACGAATTTACTTACTGAAGGTCGTATTTAATTTGGTGCAGATGTTGGATTGATAACAATATTTCAACTAATAAAATTATTATTGTAAGGGGTGTATTAAGGGGTTCAATTTTTTTTTATTTTGTCCAAAAACAAACTTAATTTCATTTAATAAAGCCACAATACCTGTATTAGCAAATACACTATATTGTCGACAGGGTTTTGGCACTGCGACCCGGGTTTTTCTATTATTTTATTTATGTATTTTTAAATTATGTGATGTAAAAAAACTAGTAACAAATTTTTATTTGGTAAATTATATATTTTTTAAGACCCCCAACTGCTAACATTGTTTGAGTCTAGTATAAAATCGTATTTTTAATTTAAAGAATATTTAATTGGCAGTTTCATCAATTTTTCGATTAGAGCCAAGAAACCGGGGATTTTTACTATAGTAATAATAATAATAAATTTCTTTATTTAAAATTCCAGAATAATATAATAGCATCATACATGATGTGTTAAAAATACATTAAAAATCTATTTTCAAAAAATCGTCAATCAAGTATAAGCAATTTATGAGTAAGTAAATTAAAGTCATGGAAACGCAACACAAACAAAAAACGGTATCCTTAAGGACTCCGCTATACTCTAAGCTTAAATTTTTAACATTTATAATCTAAATCACAAGTAGCCATATATAAATTGCAAGCATTATTTATTGTTATATTATAGTAGCGATTATAGTAGGCTGATATGGTGGAATAATGGGTTAGATGGTGTAGGAACGGGCGCCATGGTATAAATCGATTTCATAGATAGTAAGTTGATAACTAATATTAAAGAATCAATGAAAGAAAAATTCCTGGACAAATCAATGAAGTTAAGTTTTTTTTTATTAAAAAATGGATGACGAAAATATATTTTCAAGAAATAATGTAAATATAATTATTTGAACCCCATTATCATTTAAATATTATATTGTCTAAAAAATAATAATTATCATAGAAAAATAGCTACAGTTTTGCTACCATTGTTAAGAAACACCCATTGTTACAATGCAATATTTACTATAATAATATTTATGTTTCAACTTTAGAATTTTACATAAAAAATAATTTGTTTCGCATCTGAAAATTTTAATCAATAAAACTTTAGTTATATATCCGGAAATTTAATATTTTTTGTAATTAACAAAAACTTAAGTAACAATCTTAAATTGTTTATTCAGGCAAGAGTATTTATAATATTTGGAATCGTACTATATTATTTCAATATAACTTGGGCAACTTTCTCTTTTTATTTGTCTTATATCATAAATAATACTTTCACTAATAAATCAGTTAAATATATCGAAGACAAACGTAATATTTCATTTTGTGTTTTTGTATCTATTCTGCGTTATTATGATAGCCTTTAACGATACAATTTATTTAATTTACAAACGGTGGCACAAATCTTCTAACAATTTCATCACGTAGTAAATGTAGTTACAATTAACATAGTTGGAATTAAACAGTTGACTGTACATGGAGCACAGATATGAATGCTAAACTCTGATAAAACTTTAAAACAGACCTGTATTTAAATTTTTTTATAAATATTGTGAGTAGAAATATTAATTTTGTTCACGAAATAAATTGAAACGCAATCTATTGAAGATTTTGATTGCGAACATTGTTGAGTTCCTTTGTTGGGATTCAATCTTCAATCGCGGATTGAGTTTTTTAATTTATGATTTTTCGATGCTAGCTAGAACTGTTATGGAAGTATTTCGAAAATGGTCTCAGCGGAAAAATTTCATTCTTGAATATTTATCTAAAAATTTTGTTTTGTAATTTTTTTATTGACCACGATATTTAATTAAAACGTTATAATCGGTATATATTATTTCTCAAACTGCTTTTTGTCGGTATGAAATATTGTTGTTTTATTAATTTCTCGTGTCGTAGATGCTACGTTTATGATGAAAAAAATTATAACAGATTAACATAATGATTTGGCATCAAGCTTGGTGGTTTGTGACCATAAAAAATAAATAAAGAATAATCTATGCCAAGTCTCAATGATTAAATAAAATACAAAAAATAAACATGTAACGATGAAATACTTCTTCTAAAAAAGTATGCAACTGACTTTAGAATATTAAGAAATTAATGGGAATTAAGAACAAAAAAATTTGTGTAATAATTTATTGCCAACGTTTCGTTAACTTGGTTAACTTCATCGGGGCTCGAACTTACACATCAGTCTTAGTGAAACTCAATCTCGTTACACATATTGCTGTAGTCTTCATTTGGTGATTCTATTTATTTAGAAGATATGTTTGAAACTTATATCGTGTTTTTTTCCCATAAATTTCTTAATATTACACCACTCGAAGGACGACAAAGATATATCAATATGACTTTAGAATTTTTGCCAATCCAGACCTGTTGTGAACACGGAATGTACACAGATTTCATTATAAAGTTTAATTTGTGGTTTTGTTGATTATAAAGTCGGTATTACAACCAAACAATATTTATATGAAAATATTACACACGAACTTTATGTATGCTAGCTGTTTAAAAGATATTTAAGTCGCAACGAATATTTAACGTGAAATTTTTAATAAAGGAAATTGAACCGCCTTCGAAGAAAATCGCTAAAAACAGAAAAAGAACGAAATTTTGATGTTGATCTCGAAATTAAATTGTTTTTTCCTTTTTAGTGTTTTCTTTTAAGGCGGTTCAATTTTTTTAAATATAAATATTAATATCGGTTTAGTAGTATTTTTTTCTAAATTAAGACAAATGTTATTTAATAACGTGCAAACTACGTACTGAAAAAATACACTAGGTATATATAATCTATTTTTGCAATACGTAGTTTGTAAGTTATTAACCAATATCTTGCTTGATATAAAAAAACTTCTAAACTGATTTAAATAAAACTTATATGGGACTATTCTGGCATCTTCCTGAACACAACATATTTGAAATTATGGAAATTCCTCGCGAAGTTAAGTTTTAATAAATATTTAAAAAAAAAATGAATGTATGCATCGAAATGACTCCCTCTTTCTTTTGAAGTCAGTCGAACCTCTAAAATTGGACAATGTCAAATATTAGTAAATATTTTGAAAAAAATATGTGTAAATTGCTTTAGCAGTTAGCCAGTATAATTTCCAGCGGTGCATCTGCTTTCAAAGTTTATTTACTATTAAATTACCATAGAAATCATGGTACAAGGTGCTGAAAGTAATGTCGTACTATAGGTACATAAGTGTTTTAAAATTTATGACAAGCTTCTTATCGTTCATTCAATGTTTATTTTTTTTTTAAGTTTTATATTATTAACATTTCTCATGAACATAAATATACTAAAACTGAAGAATTGTTATTTTGTGAAACCCTGTATGACATTATTTTAATTTTAAAACGCCGGTTTAGCGAATTAAAAAAATATGCATTTCACTAGAAAAAACAGGAAACGTAAATTATAAATTATTATGGCAAATTTAATTTCGTTAGCGAAACGTAAATTGAGTTTTTTAACTAGGAATTTGCATTTTTTTGGTTCTCCAGTAGACAGCTACAGTCAACAAAATGTTTATCATCAATATTTTTTTGGTATTCTAGCCAGATACTTGATATTTTTGTTTCCAAAACGCAAAAATAATGTTTTAAAAGATCTTTACACATAGTCTTATAACTGACAGGCTTTCATTAGGTACCTCCTTTTTATTTATTTTTTTAATATTAATCTTCCAATTCTACGGACTAAAAGACCGTATGTAATAAGTTTGAATAATTAGCAAATATTATAACCTTTTTGACAATATACCATTACTGCTGTTATTTAAATAATTGAAGTTAAACTTCACTTTTTAATTTCGTTTATCGCCAGTGATAGCTACATATTACTGCAGATTTCTATGACAACAATTATGACAAAACCTATCACTTCATCAGTTTAGCAGCGCTTATAAGCCTACGACGTCACGGCAGTCACGTGACAAGTACCGACGTTTCGGAGCGAAATTTGAAACGGAATTTAAATTACATGATTTTTAAAGCGTGAGTCGTATTTGAAAAATTATAATAAATATTTGTGGTTATATTAGGTCCTTATGCACGAAAACACTTTCCCAAAAATAGTCAACTAATTTTGACCTGAATTTTCCACTTGTGATGTTGAAATGGTAAAATACAGATCGGCCGCATTAATTTCTGGATAGTCTTTATCCACAACTACGGCATTATTTCACATATTATGGTACGTCTAGCTGATAGCGTTATAATGAATATTGGTGTGCAGAAAATGTAAGAATGCGTATACATACGGTTTATTGTGTTCTTGGCATTGGTTTTCTCTGTGTTATGTATGTATATGTATACAACATAGATATGTAGTTATTAGATTTCAAAGTTGGTAGTAGATATAAATTGGGAATGTTGTGCAAGTATTCGGATTGGTAAACATTCTCAGCATAGTTCCGCCGGCGACGATGACGAAGGCGCGCTGACGATTAACACTATGGCTCACAAAT
Source organism: Venustoraphidia nigricollis (assembly GCA_034508555.1). Classification (NCBI taxonomy): domain Eukaryota; kingdom Metazoa; phylum Arthropoda; class Insecta; order Raphidioptera; family Raphidiidae; genus Venustoraphidia; species Venustoraphidia nigricollis. The sequence continues at coordinate 1,418,250 of JAVRKA010000013.1, forward strand.
CAGACATGCATTCTCCTCTAGCTGATATAGTCGAATCCCTCTAAGAACGCTCCTATAGAACTTGGAACACTAGTGTATTTGTCATATGGTACATACACTACTGGCGCCGATTTTATGGCGGAATCTAGGGGTCGGACCAACATTTCTTGACGTTTCATAAATTTCTGAGAGAATAAAATTTATTTGTTGGGAAAAAGGACTTCTTTAAGTGAACACTTGTTTGTTATATATTGCGACGTTTCGTCCCTTTATTGGGACTTTTTCAAGCTTATAACATTAAATGTTTTGTTCAAGTAGATACAAAAGTTAACATGTAGATATAAATTTTAGTTAAACAATTGTTCATAAAAACTTTTATAATAAAACCGTTTTTTTTTTTAAATATTTTTACGGTTGATGTTCAAATTAATTTGTTTTATTTTCCCAACAAATAAATTTTATATTAATTACCAAGGACAAAAAAGAAAAAAGTCTTCTGAGAGAATGTTTGGGGTATGAATGGAGAAGTATGAATGAAGAATGCTTCAGTTCTAATTTTTAATCAGAAGAAAACTTCTGAACAATAACTTAGTTGTGGCTAATAAAAAACAACTCCTTAGCAATTTGGCACCTTGTTCTGGAATGTTTTAAATATTTTATGAAATATCTTGACTTCATGAACCGAACATATATGGTATAATTATTCTTGGATACGTCAAGTAGTTTAGATATGATGCACCAATGTTTTAAAATCGAGATTTCTCTACTGTTTTTAAATTTAACATTAATGTGTTATACACATGAACCTTCCGGAAGAAATTCTCTACATGACAATGAAACTCGCATCAAAACTCATTGTGTGATTTTGAAGAACTAAGCGAACAAAAAGGCAGACACGGATGACGTTTTTGTTTGATACTATTTTGAGATAATTTATCATTGTGCCAAACAACTTTTATAAGATACTAGTTTGCAACTTTTAAGGCTGTCGGAACGCTCTGAATTTAAGCCAAAAATAGGGCTTCGGCTGTCAACATTTTGCAAAAATTCTTTCTCTATAAGGAAAATAAAGGAAAAATCTAGGTTTCTAATAGACTACTTTTATAATTTACGTACGATTTACTAGAAAAAAGTTGGCATTAATTGTGCCAAAAAACTCACGTTTAAATGTCACACTACGACCTTATATTCGTACTTATTTCGCAAAATTGTTCCATCACAAACCTGGAGTGGCTCTTCCTTTTTCGAAAAAGTTTTATAAATCTTCAAAATATTTCCAAAAATTAGAGTAATCAACCAGCATTTTTAGCCTTGTAGTGTGGCTTAAATTCAGAGCGTTTCGACAAACTTAAAGCATCCCGGTGTCAGGTGTTACACCCGTATATACTAGCTATTCTCAAAATATTAGTCTTTATAAAATGTCCGACTATTATTTTAAGAGATATTGACTGTTACCAGTATTGTAATTAGATAATTACTTTTTTAAGTTTATCTACAGTTTATCATTACTGGTTCGTGAATACAAATTCAATACCTAATAACTCAGTGAACTTTTTGAACGGTAGTGTACGTAGGTTCGTACAATTTAGATGCCAACGTAAGGCGTTAATCTTACAACACGAATTCTGTATATATTGCCACTTTCTATTTGTATGTAGTAAATATGTAAGTCAAAGTTGGAAGTTTACAATTATATCTACAAGTGATTATGTACACATTGTAAATAATAATGTTGCTTATTCAAATAGTACGACTTTTGAATGAACTTAAATTTTAATTAATTCATGTAAATTTTTTATGGCCCGTTTACATGTAATTACGTTTCAGTTTACTGAAATCATTAAACAATTAATTATTGAACAAAAATAAGTAGGGGTGTAGAATAGTGATTTTTCTGTCCTAGTTTAGTAATGTTTTTAATCCGATTGTCAGCTCCGATAATACGAGAAGAAAGTTACCAATACCGTTACGAACAAATCCTATTATGTTGCATTACTAAAATCAAGTCAATAGAAAAATTAATTACTTAAAGGGGTCGTTTAGTATGGCAAGTCAATCATATTGATTTTTTTCATGAATCGAAGCTAAAAGGTATATAAAATAATAATAATAATAATGCGTTTCACGTCCGTTTCTCGACTTTATGTCATAACAGACGCCATTCGCACCATTACTATTTTTTCATCTACCACTTCCCGTCATTTTCTATATTTTTTCAACTTCAACTTATGTAATAGCAATAGGCGAATGAAGGAAATATAGGAAATTAGTATAAGGTAGGTAATTTTTGGACTAGGAATTTGATAGGTAAACGGCCATGGCCTCAAATAAGGAACCATCTCGATATTTGTCTGGAATTAATTGAGAGAAACCATGGAAAACCTCAATCAAGATGGCCGGTACAGGAATTACCGTTTCTCGGCGAGAGGCAGTAGGAAAAAGTCCCAACCACATCTGCCCCCGCCGGGATTCGAACCCGGTAAAGGTATATAAAATACGGTGGTAAGAGGTTTTTTTTCAAAATTCGAGTTCTTTCGGTCGTTATTGGAGTCTGAACGGAACAGGTGCTTGGCAACAACAGTCCAACCGCTCCAGTGCTCCGTTTTTTGTATATGGATCTGCCTTCGACGACTTGGGTTCTTTACGTCTTTTTAACGTTAATCGCTTCTCTAAGGCTTCTACGAGGAAGAGGAAGGTGAGTTATGATGCAGGCATTGCAGAGTGATGACAGTCGAGTAAACTACTTGTAATCAAAGATTCAAACGTGTTTTTCTCGATTTTGACCATATATTCGCGAGATATTGTGTAAAATCTACTTTTTTGGAGTCTATTTGAATAAAAAGGAACGACCGGACCGATTTTAAAAAACATTTCTTTTATATCATTTTCTATTCTTGAGATTTCGGCTACGAAAAAAATGACCACGACACACATCCACACACAGAGTGATTTTTCTAAAAATGGTGCAAGTAACCTTGAAACAACAATTTGTTAAAAATTTTGTTTTCGATTTTCGAGCCTATTGCAATTTCTATTTGTATTGGGAAGTTAGTTAAACTCGGCAGTGAAGAATTAGTGAACTATATTTTGAAGTAATATAGCTATTGTCTGCTATAATTGTTAAGAAACATTCATTGTTGTAGTGCTATATTAGAAAAAATTATTATTCAAACACTACTGTGAGATTTCATGTCTAGCTATAGCTAAAATAATTGGCTCTCGCATGTAGTGAATTTAGTGTTGTAAATTGCTATATTATGAAGGATTAAAATGTTGGATTGTGTGCACCGTAGAGTAATTGACAACTCATTCCGCCGCGAAAGTGGAAAGATTCGGGTTTAAGTCCCGACGGTGACGTGTTTGAATAATAAATTTTTCTAATATAGCACTACAACAATGAATGATTCTTAACAATTATATCAGACAATAGCTATATTACTAAATGAATTTAGCTTGTACGTAGCGTATGTAAAATCTACTAATTCTATTTTGAAGTTCAAATTAATTGGTGACTTTTTTTTGTTTTGTTTTGTTTGTACCAACAATTTAAAAACAAAACACTTGGAAAACTTAAATGAAAAGGGAATATAAACTGACATATTTTGTACTTAAAAACAAAAAGTAGTAATTGATGGAAAAAAATCAGCGAACAGGGAAACAAAAATATGCTGGCATATAACGTGAGTGACATACAATTTACGATGAGAGGCTCATATGTCAATCAACCAGAACATCTCCCTTTTTATAATTAAATTCCGTTGAAATTAATGATATACCGATTGGAAATTTAAAAAAAATATCTGTTGTTCGTTTAGCGTTAAGTATTCAGTAGAGATTTTAAACGAAATAGCTATTTGGGTATTGTTTTTCACACGTTGCAAAGCTTTAAAAATAGATTTTTATTTACTTTTTGGAGTTACTCCTGAGTTTTTTGTGACACTTCAAATATTTATGAAAATAGACCGAGAATGATAAAAATTATATATTTATAGGGGTGTGCTAGTAATGGAACAATTTTAAGCAAGCACGATAATATTGCAAAAACTAACCATAGTACTGTAATACAGACCGCTAACAGTATAGTGTATTTGCGAATATAGGTATTGTGGCTTTATTACATGCACTTAAGTTTGTTTTCGGACAAAATAAAACAAAATTAACCACTTAATACACCCCTTAAAATAATATTTTTTTTCTTAGTTGAAATATTGTTATTAATCCATCTGTATCAAAATGAATATACCATTCAGTAAGTCAATTCGTATACGCAAACTAGCATTTCATAAAATTTGTAAGTCCGCCCCTGTCTGGCCGACTTCATTAAAATTTTAGGAGCACTTTTTCATGCTACTGGAGGGTTAATTTCAATTGTAAAACGATTCTGAGAATTTTTTTGGTGTTTTTTGGTCCAAAAACTTTTTCAACCCCTAAAAACTACCCTTAAAATGACCCATTTGAGTTCATTTTAAACTGTCTTCGTATGGGTATGGACATGTGTGCTGAATTTCGTTTAAATCGATCAAGTCTGACGAGAGTTATCGTGCTAACACACACAATATATAAATATTTTCGCAAATGGTGCTCTTGCTTAGAATGATGAGAAACATCGAAAAATTTTGGTCCGTCCACTAGGTTGCGCCATGTGCCATGCCATATGGCAAATACAGTAATAATATCTAAAAATATTTGTAAATTTATATCAACTATCATTTTTCTAAAAAAAAGTGCCTTGTTATTAGTGTATTTGCCATATGGCAATATACACTATTGGCGTCGGTCGGATGGCGGGACCTAGGGGTCGGACCAAAATTTCTCGACGTTTCATAACCTTCTAAACACTTTGGCATCATTTTTAAAAATGTTTATATATATATGTATATATATATATTTATATATATATTTATATATATATATATATATATATATATACGTATATATATATATATATATACGTATATATATACGTATATATATACGTATATATATACGTATATATATATGTGTGCGGGCAATAACTTTCGAAAGAGTTAATTGATTTCAACTAAATTTGACCCACGTGTTGAAATCCATCGCCGCAAGAAGCCTATTTAAAATGGGCCTAATCGGGCCATTTTAAGGGTAGTTTTTAGGGGTTGAAAAATGTTTTTGGGCCCTAAAATACCGAAAAATTCTCCGAATCGTTTCAAAATTGAAATTTAACCCTCTGGCAGTAATTAAAATGTCTCCCTAAAATTTTAATAAAATCGACCTTACAGGACCGGATTTAAAAATTTTATGAAAACACTAGTTTGCAGATAGTGAATTATTTACTGAAAGGTGTATATAACTTGGTATAGAAGCTCGATTGATAATAATATTGCAATTAAGAAAAAAAATGTTATTTTAAGGGGTGTATTAAGGAGTCAAATTTTTTATTTTGCCCAAAAAGCAAGTTAAGTTCGCATAATAAAGCCACACTGTCTGTATTAGCAAATATACTATATTGTCGGCAGGGTTTTGGCACTGCGACCCGGGTTTTTATTTATCTTGGCATTAAAGTGGGTTGCAACGAAAAAAAAAACGAATTAAATGCACGTAATAGTTCACGTTAATTATTCTTAGTTATATATTTATTTTCAATCACTCTTAATACCAGAGCCATTAAGAGTGATTTTTATTAACAGTGCAACAAAAAAATGCACGCAGAATTGCAAATTCTTTACAGACTGTTGTTAACATTTACAACAGAACTTTATTAATCTGTACATATTTAACTGTGGTTACAGAATAATTCTAATAGAATTATTTTTGCGTTGCATTATTTTCATGTTATATGTGCATCGGTTACTATAACCTCCAAGACGGGTTTCATTTTTTAATATTTCGGAACGAACCCCTAAAAAACAAATACACGAATACAGTTACCTGCCTGTAACTCGTAGTTGGAGCCACAGTAATATCTTTATACTGTATGACTTATCGAATATCGATGAGGTGTATAGATTGATTGACGTATTGTAGACATATGAATGTTTGTGTGTGTGTATGTGCATGAAATCTATTTGAGTTAGAGCATGAGTGATGGACATGTGCGGTATTTGCATGCAGACAGACTTCACTCAGACATGCAATATTGTTATTTGTATTTGTTCCTTTCTATCTTTGTGTACGTTGGTAAGCGTGTTGAATATTGAATATCGATCACTCGAAGGGGCAGCTAACGTTGATGGTAGTGGTGTGAGTTGATTCAACGAACTAGTTAAAATAACTATTCATCATCCGTCAACGAATTCTGTTCTTAGAATTAACAAGACGATTCAACTACGTCTTCATCTAACGATAACAAAACGCAAAACGAACGAATAGTACAGGTGACAGGAAGATTATTGTGGCAAGATTACCAACCTCGCTTACATTTTGCATGCAATTTAAGCGTTGGATACTACAAATAAATACTTTTCTATACTTTTTATCATCTGGGGAGCGCTAGGAGACATATTTCATTGTTAATATCTCGGCTCTTTTTTATAGTGCGACCAAAACGACGAAGCGTGAGTAGAGGAAACTTTCATTCCTCTCCTGAACTGGCTTAAAACTCAAATTGCAAAACAGTCGAGCCGTATGTGAAGGGCCTTAATCTGAAGTTGCAATGGTCCTATCTATCATTCTTTGGTAAACTACTTAACGAAATTGACCGGTTTTTCAATTAGTTGTGTCACGATTTTGTTTCGCTATCAATGACCCACCACTAGCTGATGGTACAGACGTATTCTTCCGTCAACAGCTTTGGAAAACAAGATGGCGTGTACGATTGTGAAATAATGTACAACTAAAGCAGGACGCGCACTGAAAAGACTCGGTTCGGAAATAAATAAACATACGGCATTAATTAATTAAGTGTTATTTCTTATTACTAGAAATATGTTTAAAAAATTAGAATGGTTGTATTCTGATACATAATACTCGCGGACCACAGTTCATTAGTTTAGTATGTTCATCATGGTGCGGCGCCACTATTGACTATGATTAGTTTTCCTAATACATTGATGATGGCGCCACAACTTGACACAAATCTCACGTGGCATTTCTTCTCAAGAAAAATATTCTAATGTAGTTAGCATGCTACTATTTTATGTGAATTAGTACTCTCAGCAACTCGAGCTCGTACCGGATTCTCTAGTATTATACGCATAGACGCTGATGACCTTAACTGTTGGGCGTCTATAATCTACAATCCATTTATCTATTCATGCTGCCTTGGAGTACTTATTTATATACTATCATTATCATACAACAAGCTTGACAGCAATATTGTGTTGAACGTGTTTAAAAAATATGTTTAGAATTTTGATTTCTACCACTTCCGAAACGTTTCTGATTAAATTAAGAAGAAAAAGAAAGAAAAATGACTTATGTAAACTATGATTACACTTTCAAATTATTTATCATGGCTTAGTTAAATATTCATATCTCTAAAAAATCAACAAAGAAGTAAAATGTAATTTTCTTTCTTATTACAGGTGGCATTTATCGGGAATATATCGAATCTAGTAGAAATCAGAATTTTAATCATTAAACAAGAAAATTTTGTTTGTTTATATAAATTTCAATACACGGTATATGATAACATCTGTTATTTATTAATCATGTTCAACCAAGTGTCGAATGAAAAATCACTGCAAATTACAGGGTATCTGTTAGTTTTGAAAGGCGGATGAATCCTAAAGAGAGAGAAGCGAATAAGTAAGGACACTGCACAATTTCCTTCATAGTTAAGTACTTATCGGATATCAAAAACAGTAAGCGTCTTCCAGTTCAAATACACTTCAGTTTCAAACTAACAGAACACTTTCTTAGTACATGCGTCTATTTTTATGAAGAAATTCATTGTATTCGTAACTGACGCATAGTTGACAGGTGTATCCATTTAAAGGCTTTATTTGAAAAAAAATGTATTTTCATTTGACATTTTTTCGATATTTTGAAAAGTTCAAGGAATTGCTTTGAATTATATTCAATAAGTAATTAGGCCATAAATTCCCCCAAGAAATTGTTTCTAATAGATTTGAACAATATTCTTTGTTCTTACAATCACCGATTTATTCCTGACAAGTTTCTGTAGATTATAGACGCTCAGCAGCTAAGGTCATCAACGGACAAGTGTTCAACTTATGTTATTACGTATGTGTTGAAATGTTTAATAAATTGGAAACTAATCTCAAACTTGTTTACCGGAACAGCTGACGTGGTGTTAACAACAGCTTCAGTATTCTTACTGAGGCAAAATTTGATAAGATTTTTTTTAGAAATCAGGATACCCTGATTTTTATGAAAAATCTTATCCGCTATAAAATATAGTTTTACTGGATAATATTTTGCATAGAAAAAAGATGGATTTAGAAATTTCCTAAAAAATTAATCCCGTTCGAAAAATCCAGATATTTACTTTTCCTAGATTCACAAATATCTCGCGAATATTCTACTTTAATGTTTGACTCATTTTGTACGTGAGAAAAAATATATATATACTTCAGTAATCAGATAATCAAAGAAATCAAAAATTTGTTTTTTCCTAGATATTTAGGTTTCATATGAACTTAGTTCTGTTCCAAGAATTCGAGTTATTTGCTTTTCTAAACCCATAATGATCTCTCGGAGCTTCATTTTTTTATTTATAAGTAATATAAGTAAACAAATTACGTGAATACCTCACCAATGTTGATTGCACCTTTTGAATTAATCCTATGGTAGTTCGGTTGTATCTTTTCAATTCACGTGCGAGATCTTCCCGACTTCTCAATGATTCATTAAGCACGTCAGTTACATAATAAATAAAAGAGGGTTCACATAATATGTACAGCATTTATGTCATCCTTTCACCATCAGAGTTGGCCATTGTCCACCAGTCAAAGTTATATCACGAAACATGTTCAGTTTTCTTGTATGATCACAAAAGTGAATAATCGGTATATATTATTTCTCAAAGGTGTTTTTGTCGGTAGGAAATATCTCCCTTAATACTATATCAAAATTAATGTGTCATACGCCATTTTGGAGACTATTTTTCTCTCTAATGGAGAAAAATAAGTTAATATCTTAAAATTAATGTTTTCATTAAAAAAATTGCAGTTTAAAGATTTTAACAATTTTATTACAGAAAATAACATTCAGAAAAAACAAATGTCGTCATCTGGTGGCAATCTGTTTATTTTAACAGTTGTCGGTAATATTAAGTGAAGTATCTGAGTAGAATAGAATCTATATTTGGAATATTTTTTTATTTTTCGCAACTTTTTTCACATATTCATACGTTTTGAAAATCTACAAATATACCTGAAATATCTTTATATTTTGTCAAATATCGCAGTTTTTCTGATATTTTCATATATTTTTTCCCATACAAGTTCAATGGTGCTATAATTCTTTAGTCTAAAAATTAATTAAGATTTCCGATTTGAAAATTTTAATTACATATAATTTAAGGCCACTGGCCGTCACTATATGAGCCTAGTATCAATTCATATTTCAAAAAAATAATTATTATTACTAAATTGATACTTTTAGCCATTTTCGAGAGACTTTTAATAAACAAACCTAATTTCAAATTATTGTACTCGCACTACTTAAAATTAACACTTTTAAAAATATACTATAATAGCGGACCCGTGCGAATATTTCGCACCGTTAGTGGTTCGTTACGATATATAATAATGTGGAAATACACTTTATTCTATTCTATTCAGAGACTTCAGCACCGGTGCGTCTCTTAATATTACCGACAACTGTTAAAATAAACAGATCGCCACCAGATGCCGACATTTGATTTTGCTGAATGTTACGTTGTGTAATGAAATTGTTAAAATTTTTAAGCTGTAATTTATTAATGAACACATTAATTTTAAGATATTAACTTATTTTTCGCCATTAGAGTAAAAAATAGTCTCCAAAGTTTTGTATGAAACATTAATTTTGATACAGTATTAAGAGAGATATTTCTTAACGACAACAAAACATGTTTGAGAAATAATATATACCGATTAATCACTATTATTATTTTTTCTGTAGGAATTTAAATATCTTTGTATATATCTAATTAGATTCACGAAAGGTGTTCATTATTACGCTGTTTTAATAGAACAAATTACAACACATCAGATAAAAACAACGAACTCATTAATTCTGTAAGCAACTAGAATTTACCAGTCTCAGTTTAATTAGTTTGTTAGATAGAACGAGCGCTCTTGTCGATATCTCGAATGGATAAATATATCAGATAGCAAAACATCTAAGCTTTCAGCTCCATCTTCTTACGTAGGTAATGGTCTCTTTGATTGTTTTCTAGACTCCACTGCAACGGTGTACAAAAACATCGTCATTGCAGTATTCGCTTTGAACCTATGTATTTACACAGTAACATTATATCAAATGCGAATTGATGAATATATTAACGGAATCCATTTTTCAGGAATATTCCCAGAGACCATTTTTACCACTCCAGCTCCACAATTGAGAAAGGTTATTAATTTAGGTCTACGTTTAATACTTTAATTTTTTCGTTGTAATGTCCCCCAAGTTCAAAAACCATGTTTTATTTTTACCCGACCACTAAGAAGGGTTATGTTTTTGCGCGTATCTATGTATGTAAAATTCTTTATTATCTCGTATCATCCAAACGGCTGGACGGATTTCTAAAATTAAAGTATCGTTGGATTTGTCTCAGAAACCCAAGTGTTCTAGAATAGGTGACGTCAAAAAAATCAAAATGGCGGATTTAATGTGTCATAATGTGTGGCTCGAATTTTTTTTTCTAAATTAATCTAATAGGGTATCAAAATGGTGAATATTAAAAGGTGATTACAAAAATATATGTAGCTTATATGTTTAAGTGTAATTTGGAAAGGCAAATTGTAAAATTAAACTATTGGTTGAACAATTCTATGATACTTTTATCTCGGAAGTGTCAAGATGCAAACTATTGGACATATACAAAACAAAAATTTTATAAAACTTCAAAGAAACCAAAGTATTTAAAAAACAAAAAATCCGACTGCGTTTAAAGCGAACTAAAAAGATGAAAATAAGATTAAATAATAACATGCAGTCGGAGGCATACAGTAGTAGTTGTACAAAAATGCCGAATGCATCCGACTGCATGTTATCATTTATTAAAATTTCATAATATTTTTTCGTTGAGATCACGCATTTAAAAACGAAATCTGTAGTTCTAAAACCGTAAATCCAGTCCTGTTTTTGTCAGACATAAAATTAATATAATACGCAGAAACTGCTATCAGCACCCAACTGTGACGTCATATCAGTGATTAATGAAACAAAAGTGTCATTAATGTTGACCATAGCTTTGACTTTAGTGGCTTCTGGATATGGAACTACTTTCAATGAAATATGATATTCACACATTTGATGTCAAAGCTATAAATCATCTAAGGAATAATAAACTGACCGCTGCAGTGTGTGAAAGACAAGTTGAAAAATAGCATCGATATAGTTTTATTCAAAGTGATCGCTTCTGCCGGTATTTGCGAAAAAAATATTAAGGGGAAATTAAAATAAAACTCGCCAAAATGCAGTGCCATATTTTAAAATATATTTAATAAATTTTGATTCTGTTTAAGAGTAGGTATCCGAAAAATGGCAGTATTATTTTCAAAATTTTTAAACCGCGAAATTAAATAAAAAAACTTAACATCCATACATTGTATAAAAGAAAGTCGCGGTGGTGTCTCTAGTCGAAAACTACTGAACGGATTTGAATATATCAATATTATTGGTTTTCATTTGTCTTCCTTTAATTTTTTTCTGTATTACAGAGGAAATAGAATATGTCAAAATAATTGAACTGATATTGAAAAAACTTAAATACGATAATATCAAAATAAGAGTTTTTTAGAATGGTTCATAATATTCTCTCTTTAAAGTTGGGTTATACCCTGAAAAGCGCTTCATATTTTATTGAGAACAACTCTAGAGGAATTAAGAAAAAATGTCTTCATTATTTTTCTTTGTTTTAAAAAAACAAAAAAGAGTTATAGACCATACGCCTTGTAAAAAAATTGTGTAACTCTTAACTATATGACAATATTAATTTATTTTATTTTATTAAAATTGTTTCTATTAAAGAAGTTTTCATTATTTTCGAATTAACGATAAGTACCACACTTATTAGATACTGGATATTTTAAAATTATTAAATTATAAGTTAGTATAAAGTTGTTTGAAATTCATTATTTGAGTTGTTTTAAAACTAATTAATATTTTTCACTATATAAGAATGCACACTTTTAAAATAAAAGGAACAAACCGCAATCTCAAGTAATCTTTTAGAATTACGCATACAAAAACAAAAAGTAATAGCAGAAAAGCAGTTTTCTTTACGACATTTACATAATTGAAGTTTCACAGAAGGAAATTACGTGGAAATTAGTTATTACCGACATGAAAATTGTTAAAAAATGTAAGATTACATTTTACATTCAAGAATATTAACCTCATTATAATGTTGAAAAAAAATGATGTTATCAGTTTCTCAATAAAATTCACACTCAATTATACGTAAATTTTCGAATAATAAGTGTGTTTAGTATCCAGTATAGAGGATATTAACATTTTTGACACTATTGCGTCTGTTATACAAAAGTGTAGGATACACTGACCTGTTTGGTATAAACTATAGCAGTCATGACTTTTAAGCAGGGGAACGAAGGGTAGTTTAGATCACGGGATCTGTATATGAATGTTACAATTGATACAAGCTGATACTTTTAGTAAACCTTACGTATAATTTTTGGTGTAAATTTCACTGTTATCTACACTATACCTACTGATATTATTGTACTCGTATTTGGTATTGTGGAAGAAATGGAACACTTATGGTGGAAGTAACGATATTTTCAAGACGAGCATGACCAATACGACTACGTCTGTATATAAATACATGTCGGATATTAAAGAACAATTCATTTCTTATTCAAGATTTTGGAAATTCCACATCATCTGTTAGTTATAAACATTTGTTACTTACAACAAATATTCGTTACCTATAAATACTGTTAGTTACAAATAGTCCTTAAATAGTTTTATGGCTGGAAAATCTTTGGTTCGGGCTGACATCTGGTCTCCAAACGTGGCCACGGTCACAGGACGGAAAGTTCGCATTTCAAAGAAAGGTACCAAGTCGACCCTCACACGGCAGACATTGAAAATAGGACACGAGGCTAGAAGGTACCTAGAGAAGTTCAATTTGAACATCGGTCGAGACAAGACATTCTTTTGGGAGCTGCCGTCCTGCTGACTGTGGACTCGTTATCGCACCCACGGATTATTGTCATAGTGTACTGTAGTTGTTTCAATACTGTGTGTCTATTGAATGTGAATTACCATTACCGTGAATAAATGATGACGAAAACAAATAAGACTACTTCCTCGGCATTCTTCTCCGACATACATAATAAGTTTTTGGTTAAAAATGGCTTCGAAAAACAAACCTTTTATTTTCTGTTTGTTACTTCATCATGAAAGAATAAAATTCACTTATTTTATTAATTTATTTACTTAAGTATACATAATATATGTACCTATAATATGTGATTTTTTTGTATTTTCATAAATGAAAATGAGTGAAGCAAGATAATATTATTTCTCACGGTGCAATTTTATTTTGAATCTTATGTTCGGCTAGAATATAGGTTCAAAGCAGTTTATTAACAAAAGACGAACTGTCTTGATGCTCGGTTGTTTGGTACATATTGCAAGTGAATAAATGAACAGCATTCGGTTCAAAAACAAGACACGTAGTCCACATTCTATACAATTATTTTTTATTCAACGGTTGTAAGACTTAGACAAGTGATACAACATTTTCACAGATCTAAAATAATGACAAATTTTCATATCTTTGTCTGGCACACGTACAGCAGATTAGCCAATCAAATGGTCATATCTGCATTTTTAACAAGTATCGGTTATTACATTATAATCGATATTTGAACACCCGATTTTTTATGAAACTACAATTCAGTATCATGATAACTAAACTCGGGTCGCAGTGCCAAAACCCTACCGACAATATAGTGTGTTTGCTAACACAGGAATTGCAGCTTTATTACGTGAAACTAAGTTTCGACAAAATAAAAAAATGTAATGCCTTAATATATCCCATAAAATAATAATTTCTTCTCGATTGACATGTTGGTATCAATCCAACATCTGCACCAAATTAAATGCACCCTTCAGTATGTAGATTTGCATGCGCAAACTAGTGTTTTCATAAAATTTCCAAGTCCGGTCCTGTCGATTCAACTTCACTAATATTTGAAGGGCATCAATTCCGAGAATACTTTCGGGGTTTTCGGGCCTCAAAGCAATTTTTAACCCCTTTATACATCCCTTAATTGATTGATTTGGCCCACTTTTTGATTCGTGCGGAGATAAATTCCAACATGTGAGCCAAATTTCGTTAAAGTCAATTAACTCCTTCGAAAGTTACTGTGTGTTTGTGTGTGTGTGCCGGCAAAAACTTTCGAAGGAGTTAATTGATTTTAACGAAATTTGGCCCACATATAGGAATTTATCACCGCACAAAGCCTATTTAAAATGGGCCGAATCGGGTCATTATAAGGGATGTATTTAGGGGTCGAAAATTTGTATGTATATATAAACATTTTCAAAAATGGTACCAAGTTGCTTAAAATAATGTGAAACGTCCAGAAATTTTGGTCCGACCATCAGTTCGACGCCAATAGTGTATATGCCATATTACACTAAAAATGTCTATACCCAAATTTTCCTACAGATTCTGTACTAACAGGGAATACTGAGTCAGTGTTCTAGGTCAATAATGGAGGTATCCACTAGCTATATAGACTACATGCAGATTAGACAGAGAACGCTATTGCAATTTAATCTGAGAGTAGTATGGCGAGTCGCGGCTCTGGTGATGACGATCCTGCTACGCTTCCGCTTGAAATGACCGGTCGAGTTAATCCTTTAATATCATCAGATGAGCTCAACTGATGTCCGCTTGCACGATGCAATGGCCGACCAGTTCTCTCATTTTGTTGCTTCTCTTGTGATAGAGCCAATCGTTTCGTCTATCACAGTGGTGTAGCAGATTAGTTTGGTACAAATTATCAAAATCCGTTTATTCTATTGACGCTAATGACCTCAGATGTTGAGCGTCTATAATCTATAATCTCTCTGCATCCATTCACAGAAATCTATCATGGTTAAATATCCATACTGGAATTCCAATTATTTCATCGACATTTTAGAGACCATCCGATTAAAAATTAATTAGTTATAATTAATTAATTTTTAGTTGGATGAACTCTAAAATGTCGATGAAATAATTTGGAATTTCCCAAGTTCTAAATTTGACACAAATTCATCGTTGCGACGGTACGACAACCCAGGTTGAATACTGACCAAAGTCTACAATGAGAGATTGTTAAGAAGATAAAAAACTTGCATTACGGATTATTTTCACAGATAGTTAAAGGCACGTCGACCATCTTTGAAAATGTTTAGTTATCACATGTTTATTGGATCAAAGAATATATAAAAACATTCTTTTTATTACTTCGAAACCTTGAATTTTTTTTAGAAAACAATAACAAAATTAAATTTCCGAATGGTTTTTCATTAAAATAATAATATCAGAATTTGCATTGCAGATTATTTCTTAAAATCCATAATGTAAATGTTGGGATTAATAATTCCGAAATTTGTATTATGGATCAATTTAAAAATGATGATCTCAAATTTGCATTACGAATTATTGAAAAAAAAAACAGAATTTGCATTGTCAATTTTTTTTATGATCTATCGCATATATTTAACTACGAATTATTTTGTATTAATAATTAATCCCGTATTTTTAATGGTAGATTTTGTCTGAAATTGATGATTAAAATAATTTAAATTATCCATTAAAAATCATAATGCGTTATTCTTAGATTATTATTTGCCCAACCCTGTCTCCAATATTCGAAAAGAGTGGAGCTGGTAAAGTGGAAAACTGAAAGCTTTTTTTATTTATCTGAACACAGAGTTATCTAGCGTCTACAAATTTACTATCTAAATTTAAGGATATTTAAAGTCCAGTAATTTTATACTGATTATCTTCATTACGTCGAAAGAGAATTATTATTTAACTACAACACTGGAGCGGCGCCTTTTAAACTCCAATAGTATAAAGCGCAATCACTATACAATACTACGAGAGATTTGTTCCGTCGCATTTATAAATCTAAACGCCGTTTTCTGGTAGCGATTGTGCTTGTGCATTACATGTAGCGGAACGTTATATTAAGTTTATATAAACTTGACAGCAGATAGTTGTAAAAAAGTTAAAAATAAAAAATATTTTTTGTACGTTTGCATCATACTTCGTCTAATCGTCATATTTGAAGTGTTTGGTAAATTATTGTAGTGTAGATAACTGAATTTGACACTGAAAAGTATAGGTTAGGTTTACCAGAAGTAATAATTTGTTCTAGCAGTTGTCAAATTCATACATCTCTTACGTGATCTACACTACACTGCGTTCCCCTGGTCAAGAGTCGGCAGATTGATTTATCATTGAAATCCACCTAGCCTAAGACTATTAGTGAAATATTTTCATATCTACACGGATTGATTAATAAGTACCGAAAAGGTTATGGCCACGATTTTTTGGGATTCCAGAGCAATCATCCTCATCGATTTTCTGCAGAAAGGAAAAACTATCACCGGGCAGTACCACAGTGAGTTGTTGAACAAATTCAATGAGAAACTGAAGGAGACACGGCCCCATATTACGAAGAAAAAAGTGCTCTTTCATCACAACAATGCACCAGCACATTCGTCTTTGATTGTCGCGGCCAAATTGCACGAACTGCTTCTGCTCCCACCTTACTCGCCCGACCTGGCACCCAAGGACTTTTTCCTGTTCCCTAACTTGGAGACATTGCTCGGAGGAAAAAAATTCGGCTCAAATGAAGAGGTTATCGTCGAGACAGAAGCGTAATTTGCATGGTTTGAAGAATCATATTTTTTTAACGGATTAAAAAAATGGCACGAACATTGAGAAACGAGTGTAGATCTGAAAGGAGACTACGTTGAGAAATAAAAAAATGTTGCTGAAAAATATTGCATTATTATTTCAAACACGGGTACTTATTGATCAACTCTTATTGCTGATTATACGAGTATGTATAAGCCAGCGTTGCCAGACGTCCCGATTTTGGCGGGACGTCCCGATTTTTAAATCAAAATTAAATGTCCCGCGCGGGACAGGCTCAGTCCCGCTTTTCGGGGATAACTCGACTGTCCGTAAATAATTATTCTCTTATTGTAAGTTGCAATTTGTAACACTCACTCCTCAAACTATTGTTTGAAACGTCATGTTTTTCTAATGAATAAACCTTTTTTGATTTTGATTTCTGTTTTTTTATTTTTTTTTATTTAGAAGACGAATAAGACTCAACTATTTAACGATAAGATAAATCTGATTTAAAATATCATATTTTTATTAAAATACATTTTCTATGGCTATTTTTGCTATTTTTTGTCACGTAAGCGTAATTTGAACTCAAATAAAAAGATAAATATTTAAAAATTTCTGATTATATACGTTTTTTTTACTATGTCCCGCGTTCGACGGAAGAATCCCGCTTTTTTCACTCAAAAAGTTCCAAAATCCCGACTTGGCAAAAAAAATCTGACAACGCTGGTTTTTTATGTGACATTCTCCTCAAAAAGTTAAAGTGACTCCGTGAAGTGTTGATGCAACTCTGTCTCCTATGATCTGTTCTCCTTGGTCAGCTGTCAACATTTTTTGAGTTTATATCGGTAGCAATTACACATATCTTACCAACGTATCGTTTTTTTTTTATAGCGGTCATTTTGGCTGACATATTAAAAGTTTCGATACCCGGTAGCATTGATTAATTTATTAGTTCATTTTTTGATAGAAATATGTTAATATACAAATGATAGTTTAGAAACCAATTATGGCGCAAACGTATCCTAATAAATCATAAAACTGTAGTTAATTTATTATTATTATGTTTTACAAATTCTAGGTTGAAAATTGCTTAATTCAGTTCATAAACCGTATCATTACATTTTTTGTTCAGTTGCTTTGTACATATATATAAACTATTATCAACTGATTTTATCGTAACGCATATATTATAAGTAGGTGTTTTACCTATAGTGTGTTCAAATTACTGTGCCCTAGTTCCAGCGCGAAAAAAAACAGAATCACGCACATATTAATCTGGATAGTACTAGACTCGCATTCGGGAGGTCTGGGTTCGAATTCCGGTGGGGGCAGATATGGCTGGGACTTTTTCCTACTGCTACTATATCATATACTAGACGACTATAACCTTTGATTACAGTCGTTTGAAATGTCAGCCAGTGGAATTTATGATATCGTACAGCTAACGAAAATTCAACAGTATGAAGTTGTCTACGCTAACGAGAAATTTCGACAGCATGAAGAGATTACGAGACTCAGACGAAAATAATAGATGAACGAAGTCAATGCATTTTATGTAATTTCGAAACTATATCATATACTAGACGACTATAACCTTTGATTACAGTCGTTTGAAATGTCAGCCAGTGGAATTTATGATATCGTACAGCTAACGAAAATTCAACAGTATGAAGTTGTCTACGCTAACGAGAAATTTCGACGGCATGAAGAGATTACGAGACTCAGACGAAAATAATAGATGAATGAAGTCAATGCACTTTATGTCATTTCGAAACTATATCATATACTAGACGACTATAACCTTTAATTACAGTCGTTTGAAATGGCAGCCAGTGGAATTTATAATATCGTACAGCTAACGAAAATTCAACAGTATGAAGTCTACGCTAACGGGAAATTTCGACAGCATGAAGAGATTATGAGACTCAAACGAAAATAATAGATGAACGAAGTCAGTGCGCTGTATGTCAACTCGAAACTATATCATACACTAGACGACTATAACCTTTGATTTCAGTCGTTTGAAATGTAAGCCAGTGGAATTTATAATATCGTATTTTTGATTTCTCAATAGATTGAATATAAAAGTAAATACCAAAAAAAATTTTGAAAATGTTTTCAAATGTTTGAGGTTAATTTTTTGTATAATTGTAAAGCTTTCTGAAGAATTTCTTTCTATAAATTATTATGTATAGTAAAAATTAGTTTCTAATTACGCCAAAGAATTATAACTGCAAACGCGCAACATGCAACTACTTTTTTATTTTGTCTTTTTTAACTGTAAGTTTTAGCAGGAATGTGGATCAAGGAAGTAGATCAAAATATCGATTACTACATTTGCAATACAATAATCGATATTTTGATCTACTTCCTTGATCCACTTTCCTGCTAAAACTTACAATTAATCATTAGAATGGACGCAACGGCAGAGAATGTATTTTTTAACTTCGACTTCGTTATTAGCAAAGCATGAGAGGAGAAATAACTGAAAAGTTTAATCCAAAAGGGAACAACGTTGAGACAACAATGCAACGTATTCATGTTGTCACAACATTTAAACCCCTATTTCGCGAACAATCTGTATACAGATGATATTTCCGAGGCGCATGCAGATAATTGGTCTGTAATGGAAGCATGTGTTTGTATATGTATATGATTGACAAGTTCATTTTGCGATAAAACATTACGGTTAGCAACACTGACCAACCTCAGAGTTCCTATGCTATTCCTATAAAGTCTGTTAATAGTAAAGCTACCTGCACAAAATCTCAATACTTTCTGTCTAAAACTATTCCGGCAGCCAAGTTTTTTTTTATAATTGAAATTTGGGTTGTTCGGAAATGTTACAAATAAATGTTTTTCATTGTTGTATTACGCAGACGTTTCGAAAAATGTTCTTTCTTCCTCAGAGCTACGACACTTATACTAGGTGTTCGATTGTAATCATCATAAAAATTTGGAAAAATTTTAATAGTATAAGATATACTTTTATTTTATAGAAAAACAATTCCAAAACATAAATTTGTATAATAAAATTTTATTTATAAGCGCTTTCGACCTAAGTCATCATCAGATAAATCATATTATATTAACGTCTTAAATTAAACTGTTAATATTTAAAAATTGAATTGTCACAATAGCTGATCATTTTTATAGAAGGTTACGGAAAGTCAAACAATCAATGACATAAGTTATAATAATTTATATTCTGCTTATATAAGGTATTATTTTCTGTTTTGTTAAAGATAAGATTTAAATTCTTTTCTGTATTTAAGCCCATATTATTTTTAACTATTTCAAATTTTCTAGTTCGTTTAGAATTAATCCTTTTTGTGATTTATGTAAAATTTTGAAAAAATTATTGCAATCATACGAATGTTCCTTATCTGTTATATGGAAGGCGAAACTTGAGTTATGATTATTGAAGTTCTTTATGTTACTAATATGTTCTGAAATTCTGTTTTTAAATTTTCGTCCTCTTTGACCAACGTATTTGGCTCCACAAGTACATTCCAGACAATATACACCACTACATTCTAAATTATTAATAGGTTCCTTATTGGTAACTAATAAACTTCTTAGTGAAACTTTCTATAAAATAAAAGTATATTTTATACTATGTTCGATTATAAATTTTATTCCAATTTTTCTCACAAAGAATGAGGTACAGTCAAAGCCCTCTAAGTGCACAGCTCGGAACCGAGGCCCATCCTTTAAGTGCACACATCCCCTACGATCTTTTTCATCCCCACTCTTCTAACTCCTATAGCTATCTTTATTCAATCAGATGCTCTCTCTCTCTGCGCGAAACATTGCGCAGAATTTAAAAATGAGTTCAAACTCAAACTGTGTTTACAATCATATGACATATGTTGACATAAGCGCGCTTACGGTCGCACGTGATTGGTCGCAGATTATTCGAAGTGGGGGCTGGGGAACGTGCACTTAGAGGGCGAGTTCGTGTGCAGTAAGAGAGCGTGTGCATTTAGAGAGCGTGCACTTAGAGGGCTTTGACTGTATAAAAAAAAAATCTGACAAAAGTTGTTTAGTATGTTGAGTGTCTATAATCTACAATCTACGAATTCGTTATATAGCAAATAAAAACTTCATTTTCTTTTTAAATGGAAACACATGTTTTTATTAGTTCATTGGAAAGAGGCGAAAAAAGGGTAAAAAATGTCAAGATCATAATTTAATTTCATCGCACGCATTAGCGCTGGGTTGCACAATCGAAGGATTTTTTTGAAAAAAAAACTTATATAGTCACACTTTCTCAGTCTCAGTTTTATTTTAATCGCGCATAAAAGTTATACACATTCATTTTCCTTTCGTTGTTGTGTAAAATTAATTCAAAAAATAAAATAAGTTGAAACAACATACCTATCACTTTGGGTAGCTTGGAACGTGTCTTGTAGTAGTTCTGCCTATAAAAAGAACAATTGTTAGTGCCTTTCGTCATTGTGTAAAATTAATTATAAAAAACCCGGGTCGCAGCGCCAAAACTCTGCCGACAATATAGTGTATTTGCTAATACAGGCAGTGTGGGTTTATTATGCGAATTAAAATTTTTTTTTGGGCAAAACAAAAAATTTGACTCCTTAATACACCCCTTAAAATAACATTTTTTTTCTTAATTGCAATATTATTATCAATCGAATCAAGTTATATACACCTTTCAGTAAATAGTTCACTTTCTGCTAACTAGTCTTTCTTAAAATTTTTAAATCCGGTCCTGTAGGCCCGATTTTATTAAAATTTTAGGGACACTTTTTAATTACTACCAGTGGGTTAAATTTCAATTTTGAAACGATTCGGAGAATGTTTTCGGTATTTTGGGGCCCAAAAACATTTTTAACCCCTAAAAACTACCCTTAAAATGCCCAGATCGGGCCCATTTTAAATAGGCTTCTTGCGGTAATGGATTTCAACACGTGGACCAAATTTAGTTGAAATCAATTAACTCCTTCGAAAGTTATTGCCCGCACACACATATATATATATATATATATATATATATATATATATATAAATATATATATATATATATATATATATATATATATATATATATATAAATATATATATAAATATATATATACATATATATATACATATATATATAAACATTTTTAAAAATGGTGCCAAAGTGTTTAGAAGGTTATGAAACGTCGAGAAATTTTGGTCCGACCCCTAGATCCCGCCATCCGACCGATGCCAATAGTGTATGTTGCCATATGGCAAATACACTAATAATATAACATTAAAGTTAATCCAACATGACCTTGAGTTATTTCTTCGATTAATGCATTCAATAGTAGAACCATATATAATACAGGCTACACCCTTAGGTGTGTTTGGAAACCTGCTCTAGTTTAAAAAGTGTTGCCACTTTTGACAAAATGGCGTTTGTTATACGAAAGTGTAACCATAAATTAATATTTTCAGTATAAATAATGTTCACTTAGTTATCTACACTACACTGATATCAGAAGCGTAGCGTGCCTTGGCGGGGCCCCGTATAAAAATTTGTTTGGGGGCCCTTCTCCCGTTGAAGTAAATGACAAACGGAGGAATTTCGCAGCCCGCGATAACCGATGTAGGGTGTTGCCAACTTTTGAACGCACGCTTTACGCGGGAAAAAAGAAATTGCTTTTTTTGACTTTTGTCATTTCTGAAATAAAAAAAAATTGGGAAGTTTTTATTAATTTTTGCTTACGCACGTTGGGGGCCCCCGTGGCCCGGGGCCCCCCTATTATTGATACGGCAGATACGGCGGTAGCTACGCCCCTGACTGACATATCAAACACATATTATATAATGTGTGTGTCTATATTAGAGAACAGAATAATGTTTTAATTAATGCCAGAAACAATTTGGAACTTTTTATAGATACATCTAACCAAATAAATTGTATCTGTCAAAATACTGTAGCAGAATAAAGTTAAAATTTCATACTTTCTTGTAATCGTGAGTTCATGCAACATGCACATTACACATTGTTTTAAATATTAATTAAAATAATATTTATAGTTATAGTAAAACTTAACATGAACATTCTCAGTGTTTCAGTGTCCCACTGGACAAATATTTATAGGTCTCAAGACAGTGAAACAATAATAAACAGTTAAAAATATTTAAGTAGAATCGAATAAATGTACCATAAATTGTTAAATATAGAAAATAATTGTAATTAAGAAAATTTCCCCAAGGAATAAATATTTATTTGTATAGGATACACGATTGGAGAATTTATCCTAAGCGTACACGCAAGCGTACGTAAGTACCTATTATCAGATTAAGGACAGTTTCAAAGATAAAAAACAGTTCAAATTGGCGGTTCATTTAAGTTATTATAATGTATAGGTTTGATTTAAATTAATTATAAATATCAAAAAAGAATATTTACAAGATAAAATTGATGCTCTTGTGTGAGTTAAAAATAAAACCCGGGTCGCAGTGCCAAAACCCTGCCGACAATATAGTGTATTTACTAATACAGGCAGTGTGGCTTTATTATGCGAACTTAAGTTGGTTTTTGGGCAAAATAAAAAAATTGACTACTTAATACATCCCTTAAAATAACATTTTTTTTCTTAATTGCAATATTATCAGTCGAACCTCTATACCAAATTATATACACCTTTCAGTAAATAATTCACTATCTGCAAAATAACGTTTTCATAAAATTTGTAAATCCGGTCCTGTCGGGCCGATTTTATTAAAATTTTAGGGACACATTTTAATTACTATCAGAGGGTTAAATTGCAATTTTGAAATGATTCGAAGAATTTTTTCGGTATTTTGGGGCCCAAAAACATTTTTCAACCCCTAAAAACTACCCTTATAATGGCCCGATTAGGCCCATTTTAATTAGGCTTCTTGCGGTGATGGATTTCAACACGTGTGCCAAATTTAATTGAAATCAATTAACTCTTTCGAAAGTTATTGCCCGCACACACATATATATATATATATATATATATATATATATATATATATATATATATATATATATATATATATAAATATATATATATATACATATATATATAAACATTTTTAAAAATGGTGCCAAAGTGTTTAGGAGGTTATGAAACGTCGAGAAATTTTGGTCCGACCCCTAGGTCACGCCATCCGACCGATGCCAATAGTGTATGTTGCCATATGGCAAATGTACTAATAACTCATTGGCAACGAAAAATAAAATCATTGTTTTATAAAACACTTATTATTTTGTGTCGTCGTACTAACGGACTTCAAGTTTTTTTTTTTTGAGGATAACACTGATTTTTGTTTTATTGGTTTAATATGAAATATTTGTGTTTTTTTTTAATGTTTGCCAGCTTTTGCAGAATATAAAAAAAAAATGCATTTATTTATAACTATGATAATAAAGACAATATGAAAAAGGAGCACAAAAACGCAACCTCCCCGTGGAAAAAAATTTCATGTGAACATTAATTATTGCATTCACAAAAGCTATGAAATAAGCACAATAAAAATGTAGTCGTATTCCCATAAACCAAGTTTTTTAATAGATCATCTGTCTCAAACTCGGTGGCCTACCAATTTGAAATTTGAATTAAAATGTATGTACGTAAGGAAAAAGCAAATAATTAAAATTAAAAAATATATATATTTCTTGTCCACGTTCATAAGTTACCGGGTCAATACACCAGTTCCTGAACATCGACCTGTGTTTGCCAAGGGAACTTGGACCGTGGATTAAATAAAACGCAGTTAAATTTTTAATTCGCTACGTTCTGTATATTTTTTAGACATCAAGCTCTGAGAATAATAACCACATGCATCAATTGTACAACTCATATAAAACTATAACCTAACTTAATTAATTACCTTAAATCATAACACGAGTTTGTCAATAACACAATATAATTATTATTTATTTATAGCGATAATATAAAACTTTAAAGTAATAATACTCATAAATAATTCCTTAAAATGCATTCTTTTTAACAGACACAATTAATAAAATATACAATTCAACTGAAAAACTTTTTATATAGGTATAGGAAAGTGACATAATTAACTAACTGATACGTAACACAATCGACAAACCAGTATCGCTAAAAATGTTATTCCATCTATGGCGGTAATTTAAATAAAGTCAGTTTTCTTTTAATTTAAATTTAGACAGAATATTAGCATATAATTTACTTAAATACTATAGACATGATATACATATGGTTAATAGAATGTTGATAAAGAAAATTATAATATTTCTAATTTCATATTTTATTGGAGAAATTTAGAAAACGTAACTTTTCATGTGAATTGCACACTTAATTTATGAAACACTAATTTTAAACAATATAACTTTTGAAAATACTAGCCTACATAAAAGTTCATCACAACTATTATAATAATAATAAATAATAATGCGTTTAACGTCCGTTTGTCGACTTTTATGTCGTAACAGACGCCATTCGCAGCATTACTGTTTTTTCATCTACCACTTCCCGTTATTTTCTACATTTTTTACAACTTCAACTTATGTAATAGCAATGGGCGAATGAAGATATTATAGGAAATTAGGATAAGGTAGGTTAATTTTTGAACTAGGAGTTTGATAGGTAATCGGCCATGGCCTCAAATAAGGAACCATCTCGATATTTATCTGGAATTAATTGAGAGAAACCATGGAAAACCTCAATCAAGATGGCCGGTACAGGAATTATCGTTTCTCGGCGAGAGTCAGTAGGAAAAAGTCCCAGCCACATCTGCACCCGCCGAGATTCGAACCCGTACCTCCCGAATGCGAGTCTAATGCTGTCACCACTACTCTACCCAGCTCGGTTTCATCACAACTATTATAGTCATAACAAACTTTATTCTATGGTTATCGTGTCAATAAACAAGACTACACTTTTTATGGGATAATTCTGTTTGCCTCTAGCCAAAGCAGATTTAGGTGACCAAGTAACGTTGTATGTGTTTATATGTCAACAGATACAAAATGTAACAAAACAAAATATCTTAAACTGATCTATTTAGATCCAGGACAGTATTCCATGAAAAACCATGAAAATTTATAATATAACCCACATATGATTTTCAGTGCTGTGTGAAAAACATGTTATAAATAACCAAAGTATTTTGTTAAACCAACTGCTGAGATTTTAATGACACTTCCATGATTTTGTAGAAAAAACCCTTCAATCCTCAAATCATTTCACTTCGAACAAGATCATTTTTGAAGTTATACTTCTTTTGTCGGATTATGAAAAAAAAATACGAGAGTGAATTTTCACGATGTAAGATCCTCTTTAACAGTATGAAGTTTCCGACTGTAACATTAAAATTAACAGGATGAAGTTTCCGACTGTAACATTAAAATTAACAGGATGAAGTTTCCGACTGTAACATTAAAATTAACAGGATGAAATTTCCGACTGTAACATTAAAATTAACAGGATGAAGTTTCCGACTGTAACATTAAAATTAACAGGATGAAGTTTCCGACTGTAACATTAAAATTAACAGGATGAAGTGACTCACTAAGCCATACGAATTGGAAATGTTGTTAAATATTTTGATTTTAAGCATATTTACCAAAAATTCGACTGATGGTGCAATGATCGAAAATGTAAAATATTGAAAAGAGGTCGGGTGGAGTTTCATTTCAATACAAATGAAAATTATATATCTGTGTATATATCAAAGCATATATACAGTAGTGATTGATAATAATTAGTGTTGGTGATTAAAAGCTTGTGACAATTACTAAACGAATTCAGTTAGCGAATTTTAGTTTCAAAGCAACTTGTTTGACATAGAATAGAATAGAATATCTTTATTCACAGAGCTAATGTTACAATGTTACAAGTAGATGTGATTGTCAATTAAAATTACAAATAAAAGAATTACATTAAAATCAGCGATAAGTAACATTTTACGGTGCATATTTAATTATCAAATGGTTGTTGATTGCGTGAAGTCTTTGTACGAATACAGTGCCTTATTTCTTTTGAATAAAGGTTAATTGGCAAGTTTCTTAAGCTGCGACCAGATATGCGGGATTCGCCGAATGCCGAGCCGATTATTCGCCGAATAGCGAGTAGTGGGGATGGGTGCTCGTACATCTCCGAGCGACGAGTATTAGTACTCGCCTCTCCACTTCAAAGTGCACGAATACGAGAATACTTGTGCAAATTTCATCATTGTTGTCCATGATTAAGAATATTGATTCGCACCAAACGGATGCTGGTACTGCACTCGGCTATATTCGCTGTTCCCGAAAAAAACGACGCTTACGACGCTTTTAAACAGAGCCCACATGTCTGTATAAACATGCTCACTACTTGCCGAATACGAAGCCAAGCACTCGGTACTAGGCGATTAGCACTTGGCGAATCCCGCATGTCTGGTCGCAGCTTTACACTAATGGGAAGTTGATTATATAACTGAAGTGCTAAAACGGTACAAGTCTATAATATCAGAAAATATTGAGTTGTCACTGCCGGGAAACTAACAGGAATGTTGATAAGAATAGTCTAATGAACAATACATACTTGAATAAAAAGTAATAAAAAAAATATATTTTTGTTAATTTTCTAATTTGGTCCCCAAAACTAACCCTCAAAGTCGAAATTCGTTTATTTATGCTATACGTCCGTAATTGGCTCTATATATATCCCCAATTTCAACATTTTTCATCCAGTAGATTCGAAGTGATTTTATAAGGGTTTCGTTTTTTCTTCGGATGTACGGAACCCTAAAAATGTTTGTATCATCAGGAAATCATTTAATTTTTATCATTTAATTCAATCATCTTGTGATGTTAAAATAGTTATCAGAACGTACGTCGACAAAAAATAAGTGGTTTCGTGTTTTGTTGTTACTTTGAGTATTTAGATACCTACTTGACACGTAAGATAAAACCACCATATGGTGAAAGAACCGGGTTTAGTAAACAGGCTGTATGTTTTGTTCGTGTGTGTGTGTTTGTGTGTGTCACACGGCGCAGGGTCAGTCGCGAGGTCGCGTCGTGACCTGGCCCTTCCCCGCGGCACGCAAACTAATAAATGTCCGCGTTTGCCGGCGTCGATATAGCACAAAGCACAAGACTTGAGAGATATACTGCGATCAGGGAACGCAGCGTCGGCTGTTGGCAAAAAACAGAACGGTTCTCCTTACACTATAGGATTCAGTTCAGGTAAATGATTCATTCTATTTTCTTGTTATACGTGTTTTTTTTTTGCTGAAATTAAAAGGTGATGGATGATGTGTAACACTAATGTTATATGGCTTCTAAAAATAACAATGTCTATAATATAAAAAGTCGCTTCAACGACTTGTAACTTTTTGATAAAATTGAACTTCTCTTAAAGTTTTTTTTTCCGGATGTAAAAACGTTTTTAAAATATGCATTTATAAAAAAATGAGGGCGTGTACTTATGAAGTTATAATTCTTAGGCGTGATTAAAAAACTAATTTTGAATATTAAATTTTAATACTTACCAAAAATTAACCTCAAATATTTTAAAACATTTTCAAAATTTAATTTTAGTAGTCCATAATTTTTACATTTTTTTACTTTTTACACGATAACTCCAAATATTTCCAGGATAAAAAGTAGTCTAAATTAATTTTTGGAAAGTCTTCTACCTGTAAATAAAAGTCTCATCAAAATAAGTTTGGCCGTTTCGGAGATTAGTTTGGACGACCAAACTGATAGAGACCCAGAATACAAAAATTTAAAAATTGCGAATTTAGGTTTTGGTAGTGTATGAATAAGCATATGATCTTAGGAAAAAGGATTTATTCCGAAATCACGGACACTTCAATTTTTTTTTTTTTTAGAACTTTATTCAATATCATGTCACAATGACAAAGAATGCGTCAGTCAAAAATACAAGATTAAGAATATAAACAAATGAAATAGTCAATAAAATTTGTACGGGCACTTGTCTATGAGATAATTCACAACACGTTTTTTAAATAATTTGTAGCTTTTAATGCTTACAATTTCTGCAGGTAAACTGTCAAATAATTTCACAGCAGAGTTAGCGGGGTCCCTTTGTATATAAGGCGAGGTGATGATCGGGAGTGCCGTGATTCAAACGACCTCGCGTATCATAATTGTGATCCGGCAAATGGCGGTGAAAAAGATGTTTATTTCTGAACAGATAACAAACGGACTTTAGTATGTATATCGCATATATTGTCATAATTCTGTGCTTATTAAATATCGGCTTACAAGAATCAGTAGGCTTTAGGTGGTATATTATCCTTAGTATCTTTTTTTGCATTATAAAAGCCCTTTCATTTCAATTTTACTTATATGGATTGATATATGCACAAAACGATTATAAAAATAATATATATTAAATTAAGTGACACATATTCCAGAAAAAGAAAGTCATTTGTAAAATGATATTGTTTTTTTTAATAATCGTCGAACATAAAAGAAAATATTTCAACGTTAAATACAAGTCAATGGTGAGAAATCTTCTCTGTACGCAGTTAGCAGTTTTTCACAAGGCATTTCCCGTATAACAAACAAAAAAAAAACAGCAACTAACAATTTATTTCCTGCAGTTGAGTGACATGCGTGCAAGTTATCTGTCAAAAAAAGAGAGCAATGGTTTGAGGCATAGCACGGACGCCAGAGGTGGGGTTCGACTTGTTGTTGACGACTTTTTACCACCTCATCTGTTTGCTTCCTGAGTTACATCCGCGCAGTTTCAAAGTGAATACACAGAGATGAAACTAATGTCCAAAAACTCGACACAAATGAGAACGGTAATCGCAGTCTAATTCGCAAATAAAGTAGCCTCTCAGTTGTAGAAAGTTGTCGTCCAATCACAGACGTAAAGTACAAAGAAGTGAAACTTTTTAAGCGACGTATCTGTTTGAAATTTTCTGTGACGTTATAGGGAAAATGAACCAACAGCGGGAAATTATAAGAGAAACCTTGAGTTCGAGAAAGGACGGTGCAGTTGTATACACATACACATTTACATGTGACAAGATTGGGTTTTGTGTGGATTTTATAATATTAATTGTCAATAAGAGAAAACGTGTGTGTTGATAATTAATGTATTTGCCATATGGCAACATACACTATTGGCGTCGGTCGGATGGCGGGACCTAGGGGTCGGACTAAAATTTCTCGACGTTTCATAGCCTCTTAAACACTTTGGCACCATTTTTGGAAAAATTATATATATATATATATATATATATATATATATATATATATATATATACGTGCGGGCTATAACTTTCGAAAGAGTTAATTGATTTTAACGAAATTTGGCCCACATGTTGAAATCTATCACCGTAAGAAGCCTATTTAAAATGGGCCCAATCAGACCATTTTACGGGTAGTTTTTAGGGGTTGAAAAAAGTTTTTGGGCCCAAAAATACCTAAAAAATTCTCAGAATCGTTTCAAAATTGAAATTTAACCCTTTAATAGCAATTAAAAAGTTCCCCTAAAATTTTAATAAAATCGGCCCGACAGGACCGGATTTACAAATTTTATGAAAACACTATAGTTTGCAGATAGTGAATTATTTGCTGAAAGGTGTATATAATTTAGTGTAGAGGTTCGATTGATAATTATATTGCAACTGAGAAAAAAATGTTCTTTTAAGGGGTGTATTAAGGAGTCAAATTTTTTATTTTGCCCAAAAAAACAACTTAAGTTCGCATAATAAAGCCACAATACCTGTATTAGCAAATACACTATATTGTCGGTAGGGTTTTTGGCACTGCGACCCGGGTTTTTTTATACATTGTGTACATATACACATTTACATATACTGTTAATCGATGCATTCATTTATAAGCACATATAAATGTGCGTATTTCGTTGAGCGTAAGCGCATGTGTGATACCTACATCATCATTTCAGCTGTTGTTAATAATTTCGAAAGAAGTGTCTCTTCTCCCGTGAGGTTATGTAGGTGGGGGTCTTCACTTTTTTTATATCAAATGAAAGCTTAAAAGAGAGCGAGACAAATATATATTGTTCATTTATTGCAAATTTGTTTGAATTTTGTTCACAAATGTTTTGAAAATCGTTGTCCTCACGATCTCATAAAATTTCGCTTCAGAAAAATCTGAAAAGCATGGACTCGATCGGTTTTTTGTTTTTATATCAGTATCGTTAAATTTTGTTCAAATATATTTTGAAATTAATCTTGTAAAGCATATGTTTTGTTTTAAATAACTCAGCATTTTAATATATTATTTTGTTTAAATACAACAATAATGTTCGGTTTTATTTAACTTGTGTTTATGTGAACTGCTTTAGTTACCGAGTGAGTTGTGTTGAGTGATTACCGCCCTCGTTCACTTGAATAACATTTTGAAATATACAGTCTGTTCAAGATTATGAGGAAATAAAATATTAAGATCCATAATTTTTTTATGGCGTTTTGTGCGCTAAGATATTTACAATAATATTGAAAACTATAATTTTGTAAGCAATACGAATAGATTTATGCAATGGTTAACAATCAGCTTTAAAATATTCCAGTTAAATTATTAACTTCCCATTACATTGGGAAGCTATTGTAATGGCTTTGAAAAACGAAATCAAAATTTAAAAAAAAATATGTTTCAAGATAACTACATTATTTTTAATGTCTGTCGTACGTACGTGATAATATAATAAAATGAAATATATAGAACATGATCAATTTTTAAAACGTTAAAAGTCAAGAAGTTAAAATATGCATATCATTAATCATTAATTTTTACTCGTAGAAAATAGATATTTTTTTGTCAATAATAAATTGTTCGATTTGAGAATATTAACATTTTTGTAAGGTTATTAAACGTTCAATTTAAATTATTTTGTATCTTGTAATTTTTCTCTTGATCTCAGTGCAGATAAAAAACCCGGGTCGCAGTGCCAAAACCCTGCCGACAATATAGTGTATTTGCTTGTATAGGGCCGTGTGGTTTTATACTTTTATTATGTGAAATTAAGTTTGTTTTTGGGCAAAATAAAAAATTTAACCCCTTAATACACCCCTTAAAATAACATTTTTTTCTTAATTGTAATATTATTATCAATCTAACGTCTACACCGAATTAAATACACTCTTCAATAAATAAGTCACTATCTGCAAACTAGTGTTTTCATAAAATTTGTAAATCCGGTCCTATCGGGCCGATTTTATTAAAATTGTGGGGACACTTTTTAATCACTACCGGAGGGTTAAATTTCAATTTTGAAACGATTCGGAGAATTTTTTCGGTATTTTGGGGCCCAAAAACAGTTTTCAACCCCTAAAAACTACCCTTAAAATAGCCCGATTAGGCCCATTTTAAATAGGCTTCTTGCGGTGATGGGTTTCAACACGTGGTCCAAATTTCGTTGAAATCAATTAACTCTTTCGAAAGTTATCGCGCGTACACATATATATATATATATAAATATATATATAAATATATATATATAAATATATATATAAATATATATATATATATATATATATATATATATATATATATATATATATACATATATATATATAAACATTTTTAAAAATGGTGCCAATGTGTTTAGGAGGTTATGAAACGTCGAGAAATTTTGTTCCGACCCCTAGGTCCCACCATCCGACCGACGCCAATAGTGTATGTTGCCATATGGCAAATACACTAATAAGATTAACTCAGTCGGTATACAAAACACAGAAATAGAGTCGGAGAGAGAGAGAAAGAGAGATGGAGATAGTGAAAACTCCGGTACCTCCGGTAATTCCTCCGGTACATGTCGGTTGTGCGTCTACATACACTATGCCCCGGATACTGACAATCTCTATCCGCTCAACTGAACCACCTACTATACATAATTAAGTTTTAAACTCTCCTCTATCTGACTTGTTCTACCCGGCACATCACTTTGTGTTTAATACAGACTGTCTCAATTTTTTTTAAGTTTAACTTCTTTAGCGACGTATCTGTTTGAAAAATGTAAGAAATGGAGGGGAAGTAGAATGAAACAAATAAAGGGGAAGTTAGTTTGTCTCCTAAATTACATGAAACTGATAAGAGCAGAAGTTTAAAATTACGAACAATTGAATTACAAAATAATTTCTGTAATTTGACGTACAAACGGTAGGAACTCATAATATATATTAATGAAAATATACGTCCGTACGACTTTTCACACGTGAACGTAAACAATATACAACGATGTATATGGTTACAAAGCAAAAAAGCTTAAGTAAAATTTTCGGTAAGCTACTATTAATGCCATGTATAATCCAGATCTCCCTTTTCCGTTGATAAAAACAATATTATTGATAAAATTCAGGACCGTCGCAAGCGAAAACGCGACTGAAATGTATTTACATTAAATTTATTCCGAAAATATTCAGCATATTATGTAGTCTTTGCCTTTTGGCCTCAGATAAAATAGTGTACATAAATGCAAATGGCGCAAATAAATAAATACAATAAAGAGCTGCGTATATTTCAAATCCAAATGCTGACAAAAAATACACAACAGTCAGATAATTCATTTTTACTATTTTCTTCTACAACATACTTCTATATCTCGGGAAATACAGGGTGTAACAGATAGTAAATTTAAATATCTGTTATGATCCAATAGTTGTTATTGATCACAGTGTATCTTTTCGATGTATTATTACGCACGAGATATAGACAGTAATTTTTGTACGTACTCCGTATAAAATAGCTGAGTTTCACTAAATAAAACTCGACTGCGTCCAACACAAATATACGAAACAGGCTTCCAATATGAAAGTGATAGGGTAAAAACTGATGTATTAAGGTTACCGAGTACCAGCTGTTCAATGTGCTCTATTTTTGGCCGCATAGTTTAATCTTACGAGCCATAGGATGTGTGTGTAAAATGCACTTACGTTTCAGAAAACTCCAATTTCTATGGAAAATCTTATTCAATCTGTGAAGTTAATGCTGCAAAATACACAAAAAATATGTACCATTTTTTCAATATGCCTGTTAGCCATGTTTTAACATTTTATTAATTGATCTAAATAAGCAATTTAAAATCAGATAATAACTAAGAAAAGCATAAGTTTTGCACAAAGAGAAAATGAAATTGGAAAAAAATGACACATAAGTTTGTAAAGAAAAAACTTCTAAATGTTAATTTGCCTCCCCGTATTTTGAAATTTTGTGACGTGCTGTAAAGAAATATTGACGAATATCACGTTTTTTATTCAATTTGTAGAGCAAAAATATGTATTTTGAAATTTTTAAGCAGCAAGTCAAATTTTGTGAAGTTTAATGCTCATTCACAGAAAACCGTAATAAAATGAATTTTTTGCTTGTATTTAATTTTTTTTTTTTCAGTATAAGTTAGAAGTGTAGATTTTTGGAGATCGCTCTGTAAACATAAGGTATTATGGAGGAGAATAAGCAAAGAGGAAAATATAAAACTATTTCGTGTATATATAACAATTTCTCCACAGTGCAGAAAACAAACTAGCAAAGGAAACCTTTATGTGCCCTGGGGGTGTTGTGTTATCGTGATAAGGATACATTGACTTGTTGTGCTGAGGACAAATAAATTGTATTGACGGAAAAAATATTACGGCCTGTGCTATTCTAGTTATCTACACTTGCAAAAGAAACGAATTCTCGAGACTCAGATTCTTATTAACACAACCGCAACTGCAAAAAAGCAGGTACAGTCTCACACGCATAAAATGGAGTCTGTTTTTTTTTGAGAAATAAATAAAAAGGTCGTTTCCCATGCATTGATTCTACAAAGATTTGTCAAAAAAGTGTATTTGGCAATGACCTTAGATTGTGATAGTATAATTACTGTTTTTATACATGCAGGAGTAGTGTAATGTTCTTGTCAAACTCTCTTTCACGTAGAACTCAGACAAAAACAAATGATTGATCCACGTAGAAAAAAATTGCTGTTCAAGCTAAATTGTAAACAAAAGCGTAGAAAATTATGTTTCGAAGTGAAAATTATACAAACAACTCTATTAAGTACATGCATATTGTTTTAAAAAAATATCATTTCAATCGATCAATTGTTTTTCGAGCAAAATCGGTTTAAAATGTGGTCGCAAACTAAGGTCGTATAGCTACGTGCCCCAATCTACACAAAATCATACATGAATATGATTAAGGAGTATTTGGCATATCTAAGTCATTATTATTAAGTAAATTATAACTTGTGTATTTCGAATGAACACAGCTAATTGTGTAATTATAAAGGTCAGTTTCTTAAATACTTTAATAATTTGTCTTCGTTATTTAATCGTGTGTACAAGCAATTGTCGTAGCAAATGAAAATTGAAAATGCACAAATTAAAAAAAAATTGATTTGAAAAAAATAATCGTACTGAGGTGATTCAAATGTCACAGTAAACAGCAGCTTTGAGTCTTATAACGGATAACCGCATTCTTAAGCAGCAAATTAATATCATAGCCGCATTCTAGACCACAGAATGAGTGGTTACAATGGATTAGAGAGCACGCACGTAGCACATGGAGCAAACTAATAACCACAACTTTTTGCATTCGGCAAACGAATTTATTATTATTTTAATGAAAATGTCTAAGAATAAAAATATTCTTTATAAAAATAATTACTCGTTTATTAGGCAATTGGGTCATAATATGTATTTTTAAAGGTGTTTCGCATAAAGATTTCATTGTTGACTTAAACATTGAAATTATATTATATTTATATGCATGATAAAATAAATTATAATAAAGCAAAACAAGGAAAAAAAATCGATGTTTGATACGAATCAGTAAATGTTTTACCTTTTAAAATTTAATTTGTTTGAAAAGTAAAAATATTTGACGTTTCTTAAAATATCATACCTGCCTTTGTATGGCAGTTGTATGTATAATAAAACAAATTATAATAAGACAAAAAGAAAGAGAAATAATGTCACAAGCCAGGATATTATATTGTATCGCATTATATTAGTTGACAAAAGGGAGACACGAAACCTATTTCGCTGTAACTGAACAACGGACAATGTTACCCCCTCATTCCATACAGTTTGTCATAAAAACTTCCGTAGGACAAAGAAAACTCGAAGAAGTAGATCAGTCGACCTTCGACCTCTGAGGCAATCAATGGTCTTTCTTTATTTGGTAAAATCGATCAGACGACTCACAAAGAAAATGAATACCAGTCATTGGAACGGTTCGAATCGATGTTATCATTTTATGCTATAGTGCGTACGTTCATCAAAGTTCATTGCATAAGATATTTATTACTTTACTTGACTAAAAGTTATTTCAATAAATGTCTTAGGTCGGTTGTTCATTTGATAGTGCTTAAAAATTTTGAGTAAATGGTGCGAGTGTCCCTGGCACTCTGATTGAATTTCCACAAACAATTTATAATCAAAAGATTGTTAACGTATATTGATTTTACCGAACTCTTAAATCCAGTTCGTTCAACAGTTAATTGATGATGGGGGGGAGAGAACATTTTGGAAGTGCACTATATTATAAAGTTTGTTCCTTAAGACAACCACGAATTTGTCTTTGAAAAATTTCTATCTTAATGCATTTTACTTAGTTTGGGCAATCAACTTACATAATATGATGTTAATTTCATTAGAGAACAAGGTTCGAGGCCTTGGATACAGAACCTTACAAAGTTATGTGATTTTAGCTAAATGTCGTCAGAATGCTGTATTGAGTTCAATTCTAATATTACCCTCTAACATACAGAAAATACATTAGAAATTATGCTTGATCAATAATAATGACGAAAAATGTATTACTGTTAATCTCTACTCATATAGCGATAGTAAAATTACTTATTTCGCACTAGTGCCTAAAATTAAATAAGCGTTGTCGTAATATCATTCCATAGTAAAAGTAAGAAAATTCAATGCAACCAATAAATAAGAAGTGAACTTGCTCAAATTGAACTGTCAACAATTTGGAAATTTATGTGAAATCAAGCTATAGTGTGAAAAAATACTATATGCATCTCGTACCTGATGATATTATGACTCATGTGATTGTTAACTAAGAATATTTTAAGCATATGTCCATGTTTAGTATATTACAGAGGATGACATATCAGTGTAACTTCAGCTGGCGAACCAATCATATTTTTATCAACTAATAATGAAAATATAAAAATGTTATTTATATTTAACTAGGACTATATAAGTCTCTTACCTTAAAAAATCAATTTATTGCAATAATATCAATATTCTCTCTTTTGAATTCTTTGACATTTTGTTAAAAACTGTCATTAACATTTGTAAACACAGTCGTTGCCATGCAATCAATTGACAGGTCCGCCGGATGACGTCATTCTCTACTACTTTCCAACGAAACGATACAGCCTCTGCAACCTACTAGCCTTGATTGTAACCAAGAATATAGCAAACGTATGTCGACCATTAATATTCGTTATCGATATTATGTAAGAGACTTTGGAGAGCGAATACACTATAGATATACTTTAGAATGAGTATAACAGAGATAGAATATATACATGCGTCCTGTTGCGTATACGATTTATATCTTTCTATTTGAGTTACCCTTGAATAGATGTTACGTTCAATTGTTTAATCCAAATAGGTCCTGAAATATTGCTCTGGCATTCTGGATAAAACCAAAACAGAAATAAATTGATCTGTCAGATGGAAATTAACGGAAAGATAAATATTTTTGACTAAACGTGTTTTTGTGATCTAAAACACAGGTTGAACTATTGATGCCATATTTGATGCTACATTTAGGGGAGTGGTTTTTAACAAGTTCCGTTTCGTATTTCGAAACTGAACCCAAGATCACTTTCGTTGAAACTCGATATTGACAAACAAAGCTGTGATTACATTAATCTGTGATCTGTACACGCTAAACCAACAAGAGTAGAGTCGGGGTTATCGGTCCAGACACAAATCAAAAAATACCTTATGAATTTTAAAGCTGTCGAAACACTTTGATTTTACACAAAATGTAGGACTTCCGCTGCCAACTGAGTATTGAGATTTTAGTCGACATTTACTACTTGGAATCAGATAGTTTAGGCAGAGCTGGGTTTATGTAAGAGCACTTAGGACCCAGGCCCAAGGGTTTCATCAAACTAAGGACTCCCACAACTTAATGCAAAATTCAATTTTTGATTCACGAACTGCGGTGACACAAGAACGTTAGAATAGTTTAATAATAATGACTATCTACAGAACGCGATATATTGCGTGAAATAAACATCAACGATGTTATTAATACTTTTGTTGATAAAAAAAGTCAGAAAATGCTTTATTTAATTAAATATCTTGCCAATATATCTAATTTTTCAATGTAGTTTTAAGCTTTATCGTTTTCATTAATGAATAAAAAACAGTTTGTCACTTTAACAAATTGCATCATGTTATTTAGTATTCATCTAGTCTC
This sequence comes from Venustoraphidia nigricollis, assembly GCA_034508555.1. Lineage (NCBI taxonomy): Eukaryota > Metazoa > Arthropoda > Insecta > Raphidioptera > Raphidiidae > Venustoraphidia > Venustoraphidia nigricollis. The sequence goes on from JAVRKA010000013.1 coordinate 1,456,583, forward strand.
GATCTCCTTACATAGGCCTTGAATAATCAAATCCGGCGCTGAGTTTAGGTGTCTTTACAACGAAATAGAACGCTTTATTTCCCTTATATTTTAAACTAAGTCGACTTCATGGAGATCTGTCTTATTAGTGTATTTGCCATAAGGCAACATACACTATTGGCGTCGGTCGGATGGCGGGACCTAGGGGTCGGACCAAAATTTCTCGACGTTTCATAACCTCCTAAACACGTTGGCACCATTTTTAAAAATGTTTATATATATATGTATATATATATATATATATATATATATATATTTATATATATATATATATATATATATATATATATATATATATATATATATATATATATATATATATATATATATGTGTACGCGCGATAACTTTCGAAAGAGTTAATTGATTTCAACGAAATTTGGGCCACGTGTTGAAACCCATCACCGCAAGAAGCCTATTTAAAATGGGCCTACTCGGGCTATTTTAAGGGTAGTTTTTAGGGGTTGAAAACTGTTTTTGGGCCCCAAAATACCGAAAAAATTCTCCGAATCGTTTCAAAATTGAAATTTAACCCTCTGGTAGTGATTAAAAAGTGTCCCCACAATTTTAATAAAATCGGCCCGACAGGACCGGATTTACAAATTTTATGAAAACACTAGTTTGCAGATAGTGACTTATTTATTGAAGGGTGTATTTAATTCGGTGTAGACGTTAGATTGATAATAATATTACAATTAAGAAAAAAATGTTATTTTAGGGGGTGTATTAAGAGGTTAAATTTTTTATTTTGCCCAAAAACAAACTTAATTTCACATAATAAAAGTATAAAACCACACGGCCCTACACAAGCAAATACACTATATTGTCGGCAGGGTTTTGGCACTGCGACCCGGGTTTTTTCTCTGTAGGCTCGATGGTCTGCACACTAAGTAATAAATAATAAAATTAACCAAAACAAAAATCGTATTAAAATTTAAAAGATTGTCGTAGATTTCAAATTAGTTGGTCATTATAAATTTGCTATTGTAAACAAAAACAATCGTTTCCAGTAGCATTGTCACCAACTTAAACTCATCGACACGTCACTTTTTTAACTGTAATTAATCTTATTTACGTATTGGTTTTTGACGCTCCGAACAGACCTCGGGAATAAAAATAATACTGCTAAAGAGAAAGAAAAACATTTACGTGAACACTGCAGCAAAAAAGATATTACACACATATCCCCTATGGAAGTAATCAACATTAAATACTAATAAAAACAAGTAGCAAGTCACAAGTGCCATTGAAAAAAGTCACCATGAAAAAGGAAGCGGAAACAAGTTGAGATAATTGTATACGTAGGAGGGTTCCGGTTGAATCATGTGACTGCAGCGACAAGTGATGCCAACGCAACGGCACGAACCACAGGGTTGCCAAAACACAATGTATTGAATTATTCAGCTATCTTCACTTACCTCGCAATTGAATAAGATTCTTTTTAGATTCATCGCCACCGAATCAGATCGGCACGAGCGACAGTTTTTCAATACATCAAATTTAATTAATTCCCACGCACTAGTTGGCTTGAACGACTCGGCAACGTTCATAATTTTGTACGACGTAATGGTTCACGAATTTTTTCTTATCATTTTTTGAAAACTGGATGTTATATTGAATGATTGATTGTGGTTTATACGAGATTATTAGTGACTATGGATGCGATACCGATCGATTCGGTAAGGTATTCGGAATAAGTATGTAAACGATTTTTTCCGTACTTTTCTACTCTATCTCTCTCCCTCTCTCTCGATTCAAAAATGCACTACACGCTTTTCAGAGAAGAAGTTAAAATTTAATATATAACAGTAAATCTTATTTCAGTGAGAATTTTCGAGGAAAAATAATTTCACTTAAAAATAGAGAAATTGTGAACCCTATCGAAGATGAGGAATAAAACAGATCTTCACATGATTAGTTGGTTCAAGGGGCTTGTGAATCGGAAACAAGGCGATGACATTAATTTCCTTGACTTTTCCTCTGTTTTGATTTTCGTTTCGTCGTTGGATTTTTAAAAATACAGTATTTATTTTCGTGTAATGTACTAATCTTAGTTTCTACTATAAAGATTTTATATATATTTACGTTCCGTTTTTGGCAAAAATACAAAAAACTTTACAAATTCAGAACTATCAATAGTGGTGTACTTATTCATGGTAAAAAAGGTAATTATTATTTTTTGTTATTAAACATCTTAGCTCTCACCCTATATTTTTTAAAAATCTGCCAATTTGGCGACAGGATCATTCCAACTTCAAAAATATTAAAATTTCACATAGTATAATAAATAAAACAAAATATCTGATAACGCGTCCGGTGCCACGGGTAACGGCTAGTAATAAATATTATGATATTTGCTATAAGTTTACATGGTTACATAATTATGGTTTCAAAGCATGCTTGTCAGCTACCTACTTATTTCTATTTGACAGACCAGAAGAAAGAACAGTAGATTTTTTAATTTTCAAAATATTTCCGAAACTATGAAAAAAATTTAAACAACTTTCTTGTAATAATAAATAGAATAACAGACCGTTATAAAAAGTAAACCATCATTATGATTTATAAAAAATTATTTATAAAAAAACGTTCGTCAATTTTCCCCGTAATCAATAGGGCTTTTTATATTTGCATTTTAAAATTAAATCAGACTCGTGTTTTTGTGAACGCAAACCGATGATTTCTGATTTTTTATTCGATAAATTATTGTATTGACAGCATTTAATCATTTATTTTTTATAGTGCCAAATACTCTAGAGCAGCGGTTCTCAACCGGTGGGTCGCGGAAGGGTTACATGTGGGTCGCGACTCGATCAGAAAAGATAAAAAAATCGAAACAAATATAATATTATTGTGTTCTGGTTGTTTTCTTGGTTCTTGATTTTTGGCATCTGGGGCAGACAACACAACCACTACATCCCTCCACTATATAGATCGTGGAGGTATTCCGATAAGGAAAGGTGGGTCGCCAGCTGAAAAAGGTTGAGAACCACTGCTCTAGAGCGACTTGTCTTTATACTGCGTGAAGAGGCACATAAAGGGTTGAATTTTGTCGCGTTATTGATGCGTCACGTCACTCTTATGAGAACTGCATTTAAAACACATAAATTTTTAGAAGTAGCATTTGGTCTGTCGTCATATGAGAACTGGCCTTTAACGATAGCTAATAATTCTGCAAAATTTATCTATTAATTAAAATAAATATATTAATCGTATTTTACCAAACAATTAATTAAATTCTTTTGTAATACAGTTCAAAATTAACTGAAGATTGTGCTGTTTCTCTATAAAACCATTCCTTTTAACTCACCGTCAAAGAAAATCAATTATAAATGAAATAACTGTCTACCTTTATAAAGAAAACAAACGAAAAGAAAAATAAATGAAAAATTTAAAAACTCGATATTTCAAATTAAATTTATTTCTCGTATTTCAATGTTTTCCGAGTTGAAAAAGTGAAATTTAAATTATCATGTAACAAGCTGACGTACCATTTGTGTAAAAGGAAAACTTCAAGGGTTATTATTATCGGCGTCACCTGATATCTATTTTCGCAAAATAGAAAAGAGAACGCATGCGCGGTAGCGATTAATATAACAAAGAAAATGTTCTACAGTCTTATATTATGAAAACTAATATTTGAAGATAACATATCGATTCGTATCAACTGTTACACGTTCGATAGCTTTTGTTTAATAACTCAGCAAGTCAACTCATCATCTTTCATAACATTGAAACTCGTACAATAAAACGGAGTTAAAATAACAATATGATAAAGTTAAAAGAAAAGAAAAACTGCTTCGAAATGAGCTCGAAAGACACTCATAATATTGATACATTATTGCCTATTACTGAACAAACATGTTACGAGAATAGGGATGGTGACTATTTTTGGGAAAGTGTTTTAAATCGTGCACAAGTACTCAATATAACCATAAATATTTCTTAGTAAATATACATACGTTATTGTTTCGTACTCGACTAAATTCATAAACACTATAATAGCTATCGTCTGCTATAATTGTTAAGAGACATCTATTGTTGCAATACTATATTAGAAAAATTTATTTTTCAAATACGTCACCGTCGGGACTTAAACCAGAATCTTTCCACTTTCGCGTCTGAATGAGTTATCATTTACTCTATGGTGCACACAATTCAATATTTAATTCTGACGTGTTTGAAAAATAAATTTTTCTAATACAGCATTGCAACAATCAACAATGGATGTCTCTTAACAATTATAGCAGACGATAGCTATTATAATGTTCATAAATATTTATTATAGTTTTTTAAACACGACTCACGCTTTTTAAATCATGTATTTTAAATTCCGTTTCAAATTTCGCTTCAAAACGTCAATACTTGTCAAGTGACTGCCGTGACGTCGTAGGCTCATAAACGCTGCTAAACTGATGAGGTGATAGGTTTTTTCGTAATTGTTGTCATAGAAATTTTCGAATAAATTACACGTTCTAAATATTAACCAAACAATGAAGTCTTTTGATAGCGTGAACAGCGCCTTCTCTATGACAGCTTCGGATGATGTTGAGGAGCCAGTGACGTCATGCACCATGATTGATGTTCATTGTCACGTGACTTAAGAGTGATTTAATAACGTTTTACTTATTAAATATTAATTAAATTCCTTAAAAATATTTAGTATTTTTATCATAGAAACTACCACTTAACGTTAAAATTATGTTTTTATTTAAATACAGTCAACATCCCTATCTTACAATCCAAACGCTGTAAGGTAAACAACGCTACGTCACTGAGCGAACCTGTGTCAAAAAACAGTTAAAGGTCATGGCGATTTAAAACCGTTATTTTTAAAAACACAAAAAAATTATGGAGAAAAATTCTCATGAATACCTATTTTACTACATAAATTATGAAATTACATTACATTTGTTTTTTATTTCGATTAAGATAAGAAAGTTTTAGGAAACTTATTAGTAAAGCGTTTATTGTTTGCAGTGTATCTTTGTTAAACTGAAAAAAGTTTTTCTTTTTAAACTATATCCGAACCTCTTGAGAATTCAATATATGTCTATAATAATATGTGCATATATTTTTATCAGAATAATGGAGTAGAAATATCTATCAGTGTACATATTTCATATTATAATACAAAATTTATGTACATAGGTAGATAAAAAGTTTTAAGATCTGCCCTAGAAAACATGTGAAGCAAAGGCTTGAAAATAATCGCCGATATCGTTGTATTATAAAGGCTGTAAAAGTAGTCACACGAGCCTAAGGTCTCTCTTATAATATTTTTGAACAGTACAATAAAGTTGGGACCTACGAAGCAATTAGAAAAAATAGAAGCCAAGGCCCTTTATTTAGTCTTAATCCAAACCAGACACAGTATGAGCACCACACAGAATGAATTCGGTATCGGCGCCTTTGATGCCTTGTCCTCAAGGTTAGTTTTTTATGAGGTCAATCTGACACATGCGCAAACATAACCTGAGTCAATCAAATGCGAGTTATTGAATGACTGCATAGTTATTTAGAGAACAGGGCCTGATTCAATAGATTTTTCGTAGTAATACACAATATGTAGGTTTAATTTCCAATAAAAAAAAATGTCGATTGTGTTATTGCATTACTATATTTGTCTAATGATATAGGATATCTTACGAAACTCAAATTCTTATCTTTTTCGATATTTTCCTATAAATAAAGTAGTACTCAACCAATTTATTTCAAGTTTACAACAGAAATTATAAATGCTGTTAATTGGGCGACAGGGCCATTTCAATTTCAAAAATATTGAATTTTGACATAAAATAAAATAAAATGTCTGTAAACGCGTCCGGTGATGTAGGTAACGGCTAGTAATAAATAAATAAAAAAGACTACTAAACACGTAAATTAATATAGTTTTGAAGTCGCGCTAATTTTATAGAACTACATAAGTACATAAACTGTTATAGTAATTAAAATGGCTCCAACTTCAAAGCTTTATTTTACGTTTATTAGTAGTAGGGGGTTTAATTTTTTTTTTAAATTTTGATTCATATTTATTGTTAAAAGAAGTTTAAATTTATATCTCAAAAATTGTTTTTTTCTAAAGCACACGATAAAAATAAAACAACCCGGGTCGCAGTGCCCAAACCCTGCCGACAATATAGTGTATTTGCTAATACAGGCAGTCTGGTTTTATTACATGAACTTAAGTTTGTTTTTGGTCAAAATCAAAAATTTAACCCCTTAATACACTCCTTAAATTAACAGTTTGTTTCTTAATTGCAACATTACTATCATCGAACATCTACACCAAATTAAATACACCTTTCGTTAATAACTCACTATCTGCAAACTAGTGTTATCATAAAATTTGTAAGTCCGGTCCTGTCAGGCCGATTTTATTGAAATTTTAGGGCCACTTTTTAATTGCTACTAAAGGGTTAAATTTCAATTTTCAAACGATTCTGAGAATTTTTTGGGTATTTTGGGGCCCAAAAACATTTTTCAACCCCTAAAAACTACCCTTAAAATGACCCGATTAGGCCCATTTTAAATAGGCTTCTTGCGGTGATGGATTTCAACACGTGGGCCAAATTTAGTTGAAATCAATTAACTCTTTAGGAGGTTATGAAACGTCGAGAAATTTTGGTCCGACCCCTAGGTCCCGCCATCCGACCGATGCCAAAAGTGTATGTTGCCATATGGCAAATACACTAATAAGATAATTTTATTTTTGAAAACAGAAAAAGCTCAATAGCGTACGTTTGTTGAAACCACTGCGTTGAAGCAAAGTTCTATTTTGAAAGAGCTCTAACATATTTTATTAACTAGTATCGTAGGTAGCTACTCGGAAAGTCAGAATTAAATTATTTACAATCTTCTAAAGTTTGAAGGTTTAGAACAATGTAACACTGTCACAGAGCAATTATAAATCAACAGAAATGAAACAAAATGGCCAACGAGTGAATTCCGTACTGTTGAGATTACACGCAGTAGCGACTATTCCCAAATCCCAGGTTACAATCACAACATGCGTCATAGAAACTTACTCCGGGAGTCAAAAATTATAATTTGTTGTATTCTACTATACCAGACGTAACAAAGAAGAGAATTTAAGTGTGTAGACTTTCACGGCTGACGTTGTTTCAAATCTTCTTTGAATACTGATTTATAGAACGTGAACCTTACGTTTAATCCCGTTCGTCTACAATTGCGGTAAACATTTTCAAAAAAGTGTCTTCCTTGGCGTCTTACAGGTAAATGTGTCGATGACTGCTGTTGTCTCTTCTTTTATGCTCAGCGTAAGTGTGTTTTCTGCTCGGTCGTAGTTCGGTCTTCTTTGGTTGGTCGTTCCACTCGGTGGTATGCCGTAGTTCTGGTATATTCAGGCTTTATTTAGATTTAGGCCTTCATACTTTCCGTTTAAGAAATAATACAGAAATACTCACAAAATTTCAACCGAAGCGTCAGGTAGAAATATCATTGGACCACGGCGTATAAGCTGGGAAACCAAAAGCTTAGAAAAATAACCAAGATAGAAGGGTTGCTATTGTTTATATGAGTTTTCCAAGCCACGTCCCTTCAAGATCCCAAATTTTGGATTGAGAACTAGTAAAACTATAAATTGAATTTTCAGTTTATGATAAAAAGAGTTATTAAGAATATGAAAACAGAAGTTCATATTAATATCTACCTAAAAATGATAAAAACAGATTCAAAATTAATAATTTTATCAAAAAAATATTTTTTTTGCGATTATGGCATATTTGGATATGAACCTTTCACAATTTTCATATTTTAAAATTTAATATAAAAATGATTTTTCGGGAAAAAGGACTTTATTTATAAGTAAAACACTTAATATTTTATATATAGTATTTGTCACATTCGCAAGGTATTCTGTAAATATCTACTTTATCCTTTAATTTTGTGTAATAATTTTGAATTGTATGAGTATTATACAGTGCTAATTTACAATTAAAAGGTTTAAATACTTCTCCTATTTTTTTGGATAATCCCTTTATAAAGGGATTATTAAGTGTTTTACTTATAAATAAAGTCCTTTTTCCCAAAAAATCATTTTTATATTAATTACCAAGGACAAAAAAGAAATAAAGTTAAAATTTAATCTAATGCAATCACATTATATTGACAATAAAAGAATTATTAGTTTAGACTGTTCAATATTTGATAAAAAAAAACAACAGAAATTCCAAAATCGAATTAATTTAAATCGCTGTTCAAAAGTAATTAATAAAAAATAATTTCAACGACATTCAAAGAAACAAAGAACATCAATTAATGAAAAACAAAAGCAAAACAAAAATTTCCATTAACGAAGGGTTGTAAAGTTTTATTAAAAAACGTATTTACATGTTTTCTGCACAGCTATTAATTTTTAATTTTGTAAAATGACTTATTTTTAATTAAAGCCTTCAGCATGTGTATACGTTAAAAGTTGCATAGGATGTGAATGCGGGATATTGAAAAAAGTCGATTGAAAAAACTCGATAATGTAAAAATACCAACATGACAGGTAGATAAGGGCAGGTGTAAAAGGCATGGAAAACCTTTTTTCCGAATAGGATTTTTGAATAATTTACAAAACTGATCATTAAATATTCCTGGTATTTACACAAAAATCTATTTTTACACCACCACACATATTTTTAACCGAACATAAAGAAGGAGGTTCTGTATTCGCCGATCAGAAAAATTTCAATGCCATTTTGTTCAGAATGTTATCGAATTGGCGCCATATAGTTTTCATTAAAATCGGTTGATTCGTTCTCAAATGACATTAAAAAAACATATTTTTTAATGTATGCTACCACTTGGTATGGAGGTAATTTTGTACATGAAGAGGAAATGCGTTAAAGAAGTGAGAAAAGCGCACGCTATTCAAATTATTCAATGCACTATAATATGATTCTTGGTTGCGTGCATCGTATTAGAGAGAGAGAGAAGAAAAAGACACAGATGTCATTTATCAACCGTGCTCTTATAAATACAGTGTGACATAAATATGTTACAAATCATTGGTGACTACTGTAATACTAACTCATTTTTTTGTACATACTGTGTGCATTAATAGGATAAATAAAAAACCCGGGTCGCAGTGCCAAAACCCTGCCGACAATATAGTGTATTTGCTTGTATAGGGCCGTGTGGTTTTATACTTTTATTATGTGAAATTAAGTTTGTTTTTGAGCAAGATAAAAAATTTAACCCCTTAATACACCCCTTAAAATAAAATTTTTTTCTTAGTTGTAATATTATTATCAATCTAACGTCTACACCGAATTAAATACACCCTTCAATAAATAAGTCACTATCTGCAAACTAGTGTTTTCATAAAATTTGTAAATCCGGTCCTGTCGGGCCGATTTTATTAAAATTATGGGGACACTTTTTAATCACTACCAAAGGGTTAAATTTCAATTTTGAAACGATTCGGAGAATTTTTTCGTATTTTGGGGCCCAAAAACAGTTTTCAACCCCTAAAAACTACCCTTAAAATAGCCCGATTAGGCCCATTTTAAATAGGCTTCTTGCGGTGATGGATTTCAACACGTGGCCCAAATTTCGTTGAAATCAATTAACTCTTTCGAAAGTTATCGCGCGTACACATATATATATATATATATATATATATATATATATATACGTATATAAATATATATATATATATATATATATATACATATATATATAAACATTTTTAAAAATGGTGCCAAAGTGTTTAGGAGGTTATGAAACGTCGAGAAATTTTGGTCCGACCCCTAGGTCCCGCCATCCGACCGACGCCAATAGTGTATGTTGCCATATGGCAAATACACTAAAAATTAATAATAACGTGCCATAACAGAATGAATCAAAATTGCAATATCTAAAACTGAAATATTATTCGCTACTGTCCCTATTTTATTTTTATTTTTTTGCTTTAATGGGTATGACCCATTTTAGAATTATTGAAGGAAATAACTTTTTGTAAACTTTGTACTATCAGATATTAAAAACATAAATAAAATTTTGGGCAAATATTATTAAGAATAACTGTTCTTTATTGGTGGACGTAGAAGTTGTTGGTGGTTTGCCAAGAAATAGAAATAAACGTCATTCTGATCGATTTTCCTATTACCCATTGAAACTAATGTAGCGAACAGTCGCGGGTCAGAGTTTTCCCAGGTCTGAGCTGAACTGTTACAATATGTACACAGAATGAATTATTATGACAGACCACGAACGTATCGTTCTGTTGACAGAGATATTTTATCTTTATAATTTTCATTATTTATGACGAGTTTCGATACGAACTCTTTACGTAGGGGAAAATGCCAATAATTCCGAAAGTACAATTGCATCGTGGCCTTGCAGCTCGGCTATCAAAACAATTTCAAATTTCGCTTTCCCAACTATTATTACATCATGCGAAAACTATTTTAGCGACATGAATTCGAATCTTGTGATCCATTGAGAAAAGTAAATCCTGGGGAGCTTTTCCAGGGATTTTTTTAAATATTCGTTGGTATTTGGAGAATTTGGATTATTTTTTTGTGTCACTCTCTTGCTTCGCTTTGTTTTTAGTTTTGTTCTCAAATTTATAACAAATATACAAAAATTTAATTCACTGGTAATATTATGAATTATAGACCTTTCTGGTTAATTACAAGAATTATTTACAGTAGAACTATTTGGAGCTGATGACCTACGGCGCTCGAAAAGAAAAAATAAAGGTTTGGTTTATTTGAACCAACTTCGAAAATTTATTGAGATGCTTTTTTAAGGGCCAGACAAAAAAATCCAACGATTTATATATACATTAGTGGTTTTTAAAATTAAAACAGCTAAATAAGGACAATGTAGTCCAGTGGTTAGCGTGCTGGCTTCTTGATCGGATTGTCGTGGGTTCGAATCCTGCCTCTAATCATTTATGTTTAGTGATGTCGTTTAGTTTTAAGTGATACTTGAAATAAATTACCAATTTATGAAATGGCAACTTTTGCCAATAACGCCGCGCTTAGTACATGAATCATTATCAGAATGAATGCATAATAAGCAATGGTATGCAAATGAATTGTTTATGTGCGCTGTAGTTATTATGCATTTTTAAATTTTCATTATATATTTTCTCTAGTTGTCAACTTTTATTGCAAAACAGGCTACTTATTTATTTTTCAGTCACACCACATAGAAATTAAATAAATTATGTTAATTAAATATGCAAAATATAATTCGACGCATTGGCAAAGAATAACAGTTGTTATTTATTTTTTTATTTTTAAAAATGGTGGCAAAGTGTTTAGGAGGTTATGAAACGTAACGTCGAGAAATTTTGGTCCGACACCTAGGTCCCGCCATCCGATCAACGCAATAGTGTATATTGCCATATGGCAAATACACTAAAAATGTGTAAAACTCCCGAAAAATATAGAAACTTCTTTTAAAGAGGAAGATTTATTACGGTTCTACAGCGTCGCTCTTACAGAGACTCGACTGTAATGTAAGAAAAGGCTGGAGGCGAAGAGAGTAAAAAAGGAATTTTAGCGACATGCGGAGTTATCTTTAAACTGTGAACGAAATATTCTATTCTCGAATTTTCCCTACACATAGATATTATTTAATTACTACTAATTAATGTTTGTAGCCGTTTAACAATTTTACACAAATTGTTTGAATATTCATCAGTTAATTAGTATTATAACTGGTGTTTCCAAATTAATTAATGAAAATTTATACGCATCAGTATGCTTGGTAAAATGTTATTCGATTAATTTGTGATATTATTTCAATTTTTGTTAATATTATTATTATTAATAGTAAATAATTAGTTCAATAAACAGAATAAGGCTTTAAAATTTAATTAAAATAATTTGACGTTTCGATCAATAAATTGATCTTTTTCAGGATATCGAACTAGAAATTCAAAAACATAAGAATGGCGATAGATAAAAACAAATCAAAATATTATTGGATAAAAAGATTTTAAAATGGTAGATCATTTTTCTTGCTGACACCTAATAAATATCTTACCTAACAACAATTAGAAAGCATAAAGCATAACATAACCAGCATTGTGAAAGTTAGTATTAATATTATTATTATGTTTTTTCTTATTTTATATATGTTTTATTAAGGCGACAGTATAACGCAAACAAATATGTAAAGATATATTTTGTAACTTCCTGTAGACATCTTAAATACAGTATTCATTTAAAGAAAAGATCATTTTTCTAGTGCGTGATGACATAATATATTATGAGCAATGTGACATTCCGTTAAAAACAAGCTATGAGTTTTAACAGTCACATGAGTCATATCATCACACACGGGAAACATATAGTAGTTTTGCAGGTATCCGCTATAAAATAGCTGATTTTTATATAATTAAAAAAGTTCAATTTTCAGCAAGTTCGCTTCAATATTGTAGATTGCGTTGAAATCCATACTTTTACTGCAGAAATGGTAGTACGACGACATTTCGCATTTCTGTTGTTTTGTTTAACGTACTAGCGCGAAATGGGTCATTTTACTACCACTATGGCATGAAAATTTTGTAGAGAGTCTTGTAAAAATAAATGTCAAACCTAAATGTCAAATTAAAAAATAAAAAAATTCTTAACGAGTTTTAAATTTTGCCTTATAGAATTTTAAATCGATCCTGCTTGAAAAATAATTAATCGACTAAAGCGATGTTTTTTTAATCATAACATTTTGCAAATTTTCAGTTCGAAACACCATTTTGCTGAAATGTGTTCTTATACAACAATTTGAAGAATTCTTTCAATGTTTAATAGCTGTCGTGGGTTCGAATCTCATCTACTTAACTCATGGATATTTTGTCATGTCTTTTAGTTCTAATTGACTATGTTATCGGGTGTAATTAAGAAAATCCTTCGATCAAAGACTAGTTTTTAATGCTGTTAATAAGCTGTAAAAATGTCATCAAAATTCATAGAGTGGTTTTTGAATTATAGTGGTCACCGATTTGAGTTTTTTAAGTTTTGATAGTTTCGAGCAAAACGCATTTAAAATTTTTCGATGTAGATGTAGATAATTGTAGGATATCTCGGAAAATACTCATCAGATTGACTTGAAATTTTCAGAGAATTTTTCAAAACATCATACTTCAAGAAAATATATATATCTATATATATATATATCTATATATATATCTCTATATATATATATATATATCTATATATATGTATATATATATATATATATATATATATATATATATATATATATATATATATATATATAAAATATAAATCGATTTTTTGAAAAATCTAACTGTATCTCACCCCTTAAAATAATAACAATTTGGGCTATTTTGTAAATTACACCGAGCTGGGTAGAGTAGTGGTGACAGCACTAGACTCGCATTCGGGACGTATGGGTTCGAATCCCGGCGGGGGCAGATGAGGCTGGGACTTTTTCCTACTGCCTCTCGCCGAGAAACAACAATTCCTGTACCGGCCATCTTGATTGAGGTTTTCCATGGTTTCCCTCAATTAATTCCAGATAAATGTCGAGATGGTTCCTTATTCAAGGCCATGGCCGATTACCTATCAAACTCCCAGTTCAAAAATTAGCTATCCTATCCTAATTTCCTATAATTCCTTCATTCGCCCATTGCTATTAGTGAAGTTGAAGTTTTAGAAATGTAGAAAGTAACGGGAAGTGGTAAAATGGAAAATAGTAATGGTGCGAATGGCGTCTGTTATGACAAAAAAGTCGACAAACGGACTTTAAACGCATTATTATTATTATTATTTTGTAAATTACCTGATAGAAACCTTTACTACCAGGTTTTTTTGAGAACTGAAATTTACAATACATATTATTACAGAAATAATAAAAAAGAATTAAATAGTAATACTTATTAGCGCTATTTTATAAAGTGACTCTAGTACCAAACTAAGGACAAAAAGGAAAGGGTTCTGAAGGGTACTCGAGATGCGGCTCGCAGCAGCGTTGGTCCACTTGTACAAGTATGAAGGTACGATATTGCTGGTGCCCCACCTCGGTTGTTTTGTGTTCATACCTCCAGCGCCGCCTGCGGTATAGATTACCTTCATCCACCCATTCACGTACTCGCGATACAACTTTAGCGGGTTCTTTTATTGTCGCCGACATAAATCACTGAAAGCACGCTGTACACCAACGGTTAAGTTCTGTTTCACAATAAATAGCTTCCCTTGTTGTTTGCAATGTATAAAACAATCAACCTTTCTCTTCCAGTTGGTAAATCTGAACACACTTTACAAACCAAAAATGTGAAATATTTGCATTCTAACTAATTTACTGTCGATCAGGGTTTCCAAAATAAAACCCTGGCGTACAAATTTTCAAAGATCACAGATTTTTATTAGTGTATTTGCCATATGGCAACATACACTATTGGCGTCGGTCGGATGGCGGGACCTAGGGGTCGAACCAAAATTTCTCGACGTTTCATAACCTCCTAAACACTTTGGCACCATTTTTAAAAATGTTTATATATATATATGTATATATATATATATATATTTATATATATATATATATATATATATATATATATATATATATATATATATATATATATATATATATATATATATATATATATATATATATGTGTGTGTGCGGGCTATAACTTTCGAAAGAGTTAATTGATTTAAACGACATTTGGTCCACGTGTTGAAATCCATCACCGCAAAAAGCCTATTTAAAATGGGCGTAATCGGGGCATTTTAAGGGTAGTTTTTAGGGGTTGAAAAATGTTTTTGGGCCCCAAAATACGGAAAAAATTCTCAGAATCGTTTCAAAATTGACATTTAACCCTTTAGTAGTAATTAAAACCGGACTTACAAATTTTATGAAAACACTAGTTTACAAATAGTGAATTATTTACTGAAAGTTGTATATAATTTGGTATAGAGGTTCGATTTATAATAATATTGCAATTAAGAAAAAAAATGTTATTTTAAGGGGTGTATTAAGGATTAAAATTTTTTATTTTGCCCAAAAACCAACTTAAGTTCGCATAATAAAGCGACACTGCCTGTATAAGCAAATACACTATATTGTCGGCAGGGTTTTGGCACTGCGACCCGGGTTTTTTTTTATATCAAACTAAATAAAACAAAAATTGTCTTAACGACAATCAACCTTTCTCTTCCAGTTGGAAAATATGAATAGACTTTACTAACCGAAAATGCGAAAGATTTGCATTCTAACTAATTTACAGTCGATCAGGGTTTCCAAAATTTGCTTAGTATAAAACCACGGCGTAAAAATTTTCAAAAATTGCAGATCTCAATTTTTATATGAAATTAAATAAAACAAAAATTGTCTTAGCGACACTTTATTGTTTGAATTTCGAACTAATTTATTTGTCTCGCAAGCTTTGAATTTTTCCGCCGAATATCACTTAACTCACTTCGGAAAACATTGCAGTAGAGTCTCGACTATATGGCAAAAATGAGTCGGATAAACGGACGGAGGATTAAAGAACCTAAAAAATTGAATTGAAGTCCAGTACAAATTTGAAATCATGAATTCCTAACAATCGCCATACAAGTGATATAAGCAGTAGAAAAAGAAACTGGTTCTGAACCAATCGCGAGAAAGGCTGTGTATTTTGGCCATTCCATTTAGTAATAATAAAAAACGCGAGTGAGGCCGCTGGTAAAGGCTAGTATTAAATATTATTCTTGAAATTGTATATAAATTATAGATCTATATCGATTGTCGTGTCCAAGCTGAATATAAAATATTAATATCACAGGTAATTGGAGAACTGGACGTGAAAGAAAACTGTTTTTTTTCTATTTAGCGATGTTTCGTCTTGATTTGAGATTTCATCAGGCTTCTTAAATTAAAGTTTGTCAAAAATTTTGGCAAAATCATGTTTAAGCTAAGAAGCCTAAAGAAGTTGTAAATAAAGACGAAACGTCGCTAAATTGAGAAAAAAACAGAGTTTTGTGTCATTTCCAGTTCTTCAATTACCCGTGATATGAATGATTATGATATTTTATAGATTCTAAGCGCTCGACAGCGTCTATTTTGAAAATTAAATAATTTTTTTGTTTACATTCAAATTTTATTCAATTTCTATTTTTTTCGATTTATATTTAATCTGCTGAAATTCTACTACTTATTGCAAGTAATTTTTGAGTAGTCCTCCTTTCAATTGTACTTTCCCGCTACTGTACATGACACCAGAAAATCCTCATACTTCTTTCTTCCCTACTTCAAGTTTGCGTATATCTAAAAAGGTAATTGACACTTGTAAATTCTTTTTTATACATATCGCGCTACACTTTTTATCCCTCTTACAATATTCCGATTCATTTTTAGTGAATCATTCTCCATTACTATTATTTATCATAGCTTTTATATGATTAATAATTACCGAAAATAATTAATTGCTTTTAAATTGACTAGTTACAAGTACAAGTAATTTGTAACTTATTTTCAATCGATTCTATTTATATTTATGTTATTTTGGTTAAAAGAAAAGGACCTATTTATGATTCGTTCTTTTTTAGTTGCACAATATTAAACGAAACAGCAAGCATATAGATACGGCAAAACATCAAAGAATACATGTAAGTAACCCTTTTTGATGAAGTGTTAATGGATTCATCATTTTTAAGTGGTTGGCAGTACTTTAGTATACATATAAACAGGCACTAAGTCTGGACTTTCGCATCTGCTTTGACGCAATAGAAAATTTGATGACAATAGCCTAAGTAAGAGATATGAAAAGTGGCTGCTCAGTGAATGATCCTTGTAAAATAAGATGAAATAGTAGTGCAGAAGTCATTATATACTCCCTCCCTGCTTTTCTCCTTGTTACTGAAGTCATGCTGATCTTAAAACTCTTTGATATGTGCGTTTTTGTGTTTACAATGAAATATTTCTATGAAACGTGATATTTTCTGAAAATGCAACTCATTATTAGGAAAAATGACATGTGCATCAAAGGGAAAATAACATGGGTATCGTATTATTTACGCAAAAGAAAAATATTATGTTGCATATTTATTTTTTGTAATAATATTTTGAAACTCCCTTTTGACACATTTTTAATATTAATATTAAAAATGTATTAAAAGGCAGTTTCAAAATTCTCAAAAATTAAAAAAAAAGAGTTGGTACATGTACGCATGTTTGAAGTTTGGTGTATGTAAAAACGATTTTTTTATACATATAATATGATAACAAATAATACCTATTGAAATAAAATTTTCGTAAAGTTTAATAATAATACTTACAAAAATTAACACCAAATATTTGAAAAAAGTTTCAAAATTTTATTTTGGTTTTTACTTTTATAGTCAGTTCATTGAACAATCAAAAAGACGATATTATTATTATAAATTTCACTAGATGACACTCAAAACGACTATAGATTGTAATCAAAGGTTATAGTAGTCTAGTATATTATAGTTTCCAGATTTCCGTTGTTCCATTACATTCCAAAAAATCCATCGATTTCGTCCATCTGTCATGTCAATCTTAATCTCCTATAGCTAACTTCATGCTGTCGAATTTTCGCTAGCGTGGTTAACTTCATACTTTCGCATGTTTGTTAGCGCGGCTAACTTCATTGTGTTGAATTTTCGTTAAAGCATTATATAGTAACTATATAATGCTTTAACGAAATAATAGTGAAATTGGCCGCGATAACGAAAATTAGACAGTATGAAGTTGGTCAGAGAGGCTTAAACTGAAATGACAGATGAACGAAATCACTGCAGTTTGTGTCATTTAACAACTGTTGTTAAATGATAGAAACTGCACTGATTTCGTTGATCTGTCATTTCAGTTTGAGCCTCTCTGACCAACTTCATACTGTCTAATTTTCGTTAGTGCGGCCAATTTCACTATTGTTGTCGCTGCCGGTTTACATCTCAATCGCGTGCAGAGTCGCGGGTAGCGGTATTTAACGCGAAATGTGAGATTCCGATTTGTCCAATTTACCATAATAATTTTTATTAATATCATAAAAATACCTCTAATAAGAAAGTTCAAAAAATAAATTAACATAGACATAAATTAAAAAATGTAAAATCCAAATATATTCACGCATTGTTTATAGGCAAGGGGTGCACGACGTGATTAATTAAAAGGGGATGGTTAAATGAAAACCTGTGAATAAAATTCATGGTATGCAATTTATTCTGAAAGTAATTAACTACGCCCGCATCCTAATTGCCAGGAAAAGGATGGCTAAAGTAGAATAAGAAGACGAAGAAATGGAAGTTTAAATTATAGGTATCGGTGTTTGCTTCCGATATACATCTGTATAAACACGTGCAGGTACCAAATGCGCATATTCTTTAACTATTAACAAAATAAAGATGGAGCACCGCTACTATCCGACCACAATAAAAATGAATACTTCGTATAACATAAAACTTAAAAAAAATTGGTCAAGTGCAAGTTATATTTGCACAACTAAAGTATTCCGTGCATCATAAGTCTTCCATTTGTGTGTTTTATAGCCAAATTTTAGTTCTATAGTTATGAAGAAATAAAAAACCCGGGTCGCAGTGCCGAAACCCTGACGACAATATAGCGTATTTGCTAATACAGCGAGTGTGGCTTTATTATGCGAACTTAGTTGGTTAATTTAACTCGGTTTTTGAGCAAAATAAAAAATTTGACTCCTTAATACACCCTTTAAAATAACACTTTTTTTTCTTAATTGCAATATTATTATCAACCGAACCTCTATACCAAGTTATATACACCTTTCAGTATATAATTCACAATCTGCAAACTAGTCTTTCTTAAAATTTTTAAATCCGGTCCTGTACGATCGATTTTATTAAAATTTTAGGGACACTTTTTAATTACTACCAGAGGGTTAAATTTCAATTTTGAAACGATTCGGAGAATTTTTTCGGTCTTTTGGGGCCCAAAAACATTTTGCAACCCCTAAAAACTACCCTTAAAATAGTCAGATTGGGCCTATTTTAAATAGGCTTCTTGCGATGATGGATTTCAACACGTGGTCCAAATTTAGTTGAAATCAATTAACTCCTTCGAAAGTTATTGCCCGCACACATATATATATATATATATATGTATATATATATATATATGTATATATATATATATATATATATATATATATATATATATATATATATATAAACATTTTTAAAAATGGTGCCAAAGTGTTTAGGAGGTTATGAAACGTCGAGAAATTTTGGTCCGACCCCTAGGTCCCGCCATCCGACCGACGCCAATAGTGTATGTTGCCATATGGCAAATACACTAATAAATAATCGCGTGGGAATTTTTCAATTCTAATCATTTTAGTTCGGCCTACACCTGATTCTCATCATTCACGATTTTTTTTTTCAAATTCTTCTGAGTGATTTTTTTGGTGATAAAGATGATGGCAATTTTTAAGAGTGTTTCTCAAAAAATATTTGAAATAAAAACAAACATCTTTATATTATTCAATACGTGCTCCAATAACCTTTCGTTTGACTCCCTACATGATAGCATTGACATTTTTTTTTCATTTTCCAATTTACCCCGTGAAATCAACCCCCAGAATCAAAATTTAACGTTCTGTACTTCACGTCTCTATTTGGGCTACCGCACTTTATCTCTGTGGCCAATTTGAAAGGTTTACGTCAAATAATTTTAGAGATAATCGTCTTTGACAGACGGACGGACACCGAAGTGGTTCATTTTGCACGCAACACTAAAAAAATCAGACTGTGTATTGTACACTACACACTACGGAAATAAAACTATTATAACTGTAAAAAAAGTAATGATACCACAGACCTTCGGGATCGAACCTACTCATCCTTTAAATTACGAGGCGGTTTTTATAATATATGGTATACGTACATTGCGACATGTTCGATACATTTTCAATCTCAAGAATGAATTTTACCCTACTGTCCCAAAAGAAGTTTTTCTTGAAAAATTCAACGTCCAATGTTTTGCACAGTGAACTGCACGGATCAAAAATAGGATCGGGAGCATGCAATACATTTTAGTACCTAGCTAGAACGTCAATCAATGTTATATTGGGCCTTTATTGTATCGCTTTAAGTATATGCGCTGGTATTCTATCTATATAAAAACCCGGGTCGCAGTGCCAAAACCCTGCCGACAATATAGTGTATTTGCTTGTATAGGGCCGTGTGGTTTTATACTTTTATTATGTGAAATTAAGTTTGTTTTTGGGCAAAATAAAAAATTTAACCCCTTATTACACCCCTTAAAATAACATTTTTTTTCTTAATTGTAATATTATTATCAATCTAACGTCTACATTGAATTAAATACACCCTTCAATAATTAAGTCACTATCTGCAAACTAGTGTTTTCATAAAATTTGTAAATCCGGTCCTGTCGGGCCGATTTTATTAAAATTTTGGGGACGCTTTTTAATTACTACCAAAGGGTTAAATTTCAATTTTGAAACGATTCGGAGAATTTTTTCGGTATTTTGGGGCCCAAAAACATTTTTCAACCCCTTAAAATAGCCCGATTAGGCCCATTTTAAATAGGCTTCTTGCGGTGATGGATTTCAACACGTGGTCCAAATTTCGTTGAAATCAATTAACTCTTTCGAAAGTTAGTGCGCGTACACATATATATATATATATATATATATATATAAATATATATATATATATATATACATATATATATAAACATTTTTAAAAATGGTGCCAAAGTGTTTAGGAGGTTTTGAAACGTCGAGAAATTTTGGTCCGACCCCTAGGTCCCGCCATCCGACCGACGCCAATAGTGTATGTTGCCATATGGCAAATACACTAAAAATTCAGCTCCAAAAAAAGATGATAAATACACGTCGGTAACTTTAACAGTTCGTTTGAATTCTTTGACAACGCGCTAGACTACATTCCGTAAGTGTAAAGTCGTGTCAGTTAGTTCGACATTTAGCCTAAAGCTCATTTTAGACGGTAACAATTTTCAAATCATATTTGTTAATAAAGTTATACCAAACATTTGAAACAGCAATTTGGGGTACAAGATTTCAGTTCTGTTAAAAATCCTGCATATATTTTTTCTAAGAAATTTATTATATTTTCTCTGCACTTGCCTTCAGATCTTTAACAATATTGAAGTATTATATCTATGGGTACAATTGAAAAATTTATTTTGTCTTTTTTCACAGATTTACTCCATTCACAGCCGTAGCTAGGGGAGCATTGTGGGGCAATTCCCTACCTTAAAATAACAATGCGCTATCTTAAAATATACCATAACTAGAAGTCATTTGATCTGATTGAAGTCCTTCCCATTTTTAATAATATGGCGACTCGAAGAGCTCATGCTCATTCAAGTAAATTTTTCGAATAATGAGATTATTTTATTATTATAGTAGCAAATCTTCTGGAGGTCATAAGAAGATCCAAATTATTTGCTGGCTAGATTGAGTAAAAGGGGAAGCACAAAAATTCTTTCAGGATGTGGTGCATTTGAGCCAAGAGACTACCTCATTCTATTTTAATCTTTAATTTTATTATTTGAAATAAGCGTTAGCTCCACCTCTCTGAAGATGGATGTTTAAATACTAGTTTTAATTTAAAATCTACAGCAGAGACGACAAAATAGTTTCCGTCTAAAAGATGCTTAACGGTTCAGCATCACACCTAACGCGTGACTGGGGTAGGCTGGTAAGAATTTCAAAGTCTTGTCTTCGCACTTCAATTGATAGTGTTCATAAGTTACAGTTCAGTTTGTTAAAATCACGTGATCAGTAGGTATACATGTAATTTAACTGAAATAAAAAAGTAGGTGCGTGTTCTCATATACGCATGTTATACTTCTTTGGATAAAAATGTATTTTTAAAATACATTCAAGTAATTCATTGAAATAATATCGTCAAAAAAATTAAGGACAATACAAAAAATTAACTTCAAATATCTGAAAAAATGCAAAAATTTATTTTGATTTTTACTTTTTTCCACTGTTATGGCATTTAAAACAACTATTGGTTGTAAACAAAGATTATAATCGTCTAGTATAGTTTTCAGATGGCAGAAAATGCATTGGTTTCGTCTATCTGTCATTTCAGTCTTACGGCTAACTCCATACTTTCGAATTTTCGTTAGCACAGCCAACTTCAAACTGTCGAATTTTCGTTAGCGCGATCAATTTCATACTGTCGAATTTTCATAACTCGCAACGTACCAAAAGAAGTATAACTTCAAAAAACAAACAAAATTGATTACCCAGAGTGCTGATTTTGTTAAGCAGATCGTAATTACCGTTGTTATTGTGAGCAGAATGGGCCTGATTATCTCTTAAAACCAAGAATAATTTTTTTTATAATGTTGTCTAATAATATTTAGTAGTTAGACTTTGAACTATATGAAAGTTTAATTTTTTCCTGAAAATAATGAGAAATGTCTAAAAGACTGCAGAGTTATCTACGTTAATAATTTCGTTGAAAGAAGTAGACTTAATCTGCCAAAAATTTTTAAACATAAATAAATTTAATGTCGAAAAGCTAGTTTCTAATATTACATTCATGTCACCTGTCAAAATATAAGTGATTCATTATATTATTTTGTCAAGAAAACAGTTGAGCGCGTCGAAAGTTTATATTTAAATAGTGTATATTTATCGACAGTAGCAATTTCAATAATACCATTTATTGAAAAATTGTTGAAACTGCAAATAACTAATGAAGCAAAATAACAGAAAAGATATCCTTTTTTTATGTTCCCTCAATAAATCAATAATGAAAACGAGATTGATATTATATATCTTGGTTTTAATTGAGAATTGGTGAAAATAGGTATGCTATAGGTACGTGTATGCGCATATAAAGATGACACAATATGCTTTTCGGCATCAAAAGTAGCATACCGAGAAATGGTCTTTAAATTACACAAGAATTTCTCGAATTACAAATGACATCGAGGGCCTTTACATCAAGCATTCATTAATTTCAACTCTTTCTGTTTCTTCGTATTTGTAAACAGCTTGCAAAGGCTTAAATTAAAATTATGTATGGTTTTCCAAATGTCTGTCGACAACATGATAGTGTCCAAGTTATTAAAATTTGCTTTAATTGAAATTTTATTTTCACCCTCGTTAAGTTTTTGAGTCATAAACAAACGACCTAAAGTCGTAGAGAATCAGATTAGAAAATTTTTCAACAATTGCTAAAAGCAGAACTACTTTCTAATTTATCAATTTATTATTGGCTTTATTAATGGCAATATATTAACCCTGACCTTTATTTTACACTGGAAAAATTATTCAGGTAAAGAAGTTCCTTGAAAGAAACACATTGATTTTATAAAAAAAATAAGTGTTTTTTGATGAAAACCAATTTTGTTCCAAGAATATTGTAAAAGTTATTAGCTTAAAAGATACAAAAAACAGATAATGCCACACAAAAAAATATGATACAAAGTACCTTTTTTGTTCGGTGTAGGAAAATTCTATACAATTCTATATAATTTCTTTCTACTTTTAAGATATAAAAGACTTTCATTGCAATATTATTTAGTGAATAATTATGTCATGTATAACAAATAAACAGAGAAAAACGAAAAAAGTCCTGCTTTCCGGCAAAAAAGTTTCATGGAACGTTTAAAAATCAGTTAAATGAGCGGATATTCTTTCATAATAACGTAATAATGGATGGCTATATATTAACACATTGTTACATAACTCTGACGGTGTTTCCCTTTTGTGTTAACATTTTCCTCTTTTTTCTTTCTTTAAAAGACAAAGAAGTTTTACACAATAGCTGTTGTCATTTTATATCAACAGATAATTTATATCTACAAATTTTCTTTCAAAAAGTGAGACATTCATTATTTTCGTATCGTTCATTACGTCATAGTCTTCAAACAAAATTGGATTATTTTTTAAATGTTGACGTTATTATTACTGTGTATAATTAGTGCTTGATTTTTTGGTCGGTTACCGGCTATATACAAGGAACAAAAGCAGCTATTACATAGGGCGGTGTGCAAAAAATATATTATGAGAATTTAATTATTGTGGCTACAAGGCTGACAGACAGACAGAATAGTAGGATCGACTATTTGAATACGAAAATCTAAAAATTATTGTTATTTTTTGGAAGCGTATGAATACTTTAAATTATTAAATTCATAATGAAAATTTTGTTGATAATACAAGCAGGTGTACAGTCGAAGTATTTCATGGATATAATATTATAATCCAGAAATTTTAACCACGAAAGCGAAATATAATGACGATAATTCCGTTAACGTGTGAAATAAAAAATAGCAAATACACGTTATAAATTATTATAAATGCCTTTGAAATGAGAATACTTGAACACATATTTTTTTTTATATTTGTTAATTAAGATCATATCAGAAATCATTAATTTTCATTTTTCAAAACTGTTTTAAGTTAGAGCTTTTGTATACATTTGACGTTGATGGATAGTATTTCGCTAACAAAATTATAATACAATATAAATATTTGTGGCAAGAGGGGTAAATCGCTCATGTCGAGTTTTCAGGTAAGCTTTAAACTAAAAAATAGAAACTGTGAGTTTCTAATACTGTCAAGAGATGTGTAAATATTCAGAACGGAATACAATAACAATCATACATAACCTCAAAAAAAATTGCCATTTTGGATGGTGTTCACCATTTGATACATAGACAAGCTTGTCTGTTGGTGATTTCTTTTTTTTATGTAAAGGAATCATTTGTTTTTGTGTGAGTACAATCGGATGTTTTATAAGACAGTAAAATTCACAACGAAATCAGACTGCTTCTGTATCTATAAAAACTGTAACTATATAATCAATCTAAGGTCATTGTCGAATCAAAATTCTTGACAATGTTTTCTGAAGCCCAGCACTAGCATTTTTTGTTATCATAATCATGTTTGTATTTTGCCTGTGCATGGGACATCATTCGCACTAATCCTAAATCACAAAAGATAGAAACTAAAACATTATACATCTGAAAGTTGGAGAGCTCTTTTGCAGCTATGAATAAGAGGTACTTGAAATTTCTTTTCTGGTGTGAATGAACTTAAAACCTCTTTCGTAGTCTATTTGTGCGGTAATGATAATAATAAAATAGCAGCACAGATTCGCTACTGGAATCATCATTCGAGTCATTGTAGTCCACGATGATTGTGATGATGTAGTTTTTATGATCACGCAGATGAAACTACCGATTTCGATCAGAAATTAGTTGCTGTGTGTACGAAGCTGCATCATCAATGAGTTTTTTTACCTTCTATTGACTTCAAGGATTTAATTCCATGTGCCAGACACAATGTGATAAGGATTGAACAGACAAGGATTAAGGTAGTTGTCGTGGTACAATATTGTCAAAAAGTTATAGATTATACGCGCCACAAAAGTATACTAGCTTGTAGCTAAGTGATCCATAATTTGTACGCAAGACTGTATCCGTGGAAACGTAACCCATACAGTATTCATATGCATGTATACTTTTCTATAAATTGTTGAACTTTAAACCGTTGTTTATAAATAATTAAACAGTCAAAATTTTCTTCTTATTTTTTTTTAAACTCATAACAAATGCATTGAAAGACTGTCAGCTTTTGGAAAGTTTCTGACAGTTAGTTCTTTTTTTATAAATAAGAAACAGGTTCAGGACTACAGAGATCGTATACAATCAATGTTAATTATCCAATTTTTAATTGAATTTATCTCGGATTATATACGGTCGATCGACTTCAAATTTTGAGGATAATAATGTCCTTAATAATTATACAAAAATTAAGATTTTTCTGACGGTGTGCCTTGACCACGACAACTACCTTAAAGGAGCCAACACCTATTCTCGTCACAGGCCCAAACAGCAAATCCCAATGAGTTAGTAACCAGTTAGTAATTTCAATAACAAACCAGTTCCGTTTCTTTTGAGTAGTTCCGTGTGCATATGGCTTTACGCTACGCCACACATGATTTGATATATAAAAAAAACCCGGGTCGCAGTGCCAAAACCCTGCCGACAATATAGTGTATTTGCTTATACAGGCAGTGTGGCTTTATTTTGCGAGCTTAAGTTGGTTCTTGGACAAAATAAAAAATTTTACTCCTTAATACACCCCTTAAAATAACATTTTTTTTCTTAATTGCAATATTATTATAAATCGAACCTCTATACCAAATTATATACAACTTTCAGTAAATAATTCACTATTTGTAAACTAGTGTTTACATAAAATTTATAAGTCCGGTCCTGTCGGGCCGATTTTATTTAAATTTTAGGAACACCTTTTAATTACTACTAAAGGGTTAAATGTCAATTTTGAAACGATTCTGAGAATTTTTTCGGTATTTTGGGGCCCAAAAACATTTTTCAACCCCTAAAAACTACCCTTAAAATGCCCCGATTACGCCCATTTTAAATAGGCTTCTTGCGGTGATGGATTTCAATACGTGGACCAAATTTCGTTAAAATCATTTAACTCTTTCGAAAGTTATTGCCCGCACACATATATATATATATATATATATATATATACGTATATAAATATATATATATATATATACATATATATATAAACATTTTCAAAAATGGTGCCAAAGTGTTTAGGAGGTTATGAAACGTCGAGAAATTTTGGTCCGACCCCTAGGTCCCGCCATCCGACCAACGCCAATAGTGTATGTTGCCTTATGGCAAATACACTAATTAGACGTCAAAGCCCTCTAAGTGCACAGCTCGGAACCGAGGCCCATCCTTTAAGTGCACACTTCCCCTACGATCTTTTTCATCCCCACTCTTCTAACTCCTATAGCTATCTTTATTCAATCAGATGCTATAAACAATATCTCTAAAACTCTATGAATATGATGGAAATGGAAAGTTTTAAAATAGCGCGCTTACGGTCGCACGTGATTGGTCGCAGATTATTCGAAGTGGGGGCTGGGGAACGTGCACTTAGAGGGCGAGTTCGTGTGCAGTAAGAGAGCGTGTGCATTTAGAGAGCGTGCACTTAGAGGGCTTTGACTGTAAATTAGACATAAGCAGTTTTGTCTTTTGGTCACAAATGTGTGAGTGGTGGGTATGTGTGTATGTTCATTACACATACGGGTTTGAATCTTTTTCATCCCCACTCTTCTAACTCCTATAGCTATCTTTAT
Source organism: Venustoraphidia nigricollis (assembly GCA_034508555.1). NCBI lineage: Eukaryota > Metazoa > Arthropoda > Insecta > Raphidioptera > Raphidiidae > Venustoraphidia > Venustoraphidia nigricollis. The sequence continues at coordinate 1,483,730 of JAVRKA010000013.1, forward strand.
TCTATCAGATGCTATAAACAATATCTCTAAAACTCTATGAATATGATGGAAATGGAAAGTTTGAAAATAGCGCGCTTACGGTCGCACGTGATTGGTCGCAGATTATTCGAAGTGGGAGCTGGGGAACGTGCACTTAGAGGGCGAGTTCGTGTGCAGTAAGAGAGCGTGTGCATTTAGAGAGCGTGCACTTAGAGGGCTTTGACTGTAAATTAGACATAAGCAGTTTTGTCTTTTGGTCACAAATGTGTGAGTGGTGGGTATGTGTGTATGTTCATTACACATACGGGTTTGAATGTGTTAGTATGTGTACATAATTTTTATTTTAAGTCAATATGTATAGTAAAAGGGGCCACTTCAGAAAACAAATTATGTTTTCCTTCCTCAAAAGTATGTTTACAAAATAAATGTACACGAACATAACCTACAAAAATTTCAGTGCATATACTTTTATGGCACAAAATCTGTTGAGCGAAAAACATGGAAAACAGTTTCTAAATATTTATTGAACATTTACAAAAATCTCGTGACCTTTTTTAAAACAAACAAATTAAATTTCTGTGATACTAATCTAAATCAAACGAATTTAATTGTATAAAAAAACAGTTAGTGGCCGGCACACACAAGTAATATAGGTACAGTAAGACTTCGCTTAAAGCCAATTCAGACTAGCCGTTCTCGGTTACGATTCACCGGTCCGGTTGGGAGCTCGACCAATCAGGGCGTAGTCGTTCCCGATTGCGGTTCGGTTCGAGCGTTTAGGTTCAGCTCTAATTTCAACCGGACCGTTCGCAACCGTAGCCAATGAGAACGCTTGCTGGAGTCACGTGACTAGCCAGCTGTTTTTGTTGACGTTTAACTACACATCAAACGTCAAATCATATTTCGAAATTGCGCATGCGCACCGAGAATAACCGTAGAACCGAATCGGGATAGTGTGAGCAGCCTAGATTAATCGAAAACCGAACCGGACCGGTGAATCGTAACCGAGAACGGGTAGTCAGAATTGGCTTTTAGCCCTGTTCCGCTTAACGCTGTTTCAGTATTCCGCAGTTCCTAAAAAAAAGTTTAGCCACTATAACGCAAATTATGGATCAATTTATAAAAAATGATTCAAATGTTGATAGAAGTTCTAAGGCAAGACGAAATGTCATTGATCGTCCCAGGACGACAGAAAGTTAGAGGAGCGGGTTTTAGTATTGATGTGGTTGAGTGTGAGTCCCACTACCCATGGTTGCGGGTGTCCGTAAATGGATTTTTCCTTCATTAATAAAAAAAAAGTTACCTAGATATAAAAAAGCACAAAATATTAAATTAAAAATGTTTTAATATCATTTATAGATATATAAAAAAACAAATTAGACATTATATCCTATCCAAAATTATTACTATAATTCAACAATAAATCTCAGGTATTTGGATTAATAATACAAAACAATCGTGTTATTGTTAATCTTGCTACGTTTCGACTACTTTATTTAGTTTTCGTCAGGCTCATAACTAATAAATGAAATAATCAATCAAATGATTTATGTTTAAAAATTTATTATATTGAACACACATTGTATTTAAAACTAATTAAATAATGTTCAAAAAGATTGGTAACGTTTCAAATTTAGTTATTTTTACATGAATATTATTTGTATTATTAATCCAAATACCTGAGATTTATTATTGAATTATAAAAAAACAAAATTAATATATTATTTTTTTATTTATTAGGTAATAAAAATATAACAAAATTGTTATTAGTAAAACAAAAAGAAAATATGTTAATCTGGGATTCAAACCTGAGAGGTTTGACACATCTACTAATTTGTAAACTGACGACGTAATGACCACGGCTGACGACCTTAAAACAGGTACACAAAATTGGAGTTTTTATTTTAACAGCCAGACGTCTTACAGGGAAAATAGACCGGTCTGAACACTAATATCAACGACATATGTGCGCTTTGGTTCTCTAATTCTTTCCTTGTAACTATGATCTAAACACAGAAATATATGTGCACCTTTATTTCGTAACCGATATCATTCGCTCGCTTGTTTTTTCACATTTAACTCCCTGTCTTGATAGTTACGTTAAAAGCTATGGTTTCCAAAATAATTCTCAAGTTCAGGTACTAATCTGAAGCATCAAAAAGTCCTCAAGAAAAAAATAACAAACTTGAAAACAAAAGTCCCATCAGTGTTTTTTAAATATATTACTGAATGACTAAATTACAGACTCTCGATAACTAACTTTATCTTTGGATACTGTTGTATATTTTAAGTATCATTGTTTGTGTGTTGCAACAGCCTCGTATAGTATTACGTTTTAACCGTAAGATGGCACTTAAAGAAGACAGAGCCGTACTCAACATGGCGGAAACCACGGATCTCGTGACAGCTTGTCGTTACTTTGTAATGTAATGCTAATTATTCATAAGCCAATTATATCTGTATAAATAATAAATAATAATGCGTTTAACGTCCGTTTCTCGACTTTATATCATAACAGACGCCATTCGCACCATTACTATTTTCCATTTACCACCTCCCGTTATTTTCTACATTTTGTTTTTTTTAACTTCAACTTATATAATAGCAATGAGCGAATGAAGGAATTACAGGAAATTAGGATAAGTTAGGTAATTTTTGAACTAGAAGTTTGATAGGTAATCGGCCATGGCCTCAAAATAAGGAACCATCCCGATATTTATCTGGAATTAATTGAGGGAAACCATGGAAAACCTCAATCAAGATGGCCGGTACACGAATTACCGTTTCTCGGCGAGAGGCAGTAGGAAAAAGTCCCAGCCACATCTGCCCCCACCGGGATTCGAACCCGGTACCTCCCGAATGCGAGTCTAGTGCTGTACCACTACTCTACCCAGCTCGGTTTATATCTGTATAATCTGATATGTAATATGTTTAGTTTTTTTTCAATTAAATAAACAACGTATAAAGCTGAGACCTTTAATATTAATTTGTGTTTTTTCCTGTTTAGAAGAATCCGAGAAATAATCCCGTAACACCAATCCACGTAGACTGTAGTAGGGACGTAAATCGGAAACAAGCTATGTGCACGATTAATTTCACAGCAAATTTTGTGAAGTCTGACTTAGAAACAATCACACCTTGAGTTATACCGAACTCAACAGCTGTAACTACTTTAAATCACTTAACAGTTGAAAAATATCACGTCATTAAACAAAGTAGAGTTTGTTGTTCATGGCAACCGCGATCGACCACAATGTAATAACGCTAGTTAACGAGCCAACTAGATAGACAGACATTACAGACATATTATATCGCGTGATTAGTTAGACTGCAATAGAACAGTTCAAAATACACAATATAGCATACTTATATACACAAAATGTTATGTTTTCAATATTGTTTCAGACTAAAATAGATGGCACGTCATGTCTACCTGCATTTTAATACAAAAAATATTTAACGTAATAGTTTAGTCAGTCTTAAGGCAGTGTATAAGCAATACCGAATGTTGCCGAATCGATCCGAGTCGACTAGTGCGTGAGAACTCATTTATAACTTCATGTATTCCAAAACTGCCGATCCGATACGATTCATTGAGTGTGAACCTTTGTATGTATATTTGAGGTAGGCATTCACTTATTATCGGTGTTGGACGCAAAACTATAAAAGACCACGCACACTATAATAGCATGGACCAGCACGAACCAAAAAAACCTGTTATTTAACGGAGTACCGCGTACGTTACACCAGTACCTGAACAACCGTTAAAGCAAGACGTGTCAGTCGGAATACAATTCTGACCTGCAATTTCTATGTCTAGCCGTGCTGGATCGACTAAGATTGTGTTTTTGGTCGCTGTTTTGGTATACTGTAGATGGGGAGAAAGAATATCGAAGAGCTCACAAAATTTGAAAGAATTTTTATTGATATCTCTCCGTAATTCAGAGAACAAATGATCTAATTTACCATATTGCTGCCTCTTTTTATTATTTGCGTGAACCAAACACCTTTTTCCCCTGACTCTTCTTCTTCCTCCTCTTCACACAACATTATCAAAATAAAAACTTCTTCTACCGAACTACACACGTTCATGTTGCATACGCATTACTTGAAAACTGCAAAATTCACACAGAATTTGCACTAAAATTTGATGGTCTGTGCAAATATACTCTGCGAGAAATCGTGCAAGCTGCAGGTTCGTGCTATGCTGGTTGTGCTGATATAGTGTGCGCGGTCTTTAAACGATGTTTTCGGAATAATTTGGGAAATCTGAGACAGTCGTCTTTAGTACTTAGTGTCGAAATTAATGTGAAATAACACGCCAAGACCTTCACTATTTTATTAATCTATTATTTTAACAATGCCGAAAGTATCTGTAGAACTTTAGACTTATATGATGCTAAAAATCCTTGTCAACTGAAAATAGATCAATAAATTATTTGTTTTAGAGTGTCTTTTATTTAAAGTTTAAGCCTAATTCAAATTCTATGACGTTTAAGAAAATAGAGCTGGTATTCAACATATCTTTTCAGCCACTAACAGCAAAAATATAATTGATTTCCTGGTTATCCATCAAACGTTTAAACATTTTATAAATAGCTAGTTTGCTTTCAGCCTTTCATAGCTTTACTGTCAAACCAGTTAAATATTAAATTGTTTCAATTACAATTCTTTTTCTTTTTGTTTGAATAAATTATGATTGATTAGTATAAAGAAATAAAACTATTACCTGTATAATTTGGCACTAAAGCAAAAATCACGGTGAATTGAATTTTAGTATGCGTTTACAGTTTTTTTCAAATTGCCAGTTAATCAAAAATGCACGAATAAAAAAAATCGCCATTTAGATTTTACAAGGTATAGGTATTTCTGTCACAAAATTTATGTAATCTAAACTTTATAAAAAATCCTTTTCATATAGAAAATCAAATATCAATGATCTACGTTATTAAGTAGTTTTGTAAGTTCCACAGGCCACTGTTGCGTCTATATAAAACTTCCAAGTACGAACCAGCAAGACCATCACAGCACAAACCTGTGACTTGTACGATGTCGCACAATAACACAAACCAGCACGGACCTGCAAATTTTAGTGCGACTGACAGTTTACAGTTTTCAAGTAGTTTTATCAATGCAAATTAATTAATGAAAACAAGACATCACTAGCACATTAGATTATTTCAACGCGGCTAGAAAGAAATTGTAGGCGACCGACTGACGGTCGTTGCTGGTTACAGGTGCTGGTCTAGTGTGCGTTACTCCATTAAATAATGGGCAACGTTCAGTACAAAAAAAGAATTCAGATCGAAATGGGTGCTTAGTTTAAGTATTCACCGACGTGTGATTAATTAATGATATAAAACATGACAATTTGCAAAGTAAAAACATGGTAACCACTAAGTCCTAATTTTTTTTGCACCGAACCTGGCTTGTTTTTTGCATCAATGTATTTAGTGAGATTCTATTATTTACGACACGGAGTGTACTTTGGACAAACAACTCGTCAATTGGCCGTCCATATTGGTTTAGAGACAACAAATAAACGCAGAGGGGAGGTTGACCAGGATATCTAGTTTAAGTGGATCTGTAAATATAAACGTGATAATGACTGTACACATGATATAATACTATCATGTACAGTCACTCACAAAATTATTTCCACTACTGACATATTTTTAAACAACGGATGACAATATGTTGATCAGGTATGTTTGTGCAGTAACATTCAAACGCCTAAACGGAATTTCAAAAATTAGGCGTCGAAAGATTTTTTTTTAATTTTAGAGTAACACTGGGTATATGACGTCAAGTAAATTCCAATATGGCGGACGTAAAACCATTTGCGTGTTGATAATCAAATAGAGTTGACCAAACGATTCAAAAAATGTATGTTTGCAGTGATTAATACTCACTTAGTTTAGCTTGGCGAGACGTTTCCACATGGTTTTTTAACTTTTTAGTACATTTTACTAAAAGCTTGTTTAAAATACAGTGAGATCACTATAAACGGGCATTAATTTTTTATGCTGGTGTCTAATAATGTTGCCTTATTGCAGAGTCCTCTGGTTAAATCTCGTGTAGATAGGTTATATATACTTATAATACACTATTCAGTCACTGAATTTATAGGTACGATACTGACCAAAAATGAAAAGAATTAATATTTTAATTTTTTTGTTGCATAATATGTTTCTTAAATGTTTGAATTATTTCGTGAAAGTGATCAAAATAACATGTACAGCGTTAGTGTGCGAATAATAAACCAAGTCTCAAATATATATTAGATTTAACATCTGTTTACCTTCAAAATAAAAACAGTAATGAATTTGTCTCTCATCCGCCCGTATCGAACTGGTAACTGTACCATGCCTTTGGCGATGCCCAAACATATGGGATCCCGATTACCTAGTCCCCACTGTAAATGTTAAAGCTTTTACTATATTATATTATCAATTGTGATTTGTAGTACTTTACTGAGATGATTATGTCTTTTGGGAATTTCAAAACAAAACATTGACTAACTGAATTATTTCTTGCGTTTGAATTATCTATAAAATATTATTTTTCTTCAGTAATTTGTATATATTGTAGAAGAATAAAGTTCAAAGCAATAGAATATGCATATAATAAAAGGTATTTAATTTGGCAAAAACAGTAAACATAATTTTAATAACAATATCTGACATTTTAAAACTATTATGAAGCATATTTTATAATATGCCTGCGGTGACATGAAGTTGACAGTTTAACAACTACGTTTCTCGTTATAGGGTAAGTGGATGCATAAGCTTTACGTGGGCCGCTACCTCGAATAACGGAAACCTTTGATGTACATTATTTTACCCTAAAGCATTTTCTCTGCCGTCATTTCATATTCCACTTACGAATATGACGCTTTCTTTGTGAATAAAAATTGACGGCAAACTAAAGAGAAAGAGGTGAATTTCTTGTATATGAATGTTTCTATGAACATATGTGGCCATGCTTATGTGAATATGCGTATACAAAATGCATCAAAAGTAATGTCAAAATCAGGCACTCACTCGAAAATAAAAAAATAAACGTGTGAGCTTCACGCATATAAGCTCACAGGGGAAATTATTTAGAAAAGGTGAAATGGTGAAATAGTTAATTAACACTCACTAACTCACTAACACTCACAAAAATACACACAATTTTATAAACAATAAATAGATACTTATTATAATATGTTTGTAGAAACATACAAATATATAGTATATTACATCACAAGAGCGGAAAGTTGAATTTCCTGCACTGCGCCAAATGATGCCCGAGGCGAAGTCGAGGGCATCATATGTCGCGCAGTGCAGGATGTTCAGCTTTCTGCTCGTGTGGTGTATACTATTTTTTTTCATATCATGAACTTTCACCAATATATAAAAAAAAAACTACTTACTTTGAAGTGATAAATTGTTGAGGTTATATACGTAATGACACATGCATCTTATAATGTCAATATAACCTGGTATAACAGCGAATAGCTACTTACAGGCGTACACGTAGACATCTATGGGCCAACATGCGACTTGACAAAGTCGCTAGTCCCACTATCTCACGTATGACGATACAGACGATAAGAATGTAATTGCAGCTTGTCACAACAACAAATTAGAAATGTCATACTTTCTAATCTAAAATCGAATCAGAAAGTACGTACTTCCGGCATAGGATGAAGAAAAATTATTTATCGACACACCTATTTTAGTCTACCACTGCCGCAATATTCCACTCCAACGTAAGAAGTAGAGTCGGAGTAACTCAGATCTGAACCGGTTCAAAGAGCCGACTCCGACAGAATATCCGTGAGAGCCGACTCACTTTTTTTTGAGCCGACGGATCAACGGATCCGCATAACTCAGCGAAACACTTAACACACAGAAGCAAATTTTACACTTACGTATCAGTTCTTGCTTTTATCCATCTGTCAGCTAAAATGACTCATGCATCACATGTTTGGCTATGCATTCTCGATTCTACACAGGTCGTGATATGATTGACTGAACTAGGTAACTCAGTGGCAGACTGCAGTAACATATTCAGAGCTCGGCTCTTTTTGAACCGGTTCAGTGAGCCGGCTCACATACGGGATCCAGATGCAAAGATGCAGATCACTAAAAAGACCCGTTTTTCCCATCTCTACTCGTTAATTTTGAAAGATGGCAAGCTATCTTATTAGTGTATTTGCCATATGGCAACATACACTATTGGCGTCGGTCGGATGGCGGGACCTAGGGGTCGGACCAAAATTTCTCGACGTTTCATAACCTCCTAAACACTTTGGCACCATTTTTAAAAATGTTTATATATATATATGTATATATATATATATATATATATATATATATATATATATATATATATATATATATATATATATATATATATATATATATATGTGTGTGTGTGTACGCGCGATAACTTTCGAAAGAATTAATTGATTTCAACGAAATTTGGGCCACATGTTGAAATCCATCACCGCAAGAAGCCTATTTAAAATGGGCCTAATCGGGCTATTTTAAGGGTAGTTTTTAGGGGTTGAAAACTGTTTTTAGGCCCCAAAATACCGAAAAAATTCTCCGAATCGTTTCAAAATTGAAATTTAACCCTTTGGTAGTGATTAAAAAGTTTCCCCACAATTTTAATAAAATCGGCCCGACAGGACCGGATTTACAAATTTTATGAAAACACTAGTTTGCAGATAGTGACTTATTTATTGAAGGGTGTATTTAATTTGGTGTAGACGTTAGATTGATAATAATATGACAATTAAGAAAAAAATGTTATTTTAAGGGGTGTATTAAGGGGTTAAATTTTTTATTTTTCCCAAAAACAAACTTAATTTCACATAATAAAAGTATAAAACCACACGGCCCTATACAAGCAAATACACTATATTGTCGGCAGGGTTTTGGCACTGCGACCCGGGTTTTTTTTAATTAAAATTCTAGAACCAGCACTTTTGGCTATACGTGTTAGTGAGCGCGCATAGTAATCATGTGACTATGACAAAAGATGTATGTATGTTATATTACGTATTATACCGTCGTTAACCGCCACACGAATTCCTATAAAAGATAACGAGCTCGTTGACGTCGTTATACACAGAGAAACATTAGGAAGGTGTACGATGACCATGGAGGGTCACAAATGCTCCTCATTGCTTTATGTGACATAATTAAGATAAAGCAATGTGTTGGCAAAATTCCCAAAGTGTTTGATGAGCAGCCATGAATATCTCTATACGGTGCTGGCATTTATGTTTTCATAGTTTCACGTAGCATGAAAGATGCTATAGCTGTTACTTAATAATTAAAGGTAACTTCTAATGGGGAGCGGTTACTTTCAGCGGTGCAAAATAGTTAGAAGTTCTACTAGTAAATTCGAGACAATCACCAACCGAGTGGTGCAGCGTAGTGATGAGAGCACTAGATTCGTATTCGAAAAGTATCGAATTCGAATCCTGGCGGGGGCAGATGTGGCTGGGAGTTTTTCTCGCTAGCACTCGTCAACGGTAAGTCCTATACCGGCCAGCTTTTCCATGGTTACCTGTCAAACATGTTCTACGCTCTTATAGTTGCTTACCTTATCCTATAATTTCCTATAATCCTACGTGGTTCTCTATAATCTTGAATCGTTTGTAGGGTATAAATAAAAAAAATATAATTGCCGAAATTTTCAGTTGTTTGCCATACTTTTTACTTTTAGATATTACTATAGAGACCAATTGTACCGAAACGTCGCCCAAGTTGTAAGGCTAAATGAATTAGTTCGCGAAAGACTTTTCAATATTCTTTTGTATCAAATGATCCTCCATTTCATCGCTTTAAAGATAAACATTAAACATTTCTTTATGATTAGGTAGAAAGTTGTTATTAACTGAAGCCTCTAAAAAAATATATATTGTAATCTGTAACATACATTATCTGCGCGCACGACAAAAAGAATTCAGATCTAAAAGGGTATCAAGTTTTCATGTTTTATATTGTAAACAAATGAGTCACCCTTTCAGAGCTCAATTCTATTTTGTACCGAGCATGGTCTTTTTTGTCGAATATATATTAGTGGGATATCGGCGCGCGACTTGATCACGAAATGTTTTTGATTTGATTTATTCTGTCTTTTTTGTTATGTGACAACATTTAACAGAGTTCTATGAAACCGGTCCTGAAATGTATTGAGTAATTTGTTACATTGCGCTTGTATTAACCATTGTAATATTATGTAACTGAAGGCTTTTTTCACCATTTCAGTATTCAGTGCGTAGCCGAAGCGGGCAGGTGGTTTTGTATGTATGTATGTACGCGTGTGAAAGAACACGTGATCTGAAAGCCAAATAAAACAGTCCTTTGGCAGAACTTCACCATCCACAGACAAGAATCTACGTAGTACCAAGGCTGTCCCTTAACGTATTGATCTTCGTTGTCTTATACACTTAACTGAATTTATGCCGTGATTAGTTTTACTCAAATGGAGTTTTTATGTCTTATAAAGTTACGTTCACACGACGCGAGTGGAAATTTTAAAAACTATTTTATTGAAGGTGTTCAAGGAAATTAAGAATTGGAAATAACATTCAGACCGAATAAATTACTAGATTATTTACAATAACTAGGAGGCATGCTTGTATAATGTATATTGGTAAAATTTGAATACTCACAAGCCAATGTTTATACTGATACTCTAACTCAGTGGTTCTTAACCTGGGTTCGATCGAACACCAGGGGTTCAGTGAGTCAGTCTCGTGGGTTCGGCGGAGATCAAGACACACATCCGAGTCATATGATTCGTGATGACACGTCCCGCTTGTCCATCATTTTGAGTAAATCATATTTTATTTTTCAAATTAAGAAGGGTTCAGTGAATTCGCCAATGAAACTGGTGGGGTTCAGTACCTCCAAAAAGGTTAAGAACCACTGCTCTAACTACAATTTAAAGATTATATCGGCACAGAACTCGAACCGAGCGAAACCGGGTTCGTATTTATATGATATTATACTAAACCTTTTTGAAAAATTCACTGTTTAATTTTTTCCCCCGAATAACATTGGTTATAGGGTGAGAGCCAGTGGCCGGCATATTTTCTTAATTTAGTGTCTGTCTGGGATTTGTTAGTTCGATCAGCGACTTTAATAGAATCCATCAGATATGAAAGTTGAAAAAATTTTACCGAGTTCAGCATCATAGTGACAAAGCTGTCACTCGAATATTTTAAAATAATTATTCTTATTGAAAAAAAAAATGACAGACAGCTATGGCGGTTCCAAAGTCACGGCAGACATTTTTTAAAAGCAAAAAAAAAATAATTATTGTATTTATTATTATTACGCTAACATAAAAATATAATTAAGCAAGTTACAGATCCTGCACGCGATTTCAGGACCTTTTTGCTGGTTTTGATTATTTAGTACCTAAATGAAAATCTACCAGTGCGTAACCGAGCCGGAAAGCTAGTTTTAGAATAATAGAATAGAATAAATTTTATTATCCGAAATAGCCAACAAGCAATATTCTTCAATTAAATACAATTTAAAAATTCATCATCATACAATTACATTATAAAATTCATTAGCTTTCTTTTAAATTTAGGAAATGGCAATATCTTCCTGTCAGTAAGACGACAGTTATAGTATTTTAAAGCTGAATATTCATCGCTATTACGAAAAAGACAATTAGGTTAGGTTTGAGAAGGAAAATCGAGTTGTTATTACGTGTTTGGTAACTACGGATTGCATTGTGAGTTATACTCGTATATTATTGATGCTTTTTTTATTATTAAATTTTTCGAATTTTCGATGATTGACAGACGCTCGTCAAGAGAACGTTACTTTAACGTGACATGTCCCCACAATTAACTTTCAGTTCATCGAGTAATTTCCTACACACCGGTTTCCGATTTGCGCATCGTTTCCCTAACCAAATCCTATACATGCCAACCGTAACGACTATTGACGCTATTCCGTATGGTCGATGTTCAAATTAACAACGCTATTAAATTTCTGTCTTCCTTTAACTTACGTAACGTTAGATTTGTTAGAAAATGACAAAAAATTAACAGTACTGTACATTCTTACGTTGATCATACAGAATAAATCCATAAATTGCAGAGATTTCTCGATTTTAATACAATTCAGCGTTTAACATTTTCTGTAAATAGTTGTGTAGTATTTTTACATTACAGAGATAAAATTTAAATTCATGTATAATTTAAATACAATAATTATAATTTATACAGGCGTTTCTTTGCTAACTATTTAATCTTTCTTTATATAATAACGAAGTTTTTTTATTTTTATTTTCCGTTTAAATTCAATAGTTCAGTTATAAGTAAATATTGTTGATTCCAAATGGTTGCCTTAGATTGTAGAATCATAATCAAACGTCAACACTAAGTTTGACTAAATATTTAACGAGTTGAATTGCTGATAAGGTGGTTTGATGATGAATAATTAACTATAGGTATTGCTTACTACTAGTAAATATAGAACTGTTATTATCAACGTTAGAGTCGCGACATATCGTTAATTTACACTGTTGGGTTTAATTATACTTTATCGTTACCTTTTATGTAATTAATAAATAGAACATAGCCTAGTAAAACACAATAAATTTAGATGAGCGACAATCTATAAACGAAATATGCAATAAAGTAATTGATTCATATTTTTAAATTGTCTTAAAATGTTCATATTGTAATATTAGTCCACATGAATTTTATTTCACTTAAATAAAACGGCACTCAAAATTTTAAATACTTATATAAGTTGGCATGAAAACACGAACCACTGTGTTTACTTAATGTGACGGCATTCTTGTAGTATACAAATAAGGCTCGTTAAATCTTTATTGCATGTGTTTACTACAAGTTTGACGTCAAACTTCAAACCATCGTAGCGAACAGCGATTTATAGCATGTCAAAAAATTAAAATTGTAAAATTGAACTAATAAATCAACCCCGTGTTTTTATGAATACAAGTCGTTAATTTCGGATTTCTTATTTGATAGATTATTTGTCGTATTTACATTATTTAATCATTTATTTTTTTATAGTTGTCAAAAATCCTATTGTCATACGCTCACTCTTCCCCCCCTCCTTTTTTTAAGCAATGAATAAATTTCCGAAATCGGTTCTTGAGTTTTGAGGTTGCATACATGCAATATTCTTCTTTTATATAGCGAACAGTTTAAAAAATTGCAACATATAACATTGAAAACAGTACAATCTATATTATTCATTTTTTTATTACATGCGGTTAGTCAACGACCTTCTGTTATAAATAAACAACGAAGATGTACAAAAATCGTATATAAAGAACGTATCTGCTGAGTTTTCCATTTCTTTTCGCATAAAAATATATCTAACCGAATTCCACTTTATCGAACATTTTAATGAAAGAGGCATTTTTAAATTTACATTTGCTGGGAAGACGTAATGCGACAGAATATTGTATATTCTATATTTCAATTATATTATTTCCGTATTCGTTGAAACAATAAAATCGATTTCAATTTACATATTATACGTAGGTACAATATCTGCGAGAAGAGAACGTTCAACCAATGCCAGAAGAACAAACAGTGATTTAATATTGTCATAATAATAATCTATTTGGCGAATGTCAAAAAATGTTAATAAATTAGCATCGAGCACTAAGCATATAAAATTAACTTCTTAAATCTTAACTTGCAACACGTGCAAACTTTATGTATTAAATAAAGTTTGCAGATGAATAGCAATTGATGGGAAAGGTTGGGCTTAAGCAAAGAAGAAATTGATCTCTCACATCAAATGGAATAAGAATTATGAAAGGTAAACCACATATATTTTTAAGCATTTAAAATGCATAGTAAGTTTGTTGAAAGCTAATTTAATACTGGTGGTTTTGGACAAGATCGTTACAGTGCCTGATTAAGCCAGCGCGGGGCCTGTAGCAAATTCTATCAAAATGCCCTTGGTTTGCTTTAGGTTCTCAAGTTTAGGTTATTAAATAAAACAAAACTGTTAGAAATAAACTTTTCTGGATTTAATATGGGCAAATTTAGAGATAACACTTTCAATATCGACTTCTTTAAGCAAATGAATCTATATTTTATAATAAATCAACCAACCACAGTAGACTGGATCGTGACTGAGCTAATAAAATTTAAATAGTTCGCCTGTTTTCTCGAAATACTTATAATCGATACTATATTAAAATCGAATAAAAAAGTACAATCTCGGCTACGTAAACTCGCAAAATAAATGTATACCTGTATAAAAAAAAAAAATCTGGCCGCTTGAAGGGTAGAAATGTGGTAGAGATGCTAGTCTATCGATTATAATTAAACATTAGAACATTAACGTTAAAAAGTTCGTAAAATACCTACTTATTTTTACGATTTGACGTGACGATATCGAGTTTTAGATTTTCAAGTGGAAGTGTGGCATAGCCTAAGCGCTTCACGTTTAAGGCATGCAAGAGATTTTACGCTCCTATCTAAATTAATATTATTTTATTACGGTCAGACAGGCGTTGGAGCGCGGGGCCCCCAAATTCGCGGGGCCCGTAGTATTTGCTACTCTTGCTACGTCGCTAATCCGGCACTGGATCGTTAAGCATTGAGTATCTGTATTATAAAGTGCTTAAAGCATTTTTACAAGCACGAAATTCCTAGCACTCCCAACTCTAGTATAGATATTTATTCGAAGTTATTAAAATCGTTGTCAAAAGTAGTCGCTCTGTAGTAAGAAAGCAAAAAATGAGATGCACCTTTTTGATTTACAACGGCAGTATTATTTTCTTCAGTCACATCTTTAATCATTCTCTTCTCTTGTGTAGTTTGTGGCAGTTAGGTAGACGTTCTTCTGATCAAAAAGGTACACAGTTGGCTCTCTTTTTTTATTCATATACATTATCAACTTCTCTTTATCCTTTTCAATTTGGGATTTTAAATTCTCATACTAAATAAATTATACACTGAATTTAAATTTGAGAAGTGAAAATTCCATCATCCGTATTATTAAGTTAAGAATATTTTTGTTATTTTCAATGCTTATTAAATTTATGAAGTGTTAAATTCATTGATTTCATCTTGTTTGTTTTTAAGCACTGATGTGAAAAACATTTTTACGCTTGAATTGCTATACAGTCAAATTTCTTAAGGATATTTCCGTATTGTTTTCAGATAATTTATGTAATAATTTTAATTTAAATTAATTTTGAAATGAAACAAAGATTTTCGACTCTTTCAAGATAATAGACGAACGTTTTCAACTCAACATTCAATTCTTTAAAAGTTTTTGTAGACAACAAAATATTTGGACAATTTAAGTTATAAAATTTTTTTTAAGAAATACCAGTTTATATGTCCAATAAAACTTTTATTCTTCTAGTATATTAGAGTAGTGTAGATAACTGAGGAAAATTTACACTTAAGTATATAATTTATGGTTACACTTTTGTATTTCAAGCGTAGTATTGTGAAAAGTGTCAACACGTTCAAAATGGAGGACGGTAGCAAACTCACCTATTGGTTACACTTTTGTACAATAAACGCAACAGTATTTAAAGTGTCAACACTTTTTACACTGTAACACGATATCAAATATATTTAATGAGTAAGATTCTCCTCAAAACATTATGTCTAAGAGGAAATTATATTTTTGCACTTCCTCCTAAAAAATAGCTGTTATACACGCATAATATACCTATCCAAGCGTGAAAAGTGACCCATAATGCAGTAGTGCTATATTGAAAAACGAAAGTACGCGATCTCAGTAATTTAACAGTCATTTTTATAAACTGCCTGGCAACTACCATTAGTAATATTCATTAAATAAGAGGTGACGTTAGTTACACAAATGAACTGTCAAAAATGTTGAACATATACTGAAATTCAAATAAACTCAGATATTTTATAGGTGGAATGTCAAAAATACAGTAACATATAGCTCGTGTGACTATCTTACTATCACTCGTGTTAATATATTGTTACCACTCGTGCGTAATAAATCCCATTATGCAACTAGATGTACATTCTCATAGTTTATACAGATTAATAAAAGTAATGTTATAGAATTTTCTTTGTAAGTTAATATATATTTAATGCCAAAAAACATACACTTTCATTGTTGAATAAAAAGTTATTGATAATATAGATTTATGATTAAATTTGTTTTTTTATCGAAAAAGTATTTTTATAGATTTTCACTGTTTGTAACTCAATAAAACAAACCAATTTCAAACAAATTCTTTTAAGAACTTTTAAAAATTTTTGTTTGCATTAAAAAAGTTTACGTCAAGTTTACTTTTTATGTGTATATATCAATTGTAAGTGATGGAAAAACACTAAAACAGCTATCCAACAGTAAGTTGTAAGAAAGCAGTAATAACACTACTGATACGATTTGATCTTTGAACGTGAATACTCCTTATTTATATTCATAAAAAACGACACAATATTTTACTACTTTGTTCGATTACTGTTATTGGAGCGAAGTTTTGGAACGAAGCTCCTTATCGCGGGTTAGCGAGGGGACCTAGCCGAGAAAAAATGTAATGCCGGCTGTACACACTCGGCGAGAGCCTCTCGCCAAGAGTCTCGGGCGAGAAACGCTCGGCGAGAGCGCACCATGTACACACTCGATTTATCAGCTGAATTGTGGACACCCAACGTGATGAACCTCGAAACCCTTTGACTCGGGCACGAAAAACCGACTCACGACCGAGAGGTGGCGAGGCGAGAGAAGAGACCGCGAGACAAGGCGAGAGCACCATGTACACACTCGCTCTCGGCCTGCCTCGGGATGTCTCGCCGAGTGTGTACAGCCGGCATGATGAACCTCGAAACCCTTTGACTCGGGCACGAAAAACCGACTCACGACCGAGAGGTGGCGAGGCGAGAGAAGAGACCGCGAGACAAGGCGAGAGCACCATGTACACACTCGCTCTCGGCCTGCCTCGGGATGTCTCGCCGAGTGTGTACAGCCGGCATAACATGTCACGAAAAACCGTAAAGACAAAAATGTCACGAAAAACCGGCAGTCGTATAATGTATACTGGTATACGGCGATACCGGGTGTTTTTAGATTATACCGGATGTTTTTAGATTATACCGGGTGTTCTTAGATTATACCGGGTGTTTTTAGATTATACCGGGTGTTTTGAGATTATGGCGGGTGTTTTTAGATTATACCGGGTGTTTTTAGATTATACCGGGTGTTTTTAGATTATATAAAACGCGTTACGAAAAACGTCTCATACGAAGGGGACTTCGTTCCAAACGCATGTTCCGCGACACGTTCCAAGTTTTTTTGTCTACTTGGTTTATTGACAAGGAGGTCATCCCACATGCTAAAATTTAATAATTTTTAATGGACCTAGTCCTTTAGTTCTCATTTGAATTTTAATTCCGTGCCCCTGATCGTATTTTTATTTTATGATGGTGGAAGAAACAGTTATAAATGGTGGAAGTAAAGGGTTTGTTATTTGTCAAACAATTTTACCATTCCACAAACGAGGGATCGTACTAATTTAAGCCAAAATTCAAATATCACAATTTTACAGTAATTTTTTTTCGTTTTGAGGGCCGTCGATTTAAAAAGATATATTTTTGGAAAAAATCTGTTTATCTGTCAGTTTCTGAGCACGATACAAAACAAACGACTAAGCGGTTCAAAACTATAATCTGGCAGCATGTTTAACATATGGTATAAGCACAGGAAGAGTTATAATGTTTTTGGGAACGTCGGTGCATGCGCAGAAAAATATATATATATGCGCTATAGTGCTTTTATGTATATTATAATGGTATACTTTTTATAACGGTTTATTAATCTATTTAAATTTGCCATTTTTTCAGAATTTCTTAGTTTCGTGAATATTTTGACAATTACAAAATCAACTGTTCTTTTGCTCTGAAGATTTGTCAAAAAGAAATTACGTATAGCGGCCAAACATGCTTTCGCTAAGTTTTATATGTAAAACTATATTATGGAACCATGCTTACGAATAGCAAATAACATAATATTTATTAATTAGTCATTACTTGCGTCCCTGCACGAATTAACAGAAATTGTAATACATTTATTATAATATGTAAAATGTCAGTATTTGTAGTGGTGACAGCACTAGACTAGCATTGGGAAGGTCCGGGTTCGAATCCCGGCGGGGGCAGATGTGGCTGGGACTTTTTCCTACTGTCCCTCGCCGATAATTCCTGTACCGGCCATCTTGATTGAGGTTTTCCATGGTTTCCCTCAATTAATTCCAGATAAATATCGAGATGGTTCTTTATTTGAAGCCATGGCCGATTACCTATCAAACTCCTATTTAAACAATTACGTACCTTATCCTAATTTTCTATAATTCCTTCATTCACCCATTGCTATAACATAAGTTGAAGTTTTAAAAATGTAGAAAAATAACGGGAAGTGTGATAGATGGAAAATAGTAATGATGCAAATGGAGTCTGTTATGACATAAAGTCGAGAAACGGACGTTAAACGCATTATCATTATTATTATTATTATTTAAAATGTCAGTATTTATGATGTTGGAATGGTCCTGTCGTCCAGTTTATTGGAATTTTTTTAGGAAAAGCCAATTTAAATTACTGACATCCTCGGGATTTATCTAGAGTTCTCTTATCTCATGTGCTCTTTAAGTGTCTAAAAGAGAATTTATCTGTAAACAAAGTTAATTCGAGCATGTTTTCCAGTTCCAGAGATGAAACTATCTTTGGTTCAAATCATTAAACGTTTTTATGGCCGAAAATGTATAAATGACTTAATAAAAGATAATATTAAAACAGTTGCAGACAGTATGGCGTATTATGCGCAAAGCAAAGGATAATAATTTTCTCATATAAATATATTCGCGACAGCTTGCAATAACAGTTTCCCAACACTAACAATTATCTCACATTCATATGTTTAATTAAGAAATAATGACTACGTGCACTTAGAGGTAGCTTTGTCTTTGTCTTCTGAAGCACCAGCTTCGTTGTTCTCTTTTTCTTACAACTATAAAGTTATTACTTACATAGCATGCAGTCTTAAAATTTAATTGAGAATACTTAAGAAATATTTTAAGACGACTCGTTATAATAAACCGTAAAAAAACAACATCTAAAGCTTAGATTTGCTAAGACGACTGTACCGTAGTATAGCAGCCGTAATATGACGATGAATTACGTAACAAAAAACGTTTGCATAGAAGTAAACGCATCTCGGTTTTTTACATTACGGTGATGCCGCCAATACCGAGAAAAACATATCAATTTATGTTTATGCAAACGTTTTTTTATTTTAGGAAACACGCTTTCAAGTAATCTTGTGACCATTTTCTGGTAGAGTAGGTACCAGGTTACTTACATGAAGCGGCATTTTATACCTAACATAGGGATATATACAAAAAATACGAGATCACTATTGCCTTAGATAATGCGATAAAGAAAATTTGTACGTGACAAAATCTAGTATAGTTCTCACAATATTTACATGTGAAAGCTGAAAGAAATGCCAATTAACATTTGTTTTGATAGTTTTGACTCAGACTGTACTAACCTAACATATTCGTTTGCTTTCGATAATTTCCTGAAAGAAAGAGCTAACTGGCATCTTAGCTACGTGCCAATTTAAATTAAAGTTTTAACAACGCTATGTAGTAAGTTTGAAACCTTGATAAAATATTGTGACGATTCATTTTTTGCTTTCAATATTACGTTTAGTGTTTTCCATTTGACATTTTTGCATTTTAATCAAGTTTCTCAACAAAAAGTTTGCTATTTACCATTCAAAATTAAAATAAAAAGTTCGGTGTGAAATTTCTAATGTTTTTTGAACTGTTATTAATAACATACTAGTTATAAAAAAATAAATAAATATAAATTATTTAACAACTGCCAATCTATATGAATAACTAATCTGTACCCTAAGATAATTTCGATTGAAAAAGTAGTTAGCATCCATTTGAAAAATGTTAAAAATTGCAAGAATTAAAATTGTTTTCTTTCTAAATTAGTTATAATCAACATGTCAAAAGAAACATTTCTCATCTTAATCGTGTTTTTGAAGTTTAATATATATATAATGATTTTTCTACAAAATGCCTAAGATATGCTAGCGGCACACTACATAATCATTTACCAAATAACATAAGAAACATATGTAATTTCAATAAGTTTAAAAAACCTTAAAATACTTTCTTGCTGAGAAATGTTTTTATTCAATTGAAGAATATCTAACTGATATAAAATTTACTTGTATGACGCCATTTATACTGTTTTACAGTCTTTAAATAAAGATCTTTATTATTATTCATCATTAGTCTTTCGTTCCTTGTTCAGTGTACGAATGCAATGTTTTCTACAATAGATTGTCAACATCGAGCCGCCTTAAACACTAATCGTGAAATATTTTAAAGGACTTATATATAGGTGTAGCTATGGGGGACGTCATTATTGTGCGAATTTTACACCTTTGAAATTTTATACTAATTGCTTCTGTGTAAATAGAAGGCACAGGGTCTATAGGCATATCAGGTTTAATCTAGCCCACGTTCCTCATATTCAAACCGTCAGAAACAACTTTGTTTAATTTATTACTAGCCACGTGTGCCAACGTATTAACTTTTTGTAACTCTAGATAACTTGTTTTAATCACGGTTTCATATTAATAATAATCATTATATTTTGAAATATGATACTTATCGGCTGAACTCGAAAGTACAGTTGAGTCAAAATTTAACTTTAGAAATAAGAATAAGATAATGTACTTTTCATTTAAATGGAAAGAAATAGTTTTATGTAGTGATGTAGAATTGCCGGTTATTTAAATTAACCGGATAACTCACCAGTTAATTAACCAGCTATCTATAAAACAAAACGACGGTTTCCGGTTTGTGTGTCGCAGAACAACAAATAACAAAACAATAGAGCAGTTTTCAACAGTAGATTCTAAAGAATTGATTAAATAATTAAATAAAATTAAAATATTGCCCGGAAGTTACAATCATGCGCAAAACTTTCTGCGCAACCTTGTGTAATAATAAAAAACCCGGATCGCAGTGCCAAAACCCTGCCGACAATATAGTGTATTTGCTTATACAGGCAGTATGGCTTTATTATGCGAACTTAAGTTGGTTTTTTGGGCAAAATAAAAATTTGGCTTCTTAATACACCCCTTAAAAGAACATTTTTTTCTCAGTTGCAATATTATTATCAATCGAACCTCTATACCAAATTATATACAACTTTCAGAAAATAATTCACTATCTGTAAACTAGTATTTTCATAAAATTTGTAAGTCCGGTCCTGTCCGCCCGATTTTATTAAAATTTTAGGAACACTTTTTAATTACTACTAAAGGGTTAAATATCAATTTTGAAACGATTCTGAGAATTTTTTCGGTATTTTGGGGCCCAAAAACATTTTTCAACCCCTAAAAACTACCCTTAAAATGGCCCGATTACGCCCATTTTAAATAGGC
Organism: Venustoraphidia nigricollis; assembly: GCA_034508555.1. Taxonomy (NCBI): domain Eukaryota; kingdom Metazoa; phylum Arthropoda; class Insecta; order Raphidioptera; family Raphidiidae; genus Venustoraphidia; species Venustoraphidia nigricollis. The sequence continues at coordinate 1,505,197 of JAVRKA010000013.1, forward strand.
TTCTTGCGGTGATGGATTTCAACACGTGGGCCAAATTTCGTTAAAATCAATTAACTCTTTCGAAAGTTATTGCCCGCACACATATATATATACGTATATATATATACGTATATATATACGTATATATATACGTATATATATACGTATATATATATACGTATATATATACGTATATATATACGTATATATATATATATATATATAAATATATATATACATATATATAAAAACATTTTTAAAAATGGTGCCAAAGTGTTTAGGAGCTTATGAAACGTCGAGAAAATTTGGTCCGACCCCTAGGTCCCGCCATCCGACCGACGCCAATAGTGTATGTTGCCATATGGCAAATACACTAAAAATAGCCGCGACTATTTATAATAAATTACTGCGGATATATTTTAACGTGTTAATAAACTGAAATTTATTCTTTTAGATGACTAGTTTTATGTTTTAGTAGTTAGCTTTTGAAGTCAATATTTGTTTCTCTTAGGAACCGTAGAAGGATATCCCATACCTGCCTAGATGAAAACTTAGTCCCAGTTGTGTAGAATCGTTTATTTCTATTTTGATAAGGAATGGAATATAATATATCAAAAACCTAATCAATTTAATGGATTGTTTAGAGTTTAATATCGTAAACAGCTGTCTAATTTTATATTACCACAAACAATCATTATGATTTAGTTTAAATGAATAATATCACTTTGTAGTATAGAAAACCATAGAGCATTGAACGGAGAAAATAATCCATTTTGGAAAAAATACATATTCATTAGTCTAATGTGTGCGGGTTTTGTCGCTAATGGGACGACTCTTCGGCAAATAGTATGTATAATATGTAGCTACTTTCCTAGTTAATACTGTATGTCGCTGCAGTTCTGCTCAAACCGTATGCACGAACTCAATAAATTTTTGACCGACTCTTTAAATTTGCGCATATTAGAATTAAATCAGTTTTAAGGATTACGTTCCGAATATCAAATAAAAAATATTCTCAAAACATCTCAAATTACTCAAGATTATTAAATTAAATCATAAGCAGGGATGAGCATATTCAATACGCTTAAATTTTTTCCTCCATGTTGCTAAAATGATGACTTTTAATGAACTTATACTGAAAAAACTTCCCGAGATTTCGTTTTAGAAAGAAGTGAGCACGGACGTACGTATTACGGACACATACACACTCACAGAAAGAGAAAGAGACACATTTTCAAAAATAATTAGAAAACAGTGTAGTGACCTTGACATCTAAACATTGGTGAAAAATTTTGATTTAGATTTTCGGTTCTATTACAATAACTTCCTAATGTACTGGGAAGTTAATAAAATATAAATTACAAAATCACATGAAAATGATGTATTGGTAACCAGTGAACCGACTTGAGTTATGTAAAACTTAAAAAACCGTCTTACTATAACGGAATGTTTAATCGCTGGATGGTGCAAAACTGTGCATACTTTAATAATAATAACAAGAGCAGTGCAATATTTGCATACTTAAGCTTTATAAGGTCAACTCGGATTGTCCGAGACCTAGTTTGTTGTTCTACAATTATCTGTCTACATATCCAATACTTAAGCCATTTGTTGAAGTATATTATTTGAAGACAGCCTGTACGTAAAATCTAAACGAATATTTGAGGCATCACAAAAGTAATCACTAAATTATTCATTGGCTTTTAGAACTTACCTAGCTACGCTCTGCAGCTGAGCATTATTATATCAGTTTTGTCTCTGCAATATGCTGGTACCATTCTGAAACAAAACAACCCAGAGTTTGAAATATTTACTTAGAACTTACAGATGGCGGTATTAAAAAAAACATTTTCATTCATCGATCAAAGAAACATTGATCTCTCAAATTTAGTCTAGGAATCGTTTCTGTATATTGGATATCCTTTTAGGCGACGCATGTTGAGTGATCCAACTAGGAGAATCATCAAAATGTTTGTTTATTATAGCGCAAGCTTTGACCGAACAAAAGTCTAGTAGATAAAACTACTGAAATGGTTCATTCGAGAGGGGTGTTAAGGCTGTCGGAACGCTCTAAATTTAGTTTGTGCTGAGATCCAGCGGAAAGGGGCGAGGTAGGCAAAAGACATATTGTGGGTGTGACCTTCATTAGCTCTGTCTCGCTCAAATCATCCGCACGTTTCAATTTTTGGCTGGTGGCTAAAAAAAATTTTTGCAAGGGTGCCGCTGTCAATTGATTACTCTAATTTTTGGAAATATTTTGAAGATTTAAAAAACTTTTCCGAAAAAGGAAGAGTCACTTTAGGTTTGTGATGGAACAGTTTTGTGAAATAGGTACGAATAAGGTCATAGTGTGATATTGAAAACGTGTGTTTTTTTAATACAATTAATGCCAAATTTTTTCTAGTAAATCGTACATAAATTACAAAAGTAGTCCATTTGAGACCTAGATTTGTCCTTTTTCTTCCTTATAGAGAAAGAATTTTTGCAGAATGTTGACAAATAAGTCTACAATCAGTTGACAGCCGAAGCTCTATTTTTGGCTTTAAATTCAGAGCGTTCCGACAGCCTTAATGTTGGATCTTTTTGAGACAACATCAATACACTGCATTGTCGATCACAACATTGTTTTGTTGTAAGTTTCTGTTAGCTACTCTTTTGAAATATAATTTTCAATCTCGTTGTGATCAGACGTATTTAGATTTCGTCTTGATTAAATCAAATTTTGGGTTTTATTTACTTATTAGTGTATTTGCCATATGGCAACATACACTATTGGCGTCGGTCGGATGGCGGGACCTAGGGGTCGGACCCAAATTTCTCGACGTTTCATAACCTCCTAAACACTTTGGCATCATTTTTAAAAATGTTTATATATATATGTATATATATATTTATATATATATATATGTGTGTGTGTGCGGGCAATAACTTTCGAAAGAGGTAATTGATTTTAACGAAATTTGGCCCACGTGTTGAAATCCATCACCGCAAGAAGCCTATTTAAAATGAGCGTAATCGGGCCATTTTAAGGGTAGTTTTTAGGGGTTGAAAAACGTTTTTGGGCCCCAAAATACCGAAAAAATTCTCAGAATCGTTTCAAAATTGACATTTAACCCTCCAGTAGTAATAAAAAAGTGTCCCTAAAATTTTAATAAAATCGGCCCGACAGGACCGGACTTACAAATTTTATGAAAACACTACTTTGCAGATAGTGAATTATTTACTGAAAGTTGTATATAATTTGGTGTAGAAGTTCGATTGATAATAATATTGCAATTAAGAAAATAAATGTTATTTTAAGGGGTGTATTAAGGAGTCAAATTTTTTATTTTGCCCAAAAACCAACATAAGTTCGCATAATAAAGCCACACTGCCTGTATTATCAAATACACTATATTGTCGGCAGGGTTCTGGCACTGCGACCCGGGTTTTTTTTTTTAATTTCATATCAATAGATCTAAAAGATTTTTATAGTAATATCCATCTTTTGACTGATCAGACTATACAGATTACACACATCATAAGTGCAAAACTTAATTTCCATATAATGCGTTTGAACTTTGATGCTACTCTAAGAGCGCATGCGCCTACAGACATTAGTGTGTGTGTGTCTGCATTATATTGTATCATTTGTTCATTGTTGACAATGGACTTATTGTCAAGCGCTTTACAAACAAATGACATACGAGGAACGGTCGCTGTTTTAGAATCTCGTCAGCAGCTATACAAAATGTTCGACAAAACAAAACATGAAGGAACAAATTGATTTGACTTTTTACAATAAAACAACAATAGAGTTGCTGACTGCTAGAATTGCCTGGGTTTTACCTCTTCATGTTTTCAATTCTATATTTTTTGAAAATTCTTAATCAAATGTTACTTTCACCTGCTCTTAGAATAAACCCTAAGAGATAACAAAATATTAAACTCAACCACTTGAGAAAGTCTTACCAACAAGAAAGAACAATCGGTCAGCGTCTTTGTTTTGTCCTCAAAAACAAAGACATTTACAATGTAAATTTGCACTTCGTATGTGCAACAGAAATAACTGATATCAATTTTGGAGAGTGTAGTAAGAATAAAATTAATAGAACAAACTAGTTGACGACGAAGCATAAAATCATTGTTTTATAAAGCATTTTTTTGTGTCACCGATCACTGAATTATTTCTATTAATTTTATTGTTACTACATTCTCGAAACCTGAACATCAGTTATTTTTGTCACACTTACGAATTTTGCATTGTAAAATGATTTATTTTAAGATATCACTCATTTTTGTTCAATTAGTATAATATATAATATTTGTATTTTTTTTTTAATAATAATTACCAATTTTTGTAAAATATAAAACAAGCAATATAGTCTTTAATATTTTTTGTTCCAATATATATTTTTAAAGTGGAAGGAAAGTTTGGTTGAGGAACAGTTGAAAAAAAGAAGCTTTACCGATGTTTCGCTTGTGGTCTACGTTTCGGAAAATATATTTCCATCTAGCCCGAGGCCCTGAAGATGGAAATATATTTTCCGAAACGTAGGCCACAAGCGAAACATCGGTAAAGCTTCTTTTTTTCAACTGTTCCTCAACCAAACTTTCCTTCCACGATAAAACAAGCATTCATTTATTTTGTACTATGATGACAAAGATATGTAACAATGTGCACAGTAACGCCATCTCTCGGTCACCAAATGAAGAACCAAAATGTATTCCTGTAAGTAAGGCGTATCGCCTTGACGTGTAGGTAATACATTTTGTATATTGAAACTGTTGGTATACAGTCAAAGCCCTCTAAGTGCACAGCTCGGAACCGAGCCCATCCTTTAAGTGCACACTTCCCCTACGATCTTTTTCATCCCCACTCTTCTAACTCCTATAGCTATCTTTATTCAATCAGATGCTATAAACAATATCTCTAAAACTCTATGAATATGATGGAAATGGAAAGTTTGAAAATAGCAAATGTAATCGAAAATGATTTACGAGAGGTCTCAAGACTTCGACTGCCTAGAGACGTGCTTTAATCCGGCTCTGCCTATTCGCTCCATTTTTCAGACATTCTGTATATTAGTTCAACACTCTTCTCTTTGAAATAGCTGTGAACTGAATATTATATTAGAGGACATGAATGGTTTGCATAGTGTGAAGGTAAACCTATCTATGTGTGATGCTTAATGTTTATCCTAGGATAAATCCTTCCAATCACAGTTCTTAACGGAAATGGACTTTAACACATTCCAACGCTTCTGCTTTTATTCCAACGTCGCCTTATATCTTGTTTACATTGTAAACTGGAAAATATGTCAGCGCATTCAAATATTTACCATAAAAATAAACCCATAAACGTAACACAAAACAACGCCTTTTCCTCAAAATGGGAGATCACTTTTATCTTAAAATTGATATTTTTTTCGCAGTTTACAAAAAAGTACAAAAATAAACTGACAATGTTCATGTTTAAATCTGAAAACTGGTAAATGTAAAATAGAATATCAGTTTATTAGAATAATAAATTGAAAATATGAGCAACTAACATCTTTGACACGCTATTTACTGTGACGGTAGTTAACATTTTTTTTTTCAAAGAATTGACGATTTAAATGATATTCGTTTTTTGATGTCAAAAAAAATCTTAATATTAGTTTCGAAAAACCCTAATTATGTGTATATTATCTAAATTACAATAACTGCGTTTTAATTATTTACACTTTTAAGCGGAAATAAATAAAACAATACGTTTCATTAAATTAAAACATAATAAATAAATATTTTGATATTTACCGGCAGAATGTTAACAATCACATATAAACATTTAAGTATTTAAGAATAATACTAAATACAATTGTTAATTTTTCCAAGCTGAAACCCCTGTATGTACGTCCTTGATTTTAATTATCGTATTACTGATAAGACCTTATATTTGTGTCAATGTATATATTATTCGGACACTTAATGAACAGTAGTAAATTGATTTTTTAAAAAGAATTACAACAGTACACTGTGTTACAAGGCCAGCAAATTGACAATTGCGAGCAAGATTAGTGGTCAGCGAAGGCGGCGATCACACGAATCACAATTTTTAATTTTACTCGAGCAGCAGACAGCAATTTTTATAATAATAGAAAGTCATTATCAACTATTTACCTACTGCGCAATTATCAAGTTTGCGAAAAAATTATCTCTAAAAAATATTCTTTAGGTACTTTGAAATATCAAAAATTTTTAATTTCGCACCTTTTTTAAAGCGAAAATAGAATCTCAGACAATTTGAACGATTTGAATGAAATATGCCCAGACTCTCCACAACTTGAATTTTTGAAATACCGTAATTTAGGTACGCTTAATTTTTTTCAACATGTTTATTATATGTTAATAAAAATATTTGCTAAAATTTCACTCTTAACGCTAAAAAGAAGTATAACTTCAAATATCGTTTCAATCGATTAACTGTTTTCGAAATAAAATGTCAGACAATTTAAACGATTACAAAATATGCCCAGACTCTCCCTAACTTGCATTTTTGAAATACGGTAATTTAGGTACGCTTAATTTTCTTCAACATGTTTATTAGATGTCATTAAAAATATTTGCTAAAATTTTACTCTTAACGCCCAAAAGAAGTATAACTTCAAATATCGTTTTGATCGTTTGAGCGTTTTTCGAACCGGATCGATTTAAAATAATTCTACTATGGTTTTCTCTTATGAAGAAATATATGTGAGCACAATCTAAGGTCATTGTTAAATCAGATTTTCTGATAATGCGTTCAGCAACCCAACACTCGTTAGTTTGTTTTTATAAAGTAGGCGGTTAATTGTGCCGGTGAGAGAATATAGTGAGGATTCAATTAAATGGAATAGTTTCAATAAAATAATTTTACCATAGACAGCGAGAGAGAGAAAGAGAGGGAGAGAGAGTAGGCTGTGTATAAATGAAATCGGACGCTTATCATGCGACTCTGTCACAGGAAGGGTATTTTAAGCCAGCAATTCTGTCGGTAAATGAGTAGGCGGCATCAACAGAGCAGACGGGATGCTCTTCGCCGCACCAAGTCTCCCTTCTTCTCACTTCACTTTACCTCGCCACCCTCGACACAGAATGGAATTAATGAAAGGATGCTCTTCTCCAGGCCGCCGTTTGCTAGTCTCCACGGACCTATACACAGGCCTGTTCCTTATTCTCAAAGTCACAGTGTAAATACCCGACCATACATAGCTTCATATCACTTCTGACTAGAGATGGGAAAAACGGGTCTGTTTAGTGATCTGCATTTTTGCATCTGGATCCCGTATGTGAGCCGGCACACTGAACCGATTCAAAAAGAGTCGAGTTCTGAATATGTTAATGCAGTCTGCCACTGAGTTACCTAGTTCAGTCAATCATATCACGACCTGTATAGAATCAAGAATGCATAGCCAAATATGTGATGCATGAGTCATTTGAGCTGACAGATGCATCAAAGCAAGAACTGATACGTAAGTGTAAAATGTGCTTCTGTGTGTTAAGTGTTTCACTGAGTTATGCGGATCCATTGATCCGTCGGCTCAAAAAAAAGTGAGTCGGCTCTCACGGATCTTCTGTCGGAGTCGGCTCTTTGAACCGGCTCAGATCTGAGTTACCCAACTCTACTTCTGACTAATAACCAACAAATGTAGACCACTCAAAATAAAACTAACAAGCCGTGAGCTGACTTGTATATCAGAACTAAATAACTGCGATTTTTGAGGTCCACACGACCAGATTCTCAGTATGACGTTAACAAATTAGATCCGAGATTATTTTTCAACAAAAGTTCTAAAATACACTTTTTGCAAACGGCTAAATCAATTTTCATAAAATAACTTTCGGATCATATTGATCCTAATATACTTTGATTGGCACTCCAACAAAATTTATTCCAGAGATATCTTGTAAAATTCACATTTACGAGTATACAGTATTTTTGTTTAAATAATAAAAAACGACACAACCGAATTTGAAAAAAAAAATCTCATATCATAATTGCGTTAATTCGGGTCAATTGGCATCCTAACGTAGTGGATACCATTATTTATTTTTGCGATTTCAAAAATAGCGTAATGAATCATAAAAATTTGTTAAAAATTTTGATTTGGATTTTTGGATCTATTACAATAACTTCCCAATGTTTTGAGAAGTTAAAAATATGCTAATTTTCTGGTAAGTTTTGAATTAGGTTTAGGTTGTGTGGCAGAACGCATTGTCAGAAAATTTTATTGACCTTAGAATATTGTGATTATATTAATCACATTTTTATTTTTGCAGGAACAGTCTGAAAGTAATAACATTTTTTGTAGATTGTACTTTAATCTATAGAGAAAAATAACGACCCATCCCCATAAAAAATAATACTCAAAAAACGTACGAAGCGTTCCCTGGAAACTGTTTGTGTCCCAAGCCGGAAGACGTTCTAGTATAGTTCTTTGATGATGGATGTACGGGTCTAATATGGTGGAAGAACCGGGTAAAAACACGCCTAAATTGCTTTGTAAACAATTTTATTTTAAAAACCACGACTTATGATTTTTCGAAATCAAATTTTACGAGATCATTGTCATTGCTGGGTTATAATTTTTAGAAAATGATAATAAATAGATATTTTCTTATCTACATTTTATACAGGAAATACAAGATAATCTAAAAGATGACCTAGACAAGGTGGCTATGCCAAGAAGATACATACATAATCTAGCTAAAACTTTTTAATTTTAAATAAATGATTTAAGTGTTCCTGAAATTTAATGCATTATTCTACAGTTTCCGCTTGTTGGATACATTCATCCAAACTGGCACAAGACTATGGGGCAGCTTGGGATGAAAAATAAATGAATCTCTTTGCGCTGTTAGCTTTGGATAGACAATGAAACTACGACCACAGGCAAATAAAGACGCATGTATACAGCTAGACACAAGGGAAAAGCACTTATGTCAAATTATTGTCACCATTCTAGTACCCTTATATATATCAATATTTTTTCGACATCCCTATGTCTTATAGAAATGTCCAGCAAACTGTCAGGAGATGGACCTGTGAGCAGCATCTCTCAAATTGGGACCTGGCTTTAGGTAACAAACATGGGAAGAAAATGCTTGCAGGTCCTTCATCAAAGTTAACTGAGGACTTAATTAGACTTAGCAGACCGATACTCAGAAACTTTTAACCGGTCATGCTTTCTTGAGAAAACATCTACATGTGATGGGGATACATCAGGAATCAATACTATGTAGACTTTATGAAATGGAGGATGAAACAGCCACCCATATCGTGTTCGAATGTGAGGCTTTAACTTAGAGGAGAACAACCATCTTTGGTTACATCGATGAGGATGGAATAGTTCCACAGGATAATCTAGTAGCAAATCTTTTGGAGCTCATAAGAAGATCCAGATTATTTGATGACTAGATCCAGTAAAAGGGGAAGCACAAAAATCCTTTCAGGATGTGATGCATTGGGGCCAAGAGACCACCCCATTCTATTTTAATCTTTTACCTACATACAAGTGTTGCGACTGGAAAAAAATATCGGTTTCGATACTCGGAATTTTATATCTAAATATCGAAATATTAAATATCGCCCCAAAAATATCGACATATCAAATAAAAAATATCGATATATCAATATTTTTTCGACATCCCTATGTCATCAAAACGAAATATCAAAATTTCGACATTAGTGATTTTGCTTTGAAGCCTTTATCCAAGGTAGTATTGTATAACAGACTAAGTAATGCTGAAACATGCATGAGGACTATCCGAGTACGAGATTTCATGGTCAGTTTGACTGAATACGTAAACAATATACTTGTGTAAGACGGCATTAAGTTGTGTGTAGCAGCTATACTGGTTCTCTTTCATTAAACTGTTTACACAAAAGCGATTGTATTAATTTCCTCAAATGTATGGACAAACATCCAGTCGGAAACGCATTGTTTTATCGGCATCTGTTTAAACATTAAATTTACTCGATTTAAATAAGACCCTACAATTTTTAGGGTTCCGTATCTCAGAATGGAAAAAACGGAACCTTATAGGATTAATTTACTGTTCATTCAGACCGTTTTTCTTAAGAGCTGCTAGAGGTATCCACTTGAATTTAATCCCAACAAAAACCCAAATGTGAAAAATGGGATACCTAGAAAGATTATGTCAAAGGCGAGACCCGGGCAAAGCCGGACTGGGCATACAGAAATTCACACGGATACGCTAGAATAAAATAAGTAACCATTACTTTCCAAAAAATCCTCAAAATATACAGTCGTGTTATATAAAAATATTCAATCAACTTGTCAAGTTCTTCTCGACGCGTCGCAAACATCAAATATTCGATATAAGAAATTCTAAAAAAATCTTCGTTCCAGTATATTTGTACGTGTTACTGTGTGGACGTGGTTTAAGATGTTAGCCATACGTTTCCATATAAAGTGTGTTAGCATAATAGTTATATATGACGCTAACATATGCCCTCCATATGTGGCCAGGGCTTCTCCCCAGTGAGAACTGCTGGCGACGGTGTGCGGCTTCCTCCTTCACACATATCGTATACACACCGGGTAACAGTTGATATACCCTAACGTTTCGTTTGTATAGAAAAATTGTTTGAAATTTTATACATGTCTGTGAAATGAATATTAAATCTACCGCAGCACAATCTGGCTATTATTATTTAAATAGTGCAACTTCAAATGTAAAAACTTTCATATAGTTCAATGTCTGATGTTGGGTTGCAGAAAGGACTGTCAAAAAAGCTGATCTGACAATAACTCAAAATTGTGACCACACATATTTCTTCATAAGAAAAACATTACAGAATTTTAATCTGATTTTGTTCTAAAAATAATTGATCGATTGAAATAATATTTATTTATTTGTGTATAAGTGTATTTAACATAGTTTTTTTTTTGCATAATTAGTGTATTTGCCATAAGGCAACATACACTATTGGCGTTGGTCGGATGGCGGGACCTAGGGGTCGGACCAAAATTTCTCGACGTTTCATAACCTCCTAAACACTTTGGCGCCATTTTTGAAAATGTTATATATATATATATATATATATATATATATATATATATATATATATATATATATATATATATATATATATATATATATATATATATATATATATATATATATATATATATATATATATATATATATATATATATATATATATATATATATATATATATATTATATACGTATATATATATATGTGCGGGCAATAACTTTCGAAAGAGTTAATTGATTTTAACAAAATTTGGTCCACGTGTTGAAATCCATCACCGCAAGAAGCCTATTTAAAATGGGCGTAATCGGGGCATTTTAAGGGTAGTTTTTAGGGGTTGAAAATTGTTTTTGGGCCCCAAAATACCGAAAAAATTCTCAGAATCGTTTCAAAATTGACATTTAACCCTTTAGTAGTAATTAAAAGGTGTCCCTAAAATTTAAATAAAATCGGCCCGACAGGACCGGACTTACAAATTTTATGAAAACACTAGTTTACAAATAGAGAATTATTTACTGAAAGTTGTATATAATTTGGTATAGAGGTTCGATTTATAATAATATTGCAATTAAGAAAAAAAATGTTATTTTAAGGGGTGTATTAAGGAGTAAAATTTTTTACTTTGCCCAAAAACCATCTTAAGCTCGCAAAATAAAGTCACACTGCCTGTATAAGCAAATACACTATGTTGTCGGCAGGGTTTTGGCACTGCGACCCGAGTTTTTTTCACTTCGAAACGACATTTTTCTACGTATTTTAACCAAAATTTGATTTGAAAATCAGTCATTCTCTGTGGAGATCAAGCATTTGTTTTTGTGTGAATACAATCTAATTCTGTACATGACAGGGAGTTTGAATACGACATTAGATTGCTCTTGAAAACTGTAATTATATTAATCTAAGATCATTGTCAAATCAAATTATTTTGCAATCCTTTCTGTAACCCAGCATGAGGTTTAGTACAGTCATGCTGGGTTACAGAAAGGATTGCAAAATAATTTGATTTGACAATGATCTTAGATTGTTATATATAATTACGGTTTTGACTATTTGACAACACTATTAAATTTTTATTATTGAATTTAACAGATAACCAGACCTATTCTGCCAACAATAACCACGCTGATTACCAAGTGGCAAACAAAATAAGAACTCCCTATAATCATATTTGTTTTTGTTTTTTTTTTGGAAGTTATACGTCTTTTAGTGCGTTGAAAGTAAGACTTAAGCAGACAACGGAAATTGAGCGGTCACAGCTAACGAAAATTCGAAAGTATGAATTTGTCCGCGCTAACGAAAATTTGAAAGTATGAAGTTGGCCGCGCAAACGAAAATTCGAGAGTATGCAGTTGACCCTGATTGAAATAACGGACGAAATCAATGCACTTTCTGCCATCTGGAAACTATAATAAACTAGACGACTATAACCTTTGATGCAACCAATAATCGATTTAAGTGTCATCCAGTGAAACTTATTAGTGTATTTGCCATATGGCAACATACACTATTGGCGTCGGTCGGATGGCGGGACCTAGGGGTCGGACCAAAATTTCTCGACGTTTCATAACCTCCTAAGCACTTTGGCACCATTTTTAAAAATGTTTATATATATATATGTATATATATATATATATATATATATATATATATATATATATATATATATATATACGTATATATATATATATATACGTATATATATATATGTGTGCGGGCAATAACTTTCGAAAGAGTTAATTGATTTCAACTAAATTTGGCACGTGTTGAGATCCATCGCCGCAAGGAGCCTATTTAAAATGGGCCTAATCGGGCTATTTTAAGGGTAGTTTTTAGGGGTTGAAAAATGTTTTTGGGCCCTAAAATACCGAAAAAATTCTCCGAATCGTTTCAAAATTGAAATTTAACCCTCAGGCAGTAATTAAAATGTGTCTCTAAAATTTTAATAAAATCGACCTTACAGGACCGGATTTAAAAATTTTATGAAAACACTAGTTTGCAGATAATGAATTATTTACTGAAAGGTGTATATAACTTGGTATAGAAGCTCGATTGATAATAATATTGCAATTAAGAAAAAAAAATTATTTTAAGGGGTGTATTAAGGAGTCAAATTTTTTATTTTGCCCAAAAAGCAAGTTAAGTTCGCATAATAAAGCCACACTGCCTGTATTAGCAAATACACTATATTGTCGGCAGGGTTTTGGCACTGCGACCCGGGTTTTTTATATTTTTGATTACTCGATGGATTGAATATAAAAGTAAAGACCAAAGAGGAAGAAGATACAACTGAAGCGTGCGTTTATAAATACAGTGTGAAATAGATATGTTACACATCAATGGTGACCACTGTAAGATTAGATCATTTTTTTTAATATTCTTTGTGTGTGTGATTTAAATAATATAGTATACTAGTGTTTTTTTTTTGTTCGAAGGCCTGATGTTAAGTTGAAAGTAGCTGCAAAACCCAAAGCTTCGGTTGAACTACAATAACGTTTTACGGGGTTCACATCCAATTTTTAATTTGGGGTTCTAATAATATGCACACTTGTGCTGCTCTTAATGTCTGTAATTTCCGCAAAAATATTTGTGTTTGTAACGAATTATTTATTTGTTATCAACACACGAAGTTTAAATATTAGCATCACTAGCTTATAGTTTTTAATAATGAAATGTTAAAGTAAACAGACTGTACCAAAACTGTTTTACAGATGGATTCAATAATGTTAGCTGATAGGCGTTCTTGAAGAAACAGTTTTCCTGATCTTACTCAAGGTAATTCTCTTAGCGTTTCTTGAAAATCGATACAAAATGTGTATATATAAAGTTATAGGAAACAAGTTTACTTAAGTAATTGAGTACATCAAGAAGTGGTTTTGAAATACTGGTACCGAATGATACATTTAAGTACAAACCGAAAAATGAGCTTACTATGTTAATCCATTAGGGCCTAATTTATTCGACTGAGCTGTCATGTTTATCAAATAATTATTGATTAATAAATCTCAATAAATTCTGCCAGTTTGAACCGCAGTCACTTATAGGACTTTTTACAATCATATTTCCTATCTATGTTTAGTTCGAATTAACTACTATGTAATAGAGAAACAGTTGTGTCGACTTTTGATTCCATAGAGATAAAGAATATGATAGTAAATCGAAGAGCAAAATAATGTTACTCTTTTTGGTGTATTTGCCATATGGCAACATACACTATTGGCGTCGGTCGGACGGCGGGACCTAGGGGTCGGACCAAAATTTCTCGACGTTCATAACCTCCTAAACACTTTGGCACCGTTTTTAAAAATGTTTATATATATATATATATATATATTTATATACGTATATATATATATATATATATATATATATATATATATATATATATGTGCGGGCAATAACTTTCGAAGGAGTTAATTGATTTTAACGAAATTTGGCCTACGTGTTGAAATCCATCACCGCAAGAAGCCTATTTAAAATGGGCGTAATTGGGGCATTTTAAGGGTAGTTTTTAGGGGTTGAAAAATGTTTTTGGGCCCCAAAATACCGAAAAAATTCTCAGAATCGTTTCAAAATTGACATTTAACCCTTTAGTAGTAACTAAAAAGTGTCCCTAAAATTTTAATAAAATCGGCCCGACAGGACCGGACTTACAAATTTTATGAAAACACTAGTTTGCAGATAGTGAATTATTTACTGAAAAATGTATATAATTTGGTATAGAGGTTCGATTGATAATAATATTGCAATTAAGAAAAAAAATGTTATTTTAAGGGGTGTATTAAGGAGTCAAGTTTTTTATTTTGCCCAAAAAACCAAGTTAAGTTCACGTAATAAAGCCACATTGCCTGTATAAGCAAATACACTATATTGTCGGCAGGGTTTTGGCACTGCGACCCGGGTTTTTTGAGTTACGTTCATTTTACTTTTTTTCATATATTTTACATCAAGCAGGTTACGAAGCCGACGTTTAGCCTGTACAAAGATAATATAACAAGTACATAATAGTGTATCGTCTTATTTTTCACTGCTTATTGAAATAGATTAATGGTGACAAAATAATTCTTCCGTATTTTTTCGTTTTTGTAAAGATCAATTATTATTTTTATAAATATCAATTATATAACATAGAGAAGAAAATGAAGTACTGTTCTACTGTAATATGTTAAAATTAAATGTGTTGAATTATGTCTTAAGCAAAGGTCTCAAATTTGTCGCAGACGATAATATGTTTGCACAAATAAACCACATGTAGACTTAACATTTATTCACATGTATATAAAATGTACCACAGACACATTTCTCTTCACACATTTTCTTCTTCTTTTTCACCGAGACATGTAATATTGTGGAACGAATATTGAATATCGATCAAGTGAACGTGAAAAAGGATCTACAAACAGTAGCGTACTTATCAAGTTTCGTTTTCAAAACAAAAACCCTTGGATCGATGATATAGTGTATTTGCTAACAAAGGATTTGTAGCTTTATGTTAACTTAAATTGGTGTTTAGACAAAATATAAAAAAATTCCCTGTAATACACCCCTTAAAATAATATTGAGAATAATAGCTATTGTCTGCTACAGTGGCGGATTTACAAATTTGCCGCCAGTAGGCTATTAAATTTTTGCCGCCCCTACTGACCTCTGAAATTCGATACCCTAGTTGGCAATCATATTAATTACAAAAACGACGTTGTACAAAAAAAATATTTAAATGTTGAAACATATTACACGTTGATTTAATTGTATGAGTGGACCTAGTAACATTTAGGTAGGGTAAATGACTAGTCATTGGACATTAGTCATTGGATAGAGCACATTTTCATTAGCTATAATAAGAATAAGAACGATACTAAAGCAGATTTGAATGACTCATTTTATAAGTCAATCAAATCTGCTTTAGCATCGTTCTGATTCTTATTATAGCTAATGAAAATGTGTTCTGTCCAATGACTAGTTGTTTACCCTACATGGAGAAAAAAATTATTGTAATGAATAATGATTAATAAAAAAATAGACGAAAATTTTTGGGTCACATTTGCCGCCCCCTAAAATCTGCCGCCCTAGGCTTCAGCCTACTCAGCCTTCTGGTAAATCCGCCACTGGTCTGCTATAATTGTTAAGAAACATTCATTGTTGTAGCACTATATTAGAAAAATTTATTATTCCAACACGTCACCGTCTGGATTTAAACCAGAATCTTTCCACTTTCGCGGCAGAATGAGTTAATCAATTACTCTACGGTGCATACAATTCAATTTTTTAATCCTTCATAATATAGTTATTAATACAGTTATAATTTTCTAATATAGTGCTACAATAATGAATGTTTCTTAACAATTATAGCGGACAATATCTATTATTCTCAATTAATTCAGCAAGTACGTAGCTATAAGCGTACGAAAAATATCTACTAATATTAAAATAATATTTTTTTCTTATTTGCAATATTATTGTCAATCCAACCTTTGCACCAAATAAAATACACCTTTCGGTATGTTCCGTGTCCAAAAATTAGTGTTTTTGTAAAATTTGTAAGTCCGATCCGTCGGGCTGTTTTCATTAAAATTGTGGCAGCACATTTTAATCTTCACTAAAGGGTTAAATTCCAAATTTCAAATGATTCTGATAAAAAAAACTTTTTCTATCCCAAAAAACCAAGCTTAAAATGACTCGATTCGGCCACTTTTAAATCGACTCTGAGAATTATTTCGGTATTTTGGGACCAAAAACTTTTTCAACCCCTAAAAACCAAGCTTAAAATGGCCCGATTGGGCCCATTTTAAATAAGCTTCATGTAGTGATGGATTCAAGCATGTGTACCAAATTTCATTTAAATCGACTTAATCTGTCGAGAGTTATCGTGATAACACGCGCAGATAAACATTAAAAATGATGGCTGTAAATAACTCCCATTCTTGTGTCTTCTTGAATTAAAAATGATGCCTAATTGAGGCCATGAAACGTAAAGAAAATTTGATTTGGCACCTAGGCCCTATCATCCGACCGACGCCAATAGTGTATGTGCCATATGGAAAATACACTAACAATAATAAGGCTTTTAAATTTCTAAACCCAGATAATCTCGACAATTGATGGGTTTAAAAAAGATGTAGTTAGCAATAGAATATTCTTATTTAAAAAATAACAATTTAGAGTATTTATAGGTAAATTATTAAAAAGACAAAACAAACGAAAGTTTATTGTCAATTTTTCTTATTTTTCACAGATTTCCGCCTCTGGACGTATCTATGTAAGTATGTACAGTAAGTAACGATATGCGAGTTTCCCAACAAATATTTTACACTAAAATCCCAGCGGAAAAATGTGTCGCAATCATTTACTTTAAAGCGAATGGACGTTATTTATTCTAAAGTCGGCAATTTTTATGGTTACTTCACCTCGTAAAATAATCAGCTTTTTTCAAATAGACGGTACAAATTTTATTTATTGTCTATATTCTATACTATGTCTTTCAATAATATACGATCTGTCATGACAATCACTGGTTAAATATTATATACGTGTATTTGCCATATTGTTGCACATACATCAGGGATCAAACCAAAATTTCGTAGCCTTTTGAACAATTTGCCACCATTTTTGGAAATCTATACAGATATTACAAATAGGTAAAGTTTGTAAGTTTGGAGGTAGAAGGTAATGTCCGAAACTACTCATCCGATTTCAACTTATTGGGAATTTTCATTCATCAACCCTTTATGGATTTTTACGAATCAAATGAATGGTGGCATAGTTTAGAATCATTGCAATGGAAAGATTATTTTCCAAACCAACCGCAAAAACCCACGCATACGGAAAAATTTGACAAATTTCACACTATATTGAAGAAAATCAAAATATTGTCCGGAAAATATACACTGAAAAAAGAGTTAATTGTCTATGTTCGCAGCATTTAAACGACCACGAGAAAAATTATCTTGACGATCATTAATAAAGTACTTACCATTTTTCGAAATAACACGAAATGGGTCACTATATGATGGTTTCAATTTTGAAAATGCATTAACGTCTATATCCGTCGAAATGTCAAATTCACTTTTATTTGACATTACAAAATTATTTTCACTCATACAGCTGTTAGAAAATAAAAAAACCCGGGTCGCAGTGCCAAAACCCTGCCGACAATAATATAGTGTATTTGCTTGTATAGGGCCGTGTGGTTTTATACTTTTATTATGTGAAATTAAGTTTGTTTTTGGGCAAAATAAAAAATTTAACCCCTTAATACACCCCTTAAAATAACATTTTTTTTTCTTAATTGTAATATTATTATCAATCTAACGTCTATACCGAATTAAATACACCCTTCAATAAATAAGTCACTATCGGTAAATTAGTGTTTTCAAAAAATTTGTAAGTCCGGTCCTGTTGAGCCGATTTTATTAAAATTTCAGGGGCACTTTTTAATTGCTACTAACGAGTTAAATGTCAATTTTGAAACGATTCTGAGAATTTTTTCGGTATTTAGGGACCTAAAAACATTTTTCAACCCCTAAAAACTACCCTTAAAATAGCCCGATTACGACTATTTTAAATAGGCTTCTTGCGGCGATGGATTTGAATACGTGGGCCAAATTTCGTTAAAATCAATCGACTCTTTCGAAAGTTATTGCCCGTACACACACACACACACATACACACATATATATATATATATATAATATATATATATATATATATATATATATATATATATATATATATATACATATGTATATACATATATATATATACATATATATTATATAAACATTTTTAAAAATGGTGCCAATGTATTTAGAAGGTTATGAAACGTCGAGAAAGTTTGGTCCGACCCCTAGGTCCCGTCATCCGACCGATAGTGTATGTTGCCATATTAATGGCGAATACACTAATAAACATTGATTTTTAAAAGAAACAAAATTGATGACAAGAGTGGTAGATATGGGTTATTGATAGGTAATAAATATGTACTGTAAATTTTATGAATAATAATATTTTACACAAAACATTTTATAGCATTGTTTAATGATGTTATATTAATATTATATCATCAGTCTGAATATGTTTTATGGCATGATAGTAGCTTTTATACATTGTACGTGTACTCAAAATATTCCTACATTCATTCGCAAAATAGTAGTTTATGTACATAGATTGTAATGCAGTATTTTACGTACGAGTTGTAACATTATGTTAAAGAGAGCGCACAGCCAGTTTTAACAGTCATACGAGTCATAAAAACAATACAATCGAATATGATGCACCTCCTATAAAATAGCTGATTTTCACTAAATATTGTGTGAACGTTTGTGAACGCATAAATTTTACCTCTTTTTAGGGAATTTTTTTTTAGACGACAATAACATTCAATCATTTTAATTTTTTTATATGTTTTCGTTTGTATCTTAAACTGTATAAAAAAATTTTTTTTTCTCTTATTTTACATTTTTTATATATATTTTTTTTTAAATTAAATTAGACACTAAAAAAAAAGCAGGTCACTGGTCATGGTAATAGCGGCTGTTCGTGTTGTCTGAAATAAAAAAATCGAATGGATCATTGTTCAGTAGGGATGTCGCTATCGTCCCTACTAAAATTAATCAATTTCAAAAAAAAAATGGCGCACTGTAGAAAAAGTTTGTGTTTTTTGTTAATTTTTTTGTTAAAAATCGTTTTGATAAAATAAAATATTTTCGAAAATAAGCAATTTTAGTACGGACGATAACCATTAATGAGTAGAAAAACATATATAAATTTCAAAGCAATCGGTTGAATACTTTTTTTTTAGGACCATGACAGTTTTAGAAAATAATGTTTCCAGAAAAATGCGTTTAAAGTTTCAAGAGCCAACAAGTCGCTTACGGCGCGTCGGCCACTATATGAGTTGTAATTTATTTAAAACTAGGAATTTCGGTCTCTATTTTTCACAGCATATTTTCGATAGGTTTTACTATTGAAATATAACAAAAAAAAATCGATTTTTGAAAGTGGTCACATACGAATACCTCCTTAACACTGAACTGCATAAAAAAATGTTAACTAATCGTTTGTCATCTGCACTTGTTACTTAACAAAGTGTAAATTAGCCTCTAAACTCTTGAATTTAGATTTACTGTCAATCGCATAGTTTATTCTTTTAGATATTTTCCTATTAGTATCGGTAGGACAAAACTATGCAGAAATTCTGAAAATAAAAAAGTTTTTAAGTTACTGTTATAAATTATATCGAGTTGAAACGATTAGCGATTTCTGGTGGTTCATGTTAAATAATCCAATGTTGACACTCTGATATTTCATGATACTTTTTTATGTACCTAAACGCCTATGAACATAAACATCAAAGCAGCAAAAGATGATATTTTATACAGGTTATGTAGACATAAAATAGCATTAATGAAGCAACGATGGCTGTGTCCTGTTTTGTGTAGAATTACAAAACACCGACCATACAAGTATCATAATATAGGAAGACAGATAGATATTGTACAGGTGTGTGAAATTAACATTGTTACTTTTCAGCCATTTCCCAAGGCCATCGTTCCAGACACAGCAAATTACAATTTATTTACCGGGAGTATTCACGTCTTCAGAAGAAATAAGACTATGCAATTTTTTTTCTAAAATTTTACATTGTTGTTTTAAAAACACAACTTTCATTTTCCCCTTACTTTGAGAAGTCAACAAAAGAAATAATTCAAAAAATGCAAATAGCTGTTTTCTAATCTGAAACTATTTTTTTGTCTAAATTTCTAGTTTGTTATGTAGAAATATGACTTTACTTCTTGGTTTCCGGTCCATTGGGTATTTCTAGAAATACCAATGGACCACGGCGTACAAGCCCGGAAACCAAGAAGTTTTGCAACAACGCCAGCCGTGAAAGCCTACACAATTGAATGTGACTTTAGTTTTTCCTTTCTGCAGAGTGTCATTAAAAGAATATGAAAAAAAAGCTTTATACAATCAGTTCTAAATATTTTTTGACACACGTTTCGCTAATCATATTAGCATCATCATGGCTGAAACTTTTTAGATTTAATCATCCTCTTATTTTAGTGTGTTCACACCAAAGGTTTTATTCATATAATATACTAGCCGTTAATCGCGGATTCGCATGCGATTAAGATGAAACAATGTTATATAGCATTTTCCTGTGGTAATCTGATTTTGTTAATATTATATAACTTTTAAGTCTTATATAATTTAGTCGCTATCCGCGATCCGCCCGCAATTGACATGAGACTCAAACATGGCAGTCACAATACTAGTGGAGCTTTCAGCTCTACCATATTAAAATTTTGTCTCACGGGCCATGTCCCGCACGTCAGCGACAACAGTATAGGAACCTTCGGCTATTCATGTGACTACAGGATTGCACTGTCATTTCTGGCCGTTGGGTCTAGCAGTGTGTGTTGTTCGCTATGATACTGTTTTCTTAGAGGGTCCCAATTTACCTCCTTAGAACCGGAATTTCAAAAAATCGTTTCTTAGTGGACATCACAATTATTATAGGAACGCACTGTCAAAATTTTAGCCTCTTAGGTCCAGCGATTTGGTCTGTGCGTTGTCCGTTATATTGATAAAATAATTGGAATGTCTTTAGGAATGGAATTTCAACAAATACTTTCTTAGCGGATATCAATATCATTATAGAAATGCACTGTAAAAACTTTAGCTCCTTCGGTCCAGCAGTTTGTTCTGTGCGTTGTTCGTTATACAGACAGATAATTGGAGTGTCCAAATTTGCCCCCTTAGGGATGGAATTTCAAAAAATCCTTTTTTAGCGAATATCCACGTTATTATTGGAATGAATTGTCAAAATTTCAGCCCTTTAGGTATGACGGTTTGGTCTATGCGTTGCTTGTAACAGTAGTGTTTTATATATATATAGATTGGAAAGAAAATATGTTATTGTGACTGATATATATATATTTTTAAAATAAATCAACTGATAATAATTTTATAATATCCACGTAGCGCTCTATAATTTATTTGCACGCCACTGTGGAAAAGCCCACGTCTATGTAACAGAAATAAAACACATGGATGCGAAAAACAGTCCAAATCAAGATCCATTAAGAAGTAATTCGAATATTTGGTAAGTAAACGCTCGCGAAAAAGTGAAACTAAAATTATATGTTCCACCAGAACTAAAATAATATTTCTGCACGACCCCTTATTAAATAGCTGCTTTTCATGCCTGTGTAACGGTAGTAAAATTACAAATTTCGCACTAGTGCGTAAAGTAAAACAAAATAAACTTTATGATTCCAATAGTAATTTTTCTGCCAGTTGCTATTTAAATCGTTATGAGCAACAGAAACAGAAAAGTAGCCGTTGTCTTCGTAAACAAATCAATTAGATTTCAATATGGCCGAACACTTAACTGTCAGATATCTAATATATAAACCTATAGAGGTTTTTCTTGGTTCCGTTATAACTAATTAACTATACATCCGATTGAAGTGATATTTTGTATCCATATAGAGAATACTCTAACTTAAAATATAAGCTATAAACATGGTCTGTGATTGGTTTAGTCGATTGCTACGTCACTGGATGTCGTGAGACTTTTCTCAACTGTTTGGAAGAAGCCTCCTATGACTTCACAAGTCTACTTCCCCCGCCCTCTCACGCGTCTCACCTAGACACACCTTCAACAATTCTAACGCCCAACCTTAATTTCTAGTCGTCAATATTGTTCACGTCCATTATAATTATAAAGTTTTTTTTTATTTTTTAACGGGAAATTGGACAATTCAAATATAGTTAATTTTTTTATTTAGTTTAACTATATTTGAACTGTACAATTTTGCCGTTAAAAAATAAAAAAAAAAAACTTAATTTCTAGTAATCTTGCCGTTTCACTTCAAAACTTGAAAATATTGAGAAACGCAGGTCTATACCATTGAAGTTTGCACATCCCTGACATTCACTCGATACCATACCTGTTATGATACGGCGTTTGTAACAGGTGATGAATGGTATTAATTAATATCCAACACTGTCGTTGCCAACCATCCGCACACAAATTAATTAGATATGGTAATTGGGTACGCATACATACACTTGTGTACCTGACGACCTCTGGCCGCGTGTGTTGGTAACCCTGTATAGTGGTGTTCAACGGTCATTCGTATGGTACACCTGGCACGTTCGCGTACAACGTCATTACGCACATTAAATCCGGAGTGATGCAACGACACTATACGCGTAATGCGCTTGCCCTTTTCACATTCGAATGCCAATTAACAGAATCAAAGCCTGAAATAATCACTCTAAGTAACTGAGCAAGATTTTTTACTTTCCCAGTACACTGAAAAGTTACTGTAATAGGCCGAAAAGCGAAATAAAAAAACTACAACATCTTTTGATGAACTAAAAAATGCAAAATAATTTGATAACAAAATTAGCTTTAGTGCAAAAAGGCGTGGAGTGCTTAATATCGGTAATACATTTTTTATTTACTAGCTAATTGTGAACGTAGAGCTATCATGCTATCATGGAGTTTAAGTAGATAGCACTCCACGCTTTTTACAGTAAAGCTAATTTTGTTGTCAAATTATTTTGCATTTTTTAGTTTATAAAACACGTTGTTTTAGTGTGTGTAAATTCATTAAAAAACAATATTGCATTTAACTATGCTATAGACAACGCAACGTTCGTCACTGTACAGCGTGTTAGCTTGCTTGTTATAATTTTTCAAGATTTTTTATTATGAAGGTTCTGGTCAGGATAATGGGTTATACTTATTAAATTATTGTATTGTCATCGGTTCTTGATAAGTGCGCAAAGTTTCAGTTTAATCTGACGTTTTCAAGTGGGTGAATTTCACGTTCAAAGATTCCTTTACAAACATACATACAGGTAAAGCTAATAAAAGCGTGGTAATAAGTATGAATTTCTTATCAATACATAAATACATGCATATACAATAAATACATATTTCAGTTTTCAGATAACGATGCTGCCTTTTTAAACCCTACAAGACTATATATTAGAAACTAAATTAAATTCCACTACTGGGATTTGAAGTGAACCTGAAACTCAACGCCATTCTGTGAATTTTAAGTTCAAGTTTTTTTTTTACTTGATTTAAACCAAAGGCAAGTTAGTAAATAAAATAGGTTTCACAGAAAAATCGTGACGATTGTACAAACGATGATTTGATATTATTACATCAGATCAAACCTAATAAAAGTAACACACGTAGGTACTGAGTTATTTTATTCGTTTTTCTTAAAAATGATTAAATTTAAGTCTCAAAGCAATTATATCGGGCGCTTAGCAATCATATTGAACAATGTGTAGTACGTAAAGAGAGGTATATATTGAGAATATTTTTACTGAAGTTTACACAAGATATTTCTGGACCAGTGATTCCACAATTCAGTTTATACCGATATACAAATACTGATTTTAATAAAAATTAAATAATTAGAGAACAATGTAACATTTACATTAAACAAAATGAAATGCCTCAGCCACACACTCGACGAGTGGCATGGGAAGTAGCGAGGAGAGGAGGCAGAGACGTTGTGTGGCCGCGTTACTCGTCATGCCGCACGTCATGCTCCTCGCCATGCCCAGTGCTCCCTCGATTCTCGGTTTTTTGTGCGCGAGTCAAAGGACCGGCAATAAAAGCACGAGTAAGCCGGCCACATACTCCCGTGCCACTCAGTACGCATCAAGCGGTCTAAGAAAGGCATAGTGCGCGCGCTGCCACAGTATCGACCTCCATTGCCGAAAGGCGAAAGCCGAGTGCGAAGCGTCGCGAGTACAGCAGTGTCTGGCCGCTTAGGGCAACATCGCGACAGCGCGATGAGCAGAGCGAGGAGCAGTGCGAGGAGCATAGTCTGGCAGTAGGGTAAGAACTATAGAGTTTGACAGCTCAATGTCTGTTTTTATTTATCAAAAAATATTAAATTAATTATCGACAATAATTGTAGTCAGTGACGGATTTCTCTTAGTGGGGCCTATGAGCAAAAATTTCGTGGGGGTAATAAATTAAAATTTTTGAAAAATTTCGGAATATTGAAAAAAAATTAGAAGCTTAGAAAAAAAATCAAAAATTCGGAAAAAAATAAATTTAAATTAAAAAAATAAAATTAAAATTAAAAAATAAAATAAAAAAAAAATTTCGAAAAAATTTTAATTTTTGAAAGTTCCAAAGTTCTCGAGAGCCATAATTTCGGTTTTCACTGATTTAAGCTTTGTTCAATTGGAATTTCTCCCTGTAAGAAAGAATCACTTCAGTATCGAAGTATAGTTTTTACGAGACTGGTCTGCATAAGAATTTAATCTACTGGCGCTGAAATAGCTAGCACGAATGGTGCTCGCTCTAAAATAGAGGTCGTGAAAAATGCTGGCATTGGAACACACTAAACCCGTATTATGACGCTACTATGTATCAAAAATGTTCAAATTAATAGCGCTAGTAAAAGTCTCTCTCGCTTTAGAGTTTAGCATATGCAATTTGCAACAACGTAAAGCTACGTGCACATTTGTATCTCTAACGTCGCGTCGGTAGGACGCTACTTCGTAACTTAAGAGAGGTAGTATTTTTTATGTTTGTATTGAAATTTTACAATTTTTATAAATCGTCTAAAGAGTCAGACGACTGAAATAATTTTTTTAAAAATTTTAACAGGGTTGTATGTAGCAGTGTTACACTGAAAATCGAATTTCTACTTCTTTTCTTGTTCTATAAGGTAAGCATACGGGTTTTTTTGAGGTAACAGTTTTTGAATTTCTGATATCATTCTCGGATTGCTAAGAAACTTCAGATCAAATTTCGACTTTCTGTCTTTTCGGGAAGTACGGAAAAACCCCGGGATGGAAAAGAGACACGACATGGCTTTTATAATAAATAAACTAAATTTGCTAAATCTCTAATAGTCACACACGCCTCTAAAGTCTGGTCTATCTCTGGATGCTCATGGTAAATAAAATTTTTAGTATTAAATTTATTTATTGTAACGTTCCGAGAACACAATTCCATTGACATACTTATCTTAGTATGTGAGGCGATTTTGAGTCAGAGTGATAATAGACGAGTTAACATTAGTTTTTCCGGAAGGTGGTTACAAATATAATGAGTAAGAAACTGGGTAATTGCTCAAGAAAAGTCAAATTATAAAAAATAAAAAAAAATAAATTTGATACAACGGTGTAAAACAAATCTAAACAAAATATATGAAAACCATTAAAGGTTTCATGTTATTTGTGACGGTTGCTGAGACATTAAATTATCTATATTTCTATCAAATTTTAATAACATTTAAAAACATTTTATAGACTTAACTTTCATCAAAAGAAGGATTATAACGTTCTCTCTCGATATTCTGTGATATCACCAAAATAGTCAAACACTAATATACATATTTTTTCGTTTGCTTTTAAAATATTATGTCGGCTTTAAAATTCTTATAAAAACATATTCTATATTAATCCTACTAATAATCCAAATTAGTATTAATAACTGCGTATTTACTGATTTAATCAACAAAAGTGTTTTGTTATAAGTATAATATATTATTCAAAATAGCTGGATATAAAGATAACAATGTGTTTCAAGTAGTTCTACTAAAATAACAATTATAAATAAACGCTTTCTCTTCTGAAGTACAAGAAAAACACTCAAGTTTTCGTTTGACTATTTGAAAATGTTTCTACATAAATACCGTAAAGAACAAGATCTAAAAATTATTTTTTGTTTTTCAAAATAAAAAAAAAGACAGTTTCTAACATGAAAATCTAGAAAATATTTTTTTAAATTAAATTAATCATGCTTTTATAATAAGGCATAACACATGCACTTCTATATATCTTTTGATTTAGAAACTACATTTTTTTCGCGTTAGCAGTACTGATAAATGATTCACCGTACTAAAATAGACGCAAAAGATAGGGCTGCTTCAATGATCTTCCTTCCGTCTGGCCGAATCTACCAATCTTATTTTTGTAGATCGGGTCACTAGCATTGTTACTGTATTTATTTCTCGACTTGATTTTTTCCGAATACTTTTATCAAATCCGCAAGTGAGGAATTACCATTCTAGCTCCACAAATGGGGAATGGTACTAATTTACGTCAAAATTTGCTTTTCAAAAGTTTATAATTTTTTTTCGTTTTGAGATCCCCTGAATTATAAAAACATATTTTTGGAAGAAGTTTGTTTGTCTGTTTGTCTGTGAACACGATACAGGTCGAACGGATAAGCGGATTGAAATCAAATTTAAGAAGGATGGTTGATATATAAATATGAAGAGTCCCAAAATCAGCGAATTCGCAGAAGAGATATATAACGTTGTTTTTTATATCACATAATGGTATACTTTTCATCACGGCTTGTAATTTTATTTATTAACCTAAGAAAGTTTTGTAAGCATTTTTTTTAATCTTTAAAGTCTTGGAAATAATTTGAAAATAAAAAAGTCAGCTGTTCTCTTCTTCTAAAAATCTGTCAAAAAGAAATTAGGTAGCTGACAAGTACGCTTTGATAAATTTTTACAAGTGAAACCATATTATCTAACCATGCAAACGAATAGTAAATATAATAATATTTATTACTAGCCGTTACCCACGTCACCGCACGCGTTAAAAGAATTTTTTTTAATTATGTGTCAAGTGTCCAGTCGTTCAATTGACTAGAATTTTTCTACTAAACTTGGCGATCTAGTGCTTTTACTACTCTACCGGTACATGATTTTTTGAGTACTAGCACACCGTTATTAATCACTAATCTCTCCCTTTCTTTCATTGTGTCTCTTTTGTCGTGCAAAAAAGCAAATAAAACAGTGAATGAGTAGGGACTCGACGAGTAACAACATTAATCCATATATTTTAAAGATACGTCAGTGTGAATTATTTCATGTAATAAATGTCCTGTAGTTGCAAATCTCTTAATTCCCTGAAGACTGTTTCCAGCAGGAGGTATACCACGCTCTGTGGCGAGCTGACGTGGAAGCAATGTTAGTGCTGATTTATAATCACTTTCCTTTTTAGTGTATTTGCCATATGGCAACATACACTATTGGCGTCGGTCGGATGGCGGGACCTAGGGGTCGGACCAAAATTTCTCGACGTTTCATAACCTCCTAAACACTTTGGCACCATTTTTAAAAATGTTTATATATATATGTATATATATATATGTATATATATATATATATATATATATATATATATATATATATATGTGTGTACGTGCGATAACTTTCGAAAGAGTTAATTGATTTCAGCGAAATTTGGGCCACGTGTTGAAACCCATCACCGCAAGAAGCCTATTTAAAATGGGCCTAATCGGGCTATTTCAAGGGTAGTTTTTAGGGGTTGAAAAATGTTTTTGGGCCCCAAAATACCGAAAAAATTCTCCGAATCGTTTCAAAATTGAAATTTAACCCTCTGGTAGTGATTAAAAAGTGTCCCCACAATTTTAATAAAATCGGCCCGACAGGACCGGATTTACAAATTTTATGAAAACACTAGTTTGCAGATAGTGACTTATTTATTGAAGGGTGTATTTAATTCGGTGTAGACGTTAAATTGATAATAATATTACAATTAAGAAAAAAATGTTATTTTAAGGGGTGTATTAAGGGGTTAAATTTTTTATTTTGTTAAAAAACAAACTTAATTTCACATAATAAAAGTATAAAACCACACGGCCCTATACAAGCAAATACACTATATTGTCGGCAGGGTTTTGGCACTGCGACCCGGGTTTTTTTCATTTGTTATGTTAAGGTACTCGCTGCCTGCTACTATCTATGTTTTGTATATTAAGCTACGCCATAGTATAAAAGAAACCTTCACTAGGTCTCTGTCTGCTAATCTTGAGAGCTACTGAACGGATTTGAATATGGTTTTTGAAGTAAATCTTCTTTTGCCACAGCAGAGTGAGTTTGAAATATGATTGCATTATACGTATAGCTTATATTCTATAAAAACCGGATGTAGAACGTCAAGATAAGCTGGCGACGTGGTACAGCCCTCGCTTCGTAAGCTGAATATCTAGGTTCGAGTCCGGCGGTTGGTGGCATTATTTTTTTTATTGAAGTTATACTTTTTAGACGCGTTGAAAGTAAAATTTTAGAAGGCAACAGAAGTTGCGTGTGCATTGCTAATGAAAATTTGACAGTATAAAGTTGGTCGATCTAACGAATATTCAACAGTATGAAGTTGGCCGCGCTAACGAAAATTCGACACTATGAAGTTGACCATAAGAGTTTCAGATTGAAATGACAGATGGACAAATTAATGCACTTTCTGTCATCTGGAGACTATATAATATACTAAACGACTATAACCTTTGAGTATAACCAATAGTTGTACATCCAGTGCATCCAGTGGAATTTATAATATCGTACCTTTGAATACTCAATGGATTGAATATAAAAGTAAAAGCTAAAATAAAAGTTTGAGTCTTTTAAAATATTTGCGATTAATTTGTTTAAGTTTATTGTTAAACTTTTTAAAGGTTGTATTTCAATAAATTATTTGCATGTATATTAAACATTAGTTTTCAATCACGCCAAAGAATTGTAATTTCAAACGCGCGTAAATAAGTACTCGCACCTATTTTTTTTTTTAAATCAGTTTAGTAGTTTTGAGGTAACGTAGATACAAACTAGCTCTTTTATAATTTTGGTCTATTTGCACATGCAGTTAATAAATTTAAGTTCAAACTAAAGGTGATGCAAACAAGACCGATATTAAGCGATTTCGCGTGTTTTTTTTTTGTAATGATAAAATTATATTGTTGTCATTTTACAGCTATTTCAATAAAATGAATCCGATTCGCTTTACCATACGTCAAAAAATTTAACTTCAATAGTGTCCGCAACTGCATGTTTCAGTGCAATTTGCGAAAATATTATTTTGCACATATTTTGGATACCATATACGAGTATCGTTGTGAATCAAGCTTTCCTTTGAAATTAAATACAGAGTAGCTCTGCATTGAAACAATATGAAATATCGGATACTGTGGTTTGCCGTGTAATGGTTTTGAAAACGCAAATGTAACAGGAAGCCAGTTCAAAAACGGAGGTAAATGGAATAATATTATATTATTTCATATGTGTAGGCTGGTATAAAATGTAAATAATAAAAATAGTTTAATGTTTCGTCTTTTTTTCGTTTAAAATTAAATTTAAACGTATTCAGATTATTTTCAGTATACACATATTTGAAAACCGTTAACTGTTATTTAAATGTACTTTGCATATTTGTTTTTAAATAAATCAGAATTAAAATTGTGTAATCCGAAATCAATTTTGTTTAGTATGTTTGATTAATAGTTCAATTATTGGTATTTTGATTATACTGTGTTGAAACCCTGGGTAGCAAGAAACTGGGCTACAGAACGCATTGTCAGCTTTGATAATGAGAGTAGAATTTGACACCTTATTATAGCGCAATAAATATCTTAATATATATATGATAACCTAAGTCAAATAAGTATGGAGAGTTAAGAACATCAAAGTACCATTATTGAAAAATGCTTGTATTTAGGAAAGAACTATCATAAAAATATAGTCATAGATAATTTTTCTATCCTTCTAAAGAACCAGCTATACACATGCCGGGTTGCGGAAAGCATTGTCAAAAATTTGATTTGACAATGACCTTCGATTATTAATATATAATTAGAGTTTTTTTACTGTTTAGGAGCAGTTTAATGTTGTTAAACTCTGTGTTATGTAGAACAACAGAACAACAAATAGTTGCTCTACACAAAAAACGATCGCTTATGAGGCTGAATTTAGATCAAATTGTGTAGAAAAATATTGTTGCAAAGTGGAAATTGTGCAAAAAATATGCTAATTAAATGCTTAAAGAAATATCGTTTCAATTGACCAATTTTGAGCATGATCAATTTAAAATTTTACTTTGCTCTTCTTGTGGGGAAATGTCGTATTTGTGGTCACAATCTAAAGTCATTGTCAAATCAGATTTACTTACAATGCTTTCTGCAGAATAGTATCAGTATTTAATTCCTGAGATGATATGTTTTGGAAAAATCATTTTGTGGTAAAAATTTCAGTGAAACTGCAAAAACTATTTCATATAAACTATTAAAATGCACTAGTGTATCCATTGACTAGCAGCTATGGAATGTGAAACTAAAAATCAACTATTTTTCTAAACTTCACATACCGTTATAAAAGTTATTACTTTTCAGTATACAATAGAAGACGCTGTTACATTCACTAGCATGATGCAGTCAATATCATCGTATTCTTATTATGAACGTAAGTTCGTTTTCAGAAATCTTTCTTCTTAGAAAATCTATACTACTTTGTACTTTTACAGTATAACATAAAGTAATCAATTTTTATCTTTCAGTGATGTAGTTTTCTTACTTTAATCAAAAAGTACAAACAACACAGGCGTACTCTACAAGTTGAAAAAAATTACATTTTTCTGAAGTTGTATCAAGAAACAACATTTATAACTTAGAAATTATAATACAACCAGAGGTTTAATAGCAGACTTTTATAAAGAAACGAGGAATGTTTGCCATTAAAATACCATTTTCTGTAAGTCTGCTTCTACAGTATTGTTTCATAATATTAAAAATAGGATATCATCAAGGAGCTACAATTAGTGTTGCCTCTGACCTATACTAATTTTTCATTACATGAAAATAACAGGATATCATCAAGGAGCAACAGTGATTTTTGATTCTCTTATTTTAGGATGTAGTTTCTCAAAATCTGCCACAGACGTAAATGAAAGTTTCATCGCATTAAAAAACAGGGTAACATCAAGGAGCTACAGAAAGTTTTAGCTCTATGATTGTAGCCTGTAATTCTCAAGAAATTATTTCTCTTAAACAAAGATTTTGTTTACTTAAAAACATAATATCGTCAAGGAGCTACTTTGGTTGTTTGCAGCTTGGAATTTTGTTTTTAACCTGAATTTGTTTCTAGCCTGAACAAAGGTTTCGTTACATAAAAATATCAAGGAGCTATAATGACTATTGGTTCTATCATTTTAGCATGTAATTTTTCGAAATCTGCCACTGACCTGAACAAAGGTATCATTACGCTAAAATGAGAAGTTGTTACAGTGTTGACTCTACTGTTGTGGCGCATAATTTTTCAAGAGTTGTTCCCTGACCTGAGTGGTTTCCATTACTTAGAACGGGATAATATCAAGGAGATACAGTGAATTTTGGCTCAATGATTGTCCCTTGTAATTCTCAAGGACTCATTTCTCTTAAACATGGCTTTTGTCAAATTTAAAAAACAGTGTATCATCAAGAAGCTCCAGTGGCTGTTGCTTCTATGGTTGTGACTTTGTGAATTTTTCAAGAGTTTGTCTTAATACATTTTAAAAAAACATACAGCAAAATATAGAACCTTATCCTTTTTTGAAGTCGGTGTTATTAAGGAGTTACATTGACTCCCGGTTCTATTATTTTAGCCTGTAATTTCTCGAAATGTACCACTGGCCTAAATAAAGGCTTCATTACATTAAAAAAGGGTATCGTCAAGGAGTTACAGTGTTGGCTCTATTGTTGTGGCTTGTAATTTCTCGAGTAGTCTCTGACCTAAACAGAGGTTTTCATTACATTAAAGAACAGGGTGTCATCAAGGAGCTACATACGTATGTCGTAAACTATAATACATGCTTTTGCTGTGTGTACTGCATACATAGGTCAGCTGTGAAACGTTTTTGTTCATCAATATAACGAGCGGGTACATAGAAGTAGCACAGTGATGGATTTGTCAAGAGACCACGTTGGTCAGTTTAACTGTGACATGGATAAACTGCTTGTTTGTTTTGAGTGCCAGCGGTACTGTGGGTATACTTGAGAGTTCAGTAAAAAACTCCGATAGCCCGAGCACTGAAATGTTGTTTTATACATCCATATTAATGCGGGTCAAAACAATAATTTGTGTGTAATAAGCTCTAGTAACCAAAATAAAGCTATTATGTTTTTATTACTATCAAGAGAAAAGCAATATCATGGAAGTTCAGTTGACCAAAATCATAGGTTCCGGCTGAATGCTATATGACCGCCTTTAAAAAACACTGCTTTTTACGACATTGATTTTTATGATATATCTCATTAAGCGACCATAATTTTACATTACGGTGGTGCCGCCGCTATCGAGAAAACTCATTTACTTCTATGCACATCTTTTTTGTGACGTTATTTACCATCATAATATAGCCGCTATATTAAGGTACCGCTATCTTAGACAACTAGAGATGGGAAAAACGAGTCTTTTTAGTGATCTGCATCTTTGAATCTGGATCCCGTATGTGAGCCGGCTCACTGAACCGGCTCAAAAAGAGCCGAGTTCTGAATATGTTACTGCAGTCTGCCACTGAGTTACCTAGTTCAGTCAATCATATCACGATCTGTATAGAATCAAGAATGCATAGCCAAACATGTGATGCATGAGTTATTTGAGCTGACAGATGCATCAAAGCAAGAACTGATTCGTAAGTGTAAAATGTGCTTCTGTGTGTTAAGTGTTTCACTGAGTTATCCGGATCCGTTGATCCGTCGGCTCAAAAAAAGTGAGTCGGCTCTCACGGATCTTCTGTCGGAGTCGGCTCTTTGAGCCGGTTCAGATCTGAACTACCCAGCTCTATATAGGCAACCAGAGCTTTAGTACCACAGAGATCAGTGCTACGAGGTCAGAAATTAACAAGCCCACTACTTTATATGTCAGAAATTGAGTAATGCTGTAGACAGAAGTTGTAATGCAAATATTGACAATGACAGTAGAAATTAAAGTTCGTTGACTAGAAGAAAAAGCATTCGTAATCTAAGTTTATCGTGACTTCAACGTAGATTATTTGTCAGTGCATAATCAATAAGAAGAAGAATGCATGCAATGAACATTCGTGTACATATTATTATAGTAGGTACATAGTATACGGAATGTTCAAAAATCATAGCGATAAATTTCTAAAGGTGGTTTATCAGTTAAT
The DNA here is from genome assembly GCA_034508555.1 of Venustoraphidia nigricollis. Lineage (NCBI taxonomy): Eukaryota > Metazoa > Arthropoda > Insecta > Raphidioptera > Raphidiidae > Venustoraphidia > Venustoraphidia nigricollis. The sequence goes on from JAVRKA010000013.1 coordinate 1,539,161, forward strand.
TTAAAGAAAAAAATTCCTACGCGTGGGAACCGAAAAATACTTACGACTCAATAAAAATTTGCATTTTTCTTGTTTGTCACTCCTGCAATAAAGTAGATGAAAGAAATATCTCTTAATTAATTTTAAAGAATTCATTTTACTACTGAATAATTTATTCTTCTTATAAATTATAAAAAAATTATCGAACTCATTGAATTAAATTGCCATCGACATAAAAACATAAAATGAATTTAGAAAGATATCAACCATCTACTCCATGACGTAAGTCTTAGAAGGCTGTGGTTTTTGGACTCCTGTCTATAGGAATATTTAAAATAAACTTAAGAATCACCTCCCAAAATTTGTCGTGTCGCAATTGCTTGTATTTCAGTACCTAGAGATCGGAGTATCAAATCCCAACATTTAGCACCATTAAGGTCCACACCCACAGAATTAAATCGTTTTGGATTGGCAAGATCAGCAGTTTTGGGACTATAAAAGTTAAAAAAGATCCCACGCACTAATCGGCTCGAATCGACTCCGCAACATCCCATGTGCGTATAACAAAGTGCCAAAGGAAATAAGCAAGATCACAATCTATGACAAATATAAATCTAATTAAAAAAAATTTTTGTTCAAAAAACTATTATAAAGTCTCATTTTATTTGAAGAACGTGTAATGCAATGTATATGTACGACGCTATTACATCCTCTATGGATTTTAATAAAGAATATTATTATTATTATTATTACATTGCCCTGCCGAGCCGATCCGAGTCGATTTAGTGGGTGTAAACCTTTAGCATGATATTTTTTTGAAAATGTTTCCATTATATATATCTTGTTATATATTATATCATATTCGCGCGATGACTTTTGAAATTATTTATACGATTTACATGAAAGGTATTAATTGTATTTTTTGGTTATTGGGTAAAAAAAAAACATTTGTGGAATTATTATAAAATATAATGCAGACAGAAATTTAGTGACAGATTTTTTTTTGATAAAAAAAATCGTGGAATTGTAAAATTGAAGGCTTTAGTATAGTTTAAAAGTTGTTTCTCATCTTTAGCTTCCACCTCTTGTCAGTTTGCTAAATCTTTTTTATGTTTAACAATATGTACTTTTCTTCGTGTGTAAACTGTAGTACATTATCTGATTACTATTTATTATAAACCGTAAAGTCAATATAAAGCTACTACTTATTGGTAATTGCAGTGTATAGTACCATACTTTGTTTGTTTAATAATTACTGAAGCATATGCTTAGACATTTGCAATTTCTCAAGGAAAATTGAATTATATCCTGTCCACGCATTTTTTTCTTTCTCTTTTAAATTAAAAATTTGAAATTTGACAATAATCTGTCCTCAGTGTCGAATCGTTGTAAACCCCCCAGTCTTGACGTGCACAACTTTTTGATTTTAAATACAGTGGTACCTTGAGATACGAATGCCCTGACATACGAATTTTTTGAGATACGACGAATAATATTCGAAAATTTCTACCTCGACATACGACGAAAAATTTGAGATACGAATTTTAATGCGCGATAATTTTATAGATGATCGCTAGATGGCAGAGCGTTCGCTCTGTTTGGTTGTTGACACCGTCGCCGCATCGTTCCTTGTTCACACGTAGCTGTGTTATTCGTTGTGTTGTGCCTGTTTTTCGTGCTATTTTAGGTGGGCCAAAGTTCAAAGCTAGTCGTGGCTGGTTTGACAATTTTAAAAAACGAACTGGAATTCATTCGGTAATTCGTCATGGAGAAGCATTTAGTGCAAATATTAAGGAGGCTGAAAATTTCATTAAGTTTTTTGAAAAACTCGTTAGTGAAGAAGGATACCTACCGCAACAAGTGTTTAATTGCGATGAGACGGGGTTATTTTGGAAAAAAATGCCCAGGCGCACTTATATTACCGCAGAAGAAACGAGGCTACCCGGCCACAAGGCTATGAAAGATGGGCTAACGCCTATTATTGGGGTAGTTTCATATCGCTAGAACGCATTAATATACATTACATTGTTTTAAATGGGAAAAATTGCTTTGAGATACGATTGTTTTGACATACGACGATGATCCCGGAACGAATTAAATTCGTATCTCAAGGTACCACTGTACTATTCGATAATTTTTTATGAATTCAGAAGTAGGCATCTTTATTAATTAACTAGCTATAGAGACTTGAATTTGCTAACGTGCATTTCGAACAACTGCTGAGTTATTTCTTACATAGTATTTTAGCTAAAGATTGTAATTAGTAATTAGTTACTTCAATGTGTATTTTATGTGCCGCTCGACTGAAAAGGCATGAATATAAAGTCACTGATTCTTAATGACTACTGCCTAATAGTGAAAATTTTACATTATATACTATTTAGTTATAAAATTTTTGTTTAATTTATTTGGACAAAACTTTCACCAAGATTCCAGTTACACCGTATTTTTTCGGTTTATTTTAAGAAACTGTTATTATTTTTAATTAAAAAATGTTAAAAGTGTCTGAACAAAACAAAAAATATCAAAGAACATCAATTGAATTATATTATTATTAAACGAGGTATTTTTTCTTTTGCTTTGCTAGTTAATCAAACAAAATATGTAATACAAACAGAATATACAATCAATTTACGAAATTAAAAAGGTTCACAGACTTTAATACACTAACAAAGGTTTTTGAAAAATGAATTTTTCAAATTATGTAAATGTTATTTCAACGAAAAAATACATAAGGTGGAAGAAGATTATATGCTTTCAAATATAATGAGTAAAATATTACTTATTTAAAAATAAGGATAGAAGTAAATTTATTCTAATATTTTATGCTTTTTTATGACGTACATTCAAAAGCTTTGTTGATTTGGTAGCTATGAAAAAAAAGAATAAATTTTTTAATTAAAAAAAAATGGAAACCACGCGTTTTCTAAAATATCATCAATTTATTTTCAGATATACCTCTGGTTAGCTTCAAAATAACATAATTTTTTTAGCAATTTGAGGCTTTAATTAAATACATCGAATTTACTTCAAATATTCATGTAAGGGTGCTATTTTTTTCCTGATTACCACATCAAACGATGATGTCAAACATTTTACAAGTTTAGTTGGCTGAATGTTCGAATCTTTACACTTGACTGTACAGTACGTATGTATATAATATGTGGAACTCACCTAACTGAAACCATATACTAAGTACATTATATATACTCACAAGCGTCAATGACGCACAAGTTGACTCATTACAAGCACTGTACAAATCGGTTCTTCAGTACCTACATAAAGCAAACCATTGAACACTCGAGACGGTACAACACTGACTGTTACAGGATAGAATTTTACGGCAAGGAATACAGCGCTCAATAACAACTCTGATTAATTATTTATTCTCGTGGTTTACTTCGAACTGCGTATTTAAAAATAAAAACACAACCACCACTAGCATATTTTCCAAACCTTTAAGGTAAAATGGTTCTGCTGTCATCTTTTTGTGAAAAACTAGAATTCTTATTGTCCGTGTCAAGAAAGAAGCCTCGCCTTATCTGTATTGTTGAATGAATCTACATGCTATCTTTTACAATACACCTAGTGACTAATACTTTAATTTCGCTAGCTTAGTTCCTGGTCAAGATTTTAGTAACACTATGTCGACTCTATAATACATATACTTTTTGTTGAAACCAATGTTTCGTCGGTATTTGACGAAGCACGCACATGCAATCAAGGCTTGAAACTTGAAAACAAGTGAAAGGTAACTGTAACAAATCTGGAAATTAATTTTGTTGTTGCCCTCAACTAAAGTTTACGATAACATTCACTCATTGTTGCCAGGGAGGTTTTCAGTTGGGCACTAACAATTGGTCACAGAGAATGGAATAAATACGTCATTAAACCTAAACCGGATCTTACTCTAAACTAAATCGGATTAAAGCATAAATACTTATCAAGATTTATATATTTTTTAATTTGTGTAAAGCTAACTCGAATCTCGAAAACAAACTGCACTAGGCCTGCCCCCCCTTTCGGTTTGACCCGAAAACTTGAGTTTGTCGAGTGTATATCCAAACATTGGATTAACGTTGTAAATTTCTGGATCCTGCCGAAATGTCAAATAAAATTAATATAATAAGAATAAGAATATAACATGGTATTCCAGTCAAGTTTTTAATAAAGAAATAAATACAGTAAAGATAAGAAGTTTTATTTAAGTCATTATAATATTAGAGACTCGATTTTTTCTTGACCTCTGTCTTTTGAGTTTTTGAAACTTGAATTTCACAAAGTTCGTCCATTTTTTTTTTTATTTTTTTTTTAGGACTGAATTCTGATTTTTGTAGACTGTATGTAATTATATTAAAATAGTTTTTGTTCAACTGACACTTCGACCCTATATTTTTATACGCATATATTAGCTTGTTAAGTGATCTTTTTCTATGCACTTTGAAAGTAGATTCTGCATTTAACGTTGTACCAAAAATCGGGCATGTACGTCTAGTATACAAAAATTATCAAAAAATCGACATAAGTAACTTTATCGTACGGATAGAGACCCGTTAGTAGCATTTGCTGTTTAGGAAGAGAACTAAATTATTCTAGTCCATTCGTACATTTCGTGTCTGATACACTCTCAGATCAATGAAACAAACATCACATAAATCTAGTTAGCCGTGTATCTATACATAGTCGGGCAAAGATGGGGGCAAGTTCTATAAGACATTGATTCTCAAACACCGGTGCGCGTAAAAAATCCCATACAATAGTTGTGTTTCAATAGCATTAATCTCTATAATATCATTTATAGTGCTCGTAGAAAATTGGATGATTGATAGATTCGGTCAGACTATCTTTTTGTAGGGTTGCCATCTCTAAAATTTGGAAACCAGGACAAGACGCGTGAAAACCCCGGATTTTAGAGCCCAGAACCCGGACATGTTAACAGGTTTTTTTAAATATAGTCAGTGTAATAAAAAACAGTTGAAAATGTTATAAATCACTTTTTTATTTATTTTCAGACCTTAAGGTAGTCGTCGTGGTACAATATTGTCAAAAAGTTATAGCTTATACGCGCCACAAAAGTATACTAGCTTGTAGCTGAGTGATCCATAATTTATACGCAAGACTATATATTTGGAGTTAAGGCTGTCGGAACGCTCTGAATTTTGTTTGTGCTGAGACCCAGCGGTAAGGGGCGAGGTAGGCAAAAGATATATTGTGGGTGTGACCTTCTTTAGCTCTGTCTAGCTCAAATCATCTGCACGTTTCAATTTTTGGCTGGTGCCAACTACAAGGCTAAACAATTTTTTTGCAAGGGTGCTGTCAATTGATTACTCTAATTTTTGGAAATATTTTGAAGATTTAAAAAACTTTTCCGAAAAAGGAAGTCACTTTAGGTTTGTGATGGAACAGTTTTGTGAAATAAGTATGAATAAGGTCATAGTGTGACATTGAAAACGTGTGTTTTTTTAGCACAATTAATACCAAATTTTTTCTAGTAAATCGTACATAAATTACAAAAGTAGTCTATCAGACACCTAGATTTGTCCTTTATCTTCCTTATAGAGAAAGAATTTTTGCAGAATGTTGACGAATAAGTCTACAGTAAGTTGACAGCCGAAGCTCTATTTTTGGCTTAAATTCAGAGCGTTCCGACAGCCTTAAGGTAAGGTACATGTCAAAATCGGTATTAACACGAGTGAAGCCATGGATCAAACCTAAGTATACAATCTGTCCCGATTTTCCTAAAATTCATTTTTATGTGAGGCAATAATTCTAGTAAAATGAAGAATAGATAATAATGATTAGGGCCCAGGAGATATATCAAAAGAATTCTTCACACATGTGGCGAAGCACTGCGAAGAGGCGCTCCTTAGTTAGTTTGCGAATCACGTGTTCCTCCACACATGTAACCACCTGCCCGCTTCGGCCATGCGAAGAATACGGAAACGCACGAAACGATGGGAAAAAGTGCTCAATTACATACTAACACCAATGTACAACCGAATATAGGGTGCGTTAGGAATGACTTACTTAATACTAGACTTATTTGACAGATACACGACTAGCCAGTAAATCAATTTGATTTTGAGAGTCGCAGATACCGGGTATTATGACAATTCAAACTTAGATAGTGCAAATTCGTAGTTGAATTGTTTTAATACGAAATTACTTACTGCAAAACAAATTAATGTACATGAACAACTGACAATCTTAACGTAGATGGTGTAATAGTACGTCCCTGTGTTGCAATAAATGCCACCAAAATTACGGCGCGTGAGAATATCGCAACGTGAGTGGATCCGAAGTCCAGCTCGGCGGAAGTCTCGCAGTTAAAAACTGACTTGGGACTTTTTGCCGTCCAAAGGTTTCATCCACAAACGGATAAAACGGGGCTCATTGGTTGATCAAGGGTTCAGTCAGATCGGACAGATCAGTCAACCAGTCGAGTTCAGTCAGTTCTGCCAGTTAATTTAGTAAACTCAGACAGTGCAGTGTGTTAACTTTGTAAAAATCAGTGACGTGTTATAATAAAAAAAATCTGGTAAGAAAATAATGTCGTTTTTCTAAATAATATGATAACCCTTCTATGAACAAATTAACCTCAATCCCGCCTCCTACAAAACGTTCGGCCCAAGGTCAATTAAAAGACCCGCTACTAAATGGCAGCAGGTACATAACGACCTAAGTTAAGATTTGTTTTCACTATGGACTATAGTAAAATCCAAATCTACGTATACCTTTCTTAGTTGCGTGATTTAAATAAGGAATCATTCAAAGTAAATATGTGATGTTTTAATATTATAACCAACCTTTAAACAGATATAATTACTTTTTCTCTCTATAAATCCCCCTTCTGTGGCAAAATCTTCTTTAGTAGCTTCAGTAATTATTGTCCGAGTATTTAGAAAAAAGATTTTTTCCACCTGATAGCATGCAATCCAGTACTGACTAGTTATATAGCCAAAACTTTTATTAGGATAAGATTAAATACAATTGGAGACTCACTTAACAGAAACTTCATATTATTTATAATATTATAGCCGCCACGTGATTGAGGTAAAACTCGGCAGCGACAACAGTAGTGGAGTCCAAAACTATGCTATCTCTCAAGTTGGACCAAACAATATACATTTACAAAATTTAATTAAATCGGTGGAGCGGTTTCGGGGATTAACGTGGACGAACGTCGTAACACGGGATTTTCATATATAAAGATTATAACGCGATCAAAGCTTTTATTTGATTTGAGTAATCCTATATATATATGTGTGTATCAAATGTCATTAAAAGTTTAAGTTACGGCGAAACACATAGGAAAAAAAAACCGAACATAATTAAATACGATTTAGAGTCATGCAAAATGCATACAAAAAGATGTGATTTCATTAACAAAACTTCCTTTTATAGAGGATTAGTCTTCGTTTCGGTTATAATTATAAAAAACCCGGGTCGCAGTGCCAAAACCCTGCCGACAATATAGTGTATTTGCTAATATAGGCCTTGTGGCTTTATTATGTGAACTTAAGGTGATTGTTGGGCAAAATAAAAAAATTAACTCCTTAATACACCCCTTAAAATTACAGTTTTTTTAACTACATCATTATTGTCGATCGAACGTCTACACCAAAATTAAAAACACCTTTCAGGAAATAACTCACTATCTGCAAACTAGTGTTTTCAGAAAATTTTTAAATCCGGTCCTGTCGGGCCGATTTTATTGAAATTTTGGGAACACTTTTTAATTGCTATTAAAAGATTAAATTTCAATTTTGAAACGATTCTGAGAATTTTTTAGGTATTTTTGGGCCCAAAAACTTTTTTCATCCCCTAAAAACCACCCTTAAAATGACCCGATTGGGCCCATTTTAAATAGGCTTCGTGCGGTGATGGATTCCAACATGTGTGCCAAATTTCGTTAAAATAAATTAACTCCTTCGAAAGTTATTGCCCGTACACATATATACCTATATATATATATATATATATATATATATATATATATATATGTATATATATATATATATATATATAAATATATATATATATATATATATATATATATATACATATATATATAAACATTTTTAAAAATGGTGCCAAAGTGTTTAGGAGGTTATGAAACGTCGAGAAATTTTGGTCCGACCCCTAGGTCCCGCCATCCGACCGACGCCAATAGTGTATGTTGCCATATGGCAAAATACACTAATGATCCAAAGAAACGACCACCACTTTTTCAATGAACGACTAGTTCTCTTGTCAATATATGGAGTCTCACTGTGTTAGTGGTAGCTAGAAGGATACAAGTAAAGATGCAGCGGATATCCGGTAAGCATAAAATATCCGGCATTAGTCTCTTTTATCCGGTATAGCAGAATACTTGCTATGTCTGGTCAGAAAATTATAAATTAGATGATGTTTGAAAAGGAAGTCGTCGTGTGGGGTAAACATCAAAATAAAAACGGAATACTGGTCTTAAATTTTATCTAACATTTAAAGGAAAAATTTTAATTTAGTACTTACGTTATAATAACTATTTAAAAACTGCATTACAGTTATGAACTAATAGTAGTCTACCACTACCTCTAAATAACTGTTTTACATGGTTGTATACAGGCATGTAAAGTGACTCATTACGCATTAGTGCGCTAAAGTAAAAGAAAACTGGTCCATAGTAAGTCACTGTTTGGGTGTCAGTTGTTTTTTAAAATCTACTATTAGGAGTGAATTTTTAAAATTGACATTTTAAATATAATGTCACGTCTCATCATAACATAATTCATTAAGATACCTATTTATTATTAAAAAGAATTACGTTTCATAAAAAATAACATGAATTTACAGCAAATTTTATTTATTTACTACTTCTTTCTCCAAATATTTGAGAAGTTTCGTAACGTTTCGATACCCGATCCAGCTATACGGTACAAAGTACATCCCACTATTGTTATAGTCTTTTTCACCAAGTTGGATAGCACGTCATTTTGGCTATGGTTCACAAATCTTACATTTTTTTACATGTAAATAATATTTGACATATACTTACGTATATTTACAAATTATTATTATTATTATTATGCTTTCTGTAACAAAGATTTTTTGTTTTGACAGATCATCAGAATAAATAAATAAATACACCAATATGAAAAATATACCCTTCTAATGTGCATTTATTGTTTCGACAATAATTCTGCTTTTAGTTTTATTTTAAAAGTTTTATAAGAGAGTTTTTGAAGAAGTATTTTGGGCATGGCATTATGCTGTTTTATAGCGTTATAAATAAAAGAACCCTGATATATTGTGCTATAACAGAATGGTAAATTTAGTTGATTATTATCTCTAATATTTCTAAATAAATCGTTTCATGGGATAATATAGATTTTTTTGATACATTATCTGATTATGTAGACAATATATTAAACAAAAGTTATATTAATCGAACACCCGGTATCACACGGCACCATATACGTATGTATGAGAGCACGTGGCGCGAATGTGCGTAGAGTGGCATTGTTATACATATATGCACGCATGTATATATCAAGGAAATGTCTCTACTATATGTCTGGAAAATGAGTTTCGTTACGTGATTTGTAAAAGGAAAAATGTTTTGAATTTTTATATATGTTTTTATTCACTACGTACATTACATAAATTATAGCAGACTCACTGTTTATGCAGTTGAGTGAGTTGGTGTTACCACGTGCTCACGCAAAAAAGGAATGAAAAAGTCTTATATATACGTCCAAAATATAACGAATGTTCCTCAACCCGTAAGTGTTCCATTTTATAGTTTAAACTGCCAGATTACACATATTTGGATTGGTTTTTGTAATCTCCGACGTTCAAGATGAATTCGAGCAAAAAAATAATGAAAAAATATAGCGGATGTTCCTTAACTCATGTGCCCTATTTTATAGTTTAAACTGCTAGATTACACATATTCGGATTGGTTTGTAATTTCGGAACGTTCAAGATAGAGCAAAAAAGGAATGAAAAAATATAACGGATGTTCCTCAACCCATGTGTCCTATTTTATAGTTTAAACTGCCAGATTACACATATTCGAATTGGTTTTTGTCTCGGAGCGTTCAAGAAAAACTCGAGCAAAAAAGGAGTGAAAAAAGTCTTATATTGTATATACGTCCAAAATATAACGAATGTGCCTTAACCCGTGTCATATTTTATTGTTGAAGCTGTCAGATTACACATATACGGATTGATTTTTGGACTTTCGGAGCGTTCAAGAAAAACTCGGGCAAAAAAGGAGTGATAAAAGTCTTATATATACGTCCAAAACATAACGAATGTCCTCAACCAGTCCATATTCAATTTCATAGGTGAAACTCACATTCGGAGCGGTGTGTAATCTTAGAGTTTTGAAGAAGAACTGAAACCTATCTCATATGCGTACACCTTTCAGTTATTTTAATAGTTTTATCACTTTAAAAACTATCAAATAAACATGTCAATATTTGCAAGAAAAATTAAATATCAAAATGATAATGATTTTATCATTACATCATAACATCATAACATAAGTAAAAATTCACTCTAGTAGTAGCTATGTCAAGTTACATAGAATAATTTCATAAATTAAAAATAATTTACTACCTGTATGTTTATAGGATCCAAATAAATTTATTCATGCAAATATGGCCAGAAAAAATATTCGGCCATTGAACGTTCATTGAAAAAATATATTTTGCTTATGAAAAACGCATTGAAAGAAATTACAAACAATTTAAAAAAAATCAATAAAAATCTCACCTTTTTGGTTGAGTGTAATTTTTGGCACTGCTTATGAAACCGCTAGGATAGCACCTAAAAAAGAATGATATTTTTATTATTAAAAGAAAAGTTTACAAAAATATATATCAACATTTGCTTATATAATTTTATAATTTCTAAAATATTTGCATACAGTTTATTATTATTATTATTATTATTATTGGGTGACATTAGGAATTCGAAAATGAATTGCCGAGTGTACGATTTCATGCCATTCTTCCCTGTCTTGCGCTATATCTGTCCACGGCCTACCATCTAACCTATCAGTTTCCTTACGGTTTCTAAAACTTTATCTACCCACCTACGTTTCGGCCTACCCATTTATTAATTATATAAAATAATTTTGTCACATTTAATCATTGCTGTTTGTAGTTCGACTTGACTTTGTATGGTTCCAATAAATTTTCTACTCTCCCAGATCGGAGCATATATCAGAATTACTGGGTATAAGAAAGACATCCCACAGGACACTAGTGTAAATATTCCCACTAATATTTCCTTCAGCTGCCAAACTGATTGTATTTTACGAGCTTTCTCTATTTGCTAACAACACAGACATACACACAACTCAGAAGGTGCCCTGGCGGCCAACATCTTGGGCGTCCATATATACTATAAAAAATACAGTAGCGTACACAAAAAAATATATGTATGGTTGTCGCTGTTTTAGTCTTGTGATACAAGGGTGCTCAAGAATGTCAGTGAATTACAATTAAATGGTTTTGAAACTTGATGTTTATAATAGAAATTAGTTTCACGGGTAATTGGAATAAAAAATCAATTTAAACACTTATTGATTGCAACGTTTCGTCTTTATTAAATTAAGACTTTTTCAAGCTCTGGAAAAAATTTTTTTTACAAAAATTAACAATCATAATATAATAAAAATATAAAACCTTATGGATTAAATAATTTACTAAAAAGAAATAATAATTTGACTAACCTCAGTATGTTTAAATTATTATAAAACTTTGATATAAAAGGCAATTTTGCATTACAAAGATCAAAAAATTGAAAATTGTAGAAAATAATATCTTCTTTTTTTTTTTTTTTTTTTTTCCTACAATTTTCAATTTTTTGATCTTTGTAATGCAAAATTGCCTTTTATATCAAAGTTTTATTATAATTTAAACATACTGAGGTTAGTCAAATTATTATTTCTTTTTAGTAAATTATTTAATCCATAAGGTTTTATATTTTTATTATATTATGATTGTTAATTTTTGTAAAAAAAATTTTTTCCAGAGCTTGAAAAAGTCTTAATTTAATAAAGACGAAACGTTGCAATCAATAAGTGTTTAAATTGATTTTTTATTCCAATTACCCGTGAAACTAATTTCTATTATTACATATTTTGGAATTGAACTTTAAAGATGACTTGATGTTTATGTTAATTGGACGATTAGCCTGTTAAACGTCAGCATTCAACTGAAAGGAAGTTCAGCAAAATCGCTAAACGTAACGTTTAACAAAAAGCAGGGCCTTCTGGTTAAACGATATTATTACATTTTGTCACCATGAGTGTACTAAGTTTCGATCGAAGAAAATATTCATAATTATGAGAGCAGGTCCATGTGACAAGACTGACTAAAAATAAAGAACAATATAATGCGTTTTTATACCTAAACATTTTATTTTTATACTTCAAGATTTGGACCTGCGAAATTTTATCAAATGGACTGAATTTCGTTGAAATCAGCGACGTCCAAGAAGTTTTACAGTTCATCACGGCGGCTTTTAATTCAACCGTATCTGAGGGGTTGGTTTTCTTTAAATGTCAGGCGCGTCATTGTTATTCAACTAAAAGCCTGGGCATATAGTTGAACGTCGGCGTGCAACTAACGGGCTAGCTGTTCAATTTAAGTGGATAAATAGTATTTGGCTGCGACGTATACAAGAAAAATGTTAAAAATAAAATTAACCTAAAAATTATGGAATGGAAGTGAATTAGTTTTCCAAAAAGTTAATTATAAATAATGTTTAGTGAATACAATAAAAAGAGTACGTGCATTTGAAGTTATCCGTCTTTGGCGTGATCATAAACTAATTTTTAATAGTATGCAAATAATTTATTGAAATACAATATTCAAATTTAATACTGACAAAAAATTAACATCAAATATTTGAAAACATTATCAAAATTTTATTTTAGTTTTTGATTTTTTCCACTGTTGTAATCAAAGTTTATAGTCGTCTAGTATATTATTACATAGTTCCCAGATGACAGAAAGTGCATTTATGTAGTCTATCTGTCATTTCAGTTGGGTCTCTTATGGCCGTATAACTTTAAAAATAATTATTGGAAAATTTGGTCATATGTTTAGAGGACATGGTTTTGAGTTAAAATGACTAATTCTAGGTGGCTTTACTTCAAGACGCAGGAAAAGATTTTATTTATTATAGACTATAGACGCTCGACGACTTAGGTCATTAGTGTCTGAACTACATCAAATAACATAATCACTTAAAACTGAATTACATCGCAAAAGATCCATGAACAGAGGCAGGAGATTCGAACCCACGACAGTCCGATCAGGAAGCCAGCACGCTAACCACTGGACCACCTGTCCTCTCGCAGAAAAAGAATTCCATGGACAACTGACGTTAAGGCTGTCGGAACGCTCTGAATTTTGTTTGTGCTGAGACCCAGCGGTAAGGGGCGAGATAGGCAAAAGACATATTGTGGGTGTGACCTTCTTTAACTCTGTCTCGCTTAAATCATCCGCACGTTTCAATTTTTGGCTGGTGCCAACTACTAGGCTAAAAAATGTTATTGCAAGGGTGCCGCTGTCAATTGATTACTCTAATTTTTGGAAATATTTTGAAGATTTAAAAAGCTTTTCCGAAAAAGGAAGAGTTACTTTAGGTTTGTGATGGAACAGTTTTGTGAAATAAGGACGAATAAGGTCATAGTGTGACATTCAAAACGTGTGTTTTTTTAACACAATTAATGCCAACTTTTTTCTAGTAAATCGTACATAAATTACAAAAGTAGTCCATTAGAGACCTAGACTTGTCCTTTATCTTCCTTACAGAGAAAGAATTTTTGCAGAATGTTGACGAATAAGTCTACAATCAGTTGACAGCCGAAGCTCTATTTTTGGCTTAAATTCAGAGCGTTCCGACAGCCTTAACATTTCAATTTAGTAAGAAACTTTTCTTAATAAAAAAAATTGTACTGCAGTGAAAAAGAAATTAAAAAAATACGCAACAACGTCACTGGTACAGTTTGAATGCTGTTGGACAATAGATCGACTGTGTTTTTAACTGTGTATTTTCTCTTTTATAGAATGCTTTAGTGATTCTGTTGTGAACAGGGCTACCTGTGTTTACATTTTTTCTCCCTGAATAGATTGAAGTGGGATTTCTTAAGTCCACATTTGTAGTTTGAATGGAAACCTTTATTTTTATAGCAATTCTTTTATGTCAACATATCACAATTTTGTTTGGAAAACATTTTTAAAGCAACAAAAATAAATCGACAAGTATTTTATATATTCTATTTCGTAATTTTAGAAGTATATTTATTAAGGTGATCTAAATAAATATAAATAGAACTATAATGTCAATTCTCAAAGTCAACATATAAAAATAAATGGTAAATAATTGTTTCAATTAAAAACTGTAAATGGGTAGAGAGGTTGAATTCAACGCAAACTTTTCATATTTCTGACGCTATTATAATAATACATATTTATTTGCATTGCAAAAAAATGGATACAAAGCGCCAATAAATTAATTTACATCAAATCACAAAGATCATAAGGCACACGTCTTAGAAAATATTGTTTTAATTCTTTTTGAAAATTCTTCAAATTCCTTTCTTTTTTAATAATTTCAGGCAATTTTCCATTCATTTTGTATCCTATATATGTAGGGCATTTATCATAAAATGCAATTTTATGTTTTATGGTAACATTACTGCTGGGTCGTGTATTATAGTGTCTCAAATTGTAATTCTTATTAGTGTATTTGCCATAAGGCAACATACACTATTGGCGTCGGTCGGATGGCGGGACCTAGGGGTCGGACCAAAATTTCTCGCCGTTTCATAACCTCCTAAACACTTTGGCACCATTTTTAAAAATGTTTATATATATATATATATATATATATATATATATATATATATATATATATATATATATATGTGTGTACGGGCAATAACTTTCGAAACAGTTAATTGATTTTAACGAAATTTGGCCCACGTGTTGAAATCAGTCACCGCAAGAAGCCTATTTAAAATGGGCGTAATCGGGGCATTTTAAGGGTAGTTTTTAGGGGTTGAAAAATGTTTTTGGGCCCCAAAATACCGAAAAAATTCTCAGAATTGTTTCAAAATTGACATTTAACCCGTTAGTAGCAATTAAAAAGTGTCCCTAAAATTTTAATAAAATCGGCCTGACAGGACCGGACTTACAAATTTTTTGAAAACACTAATTTGCAGATAGTGACTTATTTATTGAAGGGTGTCTTTAATTCGGTGTAGACGTTAGATTGATAATAATATTACAATTAAGAAAAAAAATGTTATTTTAAGGGGTGTATTAAGGGGTTAAATTTTTTATTTTGCCCAACAACAAACTTAATTTCACATAATAAAAGTATAAAACCACACGGGCCTATACAAGCAAATACACTATATTGTCGGCAGGGTTTTGGCACTGCGACCCGGGTTTTTAATTTGTACATTTGAGTAATTGTTCGTGTTATAAAAAAAACTCGTTTTAAATGAGCATTATGAATGTCTTTTGTTGTTAAACTACACAGAAAGCTTCAAGATGAGCAAAAAAATATGTTCGAATAAGTTTCATTATATCAGAAAAATTGAACAAACTCATTTAGTTACCGTTTTTTTAGCTCTAAAAGCCCTTCTTACTGAATAACGTAATTGGGGAATTTCACCTAATTTCTCTAGTAAAAGTTAAAGAAGGAGGAAGTAATAATGTTTGCACATAAGTAAGATTTAAAAATTATCGATATCTATTGTTTTGATTTTTTTTCTTATATAAAAAAGTTAATAATTTTTATTTTAAGAAGGAAAGTGTTAGATTGAAAACTTTATTTAATAAGTTTTTATTCTGCAATTTATTTTACAATTTTATTAAAAATAAAATAAAAGTATAAAATAAATTACATAATAATAAATCTAACAATATCCGTCTTTTAATGAAATTGGTTTCTAAAAAAAACTGTACAAAACTCACCCTTCAGAATACAGATGCTACGTCAGTATAACTCGCTAAATACTTTGGTTCCGTACGATGTTTGCTGAGAACTTTTCAACAAAAATTTGCACAAATATATTGCACTTTTATCATAGGAAAAAGCGATAGTAATCGGTAACCCTATATTGTTTCACGACCCTTAACAATAGTTTACTATTTGTATATTGTTTTTTGTTCTCTGTTTGAATGAACTAAACTGAATCAACTTTAAACGTTTAACGTGATTGTATGCACTATATTTTTTTATTCACTAAATCGTTTTGTAAACGTAGTCACTCAGTTGATAAGTCTTTTGTGTTTAATAAACTAAAAGTCTAAAATAATAGATCAATTATGTAATTGTTTTATAAATAAAATATTAAAAAAATTGTATCGTAACTGTTCGAGCTTGTAAAAAAGGAAATAACAGAAATATGCCTTAATAATGTTTGAAGTTAAGGTAGATAGTAAGTATTCCTTTCGTTTCAATATTATTTTCCACTATATATATTGAATTGTCTGTAATAAAGTTTTTTATACATTACTCGTCAAAGATTATTTCGGAATAGGTTACCTCATAATTAATAATAGTCAAGATTTACTTTTTTCCGTACATAATTTTTTATGACCTGGTGTTGATAATAAAATTTATGGAAACATATGAAGTTTTTTTAACTTAAAGTCTTGTGTGGATTAACACTTTGTTTCTTTTATTATTATTATTTAATGTAAATTTGAAAGAAGTTTTTCTCAGTTATTGAGAAGATTATTAAATTTATTATTAAGAACTTATAAACGTCGTTTCAAAGAAGCAACTGGCTAGCCGACTTTTTCCAAGCTACAACTGACATCACATTATGCAAGCCAAGAGCTTATTATACAACTTCATAGACCACCGATGTACAGGGCCGAACTTAAGATATATTTTTGTATTTATTTGTATCAATTATTAGAAACAAATTAATGCGTAAAAATATATTAATAATATTAACTAACATTATACAACACTATTCTGGTCTGCAGATACCCTACAGTGATTTGGTGACCATGGTTCTTATTGTTTATAAATAAAACATTTGATTGATTTTGTCACAGAGCTTGCTCTCTAGTGAGAGAAAATATTCTCCATACAACTTCTTCTATTTATTTAACATCTAGATATTTTCGAAACTTGTAGTGCTCAAAAAATAACAATAGTTGTCCTCGTTCACTGAACATAGTTTCCATCTTTGCACACGTAACAGTCGTCGAAAGTTCAAACAAAACTGATTTCAGAAATATTTTCATTTTTATACGTAGTATGATATTTAAATGCAAGTACAATCCTGTATTTGAAATGATTACAGAAAGTTATGTTATGCAACTCATTTTTAACTATATAATGATTTTTTTCTTTTAAAACAGATCACGTTTTGTATTTAAAATGTAAAATCAAAGCGTTGTTAATATTTGGTTAAAAAAAAACAAATATTGTACCTACGTAATATTCAAACATAAGCCAAATGAACGCAGTTCAGTACGGAATGGAGTAACTCTTTTTCTAGAAAACCTACCTAAACTTAATGAGTGCAATTCGAGGGCGTTGTATTTTTTTTATATTGTATTATATTGTATTTAATTAGGAAATTTTGAAAATTAAAATTCGTAAATAAACATATTAACAAAATAAAATTACTTGCAATACTGTTCAATATTTTTATTTATATAAAAAACGTTTCAACCAACGGTTTTGGTCCTTTTCAATTTTCAACAAATTTGAAAATTGAAAAGGACCAAAACTGTTGGTTGAAACGTCTTTTATATAAATAAAAATATTGAACAATATTGCAAGTAATTTTATTTTGTTAATATATCTATTACTGTTAGTAGAGTCAATATTATTATTCGTAAATAAACAATTTGTAATAAATAAACTTTTTCAAAGAGAATAGTGTTTTTAAATCTCTGTTAAGAAAATATTTCGTAATGCAAATTTTGGATTTTTTTTTAATAATCCGTAATTCAAATTTGAGATTAATATTTTTCAAACACAATCTCTTATGCAAATTTTAGAATCATTATTTGTTTTTAAGTAACTCATAATGCAAATTTTGGGATTATTAATATTAAAAAATATTCCCTAACGCAGATTTTGGGATTACTAAATTGAAAAAAAAAATATAATCCCGAAGTAATCCATTATTAAAAGTAATACATTATTTGCAACCCTGGTTGTTAGAGCGTAAAATTGCAGAATAGTGACATAATCTTTTATTCTGTATTGTTAAACATTCATAAAATCATAAACGGTGCGACAACTCATTCCGCCGCGAAAGTGGAAAGATTCTGGTTCGAGTCCAGACGGTGTTGGTGGATAAAAATTAATTTTTCTGATTTAGCATTGTAACAATGAATGTTTAACAATTAAAATAGCAAACGCTCTGCAGCTTGTAGAAATTAAAACATCTTATTTAGTCTGTAGTTTTTGAATAATGGAGTATGAATTTTAATTCGAAATTGCATTTTAAGTAACCTTATCTGCTTTCGCAATCGGATACGTAGTATACGTTATTACTTTTGGAGCACTCAATATACGGCACGAGAGAGTAGAGTTTTCATTAGTTTTCAAATGTTGGTAATAAAGTCCCAGTCGGGAAGCGGGAACGCTATGCCAACCGTATATATCTGAAGACTGTTCAGTTTACACGTCGTATTGACTGTGTCGTCTGGGTCGTTCGGATCCCAAAGGATCTTCCCTATAACATCGACTATAATAACGTTTTCATTTTTATTATCCATCTCTTGAGTTACTCGTTTGTCACACATTGTGGTTCAAAAATAATATATTTACAAACTGATTTAAGATTAGTTTGATAAATATTTGACATTTAAATTTAAACATGACAAAATAAAACTGTTTTTATACGTTCACAAAAATTACGTTTTATTAGGAATTAATTGGAAATCTCTAAGATATCAGTCGAACAACTTCCGTCTTCTGGCAGTTGGTCTATAATTACGTTTTCTTACAGGATTCTCTCATTTTCATGCTGTTTAGATGGAAAAATGTGTTTTTTAAAACTGTTTGGGAACCAACTGATATTTAGTTGCAAGTTTCAAAATAAAAATCCAGCCATCCTGACGTTCGACATATTTTTGCACTGACGTCACTAAAAAATCATTGATTTTATTTTAAAACGCGGAATCCAAACTTCAAACACAGGGTAAATTTTACCCGATGTAGATTGTGTTCCCGTCAAAATCGACATGTACTCTGGAAATCGGTTGTCCTAACCGATTTCTAGAGTAAATGTCGAGTAGATAAGAGGACGTAGATACGCCGAAACCTCCTGAGCGATATGAAAATCCGATTGATAACAGACATTTTCTCACATTGAGAAGTTTATTTTCTACCTTCAAATAAAATGATAATCGAAATAATTCTTAATAAATTTTAAATCTACATTTCATAAAAAAATGCAACAAATATCAAACTTGTTGGCAAAGTTTTACGTGCTCAAATGGTCTCTTAGGCTACCTAATTAAAAAAAATTCAAGGAGAATCGCAAATTCTCCTTTCTTTTTAGAAGATATTCCATATCTCTCAAGTCTTTGGTCTCCCGTCATCTCGGCCACCTTGTAGACGCCTATGATAATCTTAATGGATTTTCTAAATTTTAATCTATAAGGCCTGAAGTCATACGCAAGCCCTTAATAATATTTGTTTAATATTTCTTTCATATTATATGAAAACATTTACCGCTTCATAGAATCGCTACATTTTAGCAACCCTACGTACACACTATATTGGATTCGGTTGATGGTACAAGTCATTTCTCGGGTGCGTCACGTTAACGCTAAATATTATTATCAAGTGTCGCGTCCCGTCTTCCTTTTCATACCGTGCAAGTCCTTTGATATTTCAGAGAGTTAGCGAGTAACTCTGATCAAATTATCTGAACTAGTGAACCCACTGCGTCCCCATCGCACATTACGTTAGTAGGACAAACACATATTATGGTATATTACCAATAGGAACGTGATAATTGGAAAAAGTTAAAGCTCTAATTTCCTGTTTCTTCAATGTCCATTAACAAGTTAACCATAATTTAATAGATATATCGGTAAACTTCTTTTTCCATTTTCAAAAATTTTAACTTCAGACAGATTAAATCTATAAAACGAAGATTTGGGACTCGATAGCAGTTTAGCCGTTGTGTATTTGACATTTCGATAACTCAATTATTACAAACCCCTAGTTTCCTGGGTCTAATTTAAAAATTGTGAAATATTATAAATAAATTAACTCGCTTCATATCTGTAGTTAAATACAGCAAACAGACTTCACAGATGTTATTGGATAAAAAATCAATACTTCTTACTTAATGACTTTTTATTTAAGTCTGTTTTTTGTGTTATAAATAAAGTTTTTTTTCTCTTACAGCCATTAGTTAGTATTCAGGAAAAATATATCAAAATGCAATCTCCCTGAGGCTCAGAATATTTATCAATTTTGTATTTTAAGATTAAATAAATGTTTTTAGACCAAATGTCGTGACTTGAGTTCCTAACTTATTATGCGCAAATATTGTCCTACGACTTCTACACCAAAAATTTTCTTACGAAAAAAAACATATGAACTTTAATTCGTTTCAAATTTGGACACCTCAATTTTTGCCGTACGTTTAATAGAAAGTACCTTTTCAAAAATTAAGGAATATTCCAAGTTTCTGGGGACGTGTAACTTTTAGTATGTTGTCCTATGACGACACTAAAGTTATTAAAATAAAATCTATCCATAATAATTCTTCACACTTCAAAGTACTTATTACTTAAACTGTTTATAAAAGTATTAATTGAATACATGGTTTTCCGGGGTTAGTGGTACAACTTCTTACGAAATATTTCTCCAAGAAAATTGATTTAAATTCCGAAGTGGGGATCTTAAAAAGTTAGGGCTGCGTAATGTTTCCGAGCCATCGTCGATATGTAGGGGAGAACCACGTACCTTGAGACACTTTTTGTTTTTTGCATGTATAACAAGTTAGTTTTGGTAAAATCGATAATGCAATTAAACAGAACGAAACATATGTTTTTATTAAACGAAATCCATTACACAAACATAAAAAATAATAAACAATATTTTGAATTAAAAAAAAAAAAAGAAAACTGTCCTAAGGTACAACATATTGCACGTACTTTGGGACAGGGCAGTATTTACCTTAAGACAGTAACAACACAATACTATTTATAATAATTAGGCAACACTATAAGCTGAAAAATCAACTTCAAACTCAAGCTGATTATTTTTTCGCTTCGTACTACTACTAGACTTAGGATTTGGCAACTTCATAACCACGTGAGGTGCGTTTATTTTTTTTTTACATTTTTTTTTTTTTACATTTTTTTCTGGTGTATCCGTGAGGGTACGACATCTTCCAGATTTCCTTCCGCCCCTAGATGGTTTTCTAGGTTTGGCTTTTGAATAAGGACGAATAACCTCTGGCGTTACATGTACGAACTGACACATATCCCAAGGTACGTACTTAATGAATGTTACTAATCAGTTACTATAAATAAATTATAAAATTATAGGTTAAGAAACTTCAGAATAAAGAAAATACTTGCTTCGTCTTGCATTTAACAATGTGAGTTATAAATATAAACAATAAACTGGTTACCTTTATAGAAATTGATTTTGATGTCTGAGAATTAAAAATTACTTTGACACTTCAAAAATACAAATGTATCACTTGCACCTAAATTTCTTATTGTAGCTACACTCAAACTGAACTAAGTGACATATACCTAAAAATGGTTCTATCGCTGATTTTTCAGCTTAAAGCATGGTCGAGAATGGTTTAAAACTAGAATGTCCCAAAGTACGAACTGTCTCAAGGTACGTGGTTTTCCCCTACTCAGGTATACGCAATGTAGTGTAGTGTAGTACAGTTTAGTGTTGTGTAGTGTACCTTTACATTGGTATACGGTACATCACATGGTTACATACCATTATCCTATGTATAGTAACTAGAGTATTAGCGAAAGGATAATGCCGCTACTGGCATCATTTAAAGACAGAGAGGGAGAGAGACCAAATAAGATTGTGTCTTTTATTGCGCGCGTTTATGCGGTTTGCAAATGAAACAAGGACTCCTAAATACTTGTTGTTGTTTCTCCTTTTAGGCCATACACAGATACGCTGAACGATATTGGTTAATGCAAGGTTGTGCCAGGTGCAACCGCCTCACGGAAAGTTCCGTACTTCTAGTCTTAATAATAATAATAATAATAATGCGTTTAACGTGCGTTTCTCGACTTTATGTCATAACAGACGCCATTCGCACAATTACTATTTTCCATTTACCACACTTCCCGTTATTTTTCTACATTTTTAAAACTTCAATTTATGTAACAGCAATGGGCGAATGAAGGAATTATAGGAAATTAGAATAAGGTAGGCAATTTTTGAACTAGGAGTTTGATAGGTAATCGGCTAGGGCCTCAAATAAGGAGCCATCTCGATATTTATCTGGAATTAATTGAGGGAAACCATGGAAAACCTCAATCAAGATGGGCGGTACAGGAATTACCGTTTCTCGGCGAGAGGCAGTAGGAAAAAGTTCCAGCCACATCTGCCCCCGCCGGGATTCGAACCCGGACCTCCCGAATGCGAGTCTAGTGCTGTCACCATTACTCTACCCAGCTCGGTTCCGTACTTCTAGTCTTGGGAATAATCGAATGATTTCGATAATAGAAAGGTTTTTGAAGATTAACTCCTTTAGTGACGTATCGAAAAAAGTAAGAAATTGAGGGGATGTAGAAAGAAACAAATTAAGGGGAAGCTAGTTTGTAACCTAAATTATATGAAACTGACAAGGGCAGAAGTTTATAGTGAGTTGAGAGTAAGACAAGAATGGACATATAAAATCAGCGCTTGTGAACATGACGTTTAAAATTATGAACAATTGCAGTACAATATAATTTCTGTAATTTGACGTACCTACATAAAAACTAAAGAAGTTAAACTTCTTATGTGAGCTTATGAGGGTGAGGCTGAATTAGTTTTTTGAAACGAAGTTCCTTATCGCGGGTTGGCGAGGGGACCTAGCCGGGAAAAAATTTCACGTGTCACGAAAAACCGTAAGACGTGTAATGTATACTGGTATACGGTGATACTGGGTGTTTTGAAACAAAGTTCCTTCGCGGGTTGGCGAGGCGATCTAGCCGAGAAAAAATGTAACGCGTCACGAAAAAACGTCACGAAAAAGCGTTTTATATATGTGTGTGTGTGCGTGTGTGTATGTATATTATGTATGTGAATTAATTATGCCAACCCTGCATACGAAAGGGAGTTCGTTCCAAACGCGTGTCCCGCGACACGTTCCAATTTTTTTTATAATCGAATGATTCATTCGAGATGATTCCTACAGCTGATGTACCATAATAATAGGTGTGTTGGTACTATGCGTGAATGAATGAATGTTTCAGTTCACGAATAAATCTTGTTCTCGGCTTCGATTGCCAGTCTTGAGAAAGCCACGTACCAGTGCAGATGCAGACAAAAGACTTAAGTATTCGTATTCAGTACTGTGTAAATCATATGAGCGTCTTGAATGGTTTGGATGCGAGTAACAACACAATCCATTCTATCTGTCTGTGCATTCGATATGATTATTTATAACAAATGGATTTTTGATTATGATTATGTTTCTTTATGACATTTGTCCATGTCGCTCACGTGACAAGATATTATATTTTTATTGCTTCTTGCTCAAGCCTGATGAAGGTTTAATAAATAAACCGAAACGTCGCTAAATTGATTATAAATTTTAATATTGTCCAATTTCCTGCTAATTTTAAACTTAAACATATTACATATTACATACATTGCAAGTTAAAAAACCCGGGTCGCAGTGCCAAAACCCTGCCGACAATATAGTGTATTTGATAATACAGGCAGTGTGGCTTTATTATGCGAACTTAAGTTGGTTTTTCGGCAAAATAAAAAAATTGACTCCTTAATACACCCCTTAAAATAACTTTTTTTTTTCTTAATTGCAATATTATTATCAATCGAAGCTCTATACCAAATTATATACAACTTTCAGTAAATAATTCACTATCTGCAAAGTAGTGTTTTCATAAAATTTTTAAGTCCGGTCCTGTTGAGCCGATCTTATTAAAATTTTAGGGGCACTTTTTGCTTACTACTAAAGGGTTAAATGTCAATTTTGAAACGATTCTGAGAATCTTTTCGGTATTTTGGGGCCCAAAAACATATATATATACATATATATATAAACATTTTCAAAAATGGTGCCAAAGTGTTTAGGAGGTTATGAAACGTCGAGAAATTTTGGTCCGACCCCTAGGTCCCGCCATCCGACCAACGCCAATAGTGTATGTTGCCTTATGGCAAATACACTAATAAAAGCTTGTAAAATAGCAATAATAATTTGTAAGTCTGCTATGTGTTTGTGAAGCTCTCATTTTTCATGTAGTTCTGTGGCCAACTCATTAGCGTTCATAGTTCATAATAGCATGGGTGTAGCCTTGTTTCTTCGAATTACACACAAAGCACGTACAGGCTCCAACACATACAAAACATTCATGTACAAGCTCGTAGAAAGACTAAATTAATTAACGCGTACAATTCCGAAAGTTTAAATCGACTCTGTATGCCCATGACTTTATATGTGTGTAAGTACGTTACCCTCTTTTCTGTATATATGCTTTAGATCCCCCAAGAATTAGCTCTGATATGCAGAGGAGACTCGCGCTCCGCAAACTATTTCATAACTCACTCATGCTGAATTTCACAAACAATAATTAAGAGTTTAATCCAGTGGTGGATTTATCAGTAGGCTGAGTAGGCTTGAACCTAGGGCGGTAGATTTTAGGGGCGGTAAATTTGGGGACCAAATTTTTTTTTGCCATCTTACAGAAACCAAATAGGCTTGAACGTAGGGCGGTAAATTTGAGGACCATTTTTTTTTGCCATCTTACAGAAACCAAATAAGCTTGAACCTAGGGCGGTAGATTTTAGGGGCGGTAAATTTGGGGACCAAATTTTTTTTGCCATCTTACAGAAACCAAATAGGCTTGAACCTAGGGCGGTAGATTTTAGGGGCGGTAAATTTGGGGACCAAATTTTTTTTGCCATCTTACAGAAACCAAATAGGCTTGAACCTAGGGCGGTAGATTTTAGGGGCGGTGAATTTGGGGACCAAATTTTTTTTGCCATCTTACAGAAACCAAATAGGCTTGAACCTAGGGCGGTAGATTTTATGGGCGGTAAATTTGGGGACCAAATTTTTTTTTGCCATCTTCCAGAAACCAAATAGGCTTGAACCTAGGGCGATAGATTTTAGGGGCGGTAAGTTTGGGGACCAAATTTTTTTGCCATCTTACAGAAACCAAATAGGCTTTAACCTAGGGCGGTAGATTTTAGGGGCGGTAAATTTGGGGACCAAATTTCTTTTTGCCATTTTACTGAAACGAAATAGGCTTGAACCTAGGGCGGTAGATTTTAGGGGCGATAAATTTGGGGACCAATTTTTGTTTGCCATCTTCCAGAAACCAAATAGGCTTGAATCTAGGGCGGTAGATTTTATGGGCGGTAAATTTGGGGACCAAATTATTTTTGCCATCTTACAGAAACCAAAGAGATTTTTAAGATTTTGAGATTACGTTTACCGAATATACATTATTGTATAAGTAGTATCCATTACCCCGCCTTATTAGTCGTACATGATCGAGCGTTGATTAGCTCAAACAAATTGTTGGGATTGTAAAAATTTTCTACGAACTTGAGAATTCAAGGAATACTCGTAGAAATCATTCGTAGGTGAAAATCTTTAACATTATACTTTTTACTATACAGGAAACAAGCCTGAGAGGTCAATTTTTTGTACTAGAATGGTCATTTTAATGTTATTAATTAGAATTTGTTTTTATATTTTTCTTTATAACAAAAATGTAATTGGGTCCAGCTAATCCAAAAATATAGAATAGTTAGTGAAAAAAAATAGAAACTTATAGCAGACATTCTGGGAATCTGCGCTGGTTACAAAAAAAATATTTTTTCATTTACATATACGACTACACATTTTATAACATAAAAATTACAAAATATTTTTTTTAGAAATATTTTAATTCATTTATTTTTATTTATAAATTTACTTAGAAATTTTTTTTTTTATTTGTTTTCTCTTACAATTACAAAGGATAATTTGTTTGATTTTCTATGACGCATATAATATATTCTATTAACAGTGTACTAAATTGCTTAAAAAATTGTTTTCTCCGTTCCCATTTCTATAATGTCCACATTCTACATTCAACCGTTAATCATTTCACTTATCAATTTCTTTCTACACTAAGTCACTATGGAATATCAAAATTCTAGTTTCAAAATTGCTTTTACCTACCCTGTTTCTGAAAATTCAAATTTTAGATTTTAGATATTTTTTCTAGCACTGAGCTGCAGTTTTTGTTCATTTATAGCGATTTAGAACATGTTTTTCGTTATAGAAAAAATTATGAGAAATTTGTGACTTTTTTGAGAATTTTGCGGTATATGAATTTACGGAATACATTTTTTACAAAGTCGTATAGGGAAAGTCAGTTATATCAAATTAAATCTCAGATACCACTGCTTTAATAAGCAAAAACATCAACACGTAATTTAAAACCTCCATTCTGTCTGTGTAATATTGTATTTTATAGCTGTTAATAACTATCTAGTTCTATCAAAAAAAAAGTTTATTAGCTATTGCTACAATATGGCACGTATACATTCAAACGCTTTGAAGTTTATACAAACATATGTACGTACGTAGTTGAAAAGTTGCAAAAAGCTTCATCAAGAGCTTACGCCGTCGTACATTAAACTTCCTATGATGATGTAATGTCAAGAGTCAGTAGGTGAAAGACTAACATGAAAGAAGAAAAAGTAGTAGAATATTGCACTCAAGTCAGTGAAATTTGACGAACCAATAATATAGAGTGACCATAGTAAGATTGTGGCCAATGCATCCAATCACCACCATATTGAGCCGTGAGTGGTGGACACTGAAAAAGTTCGTCAAGAATTAAATTTTCAAATAGGATTATTTGAAAATTTTGAAAATTTAATTTTTGACGAACTTTTTCAGTGTCCACCACTCGCGGCTCAATATGGCGGTGAACTAGAATCATTTGAAAATTTTAAAAATTTAATTTTTGACGAGCTTACAGATTAAAATGCCGCTGGTCTTTTTAATTTCAGATAACCCAATCAGCCGAAATCATGGAGACCATGAGCACACTTTTTTTCGAGGCGGGTTTCTTCAGACTGGTACAACTCAGGATCCAGAGAAGATTTTTAGCTGAAAATTTATATGTGTACTCTCGAAATACTAATGAATAAATTGTAAATAATTCAAAGTTCTATCTTTTTATTTGTCGTCAAGAAAAATTCGTAAAAAAATGCCTTAAAAACCGGCCGTCACACGGGGTGACCCCCTTAAGGCTGATTGTAGACTTATTCATCAACATTTTACAAAAATTCTTTCTTTATAAGAAAGATAAAGGACAAATCTAGGTCTTTAATGGACTACTTTTGTAATTTATGTACGATTTACTAGAAAAAAGTTGGCATTAATTTTGTCAAAAAACACACGTTTTCAATGTAACACTACAACCTTATTCGTACTTATTTCACAAAATTGTTCCATCACAAATCTAAAGTGACTCTTTCTTTCTCGGAAAAGTTTTCCAAATCTTCAAAATATTTCCAAAATTTAGAGTAATCAACTGACAGCGGCACTCTTGCAACAGCGTTTTTTGGCCTCGTAGTGTGGCGTAAATTCACAGCGTTCCGACAGCCTTAACAGGTGAAAATTCAAAGGTATAATTTGCACCCGAATGAAGCGATCTGATCAGCTGGCGACCATAATATTGTATGAAACTACATAGGTGAGCAAAATTTCAACTCAATCGGATAGCTGGCTGTAGATGAAAACTCGATTGCAAAATTTGTACCGACCAAGCAGACAGAACGAAAGCGAGCTAATAAAAACGTAGTAATATACTTTGTAGTGACGTTCTACATTCATAACTCCTTGGTTGATTATCCAGCATCTACGCATCGTATTTAGGAAGCCATAATGTTAACGACTATTAAGCGAGTTATTACTCGGTTCTTCAATATGGGCGCAGTTACCCTTAAGTCCTATACTTATACAGACGGTGCTTTGCTTTCATAATAACTAGACTACTAACATATAAAGTTATATGTTACATAATAGCTTTTAACAGGTTAAGTTTAACTGGCGGTTAATTAATACCGAGGAATTATGATGATAAAAATTCTAGAATTTTATCAAGTTGTCCAGACGCTGGGTTGCAGCCCGCATAAAAAATCCGATTGGTGTTTTAAGTTCAGGAAGACCTAAAGAATGAAACTCTGAAGATTTCCGGAAAAAATCGGCGTGTAATTTTTTTTAACCGAACTATGGGTATTCTTATTTAAATCTCTTCGTGTGTTTGAATGTCCGCTAAAAACGCGAGAACTACTGAACAGATTTGAATGAGGTTTTTACCATCGATAGTTTATGATAATTTTAAATCTATAAGCTGGATTCAACGAGAATTTTAAACGAAATGTTTCTCGGTGTCTGGATTTAGCACGTTTGCTTAAATTTCCGGTTAGCTTATTGTAAATGTAACAATATACAGGCATTATTATTGTGATCGTCCGCGTTAGTTACTTTGGACCAGTTTTATTTTACTTTGCATCACTAGTGCGTAATGAATCACTTTACATGCTTGTATACATACTTGTAAAGGAGCTATTTTATAGAGGATAGTGAAAAATTTCAGAGACAGACATTTCTATTATATTTATCTGTATTGATTACAAATCGTTTCTTAAAACAATAAACTCTTGGTTTTATTACTTTATTAGAAATTTTAACAATATTTTGGTACATTTAAAGTGCCGCTTTAAAAATGTTTAAACGTGCGTTCTATTTATTAAACTCATACTACACATAGCTTCTCTGAAAACTTTTTTAAATAACATATAAATAATATTTTCAATAGTTTTTTTTTTCAAATAAATATCAATATTTACTTCAATAAATCGTCAATAAGTGACTGTTGACTGTTATAAAAATAAAAACATACTAAAAACTCCGTAGCCACACAACGTTGAAAAAATGCAGGCGCTTTCACATTGTCATGCAAAACATTAAATTGTATTCACAAAAAAACAAATGATTGATCTCCATACGAAAGGATCGTTTTACAAGCAAAATTTTGATCAATATGCGTAAGAAAATGTTGTTTCGAAGTGGACAATTGTACAAAAATACATGTATACACAGTTTAACAATAATAGTTTGTCAATCACGCAATTATTTTTCGAGTAGAATCGATCTGACACTGGACTGTTATGCTTTTTTTTTGTGGAGAAATATGTTTGGGCACAATCTACGATCAAATTAATTTTTTTGATAATACTTTCTGCAACCCAGTCTAAAAGTAACAGAAAGTGATTAATAATCAATTTGAAGGAGAATAAAAATCCGTGGCAAAGGATCAAATGAGAAGCAATACTCAGTATTGCTTCTCAATTGATCTTTTGCTACGAATTTTTATTCACATTTTCTCCAACAGTCATCAAGCATTACAATCGCCCTAATTAGTGTATTTGCCATTTGGCAACATACACTATTGGCGCCGGTCGAATGGCGGGACCTGGGGGCCGGACCAAATTTTCTCGACGTTTCATAAGCTCCTAAACACTTTGGCACCATTTTTAATAAGGTTTATATATATATATATATATATATATATATAAACCTTATTAAAAATAAGTATATATATATGTGTGTGTGTGTGTGTGTGTGCGGGCAATAACTTTCGAAAGAGTTAATTAATTTCAACGAAATTTGAACCACGTGTTGAAATCCATAACCGCAAGAAGCCTATTTAAAATGGACGTAATCGGGCTATTTTAAGGGTAGTTTTTAGGGGTTGAAAAATGTTTTTGGGCCCCAAAATACCGAAAAAATTCTCAGAATCGTTTCAAAATTGACATTTAACCCTTTAGTAGTAATTAAAAAGTGTCCCTAAAATTTTAATAAAATCGGGCCGACAGGACCGGACTTACAAATTTTATGAAAATACTAGTTTACAGATAGTGAATCATTTACTGAAAGTTGTATATAATTTGGTATAGAGGTTCGATTGATAATAATATTGCAATTAAGAAAACAAATGTTATTTTAAGGGGTGTATTAAGGAGTCAAATTTTTTATTTTGCCCAAAAATCAACTTAAATTCTCATAATAGAGCCACACTACCTGTATAAGCAAATACACTATATTGTCGGCAGGGTTTTGGCACTGCGACCCGGGTTTTTATCTATTAATCATTTAAATAGAGTCAACCTCGTATCAATTTGAAGTTTCAGAATCTACTCGGGCGAAACTGGGCCGGAAAGCTACTCTATATATTCCACATATTATTATAATATTTTATTACTCGCAAACGTATAGCCGGAACATAAAAGTATGTACTTACGCTAGATATATAGCGCATACGTTCTATAAGTATCTACTTAGATTAAAACATACGTAGAACAGAGGCTTGACCTAGAGTCAAATAGCTTCTTTACCGGATTATAATATTGCTACTTCCAGTTTAATATGCAAATTAGATGAACTGCGAATGTGTAAGTAGTGCTAACGCGCTTCATCTAAGCTTATAACATGTTTTTGCGAGCCATCTTCAAACACTGTATATGCAATTAAACGGCTTTCAAACTTTTAATGGTCAAATTATTTGA
This sequence comes from Venustoraphidia nigricollis, assembly GCA_034508555.1. Classification (NCBI taxonomy): domain Eukaryota; kingdom Metazoa; phylum Arthropoda; class Insecta; order Raphidioptera; family Raphidiidae; genus Venustoraphidia; species Venustoraphidia nigricollis. Next base: position 1,569,950 of record JAVRKA010000013.1, read on the forward strand.
ATAATTAAACAATTTTAATTCTAAAATGTTACATTGAACTTTTTATCTATTTTAAATGCACTTTTAAATTAATTACAGACTATTGTAATTATTTTTGTACATACAAACCAGTTACTTTGTTTTTAAAAAAATCCATCCAGTTCTCCAGATCTCTCGAAGTTTAAAAATTCTGACCATTCCCCAGTTGTGGAGTTGAAATGGTAAAAGGGATTAATTAATTAAATAACCCGGGACGCAGTGCCAAAACCCTGCCGACAATATAGTGTATTTGCTAATACAGGCAGTGTGGCTTTATTACGCGAACTTAACTTGGTTTTTGGGCAAAATAAAAAAATTGACTCCTTAATACACCCCTTAAAATAGCATTTTTTTTTTCTTAATTGCAATATTATTATCAATTGAACCTCTATACCAAGTTATATACACCTTTCAGTAAATAATTCACTATCTACAAACTAGTGTTTTCATAAAATTTTTAAATCCGGTCTTGTAGGGTCGATTTTATTAAAATTTTAGGGATACTTTTTAATTACTACCAGAGGGTTAAATTTCAATTTTGAAACGATTCGGAGAATTTTTTCGGTATTTTGGGGCCTAAAAACATTTTTCAACCCCTAAAAACTACCCATAAATGGCCAGATTGGGCCCATTTTAAATAGGCTTTTTGCGGTAATGGATTTTAACACGTGGACCAATTTTTAAAAATGGTGCCAAAGTGTTTAGGAGGTTATGAAACGTCGAGAAATTGTGATCCGACCCCTAGGTCCCGCCATCCGACCGACGCCAATAGTGTATGTTGCCATATGGCAAATACACTAATAAAGACAATATTATCACTATCTATAGCGTGTACATATAAGATTGTGATATTCTAGAGTTATAAAGATTCTGCCTGTTCTATTTAACAGTTTACAATGGTAAGTCGAAATGAATGGCGCATACCCAAGAAATAGACGCACTTCGACGTTAAAAGTTGCGGCTCTAGTAATAAGTAATAAAATAACCATTATAGTAGTCAATAATTTATATAGCTATTTCGTGGTCAATAATTTGTGTAAACATTCCGTGGACAATAAAGCGATTGTGTTTTATTATTCTCTAGAGACACTATGTTGTACAATATGAATAGTTTTTCAATAATTCAAAGAGAATATTTATTATTTTTTATCACAATATTTTTTCCAAAATAATACAGTATTATAAAATGTTATCTGATGACCCATTTTTATACAAAAATTCATCATAATAATATAATCATTGATTGTGTCACGTTATATTAATTTTCTGAAACGTAAAGTACGTTTTGACCGCAATTTGAGAACTAATTTTTTCACGAACTTGCATATCTAGGATAATTGAAAAAAAGGAACTGATTTTTAATGTCATGCCTAAATTTAAATCTCGATTTTCGTTCATATGTTCGAATAATTATTGACACATTTCATGTTTTTAGGTTGGTACTCAGAATATTTATCTTAGATAGCGAGTATGCATAACAGCTCTCTAGCTAATAGTGTCAAGAGCCACTTGGATATTTTAAAATACTTAATTATTGTTATTGAAAAAGAAAAAACAAGAGCAGGCAGCTATAGCAGTTCTCAAAAAAAGCAGAAAAAAACTGTATTTAGACAAAATATGTATATATGATGAGAATAGGATCTCTAGCTGGGATGTCATTAAGTAACCATTTTTTATGTTCAATAAAAGTTATGGTTCTTTATACCGGGTGTTTTTTTCAAAACTTTGATGGATTTTTTTGTTGATACATGGTTGAATCAAAAAAAGTTTTAGGCAAAAGTTGTTGGGTTTTGAGGGGGAAATAATTTACACGTAATACCAACCCCCTCACCCCATCTCCCTTGGCAGGGGGAGGGGATAACTTTTGTTTTTTAAATGAAAATCCCCGATTTTTAATATTAATTTTTTTTTGCGTAAAAATGAACAACTTTAAATTTAATTTAAGTTAATTTAATTTAAATATAAAAATCGGGGGTTTCCATTTAAAAAACAAAAGTTAACCCTTCCCCCTGCTGAGGGGTGGGGGTAGTGGGTTGGTACCCAACAACTTTTGCCTAAAACTTTTTTTGATTCAACCGGTGTATCAACAAAAAAATCCATCAAAGTTTTGAAAAAAACACCCGGTATGTATAATCAGTAGTGGATCAAACACAAGCTAATTTCGAAGTCCCTTTTAAACATTTTATAACAAAATATTAAAGAATAGTTTTCTTTTGACTTCCCTACGATAATGACGTCGTAATCACTTGTTTCTTGCACTGGCGCCATTTTATATAACCTTTATTTTAATGTAAAAATAATAATAAATATTTTGTTATAAAAGTGAAAATGTAGGTTGCAACTTTTCGCTGATAGAAATTTGAAAAAGTTGAATTCAGAGAAATAAAAGAGAAAACTGAGTACGTTTAGTTTTCAGACGAACTGTCTGAGGTTTACCCAACTCAGAATCTACCGACAATCGTTGTGAAGTTCCCAAATGAATTTCGTTTGAAGTAGGTTTTGTGTTTATTGCAAGTTGCAGAAATTAAATTCGAGAGTCTGGTTTTCTCACTGCCAATATTCACAACCTTTGTTTTGTTTTACACATGTCGCTAATGTGTAGGGATGTGCGAATGGTAGATAGATAGATCTACACTAATATTATAAAGAGGAAAGATTTATATTTTTGTGTGTGTGTATGTGTTTGTAATGAATAAACTCAAAAACTACTGTGCCGATTTAAAAAATTCTTTCACCATTAGAAAGCTACATTCACCCTGAGTAACATAGGCTATATTTATTGCTAGAAAATATTAGGGATCCTTCCTAAAACTTTAGTAACGTAACCCAAGGTGTAAAAAAAATGCCATAAAACATCTTTCGTCGCATGCGCTGCGGAAACTATTGATGATAGAACAAAAGTATGTCCTACAATATTAAAGAACATATCAATAACTACAAAAAACTTCGCGATACTATATGTCCAACTATTAGCGTTATGTTACAATAACCACTTTTTACATTTTAATAATCTATATAGATAAGAGACGATGTATATGTAATCAATGGACTCCAAACGGGTAGACCATTTTTGATGAAATTTTCAGACAATCTTTAGATTAGCCCAGCGGGTGATCTTCTGAAGTTTGGTAGCGATCGAATCAACAGAATTTTTTAAATTTTTTTTTGGGAAATAAGATTTTTCTTCGATTTTTGAACATTCATAAATAAAAGCGATTGAATTCGCGCAAATTCAATACACGTTGAGAATTTAATGATAATGATTCTCATCTTTTATATCCTCTATATAACATTTACACCCGGGCGAAGCCGGACTGGGCCGCTAGTATTAAATACTTTGAAATGCCATTTGCGAAAGACAATGGCATGCAGTATTTTAAAAAGTAAAGAAAGAGACGTAGCATAATAACTTATTACTGGAAATCGTATTATAAGTCGTAACTCACAAAACCGTGTTTGTTTGGGGGCAAGAGTGCCTCCTACTGAATACGTCAACGGACATACGCTGAGCGGTTAAGAGTACTCACTCAGCCCTACTACTACTATGTATCGTTGATAAAGGATCTTAAATTATATAACCTATTCGTGTCGAATTGACAAAAGGTCTGCCACTCGGCAAAACCAATAATTAAATTTCGACGATTATAGAGCTTGAAAGTGTCTTTTATTATTTATTAGTTGTCAAGCCAGTCAAACTGCAACAAATCAAAACTGCAACATTAATCTATTTTCGCGATTTTTAGATAAATATTAGTAAAATAAATTGAAGGCAATAATTGAAGGTATACATAATTAGTATTTAATAAAAATCTAGAATGGAATCTTTTATGGCCGCTATAACAACAAATAATAAAAATAAAACAAAGTTAATAAATGTTCTACGATGGTACGGAACCCTTCATGTGCGAGTCCGACTCGCACTTGGTCAATTTTGTTTTATTTAAAACAATATCAGTACAGCGAAATGATGTTTCTAATGGCGCCATTTTATCTTACTTTTCCGTTCACGGTCGCTATTTATCGGAACCTATCCAATATTCGGTTCGTTCGTTGTTTTATAGCCGGCATTAGTGACAGTTTGCCGCGTTTTATACTCTTTTTATAAGTACGTTTACTCAAAACCAGGGAATTGCAACATGTAATCCACATTATTTGTCAAATCATTTCACAAATACATCGAGTATTCGTCACCTTGAGTTATGCGTCTATGTATTCAATTCAATTTATTAGCTACAAAGGAGATTTTAGTCCATTACATAGTCAAGAACAAAAGTACATACAAAACGTGTCACTTATAAACGTTTAAAAATTCATTTTCAAAATAAAAGCAGTTATTTAATAAAATGTCTTTAATTTTCTTTTAAATTTTTTTGGGTCTAGGCTCCTAATGAACTCAGGTAGAGCATTAAAGCATCTGATTCCAGTATTCATGGGAACTTCCGAAGCTAGTTTGGTTCTGCAAAAGGGCTGTATTAAATTATCATTATTCCGTGTTGCACAACTATGAACACTGGAATGCGTAAGAATTAAAATTTGGTATAAAAATATACAATAAAATGGTAAAATTTTAGTCTCTCTAAAAAGATTTCTGTATGGTGAATTGTAAGGAGCGTCAAATATCGAGCGGATTATTCTTGTCTGTAGTCTAAATACACAAATGTTATTTGTCGCTAAGCCCCAAAAAAATAATGCCGTACGACATACAGTAAGATCGAGAAATCCTAATCTCAATGAACGTTAACTGGTGATTATATATAATAACCGGCAACTATACACCATACATATCACCATAAACGCCGGTAAATATAAAAAATAAATGAAAATATATCAAATTAAACGGTTTGTTTACATAATTCCCAACCCGTAATGGTAAATGTAACAAATATCATGACTGATTGAGCCAGTAGAACACAGAGCAGTTTTTTGAGTAGTTACTAGTCAGAACAACATTTTTACGTTAGACGTTATAGGATGAAAGGCCGTGAATAACATTATTTTATAATTTACAATTAAAAAGTCAATAAATGGTAATTTTAAGTCTCATGCCTGAGCGAAATTTGAATAAGGGACTGACAAATGTTGTCAAATGAAAGACATAAATTTATTTTAATCTTATACAAAACAGTTAAACATATAAAAATAAACTTGTCCCATATTCTTATGGACTTTTATCACATTTACCATTTGAAAAAAAATGAGAAAAAGAATAGATATCGGAAAAAAATTGATATCGAAAGTAATGCTTTGGCATTTTCAAAACATCGATATCTGATGCTCATCCATATTTCTAGATTTTAGAAAATTTAATATGAAACCTACTGAGGAAAACTTACGACCCAAACACTTAATAACCATTTTTTGCGATAACGGTTCAAGAACTTCTGGTTTACTGTAAACTGCATACATACTATATAGATGTATAAAACTACGAAGTTCAATATACAAGTTCCTTGATACAAAAGTCTGTAATTCAATATCGTTGCGTCTGTAAAAACTTTTCTAAAAATAAAAATAACCAACGATATAAAACTTGAATATACAGTATATTCTAAAATATAAATAGTAATTCAATTTTTACTTTTTGCTTCTTGTTGCAGCTTTAAACTATCGCTGATTTCCTTTTATCAATTTCAAGCTTAAATTTCAAAATAGTTTTCTTTTTGTCACTGCTTTAACAAGCAATTAGTCACAGCTTGTTTTGAGAAATATGTACATAGTTCTGTGATATTATGAACTGAAAGGAGAATTTAATTAGTTCAAAATACAAGCGACTAGAAAGAACATATTATGACTGTGACACGATGTACAGAACATAGGATCATTAGGATTCGTGTTCAAAGATAAAAAATATTTATTAAGTTTTAAATAGTCAATTAATTAGCATTCATATATTATAAACCAAAATAATGCACTTTTGACAGTCGCATTTGTAATGTTCATATAGAGGGTTAAAGTTCAAAAAGGCATAAGAGACTTATTTTGTAAAATTGTTATTATGCTTGAATTATTATAACGGCATGTTCGTCGGTAAAATTGCTATAACTTTTGAAAAACTGCCTAAGCGACAAATAGTTGAATGACAGTTTTACTTTAAAATGGTCTAACCAGAAGTATCGGTAATAATATTATCGGTAATAAAGTGTCGCTAATGTCTTTTTGGACGTTAATCATCGAAATGCATTTTTGTTTTGATTTGTGAGTTAATACGTAGTAACAAGTTCAATCTATTTACGTAAAAATGATTTAGTATTAAACATTTTTATTATAACAAGCTTGTTAGTTACAATTCATAAAACGGTGCTCAAAAATAACGGTAAAGTATTATTTTTCACACTTGAATATATTCAAATAATCGCAGAAGACGTAGGACCATCAAAGGATAAAATAAAAAATGTTCGAATCTATAAGAAGAAATACAACACCTGGGGCGGAACGCCGCAATACGACACAATACATACACAGACGAGGGTGGTTCAAACCAAAACTTAAATGCTACAAGGTTTCTATGTTATTAAGACCATTTAAGGGGGTATTCTTATGTGGACGCATAAATTTTACCTCTTTTTAGGGAATTTTTTTTAGACGACAATAACATTCAATCATTTTAATTTTTTTATATGTTTTTGTTTGTATCTTAAACTGTATAAAAAAATTTTTTTTTCTCTTATTTTACATTTTTTATATATATTTTTTTAAAATTAAATTAGACACTAAAAAAAAGCAGGTCACTGGTCATGGTAATAGCGGCTGTTCATGTTGTCTGAAATAAAAAAATCGAATGGATCATTGTTCAGTAGGGATGTCGCTATCGTCCCTACTAAAATTAATCAATTTCATTAAAAAAAAAATGGCGGACTGTAGAAAAAAAGTTTGTGTTTTTTGTTAATTTTTTTGTTAAAAATCGCTTAAAAAAATAAGAAAATATTTTCGAAAATAAGCAATTTTAGTACGGACGATAACCATTAATGAGTAGAAGAACATATATAAATTGCAAAGCAATCGGTTGAATACTTTTTTTTAGGACCATGACAGTTTTAGAAAATAATGTTTCCAGAAAAATGCGTTTAAAGTTTCAAGAGCCAACAAGTCGCTTACGGCGCGTCGGTCAGTATATGAGTTGTAATTTATTTAAAACTAGGAATTTCGGTCTCTATTTTTCACAGCATAATTTCGATAGGTTTTACTATTGAAATATGAAAAAAAAATCGATTTTTCGAAGTGGTCACATAAGAATACCCCCTTAAACTTTTGAACATTTTATCAAAAAAAGGTTAATTTGGCAATAACTAAAAAAACCTTACGATCAATTATATTTCTCTTTTCACCATCGTAACATACGTAAAAGTACTCCAAAAAGGCTCATTTAATCGAAGTCGTATTTCCAATAATAATAAAGTTAACAATATATTATATTGTAATATATGGTTCCATTTCGTATTGTCAATGTGCGTTTACAGTGATGTCATTTTCTAACAAATTTACCATTACATAATATGTTAAAAAAAGTAAGTCAGAAATTCTACAATACTGTTAATTTTAACTGGACGGTACAGAAAAGAACAATTTATTTTTAAAAAAATGTTAAAATATAAACTTCGGTTTACCCTCGCACTCATATATGCCAATGTATTTACGAAGTAACATCACACTGACACATAAGTGTTTTCTTACTGTAGAGTGCTCGTCTTTGAAAATGCGAGAATTGTGATAAATTTTGACACTAAATTTTGCTAATAATATATTAGAATCAAATAAAAATGTCTTACATATATATTCAAATCAATGCTAATTGCTGTTGGACTACACATATACACCATATCTGTTCTAAAATTACCAAAAATGCCTTTTTAATAAGAAGACTTTGTAGGATCTCAAAAGATCCTACGGTTACTAAAACAACTTATTATTCATTCATTTATCCTTTTTTAAAATACGGAGTTCTCTGCTAGGGTCAAGCGGGACTAAGTAAAAAAGTTTTTGTAAAACAAAAAATGGTTTTAAGGTATATGTTCAATTTAAAAAGAACTGATTCATGTGTTCCATTTTTCAAATTACATAATATATTAACACTGCCTTGCATTTTCATATTTTATGCAGCAGTATATATAAAAGCAAGATGCCATTCTTTACCAATGGTTGGTGATACACATGAATATAATACCAGGCATGGTGGAGCCTTTAAAGGCAGCAAATGTAACACAACAAGCTTCCAACGAAGCCCGTTGAATTTCTCCATAACAATTTTCAATAAATTGCCTTCTCATATAAAAAATATTTCACCAATGGCCCAATTCAAAATAGCTCTTAAGAAGTTTTTAATTACAAAATCTTTTTACATTAGCGATTTCCTTGAATTGTGAATATAATATGTATCTGTATGACTATTCAAGCATCCTTTTGTGATCTTTTTGGAAATAAATTATTATTATTATTATTTTTTTGTTTATTGAGAATTATTATTATTATTATTATTCTTCATTCAAATAGGCGTACATTTTCATTATTTTGTTTTTATTATTCATGTAATTTTATATAGGTACTAGACTGCAGAAATATTATAACGGTATAAATCACAATCCGAAATAATAAAAACCTGAATTTGGAAGATACTGGGTTCGATCATATGATATTTCCTTGTTTCTTATCAGAAAGCAGAATTATATACTGGTAGTTTAATTAATTTTTAATCATTTAGGCGTTGAATAATTCTAAATAAATGATGAGATATCCACCTTTTTACTCTTGTAAAATTCTTCATAATGTTCTACAGTTTTAGATTACGAAATAATTAATTAACAAACAATTAAGAATACGGTAAAATTGGATCAGAAAATATGTGTTTTTTTCCAATTGAAAGGCATTTTTGGAATTTACATTGTTTAAATCAATCACGTAGGGGCTTTTATTTAGAACTGACTTAGCTATGAGAATACTATAAAAAAAAACAAAGCCTACATTTTACAAATCATACAACAATATATATGTTACAGTTAAATCCGGAATTAATATTTACAAAAATATTTTTCACAGTTGTTGATTACGTTTAATTATTAATTACAAGACCGTTATTTAAATAATTTTTTAAATATACTGAAAAAGAAAGGGATACAGACATTTATTTTTATATTATATATATTTATTTATATTATATATATTATTTATATTATATATATTTTTATATTATCTATACCTATCCGAATGAAATTAGTATATACTGTCAAAAGCTAGGCTATGGAAAATGTGTTCCTAATGAAGAGGAAAAATTTTCTGGCAGTCGTGGAATCTGTAGACATGGAATCATGGGGTAACGGGCTTTCTAAGTTCTCGCCCGATTTCTTTTATTTTAGTCTCAGACAATAGGCCTGTTGACGCTCTGCATAGGATTTGCCGGTTTTCAGTTTGAAATTTTTGGTTCGAGTTTTATCGCGACTTTTAAGTCGAGGCATTTCAAATTATTAAGTTCAAATATTGTTATTATTATCTGTGAGTGCTTCTAGTACTCGGAATTGGTGTTATTGGAGAGATCTAGTTCTGAGGATCACAACGCACTTTGTATTTTCGCGATTGAACTTGTAATTCCCCAGATATTTAAGTTTTAGTGGAGCAATTTAGAAATTTTCGCCGCAGAAATACCATCACGCAGACAAAGCCTACAGGTGATTAAAGTCAGTTGTCAAAATTCTCAGTACTATTGATAGAAGGGAGCCGAGTGACACCTAGTTTGCTGGGATTGGTTGAGCTGTTCGTGAGATAGTGATATATCGAAAGTACACTTGAAACATGTGCAAGTAAGACATTACATGCCTACGAATTCCATGTAGCATAAGCACAAGAATAGACAATAACCAGAAGTATAAATCCGAATTGTCCCGCAAAACGCTGCCTAACCTAAAAATAAGGCTAGAACATTTCAATACAGTGGCGTTTACAACTCAGGTAGTTGAATCTCTGGTTCAGTTTTGTTTTACCGCTCGCCAAATGCAGTAGCGGTTCGTACCACTACCGGGTTTCGATATTTTGCTTGTGAAATTGTACCACGCATGAAATTATTTTATGCCCTAAAAAATATAAATCGAAATTTTAAGATCGGAAATAAAAACAAATTATTAATTTGGAAAAATAAATAAATATATTTTTGATTACATTTATTGTTTTTCTATTATTTCCTTTAAGCAATCTAAAAAAATGTTTTTGCACTTCTTTTTAATACAAACATCCCTTATTACATTACCCAAACACAAGTTATAATCTAAAATACAAGACTTATTCGATGTAATTTAAATTGTCTTAGATTTTACGATTAAAAATTACAATACAACCCTGTCTAGATCCAATGAAAACGTACTAAATACGGCTCTATATTCTATCCTTATTTTAATGGCGTCGCAATTTGTGAAACGTCACGGATTTTAAGGAGAGTCAGAGTTCTGGTTATTGTTTTTATTCTGTGGCATAAGATTGAAAGTAAAAATCTGCAGTAGACCTTTACCACTACACTTACTACACTAAACACAAAAATTTTCCTGTGACATATATACATTAATGGTTGTATATTCTGACCAACGGGTAAACACAGAAAGGCGATCCCTCAGGAACGTGTGGCAGCGCACAGGTAGGATTTGTACTAATATTTCCTTCAGCTGCCAAACTGATTGTGTTTTACGGGATTCCATATCCCAAGAGTCTGTTACCTCCATTGCGTCGGCAGATGGCCATTGTTAAAACCTACACCAAAAACCAAAACACAAAATCCTATGTAGCGCATATATACAGAGGTTCTCAAAAAGTATAAGCATTTTCAAAATATTTTTTATATACAGTTAGTGCAGGGGCCTAGTCAAAAGTTAAACTTAAGGCGGGACATTTTTGTACCGAATAGTTCATTATTAAGGGGGTATTCTAATGTAGAGGCATGAATTTCGCCCGGTTTTTGAAGCGCTGTACAAAGGAAACAAAAAATATTTTTACTACAAATTTTTTTATCATTTGTTTATTGATGTTTTATTATTACATAAAAAAATTATTAAAAAAAAAAATTAAAATTGACAAAGTTATGAGCAGTCAAAGTGGGGCGTCAAAAAAAAAGAGGGTGTTCTGGCGTGCATTATTCCAACCCTCCTGGTGATTTGGTACATAAAAAAAAAAGGATTCTTAATTATTATAGATGCCGCTATCGTATAACCCTTGGATAAGTTAAAAAAAAAATTTTTTTTTAAATGGCGGCAGTTTGAAAAAAAATTTTTTTCATATTTTTTTAACAATTCCGAATTTTTTAAAAATACTAAATGAGAGGTTATAGTTTTGGGCAAGGGTCACGCGATGAAGCGATGTATAGAGAACATCCTCTCCAAATTTGAAGTAAATCAGTTCATTAGAACTCGAGATATCCTTACCGCCAGCTCGAAAAAAGTAGTTCCGAGAAAAACGCGTTCAAAGATTTGAGACAAGTTTTCGACAATTTTACTTATAGAATGGTACAGAATACTTACATATTTTTAATCGGCGCAAAACTAACTTAAAATGAAACTAAAAGGAGAATATTCCAACAAAACAAGTTTCTGTCCTTCAATTAAAAATAGATTTAAAATGAATTCTTTACAATAGAAAGGGACATAAGTAGGGACTCGGGAACGCCCACCGTCTTTTGTTAACTTGTAGCGGTCGGGCCGGAACCGATGCCACGTCACTAAAACGGCTATAACTCATGAAATAATGGGAATTTTGAAAAATCCTTTTAAAGACATATTTTTGAATATTTAAACTTTAAAAATATGAAAAAAAAAATTTCGATTTTTTAAAAATTCTTCACTAGAATACCCCCTTAACCTAACGCTGGGCTGCAGAAAGTATTGTCAGAAAATTAATTTAACAATGACCTGAGATTTTGATTATGCAATACAGTTTTTATGCATGTTGTGAAATTCCCTGTCGTATAGAACATCACCACACAAAAAAAACTATTTGATAGAAAAACGTTAATTTTGAAGCTAATTTTTTTTAATATGCTTAGAAAAATATTAGTAGAAATGTGCAAAAAACCATGTTTCATAATCTCTCATTTGAGACCCATATCAAGATGGTTGTAAAGAAATAGATGATTCGCCATTTTGTGTCGGTCGCCATTTTGAATTTGGAATTAAGTCACACTGCTGATTGTATTCTACTTGTCATACCCTTTTATTTGATACCCATATCATGGTAGTGCATAAAAAATAACTAGTTCGCCATCTTGGGCGGGCTGCCATATTGGATTTAAAATGACGTCATTTATCTAACAATGTATTGCCATCCAAACTAAACGTGAATTCAAAATTTCAGCTCAATCAGTAGAGGATAACTGCTTTAAAATTCAGTTGCAAGATTCCACCCGAACAAACATGTGTTACATACATTGCAAGTTAAAAAAAAGCTTGTAAAAATGTTTAAAAAATATTATTAACCAACTATCGATTTGATGTTTCCTCTAAAATCGATCATAAATTCTAATAGTGTTGTCCATTAGACTTTTGGACGGTCAGAGCTTGGACTAAATTGAATAAGTAAATTTATTGAAACGTTTATAAGTATTGAAAAAATATTATCTAATGAATGGTTTATCGAGAAGGTGACATCTGAATACACTTTTTTTTATAGAGCACTCTGACAAATGTATTCACCGACAAAAATTCATTTTAGTATTTCCGTGCAAGTAAGCAACAGGTATCCGAAAGCATATATTTTTATCAATATAATAATAACACTTTACGTTGGAAAATGAAAGGTGCTTTATGAAATAACCTGTATCTGTATCATCCCTAGATAAAACTCCAAACAATCTTAGGTATGCATTCTTTCGGAATCGGTAGTATTATTCATATAACTTTCTTTGCCGTTTTTGTTTAGCCAATTTAGTTCTATTCTTACAGTTTGTAACGTAAAATTTATCCAGTGAAAGATATCGTTTTACTATTTAGACGAAATTCATTCGTTTTAACTTTTAATATGTTGACAAAGTCAAAGGTCAAAAGTAGTTTAAGCACAAGAATAAAAAAATTCAGGTCGCAGTGCCAACTCCTGCCGCCAATGTAATATAAGCAGTGTGGTTTAATTATATGTAATTATATGTAATTATATGTAATTATATGTTTTTGAGCAAAATAAAAAATTTAACCTCTTAATAAAAATGCCAGTCTATCGTACGACAGGACCATTAAAAACGCTGACATTTGACATAATATAAATAATAAAAAAAAGTTTCTGTTAACGTGTACGATGACGCGGGTAACAGCTAGTAATAAATATTAATTAGTAAAATGTTCACTGCGGTATAGTTCGTAAGACTATATAATAACCAGTGGGATAGCTATAGTTTGTTACATTTGTTAAGAACCACCCATTGTTACGATGCTATATTAGAAAAGTTTATTTATTATTTATTACACTGTCACCCAAATCTTTCCACTATCACAACAGAATAAGTTATTAGTTACTCTATATCTAAACGGTTAATATTTCCAGAAATAGGTTTTTTGTACTCGAAACCATCCAGACGAAAGTCTATTGTACAATTTTGAAAAAAACATTTTGATCTAAATTAGCACCATTCCCGACTTATGATGTTAGAATGATACAATATTTTATAAAAATAACGGCAAATTACATGCTAAATTACGTTTTTCTCTTTGTTGGCGCAGAAGACTCAAAACTGTAAGTTTTTAAACACACTTTTATTAGCTTCACCTGTATGTTTGTTTGTTTGTAAAGGAATCTTTGAACGTGAAATTCATCCACTTCAAAACGTAAGATTAAACTGAAACTTTGCACAATTATTAAGGAATGATGACAATACAATAATTTAATAAATTTGCCCCATTATCCTGACCAGGACCTTCAGGATAAGAAAAATTACAGCAAGCAAGCTAACAAGCTGTACAGTGACATACGTTGAGTTGTCGACCTAATAGTCAAATGCAATATTGTTTTTTAGTCTTATATTTTTATGTATTACTTTTTCATTGTCCTTGTTCAAACTATAATAAAATCAGAATTTCAAAAATATGTTTAGTATTAATAATTCTATACGATACACTACGATATTCAAAATTATATTTTTTGATGAAAATATATTTGTTCATAAAATTTAAAATCTACTATAAACCTTAATTTGATATTAGCACTCTATTTATCATAAACTATTCATTCATGTATTGAGTTTTTGTCAACTTTGTCGTTTCATTTAAATGTAGTTTCTGAGGCTGTAGTTGTCCTTTGAACATAATTTTAATTGGTATTGCTTTCGTAGTTCTATTTGCTAATAGATGAAAAACAAAGTTATTACTTTATTAATATCAGCATATAGTAATTAAGTCAGGAGAATATGTAGCCGTGGTAGTAATTAATAAGATTGTTAATAACCTACATATTCATGACTATTACGCGTTCTGTTGTTTTAACCTATTACCGACGAAAACTAAACCAAGGAGTAGGTAGAATTCTATTAGAAAGGCGGCATATAAATAAGAAATCTCATTTTCGACAAAGTAAAACGATCATAACCGATCGTAAGTTCTGTCGTTTCTAGGTTATTGGAAATCTATACTTAACATTAAAGACACTATTCGAGGTGTCATCTCTCTTAAGAAAGAATTTGTTATCCCCCTTTCAATATGTTTCTTTTATAAGGCCGGGTCAACAGATTAAGAAAATATAATATACCGAATTCTTATTGTTCACATACAAATAATGAGTTTATAAAACATAATTTTTTTTTACATAACATTTTTTATGTATCTTATACGTTCTATATACGTTCCCTATGGACTCTAAAACTGCTGGACCGATTTTGATGAAATTTTCAGGCACTCTTCAGATTGGTTCAGTGGATGATCACGTGAAGTTTGGTAGCGATCGGGTCAACAGACTTTTTATTTTTTGACAATATTGATTTTTCTTTGATTTTTGAAGATTCACAATTAAAAGCGATTGAATTCGCGGAAATTCAATACACGTTGAGAATTTTATAAAAATAATTCTATCTTTTAAGACTATAAATAATTAGCGCTACCCGTGGGAAGCCGAACCGGGCCGCTATTCCCTATATTGACAAATACCAGAGCTTAACTAACGCGACTTGAAATACTTATTTCATTTTGTGTTTCATAATTTAATTTTCATAACTTTTATTCCAAACGACGTGCACAGATAAATTTTTGAAAGAAAATCTGTGTTTACAAAAAGTGAATTAATCATTTTTAGAATAACTTCTTGAAGAGCTCAGATACTTTTTAACCATTCTGTATTTTAAAAATTAATTTTAGAACCTCTGTCCTAACCAACGTGACGATCGAAACTAAAAAAAAGCAATAACAGCGTGGGACAGCATAAAGAGAACAAAGTAATTAAGATGCTGGCACTAGAATGGGTACGGCGCTAATAGGTAAAATTGACTTTAATAGGCTAGTGCAATGTACTGAGAGTTTCCCCTACGGCCTACAAAACCCCTATCAAATAAAGTGAAGTTTATTGCACAACCACAGCTTTCATATTGTAACGTTTTACCTTCATGAACTCAAGCAACAAACGTATTGTATTAAATACTATGCGGAAACGGTCTGCGTATCCAGTTTATAGCTTTGGTAAAAACTTTAAAAAAGAAAAAAAGTATGCATCTAACCTGTATGCGCGGTTGAAGTAGAACATGTAAACAATACATATGTTGTAATACTAATGGTTCAGTTATTGAATAACATTCTTGATGTGAATTACATATGTAAGTATTCGTAATAATAATTATAGCGTTTATAAATCATACAATCACAATTACACTTATCTTTCGGTCGAGTGAAGGTTCATATTCTAATAGTGTCTAATGTAAAAATAAGCACTCAAAGGATATGGAATACCGTTGCAAATGTGCTTTATTAGAGAAGTGTTGATTGTTTAGAAATGTGTAACTGTAGAATAACTGGTAATTCAGCCGCCGCAATAGTGGAGGATTCGGGTTTGTATCCCGACAGTGACATTATTTGAATTGTAATAAAAAATTTCTAATATCGTATTAATTTGCAACAATGAGTGGAGCATAATATGATAGCGATATATTATATTGTTAGATTTTCTGTTTTTTATAGGTATGTATTCTGTATAGAGTAGGTATAGACCAGGGGTGGGCAAATACTTTGATAGTCGGGCCACATTGCAGATGAAAATTTGACCTCGGGCCAAATTAAAATTATATTTTCGAATAGGAGGCGCTGAAAAGAGCGGGTGTCCGGGAGAAAATTTTGGCTCCCACCGGCCCTGATAATGTGTATAAGTATTGCTTAATATTTTATCTAAAATTTTTTATGCACCAATTTATGTTTGACAAAAACTAATATTTGTGTTTTTAATAATAATATATACAATGCTTCACGGGCCAGACAAAATTCTACCGCGGGCCGGATTCGGCCCGCGGGCCGCCATTTGCCCAGGCCTGGTATAGACTATAGACTATAAACAGGCAAAAAATGACGAAATTTAGAAATGTAGAAATTTTTAAAACTACAATTACAATCTAAGTTTCGATTTTATGTAATTCATGTATTCATTCAAGTAATTTCATACTTTCGAATTTTCGTTAACCTGGCCAACTTCATACTATCGAATTTTCGTTAGCGCGGCCAACTTCATACTGTCGAATTGTCATTAGCGTGGTCAACTCTATACTTTAGTTTTTTCATCAGCGCGGCCAACTTCGTACTGTCGAATTTTCGTTAGCACGACCAACTTCATTCTGCCGAATTTTCGTTATATGTGCGCGCGCAACATCCGCTGCCTGCTCAAATTTTTGCTCTCAAAAATTTCGATTATTAAGCACACGTTACAACACTCGTCAATATCATGTTTCGCCGTCTATATATAGGTACAGTTTATTCTTTTATTATATTTAGAAACAGATCTTAAATAAATAACAGATATTTAATAACCTGTTAATAAATAACAGTTTGTAATAATTATTATATACAAATATACTACACAGAGCGCAGTATATTGCTATATTTTAGAAACATAAGTTCATTGGTATTAAAAACAAATCAGAGACGTGTCAGAAAGTTCATGAAAAGATTCAAATTGTATTTATAACTTTTAAAAATGTTGAAAACATATAATATGTAAGAATTTACCTGCGTGAGTGCTATATAAAGGTTTATGACAAAGAACTATTTTCCAAACCATTAAGTGATAAAAATGGATTCTGCTACATGTGTGGAATTTGAGCCATCAAAAAATGATATATAGTTGTTATAAAGCTTTATATCATACAAAGCTCGCATATAAAAGTTTCAGTTTCTATATCACTGTCGGTTAAAAGTTCGCTAATAAAGTTATGTTCAAGGAAAATTAACTTTTGTTCAGAGTTCAAACTGAATGGCCATCCGTTTGTAATTAAATTTAAAACCAATATATGGTCAGTAAAAATTATTATAGTTATTTGATAGATTTCATAGCAATTCCTTTCAGATATCAATGACGCAGATGGCTTTGTAGTTTGTACTTAAGGGTCATCAGATACACAGGTCACCTCGTAAATGATTCTCAGCTAGAAGACCGTCCTCCAACTGCTATCCAGCGGAACGAGATCACCTGCTTATCTAATAACTGTACTTGTGCTGCAGGAACGAACCCGTTCATTTCATAATCAATACGAACAAGTCAAATCGCAATTCCACAATTTACTTCAGTTGCATCACTGGACAAAACATTAGACGTTGAATTTTTGAGGTAAAATTCATGCCTGAGATTAATAATGTAACGAACTATGTATACCGTATACCAGGGGTTCCCAAAGTTTTTCTTAGGTGGGCCAATTTAATATTACCAAAATTTTTGGTGGGCCAAAAAAACGGAATGAAATAAAAAGAATAACCATGATTTTTTTGTTTTAAATATATTTAACTATTTCTTATTTTTAAATTTTTTTTTTATTAGTATGTATCTTTAATTATATATTTATTAAAACAAAAAAATAACTCAAATCCATCTTATTATATAATAATATAAATCTTTAACTGTAACAACAATTACTTATTTATTTTTTAATAAAAATATAATATATCGTATCGATATCGCGGGGCGAATTCACAGGCTTTGCGGGCCGCACTTTGGGAACCCCTGCCGTATACTATAAAAACCGGCTGTAGAACACTATGGTGATGGCGAGATAGAATGCTTCATGCAAAATAAAAAAATATAGTGCTTACACATTTTAAAAGTACAATTAATATTACAATTTGATTGAACTGTGCATTTATTAACTTAATTAATATTAAATCCTAATAATAAATACATTCACCAATCACCATATTATAAATACCTAAATATAATTACATTTTGTTTTAATCTGGGAAACCTACGTTGCTATTAAGTACTATCATTAAATTTCAAATACGATAATGCATACAAATTAATGTGAATATAAAAGGTAATATTACAAATTTCTAAAATTTATCAAGCCGTTCTAAACACATATTCGCATAATATTATTACCTATTTCACAGATCCTAATAATATTACAATTTGTCTTTATATGATGTGCTAATATTTTTTTTACACAACTGCTTTTCATGCCCATATAGCAGTACTAGTAAAATGATCCATTTAGCGATAGTGCGTTAAGTAAAACAAAAAAAAATATGATATCATTGACAGTTTTCATTTAAAAGCATACGAGCAACAGAGACAGCAGAGTAGGTGTAGTATTCTTAAACAATCTAAATAGATTTCAAACTGCATATACTTCTTATGACGTGAAAATCAGCTATTTTATAGAAGATGCGTGCAAAAAATGTTGTATGTCTCTCGAACTTAATGCAGTTTTGACACGTACGACTGTCAAAACTCGCTGGTCCCTCGTTTTAACGTAATGTTCCAGCCCGCACTTAAAACTGATTTACGTTCTAAAAACTAAAAGTACCTAATAATAGAAAACAGGATCTCAGGTAATTGGAATAATGAAAATATATCAATTTAAACACTCATTAATTGCAATCAATGAGTGTTTAAATTGATTTATTTTCATTATTCCAATAGGGATGTTGACTATTTTTGGGAAAGTGTTTTAAATCGTGCATAAGTACCTAATATTGCCGCAAATATTTATTATTTTCATTTAAATACAACTCAAGCCTTAAAAATTATGTATTTTAAATCCCGTTTCACATTTCGGTCCAAAACGCCAATACTAGTCGCGTGACGTCACCTGTTCATACCAAAGGAGGCTCAAAAGTTTACACGGGAGCTACCATCCTATAGATGCGTATTCTGTGCTCATAAACGTTAGTAAACTGAGGTGGTGAAAAGTTGTTTCGTAGTCGTTGCTGTAGTTACATATAATTTGACGTTTCCTATAAACAAATAATAATAAATTACACACTAAATATTAACCAAACAATGAAGTTTTTTGACAGCGGCTGAACATATGACGTCATGCGCTCTGATTGATGTCTGTTGTCACGTGACTTGAGAGTGATTTTATTAGGTTTTATTTATTAAATATTATTTAAATTCCTTAAAAATAAGGAAAAATATAGTGTTTTTTAGTATTTCTGTCATAGAAACTACTACTTTTCGTTAAAATTATGTTTTTATTTGAATACAATCAACATCCCTATTACCAGATATCCTGTTTTCTATTATAACATATATCTGGAATTGAACTTTGAAGATGAACTAAAAGTAATATTAAGATTATAAAGGATTATAATTTTCTAATCTTGTTTTTGTTATTTAAGAAATGTTTCCTTCTGCAATGAAAAGCACGAAAGGATGTCTAAATCACCTGTACATGTGAAGTAATTACCATTGTTCTGTTCAAGAGAAATACCTTGGAAATGTATTCAAGAAAACCGCGGAAGAAAATACAGAAGTTCTCTTCATGTTGATATTTATGAACAAATCTGTTCACAAATGAGTTTCATCTGCATGGTGCAATACACATACTTTCAGGTGGAGTATGGAAATGCAGTGTTGCATATTATACTGAGTTTCCTGTGAGATCAGTGCTCACTCAAGATTTTTATGTCCCATCTCCAGTACGATTTAAACATCGTAAAGTCAAACCATAGTGATTCTACTGATTCTACTATATGTAGTCGTTACATATAGTAGAATCAGTCCTCCTATCTCAGTTCCTAAATCGCGCAGCTGATCTGCGCAAGTTGTGTTAGCTTACAGAGCGATCAGGCATGCTCGTATACTAGTAACTTTCGCTGTAGGACGACGATCAAAGCAGTGCCGTATTTACAGATGAGCTTGTCTGTTACTCAACGCAATATAACGATATCAAAAAACGTTTTTCTAATATAACCCCATTACACTACGTATAGGAACTGACCACTACCGCCTACACGTTTGTGACTGACTATCTCAAGGTCAAAGAAATGGTTGACCGAACATCAAAGCATCGACAAAGCGTGATTCTACTACACGTACTCCGATATACTATAGATAAATGTTCTTGGACTAGCAGTTAACCTATTCTACTTCTAAAGACGTGTAACCAACATGTTGAGATTAGTGACACAGTATAGAGTGCGGTAATTTCAGATAGTGTCAGTACCTTTGATATCTTGTCATCAAGTTTTGTTGTTTTGCAAACACCACCAGGCACATGCGCAAACACAACCACGCACAGGTTTGAGTTCACGCAGTTGATCATATCATCAGGTACTGAGTTTAGGAATATTTTTTACGGAAACCTCGGCATATGAATGGTAGTTTTTCTTTTTTATAAAACATCTTGTAAACAGTATTCTGCTGTATGTATTATTCGTTATTTGTCTAACAAAACAAAATACAATTTGATATAAATTGTTCTCCAAAAAAACATTTTCTTATTATATTTAACGGAAACAACAAAGTACAGTAAGTAATGATCACAATAATAATAACAACTAATTGATCTAATGAATAAATTACATATGACACTTGTTTTGAAAAAAATTAAGAACTTAAGTAGGCACATATATGATTTTTGTCAAACTGCAATATTATGCAAAAATGTCTGAGCTAGAGTTCATGCATGTAAAAAAATACTTTTCTTTATTATACCCGGTCAAAAGTACATACTTTCGACTTCGATTTTAAGGCAGAAAGTCTAAAATTTATGCTCTGCTGAAATTACTCGCACGCCATCTATAACCGCAGGCCGAAAGAGTTTTTTCTATATACCCGGTAAGTAAACTAGAGAAAAACAGAAAAAAAGTCAATACATTGTGAATATCCGAAAAAACGCTTAAATAAGGAACAAAAATCAAGCATGACCACATAACAAGCTGCCTGCTGGGATGCGGTTTATATTTTTTATGACAATAATTTAAAAAATTTATAACAAACGCACTTTCGACCGGGTATAAAGAAAAATAGTATATACCACACGGACAGACGATTGAAACTGCGTGACATGCTGCCGTCGGCTTCGCCTTGGACATCATGTCGCGCAGTGCAGGAATTTCAACTTTCTGCCCTTGTAGTATAATATAGTATTCATTCATTTCTTACGCATTTGAATATGATCTTCAATTTGGCGGTATGTTACAGAAATACAAGTGAATATAATATATTAAAATATATTCTAATTTTGTATGTCTTATAATATCAGTCCTACACTATATAAATTGAAAAATCGAACATTTTTGAAAATACGTGATCACATTATGGTGGCATTTAATGTAGTCATACTTTATTATTTATTAAGTATTTTATGTCTGCTGAGACCAATTGCATGCAATTCGGTACAGCTGTTCGGACGCTAGGTGGTCCAGAAAATTAGGTGTGTTTCGTACATTAGAATAGAGTAGATAACTCAGTGAAATTTATTCTGAAAAGTGTACATCAGGTTTACCACAATATGTGTACAGTTATAACAAACAGGCTAATGACAGATTCCACAACAACGGGTAGATTTAGGTTAGAGTTAGGACATAAAGACATGTTGTTTCTATATTTTATATATTTATATTGTTTTGTATTGAAACCGATTCGTTTTAAAACGAAAAAAAATGTAAAAAATGGATAATAAAAAATGTATTTCGTTTAATAAATTGTCAAAATCAGACATCTGTCAAGCGATCTACTCTATTTTACGTATCCTGTTTAAGAGTCGTATAACATGCACAACATGGTAAAAGGTATTAACACTTTTTGAACTAGAGTACGATACCAAAGACACCTATTAAACATAGCCGAGTAAAAATGAGCATGTCCCATACCCATTTATTTTTCTTATAAGTATTTAGATGTACCTAAGGCAATTAATGGGTAATCAGATTATCCTTCAAGAATTGGGGTTTATTAGTAAAATACCCAAGAAGATAGTCTCTAATCAAACCAGTGACTTGAAAGTATTTATATATTTTCCTGATTCAATGAATTGTATCGAATTCAAAAATCAAATTAAAACAAATATAATATTTTCTCTCCATCCTTTGACCAATTAAAAACGCAAATTGGCAACAATTTATTTGTAATATCAAAGCGAAATTGTATTCCAAACACAGAATGAAAATTAAATTACATCGTTCCTTTTAATGAAGACAGACGTTGGTAATTACAAAATGATTGCATTTTGTTTTACTATTTATAACATTATTATATATGCTGTATTTGTTGCATTGGATTCAACATATATACAGAAATGATGCAACTAGCTAAGTCTTTAATTGAAAAGCTGAACTGTTATTTCAAAATCGAATAATAATTTTTACTGAGTGCTAAATTCGTTATAGACCGTCCCCGCCATACGACCGTTTGAAGGTTCCTTACACAAATCAATTTTGCAGAAGTCGGATTCGCCATCCTCTTCCAAAATTTAACAAAACTTACTGAAAACGTTTACTTCTGATTCATTTCTCTATCAAACTGCAGAGAGATAAGGTAATTAAATATCAAAAAGAGCCAATAAATAACTTCTTCCTTCATTTAGTTCAATCGAATACGTTTTAAAACTTTAGGACTTTATAGATTTTGATACACAGACTAAAATGAGGAACTGCCAGAGCAGCCATATTAGAAAAATGGCGCAAAAACAATTTTCTTGAATTTATATTTTGCTTACTGTTTCCCATACATAATACTTCCTATACCATTAGTCAGTACGTAGTGTAATAGTATGGAAATGAATTTTATTTTATTCTATTCAGACTTCAGCGCCACTACGTCACTTAATATTACCGACCACTGTGAAAATAAACAGATTGCCACCAGGTGGTGGCGTTTGTTTTATTTTATTCTATTCTATTCAGATACTCCAGCGTCACTACACACGTCATATATTACCGAAAACTGTTAAAATAAACAGATTGCCACCAGATGATGGCATTTGTCTTTCCTGAATGTTATTTTCTGTATTGAAATTGCTAAAATTTTGAAACTGTTTTTTTTAAATTTCGTTCAAAACATTAATTTTAAGATATTAACTTAGTTTTAGTTATTAGATGATCTCCAAAATGGCGTATCAAACATTAATTTTGATACAGTATTAAAGGGGATATTTCATACCGACAGAAAACACGTTTGAGAAATAATATATACCGATTATTGTTACTATCTACAATAATATACATAAAAAGTTATTATTATTAAGCTTTTTGTGCAAGGTAAAATATTTATAATATGTTCTAAAATGCTTAAGTTGGAAACAATTTGCATTGAAATCAGTAGTTAGATTAGACATCCTGTAGTGTTAGGCATGTAAGCTTTAACACAGTAGCACTTTTCACTAAATGTGCAATCATACATCAAACCTACATTTTATAATTAAAAAGTTCTGCGTTTGGCCCAATCAAGCGTGAATATAATTAATGATAAATCGAAGCGCGCGTCAATTGCATATGCATTGTCTATTTGACAAGCAAAATGCAAATATTTAACAAATTCGAAATTTTAATTAAAATGGGTTAATTAAAACATGATAACTTTGACGATCAAGCAATTTGAATCCAAATGTTACAAGAAGGATTTTAATAAAAAAAACTCCGGTCGCAGTGATAAACCCTACCGACAATATAGTGTACACCTATCCCCCGATTTACACGGTAGATACGTTCCTGAGAAAAACGTGTGAATCGAAAATGAAAAATTTTCAAGTCAAAACCGTGTAAATCGAAAAGCTTGCAGAAAATGCATAATTTTGCTATTTAACAGTTGTGATTTTTTTCAATATTTTTAGGTGTACACAGAAATAAAAATAAAATGCATTAACAGGTTAAAATATGTAATATATTACGGAAACACTGTTTTTTTATTTAATTACAATACATTAAACAGAAGAACAAAAAATAAAACCAAAGTGTTTTATTATCCTTCATCACTGTCAGAAATTACTCTCATTCTTTTTTTCGGAATCGAACGTTCGAATTCACTTTCATCACTCGAAGTTATTTGTGCCGATTCGAATCACAGTAGCATTTAGTAGAGTGCGATAAAAACAAAAAAAAACTTATTTGGAAAACCGTGTAAAAGCGAAAACGTGTAAAACAAGTACCGTGTAAATCGGGGGATAGGTGTACTTGCTAATAGAGGCAGTGTAACTTTATTTGAGTTTACAGCCTAGTAAGTATAATTCTCTATTCGCAAGCGTTTTCATAAAGTTTTTGTCAAGCCGTTTTTCTTAAAATTCTATTAATTGATACTAAAGGTCTAAATTTCAATTATTAATCATTTTTTTCGGTTTAATCTGTATGGAAAATTCTTGAGAAACGGCAACATTTTCGGGAAAAAGTTTCAGACAAAAGTTATTCAGTTTGAAGGGGGACAACGTTTGGAGGCAAATAACCCCCCCCCCTCCAACCCCTGCGCAGGGATGAGGGTAATAAATTTACGATTATACATGAAAGGTAATCAGCCTTTACTATAAAATCTAACATTGTATAATCGTAACTTTAATACTTATGTAAGTTTCTTTTAGGTATAAAAATATCTTGTAAATTTAACAAGTTCAGTTATAAGTTGAGTCTAAATACAATTATAATTTTGTCACAAGCAAATTTAAATACATAGTCTTTTTGATTCCGCACGTGTGTATTTTATTAACACTATATAAATATAATATATCTTAAAATTAATTGAGTGATTAAGATCCTAGGTGATTCCAATGTTTTTGATTTTAGAGGGTAGAGGATCAAGGTCAAGATCCTCTAGCCTCTAAAATCAAAAACATAATACATATTAATAATATTGACTCTACCAACAGTAATAGAATATTAAACAAAATGAAATTACTTGCAATTACTGTTCAAATTAATTTTTTATTTATAAGACGTTTCGACCAACCATTTTGGTCCTTTTCAATTTTTTAAATATAAAATAAATTACAATTGTTTATATAAAAACAAAACAAAATATTAAAAACAGTTACTAAAATTTTTTATAAAAATTATATAATCTATGGTAATGAAATGTCATATATTAAAACAGTGAGTGACAAAAAATTTTTATAAAAAAATTTTAGTAACTGTTTTTAATATTTTGTTTTGTTTTTATATAAACAATTGTAATTTATTTTATATTTAAAAAATTGAAAAGGACCAAAATGGTTGGTCGAAACGTCTTATAAATAAAAAATTAATTTGAACAGTAATTGCAAGTAATTTCATTTTGTTTAACATAATATATATTATTTTGTTTCTGTTAGTGCAAAGAAATGTATTAATTGTTATAACGTAAATGTAGAAACATACTGGCTACTTAAGATAAACTAACCTGTATTAGGAACCAGGTTATGAACAAAAAAAGTAATTGAATTTACATAATATCGAATGTATGATCACATTTTCATAGAAATTTTGTTTTTTACAACTATGCACTCGTCAAAATATAGCATATAGAAACTTGAACCGTTTCTCGTAGTAATTAAACAAACTTTTAAATACATATTAACATAATTTTTATTATCACTTGAATCTCCCCAATACATTTATTGGTTTAGTTCTATTAAACCTGTCAATCTGAGCAAATAAATACAAGCGTAATATGTCCATTTTACAAACAATATCTAAATTAACTGGAAATTTGTCTACTATACAGTTACAGAAGATAAACAGTAGATAATGAAACAATAACATATAATAAAGTCTTTCTCATTATATTTGAATTAATGTGTAATAAATAAAATGGTAAAGGGACGCTCAGGCCTAAACTGACATTTTAATTATCAGGTTTGTTAAAACGATTCTTATTTTTCACGTCAAATTTATCTTTTCACTCAATCAGTATCATTAGAGAAACACGTCTGACAAAATACGTGCATTTGTATTATTATGGAGATAAACAAGCGGCAATGTATCAGTTTTCGTGTACCTATATATTAATAAATAAAATTAGAGTTTAGAAAAACTAAAACAACACGCTTTTATGAACTAAAAAATGCAAAATAAATTGACAACAAAATTAGCTTTACTCACCTCATGTCTTGTTCAAATTTTAAAACCGGCAGGTTATTTTCTTTATTCATTGATCTAGTACGACTAGATTAAATTTGATAATAATGCATTAAGGGGGTCACCCCATGTGATGGGTTCAAAGAATCGTTTTTTTTTGTGTATAAATTGATTACTTAATATGTATAGAATATGCTGGTAAAGTGATTTTTTCAAATTCGAAGCGCTAGGCCTATTGTGACGTGTCGTTTTGGTGCCTGAGACCCTTCAATACAAATGTATTTCGATGATGAGTTGTTATTTCAAACCAGGCATCGTAGATTGATGGTAAGTAAAGATTTTCATAGCTTAAACCGTACTTGAAACTTAAAACGCGTTTTTCTCAAAACTGTGTTTTTCGAGCTTGTCTCCAAGATATTTCAAGAACGGTTTGACCGATTCAGTTGGATTTTATAGGGTAGACTCAGCACATATAGCGTCGCCGCGTGAAGTAGAATCATTAATAAATTCCAAATATTTCCATTTTTTTCGTAGCGAGATAATGATGAAAATAGAAAAAATTTGAAACTTTTTTTAAAAAGTTTGTCAAAAATACAATTTTCAAAATTTTCAAATAATTCTAGTTCATGCGGTGCGTACAGGCTTACAAATTAAAATGCCGTTGGTCTTTTTAATTTCAGATTACCCAATCAGCTGAAATCATGGACACCATGAGCACACTTTTTGTCGAGGCGAGTGTCTTCAGACTGGTACAACTGACGATCCAGAGAAGATTTTTAGCTGAAAATTTGTATGTGTACTTTCGAAATACAAATAAACAAACAGTAAATAACTCAAAGCTCTATCTTTTTATTTGTCGTCAAAAATAATTCCTAAAAAATGTCTTAAAAACCGACCGTCACACGGGGTGACCCCCTTAAATCTATAAACTGTAGTTGGTGGGTCGCTCAAAAGGATAAACTGAGCTGTAATTTAAAAAAAATTATTGTGAAGCCAAAACCTAGACAGAAAATCCAACGACAATATTTCAGTTTCAACGATTAAAAAAATGTCGTCATAGACTCATTAATAAGCACTGCATAGTCAAACACTTTGTATGCTGCCTATTTAAAGTTTTATGACTTCTGTTTCTGTAATTGTGCTTTGCGTGCTACATTTTTATATCACCCACTGTACATTTTTTTGTAATTAGAACTCGAATACTAGTTATAAATGATTGCAGGTAATTAAAGTATAGCATCAAAAATGAATGCCGAGGTATTAATAAAGGGTGAAATACTTTACACTTCAGACATCGACTGTTTATAAATTTAACATTAAGGGCGTAGAACCCGTTTTATTCGACAAACTTAAATATTTAGAAACTAAACTTCAAAACTCTCATTGTATTAGTTTCGTCAAGGGAGATTAATATACTCTATTTATAAATCTTGCATAGTGAGAGTAGATTGCCCAAAATGTAACATTTCCTCTTAGTATAAAAATCGGTCCAGTAGTTTTTTGTTTCCATAAAAATACTGAAAAAATGGTAGATGTTTCACGAAATCTCGCGAATAAAAATGACTACGTTAGGGCGCCAATTTAAGCTTATTACCATCAGTTTGATTCAGATTTTTTTTTATCAAAATCGGTCCAGTCGTTCGTTTAAATAAGACTGCAAAAAAGTGAATTTTATAAGAAATCTCGCGAATCAAAAACGATATTGATTTTATTATTATGCCAATCACAGCGTCTTAACGTCAGTATGGTCCAGACTTTTTTAACAAAAAAAACTGTATTATAGGAGTTTTTGAAAAATATTTTTCGGATCTAATTTGTAAAATATCTTAATTCCAATTATATTGTAACTTTTGCGCTGTATACCGAATCAATATTTTGGTGGAATAAAATTATTATTATTATTGTAACAGGTTGGGTTCGTCACAAAAATAAAGATTGTAGTCGAGCACGTTTTTTTAGAAACAAACTAAATTTGGAAACAAATTTAGTTTGTTTCTAAAAAAACGTGCTCGACTACAATCTTTATTTTTGTGACGAACCCAACCTGTTACAATAATAATAATAATTTTATTCCAACTAAATTTGTTTCCAAGGTAATATAAATGATTTCAAGTAATTAAAATTAACGAAAAATAAGCATATACTCGTAATCTCAAAGTTATTGTAATAAAAAAATGTCATTAATAGTTCAAGCAAATATTATATCACTCACTCGTTGTTCGTCTTATACTGTTCTGTTGACTTCCTATCTGGCTTGGGTCCACACATACCTGGCAAGCAGTGTTGACTCGTTATATTATTTAATATTCAGTATTGATCTTACCGGGAGTTGATACTGTGGACCTCAAGGCTCGCACTTGTAAAGTCCCAATAAGGGACCCACCACACAGTTTGTTGGATACTAGACCAAATCTTGGACGAAACGCTATTGTAAATGCTGAACTAAATAGTGTGGTACTAAATGGAAAGTAAATACCAATTGGTTATATTGCAACTAAGTCCAGTCAATATATCAGATCCTAATAAAAGCTTTCAGAAATAATTTCCATAATAAAGATTGGACACTATGCGGAACACTGTGTTATGGATGTATAAAGAGTGGAGCATTAAGACAATAATTTTGCTGCGATCCGTTAATTACAATTTAAACTTGGGGGATTTGTGACAATGACACGGGTGGTTGGTGACTTAGCAACAGTCGACTGTTCCATTCTCCATTTCGCTCTTTCCCCTTTGCGTGGCCACCTTTATATGCATTATGTAGGTGCAATTTTATATATATCTACAGCCGTGTTTACATTGTATCGTAGATTACTTTGATTACCGGTGTATTTGCGTCATAGCTTCGGATAGGCGATTATTTAAGTAGAGAAACGGCAAATATCTCGTTTAGAAAACCCCAATTTTTTACAATTATCGCGTAAAAATTAAGGATAAAAGATTCGTAAGTTAAACGGTTTTATTTAAAATTAAGACAATAAAAGCTAAAAAATAATTCGGTAAGTCCTAGATACCACTCATCACACCACCCTCCTCATCAATCTAGGGCATTAATCAGACAAAAAAATAAAATCGTTGGGCGCGTGAAATTTCTATCAAGTCAATCGCTATATCATTATAAATATATTTACCTACATATTTACTCAGGTTACGTTACGCTCAACGATTTTATTTTTTTGTCTGATTAATGCCCTAGATTGATGAGGAAAGTGGTGTGATGAGTGGTACCTGGGACCTACCGAATTATTTTTTAGCTTTCAGTACTTTATTAATATCATTATTGGCAGCCCTTTCATTTGATACCATATTGAGGTAGTTGTAGCGGCGGCCATCTTCGATTTACAATGATACAAAATGTTTTTATAGTATTAATTATAGTATTAACCCATAATTACCAGGCTCTGTTCGGTCTTATGGGTTCGAATTTATACTTGTCCGGTACTAGGTGCCAAATTTCAATGAAACCAAAAACGAAACCAATGTTTGATTCCATTTTAAGTAATTAAAAAATGTACAATGTTCATCTTTGTTGATTTATTTTAATGTTAT
The DNA here is from genome assembly GCA_034508555.1 of Venustoraphidia nigricollis. Lineage (NCBI taxonomy): Eukaryota > Metazoa > Arthropoda > Insecta > Raphidioptera > Raphidiidae > Venustoraphidia > Venustoraphidia nigricollis. The sequence goes on from JAVRKA010000013.1 coordinate 1,599,913, forward strand.
ATATGATTGTTTAATTGAAAATGTTAAGTATCGAAATAAAACATAATTATTACCTTAAATGTCCGGTACACGGGGGACTCCCCCTACTAGATGTCGGCAGATATTATATTCAATCTGAATCCTGACCGGTTGAAAAATCGTGTGGACACACCTCGTGTGTATAGTGTATTCGCCGCGTTATACATTAACAAACAACTGGGTAGTTGCAATGGGAAACTCAATTATTCTTAATATAACAGTTGACTTGCTAATTCACTTCGTAAACGAATTAGTAGTCTTCGCCACTGCTGCCAACTGCCACGTTGGATGAGAGTTTGCATATATTGAGATTCGCATCGCGAAGGGCGCACGCATAAACCGAACTCAGATAACAAACACAGCTGATAATATTAATAATTTATTATCAATTTATTTAAAACGACGGTAAACCACTAATTGAATATTTATAGAGTACAATCTTAATATTTTTGTTTTAAAAAATACAATAAAAAACACGTTGTGGTACTATAATGTAAACTTAAGGCTGTCGGGGCTAAAAAATGATGTTGCAGGGGTGCCGCTGTCAGTTGATTACTCTAAATTTTGGAAATATTTTGACGATTTAAAAACTTTTCCAAAGAAGGAAGAGTGACTTTAAGTTTGTGATGGAACAATTTTGTGAAATAAGTACGAATAAGGTCGTAGTGTGACATGAAAACATGTGTTTTTTGGCACAATTAATGCTAACTTTTTTCTAGTAAATCGTACATAAATTATAAAAGTAGTCCATTAGAGACATAGATTTCTCCTTTTAGTTTCCTTATAGAGAAAGAATTTTTGCAAAATGTTGACGAATAAGTCTACTATCAGCTATCAGCCGAAGCCCTATTTTTGGCTTAAATTCAGAGCGTTCCGACAGCGTGAATGCGACACAAATAACTGATATCAAGTTTCGAGAGTGTAGTAAGAATAATCGAATAAGAAAATGTTATTGACTTTGTTGGGCAGCCAATCGAAGCGTATTGACGTCAATATATGATTCGAAACAAATGTTATCAAAATAGGCCCAGCTGTTTTTTGAGTGTAAACGAAAAGACTGCAAAATAGTGTATTTTAGAATTGTTTGAAAAATATTTGATGACACTAATTTATTAAATCCACCGAGCTGGGTAGAGTAGTGGTGACAGCACTAGACTCGCATTTGGGAGGTCCGGGTTCGAATCCTGGCGGCGGCAGATGTGGCTGGGACTTTTTCCTACTGCATCTCGCCGAGAAACGGTAATTCCTGTACCGGCCATCTTGATTGAGGTTTTCCATGGTTTCCCTCAATTAATTCCAGATAAATATCGAGATGGTTCCTTATTTGAGGCCATGGCCGATTACCTATCAAACTCCCAGTTCAAAAATTACCTACCTTATCCTAATTTCCTATAGTTCCTTCATTCGGCCATTGCTATTATATAAGTTGAAGTTTTAAAAATGTAGAAAAATAATGGGAAGTGTGGTAGATGGAAAATAGTAATGGTGCGAATGGCGTCTGTTATGACAAACAGTCGAGAAACGGACGTTAAACGTATATTATTATTATTATTACTAATTTGTTGAATACATATTTAATAGTCAAAATTGATAATTCTGGGAAGCTAGTCATGTGGACCACAAAGGTCGCACTTGTACAATCCCAAAAATTTATCACTTCATGTTTGCTGTATTTTTATAGACCTTTATAAGTGAGAAAGGCCACTCCTGTACCTCTATAAGCAAAAAGCTCGAATTAGTGAAAAACCTCCATAAGCGAAAAGAGATCGCGGTCCCTTGAACTCTTGCTTATTCAGGTTCGACTGTAAAAGATTTTAAGAAAATATTCAATATTTTTGTCCGTGAGTATATATTGAGGAAGCACATTTGTACACAAAAAAAGATTGATCAGTTTGAAAAGAAAAAGGGAAAATGCAAAGATTGCAATGTTACAACATTAAAACTTAATTATGCAGGAACGGAACTGAGTGAAAAAGGAATTAGAGATAAAAAAGAGAAAGATTCCGCTTCGTGCATCCACGTTCACTGAACGAGCTGGGCAATCACCCAACTTTAAGTTTACGGAAGTGACTTAGGAAACAAACAGATGATGTGCTGACAAATCACATTCAATTACATCTCTGCAATTTTACTTGTGATGGAAAAAACATTGAACAATTCTTGTTTTTTTAATGCGGCATAAATACACATTTCTAAATACAGTACAACCACGATATAACAAAGCTGAAGGGAATTAGAAAATATTCGTTATACCGAGTAATTCGTTATAATGAAATTTGTTATATAGAGCTTAGGTTGGTCTAAGATTCGTTTTAAGAAGGTAAGAAAACCCATTTTCTTCTGTAAACTTGTCTTTAAACTTTAAAATTGTGGTCAATGTACATGCGAAAATTTTGAACTATTTAGCGATGTCTAATTTTTCTTTTGTAGGATTCTCGTCTACATACTTAATGATTTTTTGTTTCTCTGCGACGGTTAGGCAACGCCTTTTTCATTTCTCAGCCGCTACAACTTTAAATTTACTAACAACAGTGACCAACAGCAGTGTTTACATTACTTTACATCAAACAACAATGATTGTCTTACGATATACTTAACGTGTCTGAACCTGTCTAGACATGAATTGTTGTTGTTATTGTGGAATTGCATGTGACTGACTGGTAGGATACGTTATGTAAAGGTTATACGTTGACAAAAAACGTTAATAGAGGTAAATTTTACTTTCTATTTATATTCTGCAATGATTGAAAATTCGTTATAAAGAGGTTTTTGACAAAAAGTATTAGTAATGCAGAAGTATAGTTTGCATTAACTCTTGCGGGCAGTTCAAGGGGATTTCGAAAAATGTATTAAATCGAGGAAATCGTTATATTGAGGTTCGTTATATTAAGGTTACACTGTATTAATTGTAGTAGATCCTCTATTATATCAGTTATTGTGAATTAACCCTAATTAAGCAAAAGTGATCAACAATTGATCTCTATAGAATATTCTGCGTTAGTACAGGTTAAAAAGTTTCACTTCAAAATAAAAAATATAAATTTTGTAAACGGTGACTGGATAAATGTACAATAGGTAATTATTCGAAAATTTCAATACGTAATATTCACGTGAAGTTCTTTGAGAAAATACATAGAGAATCAAATTCCATCAGTTTATCGAGTATGCATAATTTAATTTTATACAGGTCAAAGAGTTTTGCTGCTCACTGGTCTAGAATCTTTTAATTTTGCGTATATAAAGGGTTTTTAGTAAGCTTAAAGATGCAATCAAGATAAAAATATGTGAGCTTATATCAACTAATCGATTATCTAAACTTTATGTAAACATCAGCTAAATCGATTGTAACATTTCACCTATAAAAGCAAAAAACCAAAGTACTTTTTATCTATATTATCGAAATTTCTTTGGTCCATTTAAGCATAAATAAACGAATACCGGCTGTTCTAGAAAAGCTGATCATGTTTTAGTCAGCCTGAACGGAACTTCGACTTTGTTTCCCTTCGACCAAAAATTGAACTTTCAGCAAAAAATTTGGATTCGGCTAACACCAGAAACATATAAAAAAAAAATTATATAACGTTCGTAAAATTATACTTTTAACATTGGTGCAATGTAAAATTTCACACAATAAAAGTATAAAACCACACGGCCCTATACAAGCAAATACACTATATTGTCGGCAGGGTTTTGGCACTGCGACCCGGGTTTTTAATACCTTAATCACAACGGATTCCAACTTTTCATTTCTTTTAGTGTAATTCCTAGAAACGGAAAACAAGCGTACGTTGTAATAATAAATGTACGGTGTCAATTGTATCGCAAAAAGTCACAACAAAATAATATCCAGTCACGTTCTTTGTAATGCTGAATTCAATCAATATCTTTAGTATTGATTCAAAGAAGTCAGCATAATGTCATAAATTAATATTTAAACAATGGCCTTTAATTAACTATCATAAAACAAGTTTAATTTCTTTTATTACTTTTTGACACGAAAGTAACTGCAAGATATTTAAATACAAAACACGTTTGTAGAAACAGCTACCCATTAATCGGTTGCATTATGACTCAATAATTACAGCTAATTTAATCGATGTGTAATTTTTCGTTCGTTGCAAACGAGATAAGACTAAACTCTATATTTTTTGTAACACAGCTGTACATTTTTTTTTATTTTAATAAAACATAAAACAGAACATGCAAAACACAGAGGTGATGTTCAGAAAGTCTCTTCATTTTTTAAAAACAATTCTTGGTCGAACACTAAACTGTTTCAAATAGTTCATCTTTAAAGTTCAATTCCAGATATACATTATAATAGAAAACAATATCACGGGTAATTGGAATAAAAATAAATCAATTTAAACACTCATTGAACTAAATAAAGACGAAACGTTGCGATCAATGAGTGTTTAAATTGATTTATTTTTATTCCAATTACCAGTGATATTGTTTTCTATTGTTTCACATAGCTTTTTCTTCATAGTCTGTCGAAAGTAACCGAGCTGTGTAGAGTAGTGGTGACAGCACTAGACCAGCATTCGGGAGGTACCGGGTTCGAATCTCGGCGGGGGCAGATGTGGCTGGGACTTTTTCCTACTGCCTCTCGCCGAGAAACGGTAATTCCTGTACCGGCCATCTTGATTGAGGTTTTCCGTGGTTTCCCTCAATTAATTCCAGATAAATATCGAGATGGTTCCTTATTTGAGGCCATGGCCGATTACCTATGAACCTCCTAGTTCAAAAATTACCTACCTTATCCTAATTTCCTATAATTCCTTCATTCGCCCATTGCTATTACATAAGTTGAAGTTGTAAAAAATGTAGAAAATAACGGGAAGTGGTAGATGAAAAAAATAGTAATGGTGCGAATGACGCCTGTTATGACAAAGTCGAGAAATGGACGTTAAACGCATTATTATTATTATTATTATTATTACTCTGTCGAAAGTACGTACTTTCGGCTTGGATTTTAAGGCAGAAAGCCTAACATTTATGCACTGCTGGAAATACTTGCACTGGGTATTATTTGCACTTTGTACGATTTTCAGAGAGAAGAAACCTACCTAATAAGTACACCATGGGCTGCCATGGGCTAATATAGGGATACGTCGATTTATATTCTACGTCTTTGATTGAAATCGCATTATCCGACGTGAAAATAATCCAGTTATTAATCATTGAAACGGGTCGACATAGTTCAGGTAAATAGTCTAATGTAAACATTGTCATAGAACTAACATCCGTTGTCATCAATCTCCAATCGAGCGGACCGAAACTTGATACACAACATTCGTGTACATAATAGATAACGTTTTCTCAATTTCCGTTTTGTACATTGCACGGCTGACACGTGACGCAATAAATGGTCACGTGCGCTAATCGCCCATTACGCACGCGTGATTAACCCTTTCCGTCATATTTGTAACAGCTATTATATACATGCGTGTTAGGTATTGTTCATCCAATAGAAAATTATTATAAAGCACAATAACACATTGTGCTACAAGTGCCGAAAATTGACGACTGCCGACTAGGGATGGCGATTCTTTCCGAAATAGATCGAGTTTCAAAATCGATTTGAATTGATATCTGATTAATCGATTAAATTTCAGACGGAACCAAAAGTAACTAAAAACGGTTATTCGTGAATATTTCGTTAACGATTAGCTTTACAGAAAAAATGCTAATAATTAAAATTGTAGCTTAGAAAATTTCCTACCAAAAAGATATCGTGACTTCTATTCGTAAGAGTAGCCATTCCGGAGATAATTAGATTTACATCGGCATCTTATGAATTATTTATTGATTTACTAACAACCAACTAAAATCACAGACCACTCGATTGTGCGAATTAAAGCGCCTTGATACCTTTTAAAGGTTCACACCCACTTAATCGGGTCGGATCGACTCGACATGAACGACAGTTTTGGGACATATGATGTTAAATGAGTTCCCACGCACTAGTCGGCTCAGAATGACTCGGCAACATCCACAGCCGTGCCAAGCCGATTCAATTTAATTCAGTGGGATATTTCCGGAGCTTTCTAAATCGATTTTGGCTCAAATATTAGTTATTTTCCACCGCGACGAAGGTACAAGAATAAAATGAAAAAAACCCCGGGTCGCAGTGCCAAAACCCTGCCGACAATATAGTGTATTTGCTTATACAGGCAGTGTGGCTTTATTATGCGAACTTAAGTTGGTTTTTGGGCAAAATAAAAAATTTGACTCCTTAATACATCCCTTGAAATAACATTTTTTTTCTTAATTGCAATATTATTATCAATCGAACCTCTATATCAAATTATATACAACTTTCAGTAAATAATTCACTATCTGCAAACTAATGTTTTCATAAAATTTGTAAGTCCGGTCCTGTCGGGCCGATTTTATCGAAATTTTAGGGACACTTTTTAATTACTACCGGAGGGTAAATTTCAATTTTGAAACGATTCTGAGAATTTTTTCGGTATTTTAGAGCCCAAAAACCTTTTTCAACCCCTAAAAACTACCCTTAAAATGGCCCGATTACGCCCATTTTAAATAGGCTTCTTGCGGTGATGTATTTCAACACGTGTGCCAAATTTCGTTAAAATCAATTAACTCTTTCGAAAGTTATTGCCCGCACACACACATATATATATATATATATATATATATATATATATATATATATATATATATATAAATATATATATAATATATATATATATATATATATATATACATATATATATAAACATTTTCAAAAATGGTGCCAAGTTGCTTAGAATGATATGAAACGTCCAGAAATTTTGGTCCGACCCCTAGGTCCCGCCATCCGACCGATGCCAATAGTGTATGTTGCCATATGGCAAATATACTAATAAAACCAGCATTCGTTGGATAAACTACACAGAATGAAGTTCATTTATTTGGTTTTAAGTTTCAATATATCAGAGTATATCCTGCAAATAATTGTTTTTGACATTTCACAGATTACTTCAATTTTATTTTCTCTAGTATATTTCTACAAACTCTCAAAATTTACTTTTATTTTCTTCATTATATTACGTCATATCCATGCACTTCAAAGCGTTTATTATTTTTATAGTTCCTCATGTTTTTATTATCAAGCAATCATTTTTTCAATTTTATGGATGCAATATATATTTTAACGATTTTATAAAATGTGCCTCTAGTGTCACTGTTAATGAACGCTGGAAAAAGGAAGTTTAAAGAAATCATTAAAATGTCGTTTTTCATCAATTACAGCACGTAAATAACAAAATTGCTGTTCTTCATAAAATAAACGTAACAGTTCGTTCGTTTTTGAAGTTATACCCTGAAGCTGCTATATAATGATGTGTAAGAGTTCTAAAGCTTTCCATAGGCCCAACAATTTATGCAACATTAACATGTTTAAACAACTAACTTCTGTCATAGCTGTTAAAATACAGAACAGATTCGCTAATGTAGCGGATATGCAATAAGATAATTTTTAAATGACTACATGTAATTATAAATTATCTTATAATGCAGTCGAGCTAAAATGGTATGTCCGTCAAAAGTGCAAAAAACCACATTAGCCTGAAACAATCGTCAGGAAATATCGAGAACAATAACTAATTACACAAAAATAGCCTTAGATCTTCATACCATAAAGATACATCAAACCTTTGAGACTGCAGATCCGATCATTATTACCTATAGTATGTATATTGTAATTTGATAATTTCGAAACTTGGTCAAAGTCTTGACACTTCAGGTTCCATTACTGTTCAAGAGATTCGTAAATGAATTATGTATATATATAATATTACGTAAATGTTAAATGTTTTATTGTTTGTAGCGTGCGTGGCTCCCTTTAAACCATCTACAGAGCGTCATTACATACACGCCTTAGAATTTAGATTATTGAGGATTTACAAAATGAGTGTGACTACTTTATAATATAATATTTATTTATTGTAAAATCGACTATTCAAAATACCGGAGACGTTCTTTAAGTCAGCGCCGCTGGGCTGTTCAGGAAAAAAGCGTTGATTTAAGGTTATTCAATGAATACAGCAGTTTCCAGACAAAAATCTAAAATAATAATGTGTTATTGATGGATATCTCAACAATTCAACGCTTTTTTTTTTATTTTGGACGTTAGGTTATCGAGCAATGAGTTATTAAAAATGTCGTTCTTAACAAAATGATAAAATATGATAGATTCGCCGGAAATCACATAAAAGTTAAAATTTAAAAAAAATGGCTCCAGACACAATTTTAAAAAGTTATTATGCGAAAGCTTGACTCTTTTAGACAATGCAAAAATTATAATGAAAAAAACTTCTTAGTGTGGGTTTGGGGAAATATTACTTAAAATTGTCAAGTTATTTATCAGTCGTTTGAACTATCTGTTCCTGTCAATATATATATATATATATATATATATATATATATATATATATATATATATATTATGCGCAATATACTGCTGTAGTCGAATTATTATTATTAGTGTATTTGCCATATGGCAACATACACTATTGGCATCGGTCGGATGGCGGGACCTAGGGGTCGGACCAAAATTTCTCGACGTTTCATAACCTCCTAAACACTTTGGCACCATTTTTAAAAATGTTTATATATATATGTATATATATATTTATATATATATATATAAGCGTATATATATATATATATATATATGTGTGCGGGCAATAACTTTCGAAACAGTTAATTGATTTCAACGAAATTTGGCCCACAAGTTGAAATCCACCACCGCAAGAAGCCTATTTAAAATGGGCCTAATCGGGCTATTTTAAGGGTAGTTTTTAGGGGTTGAAAAATGTTTTTGGGCCCCAAAATACCGAAAAAATTCTCCGAATCGCTTCAAAATTGAAATTTAACCCTCTGGTAGTAATTAAAAAGTGTCCCCAAAATTTTAATAAAATCGGCCCGACAGAACCGGATTTACAAATTTTATGAAAACACTAGTTTGCAGATAGTGACTTATTTATTGAAGGGTGTATTTAAGTCGGTGTAGACGTTAGATTGATAATAATATTGCAGTTAAGAAAAAAAATGTTATTTTAAGGGGTGTATTAAGGAGTCAAATTTTTAATTTTGCCCAAAAACCAACTTAAGTTTGCATAATAAAGCCACTGCTTGTATTAGCAAATACACTATATTGTCGGCAGAGTTTTGGCACTGCGACCCGAGTTTTTTTTTTAAATATTGAAAAAATCAATTTTTATTTATATGATATAACAAAGTCAGATCGCAGTGCTAAAACTTTGCCGACAATATTTCCTAATACAGGTATTGTGGCTTTATTACGTGAATTAAGTTTGTTTTTAGACCATTTCGAAGATACGACTCTTAAAGTGAAAATGTTACTTTGATAATATTGCCAAAACCGTTTACATAAAAACTCCAATTTTGGAACTTGTTTAACCGATTTTTTCCCGAAGTATTTCATAACAGCAATTTTTTTAATTAAGTGTGATTTTTCTGTTTGAAATAATGCAGGTTGGCAAACTTTATGAACCGTTCTATCAAAATAATTACAATTTTTTTAAATGTTTGTTTCAATTTTGGAACACTGGGACAACCGTACAGAGTTACAATTTTGGAACATTGGGAACAAATGGGTTAATGCCAATGGAAGACCCTAATTCTGCGAAATGTATAGAAAAAAAAACATACAATGAAAATAATTTATAAAATGCCAAAATTGAGCAGTACTTGGTAACAAAAACTGTAATCAAAATCAGTAGATTTTTTTCTTATAATTTTCCATTGCGGTTTTTTGTTAGAGTGATTTTTTACTAAATAAAATTTGAACTATGTTTATAATCCTGTTGCTGAATGTGTGATACAATAATAAAATACAAATACATAGTACACGATTACCACCAAATGCTGACTACTGAAAATATGATACCATGCTCGAATAATGCATGTGTAATTATTATAATTTAACACTGTAACTTCTGCCATATTTAAGCATATTTTTCATAATAAAATATGCAGTTCTAGTGTTGTGTAGATAATCTGTAAAATTTAGGTAAGATTTTGAAGTTTAATTATCATTATATTAAAAATTAAAAAATTAATATTAAAAAAAAAAACAATAAAATATATTAACAATAATCCGGATTCACCACTCATTTCAATTAATAAAAAAAAACCCGGGTCGCAGTGCCAAAACCCTGCCGACAATATAGTGTATTTGCTAATATAGGCAGTGTGGCTTTATTATGCGAACTTAAGTTGGTTTTTTGGGCAAAATAAAAAATTTGACTCCTTAACACACCCCTTAAAAGAACATTTTTTTCTCAGTTGCAATTATTATCAATCGAACCTCTAAACTAAATTATATACACCTTTCAGCAAATAATTCACTATCTGCAAACTAGTGTTTTCATAAAATTTGTAAATCCGGTCCTGTCGGGCCGATTTTATTAAAATTTTAGGAGCACTTTTTAATTGCTATTAAAGGGTTAAATTTCAATTTTGAAACGATTCTGAGAATTTTTTAGGTATTTTTGGGCCCAAAAACTTTTTTCAACCCCTAAAAACTACCCTTAAAATGGCCCGATTGGGCCCATTTTAAATAGGGTTCTTGCGGTAGTGGATTCCAACATGTGGGCAAAATTTCGTAAAAATCAATTAACTCTTTCGAAAGTTATAGCGCGCACACATATATATATATATATATATATATATATATATATATATATATATATATATATACATATATATATAAACATTTTCAAAAATGGTGCCAAAGTGTTTAGGAGGTTATGAAACGTCGAGAAATTTTGGTCCGACCCCTAGGTCCCGCCATCCGACCAACGCCAATAGTGTATGTTGCCTTATGGCAAATAAACTAATAATCAACAACTGTCGTTTTTTTATAAATAGCAAAGTTATGATGAATTATTACGTGAGTTTGGTATGGTTCTTCGGTTTCAAAAAGTGTTAAGACTGTTAAGCCAAATCGGCTGATCGCTGATAGTAGACTTATTCGTCAACATTTTGCAAAAATTCTTTCTCTATAAGGAAACTAAAAGGACAAATCTATGTCTCTAATGGACTAGTTTTATAATTTATGTACGATTTACTAGAAAAAAGTTAGCATTAATTGTGTCAAGAAACTCACGTTTTCAATGTCTCACTACGACCTTATTCGTACTTATTTCACAAAATTGTTCCATCACAAACCTAAAGTGACTCTTCCTTTTTCGGAAAATTTTGCAACAACATTTTTTAGCCTCGTAGTGTGGCTTAAATTCAGAACGTTCCGACAGCCTTAACACTTTTTACTCTATTGTATTTATTGTACAAAGGAGTAAGGTATACTGATCTGCTTGGTATCGGTATCGGAGTAAAACACTAGCAACCCCGACTCTTGACCAGGAGTACGTAGAGTAGAGTAGATCACGTGACAGATGTCTGATTTCGACAATAAATTATTAGACGAAGTACATTTTTCATTATTCTCTTTATATTTTTTGCGTGTCTTAAAATGAATCAACTTTAATGTAAACACAATATAAAAATAAAAAATCAATTTGCTTTTCTGTTCTAACTCTAACCTAAATCTAACCTTGTTGTAAAATCTGCGTCACTAGCCCGTTTGTTATAAATGTACTCATGTGGTAACGTAAAGTACACTTTTCAAAGTAAATTTCACTGACTACTCTATTATATACCAAACACGCCTATTATAAACGCTGATAATAGAAGTTTTCAACTAAAACTCAAAATTGGCAACAAAAATCTAATCTCACCAACAATTTTTTTTCGGACATATAGCTTAGAAACGTCCATATAGTTTTCCCATTTTATTGTTATCGAAAATCGAAATTATCTACCATTACGAGTACACCAAGCAAGTTAGATCACATTGTATAGGTATTTAAATTTGCTGACACATTTCCTAATTTTCTGTGTTAGCTATAGAATTATTTATACTTTGATGTACTACACTTCTTCGAAGATAGCACCTAGTTGTATGTTAGAATTTTTGCAATGACAACAAAAAGCCGGTCACGTGCGATTCGAACACGTGTGGAGAGGGCTCCGTATCATTCAGTTTTTCATGACAATAGGATTTTCATTTAGGTTTCCCTGTAAACTATGAGTGAAGCCCTGTATTCTCCATTTTTTTCAAAATTTTAGGCTCAGAATTTTCGGCAATAAGGGCGGGGAATGTATATTTTCTTTAAAACATTTTACAAGTTATATGCATTCTAAAACATACAATAATATTGACTTTTTTTCTTTTTTGTCCTTGGTAATTAATATAAAAATGATTTATCGGGAAAAAGGACTTATTAAGTAATCACTTACTTGTTATTTATAGCGACGTTTCGTCCCTTGCTTGGGACTTTTTCAAGCTTTATAACTGTAACTGAATTAATAAAAATATTTTTATTAATTCAATTACAGTTATAAAGCTTGAAAAAGTCCCAAGCAAGGGACGAAACGTCGCTATAAATAACAAGTAAGTGATTACTTAATAAGTCCTTTTTCCCGACAAATCATTTTTATACAAAAATATATTTGTATTTCTCAAACCGAGTGCCTTCATGAGATATGTCACATAATGCACTTGAAAAAAAAGTGTGTATACGTGTATATATTTTTCTAATTAGGTCCACAAAATTAATTCTCCAAAACCGGCCTTTATTTATTTACGCTATACGCGCGCGATTTAATTATCTAACTCTATATATGTATCAAATTTTAACTTTTTTCGTTCAACAGTTTCGGAGAAAAAAAAGCTGTGATAGACGAACAGACAGACACGAGAGTGATTTCGTTTTTTCATCGAATGTCCGGAACCCTAAAAAAATGAATATATTCTTAATCATAATGTGATATCATTATAACAATAATGCCATTACTGATTTTCAATTATATTAAACTATAAATATAGTTTAAACTCACCCTTTTATTTTATTTAATAATTTGATTTTTTTTGTATATCAAATAATTTTTTATTTAATCAAAATTAACATACCTTCCTTAAAAATCGCAAATAATCAAAACTATTAAAATTCAATTAATTGTGAAATATAAGTTTCCATTTATTTCAATTAATTTAAAAAGAAGTCAAAAAATATTAAAAATGATAACATTTTGTAAGGTTTGAGATTAAGTGTAAAAAAATGCAAACTTCCTGATTTAGATTATTTTAAAACAAAAAATGTGTTTTCTGTATTTACGAAAAAAACATTTTTTTTTATTTTACAGGACAATGGATTTATTAAGAAAAACACTTATACTGATGCTTATCCAAGAGGCAGTGTCGCTAATAGCTTATGAATGCACGAAAAATGAAAACAACATTACAACATTGTCATTACTAAAGGCAGAGGAATGTAAGCTACAAGATGAAAAAGTGGAAAATTTGCAAAAAGAAAATGTTTATATACAACTTCTACAAAGAACAAAGTCTGCCAAAATTAAAATCAATCAGTGCAAGATTGTCATAAATAGACATATCACTTATTGCGGAAGATATTCGCATGCTTCAGAAGTAGAGGGAGGACATGCATCCTATGTCAAAGTTTTGGGAAGAGAAAGATGTTTAAGTATTTTTAAAACTAGAAGTTATACGCCAACTTACTATAAAACTTTTTCTGATTTGCCTATAAATATTACTTATTCCAGACCGTTTCAAATACATGGGCATATTGGTTCAGACGGAAGCTGTTCTGGCTCGTGGTACAGCGATCAGTTTGGAAAATGGTCCAGAGTGGTAGTACAAGGTACATTTTCTATTACATTAAGAGAATATTTCGTTGATGTGGATCTCGACTCCAATGAAATCTTGTTAGAATCAAGCCAAAGATGTAATTATCTAGACAAAGAATGTATGGATAATGAGCACGGTGAAACGTTTTGGGATTTAGATGTGTCTTCAACATGTGACGAAAAAAAATTCCTAGTTTTGTATGAAGGCTATGGCAAGAAATTGGTGTCAAATTCAAGCGAAAGAAATATAATTTTCGTAGTAGAAAATGATCAAACTACTTTCGCTTTGACAATAAAAAGTACCACTTGGATTTGCGACATTGAATCGTATCAAACCGAACATCCGAAATTAGTAATTATGCAGGGTGATCATAACAAATTTCCTATTAGCAGAAGTTTGAAAGATTCTGAAAATACGGATCTATTTTCATATGTGAACTCAAAACTGCTATATATCGAAAGACATAGTGTCCAAAATATGATGACGTTGTACAAAACTATCGAAGAACAGAAATGTGAGCTTAAAAAACAGATCAGTCATAATATGCTTAGTTTGGCTATTATCGCACCAGAAGTATTTGCGTATAATTATATGCAGCAGCCTGGATTTACTGCTTCAGTAGCCGGTGAGGTAGTTCATATAATACAATGTGTTCCGGTTGAAGTGACCCGAAGACATACTAATCAATGTTTTTATGAACTCCCTGTGTTAACGTATGACAACAAGTCGCAGTATATGATACCAAGAAACCGGATTTTAAAAGATTACGGCACAAAAATTAATTGCAATCGTTTTCCTTTACCATATTACGAATCAATAATGGACAACCGGCATTTTCTACAACCAAACCGTTCAATGAACCATACCATTTCGCCTAGTGATAATGATCCCGAAGTACCAACGTCTACTGGCGTATATATAAAGCTTTCTGCTATAATTATTACAATAATTATATTTTTATCTTATATGATTATACAAATTGTATTTGTACTAAAGAAAAAAAAAACATACGACATTGTACCTATGAGTGTAAAAAGCTCTCTGGATTTATAAAGACTTTTTTTACTTTGAAAAACATACATTGATTTTAAAAATATTTTTTTTCTTTTGGATTATCAAAGTCCGAATTTGAATTAAGTAAAATTATTAAATAATGTAAATTTTACAGATCTACGGAACGTAAAGAATACAGATTTTATTCTCAATAATTTACAGTATACAAGTTTATTGAAAATTTTCCACGTAATGAACGGGTTGGAAATATATATAATTTGATAGTTAGAATTCATAGTAGCAGAAATGAGAGTTGAGCGACTACCGTTAATTTATGGATATCAACGTTAAATTTTTGAAGTTATACTTCTTTTGCGCGCGCAAAGCTAACGAAAATTTGACAGTATAAAGTTGGCCGCGCTAATGAAAATTTGATGGACGAAATCAATTCACTTTCTGTCATCTGTAAAACTATATATAATATACTAGACGACTATAACCTTTAGTTACAACCAATAGTCGTCTCAATTAGCGTCATCTAGTGGAATTTATAATATCGTATTTTCTTTACTCAATGGATTGAATATAAAAGTAAAAACCAAAATAAAATTTCGAAAGAATTTTCAAATATTTGAGGCTAATTTTTTGTAAAGTGATTAGTGGAATTGTCAAGTTAAGTAATTAGAAGCACGGTCTATTTTTCCTATTAAATAGTAACCTAATACAGCATACAAAAATGTTAACGAATCACTTGCCACCTGCACTTGTTACTTAACTGTAAATTAGCTTTAAGAAAGCGCATTTTTTAGTTTGTCAAAATAATTATACATAATTAAAACTCAGAACTTAAAATACGTTTTTTTTATTTACTATTCATATTTTCTTTAATTTTGTCTTCTTACTTTTCTCTCAGTAATTTTACACAAGGTCACGAAAAGCGAACAATGACTATTTTTTTGTTTTCATCCAGCAACTCAAATGAAAACTAATTTGTCGATTAGTGCGGATTGTGTGGCCACATTGTGTCCCTGCACGCATTATCGCATGCAGTCGATAATGACTGGTGAAGAACCTTAATGTACGCAGGAAATCAAAATAGTTACACATTTAACTGAATACCTATTAGGAGAATAATTTCATTATAAAGTATCTATTAGCTGTATATACGAGTTACGAGTAGATGTTTTCGAATACAAGATACGTTTATGGTAAATAAAGCTCTAATCTGTACAGTGGCGTAGGAAGAAGCTTTGCAAAGGACTGAACTATTCAATACTACATACGTTTTATCCAATTCCTACTTCACAAATGGAAAATGGTATTAATTTGGGTCAAAATTCACTTTTCAAAATTACATATTTTTTCGCTCTGAGACCTCGCGAGTCGCAAAAAAAATATATATTTTCGAAATGTCTGTTCGTCTATTTGTCTGCTGGTCTGTGACCATGATATAGGTCTAAGAGTTGAGTGGATTGAACTTAAATTTTATTGGATCGATTGACATATCGAGCTCAATAGTTGTTGGAAAAATCAGCGAAGAAGAGATATGTTATAACTCTCAATATTGTTCACGTCCATTATAATTAATAAGTTTTTTATTTAATCACGGGAAATTGGACAATTGAATTTTAATATAGATAAACTAAAAAAAAAAAAAAAAAAAAAAAAAAAAAAAAAAAAAAAAAAAAAAAAAATATATATAATTATTTCATTAACTAATTTGTATTTTTTATCATTTCAGTTTTGCCCGAAGAAGTTAAAAGAAATTAACGAAACGTCGCAAAATTTTTTAATTTAGTTTATCTCTATTAAAATTCAATTGTCCAATTTCCCGTGATTAAATAAAAAACTTATATGTTATAACGTTCCTTTTTCTATAAAAATTGTATACTTTCTATAACCATTTTATTATATTTAGTATAATAGCTTAAGTCTGCTATAATTGTTAAGAAACATTCATTGTTGTAACACAATATTAGAAAAATTTATTATTCCAACACGTCACCGTCTGGATTTAAACCAGAATCTTTCCACTTTCGCGGCGGAATGAGTTAATCAGTTACTCTACGGTGCACACAAATCAACATTTTAATCCTTCATAATATAGCGATAACAACATTCAAATTCACTACATTTTATTATATTTTATATAAACGTACGTGATATCAGAATTTTTATTTTATATAATATGTATATCAAATGTCAATTTTGAAATGATCCTGTAGCCCAATTGGCTAAAATTTATTTTTATTCTGCCGCAAGTTTGCTTTGAAAAAACCTTCTTAGCTTTCTTACACCTCTTACGTAATGGTATTTAAGAAATTTGAGATGTTTTACAATCTACTACGTCGCTGGTAGTACTCAAGGTAATGTACAGGTATATCAACCTATAAATGGTGTACGTAAAATATATCTGTATCGCATTTTACGTGATGAAGAATTAAAGCCCTTTGGAACGTCCGTTAGTAGTTTATATTGTAATTTATGGTGATTGAAGAGCCGGTGGAACGACCCAATAACCTTAAATGTAACAGACACTATAAATTCTAAATAATTTGTGAATCCTTATAATCGATGATGCACTTCCACGGCATGCGAGATTAAAAACACAGCAACAGTCAACAATTCAACTTTTGAACTAAACAAAGATATTAATTAAATGCGTGTTAAATTTACTATTTAATTATTAAATTAAATGAACACACAAAACGTTTCGTTTATAATAATAATAATAATAATAATAATAATAATATATATTTTCCCTTAAAAAAGTAACTCGAAAAGAGAAGGGTTTGTCATCAGAGTACAAGTTAAAATTTACAATATTAAAAAATATCACAAGTTCAAAAATATTTTCCATTAAGAACGATTTTACCAATTTTTTAAATTTTCTTTCAACCGTCGTTTGAATAATTTCTTCAGGCAGGGAATTATATATCCGAACACAATTTTGGTAAACACTGTCATGAGATAATGCAAGTCTATGACTCTGAATACGTAAGTCGTCTCTATGTCGTGTCATACGATTATATATATGACTATTTTTTATATACAAAGACTTATTTTGGAAAACAAAGACACTTTCGTATATGTATAGAAAGTTAGAATTTTGTTGTCTTTAAACAAAGGTTTGACCGAGTCTCTGAAATTGGAAAAATTCATGATTCTCAAAATTCTTTTCTGAATTATAAAGATACGTTTCAAGTTTATTGTGCGAAAGAAATTAACCACGGATATGGATTTAAAATTATATTTTTTATATTTATTTTTTATTTTTTATTTGGTGCTTAAATGACACATTTTGACTCCAACCAATAACGGTATTATAATGTAACAAAATAAAACATGAAATAAAGCCCAGATTCCACGAGTTATGTCATAACGTGGATAATTGTCACATTTAAACTTTGAAGTAGCATAGCATTGCTATTTTTAAAGATAATCAAAAATTCTTTCGCCATTAATTTTGAAATGTTTATAAAATTATGATTGAGAGTACCTAAACAAATATGAGAAATTTCCAAATTAAAACATACTCCAAGTGAACCAATTTCTTTCAATAAAAAATGAGATTGAAAATGTTTCTTGTGAACTACGCTGAATAAACCACATTGAAAAACACGTGATTGAATTAAGCATTTCTCCATTTGTCGTGTTGATTATGTTGATGCTTAAATATCATGCACCAACTGATAACGGCGGTACCCACAGAGTTTTCGCATTACCTACATCAGAAGTGAACATATATACATTTTCCAACCACGTCGCAAAGTTATGTTGTTTGGAAGTAAATTACGTAATGTTTTAAGTGCATCATCATTATTGACAATTTTAAAACAGGTTTTCTTTAAAAAAATAAACATTTTGATGTTACAAAAAAATGTTGGACGACACCGTTATTGTACTATTGATTTGATGAAATTTAATCGCGACATTTTGATAAGCACTGGTCGCAAGAGTTAACAACGCGAGACAGTAGCGTGAGTAATGGCGACCAGGGTAATAGGTCGGACATCACTAACTGGATCCACCACGACACGGCCACTGGTCAGACGCAATCCACACTCCGATGGGAGACGGATACAGCTCTCTATACTAACATCACCGCCTGATAGTCACATATTTAACCTATATATAGAGTTGTGTACAACTATATTTAGTTGCAACCAGGCAGTGGCGGCTTGTAGGTTCTAAGGTTGGTGAAGTGCTAGGAGGAGATTTGTTTTTATATTCAAGGATGTAGGCAGACATTTTGTAAAGAACCAAATTACATACGACGTCGTTAATTGGATTCATTGTTGATATTTCATATATTGTATAATTGAAGCGAGCAAGCAGCTATGTTGAAAACCGCATGAGTGAATGTCTTCACATGCACTCTCAAAAACCGATCACATTATACTAGGTGGCTGGCCGTGATGACGTCATGGTTGCCATAGCAACAAACGTAACAAGTGCACGTTTTACATTCGTCTGACAAAAGGTCTTCGTTGTAATTTATATGTAATAGTAAGTTACACTTCATCCGTGCGTCGTTTTCTTTATAGCGAGATGTAATTTTGTGGTAAAATTACATCTGATTGCACGATATTGAACATATCGCTATTTTACTAGCATTTGATTTAATTACAAAAGTTATTTATTATCTTTACTGGATGTACAAAAGATCTATTTTTATTGGAAACAATCTAAAAGAAAGGTTAAGGTGCACTTCACCTGAATAGCCGCCACTGCAACCAGTGATGAGAAGAAATAACAGCACTAGTTATTTTAGAACTTGGAAAAAACCGTTTCTAAAAATAACTTTTCTCAGGATTTTGCTTTTCAATTGTAAGTAACAGTTCGTAAAGAACACGTTCTTAAAGAATCGAGTCCTCACAAACCTGATCAAAATTTAATAAATATTAAATCAAAAGCTATAGAATAAACGGTTAGAAATACATGCGACTAACTTTTTCATACAGGAATTATACACATTTTCACCTCCATAGTTCCCCTTCCTGCATTTTTTATACATGTACCTGCAGGATTTCTCGTATAATTATTCAAAATTCTCAGAAACGTTTTCGATAAAATAATTATGTTTCAACTTTTTAAGAAGCTGCTTCTCCCACACATGAGCTAGAATATTTGTGATATTATTTCGTCCTGATTACACATACGATTTTTTAATAAAATCGATTAAGTGATTTGGGTTCTAGAATAGAATTCCTTTAAAAAGCGCTCTTTGGATTCATGAGATCCGAATATGTATATATTTACTAAAAACTCAAACTTTGACACGATTATAGGATTATCCCTATTCCCCAATGCACTCCACGCGTATTTGGTAACGTAAAAATAGTCGATTCTTTTATAACCATGAATTATATAACTAACGTACACTTTTCAGTGTAAGTTTCATTGAGTTATCTTGATATACTAAACACAGCTTCCGTATATACGAAAGTAAAATCGATGCATTAACCATTGAAAAACAATAGAATGATAAACGCTCAGAATCTATACGTATAGATATAAAAATAACATAAATGTTCCCGAAATGAATTTCACTGTCAAAGAAACAATGTATGAGTATCAGGTAACGAAATTGTGAATCACATTTATCAAAAATATCAGTTTCACAATTGGCTACACAATTTATGAATCGAATTCGTAACAAATAGTTCACATGTTGCATTAAATTGCAGATCAGATTTATAAATTTATTTTACTAAAACGCTTCCATGAGCGGCGTCAAAAAAGCTAATAAAAGTAAGGGATTGACAATAAAAGCTTAAAAATAAAATTAAATTTTATGTGCAGTCAAAATTCTCTAATTATTTAAATATTATTTATCACGCATTTTTAATTATTTGTTAGTTTTTTTTTCTTTAAACAATTATGGCCATAGTTTCTGCGATTCTTTATTTTGACGATACTATTTTATCCTGGAGGCTCTGCCCCTCTGGCAGCACTCTGCCGTAGTCTTATAGCCGTTAAAACCCCTAACTCTCGAGCGTTTATAATGTACAATTTTTCTCTTTATCGGTCTCCTAATTACTTCATTCCTAAAAATTTCATAGCAATTTGAATGTTAAAGCAAGAGCCATATTAAATAAAAAGAAATATCTCTTGTTTTTTAGAATTTTACGTTATATTTTGCAACAATAAACGCAAGACAGTGAAACAATAGAATTATATTTAGAGGACCATGGATTTAAAGACACGTTGTACGATTTTGTGCAAAAAATGGAATATTTAAAAAATTTGCAATATATTTTCATGAATTTTGGCACTCAATTTCTGACATGATAGTTCACTACCTATACTTAGCAGTGTTGCTAGATTTTTTTTTTGCCAAGTCGGGATTTTGGAACTTTTTGAGTGAAAAAACAGAAATCAAAATCAAAAGTTTTTTATTAGAAACAAACAATAGTCAAACAATAGTCTGAGGAGTGAGTGTTACAAATTGCAACTTACAATAAGAGAATAATTATTTATGCACGGTCGAGTTATCCCCGAAAAGCGGGACTGAGCCTGTCCCGCGCGGGACATTTAATTTTGATTTAAAAATCGGGACGTCCCGCCAAAATGGGGACGCCTGGCAACGCTGATACTTAGTTACTTAAGGCTGTTGGAACGCTCTGAATTTAAGCCAAAAACAGGGATTCGGCTGTCAACTGATGGTAGATTTACTCGTCAACATTTTGCAAAAATTCTTTCTGTATAAGGAAGATAAAGGACAAATCTAGGTCAAATCATGAAAAGTAACTATTTTTTAGTAGTTAAAGAGCCAGTGACGATTTTATTCGTAGCATTTCCTTACACCTGAGTTTTTGTGAGTTTATTAAGGCCACTATCTTGAACATAAAAACCACAGACTTGAATTTTTGTACTCAAGGGCACCTGAAGCTATCGCTCAGAAAATTTCAAACATGAGGAAATATATTCAGTGACACCTCCAGTTTGACATCTTTAAACGCGTTCACCCATGCATTATCCTAGGGATAGGAAAGTCGACTCTGACTTTAGTCAAGAATCGATCTTTTGATAAAAATAATCGACTTTTTAGGGTCGAGTTGAGCCTGTCTTTAATCGTAAAGAATCGATTCTCACTCGATGACTTTTCGACTTTTTTATACATTACTTAGTATAATACTCGCCGCGGTTTTAAAAGGTTCTGAAGCTAGTCACAAACAGTGTCGCAAATGCATATTTTGGTTGTTTTGTGAGAAAGGAAGATTCCTACCACCTCCCAGTTACCGGCACAGTATGTGTACTCGTCGGCGATTGGTTAACGTTCGTTGTCTTGTCAATTGTCGCTTTCCCGCTATAAAGTACACTCCAGTACGCCATTATTGTTTCTTTGATTGTTCAAGATGCCTAATACGGTGATTCAAATGTTAATTTGTCTACTGAGAACCCCCAAAGTCCCACACTCAAGTACGACCAGGATGGATGACTTTAGTGTAAGGAATTAGACCTTCAAATTAAAGAAAAATTAAACATAATAATATAGCGCGAGTTGATAGTTTTTCAACCGACTATATCTGCGCAAGCCCCCATTTGCATCTAACGTTTGTGCGTTCATAATTTAATAAAATATTAAAATATCTAAGTTTGTATACACGAATTACTAAATTTCTAAAAAGGCGACTTGAGTCACAAAAGTCGACTATCAAAGATGATTAATCGACTTCAAGAGTCAAAGAATTTGAAGTCGATTCCAAAGTCAAAAATCGATTTAGCGCGCGTTTTTTCCACCCCTACATTATCCCCGATCTCAGCTGCCAGACTTCGGTTTTTATGTTCAGGATAATTGCCTTAATGAACTCACAAAAACTCAAGTTTGAGGAAATATTCTGAGTAAAATCCTCACTAGCTTCCTAACTATAGAGGGTTATGCAATAAAAAATTCCTAATTTGTATATATTTTAGAAGTTTATTAAACTTTAACTGACAATTTTGAAGCATCAATTCTCCTTGTTGCATGTATATCGCCAACTTAAAGAACAGTTCATAGTTTTTAATTTTCGGAGCTTGAAATAATTTTACAACTTGAACGCTTTATTGACAGAGGAAACCATTGTTTGGGATTAATTCTAATAGTAAACATTATTTATAGTCAACCAATCAGATATATTTACTGTCTCGAATTTCCTGAAAATATATTCGTATTTGTTTTGTTTTAGTGTTCACTTGTTTGTTTGAGCACTGTAATAAAAGAAACGTAGCAAATAAAAAAGAGTCGTAAAATTCCCTTTCGCGAAACATCGTACATCGTCATTCACTACGGGAGGCCGGGCTTTACTCCACATTATGATGCAAACATTTTATGTTTTGGATAAAACAAAAACTTTGTTGTGCCTCTAATATTGTCAAATCTCTGAGAAAATGTTTCTGACGTATAATCAATCCATTTCACATTGCGAGCAAAACAAAAACAAAGTAGGTACATAACAAAAAGGCAGAATCCAAACGTCTTAAGGGGCGAGTTTATCAGTAGGACAGTAGAGTCTATGGTGGTGTATTTTGGGAGCGGAAAGTTAACAAGAAAAGGGCACAAACTTCAAATATCAAATTCTTGAACCTATTGTTTATGGTTTTCAAACTATTTGTTAAAAATTGTCGAAAATAAGAGTTGCGTAGATTAATCCAGCCACAAACAGGACAGGATTTGCTTTATAGCTTTAAGGAATCAAAGCTCTAAATGCCTTCCTCATTTCAGACCATTTTTATAAACCTAATCTTTTTATGTTTTTGCTTAGACGTTTCAATAAAGACGTATTGATAATATAATTAGACGATCAATTATACTATCAATACGTTTTTATTGATCTTTTTAGCGCTGGTGCTAAAACTAATTTCCTAACGACTTTAAGGGGTCCTTGATCATCTAAAGACTCCAAGTCGTTAGGAAATTAGTTTTAACAGCATTAAAAAGATTAGTTACTCAAACGGTTTTCTACTAGACATCTTATTAAAAATTTAAAAAAACTGCACTGACAGATATTACTTTATTAATAATTTACAAGTGTATACTCCTGAAGGTAATCAGGGAATAAAAAAAACGATAAAATTTTAACATTTCGTGGACATAACATAAAACACTTACTATTTTGAAGCAACAATCTCTAATTAAAGGATTGTAGACCGGTTTTTATAAAACAATTGAAGCAGCAGCACGTGAGCAATAGATGAATATATGAGTTTTGGGTGACAATATTTTGGAGGGATATTTGAATTATACAGCTATCGTGTGCTGCTTTATAAATAGTTTTATATACAATGCTAGATTTAAGAAGCTAACACTAACTTAGCTAATTACTTGTCAGAGTAGTGGTCATTCTGTTATAAAAAAATAAGCTAACATGAAATGGCCTCTCTTGGATTTCTATTTGGATATTAACAATGCAAGCTGTAATCCATGAGAATGAAAAATAAAAAAAATATCAATATTGTGTTGCAGAAAATGGTTTTAGATAGTGGTCATCATTTACAAATCGATAGTGATCAATGATTGAAAGTTAAATCGAAAATCATTACTAATCACTTGTAACAATTATTCTAACAAATTACTTCGCATTCCTGTGACGCCATTGAAAACGGTTTGACTGTACTAAACACTATCTAGCTAGAAGCTACTTTATTCCTCCATATGTAGCTTCTTCCTTCGATTTATTTTCTTTTTATTTAGTTTCATCACGCTGAGATCGTAAGTAGAGTTTCTGATAAACAAAGATTATATTTTCGACCAGGAGAATACTACGATTCAAAGAAAAACAGTGTCTTTGTACGCGTCTATTGCTTCAAGAATTAGTTCAAAAATAATTTACTGATTACAAGTAGCAAAAACTTTCTGATAATAGGTTACATATCGAGTGCGCGAATTATTATTTTATCACGCAGTGTGACATTATGGAAAAACGAGTGTCTAGCGAGTTATGATAGTCACACGTGATAAAATAATCACGCACGAGATATATACAGTATTTTTTGCACGCGCCTCCCATAAAATAGCTGATTTTCACTTCATAATTTTACGAAGACAAAGCGTACTATGGTGGATTTGAATGGCAGAGACAACTATTGGATTGACAAAATCACATTACTTTTGTTTCACTTCACTCACTAGTGCGAAAAATAATCATCGCCATGCATGAAAGGTAGTCATTTTATAGAGGGTCGTGCCAAAAAATATTTTTTAGTATAAACTACTTCGTGCCTGTCACTAAAGTGTTATTACTCGTTATCTATTTGATAATAAAAATATTATTAAAAAAACAAACAAAAAAAAAACCGCCTACGGCTAAACTATCTTACTATCTGAAAAGTAGTTTGGCAAAAAATATTATCTAAAGTTCTAGTACTTATACATGTTGTAAAAAAATCTCCTACAAAAAAAGTCACTAGAAAGAAGATTTTAATAAAATTTCGAGGTCGGCATCAGTTTAATTACTGTGTATACTTTATATACCGATGTACTTATAATAAACTGTAAAAAAAGATATTTTCTTACCTTTTTCGATGAATGCACCATATCAGCTCCTCAGATGAAATGTCAGCACGTTTCTGAATTTCTTCATTTTACTTCAAATTAATTTTCACGTACCTATTTATAACGCAAAACCAAATTTTAAGAAAATCGACTACCTAGTTTATTTTACATAAACAGACATACTGACCACAATTCCGAAAATGGGTAAATATCATACAAAATGTCTAAAATATTCGCAAAAAATTAAGTTACAGACAGAAGTCACGTTACACTTAATGGTTAGTATAATAATTTATTATAAAGCACTACAAAAAGTTGTAGGCAATAGTAAAAGTGACCGTGGACGTCTAGCTTTCTTGATATTTTAATGAGCCATAGAACAGTTAAAGAACTAGTTTTCCTTTAAAAAAAGAACACTTTGTGTCACAATAAGCTACCACAAATATCTTAAATTAATAAAAGTTCTCACTGTATGAACACATAATTTCTAAACTTAAAAGAGCCAAGGAGTCCTACTATCGTACTTATCAAAATGTGTACAGCGTTTTTTCTGTAATAACACTGTTCAATCACTTATTACACTTTTTTTCATCAAATAAATAAATTTTGAGTATAAACGCTCAACAACTGACATAAGTATTGTGCACTCTACCCATTGATGTGTACAAAAATTATTAACATAAATATATTTGTATTTAAAAAATACCGGAAAAAATAACATTACGTACCGAAGGTTAGAATAATACTGAAATATTTGTTCTGAATGTATATTAACCCAATAGAATTATTAGATAATGTCTCAGTACTTGTTTGTGTAATTAGAATCTTGATAAGACACGTATTTAGGAATCAACCATGGTACAATATATTCAACAGTGTCAGATCGTCGCATGGTTTCAAAATTGTATAAAAATATCAAATTTTCATGGTACAATGATTTTTACAATGTCACACTGTCGCATGGTTTCATAATTGTAAAAAAATATCAAATTTTAACATGCATAGTTTGGGCTCCAGGTGTGATCACAGACATACGACATACATTAAAAAAACATTTTTTTCTGTTCGGGGTACTTGAAAACCGTTTAACCAAAATCTAATCTCAATAATGACAATAACAAACACGACACCATTTTTTTTTGTAGTATAATGCTCAGCGTGTTGATCTTTGAATTAGACTGTTGTAGGATCGAATTCCACATCAGTTCATGGATATTTTGTGATGTCTTTTAAACCCAACTTTGATATTTGATGATAATGGCCAGATACAGGGATACCTTATAAATTACTTGGGGGAGCCACTTCCAAAATGATATTTTCTTATATATTTGAACATGTACTTACAGTTGGATATCCTTGAAAAAAAAAACTCTTTTCACATGACAAAATCACATTTTTATGCAAAAATAATTCATTAAAATTTTTCCTTTAATAAAAAATGTTTAATTAAAATCCATTTCCATTATCAAGTTGTTTGGTATATTTTATTGAAATTTATTTGATGTTTTTGAAATTTGTAAACTTTTCAATGTTACATTTTACATAAATACTTACATTGTGCGATAAATACACAATACAACATAACGTAAACAAAATTTAGATCACGAAATTCATAAACGAAGTATTGAACGAATCTCGGCGCACCAGAATTTGTTAGTGTAATGTTCTTATTAAACCTGCTTAAAAACTGAGAAATATTTTATGAGAATAAAATTTGTTTCAAGGTTGTGGAATATAAGGAACGTCATCTAGATTTGTATTATCCATATAAACACGGAGCACATCAGTTCAGCACCGATCGGGCCCATATTTTCAGTTAAACTTTTCCGTTAGATATATTTTAACACTATATCAGTGGAACCATAGCAATGAAAAAACCAATTGTGTAGGCTTTCACGGCTGGCGTTGTTGCAAAACTTCTTGGTTTCCGGGCTTGTACGCCGTGGTCCATTGTACTGTGCTTGTGAGCAGCCGAGAAGGACTCCTCACCCGCTACCACATCGCCTTTGATAATTTCTACCGCAATTGTAGACGAAACGTCAGGTAGAAATACCAATGGACCACGGCGTACAAGCCCGGAAACCAAGAAGTTTTGCAATGAAAAAACCGTTTCATTGTTTTATCTACACTACAGTCATATACCAAACACACCTATTTCTAGCATTTAGATGTGAGAAAGTTTCATTTCTGTAGTGTGTAGCGTAAATAACATATCACTCCATCCACTTACAAACTTGCGTTCCAAATAGCTAACTAGATTCACTGTTTGCCGAACGCACCAGTACTGACAAAACAAGTTTGTCGATTCTGAACGATGCTGTACAGTCCAAACCCACTGAACCGGATCGGATCGACACGGCAGTATATATACACACAGATGTTGCCGAGTCGTACCGAGTCGACTCGTGCGTGGGAACTCGTTTAATTTCATGTATCAAAAAACTGCGTGTCGAGCCGATCCAAGCTGATTCAGTGAGTGTGATCTTTTACTTGACTAACCAATTGCTGTCCCGCTGTTAACTATTTTTACTCTGTTTTTCAGGTTCCAAAAAAGTTTTTAAATGAACTTAGCTAACATAATCTATAACCGCAATTGCATCATCATTGTCATCACCGGTAGAGGCAGGTTGATTGATTGCTAAAAATACTATTTGGCGACGGCTACAACAACTTCTAGTGAGAAATGTCAATTTTTATGGCGCGTTTGTAATCTATTAGCCGGTTAATTAACCGGGGTTTTACCCTTTTACATTACGGAAGTCTATTGAACAGCATTCCTTGTCTCTGCCCACTTTTGGCATCAAAGAAGAATGGTGAAAATAACATTAAATAAAAGCTGAAATTCAATGCAATTTTTTCAAAAAATATAAATTTTTTATAAAGATTTATTATAAATTATATACATAAAATTTCATAATATAATTATTTTAATGTTACAATATATGTGAATAAACTACAGCCTGTGTAATTTTTTTGTTCTGACGAAAATGTCAGTATGATCTTATAGAAAACTTTCCACTGTTAAGGCCCCAGTACACAGTGGTCTGTAGTGGGCCATTGTAGACCATCGCCATTGTGTACAGGGGGTAATGGTCTGTAGTGGCGGACAATTGTGAATCGTGGTGCGCAATTCATTTGTTGTGGGTTTTTTTAACACACTTCAAAGGAATCGTAGCGTGGCGTGGCCTGTGGTGTTCACACAGTCGCCCATTGTTTGGACAGGTACCTACTTTTTTTGTTGCGTGCTATACTATTTAAATTTTTAATCGCCCAAAATGTCAGTATCCTGGAGCAATGAAGAGACTTTTAGGTTTATAATACTATAATACTTGTAAATAGTATATAAATAAATAGCCGCAGCCGTAATTACTTCCACGTCCATCGCAAGTGCTTCGCCAGGCAGAAATGGGCCATGGGCCATTGTGTGAACACCAAGTGATAGTGGCCTATAGTTGCACATTGCAAAGCATGGCCCACTATAGAGACTACTGTGTACTGGGGCCTTTAAATGTTGCTTTACATTTTTACCATTTAATTACGAATTATATAATCCAGTGTCATGCTTTTAAAATATAAATTGGTACACAGTAGAACATTTTTTAAAACTAAATTATTTATTTTTGTATCTAGAACGAGATAAAGTTTTCAAATGTTCTATGTCAATTGGGATTTGACATATGGGTGAAGTTTAGGCCAGATATAAGCCCGAATCCGCCATTTTTCATATAGATAGTAAATGCTAACGGCGTGTAAAATGTAATGTCCTTATAATTTAAATTTCTGTCACCAGACGTCGTATCGTTTCATGTCAAATCCCAATGCTTTATCAATTAGATGGGACCATGGCTACTGATTACCGCACCAACCAACAAACTTTTACTGTGGTCATTGGAAACGCACGAACTTAATCACATGTTTCTCATAGCAACCAGATATAATATGACAAACAGTGACTTTCTGTACAAAAAAAGGTCCTGATAGATCGCACTAAAAGTTATATTATTTTATGCATGTGTTATTGATCAATATATTACATTTAAAAAGAGTTACAGAAAATTTTAAAACAGTTCTGTTTTAAATCCAACGGTCGAACTACACTTTACAAAAATATTATTTACAGATTTTGACATAAATAGCGATCTTAAATTTATAAATCTGAAGAAATTTAATCAGTATATCTATCAATTTTAATTACTTATAATATAATACGATCTATTGTTATTACACAAATGCAGATAATTGAATAGTGACAAATAGAAAATATCGGAATTGGGCACATTAAAATTAATAATTAGTAAAAGAAATCTTTACTTTATGAACTTTGATAATGGTAAGCGCGCATGAACGATAAATCAGACGCCCAATCGAGCAAACATATTGTTATAACAAGGATGTTATATAAAAAAGCAAGCATTTTAAAATCGGCCAATTTTGTGTCGGTTCAAGCGAGCATTTCCATACAACGCCGTTGTCGTTATTATCCGATAGTTCAGTTGGTCAATTGATTTATCATTCAGACGCGCCTAATTACAGGATGGATACAGAATATAGTTTTCCAACAAAAGATACAACAAAACTTAAGTCTATTTACAATTGGAATGTTTTAGAAGTTATACTTCTTTTAATGCGTTGAGAGTAAAATTTTAGCAGCTTACGAAGTTGGGTGCGCAAAACTAACAATAATTCGATAGTATGAAGTTGTCCGCGCTAAAGACCATTCGACAGTATGCAGTGGGTCAAAGAGGCTTAGATTGAAATGACAGTTGGACGAAAATATACCAGACACTGTAACATTTGATTACAAACGACAGTCGCTTTAATTGTCATCCAGTGGAATTTATAATATCGTATTTTTGATTACTCAATGAATTGAATATAAAAGAAAAAACTAATATTAAATTTTGAAAGTGTTTTAAAATATTTGAGGTTAATTTTTTGTAAGTATTGTTCTTAAACTTTTTTATAAAATACTACTTGCATCTGTATTAAAAATTAGTTTTTAATCACGACAAAGAAGTATAACTTCAAACGCAAGTACATATGTATTTACACGCACCCACTTTTTTATTTATGTTGTAACAAAATTTGCAGAAAATAAATATGTTTTAAAGAAATAGTACAGCTATTTATTAGAAAACAAGTTGGCCTAAACATATCAATACATAGATATTAATTAAATATATATATATATATATATATATCTGAAGCTACATACCCTGTTTATTTGGCACAATTGTGCTAAAATATAAACTAGACAAAATTACAAAAAAATATAAAAGGTGCTTTCTGGTGCCTAGAAACCTCCGCGTTCCATTTAGACGTGTTATACTAATTTCACACAATACCGTTTCAGAAAACTATTTTTAAAACTACTGAGCAGATATTATGACCAGCTAACGTGCCTTGGCCAACAGCTTCCAGAAAACTGCCATAAATATATTTTTTGCACGATTCCTTATAAAATAGCCGCTTTTCATGCCTGTGTAGTGGTTGTAAAAATACCTTTTTTCGTACTAGTAAAGCAAAAGCAATTCGATTTCACCAATCCAACAAAATCTTTGTTAGTCGGTATTTAAATCCATATGAGCAAAAAGAATGGTAAAGTAGGCGGTTGTCATTGTATACAGCTTACATAATATGATTTCAATATGGCAGATCTAAATTGTCAAAAATATTACAGATATACTTATGGCCTGAAAATCAGCTGTTTATAGGAGGTACGTGAAAAAAATGTAGTGTATATCTTGAGTGTAAGGATTTATGACGCGTGAGACTGTTAAAATTCGTTTTAACAATATCACTTCTCGTACATCAAATAATGCATTATAATCTAGATCGTAGGTTCCCAACGGGAGAGGTACCGCCCTCCAGTGGACGCTGGAACCATCCATAGGTGCTTTATGATTTTTAATAGAGAATTAAACAGAAAAATTAGGTAGAGACAATATGCAACAAAATTTGAACATTTTATATAAAATCAACTATTATGGACTTTATGGCGATTTTTATTTAATATAAAACCGTAGAAGTTTTTGTAGGCATATTCTATACAAAATTTACTATGATACAAAATGAAACAAGACGATAAAAAATTTTACAGCAAATTTGTTTTAAAATTTTATCACAAATTTATATCAGTATAAAGCAGGCTTAATGAAAGGTAGGACGAAAGAAACGTAAATTATTTAATATAAATTTTCCTTCAGGCATGTTATTCTGTACATACTGAAAAATATACAGACGTATAGTTATTTCTTTAATTAAAAGGGGGCCTTCATCAACCCGCTTGTTCTAGCTTTGTGTAAGTTATACAGGATGGTGGATTGCGCGGCGCAGCATCGAGAATTCAATAATCAAATCAAACACACAATTTGATTTTAATGGTATTGGGATTTTGTCTTTGCCAATACTGAAGAATTTTGAATGACTGACTTCATTTTTTAAACTTAAAGTAACTGGAAATTTGTATTTAGCATTTATCAAAAATATTCTTCGTAATTCTGTTCAATTTCAAGCAATAAGGAAATTGCTTTACTAAAATCTAGATCGTCATTAATATTTTTTTAAATAATTTGATAATAGCTAAATTGTTTTTTGTTGCTTATCAACAATTTTTATATTTCTATCTCAAAGTTAACGAATTGAAAAGTAAAAATTTTCATTTTTATAAAGAAGGTCTAGTGTTATGATAATATGCAAGTTGACGTATCTCTTAGCGTAAAAACGAAAAGCCATAATGTATTTATATTGCCGTAAATAAGGCTTTTTAATAGATTATTAGTTAATTTTCCACATTATTTAAATTATTTTATTCTAATTATTTAAAAAAATTTCATCATCAACAAGAAAATCTTTGTCAACAAAATGGCAAATCACAGCTTCCTTTTGTGACATACAAAGTATTTTTTTTTATAATAATAAAAGAAATTTTGATTGGAAAGAGGGTCTCTTATTAAATGTAAATTTAAATTTATTATTCTCTAATAAAAAACTTTGACGTTATTACAGACGCAAACAATTAAACATTGAGAATTTATGATTGGAACCTCCTTGTTGCGTTGCGGAAGTCACCACCCTGTATACGTATTTCTCCGTAACAAACAAGTGTTTTAAAATGGTCTTATATTGCTTTATATACATCCTCCTATATATCTGTGCATGTTAGATATTTGCACAATAATAAATTCTCTCTGTGAGGAATTTTCTTATTCTTCGTGCTTTAATTTAAGGTAAACAATTTAAAAATAAAAGAATTTTTTTTATAATTCATCAACTCTGTTTTTTTAGCGTTTTTGCACTTTATTATGTTGACATATTATAAAACTATTTCATTTATATGTAAAATATATAAAACGAATAATTGCCCTTAAAAGAGTAACGCTGACAGAGCTATGTGACTATCTGTTTGACCTTGGTAACGCAAAATTAAAGGATAAATTTTTCAACGACGGGAAAACTTGGTAACGAAAAATGGATAACGCATCAATGAAATGAGTTCATACCTTTATAGAAGTTTCACTACTTCCGTTAGCTTCGTTTTTTTTTTTTTAAGTTTAACTTGTTTAGTGACGTAACTATTTGAAAAAAGTAAGAAATCGAGTGGAAGTAGAACTGGCACATAAACGGGAAGTTAGTTTGTCTCCAAAATTACACGAAACTGACAAGGATAGAAGTTTATAGTGTGTTGCTAAGTGTGTGTAAATATTATTAATTAGTTTCACATAAAAAAAATTAAACATGGGAATAATATTAAGAACTAAAGAAGTTAAACTTCTTATCTGAGCTTATGAGGGTGAGGATCATTATAATTCTTTTTTTGTATATGTGTAAAAATTTGTTTTGATTAAAAAGATGACCATGTCGAAAATTAAATTGATCATCCCTGCTGTCTAAACATCTAAAAGCATAATTTTGGACAAAAGTTTACAAATTTAACACAGCATTACTTTAAATTCAACACTAGTATTTATAAATTTATCCACAGAAATACCGTATGGTTTTTAATAAACACTTCTTTTATATTAATTTTAACTTTATTACACAAAAAAATAGATTGGCGATTTTAACACACTTATTTAATCCGTTGTTAGTAATCACTTTTTTTAATATTTTAAATTTTAACTAATTTTATGTCTTTTAAACATTTCGACAATTATATACAAAATTTTATAAAAATGGAAGTCTATGTATTAATTTTTAAATATAATACACAAATACTGATGAAAATTTCTATCGTCGCAATGATGAACGAAACTGCTATTTATAGTAACAATTTACAAATGTTATTGTTATTTGCAAATTACCGGTTACCAGTAACTGTTCTAAAATAATTAGTTAATTTCACTGATACAAATTAAGATAGACAGATTTTATTTCGTTGAGACACGAAATATCTAGACGACTGATAATTTTTCTTGTCTCGGAATTACGGGGTGTCAAGATCTCGCAGAGATGAGAAACAAGTTAATCTCGATTAAATTGCGGAATATCAAAATAATTAAAGAATTAGTTACACGAAAAGTAAATTGTACTTTATAAAAAAATGTATATTTGAGAAGTCTCGTAAGTTACTCAAAAGTACCTTTAATTTGAGATCTATGTTAATGAAACTCAGCCTTCTTTTTGGAAGTCGTTGTATGAAAGAGGCGGTTAATAGGTAATACTGTTCTATATTCTTTGCAAACCAAAATTTTTCTACAATTAGTGACTGCGAAGGACGAGGAGCGTCAAATTATTGTCGTTATTTTTAAAAAGTGTCGAACTATCTGATTATTAAAATATTTTAAGAAGACTCGAGAGGTTATTCAAAATCGATCGAATGATTTTTGTAACTACGAGTTACGGCTTAAAATGCAATCTCCAGTAAAAAATTATTATACTACACTCTTTCTTTACTCTTTAAAACACTGCATGCAATTGTCTGTGTCAGATTTCATTTCACAGTACTTAATACATGATTACTTATTCTTTTATCTGTCACTGTTCTATGAAGCGCTGCATGTAGGTAACTCTCTCAAGTCTCATATTCGAAACTTCATTCGTTATAATAATTTAGTCGAGAGTTGAAACATTCATTCATTTACGCATAGTACAACACACCTATTTTTATAATACATCAGCTGAAGAAATCATTCGAATAGCAACCTCTCGATTATTAAAATCATTCTATTGAGTATTTGAATTTAAAAAAAACTACTAAATTTTTTTATTTTTTAAATAATATTGAAGAAGGAAAAGAAAAAAAATTAAGTCATAGGTAATTAATAACAAATTAATTATTAAAATGTATAAAACTTCATAAGATATCACTTGATTACAAAACGTACCAGGAATATTTGTGACGTCAAAATGACAACAGTTGTGCATTTGTGTATGGCTTTATAATACATACTATCAAAGTAACCATGGCAAGCAGGACCATAAAAACATTTTGACGTCACAGAGGTTTATTGGATCTTAGCTTAAACATTATTTTTAAAACAAATATAACTTTTTCATTATGAAATTAAACAAAATAATAAAAGTAGTTTCGCTATAAAACTTGTATGTGATCTTTCCATTTATGTAAAAAAAAATTCATTCAAAAACCCAATTATTCCCAAGACTAAAAACCCGGGTCGCAGTGCCAAAACCCTGCCGACAATATAGTGTATTTGCTAATACAGGCAGTGTGGCTTTATTATGCGAACTTAAGTTGGTTTTTGGGCAAAATAAAAAAATTTTACTCCTTAATACACCCCTTAAAATAACATTTTTTTTTAATTGCATTAACCTCTATACGAAATTATTTTCAACTTTCAGTAAATAATTCACTCTCTGCAAACTAGTGTTTTCATAAAATTTGTACGTCCGGTCCTGTCGGGCCGATTTTATTAAAATTTTAGGGACACTTTTTAATTACTACTGAAGGGTTAAGTGCCAATTTTGAAACGATTCTGAGAATTTTTTCGGTATTTTGGGGCCCAAAAACATTTTTCAACCCCTAAAAACTACCCTTAAAATGCCCCGATTACGCCCATTTTAAATAGGCTTCTTGCGGTGATGGATTTCAACACGCGGGCCAAATTTCGTTAAAATCAATTAACTCTTTCGAAAGTTATTACCCGCACACACATATATATATATATATACGTATATATATATATATATGTACATATATATATAAACATTTTAAAAAATGGTGGCAAAGTGTTTAGGAGGTTATGAAACGTCGAGAAATTTTGGTCCGACCCCTAGGTCCCGCCATCCGACCGACGCCAATAGTGTATGTTGCCATATGGCAAATACACTAATAATTTTCCCTTCGCCCGGCCCTGAAGTCGACTATCTTTTCTTCCAATCATTATGCATTTTCTAACAACAGCAGGTACTTACCACGTTTCAAGTGTCAAGTATATATACTGCCATGATAGTGATCAAAACAAACATTTGAAAAGTATATCAAAGCATGAATATTTACCAACTACTTCAGTATTTGTTTACTCGTGTTGTTGTATAATGCACAATAAGTTATCCGACTTTATATTATGTCAACAGAAGAATATTTGATTTAGATTTGACAATTTGGAAATAATTCTATTACTTTTTTTTTAGTATTAACTCATATTGATTTAGATTTACAATATCATGTCCATATAAAAATAGATATTTTCAAGAAACACTTCATTATTAGAGCCATTCTACTTTAAATACAATATTTTCTATTATATGTACAAATCTTTACAAATTTAATAAATATAAAATACCTACTAGTAATTATACAGTTCCAAATGAAAAAATTGCCAGATTGTTAACGATCCCAATTTCTTTTATCATGCCTTATATGAAAAAAAAAACGGTCAAGTGCGACCCGAACTCACGTGGAGAGGGTTCCGTACCTTACGTTTTTCGTGAGATCTTTAAGGCTTAGGATTTTCATTTAGGTTTTCTTATAACAGGGGTGGCCAACAAGTCGATCGCGATCAACTGGTCGATCGCGAGGCCAATTTTGACCGATCTGTAGCTACTTTGAAATAATAAATATTGTTAATAATTATCCATATTCTCTTAAATCCCCTGGACGTAAGTTTTTTTGGCCCTTTATCTCGAAAACTTAATAAGTGATTTAAAAAATAAAAAATAGTTTTAAACATATTTTTTACTTATCTACCCATATCTCGCTGGGATGCACCTTATTCTGAAACACAGTGTATAAACATAGTATGCATTTCACACATGACAAGTCGATCGCGACACACTTTTAAGATAAAAAGTAGATCTTATATACACCCCTGTCCTATAAGCTATGAGTGAGGTCCTATATTCCGTATTTTATGTATTTTAAAATTATGAAAACAAGTTTTTCGTATTTCTCATAACGAACCCTTTCATTAAATACGTCACATGATGCACTTGTAAAACATTTTTTTTAATTTTCTAATTGACCCCAAAATTAACTCTGAAAGTAGGAATTCGTTATTTACGCTATGCGTCCGTAACTGAGTCATCCAGCTCTATATATGTACCAAATTTCAAAGTTTTTCGTTTAGTATATTCGGAGAAAATAAGCTGCGACAGATGGACAGACAGACACCAGAGTGATCATATAAGGGGTTCCGTTTTTTCATCGGATATACGGAACCCTAAAAAAGACAATAGTAAGCTGTTAAATACAGCAGGTCCTGTCTTTGATCACATGTTTTGAAACCGAAACATATTTTGAATATAACTATGCCAATTTGAGCAACGGTCAAGATTAGTCATATTTTGAAAGTGATCAATAACACAAGATCTACTGTAATAATATCTGAATATTTTAAAAACTTGGTGTATTTCTCTTTACAGGTATAGGACTGGTCATCACTGAAAATTCAAAAAAAAATCATTCTTCTAGATAATATGAGTTGCCAGATTATCCTCGAAAACAACAACTCGTCTTGGATAATTCTAGAAGTCAAAGACTTTACCTAAAATTATCATTAGCTGATTGGCACCGTACTTTTATTCAGCCTGTATGTTAAAAGATGAGTAAATTGAAAGCAAAGTTTATCGAAAGAGAATGAACACTAATCTATAATCCGTACATTTCATTCACTTACTTTTTGGTATTACACATCTTGTAACGATCTTGTTCTTATCGGTGAAGTTCGGCGATGTTCTTAATATTCAGAAGTCGATGCGGTCTGCGGAGTTTTGACAGTGGAGGGGGGAGAAGCGGTGGCAACGACGTTGCCGCGGAGAGAAACGAGTCGGCAGCCGCGGAAGGACAGCAGCAATGATGAATGTGTTGCAATTAGCCAGATTGCGCAAACAAAGCTCCAGTTCCATAAATTAACAGACGCACCAGCCATCGCTGACGCGCTACCTGCCGTGAATAAATAATACCGATTGGTTTATGCGTCAATGTCGTCGAGACACAAACACACATACATTGGGAATTTCTTGTTCGTCAAACTGACAAACTTTAAGGAATACTTCTTTGATTCATTGCCTTTCAGAACCGAAACAATCACAAACTGGTATTGTATAATCAATTATTACAAAACCAACAACTTACTTACTAAGTTTGCTTTTGTAATGTTATTCTGAAACAATTTTGTAAATTACAAAGTTGGTATTGTTGAAAATAAATCATTTAAAAATTAACTGTCTTCATTAGAAATAATGCAGCTTGGAACGTGTGTACAGACTAACAAATTTCAATTATTAAATGTACAATCCTCAGTAGAAATTAATTTCCAGCTTAAACTTTTGTAAATTAAAAGTTCCAGTTATAAGACAATAAAATGATTTGAAGATTAACTAATACTATGTCTTAACTATGAATAATGATCATAGTTGGGTTCAGATTAGCATGTTATATGTTATTGTGATTCTTTGGAATTGCTTTCTTCAGTACATTTTCTGCATAAGTAAATTATAAGTTAGAATTTAGAAACTATAAAAAAATATATTCAAAGCACAAGATACAGATAGAAAATAAAAAACATTGGGCATCAACCTATGCCAGCATCAGTATCATCATCATCACCAGCATGATCTGGTGTGCAATGCTAAAAATAATGCATTAATGTATTGAATAATCTGTCTAGTACTTTTAATATGTAAAAATTGATTCTTGGGAACAATAGACATTGTTCCCAAGAATCAATTTTTACATAATGCATTAATATTACGACTGATTACGTCTAAAATGCTCTACATACGATCTAATAGCCTGATGAGATCAGTAGTTATATTAGATGGTCTGATAATAATCAGTCTGCTTCCGTCTAAGTATCTATATTTCAGCACGGATTTGGTCGAATACGCCACATTTATTACCGCAGGAGCAAACAGTCGATGTTGCTTTAACGCTATCTGATAACATCAGAGTTACAAAAATGAAAAGAAAGATGCAGAAATAATGAAGAAAAAAAATATTTTTAGTTACATGAAATTACTCAAAGAAATAGGTCAAGATGACTTTAGAATTCATTTAAGAATGGATTCTAGCGTTTCAAATATTTACTAAATTACTAAATTTTTGAGTACTTAGCATATAAATCAGGTCGAAACTCTATACACGACATGATTAAGTTAGGTACTATAGAAATTGGTCGCGTAGAATGACCTCGGGCAAGAATTTATCGGATAACAACACCCCAGACGAACTAATCGGTGATACTGGAGTTGAGATGATGCTTAACGACACTGAAAGTAGATATTATCATCATGATTTTTTCACCAAATTTAACATTTTTCATTTGAAAACTTTTTTTAAAGTAATTATACCTACTATGTTCTCATTTAATTATAGAAAAATTATTATTTAGGTATGTGTTTTTTACTTAAAGAAGTTAGTCAGTGATATAATGCCATTTCTTTAATCATTGAATGTTGGTCGCTATTTTAAAATATTTCACTCGGGTCATCGTAAAAATGAAAATCTATCATTATGATAATATTTACATTCGGTTGTGCATATGTTAAGGTCGTGACGTTATGCCAAAGATGAACGCTATGTAAGTTTTTCATATCAAAGTTTCAGTATCATAAAGTTTCGAGTCAAGATTTAGTGGATTATATCAATGTGTATGAAGTAATTTGGATAAAATTCGAACCAGTAGTGTAAGTTCTGTGACTTGAATTACAAATCAGTAACTGTACTTCCTTGAAGCAGGTACCCTTTCGGTATTTGCGGAACATATATAGCCATAATGCATATCATTCATTTAAGAAGCAACCATCTGCTTTCGCGCAATCTGCTGCAATGGCTGACGAAACAGTTAAACACAAAAACCATTAGTAGTTACTTATTAAACACACTACTGTCTGAAATATTCATTTCATTTACCTGTACTAAACTTGCACAGGTGTGACTTTACAGCTTTATTCATTATTCATTTCGTTTTACGTGCACGGTATTAAGAAATATATTAAATCATTCATTAAGTTTTCCATCATCAATGTACTTAAATTGTTTATACAACTTTCAGTTTATTTGCTATAAAATATATTACCGTCTGTTATAATTGTTGCGAACGATCTTTAAAACTTTCTGGACATTAAAAAGCGGTTCCTATTACACGATTATAATTTTCTTGAAGATTGCATCATTTATATTATATAATTTACGTAAAAGTACGATATTTTTGGACGCTAATATACATGTTACGATTTTTTTGGTATACTTCATTTGGTGTATTGCAAATAAACTTTGACAAGCTGCACAGCTAGCGAAAATTCGACAGTATGAAGTTGGCCATAAGAAACTTAGGCTGAAATGACAGATGTACGAAATCATCTGGAAACTATATAATATACTAGACGACTGTAGCTATTTATTATAACCAATAGTCGTTTTAAGTGTCCCCCAATGGAATTTATATCGTATTTTTGATTACTCAATGAATTGATTATGAAATTTTTTCGGGCGTGACGTTTTCTTTAACATATTTATTTTCTACATGTAGAAAAGAAGTACTTGAGAATGTCTATTTTCTCTTAGCAGATCTTAGCCACGTCTTGATTCTCCACATAGCTGAAAATCTTCGCTTGCATCCGGCTGAACTAACAGACATGACAATCGTGATTTGGATTAGTTTAAAGAGATTTGGAAAAAAATACGTGTTCTTCTATAACAAATTGTTACGTCTTAGTGCTCACCCCAAAATTTTTGGTTGGCAACTTAACATACCGGAGTTATCACCAGAAAATTTTGAGAATCGTATTATTGACGACTCAATGGATTGATTATGAAACTTATTCGGGCGTGACGTTTTCTTTAACGTATTTATTTTTTATATAGAGAAGAGAACTACTTCAAAACCTCTATTCTTTCATAATGGATTTCAGCCACGCCTTGATTCTGAACATCTTTGCTTGCATCTGGTTTGTTAACAGATTTGACAAACGTAATTTAAATTAGTAGAGATTTGGAAAAAAATATTTTTACGTGTTCTTCTAGAACTTAAATTGTTACATTTTTTTTAGTGCTCACCCCAAAATTTTTGGTTGGTAAGTTAAAATATCGGAGTCATCACCAGAAGATTCTGGGGTGGAAACGCCCCCCTCCCTCTATATACTTAAGACCGACCATGGAATGATTGAATAGCGCTTGAAATACAATAATGACTCAGTCCGTAATATGCACTTTAAAACCGGTTTTATCTTAAATACGTGCCTATTGACCCAATTTCTAAAGTAAGCAACATATGTAAGCACATAGATTTCCAGTTTAATATAGTCAGGAATTTAGTAGCACGATGCATCCCACTGGAAGATATGCACTAAGCCGGAAATGTTCCGGTATTGAATCCTGCTTCTGTGACAACATCGTGTGCAATCGGAAATAACAAATGCACGTGCATAGCTGTTTACGGAATATTGCGATCTGCAACATAGATTCTGAGCAACTACGATATTGTCGAACCATGCGATTAAATATCTTTAAAGTACGTGTCGCTAATGGTAACTTTAAAAGTCTAATTTAAAATATGGAACTGCGGTAATATTACATCAATAAGTTTTTGTATTCATGAGCATCGGTGAAAAAATATATGCAGGAAAGCAATTCCAATGTTTAATATATTTTTTTTACTATTAAGACCGGTCGTTCACGGATAGCTCGAACTGTTAATTGTCAAACAACGTACACAACAAATTTCCATAGCACAACTAAAAATGGAAATTAGTTATAAATTAAATTCAAGTCAGTACGATAATGTATTTTAAGGCTGTCGGAACGCTCTGAATTTAAGCCAAAAATAGAGCTTCGGCTGTCAACTGATTGTAGACTTATTCGTCAACATTCTGTAAAAATTCTTTCGCTATAAGGAAGATAAAGGACAAATCTAGGTCTCTAATGGACTACTTTTGTAATTTATGTACGATTTACTAGAAAAAATTTGGCATTAATTGTGCTAAAAAATACACGTTTTCAATGTCACACTATGACCTTATTCGTACTTATTTCACAAAACTGTTCCATCACAAACCTAAAGTGACTCTTCCTTTTTTGAAAAGTTTTTTAAATCTTCAAAATATTTCCAAAATTTAGAGTAATCAATTGACAGCGGCACCTTTGCAAAAAATTTTTTTTGCCTCGTAGTTGGCACCAGCCAAAAATTGAAACGTTCGGATGATTTGAGCGAGACAGAGCTAAAGAAGATCACACCCACAATATGTCTTTTGTCTACCTCGCCCCTTACCGCTGGATTTCAGCACAAACAAAAGTCAGAGCGTTCGGACAGCCTTAAGTATTATATAAATTAAGTTAATAAATAAGGAAATTTGCTTATAAAAGTAACGAAAATAGTCGATAATTAAAAAAGCACATTTACTAAAAAGTTGTTGGTCGACAAAATCAACTTACCGTAATATGCATCACTGCCTGAAAGCAAAAGAAAAAAAATTATTAGTGGTAAATCATAATAACTAGGTACCTATCTTGTTAGCAAATACATTTGATTTTAGAAGGAACGTTGATAATAATATTGATATATATGACCTGAATTCAACGCAACATGAATTATAATTCCTCTCCAGTCTCCTACTCCATTCCTGTACTTTGTGAAAGGATTACGGCAAGTTAGGTTATATTTGTCTAGGATTAAGAAGAAATAAAGAGAAGGAGCTCACGGTAAGTCAGTGTTCACCAGCAGCCCTAATAACGTAACGAAAGTCTGTTGTATGGTTAAAGAAATGATTTCAATAACAACAGAACACAATAATACAGTATACTGTAAAAAACATGTAACCTGACAAACTAAATAATAGATAACTTTCCGTTCGAAAATTACATAAAAAAATCTATGTAGTTTAACGCATTTCTGGTTAACGACAAGTTAAATATTTCTATAATAAAAGACAAAATATATTTATTATGTCATGCACATTATGTACTCTCATATTTATTATTTTTTTTCAATAATACATTATCATTTATTTGATTGATAGAATATTGTCAAATAAAATACGAGTAGAATCTAACGACATTTAGTGTCACGTATTCACAAAAGAATAAATGCTCGAAGCTTTGGCAAATTTCCATACTTTCCGTTTATGTTTAATTTTACGTTTGAAGTAAATATTCAACAGTAGCCCCGCGGATATCCAACGTGAAGCTGGAGGTATCAGGTTAAAGTCCTTAATTACAAAATATAAATTGGTCTTCAATCTTCATACTACATGAGGTTCCAAAAATAGGTAGCCGTATTTTAATTAACTTAAAAATTTTACTATTGTGTGTATTTGTGTGTATTCAACAACTCATTAGCTGTAAGTTTAATTTAAGTTTGTCCTTCTAGCGAAGATCTAGTTTTTGGTTATTTAAATTATCGATCTATAATCTATTATTAAACATTCAATTAGTTTAATTTAAATAAATATCTTGCATTATTTTGTATATTAGGTACATAATTTAATTTAAAAATGTCTGATTTCTTGATAATATTTTATAATAATACTAGCGGCCCAGTCCGGCTTCCCCGGGTGTAAATGTAATATATAGGATATAAAAGATGGGAATCATTATCATTAAATTCTCAACGTGTATTCAATTGGCGCGAATTCAATCGCTTTTATTTGTGAATGTTCAAAAATCGAAGAAAAATCTTATTTCCCAAAAAGAAATTTAAAAAATTCTGTTGATCCGATCGCTACCAAACTTCAGAAGATCATCCGCTGGGCTAATCTAAAGATTGTCTGAAAATGTCATCAAAAATGGTCTACCCGTTTGGAGTCCATAGATTACACATCGTCTTTTATCTATATAGATTATTAAAATGTAAAAAGTGGTTATTGTGACATAACGATAATAGTTGGACATATAGTATCGCGAAGTTTTTTGTAGTTATTGATATGCGCATGCGACGAAAGATGTTTTATGGCATTTTTTTACACCTTGGGTTACGTTACTAAAATTTTAGTAAGGATCCCTAATGTTTTTTGCAATGAATATAGCCTATGTTACTCAGGGTGAATGTAGCTTTCTAATGGTGAAAGAATTTTTTAAATCGGCACAGTAGTTTTTGAATTTATTCATTACAAACATACACACACATAAAAATACAAATCTTTCCTCTTTATAATATTATTTCCACTATTTATAATATTATTTCCACTTTTTACATTTTAATAATCTATATACATAGATAAAAGACGATGTATATGTAATCTATGGACTCCAAACGGGTAGACCATTTTTGATGAAATTTTCAGACAATCTTTAGATTAGCCCAGCGGGTGATCTTCTGAAGTTTGGTAGCGATCGGATCAACATAATTTTTTAAATTTCTTTTTGGGAAATAAGATTTTTCTTCGATTTTTGAACATTCACAAATAAAAGCGATATGAATTCGCGCAAATTCAATACACGTTGAGAATTTAATGATAATGATTCTCATCTTTTATATCCTATATATTACATTTACACCCGGGCGAAGCCGGACTGGGTCGCTAGTAATAAGTATTCGCACTGTATAATTTATTATAAGATAAATAGAAGCCGAATAGACATTGAAGACAAGACAGTGAAAACAAGAAGAGCGAAGGAATGTAAATGAAAGTAGGTACAAAACAGGACACGCGAATGGCGGTGCCTTTATCCCTAAACAACGAAAGAACAACACGGTGTTTAATTTGCATTTATCTACCTCAAGAACAAACAACCACCCGCTCTACCATATCTTCTACACACGGATACACACCAGAAAACAACAAAAGCAACAATATACCTACAACATTAAAGCATAACACAGTAGATGAAGGAACAAAGTTATGACTTTCAATTAAACACGATACAATATTAACACCGAATTCGTTAATGTTCTTTCGAATCGTTTTATTAAATTTTTGTTCAAGAAGCAGGTTATATTGACCCATGACCTTATCCGTGCTTTAGCGAGAATAACTGTTCATATAGTTCACATTTTTGTACCAAATTATAGTCAATTAAATGACTGAATTAAGAAGCATCTACTTTGAGCGCGCGTCAGTTTGAAGAAACTATGATCGTGCGTCGCCAAAAAACGCGCGATGGTAAGAGTTGAGTCTTTCGCGCATGCCTATAAACGATCCAGGCGTCCGTGGAACTTTCGGTGCTAAAGGGTTAAATATTTATTTATTACTTTAGCCATACTCCATAGTAATTTTATAT
This sequence comes from Venustoraphidia nigricollis, assembly GCA_034508555.1. Lineage (NCBI taxonomy): Eukaryota > Metazoa > Arthropoda > Insecta > Raphidioptera > Raphidiidae > Venustoraphidia > Venustoraphidia nigricollis. The sequence continues at coordinate 1,644,769 of JAVRKA010000013.1, forward strand.
TTTCTTTATATTATTCGATTGAATGTTTTGTTTATGAGCAATCCCACGTCAGTAATAAATTGTATTGCAATTATCCCAAGTTTCTATAACTTTCAATAACTTTCCATTGCGGTCATGATGTATTTATCTTTAGATCATACAATCTTCATCTTTTTCAGATTGCTCCAAATTCAAAATTCAACTTATTCATTGCTCTACCCTGAGATCTGGGTAAAATTACCAATTGGATTTTCAATTTATTATAAAGATTAAAGACAAAATTGTAAAATACAACTGGATTGGTACTAGACCCAAATACTCTAGCTGCTTGTGGTCAAAAAAGAAACACACTAAAAGCCGATAATTTAGAACATTCTAAGATATTTGTGGAATTTATTTTGCAAAGATAAAAACTACTCTGTCAAGGTCAACCTTACAAAAAATACATGTATACTTAGCACAACTTAGTACCAAGGAAATTCTAGGATTTATTTTTACTTTAACATTTTTACTCATATTTTCCTTCTCTAAATATTCCTTTACAACTATCCTATACATCAGCAGCCATGTAAAGCCGGTCTCGTTCCATCTTACCTTGAGTTGCGCACCTTAGATTATATATAAAACTTGATAGAAAATTTTAATCGAATACCTTTTTTGTCAAAAGAAAATCAAAAAGTATTTTATAAACACTTGTTTCATTTCCGTTTCATTCCTATGATAGAAAAAGTGGAAACTATTCCACACTTTTAAACAATATATATGTAAAATAGTATTAAAAGTAGGTACTAGCTTCACAGATAGTTCGTAAAAAGATTCGTTCATTTTTAATAATAGTAACCAACCAAGTTTTTCATTAGATTTAGCGATATATATAATAATATATAATTATATTTTCATTTGGTGAAAGATTAAGTATGATTGTTTTCAACCCCTCATACTCAATTCCCTCTTCCCCAGAAGAACGTCTATAATTTACATTCCCGCCCGGGGTAGAGTGGTGATGACAGCACTATACTCGCATTCGGGAGGTATCGGGTTCGAATCTCGGCGGAGTCAGATGGGGCTGGGACTTTTTCCTACTGCCTCTCGCCGAGAAACAATAATTCCTGTACCAGTCATCTTGTTAAGGGTTTCAATGATTTCCATTAATTAATTCCAGATAAATATTGAGATGGTTCCTTATTTCAAGCTATGGCCGATTTGCTATCAAACTCCTAGTTCAAAAATTACCTTCCTTACCCTAATTTTCTATAATTCCTTCATTCGTCCATTGCTATTAATTAAGGTTAAGTTTTAAAAATGTAGAATATAACGGGAAGTGATAGAAAGAAAATAGTGCGAATGACGTCTGTTATGACCTAAAGTCGAGAAAGGGACGTTAAACGCATTATTATTATCACATTCCCGCCCAGGCTCAGAAACACTGATATAACGTCTGATGTAAATCGAGCTGATGCAATAATAAAAAAACTCTCTAGATTTATTTACTATATCTAAAGTTGACACAAATAAAAATCATATTCACGTCTTAATGGTCTAACTCTAAGGTGTGAACTGAACATGGAACTTGACTGTTTTGTGTTGCACTGAATGTAACATACTATACAGTATACACCTGCTGCAAGGAACGATATCCTTGCAGAATGACGTGAGCTTCTCTGTGATAGAAGTACTTTACGAACTACTGAAATTTAAATAAACAACTTCCTCTTTCACAACTGTCTTTCAAAACAAACATGCAGAATATTTTAATGAAACGTATAGACGTAGAAATAGGAAAATAATTGTGTTTTATTGTTCTGTTCACATTTAACTGTAAATAAATGTAAATTTATTACGTAGTGCATCGAACATTTAGAAAATGTACATAAACATTAAACAAACATAGCGTCTAGGAATCCAGACAAGTAAAATCAAATATTATAACAATAAACTTCAAATTTAACTACGAATGCAAATTATAGTTTAGAAATTTTCAAAAAGTTCCATAATAGGCATCCTTAACCCTGTGACTTCGATTGTCTTTTTAAAAGGTATTTGATTCGAACCTAGTACGTCCCGAAAGTGAATCTAGTGCTCTCACCACTAATCTATACCGTTCAGTTGTAGCTAAGGTAATTATACTAGAAATATAATGTGAAGGTATTTTTTGCTTCTGAATGTTAGTAGGCGGAGGACAATGAACTTCAATAATATTTTTTTAAATAAAAGAACCTATACATTGTACGTACTATGTTGTTTTTAGTATATCAATCAGATTTTTTTCCAAATGGATTCCATTTTTTGTATAAACATTTCCACGCAAACTAAAATAGCATTCGTATATTATAATAAGAAAGATCTGAGATAACGGCATTGTTGACGCAGTTTATATTTGCACTGAAATATGGTCAGGATAAAGAAAACCACCGTCTTGGGAAAACATCCACTACTGCGTTAAGCTTTTCACGACCTTTTCATTATAATACATGACATTTTCTTTTGCAAAGTAAATTTAAAAACAGTACACGAAAAATATTACACTGCATTTTTTTATTGTAGACTTACATTATGACAAATGAAATATGTTGGATTTTTATAATAGTTGGTAGAAAAAAATGCACGACTAGTGAAAGAAGTCAAATAGTATTGTGTATCTACGTTTTACTTTACAATTCTCAATCTTTAAAAAATATAGTAGTTTATCTCAATTGAAAAAAACCCGGGTCGCAGTGCCTAAACCCTGCCGACAATATAGTGTATTTGCTTGTATAGAGCCGTGAGGTTTTATACTTTTATTATGTGAAATTAAGTTTGTTTTTGGGCAAAATAAAAAATTTAACCCCTTAATACACCCCTTAAAATAACATTTTTTTTCTTAATTGTAGTATTATTATCAACCTAACGCCTACACCGAATTAAATACACCCTTCAATAAATAAGTCACTATCTGCAAATTAGTGTTTTCAAAAAAATTTTAAGTCCGGTCCTGTTGAGCCGATTTTAATAAAATTTTAGGGGCACTTTTTAATTGCTACTAACGGGTTAAATGTCAATTTTGAAACGATTCGGAGAATTTTTTCGATATTTTGGGGCCCAAAAGCATTTTTCAACCCCTAAAAACTACCCTTAAAATGGGCCCGATTACGCCCATTTTAAATAGGCTTCTTGCGGTGATTGGTTTTAACACGTGGGCCAAATTTCGTTGAAATCAATTAACTCTTTCGAAAGTTATTGCGCGTACACATATATATATATATATATATACACGTATATAAATATATATATATATATATATATATATACGTATATAAATATATATATATACATATATATATAAACATTTTTAAAAATGGTGCCAATGTGTTTAGGAGGTTATGAAACGTCGAGAAATTTTGGTCCGACCCCTAGGTCCCGCCATCCGACCAACGCCAATAGTGTATGTTGCCATATGGCAAATACACTAAAAAACGATACATTCAAGAAATTTCTCATATTTTTTTAAGGCCACCATTTGCTACAGTTATCGGACCTGATACCAATCATATAATAATTATGTACTGATCAATGTGCTCATGGTGTTGAGTTAAACTGTCGTGATGTTTCTGATGATTAGTTTTAATCGATGATACGTTTTGATGTGCCTAATTAAGACGCTAATATCGTAAGATGTCGATTATCTATAGTCTACAGTAAATAAAACAATTTACTGTTGACTTTTATAAGAACACAAAAAATTCTTTAATTGCTTTTACAAGATTGAAACTAGGTTTTTTATACCCGAGCCATTTAATGATCTAAACATCATAATATGAACATTTCTACGAGCCCTCGGCATGAAAAGATAGATATTTTTTGCAGTGTGCAACATTTAGGCTTTGAAAATCACATTTAATAATTTAATACCTTAAATATTTATTTCATTTGAATTCCTTTGATTTTAAATAATTCACAAAACGGATTAGAAGAAACTGGTTCAAACTTCATGAGTTTTACAAGATGTTAAAAGAGTTTTAATATAAACAAAGATAAAACTAAATTAGTATGAAAGTTGAGCGTTTAATAAACTCACGAGACTATTTATGACGACGAAAGACGTATTATGAAGTTTAAAGTATGACTACGTATAATCAGCACGTCTTATTTCTAGCCATATTACAATTACCTCATTTAAAACAACAGCGGCGTACTTTATAGTTTTGAAAAAAAAAAACTTGAAAGCAAAAGCTTATTAAGAAAAAAACGCCTAATGATTAGAACGAAATCAAAGGTGTACATTTTAAGCGTCGTCGGAAGTCGAATAAAAAATTCAAGTGGTGAGTCAGTGATAGTAAAGCAAAATTTTGAAATAAATCCATAACTATAATTGATACAAACTACTGGCAAAGCCATGGAAAAAAAAACCTTAAGACATTAAACGCACAGTGTCATTCCTTCTAAGCAAGTTGGAAGAAATGTCTACGCATTTTTTTTAGAAAGCATTCTCTTCTATTAAAATTCCCATTCGACATGACGCTTTCCAAATAGCAAAAAAACCCGGGTCGCAGTGCCAAAACCCTGCCGACAATATAGTGTATTTGCTGATACAGGCAGTGTGGCTTTATTATGCGAACTTAAGTTGGTTTTTGGGTAAAAAAAAAAATTTTACTCCTTAATACAGCCCTTAAAATAACATTTTTTTTCTTAATTGCAATATTATTATCAATCGAACCTCTATACCAAATTATATGCAACTTTCAGTAAATAATTCGCTATCTGCAAACTAGTGTTTTCATAAAATTTGTAAGTCCGGTCCTGTCGGGCCGATTTTATTAAAATTTTAAGGACACTTTTTAATTACTACCGGAGGGTTAAATTTCAATTTTGAAACGATTCGGAGAATTTTTTCGGTATTTTGGGCCCCAAAAACATTTTTCAACCCCTAAAAACTACCCTTAAAATGGCCCGATTGGGCCCATTTTAAATAGGCTTCGTGCGGTAATGGATTCCAACATGTGTGCCAAATTTCGTTAAAATAAATTAACTTCTTCGAAAGTTATAGCCCGCACACATATATACCTATATATATATATATATATATATATATATATATATATATATATATATATATATATATATATATATATATATATAAATATATATATATATATATATATATATAAACATTTTTAAAAATGGTGGCAAAGTGTTTAGGAGGTTATGAAACGTCGAGAAATTTTGGTCCGACCCCTAGGTCCCGCCATCCGACCGACGCCAATAGTGTATGTTGCCATATGGCAAATACACTAATTACAATTTATGCATTTAGATCTCCGCCTCTGTTTTTATACGAAACGTTTGCTTACTAATATTCGCGCCTACACGTTCAGAAAGAGCTGCGTAAAACGAGAGCTCGTTCACATATACGAGATTAGTGTCGGAATTCCTTCATCCACGAAATTCACACGGTAACGTGATTAAGACATTCAGAGCTCCTTGCACGTAGACAGTAGTGGAACAGAGAGCACTGCCACATCGACCGGGATCAATGCCACAATTAACACCAGGACTCCAGATATACTGTTGGGACACTAGAAACCGACGTCACACCAATCAGACGACGACGAATGCCTCCTGCTTTTCTCTACTCCGTTCGACTGTGGCATAGAATAGAGTAAGAGGCGTCATTTCAATGGACTCTGGACTTGTCTTTTTGTATTCTATGAACCCTCTCGAGAAGCTGTGTTAGAAGTTTTCTGACCAACCCTTCATTCCTTGGTAGCTAGATGATTCGATCAAATTACCAGGAATGTGTTGCCTATTTTCTATGAAGGCGCATATTAGTTAAAAAATTGAAAGAAGATATAGACTAGTTGTGCAACGGATTATTTTTCTTGTCTTCCACATCATCAGCTCTCGTTACACATTTTATAAATACTCAAGATAACGTAGATTATATTCAATTCATTGCTCTATTATTATTTTCCAGGGGAGACCTGGCTCCTGAAAAGCGATGGCCGCTGAAGCTAAAACCCAATATACGCAATGAAAGCATTTTCAACTTGAAGTGTTAAGCTATATTTTGGCCATCGATTTTCGGAATGGTTCTTTACTCTATATGGTATGTTTCTTTAGGACCTTTTTTTTACTGTCCACACCAGAATTTTGGGTGGTATCCCAACATCATGGAATGCGCACTAGACAACTCTGGGGAGGGCACGGCATCTTCTATATACGCCAATGCGTGCTGGTTCGAATCTATTGAAGCGTCTACAATCGAATATTTCAATTGGTAGCATCAATTTAAATGCTCGACCGTAGATTCTTAATTACAGTCGATCCGACACATATTTTTTGATGAATACGACCTATGTTTCTTTTTCTGCCATTACTAGCAACTAAACAGTTAATATAGCAATCGTAGGATTCATTATTTCTGCCGAAAATTACCTGTCTTATTCGAGTGTCGCGTGTTATAGATATACTCAGTTTTTGGTTCCACTGGGGTGTTTTATCAACGCTGTACCCAGTAGGACTATGTAACTACATACAAGAGCGAATGTCGAATGTGATGAGATGCGTGCACTAAATTGGAAGCACGTACCGTTTATACTCAAACTTCTTTGGGTATATATCAGGTGACGCAAAACTGAAAGCATAAACTAAACTTTTAAATGTATTTCTATTAACAGAAATACACGATTAGTGTCAGTTTTAACACTAGATTGTAAATTATTGTTTGCATTCTTAGATGCTTTGAGGTTGTTATATTTTTCTTTTTAATTAATTAAAAAATATCCGTTTCTTTATGACTCATAATTAATTTTCTTTTTACAAGCTTTTATTTAACTTGTCATGTCAGTCTGGGTCAAAACTTGCAATCAAAATTTCGACTACATCTAATAATTGAGCTAGAGCTTTGAAACTTTGCGCACGATAGCAATGCATAAATCCAATATGGCGGTCGCCCCAAGATGACGGATTACATTTTTACTTTACAACTCCCTTGACATGGGTATCAAATGAAAAGGTGACGAGTGGAATACGATAAATTGTGTGACGTCATTGTAAATGCAATATGGCGGACGTCACATATTCGATCGATTTGAAATTTTCCCGATCAAAATACATGATTCAGTCGTTTTTAGAATTAAATAACTAATTAATCTTAATAGATCATTAGATTAATAAAAAAAAAATTAAAAGACTAAAAAGAACGAAATAAAATATTTGTAAATAAAACCTTTTAAAGACAAGTTTTTATTGAAATGTACTAAAAAGGAAAAAATAATTTTTAATAAGTTAGTTTCATAATTACAAAAGAGTTTACAACCTACGCTTTTATGATTGTGAACCTAAACTATTAAAAATATTTTTTTCCTTTTTAGTACATTTCAATAAAAGCTTATTTTTAAAAGGTTTTTTTACTGAAATTTTTTTAAACGACATAAATCATTTGGTTTTATATCTAGAAATTTTACAAAAGTCTTATACAACTTAACAGTTTTATATGTATAATGATTATTTTAAAGCATCACTAATATTATATGCACACGCGATTTAAAATTAATATTGAATATATATTAGAATTGAAACCACGTTTTGCATTTTTACGGTAGAGTCGGTAGTTATATGTACGAAATAAATTGATGAAACCAATAGATAAACAAGCAATCAATTATGTGAACTCAATCCTGTCTCAAAACAGAATGCTACTGCATCCGCTTGCAATCTTTACCAGTATCAACATAAACCAATATACAAATTATTCATAGAACAATACTGAATAACCTTCGTTTAAATAGTATAGGTCGAACATTTGTTTACTTAGAGTTAACCGGGTTGCACGCTACATAAATATCTCACGATTTTGTCATATTTTGATTTTCTACACTATGCTTGGCTCTATCGGTCACTGGTCATCTGCAATTTTAAATTTTATTTATAATCAATTAACTAACATATATATAAGGTGACAAGATTGAAATTAATAAAATATAAATTATATTGTTTTTACTAAACATCGAAGGGATCGCTCAAAGGAAGACCTCTTTTAAACATTTTTATCCTCTGCTTAGTTTGAATTGAAGCAAACAAATATTTGACGTTTTGAAGTGTTAACTGTATGTCCTTTGGGAGCAACAATAGTTGGCGTAAGATTATGAACATCCGCACTATTTATCAAGGTCATTCCTGCCCTACCATCAACTGCAGCTCCACTGAGATGCTATATGCTGGTCTCTCTTATATTTTTCAAGATCTAGTAGACCAGGGTCGATAATTTTTGAGACCAAAAAAAATTATAGTAGGATGAAACCCATTGGAAAAGGTAGAGAATATATATTCTCTACCTTTTCCAATGGGTTTCATCCTACTATAATTTTCTTTCACTTTTTACCATTTTCAAAGCTATCTACCCTGGTCTATAGGTAGTTACAAAAATTTAGTTTTTATTCAGCCTCTATCAAGTTTGTTGTAACATACATATATGGGAGCTAAAATATAATAAAAAATTAAAGGAAAAATATGTTTTCAATATTTTTAAGTTTGCTACAAAATATATTTTATGTTATATAATGCAATGTAACGCAGACAAAATTGTGAGTAAACATTATTTTTAAAAAAAGCATATCTTATAGCGTGAAAGAGAACGTTTTGCGGGCGGGCGCAAATCGTGCTGTGGTCACCCTTGATTTAGACTTCTTAGGAGGGAAATTAAATAATTCGGAGGAAGGGGTGGGAGAGAAAATTACGATGCAGCTCAATCAAATTTAACTGTCTCTAATATAAACTTATATTTTTTTGTATATTTAAAAACAGTTATTATGACATAATGAACACGTATTATACATTAATTTATTTATAGTTTAATGTGACTATAATTATAAAATTGAATTGTTAATGGTAACAAACTACTGTGAACGACAGAATGAAATAGTCCCCCGTTTAATGTTTAATAAATAAATGGACTGATTTCCAAGAAATTAATAATAAATAGAGGAAAATAGACAAACGTAGTTAGTATGTCAAACTGTTTACATAATTAACATTGTGTATTTCCGACTAATTGTATTGATTCATATGCCGAAATTTTAATGTATCTATAATTGCAAACAGTGATGAACATAAATAGGGCAGAGCTCTCCAATTTCATACATCATTCGGTGAACGAAAATGGGGGGCATCAAAACTAGGGATGTGCGAGTACTCAGAAAAATTGTCACAGGTTGAATGAAAAAAATAATAATAGTAATAATGCGTTTAACGTCCGTTTCTCGACTTTATGTCATAACAGATGCCATTCGCACCATTACTATTTTCCATCTACCACACTTTCCGTTATTTTTCTACATTTTTAAAACTTCAACTTATGTAATAGCAATGGGCGAATGAAGGAATTATAGGAAATTAGAATAAGGTGGGTAATTTTTGAACTAGGTAATCGGCCTTGGCCTCAAATAAGGAACCATCTCGATATTTATCTGGAATTAATTGAGGGAAACTATGGAAAACCTCAATCAAGATGGCTGGTACAGAAATTACCGTTTCTCGACGAGAGGCGGTAGGAAAAAGTCCCAGCTACATCTGCCCCCGTCGGGATTCGAACCCGGACCTCCCGAATGCGAGTCTAGTGCTGTCACCACTACTCTACCCAGCTCGGTGAATGAAAAAAAAAATCGGCTTGATTCAAATTTAGCTGTACTGCAATATTCTCGATAGAATGAGATCTTTTAAACAATGTTATTCAATGTATAATTTTCGATGTTTTTTTAAAATTAAATATACTAACGAACGTGCATTAAAATTCTGAAATAATAATTGAACGAAAATTCTCTGGCTTTGAAATGACATGTTAAACATTGTTATATCTTTTTCTGCACGTTTCATAAAAACGTTGCATAAGTACGTCATAGCGAGTGGCAAGCAAAGGTACGTCAAAATATTCGAAAAAAATCGAGTAGAGAAACCATCTAACAAACAAAATGCTTCTTGACTGTTCAGCGGCGCTGGTAATATTCAAAGAGCTGCAAACATGAAGTCTGGGCTGTGCGAACAAAATGACGGAAAGAAAAAGCGATAATTGCAGTAGGCATTCCGCAACAACAAGACGCAGCAGAAAAATACATACAATCATACATATACCGGGTTTATCCCCTTCTCTTTCCAGGCGGTTTGTATGCGCAGTGGTACATTAGTACTCCATATCGACGGCTCAATGGTAATGTTACCCTAGTTTTATGAATGGTAACAGCAACGGTACCGTTCGAATGTAGGCATCTATCTTATTTATTTTATTTATTGTAGATTATAAGCGCTCTAACTGTACTTTTTGATCCATAGATTTTCTTTTTTGAATCGAGTCCAGAATAAAATATAAAGATACTGAAAATTGCAACCGAGCTGTGTAGAGTAGTGGTGACAGCACTAGACCAGCATTCGGGAGGTACCGGGTTCGAATCCCGGCGAGGGCAGATGTGGCTGGGACTTTTTCCTACTGCCTCTCGCCGAGAAACGGTAATTCCTGTACCGGCCATCTTGATTGAGGTTTTCCATGGTTTCCCTCAATTAATTCCAGAGAAATATCGAGATGGTTCCTTATTTGAGGCCACGGCCGATTACCTATCAAACTCCTAGTTCAAAAATTACCTACCTTATCCTAATTTCCTATAATTCCTTCATTCGCCCATTGCTATTACATAAGTTGAAGTTGTAAAAAATGTATAAAATAACGGGAAGTGGTAGATGAAAAAATAGTAATGGTGCGAATGGCGTCTGTTATGACGTAAAGTCGAGAAATTGACGTTAAACGCATTATTATTAAATTATTACTGAAAATTGCAATAAATACTCGAATGAAAAAAATATTTGTTTCGCAAACAACATTTCTCATGTTTTTGTTGAAAAAAAGAGACGGTATACTTTGGATTAACCTGTAGGTAACTAAAGGGGCCAACCTGGCTTTGTATAATTTCATTTATTCTGTTCGATGTCACAAGCTTGACAATCTGGCAACGCTGTATCCACTCCAATACACGTACAGCCGTGGCACGTTTGTAATTATTGTCATTTTATTATTACATAATACAGAAGATGGCCAGACGTGTATCTTGGCGATAAAGATAAGAATTATACATGCTTATTTACGTTTACAATATTAGTCTAAACAAAGATAATATAAATAAAGCTTCATCATACAATATTAATATAGTATAAGCCCCTGCTAAAACAGCATTGTTAATGTAAAAAGTCATCATTTATTAAATGCGATCAAACGCAGTACTCTAATACTAGTGGGAGACAAAATGGAAAGCGGTGAAACATTTAAATACTTCAAATATAGTCGATTCTATGAGTCTCCAGCTACAGGGATGAAGAAGTTGTTAAAAAAAATTCATGGTCCCAGTTACTCGTAAATCTGTTGAGATTTTGAATACATTTTTGCTTGTGAAGGTTAGTTCGCTTGTTTTTAATTTTGATCCGATAAAGAGTGTTAATTTCCCTTTCTGTATTTAAGCTGAACTAGTAAACAAGACAGTAATTTAAAGAGTAGCGAAGACTGGCGCACCATGGGACCTTCTATAATCTATACCGATGGATCTGTTTAAATTAAATTGTGCCTACGTATTACATCTTCAAATATCACGCCGTGTACTTTTATAAAGATCAGTAAACTGTAAACTTATTTTTATTCCATATTTACAATGCCATATGTTAATTTTTATCATGGTACCATAGCGAGATTAGAAAAAGGTATTATTATTAGCAAATTTTTAATCATACACTTTAAAAGGGTGTTCATTTGTGCGTATAGTTTTATATTTTATTTTATCCTAGCTTTGGACTATATCTATAAACTCTGACATCTTATAAAAATATGGCATGGAATTGTACCTTCAAACGTTACTTGGTTTGTACCTTGGGACTAATAAAATTGAATTGAAAAAATTCAACTAAATATTTTATACGTGTAAAAATCTTTTTTAGTAAGATGGGCTTCACAAACTATTGTCCCAGCATTAAAGTAAAAGTTTTTTTCCTTCTACAACCCCTTATTTTTTAGTTCTGAGTCTTTTAGAAACACAAAACCTCTGTAATTTGAACATTGGCAGCAACAGCACATAGGCATTATCAATGATTTATTATTTGAAATAAACTTATTTTGTACTTTCGTTTGCCAAATCATTCTTTGACTACTTTTGGAAAAGGTGTGTTTTACAACTGCCTTAAACTCTACAAACATCTGTCAAATGAGATCAAATCATTGCCATTGCAAACCTTAAAAAGAAAGTTAAAGAATGACCTAGTAAGCAGAGAATTTTATTGCATAAATTAATTTTTCAATGTGTAATCTTAATCTGTCTTTTATGGACTTGCCAGACATTTTTTGTCATTGTGGTAAATAAAATCCATCCGTCACTGCTAAAAAAATATAGAGGTCATTATATAAGTGGCGCCCCTAGCGGTAAAGTCGGTAGTGTCCAATTCCTTTAAAATTCCGTTACATTCGTCTATTCATTTTAATCATCGATATTCTCACTCTTTTTTTTGAGCATTCCACGGTTAATGTGTTTCTTACAGTTGTATCGTTTCCGGTTTGAGTTAACTCATTTAAAACAACGCAAGCGATACGTGACCAGCGCAGGTACATGGCGTGGTTAATGTTATCGTGAGTCTCTTATGCTGACCTATATCATTGCGTGTCCATTATGGCTCATAATACAGCTAATCAAGATATTAATGAAGTCAGTTGACATTCAAAATAATCCATTAAGATTATTCTATAACATTTCAAGTGTCCATTTTGTTAATATGTGCCTGATATATAAATTTTGAAGTAAAACTTTTTTTGGCACGGTAAAATTAAAATCGATTCATGAGATTGACAGTGTCACGGAACGCTACAAAGAAAAAAGGGATAGTGATGAAACTTCGGGGAACTCCGCTAATGTATAATGATTTTTTGGTCCAGAAGTATTTTTTTTAAATATCTATTTATCGAAGGTCAATAACCATTACTTTAATTATTTTTAGTAGTACTGTAATTTCTGTATTCTATGTTAATTGTAATGTTACAATAATAATTACTGTACGAACGCTATATTGGGTGAGAGGTATAGCGGCTGCCTCGAACGCAAAAGTTATATTTGAATCCGGCGGTTGGCGCCTAAATTATTTTTATCTATATATTATATATTTTTTATATGTTTACAATCCAAATGTCAATGTTTGACAGCCAATTTAAATTTTTGTTTTAATATAAAATTTCAAATAATAATATAAATGACAAAGTCTGTGTTATAACAAAATTATAGTTTCTAGATAACTAGGTTTTAGTTAGCTATAAAGCAGAGAAACGTACATTATGCATAGTATATAAATATTCTCAAAAATTGTGCAAAATGGTACAGGAGGCTATAAAGAGTCGAAAAATTTGAGTTAGAACCCGCCTTCCCGCAAACAGTGTACGTAACATTTGAAAATATTCTAGTATATTTGAAATTTAATATTACCAATTTTCAAATCCCGTTCATTAAAATCGTTGATTCAATAAATTATTTTTCACTAAAAAAACTAAATTTTTTTCCCGCGTCCGAATATTCCCTAAATAGGTTTTAACCCGGCCGAAAGTACGTACTTTCGGTTTTGATTTTAAGGCAGAAAGCCTAACATTTATGCTCTGCTGAAACTACTCGCATATCATCTATAACAGCGGGTTGAAAGAAAGTAACAGCGAGGCGAAAGAGTTATCTAGTGCACACTCAAATCACTCAACCTTAATATTTCAACGACATTTTGAATTTACAACTAATTTGTTTTGTAATAAATAAAGGAGCAGTTAGAAATTTACCTTCAGGATAATAAACAACGCTCGTACGTTTCGTGTAGCCAGTGTGGGGTATCGTCATTTCACAGTCGAAAACGGATGCCGGCGACAGTTCATCTTCGGGCACAGTCGCCAGTGCCGTGACGTCATAGCGCCCGGTAGTCTTGCGTCTGCGCGTTGTCACTTCGACGTCGGCCATCGCTTCCCTGCACAACATAACACGCGTTAACACTCTACGTACCATGGTATATACTTATCTATAGAAAGGAACATCAGCAGCTTGCAGTGCGACGAAGGCCTGCAGCGTTTATATTGTGCCATAAAGATTCTCATATCGGCCTAACGGCCATAGAGCATTGCCAGTATAAAAAAATATTATATGCTTACAACTAACGAAATCTTGTCTTTAATATTATATTTTACAGGGTGTTTCTTTCGAGTCATTAAAATGCAACGTGTTCAGTTTCGAAAACGCAAACTCGTCAATATTATATATTTTAAGTTTAATGAAACACGACATAAATAAATGAAAATGTTGTTTTATAAAATTTAAAATGTAAAAATTTTATTTATCTCAAATAACGGCCGAATCTATAATATATTTCAATATTAACAATGATGGTGGAAGTACGAGTGCAGATGGTGGAATGACGGGTATTACAATGATGTACAGTGTAACATCAATATAACGATTTTCTCGATTTAACAAATTTTTCTAATTCCCCTAAAACTGCCCGTAAGAGTTAGTGCAAAATATACCTTTACATTACGAATACTATATAATGAATTTTCAATCACTGCAGAATATAAATAGAAAATATAATTTACCTATATTTAATAATTTTTGTCAACTTATAACCTTTACAAACGTATCACACACAGTTCCACAATAACAACAACAATTCATGTCTCGACAGGTTCAGAAACGTTAAATTTATCGTAAGGCAATCATTGTTGTTTGATGTAAACTAATGTAAACACTGGTGTTGGTCACTGTTGTTAGTAAATTTAAAGTTGCAGCGGCTGGGAAACAAAAAAGGTGTTCCTTAACCGTCGCAGAGAAACTAAAAATCATTAAGTATGTAGCCGAGGATCTTACAAAGAAAAAATTAAACATTGCTAAAGAGTTCGAAATTCCTGCAAGTACAGTGGCCACAATTTTAAAGTTTAAAGATAAGTTTTCAGAAGAAAATGGGGTTTCCTACCTTGCTAAACGAATCTTAGACGAGCCTACCCTCAATATTACAAACTTCAATATAACGAATTACTTGATATAACGAATATTTTCTAATTCCCTTCAGCTTTGTTATATCGAGGTTGTACTGTATTTACTTTTTAGGCACGAATAGCGCAAGTTTGTGTCACGCGTACAGCTCAAACGATTTAACTTAGTTAAATTAATTTTTATTTTTAATAGTAAAGTCAAGATTTGGCTTTTTAAGAGGAGTGTATTTGAAAACACAAGAAAAAGTATATATACTAAAATAAATTGTTGTTTTGTTTTGAATTTAGTACGGAGGTGATTACTTGAGTTTAGTATTTAATAGATTATTAGCAGCTATAATCCAATAAAAACTCGACACAAAAAATAATATAAATATAAGATTCTTTTAAAGGTTTCTGTTATTTTCATTCACCTTATGTCGACGATAAAAAATTAAAAAAAAGGAATAAGAAACTGTCTCATAAACGCTATGTAAATAAATAAGGGTGCGATCCATTTATTATATTTATTATAATAATATAATATAGGTATCTAGCACGCGGAAACTGTATTTTATGTAAAACATTTAAATTGAATTTGAAACGTGTAACACAATAAGTTTACATTAGTGAGTTCTTTTCCCTCTTGTATCTCGTTCTCTGTTAAACAGTGAATCTGTAACAGTTACTATACATATATATAATATACCTACACACATAACAGGAAGATAATGTAGAGGGAACAACATGCATTCCTTGAATAGCTGAACAAATAACATAATATGAATGTTGTCTTGGAACAGAAACAGTAGTTGTTGTTCAAACATATGTGCATATAAAATGTGGCTGCATTATACCTAATAGGAAACATACCTACTAGTCAGGGACGTAAACCGACATGAAAATTTGGTTCAATTAAATACCTGTTATCGCATGTAAATGTTACATACTACATTTTTTGCACGCACCTTCCATAAAATAACTGATTTTTTCTTCATAATAATATTTCGGTTAAGGCTGTCGGAACGCTCTGAATTTTGTTTGTGCTGAGACCCAGCGGTAAAGGGCGAGGTAGGCAAAAGACATATTGTGGGTGTGACCTTCTTTAACTGTGTCTCGCTCAAATCATCCGCACGTTTCAATTTTTGGCTGGTGCCAACTACGAGGCTAAAAAATGTTATTGCAAAGGTGCCGCTGTCAATTGATTACTCTAAATTTTGGAAATATTTTGAAGATTTAAAAAACTTTTCCGAAAAAGGAAGAGTCATTTTAGGTTTGTGATGGAACAGTTTTGTGAAATAAGTAGGAATAAGGTCGTAGTGTGACATTGAAAACGTGTGTTTTTTTAGCACAATTAATGCCAACTTTTTTCTAGTTAATCGTACATAAATTACAAAAGTAGTCCATTAGAGACCTAGACTTGTCCTTTATCTTCCTTATAAAGAAATAATTTTTGCAGAATGTTGACGAATAAGTCTACAATCAATTGACAGCCGAAGCTCTATTTTCAGCTTAAATTCAGAACGTCCCGACAGCCTTAAGTGTAATAAAATTGGACTAAGCAAATAAAGCCGCAGCGTTGCGCATTTTCGCTACCTGGTTAGATATGAGATGTAGAGTCCAGAATAAGTTTTACTGAAAACTGCAGTGTTTGATAAAAATAATTAAGAAACAGTTTTCCTGCAGTTTTCGTTCATAATGATAATGATGAAGTTTATTCACGTAGTAAATACGTCAAAATTAAAATACCATTACATAAAATCGTTACAAAACACTATTTTAAAACAATTTAAAATCATACAAATCTAATAAAACATGCTTTATCTCCTTTTTATATTTATTTAAATTTAGCTCTCTGATATTTCGAGGTAGCTTATTGTAAAATACTTTTGTCCAATAATTGGCTCCATATTTATATTGATCCGCTCTAAATCTAGATTGCAAAATATCTATATATTAGACCTAGTAGGGTTAGTTATGACTTTCAAATTGGAAACTGAAATTTGAAATATTTAATTTAAGGTGGACCAAACATTCGTATATAAAAACACATGGTACTTGCCGGTACCTTTGATAAAATTCTAATGGCTCTTTTTTTGTAATTTAAAATATTAATGAATTCCCATAATATAATATAATGCCATATGTTAAAACTGAATGAAAATTTCCGTGATAAAATTTTTTTGAAACATCATGAAACATCTGACCAGCAATCTACGGCTGGTCAGATATGGACGAAAACTAGAAAAATATATAAAATTACACAGATTTTTGTATTTTAAGAGAATAAAAAAAGATACATATTTGATATAGATTTACACTTACAAAAGTACGATTTACAAGGCACATAATTTAAGCGCAAAAATTACAAGAATTATTAGTCCGAATATTTAGTACAATTTACTTGAAAAGAAATAAAATAATTGTGTTAACTAAGAGAGTGCGAGATTGTAACTAACTAAAATTTTACAATAAAAATTTCATTTCACAGATAAAATTAATACATTATATAAGTTCAAAAGTATCACATAATTTTAAACAAACTTATTAGGCCGGATTCACAACCGTAACGTCTCAAAGCCTACTAAAAATTATAAACAAATAGGTAAAAAAACGGTTTTATTATGCAATCAATGATGTACTAAACGCTAGAAAATAATTATGAGTGTGCAATTTGGTGCTTTTATCATAATAAAATAAAATCGTAGGATGCATCTAGTAGCAAATTTGACTGTTTTCTTCGACATTAATATTACTAAATGCGCCTAGATTGTTGATCTACAATTATTTTCTAGGTTTTAGTAAATCCTTGATTGTATGATAAAATCGTTTAACTTAAGAAATGTTTACCTTTTTTTTTTAAATGAAATAGCAGCAAGCCTTTACTCACCCAGTTTCAATTTAATATCAATAATATGATCCTTCTATAATTTTTTCGGTCTTCTTCAAGGCAGTATTTACTATTAAAAACGGGTTCATAAACTGATTCAGGAAAGGCCTATCGTTATTTAGATTTTGGGTATTAATGCGAATTTTTTGTGAAACTGTCACGGCATTGAAGATATTAATTAAGCGATTTATTTTCATGATTTTTAGCTTAGTAATCATAAAAGGCAAGCAAGCCAGCATAGAAATAAGCGCTTTCAAATTGCAACTGAGAATAGTGATAATCATTCTAAAAAAATATCGGTTTACAACCCTGTTACCAGTACATGTATCGCTTTGTAACTGCACCTACAAATAACTATAGTATAATAATTGTAAACGGAATATACTTACTTGGGGACAATAAAAACTAACTACATATTAACCTTCCCTCTACAATAGAACTGTATACAGAGTATGGCATAAATTAGTAGCCATTCCTTGTGAGCACAGTTTGCTCAAGCGAACAATTTGTAATAACGTCATCAGTTACTGCGCATGTCCAGTTACAATCATGTTACTTCTCTTTATTTGGAAAAGCCCTTTGACTTTTCTGTAATTGTTCATTTAGTTACTGATTCAAACGTTACCAATACATGACCAAATGAAAACATACAATAAATAAAAAAAAACCCGGGTCGCAGTGCCAAAACCCTGCCGACAATATAGTGTATTTGCTTGTATAGGGCCGTGTGGTTTTATACTTTTATTATGTGAAATTAAGTTTGTTTTTGGGCAAAATAAAAAATTTAACCCCTTCATGCACCCCTTAAAATAACATTTTTTTCTTAATTGTAATATTATTATCAATCTAACGTCTACACCGAATTAAATACACCCTTCATTAAATAAGTCACTATGTGCAAACTAGTGTTTTCATAAAATTTGTAAATCCGGTCCTGTCGGGCCGATTTTATTAAAATTGTGGGGACACTTTTTAATCACTACCAAAGGGTTAAATTTCAATTTTGAAACGATTCGGAGAATTTTTTCGGTATTTTGGGGCCCAAAAACAGTTTTCAACTCCTAAAAACTACCCTTAAAATAGCCCGATTAGGCCCATTTTAAATAGGCTTCTTGCGGTGGTGGATTTCAACACGTGGCTCAAATTTCGTTGAAATCAATTAACTCTTTCGAAAGTTATCGCGCGTACACACATATATATATATATATAAATATATATATATATATATATATATATACATATATATATAAACATTTTTAAAAATGGTGCCAAAGTGTTTAGGAGGCTATGAAACGTCGAGAAATCTTGGTCCGACCCCTAGGTCCCGCCATCCGACCGACGCCAATAGTGTATGTTGCCATATGGCAAATACACTAATAAACTATGCCATCTTCACGATCTGTCAATTCTGGTTGACGCTGTCTTGCACAAAACATTGTTGAAAAATCTGATTTGACAATCATCCGAGATTGAAACACGCATATATTTTCTCCATAAGAAAAGCAGTGTCGTATTTTAAATAGATCCTGCTTGAAAAATAATTGATCGATCGAAACTATATTTTTTTGCAAACTGAGTATACATGTATTCCGTATAGTTTTTTTTGCACAATTTCCATTTCTAAACAAAACTTTTTTACGCATTTTGATTAAAATCTAGCTTCAGAAGTGATATATTTCTATGTAGATCAGTCATTTGATTTTCTATGACTACATGTTCTATATGAGAGGGCGTTTCACAATGGCTGCTCCTGCTGAATGAAAACAGTAATTGTATGATCACAATCTAAGGTCATTATCAAATCAATTTGTTTTACAATCCTTTCTGCAGCCCAGCATGAGAATGCACAAATATTAAAATTGACAGGATTAACTATTTTCAAGACAATTTTTCACAATGCATGGCCAAATCATCGAGTTTGTAGTGAAATCAGAGGTCTTTGGAAAGAGATCGGGTCAGCATGAACGGGTCGTTAACGAACGTACATTACTAGTACACTAGATCGGTCCAGCACGATTAGACAGAAATTGCAGACGACCAACTGACGGTCGTTGCTGGTTGCTGGTTGGATGTGCTGGTCTAATATACGCGGTTTTTAGTGTATTTGCCATATGGCAACATACACTATTGGCGTCGGTCGGATGGCGGGACCTAGGGGTCGGACCAAAATTTCTCGACGTTTCATAACCTCCTAAACACTTTGCCACCATTTTTAAAAATGTTTATATATATATGTATATATATATATATATATATATATATATATATTTATATATATATATATATATATAGGTATATATGTGTGCGGGCTATAACTTTCGAAGAAGTTAATTTATTTTAACGAAATTTGGCACACATGTTGGAATCCATCACCGCACGAAGCCTATTTAAAATGGGCCCAATCGGGCCATTTTAAGGGTTGTTTTTGGGGGTTGAAAAATGTTTTTGGGGCCCAAAATAGCGAAAAAATTCTCCGAATCGTTTCAAAATTGAAATTTGACCCTTCGGTAGTAATTAAAAAGTGTCCCTAAAATTTTAATAAAATCGGCCCGACAGGACCGGACTTACAAATTTTATGAAAACACTAGATTGCAGATAGTGAATTATTTACTGAAAGTTGCATATAATTTGGTATAGAGGTTCGATTGATAATAATATTGCAATTAAGAAAAAAAATGTTATTTTAAGGGCTGTATTAAGGAGTAAAATTTTTTTTTACCCAAAAACCAACTTAAGTTCGCATAATAAAGCCACACTGCCTATATCAGCAAATACACTATATTGTCGGCAGGGTTTTGGCACTGCGACCCGGGTTTTTTTTACTTTTAACGTACTAACTAACTGATCTAGTAACATACATAATTTGGTTACCAACGGTACGTTTACCAGCATAGTTCTGATCACGCTATTTTAACGTTGCATGGAGACTCTATATTTTCTTTTTGGTACAAGCCTAGATTCAGTTCGCTGTTTGATATTCAGTGAAACTGTGCCAGCAGAATACAACACTTCGCTAGTTGTAGAGTTGAATGGGGTGGTAGGCACTTGTTTGTTTTTATTAACGCAAGGCAATCAACACAGTGAAATGCTCCACTTGTTTTGCATGCATACGAAATATGGAGTTTAAAAGAGAAGAAGTCTCCACGAGTCTTTAATTTCTTGTAATATTTGCACTGAAATAGTTATCAACATATAATGTACACCTTTCGTTTTATAATCGAATTTTTGGTACAACTTTCAACTTCAAATCCAGATTATGATTTCAACTAACCGAAGATTTCCATTTAATCGAAAATAAATAACATTCCTTTATTTCAATTTAAAGATGAAAGTCGTATCAGAAACTCAGGAAAAGACTACTATTTTAATAAGTGAAGAATTCGTGGTAAAACCTCTGGACTAAATTAACAAAAACATCCGTTCATTATACGGACTTTTTACATCTTTTGGTTTAAGAGCACTTTGGATTTCTAGTTTTATTATATCGAGTATTTAAAATTGATTGCTTGCTTGCTATACAAACATGCCGTTTATTATAGTGCTTTTACTCATCAAATAGCTCAATTTTGACTGTAGCTGGTTAAAATGTAGCCCACACTTTAAGTTTGGGTAGCAACAGAAATTAGAAGGTATATCAATTGTTTCGATGCAATCATTTCTCAAGTGATGCTAACATGAACACACAAATGAACATTCTGGATGTTTTTCCATCTAGACTCTAGATGGAAAAACATCCAGTAGGCTCTAGATTCTAGAGCCTACTAAATGTGTCAGAATATCGAAAATTATCGAGTACTTCAGTAAATGATTTAGTTAAGTCAATCCATTTTGTTTTATTTTTTTGATCGAGTAACAACCCCAATCACGATCAAATGTTAAATTGGCCAGTAAACAAGTGCAAACCTGTCGTTTTAATGGAGTTCATTAGTAGCAGCAAAAATGTCGTTTCGTTGGAGCGAAGACATAACTGTAAAATATGTTACGCACTATTTGCAACATGAGTGGCTACTATCGTTGGAATATTAAATCCTCGCTTTTCAAAAACAAGCAAGCAAAACAATCTACAAATATTTAATGGACATATCTACAATTGACGAAAATAAATTTAAATGAAAGTATCTTCCTCTACCACTTTCCCATGCAATATGCTTTGTTAGTTTGTGTTTTGTTGACTTTGTTGCGTTGGAGTCTGTGCATTTCACTAATGTATTATACCCGACTGTAATGTGAACACGCTTTAGTTAGTAGATACACGTTTAGCTGCTAAATTACTCGACTGAAATACTAGCACAGTGCGAACTAGGCTTCTGTCGTACAAAAGATTCAAAAACACATAAGCAAACGAAAATACAAACAGTAAGTAATGATGATCTTACCAAGTTTTCGTGTCATAGTTCTTGTAAAGCGTCAATCTTGGTTCAGGATAAACAGCCATTGCTCTGCAAGAAACGTTTACTTTTCCCAAATATGGCGCAGTTTGCCTTAGCAACAGTTGCTGTTCAGGTTCTGAAACAAATGAAAACTATCAGAATTTTGCTTATAATTATGCAAAACAGCTAAAAAAATATGTAAATATATGGTATGGATAATTGAGAATTTTTAAATACCATAAATATAGGAAAAAATTATCATGTAGAATTATTAATGCTGTGATATTTAAAACTAGCCATTACCCGCGGCGAGGTGCGTGGTAAAAGAAACATTTTACACCTTAAAACAAGCGAACTCGAAAATAATGTAGTCTATCAGAAGCGCTGTATACGCGTGCTAAATCTCATTGAAGTCGGAATAGGGATTTAAGACTTATGACGAAACAGACGGATACGTAGGCAGATAAAAAATTTGGAAATGATCAATAACTAATTGGTATATTATTCCAAATCTAAAAAGATCACATGTTATAAATTTATCAAATGTACGTATGTTTGTTTGTTTTGAAATAAATTTTTATTATTATTATTATTATTATTATATTTCTCGAAAAAAAGAAAGTTACAGAGAAACACCTCTTTGTAGTTTTAGTTTTAATATTGATATAAATGTTTTTCGACATCCCCCTATAAAATAGGGTATAACGGTAGTAAAATGACCAATTTAACACTAGTGCGGTAAACTAAGGCAAATAAATGCCATCTTACTAGTCCACAGTAATCTTCAAAAGCGATCTGTTAGTTATTATTAACTACTATAAGAGGGACAGAGATAGCAAAGCAGGTATAGTTTTCATACGCAAGCTAAATAAATTGCATAATATGGCTACACATACAGCTGTCAAAAATATTAAAGATATACTTATTATGATGTTAAAATTAATTATTTTATAGGAGGCATGTGCAAAAAATGTAGTATGTAACTCGACTGTGTTCAACGTGTGCGTTTATAGTTTGAAAAAATTCATAAAAAGAACTATTTTGTGCACGTTTGCCATATTAATAATTACGAAAATATAAAAATACTATTTAATAATTTCCCCTAGGCATTTATAATTTAGAGCAATAGGAAATTTATTTGCTACAACACAAGTAGCAGTTAATTCATTGAGCTTGAAATAAAATTTATGAATATATTATCACCAGAACAATTCCTGAAATGAGAACAGAACACGCGAAGTTTAAATTACTTCAACTAATGATTCAATCGTTCGAAAATAAAATCAATTATAACACGGAAACACTATTTGGAGCACTGACACAATTCCAGACAGTAATTTCATATGATCAATCACAATCAGGCGATTTCTAATTGACAATCTTGCAAGCATTCAATTTCAGTAAATTGTATCGCAACAAAACGATCACGTTTCTAATCCTTCAAATATTGTGTAGAAGTAAACGGTATTACGACAAAAAATTTATCGAAATAAATAACTCTGATTGAATCGTTACCATTATATATTGTACGTATCAACTGAGAAATCTCTTTGGCAAACAATTTTATTTTTTGAAGTTTAACTTCGTGAGCGACGTATCTGTTTGAAAAATGTAAAAAATCGAGGGGTAGTAGAATTGGCCTCGAAAGGGGAAGTTAGTTTGTCTCCTAAATTACATGAAACTGACAAGTACAGAAGTTTATAGTGTGTTGCTAAGCATGTGTAATTAATTAGTTTGACATAAAAAAAAATAAACTTGGGAATAATATTAAAAACTAAAGAACTTCTTATGGGAGGGTCATTAAAATTTTTTTTTCTTATAGACAAGGCGCTGGGTTGCATCCCGAATAAAAAATCTGGTGGACTCATTACGACTGATGATTAAGGCTTAAGAAAACCCAAAGAATGAAATTCTGAAAATTTTCAGAAAAAACGCTTTATATGTTTGTATGTTTGCTAAAAACGCGAGAACTACTAAACGGATTTGAATGCGGTTTTTTTTAGAAAAAGTTTAGGGCTTTAATAACTGGTTGGTCCGGTTCATCCGGGTTAAACTCGGATTAAATTCACTATTTTTTACCATTTAATACCTAACTTATTGAGAAAATTTTAAATCTATAGACACAGATTCGCTTGCACTTGCCTCGTTTGCTCAAATTTATAAATAATTATTAAATTACTCAGTCTCTTCGTTCGTTCAAACTTCAGTTTGGAATCAATCTAATTTGTACTTCAATAAATAAGCTATAGATAAAAACGTCATTTAAATCGTTTCAGTATAGTGAACTCAATTCAATTTTCACCCGGATGAAGCCGGACCAATCAGTTATTGCAGACCTAAACTTTTTCTAAGAAATAAGCAATAGAATGGTAAAAACTGCATTTTAATCCGTATAGTAGTTCTAGTGTTTCTAGCAGACATAAAAACACACAAAGCAATTTAAATAACATAGCTCGGTTAAAAAAAGGTGCCCCTGCCTAATACCTCAAAATGATCTCTGGAGTATTCCCTTTCATCAGCCCAAATTTTATGCATTCATACAACTGAACAATTTGTCGGTTTTTTCAAGTTAGATGTCTTCACTAAAACGAATTTATATTATGCAACTTATTTGCCATCAATTATTTATAAATATTCTCTTTCATTTGTTCAACTTTGTTTGGTGATAAGCCAGGTTATTATAAGCATCCCGTATTTCAACAATAACAAAGAAGAGAAAGGAAGAAAACGTGGTACTGAGACATTAATTAGCTACGTACACCTACATACATTTTTATTTCACAACGTACTATCAAAGAAGCTTTTCAAGCTTTGACAGACAAAGGGAATTATTGTCTGTTATTTCTTCGTTGCGATGAGACATATCACAAAACCCCGATCTTTAACAATAATTTTACACATGGATAATAATTAAGAAAGAAGCTAGAAGAATAAAATAGCATATAACAAAGAAGTTAGTTTACGGTTTCCTGATAGACATCAAATACTTCCCCTCTAAAGTCTGTAATTAATGTTTTAGGTGTTTGCTGAAAGCTTGTTTTGAATAAGCTTTTGACAAAGTAGTTAGGTGTACGAAACTGCGAAAGTTATGTAAAGCTGAAGCAATGCGTTGTTTAAATCAAACAACTTCTTGTATTTCATCATGTTTTGTAGGAATTACAAAAATAGAACAGTCGATTTTCATTGTGAGCGCGCGCCTTCGAGAAAACGTCAATTTAACAGAAGTCAAGCTCGTAGTAAGGGGAGGGATTCAAAGAGGTTTTACCATCCCCCAAACTCTTACTAAAAATATATTTTTTGCACGCAATGTTATTAAACGCTATTGCCAACGTATGCGACAGGACAACTACTGTTTAACGGCACGTGCCACTTTTAGTTTCAAAATGTCGACCAAACCTTCATCTGATTTTTTATTTGTTTTTATTTGTTTGTTATTGTGTTGATATTCTTTCTATTATGATTTTACTTTTGTAAAATGCCACGCCAATTTTTTCCGGAAACCTTCAGAATTTCATTCTTTAGGTTTTATTGAACTTAAATGATCAATCGGAATAAGCCCACCGGCTTTTTAGGGTTCCGTACCTCAAAAGGAAAAAAAACGGAACCCTTATAGGATCACTCGTATGTCTGTCCGTCCCACTGTCAAAGCCAATTTACGCCGAACTACTGGACCGATTGAACTGAAATTTGGTATACATATATAAGTCGGTGGCCATAAGATGGACGTGTAACGTAAATAAATGAATTTTGAACATGGGGGTCATTTTTTGGGGGTAAATTAGAAAATAAAAAAACTGTACCGTGTGACACATCAAATGAAAGGGCTTCTACTAAGGGTCTCAAATATATATATTTTTATAATTTTAAAATAAATAGTTTTAAAGTTACTTAAGAAAATATATGAACAATTGACCATTCCCTCCTCCCTTAACTCCGAAACTACTGTAACTAAAATTTTGAAAAAAATAGAGAATGTCGGGTCTCACCCATAGTTTACAGGAAAATTGAAACAAAAATCTTAAGTCTTAAAGTACTCACGGAAAACGGAATAGTACGAAACCCTTTTCTCGCGAGTTCGACTCGCACTCGACCGGGTTTTTTAAATTGGATGCAGCCCAGCGCCTGCCCTCTACCATGATTTCTCGAAACCGGTTTATTTAATAGAATTGCAATATGTAAGAGGCAACTTCAGTAACCGTCTTATTATATTAAACGGAGATTTATCATAATACAATTAAACAGCCACAAAGTATAATGATGATGCATATCATCGGTATAACAATGAGTCAATTAAGAGATTGCATAAACAAAACTACTAATTACCGTCTCTCAACTATCAAGTCATCTTCAGATTCTGAGAGGCTTCACAACAATTCTAGTCGTATGCATAGCATAGCTTATGTTATATTAAAGTAACACACTATTATTTTTTTTATTATGGTAACGTACCCAAAAGGTGACAACCTGTTGTTCTCACTATTCTGCCATAGCCTAATGACTTTAAAACGATTAGGGCTACAATAAAGAAATTTACGTAACATTATGTAAGTTGGTGACACAAAACGAGACAAACGATTTTTACCTCTAAATCTTCTTAGATTCCATTGGTATTTCTATAACTGCGGTAGACATTTTCAAAGGCGATGATGCAATAGACGGTATCCGCCTTGGCGACTCACAGATAAATGTGTTGATGACTTGTGTTCCCTCTTTTTTATGCTCAATGTGTCCACCGCAGTTGTAGACGAAATGTCAGGTAAAAACATCAATGCACTATGCTCAACAAACCCGGAAACCAAGAATACTCGGAACAAAGTCAGCCGTGAAAACCTACACTTAGATTTTTTTTTGAAATTACTTTACGAGGTTCTCGACAAAGGATAAAATTATTTCATTTTTGAGGTGTCTATGAATAGTAGTGTTTTTTTTTTATTTTTTTATTCTAAACTGGTAACGTGGAGACCTGTAGATTGGCCAATTTTCGTGTTTGACGTAGAAAAGAGAGGTAATCAATAAGCATTATAAGTGAAATAAGCGATACTGAGTAATACTATCGATATCTGGGAAAATTTTATAAAATAGTTTCTCATGAATTAAACAATCAGTCAAATGAAACGAACATAGCTGATAGCGACATCTAACAGAATTTTATTAATTTGTAAGTTTAAAATTATCAGGAAATTGGACAAAATTTATTTTTTTAACTCATTATATTATTTTTAATTTCTTGTTATGTATATGTTTCAGAAGCCTGATGAAGGTTTAATAAACAAACCGAAACGTTGCTCAATTGATTAAAAAATTTAATTTTGTCCAATTTCCTGATAATTTTAAAAAAATTATGGATGATAACATTAATATTTATTAATTTGTGTTTAATCATAATAAAATGTTAATATTCTCGGTCAGCACCGGGTAAATATGGCTGTTTATGAGTAGTATTATAACTTCGCTACATGTTTTCTCAGATAGTATCGTATAATAAGTACAGCTTCTATGCAATAAACTCATGATAATAGGATTTAAATTTATAAACAGCAAGCCAATATTCTCTCGGCAAAACCAATATTGAAATAACATATGGATTTAATATTATACAAGGTGGCGGTCAAGAACTTTTTGCTCTTTATTTTTAACATCCACATATCCAGCAAAATATTTATACATTTCGTCAAATCACACTTGTTTTTTCTGTATCTAATGTTTTACGAAAACGAATATAGAAAAGTTAATCTTTACGATTTCAACTTTCTAGTGGGGAAAATTTACGTTTCTAAATTTTACAATATTTTTTGTTTTAAAGTCCCGCGAATCCAAAAAACTTATTTTTGGAATAAGTTTGTGCGTCTGTTTGTCTGTGAACACAATTATAGGTCAAAACAGATGAGCGAATTGAAACCAAATTTTGGGAAGATATTTAATATGCAAATATGAAAAGCCCTATTGAATTTTGCGAAAACTCGGCGCATACGCAGAAGGGATATATTCTATAACGTTTTTTACATAATAGTGATAGGTATACTTTTCATAACTGTTAATTATTCTATTTATTCTTCCAAGAAAGTTTCGTAAATTTTTTTTTTCTACGTTTCATAGTTAGGATATATTTTAAACTAAAAAAAAAACCGGATACAAATAAATTTCAAGTCAATTAACATGGGTCGGATGTAAGAAAAAATTAAATATAATGTCGGCCAGGATCGAACCGGCGACCTTGTTCGTACTAAGCATACACCTTATCCATTACTCCACAGATCTCAACTGGTATAGACTATAGACTATAATACATAGATGTTCTTCTATACACTGTACAAAAAACAGAACTATGGTGTGATTTTAATCTTTGTTCGTCTGCCCTCTTCACATTCTGTTTAATTCTACGTTGGTCTTTCAACTTTTATTTCTACAATTTTAATTCAAGTTCTGCTATGTAATGTTCCTTAACTTCCTGTGTAAAATCATCCGGTATATAAAGCAGAATATAGCAAACGTACATAAGTTTTAAATCATTGCCGGCGGAAATGAACTTAAGAGTAAACTTATAATAAAGTTGATGCAGTATGCTACAATGCAACTATATTACATTTTTATATTTACGACACATTTCGTACTTATTTGATGTTCATTCTTTTATAACCACAAGCAAAATGCTTGATTTATAAAAACTCTTACAGCACCTTACTTTGACTGGGGATGTTATTAGTGTGGAGTTTCAGTTAGAATAAAGTTTAAAGTTTATTACTAATGAGTTTCACTTTAGCGTACAGAAAACTAAGCTTCTCTTTTGTTGTTTTTAAAATTTTTATGTCTCGCCATAATAAGTACAACTAATGAATATAATTGACATATTTTTAAAGTAAAACTTTTTAGTCACGTTCTGCACTCCCTAAGTACAGCGTAATTCAAACCATTGCGCGTTAAGACAAACGTTATGGGTCACATATAACCGGGTATATATTTTTTAATGATCTTGCAACACAGAAAAATAAAAAAAATTAGTTGGTAGTTCAAACGATAACCATATTTAAGGTAGAGATGGGTAAAACGGGTCTTTTTAGTGATCTGCATCTTTGCATCTGGATCCCGTATGTGAGCCGGCTCACTGAACCGGTTCAAAAAGAGCCGAGTTCTGAATATGTTACTGCAGTCTGCCACTGAGTTACCTAGTTCAGTCAATCATATCACGACCTGTATAGAATCAAGAATGCATAACCAAACATGGATGCATGAGTCATTTGAGCTGGTAGATGCATCAAAGCAAGAACTGATACGTAAGTGTAAAATGTGCTTCTGTGTGTTAAGTGTTTCACTGAGTTATGCGGATCCGTTGAGCCGTCGGCTCAAAAAAAAGTGAGTCGGCTCTCACGGATCTTCTGTCGGAGTCGGCTCTTTGAACCGGTTCAGATCTGAGTTACCCAACTCTAATTTAAGGTGTGTTGGTACTTTTTACACTATTTTTACACTATCGCATTTCTTATACAAAGGAGTAAGATACACTGATCTGTTTGGTATCTCAGTTGTCGGACTAAAGAAATAAGCACTAATAGTCTCGATTCTTGAGCAGGCATATGTAGAGTAGAGTAGATCACGTGACATGTCTGAATTTGACAATTGTTAAACGAACTACATTTTTCATTATCCGTTTTTTATATTTTATGTGCCTTCAAATTAATCAGTTACGATATAAAAACAACTTGTCTTTCTGCTCTAACTCTTACCTAAATCTAACATTGTTGTTAAATCTGTCTCCATTAGTCCGTTTGTTATAAATGTACACATGCCATGGTAAACCTAACCTACACATTTCAGAGTAAATTTCACTGAGCTATCTACATTACTCTAATGTACCAACCACTCTTTTAATGAGGTAAGAATGGCATTTGATTTTGTTTTTGTTGGCATTTTGTAGATATGCTATCAATCAGCGACCAAAACATTTATGAAGAGTCATGAACAAGAACTAATAGCTGGTGTTATTTAGATAAAAAATTTATCAAAAAAATCTTATAGTAATTAGTATCAATACGAAAATTTCACGAACTTTCCAGAGCCTAACACCGAAACTTTCTTAACGTGGAGGGAAAGTTTGGTTGAGGAACAGTTGAAAAAAGAAGCTTTACCGATGGTTCGCTTGTGGCCTACGTTTCGAAAAATATATTTCCATCTTCAGGGCCTCAGGCTAGTCAAAGGCCTTGAAGATGGAAATATATTTTTTGAAACGTAGGCCAGAAGCGAAACATCGGTAAAGCTTCTTTTTTCAACTGTTCCTCAACCAAACTTTCCCTCCACGTTAAAAATATATATTGGAACAAAAAATATTAAAGACTATACCGAAATTTTCCTTAAAAGTGCTTTGTTTCCTATTATGTTCAAAATTTAATAACGGATTGTCAAAACATATTTAAGTATATGTAACATGAACAAGGTAATAAAAAACCTTTTACGATTTTAATTTTTATAAAAAAAAACGTTAATAAAATTTCAATAAACGTAAAAACACGACAAGGCGATACTGAAACATATATGAAAAAACCGCAATAGCAAAAAAGCTTGGTTCAAAACTCGATAAAAGTGATAAAACATGATTGAATTTCATGTAATAATTTAAGTAAGTGAAATATTGCCTCGATTTGAGGAACATCGTTGGATTCACAATCGCAAAACACGCAAACCATGCTGGCAATAATATTATTGGAAATTTATTCTCAAAGTAAAATAACTAATAGGCTATATAAATATTATCAAATCAATGTATTTATACATGTTGTCCTAAGGCAAAATGACTTATGTCAGGTTTTTAGTTTCTTTAAAAAAATATTGTCAACGAACGTTTCAATGTTTGTAGAAAGAAATACATTGTGTCCATGAAAAATAATAAACTTTTCTTTATACCCGGTCGAAAGTAGGTACTTTCGGCTTCGATTTTAAGACAGAAAGCCTAACATTGATGCTCTGCTGGAATTTCTCACACGCCACGTATAACAGCGGGCCGAAAAAAAGTAACAGCGGGACAAAAGAGTACACTAGTACGTGAGACTGTCGCCAACCAGTAGTAGCTAACAACTGTTACTGCGCATAACCTCAAAATTGCTCACTTGAAAGTTATTAATCTTTTTATATAATAGTGAAAATTTCTATAAGTACGGTATATTTGACAGTCTTAAAAATTAGGCTTCTGAGACAACATTTTTAGTACAGCTTGTATATGTATCTACGAATTTATAAAATGGAAATATGCACGTTTCTCCACGTACTGAACTTTATAATATTACGTCAAATGATGCACGCTTGAATAAATTTACAAGAAATATTATTATATCGTCTCCGGTATCTACGCATGCCTACTGAAAATATTAGGTAAGTAAGGTCATGCCATCGGCTCTGAAACATTATTTAATTTTAAAGTAACTTATAGTCAACTATGCATACACAAGCTAATTGTATCATCTTTAGTAATATTTATTTATAATAATTAATAATATTTGATTTCTGTTTCTCACAGGACAGAAAAATGACACCTTTAATTTATATTGCTGCTATTTTAGAATTTACAACAATTTACAATGAATTTATGAAATGAAGCTACTTGCTATACTGTTCAAATTTATTTACTTATTGAAATAAATAATATTTTGTGGTCCTTTTCAAGTTTTTAAAAAATAACAGTTGTTATTTTTTTTAAACTTGAAAAGGACCACAAAAGTGGTTGAAACGTTATTATTTATTTCAATAAGTAAATAAATTTGAACAGTATAGCAAGTAGCTTCACTTCGTAAATATATCTATTACTGTTGGTAGAGTCAATTTATTTAATTTAAAATGAAGTTTAGTTTTAGATTTTTTCGTACATTGGATGACATTTTCATATTGGCATACGTTTCGCAAGATCGCAGGCTCGATCCCAGCCTCAGAAAAATGAAATAATATTAAAATTATTGAATTTTACATTCTCGAAGGTTATAAGCAGGCGACAAAATTATTTTAGCGCCTGAATCGACGCCGGCCTGAACGGTGATTTTATGATCGATTTACGTACGTAAAAAGTAGTTATTACAAGCTTTTATTTATTTTATAGGCGAAGGACAAAAAAACAATTATATTCTCAGAAGAAAATTAAATGATGATTTTTCTTAGTACATATACAAAGAAGACGCAGTCTTATTTGAGTGATAAAAATTGATGTCTCCTGTGTAGAGATAAAATACAAAAAAATAAGTAGATACTTACAGCTATAAAAAACCACATGCAAAGGAATTTCGTATAATTTAATTTCATAATACTTTAAAAAGGAAATACTTAGAACGAATCTTTATTTAGAATCGTGGTTAATAAATGCCATTTCAAAAGTCAATTTGTAAGATTATAATTAGATTTGAGAGATTTAAAAATTAATACAAGATAAATAATATTGAAATATTTCATTTTATATCTCTGACATGATATTCAGAGAATGAAAAATAGTTGATCGATAAATAAATTTCATATTTAAAGGTTTTTTTACTTTTTCCAACCACTGCACAGTGTTCTTACCATTCTTATCTAAATTTTTATTAATTACATTTTTTTGCACTAACCCCTATATAAAATAGCCGCTTTTCATGTACCGGAGGTAAAATTTAGTAAAGTAAAATAATACTAATTATTAGTTTTATATTTTTTAAAAACTATATATCGGTACCGATATCGATACTTGAAAAAAATATCGATACTATATATTGATACTTTTTGGCACTTCTGACATCCCTAGATCCGACTCACTTGATTCTCGGTTATAAACTTTATAAAAATTTGTTATAAAAGATCAGTGTCAGATTTTGACAATTAACTGAAGTAATGACAGTTTTTAATTTTCTGTATTAGAAGTGAACATTAGTACATGATACGCACGTTTTTTTTTATTTCCAACGTAGTTTTAGTGGAGTGCCTTAAGGTTTATACCTCGGAATCCAGGGCCAGTCAATGAATCTTTCATAAAAACTGTTGGACTGCATTGTTAAAAGCTCAAATAAAAAAGTTAAAAAAAAATTTGCCGCTCTCGATTGCGGGGTGGATGCCTACCCTTCTCAGAGGTGAAAAATATTTCGTTGAAAATAAGCACGGAAATGGATAGGTTGACTAATTCTAAGCAACTTTTGTTCTGTAAAGTTTTTTCTGAAAGTCCATACTTTTCGACTTATTCGCGAATGTATCAATTTTTCAACGTTTTCAGATGGTTTTTCCCGAATAACTGAAAAAGTAAGTATTTTATCGAAAAAATCATTCTTAGTAAAAATGTAGCTTATAAAAAAACAAAAATAATGGTGAGTTTATAGTGTTCGTAGACTCAATACAAACGGAGTACTGCCTTGTTGAAGGTTGGTTCTTATTCGTCAAAAACCAAAATTGAAAATTTCAACGTGAAGTTACCAAAATACAATGCATTTTTTGGGGGAAACTCATGGAACATTTTTTGAAGTGCTTGAAAAAATCTTTATTTCTATTTTTTATAAAAGTCCCTAGCATCAAAACTAACTGAGTTCTGACGAAAATAATGTTGGTCCTTATTTTTTTCGGCGACAAAAAAACTTCATTTATGTACATGCTCTAGAAGTTTGACCGGTTTATAGAGCAAAAGTTGCTTAGAATTAGTCAACCTATCCATTTCCGTGCTAATTTTCAACGAAATATTTTTCAACCCTGAGAAGGGGTGGCATCCACCCCGCAATCGAGAGCGGTAATTTTTTTTTAACCTTTTTATTTGAGCTTTTAACAATGCAGTCCAACAGTTTTTATGAAGATTCATTGACTGGCCCCGGATTCCGAAGTTTACAATTTTTACGTCTAACGGCACTCTACTATTTCTATAATAACATAATCCAAGGATTATACGTTGGACTAGTCTTGGTAGATACACAACTCGGTAAGTACAACAGCAATACCTAATATAGATTGTCACGGAGGGACACATATAAACTTCGACCCAAAACATTTACATACAAACTCAGCACATAAATTTCAATTTACCTATTCTAACATAGCACCTACCCATAGTTATTGTGTGTGCACAGGCACTCCAAAACTACGGCAATGCATGGAACTGTATTTAAGCCGAACAAACTAGCATTTAGATTATAGATTCGCAACAGGGGCGGCACCACCCTCCAGTGAGAGTTGGAGCCTTCCTAGTGGCTTAATAATTTTTAATAGACAAATAAACAGAAAAAATAGG
Source organism: Venustoraphidia nigricollis (assembly GCA_034508555.1). Taxonomy (NCBI): domain Eukaryota; kingdom Metazoa; phylum Arthropoda; class Insecta; order Raphidioptera; family Raphidiidae; genus Venustoraphidia; species Venustoraphidia nigricollis. Next base: position 1,679,205 of record JAVRKA010000013.1, read on the forward strand.
TACAGATAAACTCGCCGGTTTCATTTTCATTTTAATGAAGAAAAAACCCGGGTCGCAGTGCCAAAACCCTGCCGACAATATAGTGTATTTGCTTGTATAGGGCCGTGTGGTTTTATACTTTTATTATGTGAAATTAAGTTTGTTTTTGGGCAAAATAAAAAATTTAACCCCTTAATACACCCCTTAAAATAACATTTTTTTTCTTAATTGTAATATTATTATCAATCTAACGTCTACACCGAATAAAATACACTCTTCAATAAATAAGTCACTATCTGCAAATTAGAGTTTTCAAAAAATTTGTAAGTCCGGTCCTGTCGAGCCGATTTTATTAAAATTTTAGGGGCACTTTTTGATTGCTACTAACAGGTTAAATGTCAATTTTGAAACGATTCTGAGAATTTTTTCGGTATTTTGGGGCCCAAAAACATTTTTCAACTCCTAAAAACTACCCTTAAAATAGCCTGATTACGTCCATTTTAAATAGGCTTCTTGCGGTGATGGATTTCAACACGTGGGCCAAATTTAGTTAAAATCAAGTAACTCTTTCGAAAGTTATTGCCCGTACACACACACACACATATATATATATACGTATATAAATATATGTAATATATATATATATATATATATATATATATATATACGTATATAAATATATGTAAATATATATATATAAATATATATATATATAAACATTTTTAAAAATGGTGCCAAAGTGTTTAGGAGGTTATGAAACGTCGAGAAATTTTGGTCCGACCCCTAGGTCCCGCCATCCTACCGACGCCAATAGTGTATGTTGCCATATGGCAAATACACTAATAATGGCAATGCCATTTTTAAAGAGAAATGTATTATACTGACAGCAAAGATGACTTGAAATATATATTTTCGGAATGCCTCTTTTTCCGATTTTATGCAGTCAAAGCTAAACTATGGTTTCTATTTGAAATAACAAAGTTGGCATGGATATCAAACATTATTAATAAGCCATACTTTTTTTTGAACAAATGTATTTTATTCTACGTCGAAAGGTGTCTGTAGAAAATTTGTACCGTTTGAAGAAATATCCACAACTATTTTTTTGAAATCGGTCAAATGTCAATTTTTGCCGATATCTCGGAAACGGCTTTCGTCAATCAAACATCGAGCTGTAGATTAATAGTTCAGTTTTTCTCTACTTGGTCTAGAAATAGAGAAAACTGCCAAAATCAAGCAATTTAGGACAGCCTGTACACCTTTCAGTATATAAATTTACTATCCGCAAAATAGATTTTTTGTGTTAAAATTTTTCTGAAGAAATTGAATTTTGATTTTGATTTTTCAGGTACTTTTTATAAAGAAATACATTTACAATTAAACAGTTTTCTAAAAAAAACAAGTCTTAAAACCGAACAACATAAAATTTTCGTAAAAAAAATAAAACATATGTACAAATCTGTTCAAATAAAAAGCTTGTATCATTATTTTATCATAAATCCTTGCAAATAAAATATATGTAAAAGCAAGCTTATTGTGAATTATTAACCACGGAGGGTAAATATCTTATTTATTAATGTACTCTATATTACATATTTGAAAATGTATTTTTGTACTGGGTGCACAGAAACTGTAGGTAATAATTGATATTTAAAAAATCCAAGAAGAGTGATGGAACCTTTGGTGTGAAAATACGAAATAAAAGTATATAACCACAAAACACCAAACCGTATCGAAAACTCTCGACGTACGTTTCGCCAACCAAGTTGGCATCAGTTTTCGATACGGTTTGGTGTTTTGTGGTTATATATTTTTATTTCGGATATTTAAAAAAGAAAAAATTAGAGTTTTAAAAAACTAAAACAACACGCTTTACGTTTACAGTTAGCTATAGTAAATGAAAAATTTCTTACCGATATTAAGCACTCCACGCTTTTTACAGTAAAGCTAATTTTGTTGTTAAATTATTTTGCATTTTTTAGTTCATAAAAGCATGTTGTTTTAGTTTTTTAAACTCTAGTTTTAATTATAAGACTAAAAACAATATTACTTTTGACTATGGCGTAGGGAACGCAACTTACGTCACTGTACAGCGTGTTAGTTTACTTGCTGTAATTTTTACCCAATGTTGCAGCTCGTTGCGTCAGTAACCGTCGAAATGCAAGCACCAGTAAAATCGGTAACGGATATAAAAGAAAATACTCGATGCAAACGAACCGATTACTCCCGATACTAAAAACGAATCGCATCTTACATCACTACTACGCGACAAAATGGCACTGGATTAGTCACGGAATATCGGACAAGCGTTGAACAAGAAGAATAACGTAACGGTTTCCTGTAGATGGCAGAAAACCAGGTAAACAACGGAGAAGAATGAAAGATGAATTAGAAAGATTTGCAAGAAAAATGTGTCACTGTGAAGCTGGAGACAGAACCGGATGAACCATTAAAAAGGCCATCTTTGTCCTATAATAGGATTAAACTGGCTTACAATTTAATTTATAATGGGTACATATAAAGGTTTGGCTAAACTATTAAGAAAGGACGATACAATATACCAAAACGTTTCTTGAAGCTATGGCCTCGGGATAAAGGATGAACTGAGAAAAAGCGTTCATGAAACAAAGCCATCCATACGTATGAATGTGTGTTCAAATCATAAGCTTATGTTAGACAAAAAAGAACTATAGAAACAAAGCGCACATAATATCTCGTTGATATTATACACTGAATGCATTCAGTCTGGTTTATTCAACCTGTAAACGGATGCTTTGGCCCATGAATGACTAAAAATCCAAAAATTATTATAAAGTGAGTATTAAAAAAAACTTACCAAATACGATCATATTCCTTGCACTAAAATCTTCATTGTTGAATGTAGACACGAAGCATTTATATTCTCCCGAAATATCTGTGGTCGGATTTAGTATCCTGAGAGCCCGATGCATGGTTTTTGGGTCATCGGATGCTTTATAGGAGAGATCGAGTCGATCGCGTAGCGGACCGAGCCCTTGTGGTTGTTTAGGCGGGATCCATTGGTAAACGGCGGCCGGCTCACCGTTCAGAAACCATTTTATCACCAAACCAGTGTCGTCTGGTCTCACAGTATAGTCACAGTCTAAAATCACTGGACGACCTGAATTGTTGCGCACGGCTGGCGGCACTTTTACGTAGTTTATCTGCACGCCGATGGCGCTGCTCACCATTGCTGAAACGAAAATAAGGCTTCAATAAAATGCTATCTTTTTACTTATTGTATAATGTTAACTAATTAAATTTTGTTTCGGTGTTTTTATGAAAATATTTTGTTTAGAGAACTTGTGTAGCTAAGTCTAAGCTTCATGGGTCTTAGTTTATGGGAAAACGTAAGGGAGGAAATTTTGTTTTAAAGACTTCTTGTGGTGGGAATTTTAAATTACAGAATAGTTAACAGCCTAACTGCTAATTACTTTCTGAGGAACGACATTAAAAACAGATATTTATAATATTCTAGGTTATCTAGAATCTATAATTTTCAATCTTTCTGTATAAGTTTATTACTAAAATTTGATCACAGATTTAAAAATTCAACATTTTTCAGACCACCAGCCGGATTATCTACATCTACAGTCAATATATATTTTTAATTTGTCATTATTTGTAGTAATTAAATGAGAATGATTTTATCAGTTTTCAGATTAGAAGCTTAAAATTGAGTTTTGTAGAAATGTGATAATATACTGTTCGCGAAAATAAACAATACCAAAAGAGTGCTGTGAAACTGTTTGTGAAATATGCATTTGTGATATTCGCCTTATTTGTCTACAGTTTGATAATATTAAAATGTGGTATTAAAATCAATTTGAAAATGGTTCTCAGAACTGAGGAAAAAGTATTTATTGTAGAGCTTTATTTCCGCTCGTACGGAAATGGGCAGCAAAATGGCCCCAGTTTGCTGTTATCTGTGCAAGGAACTTCGGTCTTTATTTTGCTGAGGACGCGCACAAATCAAGACTTTGTGAGAGATTTAGGAAACTTTTGCCGCGAACGAATAAAAACATTTTAGTTGATATACCACGTTTTTAAAACGGAATAAGCAGTATAAAGTAATTTCTCCTAGCTCATTAAAAAAAGCGGAGGTTGTGACTGATAAAATCTTTCAGAATTTACAACCCACACTTTTAGGCTAGGGGAAATTATTTTATAGTAGGTATGTTTTAAAAACGCGGTATATTAAAAAAAAGTTTTTATTTAAATAATTGTCTTCCGCTTTTTAGTCTCGTGTATGTGAGATTTTATAGTTTCAAGCCTATAATAATAATAATAATGCGTTTAACGTCCGTTTCTCGATTTTATGTCATAACAGACGCCATTCGCACCATTACTATTTTCCCTCTACCACTCTTCCCGTTATATTTCTACATTTTTAAAACTTCAACTTATGTAATAGCAATGGGCGAATGAAGGAATTATAGGAAATTAGGATAAGGTAGGTAATTTTTTAACTAGGAGTTTGATAGGTAATCGGCCATGGCCTCAGATAAGGAACCATCTCGATATTTATCTGGAATTAATTGAGGGAAACCATGGAAAACCTCAATCAAGATGGTCGGTACAGGAATACCGTTTCTCGGCAAGAGGCAGTAGGAAAAAGTCCCAGCCACTCTGCCCTCGCCGGGATTCGAACCCGGACCTCTCGAATGCGAGTCTAGTGCTGTCACCACTACTCTACCCAGCTCGGTGTTTCAAGCCTATAGCTCATTGAGAAATGTGATTTGAAGCCGTAGTAGTGTCACCAGAATACACTTGGTTAACGGGAACTACATAAAAAAATTTGTACCGAACAAACAGACGGAACCAAGAAAGCAAGTTAATAACAAATGTGGTAAAAAATAAATACAGTCGTCATTTCGGTACTGTTCATTGTGACGAATACTGTAATATAAGCAACACCCAAAATTAATTTAAATTAAAGACTCAAAATGCATTGTTGTTAAGCTGACGTTAATAATAAATAATTAATGTCTTAGAACCATTTCTTCATATCGTATTATTAAACCACAAAACTTTATTGTAAGTTTCTAGCCACATTTACTTAATGTGAAAATTTAATGGAGAATTGAATTAAGTGTATCATTAAAGAAATATTACAGTCATACATTTTGTAAGTTCAACATAATATTTAACATTACGGTGTACATTTTAGGACTATATAACGTTTAATTTGAATATTAACAAGGAACATTAATTATCTCTTTGTTTTCTGTCAAAATAATATGCATTAACACTTTTCACGTAATATTATGATAATAATAATTAATATATATTAAAATCACTAAAATAGTTCTACAGTGATAAAAAACTTGTTTCGAAATTTATATCATGCTACGAACATTATATAATTTCTTTTTTCTTTTTCTGCTTCTTTTAATAATAACTAACCTTTACCCGTGGCTTCGTTCGCGTAACAATTGTTTGTTTAATTTTACTGCACAACTCTTTGTTGTAGAAGTGCGTGTAATAAATAAAATGATAAATCCAATAAATAAGCAAGTATTCAATTGTTAAATAAAGCATGTGAACTCCATTCTGTCTCAACACAGATTGCTACTGCATTCGCTTATAATCTTTATGCCTCAGCCACACACTCGACGAGTGGCATGGGAAGTAGCGAGGAAAGGAGGCAGAGACGTTGTGTGGACGCGTTACTCGTCATGCCGCACGTCATGCTCCTTGTCATGCTCAGTGCTCCCTCGATTGTCGGTTTTTTGTGCGCGAGTCAAAGGACCGGCAATAAAAGCACGAGTAAGCCGGCCACATACTCCCGCGCCACTCAGTACGCATCAAGCGATCTAAGTGTAAAGGCATAGTGCGCACGCTGCCACAGTATCGACCTCCATTGCCGAAAGGCGAAAGCCGAGTGCGGAGCGTCGCGAGTACAGCAGTGTCTGGCCACTTAGGGCAACATCGCGACAGCGCGATTAGCAGAGCGAGGAGCAGTGCGAGGAGCATAGTCTGGCAGTAGGGTTATAATATAAGTAATCTCAGTTTACATAACACAAACCATTACACAATTCAACGAACAATACTAAATAACCATTCGTTTAAATACTATAGGTCAAACATTAATTGTTTATAAAAATGATTTTTCGGGAAAAAGGACTTTATTTATAAGTAAAACACTTAATATTTTATTTTCAGCGACGTTTCGTTCCTTGTTTGGAACTTTATCAAGCTTTAATAACTGTAAATAAATTTTGTTTAAAAATACAATTTATAAAATTTACAATTGAAATAACAAATAATAATAATACATACCTATTAAATGTTGTGATTAAATAGATATAAAAGATAAAATATTAAGTGTTTTACTTATAAATAAAGTCCTTTTTCCCGAAAAATCATTTTTATATTAATTACCAAGGACAAAAAAGAAATAAAGTCAATTAATTGTTTATATGCGATATATACAAAGTGATTTTTAAGTTGATTTTTTTTAACAGAGTGTAGAAATCAAATGAACGAACAAATATTTCAAATAATTTTTTTATCAAGACTCAAAAATAACAAGCTTTCAAAGTTTAATTAAATTGTTTTAATTTTATTTAATTTATAGGTTGGTTTTGGCAAAATATGTTATGTCATTATTAAAAAACTGACACATAGACATAATAAAAATTAAATATACCTATAATTCATCAATAATAAAAACTCTGACACGTACTACGAAACTAGAACTATAGTTGTTAATGCGATAGTATAATCAAGAAACATTGAAAGTTTACTCTGGTGCACTGTGGTGTAACGGGGAATGAATTTGTGGAATTGCGATTTTAAAGTAATGATGTATTATCTTTCACAACTTCAATTGGTGTAATAATTATAGCAACTACATTTTTTAGTGTATTTGCCATAAGGCAACATACACTATTGGCGTCGGTCGGATGGCGGGACCTAGGGGTCGGACCAAAATTTCTCGACGTTTCATAACCTCCTAAACACTTTGCCACCATTTTTAAAAATGTTTATATATATATGTACCTATATATATATATATATATATATATATATATATATATATATATATATATATATATATATATATATATATATATATATATATATATATATATATATATATATATATATATATATATATATATATATATATATATTTATATACGTATATATATATATATATATGTGTGTACGGGCAATAACTTTCGAAAGAGTTAATTGATTTTAACGAAATTTGGTCCACGTGTTGAAATCCGTCACCGCAAGAAGCCTATTTAGAATGGGCGTAATCGGGGCATTTTAAGGGTAGTTTTTAGGGGTTGAAAAAAGTTTTTGGGCCCCAAAATACCAAAAAAATTCTCAGAATCGTTTCAAAATTGACATTTAACCCTTTAGTAGTAATTAAAAAGTGCCCCTAAAATTTTAATAAAATCGGCTCAACAGGACCGGACTTACAAATTTTTTTTAAACACTAATTTGTAGACAGTGACTTATTTATTGAAGGGTGTATTTAATTCGGTGTAGACGTTAGATTGATAATAATATTGCAGTTAAGAAAAAAAATGTTATTTTAAGGGGTGTATTAAGGAGTCAAATTTTTAATTTTGCCCAAAAACCAACTTAAGTTTGCGTAATAAAGCCACACTGCCTGTATAAGCAAATACACTATATTGTCGGCAGGGTTTTGGCACTGCGACCCGGGTTTTATTTTTAATTGAAGTAAAACTTCTTTAGACGCGTTTTGTGTAATTCGTGAAGAGACAACTCCACAAGTTACCGTCACGTAGTATATATACTATGTGACGGTAACTCATGAAGTTGCTCCTTTGCGAATTTCACAAAACACACCTAATGAAGTTTTACTCAAAAAAATGCATATACTTAGCTTATACTATAGTATAAGCTAAGTATATGCATGCAGCTTATTACAGTATTTTCAGTCAGAGCCGGACTATCAGTCGGAAATAACCGAAATACATTTTTTCGGAATCCCGGCTATGGACACTTCGTGCCGCTAACAATTTATGTATTGTAGGCATGTTTTACTTCAACCGCGCGTAAAGGTTACACGCACACGTTTTTAATATGCAGATTATTAAGTTATTTGCTATACAGGGTGTCTTCGCAAACACTTTCTACGCATATCATTATTTTGTCTGTTAAGTCAGAATTTAGAAACTTTGGCAAGTTGAATATAATCAACAGGAATTTTTATGTAGCATATTTTTTCTACGAAATCACAAAAATGACTTCACTTTGAGCATTTGTACGAAAAAAATATCAGGATAAAGTGGTTTCCGAAATATCTGAGGTCAAATTTGGAGAAATAGCCACATAATCCCCAACCATTTTGGTTTTAAGGACTCATACACAACTTTTGCGAAATTTCAAAGAATTCAACTCAGGCTGGAGCCGCTGGAGGTAAATTTCAAAGTATATATGTAAAGTAGTATTAATAATAAAAATAGATAATACAAGTTTGAATAGAATAACATTGAAAGATGGCAAGTTGTACATATTTTCGCAAGTTTTTGGAATTTGCGAAAGCCTAATTGAGGAATCCTTGCTCTAATACGCAATCAAAAATCAGTGATAGCAATTTGATACAGTGTTGTTTTAAGTTTGTACAAATGTTTGCAAGCACGCAAAACTGTTAATATATGCATAGAGAATTATTAAGCAGCGTCTAAACTCTAAATCAATATTATTATACGAATTCGAAGTTTGATATTGTTTTGCTATCTATGATGAATAACGCAATATGCCATAATGACGTAATTGACATCCCAAGTCAGACGTCAATTGAGTAAAACGCGTTCCTACCTTTAAAGACCTTAAATAAACAAACTTACTTCCTACAACAACTCACAGGTAAAACAGAATTGTTAATTAACAAAACTTTCAAAGTAGACGCACTATAACTAGAAATTTTAAATTTACATTTCAAAGGCTCCACTTAACGAAAATACTAACAATGATAGTGTCGCATTATGTTAATAACGATAACTTTAAAAATCCTGAGAATTTTTTTTCGATATCTTTAAATTCAAGGCAGATATTATTCAATTATTTGTACGTGGGGCCGCAAACGAGACTGATCGACGTCTGATTGGCTATAATAACGTCCCGTCACACAATCTGTCATATGAGAAGTTGTAGTAGTTAATAAGTAATAATATAGTAAGTCATGAATCTAAAGTATATTTAAATATATCACACTTCCTAAGTAACATTACATTAATTTAACACATATTGAACTGTTACTGCTCTGTTGCCTTCATGACTTGCTATATTATTAATTACTATAAACATGACACTTGTGCCGTGTGACATCATTTGAACTGAGAAAGACATAGCAGCAACTCGGACTAGCTTAGTCCGTAGAACATCAAAAATCGTAGTCGTGGGTTCCAGTGAATGTATTTTTTTAAATTATTTATTGCATTAAGCATCCTTTTTATAGCAAAAAAATTGAAAGACTGTAAAAAACTAAATAAAATATTAATATCAAACTTTTCAAAGATCTGTTTTTATTAAAATACACTAAAAAGGAAGAAATGGCTTTTGATAATTTAAGTTTATAATTATAAAAGCCTGATCGTGACTAAAGAACTATCATAGAGTTAACACATGTTTTTGTAATTATCAATTTTTTTGTACACTTCAATAAATGTTTATCTTTCTTTTTAGTAGCATTTTTTACAATTTAATCGCAGTTCAATGTGTCTGCAGTCTGCTCGTCCCGCTCCCATATTATGTTACCAAATATAATGTGTATTTACAAACCGCATTCTGACCTTGAATTGTTATTTGTTAAGGTCACAATGATCAAGGCTGACCGGACACATTTAATACTTTTGTCAAATTTCTGTCTGTGTTGACAGCGTACATATTTGTGTAAAAAATCAACGCAAACTATTACATATTTGAGCCTATATACTTTGTATTTTTTCTAATGGAAATATATTTTATTTTGTACTTTGCTAGAACATTACAATGTTTTACGGGGCCATTCATTAATTACGTAAGGACGATTTTAATCATTTTTGACTCCCCCTACCTCCATGTAAGAGCACATACGATTTCTCGAACTCCCCCCCCCCCATCTCGGGATCCATACGTAATTGTTGTTTGTCATGTATTTATTTCTCAAAAAATAACAATTACAAAGTAAACTTAAGGTTCGCGAGTGCGAGAAAAGTTACTGATATCAACTTTCGAGAGTGTAGTAAGAATAAAATTAATATAGAAATTATTGACGACGAAAAATTAAATCATTCTTTTATAAAGCATTTATTATTTTGTATCATCAATCGAAGACTTCGTCCTATTAATTTTATTCACAAAACTTGGTATCAGTTATTTTCGTTGCACTCACAAACCTGCACAGACCAGCAGCAAATGTAAAGTGCGGGTGTCGTGATATGCGCTAGATTTTTGGCAATTTTCAAGTAGTTTTAACAATGCAAATTAATGCACATGACACATCACTAGCGAACTAGATCGGTCCAAAAATTGCAAGCAATCGACTGACGATCGTCGCGCTGTACAAGTCGTGCAGGTTTATGTTTGACAAGTGGGCGTGGTCTTTAAGGATGAATATTAACAAAAAATACTTACAAAAACCCATTAACAACTAGACAATAAATTAAAAAAAAAAGTTGTATGTAGTTGATGTATATATATATGTTTTGATTTTATTTATTTTTATATTAATTTGGTTGTATTTGTTTTATGTATTTTTTATTTGAATAAATAAAAAAAAACGTTGCAAGCCTGCCCCTCTCGCCCATTTCATTACTCGAAACAAACGCGTAGCTAGATTCGTGGAACACATTGTATATTATAATATTATCCTATTAAGGTCACGTGACTGACCACTACTATATGTATTTACTAATTTGTGATCTCACCAATGTATATTCTCGTTAGGAGAGTCATTTAATATACATTGCTTATTGTGTATGTGTGCTCAAGATAAAAAATTCATGATAATTTTGTTAAAATTTTCATGCTAAAAATATAACTATAATCATTTGTTTTAGTTTAAACATAATATTTTCATTATTTTTTTCAACTGTTTCGCACTAATCATTATTATCGCTAAAACGTTTTAATCAGTGCTTATAATTAATGACATATTCTCCTAAAAATGTGATAAAAATGATAAAAAGATAAATATATAATTTATATATTTTTACGGCACCTATAATACTTTAATACATTTAGAGACGTTGACGTTTTAGAACCGTTGTTTAAAAAAACAATTACATTATTTTTGTTGTGAATTTTCATCAAGAACGAATGTGTCTACATTTTAAATAAACAATCAATTACACGAAAAAATCGACAATGCTTTGGTTTGTAGTTATTACTGCTATCTTAGCAGCAATAATTTGGAAATTATTCTTAAAACAGGATTACTGGAAGAATAAAGGAGTCGTTTATGACAACGGATTCCCAATTTTGGGAACTTTGTGGAAACCGTTTTTTCGGTTAGAACACATAGTATATTCGATTGAAAGGCTCTATAATAAATTTCCTGATAAGCAGTAAGTATATTATTTATATTTTCCCACATAAATAGGGCACTTGTTTAAAATTTTTCAGCGCTTTTATACTGTTCAGAATAAGAAGTACCTACGTCAGTTTGAACAAAACTAAAAAATCTAAGCAATATTGACCAATTCGTTAATACGCAAGAATGTATTAAAGTTGATTTGCTAACGAAATAATATGGAGTCAGTAATATTAGATGTATAATTTTCTTATAATCATAGCCATAAAAATATTGCACTATTTCAAAAATATTTTTTTTCTTTATACCCGGTCGAAAGTACGTACTTTCAGTTTCAATTTTGAACTTAACATTTATGCACCGCTGGAATTACTCGCACGCCATCTATAACAGCGGGCCGAAACAGTTTTCTCGTGCACACTGATACGAAAGTACGTACTTTCGACCGGGTATAAAGAAAAATAGTATACACCGCACGGGCAGAAAGTTGAAATTCCTGCACTGCGCGACACATATATCGAGGCAGTACAGAAATTTCAACTTTCTGCCCTTACGATGTAATATAATATTAATTTTTTGCCATTCCGACTCCACAACTAGTTATTATGAACTAGTTGTGGAGTCGAAATGGCAAAAAATTAATAGTATATTACATCGTAAGGGTAGAAAGTTGAAATTTCTGTACTGCCAATCGGTAATATTACATCTTTCATTTTAAATTTTTTATCTTTAGACTTATTTCAGACGTCACATAGTTATTTAAATAGCATAGAAAAAATCTTGAATTTTTTGTTAAATATTCTTATTGTTTTTTTTTTTCAAGGGTTGTTGGTTTTTATTTCTTCGGTAAACCATCTTTATTTATTAGAGACCCCGAATTAATTAAAACTATTACGGTGAAAGATTTTGATCATTTTCTGGACCATGGTGATTTTTTTCGGGAAGATGAAAAAGGCTTACTCGCAAAAAATTTGTTTGCTCTAAAAGGTAATATGAATATTTATCAATATCATTTATAGCAGGGATAATAAATAATAAATATATATATATTTGACATTAATTAATAAACTTAAAAATTTCCTTATTTCCTGAATGTAAAAATTTTGTATTAGTTTATTCTTTATTGCTCAAATATTTTTATTTTTTAAAGGACAAAGATGGCACGAAATGCGATCAACTTTGAGCCCGGCATTTACTGGTAGCAAAATGAAATTCATGTTTCAATTGATATCTGACTGTGGCGAGCAAGTAGTTAATTATTTTAAAAATGAACTCGAAAAGAATCAAAACAAAAAACCAATAGAAGTTGAAATGAAGGACATAATGGCCCGATATACCACAGACGTTATCACAACAGCGGCATTTGGCATTCAAGTCAATTCGTTTCAAGACAAAGAGAATGAATTTTTTACAATGGGAAAAGCTTCGCAATTTACTACCTGGAGAGTTCTGCTTGTTACGATTGCCCCTAAGCTCATGAAGGTGAAACCGTTGAACATAATTTTTTTTTTTTTGAAATTAAAGTGACTATTCTTCTAAGGTCCTAATATCAGAACTGGTAAAATTTAACTTTTAATTAATTATAAAGAAAATATAAATTACTACTAGACTCAGAGATAATCATTATAATTGCTGGCTGTATTTTTTTTATTTTAGTTATTTGGTGTGGGTCTTATGCCTAAATCAGTTATCGATTTTGTAAGACGTGTAATACATGAGAACATAGTTACTCGTGAACGGGACGGAATCATCAGACCAGACATGGTTCACCTATTGATGCAAGCTAGAAAGGGTACTTTGGAAAACGACAGCGAAGAGCTTGATTCTGATAAGTTGTACGGGATGAACACTGCTGCCACCAAAATAAATAAAAAAATTGGTAAAAAATTCGTTTCATTTAAAAACCCACTAAATTAGATTTGGGTCTTTATTCACATTTATGTAAATTTAGATGACAACATAAACTAAATGTAACCGAATAAAAAGTACCCTATAGACATATATCACCACTATGAAGTATGAGGCGATTCTATAACTGACATCTGTTTGCAAAATATATAATTGTTATAATGTGTGTCAGAAATAAAGCCTTTCCTTGTAAGAAACATACACTAACAGTTTGTATCCATACTCAAAAGTATAGAATGTTTTTATTGTTATATTAGAATTAACAGAAGAAGATATTGCCGCGCAAGCACTGGTATTTTTCATTGCTGGTTTTGAAAACTCTGCAACGTCGATTTGCTTTCTTGCGCATGAAATAGCACAAAGACCTGACGTTCAAAAACGTCTTCAGGATGAAATTGATGAGGTAATTGGGAGAAATGGAGGAAAGTTTACATATCAAAGTATGCAACAGCTCAAATACATGGATATGGTCCTAGCAGGTAAGTCAATTGTTTCAGTCGTGTTTGTTGATACAAAAATTATAGCGGTAAATCTTTGTGTTTAGAGGAATGATCGAAACAATTTACTCAGACTTCCTTAATAACTGACTATTAACCTCGATTTTGAAGCTTATAAAAATGACATTAAAAGCCCCTTGCGAATCCTATTTATTTACTTAAAAATCGCGCACACTTGTAAAGTATAATTTTTTTTATTTAAACAAAAAAGAATAAAATTATGCATCAACTCATTGATAAAGGTGTTTTTTTGTGTGTCGGAGGTTTTTTAAATTTTTAATTTAAGTTTTATAGAAAGTACATGCAAAAAATAGCATATAGTATATCTCACGTTTAATGGTATTACGATTCGCGTGACCGTTAAAACTCTCTAGCACTCGTTTTTAAATAATGTCACATGTCGTCGTAATAAACTAGATATTACATTTTATTACAGAGACATATAGATTGTGGACACTAGCGGTACTACTTGATCGAGTTTGTACAAAGCCCTACACACTGAAAACAAAAGATGGTGACATACACCTGGAGGTAGGGGATAGTGTTCATTTTCCAGCGTTTGCACTTAATCGTGATCAAAAATATTTTCCAAACCCGATGAAATTTGATCCAGAACGATTTAGTGATGAAAATAAAAATGATTTGGAAAAATTTGCATACTTGCCTTTTGGAGCTGGTCCAAGAATTTGTATTGGTGAGTTGAGTTGACTTATATTTTCTAATGAACTGTTTGTCCGTTGAAATTTTGTTAAATTAAATAAATTTTAAATCCTAAAGTCTGAAAGAATAGTAACTATTGATGGTTTTATTTCATCTGATAAATAAATGACCATTGTAAATTGTAATCGTTGTTTAAATCCGTTCATATCTTTTTGTCAAATGTGATATTGTTGCGTGTTAATATTATATGGTGACACGCTCAGTCTTTGATAGCCCAGTATTGTAAATAATTTCAACTCTAAATAAACGACCAATAAAAATGTTTAAAAAAATGTACTAATGAAAACACATTATTGGAATTTAAATTATTTTTTTAGGCCAAAGATTCGTTTTACTGGAGACTAAAGTCATATTATACCATCTAATGAAAAACTTTGACATGGTCGTGACCGAAAAAACTCAAATACCATTAAAACTGTCACTTAATGTTGGCTTTGTCCCTGAAAAGGGATTTAATTTAGGTTTTAAATTAAGGTCATCAGTGAAAACTAGTTGATTGAAATAATTTTGGTGATTTTGTCTTTTTAAAAAGTTACATTGTGATTATTAAATATAAGATTATTCATAAAAATGTTATAAGATTTTTGTGATTATATATTTGACATGTGTGATTACTATGAAATGTATATTAAAATTATATCAAAATAAACTAATAAAGTATATTCTAATATCAACAATTAATGTAAAAGTATAAAACTTCCATTTTATTATATCACTGTTCGCTATAGAATCTCTATTTCATGATTTTTCTAAGTTCAAAATCCTGTCTGTCTGTCGGTTGTATCGGCCAAATTTAATGACTGAAGTTTAACTCACTTCCTGTTATCCAATCAAACAGAACTTTTGCACACAGCTTTAGTTCTGATGACAATACACAGGGGGATTGTAGATTATAGACGCTCAGCGTCTGAAGTCATCGGCGAATTACAATACAGTATAATGATTTATATAATCATTATTGACATACAACTTCGGTGTTCCTTGTTGGTGTTATATGGAAGTGCAGAGCCGTGCCTCTAAAACTTATTATATTCTTTTCCAAGCCTCTCATTTCAATAATTATTCTTCGTCCCTTAACCTCGCCGATAACCTTCTTGACAAAATATCTGAAGTCAAATTCTTTGGTATTCATTGACAGTAAGTTGTGTTGGATGCCTAACATAAATACTCTATGTAACAAATTGTCAAAATCTCTTTGTGCTCTAAGGATAAAAAGAAAAAGTTGCTTTCTTACTAAACCTTGTATAACGTTCTTCCAATATATCAGGTACGGAATAATGTTTTGGGGTCGAAGCTCATCTGCATTGCGTATAAAGTATTGTTGTTAAAAAAACGTGCAATAAAAATAAATTTTAAATTAAATTCTCGTGAGAGCTGTCGCAATACGTTCATCAGTAATAATTTATTAACTGACCCATCAATCTACCTATTAGTATCACTTTGCTATATTAAAAATCATGTTTCTGAATTTCAAACAAACAACACCCAGCATTCATATTCTACCCGTAACTGTGCCAATATTTTGTTACCAAAGTGTAATTTTTCTTTTTTTATTTTCTCATTATGCTGCTTTGAAATTTTATAATGAGCTGCCTAATGATTTTAAAGATTTGCTTTTTAGTCAATTTCAAAATATACTTAAGAAATCATTGATTGTACAATGTTTGTATAATGTTGGTGAATTTACAATTTTGTAATCTCTTGATTGTTTTAAATATGACAAATTCGACTCCTTGTAATCTTTTGAATGATTAAATTATTATTATTACTACAATCCAACGGAATGAAGTCACTACTGTATCTGATAATCTTGTCGAGTAGATATATGATTTTTGTGGCAATGTGATGCACTTTTAGAGTACCTGGCAGGGTCCAACGTAACTTGAATTGCGTACAGTGACGACTACTAAAGTAGTGTCATTATTAAGCTAACGAACTACGTTACAGGTAGTATTGAGCAAAAATCATCGTAAACGACGACATCCAATCAGAGCTACGTCAAAACTATAACACAACTTACCCGATTTTTCATTGTTAACATAAAACATATATCAGCCATTTTTATTATGCCTGTTGATTTTATGTAAGAACTTGCCGCTCCCCGCGGCTCCAACCGCGATTTTAATAGTTAGGATTCTTTCATTACTCACTCACTCCGTTCGTTCGCCCGAGTTTATAATTATTTGTTTCATTACTCGCTCACTCACTCTGTTCGTTCGCTCGAATTTATAATTATTTGTTTCATTACTCACTCACTCACTCCGTTCGTTCACTCGAATTTATATTATCCTATGTCCGTCTCCTGGTTCTAAGCTACCTCCCCACCAATTTTCAGCCAAATCGGTTCAGCCGTTCTTGAGTTATAAATAATGTAACTAACACGACTTTCTTTTATGTATATAGATTTTACATAAAAAATCAAAAAAGAAGATTTACACCAACAGTTGAATTTTTCCTATAATACCAAGTAATATTTTTTGCGATTACTTATAGTCTTTCAACAACTAAATTAATGTAATTCTGTACAATAATAAAAAAAAACGTTGCTTGCTACAATTGATAATAAACGACAATCAGCGTGAATGACGAGATTCAAGGTCAATGCCTAGTATTCACATCAAAACTGCGACCCAATTTATCCGATTTTTCATTGCCATTTTGATTGTGTATGCTGATTTGGTGTAAGAATTTGATATAAGAAATTAAAAAAGAAGCCTTACATCGATAATCGAATTTTCCATTATTATCAAACATTATTTTTCGGTGATTTCTTGAGCAGTTTTCAACAATTAAATTAACGAGTTTTTCTGTACAATAATAAAAAAAGTTACATGCTTGTATTGTTAGTAAATTACAAAATTAAAAATTAGTGCGAACGTAATTTAGAAGGACACACTATATATAACAATTATTATATTGCATGACGTACATTGGATCTCTGAATTCATAATAATTGTTAAATCATCTGACCAACGGATCTTCTCGGTAGCACAGTCAATTGATGTATATTGTTTACAATGTTTATAGTGTTTGCTCTTTGTTCAAGATAAACAGATTCAAGATAATTTTGAATTAAGATTTTATGTGATAAAATTATAATTCTTCAGTCTATTGAAAACATAATAATATTGTTTTACGTTTTTCTCATTATAATTTTTTCTGACTAATCATAATATTTATCATTTAAAACGATTGAAGTGTTTATTATAAAAATGCACATTATTTGTTATCTGCGTTTATAAATTGTATAATTTCGTAAAAATATGATAAAAAGATAACACCGTAATAATAAATACATATTTTAACTAAAAATGTTTCACTTGCATTAGAAACTTTGTTTTTAAACAAGTTGATTAAAAATAAAAACTTAGATAATAATATTTACTCTTTTGAATTTTCGTTAAAAAGTGTGTACAACTAAATATTAAAAAATAATCAAAGGCTTTATAAAAAAAAGTTGACAATGTTGTGGTATGTAGTTATTACTGCTATTTTAGCAGTAATAATTTGGAAGTTATTCTTAAAACAGGATCACTGGGAGAAAAAAGGACTCGATTATGACAATGGAGTTCCACTTTTGGGAACTTTATGGAAATCGACAGTACAACTAGAACATTTCACAGATTCGATGCAAACTCTCTACAATAAATTTTACGATAAGCAGTAAGTAATTTAGGTTGTTTATATATTTTAGAAGTAAAACTTTTTTTGAAGAAAAACTTCTTTGCCGCGTTTTGCGAATTTGTGTTACGAAAAGCTTTTGACGTTTTGCGCGGCCTACTCACTACTCAGTCCGTTATTGCAATATAGCGCAGTTAGACTTGATATAATGAAGAAAACTATGTACCTATATATTATATAGCAGCGTATTACAAAATGCACATACTGCGAGAGTTGTTTTTCATAGGTTATACACAGCGTTGCCAGACGTCCCGATTTTGGCGGGACGTCCCGATTTTTAAATCAAAATTAAATGTCCCGCGCGTGTTAGGCTCAGTCCCGCTTTTCGGGGATAACTCGACTGTGCGTAAATAATTATTATCTTATTGTAAGTTGCAATTTGTAACACTCACTCCTCAGACTATTGTTTGAAACGCCATATTTTTCTAACGAATAAAACTTTTTTGATTTTAATTTCTGTTTTTTTTATTTTTTTTTTTATTCAGGAGACGAATAAGACTCAACTATTTAACGATAGGATAAATCTGATTTAAAATATATTTTTATTAAAATACATTTTCTATGGCTATTTTTGCTATCTATTGTCACGTAAACGTAATTTGAATTCAAATAAAAATATAAATATTTAAAAACTTCTGATTATATACGTTTTTTACTATGTCCCGCTTTCGACGAAAGAATCCCGCTTTTTTCCCTCAAAATGTTCCAAAATCCCGACTTGGCAAAAAAAAAATCTGGCAACGCTGGTTATACAGAAGTTAGTTCAATAAATATGTATAAATAATTTTCCAAATACCCTTTCTTAATGTATATATTTTTTCAAGGTGTGTGGGTTTCTATTTATTCAATAAACCGTCATTACTCGTTAAAGATCCAGAATTAATTAAAACTATTACCGTGAAAGATTTTGATCATTTTGTGGATCACGGTGACCTTTTTAGTGAAGACGTGGATGCCTTTTTTGGAAAAAGTTTGTTTTCTCTGAAAGGTAATAAAAAATTTTTAGATTTTCATTTAACAGACATTTTTTTACCTTCACACTTCGCCTAAAAGTGAATAAAGATGATGTTTGCACATCCCCTTTTCCTCATATTAATTAATATTTTTAAAGCGTTACAAGTAGGTATTGGTTGCAGCAAACAAGTTTTCAATAAAAACTGTTTAATATCAAGAGATGCGTATGTGAGTAAAATAGGTTTTCTTCTCGATTGATATTCTAAGGTCGGTCAAGGTTTAATTATTTTCATGGTCCTAAATAAAAATAATATTAAAATAACTAATATTAAAAAAAACCCGGGTCGCAGTGCCAAAACCCTGCCGACAATATAGTGTAATTGCTAATACAGGCAGTATGGCTTTATTATGCGAATTTAACTTGTTTTTTGGGCCAAATAAAAAATTTGACTCTTTAATACACACCTTAAAATAACATGTTTTTTCTTAATTGCGATATTATTATCAATCGAACCTCTTTACCAAGTTATATACACCTTTCAGTAAATAATTCACTATCTGCAAACTAGTCATTCGTAAAATTTTTAAATCCGGTCCTGTAGGGCCGATTATATTAAAATTTTGGGGGCACTTTTTAATTGCTACTAAAAGGTTAAATTTCATTTTTGAAACGATTCTGAGATTATTTTCGGTATTTTCGGGCCCAAAAACTTTTTTCAACCCCTAAAAGCCACCCTTAAATTGATCCGATTAGGCCTATTTTAAATAGGCTTCGTGCGGTGATGGATTCCACCATGTGTGCCAAATTTCGTTAAAATGAATTAACTCCTTCGAAAGTTATTGCCCGTAACTGATGGCGCATGCGCATTTGCTTAAGTGTTTACATGTTATTTCATTGTGAAGTATCTACGATACACTTGATTGAAATGTGTACGACTCCGCAGGTAACGGCTAGTAATAGGATCCTTTCTCAACAGACTGTTAAGCGTATAGAGGTTCAAGGCTATATCACTTTAAACATCTACCTACTTATAATAAATAAATATTGATTGCTATTATTATTATTGCAAAACAAGGCTGCTTTATAGTGACGTCATAATTAATCGTTATTTTTTATTTTATTTGAAATATCTATTTTATATTACCAGTTAATTAATTGAATAACTAATTTAATATTATTTTTATAATACTCAATTTTTTTATGACCTTATGTCATATGTCGTTGGATTCGTCTCAACAACTTCTGCAAAATTTCACAAAAAAATGCATTGCCGTATTAATAACAACGAAAGTGACCTTGACCTGATCTCAGGATATTAATCTAGAATCCTTCTTGAAACACCTCAAGAAGATTCTATTTACATGCTAAGAATCTCTAATTTCTATTACATTCATTAAAAACGTGAAACATTTAGAAACAGTCGTTTTTTGGGTTCCCTACGAAAACAAACCCGTTGACGTTTCGTCCCTTTATCTAAACTGTAACTGTGTCTTCTAAATGTTAGATGTCATCAAACATTTAGTGATAGATAGATAGAAATATATTTAGTGACCAGTATTGCTATAAAAGCGTCAGAAAGATAGAAGTCATTCCTTAATTTTTTGATCTATTTTTTTTTTTTCAAATAGCTACATTATGTGAAATGCAAATCCTAACAGTATTTGATATGATACTTCAAAAATGATAATATAAAAGAATGTCGTAGTTTTAATAATCAGTATTGCTTTGTTTTGATTCTAAGATACGAGGAATTGCTTCTACTAATAATAATAAAATACAATATAAACGAAACTTTACAACAAACAAAAAACCAAAGATAGAGGTTTAAAATAAATAATGCGGAAGTATCCAAAAACTAAAAAGATTTTCCTGTTTATTCCTCATTACTCAAATATATTTATTTTCTTAAGGACAAAGGTGGCACGAAATGCGATCAACTTTAAGCCCGGCATTTACCGGTAGCAAAATGAAATTTATGTTTCAACTCATATCTGACTGTGGCGAGCAACTAGTTAATTATTTTAAAAATGAACTCGAAAAGAATGGAAACAAAAAACCATTAGATGTTGAAATGAAGGACACAATGTGCCGATATACCACAGACGTTATCGCAACTTCGGCATTTGGTATTCAAGTCAATTCGTTTCAAGACAAGGAAAACGAATTTTTTACAATGGGAAAAGCTATGCAATTTAGCAATTGGAGATTTCTGTTTATTACGCTCGCTCCTTGGCTTATGAAGGTAATAATCACTTAAAAATATAATCACGTTAAAAATATATATTGGAACAAAAAATATTAAAGGTAATAATCACTGTTAACCGACTATTCTTATAAGCCCTCATCAAAGTCTTATTATAAGCTAACTGGTAAAAGTATCAATTTGATATTTAATTTATTATTAAAAATTAAGTATTGACAACTATAATTCTAGTGATTGATGGCTTTATTTTATTATCTTTTTTATTTCAGATACTTGGTATGGGTTTTTTTCCTGCAGCATGTAATAATTTTGTTAGAAAAGTCATACATGAGAACATAGTTACTCGTGAACGGGATGGAATTATTAGACCAGACATGGTTCATCTATTGATGCAAGCTAGAAAGGGTATTTTGGAAAATGAAAATGAAGAACTTGATACTGATAAGTTGTACGGGATGAACACTGCATCCACCAAAATTAATAAAAAAATTGGTACGATATTCGTTTCATTTTAAAAACTCACTAAATGTAAAGGACGACAATTTAATCCAAATGTAATCGGGTAAAAAGTCCTCAATAGACACATATTGTTATTGTAAGACAATACTGGTGCCATCTTTATGCAAAAAAAATATAATTGCTATGATTTTTATCAGAAACAACGCCTTTTCTTTATCTTGATTGTATCCACACTGAAAGTATGGAATATTTTTGTTTTTACAATAGATTTAACAGAAGAAGATATTGCCGCACAAGCAATGGTATTTTTCATTGCTGGTTTTGAAAATTCTGCAACGTCGATTTGCTTTACTGCTCATGAAATAGCACAAAGACCTGACATTCAAAAACGTCTTCAGGATGAAATTGACGTGGTTACTGAGAGAAATGGAGGAAAGTTTACCTATCAAACTATGCAACAACTCAAATACATGGATATGGTCATCGCAGGTAAGAAGTTGTTTCAATCGTCCCTTTTAAGGGGTTAGGTGGGCTTGAAAATATCGAAAATTCGATTTCTTTTTTGTATGAAAATGTAATGAAATTAACCGATTATCTGTTAATGCGTTTTTTTTACTCAGGCTATAATTGCCTGGGTCTAAAAACCGATTAAAAATCTAGAAGTTTGCTCAATTATATTTTTTGCACAGTTGCTAGATCATATTTAATTTGAAGTTAGTTGATGAACTTGTCACCGAGATAAAAGTTCTCTAAGTTACTAAAGTAAAATAAAAATTGCTAAATCAAATTACGTAAAATTTTTGTGAATATTTGCTCCTTTTAATCAGAAATATGAGGTAACATAATACTCGTACCTATGTTAAAAAATGAACGGAATAAAAAATGGCACTCGTTCTACTCTTTGTTCCCTATTCTTTTGTTTATTAAAGCTTTATACTTTAGAGCATATTTATTATTTATCATTGCATAAATAGACATTTGTTACCGATGAGCAGTTTATTTAAAAATCTTTGCGCTTTTACAGAAACACACAGATTATGGGCATTAGCTGTATTCGTTGATCGAGTGTGTACGAAGCCCTACACACTGAAGACAAAAGATGGTGATATCCATCTGGAGGTGGGAGACAGCGTTAATTTTCCAATTTCTGCACTTCAACGGGATCCGAAATATTTTCCAAATCCGTCGAAATTTGATCCAGAACGTTTTAGTGATGAAAATAAAAATGATTTGGAAAAATTTGCCTACATACCTTTTGGAATTGGCCCAAGAATTTGTATTGGTAACTTGGTATTAATTATATTTTCCAAAAAACGGCTATATATACAAACTACTATTTCGTCATACCTATGTAATGTTGTGTGCATTTTATATTATAATAAATAAGGTTTTGTGCAGCTGATGATACAAATGACCAATATTAATAAAACTTCAAACAATTCTTTTTTTAGGTCAAAGATTCGTTTTACTGGAAACTAAAGTCGTGTTATACCACATAATGAAAAACTTTGACTTAGTTGTGACCGAAAAAACTCAAATACCCTTAAAACTGTCAACTAAAGTTGGCGGTTTTGTCCCCGAAAAGGGATTTAATCTAGGAATAAAACTCAGGTCGTCAGTGGAAACCAGATAAGATACGTAGTTTTGGCAATTTTTTTCTTTAATATGTCATATTACGTAGAAAAAAAGTAAATACAATATCAGCATTTAATTCAAAGTGTTTTGAATGTTTGTGATTAATGTATTTTTAAGAGTAAGAATTGAAATAAGTGACTGCTATAAAATGTATATGTATTAAAATAGTACCTAGTAATTGTATAATTACAATAAATAAATAAAAGATATATAGCATAAACCTTTACATTTCATTAATTTCTGCTTTTTATATATTTTTATTTTTTTAATTATGAAAAAACAGTGCGCCCAACCATTATGACTATTTTGATGTGGTAATTCCATAACAGATAAACAACAAAAATGAATTATTTATAAGACATCCTAATCACAGATTTGGGGGGCCATGATCAAGCGATGCAAAAATGGGTGATAATATTTCTGCTTATAATTTTCAAACTAAAAGTAATACCCAAACAATAAATATTGTGTCGAGTAGACACAGATTGAAATGACCTTCAGACCGCAGTGTTTAATTAAAGAATTAAAGTATTCTCAGCTC
The DNA here is from genome assembly GCA_034508555.1 of Venustoraphidia nigricollis. NCBI lineage: Eukaryota > Metazoa > Arthropoda > Insecta > Raphidioptera > Raphidiidae > Venustoraphidia > Venustoraphidia nigricollis. The sequence continues at coordinate 1,703,301 of JAVRKA010000013.1, forward strand.
TGGGAGGTTATTCTTCAAACTTTGACACTAAATCTCACATACGAAGGTCAAGGTTTCACATATGACATCACATACAAGACGTAGAAGAATAACCCCCCTGGAGGAAGACTGTTCCATCATCACTGATCCCTTATCCGAAAAAAAATATATGAATTGTGTTTCGTATCAAATGATACTAAAATAATCCGAACTTGGTATCCGTGATTCGAATTCATTTTTAGAGGACTCATTTCAGGTCAGTTTTCATTGCAAAGAAAAAGCATTGATCGGCCTTTTTGATAATTCCTATTTGTAAGATGTAATTTTTAGCTTTTATTTTATTACATTTACAATTCTCATACATGTTACAATACAGCTACGCACTGCCTAATAATGATCATATGCAAATAGCGGCAATGTTTCTTATAATATTTCAATATATGAAAGACGTTATTGTTCTAAACATGTGTCGACTAATGAACAAATTTTCAAATCAAAAATACGCAGTTTTCGCACCATGGCCAGGATGTCAAGGTTTGCTCTGTAATGAAATAAATGACAAATCTATATAGTGGTCTAACACTATTGATTTTTAATTAAATCAAAAAACAAACGAATTTTTCTATTAATATTCAGTACCTTTTTTTAGAGATTTCCCGAAACGATATCCAAATGTCGGTTTAAGAGTCATTTTGTACAATAAATATTAAATTTACTAAAAACATAAATTCATCTCAGGAACGTTTTAACGGCTGGTTTGTCATCGTATACCGGCCGGTAAGATATCGAATCGGAAGTCGTTGGCGTTTAGTTTTTTATTTCTGTATGTACTTTCTATGCATTGCTCATATTATAAAAAGTCGCAAAGAAACTCGCATGTAGAACGGTTGTATTAGAATTAAAAATTGTGGAAGTATTATGGAATAAGTCACAAACATTCTAAAATAGTCAAAGAACTTAATTACGTCACTTCTCAATTAACCCATCATCACTTGGAAAGTTCCTACTGAATATCGCTCTACTAAGATTGAGTGCACCCAATATCTCCTTTTTTCATTTATTTTATTTAAAAAGTACCATTTTACAACAAAAACTCCGTCGACGTTATTCACGCACGGCCGCCTGTTCAAAAAATGAGCTCGGGTCAACGAACGGACTGGAATTTGTCCGTGTAGTATGACCGGAAGGCATTCGATATCTGATAAAAAATCGTTCCGGTATCCAGCTAGTGTGAACGAGCTCTATCTCAAATTGCATACATTAGTAATTTTCAATATTAAAAATTATTGCGAATATAGTTTCGAAGGACACACTGTATAACAACAACTATTATATTTCATTATGTATATTGGACCTCCGAATTTACATTATGTACAATAATTGTTAAATCAATTGATCAACGAATCTTCTTGGTATCTCAGTCTCAGTGTCTGCTCGTTCAAGATAAAAGCAAATTTATGATAATTCTGAATTAAATTTTTTATCAAAAATTTATTTTTTCGAGTTTAAATAAACTTATTTAAGGCGTTTCTCAAAACTAAATTTTTCTACCTAACTAAAATAATTATTGCTTAAAACGATTTAAGTGTTTATTATTAAAACAAACAGTGTTCGTTATCTGTTTATAAATAATATCTTTTCTTGAAAATATGATATAATTATAAGCAAATAAATATTGCACATTTCAACGACAACTCTTCACTAGTGTTAGAAACATTGTTTTTAAGCAAGTTGGTTAAAAATAAAATTTCAGTTAATTTTTTTATTTGAATTTTTTGCAATTGACAATGTTTTGGTTTGTAATTACTGCTATCTTAGCGGCAATAATTTGGAAATTATTCCTAAACCGGGATCACTGGAAGAAGAGAGGGCTCGTTTGTGAAAATGGAATTCCAATTTTGGGAACTTTATGGAGATCATCTTTACAGTTAGAGCACATACTAGATTCGATGGAAAAACTATACAATAAATATTACGATAAACAGTAAGTGTATAAGATTGTTTATATTTTTTCCACAATAATTAAAGTACTTATTTCGAATGTTTTATTTCATTATTATTCAGCCAATCCAACTGAAATGAATTAAAACTCTGTTCTTTTGTAAATGCGATGTATCGTCTTTATTTAAAACTAGCGTTCCGGTTCGACTTCGCCCGGATTATCAATTAAAGATAGACATATCGTACTGCAGTGGATTTTTTTAACAGAATAATAGACAATTTTGCCCAATGTTGTTTTTAGTTGTCGTTAATAGCCGCTACCTGCGGCTCTGCACGCGACTGAGATAAAACACGGCAGCGACAACAGTAGTGGAGCCTTTGGTTCTACCGTATTGCAGTCTAGCTTCGTAGGGTTGCGCCCCTTTTGGCAAGAACTAACAAGCATAAAGAATATATATATTTGCAACTGCGCCTCTATAGTATTGAAACGAACAAAATAAAAAAAAAACCCGGGTCGCAGTGCCAAAACCCTGCCGACAATATAGTGTATTTGCTTGTGTAGGGCCGTGTGGTTTTATACTTTTATTATGTGAAATTAAGTTTGTTTTTGGGCAAAATAAAAAATTTAACCCCTTAATACACCCCTTAAAATAACATTTTTTTCTTAATTGTAATATTATTATCAATCTAACGTCTACACCGAATTAAATACACCCTTCAATAAACAAGTCACTATCTGCAAACTAGTGTTTTCATAAAATTTGTAAATCCAGTCCTGTCGGGTCGATTTGATTAAAATTGTGGGGACACTTTTTAATCACTACCAAAGGGTTAAATTTCAATTTTGAAACGATTCGGAGAATTTTTTCGGTATTTTGGGGCCCAAAAACATTTTTCAACCCCTAAAAACTACCCTTAAAATAGCCCGATTAGGCCCATTTTAAATAGGCTTCTTGCGGTGATGAATTTCAACACGTGGCCCAAATTTCGTTGAAATCAATTAACTCTTTCGAAAGTTATCGCGCGTACACATATATATATATATATACGTATATAATATATATATACAAATATATATATACATATATATATAAACATTTTTAAAAATGGTGCCAAAGTGTTTAGGAGGTTATGAAACGTCGAGAAATTTAGGTCCGACCCCTAGGTCCCGCCATCCGACCGACGCCAATAGTGTATGTTGCCATATGGCAAATACACTAATAATATTCAAATCGGTCGAGCCATTTTCGTGCTTTTGCGAGACTAACGCACAGCAATTGATTTTATTATATAGATTTCATCTGGCTCTTATAGTATATAAAAGTAAGATTTTCAAAAACTGTAACAGTGTCAATAGTAGCGATAATTTTTTTTTCAAGAGTCGTGGGTATCTATTTCTTCAGTAAACCGTCATTGCTCATTAGAGATCCGGAATTAATTAAAGTAATTGCGGTGAAAGACTTTGATCACTTTGTGGATCATGATGCATTTTTTCGAGGATATGAAGATAGCTTAGTCGGAAAAAATTTGTTTGCTCTAAAAGGTAATATAAAAAATATAAATAATCATTGATCCTCATCAAATACATACCATTTTTATTTTCAACTGCCCATAAAGTGAATATGTTTTTTTAATTAAACCTATGGCAAAGTGGCACATAGTTGAAAAAAATTTTTCGAGCTTTCTGCGAACGCTGCTTATATTACTGTTCTACGATATTTAGAACAGAATATAATATGAAGTTTTATAACATTAAAACAGACACCATTTTTAGGCGAAATGTTAGGTCGAAATAAAATCTTTTTAAGAACACGTATAAATAACAGGACAGGTCTCAATTATTTTGAAATTTTTCTATTTCACCGGAATTTTCCTATGGGGGGTAGTTTTTTAATTTTTTTTTTTATACTTAGTTTGTACTTTGATACTCAATAAAGTATTTTTATTTTTTTAAGGACAAAGGTGGCACGAAATGCGATCAACTTTAAGCCCGGCATTTACCGGTAGCAAAATGAAATTTATGTTTCAACTTATATCTGACTGTGGCGAGCAACTAGTTAATTATTTTAAAAATGAACTCGAAAAGGATGGAAACAAAAAACCATTAGATGTTGAAATGAAGGACACAATTTGCCGATATGCCACAGACGTTATCGCAACTTCGGCATTTGGTATTCAAGTCAATTCGTTTCAAGACAAGGAAAATGATTTTATTACAATTGGAAAATTATCGCAACTTACAAACTGGAGATTTTTGCTTGTATTGATTGTTCCTCGGATTATGAAGGTGAGACCGTTGAATTTTTCTCTTAAGATTGAAGCGTCTATTCTTAACTTTTCTTTAAGGTCCTAATATCAGAACTGATAAAAATATAATTTAGAGTTTTAATTCATTGTAAAAAAATTCTGGAGCATACAAATAATTCAAGAATTACAAAGCGCAAAATACCAAGTATCAACTTAATGCAAAATTTTGTTTTCCTATAATATAGAAAAACAATTGCAGTGGATTTCAAAATGGTGGTCAAATTATGACTGAACTGACTGACACAAGATGATATTATCATCTTGTCTCAATTATAATTTGACCCCCATTTTGAAATCCACTGCAATTGTTTTTAATGCACAAAAAAAACGAAACATACAGAGATTCACAGGCAAAGCTATTACTTTAGGTGCCTAAAATATAAACTACTAGACTTTTTTGTAGTTGGTGGTCTTAATTTTTATTTGTAATTTTAGATATTTGGCGTGGATTTTTTTCCTGAGTCAGTTAATAATTTTGTAAGAAAAATAATACATGAGAACATAGTTACTCGTGAACGAGATGGAATCATCAGACCAGATATGGTTCACCTATTGATGCAAGCTAGAAAGGGTACTTTAGAAAACGACAATGAAGAGCTTGATACCGATAAGTTGTACGGAATGAACACTGCCACCACCAAAATTAATAAAAAAATTGGTACGGTATTTATTTCATTATAGACACATACTGTCAATTCTATTAGCATCTGTACGTGAAAAACTAGAATTGTTATGTTATAAGCTGTGCTAGATATAGGTGGACCAGTTTTAATAAAACTCAGTACACTAATAACTTGTAACCATATTTAGACTACAGACTAATGTTTTACACAACCATGTTCGGGTTACGGCATAATTTCTGTCAAAACCGATATAGACGTGAAGAAATCTCCGGGAAGAATTAATATATCTAATAAGCGAAGCTGAAAGAAGTACTTAGATGGTATAGCTTTTTTCTTTTTTTTATACCTGAGATTTAACGGAAGAAGATATTGCTGCACAAGCACTGATATTTTTCGTTGCTGGTTTTGAAAATACTGCATCTACGATTTCTTTCACTGCTCATGAAATAGCACTGAGACCGGACATTCAAAAACGTCTTCAGGATGAAATTGACGAGGTCACTGAGAGAAATGGAGGAAAGTTTACATATCAATGTATGCAACAATTAAAATACATGGATATGGTAATTGCAGGTATGTTAATTGTTTCAGTCGTCTCTGTTAACACATAGATTAAGTTGGTAAATCTCTATTGACCGAGAAAGGACCGAAATAATCGAGATTACCAATTAGTTACGAGTATTACTCGTAGCTAATTGGTAATCTCGATTTTGAAGATTATTAAGAGAACATTAACATCGAAGACTATATTTATTGGTAGATAATTTGTAAGTATAATATTGCAATAAATATTTGTTTATTTTAAAAAATTGCATTAATATAGCTACATTACAATTAACTGATTTCTATGCAAATCTATAGTTTGAATATATATATATGTAAAAATAATTAAGAATGTATGATTTGAAGGGCTAATAAGTAAACGGAATTAATGCAAAAACAAAAATTTAAAGGAATTTTAGTCATGTCAAATAGCTTGAAAATCTTAATCAAGTGAAGCCGTGAATCCCTACGAGCGTAAAAAACTGTTATTAGTGTGTCAAAAACAGATGTTGCTTCGCAGTCATTAGATAGGACGACGCCATTTCCCCACTACTGTTCAACAGAACGAGGCAACCTCTACTCTACTAACCTCGGCCATTTGCTAGATAATATTATTAGTGTATTTGCCATATGGCAACGTACACTATTGGCGTCGGTCGGATGGCGGGACCTAGGGGTCGGACCAAAATTTCTCGACGTTTCATAACCTCCTAAACACTTCGGCACCATTTTTAAAAATGTTTATATATATATGTATATATATATATATATATTTATATATATACGTATATATATATATATATATGTGTGCGGGCAATAACTTTCGAAAGAGTTAATTGATTTCAACTAAATTTGGCCCACGTGTTGAAATCCATCACCGCAAGAAGCCTATTTAAAATGGGCCTAATCGGGCCATTTTAAGGGTAGTTTTTAGGGGTTGAAAAAAGTTTTTGGGCCCCAAAATACCGAAAAAATTCTCAGAATCGTTTGAAAATTAAATTTTAACCCTTTAGTAGCATTTAAAAAGTGGCCCTAAAATTTCAATAAAATCGGCCCGACAGGACCTGACTTACAAATTTTATGAAAATACTAGTTTGCCGATAGTAAATGATTTACTGAAAGTTGTATATAATTTGGTATAGAGGTTCGATTGATAATAATATTACAATTAAGAAAAAAAAATTATTTTAAGGGGTGTATTAAGGAGTCAGATTTTTTATTTTGCCCAAAAACCAACTTAAGTTCATGTAATAAAACCAGACTGCCTGTATTAGCAAATACACTATATTGTCGGCAGAGTTTGGGCACTGCGACCCGGGTTTTTTTCATTTGAAGCCAGGTAATTTAAAAGCCATTACAGCTTATATTATTATCACTTGATTCGTTTTTCTTAAAAAGAAGTTTACTTACTTCTACCATTTTTCATTCTTACATTTATTTGATAAAAAAATAAAATAATATACTTATACTGGAATGTAAGATATTTGAATTAAAATTAATTATAAAAATTTGACAACCTATAAAGTAGTGTCATTGGCTAAAATATTTAAAGGCATTTGTTAATGGTGAGACGTTTATATTTTTACACTATTAATTGCAGAAACACACAGATTATGGACCATAGCAGTGTTTCTTGAACGAGTATGCACAAAGCCCTACATATTGAAAACAAAAGACGGTGATATCAATCTGGACGTAGGAGATTCTATCCATTTTCCAGCTTGTGCACTTCACCGTGACCCAAAATATTTTCCAAACCCGACGAAATTTGATCCAGAACGTTTCAATGATGAAAATAAAAATAATTTTGAAAAACTTGCCTACATACCTTTTGGAGTCGGGCCAAGAATATGTCTTGGTAAGTTGAGTTTAATTATATTTTCTAAGAAACGGGATGTCATTTGAAATTTTGCTCAATTAGAGAATTTACAAATCCGAGTGTTTAAAATCGATGTTTTTATTTTATCTGACTATTAAAATAAAGACCACTGCAAATCGTAATCGCTATTTCTTCGATTTCGTTTGAAAAATATCAAAAGCGATCTTGTTTACTGCTCCAAAACAGATCCGTTCATACTTTTCGCACTGTCCCCAAAAAAATACCTGCTTTAAAGCATGTATGCAGGCATGAGAAGTGATCAATGACACACTAATGTAATGGAAAACGAAACAGGTCACCCTATGCCAATTTCATATCAAATGTATGTGTTGTTTTTTTATAACCTACTATAAAAAGAGAAGTTTGCTCAAAAGTTATCCGTTAAAAATGTTGTAAATGCAGTGAATACCAGCTATTTTATATGGGGTACGTGCCAAACATGCATCCAAATATCTCGACTGGTATGATATTGTCATTTGTGTGACTGTTTAAAGTCATTGGCGCTCATTTTAAACATAATATCACACTCGTGAGTAATACAGTTCATCCCACCCTAAATATATAAACTACTATTTCGTCGTATTATGTAATATCGTGTATGTGTTAATTTTAGAATGGTTTTGATACAAGACAGCTGTTAACTTTGAACAATTCTTTTTTTTTAGGTCAAAGGTTCGTTTTACTGGAGACTAAAGTCTTATTATACCATCTAATGAAAAACTTTGACATAGTTGTGACCGAAAAAACTCAAATACCTTTAAAATTGTCAACTAAAATGGCCGGTTTTTTCCCCGAAAAAGGATTTAATCTAGGATTAAAACTTAGGTCGCCAGTGGAAATTAGATAAATAGTTTTAGTATTTTGTTTCTTAATATGTCATAACGCATAGAAAAAAAATGAATACAATGCCAGCATTTATTTCAAATTGTTTTTAAATTTTTGTAATTTATATACTTTTAAGAGTAAGACTTAAAATATGTAACTACTATAAATATGTATAAGCATCAAAATAGTAATAATTGTAAATTTATAAAATTGTTAGTGCATTTAATAAATAAATAAATGATATATAGGTCTTGCGTAAACAAACGAATTTTCCTAATTAGATCCAGTATAATTTTTTAGAGATTTCTCAATAAATGTTAAAATAACATATTTCCTTACGACAGTTAAACACTCAGTAATTTCCATGCTTTATAATTTCAAAAAGCCGGGTCGCAGTGCCAAAACCCTGCCGACAATATAGTGTATTTGCTTATACAGGCAGTGCGGCTTCATTATGCGAACTTTAGTTGGTTTCTGGGCAAAATAAAAAATCTGACTCCTTAATACACCCCTTAAAATAATTTTTTTTTCTTAATTGTAATATTATTATCAATCGAACCTCTATACCAAATTATATACAACTTTCAGTAAATCATTTACTATCGGCAAAAAAATTATTTAAGGGGTGTATTAAGGAGTCTATCCTTAATACACCCCTTAAATAATTTTTTTTTTCTTAATTGCAATATTATTATCAATCGAATCTCTATACTAAATTATATACACCTTTCAGTAAAGAATTCATAATCTGCAAACTAGTTTTTTCATAAAATTTGTAAATCCGGTCCTGTCGGGCCGATTTTATCAAAATTTTAGAGACACTTTTTAATTACTACCAGAGGGTTAAATTTCAATTTTGAAACGATTCGGAGAATTTTTTCGGTATTTTGGGGCCCAAAAACATTTTTCAACCCCTAAAAACTACCCTTAAAATAGCCCGATTAGGCCCATTTTAAATAGGCTTCTTGCGGTGATGGATTTCAACACGTGGGCCAAATTTCGTTAAAATCAATTAACTCCTTCGAAAGTTATTGCCCGCACACACATATATATATATATATATATATATATACGTATATATATATATATATATATATAAATATATATATATATACATATATATATAAACATTTTTAAAAATGGTGCCAAAGTGTTTAGGAGGTTATGAAACGTCGAGAAATTTTGGTCCGACCCCTAGGTCCCGCCATCCGACCGACGCCAATAGTGTATGTTGCCATATGGCAAATACACTAAAAAGCAACATTCAACCGAGAAAATAAAATCGAGTAGGCAAATGATGTCCGCACCTGAAATGACCTTCAGCATTATGATGCAATTTTACGGTGCCCGGCGCCCGGCGGGTTATGGCTTCACGCAACTCGTATTGCGTACAGTGCGGACTACTAAAGTGGTTTCATTCTAAAACTAACAAACTACGCTAAAATTAATGACAAACAACAATCATCGTGAAGTGTGAACAACTAAAGTCAAGGTCAATGCCTAGTATTCACGTCAAAACTGCGACACAACCTGCCGGATTATTCACTGTAAAAATAAAACATGTATCAGTCATTTTGATTTTTATTTATTGTAGATTATAGAACGGTCGACAACTTAGGTCATTAGCGTTTAAAAAAAAGTTGCAACTAAATTAATGAGTCTTTCTGTACAATAATAATAAAAAACGTTGCTTGCTACAATTGATAATAAACAACAATCATCGTGAATGACGAGATTCAAGGTCAATGTCTAGTATTCACGTCAAAACTGCGACCCAATTTATCCGATTTTTCATTGCCATTTTGATTGTGCATGCTGATTTGATGTAAGAATTTGATATAAGAAATTAAAAAAGAAGCCTTATATCAATAATCGAATTTTCCATTATTAACAAATATTATTTTTCGGTGATTTCTTGAACAGTTTTCAACAATTAAATTAACGAGTTTTTCTGAACAATAATATAAAAAGTTACATGCTTGTACCATTAGTAAATTTCAAAAATTAGTCTAAACGTAATTTAGAAGGACACTCTATATTATAACAACTATTATATTGCCTGATGGACATTGGACTTCTACGCTATAATAATTGTTAAATCAACTGCCCAATGAATCTTCTCGGTAACACAGTCAATTGATGTATATTGTGATCATTGTTACTACTCATTGTGCGATATAAAAAACAGATTCATGGTAATTTCGAGTTAAATTTTTATCATGAAAATATATTTTTTCACTTCAGTTTAATTATTTAACGTGTTTCTAAAAATTAAACTTTTATTAACTACCTAATCAAAATAATTACTGCTTGAAACAATTTAAGTGTTTATTATTTTAAAACAAACAGTATTCGCTATCTACATTTATCTTTTCTTGAAAATATGATGGAAAGATAATGAAGTAAAGATTATATAGTTTGACGACACTAAAGAATGCTTCAGTTGTACTAGAAACGTTGTTTTTCAGTGAAGTATTTAAAATACAATTTTAGTTAATTTATTGCATTTAAAAAAATTGACAATGTTTTGGCTTATAAGTACTGCTATAATAGCAGTAATAATTTGGAAATTATTCCTGAAACGGGATCACTGGCAGAAAAAAGGACTCATTTGTGAAAATGGAATTCCAATTTTGGGAACTTTATGGAGATCATCTTTACAATTAGAACACTTGATAGATTCGATGGACAGACTTTACAATAAATATTACGATAAGCAGTAAGTGTATACTTTGTTGTTTACATGTTTTCCACAATAATTAGTGTACTTATTTTGGAATGTTCTTTCTCATTATTTTTCTGACTGAAAATATACTTCATCACGTTTATTAGAATAAACGCGAGTTTGTTAAATATTAATATTGTCATTAGTACCGATTATTTATTCTACAAATCGTAATGTTTTTGAATTTTCATAATATAATAATATTTATTATAATCGGTTAATATATGTTCTTATAATTTTTAATTTATGGTTAGAATAATTTATCGCTATTAGTGACAATGTTACGACATATGAAATAACCTGAAATCTTAAATAAAGACGAAATGTCGCGAATTAGAAAAGGACATGATTTCAAATAATTTTAATCGTCCAATTATACGGGTTACATAAATTGTTTGATGTATATACAAGTGAGAAAGAGAGAGAGAGAGATTGTAGATTATAGACGCTCGACTACTGAAATCATTGTGTCTGTATACACAATTATTGTGGTGTCAGTATAGTAATTAAAGACATTAAAAAGGTTAAAATCGGGGCAGCGTTAAATTAAATCACATTATTCTGCCGAATTTTTAAAATATATTATACTATTTTAGTATAGTATTAGGAAGTACTTTTTAGTGTATCTTTCAGAATTTATTATATTATTATTAATAATAATTGTCAAAACTGTCTTCTTCGCTTTGTTGATAACTAAAGTAATCAATTATATACTTATTACAGACATCATATTAGCACAGTAAATTAAAATAATTTATTTTAACGAATCTTTCAATGTAAATGAGATTTTGAGTTTTTGACGTATATTTTCCAAATACCTATTCCTAATATAAACATTTTTTCCAAGGTTTGTGGGTTTTTATTTCTTCAACAAACCGTCATTACTCATTAAAGATCCGGAATTAATTAAAACAATTGCGGTGAAAGATTTTGATCATTTTGTGGATCACGGTGGATTTTTTCGTGGAGACGACGAGAGCTTAATCGCAAAAAATTTGTTTGCTCTAAGAGGTAATGTAAAAATATATGTGATCAACGATCATCATGAAATATAGCTAGGACACTTAACATTTATATCCTCGCACCACCGAGCGGTGCAGTGTAGTGGTAAAAGCACTACACTTGCATCTTGTTGAGGTTTTCCATGGTTTTCAAGGCCATAACCGGTTACATGTCAAACCTGTCCTACCTTATCCTAATTTCCTATAATCCTACATGTTTGTGGGGATATAAATAAATAAATGTTTGTTTAATTAAGCATATGGAAAGTCGAGCATAACTGAATAGAGTTGTTACTAAAAATAGTTTCTTAAGTTTTAATGATGAATTATTTTAGTTACATTGTTAAGTCTACCAAAAGGGCATGCCCTTCACTTATCCCCAAAATAATAGTTTTTTTTTCTTAATCAGACCAATAAAGAAGCCGGTCAAGATTAAGAGAAAACTATAATGAGTTCACACTTATCAGTGATATTATTTTCAGATAAATTTTAAATATGGGTTTCCACTCGCTTCGCTCGTTGAAAAGCGATAATTTCAGATTTTCATTAAATGCAATTATTTATCTACAAATAATTATTAATAAACATACTTATCAAAAATTATTGATTACGAAACACGTATCAAGAATTAATTATTATCTACTTAAATAAAAGCCTATATAAATCCAACTACGGGGCAAAAGCCTCCCCCCTTAATGTTCAATATTATTAATTTATTTTTGTTAGTTTTCTTTACTCTAGTTTTAATTTCCTTTTTATTAAAGTCTATTTATTACTTATTAATTACTTTTTGAGATTTTTCAAACTGTAATCTTTTTAACAGAATATAATATGAACTTTTTTAACATTTAAATGGGAGGTAGTGAAAATTTTTTAGTCCGTGCATTGTTGTTTTACATTACGTAGAACAGGAGTTTTGATGCTACAAAAAATGATATAAAATTCGTATGAAACACATATAAATGTTCTCTTATGAGCTTGTATAAAAAGACAAGAAAGTCTCAAAATAATTATTTTAGTATTTTCTGTTCCCTCGGGATTTTCTTGTGGTAGATAGTTTTCTTAATTATTTTTCTTCTTTCTTATTTATTTTATTCAGATTTAGTTTGTACTTTATTACTCAATAAAGTTTTTGTGTTTTTAAGGAATAAGATGGCACGAAATGCGATCAACTTTAAGCCCGGCATTTACTGCTAGCAAAATGAAATTCATGTTTCAATTGATATCTGACTGTGGCCAGCAAGTCGTCAATTATTTTAAAAATGAACTCGAAAAGACTCAAAACAAAAAACCAATAGAAGTTGAAATGAAAGACGTAATGGCCCGATATGCCACAGACGTTATCACAACAGCCGCATTTGGTATTCAAGTCAATTCGTTTCAAGACAAAGACAATGATTTTTTCACAATTGGAAAAGCTTCGCGATTTTCAAACTGGAGATTTATACTTGTATCGATTTTTCCTCGGTTTATGAAGGTGAGACCGCTGAACATAATTTTCCTTTAAAGTTTGAAGCGTCTATTCTTAAGCCCTCTTTAAGATCCTTAAATCATAACATACAGTTTTTAATTCATTATTAAAAAATGTGAATTACTATTAGAGTCAGATAAGCATGATGATTGGTGGCTTTACGATTTTTTTTTAATTTTAGATTTTTGGTGTGGGTTTTTTACCTGATTCAGTTACTAATTTTGTAAGACAAGTAATACATGATAACATAGTTACTCGCGAACGAGACGGAATTATCAGGCCAGACATGGTTCATCTATTGATGCAAGCTAGAAAGGGTATTTTGGAAAACGACAATGAAGAACTTGATACTGACAAATTGTATGGGATGAACACTGCTGCCACCAAATTTAATAAAAAAATTGGTATGATATATATTTTAAATTTTAAAACTCACTAAATTTTACTAGCGTCTTTACTCACATCTATGTCCTGGACGGGAACTTAATCTTAACGTAACCGAATAAAACTAGGCTTAGACACATCGTCTATATGCAAAAACCTAGAAGAAGTGTATATTGTATGTTGTACTAGATGCAGGTGAACCAATTTTAATTAAACTCAGTACACTAATAGTTTATAACCAAACTTAAATTACAAACTAATGTTTAACACGTCCATTGGCGGGTTAAGATGCCATTTCTGTCAAAACTGATATAGACGTGAAGAAATCTGGTGGAAGAATTACTAACAAGTCAAGCTGAAATTAGCCGCTGGTATAATTTTATTCTTTTTGTGCATTAGATTTAACAGAAGAAGATATTAGCGCACAAGCACTGGTATTCTTCATTGCTGGGTTTGAAAACACTGCATCTACGATTTGTTTTACTGCTCATGAATTGGCACAAAGACCTGAAATTCAGAAACGTCTTCAGGATGAAGTTGACGAGGTCACTGAAAGAAATGGAGGAAAGTTTACTTATCAAACTATGCAACAACTCAAATACATGGATATGGTCATCGCAGGTAAGTCAGTTGTTTTAGTCACACATAGAGTATATTGATGTATGTCTTTTGTGCAAGAAACGACCCAAATTGTTAACATAGGTAGGGCTCATAACTAATTGGTAACCTCGATTTTGAAGATTATCAAAAGAACATTAACATCGAAGTATATATTTATTGGCAAGATTATTAGACACAGCGATGACCCCGTTCATGTATGAGATCAGCTAGAAGACGATTCATATTTTTATCAAACTGTTTAGGCCCGCCTATACAGACGATATGCGAGTAATTCCAGCTGTGATTACAGCAGTACATAAACGTTATACTTTCTGCTTTAAAATCAAATCAGAAAGTACGTACTTTCGGCATGGTATGAGGAAAAGAGAATTTTTTTTAAATTGTTAATGGTAACGTGTTTATTTAAAAATCTTTACGCTATTACAGAAACACACAGATTATGGACCTTTGCAGTGTTCCTTGATCGAGTTTGTACAAAGCCCTACACACTAAAAACAAATGAAGGCGATGTCCATTTGGAAGTAGGAGAGACTGTTCATTTTCCAGCTGCTGCGCTTCACCATGATCCAAAATATTTCCCAAACCCGACGAAATTTGACCCAGAACGTTTCAATGATGAAAATAAAAATAATTTTGAAAAGTTTGCTTACATACCTTTTGGAGTCGGTCCAAGAATTTGTATTGGTAAGTTGAGTTTCATTGTTCTTTTAAATAAATTTTAAATCCAAAAGTCTGAATAAAAAATAGGCAGTATCGATGTTTTTTATCTGGCCATTAAGTGATCATTGTAAGTCAGTGACTGTTCGATTTTTTTATCAAAATAATCACTCAATAGCTTATGTTTTTTTTAGGTCAAAGATTCGTGTTACTGGAGACTAAAGTTGTCTTATACCATCTGATGAAAAACTTTGATATAGTTGTGACAGAAAATACTCAGATACCATTAAAATTGTCAAATCAATTTGGCCTTATCCCCGAAAAAGGATTTAATTTAGGATTAAAATTGAGGAAAAAATGAGGAAAATATTTCTGGCAATCTTATTTCTATAGAAATAGATATTGTGTCGAAAAAAAATTAATACAAAGTCGGAATTGAATTAAAAATATTTTTAAATGTTTATTAATAGGATATTTTTGCGTTTAAAATTTAAAATATATGATTATTATGAAAATGTATCATTAAACTAATTATTTTAGTATTTTTAAAATGTTAGAATATTAAATAAAATGTCATTTTTTACACTATTATGAATTTATTTAAAAAAATTCTATTGGAATTTGAATAAATGGCATCCGGTGACAGAAATTTAAATCATAAACATGCATGCTGTTAATATTATTAAATATATGAAAAATGACGAATTCAACATTATATTAAACCTAAATTCCTAAATTCCGATAAATGGACACGTTTGAAAAACATTCATAAGTCTTTTAATCGTTAAGTAAATACTCACTTTCAGATTTTTTGTCTGCTTGTTTCTCACCACATTGGTAACAAAAATACTTGAAATTTTTTATGTGTAACATCTTAGTTCTCGGTATGAGGCTTTGCGCGCGCTATTTAAATTATTCAATTTACTACAATATGATTCTCTGGTGTGACTTACAATTGACGCATTTACTGCAGCGTATTATATACAGAGAAAGGGTGAATTAACAATGTGAAAAATGACACAGCTGTCAGCCGTGCTTTTATAAATACAGTATGCAATAAATATGTTACACACCATTGGCGACTACTGTAAGAACCGCTCATTTTTATTAGGCCGTTTCATTGTCATTCGTTTTTTTTTTTAATTGGTAGAGCAATATTGTTTTTTCGGGTCAACTCAAAACAAAAAAACAACCGATTTTGATACAACATTCATTACAGCATTTTTTATGCAACAGGGAATAAGATAGACTAAATAACATCTCGCTACTATTAAAGGCAGTTCAGCAGCATCCAAAACATGGACAGTCTATTATACAATATTATAAAAAGGAAAAGTTCATAAACTTGTCTGTTTACTGAAACAAAACTATTAAACAAAAGTTTGCACTGGTCGAACGTCGATTTATAGAAAAGAAATGAATAAGACGCCGTAATTAAATAGTTTATTTAAAGGGAGTTTTGAGATAGCAAAATTAAATCTGCACGGATTAAGCCGAAACCGGACATTCTATGCTATAGCACGGTTTCTAATAATAATAATAAGTCGCGAGCCAAAGCTATTTATCTATTAATTAAATTTGCATCCAGACAAATTCGGGACGGACCCCTATACAAAAATTTCTTATAGGAAATTTGTTTTCACGAACCCGAGAAATTACACCTGGCCAGGCGTTTGACTCACATCCCTGATGCCATGTGACTTTTACATTAAGAATAAGTTAATGTCGAAGAAAAGATATTTGATTATAAATAAATATATATATCGCGTAAAAGGGTGCCCGTAATGCTGTAATGTAATCATGTCTTCGGTTTTATACAGGGTTTTCATGAAACAAGTAAAAAAATCCTACCCTTTGAGCGCCAGGACCATTCTATCTTCAATAATATTGACATTTGATAGATTATAATAAATAAAATACAATTTCTCTTAAAGCGTGCGGTATTGCGGGTAGCATCTAGTAATAAATATTATGAAATTTGCTATTCGTTTGCATGGTTAAAAAACCCGGGTCGCAGTGCCAAAACCCTGCCGACAATATAGTGTATTTGATAATACAGGCAGTGTGGCTTTATTATGCGAACTTAAGTTGGTTTTTTGGCAAAATAAAAAATTTGACTCCTTAATACACCCCTTAAAATAACATTTTTTTTCTTAATTGCAATATTATTATCAATCGAACCTCTATACCAAATTATATACAACTTTCAGTAAATAATTCACTATCTGCAAAGTAGTGTTTTCATAAAATTTTTAAGTCCGGTCCTGTCGGGCCGATTTTTTTAAAATTTTAGGGACATTTTTTAATTACTACTGGAAGGTTAAATGTCAATTTTGAAACGATTCGGAGAATTTTTTCGGTATTTTGGGGCCCAAAAACGTTTTTCAACCCCTAAAAACTACCCTTAAAATAGCCCGATTACGCCCATTTTAAATAGGCTTCTTGCGGTGATGGATTTCAACACATGGGCCAAATTTCGTTAAAATCAATTAACTCTTTCGAAAGTTATTGCCCGCACACATATATATATATATATATATATATATATACGCATATATATATATATATATATATATATATATATATATAAATATATATATACATATATATATAAACATTTTTAAAAATGGTGCCAAAGTGTTTAGGAGGTTATGAAACGTCGAGAAATTTTGGTCCGACCCCTAGGTCCCGCCATCCGACCGACGCCAATAGTGTATGTTGCCTTATGGCAAATACACTAATAAGATGGTTTTTCATGCAAAAATTAATCAAAACATGCTTGTCAGCCACCTCACCAATTTATTTTTGACAGATCTTTAAAACAAAAGAACATAATAATTTTGGCGTACTCAGGGTAAAACGTTCTCTATTACGGAAGCTACGAACGCAGCCAACGAATTTGTTGCGGAAGTTGTTTCTGATAACGTCAAAATAGTTATTTCATGAAACAACACAAAAGATTATACTAGCGACATCGGACGGAACTTCTTAAAAGCTATTAGTCTAGTCATTTTTCATAGACATTTCCTGAATTAACAACAACTTTTGACAGTTAATTAACCTCAATACTTGTATTTTAATTATAAATTCAACAGTAATAGTTAATATAATAATAATAATAATAATGCGTTTAACGTCCGTTTCTCGACTTTATAATAGTTAAAAAGTTACTTTATGCAGATACTAAAAATGTTACTTTTGAAAATGGAACAAAGGTAAAATGTATATAAATCATAAGACCACAAACATAACCCAACCTGTGTGTAAAAATTTTTTTCCAACTATGTTTATCATCTCCCTAGTCATCCTATTTTATTTTATCAATGTACATCTTTAACGAAAATGTGAAATCAATTATTGCGATCACGCCAAAGAACTATAACTTCTGCCGCGCGTACATACCTAAGTACACGCGCGTTTATTCGGAGTGCGAATGAATCATGCCGAAAGCCGATATTTAGCGTTGTTAGATCGGTTCAATGAATTGATTTATCATTATTGTTTCATTTTGTGTTCGAACGTTTCACTTCGAGTGAAAGATGCTGAATGAAAGACAGAAATTATCAAAAAAATAACCGTTTGATATCACCTTTATTAAAACTTAGCGTGACGCCATATTGCTTCGGTTCAAAAAAGTTACGCCTATAATATGTCAGATCTATTTTCGTGAAAGCCCTGTACAAGTTAAAACGTAGGTATAAGGCGAATGCATGCATTAGACTTATGTCTCACGTTTCATACCGTGATGTGATGGTGATCTCATTTACGTACCTGCCGCATTAATGCATATCGCGGCCACATCGGCCCTGAAGGCGCCACAGTCACACCAGTGCTCTGCAGCCTGTTACATTCACACGAAATGCGGTTAAGGGAAATGCGGTCGGATCGAACCCGAGGATAATGCACACCTACGTAACATTACAAAGCTCCAAATTACATATATATAAGTATAGATCTTATAATCTTCTGTCATTAAACAAAATAGCGTATGTCAAATTTCGACACAATCGTACAGTGATCAGCTTCTTCGCACTGAACCAAAAATATTAATTTTTATAAGCAGATAATAGCGATCGTTAACTATAATTATTCAAAAATATCCATTGTTACAATGCTATTGTAACAAAACTGTTCTTTGTGGTGGATTAAAATCGATTTATTTTCAACAAAGGAAAGAAATACAAAACAAATAAACTAAAAAGTACTTCTCTAATAACAATAACAATATGAAACCAACATTGAAAAATAAACGAATTCTTATAAATAATACAACAATGACTATTTACACGATTATTTACAACACACTACTTTCCACATGCACCCTAATTTATGTAATACCACACTACTATTTATGTGACGATCTATTTATGTGTGACTATATGTGACTATGCACTGTAGCAATTGACCTTGACGCACTAACTGCTTCAGACTGAATGACTGTCGCGCCACACACGCGCTGCATTTATAGGCGTGTACTCCGTTTCTCGAACATTCCTGAACTTTTGTCAATTTGTTCGAGAGGCCTGCCTTATTTCTAGTGGCGTAAGAATTGGAGGCGTGCTATTCTTGATTGTTCGAGAAACTTCAGCCAATTCCAGTGGCGCCACAACTGGGGGCGCGCTACACTATATTAGAAAAAAATATTTTTCAAACAACTGTCACCGTCGGGACTCGACGCTCTCAACATATTATGTAGAACAGCTGTTTTTATGATACTTCAAGACGCAGGAAACGAATAAAAAACTTATCAATTAATTATAAATTAGACCCAACAAGTGAAGCTATTAGTAACGTACTAAGTTTTTTATAAATTTGAGCGATTGAGGTAAGCGGGTGCACTCGGACGAAGCCGGGCGCTCTATCCAGTAACAAGATATAAAACAAAAACGTAAAACAGCAGACGAATCACAAATGAGTTATAGTCTATAATCTGGATATGGGAATCACGTGACATTTGCCCCGGTGGTGAGAGGTTTTCACTCCATGTTATCGTAACGACTACATCAGCGCCCAGTCAAATTAGACTAATGCGTCACGTAACACAACTGTCACGCACAACTGGCCTTATTGCATATATATATAGTAATCACGCATATAGACACAAGTACATGTTCGTTTTAATATTCATTCATAAATTTACAGTCAAGACGTTGTGTTTTGGCAATTGCTCACAACGTTCGTTTAGTCGTTACTGTTTCTCTGTTATTTTTGTGGTAGTTTCTGCAGAAGACACTCGTTTTATTATACAAAAAATAGTGTTTAAAATGAAGTCTTTTTTCTAAATCGATCAAAAATCAAAAACAGAATGCTACTTAAAAAAACCGAAGCTGCCTTCTAATAAAAAAATGAATAATTATTTCGTGTTTTCTCCTAGAACTTATACAAATTTTAACCGAAGCGCTTTTTCATCAAGTATTGCTTTTAATATATTCTTGATGGAAGTTTTCAACTGAACACGCGGTACAAATTTAGTTTATTCCGCAACATAGTAATTTGAAATAACTCTTGCACATAGTGGAAATAAGGTTCACAAGTGCTATATGTAGAAAATAAAATGATGAACCCATAAATAATCAAGTATTCCATTAAAAATAAAAGAATAGTTACTTCTTACCACAACAGATTTATTCAGTGGATGTACCTACATTTCGAGAGCTAAGCTCCCATCTTCAGCAAAACATTAATAAATCTGTTGTGGTAAGAAGTAACTATTCTTTTATTTTTATTGTTCCAACCACAGTGCTCTTAATATATATATAAGTATTCCATTATTAAATAGAGTACAGTCAAAGCCCTCTAAGTGCACGCTCTCTAAATGCACACGCTCTCTTACTGCACACGAACTCGCCCTCTAAGTGCACGTTCCCCAGCCCCCACTTCGAATAATCTGCGACCAATCACGTGCGACCGTAAGCGCGCTATTTTCAAACTTTCCATTTCCATCGTATTCATAGAGTTTTAGAGATATTGTTTATAGCATCTGATTGAATAAAGATAGCTATAGGAGTTAGAAGAGTGGGGATGAAAAAGATCGTAGGGGAAGTGTGCACTTAAAGGATGGGCTCGGTTCCGAGCTGTGCACTTAGAGGGCTTTGACTGTATATTGAATTCAGCAACACAATCAATGTGAACTCTATCGTGTCTCAACACAGAATACTACTGCATCCACTTATAATCCTTATAATATCAATGTACGCAGCTTACATACCATAAACCATTACACAATTCATAGAACAACACTGAATAACATTCTTTTAAATACTATGGGTCAAACATTCGTCTCGTATATCTTATGTTTAAGGCCTTGAGGAAAACTGATGACTCAACCAGCAAACCAGAAAGTTATCGGGGTAATAGTCCTGACATTGGCATTTATACTTTCTTGTTACAGTCAAAGCCCTCTAAGTGCACAGCTCGGAACCGAGGCCCATCCTTTAAGTGCACACTTCCCCTACGATCTTTTTCATCCCCACTCTTCTAACTCCTATAGCTATCTTTATTCAATCAGATGCTATAAACAATATCTCTAAAACTCTATGAATATGATGGAAATGGAAAGTTTGAAAATAGCGCGCTTACGGTCGCACGTGATTGGTCGCAGATTATTCGAAGTGGGGGCTGGGGAACGTGCACTTAGAGGGCGAGTTCGTGTGCAGTAAGAGAGCGTGTGCATTTAGAGAGCGTGCACTTAGAGGGCTTTGACTGTATGTAGAGCCTTGTAACGTGAATGACAACATAGTTGTCGGGAAACAATAAAGTAAATTCCTATCTTGGAAAGCGAATATAAATAGTAATTGTTTTGGAACTAGCATTGATACCTTTAATTATTTAGACATGATTTGTTCCAGCACTGTTTAAAACATAAATCAATTGTAAGTTCAGTCGGTATAATATTTTTCGGTAAGCCAACAAACAAACACTGGCAGTCTAGCAGATTTTAGGTGTTAAATGCGCAGCCAGATAACACGTTCGCTGCGGGATATTTAAAGCATAAGCGTGCAGCGTCCCTCCCCATCTGTCCAATTTCATATAGCAAAGAAGCCAACCCACCGAGAATGTGAGAGATTGATTTTGTCCTGCTGAGACTACAATGTTTAGATCTTAACAGCACTGTAACTCTGTCGTGTTATGAATTTTAAGTATTTCAGAAAATACGAAAAAACATACTTCGAAGAAACACATATGAATGAAAAAAAGGAACTGGTTGTCTCACGCTGGGATTAAAATATTCATATTTTTATTATTATGTCGTGTTATGAAAAAATTAATGAATTAGTATTAAATTCGCATATGTACATATGTACATGCAATATGCAAAAAATGCGATAAGTGTCAATGCTTTTGTTTTAACATGGGTGTAAATTTGTTTATTTTATTACACGAATGTAACAACGGTGTTATAAAAATATGGAATAAATTTAGTTGAATAAAAAAAAGTTGGCGTAGGACCGGTGTTTTGCATTTTATTCTAAAGGTTAAAACAATCTCATGATGGTTTTCTAATAAAGTTGAGATTTCTTTTATACAAAGCGTCTCATTTGGAAGTATACAAACGATTTCCATATGAATTGTTAGTATTTTATGTAACAAGAGAGCTTTGGATTTAAAATTATTTATATAGCACATCCTTGAGAAATAATATATATCGATGGTGGTAGTAAAGATTTATGTGATGGAAGTAAAGATTTTACCATGGAAGAAAATATTGATTTGAAAGATAATTTGTTGTAAAGCTACTATTATTATAATGTCGTAGTATGGTATATAGGGGAGAGGGGGGTAGCTTTGAACAGGGGCAGCTTTGAACATTGCAAATAAAAAAAAAGTATCAATGTATTTCTGGTAAGAAATGTGTTTTAGACGTGGCAACACGGAAATCCTCAGCTGTCAAATGTCAGGCTGGCATTATGTCTCAAGAATTCTAACCTATAAACGTTCTGTGTTTTGAAAGTGCTCCGCTGATATTTTATTTTCTAACACGTAAGTAAATTTTGATTAATTCAAGTAATAATTCTTACATATTTACAGTGTGATGGATTAATTATGTCTTTCGTTACCTAACAAACCTAGTAATTTGATCGCCTTTATAATGTTTAATACAAAATAATCCGAATTAATATTTGGACTACCAATGGGGTAGCTTTGAACAAATCAAAGGGGGCAGGTTTGAACATGGCCCCCTTTGAAAGAATGTCCAAAAAATGTCACAGAGAACCGAGAACTCGTCTGACTGGTAAAACTCGCTGATCGTATTTTTAACAGAATGTGACTACTTGTCAGCAATATACCTCATTACGCTCTAAATACACAATCAACGATCATGAAACATTTATAATATACATAAGGGAAATGAAAACTTAAATAAAATATAAACAGTTTCCGAATTCACCTTCAAATTCAAACTTAATAACTTTTAATCATTATCCGTGAAATAAATGTATCTAAATTGAAAGTTAAATTGCGTAGCTACAGTGTATTGGAATGCACGATCTGGTTAATTTCACGAAACTTTTAAAGGAACGGAGAAGAAGAAGATGAAGAAAACGTGAAATGAAGTTTGATTGGAATTTCTGAAATTAATGTAGTCTCTTTGCAACAACAACTTTGATACTTTGCTTTCTTATATATAAAGAGAAAATGCTGTTTTAAATTCGTAATATTAATTTCATCGCTTTCTTGTTTTATTACAAATTTTAAAAATGTCAGAATCAACTTTGCTTTTAGCAATAATGGTTCTTTATCTTTAAATTAACCAAGTTTCTTAATATTGAAATCATAGCTAATAGTTTGCTATCATATTATTACGAAACACTCTTTGCTATTGTAATGCTTTTAGTGTTAATAAAACACAGTTTATTATACTTATTAAGTTTTTTTTTCTAATAGTAAAAATAAATTTAAACATCTTTCATAACGTTTAAAAGCGTAGGACTAATACTGTATCATATATTTCATAGAATAGATTGAGTGCCTAGCGCTTTTAAACGTTTTCTACGCTTAGTGCATTGCAATATCAGCTTATTATCATTATTTTTTAAACAGATGTCTTATTTTCCCACTTCTCATATTTAAATGACTAGAGACAGGTTTTTCCAACGTCAACACCGTCACTTCAAATACATGTTAATCATTTTAACTTTTTAACTTGTTATATAAATATTATTATAGAGAAAATAACATTGAAACTACACACGACTGCAAAGTTTTAAGTCAAATGAACATTTGTAAATGAGCGCAAATCGAGCTGTAAGATTTTTTTACAGACAATATATATTTTTTACAAGTGAAGCTTATATAAACGTGCTAAAAAAGGAAGATTCCTGAAAATATGACCGAATAACTGGTGTTAACACATCACTGCACGCTATCGATTTAAGCTCTTCAAAATATTCAATATAAGAAAAGATAAAAAACGGTTCGCTCAAAAATTTTCACAAAGAACAGTTAGCTTATCATTGCACATATTTTCTTTATAATTTTTTTTCGAATTGGGGATCATGAATCTCATACCTATAATTCACATTGATTGGAAACAAATTCACAGATGACAGAACATATCCAAGCTCTGGAAATAAAAACGATTTTTTTTTTGGAAAAGCAATTTGCAAATATTTTACATATTTACAGTATTTGTGAGACCTCTGTAGTGGTCTAAAGATACAATTGTTTTGTGTTCATGTGATTGAACTTTAAAAAGTGTAATTTAATTGTAAAACAAAACTGTTGAGAAATAAAAATTTGCAAGTGAATTACGGATCACACAAATCAATATTTTCTTAGTTCTCTTGGCATCAAAATAGATAAAAATATAGTAATTTACTTCATTAAATCTATTACGTAATAATAATCCCTATTTATAAAAAATGAATGTTTGTTTGTTCGTTTTCTACGAACAAACATTCATTACGAAGAAACTTTGGTTAGTTGTGCGCGCGACAGCAAAGATTTCTTACCTAAGAAAATCTTTTTTTTTGTATTAAATCGATGTTTGTTTGTTCCATTACTGTTGTCGCTGCCGAGCGATCATCTTAGTTCCGTGCAGAGCCGCGGGTAGCGCGTAGTTACCAAAATAAAAAATGAGCAGGAATCACTTCTTTTACCCTACACAAGGAAAAAGCAATTTGTGTCTTTGGAATAATTAAAAAAACTTCAGTCTATATATTATGAACAATCAGTTATTTTGGCACGAATGAAAATCATTTTATTAACCACTTTTACCGAATTCAAAGACAGTAAATTATTATCGGACATTAAATTCGCCATTCGCAGCACACTGTACGCATAATAAAGCTGAACTTAATACGGATTATGGAGTTAGTCTTGGAATTTCCGCTCCGGGGAAATAACTCTTTGACTTTGATCATTAACTGTGCAAACTTACATATGTTAGACAATATTTTCCGACTCTCGTTAATAACCGCGTTTACATTGTTATCAAATGAGTTTTATAATTATTGCACGTTATAAACTTTTAGTTATTCATTAATAGCACATATTAAAACTATTAATATCCCAAATTAAACTAGTCACTTCGTAGAAGTACATATATAAAAAAATTAAATTATAAATTTAAAAAAGTCCCTACACAGAAAAACCTATAAAAAGTAAAATTTCTGGGCTTGGTCTTTTAACTTTAATATTTAAATACTAATTAGTAATATTTTGTGATTCAAACGTCGTTGTGTCGGGGGACCTAGATAGAGTACTTATATTAAGCTTTTCTTTATTTGTATACTAACTTTTATTTAATTTATTTAGCGGTTCCCGGCGCGATGACGTTTGAATCACAAAATATTACTAATTAAGTATTTAATTATTAAAGTTAGAAGACCAGGCCCAGAAATTTTATTTCTTAACTTTTTATAGTTTTTTTTGTGTCGGTGGTTTTTTAAATTTTTAATTTAATTTTTATTTAAACTTTTTAAGCTTAGTTACAAACAAAACACCCGTTATACGTCTAAGATCCCTACCGCAGCTAAGAAAAGAGCTGATGACCTTGAAACGGCTCAACCGATTTTGATAAAATATATCTAAGAATCACCGCTAGAAAACCTGCTTTCATATAAAAAAAATAGCATCCAAATCGGTTCATCCGTTTAAGAGCTACAGTGTCACAGAGAGACACACAACCAGACACACATCATACACACTTAGCGGTCAAACTTATAACACCCTTGTTTTTACGTCGGGTGTTAAAAAAAATGATGTTTTACTCACGGTTGTAGAAAGCATTGTCAAAAAATCTGAATTGACAATGATCTTAGATTTTGAGTACACATATTTATTCATAACAAAGCATTGTCGAGTTTTAAATCGATTCTGATCGAAAAATAATTGATCAAATGAAACGATATTTTTTTTAAACTGTGTACATATAAAAAAGACAAAACGTTTTATTAAACATATATAGGTACATGTGTTTACATAAGCTGGTACTACTTATCACCCAGGACATTTAATGCTATGATATTTATTATTTCAGAAGACTAGATTGTTTACACGCTCATTTTTGTTATATTATGAGAAAAACTCGCAAAAAAAACCATCAGTCTACATGTATTTAACATAGTTTTTTTACAATTTAACTTCAAAACGACACTTTTCTATGAATTTTATTCAAAATTTAGCTTGTAAAAATGATCTTTTTCTATTCAGAACAGTCATAAATAAAAAAACCCGGGTCGCAGTGCCAAAACCCTGCCGACAATATAGTGTATTTGCTTGTATAGGGCCGTGTGGTTTTATACTTTTATTATTGTGAAATTAAGTTTGTTTTTGGGCAAAATAAAAAATTTAACCCCTTAATACACCCCTTAAAATAACATATTTTTTCTTAATTGTAATATTATTATCAATCTAACGTCTACACCGAATTAAATACACCCTTCAATAAATAAGTCACTATCTGCAAATTAGTGTTTTCAAAAAATGTGTAAGTCCGGTCCTGTTGAGCCGATTTTATTAAAATTTTAGGGGCACTTTTTAATTGCTACTAACGGGTTAAATGTCAATTTTGAAACGATTCTGAGAATTTTTTCGGTATTTTTGGGCCCAAAAACATTTTTCAACCCCTAAAAACTACCCTTAAAATAGCCCGATTACGCCCATTTTAAATAGGCTTCTTGCGGTGATGGGTTTGAACACGTGGGCCAAATTTCGTTAAAATCAATTAAGTCTTTCGAAAGTTATTGCCCGTACACACACACACATATATATATATATATATATATATATATATATATACATATATACGTATATAAATATATATATATATATATATACATATATATATAAACATTTTTAAAAATGGTGCCAAAGTGTTTAGGAGGTTATGAAACGTCGAGAAATTTTGGTCCGACCCCTAGGTCCCGCCATCCGACCGACGCCAATAGTGTATGTTGCCATATGGCAAATACACTAAAGAGAGCATAGAAAATTGAAAACATTGTTAAAAAATAACTATTGAAACAAGGAATTAACTAGTAGAATAAATAAAAATAAAGTCGTTTCTGTTTTATTGAAAATCTTTACATAATAAAGTTCTAAAGACTAAAGAAAACTATTACTCGATTAAATTTATAGGTTGTTTACAAGTAATTTAACTACATTAGCTAATAGGAATTCGCTGAAACTGGGTTTCTTCTATATGTAGTTAATTTACTTTTTAATACCGGGAGTTAAATTTTAAAATAAAGAGTGTAAACAAATTTGAGCATTTAATTTTGTATGAAAGCTACGATCTAACGTTATTTTTGCATCACTGCATTTTTGAAGTAAACAACATTATTTTTTATGTATATAGCTGCATAAATGTAATATGTATACATAATATATATTTTTACGATTGTGTCTCTGTAATACGCATGCGTATTACGGCGTATGGATTTGACGTATTTATGTATGCAGAGGCGTAGATACTTAGCATTAATCTATACTAAAAAGGAAGAAGTATGTTTGTTTGTTGGAAGCTATGATTTCATACAGAGCTGGACAAAGCACCGAACCTAAGTGCTTGAAGCACCGTGCATTCAGCACTTACTAAAGAGCTTAAAGCATCAAGCACTTTTATTTTGAAAAATGCTATAAAGCATCAAGCACTTACTAAAGTGATTTTAAGCATCGAGAATTTAGCATTTTAAAGTAGCTTCTTAAATTTTAACTTCCAACATTAGGTTAGGATATAAATTTTGGACATGAACAATATTTCTAATTGATGAAGCTGGAACTTAAACATACAAGAAATTGTGCTCTGACATTAAACGAAATAAGAACTCCCCAATGACTCTCTCACCAGACAACTCTGATGAGGAACAATAATATTCAATTTAATACAGTGGAATCTAAACGGTTTTTTCCAACGCATTACAGATCTTAGTCGTTGCCAGCGTCAACGCAAGCTTAAAAATAAATTTTATTTTATATGTTATAATATATCAAATGTGAATATTTTTGAAGTTGGAATGGTCTGTTGGCATAAATTTTTAAATAAATCGTGCGCTACTGATTTAACGTGCGTACAATCCGACTGTGCGGTTTGTTGGTGTGTTTTCATAAAGATAACCGTTTTATATTGTGCGGAATATGCAATATGAAAAACGATAAAAAAGAGAAAAAAACGACCAAAAGGTATAATGCTGTATGACACTTGGACAATACACTAGAGAGAAATAACTTATACACGTACGTACGTACGTTCACAATACACATAGACACTTATAAACATTGATATACATATGTTACATACATAATCTGGGACCAAAAGACAAAAGAATTTATGTCGATTTTTGATATAAAGTAGGACCTCGATAAGTTAAAATCCAAAGGAAACGTTCAAAAATTTAAGTTATCAAGTTTTTAACTTATTGAGAGTCGAAGTTAGAAAGGTTTTCAGAGTAAAATTTTTAACTTACCAAGGTCTGTGGATTTTATAGAGAATGTTGCTAGCTTTAAATTGATTAATGCTCAACGACTCTGCGAACTCTTCAACTTTTTCTTTTCGTATGGGTCTACTAATACTGATATTTTTGTCGCGACATTGCTTAAACCACGTAAACAAACCCCGGAAACTCTGATATTTTGCGTCTTTTGTACTGAAGTCTGACTCCTAATTCTTGTTTCTTCAACAACTTACCTTCATTTTTCATAATAAGTGACAACGTACTCTCGTGAATTCCAAACTGAGCAGCAACATCTTTTCTTCTTGAACCACTTTTCACTGCTTCAATAGCTCTTAAGTTATCAGAATACATTAATGTGTTTAATTTTCGCGTCATTTTATTTTTCTTTCACTCACCAATTAATATTTGTTGCGCACAACAATTACGTAAAGCGATTTAATGGAAGACTAAAGTGAAAATCAATTAAGTTCTTGGCAAAACCTTTTGTTTGGATACTAATACCCATTGAGACACATGATGAAACTGATAATACTTTAACTTATGGAGGTCACCAAAATATTATTAGTGTATTTGCCATATGGCAACATACACTATTGGCGTCGGTCGGATGGCGGGACCTAGGTGTCGGACCAAAATTTCTCGACGTTTCATAACCTCCTAAACACTTTGGCACCATTTTTAAAAATGTTTATATATATATATGTATATATATATATATATTTATATATATATATATTTATATATATATATTTATATATATACGTATATATATATATATATATATATATGTGTGTGTGTGTGCGGGCAATAACTTTCGAAAGAGTTAATTGATTTCAACTAAATTTGGCCAACGAGTTGAAATCCATCACCGCAAGAAGCCTATTTAAAACGGGCCTAAACGGGTCATTTTAAGGGTAGTTTTTAGGGGTTGAAAAATGTTTTTGGGCCCCAAAATACCGAAAAAATTCTCCGAATCGTTTCAAAATTGAAATTTAGCCCTCTGGTAGTAATTAAAAAGTGTCCCCAAAATTTTAATAAAATCGGCCCGACAGGACCGGATTTACAAATTTTATGAAAACAGTAGTTTGCAGATAGTGACTTATTTATTGAAGGGTGTATTTAATTCGGTGTAGACGTTAGATTGATAATAATATTACAATTAAGAAAAAAAATGTTATTTTAATGGGTGTATTAAGGGGTTAAATTTTTTATTTTGCTCAAAAACAAACTTAATTTTACATAATAAAAGTATAAAACCATACGGCCCTACACAAGTAAATACACTATATTGTCGGCAGGGTTTTGGCACTGCGACCCGGGTTTTTTTAAGTTATGGAGGGCGATGTTCAGAATTTTTGTTTAAGTTACTGAGGTTTTGTGATTTAACTTATGGAGGTTTTATGCTTTCAGGGGAAGGGAATTCAAAAAATGTTTAACTTACAGAGGTTTTTAACTTATCGAGGTCCTACTGTATTATGTTTAACCGACGTGGGAAGTGTGTTATATACAAATATATAGTTTACAAAAAAAACATTTCAATCGATCAGTTATTTTTCGAACAGAATGAATTTAAAATTCTACTATGATGCTTTCTTATGAAGAAATGTGTATGATTACCATCTAACGTCATTGTCAAATCAAAATTTCTAACAATGCTTTCTGCAACCAGGCATGAGAGTGTACGGGGTACATTTAGGCACTTTCAGTGTTGAATAAAATAAAGTTGAAAAAAACTATGTGAAAAAATGCAACGTACGCGGCTTTGTCTTTTGGTAAAAGATATAAGATATATACATACAATTGTTAATTTTAATTGAAATACAGGTTTTAATTACTTTACAAGCTTATCTACAAAAGGGAAAATTATACTCACATAAATTATATTGTTCGTATCATATCATTGGTCTCCAAGTAGAAAAACACGTAGGTACTTAATTTCATTAAAATAAAATTTATGTTAGAAGCAATTTAGTTTTTTGTCAGTTTAAACTGAGAAAAAAACTGTCTCATTTCATTATTCGATTTTTTTAAGTTGTTACGTGAGGCAATTATAACGCCGGCACTATACTATTTTTAACCTATAGATAAGTTACTGTGCAAGCTCCCAGCGTACAAAAGTCTACTGGATAGCACTCCTAAAATATTTAGTGATTTTAACAGATAACATAAAAACATCAAATCGAAAAAGTTACTTTTTATCATTTTTTTTGTCTGTATCTCAGATAGGGCTCAACATTATTCGATGACATTTATATAGTTTGTAGAGAAATATTAGTTGTTGCACCATTGCAGATTTTTAATATACCTGGCAGACTTGTCCCTAAATTGATAAACGTTCAGTATGATGTCTGCCAAATATGCAAAGAGACATTGACGGCAGACAGTGATAAAAATTACTTATAAGTAAATGATAGTTCTTTGCAATGTTTGGAAATTTCATCTGACCATAAACATGATTTAAAAAAATTTAAATTGTCTGTTACCAATTTGATATTTTTCGTCATATTTTCATGAACAAAATTTTAGTATAAAAATTTGAATAATAATTTTCCTGGACAAGACAAAATTTATTTTATTTAAAAACAATGCTTGCTACATGTTTTGATAGCATAGGCTATCATCATCAGGCAACATGAGAAATTAATTTACAAAAAATTTTGGGTTGTTGTGACTTTATGTTTAAGATTTGTAAAACAACCCAACATTTTTTGTAAATCTCATGTTGCCTGATGATGATAGCCTATGCTATCGAAACATGTAGCAAGCATTGTTTTTAAATAAAATAAATTTCATCTTGTCCGGGAAGATTATTATTCAAATTTTTATACATAATTACGGCAAGAGGTTAAGAAGGAGTCCACTATCAAAATTTTAGTAGTTGTCCCCTAGGCTTTTACATGATTGGAACATGGACTATGATGTAACTGTTTAAATAATAACTCAAAATCTGAATTTATTCATTAAAATAAAATTTCGAACTATTATTTAAATGAAAAAATCACTCAAATTTTTATTCCTTATTACATTCCTGACATAGAGTATAAATTTGAATAATATTTTTAAACGACTAAAAACTGCTTTAGGAGAACACATTTTTGTTGAAGGACAGGCTCGCAGACAAAAAGTAAATATTTGAAGCCAAAAAAAAAACAAATAAAAATCAATTTTATATTATTTTATATTATTATATTAGTAGTTGTCCACTAGGCTTTTACATGATTGGAACATGGACTATGATGTAACTGTTTAAATAATAACTCAAAATCTGAATTTATTCATTAAACTAAAATTTCGAACTATTATTTAAATGAAAAAATCACTCAAATTTTTATTCCTTATTACACTCCTGATATAGAGTATAAATTTGAATAATATTTTTAAACGATGAAAACCTGCTTTAGGAGAACACATTTTTGTCGAAGGACAGGCTCGCAGACAAAAAGTAAATATTTGAAGCCAAAAAAAAAAACATAAATAAAAATCAATTTTATATTATAAAACTGATTTTCATTTTATGTACATATTTTATCTTCGAGCTTGCCTTTTGACAAAATTCTTTAGGTTTAAAGCACGTTGTAATCTTTTGAAAATATTGTTCAATATTATTAGTGTATTTGCCATATGGCAACATACACTATTGGCGTCGGTCGGATGGCGGGACCTAGGGGTCGGACCAAAATTTCTCGACGTTTCATAACCTCCTAAACACATTGGCACCATTTTTAAAAATGTTTATATATATATATGTATATATATACGTATATATATATATATATATATATATATGTGTGCGGGCAATAACTTTCGAAGGAGTTAATTAATTTCAACTAAATTTGGTCCACGTGTTGAAATCCATCACCGCAAGAAGCCTATTTAAAATGGGCCTAATCGGGCTATTTTAAGGGTAGTTTTTAGGGATTGAAAAATGTTTTTGGGCCCCAAAATACCGAAAAAATTCTCCGAATCGTTTCAAAATTGAAATTTAACCCTCTTTTAGTAATTAAAAAGTGTCCCTAAAATTTTAATAAAATCAGCCCGACAGGACCGGACTTACAAATTTTATAAAAACGTTATTTTGCAGATAGTGAATTATTTACTGAAAGGTGTATATAATTTGGTATAGAGATTCGATTGATAATAATATTGCAATTAAGAAAAAAAAATGTTATATAAGGGGTGTATTAAGGAGTCTAATTTTTTATTTTGCCCAGAAACCAACTAAAGTTCGCATAATAAAGCCACACTGCCTGTATTAGCAAATACACTATATTGTCGGCAGGGTTTTGGCACTGCGACCCGGGTTTTTTTATACTTCACCTTTGTCAGATGCGCAACGAAGAATAGATACTGTGAACTTTTGAAGTTGTATAGAAAAAAAGGAATGGTTTCTGATCTATTTTTTACTGTCAAAAAAAATCAGTGCCATGATTTTTATGAGCTACTATTTGATATAACTTGATTCCAATGTTAATCAAATGGAGATAATTTACATGTAAAGTCGATAAGACGGTTGGAACGAAATACCTTGTACAGGAAGACAAACTTCAAATGGCTTTAGGGGAATGTCAAGTGTACTACAAAATATAAACTGAACAATCATATGTTTACAATTAGTTGCAATTTCAATTAGTATTATTGTATTTCTCTAGTATGTATTTAACTCGGAGATTTCTACTGCAATATAAGGTAATTGACTTATAATTAGTGAATTTGCCATATGGCAACATACACTATTGGCGTCGGTCGGATGGCGGGACCTAGGGGTCGGACCAAAATTTCTCGACGTTTCATAACCTCCTAAACACTTTGCCACCATTTTTAAAAATGTTTATATATATATGTATATATATATATATATATATATATATATATATATATATTTATATATATATATATATATATATAGGTATATATGTGTGCGGGCTATAACTTTCGAAGAAGTTAATTTATTTTAACGAAATTTGGCACACATGTTGGAATCCATAACCGCACGAAGCCTATTTAAAATGGGCCCAATCGGGCTATTTTAAGGGTAGTTTTTAGGGGTTGAAAAATGTTTTTGAGGCCCAAAATACCGAAAAAATTCCCCGAATCGTTTCAAAATTGAAATTTAACCCTCCGGTAGTAATTAAAAAGTGTCCCTAAAATTTTAATAAAATCGGCCCGACAGGACCGGACTTACAAATTTTATGAAAACACTAGTTTGCAGATAGTGAATTATTTACTGAAAGTTGCATATAATTTGGTGTAGAGGTTCGATTGATAATAATAAGATTGCAATTAAGAAAAAAAATGTTATTTTCAGGGCTGTATTAAGGAGTAAAAATTTTTTTTTACCCAAAAACCAACTTAAGTTCGCATAATAAAGCCACACTGCCTGTATCAGCAAATACACTATATTGTCGGCAGGGTTTTGGCACTGCGACCCGGGTTTTTTTAGTTCTATTATTATCTAACAATGTTTTAGATAGGATTTTTGCTAAATTTGTGTATCCCGAGCGGGACACTTAGTTTTAGAATTGTCCAAAAACATTTAGATTAGAACCACTGGAACAAACAGATATTCAAGTCTGCTAATAAAATCACACTTATTGGTTCAATTCAATACATGAATGATTCGGAATGAAACCTTTCAAGAAGCAAAAGTATTAGCCGAGTGCAAAAAACATTCCAAGTATGTATATAATTGTTTTTTTCTAATCGGTTTGTATTTTTGTGCTTGAATCCCGATTTCTTTATTTCGCATTCTAAAATTCCCAATTTCGTAAAATAATTATCTGGCAACGTTGATTAAAACACCACGCGCATATTTCAAGCACAGCCAGCACAGCATAGGTCGTGAATGCAGACATGTTATTTAACGCAGTAGCACAGATAAGATCAGCACCTACAACCAGCAACCAACCACGAACGTCAGTTCATCACCTAATGTAATTTCTGTCTAGCCGTGCTGGATCGATCTACTGTGCTAGTGATGTGTCGGTTTCATTAAATAATTTGAATTGATAAAACTACTTCAAAACTGCAAAATGTGTACCGCACATCACGAAACTGGCACTAAAATTGGCTGGCTTGTGCAGTTTTATGCTGGTTTAGTGTGCGATATCGTGCTGATTTATGCTTGGCAAGTGTGCGCGATTATTGGTTTAGTTCAACACATTAAAGATATCAGAAAAAAAATCTGCAGGAGGCAAAAATTTTAGCCGAATACAAAAGAGATTCAAGTAAGTATTTAACTGTTTTTTGCGCTTGAATCTCCTTTTTCTTTATTTCGTTTTCTAAAATTCCCGATTTCGTCACAAAATTTTCAGGTAATGCAGATTAAGCGGTAAATTTGTTTATTTCGTCTAAAAACTAATTTAAATGCTGTATTCAATTCAATGCCATATTGCATGTAGCAAATACACTATTTTGTCGGCAGTGGTCTGCACTGCGATCGGTGTTTTTTTCATTTGAAATTTATTAAAAAATTTAAATTGAAAATTTAATATAAAAAATTCAATAAATCGTTTTTAACAGAACTTTTTCATCTCACATTTCCCTGTGCGGCAATAAAACCGGACATCGACATAGGCAATCAATAATATGACGTTTCAGTAGGAAACTCGAACATCACACGTTGGTGCATCCGCAATGCACCAGCATCTATCACCTAGCCGTCTGCCATCAACTTATTTTAAAAGTGAACGCCATTTTCATAATCCCGCATTCTCTATTATTGAATCATTAGAATAGAAACAATAAAAAACTTTAATTACACATTAGGTATAATGTTTATGTTTAGTAAAAAAAAATTAAACGTCACACATTTCAATGACAGTTTGATCGTTCTGTTTTTATGGTCCTAATTCCCGTAAACTGCTTCATAATTTAATTAGGTATACAGTTATAAAATTAAAAAATTTACAGCTCGGTCATCATTCAGATACTCAAACGATATATCATGTTTATGCATTAGTAAACCATGGACATATAAATATACGGATCTCGGAGCTATTAAACAATGGAAAGTGGAAAGTGCACACGAAGCTAGTTTTGCCGCTAGATTCGCTGCTAACTTCCAAGCGTGTCTTGGCGCTGGATTTTGTGACGGTTTGTAAGTGTCGACTTTACATGATGCGTGTTTTAAAGCTGGATTTGTAGATAGTTTTGATGCGCGCGCAGTGACAGTTCGATAAAAACACGCACTATATGACGCCATGTTTGTTTATGGCGTTTGCCCATGTCGCTCGCTTGACAAGACACTGTTTTTTGATTGGTTCTTGTTCAAATCCAGCAGAGAATCAGGCACGAAAAATATCCCTCGGTCTAATTTTGAAATCTGGCTTGTAATCACGCAGTGGAGCCCGCGGTAACGTCATTTCTTTTGCCGCTAGATTCGCTGCTAAGTTTTAAGCGTGTTCAGGCGCTGGATTTTGTGACGGTTTGTAAATGTCGACTTTACACGATGCGTGTTTTACAGCTGGATTTGTAATGGTTTTGATGCGCGCGCAGTGACAGTTCGAATGTTAACAAAAGTAATCGTTTATTGTCTTTGAAAAGAACACGCACTATGACGCAATGTTTGTTTATGGCGTTTGCCCATGTCGCTCGCTTGACAATACATTGTTTTTTGATTGGTTCTTGTTTAAATCCAGCAATCAAGCACGAAAAATATCCCTCGGTCTAATTTTTAAATCTGGCTTGTAATCACGCAGCGGAGCTCGCGGTAACGTCATTTCTTTTGCCGCTAGATTCGCTGCTAAGTTTTAAGCGTGTTCTGGCGCTGGATTTTGTGACGGTTTGTAAATGTCGACTTTACACGATGCGTGTTTTAAAGCTGAATTTGTAGATGGTTTTGATGCGCGCGCAGTGACAGTTCGAATGTTAACAAAAGTGAACGTTTATTGTCTTTGAAAAGAACACGCACTATGACGCCATGTTTGTTTATGGCGTTTGCCCATGTCGCTCGCGTGACAAGTCACTGTTTTTTGATTGGTTCTTGTTCAAATCCAGCAGAGAATCAGGCACGAAAAATATCCCTCGGTCTAATTTTGAAATCTGGCTTGTAATCACGCAGCGGAGCCCGCGGTTACGCCATTTCCACAAGTCCTAGCAGCGATTCCAGTGGCAAAAACCAGCCTCAGGTGCAATTGCCTTTATAAATCGTGAAACAAACAAATCTGTTTTTTGTTTCCACGTAAAATTTTGTTTCGTTTTTGTATTTATCAAAGTGCACTTAGTCATGTTATGACATAAACATTATACATTATTAATTAGCTACTTTGTGCATGCCGGAGATGTCACACCGCATTACAATTTCACGATCTGCTGATCTGTTGTGACATTTACTGCAGCAGATATTAGCTTGTGATTATAATAACAGAGACACAGGTATATATAATCTGCTTATAATATTAAATTTATTATACTGAGCGTTCACAAAATCTTATTATTAAATGATGTATTATGAAATCAATGTATCTATTTACAGGTTCTACTTACAATTGTATTTTTAAAGCTATCAATGGCGGAGTTATTTGAGAAAAGAATCAATACCAGTTTGATTCTCAACACTAGTTCTTCACAAAGAAATTGCTGGGTTAATAATTTGCGCAATATGTCTTTATTGTGTCTCCTTATAAAAGAAAAGTAATGAATATTCCAATTTTCAAATTTATTGCAAGTGGTTTAGATTTTTACACCAGCAAAAATTGTTCTACTTTCTATACGCACAAATCATTTTCTACGAGTTAAGTTTGGTGTTTACACAAATAACCGCATACCTACATGGTACTACAATAAATTAAAATTGTTCCTTTATAGCACCCCTTGTAGAATATTGCGTAATATTCTATATAATTCAATAGATCCTCACGTAAATAGGAATACATTATTGTTATACCTATATGTGGATATTATTTATGTATGGCTTGTATTATGTAAGCACATATGTTATGTGTCTCAGAACATTGCTATGTGCTGTACCTACGTATCTACAGTACATAGATGTGGCATTTAATTATTTCGGGGTAATCTTGTGGAATAAGATCATGCATGTTGTCAAAGCAACGAAGCGGAACGTCTGCTAAGTTAAGATACCGATAAAACCTACAACGTACTGTATATAGAATGGTTCGATACTCGACTACTAGGTGTATGTTATGGAAGTCGTTCTTAACACGGAATGGCACATAAACCAAGCTCTGGTTACAAGAAGTAGGTAATGAATGTAATTTAATATTGCTAGATAGCTGCATTCTTGTTGAGGACGACGTCTTGTAAAGCAATGTCACATAAACTGGATTCTATACTTGCAGGAATAACGTACAGAAGGTTACAGAAACCATACATACTATTAGATAAGTCATTCCAAGTAGTTAGTGAGATAGACACTAGGTCTTGGTTTCAAGAATAAAGTAATAAATAAATATAGTCAGCTACCTACTTGTTGAGACATAGAAATAGCACATAAACTGGTATTCTCTTAGAAGAGTAATGAACAGAATGTTGGGGATGTTTTACCATTTGAGGAATGGAACATGCACCAAGCTCTGGTCACAAGAAGAAGGTAATGCATATAATTTAATATTAATAGATAGCATTTTTGTTTAGCAAGACGTCTTGTAAAGCAATGGTACGTAAACTAGACTCTACTTGCAGGAATAATGTACAGAAGATTACAGAAACCATGCATACTATTAGATAAGTCATTCCAAGTAATTAATCTTGATTTCAAAAATAAAACAATAAGCTACATATTTATCTACCTATTTGTTGAGGCAGTTGTATTGACATAGAATGGTACATAAACTGGTATTCTGTTGAAAGTACACAATGTTGAAGATGTTATAACAGTTAAGGAATGAGACATATCCTGATCTGGTTGTAAGAGGAGGGTAATTGATGTAATTTAACATTAGTAGACAACTAAATTCTTATTAACCAAGGCTAACTGACTTTGGACTGATACACAAAAAGAGTTTCAATTATAAAAATAATGTAACAGAATGTTAAAGAAGTCATCCAAATGGATTGAATAGTAGTAAGGTTATTAATGATTTAAAATTTCAGGTAATTGAAATTTGATACACGAATTTACAACGTATAATTACATTAAATCAACATCATTATATCCACATAAAAACAGTTGTCAAGCTTCTTATTTTATTTATCTACAGACCTTCGACAACTAAGGCATCAAATTAAATTAAACTCATCATAGAAAAAACCCATGAGCGGAAGTGGGATTCGAAGCCGCGACAGTTTAATCTAAAGACCAGCACGATAATCGTTACATCGAGTTGTC
Organism: Venustoraphidia nigricollis; assembly: GCA_034508555.1. Taxonomy (NCBI): domain Eukaryota; kingdom Metazoa; phylum Arthropoda; class Insecta; order Raphidioptera; family Raphidiidae; genus Venustoraphidia; species Venustoraphidia nigricollis. The sequence goes on from JAVRKA010000013.1 coordinate 1,742,443, forward strand.
CTTTTTTGTTATATCAAACTTTTTGCCAGTACGAACAATATATATATTATGATTTTAAGGTATAACATCCTAAAAAGCTGTTCATTCTTATATTTCTGTACAATTTAGCAATATTACCGGGAACCATCCTGTAAATACAACGAACATCTTCGCTATTTAGTAGTTTAAGGTTTCGAAACATAAATAGAGCATACATTCACAAATCCCGTTGATTCCACTTATCTGCTATAAACATACCTGTGCTAAATATAGCGATGTTTCCTAAACTTTTTTGCTTACGAATCCCTTTGAGATTATCAAAATTATCGCGAACCCACATAAATCAAGAGCAAATTATATATTCAATTTTTTAAGCATATAAATATCTAAAACCGTAAATTTGTAGTTACCTACATCACAAAAATATTTTTTTTCTATAAACGTCAAAATAGTGCAAGCTATAGCGACATCGGACTGAATTTCTTAAAAGCGTCTAGTTCAGACATTTCTGCGTCTTGATGGTCGCTATAACAACAAATAATAAAAACAAAATAAAGATAATAACTATTTTGCAGTGTACCGAACCCTTCGTGTACGAGTCAGAGTCGCACTTGGCCAGTTTTTTCACATAGTGTGCCTTTTTTTATAAATACTAATACAACCGATCCGTCACGAAATTTCATTTCTATTTAAACTTTTCGAATTACTCGTGTCTTTAAATAAAGATAATAGCTGATTTCAATATTATATAGAAAAACAGGGCCTTTCAGAAACCTGTTTTACAGAAATAAAACTAAGAGGGCATATGGTAATCTCGTGTTGAAGTAATTACAAATTACAGTTTACTATTAAATACACCATATTTAAAGTCATTATTACAAAATTCGGTGAATGAATTATTTAATACTTCTTATCAGTTGTTCGTTCATAGTCTCCTAGTCCCATTAAATTCATTGATGAGGTTTGTAATTATCAATGGAAACACGACAATACCAACTAAGTATATAATTTACATGTGAACCGCTAAATTTGTTACACTAAACACAATATTCACAAGTGAATGAAACTCCAAGTAAATTATTGAACCATTGAACATGTAAATGACCCTGTGGTGAATATTCTAGAGGGTGCTCTGCATGTTTTATATTCATATGTAAATGAACTTAAATTAAATCCCAAATATATACAACGTGTTCTGGTTAAATTGCTGCAGTTACGTACCTGCTCAATTGATTACTAATACATAAAACTAATCGGATCTGTGTCCGAAATTTCGTTTTATTGCAAGTTTTTCCGATATCCTATGTGACACCTAGACACAAAAAAACAACAGAAGTCTAGAACTGCCCGTCTATCTGTTTGTACCACCATTATTTGAGAATAGCTGGACCGATTTTGAAAAAAGTAGTTGCACTATCTAATAATCTACTGTCGAACTTAAGGTATGCCTACTTTTTATTCGGCTACAATGGATTTTAAATAAGCCTTCCGTCAATATTGTCGCGGAAAAATTATATTGTGATTAAGTAATTTTCTTCTATTAGCTTTTTAATAGTCAGAGAAAAATTATTTTAGCAAGTATTTTTGTGAGTAAAGGTCAAGTTAGAGAACCAATTTTGATAAATGAGGTGACGCTAGATTAGTCTGAGTGTCAAGAGTGTACCTAATAATCTAATATGGCATCTATTCCCTGCCATATTATTTCGAATGATCGAAAAAATTGTAATGATTTGGGGTTTTGTACTGTTTATATTTATTTCAAACTGAGACGATAATAGGTATGTTTCATATCGTACTCTAGTTTAAAAAGTGTGAACAGTTTTGACACTATTGTCTTTGATATACAAAAGTGTAACCATGGATCATATATCTAACGTAATTTTTTCAGTGTAAATTTAACTGAATTGTCTAATAGACTAAGCCCACCTAAAGCAACAGTTGCACTTACTATTTACTATTTAAACACACTGTATAATATACAGAATGGTTGCGTTTATGTATAAGTGTATATATTTACATTTTAAATTCTTTTACGTACTCAAACTAAACTTAATATTACAGAAACTTTATTGCAGTGCACCTAGTTTAGTGTGCTTTTCAGTGTTGTCAAGTCTAAGAAAATGTTCCGAGATTCCGCTTTTCTCCAAATTAGTCGGAAAATTGTAAAATGTCAGGAGAAATTTATCTAAAATCGTAAAAGTTTGTTAAATTGGTCAATTTGTCGATTTAGAAAATTATTAGACGAAAAACAAAACTTATGTTTTTTATACTTTGTTAACGTCTGTATTTAAATAAAATTAAAACGACTTTTATCAGAAAGAACCTGATGAAGATCCAAATTCGGACTAAAACGTCGTTCACGATTAGTTTTTTCAACTGTCTGTAAATTGTCGTTTTAATTTTATTTATTACATTTATTATACTAGCATCTAGTGGCATAAATTTGATTCTCGTAATATTGGAACTTAGTCACTTGCGGTAAGTATTGAAGCTTTTCCCAAAAAATTGCGTGGTTCGAGGGTATAAATAAAAATCCGAGTGATCTCAAAACATTGAATTATCAATACAGTTAACCCTAAACCTTGATAAGCCTGAGAACACTAAAAATATATAAGTCGTATTGTTAAGAGTATTGTTAACATATAAGATATAAATGTCAAGTCAAACAGCCCGCTTAAAAAGTCACCTATAAAATATCAAAATGGCGCTGATTGGTTTCACATAATGGCTGATATACATCAGTAAGTGGAATGTACCAAAGACTACTTTTTAATTATAAAATACATTGCCAAAATCCTTTGATAATTGCATAATTCTGGTATCTACTATGTAAACATTCATACATACGAGTACGCAGTGAGTTTCAAACCGGATGGGATGAGAATTATTGCTCGGAGCAATTGATTATTTGCAATTTAGTACGAAAATGCACCGGGTATTGATGTAGGAACATGACATAAACGCAGATAATGTTATGAATTTGCCTGATTGTAGCCTACAGCTATGCACACTTGGTTTGGTTAATACGACTCAAATCTTATCTATATGCAAATACATGTTGTCTAGAAAGGTTTGGTTTTGTTTCATTTGTTCATATTTTCTTCTACTTAAATATTTTTTTAGTTTCGAAATTCACATTTAATAATGATGTAATCTAATACTGATATTACTTCAGATATTTAGTATTTTGCAATTAATACATAAAAAAAACTTTTTAAAAACAAGCTTTTATTAAAATATAGAAAAACGAAGATGATGAACACTCAAACATAAAAACCATTTTATTATAGTTGACCTCGTCCAAAAACTTTTCGCGAGAAGTTTAAATTATAATTTTTTTATGGACATATCTTACGACGAACTGTTAGTTCTGGTCAACAATGACACAGTTATTTTATCTGTTTGATAATTGGTTATACGTTTTTCGTTTTAATACCTTTTAATAAAAGCTTGTTTTTGAAAGGTTTTTTACGTATGTTTTGTTATTTTCGTTTTAGTTATTTACTCTATAAGCACATAACATGGGTCTATTATCATCAGAAACAAAACAAACCCAAACAGGGTACGTATATCACAGGCTGTTAAAAAGTTGTATAGTGAGCTGATTATCCTGACTGCAGCATAGGATCATGGTTGGCAGATTAATGTATTGTCATCGATATTAAGTATGCAAATATTTAAAGTAATAGATCAAGTTAGAGTTGGGTAACTCAGATCTGAACCATTTCAAACAGTCGACTCCGACAGAAGATCCGTGAGAGCCGACTCACTTTTTTTTGAGCCGACGGATCAACGGATCCGCATAACTCAGTGAAACACTTAACACACACTTACGTATCAGTTCTTGCTTTGATGCATCTGTCAGCTCAAATGACTCATGCATCACATGTTTGACTATGCATTCTTGATTCTATACATGTCTCGTTATATGATTGACTGAACTAGGTAACTCAGTGGCAGACTTCAGTAACATATTCAGAACTCGGCTCTTTTTGAACCGGTTCAGTGAGCCGGCTCACATACGCGATCCAGATGCAAAGATGCAGATCACAAAAAAGACCCATTTTTCCCATCTCTAGATCAAGTGGAAGAGGGTGAAAATCGACTAGCAAGAATTGACCAAAACTGACTGACATAAACACATGAAGTTGAATAAAAGCTTGTAAAAAGAAACTTTTTGTTGTTAATGAAAAGAAAAAACAAAATAGAAATCCACAACAAATCTTTCCTTTTACTTTTTACATAAATATGGCATTTTCGCCACTTTTTTCAAAAATTACAACTTATTTAAAACTTAACAAATAAAATTACTTGCAATACTGTTCAATTGATTTTTATTTATATAAAAGACTTTTCAACCAACAGTTTTTGTCCTTTTCAATTTTCAAAATATTTTGAAAATTGAAAAGGACCAAAACTGTTGGTTGAAACGTCTTTTATATAAATAAAAATCAATTGAACAGTATTGCAAGTAATTTTATTTTGAAAATTGAAAAGGACCAAAACTGTTGGTTGAAACGTCTTTTATATAAATAAAAATCAATTGAACAGTATTGCAAGTAATTTTATTTGTTAATATATCTATTACTGTTGGTAGAGTCAATATAATTAATTATTTAAAAATTGATTATATTTCTTAAAAGTCTAGGATCAAGCAGTCAAATAGGATAAGTTATTAAGCTATTTTAAACTAACAGAAATTAAGGAAAATATAAAACATTAGAAAATAAATTTCTAACCTCCTATATTCTTGAACAGTCGATATTGCTAAATCCTCCCCATGCCGTGTGCAATTACATTGTCCATTGAAATTTGAAATGATGTTTATTTCGAATTAGTATTTAATTATATACGTAATTAATACTCAAAAGCTTGGAAATAATAGTATTTGTTTAGCGGTTTCATATTTTAAATAGGATCCAATCGTGTTTTCAATCGAATATTCCGTAACATTGTTATGTGCTCATTATTCTACCATTGCACTATCGTTTACTCACCGACCCACTCATTGCGGTACATTAATCATTGTTTGAACAAATATCTTGCAAAAATAATTTTCAAAAAAAATAAACATTTGTCGCAAGTCAAAACCGGCCGACAAAACAGTGAATTGCCAAATAAAGAGATGAAACTATAAACGCATATCAACTGTGGTTCACAGCGTCTATGCAAAAGAGAAAAAATACTCTAGGTGTATTAAAGTATTTATATAAAAGATATTATATAATTTCAAAGATTGTTCCGATCCTGACTAATTAAATAGATGAAAAAAAGACTACAGCAACACTCTTATGTTTGCCGAATGCTAAACATCTTAAAGACAAATAAAACAGCTTTAGCTCAACATCATTTCGACGCTGAGCATAATTTTGATTTTGACAGAGTCGAGATTTTGGATATGGAGAGTTGTAGCAAAAAACGTAACATAAGTGAAATGGTTTTCATTTATTTAAATAACACTGTTAATTTAAAAACAGACACGAATAATTTGAGTGATCACTATAACTAGACATGTATAAACGAAACAACAGCAGACAAGATCGGAATAATAATAATAATAATATAACTTTATACGGTTTTACCAATGAAAATGGCATAGAATGCGTCAAAATTAGTTATATAATAATACATTACTTTAAAATAATTCATTAAAATTTATGTCGTAATATTCACTTAAGCTGTATATTACTTTATTAAGAAGAATGTTTTTTAAAGTCTTTTTTAATTTAGTTACATTTATATTTAAAATATTAGATGGTAATTTATTACATATTTTAACTATTGTATTATACGGACTGTGAAGTGTAATAAGTTTTGAAATAAGTCATATGTTTTTGACACTCAAATAAATAGAGATTGTATATTTTAATTAGTTTTTATAAACTATTTGGCTAAAAATTATTGACTAAAAAACCGTAGACTAAAAAACGGAAACGACAAAACAACTAAATAGAACAGTTAATACATAAAAAATAATTTATGGTATGTTAAATTGTTAAGTTTTGTTGTTTTTGTAAAAAATATTTGTACTTATGTATTGTTTCCAGATAGACACCTGATGAAAGAATAAATAAATTCTGAAACGTCGTGGTAAAAATAAAAGATTACTACTGACTTAAAAAATTGATCCTAAGTCCTTAGACAATTTTTCATCTATATTATATCATATGATATATACGTACTATTACAGTCAAAGCCCTCTAAGTGCACAGCTCGGAACCGAGGCCCATCCTTTAAGTGCACACTTCCCCTACGATCTTTTTCATCCCCACTCTTCTAACTCCTATAGCTATCTTTATTCAATCAGATGCTATAAACAATATCTCTAAAACTCTATGAATATGATGGAAATGGAAAGTTTGAAAATAGCGCGCTTACGGTCGCACGTGATTGGTCGCAGATTATTCGAAGTGGGGGCTGGGGAACGTGCACTTAGAGGACGAGTTGGTGTGCAGTAAGAGAGCGTGTGCATTTAGAGAGCGTGCACTTAGAGGGCTTTGACTGTAGTAATCAGATTTTCAACTGCCAGACGAAGTATTCAAGAAAATATATTTAAATATCTGTTAGTTTAAAAAAAATATTTTTACTTTGTAAATATCTAGAATACCACGAAATATATCTTACACGCAAAATACTTTTGAGCAATATATTCTACTTCGGATACTGTTACAGCATTAGTTCGAAAATCACACGGACGGAACTCCGAATACATCTAGTATGAATAATTTGATTGTTACAGCAATAAACAACAAATTTGTACAATTCTCTATAAGCACCATTTCGATTCTGCCTATAAGAACCGACAAGAGTTCCAATCTATAACAAAATTTGCATTAATAATCGCTCAAAAAACAAACTCCCTTTTAAATTGACTTCTGAATATGCAATGCGGTCCAATATTTCGATGGTAATGTATTTCCGTATTATTTATGCGCATGCGTTCGACGTTAAAGTTTTTAGGAAGTAAAATATTTAAATATGCGAGTATATCGTGTCAGTTTTTCGCGAATTTCTCATCTGTTAAGCTTTTGACGGGAGCGGCACGAAAGTCAACGAGAATAAATGAACTTGTGACATGCTATCATAGAAGATAAATTGACTCTTTAAAGTTTTTTCTGAGAAGAGATGCATTTTTATAGTGGTTTTAATACTAACAAGGACATTGATTTTGCGTATGACAGAAATGTAATATATAAATCCGTAATAGAAAACTTTTAACAAAATTTGAATAAAACATTATATTTCCCTATATATAGATTATAGATATATAGATTATAGATATATCACACGGTTGAGAATACAGAGAAAACACTGTAGTGAAAATTATTATAGATCAATGATTGTTTTGCCCCCTTTTCAACCATGGAACATAAGGGTTAAGGAGACGAATCTCCGTGGCTGGTAAAGCAAAACGTGTTTAAAAAAAGATCACATGTAGCGATATTCATAATGCAAACCTATCTAGTATAAGGACTTATCCAGTATCGTTTAAAAAATTAATTTATTATGAAATTTCACTTTATAAGCCAACAGTTTTCGGTAATGTGTCACGAAAACTCGGAAATTATTCTGCCGAAATATGCGTGTTATTCACGATAATGTAAAGAAAATATTTAGGAAGATTTTAGGTTATAACTCATTTTGCTGTTAGCGGAAACGGCCAACGTAAAAATGGTTCCGATTTTATAGAGCATGAAGCTTTCAGAAAATAATTTGTCGGATGACAATCTCCCAGACGACCTGATTTAAGATCGATGATACTGGAGTTGAACTGAAGATGCTTATTTAACAGCACTGATATTATCGTAGGGGCGAACGTTCCAACATGATAATTTTCTTAACCAATATTAAACATTTTTTTGGTTACACCTACTATTTTCTCATTTAATTGTTAAAAAATTATTAGCGGACCCGTGCGATTATTTCTCACCGTTAGTGGTTACGTAATATAATAGGGTGGAAATTCTACTCAGAGAGTTCAGCGCCAATACGTCACTTAATGTTACCGACAACTATTAAAATAAACCCGGGTCGCAGTGCCAAAACCCTGCCGACAATATAGTGTATTTGCTTGTATAGGGCCGTGTGGTTTTATACTTTTATTATGTGAAATTAAGTTTGTTTTTGGGCAAAATAAAAAATTTAACCCCTTAATACACCCCTTAAAATAACATTTTTTTCTTAATTGTAATATTATTATCACTCTAACGTCTACACCGAATTAAATACACCCTTCAATAAATAAGTCACTATCTGCAAACTAGTGTTTTCATAAAATTTGTAAATCCGGTCCTGTCGGGCTGATTTTATTAAAAGTGGGGGGACACTTTTTAATCACTACCAAAGGGTTAAATTTCAATTTTGAAACGATTCGGAGAATTTTTTCGGTGTTTTGGGGCACAAAAACAGTTTTCAACCCCTAAAAACTACCCTTAAAATAGCCCGATTAGGCCCATTTTAAATAGGCTTCTTGCGGTGATGGATTTCAACACGTGGCCCAAATTTCGTTGAAATCAATTAACTCTTTCGAAAGTTATCGCGCGTACACATATATATATATATATATATATATACATATATATATAAACATTTTTAAAAATGGTGCCAAAGTGTTTAGGAGGTTATGAAACGTCGAGAAATTTTGGTCCGACCCCTAGGTCCCGCCATCCGACCGACGCCAATAGTGTATGTTGCCATATGGCAAATACACTAATAAACAGATTACCACCAGATATCTAAATTTAGACTGTATTTTTTTAACGAAAACATTAATTTTAAGATATTAACTTATTTTTCGTCATTACAGAGAAAAATAATCTCCAAAATGGCGTATCAAACGTTAGTTTTGATACAGTATTAAGGAAGATATTTCCTACCGACAAAAAATCTTTGAGAAATAATGTATACCGATAATTAATATAATACTATAGCGAATAGTAAAACTTAGGGACACCATGAATGATTAGACACTTTCGGATTATTACTGTTGGTTAATACTAGATCTTTAGCGTCATCCAATATCTAAATGAAAAGCAGTTTATGTTAATGAATGTCTGCAATAAACAGATAACCTCACCTACAATGGAACGGCCACTATGTAATTCAGAACACTGACAACCATACAAATCATACACATTATCTACGTGCATATAATAATATTCATATCCATACAACTATTTCTATGACAGAACAGATGCAATTGCAATAAATATACTGATAAAAATACAACGCAATTTATCCAGATTTAAAATCACAGAAACACTTTTCTATTCTTATTATAAAGTAATTTTTAATTAGACCTAAGGTTCGTAAACTTTTCTGGTGTAAATGTCTAACGACCGCATTGCGTAAACGTCGTCCGGTAAACAGTGATTCTACTATTAGTGATCTGGAACGCATGTTTGTGAGTGGACAAAGCTATACAGTTCTATTCCATTTTAAAAACGAAAAATATCCTAGAATTTTAACGACGTTGGGTGTGGATCATTACATAATATTATTTTTGCACATCCCTCTATAAAATAACTGCTTTTCATGTCTATAGTGGTAGTAAAATAACTCATTTCGCAGTAGTGCGTAAAGTAAAACAAAAGAAATGCCATCGTACCAATCCAACTATCATTTTCAAAAGCGATTTGACATTACCGTTTAAGTCTGAAAGATGAACAGAGATAATAAGCAGGCGTAGATTTTATAAACAACCCAAATGAGATGCAGTATATGGCCGCACAGAGTATTGACGCCAGCTGTCAGAAATAATAATAATATTATAATAATAACGCGTTTAACGTCCGTTTCTCGACTTTATGTCATAACAGACGCAATTCGCACCATTACTATTTTCCGTCTACCACACTTCCCGTTATTTTTCTACATTTTTAAAACTTCAACTTATGTAATAGCAATGGGCGAATGAAGGAATTATAGGAAATTAGGATAAGGTAGGTAATTTTTGAACTAGGAGTTTGATAGGTAATCGGCCATGGCTTCAAATAACGAACCATCTCGATATTTATCTGGAATTAATTGAGGGAAACCATGGAAAACCGCAATCAAGATGGCCGGTACAGGAATTACCGTTTCTCGGCGAGAGGCAGTAGGAAAAAATCCCAGCCACATCTGCCCCCGCCGGGATTCGAACCCGGACCTCCCGAATCCGAGTCTAGTGCTGTCACCACTACTCTACCCAGCTCGGTAGCTGTCAGAAATATCATTATGAAGTGACAGTCAGCTATTATATAGGAGGTACGCGCAAAAAATATAGTATGTATTCGGAATCATATATTTTATAGGAGGTCCATACAGAAAGTACCATAATATATAGGAAACTGTGTGTAATGGTTTGTGGTCCCTGATCCTTGTTTTTCACAACTCGCACATACAATAATTCATTACAGTCTAGATAAACTTCAGTTGTGTTGTTTGACTTATTAATTCTTCATAGGCATATAGGTAGAAACGTAGAAGATACATCGTCTCATTCATACCGTATCTTGGATATGACAGGAGTCAGAACGCATGTCATTACATAATCATCATGTACAGAGCACAAACATACCTTCACCTAGAATGTACATAATACGTCACATTATACAGAATGTAACAGATCATTCTACACAAATTAACAATAATACAAATAAATAAATACTTATATAACACTGATATTATGGTGTACGTTTTTTTGGAAATAAAATAATAGAAAAATAAACTTTTATAAAGATGAGCTTTTATTCCAGTGTAGGAAAAGGGATAAAAATAATTTTAAATAATTAAGTTCATAATTCTGAAAGCGTGGGTTGTAAGCTCTGTAATATTCGCGGCCCACTATTTTATAATGATGTACTCAAATTATTGAAAATTATTTTTATCCTTTTTATTTTGTTTTTACACACAATACAAAATTTTGAAAGAAAAAAAAAGAATAATGCAGATAAAGATTTCTTTTGAATTTCTCATTCTTTCCTTCTCGCTAAATTGTGCCATCTGAGTGTAAGGAATTCGAAGCCTTCTTCTATTAACGCCTGCACTTAATGCATTAACAGAAGTCATAGCGCGAGATAGATTCGTTACTTTTTGACTAGAATTCACGCAGTAAATCGCTGCTTTTGGTTTGTAATTAAAGGAAATAATTTGTTTAACGAAATGACAAAACATAATAAAAAGAGGCAGTCAAAGGTGACGTAGACTGGTCCTTGGTATATTAATATTATACTAAATTGAAAGTTGTTTGATTTTATAAATTTTTGAATTCGCCACAATCAGTCCGTCAAAAACTTTTCGTTTCACTTTGTATAATACATACGTGTTCATGATATGCCTTCAAGCATCTATTTAATGTGTGCACGCATCTCATAAATATCAAAGTAACCTACTCCACATCGGAATTATACTGGCATAATAAAACCCTCCTTATGTACTGCATACACATAGGGTAAAGGCACTACTTCACTCACCTAAACTCTGATACACCACTTTTATATTTGTATATTTATATGACAATTCATTCGTCTGTGAAGATCTTTAAAAAATAAATGATTATTATTATTATTAGTGTATTTGTGATATGGCAAGCAATAACTTTCGAAAGACTTAACTGACTTTAACGAAATTTGACCCATATGTTGATATTCATTGCCGCATGAAGCTTATTTAAGATTTGTTTTAAGGGTGATTTTTGGGCATTGAAATATGATTTTATACACTATAAAACCGAAAAAGTTCTCAGAATCATTTCAAAATTGAAATTTAAGACCGTCCCTCTAAAATCGGCTCAACAGCACCAGACTTACAAATTTTATGAAAACACTAATTTGCGCAGATAATGACTTATTTACGGAAGGGTGTATTTAATTTAGTGTAAATGTTCGATCGATAATAATATGCCAATTAAGAAAAAGAATATAATTTTAAGGGGTGTATAACCGGGCTAATTTTTTTTATTTTGCGCAAAATCAGACTCAAGTTCACATAATAAAATATTCTGTATTAGCAAATATACTATATTGTCGGCAGGGTTTGACACAGCCACCCCAGTTTTTATTACTATTATTATTGAAAGGGAAGAAATTCATAGAGTTTTGCGTAAAAACTTCAATTTCGTCACCGACATACGAGGGATGCTTGCGGAGCAAATTTGAAACTATAACCACGTTTCAAACCGTTAAATGAGCCACTATTAGTATTTTTTTTTATTCCTTCCGTGCGTTTGCTCTAAGGGGATAGTCGAAAAAATCGAAACGCACAAGGTGGAGAAAATTAGAACTAATGGAGGATCATAGTTTATTTATATACATTGGGAATAATCGAAAAAAGGGTCGTAGCAAGTGTTGTGTAATAGATTTCAAAAATACAAGTGCATAACGCACTTGCAAATTGTATTTTTTTAATTTTTCTTCTCACATAATTTTTCTTCTCACATATCATTAGTAAAATATAAAATTAAAAATAGAAAATAGTAACGATATAATTTTCTGTTTGGTTTTATGTTATGTATTCTGTTGCAAACATAAAATTTTCAAAAGTATTAATGATCGGCAACTGGTGTCTTTACCCTAGATAACTAAATAGGACTAAGAAGTTAAGCACACGAATCCGTTATAGTGAGTTATTCTAAAATCAAATAGGTAAAATATTTATTATATTTTAATTTGACCAGTATTTTGATTCTATTTTTGTTTCCGTAAAAAGTCTCCAGTAATGTGTTTGACACTACGCAGCTACAAAACCAATTAAGAGTACTTGTGAGTTATGAATTTTTATTTTTGAGCATTAAAATTATTTTCATTTATTTAATATATAAAATAATAACGAGACCGCGTGTGATTTTCAATTCTTACAGATATTTCAGAGTTTTCGATTTATTTTAGATCGCTAGGTAGAAAAATATATCCGTAATTCTTGGCGTAATTCGAGATAATAAATTTATTGACTATTGTACGTGTTATTAAAAATAAATACATTTTACTTTACCCACTAGTGAGTGATGAGACATTTTACATACCTGTATTCATGCATGTAAAGCAGTAATTTTAGAGGAAAGTAGTGTTAATATTTTATTACATATCAGGTTTCAAAGCTTTAAATCTTTATAGTAATGAAATTTCTCAAAATTGACTATTGAGAAGGATTAACAGACGAATTAATTGGTGGATTAGTAATTTATATGGAAGTTTAATTTTAAGTAAATGATTTAGCACAATTTGATAACGTTATATTCACAAACACCATATGTGTTAGCTTGCATGCAGGTACGTTAGTGGTTTGAATAAAACCACAGCTGTATTTTCAATATAATGAAGTCATATTATAGTTTACAGTAAAACCATGTATATAATTTGAACCCCCAACGAGAGAATATACCAGCACGTTATAGACTAACTATAGAGCATTAGTTTAGTTCAGACGTATTGAAATTTCGTTCTGAATGTTACCGAACGGTAGCCTGATACGGTAGTATTTAAACAACTGTGCACCATTGAATTTTTGACTTTATTTTATACTAGCGGCCCGGTCCGGCTTCGCCCGGGTGTAAATGTAATATATAGGATATAAAAAATGAGAATCATTATCATTAAATTCTCAACGGGTATTGAATTTGCGCGAATTCAATCGCTTTTATTTGTGAATGTTCAAAAATCGAAGAAAAATCTTATTTCCCAAAAAGAAATTTAAAAAATTCTGTTGATCCGATCGCTACCAAACTTCAGAAGATAACCCTCTGAGCTAATCTAAAGATTGTCTGAAAATTCCATCAAAAATGGTCTATCCGTTTGGAGTCCATAGATTACATATACATATCGTCTTTTGTCTATATAGATTATTAAAATGTAAAAAGTGGTTATTGTGACATAACGATAATAGTTGGACATATAGTATCGTGAAGTTTTTTGTAGTTATTGATATGTTCTTTAATATTGTAGAACATACTTTTGTTCTATCATCAATAGTTTCCGCAGCGCATGCGACGAAAGATGTTTTATGGCATATTTTTTGCACCTTGGGTTACGTTACTAAAGTTTTAGTAAGGATCCCTAATATTTTCTAGCAATAAATATAGCCTATGTTACTCAGGATGAATGTAGCTCTCTAATGGTGAAAGAATTTTTTAAATCGGCACAGTAGTTTTTGAGTTTATTCATTACAAACATACACACACACAAAAATACTAATCTTTCCTCTTTATAATATTAGTGTAGATTGTTAACTCCAATAACAACAAAAAATGCTCAAAAATTTTTATTGTAAGGTCTATATTTTTCGAGTTGAAATATATTTCTTAAATCTATGAATTTACCTTATTTCGAGTTCTTGGAAGTATATTTATAAAACATATTTTAGATCAGGTAAGTACTACTTTTATATTTTTTTTCAACAGCTTTGCTGAACAATTTCTGTAAGAGCAATTTAAACAAGAATGGCTCGTTTAAATATATATATAAAACATCAGTTTTAATTTTTCTGATCGAAAGTGTACATTCTCATACACACGAACACATACGTACGTAACATCTCTCTATTCAAACACAATTACAAGATATCGCCAAGTTAGAACTTTGAATTGAAATGTAGCACACGTTGTGATGTCACTGTGGTTTCATCAAGCCTTACTTGAGGGATTGCCTCAACATCTCTTCACCGCGCCCTTTCACTCCTGTTCTACTATACATATGTACTTGTACATGCAAATTTAGCCACCCCATTTGTACATTGGAACTTAGTTTGTAATTCAATAGTTCATAACTAAACTCAAATTAAGTTTGTGCATGCCGCCCGACTAGTTGATATAAATTATACACACATCAAATATGGCATTTCCTGTTTAAATAAGGCTAGGAAAAGCAAACTGGATTAGGATATAAACGGAAAGAATTCATTATGCTTTTATATTAAGCGCCGTGCAAGCTTTACATTAATCCAACCAAATTATAAAATTGCAGACACGACGAACAGAAAACTTTTCGTTCATTTTTTCGTTAAATTAAATTTAAAAAAAAATTTGCAACTATATACATTTTTTTTGTTTGTTGCAAAGAAAAAAACTCGGGTCGCAGTGGCAAAACGCTGCCGACAATGTAATGACTTTATTATATGTATCTGATTGTTTTTGTAAAAAATAAAAAATTTACTCCTTAAAATAATGTTTTTTTCTTAATTTCAATGTTTCGTCCCTGTCTTATCAATTCATCATCGACACAAAATTATACATACAGCCTCCAGTATAAGTATAATCCTCTATCCGCAAAAATGTTTTCATAAAATTTAAAAATCCAGCCCTGTCGAGCCGATTTTATTAAAATTTTCACCTTTTAATTAATAATTAGAGATTAAATTTCAATTCTAAATCTAATCCGAGATTTTTTTCTGATGTTTTTGGGCCCCAAAACGGTTTTAAACTCCTAAATATACCCCTTAAAATGGTCGATTAAGCTCATTTTTAATCGTCTTCGTGCGTTGATGGATTCCAACATGTGGGCCAAGTTTAGTTAAAATCAAATATCTCCTTCGAAAATTATTGAACGCACACAGAGATTTAAATTTGACACCACTATAATGGAACTATCGTCGTATTTTTTTGGTTTTTTATGTTATATATTATATATTTTTAATAAATTTCGTCGTCTATTTAATGTAATAAGTGGTGCCAAATTGTTCAAGATCTCGCTATCCGACCGACGCCAATAGTGTATGTGGCATATGGCAAAGTGGCTAATACATTAATAAAAGAGAGAGAGAGATTGTATTTCAAAGACATCAGAACATAATCGTTTTATTTTAATAAACTGCAGTGACATAAATCAAAACAAAGTGATATAGAAAATGTTGCAGAAGAGTAGCCTGTGTTAAAATTCAGTCGATGCGTAACCGATATATCGTGCTGATCACAAATAAAATATTTTTCTTCTTGTTGCGGGAGATACACAATTCATCCCTTGATGGTGATCGAATTCAACCCCCACGTCTCATATAAAGTGCATCCCTCATCTTAAACACACATACATACTTACATATCATCTCAACCTATAAGCACACATATCAGTGGCGTGCTTTAATACATCATTTTGTTCTACATCTACAGAATAATTCTGACAAAAATGTATATCTACTATGACGATTTTCGTCTCCCCTATTTTATGGGACGGCCACAACTAGCTTAGCTCAGCGGCGCGGGGTACGTGGGTCACAAATCGCTAGCACAAAAGAAAAAAAAATGCTCAGAACTGGGCTAACAAACCCGACCACCAACCACTAAAAAATTAAAAAATAACAAGCAGACGCTTTAATAATATCTATTGACACCACACGATTAAAACACAATCTCTAGACAACGAATAATTAACACCAGGTGTGGACAATCTAACTGTCGAGGGACTCGATGGAGAGGAAATTTCATATGCCGACCAAAAGGTAACTAGGGCGCCAGGACTTAAGGGCACAAGATGTCAATCTCAGGAGTCCATGACCCTGAGACGCCGAGAGTCGACTTAACAGTCAGCAAAAAAAACTCCAAACAACAAAAATCCTAAAAAGAAAAAATCCAGAGAATCCTTAAAAAAATCCTAAAACACAAGACACCATAGATCCAATCCAATAAAAAACAAATCTAATTCCTAACCCAATCCTAACAAATTCCTAGCAAAATCTCCACAAGTCCTTATCCATTTTAAAACATATCATTTCATTCTTTATAAAAACCGCAATGTAGTCACTACCGTTGCTATATCGTCAAATCCTTCTGTGCAAGATAATTCCAAAAACTATTTCTAATCAGTCGCCATAGACAAACGTGTCCGCACACTACATCAGTACACTTGTCAAACTCGCGATCGTTCGGCTTGCTATCCTATGCTAACTGCAGCGTTATTATGGATCATTAGACTTCTTCGTCGCACTCATTAGTGACAAAAATTTTACAGCTGTAATTAGCAGGGATGCAATTTTGATCAGGGGTGCAGCTGAATAAAAAGATGACGACAATACCAAAATTGTAAAACGTTACACCACACAATGTTAAATTATGTCAAAAATATATTGTGTTCTCTTTAACCAATATTTTAAATATAATCTTGTTTGAGAAGTAAACGATAGCAATAATTGTTCTCAAATTCGCGTGATTGATTTTAAGATTAAGTATAACAGTTTGTTAATTACAGTAACGGATATATTTTCATTGGACATACCTTTTATTTTCGGTGCTGATGTTCTTGATTGCACAATAATTTTTAGTGAGGTTAGGTAGAAAGTATTATAGTGTATTCAAAACTCGCGAAATTATCTAAAATCCAAACTAATAAATAAATCCAATTTCAGACGCACTGTCATTCACAAAAAATAAAAGTAACACTTTTTATTCGAACCGATCTTAACTCTGGTCGACAGCTCATACACGACTGTTCTTGAAAAATACTAACTTGTTGAAAGTAATAAAACTCAATTTGCTGTCACCTTGCAAACTATTATATAATAGTTTACGAGGTTGATGAAAATTGGTTTAAATGTATAATTATACATTTAAACGAAAACAAAAGACAATTAAAGTTTAAAAAAAAACTAAAACACGCTTTTATGAACTTAAAAATGTAAAATAATGGCAAATCAAACTAAAAAGTAAAAAATAATTTTTAATTATTAAGATTTTGTTTAGCAGCGATAGAAAGTCCGTAAGTATTTAGTGAATCGACTGTTAAACAAAATCTTAATAATTAAAATTAAAAAAAAATGATTTGTCCGGGAAAAGGACTTTTTAAGTAAACACTTATTTGTTATTTATAGCGACGTTTCGTCCCTTGCTTGGAACTTTTTCAAGTTTTATAACTATTAAATGTTTTGGTCAAGTAGATATAAAAGTTAAAATACACATGTAAATATAAATTTAAGTTAAACAATTGTTCATTAAAAAGTTTGTAATAATTCCGTTTTTAAAAAATATTTTTACGGTTGATGTTCAAACTATAAATAACAAATCAGTGTTTACTTAAAAAGTCCTTTTTCTCGGTAAATCATTTTTATATTAATTACCAAGGTCAAAAAAAAATCTTAATAATTAAAGATTATCTTTTACTTTTTAGTTGGGTTTGCTATCATTTTGCATTTTTTTAGTTCACAAAAGCGTGTTGTTTTAGTTTTTTAAAACTCTAATTTTAATTATAACACTAAAAAACAATGTTGCATTTGAGTATGGGATAGGCAACGCAACGTACGTCACTATACAGAGCGTTCGTTTGCTTGTTGTAATTTTTCAAATTTATTTATCCTGAAGGTCCTGGTCAGGACTAAATTATAGTGTTGTCATTAGTCTTTGATAAGTGTGCAAAGTTTCAGTTTAATCTGACGTTTTGAACTGAGTGAATTTCACGTTCAAAGATTCCTTTACAAACTCAAACAAACAAATATTATATAGGTGAAGCTAATAAAAGCATGTTAAAAAGGTTTGCCTTCTGGCCTGAACACAGTTAAAAAATTAATCTACAATAATATTTTCACAAATGCAATCGTACGCCTTTGCCCATAGTCCTTACATTACATAAGAAGCGCTTCCCATTGGTTATGCAAGGCACATTTTATACGTCTGCTGGCTTGGTATGTGTGTACGTACATGCGGAAAAGGAAATACCTATATTCAGTGTCGTCGTCGTCGGGTCGAAATGGAATGAGACCAAGAGATGACGGAGGTCAAATGACACACCGCTGAAGAACCGTGACATATTACACTCTTGGAAATTATACCCTCAAGAATCTATGCCACGTCTTCAAACCACCTAACTCATGGCTTTGTGAATTTATGTTACCACGTAACGATGCATCAATTTTATCATTTTCTGAACTACAAATATAGCACGCTGTCTTGTAGGTAGCGTCTACGGACACAGCTTAATTAAAGATAAGTAGAACTAAAATATTATTTTATTGCTCATGTTGAAAAATACTGTTTTTCCAACTTTAGTTACGGTTGAAAAGTAACTGTTTGCCCATTGTTTACTTGTCGCACGCAAATTTTACTTGCGCACGCAATAATAATAATAATAATTAAACAAAAACATAACGTTGTTGACATTAAACAAAAAAAAACACAATCGAAATATTATAACTGAATTGAGGTTGACGTGACAGATAGTTTAATTTATAAAACAAGGTTAAAATATACTGGCAATAAAAATTTACAAAATTTACAAGCGTTCGTGTGCTCAACTTGCTGCACTACTTGCTCAATATACTATTCACGCATTCATACTGTACAAGCGACCGCCATGTTCTTAGCAGGCACAGCTACCAGTTCTGACTAAAACTTACTATAGGGTCAGTCGTGTAAGGACGAAGCATTATCACAACTGTTCTTGCAGTATTACAAACAATAATAACTCAGTATGCATTATTAAAAAACCGCGCACACGTATCACGTACAAACCTGCACTCACCAGCAAAAACTTGCAACTTTTAGTACGAGTTCTGTAATGTGCAAATAGACTTTTTGTAGTTTTCAAATAGTTTTAACAAGACACATAAATTAATGAAAACGACAAATCACCAGCCCGTAAGATCAGAAAGACAGAAATTGTAGACGACTCACTGAGTGTGCGTGGTTTTTAAATTGTAATTTCATTTTTTGTATTATAAATTGTTATTTGAAGTACTGTCAATTGTCATTATTAATAAAAATGTACAATTCAGGATTTGAACCTGGTTTTGATATTTCCAAAAGCCACGCTAACGACAGAGTTAACAAATATTTTTAATGGATACAAAGTGCAGTTATTATTTTTTACTGCAAGGTAAAAAGTTACTTTGAAAATCCAAAAACATCCGATCCCGAAGATTTGCGAAACAGTGTTTTGTAAGTCAACGGTCGAACAAAATAGGCTACTATTGTCTATCACAAAACATCTAGCGCAGTTTTTTTCAAAGATATAATATTTTACGCTATTCAGTTACTTCTAAGTTGAATAACCAGTTTATTGATATAATTCAATAATTCAATGAATTTGACTGTAAGATCATGCGCGATGTATTATTAACACACCGTTGGGAGCAAATTATTCAATTGAAAGAATTAAAAGAACTAATTTATACGGTCATCTGTAAATATTAGGTACAATATAAATTGGTTAATATCTGTACAATCAAGTAATTGAAATGAGATATTATGTTTAGAATACGAACTCTTATTTTACGATGGGTCACAATAGGTCACTTCTAATTTTATTTCAATAAACTTTACAAATGAAAAATTAAATCCTTGATGCGTGTGAACGAAAAATATGAAATTTTGTTAAGCCTTAGTTGTTTTACAAAAGACATATTGATTAACCAAATGAATTACTGAACATTCAAATCAATATTTTTACGACCACCAACAGACAATATTATTATTCATATTTTTTCAACGCATTATCAGTCCTAGAATGAGCGAGTCCGTAAGGATACCGTTCTAATCAGTGTACTGCGACCAGGCAAGATAACCTTAGCAAATGGTTCTTATTTTTAATTGTCAGATTAAAATCTGGAAATTCAGAATTTTGATAGGTTTATGCCAACAATATTTCAACGATTTATCAATATTTTCAAAACCACGCTTTTATTTACATATGTTTTTCAGGCAAACGTTTGCCTACTGTTAACCATACAGAGATTCTAAGAGCTTCCTGTTATTAGTGTATTTGCCATATGGCAACATACACTATTGGCGTCGGTCGGATGGCGGGACCTAGGGGTCGGACCAAAATTTCTCGACGTTTCATAACCTCCTAAACACATTGGCACCATTTTTGAAAATGTTTATATATATATATGTATATATATACATATATATATATATATATATATATATATATATATATATATATATATATATATATATATATGTGTACGGGCAATAACTTTCGAAAGAGTTAATTGATTTTAACGAAATTTGGACCACGTGTTGAAATCCATCACCGCAAGAAGCCTATTTAAAATGGGCGTAATCGGGCCATTTTAAGGGTAGTTTTTAGGGGTTTTTGGGCCCCAAAATTCCGAAAAAATTCTCAGAATCGTTTCAAAATTGATATTTAACCTGTCAGTAGCAATTAAAAAGTGCCCCTAAAATTTTAATAAAATGGCCTCAACAGGACCGGACTTACAAATTTTTTGAAAACACTAATTTGCAGATAGTGATTTATTTATTGAAGGGTGTCTTTAATTCGGTGTAGACGTTAGATTGATAATAATATTACAATTAAGAAAAAAAATGTTATTTTAAGGGGTGTATTAAGGGGTTAAATTTTTTATTTTGCCCAAAAACAAACTTAATTTCACATAATAAAACTATAAAACCACACGGCCCTATACAAGCAAATACACTATATTGTCGGCAGGGTTTTGGCACTGCGACCCGGGTTTTTTCGTCTTAAGATTGGAGACGTGAATATTGTATTGCAATGAAACTTACGCATTTTACTCTAAGCTTTTAAATTTAATATTTGTATAAAGTTACATGATAATTTGTTTTGTGGTTTTTTATCCTCGGTATTACAGTTATTTGAAAAACACACCCTTTTCGATAAGTATTTAACTAAAGTGTCAAACTTAAAATTTCAAAGGAAAAAGTTTTTGAAAACTTTATATTGAAATACTTTGTTCAATAACCGTTGATAAATAAAAAGTTTACATATAATATATTACCTATATCTGGGTGCAAGGCAGGGCACCCGCCAAGTCGATCGTACTTTTGAACTCTCGTAGCTTTGGTCTGGATAACATTTTAGGTCCCAAATCTCCAGAACAGAATGATGTTGATGTAATGTACCAAATTTGAATTTTACTGTCGTGCTACTTTGGATTTTATTAACACACAAAGCTCACTGATCGGGTCACTCACTGACTTTCTCAGTCACTTATAGTCATCAAAACCTTTAAGGCATTTCCCGCAGTCATGGAAAGCTGAAATTTGGTATACAGGCTGAATTTCACGTAAAGATAACAACAAAATTAAAAAAACCCGGGTCGCAGTGCCAAAACCCTGCCGACAATATAGTGTATTTGCTTGTATAGGGCCGTGTGGTTTTATACTTTTATTATGTGAAATTAAGTTTGTTTTTGGGCAAAATAAAAAATTTAACCCCTTAATACATCCCTTAAAATAACATTTTTTTCTTAATTGTAATATTATTATCAATCTAACGTCTACACCGAATTAAATACACCCTTCAATAAATAAGTCACTATCTGCAAACTAGTGTTTTCATAAAATTTGTAAATCCGGTCCTGTCGGGCCCATTTTATCAAAATTTTAGGGACACTTTTTAATTACTACCAGAGGGTTAAATTTCAATTTTGAAACGATTCGGAGAATTTTTTCGGTATTTTGGGGCCCAAAAACATTTTTCAACCCCTAAAAACTTCCCTTAAAATAGCCCGATTAGACCCATTTTAAATAGGCTTCTTGCGATGATGTATTTCAACACGTGGGCCAAATTTCGTTAAAATCAATTAACTCCTTCGAAAGTTATTGCCCGCACACACACACATATATATATATATATATATATATATATATATATATATATATATATATATATATATACATATATATATAAACATTTTTAAAAATGGTGACAAAGTGTTTAGGAGGTTATGAAACGTCGAAAAATTTTGGTCTGACCCCTAGGTCCCGCCATTCGACCGACGCCAATAGTGTATGTTGCCATATGGCAAATACACTAAAAACGCGGACACCCCTCAATGTGGAAAAGGCATGTGTTGCAGCACACACGGTCCATGTAAAACTTGTATGTGGGTATAATATTCTCTTACAAAAAATTGAAATCCCATAAAAAACATTTCATGTAAAAAAGTAGCCAAGTCTTGCGTTGATATTCCACTAATAACATAAATGTCAAAAAAGAGGCAATACTCGGTACAAAAAGAACTGATATTTATGAAAAAGATTCCAAGTTTTTACTTGCCAAGTTTTCATAGATTACATTACAAATAAATGACTGGTGTATGAAAGCTTACCAAGTGAAAACTTGGCACCTTTTTTGAACTCAGTGAGATTCTCGAAGCCTTTACATAATTTTGGAATTTATTAAAAATATTTTAAGCTTTAAAACACTGTACAAGCTTTTTTAACGAATGCATAGTCGAAGTACATGTTTACATAAACGGCCTGTAGCAGATTCAAAATTTTCCAGCAGCTTTATGAATCACTGTGTGTAGCATTTTTATACGTGATTTTTTTTGTTTGAATTCTTGAAAGTAATTGGTAACAAGTCGTTCTTTACACTCAGAAAAACAGAAAGCAGCTCATTGATATATTACCAAAGAGAGATAAATATATTGAATAATATGTAACTCGAAGAGAGACGGAAAATATCGTGTTAGATGACAGTAAGCTGTTACTAGAAGAAGGGAAAAGAAATATAGCCAATGGGGTGAAATGTGAAAAATCACTGCATATATGTAACATTACAGTATCAATATCTGATTTCGACGCCCCACATTCCGATCTGCTTTTATTTATTTTTTTTAAGTATACCAGAGATAGTTGCAACAAAATTGAAAATAATTGTAATATTTATTATATTACATGATTTTTAAATATTGTATATTGCGTGTGGTGACCAACTATTTTCAAACATTGACAAACAATGCAATTCTAAAGTTTTTTTTTAAAGAGATGATTCTTAACGCAAGCTATGAACGCAGATGACAAACTCAAGCTACAGATGGGCAGTTAATTGGGAAAAAACGAGCCAACATTGAGAAAATAGTTACGGCACGTGCCGATTTATGATTTATTATTGGCTATATATTCCGAATAACATACCTAAACGAAGCGCGTTATGTGGCCGAGCAGTTTAGTGCTTCTACCTTACAAGTACAAGGTGGTTACTTCGAACCCAACCACGCAAGTATTGTTTTTTTTTATCAATGATATACTTTTTTATACTTATTATTAAATTTAATTTAACAATCTATTTTATTTCTTGCGTATCCGCAAATTTTAAGCATTAATATAAGTTACCCAAAGAGCATAGTTTCTGTCTTTTGCGCACGAGCTGACGCATCTTTTTTCTTATATATCGGTTGTTGGCTTCTGCACCGGTTAGTTTTAAAGTTAAAAACAGCTATTTCACTGCAATCGAAAGTTGTACAGTGGAACGCTTATAAAACGGTTTCGTTTACTACGAACTAACTGCTCTAACGAAACATTATAAATAGGGTACTAGTACAATTTTTTTTAATTACTCAGGACGAACACATGTCAGTTTGAACAAAACTAAAATCTGACAAACATTAAACGATTAGTTGAAATACAATAAGGTTGCCGTGCTATTAAAACGAGAAATGACGTCACTGACGTCTGCCAACTTGCTTTGTTGACGTTTGGAATCCTTGTCCAATAAAAACTATAGGTAGTTTTATTTTTGACGTCAGGAAATGTCACATTTAGTAAATTATTTCGCTTCAATGCATCGTCCAATGCCTCAAATTTTAGAGTTGTATTTAACGTAGTACGTTTCCGTTCTGTTTAATAATGCAATGATAAATTTCATGCATGTACCTTATTAATAATTTGATTTATAATATGTGATTTAATACAATTTCAAGCAAAATTGTGCAATGTATTGATATTTATTGTAAGCCTCACTGTAATTTGAATTTGGGAACTTAATAGTTTTTTTTTTTTAATTTAAAGTCTGCTTAGTTAAAAAAATATAAACCAAAAATAGTATGATTAGACATTTTAACACACACAATCAATGTAATAGTGATATCAGTCCAGAGCACCTTAAAATCAGACACATATTTAAAATTTAAAATTTGCCTCAATAATAGGTATATTCGCAATATATAGATGAATAAACTTACCCAAAATTACAAGCATTTTTATGGACGTTCGAAAATCCATACTGATATTGTTTTTTATTGATATTTCTATCAACTTTTGCACTCCACCATAATTTTATTTAAATATATTATAATGTTTGTGGCTTTTATATATTTTTTTAATGCTAAACCAATTCAATTGTGGGTAGATTCTAATTCATATATATCACAAAAATTGCACAATAAATTTATCCAATTATTTAGAAGCTTATATAATCATTTTAGGGTAAGAACAATATTTAATTATTGTATTATACAGATATTAAAAATTAGTCTAAATTTAAAACGAAATTTCAAAATACAAGATTCATTTCAGATCTAAAATTTTATAAGGCTTAAAATATTTTCTAAAAGAAGGTCATTAATTTATTGTAGTCAATTTTCTATCAAACATAAATTAGCGGCATGTTTTCAGATAAACAAAACGACGTCGTTTACAGTTCGATAGACGTCTAGCGTCCGTTGTACTCGCGGCTGCACTAGAGCGACGCTTTCTGGACGTAGACTGGCGTATGTTTTTGCGTTCGTCGAATATTCGTAGTCGAAGCGCAGGCGCTTCTCGTGTCAATATTTAACTCTTGCCATTGACACCAGTGTAATTGATATTGGATGAATGCTAAATAATTCGGCGGTTTTATTTTAAATAAATTGTGGCTTATATTGCGACAGGTCGATATTGTACTTTGCCGGATATGTTTTTTTATTCGACGAAACCTTTTTGTACATAAATTTTAATTTTGTGAATTTCTCATTCACACAAATCTGAAATAGAAGTCGCTTTTTAATTTCTGCACTACAGTAAGAGTTCGCTTTCAGTATTACGTAGATTCGAAAAAAGTTTAGCCACTATAACGTAAATTATGGATCCTTTTATACAAAATGATTCAAATGTTTATAGAAGTTCAGAGGCAACATGAAGTGTCAATGATGCAATATCTTGCTATCGACAAGAGCTTACTGAACGAAACACAAAAAGGCAGACGACATTAAATGAGTTCTTCACAAAAAAAAACCAGGTCGCAGTGCCAAAACCCTGCCGACAATATAGTGTATTTGCTTATACAGGCAGTGCCAAGTTCGATACAAAAAACGAGTGTGTTTACCGAAAGAAAAAGAAGTGAAATCTACGAAGGTGCCAAGTATTCACTTGGCAAGTTTATACGTTTCGTATTATAAAGAACTCGTATATATAAACTTGCCAAGTGAAAACTTGGCGCCTTCTTAGATCGCACTTCTTTTTTTTTAGAAAAGCCGGCTAGCTCAATTGTTCTTTGTATCGAACTTGGCCCTTTTTTTAGGATTTAAGTTTAACTATAAAATTAATGCCTGCATTGATCTGGTCCAATAAAAAACATAAAATTTAAATAAATCGCGTAAAAAAGTAAATTTGCAAGACAAACAGAAAAAGAAGACAATTTACCAAACGTAACAAGTAGGCTCGCTACCATAAATATTAATTTAGTAGCTATACAATGATAGAATTTTGATGTAGGCTCTAATTTACATAATATGTTGAAACGAGAGGGAAACAATATGAAGAACAAAGATGACGATATGTACATAGAATATGAGTATAGAAAGCAAAATAAAACATGTTTGTAACATCGTACAAGCAAAAACCAAAAACATGTAGCAATGTACAAAGAGACGATACGTAATATGTATGAATGGTTCTATTTTATGTTCGCTGTATGCATATACCAATTAGATGCATGTATATTTTTACAGGGTGTAGTATAATATAACCGAAATAACAGACAGGTCTAAAAGCCAATTCAGACTAGCCGTTCTCGGTTACGATTCACCGGTCCGGTTCGGTTTTTGATTAATCTAGGCTGCTCACACTATCCCGATTTGGTTCTACGAATATTCTCGGTGCGCATGCGCAATTTCGAAATATGATTTGACGTTTGATGTGTAGTTAAACGTCAACAAAAACAAGCTGGCTAGTCACGTGACTCCAGCAAGCGTTCTCATTGGCTACGGTTGCGAACGGTCCGGTTGAAATTAGAGCTGAACCTAAACGCTCCAACCGAACCGCAATCGGGAACGACTACGCCCTGATTGATCGAGCTCCCAACCGGACCGGTGAATCGTAACCGAGAACGGCTAGTCTGAATTGGCTTTAATGAACTAAAATTATTTCTCAATTCTTGTAAATACAATTGGATGATACTGAATTTTCTTTCCAATTTGGGAACTCCCTAGAGTGTGTTGAAAGTGGTCATTCGAAATTAGAAACAGCACGTTATAGCGCCGTCCTTTCTTTCAAAAGGGACACATTATTTGTAAACAATTGTTTGACCTACAGTATTTAAACGAATAGTATTCAGTATTGTCCTATGAATTGTTTATGTTATGTAAACTGCGTATACTGATAATGTAAAGGTTAGGCTAGGAATAGACGAGCGTACAACATGCCGCGTGCTGCACGCCGCGTTTTCTCCGCTGGAATGAATATAATGTATTTTAAATCGAAACAAACACACAAGCGTTGAACACGTTCGTGTCCGCTAGCCGAACGCTTCTGTTTGCGTGTTGCACGCGTCGTGTCAAAAACGCCGGCAATAAGATACATTATTTACTATGCACAGAGATACACGAGCAGATTTTTTACGTGGAGAAGTATAGATCTGTCCAAAATATTTTCAGGCGACCTTCGTCATTTCAACTCGGGCAGTAGGCATTGGTGCTCAATTTATGTACTATCGTATATTCCTGGCCTGTGACACAATATGTTCGACACCGAAAAATTTATCGTAGAGGTGGAGAAAAGACCAGCACTTTATGACCAATCTTTAAAAGATTATGCTAATAAGGACAAGACAATTAAATTGTGGAATGAAATTGGCAATGAATTATATGAAAAATTATATGAAAATTTGGAGTCTAGTACTGATGAGTGGATGTACCCACCAACGACGATGTCTACGTTTTCGTTTTTTTAATAATAAGCACAATGCTGCAACACAGCCAATTTGCACAGTGTCCATTTTTGACTGAGTGTATCTGCCGCGCGAAATTTTACACGACAAAAACACGCACGTGTATTCAAAAGCCGGCAACGCGGAGCGTGCAGGACGCGGCGTGTTGTACGCTCGTCTATTCCTGGCCTTATAAGCGGATGCAGTAGCAGTCCGTGTTGAGACAGGATTGAGTTCACGTTGATGTATTAAATATATTTTATTAATAACCTGAGTCATCCACGATCGCGGCAGCGTGAAAAGCGATTATTTTATAGAAGACATATTTGCAATGTATCTTTTTGAGTCAGCGCATAAAAAAGTTGAATTACGATTTGTTCTACTTCTCAAAAAACACTAAACAAAAATAAATGACGAACCATCACATAATATTTATATGACTGTAATATTGGTCGTACAAATGGTATGAGTTGTGTTGTTTTACGTCGAACAACACGGGACATCGGGCAACCAGCTGGACCCATTTCTGTCAGTTCGCGGACATTGCGATGATTTAATAACATAAAATATAGCACCTCTTCACATTCGTTTGTACATTTATGTACCGGTCTGTAATTTGTGAATGACGCCGTGCTCTGATGAAACATTATATTGTGATTTACATGTGTATTCTTGGTTGTGCATAATACTTAAAAACTCGGGTCGCAGTGCCAAGCCCTACCGACAATACAGTGTATTTGCTAATACAGACAGAGTGGCTTTATTATGTGGACTTAAGTTGGTTTTTGAACAAAATGAAAAATTTAACTCCATAATACACCACTAAAAATAACATGTTTTTCTTAATTGCAATATTATTATCAATCGAACATCTACACCAAATTAAATACCTCACTGTCTGCAAATCAGTGTTTTCATAAAATTTGTAAATCCGGCCTTGTCGGCCCGATATTACTACAATTTTAGGAGCACTTTTTAATTGTCAGAAAGTAACAAAGTTAGTCTTAGATGGATCCCGGGACATTAGGGTCATCAAGGCAATGAAATAGCCAACAGTCTAGCCAGAAAGGGTTTGGAAACGCCCTTTATAGGACCCGAGCCCTACTGTGGTACATCAAAATGTTACCTTAGAACGGCTCTTGCCACATGGGAAAATAAACAATATTCCCTGTTCTAGGAAAGCTCCCAAGGTCTTCGTCAAGCGAAGATCTTCATTAAACCTAATAATGACAAAGCGGATAATATTCTACGCTTAAAGAAATCTGAGCTCAGAATAATTGCAGGGCTCTTTTCAGGTCACTGCCCTTTGAGTAATCACCTTAAAAAAATTAGCGTAATAGACATCGAGTCATGGCGCTTCTGTCTGGAGGCTCCTGAAACATCGGAGCATCTGCTTTGTGAATGTGAAGCAGTCATGAAGCGAAGACTCCGTCACCTCAATAATCCATTCCCAACACCTGATCAGGTATGGGACACAGATCTCAAAGCAATTCTAGGCTTTATCAAAAGCCTTAATCTCATAGAGATATAAATGAATCAGGGCTACACAATAGATCTATCAAGGTCGCGGTGTTGACGAGGAATAAAATACTCTCGCCCTCTTTTCTAATCTAATCTAATTGTCACTAAAGGGTTACATTTCAATTCTGAAACGACTCTAAGAATTTTTGCGGTATTTTTGAACCCAAAAACCTTTTTCAATCCGTAAAAGCCACCCTTAAAATGGCCCGATTTTAAATATATAAACATTTACAGAAATGGTGTCAAGCTGCTCAAAATGATGTGAAACGTCGAGAAATTTTGGTCCGACCCCTAGGTTCCGCTATCCGACCGACGCCAATAGTGTATGTGCCATATATGGCAAATACACTAATAATGTAAAGCTAAATGACTGTGTTCACTAACTTACATACTCCATATAAACTAACAGTCATTGCATATAAACGACCGGAGTATCATCACAGCTTAGAAGCACTGGAGTGCATCTGAACTGTGCTGTCATCTAGTGTTGGCATTAGAATTATTGGGTCTTATTTTAACAGTGAGTAAAAGATCTCCACTACTGCACTGATTTTACTTAGATGAAATATTTTTTGTACGTCTACCCTATAAAGTCGATTATTTCCCAATTTTCAAAATTTTTGATACTTCAATTTTCAGCAAAATCACTTCTAATTGTAGGCTGCGTTCGTTTCTCTGGCGATTAGTCTACTGTTTACTATGGGAATGGTAATACGACTTTGTTTATTTTGACATAGAATGTAATGTCTTATTCGCACGTTTAAAAAAGGTTCTGTAAAAATGAATCTGTATAACATAATAATTGTTAATTCATATTTGATGGTGATTTCTTTCCACTTAAATATAATATAATAAGGAAAAATATGGAACATTCTGCCCGTAAAATATATTTATTAGTGTATTTGCCATAGGCAACATACACTATTGGCGTTGGTCGGATGGCGGGACCAAAATTTCTCGACGTTTCATAACCTTCTAAACACTTTGGCACCATTTTTAAAAATGTTTATATATATATGTATGTATATATATATATATATATATATATATATATATGTGTGTGTGTGTGCGCTATAACTTTCGAAAGACTTAATTGATTTTTACGAAATTTTGCCCACATGTTGGAATCCACCACCGCAAGAACCCTATTTAAAATGGACCCAATTGGATCATTTTAAGGGTAGTTTTTAGGGGTTGAAAAAAGTTTTTGAGCCCAAAAATGCCTAAAAAATTCTCAGAATCGTTTCAAAATTGAAATTCAACCCTTTAATAGCAATTAAAAAGTGCTCCTAAAATTTTAATAAAATCGGCCCGACAGGACCGGATTTACAAATTTTATGAAAACACTAGTTTGCAGATAGTGAATTATTTGCAGAAAGGTGTATATAATTTAGTTTAGAGGTTCGATTGATAATAATATTGCAACTGAGAAAAAAATGTTCTTTTAAGGGGTGTATTAAGGAGTCAAATTTTTTATTTTGCCCAAAAAACCAACTTAAGTTCGCATAATAAAGCCACACTGCCTATATTAGTAAATACACTATATTGTCGGCAGGGTTTTGGCACTACGACCCGGGTTTTTTTTTTTTGCCAACGTTTCGTCTATATTTTGAGACTTCTTCGGGGCTCGATAATCGATAAAAGTATAAAAACACAGACTGCAAAATTTTTCCCGTCATTATATTATATTTATATAATTATGATTACCGTAATTTTCCGCAGACTTTTTTGAAGATCTTTTTATAAAGAAAAAAATAAATTGTCGCTAGTATGTATTTAAATAGTGTGTAAGAGTACTGGGTTCGGGTGGTTCATGTTTGTTTTAAATGGTTGTGTATATATTTTTTTAAAGATCACTGCGCTAACTTGCTTGTGTATTTGATACATAGAAACTTTGATGGCGGAGTGAATATCCAGGTCATAAAATTAATTAAATACAACCCTGCGTCTATCCTAAAACCAGTATTTTATGTTCAAAGAGAATTTGACAGTCCAGAAAATCGCCGCCACTAATTCTATTTTATATGCAGTGAATGAGATGAACTGTCGTACGACAGTTTTTTTTTCTTCATCCTTTTAACGGGATATACGATAGCAGACACAAAATCACAGCAACACATCAAAGATATTTCTTACAAAAGAAAATGCAACGCAAATTTTTGAAACTCATATGCATGATATTCTTTTGGCTTTTTCATTCCTCACATTTCATTTTGTATTCATATATATAGCGGAAAAAGTTGTTTTGTCTTAATTTGTATAAAAGACGGCTAGCTATCCAAAAATATTAATTTAAAATAAAACTAAAAAGTGTTTTTATAAAAAAAAACTCAGGTCGCAGTGCCAAAACCTTGCAGGCAATTTAGTTTATTTGCTAATTACCTGTATTAGCAAATGCACTAATGTGTCGGCAAGGTTTTCGCACGGCGATCCGGGATTTTTTTTATAAAAGTTTAGTTTTAAATTAGTATTTTTTGGTTTTATTATATGAATTTAATTATGTTTCTTTTTGGGCAAAATAAAATATTTAACCCCTTAGTACGTCCCTTAAAACATTTTTTTCTTAATTGCAATATTATTATCAAACAAACATCTACACCAAGTTAAATACACATCTCAGTAAATAACTCACTATCACAAATTAGTGTTTTCAGAAAATTTGTAAATCCGATCCTGTTGAGCGGATCTTTTATTCTAAGGGTGTTTTTTAATCCCATTTTATTTTAAGTAATCTTTAACGAAAATGTAAATATTAATTATCGAGATCACGCCAAAGAAGTATAACTTCTGCCGCGCGTACATTTGTGCACGCACCTTTTCTTTTTAAATTGGTTTATCAATCTGGGGTCGCCTAGAGGTGGAAATTCAAACAACCCAAAATATTATCTTTTGATCGCATCTTTCATATAATAATAAAAGTGCATCATGTTAGTCTTTAATATAAATATGACGCACACATATTTTAGTGCAGATACACAAATACGATATATATAGAAGAGAAAGTGTAATCTACAGTTAATAAATGTCTAACGACAATTTCCCTTCTAAACACGTATTTTGTATAGTTATTTATGAATGAACTTTGCAATATTCTTTGTTAAATTCGAGATAAATGTTGCGCGTCCAACTCTAACATTTAAAACGTGAGATGTCTTCTCAGTGCAGTGTTAATGATTCATTTCATGAAATATTTTATTGGAGTTAAGAGAACTTCGTAGTAAAGGTGATATCAGACGGTTCATTCTGAATGAATGTTCATTTGACTGAATGTTCATTTTTGTTTCATTCCGCGTTCACACGGCACATACAGACTGACATAGAAATGAACGTTCATCTGTTCCTCAAAGATGTCATCGAATGAAGTTGTGGGCCTGGGAATTCGTTTGATTTGTGATCATTTGATCGAAGAATTGACAAATAAGAAGCAAAGTCTAAATTTAAATCAATAAATAAAGATTTTATAGAATTTGTCCGTATTGTTCTGTCTTTGTATTCGTCGAATTTGTGGTTCCAAAGACATTAATAATTTTTGAATTTCTCCAAAAACAACAGCGTGTTTTAGTCGTTCCACTTGAATACCATTTTGTCTCATATTAATATATTCACTATGCGGTGTCGTAGTACCAAATCCGTCTGCTACAAGACGCGAGACAAAATGATCGAACCCGAATGAATGTTCTTTCTTGTGTTCTGACGTTTCACTTCGAATGAAAGATGCTGAATGAAAAACAAAAATGAATAAAAAATCAACCGTCTGATATCGTCTTTACGGTCGATATTTTTTATATCATTTTATACTGTATAGAGATTTTGTAATGTATAGAATCGATTATTACATAACATATATATCGAAAGTTATAAATTTGACTCATTTGTAAATAAATATTTTCTATTTTCTCTTCGTAGCGAAGGCATATTATCAATAAAATACGAAACTAATAGATTTATTTGATACGTAATAAGTTATTTCTAACTACAAACATGAAGGTTTAAAAACTGCGCTTCGACTACTATGGTTATTAGCACGGAATACGTAATACGCATACGTAATTAATAAAACATCACAGATAAGTATTAAACTACATGTGAACAAAAGATAAGTACGATAATTACTTTTACACTAAGCTGTCTTCTAAATATAAATTTAAAAAAATGGTCGAACATAGGTTAGTGTACCTTTACACAGTTCCTATTGTGACTCGTTATCTAATGTTAATGTTTGTGGGTGAAAGAATAATTTCAAATTGGAATGTTCCAGCTCAAATTTAATAAATGGATCGAGGAATACGCCTTTGTGTTTTATTAGAAAATTCTTCAAATTCTTTGAGGAATAAACTACCGAAAGCTCTTAAGTTTGTGCTATAGTCTAGGAATTATACAAACCAGACAAGTTAAACTGTAGGAAGCTAAACGTTTAAACGTATTTTAATTAAGGTTACATGACCTTTCGCTAAAATAAATCCAAAATTAATGTTTGTACTTTGTGAAGTTAATTTGTAGTCTAACATTAATTAGAATTACATAACAATGATATACACGGTTACTTTAATAGCGGTAATAAATTAATACTTGATTTTATTAGAGTTCTATTAAAAAAGAAAATATCAGAGCGTCGCTTAATCTTCACTGAAATATTTTTACGCGATCATTAAAAATGGATGTCGCTTAAAATTCGCCAAGGGTTTAGTAGTTCTTTTGTTTTACACTTTCAAATTCGAAATGATATTATCACATCATTTTACAATGATATAATGGAAAATTTGTAGAACTGTTAGAGAAACGCTGCTGAGTTTTAGGTCTAACATTAAATTTTATCTATAGCTCTTATGAGATCACACATAAGTATGAAATTTGTACCCAAAGACGACAGTTGAAACGGGAATAATATACAAAAATAATAATATGCTATAGCATGTCAGTAGACGTCATTCCAATATGTGTAGTATTTATATTTTGTTTCTTATACGTATATTTTATTTCATAAAATATGCAGATGATATATTACTTCGAGAAAAAAAGTTGAAATCATCAGAATAATGATAATAAAGGATGAGATATGTAACTTAAGATTAATGTCTTAACTAAATAACGGTACTTGCAAGAATAGTTAAAACTTTATAAGCAAGATATCTATTTTTATAGTTTTTAGGTGTTATATTATTCCGATATTAACCTTATGATTATTGGAGAAATAATTTTCCCGCCTTCTAAACTGAAACGCCATTTTTAAAACACAAATATATAAGATAATGCCACATTCGTCATAATACATTTCCACGCACTAAAAACATAACCTACTAATATTATATGAATTTATTTTATAAAATATTGTCATAAAAAATATAGATTTTTTTTAATAACAAACACGACGTTCTAAACAAATTATAAATCAAAGCAAAATATTTTCTAACATATATTTTATTTCATTATTTTAGGAAATTAAATTTATAAAATAATTATTATAAAATATCTTTCTACTGTCAGATTAAAAACAAATGAAATCGTGATTTTGTTTCACAAAAATTGCTTAGTAAATCACATGCTCTTTACTTCCACCACTACCTTTTCTTCCACCATATTATGTCACACTTTTATTTAACATTCAAATGTAAAAATGTACTGGCTAACAAATAGAAGAAATAACATTTCTGTCAGGAAAAATCACCTTATTGAATTATTAACCAAGTCAGGGCATAGAATTTTCCATACCGGACCTATTATTTTATTGAAGTTTAAATTCCAGGTAAAAGTGAGAATCGATTATTATGGGTATAGTTTCATACATGCAACTTATTTCACAACTCTCACTTTACGTAATTTATTATTCCTCAAAGATGTTTTTTGTCGGTAAGAAATATCTCCCGCAATACTGTATCAAAATTAATGTTTAATACGCCATTTTGGAGATTATTTTTCTGTCTAATAACGAAAAATAAGTTAATGTCTAAAAATTAATGCTGTCATTAAAAAATACAGTTTAACAACTTTTAACAATTTCATTACAGAACATAAACATTGAGAAAAAGCACATGGTGGTGGCAATCCGCGTATTTTAACAGTTGTCGGTAATATGACTTGTAGTGGCGCTGAACTCTCTGAATAGAATTAGATAAAATAAACCAAATGTCGCCATCTCGTGGCAATCTGTTCTGTCGGTAATATTAAGTAACGCAGTGACACTGAAGTCTTTGAATAGAGCTGCGAACTATTCGCACGGGTCCGCTAGTAAAAAATAAATGTTGTTTGTATTAATCAGTTTTGTCGCAGGCTCGAAGTTACATCTATAAACCAGAACAAAT
Source organism: Venustoraphidia nigricollis (assembly GCA_034508555.1). NCBI lineage: Eukaryota > Metazoa > Arthropoda > Insecta > Raphidioptera > Raphidiidae > Venustoraphidia > Venustoraphidia nigricollis. The sequence continues at coordinate 1,778,030 of JAVRKA010000013.1, forward strand.
AGGTCACTAGTATATTAAGCATTGTTTACTGATTGCTAAACTTTCTATTTGTGATTTACGTGTGGCGTTTGACTTTTGAAACGTTCTGTATATAGTGTGTAATGTGAATGTAGGTACATACAGATGTTATTTACGATGTATATCTCCGGGTGAAACATGCAGTGCAAATGGAGCGTATCTAGGAAATGAGATCAGAGGTACGTACAATGATCGATAGAGATTGTTTATCAGCTGTAACGCTCCCCGTTACAAATGTCCGACAAGAATCATCAACATACAATGTGTATCTTAACGATCACTATAAAAGTGAATGACACAGCTCCGCGGCAATGACTTTTTTTCTCAACTGCACTAACGCGACTTTATAAAATGTATTTTCTTGATTTTTCGAGATTAATGAGCGGTGGAATATTGTAGAGTCATTATTCACGTGATATATGAATTTTTATTTTCGAGAAAATTAATTTTATAGTGACTTTTTTCTTTTTTGTCCTTGGTAATTAATATAAAATTGATTTGTCGGGAAAAAGAACTTTACTTAAAAAGTTCTTTTTCCCGACAAATCAATTTTATATTAATTTTATAGTCTTTATCTAAACTGATTGAAAAAAGAGGTTATCAATTTTTATTGTGTATTCAGCCATATTTCTCCAGAGGTTAACCGATTTGAAAAATTTCGACGCCGTTGAGTTCAGATTATTTACGGAATGGTATCGGACAATTTTTGTTTAAAGCGGGTCAGGAATTTTTAACCGACATCAAAAAATAGAGATTTTATACATTCCTTCTACATGTGTGAGCCGATTTTGATGATCTTTATTTATTTGATAGAATGTGTTTTCTGGGTGGCCTCACCTATATTTGATTTAAATCAATTTATTATTTTATTTTAAGTTTAGTAATCAAATATCAAAATGAAGTCTGTTATTAAAGTTCCAAATCCATTGAGACAAAAAAGAGAAATTTTTAAAAAATTGAACAAACTTGAAGCAAAGCCACTAAGAAGCGGAAAGTAATAAAGTTTTGAGGACAGTGCCAAATTAGTAAACGTACATAATAAGTGTTAGTAATAAAAAATGACGTTTACCCCAAAATGTTATTTTCTCCTTTTGAGTGTATTTTTGTGAAAGAGTCTCAAGAAAATAACATCAGTTCATTGTAGTTCATCTGTAGACTACCGGCATAGAAGAGTAAAATAAAAAAATACTAAAAACTCTTTTAAATTTGGTTTCAAAATGTTGAAAACTATATCAGCCAGGCATGGACGGTATCATGTGGTACTTTTTCGATATATAGAGACGTCTAATTTTGTTTAAATCTCTAATTCGATTTTGTCGCCATATTAACAAAACTTTGCTCACTTCTGTGACCGCTCGAAATTAAAAACATAGTCTAGTACGGTATTAGACCATATAAGGAATGGACTGAGCATCGCCTATCTTTCAGCATAACCTAGAGTGGTCCCAACATAGGAGCCGGTCATATTGGATAAGTTTTGATCTAAGGTTCACAAGTGCTGTACAGCGTACCCTAAAGCATCTTATGCATAAAACATGGACGTATCTAGATAGGGCGCAAAAGTTTTTTGTGTATTTTGAAACGTTATATATCGAGCAATGTATTAAGTGGAAATAATGAAAATATGATAAAATGCATGAAATAAAATGTATACAGCTTTGCGTTTTGAACATTAAACACTTTCATTGTACAGAGTATGAAAAAAGATACTAAATATTTTATGTCATTTCCATAATTAAATTTCATAATTAAATTTCATTAAAGCAAAGAACACTAGCAGACATGTTTACGTTAAGTTTACAAGCTGCTGCGTCCGCATGTGCATGTAAACAGTATAGGGAAATAGACCTTATTAGAAACTTAACCAACTCCTATGTTGGGACCACCAACACCATATTGAATGCTTAGTCCATTCCTTATATGGTCTGAGTACGGTATTTTATTTTAAAACATGCCAGATTCCTTTGTCGCATGTTATATAAAATCAATTCGACTGATTCATATAAACTAATGAATTGTAATAGAATGCGCTGGTGAGCAATTTGAGCACTTGATACTTGAATTATAATGAAATACACTAGGTTTGCCAGCATGAACACCTTAAATTTATTGGCGCCACCCCCTAAAACTTTCAGATATTGTTGAACATTTTTTTTTAGTTTTTTTACTTTTATCAGTTGATTCACAAAGTTACAGAATTTAGGCAAGAAATTTGTGAAATCCCATTATTTATTTTTTTAATTAAACACAAGCACTGAGTTTTGATACCGTTATTTGTTGAGTTTTATTTCTTTAACAATCTTTTGAAATGCTCAAAAGTAAAACTGTCTACTTATGCCAAAAACGGCATTTTTAATTGTTTTTTATTAAAAAAATATATATTTGCTTTCAATCACAACAAATTTTCATTTAAAATATATTGTCTTTGTGAATAGTGACTGTTAACATGTATTAAGATATTCATTTATTTTATTAGTTTTTCCTTGTCAGAAATGCATTTTATTGTTTTGTTGACTTTTACTTTTGTAAACAAATATTTTTTCTTTATACCCGGTCGAAAGTATCTACTTTTTAAGACAGAAAGCATAACATTTATGCCCTACTGAAATTACTCGAACGCTATCTATAACAGCGGAACGAACGAGTTTTTTTTTTATTCCCGGTAAGTAAACTAGATATATATAACAGATAAAGAACATTCATATGATTGCAATAATTTTTTCAAAATTTTACATAAATCACAAAATGGTTAATTTTAAAGGAACTAGAAAATTTGAAATAGTTAAAAATAATATATGTTTAAATACAGAAAAGAATTTAAATCTTATCTTTAACAAAACAGAAAATAATACCTTATATAAACAGATTATAAATTATTATAACTTATGTCATTGATTGTTTGACTTTCCGTAACCTTGGATAAATTATCAGCCATTGTGACATTTCAATTTTTAAATAACAGTTTAATTTAAGACGTTAATATAATATGTTTGTATCTAATGATGACTTAGGTCGAAAGCGCTTATAAATAAATTTTGTTATACAAATTTATGTTTTGGAATTGTTTTTCTATAATATATATCTTATACTATTAAACTAGGGAAAGACAGAAAAAATCCAATGCATTGTAAATATCAAAAAAAAAAAAAAAAGCGCTGGAATAAGGAACAAAAATTAAGCATGACCGCATAACAAGCTGCCTGCTGGAACGTGGTTGTATTTTTCATGATAATAATTAAAAATGTTGATAATAAACGCACTTTCGACCGGGTATAAAGTAAAATAGTTTACACCACACGAGCAGAAGATTGAAATTCCTCAACTGTGCGACATAATGTCCGCCATGCAGTGCAGGAATTTCAACTTTCTGTCTTTGTGGTGTAATATACTACAACGCCACAATATTTTCTTTTCCTTAAAGCGATCATAAATGTCATAGATCTAGGAGAATTTCTCTAAATCTGGCAACATAGCTGTTATCCATTGAAATGGCATATGAGGAATGAAAAAGCTGATCGCGAACTCGTATGCAATAAGTAGGTGGTTGAACATATTTCAAATGAAGACGCTTCGACATTATTCATGCAAACAGATGGAATGTTATTTGCATTTTTAGATTGAGTTTTGGATTTCCGTTGCACTTTTTAACTTTAGTGCACGCTATTCTATTTGTTTGCACATCTCGAATTCAACAAGAAATTAAATTAAAATAATATAATAGAAAAACCGTCATCATGAATAATTTTATCAATAAATTATTTATGCGAATACTAATGGTTGCTTGCACCAACAAGCTGCCAGATGTTTAAAATACGAAAATGCATCACTATATTTGTGACAGGGACCGAGCTGGGTAGAGTAGTGATGACAGCACTAGACTCGCATTCGGGAGGTCCGGGTTCGAATCCCGGCGGGGGCAGATGTGGCTGGGACTTTTTCCTACTGCCTCTCGCCGAGAAACGGTAATTCCTGTATCGGCCATCTTGATTGAGGTTTTCCATGGTTTCCCTCAATTAATTCCAGATAAATATCGAGATGGTTCCTTATTTGAGGCCATGGCCGATTACCTATCAAACTCCTAGTTCAAAAATTGCCTATCTTATCCTAATTTCCTATAATTCCTTCATTCGCCCATTGCTATTACAGAATTTGAAGTTTTAAAAATGTAGAAAAATAACGGGAAGTGTGGTAGATGGAAAATAGTAATGGTGCGAATGGCGTCTGTTATGACATAAAGTCGAGAAACGGACGCTAAACGCATTATTATTATTTATGATTATTATTATATTTGTGACAAGGACTTCTATTACTACGAAAATACCTGCTGACAAGTTTTCCGACCTAATTTACCTGAGTAGATTTTGCTTTCGCAACAAAATTAGTCAAAAGCAACAAATCTTTCATTTAAATCACCTTATAGTTTGGCCATCGTACACCAGTCCAGCTCAGAAATCGCGTGCCGGATCCTCGACTTACTTTACACTTTCGGTCACTGTTCATGTTACATTTATTCTTGCATAATAATACAGATAAAATACTCCATGCTAGTCGGAAAGAAGTAAACTTCAAAACAGTGAAAAAATATCAAATCGATTAAGTAGTTCCTGAGATTATACGCGACTAACAAATAGACATGCAATCTTTTTTCTCTTATAAGTATAGATTCGTCGTTTAAATCTCCATTTTTACACCTGATTATCTCATGGTATGAAATAGAAACTGACAGATTACTTTCGGAAATTATTGTTGATAGATTAAATAGCATATACAGTGTAAACTCTTTATAACATTATTCTTTATAACGATAAATTCTCTATAACATAGAAAAGATCACAATTTGGTTGGTTTACCTTAAAACCCATACATTGATACACTCTTTATAGCGCAGCAGCCATTCTCTATTACGAAGAAATGTGTTCATATTTAGACACAGAAAATCGTCATTGTCGGTGTTCTGTTTATGTTATCTTATCAAGTTACAAAAGACGCCGACTAAACCTTTAGAAAAATTTTTATTGTTTAATCAAGAAGATTCCACCACATATCAAGAGATGGATAGAATACATAAGAAAATACAAAACAAGTAGGTACTGGCAAAGCAAAAAACGTCAGGCAAAGCTAACTGACTATGTATTAATTTAAAACATACATATTAAAAATTACTGTTAATTTGGTTGTTTTTCTTTCTTCACTCCATATAACGATAAAAAATGCTCGGTCCCTTGAGTTTCGTTATAAAGAGTTTACACTGTATTTATTTTACGTTCCGCACTAGTGCATCGTTGATTATCTTTCTACCAACATCCAGACACGAAAAGTAACTATTTTGTAGTATGCAAAAAATATTTTTCTCTACTGTCAGATCAACTACTCTGTAAACGTGTAGGAATAAAATCAATTTTAATATAAATTAAAGTTATTAAATTTTTATTGCTCTTAAAGATCTCCCCTCCTGACATTAATCAACTTAAAAACTTAATAGATTCCGTCGATATCCAATTAAATCGAAGTGATGCAACACAAAACATGTAAAATTTAGTTTTCGTTATTTATTGCGAAGATAGAAAGAGATGAAATTCTTTCACACTAAATTGGATATCGAAATTCAATGATAAGAATAGTATCGAAAATGTCGTCAGTAGAATTGAAGCAATCTCTGAAAGGAGAAGAGAAATAATACAATCAGCAAACGTCTACAGGTTCGGCATCAGCGCTAAACAAAACATTTATCCTTTTTGAGTGTCAAATGATATTGTATTGTCAACATTCTCAAACAGACAGACAGACAACAGTAGTTTGTATATCTTAATAGCGTAACGGGGTCTGTTATTTACGAAGTGACATTATGTTAAAACACCCAAGCAGTTATTTTATAGGGTGTATAGATAGTGCAAAAAAAAATATTGAAATACGTTTGTGTCGTACAAAAGCTTAAAAAAAAATATTAACCTCCTTCAAAAAAGTCACTAAAAAGATGAAAATAATAATGAAATTTTGAGGTCGCTGCCAATTTTATTACTAAAACTTAAAATTAATAGGCATCTACTTTTATTAAATTGGAACCGACTTCAAAATTTCATTATTATTTTCATCTTTTTAGTGACTTTTTTGAAGGAGGTTAATATTTTTTTTAAGTTTTTTAATTTTTTACTTTTTAGTGGTGGATTTGATTTCGCACATTTTTAAAAACTACTGAACCGATTTAAGTAAAATTTATGTGGGATCACCATGAAGATGTGCCCTATTAAATAAGAAAAGAATCATCATAATCGCTTTACAAATGTTGGAGATATGAGGTAGCATACATTAAAAATATGTTTTTTGACGTCATTTAAAAATGGATGAACCGATTTTAATAAAAACTATATGGGACTACCTGGGATGTATACCCTTTCAAACAAAAAAATAATTTTTCAAATCGGTTCAGGCGTCTTTGAGTAATCGGAGAACATACTTAAAAAATAAAAAAAAAAAGATTCCGACGAATTGAGAACCTCCTCCTTTTTTTTGAAGTCAGTTAAAAATACCTGAGAACCTGTGAGAAAATGAAAATACAGATAACCCACCATGACGCCAGAAAGATTTTCCCAGCTGACCGGCTGCCCATCTATTTGCTAGTCTGTTTGTATATACTGGTATCATTCGAAAATGGTCACACATAAATTACCAAGATATGTAATGTGAAAGAAAACTCACGCTTTGCGTTAACTTTTCCTAAAATTCTATTTAAGACAAAAGTTAATAATTAATAGTATTAACTCTACCAACAGTAATAGAATATTAAATAAAACGAAACTACTTGCAAATACTGTTCAAAATATTTTTTTATTTAAAAAACGTTTCTACCAAATTTTGGTCCTTTTCAATTTATTAAAATATAAAATAAATTTAAAATAATTTATTTTATATTTTAATAAATTGAAAAGGACCAAAATTTGGTAGAAACGTTTTTTAAATAAAAAAATATTTTGAACAGTAATCGCAAGTAGTTTCGTTTTATTTAATATTTAACAAAAGTTAATAATTTTTTCCAAAATTTATATGTGAATATGTAGTAGCTTAGAACTTTAAAAATATGCAAGGCCCTTAGAAATACACCAGGTAACCTCGACAATAAATAACGTCAGCTGGAGGACCGTTCATATTTTTATATCAACCACACAATATCAACTGACAGTACACTGGATGATGTCATCCTCCCACAACTATTAAACGGAACGATGTCATCTCTGTAATAATCTCCAGAAACATGTAGGTTAAACAAGTATTTGTGGGAAAACGAAACGGTAAAAAAATCCTTATATTAAGTACAGACCTGTAGACAGAGTTCATAATATAGCTGATGGAAGTTTTATAAGAAGGGGTCGAAATTGTCGTCCGGTAATATTTTTCTTTTGACCACTTTTACGATCTATAACGAAGAAGGGAAGGGTGATATCCAATCTTGAAGTAAACATAATATTTTACGATCATTGAAATAAATTTTGTAATTAATAATTTTACGTACCTACTTTAATATATTTACTCAACAAGAGTTATGAGCTTGCATGTTGTTACCTAACTAGCCTTTACCCGTGGCTTCGCTCACGTCAATGTCCCACGTCACAGAGAAGAGAGGTTATATATGTATTTATCATACTGTCCTTTTAAGGAGGTTCATGCGAATCTTACGTAAAATGAATTTCCCAAGTTTAAGATTTCAAACTAAGAATAATAGTTTTAAAAATGACGTTTTCAAAGTTCTTATACACTGACTCTTATAGATAACAGGCTTCCGTTACGTCTTTTTTATTTTTTGTCTTAATAATAACCCTTATAGAATAAAAAATCGCGTGTTGTAACATGTAGTTCGGTGTCCTTTTTACTAATAATTCCTTGTTAACTAAATACAATATTCTAGAATCAATCTGCATTACGTAACAAATACAATTTAGATATAACTTAAATAATCTCTTAGTTATAGCTCTGCTACACATATAATAAACTTGAAAAGTTGTAATATAACAATTTAATAATATACCCTTACTGTTTTGATTATTTAAATAATTGAAGTTAAACCGTATGTTTTAATCTCGTTTATCGACAGTGATTTATACTCGTATTACTAAGGGTTTGCCAATATAACCTCAAAAATACCTGTCATTTCATTACTTTGTTTTATTATATTAATAACAATTATCAACTCATACATTTCTTATATTGTTATAAATTAAATAATAATTTTTTTAAGTATTAAAAGAACTAACAGTTGTGCCTGTGACTTTTTAACAAATAGACCATTTTTATTGAAGTTTGCAAAACTATTTTAATGAAAAGTATTGTGTGTTTTTTATACAAATTATTAGTAATCCATAGATTATGATCATGTATTTAAGATTAGTACAATTTACCACCCTTTGGCTAGCCTGAGGCCCTGAAGATGGAAATATATTTTCCGAAACGTAGGCCACAAGCGAAACATCGGTAAAGCTTCTTTTTTTCAACTGTTCCTCAACCAAACTTTCCTTCCACGTTAAAAATATATATTGGAACAAAAAATATTTAAAAAAAAGAACTAAACAAACTGAAAAATTCAAACTCTACTTTCTCTTATGAAATATGCTCGAACCTCGTTAATGAACTAACTTTTTTAACAAGATTTTTGTACTAGATGATTGAATAGGCAGTTCCATACATAAGTGCGAAACATACCTTTATCTTCACTTAAATAATTTTACTATTCCTTTTTTTGTACAACCTAAACGTATAGAACAAGTCGAGTAATAGTACTTTGGTGTCAGGAATAAAGGACCTAAGTTAAAAAACCTTCTTTTTTAGCCCTTAATACCAAACGAAAGAGAATACAATTTAAACTAAAGTCCAGCAAAAACAAAATTTATTTTTTTTTACTTAAGTCCTTTTTGCACGGACACCAGAGAATAGTCATAAAATGCAAATAAAAACACTGACATGGTACAAATTAAAGTTACAAATAGGAAAAGTATGACGACATTTAGCATTACCTCAAGTATAAAACTTGCCATTTATGTGAAAGACTACCCTGTTTACAATTACGTTAAGTTGTAAACTTAATGATCATAATATGTAATATAGATAAAACGATTGTATTCATAAAATACTACATGCAACGTGAAAATTATCAACAGAAATTGTTATTATATGTTCTTTTTTCTTCAACAATACATTGAAAAAAATAATAAAAAAGAAAATAACATTAAACAACTGTTGCTGACGATAGGAATATTTAGGTATTTTTATCTTTTAAATAAGTTAGGAAATGCCAAAAAAAATATCTTTACACTGTCATAGCTTTTCACTTCAAAAAACCTCTAGAAGGAAGAATAGATAGATACGGCATGAATTTTATAACAGAAAAAACAAATTTGTATCTTAAAAGTCTCTTAGAAAAAAGCGTCACAGCGTTGTATTACGAGTATTATTATGATAGTTGTTGGGAAGCATCTGCCTTTGACTTGAACTAGCAAGGGGAGATCTATTCAAATTTAGTCAGTGGAAAGGAATTTTATTAGTTTGAAAATTGCGCATTTGTATGAAGGTAAGGGGTCCTAAAAGAATGACATGTTATTAAATTTTTTGTAATAAAATTGTAACAGCAATTTTCTGGCAGAAGAAACAAGATATAATAAAATCCTCATAAATTATATGTATTTACATGCCTCTATTTTAGTTTGATGTAACTGTCAGATTATAACTGAAGGTATTAACCCATTTCAAGTCTACTTGCCAGGATTAGATATTATTTACAGTTTCTGAACATGACAGCTGGAACCGGACGGCATCCAGTTGTTAAAAAACATTACCTAACACTTAACCGACATGCAGCAAGCAGAACCCGCTGTCGAAGTTTTTCTCACATATCTAGCAAAATCTCAGAAATTGCGAAATTGTAAAACGTTATTGTACTATAGAATGTGTCTGAATGGTACGTTTGTCGATATCTGGAAACGGAATTAGAGATGGGAAAAACGGGTCTTTTTAGTGATCTGCATCTTTGCATCTGGATCCCATATGTGAGCCGGCTCACTGAACCGGTTCAAAAAAACCCGAGTTTTAAATATGTTACTGCAGTCTGCCACTGAGCTACCTAGTTCAGTCAATCATATCACGACCTGTATAGAATCAAGAATGCATAGCCAAACATGTGATGCATGAGCTGACAGATGCATCAAAGCAAGAACTGATACGTAAGTGTAAAATATGCTTCTGTGTGTTAAGTGTTTCACTGAGTTATGCGGATCCGTTGATCCGTCGGCTCAAAAAAAAGTGAGTCGGTTCTCACGAATCTTCTGTCGGAGTCGGCTCTTTGAACCGGTTCAGATGTGAGTTACCCAACTCTAAACGGAATTGAGAAGGCAGTGTTTTAAAAAAAAAGTTGTATTTCAACAGATAAATTTACCTGTTGTTACGAATTTGAGTCGGTTAAGGCCATTTGACACTTATTTTCAAATTAAATTATGTTCATATCGTGTTATTTGTCCTCAAGAATTTTTATTTCGCCGATATATATTTTTAACGAGTAAATAAAATAAACTCTTGAAAATTCTACAAAAATTATTTTTAAATTATTTCTGGACGATCGTTTCGGATAATAAGTCCTATCCTGAGGAATATTACTTATTACTTATTGTCCGAAACGATCGTCGAGAAATAATTTAAAAATAGTCTTTGTAGAATTTTCAAGTGTTTTATATTTATTTGTTATTATTAATCATGTTCTACTAAGTGCCGAATGAAAAATCGGTGCAAATTATATTAAATGTAATTTATATATTCCTTCCCATTAGAAAGCTACGAATAAAGAAAAACTTTTACGTTTTTCAAGAAAAAAAAACATCAATAGACAAGAAATTATTAAAATAAAAAGGCAAACACATTTTAAAATGATTTTATGTCATCAATTATCTGAACAGTCGATATATATATACTGTAAAATTATTTTCACGGCTTAAATATTATATAATAACCTGTCACAGATGTGGTATCTATTTATTGTCTTACGGAGTTATAAAGAGATTAATATTTTCCATTCAATTTTTTTCGATATAAAGTTAATAAAAGTGCGCGTGTTTGTAATTTCCGTAAAAACAAAATTCGCATACAAAGTACTGGAATTAGCTATAGGTGTAAGAAGCAGTTTAAGGCACATTGAAAACATAGATATAAAATAGTTTATTCTAAGCTACAAAAATTATCTGCTATCTACGCTACACAATCATTATCACAGCTATAATGCGATTAAAACGCAAAAATAAAAAAAAAAGATCTATACCAGGATGTTCAAATGTCAAAATATATTTTTTCCAAGGTTTGAGATGAAGGTAAGTGTTCAAAATAAATAAATATCAATAATTAGTTAACAACAAGTAACCATTGCGAAGTATTCTTATAATCAATCTTTAATAGTTTAATTTTAATAATATTTTAGGTCTGTATTGAGGTTACACTATTTTTTTAATTCTAGTTATAGAAAATGAATTCTCAGATTGTGCATGGCGTGAGAAATGGAACATTTATGGTGGAAGTGGCGGAACAGTTACGAAACATTTTGATGATGAAGGAACTAGTTACGCAAATCAGATTCTTATAGTAAATAGCTTAACATGCATGTATGCAGCAATACAAAGTGACCCATAATGCACTAGTGTTGTAATGAAAAACAAAAGTAGGCACGTTAACCAATTCAATTGTAACTACCTAAGCCTACCATTAGACGCATATGAAAAACAGCAGAAGGCGCGAATCAACTTTAATAATAATCAACCGAACAGAACTGGAGTTCGTCACACAATGAACTGTCAAAAATTTTAAAAAGAAAACTATTTTAGAGGAGGTATGACCAGAAATAATTATAATAATAACAATAATACATTTATTGTTTATAAAGATATACATCTTATAACAAGGGTTTGGTTCTAATTTTACACTAATTAAGCATGTATTTTTGACAAATTCCCAAAACAAAAAGTAAAAATAGATAGGTAAAACTTAAAACAAATAGTGAGTATTATTCATTAATTATAAATGATCTTAATTTTAATGCATTTATTACATAATAATACAAATTATTAACTTTTGTTAAAGTATTTGCCATTAATAATAGCTGTGCAAAATTTATATTTGTTGTAAAATTGTTAATTTCTGAAAGAAAATGGATGCGAAAACTATTCTAGATTGGACATCGGACCAATAAATGGAATAAACTTTCTTTTTCATATAAATTACATAACCTACATATATTTTCAGCATCAAGACAGTATGCGTTTGCCTTAGGTAATCATCCTTAAGTACACTAAGTTAACGGAATTTCTTAGTTTGTTTATATTTATTTGATAAGTCAAGTAGAGTTCTATTTCATTATTTACTTTTAACATTTTATATTGACTGCTATATGACGAAAGTTGAATTCTGTTTTGGTCTTCCCTGACTAATTTACCATCAATACACTCTAAGATCGAAAACCATCGACTGTTTAATGTTGAATAGTCTTGTGCATTCCAAACATCTGAGCAGAAATACCAAATGTATCTTCTGCGAAATAATACTATGACTCGTGTGACTCTTAAAACTTGCTGGCACTCGTTTTAATACTCGGTAGCAATATTCCTCATTACGTTACTTGAAATACAATCTACTATGTTATGGTTAATTAGTATGATATTAGTATAGATAATGTGAAACAAGGGTTCTTTAATAGTGGTATAAAAGGTTCAAGCTTGATTAATTCGAGCTTCTACATCAAAATATGTAGTAATATAATTTTTGTCGAAAAACTCATTCTAACACCCAACGGACGTTCCATATTATAGCTTTTGGTTTGAATAAAGAAGCTACTGTAACTGCAAGTTGTATTATAAAAAAGAAAAACGTAAAAAGCAGATGGAAGAAAATGAAGAAGAAGAATAAGAAGAAGCATGAGGCGAGTCGAGCCGTGCCCAGAGACCGGTAGATAGATACGTAGGTGGTGTGATGGTATTTTTCACTTCATTCCCAGACTTCCGTTTTGTACCGAGCTCCCTTGTTTTCTCTCTTTCATTCCCGTGGCTCGTTGTGATCCGCTCCGTTGGTCGGATCATTACCTTGCGCTTCGTCAGACCGCGATAACGCCTACTTAATATAGAGAACTTACATCAGACTTCCGTACCCGTAGTGTGCCTTGCATTTCCTTGCTTAGCTCACTTGTTTTCTTTCATTCCCACGGCTCGTTTTGATGCGCTCCACTGGCCTGATCATTATCTTGTGCTTCTTCAAGCTATGATAGCGCTTATTTAAAGTAGAGAACTTGTATCAGACCTGTTAGTTACAGTATTATTGAATTGATTCTATTATTTCATTCCGTAACTAGTCTCTATCCGCGAATGCCTCTACTATGACGAGCACACTTTGTTCACATGCGTTAGATGGAAAGAGATAAAAACGGGTTTCCTAAGGAACACGAAAAGGAACTTCGGTGCCACGAGTATCATGGAGAGTTTACTCGCATCAGAAGAAGGATGCCAAGAGCCCTACAAAATCATCCGAAAAATCATAGTGACTAAAGAAAAAAAAGAAGTGAACTCAGTTGAGCCTGAATGAAGGACAATCACTCACACTGGAGGTCTTAGTCAGTAGGAGTCTGACACTGCCCCCATGAGGGTTTCCTCACCTTCCAAAAAAAAAGACTGTATCCGTAGAATCGCTTTCGTTAATGTTGAACAACTTCATTTAGCAGAAATGTTATGTATATCCTATAAAGTAATGCATGTCCTAAGATTAACCCAAAAAAGAAAATCAGAACCATTTAGTCCAGGGGAAACCGTACGGCAAACCATGAACACCTAAACACTTCTAATTTTAAGATTTTATCCAGTTCTTAGCCAACAAAACTAAACTTTCGGTCAAAACCATAACAACATATTGCTGACGCTTGCACAAATTATACCTTCTTACCTTCACAAATTCTTATTCTTATGATCGAATGCAAATTTTCGTTAATTTATTAATATTACTCTTGAAGGGACTATTTTTAAATAGTTCGGCTGCAAATCAGTAGTCTGAAATCAAAAGTGAATCCAAAAATAGTTTAATTTTATCAAAGATTCACGAAAATAATCAAAATCTAAAGATCACCAAGTTTGATGTCAGAGACCGCAAGAACAAGAGTTGTAATTAATAACAGAAAGCGAAACAAAATATTCATAAAACTTGACAGATATTTAGTGAAGAGGGTTACAAATAAGATTTTTTAAGATTAATTGTGTTTTCGAATAATAATTTTTAAAATAAAATAATAGTTGTAATACGAATATAATTTTACGGAAAATGCACAAAAAAGAAGTAGATCAAAATATAAATTTACAAAATTTTAATATCGGCCAGAAAAATGTAGGAGTGAGAATGGAAATACACTGTTTATTAAAAAACGCTCTATGAAAAGTTAGTAACTAAACTTTATCATTTCATGAAAACTTAATTAATATTGCTTGTGTTGTGTTTATAATGAATATTGTCCACAGGACGCTTATTAAAGGACTCTGATATTCCTTCATACACTGTAATACCCCCAAGTGACACCTTGAACTCTATTTCGCATTATTTACTCTGCACTTATGAAACTAGTTAAAACAAAGGAAAAATCTGTGGTCTAATTTCATGCCAAGAAAAATTTGGCCGTAAGAATGTGAATAACATTCACTGTATATGATAACTTTATAATGAAAACTTTGATAATAGACTGGGATTTTTCGTAATTTACAATTCAGAGAAGAATCACATTATATTAGGTTCAAGTAGCGTCTATTATGACGTCAAGAAACGGACGTCAAATGCTCGTATAGTTTTAAATAAATAACATGTTACTTATAATTTTTAGTAAATTTTTAATAAAAAAATAATATCTCATTTTGAACACAATTCAGAAAAAAGTGGTTCGTGTACGCGCGGCAGAAGTTGTACTTCTTTGGCGGGATCGCGATAAATGACATTCACATTTTCGTTAAAAATGTACATTGATAAAATAAAATAGGATGTCTAAGGAGATGATAAATATAGTTAAAAGCTAGCTAATTCACTTCGAGTAGTATTTATTTACTTTGGATATTATAGGTGGACAATTCCATCAGCACATTGTAACAGAGGAATGAAACGTTGTCATCTATGAATACAAAGTAAAATTATACTTCATCAAAGAGTCAGCTTTATCGGCAATTTCAATCTTGCGAGTAGTAATTATTTACTTAAGATAACAGGTAGACAACTCCATCAGCATATTTTAACAGAGAAATGAAACAGCGTTTCAAATAAATTGTTTTAAATAATAAGATAAAACTCTTTGAATTATTATTACATTGTAGACGGTTTGGCTATGGTTAATCATCCACAATTTATTACTTTGTACATAATATGCAAAGCCGGTGTTAATAACATAATCTATTTTTAAATGAGGCATGCGCGGCCTTTGACTTTAAATATCCTATAAAATATACACCTGTTTGAAATATTGACTGATTAGTTACCGACAAAACATCATCATTATCGTTATAACAAAAGACTACACATCATTTTTGCGCAAAATAAAACCGCTAACAGTAATATTTTTTTACAAAATTATGGAGTCGTTTTCGAATTATATAATTTTCAATCGTGTTGTGAACTTGTGGTTATTTATAATTTATGTTGCAATCAAAGGTACCTATTAAAATGTCTTTTGTTTATAAAATATTACCAGACGCCATTTTTTGTCACATCTTCGATTCACCTGTGACTTGATTTCCTAAATGTCTTATTTACCTGATACTTCTGCATGAAAACTGGTTATTTCTCCTTTTATGTAATATACACCACCTTCTTTCAATATTGCAAACTATTATTTT
This sequence comes from Venustoraphidia nigricollis, assembly GCA_034508555.1. Taxonomy (NCBI): domain Eukaryota; kingdom Metazoa; phylum Arthropoda; class Insecta; order Raphidioptera; family Raphidiidae; genus Venustoraphidia; species Venustoraphidia nigricollis. Next base: position 1,793,917 of record JAVRKA010000013.1, read on the forward strand.
TACTTCCGTATTTTGAAAGGAAATTGAAGTATTATGGATCGGAAAGTCGTCACTTCATGAAATGTTTATTATTTTTGAAAAAGGCATTTAAAGCTTGTATTATAAACTGAACATGCTGCAGCCATTATTGATTTTATATGTTAAATTTCTCCAATTACATTGGATTCCAGTCATATAAAATAATAAACACACTTATTTTGATTTAGAAAATTAGTTGATTGGGTTTGAAATTTACCCAAAAACATAATAACGGCTCTTTTAAGTTGTTATATTGAAAAAAATAAATTGTTTCTATAATATTCAGTGAGAATCAAATAGATACATTTGAAATGTAAGTGTATATACGCCCGTTGAAATGAAATGCACTGTATACAATATAAATTTGGGTTTAGAACGGCTGAAACACCTGCAGTTATATGATGATAAATTGGAATATTATGAAGATAATAGGAAAAATTTATTAACAAAAGACAGTCGGGACTACAACCCGAATATCTCGCGTTAATTATGTTTACAATAATAATAATTTATTGATAATAATTATACTCTCACATGTAGTGAATTTGTTATTTACGATTGCTCTATATATAGAAATCATATGGTTCAACAAATATCTATTACCCCGACGGTGATTTTTTTCAATTAGTTTCAAAATATTTTAAAGTAAATTTCTGTACACACTTTTAAACGTAACTTTAGAATGCGATTTTCAAAATTAAACTGACCAGAAAAATAAAATTTTAAAGGATAATACGTCAACAATAAGCAGTAAACACATTGCTACCGAGGGAAATTGTTGGGAACTACCTATATATCGATTCTTCTTTATAAAATTTGTTGGCATTGTTTTGGACAATATCAATTTATTAACGTGACGAATAGGTGCAATTATATATTTGACACAAAAAGAATACATCATGATTTATTGTCCGACAATAAAGTTATTGCGTACGTCGCTAAAGTCAGATACACATCGGTAAACTAATTAACGATTAATTTATGTGTCATATGCATTCAAAATTAAGCGGTTTAGTTTAATTTTTTTACAACCAGTGTGGTATACACTTATATTTTTAAAAAATTACAGTAAAAAAGTTAAAATATTTTATAAATTATTTCGTCATCTTCTTTGTGTTAAAACATAAAGTCTGATACATCTACTAGTTTGAGTATATAGTGCAGTGAATGAGTCGGAATTTTTCATGGTTTTCGCGTTTTTTTCAGATAAAAGTTGTTCAGTTTGAAGAGAGACATCGTTTGGAGACAAATACCAACCCCTCATCCCCAACCCCTGCGCAGGAATGACTTTGACATTTTAATAGCCATTTTTATCACAAATTTTTCGATGAAAAATATTTAACAATTTTCTGAAACATGTTTTTATCCGATGCCTCCATCAACCCCTAAAATGCATGTCCAAAATCGGTTTCCCGAAACTCCATTAAATTTTCGAGCCTAAACAACGACCTTGCGCAGAAAATTACAAGAGTTAAAAGTTGTTTGGTTTCCCCTTCAAACTGAACAACTTGGCAAAAAAAAGTTGCAATCCCGACTCGTTCACTGGACTAATAATTGTGGAACCGCTAACGTCACGTCTCATCGGGAACTGGTAATTTTTGGTAGTCTCGTGTTGAGATTTATCGTCTTGGTAGCTTTACTAAGGGTTTGTAACATTTGAGCCACGATGTGTTGAACATTTTAGTTAAACCAATGGCATAAAGATGCTGTTACGCTACTGACATTACGGTAGGAGAGTGTTAGACATTTTTGGGTAGGTATTTGAAGCACTGTGAAAATTTGTACAATACCTCTTTAGTAATATCCGAATACAAAACCACAGACCAGGCTAAACGGTAACATTTAAATTAGCAAAATTTTTTTTCACTCTAAAAAGCCTTTGAACTATTTTGAAATTTTAATACCTTGAAATTTAGTATTTAAGGAGTTTGAAAAATAAGAAATCTAGATTTATTAATCGGGTCTAAGACTTAGCTAGGTGTTTGCTAAATTATGTTTTCGAAAAATTTAAAAAATATATTTGAGGCACGTTGAAATTTAAACAGAATAGTGGGTAATTGGACACAAATAAATGAAAATTCTAAGTTTTCTAAATTTGCTACGTTTTTTAAATGAATGACAAGATGATATCACTACAAACATATCAACAAAGATTCGAAACTATAAAGTAAGTAGCTTGATAAATTTTATTATATCTTGTAAATTAAAAGCCTAATTATACATACTAATATTGTATCCTATTTTAAATAAAGCTTGCCTGAAGAAGTAGGAAACTAACCTACGAAACGTAGCAAATTTAGAAAACTTAGAATTTTCATTTATTTGTGTCCAATTACCCACTATCCATAAAATATAACAACATGGACGATAACAACTCGAATCGAATTTAAACCAAATAGTTTTGGTAACTAAAAATAGACCCATTCCAAGAAACAGGTCGTTTCGGTGGAACATTCTACCTGCCAGGTGATTAAAAATCTGAGGGTCGGTTAAGCCCCGCACCTTTCAGCCAGGTCTGTGTTTTTGTATTCGGCTAAGTTTTAGACCCGATTAAAAAATCTGGCTAATTTATTTTTCAACTCCTTAAATACTAAATTTCAAGGTAAAATAATTTCAAAATGCCTCAAGGGCTTTTTATTGCGAAAATTTGTTTGCTAATTTAAAAATTTGGTGGGTCGGTTAAGCCCCGTTACCCTCCAGCTAGGTCTGTGTTTTTGTATTCAGATATTACTAAGGAGGTATTGTACAAATTTTCACAGTGCCTCAAATACCTACCCAAAAATGTCTATCAGCTCTCGAGTTATTGTGTAGCTAGATGCAGATAATAACGTATATGTATATATTATTATGTAGATATCATATGTTTTATTGAATGTGAATTTGACATTGTTTCGCTTTGTCACGTCAGTCGGAAGTAAATAATTTGTAAATGTGTTCGTGTTAATGTGTTTTTGGCTGTGAAACATCACGATATTGCATTAATGCGGGGATGACACCCTTGTAAATTTCATATGTACATAAATATAGTCAATACGACATTACACCACAACATCCATTTTCATCGATGGAACATTTTTAAGTTCAAAACGTTTTTTAAAAATATGTCCATGAAGCGTTTAAAACATTCATTGAAAATGTATTTGCATGAATTGTGTTCTTACGGTTCAAATACATTTTAATAAAAAATTGGGTGCGTGTATAACGTACACGCGATTAAAGCTATAATTCTTTGGCACGATTAAAAATTAATGTTTAATATTATACAAATAATTTATTGAAATAAAATCTTCAAAAAATTTAAGAAAAATAAACCTCAAATATTTGAAAACACTTTCAAAATTTTTTTTTCTGGTTATCACTTTTATAATAATCAATCCATTGAGTAAAATACCTTGTATAACAAACAACTATTGCTTGTAATCAAAGGTTGGTCGTTTAGATAAAAGAGTTCCCAGATGACAGGTTATAAAGTGCGTTGATTTCGTTCATCTGTCATTTTAGTCTGAGCCTCTAATGGCCAACTTCATACTGTCGAATATTCATTAGCAGTACGCGCACAACTTCCGTTACCAGTTAAAATTTTACTCCCAACGCGCCAAAAGAATTATAACTTCAAAAACATATTTTGTGTTTCTTATTAGTGTATTTGCCATATGGCAACATACACTATTGGCGTCGGTCGGATGGCGGGACCTAGGGGTCGGACCAAAATTTCTCGACGTTTCATAACCTCCTAAACACTTTGCCACCATTTTTAAAAATGTTTATATATATATGTATATATATATATATATATATATATATATATATATAGGTATATATGTGTGCGGGCTATAACTTTCGAAGAAGTTAATTTATTTTAACGAAATTTGGCACACATGTTGGAATCCATCACCGCACGAAGCCTATTTAAAATGGGCCCAATCGGGCCATTTTAAGGGTAGTTTTTAGGGGTTGAAAAAAGTTTTTGGGGCCCAAAATACCGAAAAAATTCTCCGAATCGTTTCAAAATTGAAATTTAACCCTCCGGTAGTAATTAAAAAGTGTCCCTAAAATTTTAATAAAATCGGCCCGACAGGACCGGACTTACAAATTTTATGAAAACACTAGTTTGCAGACAGTGACTTATTTATTGACGGATGTATTTAATTCGGTGTAGACGTTAGATTGATAATAATATTACAATTAAGAAAAAAAATGTTATTTTAAGGGGTGTATTAAGGGGTTAAATTTTTTATTTTGCTCAAAAACAAACTTAATGCCACATAATAAAAGTATAAAACCACACGGCCCTATACTAGTAAATACACTATATTGTCGACAGGGTTTTGGCACTGCGACCCGGGTTTTTTTTCCTATTATGTGATGTAAATAAATTATAGATTATGACAAAATCAAGAAAACTTTCAAAATTGATTTATTCAACATAAAAATGTGCAAACTCGTATTTTGTCTGTCATTATTCACGACGATGTAAATAAGTGAAAAGACTTAGCACTGACAGTGCCAAGCTTAAGGTCACTGTTTAATATGCTCGCTTTTTCACCCGCATAGCGAGTGTGTATGTAAAACGCACTTAATAACGTTGATCTATGTTCTAATAACTAATTCAATTTTTGATGTTAATGTTACAAAATTAATCACAAATATGCGTGCCATTCTTCCCATATGACCTTTAGCTATGTTTTTGCAGTTTATTTAATCTAAATAAACGATTTGAAATCAGAAAAAATTATTGAACAAACCAAATTTGTCACTATTTTTAACATGTCTGTAAAGAACAGACTACGAAACGTTAATTTGCCTTTCCGTAATTCAAAATCTCGTGACTTATAAAGAAATATTGACGAATATTGCTTTTCTTGGTTCAATTTTTAAAGCAAAAATATATTTTTTTTTTTTTTGAAAGCTAATAAAAATACATAGTAATAAAATGAAGTTTGCGACCGCAGCCGAAATTCCCAAGAGCATATTTTACCATGTGAAGATGTCATCTTAATACGGAATTATTATTATTACTATAACAATTCGTAGATTTTGTAAAGTTTAAATCGCTTTTTGTGACTAATGCAATGTCGCGATACTCTAAGTTTATATTATAGCAGTTCGTATATTATATTCATAACTAACTAATGGGTTGAAACAATATATGTAGTTGTATTTCTATGTTCCATAGTTTTCAAATTTATTATCTTCATGGGACATTTGAAACTCGCTCCATTTAATAAAATATCACAATTTTATTATCATATTTACCTTTATAATATGTTCTCGCTGTAGTTAATTTATTTACATAGTTAGTCGAGTGGATTTTTTAGATTACCTACGCAAACATTCAGTATGCAGTGACGGACCATAACACAGGCGCCATTAATATATTATGATATAGAAGCAGAATAAAAGGCAAACATGTAATTATTTGTCCCTTTTTTTATTTAAAAGTTTAAGTTTTAGGGTTATTTATGTCTTCGTAAAACCCCTACAATTGTCAGTAAAACAATTATTTTTTGTTTGTTGATTTAAATATGTAGAAATAATAAAATGTAAAATGGAAACGTATTTTTAACTTTGGTATTAATTTTTTTTCTAAAATTTGTATTATACATGAAATGTCGAGGCTATAACTACAGGTTCCGGCCAAATATATTACTCATTTTACAATAAACTGGAATAGAAATTCTTTTCCTTTTTGTACGTTTTTCATTATAATAAATAATATTATATATTAATAAATAATATTATAATAAATAATATTATATATTAATAAATAATATTATAATAAATAATACAGTTAATCTAAGATCTGATACACAGAATTTAAGCTTGTCATATAATAATATGCTAGAAAAATATAAAAAGAGTGTAAAACAAAAAACAATTGTTCAAATGAGGAGTAACCACATAAAGTCATATGATTTTGTTTACTAACAGTCAATAAATACATTAATTTGAACATCAACCGTAAAATTAAAAAAAAAACGGTTTTATTATAAAAGTTTTTATGAACAATTGTTTAAATAAAATTTATATCTACATGTTAACTTTTATGTCTACTTAAACAAAACATTTAATGGTGTGTATAATTAATATCTGATATTTTATATTTCAATTGTAAATTTAAAAATTGTATTTTATATTTAAATTCCAGTTATAAGCTTGAAAAAGTTCCAATAAAGGGACGAAACGTCGCAAATTAACATATAAGTGTTTACTTAAAGTGTCCTTTTTTCCCAACAAATAAATTTTATATAGAAAAATATGTTACCGAGGATGGTGTATATTTGCGAGACACAACAAAATAAAAAAAGTCCTATCCTTGTAGCTATGTATTCAAGTGTTTTATTGTTTAATCGTTGAGGGAAAGTTTGGTTAAAAACAATTTTTAACGATGTTTCGTGTGTAGCCAACTTTTCGAAAAAAAAAATTTCATTTTTAGGGCATTAGTTGAAGGATAGTAAATTGTAGTAATCTTAAATACATTATCACCTTTCTTTGGGTTACTACAATTCAATTAATTTCATTAAAATGATTTTATGTAAAAATATAATTAAAATAGTTTAAGTTGATCAAGTTTTATAGAGTATTTAAACTGAATAATATAATTTGTCGAGCCCCGTAAGGACTAAGCAGCAAGTGTATATTTTTAAAATGTATGTTATCAACGTTATATTTCAAATTGCAGTTGGCAACACTGAAAGTGTACAAATTAACTATATTCGAGTTCCGCACGCAGTTCAAAACAATTCAGGTCGAGCGGCCATATTGGATTGCGACTATACGGTGCGACCGGACGATGCCGGACTCGTCATCAAGTGGTTCCTCAACGGTGGGCCGACCGCCGTATACCAGTGGATCCCACCACAGCGTCCTCAGGGTCTTGGTTTATTACGGGATAGACTTGATCTCAACTACAGAGTAACCAGTAATCCTAAGACCATGCACAGAGCACTGAGAATTCTCAACCCTACGACAGATATCGCTGGCGAATATAAATGTTTTGTTTCTACGTTCAACGATGAAGATTACGCTTCAAAGAAAATGATTATTTTTGGTATGATTTCCAATTACATTTATTGCAGTAATAATAATAATAATGATGCGGTTAACGTCCGTTTGTCGACTTTATGTCATAACAGATGCCATTCGCACCATTACTATTTTCCATTTTTACCACTTCCCGTTATTTTCTACATTTCTAAAACTTCAACTTAACTAATAGCAATCGGCGAAATAAGAAATTAATAGAAATTAGGATAGGATAGGTAATTTTTGAACTGGGCGTTTGATAGATAATCGGCCACGGCCTTGAATAAGGAACCATCTCGATATTTATCTGGAATTAATTGGGGGAAACCATGGAAAATCTCAATCAAGATGGCCGGTATAGGAACTGCCATTTCTCGGCGAGAGGCAGTAGGAAAAAGTCCCAGCCACATCTACCCCCGCCGGGATTCGAATCCGTACCTCCAGAATGCGAGTTTAGTGCTGTCACCACTACTCTACCCAGCTCGGTTTTAATGCAGTATTCTACCATTATTGATGGATTTATGGTTCGATACTTAACCTTAAATCTAGATTGAAGTTAATTCGTCCACTACCGTAGTAATAGTAATTGGATTCGTATTGTGTTGTATCGAAAAAAAAATGTTATTTGCTTCGTAAATGATTAATTATTTTTTATTATATCCTATAGATCATAATTTAATTTTTATATTATTCGACATTAAACATAATTTGACTGAGCCGTTTCAAAGATAGCTGTCAGTACTTTAACAGCTCTTTCGACAATTCTGAATACATATTGTGAAAGTTTATTTTATTAATTTTTACATTACCTAATAGAGTCTCTCTAATAATCAGTCGTTTAAAATTTTATCTGAAGTCAATTGTGGTTTAGTTTTAATAATAATGTACATTTTCGTTGTCTCGCATTTATCATGTACCTATTAAAGATTTAGTTGAATGTCTGAAATATCCATAAATAATATTATTCTAATGACCTAAAAGACCTACTCTTTTAAATTCATTGTTTTCAATACGTCACTAGATACCCTCTATTCGATGAATTTGAACGTTTATTAATTTTTTCAAAACATGTTCGACCCCCGCCCATTATCACCCATGATTATTCGAGTTATTAAATAATTCAATTAACCACGGGTAATAATGGGGGGTGAAACATGTTTTCAAAAATGAATAAAGCGTTCAATTTCATCGAGTGGGGTGTTTAGTGACGCATTAAAAACAATGAATTTAAATAAGTAGGTCTTTTTGTTTAAGTTATTCGAACATTAGAATAATATTATTATATTATAGTATAGATAAAATTTATCCATACCTAAACCAGAGAATTGAACCACAACAAGTTTTAACTATACCGAATTTCAAGTCTCTAGCTTGCATCATTTGCTCTGGGAGCTTGTGACAGATGAACGGACGAACACCATAGTGAAGTTATAATTTTTCTCCAATTTTATTACGCAACATTGAAAATAGCATCCAAGATCCATTTTAGAATTAATAAAATAATTTTGTGCTTTCGATTTTTTAAGTAAAACTTTAACGTCGACGAGCATATATATTGGATTGTATACACAAAGTCCACAAAACGGCCTCAAATTAATATTATGTGGTTTTAGTTGCAATTTCTCAGCAACAGACGGTTTTGTTGAAAACTTGAAACGAGGCTTGATTTGCCTTTATTAAATACCTTATGCTACAAATATCTCTAAATGTACATTTAATTAAAGTACAGACACTGTCTAACAGAATATTCCACACCGAATGTAAAACATTTTAACCAAAAGGAATAAATCAAATTTAACGCGGCTGTATTCATATTTGATAAAATTATTTCTTGTGTTATACGTAACAATTAATTAAAGTACCTACTTCTCTTTTTATACACATTTTTTGTTACACCATAAATCCTGCATTATACGATTTACAATTTTTATATACCGGCAAATAGTGATATATTACACACTACAGTCGTGAAAGCAAAATTTACAGAAAATATATATCTTTATACCTATGACTGCTTTTTCATTGCCGTGGGCACACCCGAAACCGTTGGCGTTAAATATTTAACACAAAAGTTGAACAGCCTGACCTTGTATAAAAAGTTACTCTAAGAAAATTTCAACACGATATGTTTTTTTTTAGCAGAACCAGAATATAAACTCGTACTACAACATACGGTTGGCTATGGATTCATCAACGTATCATGCATGGCACTCTCTGTTTACCCAGAACCGATGTTATTTCTTTACGTCAGCAATTATGCGGGCAGGTAAATAATACAATTAAATTCTAATTATCCTTATTAGTGTATTTGCCATATGGCAACATACACTATTGGCGTCGGTCGGATGGCGGGACCTAGGGGTCGGACCAAAATTTCTCGACGTTTCATAACCTCCTAAACACTTTGGCACCATTTTTAAAAATGTTTATATATATATATATATATATATATATATATATATATATATATATATATATTTATATACGTATATATATATGTGTGCGGGCAATAACTTTCGAAGGAGTTAATTGATTGTAACGAAATTTGGTCCAGGTGTTGAAATCCATCACCGCAAGAAGCCTATTTAAAATGGGCCTAATCGGGCTATTTTAAGGGTAGTTTTTAGGGGTTGAAAAAAGTTTTTTGGCCCCAAAATACCGAAAAAAATCTCCGAATCGTTTCAAAATTGAAATTTAACCCTCCGGTAGTAATTAAAAAGTGTCCCTAAAATTTCGATAAAATCGGCCCGACAGGACCGGATTTACAAATTTTATGAAAAAACTAGTTTGCAGATAATGAATTACTTACTGAAAGGTGTATATAATTTAGTATAGAGGTTCGATTGATAATAATATTGCAATTAAGAAAAAAAAATGTTATTATAGGGGTGTATTAAGGAGTCTAATTTTTTATTTAGCCCAGAAACCCACTAAAGTTCGCACAATAAAGCCACACTGCCTGTATAAGCAAATACACTATATTGTCGGCAGGGTTTTGGCACTGCGACCCGGGTTTTTAATATAATGAAAGTAAAACGTTATCAGCGTATTTAATTGTCTTGTTTTCACGATCAAACTTTTAAACGGATTTCAAAGAACATTTGAATAAACATTTTGAAGTACGTTATAGGCTATGTATCATTACGCTACGCCCAGATGCAGTCAATTTCAATTAAAAAAATAGCAATAACTATTATTTTAGCGTTTGTTAAATAAATCAATATATTTTTATGGATGTATTCTGACACTCGAACTGAACATGACCTATCATCGACTATGCTCTGCCACCATTTGTGGTATTTAAAACTATAAAAGGATTAAACAAATAATATTCGAACACATCTTACTAGCAAATTAAGAAGTAATAGTTTTTTTACAAGCCCGGTTCCGCCATGATAACAGAACCTTTTTAATTTCAGAAATTTTACTTAAAAAAAAGCATTTTATCGGACTTATGGAGCAGAATAATATAACTGAAATATTATATCTGCATAAACTATAGGTACATTCATATTTTCAAGAAATGATTGCTTTTATCCAATATTCTTTCAAAAGAATATCAAAACTCAGCAAGAATTCTACAACTAAAAATAGCATCACGTTTTTTATATGTTATACAAATAATATCTGTGTATGCTTTTATAAAGGTCATTTTATTTTTTAGATATCGAGTTATGTATTTCCCAACGGTATCTCTCAATCTTTAGATACTTGCGTACATATAGCCAGATATATATATATTTAAAAAACTCTCTATTCCACATTTAAAATAATCATCTTTAGGTCCCTACGGTCTCTGTTTTCGACTAACTTAAATAACTTATTTTTTTGAATTTTTTGAAATATACTACAACATTTTCAATATATTTGGGAATAAGTATTTAGACATTCGCCTTGTTAGACATCTGCACTAATTAAAATTTTCGAATCGAAAATTGGAAAAGTATGAAATCAAAAATAAATCCCAAATGAAGGGTACACAGGAAGAAGGCGATTTGTCAGTAAAAATCTGAAATTAGTCTTTTATGCCATCTTGTAGCCAAAAGCCGTACCTTTCTATTGGTGTTTTCGTTTTAGACAAAAATACGCTAGGTCAAAAGTTATAAGCGTTGAAAGATATGCCGTACACGGGAAAAACGCGGTATGTCAGACGATACTCGACAAAAAGGAAGTATGTCCAAATATTATGAATTTCGCAAGAGGAAGCAAGTCCCTAGTATTAGTCATATTACTAAGAATTATAATTTTGTTTCTTTAATTTTTTATCTAGGATAAAATTTGTGTTAGCATTTCTTCCTTGTAACATTTTTTCATGGGATTAAATTTAGAAACATATTTCTTCCTTGCTTGTTAGTGTATTTGCCATATGGCAACATACACTATTGGCATCGGTCGGATGGCGGTACCTAGGGGTCGGACCAAAATTTCTCGACGTTTCATAACATTCTAAGCAACTTGGCATCATTTTTAAAAATGTTTATATATATATATATGTGTGTGCGGGCAATAACTTTCGAAAGAGTTAATTGATTTTAACGAAATTTAGTATACATGTTTGAATCCATCACCGCACGAAGCCTATTTAAAATGGGTTCAATCGGGTCAATTTAAGGGTGGTTTTTAGGGGTTGAAAAAAGTCTTTGGGCCCAAAAATACCTAAAAAATTCTCAGAATTGTTTCAAAATTGAAATTTAACCCTTTTATAGCAATTTAAAAGTGCTCCTAAAATTTCAATCAAATCGGCCCGACAGGACCGGATTTACAAATTTTCTGAAAACACTAGCTTGCAGATAGTGAGTTATTTACTGAAAGGTATTTTTAATTTTGGTGTAGACGTTCAATCGACAATAATAATGTAGTTAAGAAAAAAATGTAATTTTAAGGGGCGTATTAAGGAGTTATTTTTATTATTTTGCTCAACAATCACCTTAAGTTCACATAATAAAGCCACAAGGCCTGTATTAGCAAATACACTATATGTCGGCAGGGTTTTGGCACTGCGACCCGGGTTTTTTTATTTTGACATACCGCCTTTATGCCTGTTTTATTTTGACATATCGCCTTTATGCCTGTTTTAATTTGAGATCAGTGTGAAATTTATTGATTTTTTCAGAAATAAGGCGCCAGATAAGTCATTTATTTTAGGAAAATTATTAAGAAAAGAATAAATAACCACACTTAAACAATTCACATAGAAGAAGGCATCAGTAAGCAAATGAGACGATCTTAAACCCTTTAAAATGCTCTCCTGCACAATTTACATTTTTTGACAAATCGCCTTCTTCCCGTGTACCCTTCATATTCAAAGGGATTCCAGATTCGACCGAATCCGAACTCGACCAATATCCATATTCGATTCAATTCCAAAAATAGTTCCCAGTTTCAAGCGAATTTCAGACTTCAAGCGAAGATTCCAGCGTATCCAAGATTGGGTGACGAAACAACCGAAGCTAAGAGTCTAAATTCAATCTAATACAAAATTTGATTGACTCTTAACTTCGGTTGTTTCGTCACCCAATCTTGGATACGCTGGAATCTTCGCTTGAAGTCTGAAATTCGCTTGAAACTGGGAACTATTTTTAGAATTGAATCGAAGTTTGAGGATTTGGTCGATTCCAGCGTATCCAAGATTTGGGTGACGAAACAACCGAAGCTAAGAGTCTAAATTCAATCTAATACAAAATTTGATTGACTCTTAGCTTCGGTTGTTTCGTCACCCAAATCTTGGATACGCTGGAATCGACCAAATCCTCAAACTTCGACACTTATATTAGTGAATATATAAAAATAAAAAGCGTGTACAACTTAATGTTTGTTACATTGCAGGAAATCGATAAGACAGTTAAACGTAAAAGTAAGTATAGACATGTCGGGTCGTTTCGACGTGTCCGCGACGGCAACGGTTTACAAGGACGAAGTAGTACCAGCATCGTTGTTCGACTGTGAGATGAGTTTACCGCACACAGGATACACGAGACGTACCAGCCGTGTTTACTATCCTCCAGGTTAGTATGTTGAGTCGAAAAGAGAACAGACGAACAACCGCATTTAACACACATGGCTACACTAATATCCGTCTGTCTTCCTATCTGTCTGTTACCGCGAAATTCTTTACGTTTGTATGGGGTAGAGTCACCGATTCTTGACCTTTCATCTGTGACCGACCACTTTTTAGTGTATTTGCCATATAAGGCACAAAATACGTATATATGCGCTTGTGTTGTCGCGCGCGGACAATAACTTTCGAAGGGGTTAATTGATTTTAACGAAATTTGACTCACGTATTGGAATCCATGTCCACATGAAACGCACATATTAAGGGTTGAAAAAGGTTGTTGGACTCGAAAATACAGAAAAAAATGTCAAAATCATTTGAAAAATGAAATTTAACCCTCTAGTAGTAATTAAAAAGTGCCCCTAAAATTTTAATAAAATCGGCCTAATAGGGCCCTACTTCCAAATTTTATGAAAACACTAGTTTACAGATAGTGAGTTATTTACTGAAGGATGTAAAATGTCAGAATCGTTTCAAAATTAGAACTTAACCCTTTAGTAGTAATTAATAAAATTTTAATAAAATCGACCTAACAGGACCAGACTTACAAATTTTGGGCTATTTATTGAAAGATGTATTTAATTTACTCGTAGATAGTGTAAATGTCTGATTGATAATAATGTTACAAAAACCCGGGTCGCAGTGCCAAAACCCTGCCGACAATATAGTGTATTTGCTGATACAGGCAGTGTGGTTTTATTATGCGAACTTAAGTTGGTTTTTGGGCAAAATAAAAAATTTTACTCCTTAATACAGCCCTTAAAATCACATTTTTTTTCTTAATTGCAATATTATTATCAATTGAACCTCTATACCAAATTATATGCAACTTTCAGTAAATAATTCGCTATCTGCAAACTAGTGTTTTCATAAAATTTGTAAGTCCGGTCCTGTCGGGCCGATTTTATTAAAATTTTAGGAACACTTTTTAATTACTACCAGAGGGTTAAATATCAATTTTGAAACGATTCGGAGAATTTTTTCGGTATTTTGGGCCCCAAAAACATTTTTCAACCCCTAAAAACTACCCTTAAAATGGCCCGATTGGGCCCATTTTAAATAGGCTTCGTGCGATGATGGATTCCAACATGTGTGCCAAATTTCGTTAAAATAAATTAACTTCTTCGAAAGTTATAGCCCGCACACATATATACCTAATTATATATATATATAAATATATATATATATATATATATATATATAAATATATATATATATATATATATATATATATATATACATATATATATATAAACATTTTTAAAAATGGTGGCAAAGTGTTTAGGAGGTTATGAAACGTCGAGAAATTTTGGTCCGACCCCTAGGTCCCGCCATCCGACCGACGCCAATAGTGTATGTTGCCATATGGCAAATACACTAATTAAGAAAGAAAGTTATTTTAAGGGGTGCTGTATTCTGCTGCTAATAGAAGAGAAATTGAGAAACATTTTTTGTGAGTTACAAATCAAGTAAAGAGTATGTAATTTACTCGCAAATTAATATTTCCTCTCTTTGCATATATTATTTGTAAAATGCAAAATTAAAGTTTAAAAGTAATATCAATATACTTTTTATTACATGTTTATTACATGATAATCATTTATGTCACTATAAATACAAAAATGCTCAACAGCCGTGTAGGTGAAGGGTCGGGACTTCGTCCTGTTACCCTATATTTTAGAGTAAACTGTATGTCAAATGTGGATGTTATGAGTATCTATGGTCGAAAGCAAAACGTCTTATGACAAAGCAAAATTTTCAATATAATCAGATACAGTTTTTACTACCACTTTTTGTGACATTGCACAAAAATATTTATGTTCTATAAAATTTCAATTTAACTGCATTTTTCAACAACTTATTAACTCTTTAAAGGAGTGCAAGTTCCAGTTAAAATATTTCCCTTAAACAGCCACATAAAACGAATGTTGACAAACAGTGTATTTAAAAAAAGTTGTCAAGTTTATTTGCATAATAAAAAACACAGCTAAAGACGGAAAAGACCGGTTGTTAACTGTCTTGTTTAAGAAAAAGGAGAACACATTTTCTTACTTATGACATATTTTATGAAGGAAATAACGGCTTTTACAGTGCGCTGCCCCTAGGTGATAACCGCCAGCCGAGTATTTGCATTAACCGGGTGTTTTGCAAAATTGACCTTTGACCTGTTCATTACTGTCACATAAGTGTAAAGAAAATATATACAGTAAGACCTCGCTTATCGCTGCTCCGCATAACGCTGTCTCAGTATTACGCGGTTTCTAAAAAATACTTTAGCAACTATAACGCACATTATGAATCAGTTTATACAAAATGATTCAAATATTGATAGAATTTCAAAGGCAAGACAACAGCTTGCTGAACGGAACTGAAGGCAAATGACATTAGATGACTTGAACACAAAAAACAAAATATGTCAATGGAAGAACCTTCCTCATCTCATAACTTCTCACTCGAACTTTTATTTGATTTTTATAAATGTTTTATAAACAAAAATCGATATTTACATTTAATAAATAAAGTAATACTAATACTAATACTAATACTAATAAATCTATAATTAATGTGATAAAAAAGCATTTACAATAAATATTACAAAATTTAACAAAAAAAAACTAACAAATTTTCTTATTCTCGGTTCTGTTTCACTTATGTCTATTATCTACGAATAATTGAGATAATCTCGTTTAACGCTGTTTCATATAACGTATTTCCCATGTTAAGCGGGGTCCAACTGTACCTACTAAAAAAAAATTCCCCTCTCTTTATGCCAATAGAAAACAGAAGCACCAATTTTTTTGAATATACTAACGAATATGACTAACTCAAGAACATGCGAGAAAAAAAAATTCTAAATTGCTCCATTAAAACATAAATACCTTGGGAACTAAAAGTCCTATTGCGAAAATACAAGGTGCGTTTTGATCTTCAGAATTAAATCTCTCCAATAACATCAATTTCGAGTACTAGACGCACTCACAGAAAATAATAACATTTGAACGTATAAATTTGAAAAGCTTTGACCTAAATATATGGTGGTGTTGATCCAATAGAATGTCACAGGAAGGGAAGATTTGCTTGAGGATCAATAAATAATAAGCTTTACCAAAGTTCCGCTAATGGCCAGCTTAAGGCCCTGAAGATGAAAATATAATTTTCGAAACGTTGGCCTTTAGCGAAACTTTGGTATTGATCCTCAACCAAATCTTCCCTTCCTTTGACCTAAAAATTGCGATAAAACTCGAACCAAAATTTCCAACCGAAAACCGGCAATTCCTATTCAGAGCGTCAACAGGCGTATGCGACTAAAATTAAAGAAATCGGGCGAGAACTTAGAAACTGGCAACCATTTGAAGATTGATGGAACGCCGTCGGCCCATGAATCCATGTTTACCAGCACTTCCACGACTACTAGGACATTTTTCAATATAATACTCATAAGAGACTGTTATCCTATCGTATCGTATCTACTTAAGGTTATGCATAGTGAATAGTATAGCAACCACGGTGTAAGAATGTGAGTGTAACTCCCATATAAAAAACTGAGTCTCTTATTGTGCTAGTATACGGAGAGCCCGCGGAGTAGCGCTGCCAGCTCAGTAGCAATGCTTGCTGTGTTAAATAAAAAGAGTGAAAAGATTAAATTCCATTTTCAAAGTATATTACTACGCAACGCCAACGCATATGCAAACCCGTTACGCATCTCTTTTAACACACCAAGTATTGCTGATGTGCTCGCAGCGCTATTCCGCGAACTCTTCGTGTACTCGCCTAATAAGAGCTGCATTCCTTCTATGTATAAAAGAATATAGGATACACTACCATTATTTCTTATACCGTGGTAGCAACTCTGATCATAACTTACTCTCTGTCTTCCAATCTTGTTACTTAAATTTTCTCCTAGTCGTTCTGAATTCAAATATTATTAATTCTCAGCGACTTTCTGCCAATCGGACACCCTGGACTTTGCACTATCTTACAATCTTACGTTTGGTATACGGCATACATATGAACATGTTATGTACCTAATATATACGCTTAGGTAGATAATGTATCACGTTGGCTGTGCCATGTTTGTTTATATTTATGTGACGCGCGGTGGCAGTGAAGCGGACGTGCGGGGTGGAGCGGGGTGAATGAAACACTATGCATTGTATGAGAGGGAGTGTGAGCTGAAGAAACACAAAAGGTCGCCATTTATTTACTTGCGGTTGCTGGAAACTAAATTAATTTAATTTACCGTGGAATTGTCTGTTGTTAACATATAGTTCTGTACCATGTTTTACACAGAATAACACCAGAATGGTCTCTAAAAGCTTTCAACTACAATGTGTACTTTAGTACGTGTCAACATTTAACGCAATCGGGTTTCAACAGTTCATACTTTTATCTTTTTTTTAGGAAAAAGACTCTTTTGAATTTTTGAGATGTTAACGATTGTAAAACAGCCGAATTTCGCTTTTAAAATGATCTCCTGTCAGTGTTACTGTGGTCACTTAAAGCTGTCTAAAAGGTTTGCAATAAAACTATAAGTAACCTAAAAATTAATTAAGAGATTCGTTATAATAGATCAATAAGTATCCGTGTTTGAAATAATAACGCAATATTTTTTTATTTCTCAACGAAGTCTCCTTTCAGATCTACACACTTTTCCCAACGTTCGTGCCATTTCTTTAACCCGTTAAAAACATATGAGTTTTTAAACCTTGCAAAATACGCTTCTGTCTTGGCGATTACCTCTTCATTTGAGCCAATATTTTCCTCCGAGCCATGTCTTCAAGTTAGGGAACAGGAAAAAGTCGCTGGGTGCCAGGTCAGGCGAGTAAGATGGGTGCGGAAGCAATTCGTAATGCAGTTCGTGCAATTTGGCCGCGACAATCAAAGACGAATGCGCTGTCGTGATGAAAAAGCACTTCTTTCTTCGTCATATCGGGCCGTGTATCCTTCAATTTTTCATTGAATCTGTCCAACAACTCACTGTAGAACTGCCTGGTGATTGTTTTTTCTTTCTGCAGAAAGTCCATGTGGATGATTCCTTCGGAATCCCAAAAAATCGTGGCAATAACCTTTCCGACTGATGAAATCTGTCGTCTAGCACGGGCACTTATTGATCAATCCATGTAAAAAAAGTAGTATTCGTTTTAAAATTCGGGTATATATTAATCTTACACTTTTCAGGTCATTTTTTGGGCAGTATTTTGCGGCGCTTTTTTACCTCACGTACTATAATTATGCCTGTCCCCCTGCCAAGACATATTTTTTCTCAGCGAAACCTCACAAGTAAAAGTGAAAAAATCTAAAATGTTTTAAGTAATGCAATTTTAGGAACGACAGTATGTTTTCATGTACGATGTAATATAAATTTGTGGTGATCTCAGTAAGAGTTAATTGTACGAAAAAAGTTACGGTTTTAAACAAAAACCTCTGCTTAACAAAGTATATCTTTAATAGCTACCCTTACGCTTATAGCAACGAGTTAAATGTTTTATGTACTATTGTATCCTGAAATTCACATGGGCCACATTTACTTTCAAACAATATTTATAATATACGGTGCTTACATTATTTTAGGGTTGTGCGTATTATCTTCCACGAGAAGGGGCCATTCCTTTTATACCTTTAATTAAAAGCTAAGTCTATTTTGACGTTAATGAAACGCTATAAACATAAATAGAGAAATAATACTTATCTATATTTATAACAGTTTATTATTCTAGCAGCCAAAAATCAACCACCTTATTTATTTATTTTTTAAGGAAAGTATTTTTCCTGTTAACTTTTTTTTTTATCTCAAGCAGTTTAAAAAATAATCTTATTATAAAAAAAATTTCATATGTGATTTCATTCTGCCTTGGGTCATGAATTTATATTATATTTATAATAAAAATGAATGTTGGTCTGTTCGAGATTAATAGACTTTGACACCGTTTGACCATTTATGATGAAACTTTGGCGAGTTGTGAGCACGCCTGCAAAAGTCTCTGATTCAAAAAAAATATTAAATCAATGGCTGTTATACTGTGGAGTTGGAGATTTCAATACTGTTGGCAAGATTCTAATATAGTGGAAGGCTCCACTTCTGATGTCGCTAATTTATACATATTTGATTTTAACAGCGTCAAATTTCATGTTTCTAAATAAAAGTAGTTTCCGATTAAATATCAAAACAACCGCCATGAGATGAACTATTTTAATCCCTATTTCACACATCTTCGATAAAAAGTTTATATTTTTTAGAATATTTCTCGTTTGTTTAGAGGCATTATATATAAATATATCAAATTTCAACACTCTAATCCAGCGGTTCTCAACCGGTGGGTCGCGACTCGATCCTAAAACCATCAGAAAAAATAAAAAAATCGAAACAAATCGAATTGTGTTTTGATTGTTTTCTTGGTTCTTGATTTTTGGCATCTGGGGCAGACAACAGAACCACTACATCCCTCCACTATGGACCGATGGACCGTGGAGGTATTCCGATAAGGAAAGGTGGATCGCCAGCTGAAAACGGTTGAGAACCACTGCACTAGTCTATCTAGAAGCTGGTTGTCTTATCCGAAAAAAACGTACAAATTTAAGTTTTATAAACTATAGACAGTAGATATTTTTTTTAAATACCTAAAGAGACTAGAATGTCTGTTTATCTGTACCGATGTCACTACGCCGATTTAGATCCAATTTGGTGGGCCTCCTTTCTCCCTTCTCACACGACAATTTTAGTACAAACATTTTTATATGATGATGATGATATGATATTTATTTAATCAGTTGAGACATTACATCTATTTGACACGTCAACGAGAAATACAAAAATGAAATTATAGAGTTATCGGCAACATAAATATTCATCAACAGAATAAAAGGCCCGTTCTAATAAGAAGTTTTTAATATTTGTCTTGAAAATTGAGCAAGTATTATTTTTTAACCTTTCAGGTAATTTGTTATAAATGTATGATGAAAAATTTTCTGGGCAATACTTATAAATGTCTATTTTTGCCAACGGTAGTTTCATTGCTTTTTTATTGCGAGTATCATGACCATGTCCATCTTCTGCTAAGGCATAGCATGCCGTATTTCCATGGGCGAAGAGCAATAAGCAAAAGAGAAAAATGCATGGAGCTGTCATAATCTATTTCTCGGTCTGCCGTTTACGAGATTTTTGATTGTTTGTTTAAAATGGACCGCTCTTAAAATATCCATAAGAAAACGAAATCACAGAAATAATTCTCATCACTATTTTATATATTAGTATTGTCTACGTTAGCCTGTGACAATTTTCCTATCATTTGTCAGCGACATTTTCCCGGTTAGACTTGTTTAATTTGCCAATAGATTTATTTTTAAAATAATATCATCCGTAAATTTCTTTTTCAAGATTTATTTCTGTATAGTTCATCCATTTCGATATAATATGTAGATATGTAGGGTAAGTCAGTCCTTATAGTACGTAGGTAGAGGAGACCGGTCTAGGAATCTCAAGCACTCTCCAGCCAATGTCGCGAATAATGGAAAGGATTGGAGGCCATTTTCTACTCGATTACGCACAGATCAAGTCACAGGGACAGATTCTTTTGTGTGTATACACTGTATCTACCATACACTTCCACAGTAGAGTTGGGTAACTCAGATCTGAACCGGTTCAAAGAGTCGACTCCGACAGGAGATCCATGAGAGCCGACTCACTTTTTTTTTTAGCCGACGGATCAACGGATCCGCATAACTCAGTGAAACACTTAACACACAGAAGCACATTTTACACTTACGTATCAGTTCTCGCTTTGATGCATCTGTCAGCTCAAATGACTCATGCATCACATGTTTGGCTATGCATTCTTGATTCTATCCAGGTCGTAATATGATTGACTGAACTAGATAACTCAGTGGTAGACTGCAGTAACATATTCAGAACTCGGTTCTTTTTGAACCGGTTCAAAGAGCCGACTCCGACAGAAGATCCGTGAGAGCCGACTCACTTTTTTTTGAGCCGACGGATCAACGGATCCGCATAACTCAGTAAAACACTTAACACACAGAAGCACGTTTTACACTTACGTATCAGTTCTTGCTTTGATGCATCTGTCAGCTCAAGTGACTCATGCATCACATGTGTGGCTATGCATTCTTGATTCTATACAGGTCGTGATATGGTTGACTGAACTAGGTAACTCAGTGGCAGACTGCAGTAACATATTCAGAACTCGGCTCTTTTTGAACCGGTTCAGTGAGCCGGCTCACATACGGGATCCAGATGCAAAGATGCAGATCACTAAAAAACCTGTTTTTCCCATCTCTATTCCACAGTGCTGTACTCGCAAATCCACGTTTACCCTATAGCAATATAACAATCAGTTATATTATATGTGTTTTGTAAAGTTTCTAAAATCAAATTATTGCAGTAAACGTTGACCTATTCTTTTGTGAAAAGAAAAGATTAATAATAATGCGCTGAGCGCCCATTTCCCGATATTATATAAGATAATAAACACCACTCACACAATACATGGTTCGAAATTTTTCATTTTGAAACATAAACTTCATTTTGATGCTCGTAAAGTTTAAGAAATTTCAATTCCAGAATTGACGAAATTAAGATCGGAATTCTGAAATTAATGACAATATTTTATCGACAAGAAAATGGACTTTAATACAGATTTTTTACTAATGATTGATAGTCATTTGGGGTCAGTCATCAGATGTTCAAAGACTTTTTATTTTACAAAAGAAAATAATTCGTTTAATTTTTAATTTGAAACCGATGGAAACTTGCAAAAACACATTCATAAATAATAACATCTTAACAGTTCCCAGTATTTTTATTTTTGAATGTATCTTATGAATCAAAAAAGATATCAATTCATACACTAAAGTCAATGACATACATAATTATAATATCAGAAACCGTGAAGACATCAGACTAGATAAGTGCAGATTAACACTGTCTCATAAAAACCCGGATTATATTGGAAGTGTCTTATGTAATAAACTTCCTTGTGGTTTAAGAAGTATTCAATGTTTTAAAAAATTTGAAACAAATTTAAAAGTATTTCTGGTCAGACATTGTTTTTACAGCATGGATGAATTTTTTAATTGTAATTATTAACTATTATTTTATATTGTAATTGACGATGTATCCACTTAAGGCAGTACAAATATATCTATTCTATTCTATTCTATTCTATGATCTCTAGAGTTATAAAAAGAATAAGTGATTTTTTATTTAATAGAATTATTCATAAATATTACTCAAAGTACTCCAAATAATTTTTTTGATTTTGTGACTCTCGAAGTCTCTTTTAACATTTTCTGAGGCAATGAACTTATTTTCAAACACTGTCATCATCGGGAACTAAAACTTTCACTATCGCGAAGGTATGAGTTATCAGTTACTCAATAGTGACATATCAGAATTGTCAATATTTCTCATATTTAAATCATATTTGTAACAGTTTTTCCCCATCATGCAAGAGTTAGTTTTTATATTAGGTAACGCTAGTAATGAACCTTCACAATAGTAATATCTGATAGGTAACCTTCACGGGAAATTGGACAGGTGCAACAGTTCTGTGGGTGCAACTTATTAAAACACCTTATTGAGCGTTGTATAACGTTTCGCTGACCATTGCGGCTTCATCAGATACTGAAAAATTATATATTTATGGTTAATACCCTACATTATTTTTTTTTCACAATGGTGAGAGTTTATGGGTGAATCAAAGATGACATTTCTTTCATTTACTGTATTAATTTGTCTTTAACGAATATGAATTTGAATAATGCTAGATAATAAACAGAAAATCGTTATTACAGTTTCGTCAATTCTTAGATAAGGACAAACCTATTGTTACTAATCTTACCAATGTGTATCAAAAATGTAATTGATACATAAAACATAATAAAGAAATCATGCACTTCAACTATTCACAGAATAAAATATGTTTGTAGGTTATAAACGGTCATCAATTTCGCATTAAGTTTGTCGTATTAAATTCAGTCTGGGACTGGTTAAAATCCTGGCAACATATTCATTACGGTAAAAAATTAGTCGAACCAACAAAAATCTTACTGTATTATGATATTTGACTATATAAAAAATGTATTTTTGTACATCAAAGTTTTCCATTTCACTCACAATTAAACGTATAATAATTAGAGCGTAAAAAAACCAGAAATAAAATATTTGGATCAGTGTTCAACAAAAATAAATACCACAAATAAGCACACGTACCTTTGAAAAAACCTCTTTTTATAATGTTTTCTGTTTCAAAGAAACATTATATAAAAAGGATAACAAACTGGCGACTGCACAATGGTTGATTAAAAGTTTGTTTTTATAATATAAACCCATTGGCATTTTTATAACGTTGATCGATCCCATCATCCTTTTAACTCCGCTAACTACAACGTTAGTAATCACATATCCTATATGAAACGTGAAACGATATATTGTGCTTCCCCGGGGAGCCCATATATACTCGTTGCAGTTTTCATTAATTCTCCTAGTCTATAATAAACTCACTATTAAACTTGGGAATAATCGAGTGATTTTAAAGGTTGCTATCCGAATTATTTTTATAATTTTTACTTTACACGATATAACTTAAGTGTATTGATACTATGAATGAATGTTTCAGCTCTGGAGTGAATTTTGCTCTCGGTTTCGATTGCCACTTTTAATCAAGTTACGTGCTTCATAGAACAGATTTAAGTAATAGTATTCAATACTATGCAATGCATTAATCTCAATATTTAGTCGATCTGTCTATGCATTCGATATATTATTATAACGATTTAATTTAGCTCCCATTTTAGATTGTGAGACTTGAGAAGGGTCACCTGCATGCAGTGCATCATAGAGGCAGATGAAGGACGTAGCTAATCATATTCAATACTGCGAAATGCAAAGTATGCCAGCTGATGAGAATCTGAGAGAAACACTTATTTGCAGTGTTTCAAAGAGTAAAGAAAGAGCTTATATTCTCATAGTATAGTAATTTATTACTGGCGATTGTATTATAAAAGTCGTAAGAATTTTAGTGATTTTGAATAACCTCTCGGGATATTTTAATAATCGAATAGTTCGACTATTTTCACTCGAATAATCCCATCTCTAGTCACTATATTATCTCTATAGTCGGTACTATCTAAATTTGCCCATACGTTTTAAATTTCCATCAGTGAAAATGGAAAAAGAACAATATCGTCGTAATTCGTTTTTAAAAAACATGCGAAGAAATAAAACTGAAGTTGGATGCTGTCCGTGGGGATCACGGTGACATATTCGTATAAAAAAACCAATTACGGATCGATATTGCTCTTTTTCCATTTTGTCGAATGGTACAACTGACTGTCAAAAATAACCTAACCTATGAATTTATCTACAAATCAGCAAGCGCTCGTTTAAAAGTCTGCAGTACACGGTGGTAAAGTTAATTTCACTCGTCAACGCCGTCTGTCGTCAAACATGGGTACTTATTAATAATAATAACAAATAGCCGCGGTTATTTGTGATAAATTATCGCGAATATTTAACAAGTTAATTAACCAGAAATTTATTCTTCTACGTCACTGATTTTATATTTTAAAAAGCGTCAGTTTTTTATGTGAATTAATGTATGACTAAATTTAAAAACAAACCCAATTTGTCATACATAATACTTTGAATACCTAGTACTTATTTTGAGTATCTATTTACTAAATTTTCATGTAACTAGTGCCAAAAGTACAACTTTAGGTAAATTACTAAACTTCTAACAGTTACAATATCTGTCACTTCAAAAAGTTTTTTTAGAACAAATTAAACATCCATTTTTGAGCATAAATTTCACCACTTACCTTCGATGTTCAAATATACACGTTCCTACAATGACAGCATCAGTATTCAGTCTTTCATTATCCTAAAGAAAAAAAGAAAAATTAATTAAATTATTTAAAAATTGATTAGGCAGAACAGACTTTCTGGGAAAAAAATTATCATTAGGGAACTTGGCTATAAATTTCTTCCAGAATAGACATGATTAATTATTTTTCGAAGATGTTAAGTATTTCTCGTCATATTAAATAATCGATAGACTATTGCTGAAAAATATTCAAATGATATATTCGTTCCTCATGGAAAATAGAGACGGGATGATTATTAATCCAGACACGAAAGTCTCGTCAATGAGGCCCTATGAAAGAATACTGACTTGTATTTAAAACCGTGTTTAACAGTTTAAAATCTTTTGTTCAACTCCGCAAGGGCAGAAAGTTGAAATTCCGGCACTGCGCGTAATATGATATCCGAGGCGAAGCCGAGGGAATCATGTGTCGCGCAGTGCAGTAATTTCAACTTTCTGGCTGTATGGTGAATACTAAATTTTTTTCATACCACGCCAAAAGTACGTACTTTCGTGTCAGTGTGCATGAGAAAACTATTTCGGCCCGCCGTTACAGACGGCCTGCGAGTAATTCCAGCAGTACTTTCTGCTTTAAAATCGAAGCAAAAAGTACGTTCTTTCGACATGGTATGAAGAAAAACAAATTACATACGTTGTTATATATGCCGAACAGCATATAATATTATGTAGAAAGTTAATATTATTGAATAACGTTCTCTGAATATCAGTTTGTCTAAATTAAGTGGTGGAAAGCAAAAGATGAGCAAGGCAATATATTAATAGTGACAACGCAAGTATAAGCTATGTTATTAAATTTGTTTTTAACCACAGCTTTGTGTTATTTTTTTTTTTTTTTGCTACTAGATGGTTATCCTATTCCCTAGTAAAAGTTGGGACAAAGGGAAACGATTTGTAAGTGGTTCGTTCGATCCAGCACCATTTTCAGCTAAAATTTAAATTTTCTGATAACCGTTTGAGCTGCTGCCAGTGCAAAAAACTGAAACTCGCATAGTTTTTAAAATATTTTTTTTGAAATATGGAAAAGCATTTTGTCATAGGTAAATAAAATGTATACGAAAAATTAATATATGAATTCCAAATGATACACTTTACTATTCCGACGTGTCTCAATTTGAAAGAAAATATCATACTACTTATTACGAACTTTAGAATAAAGAAAATGTAAGTGATTTGTGATTATTTGACATGCAATAACTTACAATACAGTAAATACATTCTAGTAAAAGCATTGCTATGTACATATTTATTCAGGGGCGTAACTACCGCCGTATCTGCCGTATCAATTATACGGGGCCCCCGTAAGCAAAAATTAATAAAAACTTCCCATTTTTTTTTATTTCAGAAATGACAAAAGTCAAAAAAAGCAATTTCTTTTTTTCCCGCGTAAAACGTGCGTACAAAAGTTGGCAACACCCTACATCGGTTATCGCGGGCTGCGGGATTTCCCCGTTTAAGTCATTTACTTCAACGGGGGAAGGGCTCCCAAACAAATTTTTATACGGGGCCCCGTCAAGGCACGCTACGCTTCTGTATTTATTATTATTGAATAACGGTTGATATTTGTTTTTTGTGCTATTGGTTATCATGTCCATCGTATCTGTATAAAAGAGAATAACGGAAACTTGAAACGTGGATTAAATTTAATTAATTTTTTAATTCGCTACGTTTTCTAGACTTCGTCAGAACAATAACGACATGAATTAATTGTATAACTCACATTATAATGTAATTTAATTACCTTAGATCATAACACGAATTTGTCAATAATGCAATATAGTTATTATTCATTTATAGCAATAATATAAACAAATATTAAGTTATAACTTTAAAGTAACTACACTAATAAATAACTCCTTAAAATGTAGTCTTTAAGCAGACACAATTAATAAAATACACAGCTAGTTGAATTAAAAAACTTTTTATATCTAGAAAATTACGTAATCAACAAACTGATACGTAACACAATCGACACACCAGTAGTGCTAAAAATTTTGTTCCATTTGTGGCGGTAACTCAAATCAAATTACTTTTATTCAATTTAAATTCCGACGAAATATTAGTCTGTGATTTACGCAGTCGTTGAGTATCAGAACTTTAATTTACAGTATTATTTAAAAGAATATTAACAATCTCACTATTATTTCGCTTTGTATTTATTAACTTTTGTATGTATTAATATTAAAACTCTCACACGTATAGTAGAATTAGTTAGTATAATATAAAAAAAATTAGTAAGAATGATAATAATAACTAATTTTAGTTTTGAAAATTGAAAAGGATTAAAACTGTTAGTCGAAACGTCTTTATATAAATAAAAAATCGATTGAACAGTATATTGCAAGTAATTTTATTTTGGTAATAGATAATAATAATTGTTTTCGAGAAAAAAAAGATTTTCGAGTCTTTCAACCGGTATCTAGGGGGATAACGTTTGAGCTAAGATTAATTTTGCGATTTCGCTTCGAAGTACTATTACACAGTCAAAGTTTGAATACAAATTGATTATGGTAGTAGTAGTTTTGGGCTCTAGCCTATATGTGTGACCACTGGACATTGTTTTAAAACCAGTTCTGCAGTTTAATGGACTTAAAACTGTGTAACTTCAGTAGAAATTTAATAGAATGTTGCGTGTATATGGAAAAAAATCCAGAAAACCGATACCTATGGTAAAAATATAGAAAACATAAATGTGTTGCATTTAAAAGTAAATTATGTTTTTTTTTTGCTTACAGAAATCATCTTTAATGGTAAGTGAATTTTACAGTAGACTTTGTTATTTTACACGGGACGTGTAATTTCAGAACATTTATGTACAAAAAGCATTTCTTCTCTTTTTCTTGATATTTATCTGTACGTTCAATGGCTTAGCAATGGCGGAGGAAAATTTGAAGAATAGTGTACTTTTAAATTTGAGCCCTGAATGGATTTTTGAACTTTAAAAATACCGTAAAGACATTACATGAGGAAATATAAGAAACATTTACTTTTATATATATTTTCTTGGAAAATTGCTATTTAATAATGGCACCCCACATATAAGTATTATGTGACGCATCTACTTATAGAATTTAAATCCTGAACATAATTTTTACAAAACGACAGTATAAAATCATTTTATATTATGCAAGTTCTCCGTATCATTATATTATTTGATTAAAATTATAGCCTCAAAAATGTTTTAATGAAATTGTTTCTCACAATTAGTTTTTTTTTCAGAAGCTTCGTTCGGAAAACTATATTCTATGAAGTTAATATTTTTGTATGGATTATTAGCTTGGAAAATACTGATGTATTAAAAAAATATTATATGACAAAATAAATGTTTTGTTGTAAAATTCTCGACTTATTTATTTAGGTACTATCCAGTTATACAAAACTATAATGCGAAAAAAGTTAAAAAGAAAATCCGACGCAATTTCAGCTAAATATTGCAGATGTTATAACGTAAGAAAAAAATAATAATCTGTCAGAAAGAAAAATGACAGTAAATATAGCAAAGACAGCTAATGATACAAAAGGAAATATTTTTATCTAAAAAAAGATGGACCTAAAGTGTTATTAAAAATGATAAATTGTTGAGAATACAGTCAAAGGAAACCATTGTGTTTCAAATAAACGGTGAAAATATAGGAAGATAAATAAATTATGATTTTAACATCTTCAAGCAACACTTTTCAACAATACTTTAACATTATATCCAAATATCTTGTCTTATTTGCGAAATAAATTTAATAAATTTTTCTTTTGGAAGCATAAACCACAGACAAAGGCTTGACGAATAGTGGAAGTAATTTAAGATCAATAATATCAATAGGCATATGTATTTTATATTGTTTTAAGAAACTCCTACGTCAGAAATATTGACATTTGACATAATATTATACGAAATAAAATCAAATTTCTGTTAACTCGTACGACAACGCGGGTAACGGCTAGTAATAAATATGATAAAATATGTGGTTGCATAGTTACATAATGTGGTTTTACATGTAAAAATTAATCAAAGCATGCTTGTTAGCTACCTGACTAATTTATTTTTGACAGACCTTCAGAACTAAAGAATATCTGATTTTTTTTATTTTCAAAATAAGTATTTTCAAAACTATGAACCGTACAAATAAAACTTTTTTACAAAAATTTCTTAGAATAATAAATAGAATAATAATATAAAAAACAATATATCAATTCTGCGCATGCGCAGATTTTCCCCAAAAACAATAAGTCTCTTTTTGTTTAAATGATAAAACCGTATTTCAAAATTTGACTTCCATCCGCTCAGCCATTTGACCTGAATCGTGCTCATAGACAGACGAAAGTACTTTCTTCAACAGGTCGCCCCGCCTTTTCTTTTTATTTCAATTAATCGAGTCGGTATAGCAAAAAGGAAGAGTTAGTAAATATGTTTTGCACTACCCTCTATAAAATGCGTTATATGCATGTATGCAGGCATGTAAAGTAATTCATTACACTACTAGTGCTGTAAAGTAAAACAAAACAGGTCGCGTTATGCAGTTCTGTAGTAAATCAATGTTTGTTTGTTGTTTTTTATTACCTATAAGAAGTGAGCTCTGCTCAAAAAAGAACTTTCAAGACTTTTAAAAATAAAGCGAAAACCAGGTATTTTATTGAAGGTATACGTGCAAAAAAATAGCTACCTCTAGTGAAATGGTATTAGAACTCGTGTCACTGTTAAAACTAGCTGGCGGGCATTTTAAACAATGTCATAACTCATCATACTAAACCCATTGTATATTACACTTAATAATAATTATTACTAGAAATAGTACGAAATTTGAATATTTTTTTCTTGCGGCATTTTTACTAAATAAATATATTATTATTGATTCCTAGGTGGTGTCTACAATACTACAAGAAATAGAAGTAAAGTTAACTAACTATATTTACGAAAAAAATAAGGCATTTTGGCACATGTTTCTGTCATAAAACCGTAGTAAGATTTTGTGTTCATTGCATATATATTTTTTAAATATTTGTTCACAAAATATTTATACATACAACAATGTTCGTTTCGCTGCAATTTCAAATAGAAAATATAAGAAAATGAGCACGGAAAACATTGGCAAATGTACTATATTAAAATTCTAAAAATACGTAATATTTTTACACTTATTACAGCCATAGTACGTGTGCCTTATTTGTATGCGAGGAAAAATAGTATTCTCTTAAAAAGCTTTCCACTACACAGTATGTGTAAAGGCATGGATAATATAATTGACACAGGTTTAGAACTACACTATTCCAAAATTTATTTTAAATCAATTTTCAATTAACAAATCTTAAATATCTCCTTGTTTTATTTTTATCTGAACTGCACAAATATTGAATTCACAGTAAGTTCCATCATTTTGGTTTTCATTCTTTAGTTCCACAATTTCTTACATAATTAAATTTACCGGAAATTATTCAAAGTTAATAAAATTTGTAGTGAACTGCTTTTAAACAACAATTTAACACAAACGATCTTATATAAACAAAACCTTTTGTATAACCAAAATATCTATTAAAACCTAAAATACCTTCATGGTTAAATAAAATCCCTTAACACAGAATTATATAACGTGTCTTATTGAACACTGCGTAACAACTTTATTGCGGGTGCAATTTAAAAAGCTGCTTGTTACAAAGTAATCTTTAATTAGTAACGATTTTGATAGCAGTCTAATGTCGTTGTGAAACTCCATATTATGTAGAACATTAAATTGTACGCATACAAAAACAAATTATTAATTTACAAAAAAAAATATCGCTTTTCAAGCTAAATTTTGATCAAAATACGTAGAAAAATATTGCTTCCATGTGCAAATTTTACAAAAATACATGTTATATACACAGTTCAAAAAATATAGTTTCAATTGATCATTTTTCGTTCAGACTCGATTTAGAATTTTACAACGCTTTTCTTATGAAGAAATATGTATGATTACCATCACCATTGTTAAATCAAAATTTTTTACAGTGCTTTCTGCAATCCAGCATTAGACGAGTTTGATCTACATTAAGGTAGTTGTGGTGGTACAATATTGTCAAAAAGTTATAGATTATACGCGCCACAAACGTATACTAGCTTGTAGCTAAGTGATCCATAATTTGTACGCAAGACTGTACCCGTGGAAATGTAACCCATACAGTATTCATATGCATGTATACTTTTCTATAAATTGTTGAACTTTAAACCGTTATTTATAAATAATTAGACGGTCAAAATTTTTTTCTTATTTTTTTTTAAACTCATAACAAATGCATTGAAACAATGTCAGTTTTTGGAAAGTTTCTGACAGTTAGTTCTTTTTTTATAAATAAGAAACCGTTTCAGAACTACAGAGATCGTATACAATCAATGTTAATTATCCAATTTTTAATTGATTTTTTCTCGGATTATATACGGTCGATCGACTTCAAATTTTCGGGGTAATTGTATTATCATGTCCTTAATAAGTATACAAAAGTTAAGAATTTTCTGACGGTGTGCCTTAACCACGACAACTACCCCTAAGTATACCGTCTAACCTTGCCTTTATATTTAGTTGTTAGTTGAACATAAAAAACTATAGTTTCATCATGTTTATATTTCATTTATATTCTTTGATCGTGCTATTTTTGACGAAACATAATATATTTGAATATACTAACATTTTTAAAATTTTCATTTCGTTTCAAGCCAGACTCAGAATATTTGTGTACCAAAATAGAAAATGTATAATATCACGTTCACAACAGACCACAAAAGGGGCTTTTTGCTGTTTTGTGTATACGCTATCTTTCTGTGGGTATGCTTTCTCTTTTTATTTCACCCGTTTTCTCTGTCTATCACTTTCTCTATCCGAATAATACAAGACTCATGTTACATTCTGAATAATGATGTAAGATGAGACACATTTGATGTAATGCTTTTAAAGGGAGCCACAATGCCATGATAGTACTTAAAATACACCTAGGCTAAAAGCACAAAGTGAAATAATAATGTATTACATACGTTGATCAACAACCGTTTAATAGTACCGGAATTTTCTGGTAGAAGCTAATTTCCCGAGAATTCTTTGATCGTTTTCCTTTCGAGTTCTTTTTAAATTATACGCATTGAGAGTAAAATTTTAGCATGCAACTGAAATTGCGTGCTCATAGCTAACAAAAATTTGGAAGTATGACGTTGGCTAGGCTAACGAAAATTCAAAAGTATGAAAGTAACAAAGTCATATTAAAATGACAGAATGACGAAATTTGTGCACTTTCTACTATGTGGAAACTTTATAATAATATACTAAACAACTACAACCTTTGATTACAACCAATAGTTGTTTTAAGTGTCATAAATAGTAACAAATTAAAAACCAAACTAAAATGTTTCAAGTTTCTTCCAATATTTGAGGTTAAAATTTATTATTTTATTATTCTTAAACGTTTTGAAAATTTTATTTCAACAAACTATTGGCATGAATATTAAAAATAGTTTGTAATCACGTCAAAGAAGTAATATTTCAAACTAGAAATACATTTTACACTTACGCATCAGTTCTTGCTTTGATGCATCTGTCAGCTCAAACGACTCATGCATCACATGTTTGGCTATGCATTCTTGATTCTATACAGGTCGTGATATGATTGACTGAATTAGGTAACTCAGTGGCAGACTGCAGTAACATATTCAGAACTCGGCTTTTTTTGAACCGGTTCAGTGAGCCGGCTCACATACGGGATCCAGATGCAAACATGCAGATCACTGAAAAGACCCGTTTTTCCCATCTCTATTTCAAACGCGCCTACATGAATACACTTACCTACTTCTTTTTGTAGTCAAATCCCCATTTTTTCTGAATGAATGACAACTTACTAGTATACTACATGTTAATTGTGTGCTGATGGCTTGTGGTCTTCGAAACTTAAAGCAGACCTAGGATCTTTTGCGGATCCCCTACCTACGGCTAAGGTTAACCCTTTCAGGACCATAAGATTGTAGGAGCGAAAGTAACCATTTTTTACAATTTTGGATGATCCAATTTCCAGTGATCATAATCAGAGAATGACGGTTCAGATGCATTATGCCATATATAAAAAAAGAAAAGATACGTTCAGGAAATAATAAATGTAAAATGACACCCACCCGTTTCTTAGTTATTTTAAATTTTTGTTTGGGACAACTGTGTCGCCGTAGTCTTTAAAGAGTTAAGAACAGCGTTATACTCTATATAGAGTTTAGGACAAATTAAATCAGTTTAAATTATGACACAAACGTATTATCTGGCACGTAGCAAACACTTTCTGTCACATGACACGTTCTTTTATCGAGCTTCTAAATTTAAATTTTAAATTAAATGGCTATTGTTTTTCTTTTTTAAATATATCAAAACAGGCTTATGTTGTCTGTCGGTAAAAACTTAAGGCTGTCGGAACGCTCTGAATTTTGTTTGTGCTGAAACCCAGCGGTAAGGGGCGAGGTAGGCAAAAGACATATTGTGGGTGTGACCTTCTTTAGCTCTATCTCGCTCAAATCATCCGCACGTTTCAATTTTTGGCTGATGCCAACTACGAGGCTAAAAAATATTATTGCAAGAGTGCCGCTGTCAATTGATTACTCTAATTTTTTGAAATATTTTGAAGATTTAAAACAGTTTTCCGAAAAAGGAAGAGTCACTTTAGGTTTGTGATGGAACAGTTTTGTGAAATAAGTACGAATAAGGTCATATAGTGTGACATTGAAAACGTGTGTTTTTTTAGCACAATTAATGCCAACTTTTTTCTAGTAAATCGTACATAAATTACAAAAGTAGTCCATTAGAGACCCAGATTTGTCCTTTATCTTCCTTATAGAGAAAGAATTTTTGCAGAATGTTGACGAATAAGTTTACAATCAGTTGACAGCCGAAGCTCTATTTTTGGCTTAAATTCAGACCGTTCCGAGAGCTTTAAGAGTATAGATAACGATAAATTACAAATATGTTGCACGACACAAAAAGTGAGTGTAATGAGACAAAAATTTAATATTTTAAAACGTCGATTTTTGTCTTTCGTCCATTTCTTGTGGGAGTGATGGCTGACTTATAGGGCTCGTGTAAATTTTCTTTGAAATGATCTTGAATTTGTTAATGTTTAATGCAATCGTCAAAAAAGTATCTTCTGAAAGTAATGTTTTATAGAATTAAGACCTCAAGTAAAAATTAGATAAGTAGTAGTAATAATAATAATAATAATAATAATAATAATAATAATAATAATAATAATGCGTTTAACGTCCGTTTCTCGACTTTATGTCATAACAGACACCATTCGCACCATTACTATTTTTTCGTCTACCACTTCCCGTTATTTTCTACATTTTTTACAACTTCAACTTACGTAATAGCAATGGGCGAATGAAGGAATTATAGGAAATTAGGATAAGGTAGGTAATGGCCTTGAATAAGGAACCATCTCGATATTTATCTGGAATTAGTTAAGGAAAACCATGGAAAACCTCAATCACGATGGCCGGTACAGGAATTATCGTTTCTTGGCGAGAGGCAGTAGGAAAAAGTCCCAGCCACATCTGCCCCCGCCGGGATTCGAACTCGGTACCTCCCGAATGCGAGTCTAGTGCTGTCACCACTACTCTACCCAGCTTGGTTAAATAAGTAGTAGTAATAGTTTGATTTTTTTTCCATTTTATTGGCCACAGAGGATAAACATCTGTGGAATACGATGCATCATAACTGCATGTCAAATTTCAGTCAGAAGTTACAGCGCTGCAATATAGGCACTAGACAGATAGACGATCGGACATTAAAGTCTCACCGTAAAGGTTTCATTTTGTAATATTTTTATTTTGAATTCTAAAAATAAGTAACTAAAATATAGAACTAACCTATTTAGCATAGAGGATCATGGATAACAACTCAATTTTTTGTAACTCTCCATTCAGAAAATAACAGAATTCAACAAATAGAAGTTCTACTGCATGTCATATATTATGTATTTGTAAGTAAATCTAGTAATTTTTCTAAATGGATTTTTTTATTCGGTCAGATAAAATACATAAAAAAAAGAATAGCTAGAATCGCTGGACCGTCGATATTTGTACTACATTGTTGTAATCTTATACTACACTTGGAACTGTATAAAGAAAAATAGTATACACCACACTGCAAAGAATTTAATTATGAGAAAACTACTAAAATATTAATTGACATTCAGTGTATTTAATTGATAGTATTTGTTAAGTTTAGATAAAAAACGAAGCTAGCAAATACATTTCCACTCAAAATAATAGTTAACCTATTCGTATTCAACAACAGTATTATGCATTTCTTATCTGTGGTGAGGGTTAACTATTGAATTGTATAACTGTATTATGGTGATTGATTCCTTAAATAGTAAAATTCGCTATCGGGAAATTTCAAACTGTGGTTGTAAAATGCATGTTATTACTGTTTATAATTACTGTGATTAAGCATTAAGCTTCATAAAATTTAGCTTCGTGTTTAAAATTTTCACATATTTTTGCCCTAAAAATTGAATCAAAGAACGTGATATTCGTCAAAATTTCTTTACAGCACGTAACGAAATTTTGAATTGCGACAAGGCAAAATAACATTTGGAAGTTTTTTCTTTACAATCTTATGCTAAAAATACTGACAAATTTGGTTTACTCAATATTTTTTTTTCAAATTAATTTTTTTCTGTATAAAAATTTATATAAAACATATGCTAATTTTCTAGTTTTTAAATCGTTTATTTAGATCAGATAGAAAAAACTTGGCTAAAAGTCACATGGGTAGAATGTTACATATTTCTAGTTTATTCTGAAGTATTAAAATCAAAGAGTGAATAAAAATTTTCATAGATATAAGAGATTTTCGAAAGCTGACTAAATGCATTTTACATACAGTTATGAATGATTTGTTATAATTTGTATTTAATAGTTTTCTAAAATAGTTCGTTTACGAATATAATAATATCCTGGCCTTTTTTCCCGAACACCTGTTAGGTATTACAATTTTACAAAAATCACAAAATTACATACTTACCATCGAAACATACTGCATTGATAAATTCTTGTTTTTAAGTCGATAAAAAGTGGTAAATTATGCACTTAGCTACTTATACAAAAACATGCAAACCCCAAAGCGGAAGAAAACGAAATTGTTGGAAAAGGTCTCATTGAATTTGGCATATTTAATATTAATTACATTCATCTAAATGAGTGTTTCCCCAACTTCCACCAATTTTGTGATTATAAACATGTCGAAAGAGCCTCTACGTCAAAAAATTTTGTAAAAATATCAGGACCCTGGTGTCCAGCTATCATATTTGAGCAATTTTATTTTTTTTTTTTAACAAAAAAGAGGAATATACAAAAATCATAGATTACTGTGGTACCTTACGATTTTAGTGAAACGCACTCGATCACGGGCTAATAATAATTAACTATTTATTCAATAGAAATGTATAAAATAATATTACATTATACTCTTATATAACTATCCTTGACACCGGTCTCCACAATTACATAAAATAATATTACGTTACTACAAAGCTATTTAAAGAATGAATAAAAAAAACCATTTGATATTTTTCAAGATGCTGAGGACGGCCCAATTATTAGAGTTAAAATACTGACTACTAAAGAATTTATAGCAAATAATTAATATTATTAGTGTATTTGCCATATGGCAACATACACTATTGGCGTCGGTCGGATGGCGGGACCTAGGGGTCGGACCAAAATTTCTCGACGTTTCATAACCTCCTAAACACTTTGGCACCATTTTTAAAAATGTTTATATATATATATATATATATATATATATATATATATATATATATATTTATATACGTATATATATATATATATATATATATATATATGTGCGGGCAATAACTTTCGAAGGAGTTAATTCATTTTAACGAAATTTGGCATACATGTTGGAATCCATCACCGCACGAAGCCTATTTAAAATGGGCCCAATCGGGTCATTTTAAGGGTAGTTTTTAGGGGTTGAAAAAAGTTTTTGGGCCCAAAAATACCGAAAAAATTCTCAGAATCATTCCAAAATTGAAATTTAACCTTCTAGTAGCAATTAAAAAGTGCTCCTAAAATTATAAG
Organism: Venustoraphidia nigricollis; assembly: GCA_034508555.1. NCBI lineage: Eukaryota > Metazoa > Arthropoda > Insecta > Raphidioptera > Raphidiidae > Venustoraphidia > Venustoraphidia nigricollis. The sequence continues at coordinate 1,831,010 of JAVRKA010000013.1, forward strand.
CAAATCGGCCCGACAGGACCGGACTTACAAATTTTATGATGACACTAGTTTGCGTATACGAATTTACTTATTGAAGGTCGTATTTAATTTGGTACAGATGTTGGATTGATAACAATATTTCAACTAATAAAATTATTATTGTAAGGGGTGTATTAAGGGGTTCATTTTTTTTTTATTTTGTCCAAAAACAAACTTAATTTCATTTAATAAAGCCACAATACCTGTATTAGCAAATACACTATATTGTCGACAGGGTTTTGGCACTGCGACCCGGGTTTTTATTCTTTGGTTCTAATGTTCTATGCCGTTCTCTTAAATTATAGTAAAATTAAACAAAAATTTCTGAGTAGACAATCTATATTAAATGCATATCTCAGGCTTCGTATATGAAAGTAAGAGAAAAGTGTCAATTCTCAAGTGTAGTGAAGTCACGGTGAATTTCTTCTATAAAACATCTAACATAGAAAAGAATGCCGATATTATTATAGCAAAATACGTAAATGTACGCAGGTATGCAGTGTATGGAATACATCTATAGGTACTTGAATACACAAAGAATAAGACGTGCTTCCATAAATGTAAAAGGTGAACGGAAAGCATAACAAAAATGTCTGATACAATATTTACGTAAAGAGGTTAACATAACACCCCTCCGATACATTCGCACCATTTATTATATGGTATCACTTATCATCACATCACACTAACTTCATATCAAAAATCTAGAATGGGTTACGAGATTATACTGTGTGGCATAGTGGTATGAACGGTATATTCATAATCGGAAGATTCCGAGTTCGACTTTCGAGGAGGCATATTCAGTGTCGCAGGTAGGGACTGGGCACGGGAATGGTTTCCAGGGGCTGGCCACGGGAACTACTTCCAGGGGCTGATCATGGGAACGGCTACCAGGAGCATAAACCTCAAGAGGATGCACTTGAAGATCCGCAGCCTGCACGTAGTGTTTCACTTCCTACAAGTTTTAGGGGTGCAAAATTAAAATATAAAAAAACGTCGCTATAAATAACAAATAAGTGTTTACTTAAAAAAGTCCATTTTCCCGACAAAGCAATTTTATATTAATTACCAAGGACAAAAAAAAAAAGTCAATTAAAATAGTACCTTCAGTAGATATTTACCTATAGTCTTTCACATAAAAATACTAAATCTTGTATCAATCATCTTGTTGAGAGTTTGAGTTGAATTTGAACTTGCAGAGGGGTTATAACGACAAATTTTTATGTAAGGAATTTTTTAGGTGTAAAATATTTTGAATATCTAGGATCTATTCTGAAATCACAAAACACCACAGGTAATTACACTTTTGTGATTTCCAAATACTGAACGAAACGTACTGAACTTGTTATAGGTTTTTGAGTCATTGTTTTACATCTGTATCGGAAGACTCGATAGTGACAAAACCAATAAATTGTATTGGTATTTCATTTGATCACCACCTAAAAAATTTAAAGGTTGCTGAAATTCCGCACGTGGACAAAACTAATTTTCTTCGTCTGTTATGTTTTTGAATCATTGTCATACATCGTATCGAAAGACAATTCAACAACGACAATGGCATTAAATTGTACTGATATTTCATTTGATCTCAACCCCCTCTCCCTAAAAAATTTACAGCTTGTTGAAATCTCGTCCATGGACAAAACGAGTTTTTTTTCTCGTTTCGGCAAACTCGGATGAACTTTGTAAGTGACTGACGCACTATAAGAATGCAACGATACAAAAATATTGTATTTGTGTCATTGCTTATACATTCACATACATCCGCTTATTTTTGTAGATCTTTCTTTACTTACGGCGCCTTTGTGTTCGCAAAGATGACGTCGGTTGTCGTCGTGTCGAAAACACCAGTGTTTGGTTTCAATTTTTCTCACAGAGGAAAGAAGACGTATTGAATATATTTCTCCGCAAAGTACACCTACCGATTTTTATCTTTTTTCCGTTGCTGTCTCTTGTTAAAAGTGACAATATGTAAATAATATTTACCTACGTTTCCGTTTCGTAGATTATATATTTTGTTCAAAACTTTTACCAAAATTCTTCTGCATATTTGACAACACTATCAGATAATCTATATTCTATACTTACCAATATTATAAAGGAGAAAAATGTTTGAAATTACAGAACTGATTTCAGTTTTTACGGTTCCGTACCTCAAAAAGAAAAAACGGAACCCTTATAGGATCACTTATAGGATCTGTCCGTCCCACTGTCAAAGCCAATTTGCGCCGAACCACTGGACCGATTGGGCTGAAATTTGGTACACATATATAAGTTCGTGACCATAAGACGGACGTGTAATGTAAATAAATGAATTTTGAATATGGAGATCATTTTTTGGGGGTAAATTAGAAAATTAAAAAAAAAGTTTTGCAAACTGTACCGTGTGACATATCAAATGAAAGGACTTGTAGTAAGGGTCTCAAATATATATACTTTTATAATTTTAAAATAAATAGTTTTAAAGTTATTTAAGAAAATAGATGAACAATTAACCATCCCCCCCCTTATCACCGAACTACTACGCCTAAAATTTTGAAAAAAATAGAGAATGTCGGTTCTCACCCATAGTTTACAGGAAAATTGAAACGAAAATCTTAAATCTTAACCCATATATGCGCATTGGGTCGTTTTCGTGCCTCTGATACCAACTTTTTTATAATAAGCCCATACTATACGACCATATAATATGCGCAAGGGGTCGTTTTCGACACACTGAAAAAAACCTACTTTCAGAACTGAAAATTACAAATTACCATTACAGCTGTTTTTAGGGTCTATAATATATGCCATATGTGGAAATAAGAATCGGTGATGAAAGAAGTTTTGCGCATATATGGGTTAAAGTACTCACGGAAAATGGAATAGTACGGAACCCTCTTCTCGCGAGTTCGACTTGCACTTGACCGGTTTTTTTTTTACTGATCGATACATGATATTGTGCTTTTATTATTAAGACACAGGCTTCGCTTGGGGAAAACTCAAACTTAATTCGCTATACCGAAAAGCGTTTTTTACCCTTACTTCTTGGGGAAGATTTAGATTTATAATAACTGTACGGTCCGGCTTCGCCCGTATGGAAACCGAATGATATTAGATATATCAAACAGATTTGAATATGATTATCACCATTCGATAACCTATTTCTTATAGCCTCGGCTCCACTCGAGTGCAAATAGGATAGATTCCAATTTGAGGATTAAGCAAGAGAATTGGGTGGGAAATTATAAATTCGAACAAAGCAAGTGGTAAATTAACGTACTAACGAATGGACAAAACGAGTGAGAAATGTATTAATTATGACGTTGAGTGAAAGAACGAAACGAGTGATTATGTGTTAATTGCATTCGGGCGAAGCCGGACCGGCTTGCTAGCATCTAAATAATTAAATAAGACATATGACGGTTTCGTTTAATCCCAGAATTTTTAACGGCTCGTTGTTAGTTCTTTCAGTCAGTTTCAAGATATTTGCTCCATGCACTGATTTAGGGTTAAAAACTACGCCCATGTTGATCCCAGATGCATGTTTTAAATGTGGGAAGTACATTTAGCTTGCGGCGGACAAGCGTAACAAAAAAAAAATATGTAACGAAAAAATGTGATTGATGTAATTTAAATAACTCACAATGTCTGCTGTAAATAAATATTTCTTTGTATGAGGGCCCGTAGCCGGTATGGAGGTACTTTAAAAAAATCCTTCCTCAAACAATTTGCAATGTTTTATTCATAATAGTAATCGGTTATTTTAAAAGCAAATAGTAAAATATTGATTATTCATAAAATGTGTTCCCTCGATAATTCGGTTGTCGAATCCTGGTACATTTTTAAAAGTACAAAACTATTTAAGAACATCGATCAGGGTCGGCCCCACAATTAATCGAACAGAGGGTCCACTCCAAGATTCCCAGGGGGTGCCTCAGTAGTAGAGAAAAATAAAGGAAAAAATATTTTTTTCGCTTTTCGATATTTTGATTGTGATATATATCAGGGGCGAGTAAGGGGCGTCCGAATTAAATCTCGCTCCAACCTAAAACTTGCCCTTCCGATAAACCATCTTGGCATTCAAAACTCAAGGCTACAGCACAGCCCTTTTTTTTTAATATTTGTGTATAAAAACTGAAGTTGAGTAATGTTTATTTCTGATATATTTTCTGAAATTCAACAATACACTATTTTACAAAACAATGCAATGGTAATATTATATCTTAATTAACACTATTTAATTTACCAAATTTTTATAAATCCAATAGTTTTATTATATATGTTTTAAGTAATAGAAAATATAAAAATGTAAAATTAAACTAAAAATATCCCGAAGATGCTAAAAAAGCATTGTAGACATCTCGTACATAAAATAACGCATTGCAACCTAGATATATATAAATTACTGTTTTTTTCCTTTCAGTGATAATAATATTATTACAAAAACAATAAAACTTTAAGAATTAATTATAGGCGCAAATAGTAGCAGAATGATAATATATTTTCCATATTGCATAAATTTGTTAAAAATTTTGTTCAAATATATGACAAAACTGTCTCCTAAAAAAGATGGTAAAACCAAGATTAATGGTGCTGTTCTGTATAGTTAATGTAAAATTAATTTACAGTGCTGTTTACCATCACATAAGTTGTAAGACATGAATTTAACGATGGTGTTAATTTTAACATCCATAAAGCTGGCACGAATTTTGCTAGTTTTGTGGGGAATTTTCGATATTCACCCGGATAGTTTTAAAATGTTTTATCCGAGTGAAAAATAAAACGAGCCTGACTAAGAACCGCCCGATAAAATATAATTATAAGAATTCTTCACATGTTTCTGTGTTTCAAAATAATATCTCAATGCGTAGTTTATTGAAGATATTCTCCCTCTTAAACTACAAAGACTCTCATTTTTATGAATTGATCTGGCAACTCTGCCCTAAAAAAAACCCACTTCCGACGGCACTCCGAGTTCTGATCACGATAAATAAAACATATATATATATATAAACAAAGAACAAGTACTACATAATCTGTATTCAAAATTTTCAATTAACTTTTTAGAGAAGTGAATAATAAATTTAGATGAATGAGCTACGAATTGATATCGTTATTTTCCGACATCGCTAATAATTCTCGTGATTGTTCAATAACTTGTCTTCTTGCATTCATTAACGTTTGTAAATATTCTCTAGGACTTTTGAAATTTGAAAAAGTGTAGCTTCCATTGTACTTATTTAAATTAGTGCTCGGTTCATATCTTTTTAAATTAGTTTTCTTATGTTCAATGTTTGTTTTGTTCTCGTTAAAACTTTTAGATGTCGATGCTTCGATTGATTCAACAGAAGAAAAAGAAACATCAGAGTCGGATAAATTTAATGGGTTATCTTTGTTACTTTTTCGAAGTGACTGACAATTATTTTGCGTTAAATATTCTAATTTTAAACACGATTCTTCTAAAGATTTTTCCCACTTGTTATTTAATATTTCAATGGACAAACATCGATTGGTGTTTGTGCTTTCTTCAATAGTATTTGTAATTCTATTTTGTTCAGTTTGAACTGATTTTTCAATTTTGCAAATGTCTGTTGGTAACGTTTTTTCAATTAAATCAGTTTTAAAAGTGTCGGTTAAAATACTTTCAACATTATTTACTGTTACCGAACACTCATAAACTTTTTGTTCTTCATTGCACTCATGAAAATATTTAGTAGCTGTATTCAAATTCGAAATTAAAGATGAAACTTCTTTTAAAAAATTCGACATTGCTAATGTCAAATCTTTGTTGTCTTTACAAGCATTGTCTTCACAACTATTTTCAAAATTTTCTGACAATTCGTCGTTTTCCACTTCGCATGTTTTCTTGCAACTTTTTAAAATTGGTTTTACATAAGGCTCATCTTCGGGTACACATTTTTCTAATGAATTTTCGTTTACTGAATCAGCCCATGTGACATTTTTATTTGTTTTCTTATGACTACTTTTTTCAGAATCGTCTTTTTTGTAAAATTCATTCAAATCTATATTATAAGGAGGCATATTTTTATTTTTTCCTAAAATCATGTTTTTGAACTCTGGCCAAGATTTAGTATTTTCCAGCCTACAACCCGTCGACCTCGGTAACGAAAAATCCTCTTCTTCATCCGAAAAATCACTTTCCGGATTAAACTGAATTGTTGAAATACACGTGGTCGTTACAATTCCATTACAAGCAGACGTTTCAAAAATAGTATCAGCATAATGAAATTCGTTTCTGGGAATATGAATACATTCAACATTTTTAAAATCGTCTGTAATAGAAGTTTCATTCGCATGACAAATGTTTTCCAAAACGTTAGTATTATCTGTTGTTGACGGCACCATGTTTTTATCATCATTAATAACAGTTGAACTGTTTTCTAATGAATTATGATTACTTAGAAGATCGGGTGTTGGTAAAGAAACAATTTGATAATTGTCACCAGTCTGCATTTGTCCCCCATCCAAACTGTCATCAGATAACGAATCGTCACCATTTCGCAATTCAGTGACGTTACAATTTAAATTAATATTAACAGATGTCGTATAAACAGGTTCGTATTGAGGTATTGCAAAAGATATTGTTTTAATATTCGATTTACGTTGATTGTAATTAATATATTTCGTAAAAGAATACGGATTTGTTTGTGGAAAACTAGTCGACAGAACCTCATTACCGCCATCTTTCGTTTGCTGTTCGTTACATTCGACTGTCATATTACCGCAAGATCTGGTAACAATCAACGTTTTAGGTTGCGCCGGATTTACCTGCTCTTGACAATCGAATGTCACCGAATTATCCGAGCCAACCGCGATGTGATTCTTTGATACAACGATCTGTGTCGATACATCTTTGGCGAGTTGAACTGCGCTGAGAATGTCATGAGGAACGTCCGTAGCTACTTCCTTTACTCTGACGACCCGTTCAGGATCAGTCTGAGTTTCGTTCATAACCAGAATCGGTTTCTTTCTGTATCGTCGACTCGCATTCAACGCACGCAAAGTCAAGTCATGCAAACGGTTTCGCTCGTTTGAACAGATACTCATCTCCGATGTTACACTGCTACTGCTCGATCTATGCGAAGTATCGAAAGTGTTATCTTTTCTTTTCAGTTTAGCTGCCGAGTACAGTCTTTCCGTAACCGAGCTTACAATCTGTGATCGTTTTTCGATATTATGTTTTTTGATCGCTTCTTTAACGGGTGCAGCAGTACTAGTTGTCGGTTGTGGTTTTTGAGCTTGTGATAATGTAGTTAACGAACCGGTAGAACCTCGACTTGTATTTAATTTCGGAGGCGTTTTACTATCGGAAAAAGTAGTATCGCTCAAACTACACTTTTCTGAATCGAGAGATTTCTCAGTGCACGAGTGAAGTCTGACCCGACTGCCAGAAACTCCACTTGTCCCGCTCTCGCGTTTTGCATTGCAATTTATTACACTTGATGTGAGTGTTTCTTGTGAACCAAACTTCGGACGTATAAATGAGTTTAATGTGTGCAATTCGTAGTCACTGAATGTTCTTCTCAAGTTAGATTCTGTTGTTGGTAAGACTGATGAACTAACATTCATAAACGGGATTAAAGTGTCAGTTTTAATTACGACTCCGGAAATATTGCAACCTACTTCCGCCTTTGCTTCGTATCGATTAGATGTAACTTCCTCTAGCGGTGAAACACAATCATACTTGTCTGTTATTGTAGCACTGTCTGTTACTTCTTTTATTTTTATTCTGTTATCGTCATTCGTCGCTTCAGTTGTGTCGCTTTTTGTTTCTACGTTTGATTCGACCGGATTTTCCGATATCTAAAACAAACGAAGTGATGTGTTGACATTACTTCATTAAAATACAGAGCTGCATAAAATCGCCTACTGGAAATGCAAAATGATAGACGGTCTAAAATTACAGACCGTTGAAAAATATTAAGAGTAAAATGGTAAAATTTAAATTAATTACCTTTAAACCCCCTTTTCATTTTTTTAAAATGATAATTTTAATTTTTTTCGAAAGTTAAATAATTCTTTTAAAAAGATGTTTTCACTAAAATTTTATCTAGGAATTTAAAAAATGTCAGTACCATAAATGAAATTGTAAACGCAATTACTGTATTATCCAATCCAAAGAGTATAAGATAGAGAGGAAGGTCGCACAAACTGGCACGAATGCCATCTGGTACTTGTGTCCTAGTACTATAATACTGTCATATTAAAAATATTCATTCTATGGTTTTTTAGGTTATCGCCTTCCATTTGCTTATTATTTTTATTGTTATTTTGTAATTTGCATATAATTCCTTCCAAATATTATTTGAATAAAAAGGATTTTGCCGCGCTTTTACGTTTTCATGACTGGACACAATCACCAGAGGCGCTGAAACTCGTATACTCTTTTTTAACATTGCCGGTAATGGGAGTCGTCCCCTCTATCTTATACTCTTTGATCCAATCCTTAGAAAGTTACCCATTTTACATTTAAAATTAAATTAAAAAACGCAGTTTTGATACTTTTTTTAATGTATTTTAGTTCACTACTTAAAGTAATAGTTTTATCGTAGGCATTATTTACATATTTGAATAAATTTATTACAGTCAATATTCTAGTCATAATTTGATTCAACCTCTTGAATTTGAGGTAACTTCAGCAGTTGGTACGTGAGACATATTTTAGAGTTCCTGGCGAAGAATAGCAAAACTAAATAATTGAATCGATCACCCTCTTAACCTAATCAGTATCCCTTGACAAAGGGGTTTGACTCGACTCAGTGCATCCAAGATTACTCGAATAAGATCTGGTGTTTCACTATGTAAGCTATTAATTAAGAGTTACCTGATGTTCAGTTAAAAGTTTCTTTAGACGAGCTACTTCCTCCTGCAATTCTCTGATGATACGTGTGTTGGGATCTTCATTTATTACAGGCTGATTCACAATCTTCTTAGCTCTCTGACCGAACCGCAATGTGTTCACGGTTTCGCTGTAACAGCTGCTGGACGGGGACACTGCTGTAAACCATCAAAATTCATATTTATGTCTACGTTTATAGTTCAGGTAAAAAAAAAGGTTTTGATATACCAGACGAGATTATTGCGGCCTGGGTGTATCTCTCCCAGCGTTGCCAGAAGTCCTGATTTTGGCGGGACGTCCCGATTTTTAAATCAAAATTAAATGTCCCGCGCGGGACAGGCTCAGTTCCGCTTTTCGGGGATAACTCGACCGAGCGTAAATAATTATCTTATTGTAAGTTGCAATTTGTAACACTCACTCCTCAGACTATTGTTCGAAACGCCATATTTTTCTAATGAATAAAACTTTTTTGATTTTGATTTCTGTTGTTTTTTTTATTCAGAAGGCGAATAAGACTCAACTATTTAACGATAGGGTAAATCTGATTTAAAATATCATATTTTTATTAAAATACATTTTCTATGGCTATTTTTGCTATCTATTGTCACGTTAACGTAATTTGAACTCAAATAAAAAGATAAATATTTCAAAACTTCTGGTTATTATATACGTTTTTTTACTATGTCCCGCTTTCGACGAAAGAATCCCGCTTTTTTCACTCAAAAAGTTCCAAAATCCCGACTTGGCAAAAGAAAATCTGGCAACATTGATCTCTCCGCAGTAACATATCAACATTTTACATCGATCGGGGATGCACCCTTGATCGATGTATAATTATGTAGGGGTGGGGGTATAATAACCCGGCTAAGTATGAAACATTTGTAAATAATGCATGATTGGTCATTCTTTTTTTTGTCTAATTTGCCTGAACTGTAAATGTTTATCTTATTAATTTAATAAATAAATTAACATGGAATATGAAAAAACTAAAATAACAATCATTTAAATTTTGCATAACACAGTCTAAATCTAGCTTGCAAAATGCATTGTCAGAAAATCTAATTTGGCAAATAACTTTCCGTAGTGAATAAAGAATGTCAGGTAATTTCTGTAATCATTGAAAGAAAGTTTGGATGAGGAACAATCAAAAGAGAAAATTTTTACCGATGTTTCGCTTGTGGCCAACGTTTCGAAATATCGGTAAAGCTTTTCTCTTTTGATTGTTCCTCATCCAAACTTTCTTTCAACGATTACATTATTGGAACAAAACAAATAATAGTAATTTCTGTATTCCAGCATCAACGTAAAGTGACAAATCTTAAATATTTAGGCCGCTTGTTTAGAATCTTGAATATTATTATATTTTTATTTATTTTTTGGGTCGAAGCGCAGTCTCTCTCTAATAATCACCTGATATATCTGAGTTGTAGATGAAATCTACAGTGATTTTTAACGTAAATATAACTACTAATTCAATTAGAAATTATCTGGTTTATATTCGGTTAAGCTATATTTTTTGAGGAAATCTACAAAATATAAGAAAATGAAAGGATTAAGGATATACCTCGATATTCATTTTGAAGTAATTAACAAACACCATAAAAGAATTCAATTAGGTAAGCCAAATCGTGACTTCCATAGAGTATTCTGCACAAGAAAGAATAGGACACTACAATTTACTTGGTGCTTCAATAAATAAAATCATCAACTCCATTGTAAATAGTGCTGGATAAATCACGCTCTCTGAAATTTTTAATTGCAACAGTCTGGAAAAAATTAAACTTATTATGAATTGATGCTTTCATATAATATGATATATGTTCGAGTGACACAATCCGCAAGTGAACTGGTCTAAATATAAAAACGGGTCACGTGCGAACCGAAATCGCGTGGAGAGGGTTTCGTAATAACTTTAAGACTTAGGATTTTTGTTTAGGTTTCCTGGATAATATGAGAGACAATAGGGAGAAACGTTAAATTTTCGTATATTTTCTTCAATATCGTTTAAACTATGCATAATCAGAATGTCATAAAACATACAAAAAAAAATTATAATGAACCTTACCCTCATAAGCTCACATAAGAAGTTTAACTTCTTTAATTTTTAATATTGTTCCCAAGTTCAATTTTTTTTTTATGTGAAACTAATTTCTAATATTTACACATACTTAGCAACACACAGTCAGTTTCATGTAATTCAGGAGACAAACTAACTTCCCCCTTCGGGGACAATTCTACTTTCCACTCGATTTCTTACTTTTTTCAAACAGATGCGACGCTAAAGAAGTTAAACTTCAAAAATGGAGAACTAAAAAATAGATCTACTTTCATTTTAGACTAAAGATATAAGGGACAATCTGTATTATAGAGCATGAAAAGGGTCAACACTGTCAACACTGACGCTGAGGTCGGTCAAAATGTCTTACCTAACTTGGTTGAAGGATCGTGGAACGTGTCAGGCAACATCCTCGATCTGTTTACATGTGTACAGGTGTTCAAGAAATATTTTACAAAATGTAAGATTATTTCAAAATTAAATGAAAGTAACATTAAAAAAAAACTTTTTCAAAACTCGATATAATTTTAGTTAATCTAAAAAAACTGTGAAAACCGATTTACCTGTAATATGTGTGTGAAATTGCATGTCACTTATTACGGAACTCTAGTCTAAAAGTGCCTGATATAATATTAAAATTGAAAGTGTAGTGTTAATTAATATTAATGTGCTTTTTTGTTTTGTATGTATGTTTCGTACTTTGAAAAGTGATGTATGCTCTTGCCAGGGGCGTAGCTACCGCCGTATCTGCCGTATCCATTATACGGGGCCCCCGGGCCACGGGGGCCCCCAACGTGCGTATGCAAAAATTAATAAAAACTTCCCAATTTTTTTTTATTTCAGAAATGACAAAAGTCAAAAAAAGCAAGTTCTTTTTTCCCGCGTAAAGCGTGCGTTCAAAAGTTGGCAACACCCTACATCGGTTATCGCGGGCTGCGGGATTTTCCCGTTTAAGTCATTTACTTCAACGGAAGAAGGGCCCCCAAACAAATTTTTATACGGGGTCCCGCCAAGGCACGCTACGCTTCTGGCTCTTATACTAACAACAGTAATAACTAAGTGAAAAGTAGTGTCAAAGTATATGCTGAGTTGCACAAAGCTTTGTTAGAAAAACTGGGTTACCACATCTTATTTCATTAAATTCACCACAGACGAACGTGAGACTGCGGGAGCAGGAATGCTGCGGAATCGAACTATATGGCGTGATATCTAAGCGACATATCGCTTGTATGTTAAATAAGTGATGTAAAATTACAGGTTGTTTATGATAGTAACCAGTTTATCAGGATAATTAGCCGGTTAATATGCCGGTTATCACTAAAACAAGATGGCAGTTTCCAGTTTCTATTTCTCAATACAACAAAAAAACAAAACAACAGTGCAATTATCAAGAGTAGAATTAATTAATTAAATAATGTATTTATACATATATATGTAGATATTGGTTACAAAATTAAAATTACAATCTCGACCGGAAATTAAAACCATGCGCAAAACTTTCTGCGCAGCCTTATATAATAAATAATAAGTAGCCGAAGTTATTTATCCGAATATTTGGCCGGTAATTTATTCTTTTACTTCAACTGTGCTAATGCTTACATATCCCGCATTATCATTCGATTCCCTTCCTTCCCGTTCCGCTCCGTTCCCGCAATCTGAGTGAAAATTTAAACCGTACAGAAAAACAAATGATAGAGATTTACACAGAAAATATCGTTTTCCAGGCATAATTTAAAAAAATAACGTTGCAATTAACAAATTATTTTTTTGTGAAATTCTGCCAAGTTTCTCTGATGAAAAGTTTTTAAATAATTAGCATAATGAAATTACTTGCTATTCTATTCAATGGTTTTTATTGATATAAAATACAACAACGTTTCAACCAAAATTTTTTTTCTCAAATAATTGTCCGTTCAAATATTTAACATCGCTTAGTGCAACCTAGCATTTGTGTGTTTTGAAAGTGTTTTCAAGTCGAACCTGTTTCAGACGTTCCAAACAAATTTTCTTCGTATTATCCCTTTTTCAAAAAATAAAAAAAGTATTATAAAATATAAAAACCATTAAAAAATTGTCTATTTGAAAACTTGCCATTTGTAAGTCTATCACGTAGGTACTCCGTTATTTATTTTTTATATTAACTAATATTGCCCAGTTAATATAGGATCCTACATGATTTTCTTGGTACGTCGCCGCTTGTGTCACCATTTTGGAAAGAAAATTATACATATTACGCCGTGGTAGGTCGAAAATTAATCATCTTCAAAAAAAAATTGCGATACAATAATGGAAAATTGTCAGTTTCATTATCATAAGTAATATCTTTATTGGCATTTGGCAGTAGAACCAACCGGAAAAAAGATAATGCAGGAAGAAATAGTTTTTGGCCGCCATTTTCCCAAGATGGCGGCGTGAGCAGCGACACATCAAGGTCGAAACTACATATAAACAGTCTTTGATTTAATGTAAGAAAATATTACCCACTGAAGGGGTTACTATGATAAAAAAAATATAACAAATATTTCAGCGCTTATGGATGACTTTAGAAAGTTCGCATTTTATTAAAAGTTTTATAAGATATTGCACTACATTTTAGTTGCACTTGTTATAGTCCAAACTCTAACCGTACAAAAATCTACTACCTACGACAATTTTATTATTGAATTTACCCGATAATATGATGAAAAACGTCAAATCTATGTTAGACTAATACTATTATTTTACAATTTTTTTTTGCTAATATTTCGAAACAGCAGTTTAAAACAGATTATAGAAATGGACCAATTATTTACATTTATCATCACTTTATACAATTTTTTTGCAACTCTAGAAGATCTCATTTTGAACATTTATCCATTTTGAAAGAGGTCTGCCAGATATGCAGAAAAAAATATAAAATGACAATGGTAATTGTAAATAATCGATGCAGTTCTATAAATGATAAAAACAATTGAATTAGTTTACCACTGATTTGATATTTTTCATGGTATCTGTTCAAATCAATAATAAAATTTTACAGTAGTAAACTTTAGTACGGTAAGAGCTTGGACTATTACACATATTGTGAAAAACTAGAGTAAAGTTCACCTAATAACTTTGTTTAACAAAATTGCTTTTATAACAAAATTCCTTATAAAATTTTAATAACACGAAATCTATAGTACATTTTAGCTACTCCAATAAACCCATGAATAAAAATTTAGATTTCAGTTTTAAACTAGACGTTCGCGATCGCAGTAAAACTTTAAAAGAAAATGTATTACAACTTACTTGCAATCATAATTGTTTTAGAATTTCCACCAAGAGTATCCTTAAGAAGCCAGGTAAGGACTGAATCACGATACGGCACATAACGTTTCCAAGAACTTTTAACTTTGTCTAGATTATTTTCCGCTGAAAATAGAATAAATAATAATAATAGTTAAAAAATAAATGACATTTTACTTAAAGAAATTATTCAATAAGAATAAAGTTGGAATTAAAATAATACGCTGTCGGACTTAAAATAGACAGAAACATAATCTTTAATAAAATAAAACAAAAGAATAGTTACTTCTTACCACAACAGATTTATTCAGTGGATGTACATTTCGAGAGCTAAGCTCCCATCTTCAGCAAAAACACTAAAGTGTTTTTGCAGAAAATGGAAGCTTAGCTCTCGAAATGTACATCCACTGAATAAATCTGTTGTGGTAAGAAATAACTATATTCTTTTGTTTTATTTTATTGTTCCAACCACAGTGCTCTTAATGTTTATATAATCTTTAATATAAAAATTTTTTAAATGAAAATCCCCGATTTTTATGATTAAATTTTTTTTGTGTAAAAATGAACAACTTTAAAATTTAATTTAATTTAATTTAATCATAAAAATCGGGGGATTCCATTTAAAAAACAAAAGATACCCCCTCCCCCTGCCGAGGGGGGGGAGTGGGTTGGTAATTAAGTGTAAATTATTTCCCTCTCAAAATCCAACAACTTTTGCCTAAAACTTTTTTTGATTCAACCGGTGTATCAACAAAAAAATCCATTCAAAGTTTTGAAAAAAACACCCGGTATACACAAATAATGTAAACGAAATGTTTTGTTCTTATATCCTTCCTCTTAATTAGAAACAAAAATTTAAAAAATATATTCATTTCAAACGGTTGAGTTTAGGCTCCATATAATAGTCGTATTTGTCCGGCGTTGTTTTTATTTATTATTAATTAACTAATTAAGTTATTTATTATTAAATAACTCAAAAATTACTTTATTTATAAATAATTTATCAATAGACAATTAGAAACGAATTACATTACATTGGAAATTCTCATAAAGAAAAATTTTGGATTCATAGAAGAGGTTCGAGGACTGCGTCTGCACTACAGACATGGCTCCGTTCTTCCCGCTTATTACCATAACCATACTTCTCCGACCAATAACCTTAATCCCATTACGAGCGAACGGAATAAATAAGTGGTGGGGCAATGGTTTAGTAACGGCTCCAATAATAGAAAATCCATACAAATGTAATTAATTTATTAACTGAAAAATTAATATATAAAGTGAAGTAAAACATAGCTTATAGCATTTCTGGAATCGTATGGAACATTTCAAAAAAAGTTTCCTCAAAATTCGTGAAGTAAAATGTGCTCAAACGTGCAAATAAATTTATACATAATAGTATAGATTTAAAATAGAACGTAACTAAATCAAATGAGATGAAGTGAGATCTTCTATTTCACAATAATTTTATGTCCAAAGGGAACTAGCTGTTGTATGCATTGAATGCAACCGATTTCATATACAGTTCCCGAGTTCATTATAAAACGATATTGGTTGTATTTAGAAGCAAAGCCAGTGGACACATAGCAACAAACTGTTAACTAAGAACGTTGACACACTGACAATAAACTATTGTTGAAGTGTTGTGTCTACCGTAGAATTACCACGTCACTGTTTTAGTTTGTTTTTACAAACGGAATAATTAATGCGAAAAGTTTATCGTGGAAATTCTGATAGTTTAGTAATAGATGGTAGTTGTTAAACTAGCAACTAATTCTACCATGTCATGTACAATTCTCACATGGAGAGGATTATCTTAACATATTGTAAAAGAGAACATCTATAGGTACGCATATATAACTTATAACTAAAAAAAAAATAAACGATCAAGTGCGAGCCGAACTCCCGTGGAGAGGATTCCGTACCATTCCGTTTTCCGTGAGAACTTAAATACTGAATATTTCCGTTTAGGTTTTTTGTAAACTATGAGTAAGACCCTATATTCCCTATTTTTGGAACGAAGTTCCTTATCGCGGGTTGGCGAGGGGACCTAGCCGAGAAAAAATGTAACGTGTCACGAAAACCCGTAAGACGTATAATGTATACTGGTATACGGTGATACCGGGTGTTTTCAGATTATATTTAGATTATACCGGGTGTTTTTAGATTATAATGGTTGTTTTTAGATTATACCGGGTGTTTTTAGATTATACCAGGTGTTTTTAGATTATAATGGTTATTTTTAGATTATACCGGATGTTTTGGAACGAAGTTCCTTATCGCGAGTTGGCGAGGGGACCTCGCCGAAAACAAATGTAACGCGTCACGAAAAAACGTAAGACGTTTTTCGTAACGCGTTTTATATAATATGTGTGTGTGTATGTATATTATGTACGTGTATTAATTATGCCAACCCTGCATACGAAAGGGACTTCGTTCCAAACGCGTGTCCCGCGACACGTTCCAAGTTTTTTTAATATTTTAAGCTCAGTAATTTCGGGAATAAGGGAGGGGGTTGGATGCAATTTTCTAATATTTTCATTGACATCTTTTAAAAAACATTAATCTTAAATCAAAGGAATCCGAACAATAGCAAGTTTGGTTAAGACAAGTTAACGAAAAACAATTAATGCTTTATTAAGCCATTAACTATAGGTATGTTTAAATACTGTAGAAATTGCTAAGCGTAAAAAGTTCAACAATAAAATCTGCGAATGTATATCTATCTTTAAAAGTTGGTTCACAATAGCCGTGTGAAACCGAGGATGAAGTGTGAAATATTACGTAACTTACAAGTGTGCCAGTGCAGTGATATAGCTTTGGCTCTATAGTATTAATTCATCTATTAGGTATACAAATTTACTACAAAAGCAATCGTTGAGCTGTCTGGACTAGCGGTAATATGAAATTAAATACAGCGTGTCCGACGAATTCGATATAATTTTAAGAACTTTTTCACTGATAATAATACCATAAAGATCCACATTTACTGAATCGAATCATACTAACATAGTTGGCTCTAATCGACATGGAAACGTATATATCGTAGGATAATTGAAATAGTCGGATCTTCGCGAAAATCCTAGGAAGAAATCGGGTAATTGGAATCCCAGGATTTTCGTGAAAATACGATTTTTTTAATTATCCGACAAAATATACACTGCCATGTCGAGTCGAACCCTTCCAATTCGATTCAGTGGGACCTTTAGTGTAAAGGCCCCAGTACACAGTGGTCTGTAGTGGGCCATACTTTGCAATGTGCAACTGTAGGCCACTGTTACTTGGTGTTCACACAATGGCCCATGGCTCATTTCTGCCTGGCGAAGCACTTGCGGTGGACGTGGAAGTAATTACGGTCGCGGCTACTTATTTATATGCTGTTTACAAGTGTTATAGTATTATAAACCTAAAAGTCTCTTCATTTTGGGCGATTAAAAATTTAAATAGTATAGCACGCAACAAAAAAAGTAGGTACCTGTCCACACAATGGGCGACTGTGTGAACACCACAGGCCACGCCACGCCACGATTCCTTTGAAGTGTGTCAAAAAAACCGACAATAAATGGATTGCGCACCACGATTCACAATTGTCCGCCACTACAGACCATTACCCCCTGTACACAATGGCGATGGTCTACAGTGGCCCACTACAGACCACTGTGTACTGGGGCCTTAACAAATCATATACCAGAACAGACTCGATACAAACATTCAATTAACATTAATCACAAAATATTGTTACATGCGGTTTTATTTTACAAAAATAAATAATATTTCATGTTATGTTATTTGTTGTAATAGAAATATCGGTTACAATTAGACTTTTTTTATTGAACACACGCGATACAAGAAATAGTAATTATGACACAAAGATAAACTGAAGTCATTTCTTACTAATTATTCCCTCTATCAACCAGACAGTAACCAGAACTTAATTAAGTACCTTAGTCTATTTTAAATAGTGCAAAACACGCAATGAATCGGATTGAACCAAAATGGCACGGTATAGCTTAAACAATAGACAATAATACCCTCTACCGTAATGCTCTAAACCAACATTAAAATTATGAAATCTTTAGCTCCGCAAAGTTTTTATTGGAAATGACAGGTAAATGGTATGTCACGGAAGTAACGCAAAGTTCTACTGTCAATTTCTACTGTCAATTTTACATGTAACATCCAATAATTCCCACCCGCACCATTTTATTTAGTATGAAAATAAATATTCAGTATTCAGATCACACTTTCATTATAATTTTACGAGAAAATCACAACAATTTTTAAACCAAACTTTTAGTTTTATTGTGAAACAAAATACATTCAGAGACGTTCCTTAACCTAAATTTGTAATAACGGATAAACAAAGCTTACCAAGTGCCGAGATCACGTTGCCTAAGGCTACCAGAGAACGGTTAATATTAGCGCCTTCCTTGAGTCTCCTTGCATTGTCTTGAACACAGCTATTGGCCCGTTCACTGCAATCACACAAAGCTCTGCAGAAGTTCTCCTAAGAGCATCATCCTTGGATATGTTATATCAAACGGTACATTACTTCGTCTAATTGCAATAAAATAATAGTAGATTACATTTATAGAGCATAATGAGGTAATGTGAGCTGTTTCGTTATTGTTTTGTTCTGTTTTTTTTGTCGTTGATGTGAAATTGGTTATTTTGATGATTTTTCGACTTTATTCGAAAGATTTACCGGCAAGCAGTTATATATTGAAAAATCCCATAATATTGAACTACTTCAATTTTGTTTTTAACCCTTTACACCCTAGATATGAAATTAAATACTGTTAAAATGTGGTTACGTGGCTTCCTTAGTGTCACAACATTGTTTTGGACACTTGCTTCTATGTTAATAAAAATAAATATAATTAGTATTTCTATTTGTAATTTCTCCTTCAGTGGCAACATTTTCTTTTGTGAAGTGGAATTCACTAGCTATTGCCCATTTGCAGTAAAAGATTTTTCCATTCTGATAGCATACAATCACTTATTTTTTAGTTCCGAATTCTTTGAAATTACATTACCTCTATAATTTGATCAACCGCATTGTTAATTATTAGTGTATTTGCCATATGGCAACATACACTATTGGCGTTGGTCGGATGGCGGGACCTAGGGGTCGGACCAAAATTTCTCGACGTTTCATAGCCCCCTGAACACATTGGCACCATTTTTGAAAATGTTTATATATATATATATATATATATATATATATTTATATACGTATATATATATATGTGTGCGCGCAATAACTTTCGAAAGAGTTAATTGATTTTAACGAAATTTGGTCCACGTGTTGAAATCCATCACCGCAAGAAGCCTATTTAAAATGGGCGTAATTGGGGCATTTTAAGGGTAGGTTTTAGGGGTTGAAAAATGTTTTTGGGCCCCAAAATACCGAAAAAATTCTTAGAATCGTTTCAAAATTGACATTTAACCCTTTAGTAGTAATTAAAAGGTGTCTCTAAAATTTAAATAAAATCGGCCCGACAGGACCGGACTTACAAATTTTATAAAAACACTAGTTTACAAAATATAGTGAATTATTTACTGAAAGTTGTATATAATTTGGTATAGAGGTTCGATTTATAATATTGCAATTAAGAAAAAAAATGTTATTTTAAGGGGTGTATTAAGGAGTAAAATTTTTTATTTTGCCCAAAAACCAACTTAAGCTCGCAAAATAAAGCCACACTGCCTGTATAAGCAAATACACTATATTGTCGGCAGGGTTTTGGCACTGCGACCCGGGTTTTTTATTATTTGAAATAAGTTTATTTTCTACATATTGTTATGATCTATTCACAGACTGAGGTATTTATATAGCTGGCAGTTCCCATCTCCATTGCTTCAACTTTGCTGATATATTTCAGTAACCATTATCATAAATAATGTATATATATCAGATCCTTTTGATGTTAATAATTTATAAATATTTTAGAGGAATTAGGATCAATGAAATTAAAAGATTAAATTAATACTTCATCAGGTCTTCTTAATTAATTATCTTAATAACTAGATTTAATTCAGTTATCTTGTTATACTATTTTAAGATATCATAACAAATCAAAATTTTAAGTAGTTATATTACAATTCATACAGTTTTAAAAAATTTTTACTCTGTATGAATTGTAATATAACTACTTAAAATTTTGATTTGTTATGATATCTTAAAATAGTATAACAAGATAATTGAATTAAATCTAGTTATTAAGACAATTAATTAAGATCACCTGATGAAGTATTAATTTAATACGAAACGTTGTGAAATAATAATTTGTCTTTTAATTTCATTGATCCTAATTCCTCTAAAATATTTATAAATTATCATTATCATAAAATTAACCAAACCACCCAAACTTTCCAAATTCTAACTCAAAAAAATAAAAAAACCCGGGTCGCAGTGCCAATACCCTGCCGACAATATAGTGTATTTGCTTGTATAGGGCCGTGTGGTTTTATACTTTTATTATGTGAAATTAAGTTTGTTTTTGGGCAAAATAAAAAATTTAACCCTTTAATACACCCCTTAAAATAACTTTTTTTTCTTAATTGTAATATTATTATCAATCTAACGTCTACACCGAATTAAATACACCCTTCAATAAATAAGTCACTATCTACAAATTAGTGTTTTCAAAAAATTTGTAAGTCCGGTCCTGTTGGGCCGATTTTATTAAAATTTTAGGGACACTTTTTAATTGCTACTAACGGGTTAAATGTCAATTTTGAAACGATTCTGAGAATTTTTTCGGTATTTTTGGGCCCAAAAACTTTTTTCAACCCCTAAAAACTACCCTTAAAATGACCCGATTGGGCCCATTTTAAATAGGCTTCGTGCGGTGATGGATTCCAACGTGTATGCCAAATTTCGTTGAAATGAATTAACTCCTTCGAAAGTTATTGCCCGCACATATATATATATATATATATAATAATATATACAATTGGATTAATGACGTAAAAAAATGTTCTAAAACTTTAATATCTCTATTGTTTCATTAAGGCACTTAGTGAGTTTTACTTGTCACCCGACGATATATATATATATATATATATATATATATATATATATATATATATATACATACATATATATACATATATATACATATATATACATATATATACATATATATATATATAAACATTTTTAAAAATGGTGCCAAAGTGTTTAGGAGGTTATGAAACGTCGAGAAATTTTGGTCCGACCCCTAGGTCCCGCCATCCGACCAACGCCAATAGTGTATGTTGCCATATGGCAAATACACTAACAATGAAACGAGTGCGGAAAGTTTTCCTGTGCACTTGGTATGTACATTAATATGAGAATTTCTCTATGTCAATGGTCAACTTTTAATTAGATATTATTTCAGAGTTTATACTATTCAGTATAGTTTGCAAAGGGAATGTGTATAGAGGAATAATCTGGACAGAACAAGGCATAGTTGTCGGAAGGTGTACGGAAATTATAAACCTGTAAACACTATCCTGGAGCAAACAGAAATTCTGCAGGATGTACAAAGTAGTCATTGGATACCGACCAGAAAAGAGGAGATAACGTGCTATGAACTTCCTGCTGTTCTCTCTATAGTTGTGTTCATACCTGAGCTTAGCAAGCTGAGCAAGCCTTTTGCAATCAACCGCAGTCTAAACCACACAGTTTGTGTATAGCTTTCTATTGGGTAAAGACACCGGTTTCCGACTGTTTGACCAACAAATAATTTATATTTACTCATATACAACTGACAGAATAAAACATATTAATAAAAGAAAACTTTTTTAAGACGAGCTTTTATTAAAATGTACTAAAAAAGAAAAAATAATTTTTGATAAGTTAGGTTTATAATTATAAAAACATGGGTTGTAATCTGTGATCTTTTATTACTCACAACCCACGCTTTTATAATTATGAGCCTAAATTATTAAATAGTATAATACACCACAAATGGACTTTAGGATTTTTTGAAAACAATTTAAATATCAGATGTTATTATAGTTTGCGAAAATATTAATATCATTTCATTATAATAATCAAATTCAAATTCAATATTCATCATACTAAGCTGGTCGTGTGAACCTAAAAAGATAGCACACGATCCACTTTACGGTTTGTTCTATGATTTGTATTATGTTTTCTTTATTTAGTGTTTTGTGTTCATCCTCCCCAAACTTAAATGAGTTTTTGAATGGCTTCTTCTTCAATGGTACTATAATAAATGCCAATATAATCTACAAATTACAATACATCTATCTATCCGATGACGTGAAACAAATCTACCTTAGTTTCTTCAATCAGTCTTGTTTTGGCACCTAAAACCATGAATTGCAACTCAACAAATCTTTGCTCCATATTTTATAGTTGTCAACTATATCACCTAATCTCAAACAACAGCAATGCTATACGCTCGACGATATAAATATATTACTGGCCGTTCACATGTGCAGAAACTGCTACCTACACCCTGTGGTTCTTCTAAAACGCCAATTCAAACCAGGGTTGGTGATTTTTGGAATCGGTAAATATTTATTTCAATGGTTTTGTCCTTATCTTATTTTCGTGTTTTTTTTCAAAATCAATTTAATTAATTTGACATCTATTTGATGGAGGACACAAATAAAAGTTTGAAAAATGAATAGTGCTTTAGCACCATTATTAATTATGCAATTTTGGTTGGATTCAAACAAATATTCTGAATTTCACTTGTAAGCGAAAAGTTCCGTACAATTGTTTTAATAATAACTATGACAGTTTATTTTTAAACATTCACTCTGAAATTATGAAAAAAATATTGCTTATAATAAAAATTGCCACTCAAAATACACGCGGTATTCTAAATATAAAATAGATTAAATGGCTGTCACTTTCGTTATAGGTATCAGGGTAATCTAGGCTTTGTACCAAGCCATAGTTTCAATTTATTATTATTTTTACTAACAAATTCAATCGATGCCTTTACCAGTTCTTTGGTTAGATCTTAAGAATTGAACGCGCTATACAACAGAGGTTCCCAACATTTTTTTGACCACTCTTAGAAGAAGAAAAATTCCAACGCCTCGTAGTCCACAATTGTAAATTTTATATGAAATATTAATAGTTTATCTATTAAAAATCATGGCTCCAGCGCTCACTGGGAATCTATGCCGTATAACAAGAGGATCGTTATACTGATTTTAAATAAGCATGAAAATAAGACAAGACATTTAGACACAATACTTCTGAAATAAACAATTTTAATTTTTTGAAATTGAACGTTAATCTTCCATTATAATTTGATAAGCTTGTAAACAAAAAAAAGTAAATATTGAAATCGTGTGTATATATACGTTTAATTCGTTTCAATTTTTACATTCGGCATTTTATTTACACAAACATTGTATTTGTCCGCGGTTTTGCGTTTTTTATATCCTCCTCATGTAACGGATTGATTTTTTTTAATGAAACAGTACGATGCTTTAAATTACATGGGTAGAAATGTTTGTAGTTTTTGATAAATCCATCTCGTATGTATGTACTGAAAATTAAAATTGTTAAAATAATAATTTAAAGTATACTTAAAAAGGAAAAGTAAGTTTGTCGTGGCAAGTAATTGCGAAAACTACTGAATCGATTCGAAAAGTTTTTGAAGTTATACTTCTTTTGACGCGTTGAGGGTAAAATTCTAGTAAAAGTTGCGCGCGCACAGCTAACGAAAATTCGACAGTATGAAGTTGGCCAAGAGGCTCAGACTGAAATGACAGATGGATGAAATCAATGCGCTTTCTGGCATTTAGAAACTTTCTAATATACTAGACAAATATAACTTTTGATCACAATTGGACTTTTTAAGTGGAACTTATTATACGGAATTTTTGATTACTCAATAAATTGAGTATAAAAGTAAAAACCAAAGTAAAATTTTGAAAGTGTTTTCAAATATTTGAGGTTGACTTTTGTAAGTTTATTCTTAAGCCTTTTGAAGATTTTATATATCATTAAATTATTTGCAAGCATATTAAAAATTAGTTTTTAATCACGCTAAAGTAGTATACCTTCAAACGCGCCCACTTTTTTACTGCTTAAGAGCCTACTTCTTTCTAAATAATATAGGGTTCGACAAAAATATAAAAAAGTCGGGATTACGCAGGCGATTTTTTAAGTTAATTGATACTAGGTAAATCATAGAGGATTCTTTGCCAATTCAAAATCAACCCGATCGAAGCAGAGTCGAAAAGTAAGTAATCGTATCTTTTGGAATGAAAAATAATTGGAAATGTAAAATAAACGTCAATTATTTTATCTGGATTTCTTTCCAATTTAGCGTTATTTAATAAATTGAAAATGTAGTTGATATTTTCACTAGTTCTCAGATTACAGTTTATGGTTACCAACAGAAACTCGGTTATTCTCTATCCTAACAAAATATCGATTGAAAATAAATAAGCTGTGACCTCAGAAAATTAATATTGATGGGATTTGACACAGTCAGATGTTAACATTTTTTAATCATTTAGAATAGTTTGGATTCAAAATATTCTGGCCGGATATACTTTCGATAATTCCACGAAAAAACAAGTCATCGCGCTTGGTGGTTCTATCAAAAAACACGTTTGAGTGGGGGTCTGTAACACAATTTTATATTTGTATAATTTGGGTAATATATATTTTTGAATATGAAAATGATTATCTATCATTAATATTTATTTTTGAAATTATTTTTTTTTCCTTAGTTACGAAAACTTTTATATATTTTTATTGGATCGCACGCTCCAAAGTGGCGAGCAATTGAACAATTGCAGTACCTTATCAATCTAAATATTTTACTCTAGACGACCCCCACTCCAGAGATATAATTTCGTCCAAACGAGAAATGTCCATCCAACTTCTTAGCGCCTGAATTCAACCCTTAATTTTTTTTTCCCAAAAAAAGTCTACTCTGAACCAATATGGATTATTTAAAGAATAATAAACTACTATTTTTCAAATAAAAAATTACCTTTACTAATTATATTTTGGTTACGCAGTTTTATACTTCATTTTGCAGATTACTTCTTTTGCAATTTTTGTTTCTCTTTTTCACAATCTTGAATATAATATTCACACAGAGTAATTACAGTCATAAAAACTCCCGTGAAAAATAAAAATCCGTTGATGAATTCAGGCATTTGAAAAATGAAATGGGTACAACAACTAAAAATTTTGATTAAATCCAAATTTTAATTTACTGTCAAACAAGACAAAATACAACCATGGAAACAAGATAGGTAAATATTGTAAGTTATAAATGCTCAACAACAGAAGTTAAACCAATAAAGCATACTAAAGCATACAAAAAGAATAACGACCATTTTAGTTGAGTTTGATACCGTACTCCAGTTTAAAAAGTGTTAACAGTACTTCATTAAATATATATATCTATCTATCTATCTATCTATCTATACAAAGGAGTAAGATACGCTGATCTGTTTGGTATCTCAGTGCCAAACTATGGGAATATACACTAGCAGTCCCGACTCTTGCGCAAGCGTACGTAGAGTAGAGTAGATCGCGCGTGACAAGTGTCTGATTTGAACAATTTTTCATTACCGTTTTTTTTTACATTTTTTGTGTGTTTTATCGAATCAGTTTTAATATAAAAACAATATAAAAATATAAAACTTCTTTTTCTATTAATTTAACTCTAACCTAAATCTCACCTTGGGAAATCTGTCACTAGTTCGTCACTTGTGGCAAACCTAGCGTACACTTTCAGAATAAATTTTATTGAATTATCTACTCTAATACACCAAACACACCTAATATCAGGGCCTTCTAGGTAATTAAGTCTAACTTGCAAAAAGTATAGATAACGTACTATAACATATATGTGGGAAAATAAGCTGTATGTTATTTTTTAATAAATTTTCCTTGTCTAATATTTATCCGAAACAACCATTATCGTTTAATTATAATCCCAAAAACACGCACGCATTACCAACTGTAAACCACTGACATGTCATTTTAAACATAACAAACGTTAAATTAAACAGTGGCAAAAAAATGACGCATCTTTTTATATAGATGATCTGAAATTATTTAATAAAAATAATAATAATAATAATGCGTTTAACGTCCGTTTCTCGACTTTATGTCATAACAGATGCCATTCGCACCATTACTATTTTCTATTTACCACTTCCCAAAATTTTCTACATTTTTTAAAACTTCAACTTATGTAACAGCGAATGAAGAAATTATAGGAAATTGGGATTAGGTAGGTAATTTTCGAACTAGGAGTTTGATAGGTAATCGGCCATGGCCTCAAATAAGGAACCATTTCGATATTTATCTGGAATTAAAAACCTCAATCAAGATGGCCGGTACAGGAATTACCGTTTCTCGGCGAGAGGCAGTAGGAAAAAGTCCCAGCCACATCTGCCCCCGTCGAGATTCGAACCCGCACATCCCGAATGCGAGTCTAGTGCTGTCACCACTACTCTAGCCAGGTCGGTGAAATTATTTAATATTACACATCCGTAAACCGTAGAATATCACAACAGACTTCACTAGTTTCACTAATAGAATTTCTTTTGACATTTTTTTATACTGAACGAAAGCACACCCTTGTTAAAGCTGTCAATTGATATTGCGTGGTTGATAATAATACTAAACGGTCTTCTACCTGACATCATTCACTAACGAGGTGACCTTGACAATAGCTAAAAGTACAGTTATTATTGTGAAATGGAGACATACGTCGAACTTAAATGACATTACATATCGTTTAAGTAATACAACAATTTTAATAATTTATTGCCTTCCTCAAATTTTAAAGCTATGCTGATATTAACGTATACATATTGTAACTTCTGTGTAATAAAAATGGGGTGCAAGTTACCCTGCTACATAATCTCGATTCAAACAATTTACCTTCCTGCTAAATCGACTAGATATAGTCTTGTGGCGGCTGATTTGTTGAAGAGATGTCCGCTTCCGGAAGTCGGAATGTAATTGGAAGAGGAATTCCCGTCAGTACAAGCCACAGTCAACACTGAATGGCTGCGACTCGACTGTCGGTTACTTAAAGTGGCAGCAACACTACGGGCGCCGTCACCACGACGGACCAACTCCAAAAGCTCGTCGGCGTTTTTTACTTCATGTTCCGTTAAACCTTAAATAACAATAATATTACTTTTTATCATAGACTCACATTAAGGTCGGTTTTCATAGGTAAATCTTAATCTGGTATACAGTAAAATCTCGATATAAAAAAGCTGAAGGGAATTAGAAAATATTCGTTATACCAAGTAATTCGTTATAATGAAGTTTATTATATAGAGGTTAAGTTGGTCTAAAATTCGTTATAACAAGGTAAGAAAACCCATTTTCTTCTAAAAACTTGTCTTTAAACTTTAAAATTGTGGCCAATGTACTTGCAGGAATTTTGAACTTTTTAGCGACGTCTAATTTTTTCTTTGTAGGATTCTCGTCTACATACTTAACATTGCACGCATATATTAAGAAGGTACTATTTCATAAAATATAAATCATTTGGATATACCTTGCACGTAGGGACCTGTTTTCGGGTGTTCTCTAACTTTGAGGGACACAGCTGGCTCTTCTCCGGGTCGTCTCAGTCCCAAAAGATCTTGTACACGTTCATTGTAGATTTCCAGGAAACTTAAAAACAATTTGAATTACTATTTAGTAACTCTGATACCTGCGAATTTATTTACAACCTATTTTTATTTTATCATATATGCATTAAAATAATAGTTTATTTCTAGAACGTAAATGCAGTTATCATATACGAGTTGTCACATTATGGAAAAACGAAAGTCAGCGAGTATCAAGAGTCACACGAGCCATACTAGCATTACGTTCGTGATACATACTACATTTTTGCCCGTAACTACAATAAAATAACTGATTTTCACATCATAATAAATATATCTTTAATGATGTTGGCATCTATATGTGTGGCAATTTGCAATATATTTGGGTTATTTATGCTTTGCTATCTCAGGTTCTGGTACAGAGACAAAAGATACATGACAGGTCGCTTTTGAAAATTACTGTTGAAATGGTAAGATGGCGTTTATTTGTTTCAGTTCACAACACTGGGATTAAATGGGTCATTTTACCATCGCTATACAATCATGAAAAGCAGCTATTTTATAAGAGTCGGTGCAAAAAAAATGTTTTTCTTCATACTATGCCGAAAGTACGTACTTTCTGATTCGATTTTAAATAGAAAGTATAACATTTATGCACTTAGATCGAATTATTCGCATATCGTCTGTATAGGCGGGTCTAAACAGTTTTATCATGCGCACTGATACGTGAGACTGCCGTTTGTCACGTCACTTGCTCGTCAGTAGACAATAGTAGGTAGCCACCTGCTGTTATTATATGGACATTATTAGATTCATGTGTCATTACGTAGAACCTCAACACTGCTCACTTGAAAGTAATTAGGCTTTGTATATATTGGTGAAAGTGCGTACTTTCGGAATGGTATGAAGAAAAATAGTATAGATTACACGATCAGAAAGCTGAAAGTCCTGCACTGCGCGACATATGATGCCCTCGACTTCACCTCGGGCATCATGTGGTGCAGCGCAGAAAAATCAACTTTCGGCTCTCGTGGTGTAATATACTATTTGGTTCCTCTATAAAATAGCTACTTTACTCATTATGGTAAAGTAATTCCATAGTACAGTACTGTTTTTCTGTCAATTGTTTTTCTCTAATTGTGTAGGCTTTCACGGCTGGCGTTGTTGCAAAACTTCTTGGTTTCCGGGCTTGTATGCCGTGGTCCATTGGTATTTCTACCTGACGTTTCGTCTACAACTGCGGTAGACATTATCAAAGGCGATGTGGTAGCGGGCGAAGTGTTCTTCTCGGCTGCTCACAAGGATACGAGGATACGAAGGTAATAGACAAAACAATAAGTTACTATCCGCTCATATTTAGAGAAGCCATAGAAATACAAAAACACACGCACAATTTCAACCGAAAAGAAGAAGGTCTGCACCTCAGTAAAACTTGGACACCAGCACTGAGGCATACTAAGCTATTGAACCCAACGACCAATCAGAGAAGAGCAAACTACGACCGAGTAGAGGACGGCAACCAACGGTGCATAAAAGAAGAAGGACACTTCGCCCGCTACAACATCGCCTTTGATAATGTCTACCGCAGTTGTAGACGAAACGTCAGGTAGAAATACCAATGGATCACGGCGTACAAGCCCGGAAACCAAGAAATTTTGCAATTGTTTTTCTATAAGTGGCATTTACATTTTTTTTAAATTAAATTAAAAGTGGCTATATTTTATAGGGTGTAAGCTAAAAAATAGTATATATACCTTGTGCGTAATTATATCATGACACTAGGTATACGATCTACTATTTTATGTGAAAAATTCAACCGTCACAGTTTTTATTTCCTTAATTTAAAAAAGACAGACAGCGTCAGAATGCAGTGTTAGTTGCTCACATTTCATGAAATAAAATGACGTGTCTGCTTTTTATTTGTTCAAAATTAGTTCCGCACTAAAACAATAAAATGAACAATGCAATTTGCAAAATCACGCAACTATGTATTAACTTTGTATACCACGATATGCAATTAAACATTGTATCAAAAATGTTATATTTATCTTCTGTCCGTAGATTTGCTTGGTCTATGAGATACAAATTACCCCAAAATCCCATAAGACAATGAGGTCATCTCGCATGTTTTCTCATCAAGGACCTTCTGCTCAAAATATGCTCGATTACAGAACGCATTGTCGGAAAATCTGATTTGACAATGTCAAATTAAATTTAGCGGTAAAAAGTCCCGATAAAACCTTGTATGAAAATATTGATACTCTCGCGTTAAAATTTATGATCTAAAATTACCTGATAATTAGTCGGTTAATTAACCGACTGTTTAGAAAAAAAAATTATAATAAGCCACACCCTCATAAGCTCACATAAGAAGTTTAACTTCTTTAGTTTTTAATATTATTCCCAAGTTTAATTTTTTGTTATGTCAAACTAATTAATAATATTTACACAAACACATGTACTTAGCAACAAGGTATAAACTTCTGTTTATCGATGACCATCTTTCTATTCTTTACAGTTTAGATACTTGTAAAATATATTCATATTTGAACGATCGATTGCTCTTTTTCTTGCGCAATTAATTAAACACATAAAACTTGTACAAATATTTCTTTAATCTCGACTCACGAGTGTTGTGTGTTTAGTGGCGCTATTCCGTATAGTCAATGATAAAATTAACAGCGTTCACTTTAACTTTGATGTTAAATTTGCTGGAAAGTGATAAAAAATAACAGCTCTGTAAGTTCTTACATTGACTATGGAGAATAGAACTGTAAATCTTATCTGCTTATATTATTAATCCATCTACTTGTGGAATAATTTGATACAGTTTTCTTAATGAAACATTTTTGAGGAAAAGCTATAGGATACAAAAAAATATTACAATTCTGCCATCTTACTATTTCAAAAAAAAAACGTTCATCTGGGTGAAATTAAAAATATAAATGTCTTGACTGTAAAGTACGATTTTATGTCATAGGTTAAAAAAGAGTATTACACACAAAGGCAGAAAGTTGAATTCGCCTCGGACGTCATGTTGCACAGTGCAGGAATTTCTTCTATATAGCCCATCGAAAGTGCGTTTATTATCAAAAATTTTGATTATTATCATAAAAAATACAACCACGTTCCAGCAGGCAGCATTGTTATGCGGCCATGCTTAATTTTTGTTCCTTATTTCAGCATTTTTTTTTTTGGATTTTCACAATTCGTTGCATTTTTTTATGTTTTTCCCTAGTTTACTTGCCGGGTACAAAGAAAAAAACTTTCGTACCGCTGTTATTTTCTTTCGGTCCGCTGTTATAGATGCCGTGTGAGTAATTCCAGCAGTGCATAAATGTTAGGCTTTCTGTCTTAAATCGAAGCCGAAAGTACGTCCTTTCGACCGGGTATAAAGAAAAACATATTTTATATTTTTTCATATAAAATATACGATCGGCAGTATAGGTAGCGCCCTACCAGACCCTACTTTGCTTATTCTGACTATCGCTTCACTCCAGTTTATCGTTTCCAATAAAATATATGCACTTGAATAAATATAATGGAAATAGATTTTTAATTAAATAATTTATAATTACCTGTAAATTTTATTCCATATATTATTGAAAGACATGCATTCACTGTTAAGCAATTTTCATTAATAACAGGTCACTACATCGAAATTCAGTTCAACAATAATTTATTTTCAACTGTCAATTAGATGATCCTCGCACAAAGTAGGTACATTAAATAATGTTTGATAAAATGGATTTAATAATGATTTATGCAACACACGATAGGGCAACAAACAACAATAAAACCAGTTTATATTATGTAATGGCTGAATACTCACTGAATATTATTAATTAATATTTTATATATATTTCATTTTAACTCAGGCATTTAGCTATTACTGTAAATATTAATATCTTTACCTACATTTAATTTATGACATTTAATTATATTATGCTTTGTTGACCTCGGAGGCAAAATTATTTGATTTGCAAAATGTTTGAACCACTAAAATTTTGCAAATATTATATTAGTCTGTTTCATTCATTACTGAACATTGATCAACTATTTTATGATTCATGATAAATATCTATAAAAGGGTGTTCAAAAACTCAACTCACACAAACTTTTAGGGATGAAAAGGTTTCCTACAACAATCACATTTGAATAACGAGCAATATGAGTCGGAAATACGTCGCTATACTTTTAAGGGAAATAATGCCAGTAAATATTTTTAAAACAAACATTATTTTGTAGAGTTCAATCAAAAACTTTACGATACAGTTAAAGTGAAAGGATATTAATGATTTTTTGAAATGTAAAATCATTTTTTTACACCTTAGGAATATTTTTGCACGATATTATTTTAAAGTTCAAAGTATTAAAAAACGCTGTTTTCTGAAACGTTGAAAAAAACAAAAACACAAGCATAACTATAAAATATTCAAAGTTATTAAGAAACGAATTGGAAAAGTTTATTTCAATTAACGTGTCATGAATTATCAACACTGGCAAATTGCAAATGCTACGGCGTTTGAAAAATTTTAATTAAATAATTTCGTTTCATTATGCACAGAAGAAAATCAGTATAAAAGTTGTAAAGAAAATTACATTTTTTTAATAAAATATTTTTAAATAAAAATAAATCTTTGACATTAAGTAGGTTTGTTTAAATATTGGATAAGATGTTTTGTTTTTTGGCTTCATCATGAAAACGATAAACAAAAACTTGAAACGTGTCACGGGACACGCGTTTGGAACGAAGTCCCTTTCGTATAAGACGTTTTTCGTAACGCGTTTTATATAATCTAAAAACACCCGGTATAATCTAAAAACACCCGGTGTAATCTAAAAACACCCGGTATAATCTAAAAACACCCGGTATAATCTAAAAACATCCGGTATAATCTAAAAACACCCGGTATCACCGTATACCAGTATACATTATACGTCTTACGGTTTTTCGTGACATTTTTTGTCTTATACGGTTTTTCGTGACATATTACATTTTTTCTCGGCTAGGTCCCCTCGCGAACCCGCGATAAGAAACTTTGTTCCAATAAACATTTTTAAAGTTTTAGATAAAATTTAATTTGCTGTTATAAAAGTTAAAGCACAGAGAACATATGTTTATTTGCGTTTTGAAATTTTGTTGTATGAACAAAAGTAAAGCAATTTGAAATATAGTTTACATAAAACCGACACTAGCGACGCAAAGCGTTTCGAAATACGACATTGAACTAGAAAAAGTAAAACAAACGTTCACAAACGTCAGCTCTCCCGCTCGACAAAACTGTTAGAGAAGTGTTTGTGTGTTGGTAAATGAGAGACTAGTGAGGTGTTACGACGTCGACCGGGGGGTGAGTTGAACTTGTGTGTATTGAAAGGCGATTGGCGCAAATGTGGTGTAACTGTAATATGTGTAGAGAGAAGTGGTTCTATATGGAAAAATAGATAATAGCTGACAATAGGGTCGTGACGATGCCAATTGGTCACGTGGCATCAACACTCGTACCACTCTGCAACAATAACGCGCTGCAAGCAATGGAGATCGAATAAATGAGAGACTGTGCATACACCTAGCACAAATATAAAAAAACCCGGGTCGCAGTGCCAAAACCCTGCCGACAATATAGTGTATTTGCTTGTATAGGGCCGTGTGGTTTTATACTTTTATTATGTGAAATTAAGTTTGTTTTTGGGCAAAATAAAAAATTTAACCCCTTAATACACCCCTTAAAATAACATTTTTTTTCTTAATTGTAATATTATTATCAATCTAACGTCTACACCGAATTAAAGACACCCATCAATAAATAAATCACTATCTGCAAATTAGTGTTTTCAAAAAATTTGTAAGTCCGGTCCTGTAGGGCCGATTTTATTAAAATTGTGGGGACACTTTTTAATCACTACCAAAGGGTTAAATTTCAATTTTGAAACGATTCGAAGAATTTTTTCGGTATTTTGGGGCCCAAAAACAGTTTTCAACCCCTAAAAACTACCCTTAAAATAGCCCGATTAGGCCCATTTTAAATAAGCTTCTTGCGGTGATGGATTTCAACACGTGGCCCAAATTTCGTTGAAATCAATTAACTCTTTCGAAAGTTATCGCGCGTACACATATATATATATATATATATATATACATATATATACATATATATAAACATTTTTAAAAATGGTGCCAAAGTGTTCAGGAGGTTATGAAACGTCGAGAAATTTTGGTCTGACCCCTAGGTCCCGCCATCCGACCAACGCCAATAGTGTATGTTGCCATATGGCAAATACACTAAAAAACCCGAGTTGCAGTGCCAAAACCCTGCCGTCAATACAGTATATTTGCTAATACGGGCATTGTGGCATTATTACGTAAACTTATGTTTGTTTTTGGACCAAATAAGAAAATTAATCCCTCAAAATAATATTTTTTTCCCAATTGAAATATTGTTACCAAGCCAACATCTGCAACAAATTAAATACACCCTTCAGTTTTGCATCCGCAAACTAGTGTTTTTATAAAATTTGTATGTCTGATCCTGTCAATCCGATTTTACTAAAATTTCAGGGGCACTTTTTAATAGATACTAAAGGGATAAATTTCAATTTTAAATCAAATTCGAAATTTGTTTAGGTTTTTTTAAAGCCCCTAAATACACTTTTCAAATCGGTCTAATTAAGCCCATTTTAAATAAGGTTCGTGCGGTGATAGATTCCAACAATTAGACGAAATTTCATTGAACTCAATAAAGTCTGTCGAAAGTTATCGTGCTAACACACACACTCGCACACCTAGGTCCCGCCATTCGACCGACGTCAATAGTGTATGTGCCATATATGGCAAATACACTAATGAATAATTAGTCAACAACATAATTCGTAGGCGATGTCTTTAGTGTGGCTACCGACCATGGATCTATTCCTATGGCTATGCCACCGACGAATTCGTGATTTAAATATTTTGAAAATTAAAAAAGTAAGGTGATCTTTTGTTCTGATGATCTGTTAAAAATAAATTAGTTAGGTAGCTGACAAGCATGCTTTGATTGATTTTTACACATAAAATAAAAAATGATATAACCATGCAAATGAAGAACAAATTTCATAATACTTATTTCTAGTCATTATCCGCGTCACCGCACGCACGAACACAGAATATTTCATTTTATTTATTATATGTCAAATGTCAATATTTTTTTAGTTGCAATAGTTCCGTTGCCCAATTAGCTGGATATTTTATATGTATATTGAACAAAGTAAATTATTTATTGGAAAAATTCAAAATGTATGTCGATATTTATATCAAGCCAAAAAAAAAACATCGTAACAATATTTCCTGCCAGATTTAAATATATTTCATAAGCTCTTTAAACAGTTTTGTAGGAGAGAACCATTGTTTCGCAAACTAACAATGTGAAACTGAGCGTAAATTTTTAATTCAAATAGACTTCTCGAAATATTAAATCTGCTTTTACTATGAGAAACGTATGAATAATACATAAACGAATTGTTAGTAACACTTCCATAGTCAACCTCATCCTATTAAATAACCCCCAAGTGCAGCCATACAGGTACATTTGACGCCGCGCCGTATGCTTATGTTGGTAATTCTGTATTTCGAGATAATTCGCACGAACTGCGTTCACGTTCATAATTCAGGTTCGGATTTTTCGATAGAAATTTTGACAAAAAACAAGTTCAAATTCCACAAGACTTCTAAAACTGCTCTTAAAAACAGAATAATTTGAATTCATTAATGACAAAAACTAAATCTATGGTCAGTCATTAGGATAACCTCTTAGGTTAATGACTGGATTATTTTAATTATATTAAAA
Source organism: Venustoraphidia nigricollis (assembly GCA_034508555.1). Taxonomy (NCBI): domain Eukaryota; kingdom Metazoa; phylum Arthropoda; class Insecta; order Raphidioptera; family Raphidiidae; genus Venustoraphidia; species Venustoraphidia nigricollis. The sequence goes on from JAVRKA010000013.1 coordinate 1,866,606, forward strand.
AAATAAATAATACATTTTCATCAACGCATAAAAAAGTGAAAAATAAATTTCTTTCTCTTCTATAATGTTCAAAAGCGTAGGACACTCGATTAATTAAATGAAATATGGCCGCAGTCATTGTCCCACGGTTTTAAACGTTATAGGAGAGAAATTAATTAGTTTTTTACTTCATTATGCGTGTTTTTTATTTATGTTTTTTTAATATATTTATTTCCAAATTTTCAGTTGTATATTATATTTTCATTTTTAACGATTAGAGACATCACTTTTTCACTTGTTATATAAATATTATTATAACCAAAATATGATTGAATATGACTTGTTGCTATCAGTAACGTATAGGTCCCTCAGTTACCAGGAAATAATCCTTATTTGTTATAACTAATTTGTCAGATCGCAAACATTACACAATTATTGATTATTATCCAAAAAGGAGTTCAAATTTATGTTACCTTAAGACTTGAGAACCAATCAACTGTTTAAACGTCCATTGCATGTTGAGTAATATTGAATACTCTAGGATAAAAGGGTGCTGAACAGTAAGCGAAAACAACAATTTTTCGCCCGAGCGAGGCCAATCTGAACAGCTAGTAAATAAATTATAGCTCCTTATTTATAAGAAATATTTTTTAAAATGAAGTGTCAGAGTATGGCTTCGTCTGTACAAAAAATGCAATAAGAAGGATTAAGAACATATTATATGTGGTGTGAAAATCATGCCGGACTACGGTCCTGCATTTTCGATTTCTGTTAATTCTCTCCGTATTTTAAGTCAACTGCTGATTTTTTGTAAACACGAAACACGTTTTCATTTTTGTAAAATATTATGAATTTACAGAAAAACTGATTTAAACGATTATACAAGAAATAATATACGCAAAATATATATTACATGCAATTCTTTTTGTTTAAGTAAAATCTAATATTCAATATATTATTTCAGATAAAAATCTCTCGATAATATTTTAAAAAGCCAATCCTGTGATTCAACTTTGAATGACTTCTGAAGTTGGCAATATATACTGTGAAAATAGTTTTACAACCCATAATTTCCTCAGACAAATTCTCAGACTTTGTTCAGTTGTTATAAAACTAATATTCCAAATTATTTAACTGCCACCTGAATATTCAGACAAAATTATTTTAACATGAATAACACTGACAAATGAAAGTTATAATCAATTTAAATTTTTTATTGGAATTCTTTTCGGTCATATATTTTACTATTAGTAAGTAGGAATTGCAAAATGTAGAATTACATATATGTTCCGTACTGAAATGAAGGTAAAAAAAACATGTATTCTAAACTATCTATCGTGCAGAGTCGATCCGGTCCGATTCAGTGGGTGTGGACCTTTAAAGACAGATTTTGATTGTAGTAGACTCAAAACTTAAAGTAATGTTGTTTCCACGCATGTTGAGTGTATGTGTATGTGATTTTCTTTCATTCACAAACACTTTGGCATGAATGAATTTTTTTAAATGCTCTGTCAATAACAACTCTGCCGTCTTATAGATTTTTGTGTCAATCGAATTAGCGATTTTGGAATTTTACGCAGTTAAAAATAATCTGATATTGCATTTTGAACCAACAAAGCTTTAACACAAATTTGCAATTTAATCACGAAAACAGATAAATATTATGCAAAGCAAATATGTATGCAGAATCTTAAGTAACTTAAGATTTCATGCAAACACTATAAATTATTATCCAGCCTGACAAAAATAAATCTTTATTTATTGCACTTTTATGTAAAAGCATAAAAAGAATATACAGATCAATGCAAAAAAGGGAAAGAAATGATATATATTTTATTTACACAAGTTAAAGAAAAATAATTATTGTTTGTGTAATTAGTTATTATTATTATCAACGTAAGATTAAATTAGTAAAATATTTTTTCTAATACGGAATTTACTATGTATTCAAATCGTGATCTAAAAATAGGCAAACAAATTTTTAAGTTAAATGGTTTTAATAATAATAATAATGCGTTTAACGTCCATTTCTCGATTTTATGTCATAACAGACGCCATTCGCACCATTACTATTTTTTCATCTACCACTTCCTGTTATTTTCTACATTTTTTACAACTTCAACTTATGTAATAGCAATGGGCGAATGAAGGAATTATAGGAAATTAAGATAAGGTAGGTAATTTTTGAACTAGGAGTTTGATAAGTAATCGGCCATGGCCTCAAATAAGGAACCATCTCGATATTTATCTGGAATTAATTGAGGGAAACCATGGAAAACCTCAATCAAGATGGCCGGTACAGGAATTACCGTTTCTCGGCCAGAGGCAGTAGGAAAAAGTCCCAGCCACATCTGCCCCCGCCGGGATTCGAACCCGGTACCTCCCGAATGCTGGTCTAGTGCTGTCACCACTACTCTACACAGTTCGGTAGTTAAATGGTTTTATTTTAAATTATCGGCTGTATACCAAAAACTAGAAAATAATCTGGGACTTTTAACAGACAAATAAAACGTGAGGCGCATAAAAATCTGTATAACGACTCTATAATTAAAAAACCCGGGTCGCAGTGCCAAAACCCTGCCGACAATATAGTGTATTTGCTTATACAGGCAGGATGGCTTTATTATGCGAACTTAAGTTGGTTTTTGAGCAAAATAAAAAATTTGACTCCTTAATACACCCCTTAAAATAACATTTATTTTCTTAATTGCAATATTATTATCAATCGAACTTCTATACCAAATTATATACAACTTTCAGTAAATAATTCACTATTTGCAAAGTAGTGTTTTCATAAAATTTGTAAGTCCGGTCCTGTCGGGCCGATTTTATTAAAATTTTAGGGACACTTTTTAATTACTACTGGAGGGTTAAATGTCAATTTTGAAATGATTCTGAGAATTTTTTCGGTATTTTGGGGCCCAAAAACTTTTTTCAACCCCTAAAAACTACCCTTAAAATGGCCCGATTACGCCCATTTTAAATAGGCTTCTTGCGGTGATGGATTTCAACACGTGGGCCAAATTTCGTTAAAATCAATTAACTCTTTCGAAAGTTATTGCCCGCACACATATATATATATATATATATACGCATATATATATATATATATATATATATATATATATATATATATATATATATAAATATATATATACATATATATATAAACATTTTTAAAAATGGTGCCAAAGTGTTTAAGAGGTTATGAAACGTCGAGAAATTTTGGTCCGACCCCTAGGTCCCGCCATCCGACCGACGCCAATAGTGTATGTTGCCATATGGCAAATACACTAATAATAACGACTTGCCTCGAAAAATGTGTTTACAAGCCCTCCAAAAGAAATATTTCAAATACGCCCCACATTTTTATTTTAGTCTGTTAAAAGTCCCAGATTATTTTCTAGTTTTTGATACAGCTGATAATTCAAAATAAAATTGTTTAACTTAAAAGTTTTTTTTACCAATTTTATTTTATTTTTAAGTTTTTAGTGTCCTTAACGAGAAGTGGGTGAAAATTCAAAAATGCTATTTGTACTCGGATGAAGCCGAACCGACGAGTCAGTTACCAAAACATTGCATTGTTTTCATAACATGTGTGTACAATTGCAACTCAATGAGTTAACGGGAGGAGGGTGAAAATTTAAAAATGCGAGTTGCTTAGAATGATGTGAAACATCGAGAAATTTTAGTCCGACCCGCCATCCAACCGACGCCATTAGTTTATGTGCTCTAGCAAATACGCAAAAAATAGAAATTTGAGATCAATAATTAAATGTTTTTTTGAAGTTTAACTTCTTTAGCGACGTATCTGTTTGAAAAAAGTAAAAATCGAGGGGAAGTTAGTTTGTCTCCTAAATTACATGAAACTGACAAAGACAGAATTTTATAATAGAAAACAGTATCACGGGTAATTGGAATAATGAAAATAAATCAATTTAAACACTCATTGATTGCAACGTTTCGTCTTTTTTTTATTACCCGTGACACTGTTTTCTATTATAACATATATACTAGCTGGGACTTTTTCCTACTGCCTCTCGCCGAGAAACGGTAATTCCTGTACCGGCCATCTTGATTGAGGTTTTCCATGGTTTCCCTCAATTAATTCCAGATAAATATCGAGATGGTTCCTTATTTGAGGCCATGGCCGATTACCTATCAAACTCCCAGTTCAAAAATTACCTATCCTATTCTAATTTCCCATAATTCCTTCGTTCGCCCATTGCTGTTAGTTAAGTTGAAGTTCGAAAATGTAGAAAATAACGGGAAGTGGTAAAAAATGGAAAATAGTAATGGTGCGGATGGCGTCTGTTATGACAAAAAAGCCGACAAACGGACGTTAAACGCATTATTATTATTATTATTATTATATCTGGAATTGAACTTTAAAGACAGAATTTTATGTTGCTAAGTACATGTGTATGTATAAATATTATTAATTACTAAGTTTTTTTTTATTTCCCGTTAAAAAATAAAAAAAAACTAATTAATTATAATGGACGTGAATAATATTGAGAATTATTAATTATTTTGACATAACAAAAAATTAAACTTGGGAATAATATTAAAAACTAAAGAAGTTAAACTTCCTCTATGTGAGCTTATGAGGGTGAGACTAATTATATTTTTTTTGTTCACGTTGTATTTATAGCACCTGTGTTGCTAGTAAATGCGTGTTGCATATATGCGACGTAACTGGCTGGTTTGTGGGAACCCGCGTTATCCTGCCACATATAGTTCACAGATAAGCACTCTATACTTAGATATCTATGGTTATGTGTGAGTTTGTGACTGTGGGTGTATATTAGAGTTGGCTAACTCAGATCTGAACCGGTTCAAAGAGCCGACTCCGACAGAAGATTCGTGAGAGCCGACTCACTTATTTTTGAGCCGACGGACAACCGGATCCGCATAACTCAGTGAAACACTTAACACACAGAAGCACATTTTACACTTACGTATCAGTTCTTGCTTTGATGCATCAGTCAGCTCAAATGACTCATGCATCACATGTTTGGCTATGCATTCTTGATTCTATACAGGTCTGAACTAGGTAACTCAGTGGCAGACTGCAGTAACATATTCAGAACTAGGCTCTTTTTGAACCGGTTCAGTGAGCCGGCTCACATACGGGATCCAGATGCAAAGATGCAGATCACTAAAAAGACCCGTTTTTCCCATCTTTAGTGTATATGAGAGATCAGTGCCATGACCGCAATTATATACATATTATACAGGATGAATATTCCTTTTCTTGCATACAGAGCGCAACGTAAAGATAATCCATTAAAAAATCACATGTATACTGAAAATCACCTATTGTCTATTACGTAAGAAATGTATTATTGCTATCTGGTGGTGGGTAGAGTATTGATTTTGAGAGTTCTGTATGAAATCGTCATGACAACGGGAGAATATATTTCTCGAATTTTTGTTTGTCTATTTGTATCGATGCTTGTTGGTACGAATATCGTTCGAGAACGGCTAGATCGATTTTGATCAAACTTAGCTAGTGCATTCTCAATTAGGAAGTTTCCACTTGACGAAAACACTCATGCAGAAAGAATAGGGATGTTGACTATTTTTGGGAAAGTGTTTTAAATCGTGCATAAGTACCTAATATTGCCACAAATATTTATTATTTTTATTTAAATACAACTCAAGCCTTAAAAGTCACGTATTTTAAATCCCGTTTCAAATTTCGGTTCAAAACGCCAAAACTAGTCGCGTGACGTCACCTGTTCATACCAAAGGAGGCTCAAAAGTTTACACGGGAGCTACCATCCTATAGATGCGTATTCTGTGCTCATAAACGTTAGTAAACTGAGGTGATGAAAAGTTGTTTCGTAGTCGTTGCTATAGTTACATATAATTTGACGTTTCCTATAAACAAATAATAATAAATTACACACTAAATATTAACCAAACAATGAAGTTTTTTGACAGCGGCTGAACATATGACGTCATGCGCTCTGATTGGTGTCTGTTGTCACGTGATTTGAGAGGGATTTTATTAGGTTTTATTTATTAAATATTAATTGAATTCCTTAAAAATAAGGAAAAATATAATGTTTTTTTAGTATTTCTATCATAGAAACTACTACTTTTCGTTAAAATTATGTTTTTATTTGAATACAGTCAACATCCCTATTGTCAAAAAATCTAATTGTGACCTTAGATTGTGACCACATACCTTTCTCCTTAAGAACAGCATTGTAGAATTTTAAATCGACACGTTCGAAAAATAATTGATTGTTTCAAGCGAAATTTTTCTTAAACTGTACATATATGTATTTACATAGTTTTTTGTACAATTATCCATTTCGAAACAACATTTTTCTACGCATATTATTCAAAATTTAGGTTAAGAAGCGATTTTTTGTCTATGCAGATCAGTCATTTGTTTTTCCAGATGACAGGGAGTTTCACAACGACATTAGATTGTTTCTACATGTAGATATAAAAACTGTAATTATACGATAACGAGGTCTGTGTCAAATCAAATTTTTTGACAATGCTTTGTGAAACCTAGCATAATAATGATTTGAAAATTAAAAAAAAGTATCTTAGTAATTAAATGTGTAAGTACCTGTACATATGGAAGCTTTATGCAAGACGCTGCAATTTGGGCAAAATACGTTCGATTGAACCAACCGCAATGTGGTTGAAACCTTAGTCAATACATATAGGTATTTACATAGACAACAAAATCTATGGCCAAAATTCATAATTGCTTAAATCGACTTTTTTGTGTTATTTACTCTATTGTCACAAAAAAAATGCTTAGGAACGTTACTTATTCGCTCTTCGATTATCTAATTAATTCGACAAAATGAATTTGGCCGCGCTAACGAAAATTCGACAGTATAAAGTGCGCCAAGAAGCTCAGACTGAAATGACAGATGGACGAAAATCAATACACTTTCTGTCATCTCGAAATTATACAATATATTACACGACTACAACCTTCGATAATAACCAATAGTCGCTTAAAGTATTATCCAGTGATATCCGCAAATTTGATTACGCACTGGATTGAATATAAAAGTAAATATTAACTTTTTTTCTTTTTTGTCCTTGATAATTAATATAAAAATGATTTGTCGGGAAAAAGGACTTTTTAAGTAAACACTTAGCAAGGGACGAAACGTCGCTATAAATAACAAATAAGTGTTTACTTAAAAAGTCCTTTTTCCCGACAAATTTTTTTATAAAAATAAATGTCAAAACATAATTTTGAAAGTGTATTTGACGTTATTTTTTAAATATTTTATTTCAATAAATTGTTTACATCTATATAAATTACTTTTAAATCACGCCAAAGATAATACCTTCAAACTCGCGTACTCACTTTTTTTGGTTACTTTTTAAAGTTTTTTTACGGAGACATGCAAATATTATATTGTCACCAGCGTAAGGTTTTCGGATAAGTGAAAGTGGATCAAGTTTGGAATACAAAATTTGACTAACAAGTGAAGCTAGCAAAAAGCTTCTATAATATAGATTCGAAAAATTAGACGTAAGTGCTTTTGTTTTGTGGCCTACGTATGTGGGGATTGCGTGTAAATCGTACCTATACATGGCGATACCATTCTGAGGCTTACCACATTTTGCCAGTATATTTTGGTCACAGCTATCCACGTCAACTGTATTGTATGTAATGCAAGCAGAAATAGTCTAGTATAGTATGATAACGCAGTCCTTGTTCACTGAACCAGTACAATATCTAAAAAAAATTGCGCAAACTAGCCACTCGATTGAATAGTTTTATTTTAAGTCGAACGTTTACTATTTGGTTCTATTTATCTGTCTACCATGTTTTTCCACGAATATGGTTAAAGTACTTCTCAGAACTTTTAAGGTCAATTGCCACCTAAGCAACACGGAACAGTAAAATGCTGCTCGTAGTTGTTTACATGTTTTTAAATGATACTATTCTCACTTGAGCGTTGCAGCGCAGCACAGTCATACAACAGCAATTTTTTAGTTCCTCCGTGAGCATTATCTCGCAACAGGACGAGCTGCCCTGCTTGTTGACGTACAAGTGAAAATCACGAAGTGCCAAACATAAGCATCGATTTGGATGAAATTTGATGCTATTCAATAAGTTGGCTTTGGGAAGTCAATATGGATGGGAGAAATAGATTAATTAATTTTACTGGATCCTTTTATACATTTTTCTGACGACTTTCGATTATACTTGTAACATTTTTGTTCATCCAGCTGGAGCTACCTAAAGAAATTATGCCATTCATGTCCTTCCAACCTTGCACAAAATGTATCATGGACCCAATATTTTCGCCTCTTCCTTATTCTATTATTATATGTTCAGGATATGAAGGAATGAACTGATAACCGAAGAATTTTATAAACTAAATGAATTTTATATGTAAATCTGTAAATGACATGTTACAAACATACAGTCTGAAGATCTGACCTGGATTTTTGGTGTTTCGCTTGGATCTACTGTTGCTTTTAGCTGTTGATGTCGTATAATCTACAATCTATCTATCATTCCAAACTTTCATTTTTGTAAGATAACGCAAAAGTCGTCAATAACTTTGGCGCACTAAAAATCGTCTTAAACGTGCCGTAAAAAACAAACGAACTCCTAGTGGCACGTCATCCGCATGCAAAATTTAAACAAAATGGACCCGGTGCGACGCCAAGCAGACATTTAAAAAAAATCATTTTTTGATATCAGCAAACTTGAGACCATCTAAATTTAAAAAATTCAAAATCAAGTAATCATAAGACTTCCTCCTATACTTTCTTGGCGTACGTACATGAGAAAGTAACAAGGAACTCTAAGATTCACAAGGTCAAGGCCAACTTCCCAGTTTGATGAATATTAAATAATAACGCAAAAGTCAGCATAAAAAAAAAAATTAATTTCTCTCATCAGAACAAATTAGATCCTACAAATCGTTTTCAAGAAATCTTAAAATTCACTTTTTTGCAGTCATTTTGTTTAAACAAAAGAGAAACGGCTGGACCATTTTATTTCAGATTTATTTCATAAGCTTTAACGAAGTCTGTATCATTTTTTATTCGCGGCATTTCGTGCTAAAAAGAAATGACCACGTACGGTACATACACACATTTCATTTTAACAATAATGGAAATATATTGTGTAGTGACCTTGAAAAAAAAAAGTTATTTTCGGGCAATAACTTCCGAATATACTGAGAAGTTAATAAATGCGGACCCAATTCGGACAATGCTTTAGGATTGAAAAATCTGTACTTGGAAATCTGCAATGCAATTAAAAATTCACAATTTCAGAATAGTCGGATCCCAACCTAACAACTATATTCACAGCGCACATAGAATTTCGTTTATTAATTTTAAACTGAACTGTCTGTGATTGTTTGTTAATCTAACAATAAAACCGATATTCACGCTGTTCAACCTATAAGTTATGCATGATGTAGCACAGAATCCGATCATTTGAATTAGTGGTGTGCATTGATTCAACGAACTAGTTAAACTAACTGTTAATCGTGCATCAACGAAACAACTGTTACTGTTTTTAGAGTTAACTATTTGACGTCTTTATCTATCCGGGGAATAAAACCGCAAAGCAAACAAAAGAATAACGACATACAAAGTAGTACAAGTGTCTGTTAGAGATGGGAAAAACGGGACTTTTTAGTGATCTGCACCTTTGCATCTAGATCCCGTATGTGAGCCGGCTCACTGAACCGGTTCAAAAAGAGCCGAGTTCTGAATATGTTACTGCAGTCTGCCACTGAGTTGCCTAGTTCAGTCAATCATATCACGACCTGTATAGAATCAAGAATGCATAGCCAAACATGTGATGCATGAGTCATTTGAGCTGACAGATGCATCAAAGCAAGAATTGATACGCAAGTGTAAAATGTGCTTCTGTGTGTTAAGTTTTTCACTGAGTTATGCGGATCTGTTGATCCGTCGGCTCTCACGGATCTTCTGTCGGAGTCGGCTCTTTGAACCGGTTCAGATCTGAGTTATCCAACTCTAGTGTCTGTTTCTCGGATTGTGATTGGTCGGTCGGGGCCATCGAACGGTAAATTAGTATGTTTATCTACATCTGTGTTCGTCGTGCTGAAACTTTTAACCAACGAAATACAAACCGTTTTTCGCAGCTTAATCGGGGATCGCAATTATCCTACCTCGTTAATGAAAATCAACTGTTTTTTTTAATTATTGTCGACGTGACAAAGATATGGTTTCGTTTCGATTCAATGCTAAAATTGTCAACAACCCACCACTAATTTGAATACAAAGAGAAGATATTATAGTGAGTTGGTAACGTTATGTAGACTTCTCCGCTCTTGTCAGACACATACAAACCATAAAATATCACTATCGTTTATTGTCTACAGTTTTTGTTCACATACAAAATCAATAAACGAATTTTTATTCCTCAATTTGATATACGTTTACAAACCGAAAATATTTGCATGTCGGCTTTTTATAACAAATTTATAGGCATATACAGAGGCGGAATGGAAGCGTTTATATCTAAAGTTTAAAGGAAACTCTAAAAGTGTGTTACAGTTGCTAATTTCTTTGTATTGGCCCCTTTTTTTTGTTAAAGTTATAAAATATACAGGTATATCACGCAGCGTTGCCAGAAGTCCCGATTTTGGCGGGACGTCCCGATTTTAAAATCAAAATTAAATGTCCCGCGCGGGAATGACTCAGTCCCGCTTTTCGGGGATAACTATACCGTGCGTAAATAACTATTCTCTTATTGTAAGTTGCAATTTGTAACACTCACTCCTCAGACTATTGTTTGAAACGCCATATTTTTCTAATGAATAAAACTTTTTTGATTTTAATTTCTGTTTTTTTTATTTTTTTTTATTCAGAAGACGAATAAGACTCAACTATTTAACGATAAGGTAAATCTGATTTAAAATATCATATTTTTATTAAAATGCATTTTCTATGGCTATTTTTGCTATCTATTGTCACGTAAATGTAATTTGAACTCAAATAAAAAGATAAATATTTAAAAACTTCTGATTATATACGTTTTTTTACTATGTCCCGCTTTCGACGAAAGAATCCCTCTTTTTTCACTCAAAAGGTTCCAAAATCCCGAGTTGGCAAAAATCTGGCAACGCTGATATCAAGTGACCCATTACGCCCTAGTGCTGTATTGAAAAACAAAAACGCGAGATCTAACCAATTGAACAGAAATTTCCATAAACTACCTGTCAATCACCATTAGAAAATATATCTTAAACAGCAGGCATAAAGAATAATTTTCATAAACAACCTAACAGAAGTAAAGTTTTTTTTTTACAATTAAACTGTCAGAAATGTTAAAAATATAAGATTCATTTAATCAGTTGAGACATTACATCTATTTGATACATCAACGAAAAACACAAAAATGAAATTATAAAATTATCGGGAACATAAAAAAAATCATCAACAGGATAAAAGGCCCATTCTAAAATTCATCATGAAAATGGAGGGGATATTATTTTTTAACACTTCAAGTTGAAAAATTTTCTGGACAATACTTATATAGTTCTATTTTTGCCAATGATAGTTTTATTGTTTTTTATTGCGAGTAACGTAATATTAAGTAGAAACCAGTTATTTTATACATGTAACTGTTAAAACTCGTTATAGCTCGTTTTTCCATAATATCGTAATATATCCCATTACGCAACTATATATTATACAATGTAAAACAGATATGGCTTTTAAAATATACATCTCTTATCAATGCAGAACAAGTTTTCCTAGACTTCTTAAGAAGATTAGGGTTACAATGATATAAGGAAGAGTATAACGTTTTAATGTACAAAACTTAAACTTCTTTATACTCCTTGTTGAAAATTCATGCATGCCATATCAATTTGTTCTATGACTTAAAGAAGTTTTTATCTAGGAAAACTTAGCGTAAAATATGTAGAAAAACTACTAAAGTGGAAGTTCAGAAGAGAAAATGTACTTTTGTTTTACGAATGTAAATTCTTACCTTGCCGTCACTCGTATAGTTTGATTACATTTTTCCCATTGTTTGAAAAGACCTTTGCAAATTCTTTGTGTCAAACCAGGATTTTTCTGTGAACAATAAAAAAAAATATTTGAAAATGTGCCATTAATCTTTTAAAATTAAGTATGTTTTATATTCTGTATCTGAATTACTGTAAGTTTAGATTTCAAACTGTAAAGAATACTCTGGCCGCCAGCTGCTTTTTCAGGCTCGTTTATGACCGATTTCGAGTACGAAACTATCCTGACACCTCAGACCAAAATTTAGTAAAAAGTCAAAACATAGAGTTTAATTTATGAGCATTTAATCCAGGGGCGTAGGTATAGAACGAAGACAAGTGAGAGATAACCATTGATTTTAGACGTGACATATTGTAGTTTTTTACGAAATTTTAGCAGCAATAGAAGTTAAGCGCGCGCACACCTAACGAAAAGTCGACAGTATGAAGTTGGCCACAAGACGCTCAGACTGAAGTGACACATGAATGAAATCAATGTTCTTTCTGTTATATATAATATACTAAACGACTGTAATGTTTGATTTAAGCGTCATACAGGGGAAAAAAGTAAAAACCAAAACAAAATTTTGAAAATGTTTGGGGTTATTTTTTGCAAGTATTATTCTTAGACTTTTATTTCAACAAACTATTTACATGTACAATATTAAAAGTAAGTTTTTAATCACGCTAAAGAAGTATGACTTCAAACGCATCTACTTTTTTCTCATTTCTGAATCCTTGACTAATATATAGGTACCTACTTAACAATTTTTTGTATGAACGAGCCGGTTGTGTCAAAGAATTAGTTTTTTGCTACAAACCCATTGGATATAATGTGTCCTTATATGTAACGTGCAGGTCCCTATCTTACAAGAAAATATTCTTGAATAGCATCGTGCAAAAATAGAGCGTGGAATTACTTAGTAAAGAACATCGCTACAATGTTGAATGCATTTTAAATTAGTTCAGTTTCTAAATACATATTTCGTGTATGAAAGTATATAATAATCTTCTTAATCGCGAAACGTTATTTAAGAACTGTTTACTGAAATAAACTACATGCATTTATTATTCATTAAGGTCTCACACTTGCAGCGTTCCTACAGAAATTTAAAATGCAAATTTGCATTCAAAACATAAATATGCATACGAAAATTCCAACACTGCCAGTATATAAAGAACTGAAGCTTTTAAAAAAGTAAATTTACATTTATAGTGTTTCATTATTAACCAGCTTTTATAAATACTGTTTTTATTTACAAAAGTAATTGTAATTTTAGTATTCAACTAATTTTAATTAGGAATATTTTATGCATTCATATGACATATTAAATTTTTTACAGTTAATTTGGCAAAAAATTAGCATCTATACTATATAGCGATGGCATGAAATTACATTATCGTTTGTTCTAAAACTGTTACTAGAAAAGAACCAATTCTAAAAATTCTTTTTAAGATTTATGTTGTTTAGCAGTAACGTAAAATTAACTGTTACTTATGATAGTAACCATTTCAACAGGATAATTAGCCAGGTAATTAACCGAATATCTATAAAAACAACTTGGAAGTTTGCGGTTTCTGTTTCTCAGAACAACCAAAAACAAGACAATAAAGCAGTTTTCAACAGCGGAATTGAAATAATTAATTAAATAAAGTATTTATATTTATGTAAAGTTTGCTTATAAAATTAAAATCTCAACCGGAAATTATAATCGTGCGCAAAACATTCTGCGCATCCTTGTACAATAATAATAAATAGGCGCGGTTATATTTAAAATAAATTATAGCTGTTATTTAACCGTTGAATTAACCGGTAATTTATTCTTTAATATCACTGTTGTTTAGTATTAACAGATCTCAACGAACAGATCCTTAACCCATTTTTTCCCAGTGTTCCAAAATTGGAACTCTGTACGTTTATTCCAGTGTTTTAAAATTGGAAAAAAGCGTTTAAAAGAATATTGTAATTATGTTGATAGAAATGTCCATAAAGTTTGCCAGCCTGCATTATTTTAAACAGTAAAATCACGCAAAAAAATGGCTGTTTTGAAATACTATTTATACAAAATATATATTATACTACTTATACAACACTCGGGAAAAAACGGGTTAAGGAACTTCACAAGCGGTACAGTTTTTATGCTTGAGACGAATATGCTTTACATTGTTTCTTTGCTTCGTCGCTCCATTAAGGAAACCCTACTATAATGAGTCACTCTCTACTATTTTAGAACCGTAGTATATTTATTAATTTTGTGCTTACATATAGTTTGTCGCCGTGCTTTATGAAAAATAGAGCAGTGACCAGAACAGCAATGTTAATAACGAGACATAATAAGCTGCTTGATATTCAAGGATAAAAATAAAGTTGCAAAATAATATTATTTAAAATCTGGGGATTACCTGTGAACCCATCATCGTATATGTTTTTCCAGAGGCGCTTTGTCCGTAGGCGAGGACACATAAATTATATTTTGATGTAACAGCTGACATCACGTCATTTCCAATAACGTCGTACACCTACGAATATTAAATTTAATTAACATAATATCATAGTCTTCAGTAAATTAACGCTTGTGTGTTCAAATATTAATTATAATAATAATATAATAATAATAATAATGCGTTTAACGTCCGTTTCTCGACTTTATGTCATAACAGACGCCATTCGCACCATTACTATTTTTCATTTTACCACTTCCCGTTTTTTTCTACATTTCTTAAACTTCAACTTATATAATAGCAATGGGCGAATGAAGGAATTACAGGAAATTAGGATAAGGTAGGTAATTTTTGAACTAGGAGTTTGATAGGTAATCGGCCATGGCCTCAAATAAGGAACCACCTCGATATTTATCTGGAATTAATTGAGGGAAACCATGGAAAACCTCAATCAAGATGGCCGGTACAGGAATTACCGTTTCTCGGCGAAAGGCAGTAGGAAAAAGTCCCAGCCACATCTGCCCCCGCCGGGAATCGAACCCGGACCTCCCGAATGCGAGTCTAGTGCTGTACCACTACTCTACCCAGCTCGGTCAAATATTAATTATAATAATATGATAATAATTTAGGTGTCTATATAAACAAAACTCAATTTCTATTAGTTTTCCAGCGACCTAAATCAAAGAAATTATATTAACAGTAGTTTATGATTCTTGTTCGTAAATGGAGATATTTTGATGAGCAAATGGCATTATGATAAAACAAGCGACAGAATTTAAACATTTCGTTTTACGCGTTTTTAATAGGAAACTTTTATTGCTAATCTTTGCGATTTACATAAAAATATATTAATACTATTGATTGAACTAACAAATGTTTTCAATAATATTCAACAGTACACACTATCAATCATTACTGTATATAATTTATAAGCATATATATATAAATTTTATTCATATGGAAATAAAGCATCACCTGATATCTGTCATATTCACTATTCTACATTTTCGACCGCTGCGCAATCGTAAAAATTCACTCTAATCATTTTTCATGACGCGCTAAAAGAAAAATAACTTTAAAAACATGCTTTTATTTAAACTTTCAGCTCATAGCGATGAGCCGAAACTGCTCGGGATGGATTAAGGAAATATAAAAGGTGCTGGGCCCAAAAATTCGAACAGTTTTAACGACACTAAAAATTTATTTAAAACAATTTCTTTTAATATCTTACTTGAAATATTTATACTTTTTTTGTAGGACTATTTATTGTAAAACGGTATTTTACCTTTTGTTCCGAGTTACTAAAATTAACTAAAAATTTATACAGTGACAAAAAGGTATACACGACTATTACGTAAATAAAAGCAACTTACATAACTAAACAACAGAGCCGAACTTAAATATTTCATTTACGTTAAAATATTAGAATATATAAAAGATAAAAATAACAAGTGCTTGATAACGCTACAGCGAATAAAGTACATCAGTTATATTTTATATTGTGCCTATATTATAACAAAATAAATAGTTACCTCTGTTTGAGTTGTTGTTGGCCCAAAGCAGTAGTCAAAGGCGAAACGTCTAATGCGATCTCGACTGTCACCTGCATTATTCTCAGCTACCTGTAATTAATAACACGCTAAAGCATGATCCACATATACCAGACAAATTGTTATAAATCGCTACGACCTGCAACTAACTAATAAAATATTAATATTACACGTAATTTAAGTTTAATTTGTGATTCATATAACCGATCGGTGAGAACGAAAGCAAACAACCAAGTAGGTTAAAAAGAAGCTTTCAGAATTGTTTCTTAATATAAACAAATTCATTTAGTTCTTTTATTTCTAAGATAGTTTTCCAGACAATCTCATTTTGTCGTATTATGTTATATTCTCTGAATAAAATTTAAATGTTTTACCTTAATATTTGTAACTGTAACGACGTTCTTAATTTCAGCTTTGACAACAGGTAGTGTTCCCCGTTGTGATAGCTCTCTGCAACAAAAAGTAAAAATAAAAACAAAAAAGAATGCTGAAATTATAAGCTACAAAAGCGGAGGAGCATAGTTTATAAGACATAAAATGTATTTAAGAAATAAATTCGACCATAGTAATACTGTATATAGTAGTCGGTAGACACGCGAGTGAAAGATAAAAAGAGAAAAAGTGAATGTGAACTTGGCGTTGAGTAACTACCGATACTCTAGACCAAACTGTGACCGAACGATAATTGTAAATTAAGAGAACTTAAACAGATCAGTGATAAAAAAGTGACCATTATGAAAGTAAAATAATATTAACTATCTAATAATAAGTGCGTTGTACTAAAAACTAGTGCTTCACTAATTTTTTGATATATATGGAGAAGAATTTTACTATTCTTTTAATAGAAAATTGTCGGTTAATAACTTTGTTAACGAGATTCAGTTATTCATTAATCTTAATTAAATTAAATATTATTTTAGCATATATTAAAACCAATAACGGTTTGATATTTTTGAACCTACCCAGATTCAGTAATTTTAATTAGGTACGAAAAAGTTCAATGTGCAATTAAGCGACACGGTCACTTAGAGATAAACGACATAAAAAGACACTATAATTTTTAATTTCAAATAGGATATTTTAACATATTTGACTGAATTGCAGTTTGTTCATTTAAAATGCACATATTTACTCGAAGAGACTGAAGTATTTAAAACGGGCGAAGTTCCATTTTAAGTGATGTTCATTTATTAAAAAAGAGTCGCCATGTTGTTTCTGTGCATTGACTTAGAGAATGGACTATTCAACACGACAGAAAATTTGATAGAAAAGTTAATTGTAGCTGCGCCGTCTTCTATAAGAGATTGACTCTCTATCATCCATATCATGTGCGGTTTCCAATACAACGTTGAGCTTTATTTCGAATTAAGAGAAGGAAAAGTAACATTTTAAAATTTTTCTTTACAAGCTTATGTAGAAAATACTGGTAAATTTTACTTGCTTAAATTTTTTTTTCAGATTTATTGTTTTCTGTACAAAAATTTGTGCAAATCTTTGCTAATTATCTCTTTTTTATCTGATTTTAAATCGTTTATTCAGATCAAATGAACTGTAAAAACTTGGCTAAAAGTCATATGGGAAGAATGGTACATATTTCAGTGGTTTATTTGAAATTATTAAATTAACAAAGTGAAAATTATAGTTTGATGATTTTGCAAGGAATACTCCAAGCTTGCGAGACGTTTCTTAAGTACAAGCTGTATCAACATGATATGTGCGATTCTGTTAAGTATAGCTGAAAAAAAACATGGGACATAAAAAATTCACTGAAATCATGCATCTGATTCATATTTTTTTATTACAAAAGGACCATAAACTCCAAAATGTTACAGATTTCTCCCTCGATATTAGGCACCCAGTGTAAAAAAAATATGATCACAATTTATGTAATGCATTCAAAGACCATTATAAGGACTGTCCTGAGTATATCGAAAACAAAAAATGATTCTAATGTGAAACACCAATATTAATGTTTTTTTTATCTGTAAGCCAGAACATAAAAGACTTTGTTAGAATACTTGATAGCAATTCATTCCAAAAGAAATAGTGTTCTTGCGAAAAGACAAAGATTTGTGGTCACATTGTTTCATTTCACTCACACGACACTGGGACATTTTCATCAAATTTCAGCGACTTGCGCAACCCATTCTCTAAGTCAATGGATTTAGGTTCGGTGAGTTTTGGTAGCATGTTCGCACTTTTACAGCCAAAGATAAATTGTTGTGTATTATTTATATCGGATGCATGCCGTTGACACACGGTGATGCAGTGTGGTTCTCCCGTGTGGCTGAACACTAAGTCGGAACGCGTGGGGCCGCGGGGCGACGCCGCACTGAATAAACATGGCCGTAAAGTAAACCGCACCGTAACGTTGCTCTGTCTATATACGACATGGCCGTACATATACGTCTACGCAATATACATGAGGTGCCCATGACCGAAGATCTTCTCAACATCTACAATATGTTACATAAAAGAGGCCTACAAAAGCGTAACCTTTAGTCACACACACACACACACACACACACACACACACACATCCATACGTCAACGGTGCAAGGAGTATTGGTGCAGCGTTTCGTAACGTCTCTTAATTCCACATTCAGCCACTTGGAAAGAAATGTGTACAGTCAAAGCCCTCTAAGTGCACAGCTCGGAACCGAGGCCCATCCTTTAAGTCAACACTTCCCCTACGATCTTTTTCATCCCCACTCTTCTAACTCCTATAGCTATCTTTATTCAATCAGATGCTATAAACAATATCTCTAAAACTCTATGAATATGATGGAAATGGAAAGTTTGAAAATAGCGCGCTTACGGTCGCACGTGATTGGTCGCAGATTATTCGAAGTGGGGGCTGGGGAACGTGCACTTAGAGGGCGAGTTCGTGTGCAGTAAGAGAGCGTGTGCATTTAGAGAGCGTGCACTTAGAGGGCTTTGACTGTAGTTCCCTAACCTCACACACACACACACACATTCATACGTCAACAATGCAAAGGAGGGATGGTGCAGCATTTCGTAACGTCTTTGAATATCACAATTCAGTCGCTTGAAAAGAAATTTCTCACAAAAAGTGTGCAGTTCCTCAGCATCGCACACACACATCTATACGTCAACGGCATACACACTCACATCCATACGTCAACGATGCAAAGGAGTGGGGGTGCAGCGTTTCGTAACGTCTTTAAATATCACATTCAGCCGTTTGAAAAGAAATTTCTTTCAAGAGATATGTAGCTTGACAGTGTCAAATAGTGGGAAGGTCCACTTCACACAGCGGTGCTGGAGTGTTCGTATTGTTCATATCGATCTTTGAACAATTTGCGCAACATTTCTGTTGCGCCACATCGGATGTCGCGCATCATCTTGTGCACATTTCAAGAATCTAGCTATGTTACGGGACCTGTTAAGATACGAAAACGGTAATTAAGCATTTGAAAGTTGAATAAGGAGACTTGAATAGATACTTTACAGTGAAGCTTTGCTTTACTTCCGAGATCTGCACCTTCCGTGACATTTTAGTGAGGCAGTGAAGCTGAAAAAAGTGGAAAATATCGAACAAGTTCTTTTAAAGAAGTCACGATCAAATATTCCCTAAAGTTATTGTTTTCAGAAAGGCTTAGTTTAAAATAATTTGAAGTTATTGTTTTTAAAGGCTTTGTTTAAAATTAATTTTAAAAAAATTACTAAAAAAATGAAAATAATAATGAAATTTTGAGGTCGGTGCCAATTTTATTACTGAAACTTAAAATTAATAGGCATCTACTTTTATCAAATTGGAACCGACCTCCAAATTTCATTATTATTTTCATCTTTTTAGTGACTTTTTTGAAGGGGGTTGATATTTTTATTTTAAAAAAGTTTATTTTATTTTTTACTTTTTAGTGGATTTTATTTCGCACATTTTTAAAAACTACTGAACCGATTTAAGTAAAATTTATGTGGGATCACCCTGAAGATGTGCCCTATTAAATAAGAAAAGAATCATCATAATCGCTTTACAAATGTTGGAGATATGAGGTAGCATACATTAAAAAATATGTTTTTTGACGTCATTAAAAAACGGATGATACCCTTTCAAACAAAAAAAGAATTTTCCAAATCGGTTCAGGCGTCTTCGAGTAATCGGGGAACATCGAAAATAAAAGATTCCGACGAACTAAGAACCTCTTCCTTTTTTTTGAAGTCGGTTAAAAATGACGATTTCCAAGAGAACTGTAAAATAATGAATGTGCTCGTTAGAAATCGAAGCACCAACTATTAATTAAAAAAAAAATCAATTATAATATTTATTACTTATATCTCTTTAAAATTGTCAAATGTTATATCTGAGACGTGTTCCAGGATAAGTACATGAAATGAACATAGTAAATAATCTTTTGTGTCATTTCGTACATTTTTTGTATATATTTACACACATTTGCATTTTATGTATGTGTCCACACACTTTGATGTTAAATGTACCAAAATACAGTGGTGTACAAAAGATACTGATGATAAAAAATATATAATATATTAAAATATGTTAAATAGTATTGTTTGAAGAAGACACCAATATCATACATACGCGAGTTTATTGTCGGATGGAGACCATATTCTATCACTGGTTACTCTGTCCACTACTTCTACTGCGTAGATCAGTCATCTTGCTGGTGTCTTCTCAAAACAACACTACTCTAAGGTTTATAACAAAACTGCTTTTTCAGTGGTGTCATATTTATTTATTTGCAACAATGAAAGGATAACACAAAATAAAATGTATTTCAGACAAAGAAAAATAACACGTAAGTGAAGTTCGTAGCAATTAATTAAAACCAACAGTGACAACAGTTACTATTATCTACGCAACAATTGTGTAGTTGTATATACTACCTCAGTACATTTCAAAATAATACTGACTATTTACTTATTTGCAGAACTATGTATAACCCACACTGTATACCTGAATGTATGTACATTTTTTTGTTATCTTATATTTTCTTTGCGTTGTTGCTAGCAAATTCTGGAAACTTCGATCTATCTTTCTGGAACGTACTGGTAACATGGGCATAATGCTAGTTGACTATATTTCAAAAGTATTCGTTACAATATTATGATTTCTTCAAAATGTACTTTGTTATTTTTAAGCATAACAATCAAAAATTTAAAAAAACTTATTATAGCCAAAAACATATTACTTAGTTGCCACAGACACGTACCCAAGGACGCCAATGCCAAGAGACAAGCTTTCCTTATTGTTTACAAGTGATTAAAAAATGGATGAATTTCATCAAAGAAATTCTTTGTATTTCATTGGAGATTCGTCGGAAATCCCGAGAATTCATTGGAAACTTCAAGAACTCTTTGATGTCTCAGAAATTCTTCGGAATTATTTGGATGTCTCAAAAATTTTTCGGAATTCTACACTACACTTTTTTTAGGAAATTAAACGTTTAGCATTTGTACATAAATTAACATTTCTAGGCAGGAGACAAAAACTCAATGCAAAACCTTGTCTAGAAAATATTACAACAGAAACTCAAACCAGGAAATTCATTTCATTGAACCAATCGATACTTAAATTACTAACTTCGGATTTAGTCCCGCACGGCTAACATTTTAGAGTTTAAAATTATTCGTATCCCAGTTTTAACATAAATTAAGTGAGTATTTCCGATTTATATTTCTGTTTGAACACCTAAAGCAAATAATATTTACTATAAATAATGTAAAGTAAGTATAGTGTAACAAATATGAAATATTCCTGGATTTAAATTAGTGTCTTTGTATCTTACAAAGATAAACATAATTGCATAAAACTGCCTAAAGGTAGTCGAGTTAATTACAGTTTATGTTTAATTATTCAACGTGCCATTTAATGCAGTGGTGTAACAATTATTTTCAATTAATTTTATTAAATATGGTTAAATATTTTCAAAAAATCGAGTTTAAAAGTAACAAAGAGTTTAAACTGTTAAACAAATGTATGAATAGATAATATTATTATAAACAAAATTAAATTATTTTGGAAATTTTCATAAACAAAAAAAATTGGCAATAACAGACGCTCCGACCAATAACTTTGATCGTATTATTGGCGATCGAAATGTGCATAAGTGTTGGAGCACTGGATCTTAGTGACGGTTCATGAAAAAGTAAGTACAGTGTAAACTCTTTATAACGAAACTCAAGGGACCGAGCATTTTTTATCGTTATAGAGAGTTACCGTTATATGGAGTAAAGAAAGAAAAACTTCCTTAATTTTTTAGGAGACTTTCCCTCCAGCGCCGCCTGCAGAATTGTTTCCTTATTTTTCCAAATGGTAGCAACAGTAGATTGACTTAGTTCAAGACGTCTTCCAACGTCGCTTTTCTTTTCTCCCTTTTCAATCGCACGTATCACACAAACTTTTTCGTCAACACATAACGCTTTTCTTTTACTGGCCATGTTAACAGTTTCAAAGTTGGTTTACGACTGATAATACGAACGAAGTTCGAGACCATCATTTTCAAGCAAACCAAGCACATGTTCAAGGCAATTAACAATAACAAAAGCAAGACGACTGTTTACGACCTCAGAAGTTTCGGGGCCTCAAAGGTTTAGTCGGCGTCTTTTGTAACCTAATAAGATAACATAAACAATAACACCGACAATGACGATTTTCTGTGTCTAAATATGAACACATTTCTTCGTAATAGAGAATGGCTGCTGCGCTATAAAGAGTGTATCAATGTATGGGTTTTAAGGTAAACTAACCAAATTGTGATGTTTTCTATGTTATAGAGAGTTTATCGTTATAAAGAATAATGTTATAAAGAGTTTACACTGTAATTTATTAACTAAAAAATTAATTTAAAAAGTTCAAGGCAATTAACAATAACAAAAGCAAGACGACTGTTTACGACCTCAGAAGTTTCGGGGCCTCAAAGGTTTAGTCGGCGTCTTTTGTAACCTAATAAGATAACATAAACAATAACACCGACAATGACGATTTTCTGTGTCTAAATATGAACACATTTCTTCGTAATAGAGAATGGCTGCTGCGCTATAAAGAGTGTATCAATGTATGGGTTTTAAGGTAAACTAACCAAATTGTGATGTTTTCTATGTTATAGAGAGTTTATCGTTATAAAGAATAATGTTATAAAGAGTTTACACTGTAATTTATTAACTAAAAAATTAATTTAAAAAGTTTAATAAAACATAGCGTGTAGTACTTTTGGAAGCATAATGAATATTTTACAAACTCCGTCAAAATGTTTAGTTTTCTAATGTTGACGCTACTGATAAAATTCTTGAGTAGCAGGGGACTGTGGTAGTATATAATATACATACATAAGTATCTAACTGTGTAGTGACTAGTGTGTACTAGTATTTTTTTCTTTTTTTGTCGGCTCGTCCCAGTGGCTGACATGTGCATAAGTAAACACTATATAGAGACGTACTTAGTTATGAACTAAAAGTTTCTCGCTCGTTTCATTTTAAAATAAAAATAAATAAGAAGCATCCGTCAGTAAAACCAAACCAGATCCGGTATGCAAATTTTGTTAGCAAAATTGAAGGACTTAAGAATAGTCAAGTCCATTATTTACATGGTGTTTTTATGGTTCTTCTATTACAAAACCTCCGCTCCCAAATAGGAATATTGACTGTATTCAAATAAAAAAGCATAATTTTAACGTTAAGTGGTAGTTTCTATGACAGAAATACTAAAAAACACAATATTTTTAATCAATATTTAATAAGTGAAACGTAATTAAATCACTCTCAGGTCACGTGACAACGAACATCAATCAGAGTGCATGACGTCACTGGCTCATAAACATCATCAGATGCTGTCATAGAGAAGGACGCTGTTCACGCTGTCAAAAGACTTCATTGGTGGTTAGTATTTAGAGTGTGTAATTTATTCGAAAATTCCTATGACAACAATTACGAAAAAACATATCACCTTATCAGTTCAGCAGCGTTTATGAGCCTACTATGTCACGCGAGCCTTTGAAACGGAATTTAAAATACATGATTTTTTAAGCATGAGTCGTATTTAAAAAATTATAATAAATATTTGTGGTTATATTAAGTACTTATGCAGGATTTAAAACACTTTTCCAAAAATAATCAACATCCCTATGCTATTGTTTACATGGTGTTTCCATGGCTCCTCTATTACAAAATCCCAGCTCCCAAATTTTAATCTAATATATTCAATGAACTGTATATATGGACTGTTAATGTACTACAGCGCGTACAAACCGACAAGAAAAAGAAAGCGTTAAATACGTCTCCTTCTGACCCGCCTTGTTGTACATTGTTAAACAAAGACGGAATGATTACCGTACTTATCGCTATCTATTTCTTTCGTTTTGATCGCGCAGTACAAGCTTCACTCCATATCTACACCTCACTTAATATATCTGATAAAGAAATGTCGTCTTTTTATACATTCGCAGGTCGCAATTGATCATTGCTAGATTTTTTTACTGTCTTTTCTGCCATAACTCTTAAACCGCTATCCGTATTCTATTCTCGCCTTGATATAATATAATAAATAAAATATAAAGTTTGTTAACGTGTGTCATCCCGCGGGTAACAACTAGTACGGAATATATTTATGAAGATTAGTTGTTATAATAATTTTATGAGGTTACAAATAAACAAACTAATATGCGATTTGTAAATGAAAGAATATTTTTTATTGGTCACAGAAACCGATTCGTATTTTTTTAAAGCAGTTTTTTTTGTAGGCGTGAATTTTTTAGAAACATGTGTGATCGATCATGTATAGTCACGTGATTAGATTATTACGATCAGTTTCACATTTAAGGCGGTTTTATTTCTGATGAAATATCTAAGTCCGGTTCTGCCAACCTCCTGGGTTTTACCAACTTTATAAATAGCCGACCGGTGTCCACACGCTGAGATCACTAACCTAATATTCTGGAAGTAACTGGAATAACTTGAACTGACATTGCAAGTCGTATTAGATCTTACGTCTTATTGAAAACTGACGAAAAATCGAAGAATTGTACTATTTTTTTGTCGATTATAGTCTTCTCTTAACTCTTTTAGCGTCGATCTTCTATAATTTATTTTATTTTTTTTTTTATTTACAGCAAGCGTGAATAGTATTTTCCATACAAAAACAAATCGAGCTGCAAAAAATGTTTCAAATAGACAGAAATTAATACGTACAAAAAATCTAGTATAAAGATATTTTGGTTAGTGTTACGTAAGCCTCGCTAACGCTCACTTCAAAACATCCTAGATAAATAAATTACTGGTTCTACGTTTTTGAAAACTGTAGTTGGTACTTCCTTTTATATGTGTTGATCAATAAGTACCCGTGTTTGACGATTCCGTCAGCCGGAAAGGTTTTGGCCACGATTTTTTGGGATTCCAAAGGAATCATCCTCATCGAAAAACAATCACCGAACATACTACAGTAAGTTGTTGGACAGATTTAAAGAGAAATTGAAGGAGACACGGCCCCATATGACAAAGAAAAAACTGCTCTTTCATCACGACAACGCCTCAGCACATTCGTCTTTGATTGTCGCGGCCAAATTGCACGAACTGCATTACGAATTGCTTCCTCACCCACTTTACTCACCCGACCTGCCACCCAGTGACTTTTTCCTCTTCCCTAATTTGAAGACATGGCTCGAAGGAAAAAAATGGCTCAAATGAAGAGGTAATCATACCGAGACAGAAGCATATTTTGCAGGATTTTAAGAATCATATTTTTTTCAACGGATTAAACAAATAGTACGAACATTGGGAAAAATGTTTAGACCTAAAAAGAGAAATTAAAAAAAAAATTATTGAAAAATATTTTGTTACTATTTCAAACACGGATACTTATTGAACAACCCTTATATTGTCATTATTTTCCCCAGTACCAAGTTTTTGACAATACAATGCACTAAAAGGAGGTACATAATAATATATTTATAAAAAAAACGCAAAGTCAACGTCTTATGTCCGTCTGACAGCGGCGTCGCAGGCGTCGTCAGTTCATAGTTAAAATATATACCAACGTCTATCGCCCTCTTTTTGCGTTGACTTTGTGCGAGACAGTGAAATGCTATTTTTATCAGTGCATTTCCGGACAAAACATGACTACTAGCTTGCCTTTTCTCTATGTATATTGCAATACTGTACACCAGTGTTTCTCAAAACAGGGTTCTTTGAATAATGTCAAGATTGCAAAACTTCTTGGTTTCCGGGCTTGAACGCCGTGGACCATTGGTTAGGTAGAAATACCAATGGACCACGGCGTACAAGCCCGGAAACCAAGAAGTTTTGCAACAACGCCAGTCGTGAAAGCCTACACAATTGGATAATGTCAAGATTATGTCCATTTCAAGCGAAGAGACTCGTGAAACATGTTATTATCATGAAAGATATATTTCAGAAAACTTTAGAAGAATTTCTAATAAAACCACAAGACCATGTTGACCTTGATTTGGTGAGAAAATTAACTTAAAATCAAGACGAAACAGTTCAGTGATTACAACATTGACGCATTATAATTCATCAATGTGACAATTCTTGTCTCAATTTAATAATAATTATATGAAAAAGTATCACTTACGATTTGAAAGAATTATAATACGTGGGTGCGACAAGGACAGGTGATATGAAACCACCCATGACGCGATTTTTTGTTTTCAAGTTGTCAGCCCTGGGTATTATTTGCACTTTGGACGATTTTTAGAGAGCGAAACCATATTTCCGCCATGGTATTTTTCACTAACAATGTAATAGTTTCTTCTATGAAAATAATTCATTAAATTGTTTCCTTGAAACAAACAGGTGTTCTAAGCTTAACTGAATTTTGGTGACCTTTATTTTTTGTCCTTCATTTTGAGTCGTCTGATTATGTTTGAAATTTGGCACAATAATGAAATAGATGTGTAATTCGATTTAAAAAAATATTTTTGATTAAATTTAAGCCAAACTCTTTATGAACGACATTTCGAAACCGAAATTAAGTTCTCTGAGAGAAACGTGTCTCTTAAATATTTTGTCAGAATATTTCGTAAAACGCCTTATAACAAAATACACTAAAATAAAAGATGTGTATTGTTGACATTGGTCGTCGAAATTAGTAGACAAACGATATTCGTTTGGATTTCCCGTTTTGCTCACGAAACGACGTCTTGACCTCTCCCAATTTTAAAACTGCTTTGTTGAAACTTTAGACAGGCGGTTTGAACTTTAACACTATCAAACAAGGTCAGTGCACTAAGCTTTTTCCAACTTTTATCTTGTTTTACAATACGACCAATAATTTAATCTGACAAAATTCCTTTGATAAAACAGACCTTTTATTTTTGAATGTTTAGTGTAAAATAAGTTGTTGAAACTCTTTGCTGGCAAATGTAAGGATTCTTAGCTCTCAGCAGACAAAACTTTTCACGCTTCGTGGTTCATATCTCAGCTGCATGTCATATATCATATAACAAATCTGAAGTCCTTACAAAAACTGAACATATACAAAAAAGTAATAAAACGCAACAAATCTCAGCGTAAAGTATAAAAATGTTCGTATAAATTTTACTATTTTTCAAAATTTAAGACGCTATAAAATAAACAAAAAATAAAATAGTCGTGTCAAAAATATTAACGTCGACGGTGCATTTGTTTAGCACCACTACTATGATAGAGAGTTTTTTTAACAATTAGTTTTAGAGGTTAGAAAAAAAATGAAAAAAATTAACAATTGATTTTTGAAATATGTTCATAATAAGCTAAATTTACTGAGAAATGGTCGATTCTCAAAACATCACATTTTTTATTTCCAAGCGTTCGAATCGTGTGTGCAGTACAAATCATTATGGAAATCTAATAATAGACAATCCAGTGAATCCAGTGACTCAGACAAAATTCAGACGAGAGCTCGTGATATAAAAATGCGAGAGTTCTGATTTAATGTTAGCTTATATTTAGAGTGTAAATAATAATCAACAAGTCAAGTATGGGAACATTTGACGCTTGAAAGATGTAGAAAAAAACTAATGCCATTAATATGTTTTAGAAGAGCTGAAATTTAATGTATATTCTATGCAAAAAGATTCTATCTATATAAAGAGGCTAGTTTTACCGCTGTCATCACTATTAGGACTTATGCTGGCTGCGAGGATGAAAATGACATCTCTGCGGGCTCCGCTTTGTGACTGCAAGCTGCTTTTCTAAAATAGGACCCGAGCTGTTTTTAATTCTATGCTAGCTTTGAGCAAAAACCAACCAGAAAACAGTATAATGTCACGTGGGCGACATGGGCAAACGTCATAAACAATCATGGCGTGTCTTCTGTTTAGAGACAATCAACAACGGCCACTTTTGTTAACATTCGAGCTGTCACTGCGCACACACTAAAACCGTCTACAAATCCAACTTCAAAGCACGCATGGCGTGAAATCAACCGTGACAGAATCCAGTCCCATACGACGCTTAGAATCAAGCAGCTAAATTAAGCAGCGAATCCAGCGGCAAGACGAGCCTCGTATCCAGCGACTTTAAAAATCAAAAGTTTTCAGATAGCTTAGTGGTAAAACGCATCGCATCAGTGTTAATTTTTCTAATATAAGCTATTAAAAAAACAGAATAATTTCAATTTGATAGAACCGGCTTAGTCAGCACTAAGCTGTCGATAGAAGCAACGACTCGAGTGCAATCTGTCTTCTGACAGTCGTAAATTTATTTACACCCTAAATATAGGTTATTATTAAACAAAATTTCCAGAGCACTTGCACTTTTTTGTCACGACCTCTTTGATATAAATCAAATTAATACAGTTACACAGACATGTACAAACATCTCGTTTTTTTGTAGATCAAGTATTAAAAATGGTCATTTCTACTGTAAGTAGCTCTGGGAGTAGGGTTGCCAGGACGCCAAACCTAAAAGCCGAACAGACCAGCCAGTTTGGCCGGACGTTTGGATAAAAAAACCGGACACCCTACATTATTGAGGATTTTTTTCTCAGTATTAATAGGTACGACAAAAAAAAATTATGTAGATTCGAGCTTTTTTGATTATTACCATAAATCTTATTAAATTCAAATGAAAAATAAACAAAAAATAAATAAAACGCTAACAACTGAGGACTGAACACTACTGGCTGCTACTGACAGAGATCAAAAAGCCTAACTATGTCCTGCTTTATCCGGATGCCTGGCAACCCTATCTGGGAGTGAAACTATATTTGACTAAAAATCACCTCAGTGTACCTAGGTTGGATAATCCGGAGAAACTTTATTATTACAAAATTTGCCTTCAATCCTGATAATGTGAAGTAAATTGAAACGGATTAACTATTAATTAAATAATTTTGTATTCACATTATCAGATTGTAATAAAGTTTTTCCTCTTGAAATTAATGTTACCTATCTTAAAAATGTTCGTAAAATATAGAGTAATCATAATATAGTAGAGTAAATGCAAACGAAAACTTTACATTAAAATTTTATAGGATAAGACAGGATAGAATACATAACATACCTTTCTGACAAGGGTCTAATCCTAACGGCAACTTTAATATTGGTCATAATGAACTTAAATTATTTACGGCTAAAACCACCACGTCACTTTGTATATAAACAATGATTGACAACACAACAAAAACACACTTTTGTTTACACTCAAAAATTATTTTATAACATTTTCATAATCATTCATACAAATTGAGTTTAAATGTACACTCCCATGTCAAAGTTCTTAAAGTGTCATGCACTATGTTTCTATTTGCTAATGATTTATTTACATTTATCACTAATTATACAAACCAAAAGTAATTTCTAACAGTGAATGCTAGTTTATAATAAAATACTTTCCACAATCCGAATTCACTTTTGTTAGCAAATTGCAGTTGCAATATTAAATAACAATTATATAAAGAATATTTTGTTGACACGTATATATTTTTAGTTCACTCAAATCTGATAGAACTTGGGCAACAATATAATAAACACTTAATTTTATCACAGCCTTGTAAAATATGTTTAAAATAATATAATCTTTTCTTATAAATTTTTCTATTTTATTGTTATAAAATTTCTTGCTTTAAAGTGTTCACGAGAATCAGAATTAAGATCACTTATAATTTTTTAATGTGACTTAAGTGGGCTTGATTATTTTATGACGCGTCTTTGCTGTATGCACGCGACTAAACACTGAACTAAAAAAAGAAAAGTTCACTGAAAGGTGGGATTTCGTATGATTATTGTAGACTGTTCTATTTTGGGATGAAACGGTTGTATCAAAGAAGGGCCAAGCGTACTGTTCGTATAATTATAATTTAAAGTAGGATGAATCTTTCTGGAAAGAAACATTCTGTGTCTTTCGATAGATAGATTTGTCCTTGAAGTTGCCTAAGCAACAAAAAACGAGTTTTTAAATTTTATTATAGTGTTCTTTTTTTCAACAAAATTAGAAGATTTCGGATCCTTTTCCAAATCGATTCAATCTTCAATACAATTAACGAAAAGTAAAGAGAATGCATTCCTTTAACGTTTAAATAATTTTGTTGTTATCTGCAAGAATGCTTTGTTTTAAACCGACTTCAAAAAAAGGAGGAGGTTCTCAATTCGTCGGAATCTTTTTTTTATTTTTTTTATTTTTTATGTATGTTCCCCGATTACTCGAAGACGCCTGAACCGATTTGGAAAATTCTTTTTTTGTTTGAAAGGGTATACATCCCAGGTGGCCCCATGGTCATCAGGTCAGGATCTGATGATGTAACCCTGGAGAAATCGAGGGAAACCTTCAAAAATGTGCGAAATCAAATCCACCACTAAAAATTAAAAAATAAAAAAACTTAAAAAAAAATATATTAACCTCCTTCAAAAAAATCACTGAAAAGATGAAAATAATGAAATTTTGAGGTCGGAGCTAATTTCATTACAAAAAAAAATCACTGAAAAGATGAAAACAATGAAATTTTGAGGTCGGCGCCTATTTAATAAAAGTAGATATGTAATTAAAAGTTTTTGTAATGAAATTAGCACTGACCTCAAAATTTCATTATTTTCATCTTTTTAGTGATTTTTTTGAAGATGGTTAATATTTTCTTTTTTAAGTTTTTTTTTTTCTTGTATAATTAAGTATTTTGTATACAAAATTATAAAATTGATAATATTGATTTATCTGAAAGCTGATCTCCTGATACCTGGTTGTTTCTATTTTGTCAAAGACGAATTTTGAAGATATTATGTAATTATGGAATATAGTGGGAGTGGCTTCAATTTAATGTATTTTATTAAAACACCTCTCTTTTAAATATTGAATTAATTAGATAACTGCATCGGCTAATGCAATGACAGCAACAAAAAAAGTGTCGTAATCACGCTACTGATTTATAAATAATTATAATACTATATAAAACTTGTTCGAACTGCAATCATAATACAATACTTGCGGGCGGAGTCAAAGGACAAAGCTTATAAACGAAAAATATTATACGCAGTGTCTGATAAAAATAGGAAGTACTCGGTTGTAAATATGATAGGTTCGGGACTTTGAAAAAATAAAAAAATATACACATGATCATAATTCAAATTGAAAAAGTATAAAAATTTCTCGTTATCTGTATGGTACTCTATTCCTAAAATTACAAATTTTAAGAATTTTTCTGTTGCAAACGAACAAAATAAACCATTTTTCGTCTGTCTACAGAGGCTAACTTTTGAGTACATCGCAAACTCGAGTTTATTTTCGGAATTTATATCCTTCAGAAACAAAAAAGGGTTTCTAAATTAACAAAAAAAAAAATTAAATCTCTCGGATTTTTTTCAAATTCTGTAAGCTTATGAAAAACGACACCCTGAACTCAATAAGTCCCTTCGTTGCTTTGTAGCTTGATAGATCTAGATTTGTTTTTCAAATTCTAGAAATTTCTAGAATTCTTTTAAAATTCCGGTACCTCTTCTCTGGGTCTCACTACGACAGAAACTTCAAACATAATTACTTATTTCTACATTTAGTAAAGAGAAACATTTTTTACAGATAAATTAGGTTACAATGTAAGCCTCTAATATAGTGGTTAACTCATCAATAAAATCTCTTAGATACTGCAAAAAAAATACATAATAAATACACATTGTCGTTTACTTATTTGGCATTTCAAAGATAGAATTTATACTGTAAAAATGTTCAATGAAATCGTATATACGAAACATAATATGGCCAATGCACGTTTATATGTAAATAAATCGTCCATAAAATAGAGATACTGAACACAAGAACAGAATTTTAAATTGGTTTGTAATCCATTATGTGCCACATACGTCTTAAATATTCCTCACTAAAAATGATATAAACCGGTGCTTCCAAGCTTTTCTATAAAAACAAAAACACGTGTTAGGAAACCATTAGTCTCACTAACTACCTCCATGGCATTATATGGGAAACATTCAACATATGGTGCCGCGCTATAAATATAGAGTAGCGCCACAAGTGCTGAGCAAAATACTGCACAACAGTGGAACTCCAGTAAACCAAACGAGTCTCATTTTGTCTAGGATTGCCATCCAAGGGCGTACCCAGCGAGGGGCAGGGGGGGCAGCTGCCCCCCTCCCTGGAAGAAAAAAATAAGTCGTTATTAAATTTTGTTGCTGGAATTTTTACAATTCTTGAAATAACTTTACTTCTACAAATCCAAGAAAAATGATACTAGTATAAGACATGTAACTAGAATTTTTTTTTCAAGCAAATAATTGTAATAAATTAGGTGATAAAGCACTGCTATAATTATACATAATTTTCTTAATATTTTGGTTTCATTCACCTTTTCCGTGATAAAATGTTACAGCCTGAACGACCATGGATTGCCCCCCCCCCTAGTTTTGATCCTGGGTACGCCCTTGTTGCTATCTCTAAAATTTGGCAACCAGGACAAGACGCGTGAAAACCCCGAATTTTAGGGCCCAGAAACCGGTTTTTTTAAATATAGTATAATAAAAAACAGTTGTTCGATGCTTGATGCTTAGAGCAGTTGCATAAAAAGTTGAGACTGATTAAGCGCGTGAGCATTAGGAATGCTTAATAATCATTTTAAATACTTACTAAGCACTTTTGAAGTTTAATAAAACGTATTTCGTCTTTTTTTATTCTTGTTTCGTTTGAAGAGATCAATTTGTTGTTGAAGTCCAAACTTCCTCATCAATTAGAAATATTGTTCATATCCAAAATTTATATCATAACTTAATATTAGAAGTTAAGTTTTCCTTTAAAATACTTACTTAATGTCTATTTTTTAAAAGCAGTCCAATAAGTACTCAATGCTTTTAAACATTTTTGAGATTAAAAGTGCGTGTCGCTTGAATAAGTGAAAGCACGCGAAGCTTCAAGCATTTAAATTCTGTGCTTTGTCCAACTCTATTCTGCATCTAAGTTTCTGTCTGGGTGACAAATGACGGTATTGTGAACAGTTGAAAAATATTCATGCAAATAAAAGTTTCCTTAAATATCAGACGATTTTGCCTCGTTGTTAAAACTGGGATTAAACTGTATTTTAATAAACCAATGAAAATCTATTTTTATGTTAACGGTGTATACATGAATACGTTTATATAGAGTACACTCAAAACATCTAAAACACTTCTTCGGGCGCTTCCCGGGTAGAAAATATAATATAAACAACATTATATAGTACTCTACGTACCACTACAATAAGTTAGAATAAAATCAACCATATTGCAATATTGAAGTACCTACTGACTTACATGTTAATTTTTGTATCAACGAATTTTGAAACTTGAGTTATGTTTTAGCTTTTTTATTTATTCACGGGAAATTGGACAATTGAATTTTAATATAGATAAACTAAATTAAAAAATTTGCGACGTTTCGTTAATTCGTTTTAACTTCTCCGGGCAAAACTGAAATGATTAAAAATACAAATTAGTTAATGAAATAATTACAACTTTTTTTTTTAACTAATTTGTATTTTTAATCATTTCAGTTTTGCCCGAAGAAGTTAAAACGAATTAACGAAACGTCGCAAATTTTTTAATTTAGTTTATCTATATTAAAATTCAATTGTCCAATTTCCCGTGAATTAATAAAAAACTTATTAATTATAATGGACGTGAACAATATTGAGAATTATGTTTTAGCATTATGAAAATACTGTTGATTCTCAAAAAATAGCTGTATGTGAACGATAACTCTGTTTTTTGTTGTTCCTATATGGGAAGACATTCACTAAGTGGATATTAAGTCAGTATGTTCAAAATTACTATTCAAAAGAAAAAAAATGTAAAAAAATCAAAACCTTACAACGTAACAGACAAATTCGCTTTCTCGATGCTAACCTGGGTACGAGTAAAACGTATTTAAAATATATCACATAAATCACAGAATATTTCTATATTATTAGGCCAGTTAGGCGCGGGAAACGAATTTTTTTATTGGTTAATTAACAACAGCTTAATATCATATTAATAATTGGTTCATACGGCATAATTTGCTACTACAGTATTTTTAACTCGAATAAAGATTCTTCAATAAGTAATATTAATCTTTGAAACATATTATCTCGTAATAGTAATTATTAAAAACCCGGGTCGCAGTGCCAAAACCCTGCCGACAATATAGTGTATTTGCTTGTATAGGGCCGTGTGGTTTTATACTTTTATTATGTGAAATTAAGTTTGTTTTTGGGCAAAATAAAAAATTTAACCCCTTAATACACCCCTTAAAATAACATTTTTTTCTTAATTGTAATATTATTATCAATCTAATGTCTACACCGAATTAAATACACCCTTCAATAAATAAGTCACTATCTGCAAACTAGTGTTTTCATAAAATTTGTAAATCCGGTCTTGTCGGGCCGATTTTATTAAAATTGTGGGGACACTTTTTAATCACAAACAAAGGGTTAAATTTCAATTTTGAAACGATTCGGAGAATTTTTTCGGTATTTTGGGGCCCAAAAACAGTTTTCAACCCCTAAAAACTACCCTTAAAATAGCCCGATTAGGCCCATTTTAAATAGGCTTCTTGCGGTGATAGGTTTCAACACGTGGCCCAAATTTCGTTGAAATCAATTCACTCTTTCGAAAGTTATCGCGCGTACACATATATATATATATATATATATATACATATATATATAAACATTTTTAAAAATGGTGCCAAAGTGTTTAGGAGGTTATGAAACGTCGAGAAATTTTGGTCCGACCCCTAGGTCCCGCCATCCGACCGACGCCAATAGTGTATGTTGCCATATGGCAAATACACTAATGAATTAAAAATGTTTTCTCACAACTGTACTCATTGGAGTCTTAAAGGGATGTAGACAGAAGCTGTATATTAAGGTGGACCGCACACAAGACCAACATTTACACAATATGTACAGAATACAAGCAACAAATCCTCAAGCCCTTTCAGGTTTCAGGATTTGTTAGGTGGTTCAAACAGATATCAAAACACATGAAAGGGAAACCATTAAGTTAAAACCGTACTAATTTCCCCTTCTCTTAAGTCGGTTTGATGTAATTAGTAATCCTTAGTCATTCTCTCCAAATATCATACACATCCAAAGTCTATTCACTCATATCAGTGACGTGACCATTTAGTGATTTTAGTTCGGTAGTACTGCCAAATTATATGCGTTTATGTCCAATCCGGCTTCGCCCGGGCAGGTCCGGCGGATGACCAGGGTTTTGTGGGTAGCTATACCCATACGAAAAATTCCGTGTAGGTAAAATACCCACATGGAATTTGACAACATTTTTTTCACATATTAATAAATATGAGTTAATTGGAGGGGGCTTGCTTTGAAGTTTGTTAATTTAATCACCGCTAGATCGAAAAAATTTTTTTTTTCATCTCACTACCCACACGGACTGAACATGACCTGCCGGGCCTGCGCCCGGGTATAAATGTAAAAGATAAGAATCATTATTATAAAATTGTTAACGTGTATTGCATTTGCGCGAATTCAGTTGCTTTTAATTGTGAATGTTAAGAAAAAAGAAGAAAAATCAAAATTGCCCAAAAAAAAAAATATGTTGATCCGATCGCTACCAAACTTTACAGGATCACCCGCTGGACCTATCTTAAGATTTCTTGAAAATTTAATCACAATCGGCTCAGTCGTTTTGGAATTCATATACATAACATACACTTTTATATAAACGTACATAGATTACTATTTTTTCATTATTTTTCCATTTTTTAGCTTCAGCATTTTAGTTAATTTCATAGTGCGATTGAATTTTAAGGAAGATCACGCACTTGGCGAATTTTAATAAAACATGAGTTCAACAAGCTATCGATGCGCCTTGAATTCTTTGTACAAGGCGGCCTTGTAGAAAGAATTCAACTCAGCAATACGAGTATTTTTCGTTTTTGTTTTTTTTTTTTGGTACTCGAATAATCGTTTTTTAGTGGTTGCGACTTTATGGCGTGGTTCCTGCTTTGGGACAATACAACACTGTAGTTCTGCTTTTTTAAAATTCCTTATTTTTTCATGTTTAATTTGTATTCAGGTATATTTTTATTATTTGCATTTTAATGATAATCAAAATCTCTCAAATATTTCCCAAATTTGGCAAGCTAATGTACCGTTGGTTCTGGCTGCTACACTAATAATCCTTGTCGTTTCCTCATTATAGTATTAAACTGTTAAACGTCTATAACAAACTACATCTGTTTGTTTGACAAAATTGAAAATTTTGCTACTTCTAGCAGAATTTTAGAAACAAGATTATTAAGAATTAATTTATATCTCACTATCTAGAATTCACTTTTTTTACTTATATTATGTTATAACTACGTGATTTTAAATATCCTTTTAATAGATTTTGCTCAAAATGTCAACAGATCTAAATAAAATACAAATACAACAAAAACTGCAATGTTGTTCTGATTTTACGATATCGAAGGAGAAAAATTACTACGGAATTGACTAGGGCGACCAGTTTTGTTTTACTTTGCCGCACTAGTACGTAATGAGTTCTTTTACGAGCCTATATACATGCATGTAAAGCAGCTATTTTATAGGAGTAGTCCAATAATTAAATTAGCTACTTACCTGTGTTTAATATAAATGTAAAATCCAGAAGCGTAGCGTGCCTTGGCGGGGCCCCGTATAAAAATTTGTTTGGGGGCCCTTCCCCCGTTGAAGTAAATGATTTAAACGGGGAAATCCCGCAGCCCGCGATAACCGATAAAGGGTGTTGCCAACTTTTGAACGCACGCTTTACGCGGGAAAAAAGAAATTGCTTTTTTTGACTTTTGTCATTTCTGAAATAAAAAAAAAATTGGGAAGTTTTTATTAATTTTTACTTACGTACGTTGGGGGCCCCCGTGGCCCGGGGGCCCCGTATAATTGATACGGCGGTAGCTACGCCCCTGATAAAATAGAATCGTAACAGAAAATACTCAAAGTTACCTACGTAATTCTAAGGAATAAATATTGTTTTTCAAATAGCTTTTAAAAAAAAGTAAAAGTTAATGTAATTTCCGGAAAATACTTAGTGTATCATTTTCTACAAGTACTAAAAAAATTAAAAATAATATTCAATTTTACACGTAGTTTTCTTGTAAAAATTACCACACTTAAATTTTATGAGCACAGCTGCATTTCTATAGATAAGATTCCCGACAAAATATGTACATTTATTAATTAGTTTGTAGCCTTATACTAATGTAAATTAGTCTTAGGGACAAGATAACGGTTTTTAATATTTGATGCGTGGTATCTTAGTATCCCGATTCAACCAATTTGTATAAAGTCTATAAGAAACAATCGACTTTTAGTCGACGGAATTCGTCCACTTCTAGTTGATTTCTTAAATTTTGACGCAACATAAAGATCGACAATTTGCTGAAAGATGTGCTTGTTGGAGAAGTACATAGTGATTTCTGAATAGTCGATAGTATGTAGAACATCGTGGCGCGCTGTCCGGTCTATCTTCCATCGACAGTAAAATCGATTGCGAAATGTTCCATTTGCTTGTAGGTCCGTTATTAGGCTTGCATTGACTGCCATACTGTTGATATTTACCGATTTTTCAGTCGGTCACAAATTATCAGTCGTCTCTTATGAAACTTGTTAGTATAGGAAAGGAAATTTCATAAAGGATAAGTTACAGTTGAAAACTGTATTCAAAATAACATCCAAATATATGCCATTTTATTGTAGCGGCTCTAATAAAAATAAATAAAAAATTATATATTATTGACGAACTGAATAATAATAATAAAAATACTATCTATTGGTACACTTTATACATATTGTTATAACATTTAAAAAATTACGCAACAACTGATTTAATTACAAACATATTTTAAAAATAATAATTAATGTTGTTTTTATTGTTGTGTTGTATTAATCTTTTTAATGAAAATTTCTATCTTTAGTGCAATTGAGTGCTTTGTCAAGTACCAGAGTACAATAATTAATCAATATAATGCACATTTAAACAAAGGGATGTTTCCATTATTAAGGCATGTTTTCAACACGATCAACTGTATCGTGTATTTAACTTGACGTATCACTTATACTAACGTTAAACTACAGCATATAGAAACACCAGCAATTTCACTCGGATGTCAGCACTTTGCTGGTGGTTAACCAATTTCTAAGACCTTGAGCACTACTGTTACCTCGAGAGCTATCAGACATTTTTGGGTAGGTATTTGAGGCACTGTGAAAATTTGTACAATACCTCTTTAGTAATATCCGAATACAAAAACACAGATCTGGCTGAAGGGTAGCGGGGCTTAACCGACCCTCAAATTTTTAATCACCTGGTAAGTAGAATGTCTCACCTAAACGAGCCGTTTTTTTAATATATCTATTTTTAGTTACCAATATTATTCCGTTTAAATTTCAACGTACATTTAAAATATTTTTTTAAAATTAAAACATCACTTTGCAAACACCTGGCTAAGTTTTAGACCCGATTAAAAAATCTGGCTTTTTTATTTTTCAACTTCTTAAATACTAAATTTCAAGGTATTAAAATTTCAAAATGCCACAAGAGCTTATTATTGCGAAAATTTGTTTGCTAATTTAAAAATTTTGTGGGTCGGTTAAGCCCCGTTACCCTCCAGGTAGGTCTGTGTTTTTGTCTTTCGATATTACTAAAGAGGTATTGTACAAATTTTCACAGTGCCTCAAATACCTACTCAAAAATGTTTAACAGCTCTCCCCTATTATGTGTTTAAAGTGTGCTAAACCCGCTTCTAATTTTATGCGACTGATACATCCGTTTGAACTGACAAATGTGACGGTCGCTTGCACACATCATAAATGCGCAAATGACGTTTTATACTTTGAGTGAATCAGTTTATATATTTCATTATGTTGTAATTAAGTTGATGTAACCGTAAAGTGTGACGATTTATGAGTTTAACATGAATTATCTTTGAGTATTCGTACTTTGTTATTTAATTACCTATCTTTTATGTGTACGTATTGTTTTTTATGTATTCTAAAATGACTTTTAGTTTCGTTTTGATATTCCCTGACTCATGATTAAGGGATTCATTAATCACATATTGTAATTAAAGTTTATAGAATGATTAAAAAAAAACGATTAATTCTGGAAAAATCTGCTTTTATAGTCTGATCACAAGAATAAATAAATAAATAACCAGAAGTATAACTCATTCTGCGACCTCGGTGCTCGGTGTTCGGTTAAGCTGAGATTCTATCCTGAAAAAGCCAGTGCTAATTGTTTCTTACGCATCGAATTTAATAAGACATTTTATGTTGTCATTTTATCTATAGGTACTTGTTTTATTTCATTAAAAATTGTGCTCGCTATCATAGTAAAACAGCTTCTTTTTATAAACAAAACCCTAAATTTATAAATTAATTGCTTACGTCTATGAAACAGCAATACAATTTTAACTAACGTCACCAATCCGTCGGCAGACATATCAAAGACATCACCTCTGAGTTATGCTTTTGGGTTTTATTCTTGTGGTCTAAGCAATCCTTTAGTGTATAAATCTATCCTGTTAATAATCACTTGAAATAGTGTAGCCATACTTTTTTGTACCTACAACTTCCCTTTCGGAACAATATTTTTCTATTTTTTTTTTGTCTATTTTGAGAAATGATTTTTTTAGTGTAGATCTATCATTAATAATTGTAGTTTGTTTTCATAATTAAAATTTTTACAACGACCACAAATTGTCGCTATAGATTTATAAAAAAACTTTATTATACTTTTACAATTTGAGACCATTGTTAACCCAGACAAATTTGGCTGTTTTCTCATAAATACTTACAACACTAACGGAGTTCTCAGACAATTAATGTTGGTAAATAAGAAGAAGAAAAGTATAACTATTATTTGAGTTGCTTGAACTAAGTTTCTGCCGTCTATTTTGGATGTAATATTACTGAAGTTTGGAGGATAAGAAATAAAATAATGTATTGACAATAGCAATATTGATAGTCTGAGGATCTCATTAGTCTGAATGATTACATGTTTATATATCGAGGTCGTAATAAGATATATTTCGCCGAGTTGTGGCATTATGTTAAAACAAACGCCATCTAGTTTTAACAGTCACGAGACTTAAGATATTGCATCCCAGATATATACTATATTTTTTGCACTATCCGATATAAAATAGCTGGTTCTCACTTCATTTTTAATATATTTTCAAAATTTTTGACATTTCATTTCTAAGGAATTACAGTAGCGCACGTAAGAGTAACAAATTAGTTTTTTTACTTTTGTTTTACTTCACGCCCTAGTGCAAAATAGATCAATTGAAAGGCGCTATATGGGGTCGTGCAAAAAAATTTTTTGTTCATCATTCAACGCAAACATTTCCAACAATCCAAAAAAATGAGAGTTACAGGGATTGAGAACGAAATGCATTCTTCGATAGGAAGTTAAATTCCTTATTTGGGATTTGTGCGTACAGATTTCTAATCTTATACTTAAAGACTTAAGAAAACTATTTGTCTAAATAGTAATAGTTACATATAAACACAATTCATATTTGTTTTCGGAAATCAAACATCTACAGAACACTGAACAGTAGTCGATTAAAAAGTCACTGATTTTTGAAAATAAGCATAGATGCAGCTTCAAGTGTGCACAGCAAAGTTCCTCACTTCTTAGTTTGTTCTTGCATAGGTTATTTTATAAAAATCTTACCTAAAAAGTCAGGAATCACTGAGCCGATTTGAACAATTATTTCACTATTCAAAAATGAACTTTTTGGCGAGTAACATAGTTCGTATATTTTTGCACTACGTCAAAACAGCGATAATCAGTCTGCAAACATAACAGTTTACAGCTGCCAGAAGCCCAACGGAACAGTGAACAGCTAGTAGAATATAATAGCTGTCCAGTCCAACTTTAACCGGGCATCAAACGCTATTGCGCTCACTGATCATCCCTCCTTTCTCGTAGTGTAACTATGAACTATGTTACTCGTCAAGAAGTAAGCTTTTAAATAGTGAGAGAATTGTTCAAATCAGTTCAGTGGTTCTCGAGTTTAGATACAAACTTCTTTTTTTATATATTTGTTGTGTAGAAAGTTAGAAATCTGTACTTGTGACGTCTTCAAAAGCATTTAGTTTGTGTTCTTATTAGACAATACTTTTTATGTAGCCATAAGTTACAATCATGTGATTTGTGTGTTTTTTTTTACGTTAAGTTAAATCACGAATCGTTTAAAATTTGGTCGTGCAGTTACATTAAAAAACGGGACTTTTAATAGAATTTAAATTGTCATCATAATAATTATAATACGAAAAAAGTTAAGCATACATAGATATGCGTTTTGAAACAGCAATTTTTGTTTTATAAACCAAATAGTTTTTGATCTACAAACAAAAATATTCATTTGAATGTGATGATTAATAGATTCTATGGTAAATATTGTAAAGATAAGGGTGAAATAACACTTTGGATCTACCTAAAAGTTTTATCTCTTTTTATTTAATAATTAATTAATAATTTAACAGTCAATTCAAAATAATTTTTAGCACGAATGTTCGAATGAATACGGCGTCTTACTGAAGAATAGAAGTTGAAATTCGGTTTTACTAAGCTTAGTTAAATTGACTATCCGATAAAAAGAGACTGTGTATGGCCGCCTTTCATTCATGATTCGAAAGGCAGTTTCCAATAGATATAATAATATTATTTACAAGGTAAATTTAAAGGTAGTCTTTCGAAATTGAGACCGCGACGGGAGACAACGGTCAACAGACACTCACGTCAAGGTCACTCATCTCTAACTAATTC
Organism: Venustoraphidia nigricollis; assembly: GCA_034508555.1. Classification (NCBI taxonomy): domain Eukaryota; kingdom Metazoa; phylum Arthropoda; class Insecta; order Raphidioptera; family Raphidiidae; genus Venustoraphidia; species Venustoraphidia nigricollis. The sequence continues at coordinate 1,908,798 of JAVRKA010000013.1, forward strand.
ACATCCGATTCCATTTAATCGGTGCTTTCACGCCGTATCGCTGACGCGTATCGTTATTTCTCGTCGCGGTCGCAAGTTCCGAAAATCTACAGTAACAGAGCTTCGTGAAACTCTCGTAACATCACATCAAAATTACATTAATGAATGTAGTTTATTTATCTAATTTAAAAAGTGCAAAGTCAACAAAAATGTAATTTTGTTGTGAAATTTTCAATTTTTAACACCACAGTTTTTCTATTTTTTTAAACAATCCATGCGCATGTTATATTAACATTAGAAATTTTTGTATCACATGTGATAATTTTTTAAACCAATTTCAATCAGGAACTTATATTGCTGTCCAGTGAATGATCTTTTTTTTTTTATTTTTTTACATTTTTTTATTTATTTATTATTTCATTCACTAATAAAGTTTTATTTCTACACTTCTTAATTAATACTATTTGCTTTAATTTTTATAAATCCTTCAAAAACATGACAATATTTTCCTACTTTTTTAAATACGAAAAGAACTGATAATGTACTTAGAATGTTGTTTAGTGACTTTTTTAATGGTTGACAAAAACTATTTTTTTTTATTTATTCTATTTTACAATATGAGCATTTATTTTATTTAAAAAAACATAGAAAACGATATGACATTTTTTTGAATATGTATAATTTCCTTTAAGAACAGCACTTATCAGAACATCTCATAACATTATTGTAAACCACCTTTATCATTGCGTTACGTTTCATTATGTTACGTTACTTCTTGCAAAGTTTGATTGCTCTACAAAAATCAACTACTTAAATGCCTATCTGTTTTCAGTATCTTAATATGCTGATGCAGCGTTGCTCTACGAAATGCACTTTGCTTTAAATCCGCGCACCGAAAATGAAGGAATACAAACATCATTCAGGAAATAGAACAAAAAACAAACAAAAAAATCTTACCGCTTGTTTCGTTTAGCTCGTTTACGACAAACGTCCTTTGGCTCGGAGGTCTTTATTTTGCAAAAATGAAAATAATACAAATTGTAAAATTACACATACCACTCTTTAATATCTTTACTGTCGCGCTTCTTTTTATTTAGTCCCGATTTATCGTTACCATTTTTGACACTTCCGTTCATTTGATACTGTGTTTGCCCATTGCTGTTGTTCGTATTGCCAAGCAGCGCCGCGTTTGGTCCTTGTTGATATGATTTATCAGTGTCCTTATACCTCTTCTCCCTGGTCGACTGGAATATTAAAACTATTAAAGCAATTAAAACAATTATAATTAATATACCGGCAACAATGCCAATTATTAACGCTGTGCTTTCGGCCGTCGGCGAGTTGATTTCTTTATATTTATTGTGCGGTTTTAACGTAGCATAATAAGTTGGAGGATTCGTGTATCGAACGATTTGTTCGGTTGTTGTCGGTACTGTCGCTATTGTCGTTGTAGTGCCGATTGTCGACATTGTTGTCGTCGTTATTTTGTCTGATGTCATATCCGTTTCCGATGCGCTGGTTGTTGGACCGCCAATGTCGGGATGAACAACGACAATATCGGTCCGACCTGTACCGGATGTTGAGTTGCTGTCAGGACCGACTGATAATGTTGTGTCTATTGAACCAACCACTTCCGGAGTTGATGCAGAGTCGGTTGTTTTGGTGCTTGAACCTAAATCCGAACCAATTGTGCTTGGACTGATTGTTGCATCTGTAAATGTTTCACAGAAAAATTAAAAATATATTATTGCTATTTCACGTGTCATTAGAATTTAAATAAAAAAGCAGCAAAATAATTAAGAGATTTTAGGCGATTTTTTTGGAAGTTAAGAAGTCTGTAAGGAACCATTCATAAAATACGTCATGCAAAATTCACTCATTTTTCTAGTAGTTATCAAGTACTGGAACGTAAAAATTATTTACATCCGGGAATTTGTTTATTCGGATTGTAGAATTCGGTTTACAACGACGCTACTATACATCTACCAGAAAGAAGCAAGGAACATCGACATTCTACAACGTTCGTTACTGTGACCATTATTATTCAAAAATAATTATTAGAATAAAACAAATTCGCGTCTCAACGGCAACTTTATTGTTGAATCTAAATTTAAAGAAAATACTAATTGAGACTTTAAATATTCTTAAACTTTATTTGAAAGCAAATGATACTGTACCGAAAATTATAAAATTGTAAAAAAAGCACTATATTAATATAAATTCTGGATCATAGTTCTTTAAGGGTAATGTGTGACAGTGTCTTTTTTGCGTTTTAATACAAAAAAAAAATAATTTTTAAACAATATTGTAATTTGTTTGAGCTGTTTAATGTGTTTCGAATTAATCAAACATTCGTATCACAGATGTGTTTAATTATCGTAAATACGTATATATTTTTCCGAAAAATTAAAATTTGAAAAAGTTTCAAATATCAGAACCTTCAGTGAATAATGTCAAGTAACAGTATGAGTTTTGAAATTAATTTTCTTTTTTTTTATCACATTTGTGCCATACAAGACTCAAATGATGTCTATATCCTCAGGTTTATTATAATATTAAACGAAACTCTTTCATAATTGTAATTCAGTCGTATTTAACTTTTTCAAACACTCTGTATATGTGTAAAGAACAATGATCTAGGCTGTATAAACCATACAATCTACCATGGCGGCTTTTATGTGCACTGTTTGAAGCGTAGTGTAGATCAAATCACATGTGCTAAAGCTACATTGAATTGTGTGTACTGTAAATATGCCTGAAAAAAGCATACAAATTGTGTCTATTATTATATATATTTTTTATTTCGATTTAGCAACGATTCATATATCTCGTTAAAGTTCTAGAAGACAAATCAATTGTTGACTTTAACTGAAATAATTTGACTAGTATTTATCTCAATTTCTTATTTTATATGGCACCTGCAATAGAACACATTTCATAGAAATATAGTTCCTTTTAACTTTCATGAAATTATTTCTATAGACGCTAACGATCTCAGTTGGCGAGCCTCAGTAATATACAAACTCTCTCTCTCTCTATCTGACACACACACACACACACGACACAGATGATTTCAGCATAGTCGCAGTATGAAATTATTGACGCTCGCCAACTGAGGTCATCATTCTATGAAAATCACTATAAAATATGTCTCTCTAAAACTTGTCACATAGAGACATTTGTTGATTTATCAATTATTGCTATTAAAAAAGAATGGATACTCAAGTGAAATCGTGTCAACTGTCAGAAGTGATATTTTTTATTTCGATTTAGCAACGATTCATATATCTCGTTAAAATTCTAGAAGACAAATCAATTGTTGACTTTAACTGAAATAATTTGACTAGTATTTATCTCAATTTCTTATTTTATATGGCACCTGCAATAGAACACATTTCATAGAAATATAGTTCCTTTTAACTTTCATGAAATTATTTCTATAGACGCTAACGATCTCAGTTGGCGAGCCTCAGTAATATACAAACTCCCTCTCTCTATCTGACACACACACACACACACGACACAGATGATTTCAGCATAGTCGCAGTATGAAATTATTGACGCTAGCCAACTGAGGTCATCATTCTATGAAAATCACTATAAAATATGTCTCTCTAAAACTTGTCACATAGAGACATTTGTTGACTTATCAATTATTGCTATTAAAAAAGAATGGATACTCAAGTGAAATCGTGTCAACTGTCAGAAGTGATATTTTTTATTTCGATTTAGCAACGATTCATATATCTCGTTAAAATTCTAGAAGACAAATCAATTGTTGACTTTAACTGAAATAATTTGACTAGTATTTATCTCAATTTCTTATTTTATATGGCACCTGCAATAGAACACATTTCATAGAAATATAGTTCCTTTTAACTTTCATGAAATTATTTCTATAGACGCTAACGATCTCAGTTGGCGAGCCTCAGTAACTCCCTCTCTCTATCTGACACACACACACACACACGACACAGATGATTTCAGCATAGTCGCAGTATGAAATTATTGACGCTCGCCAACTGAGGTCATCATTCTATGAAAATCACTATAAAATATGTCTCTCTAAAACTTGTCATATAGAGACATTTGTTGACTTATCAATTATTGCTATTAAAAAAGAATGGATACTCAAGTGAAATCGTGTCAACTGTCAGACGTGTTTAAAATGAGTAGAGTATTGTGAGTAATGTGAGTGGGAAATCCGCCATAACCAATTGTACGATTTTTACTTGCCTGTAGCTTGCGAAGTAACTGATCCTCCTTCCTCAGTAACCTCTCCCGACCCTGAGCCCATGAAGCAATCTTCCTCATCGTCACAAGGCTTGCCACCATCTTTAGTACCTGGTTTACGTCCTGTCGTAGCCTTGGGTGTTGTTGGAGGAGGTTTCGTAGGCGGTACATAAACCGGCGTTATCAAATCATCTCCTGAACCGGAATCAAATGGTGGCGTACATTCATCTTCATCATCGCCGTTACAACCGGAACCGGCACCAGAAAACACCAAGTCATCCATCACTTCCGAAAAACCAGATGCTGGAGTCTGGAATATAGCATTCGCAAAAGTAAGTGCTCCGTAAAATATAATTAGGATTAGGATTAATTTTGTTTTCTAAGTTGAATACTGGTTTTTACTCATTAACTGAAAACTTCGGGATACCAGATAGAGATTATTATTCCTAATATCATGACATATCATAAATCAAGTCCACTGCCTGCCGTTTTTACTAACTACTTGACATGAAAATCAAGCATTTTAAAAATGCTTACTTGATTTTCTATCGTCACGACTCGTCTTGACTCATTTCAAACTACTTGATACTACTCGATTATGAACGAATTACGTACGAAAGCGCGCGAATCATTTCCGTAAGTTTCTGTGTGCGCATTTATGAAAATTTTGTTTTGAAAAATATAAAAATTTTATTTTAATGTGAACTAAATCCCAGATTGGTGACTCATAATTATTATCCAACTTTTAGTACATCGTCGATTGTACAATGAAACCGTTTAACTTAGAAAGGGTTTTTATACCTATTACATTTTTTAGTTTTTAGCGTACTTTATTAAAAGTATGATTTGCATCAAAACGAAAGCCGGGACGGTCAGCTATTTACCATAATATTGCATCATCATCGAAACTACACACGTGTACAAAATTTGAAAACTGTCGACTGTTCAGGTCCGTACGCCTTCCTAAATTAAGGTAATGTGATCCTTGGCTTAAAAAGTCTAGAGACCATTGCTTTGAGGCGTCCCAAAAAGTTAAGATAATGTTTTTGTAAATCAATCAGACATATTTTCAAACCTGCTGCATTCTTTGTAACTGATCGTTTCGATCATGTATTCCAGTGACAAGTTGAACGTCGCCAATCACAGAAACGTGCTCGTTTTGCTCAGCAGCATGATCCAAAACCCGAACACCGTTTACGACAATTCCCGAGACGACGCCAGCAAACGGACGCTCGACGCGTTTCTTCTCCTTGTTCCATTTCCCGCCAACTTCGATCATTGACTGACTGTTGAACACGTGAAGTAAATTTTCACCTGTAAAAATTATACACTCAAGTTAGATTGTACCTATATATATTGGGAGAATATTATTATTTTTTTATATTTAAAAGGTGCATCAACCCCATGGTTATTAACACTTACAAAAGACCCAGTATTCGTGATAAAATAAAACTCAGTGTCGGCAAAATTGAGGAAAATCTACTCTTTATAAATTTTTTTGTCCTTTTGCTGCAACTGCGAGCTCGTAAAACGATGGATTAATTATTAAAGAATTATATTTAAAACTCATTTTTTGACTTTGAAATTTGTTATTGCTCCAAGTATCACTTCTCAAAATCGGTGTTGAGAATGAAATAAGATAAACAAATGGGAAATACAATCCGTAAATTTTGTGAGAAAAACAATTAAATCAAAAACCTAGGCTGTTAGAAGCTGAAAAATCTTACCGCTGAAATGCATTAGCGTTTTATCTGCACTAGTTGCTACTAAATAATATATATAAATAAAAAACAACAATCTCTTGTTGGTATACATACTCCTACCTGTTGGGTTCGTACTCTGCACATTATAATCATCAATTTGTAGCGTCGAATTGGCGCCATTTCTTTTGAATCTGACGACGTGGTATTGGTTGTCGTTAACTTTGACAGCAATCTCACCAATAGGATGATCTGTATCGCCTAAATTGTAAACTATAAACACATTCCCTTCAACCTGAAAAAATAGGAAATCTACAGTTTCCTTTAATCTTTACTAGAGGAGTGTAGCTTTTATTGAAAAACTACCATTATTTACCCGACTTCGGCTAGGAATGATATTCCTCTATTAGCGTAATGAGAAATAGCCTAAAAGTTTTTAAATAAGTAGCTATTGCGGGATTTCATTTTCGATCCATTTGAAACGTTTATATTAAGTATGGATAAATTGGGACAATTTCTAATACTGCTTGTAGCACTGTTTACGGTTACTGGTCATCCCCGTTTTCTCGTAGCGTCATAATAATCACTCGAGAAACAATGGAAAAAATGTAAATCGGTTTAATAGTTTAGGCGTGATTAGATAGACATTTTGTTTTCAGAACAACTGTTATTCATCCTGAAATCTCGAACAAGAATTTTAAACTACAAAAGAAATCAACAATTTTGTTTTCTATATAAGAGAAGTTTGTTCAGTTTTGCAAAAAAAGAACAATTAATTAGTTTCTTTATGTACTCTGGAAACTCCTAGATCTTTTTCAAAATGATCATACTATCAGAAAAGAAAGAATTGATTCCAATAAATATAAAAACTTTCTTAAGTATTTTACTTAAAATATAAACAATATACAATATTTTACTTACAATTTCCAATTCCAAATAATCCCTCGAAGAGGAACTAACTATTCTCAGCAATATTGCATCCGTTCGTGGCGTCATAAATCCAATAGCTATTGAATGCTCCGTTACATCAGGTCTTTTATCAATCGGAAACGTGTATTTAATTATTCCCTTGTTAGGCCCGAACTCATAGGCAACCGATTCTAAGAGAAAAATATAAAAAATATGAGTACTCACTAAACTAATAAGTTGTCCATTTATAATCAGTTAATTTTGTATACCTATTCTGAATGCAATAACATTAAGTATGGATTTTAAACATCTCTTCATCGGAAAAAAAACACAAGATACTAACCGTCCGCACACGTTGGGCCTGTAAATGACGTCATATCGCAGTCACAGGTGTATCCGTGCTCGTGTTGAATACAGATCCCTCGATTTGCGCATACATTGTGATTACATCTTTGAGGCATACTTGCTACAAATTACAAAAAACAATGCATTGCGTCAGATTTTTGTCAATTCATTAAAACCTTGTTCTCCAAGTATGTGACCAAAAAAAAAGTATAAGATCAATTGGTTTAATTATCATAAAATCTTTATTTAAGAATACTTACTTTCACAGCCTGAAGAAACCAGTGAGCTGTGAACAACTGCATCATCCAAAATATTTGGCGAAATTCCATTTAAATCTAATCCTGCAATGCACCCTTCAAAACCATGTTTAGACTCAATCATATCTTTGGATAACAATGGATACATCTCTTTATGGACACCGCCCAAATATAAAATTCCATCCAAGTCCAAGTTTTCATTTAATCCTGGACTTTCAGTAATTTTAAGGGTATCGTCAACCATAAGGGTATGCTGTCTGCTGCTAGGTCTTCTGATGTTAACCGAATGCCACCGATTGTCATTCAATGGTGTCAACAAATTATCGTGAATTCTGATTAATCCTTCACCTAAATTGAAAGCGTAGTGTACATGGCCATCAACCAATTCAACAGCCAAGAAATCATTCTTTTTGCCTCCGTTAAACATTATCAATCCGTTTGCTTCGTTAGTTTTGAACATGAAGTCGATGTAGATGGAAGAATATGCTTTCAGCATTGGAAGGCCGATGAAAGTGTGTTTCGATTTGAATGTAACAGGTCGATGCAGCGTTTCTTGTTGGGTTCTTACGAACCTAGCGGTATACTTTATATGAGGTGCTCCAGATATGATCGCTTGTTCTTTACCAGCTGCACGTGCCAGCTCGGTATAAGGCTGTCCATTGAACCAGAATTGTTGAAGATATCCAATTAAATTTGGCATCGGTGTGGTCATTTGTATTTCCTCTTCTTCGCGAAACAATCCACCAAGATGAATGTTTCGGAACTGTAGAGTGCTCTGCTTTCCCAATATTGTCTCTGCTGCAGATGGAAATGTTTTTGTAAGTAATGTTATTTATATGGTTTTGGACAACTACTGTTTTTATTATAAATAGTGCAGTGCAATGGGGGTTTTAAGGTTATTTATGTCAGCACAGCATAGTTACTATAAACTACTAAAAGGACTTCAAGGAAATGAGGAACAAATTCATTAATATTACAATATATATTTGGCGTCTAGACATTTTATATTTAATATAAAGAAATTGACGATTATTATCAGAGATATCTTTTTATATGCCTAAAACAGTTAGCTTACAAACACACACTGAAAGAAAAACCACAAAACATATATACTAACAAAATTACATACTTACTTGTTATTTAATTGATGCATATTAATATTGCGACGATCATGGACAGAGCGGATTCCCAATGAAACATAATTATTAAAAATTTAGATGCTATTAATAAACATTTCCTCCTTTCTCAAAAAAACATTTACAACACATAAGCAAAATTAGACGGTGATTTCCAAAATTCAGTTAAAACGAAAAATTAGTGTGCTTTTTTCAAATAATACATATAAAACAAAAACATAAAGTATACATAAATAATTTCTTCGAATGATGTTTTCTGAAAAGAAACAAGTTAACATAAATTTGTTCTAATATTATACTGCCTGAAATAAACAAAAAACCTTATCATTTTAGTGTAATAAAAAAAATGTATTTGGTTAATCGCTGTACGAATTTCATATTAATTTTTTATAATAATATTTCGTTAATTCATTCACGAACTATGTCTCAACATTATCTTATATATACTTTGCCTCGTGATCGTTAAATTTAACTTGTAGTTTCAAGAAGTCAGTGACGTACTTTCGAGTTCTACGCCCTTCGGCTAAAATGTAATTCAGATCATCTCTCTTTTTTGAGGCATGCATCCCTTCGTTGGTCTTACGCCACTATTAGGACTCAACATATTTAAAAATAATATATATCAGTAGGCTATGGACTATAAAACGCAGGTCTAAAATTTAGTTTTCCTTCAATTTCAGTTTATTTTCGGTTATCTGATATCATTGATGTAATAGTCGTGAAAGAAAACAAAATGTACCGTTCTCTCTAACCCGTGGACTTCATCAAGGAATAGAATCGTTAAATTCAACTTTAATATTATAAACTTTGCATTTTGTGTAATGTATAAAAAAGATAAGTGTATTAATGAAGACGCTAGACGACGTGTTCTGGACAATACAATATCTTAAACGGTGCATATTATCTCTCACGATCAAATTGCTTCTTTAGTGAACGCTAAATGAATAAAGCGAAAGCTAAAGAAGCCGTTTGTAACTCGCTCCGTTGTTTCATCTAAATTCAAATGAGATTATTTTTACGCTACGAAAACTGAACATTTTGTTAAATGCTTATCTCTGGCAAACAGTATAAAGAAAAACGAGACAGCTTATAAATACTAGGGACGAAAAAATGATTTCTGTAACGGTTATGTTCTTATATGCAACCCTAATTGATTTCCAAACCAGGAATAAATCACAGACATGAAAATTTGTGAATAAGGAAAAACGCTTCATTAACACTAAAAAAATTATTGAAAATTTTTAATTTGCAGTTTTTTTTATTATACCTATTTTGTCTCTAAAACTTCAGATTCATAACCATATCTATAACGTTGATGCCCCATAGAATTTGTGTATTTTATACTCGTGTTTTAGTTAAGGTTCGTGAGTACCAGCTGTACAATACGCTCCCCTTTCCATCCGCATAGTTTTATCTTACGACCAGTTGAATGCACTTACGTTTCGGAAATTTCTCAATACTATGAAAAATCGTATCCAATCTTTGATGTTAATGCTTCAAAATAAACTAGAAATATGCGCCATTCTTTCCATATGACTCTTAACCAAGTTTTTACAGTATATTTGATTTAAACAAACGATTTAAAATCAGACGAAAATGAGAAAATTAGCATAATTTTTACACGAAATTTTGTACCGAAAAAATTAGCCTTGAAAAAAATTATTGAGCAAACCAAATTTGTCAGTATTCTTAAGTCTGTAAAGAATGTAATTCGAAATTTTGTGATGCGCTCTTAAGAAATATTTCCAGATACCACTCGATTCAATTTTTAGAACAAAAATATATTTTTCTTAAAATTTTTAAGCAGCAATTTTTTGAAACTTAATACCTAAACGCAGGTACTAAATATACAGTAATAAAATGATTTTTGTGATCACAGTTCGAAATTTTCCGAGAGCGTATTTTACAATCTGAAAGATCAGTAACATTAAAGACTGATCATGATGATGTCGTGAGCGACTTTTAGATCACACTTGACGTATTTAGAACTAATCAGTCCTCCAATTTAGTTCTACTACTGAGTAAGCTAAATTATTTATTAAATGATTAAATGTCGTCTACACTAATTTAAAATAAACTTTTCTTCGTGAATACCGTTCATCTTCTAGAATTACGGCTTTATGTCATTTTCTTAGGCCTTCGGATCAGTTAATCGACCCTATGCACATCCCTGAAATGTGTTGTTCACAACAATATACACGTTGACTGTTTCAAGTGTAAACTGTATAATAAAGAGAATTGTTTTGTCGTTTACGAAATGACATTATCGTTTTTTGTAGCTGTTGTGTTTTTATGATGAGTAATTTTAATGGTAAATATTAAATTTAAATTATGATGACGTTACAGTGAATAATTTTCTTTCAGTACGACAGGAAAATATCTAGCTTTTTCTCTTAACCAGCTGTGCAGAATTCGTTTCCATATCTAAAATAGTCTCTATACAAATATCGCTCTGTTTAAATTATTTTTTAATATACGAGTATAAATTGTTAGCACTCATACAAAAATGTAAAATGAGTTTTCGATTACCAAACGACTAATTACTTATAAGAGATTTAATCAGTCTGGTGTTTTGTCTGACGGAAATAACTAACTCTGTCATCAATATGACAACATGAAATTGGTAATTATAAAATCGGTCCAATAAGAAATGTAGTATTTTCCCATTTAATAGAAATTAATTTTCATTATCGAGTTTATTTTCTGAAGAATGCTGTTGTTTTCAATTTTGTTTATGTTTCCTATCGCGTCGTGGTCAAAATAATGTGTAGCAAAAAGTTCAAGATTTTGTTCAGAAGAAATGAAACTGAGGGCAGAAAAAAGTTCAGTTGCGATCAAGAATCCGTTTTGCAGCTCGACATTCAAACCAACTTTATGTGCCTTCATCAGTCTTAGCAAAGAGGAACTCATAAATATAGATCATCCAAAGTTATTATTTTTAAAGATACTTGCAGTTCACTTTTCAAATTATTCTTATGAATATTTTTTGATTTTTAGTCTATAATTTTAAAAACAGTCACCCGAAAAATACATCCATTCATAAACGACTTTCAATAAACTGAGTCCACACTAACAAGCACATTTTTTAAACAAAATCCATCTTCTTATCAAAAATAGAAAATACATCGGATGCAGCTGAAACAAAAGTTTTCTAGACACAAATCGCCGGCAAATGCGAAATAACTCGTTGTTTGGCAAAATTATCGAAAGTATACGAAAAAGTGATGGTTATTAGTGTATTTGCCATATGGCAACATACACTATTGGCGTCGGTCGGATGGCGGGACCTAGGGGTCGGACCAAAATTTCTCGACGTTTCATAACCTCCCAAACACTTTGGCACCATTTTTAAAAATGTTTATATATATATATATATAAGCGTATATATATATATATGTGTGCGGGCAATAACTTTCGAAAGAGTTAATTGATTTTAACGAAATTTGGCCCACGTGTTGAAATCCATCACCGCAAGAAGCCTATTTAAAATGGGCATAATCGGGCCATTTTAAGGGTAGTTTTTAGGGGTTGAAAAATGTTTTTGGGCCCCAAAATACCGAAAAAATTCTCAGAATCCTTTCAAAATTGACATTTAACCCTCCAGTAGTAATTAAAAAGTGTCCCTAAAATTTTAATAAAATTGGCCCGACAGGACCGCACTTACAAATTTTATGAAAACACTACTTTGCAGATAGTGAATTATTTACTGAAAGTTGTGTATAATTTGGTATAGAAGTTCGATTGATAATAATATTGCAATTAAGAAAAAAAATGTTATTTTAAGGGGTGTATTAAGTAGTCAGTTTTTTTATTTTGCCCAAAAACCAACTTAAGTTCGCATAATAAAGCCACACTGCCTGTACTAGCAAATACACTATATTGTCGGCAGGGTTTTGGCACTGCGACCCGGGTTTTTTATTGAAGTCACTGATAAGCATATATGTGTTAACATACATTTCTGTGCAGTAATACATTTTTTTATGAATAAATTAAGAAACAGTAGGGCTTATATGTTTTGACAAGTAAAATAACGAATAGGTAAATCATAAAAATTGTGAAATAACGTAATAAACAAGTGAATAATGACAGTATCCGTTGAGTATTGGAATAATAGTATTCCCTTGGCATAAACAATATAACGTATAGCATCTTAAACGGTAATATGTCACTTGGAATGACAGACAGATGGATAGCGCGGCGAAGAGTCTGGAATAAAATTTATCTATTTGTTAATAAAACGTCCTTACTAACTCACTAAATAACTGACTGATTTTTCGATAGGATTTGCGATATTAAATGGTAAATTGTGTAAAATGAAAAAGGTTTTCGACGAGTCTGAGAGGTCAGTGACCTTAAAGTAGTTTTTTTTTCATTTATATTGTGTTAATATGTTTTCGCTACAAATATCGCCTTTAAGATAAAAAAAAACCCGGGTCGCAGTGCCAAAACCCTGCCGACAATATAGTGTATTTGCTTGTATAGGGCCGTGTGGTTTTATACTTTTATTATGTGAAATTAAGTTTGTTTTTGGGCAAAATAAAAAATTTAACCCCTTAATATACCCCTTAAAATAACATTTTTTTCTTAATTGTAATATTATTATCAATCTAACGTCTACACCGAATTAAATACACCCTTCAATAAATAAGTCACTATCTGCAAACTAGTGTTTTCATAAAATTTGTAAATCCGGTCCTGTCGGGCCGATTTTATTAAAATTGTGGGGACACTTTTTAATCACTACCAGAGGATTAAATTTCAATTTTGAAACGATTCGGAGAATTTTTTCGGTATTTTGGGGCCCAAAAACAGTTTTCAACCCCTAAAAACTACCCTTAAAATAGCCCGATTAGGCCCGTTTTAAATAGGCTTCTTGCGGTGATGGATTTCAACACGTGGCCCAAATTTCGTTGAAATCAATTAACTCTTTCGAAAGTTATCGCGCGTACACATATATATATATATATATATATATATATATATATATATATATATATATATATATATATATATATATATATATATATATACATATATATATAAACATTTTTAAAAATGGTGCCAAAGTGTTTAGGAGGTTATGAAACGTCGAGAAATTTTGGTCCGACCCCTAGGTCCCGCCATCCGACCGATGCCAATAGTGTATGTTGCCATATGGCAAATACACTAATAAAAATAGTTCCTTTATGCTAAGGAATAGCTTGGTGCAGTAGTGCAGATTGAGATTTTATCATTTGTCTAGCAATGTAGTAAGAAACAACCATTTTCACGACGCAGTAATATTTCCTAACAGTTTGCCATACCTCCTATAGCGTGAAAAGATCAAAACAACCGCTCCCTTCTGTAAGTGATTGACACGTGATCATTTTATAATTTTAGCTAAAATTATATTTGACACCTACCGAAGTAAACAGTTGATGTTAGGCCTCCTGGTACAATTTTTAATTAGGAGTGCATAAGTGAAAAGGCTAAGCCCTCCCAGTTTACGTAGATAAAAATATTTTTTTGTTAATCATAAATTTCATGATTTGAGAAAATATGTAAAAAACTGTCTATCATGTTTTTTGCGTTTTTCAGACGTCCATATCATATATAGAAAAATGTAAACTTTTTATTGGTCTGTGGTTTGTATACTTCACGTTTAATTTTTATTCTGAATATTTGTAATGTTCAATATTTCAATTTCCCTAAATCGGCGCTGATGACTTGAGATGTTGAGCGTCTATAATCTATAACATCCCTCTCAATTTCCCTAACTTTCTGCTAAAGTTTTGCATATTGATATACCAGAATATTGGCACATATAGGTAAACAATATATAGTGTGACGTCAGCAAACAAAAGTATATTATGATGATACCAATGTATTTTGTACTCCATGGCGTCACACTGGATGCTTTTTAGTTCAATTGCTGATAAGTTATGGCCCGGCAGTACAGAACTTTTTGGACACAGCTGCGTGTTTGCTAATCAAATTCTCAAACACTTCGGAGGGTTTGGACTTGGTTTTGGTTTTTTTTATGTTCCTAGAATTTCTAGACACGTAGAACTTAGAGCTAAGTTCAAACAGTTCAAGAATTTGACAAAAAAAAAAACGCAGTTGTATGTGGAGAGTTCAGGATTTACCATATCAAAATGTATTGTATATCCTTTTTAAGTTTTTTTTTTCAGAAATATTTGCATATTCCTATATGAAACTTATGAGTATTAAAAAAATTCAGTTGTAAATAAAATTATACTCATTCTGTACTGTAATAGATAAAATTGACAAGATTCTATACTGACATACAGTTAACTTTTGCTAAATTTCTCCTAAGTCTTCCATTTAGTAAAGTTATTGCAGCATTAAATAAATGTCAGAATTTTATGAATACATTTCAGTGGAACGGTTTGTTCACTTTTCTAAAAGATTGCATGATTGCATTTTATTGCATATTATATTATGGTATATATATGTATTTTATAGGTTCCATTGTAAACTTTTTGTGGATTTATTTTGTGTCTTCAAGAATAAAATTATACTGATCAACAATACTTGAAATTTATATAAATACAGAGAAATATCAATAATTGAGATTGCCTGTCTTGCAATTTTTTGCATACCTAGCAGACCACTTCGCAAATAGATAATCACTCAGTATGAGGTCTGCCATGTATGGAAATTTTTTTGTAAATACTGATGCGAGATTCTGACAATAAAAAATTACAAAAAAAAATGAATCATTTGATGTCTATTATTAAATTCGCTAGTAGTTGTCTAGTAGACTGTCCGATGGAAACTAAATAATAAAAATATTTATATTATATAATAATAAAATAATAAAAGTGTCGGAAAATGAATCATTGCGAGGTAGTGATGTAAAAGAATTATTTACTAGTTAATTAACCGGTTTAATATACGCGGTAATTTATTATAAATAGCCGCGCCTATTTACTATTATTATTATTATTATACCAGGCTGCGCAGAAAGTTTGACGCATGACTATAACTTCTAGTCGAGATTTTAATTTTAAATTTATAACCAATATCTACATAAAATAATGTAAATATATTTAATTCTTTTCCGATTCCATTCTGGAAAACTGCTGTTTTGTTTTGTTTTTTGTTGTTCTGAAAAACAGAAACCAGAAATCGCTATTTTATTTTATAAATAGCTGATTACTTAACTGGTCAATTGTCCGACTACTATGGTTACTATCATAAATAGCCGTTAATTTTACACCGCTATTGCGAGGCTGTAACTCTCCTCATCTGTTTTAAAATAAAAGACTGTGAATTATGGGCGTATCTTCAGTTTCTGGTAGATACGAAACAACTGAGTGTTGTATTCGTATGACTCGTGCGAGGGAAGGCAAAAAACTAATTTAGCTCAAGTTGACGGTTTCGTTCTATCATGCCAGCCGCTGTTGCTGAAATGGCATTTATTGTACAGGTCTAATGACGCCACATTTGTCTCACTCTTTCACGTACGATCGCGCGCCACTGATCTCAAATTAATGGAGATATGCTGATCTAGAATTTTGAAACAATCATTTTTTTGGCATATTCTTAAAAGACAATATTCTTGAGAGAAAATTTTAAAATTCTAGTAATTTAATAGCCGATTAACAAAATGTAAGCATAACGTACCATTCAATGACTGCAAGTCCCTGAAACTTTTGCTTAAAACTTTAAACACGTTTTTCCCAAAGCTACTTTTTTCAACATGTTTGACATGATATCTCAAGTTCTATTTAACCGATTTACTTCAAATTTTGTTCCAACCTTTAATGTGTAACTTTCTATCGCCCCTACCATTTTTGTATCAGCTAGACAAAATGCTCAAAATGTATGCCTTTAGACTACAAATCTCCACTTAAGTATTGTTCTTGTACAACGCCTGAAGGCTCTCGAAATCGACTGAGCCTTCATAATTTGTAGAGAGAAGAATTCTTGAGATGACCTCTTTTTGTAGGAAATTTTAATTATCAGTGCCTCATAGAGTCAAGTCGGAATTTGACATGTAATAAGTGAAACGATTCTATGTCGTCTATTTGTGAAAAACTTAAGTGTTATATTCTTTATAAGAAATGATGCCTCGCGGTAACTCTTCCCTTCATAACAAACTAGGTTCTTTTAGCGTAACAGCTAATAGTTCGCTAGCATTCTTCATGTTTCGCTTTTTTAGCCGACATAAAAAATGAGTTTTTCACTCGATATGTAAATATATTTTTGAATCCAAACTGAAATCCGTGTATTTAGCATTCCGTTAAAAAAGTCATCCATCAAACATAAATATGGCGGTATGCTTGTGTTGGATTTACACAATCCACCTATAAAAGGTCAGTGATTACGTTCCCCTCGCCTCACTGCTACCAACTTTACTGATACTAAATGAAATAACAAAATACTACATCACGTTGCAGTTGGCTGCTGTGATTGGAAGCGTTAAGTTTATTGTTATTTATTATTTCCCCCAGATTGTAGACGCACGTCGAGATTTGTGGGAAAAGGGTATTTGTTGGGGTGGTTATTCCCAGTAAAAATGTCAAGTAAACCTTTATCTGTCTGCCAGAGTCGGAGCAAGGGTGAGCCACGTCATGTCCACACTAAGAATAGACGCTGATAACCTCAGATATTGAGCGTCTATAATCTATATCTCTCCTTCCCCACACTAAGAGATTATAGGTAATAATAGGACATCACTAAAAATCCAGTTGAACTTTCACTTTCGAATTCACGTGAACTATTACTTGATTACCATAGATTAAAATAGTAACTAGAAGAATTCCAATCAATTCTGGACACCTTCTGGGGTGTGTATTTGTTGTCTCTTTTTTGTAATAACATTTCCTTTACATCAGTGGTTCCCAACCAGTAGTTCGCGGACCACAGGTGATCTATAAGAGTCTCAAAAGTGGTCCGCGGAAGGGCCGGACAGCAACTATAAAAAAGTTGCCATTAAACGGGAATTTTAAAAGCGATATGCGTTGAACGAGATGGGGTGAATATATGACTATCATAACAAAAAATGTGTTTTAAAAAACAGTTTTACTACTTAAACACCTTTGAATTTGAGTATAACTGGTAAAGGGATATAGCGTATGTGGTCCGTACTGATTTAATTTCAGGCTGAATGGTTGGGAACCACTGCTTAGACGAATATAATAGATAGAAGATTTCATTCAATTTTGAGTAGAGGTGTAGTTGAACACTATCTGAAGTATGTATTTTTCTTTTCTTTTTTGTAATAAAAATTATTTTACCTAAAACTGTCTAGCATCTGACATAGTTTGCCAAATGCATTTCACATCAATAGAAACAATAAATTCGCAGATTATCAAAATATTCTTGGGGGTTACAAATGCATTATTATTACATCACTAATTAAGAGGTTTTTTTCTCTCAAATTTTCAAAAAACCTTTTTACACTGGCTCAAACCTAACCATTGACAGTAGAAAAAATGAGCTCAGGTGGGCTAAGCCCACTCCAAAACAGCGTTCAGCCCACACCAAAATTTTAATCTAGCATTTTGTAGCTACTAAAGGCAATTAAAATTGAATTATATTAAAAAAACACTACGAAATGAGAACTTTGTTTGAAAAGAAGATTAAAAATCATAAAAACATATAAGTCTTCCTTTGCTAGTCATTAAATTTGCTAGTAAGTAAAATATTACACACAATAATTATGTTAAAACATAAAAGCAACATAATATCATAAGCTGGTTTCTTTTCACTGTGATATTTTCTCTCATAAGTGCTACAACCTACGTAAACTTTATATAATTACTGATGTTTAAATACAAATGATTCGAGTACCAGTTATAAAATGTGTAACCTTTAAATTTTATATGAAAATTTCCGGTATAAAAACAGTGTATCATATTTTTTTTGCGATAATGTAAGACGAAATTAACGGAAACACCGTTACGTCATCGCTCGACAACGACAATGGTTCTCAGTCTCCTACTACTATAACTCAGTGACGTATTTTATTTATTTAAATATTTATCCTTGGTTAGTCAACTGTTATTGGCAAACAGCCCGTTGTTAAGCGCCAGGATGCCATTAAGCTGATGACATAGCCGTGTTTAAGTTACCGCGTTTGTACTATAACTGCTATTATAAAAAAATCACATTGCAAGTGACTAGTTTACTCAAATACAGTCGGTTCTTCTTAAAAGCAGTCTCGGAAGTAAAGACGCTCATTTAAATTTTCTCTCACATCAGATGTATTTGAACAGTGGGACAAAATGAAAACAAAAATATTCAAGCTGTAGATATTTAAAAATTTAAGATGTGAGTCATACATTTATACTTCATAATCTAACATAAGCGGAATAGTTTTTATGCACAAGACGGCTGTGTTTTACATTGTTTCATCGCTTTGCCACTCCATTCATTGAGCCGTACTATAATGAGTCACTTATTAAATTTTGGTCACAGACTATAGTGAGAAAAAATTTAGTCTAAAACATCAAAATTTTGAAAAAAAAAATCTTCAATCCAAAGTTTGTAAATTGTATTTCATATTGAAATTAAAAATTTTAAGTTCCATTTTATAACCAGTACAGTCGTCATTTTGGGTAAAGCAGTCTTTATTGTGTTTCTTCAACAATGGGGGAGAATTATTGTGTTTCTTCAACAATGGGGGAGAATACCATAAGAAACGATACGGGCATTATATTGCATTCCCGTAACGTAGCAAAAAGGAATGCTAGAACATTCAAAATATTTAATTTACTAGTTTATCAAATGTATATTTTGTTTTGAACTACCAACGTACAAAGAAAAACAAATTTTCCAGAATTATTATTACAATTTATCTTACTAAATTAATTCTCGGATTGTTCCTTGCGGTATTTTTTCTCAATTTAAATAACTCCAGTTATAAAAGGAGATTTCCAAATGAAGCTTGATGTGATATTGCTTTGAAGAAATAATTTACTTGTGTAGATATTTTACGTGAAGATTTACAGTCGATGTTTGTGAGAAAAGTGAGTGACACGAGGAAAAATAACTATAGCAAAGTGTATGTTTCAGATAAAATGTAAGATATTATTAAATAATTATGTAGTAGTTTCAATGAAATACAATGCGTTCAATAAGTCTTACGATTACATGATAGTTAAGAATGAAATTCTCCGTATAGAGATGAAATTTTTAATCGAATGATTTTTATGGAAACTGAGGTGTATAATTCAATCAAAACGTTCTTCCGGAGATATAGGTTTGGTTTAGCTAAATTTTAATTGACAGGAAGAAGACTTCATATGAGCACCTTATTTCTCTTAATGAGATTTTGATAAAACTGCTTAAAAATAAAACTCTGTAGAAGAACTAACCATGTGTTCGAATGACTTGCTGAAGACACGATGTATCAATTATTAGATCAAAAAAACAGTAAAAGTCCAAATTTATACTTCCCCTCAGGCGTCTTAATTCTCCACTCTAATCAACGGTTATACGCTTGCGCGGCATAACTATGTTCACAGGAGTGGGAAATCATAAAGGGGACATACTTTATGTTTTTAACTTATTATGTAAAAGTTATCCAAGTTTTTACTGTTGTTTGAACTATTCTGCGTAGTTATGATTAATGATTAAATAAAAAAAAATAACAACAAAACGGTTTGTTAATTAAAATTGTTGTTTCTATCGTAGAGACTTCTTTTGTTCAGCCTGAAGCAAGTGTAATGATAATTGTTTTATAGTGTTGGTAGTTTTTTCCTGTTTTTCGCATAACCTGCCTTCGGCTAGATGCTAATACCCATTTATTAGTACTTATTATACGTAATATATCAATATTTTTTATTGCATCATTTTTTCGATACATCTGTTTATCGATATATCGGTTCATTATTTTATCGATATTAGAATATAAATGTCAATAACAATTTTTATGTCACACATCCTTGGTACCAATAGTTCCATTTGTACAAAGCGAAAATTATTTGTTTATTTAAGCTGTCATTTACAAATGGTATTTCAAATAACAGCATACATTTTCGCAATCGATGATACATGTAACTCAAACAATATATTTTTACTAAAAAAAATCAAAAATTCAAATTTTTTTAACAGATCTTTATATTAGCACACCACTGAAGTGAGTAATAAAAGTAGAGCACGAAGAGTTTTATGTGAACAATAATAAATTGTAAATTGTAGAGACACTAGAAATTAATTGGAAAATGTCGCAGGTGCTTGAAACAAAACGTAAATTAAATTAAATAATGTGTACAGAGAATTTTGTTGTTCAGCTGAGCGTCCCTATAAACTAGTTACACAATGCGCTACAAAAATATCTTATTTTTAGAATAATATTACGTAGAACAACAGCGTATTTCAAAATTTCGATGTACTACGTTAAACAACAAATAACGTAGCAATTTCCAAAGATGACTGCATTTAAACAATTTTAATGGTATCGAAGGTCGTGTAACAAAATACGAACACAACCTTAGAATTTTAGAACATTCTTCGACGCGATTTGAAATGTGGTCGCAGAAAAGAAAATATTTTTCTTTATACTCGAAAGCCAAATATAGATTTCCAAGAATGTTAGATATAAAAAATATGCGGAAAGACGCAAATAATTTTATGATTAAGTGTAATAAAAAATTATACATTACCACCGAAATTAAAACCCGAATTTACTTACGCAGGCAGGTACAATGTTACAGAGGATAGATTGGTGTGACGGTTAGAATGCTGGCCTTTGAACCAAACTGTCGTGGATTCGAATCTCACTTCGACTCATTGGTCTCTGACGTCGTTTAATATGTAATTAGAGGCTAATGGCCTTTGTTGTTGAGCATCTATAGCCTACTATCTATATACACTACATTCCACTGTAACATACGTTCAGTACTATGTCTCAATTTTAAATTTCGTCGACAAAATGTTCTAAAATTTTTGTATTGTATTCAAATTGAAACGATCATTCTAGTGAACCATCGGACGACCCTGTGTATCCTTTGAAATTCTGGGAAATAATACTGGCGGTTTATATAACAAGAAGTTATTGCCATAAATGATCAGTTTTACGTAATGTGTTTTAAAAAATGACAAGGAGAAACTTCTGACACTCTGTATAATATGGTTTGTACCTTTCGCAAATAATTAATGAATACAGTTTTGTTTTAATAGCTTTTGAAATTTGATTCCAACATCTTCATAGTTTTTGATCTAAAACCCATACACCCAAAATCGAGTTTGATTTGATATTGAAAATTCCGCTGAAAAGTTTTATAGCTATTTTTATACAAAAATTTTCCGATTTAATTTTGTATGCTTAGAGTAGGTACGACACAACACTACTGAAATTTTAGTTTTTTTATCATTTCTTGGTCAATATTATTATATAATATAAAGAAGTATCAATTATTTACAATAATTATCATCGTGTGCCTTGCAAATTTAATTGCATACCTGGCAGACCTTATATTGAACATTTATCTATATGAAAAGCGATTGACTAGCTATGCAAAAAGGTTGCAAGTCAAACGATGATAATTGTAAATAATTTCTATAATCTGTATAAATTTCATCAAGACATATTCGAGATAAGTACTGATAAATATTTGAAAAAAAATGAATTAGTCTGCCACGAATTTGATGTTTTTCGTCACTGCTAATTCTGTAATAAAATTTTAGTAATGTTGTCCAGTAGACTTTTGTACGGCAGACCTTGCACAAAAACCATTTATACCATACATAAACACTTTGTAGTGTTATTTAGTGAATTTCATGTTCGTATCTTAATTAAATAAATAGCTATGCGGAACTATGCTATATTTAGTTCATTAAAAAACAAACAGATATGTATATATAAGTATATGAAATTTGTAACATTGTTAATAGACCATGTAAATCGGTACACAACATTTTTAAAAGTAGATGATACATGTATGTCGCTTTTATAATTTCTCAATCGACGATGTAATTCCAGACGAATTTTTAGATTTTCGTGTTTTAAATAAAATTAAATAATATTTTGTAATGCTTAAAATAAAGCTAAAACATCTACGAATATTCAAGTATTAAGTGATTTTTAATAAACGAAATAAAAACAGAAAAAAATAAGTAGGTTACCATATTTAAAATATATTATTTAATTTTATTTTAATATGATTTCTTCATTTTTAAAAGAGAATGTTTTGTTAAGAATAATTCATCACAAGAAGATTGTACCAACTCATTCTTAGGGTTCCGTTACGAAAGGGTTAACCACAAAAATATAACGTTTTTAATTTAATCTGGCTACAGCCTTCTAACTCCTAAACTATATGTGTTAAAGTAATACAACTGACATATATTACCCATGTAAATTCATGGTTAATAAACGCTATTTTTTTAACTTTTATTTAGAGAGCACCCGTAGGTACATCGCAAGGAAGGTAAAATTATTTTAAAAACTGAAGACGGTCGCGCACGGTGTCTCATCGAGCATTGTAAGAAAAAATGTAGATGTTCTTTTTTTAATCTAAAATGGCGAATTTAGAAACTATTCGAAACATAATAATATACGTATATGTAGACGTTATGATCACAGCTAACGACAAATAAGTTTCAACAAAATCGATTCAGCGGTTTTTAAGATAAACTGTTCAGAAACACGGTAGATATAATAGATGTAAGTACGGAACCCTTTGGGTACGTACAGAGTTGGTACTTGAATGACTTTTTTTTATAAAAACTTGTATTATTATTACCTAATAAATGATCATTAAAAGTATGAGTTATTCGTTTCCATTAATGAATTTGAAGAGTAGTTCTTATGTTTGATTTGTTCTCGATCGTTGTTATATTTTTGTTTATGAATCCTGCCCGTCGAAGGATACAATTTTTAAGGACAGTGCGTTATACATAATTGACAAAATGACAATGTAAAAGTATCGTAAAATATTTACTCTATAGCTAAATATTTCCTCTAATTCTCAATATTGTTCACGTCCATTATAATTAATAAGTTTTTTTTTATTTTTTAACGGGAAATTGGACAATTTAACGAAACGTCACAATTTTTTAATTTAGTTTAACTATATTTGAATTATCCAATTTCCCGTTAAAAAATTAAAAAAAACTTATTTCCTCTAATTCTCAGCTTTAAAATGTGTGGATGGCTGCTAGCTTTAAAACGTATAAAAGTTTTCTAGTCTTTATAAAATATTTGCTCAATACAATAGTTTTTTACCTAAGTAGATTTAGGTTAAAAATCGTTTTCTTGAAGCAATTTAAAATCAAAACTTATTATTTGTACACATACGTAGTTGCATTGGTCATATTCGTCATGAAAATGTCCATAACTATCCCGTTACTCCCACCATAAGCGTATCATTTCTTCCACCCTGTCAAATACAATAATAGGTGTTTGGTATTTTAGTGTAGTGAGATAACTCATTAAAATTTACACTAAGAAGTGTACTTTAGGTTTATCAAAAGTATAAATTTGTTCTAGCAAGTGTCAATTCAGGCATCTATCACGTGATCTACACTCACTACGCTATCCTGCTCAAGAATTGGAACTGCTAGTGTTTACACTTTTCGTCCAACACTGAAATACCAAACAGAACAGTGTATCTTACACTGTTGTATGACAATCTCCATAGTGTCAAAAGTGTTAATACTTTTTACACTGGAGAACGATATCAAACGCACCTAATATTGTATTTTTATGGTGGAAGATATGGAACACTAATGGTGGAGGTGACGGGATAGTTATGGGAATTTTGATGACGAATGTGGCCAACGAAACTAAGTAAATTTTAACCCGTTGTGTGCCAGACCTAAAAGTCTGACAGTGTGCTAGTGGTACTTAAACGTACCGTTATTTTCCAGACGAATTACTGGTACTTTAAAGTTGTATTACAGACCCTGTACGTATACTTTGTTAGGTTGTTGTCACTATTGTTTGAAGTTTTATTAGTTGGAAATTAGTTGGAATTATATGACGAAAATATGTTTGTGGGAATACAAAGGCTCAAAAAAGCGGTACTTTTGAGTACCACTAGCACACAATGGGTTAAGTAGATAGGATATGTCGAAATGAGTCAAGAATTGGATTACAATATTTGACCTTCGCTAACAAATGAAGTTAATATCAATAAAAAAATATTACACAAACTTTTAGAAAATGTTATCCTTTAGCATGCAGTCAAGCATTTTAAAGCTCGGAATAAAAGGTTGAATTATATGGTACCACCAGCACTTAATGTGTTCAAATCAGCTGCTCTAATCCACTAAATTTTTTTTACTAAAATTAAACTTATAATTTCATTTACAATACAATTTCTTTCTTAGATGTATGTTAAATATGCATTGTTTTTGAAATCTATTATGTAACATAAGCTGTATAAATTCAAACGAGACGCTTATGACTTCAGTTGTCGAGCATCTATAAATTTCAGTCACTTGTAAATACGTATACAGATTGTCAATCGTATAACGCACAAATTGGTCTTAAAAACTGCTTTTCAATTGAATAGAGAGTACATCAATTCCAACACAACTTTTATTTTAATTTCTTCCAGAAATGGCGGCTATGGAAATCCCCAATTTTTTCTCCGAGCCCTGAGATAATGCAAATCCCTCTTTCGGAAACACCCTTATCATCTTAACTCAACGTCATAATCCAGTCTTTTCTTCGTAAGTTTTAAACTGATACTTTTCTATAATTACTTCAAATGTTGTTGTTTAAAAGTCGCTTAAAAGACTTTAAGTTTTATCTTGAGTTTAAAAATATTAAACGACATCAAAAGAACAGTTAAAAGCTTAAAATATCGTTTATTCATTTTATATTTTATAATTTTATTAAACGTTTTTTCGAAAATTTGTCACAAACTGGAAGAAAATAAAAATTTGTGAATGTACATCTTTTTAAAACTCTCTATGCAACAAACCTGAACAGGCCGAGTGACTGTTGAATTATTGAGTGTTAATTAGTATGTTGGGATGTATAAGGACATCAGACGGGGTTGACTGAAGTCAGCAGAGGGAACTTCATTTATTCCCTTTATATACAGGGTGTCCGTTAAACTTATCAAAATAAATACTCAAATATTACAGCACATAATTCGGGATTTTGAAAAAAAAAATCAATTAATCTGAAAATGAGTTCCTCAAATGAAATAAATACAACGTATTTAGGGAAGAAAAACAATTAATTATGTTTATTTTTTTATTATATAATATGCAGATCGGTGGTTATAGTAATGAAATAAAAATTAATATTCCTGCTAAGTTTTTATAGGAACTTGATCAGGAAATGATTAATTTTTAATGTGAACCTCCCGGAGGAAAATTCGCTCGCTACCACATCACCTTTGATAATGTCTACCGCAGTTGTAAGCGAAACGTCAGGTAGAAATATCAATGGATCACAGCCTACAAGTCCGGAAATCAAGAAAATTTGACAGAAAATTATCGTTTCTTACATCTTGTGTAATAATCTATGTGGTCCATGTAGATGGTCCGAAATCGGTGCTTTCACCATAATATTAGGTATGTATTCTTTTTTAAATTAACTGAACCAAAAAATTACTTTATGATGAATTTTATTATTGATTTATGATATGCAAAGCTACATTAAAAGCTAGAAATTTTACGGAAAAACGTATTACAAACAAAATTATGTTCGTTAAAATTATAATTTCACATGTCATTGTTTTGTTTTTTTCTTGTTTTTTATATCTTTTTATTTTTTAACACCGGATTCCGTTACCGAAAAAAATTTGACATATATTATGTGCTGGTTTAGTTGAGTAAGTATTACATACGTTTAAAAGACACCCTATAGATTTTGTTGTAATCAGACATGGACAACTTCTTGTCTACAAGTTAGATCTAATCTCACAATTTGACCCGAAATTGAATTACATATAAGCATGAATTAAAAAAAAACACGCAATGAATAATTAAAAATGTATCTTAACTCTCTTTTGAAATTTGGTTTTTTTCTTGTAATAATTTTAATAATTTCCCGGTTGCAAAGTTATCTTACCTGTCAAATAATAAGAAAACTAATTCTGAAATTTTTCGGGTTATTTTTTTAGGTTTATATTATATTTACACCAGAAAAGTTCAGCAAAAAATATTAAAAAATATATAAATCTGATGAGGCTTCACTCTACACACGAGGGTACAATTAACTCGCCATGCTGTTATCAAACCGCGTGAACGAACCAGAAACTTCTCACTAGCATCACAGTTGTTAAATTGTTAAATTGCGCGTTTTCGATACAAAAAAAGGATTTTTTGAAATAATTTAAAAACGGATATACCGATTTAAAAAAAAAAACTACATGATAGTAATCCGATAACAGTCTGAATAAAATGGCGTTGAATCTTTTTAAATTAGTTCATTGCTATTGCGAACTTTGCACATTTTTTTTAAATTCATCTTTAAAATTCAATTCCAGATATATGTTATAATAGAAAACAGTATCACGGGTAATTGGAATAAAAATAAATCAATTTAAACACTCATTGATTGCAACGTTTCGTCTTTTATTTAATTAAGACTTTTTCAAGCTCCCAAATAAAAGACGAAACGTTGCAATCAATGAGTGTTTAAATTGATTTATTTTTATTCCAATTACCCGTGATACTGTTTTCTATTATTTTTTTTAAATACGCGTCGAATTGTGTAACCTCTTTTTTAAGTCGGTTAAGATAGCATGCGTGTGCTGACCCATATGAATTTTGTTCAAAGTAATACAAATATCCGCCAAAAAAAAAAATATTTTTTTCTAAAAAAGAGTGTTGAAAGAAAAGAAATGTCGCTGATATAACTAAAAAATTGTAACTTTACACTTCGGCATCAAAAAGAACTGATATATATCGTACTTTTCATTGTTGAAATAACAATTGGAGAGACAGGATACATTACGTTAAACAAAAACAGTAAAAAAAACACCGACGATAGTCTTGAAGCCAATAGTTGATGTTTTTTAGTGTTTCTTTCCTACCAACACTGGCACCCTAGCGGTTGCCTTGATGTACATATTTCGAGTCAAGAGGAGTATTAGATCCCTTGTAGCGCAAAGGTTGACCATGCCTACAGTATATGATATAGATATATAGAGTATGTCATAGATTGAAATGTGGGAATGTGCAGTAGTCATGCATGCGTTGGCGTGTCGGTATTCGAACCTCTTACCTCTGATCGGCGCATCCAAGTCCAGCTGCACTTTAATATTACTGGCACGTCTAGAATAGCGTACCGTGTGCCACTTGTTGTCGTTTACATTTCTCCCAGCTAATAACGTCTGCACAAAATAACATTTATATTATTGTACATACTTACATAAGTCACACACACATACAAATTACAAACAACGTATTCCCTGATTCGATTGAACAACTGATTTCTATTTATATGGATTACGGATACTCGGTTAGACCCTATGGTAGTGTTGGGTAACTCAGGTCTGAACCGGTTCCGACTCCGACAGAAGATCCGTGAGAGCCGACTCACTTTTTTTCGAGCCGACGGATTAACGGATCCGCATAACTCAGTGAAACAGAAGCACATTTTACACTTAGGTATCAGTTCTTGCTTTGATGCATCTGTCAGCTCAAATGACTCATGCATCACATGTTTGGCTATGCATTCTTGATTCTATACAGGTCGTGATATGATTGACTGAACTAGGTAACTCAGTGGCAGACTGCAGTAACATATTCAGAACTCGGCTCTTTTTGAACCGGTTCAGTGAGCCGGCTCATATACGGGATCCAGATGCAAAGATGCAGATCACTAAAAAGACCCGTTTTTCCCATCTCTACCCTATGACCAATGCAATGCCTGAAGTCTCTTGGAAGCCGTTATAGGAAAGACGCGCTAAGAAGAACTTTAGATGACCATTTTTGCGTGAAATTAATACTAGACAAACATTAGAATTATGACTTGCTATCAATTCACTGTAAATCAGCCATACTATTCAAAATGTCTCTATGGATCTCTAAAAATGTCTAAATTGTTTTTTATACTCATACTAAGCTCTTCTGACTCAAAAGCTTGATGACTTTTACGCTAACGCATCTTGCATATTTGTGCATATTTATAGCCGTGAGTCAACTAACCTCAGCGCATCAACAGTCAAGCCCAAGGTAAAAAGTGTCAATTTCAATGTTTAAATAACCCGCTCTTACAGTCACCCATTAATATGGCGCTGTTGCAGTTCGTTTTAGACGCTGGCTGTCAATCCATATATTATTAAAGACTCAATACATCTGCGTTTTATTTTTAACAGGCTAGCGCAAACTGCATTTAATGGATATATCGAACTAAATTCGATTTTTAACGCAATTATAAAGATAATCTAATAATGATCTAAATGTATGCTATTCTAATGTACTCATAGTTAATCCTATTTTAATATTGTATTCGTCAACTGGCTAGTGGACCAAATAATTAAGTTAATAATGGTCACCTCTAGCGTGCCCATTTGCAACAATTAGTTTAATATTATCTTCTATCCTACTCGTCTTTTAAATAAAAAAAAGTTTTATGTTGTCAATCGAACCAAAGAATGTCAGTTAAGTTACGAAATAACTTATATATTATAACATTAATAATAAACCAGTGCTTCTTAGATCCGCGAGACCTAATCCACATGTCCATCCAGGAAAATAAATTAACTGAACCAATATAATATACACGTATAACTTAATATAATGACACCATGACCATCTTGTTTGTCTAATACCTGCCGGGAATGGCCCGAGGCATATCCATGAACCCTATCCTAAAATCCGTATATACTATCCCCCTTGTGTCCCTGTTATATATGTTTCATATTACGTCACTTGGATTCAAGATCAGTCAAACGTTTCTTTATTTATTTCAAATTAAGTTAGAAACTCGTCCTGGCTAATTACTTGTCCAGAGTAAAGGCCATTCTGTTAATAAAAAAAAATAATAATGACACCAGTTTAATGGTTATAATAAGCATAAAAGTTCTTCGCGAAGGAAACGACTCTCTGTTTCTTTCGCGAAGAACTTTTATGCTTATTTCAACCATTAAAATTGTGTCATTATAAGTTATGCGTGTATATTATTGGCTCAGTTTATTTCTAGCATAGATAAATCAATTAAAATTCCTAGGTGGCGACACGATGCGATAGTTTTATATAGTCGATTTTTACCAGTGACGATGCATTACAATACCCGAAATGGCATACAAAGCTCTCCAAAGCGTCAAATTTTGTCGCTGCGCACTGCTGCAGAGCGGTGTTATACTTGTGAAAATTGCGGAATTTGAAAACAAGACATTTTTTGGAAGCAACATTTTGTCGTGTCATTTCTAATAGTATCCTGCACATAGCCACTTATCCGTTCAGAATCAACCAACATTTTTTAGTGTATTTCAAAAGTTTGTTTTTATGTAACAACTCTTAATTTTTCTGCGTTTACTAGCTAAGAAAATTTCCAGCCAACTGGGCGACAGAATCATTTTAACTTCAAAAATATTACAATTAATAAAATTAAATTTCTGTTAACACTTGCGGTGACACGGGTTACGGCTAGTAATAAAGATTATGATATTTACTATTGATTTACATGATGACATAATATGGTTTCACATGAAAAAATTAACCAAAGCATGCTTGTCAACTACATAACTAATTTCTTTTTCACATATATTGAGAACAAAAGATCTGTTTTTTTGCTAAATCTTTCGTACAAAACTGTCTTGTAAAATTAAAAGATAATAAACCGTTATGGAAAGTAAAGTATTATTGCATAAAAAAACATCGTTACAGTTATCTCCTCTGCGCATACGCCGATTTGCCCCGAAAATTATATTCCTCCCAAAATTAAATTCCGTTCATCCGTTTGACCTGTATCGTGTTCACAGACAAATAGACGCATAGACTTTTTCAAAAATATTGTAAAATTTTGTACCATTCGCAGTTTGGCGAAGTGTTAGTTTATTGAACGTAACTTATAGTTAAACTTCATTTTAATAAAATTGCCTAGTCAATAGTCGAGAGAAGTTTCAAAATCGCCCCAAAGCCAGATGTGGAGTTGGATTGGTAAAATAACTGCAACAGTGTTACATAATAAATAGAAATTATGTAACAGAATATTGCCACATTATAACGTTTCGCAATGTGAATACATTTAAACTGTTTTTTTTTATTGATTTTGACTGTTTATCTACGCGAATGATAGAAATCTACCTTTATACAGACATTTGACTCTACTTGTCGAAAATTTATTGTCTAAACGTCAGACATATAAACTATTTAAATATGCATTCAAGAGTAGCTTTACTAATTGCACATATGGACGGGAAGCTATTAGATAGAATGAATATGCAACACATTCTATATGCATTGCGTCTAGTCTAGTCTGAACATTATATACAGGGTCGCTACAAAAAGTGAAGCCAAATCTCTTTTTCTCTAATGGTTTAAGATATAGATTTTAAAAATTGTTAAATTTGGTCTCTGAATTATTTCACACATTTTAATAATAAAAAAAACTGTTCCGACGTATTATTTTATACGAAATTTATGGAAAATTTCCTCCTCTTTCGTTTAAGATAGGTCTCGAGCCGATCAGAGATAACATTAGCATGTCGGTCACGGTGATGCGGTGACGCCAAGTCAAGATTTTACCCCCATTCAAATAGAAATCAAAATTGCCCAACGCGCCTTAAAAAGTTTTCACTTCAAAAAGTGAGTGCGTGTACGCACGTTTGAAGTTATACTTCTTTGGTGTGATTAAAAACTATTTTTTATTTCATCATCAGTTCACATTCAAACAAGCTAGTATTGTTATCGGTATTTGAACAATTCAATGTTAAAACAATTAAACAATTATTGATATGCAACGTTTCGTCTTTTTATTAAGACTTTATCAAGCAACTCAACAAGTCAATTGACTAACAACACAATAATTATATGGTACATGAAATTAATGACAAACTAATACCAAAAAATATTTTTTTTAATTTTCTTACATTTTCAGTTTAAAAAAATTTGACCTAAGAAGAAATAAAGATAAGGATCTATCCGGGTATTAAGCCACAATTTAATGAAATATAACGTTTTAGAAACAAGTAGATGTCAGTTTCTATATGTCGTAGGATGTTTGCAAAAAACCGGATTCCAATTATCCGTTTTTTTGAAATCTTCCTAGGATTTTCGCAAAGATCAGATTTTTTCAATTATCTTACGACATATATATGCTGTGTTGGGCAAGGTTCGAACCCACGATAGCTTGACTCAAAGACCAGCATGCTGACAATTACATCAATCTGTTTTCTAAAAGTTGAAATGGTTCAATAATTTATTTCATAAAAAAGGCATATGCCGCGGAATACACGACTGAACTGAAACTTCTTATGTATGAATAATAATACGCATCCATGCACATACACATCCCGCGATCTGTTTCGTGCGAAGTCAGAAGGCGAATGACCGGATTTGGTTATTTATAACACATTCCGAGGGCGAATGCATCTAAATACCATATTATAACAAACAACACAGGCACCGCGAGACTAGAAGAGAGGTTACATTGCAAACATTCTTTCGCGTAACTCATTCTTCGTTTCATCGAACTAGCATTCTATTTTTCAAATCGTCGAAGCAGTGCCGCACCACATAAGTTTCACTTAAAAAAAAATATTCAGCTGTGTAATAATGTCTTTTAATAGTCACGTGCTGTTTTTTTCTTACGTTAAATTGTTTTCCAACTAGAAATATAAAATTGTATATATGTATCTATCGTGGATCTCAGCAGGGTCCCAGCATCTGTTATGAGGCGTATATACTTCGTGTCTAGCATGTCTGGTCTGGCGTATTGTATTACTCGCGTTCTCATTGTTCACACAAACAGTGTAAATTAATTAATTTTGCTCTATACAACAGAGTTTCTTTTTCTAGATACGCAATTCTTTTTTTACTCGCAAAGCAATTAATTCTGTCCCTTTTATATCGTAGAGACGTAAATTCTAGAAAGATGAAAAATGAACAAAATAGTTGGCAAAACCAAAAGTGCACATCGCGATAAGTTTTACACTGTATGAAAAAAAATATTTAACAAAATGAAAAAATTAATAAAAAAATAAGTGGAAAGATTCGGGTTTAAATCCCGACGGTGACGTGTTGGAATAATAAATTTTTCTAATATAGTGCTACAACAATAAATGTTTCTAACAATTATAGCAGACAATAGCTATTATACTAAATGAATTCAGCAGGTACGTTAGCTATAAGTGTATGTAAAATCTACTAATATGAAATAATGGTGTTGATAATTTACCAATATTAAATTGTCGTTTTCCGCATTTAAACAGTGCTAACGGAACAGAAATATTCTGTGACTTAGGACCGTATTAAAAATGGAAAGTTCATCTTTGATTTATTCAAGAGCCCTCGCTACTACGAGAGTTCATGTCTAGCTACAGCTAAAAATAATTGGCTCTCGCATGTAGTGAATATGAGTGTTGTAAATCGCTATATTATGAAGGATTAAAATGTTGAATTGTGTGCGCCGTAGAGTAATTGATTAACTCATTCCGCCGCGAAAGTGGAAAGATTCGAGTTTTTAATCCCGACGGTGACGTGTTGGAATAATAAATTTTTCTAATATAGTGCTACAACAATGAATGTTTCGTAACAATTATAGCAGACAATAGCTATTATACTAAATGAATTCAGCAGGTACGTTAGCTATAAGCGTATGTAAAATCTACTAATAAAAAAATAACGGAACGAAAATTGATAAAAAAGTAAAAAAAACGAGTGAAAAAATATAAATAGATGTAAAAACAACTTATTGACGTCGGCCGGAATCGTCAGATAACCTTCACCATACTGAGCATACGCCTTATCCATTACTCCACAGAGCACTTTAGTCAACTGGCTATGTTCATGATATAGCACTTTGCTGTTATACTATATACTTTACAATAATAATGTTATTAAATTGTTTTTGAAACTATTAACTGTCAAAAATAAAGTAGTCTATAAAAATTGAACTACTGAACGAATTCCAGGGAATTTAAATAGGGTTCCGTTCTGATAATAAATATAATAAATAAAATATAAACCAAAGTGGTCCGTCAAAAATTGCGATCTATAGTGTTCGGACGTACGTACAGACCAACTGACAACTGCTGTTGACAATTTTCAGTTACAAATTTAGTAGTAATTATGAACATGAATCAATCTAGAAATGATTCCGTTCTATAAAACAGAATCTTCCCTTTAATAAAAAAACTACACTTTAAATGGATTTCGTGCGTAATTAACCTGGACATAACTTCTTGTATAAAGGAAAAAGCTCTGACGCGCAAAGCGGCAATAGGACACATTCGCTAGTGCAAACTAAGTATAGTGGTGGATGTCCCGCTAAATTCAAATTCACGTTTGTAATATAATTTAGTCATTCTTACTTGACTACGACATAGTTTTAAAAATAATGGCCCAGGCATTAGAGCTCAAAAACTGGTGTTACCTGGAAAGTCCTGAGAGAGTTTTGATATTTGGCATTTTTATATTTTTCGGGGTGCTAAAAACGAATCTGACGTAAAGCAGACTTCAAACAATAGTTGAAATACTTCAAAAACGTAGTAAACCGAGCTGGGTAGAGTAGTGGTGACAGCACTAGACTCGCATTCGGGAGGTTCGGGTTCGAATCCCGGCGGGGCAGATGTGGCTGGGACTTTTTCCTACTGCCTCTCGCCAAGAAACGGTAATTCCTGTACCGGCCATCTTGATTGAGGTTTTCCATGGTTTCCCTCAATTAATTCCAGATAAATATCGAGATGGCTTCTTACTTGAGGCCATGGCCGATTACCTATCAAACTCCTAGTTCAAAAATTACCTGCCTTATCCTAATTTCTTATAATTTCTTCATTCGCCCATTGCTATTATATAAGTTGAAGTTTTAAAATTGTAGAAAAATAACGGGAAGTGTGGTAGATAGAAAATAGTAATGGTGCGAATGGCGCCTGTTATGACATAAAGCCGAGAAACGGACGTTAAACGCATTATTATTATTATTAAAAACGTAGTAAAGGTTGATTAAGAAAAGTACTCGATCGGCGAGTCGGGTATCCAAAATACGCAAACAAATTCGAGCCGACTTTAGCGAACAAAACAACTTTTAAAATACACTATTTTAATTTTCAACTACATTCAGGATTTTTTTAAAGAGCTAGCGACACTACGAAAATGTATGTAAAATTCAAAAGAATTAATAAAATTCTCTGTATAAATTATCTATACAAATGAAACCGCAAAAGCTTTTGGACAAATAATTCCGTCTACAATTTTGCAGTGTAAAATCGGCTTTTTAGTACAAAAAGCTTTTCAAAGTTGTGAAAAACTAAACACGTCTGCGAAGCTGTTTTCATATTCATCGTTTACCAAACAGAAGTTGAATGAAAAGCTTAAAAACATTTAATTTTTACAACTTACCTTTATAATGAATATTAACAAAATCGTTTTATAAATACAATTTTATATTTGAATTATTAAACTCTCAACGTTTTGCTACCGCAATTTGACATTTTAATATTTTTCAAATATTTGTTAAGATTTTAGTTGATATTGCAATTATTATTAATAACAATATTTATGGATAGTGGGTAATTGGACACAAATAAATGAAAATTCTAAGTTTTCTAAATTTGCTACGTTTCGTAGGTTAGTTTCCTACTTCTTCAGGCAAGCTTTAATTAAAATAGGATACAAACGTAGCAAATTTAGAAAACTTAGAATTTTCATTTTTTTGTGTCCAACTCGAATTAATAATAATATATCAACATAATATCTTCATCAATAAATACACATACTGATTTTTAAGTTGATTCTTTTTTTAACAGCGTGTAGAAATCAAATAGACAAACACATATTTCAAATAACTTTTTTATCAAAACTCAAAAATAAAACTAGTTTATATCAGACCTTGTCTCGTCCTCCCAGCCGTATTGCAAGTCTCACTCGACTAGCGGCCACAGACAACTCAACCCGATCAGCGGATAACTCCGAGCTTGTTGTCATCAGAAGTGCCAGCGCTCGGGATGTCCTAAAGCGTAGAACCACTTCTTCCGTTTGCGTTCGTATTTCCGTAGGCATTCGAACCTGCATAATAAAACAAACATCATATTAATTTATTAATTTAAAAACAACAGTTTTTGAAGTGCACACTTTTTCCTGAGCAGTCCGAGGTGAAAAACTCACTCGGGTAAATTCGGGATCAGGAGCATAGCTACCGCCGTATCTGCCGTATCAAATATACGGGGCCCCCGGGCCACGGGGGCCCCCAACGTGCGTAAGCAAAAATTAATAAAAACTTCCCAATTTTTTTTTTATTTCAGAAATGACAAAAGTCAAAAAAAGCAATTTCTTTTTTCCCGCGTAAAGCGTACGTTCAAAAGTTGGCAACACCCTACATCGGTTATCGCGGGCTGCGGGATTTCCCCGTTTAAGTCATTTACTTCAACGGGGGAAGGGCCCCCAAACAATTTTTATACGGGGCCCCGCCAAGGCACGCTACGCTTCTGTTCGGGATAGTCGAGTTTAGCTGAACGAGAAAGAAATAGTCGGTTATATGTCCAATTGCGTTTATTAACTATGGTAGTTTAATAGTTTAATGTTGATTTTTGCATGTATCAGACTTCGAAATATTTATATAACAATATATATATTTCTTCGAATCGATTACGATCACTATAGAAGTTCTCATTTCAGCCGTGCGGTTTTGAACACACACAATTTTTTATACGGCTAAATCGTAGATTTAAGCCTTCCACACACGGCATAACTGTTTTGCAATTTGAAACCGTTCAGGATGCGATCGTTGCGTGACCTTTCGTACGTACGATTTGAAATTAATTAGAAACCGGTCGTTTGCAACTGTGTTTGCAGGTCTAGAAGCAATTTTAGTTGCACGGTTGCATGTTGTTGCGAAATATGTTCTGTAAGGTAGAATCAGCCATCTTTACCAATTTAGATTCAGTCGCGCTCGTATGCGGTCAAAGAACTTGAATTGATTGCAAATCAATTACACAATAATCGCACGCTGAACTGGTTTGAAACTGAAGTTGCGAAACAATTCGTGTGCGGAGGGCTTAAAATTTATATACATACTAACGGTTTACCCGCGACTTCGTCCACGTGGTATAGATTGCACCCACAGCTTTTTTTATACTAAAACTACCCCTACCCCATTTGGGTAGATGTGTCGAACATGTATTTCTTTATTTCCTAGGAAGAGTATTTTTTCCCGTTTTTAGTTTAAGCAATTTCAGAAATACAATCAGCGTATCTTTTATGTTTGTTAACAGAATATAAAAAAATGGAAATACTGTTAATTTTTAAATCATTCAGTGTGCTGTCTCTTTAACGGATGTTTTCAAATGAAAATCTCCCTTTAATAGACAAGTCAGAAACCTACCGTAAAATGCTGTGATCCGTTGAAATGAAGAGTTGCAGCTTCTTTTCCGCATGTTGGTCCTGTGTAGTTGGTAGCCGTGCAGTCACACACGAACCTGTTCCACCCTTCAGAGCAGACACCTCCGTTAGCGCATGGCCTTGAGTTGCACTGAGATCCATGGACATGACACGATGTCCTGACGGATCCTGAAAACAAAAAATTAGATAAACAAATTAAATTCAGGTAGCACTTTACTTCAATTTTCTTAATAATTAAATTTCTTTGCTTATTTTATTTATTTACATATTGTAGACTATAAACGCTCGACAACTTAGACCATTAATGTTTTAATTACATCAAATACCATCATTAATTAAAATCAAACGGCATGACAAAACATCCCTGAGCAAGGTAAGATTCAAATCCACGACAGCTTAATCGAAAAACCAACACGCTGATTATTATACCAAGATGTTCTCTAATATTGAATTGCTGTCTTTCCTTTCGACAGATATGATCTAACACATTAAGCGCTAATAATATTCAATAAAATCTAATAGACTTTTAGATATCCCATAGGCGTCACTAACCAGACTCTTTAAATATTATCTTGCACGATTAGCTTTTCATTCAAGTCTAAGTTGAAAGTCAACAAGAGACATTCAGTTATGTTCCACCAGAACCCCATAGTCAACTAATCTCTTAGTGTCAATTATAATAAAAACATTTAAACGGCACCAGGATGATAATCAAAACTGGTTATATCTCACAGTTTAGTTAATTAGTAATTTATTTACCAGAATCTTGTTGTCTTGCGTACGATGCAATGTCAATGGGTTTTCCATTAATTGTTAATTCTTTGATGCAGCCAACAAAACCTTGCTTTAAGACACCTGTCCAAAGCGCGGGTGGTATTGGAACAGGTGCAAAGGGTGGTCCTGTTCCTCCAATATACATGTTACCGTCAAGTTCTAATTGATTTGAGTCGCCTGAAAAAAAGATTAGATTTTAATATTTCGCAGATTGTAACACGTGCAACTTAATTCAAGTTTCTTCTATAAATAAACATTTGTTATCGTTTTAACATTTATCATTGTTCAAAGACATTTCTAGAAATTCGCAAATTTTAGAATATGATCTCTACGATACTACCGAAATGAAGGAAAGGTTTTATTTTATTTATTTTTTATTTTACATTGCGGCAAATTATTCTCAAAAATTAAGTCAGTGATTATATAATACCTGAAGTAACGAAGTCGACGTTGACACCATCAATGGCGACTCTGCCCTCTTTTCCAGCCCGTCGAAGCGTCATTTCATGCCAAGTACCGTCATCAACGCGTCTCCGAGAGGCCCTTACT
The DNA here is from genome assembly GCA_034508555.1 of Venustoraphidia nigricollis. Classification (NCBI taxonomy): domain Eukaryota; kingdom Metazoa; phylum Arthropoda; class Insecta; order Raphidioptera; family Raphidiidae; genus Venustoraphidia; species Venustoraphidia nigricollis. The sequence goes on from JAVRKA010000013.1 coordinate 1,947,105, forward strand.
TTCAGACCTCCAGAACCTAAATCCAAATGCACGTAGATTTGTCCATTTAAAAGCTCAACAGCGAAGAGGTCCGACTGAAAAATAATCCCATTTTTTATTAGAAACATAACCACAGGCTTCTCACGACTCAACTAAAAGAACAGATCTGTTTAACTATCGCAATGTAACGTAATTAATTAAAATTCAGTATTATGTAACTTCGATATGACATTGAATTAAACATTTCAAAAACAGCATTTCAATAACAAAATGTTATTATGGAATATTGTAGCCTTGTAATACTTTTAAATTATTGCACTGAAAATTACAACGATTTAAAATTAAGAAACCTACCCTTGGCGGTCTAATTCCACTGTTGTAAATAATGAGGCCGTTTGGCTCATTTGTTCGAAATTTAAACGATATAGTACCGCTTTTCTTTGCATTCCATGCTGGTAAGACCTGTAATTAAAAGAAAAGTGTTATTTTCTATTATTTACAAAATTCAATAATTCTAAAAACGATCGAAACTTCAAAACGCGTCTTCCCAAATATACCCGAAAACTGACAAAATAACAAACTTACAAATTACATAATATTATTAATTCTTTTATCATAGTAGTAAATATATTGCTTTTGAAAATATTGTCTACAATAAAGATAAACACGATTTTTATAAAAAATACAAAACATATGGGATAACAAGTTTTTTATGGCTATAAAAGAAAAAGGCAATCGAGTTTATTGCCCGTGGTTTCACGTGCATAGTCTACACTTTTCACAACCTGAAATATTATACAGTAGAATCGTAACAACTATATTATTTGAATTACAAATCATAGCGTGTAGTGCTCTACGTATGTAGGAATGAGTACCTACTGTATAGGGCGTCCTAGATGAGGTGGTCAGGGCCTATTTCAGCGCCCTTTCTAAGGGTTGGAGGGGACACCAAAGACACCCCAAACAAAGAAACGCCAAGTGACACAGTAAAAGCAATATTATTGCAAACGCAAATTTTAATCTTTACATTCTTTTCAAACAATCTATTAAAAATCATTAAAAAAATCGTTTTAATATTCTTAGTATCTTCAATGAATCCTTTTCATCATCATGCTTAATACGTTTATGCTTTCCAGTTTCTATAAATTGTGTAACCACTGAACGCCTCATAGAAATTGAGTTATATAGGTTATGGAACAAGTGATCAATGAAGGCATTATTTCCAATGCCTGAGCAGTATAAGATAAACTAAATTGAAACGCGTAATTTTTTGAGAGGTAGTGAAATTCTAAATGATTCAGGAGCAACGAAAATAAAAATAACTTCAGAAAACAGAATTTACGTTTATACTCTGTATGGTCAACTTTGTATTAAAAAAATTGTCAGATTATTAGTGTATTTGCCATATGGCAACATACACTATTGGCGTCGGTCGGATGGCGGGACCTAGGGGTCGGACCAAAATTTCTCGACGTTTCATAACCTCCTAAACACTTTGGCACTATTTTTAAAAATGTTTATATATATATGTATATATATATATATATATATATTTATATACGTATATATTTATATACGTATATATATATATATTTATATGTGCAGGCAATAACTTTCGAAGGAGTTAATTCATTTTAACGAAATTTGGCATACATGTTGGAATCCATCACCGCACGAAGCCTATTTAAAATGGACCCAATCGGGACATTTTAAGGGTAGTTTTTAGGGGTTGAAAAAAGTTTTCGGGCCCAAAAATACCGAAAAAATTCTCAGAATCGTTTCAAAATTGAAATTTAACCCTTTAGTAGCAATTAAAAAGTGCTCCTAAAATTATAAGCAAATCGGCCCGACAGGACCGGACTTACAAATTTTATGAAAACACTAGTTTGCGTATACGAATTTACTTACTGAAGGTCGTATTTAATTTGGTGCAGATGTTGGATTGATAACAATATTTCAGCTAATAAAATTATTATTGTAAGGGGTGTATTAAGGGGTTCAATTTTTTTTATTTTGTCCAAAAACAAACTTAATTTCATTTAATAAAGCCACAATACCTGTATTAGCAAATACACTATATTGTCGGCAGGGTTTTGGCACTGCGACCCGGGTTTTTTTATTTCTTTTCCTCGTTCTGAAATATGCACGTCTCTTGTAGAGAAATGTTATTTTTCAGTCTAGTGCTGGTTTAACATTAACCTTAGATTATAGTCACACATATTTCACCATATTAGGTAAAGTATTGTAGAATTTCAATTTGGTTTTGAAAGGACTTTTTTTTAACTGTGTATTGTACTTAACATAGTTTCTTGTACAATTTGCACTTCTAAGTAGCATTTTTCTACTGATGTTGATTAAAATTTAGCTTGAAAAGCAATCTTTTTCTAGATCAAATATATGTTTTTTATGAGTGCAATCTAATTAATGCTCTTCATAGCGGAGAGTTTGACAACGACATTAAACTGTTCTTGCATGTATAAAAATTGTTATTAGTGTATTTGCCATATGGCAACATACACTATTGGCATCGGTCGGATGGCGGGACCTAGGGGTCGAACCAAAATTTCTCGACGTTTCATAACCTCCTAAACACTTTGGCGCCATTTTTTTAAAAATGTTTATATATTTATGTGTGCGGGCAATAACTTTCGAAAGAGTTAATTCATTTTAACTAAATTTAGCCCGCATGTTGGAATACACCACCGCACGAACCCTATTTAAAATGGGCCATTTTAAGGGTAGTTTTTAGGAGTTGAAAAATGTTTTTGGGTCCCAAAATACCGAAAAAATTCTCCGAATCGTTTCAAAATTGAAATTTAACCCTCTGGTAATAATTAAAAAGTGTCCCTAAACTTTTAATAAAATCGACCCGACAAGACCGAACTTACAAATTTTATGAAAACACTAGTTTGCAGATAGTGAATTATTTACTGAAAGTTGTATATAATTTGGTATAAAGGTTCGATTGATAATAATATTGCAATTAAGAAAAAAAATGTTATTTTAAGGGGTGTATTAAGGAGTCAAATTTTTTATTTTGCCCAAAAACCAACTTAAGTTTGCATAATAAAGCCACACTGCCTGTATAAGCAAATACACTATATTGTCGGCAGGGTTTTGGCACTGCGACCCGGGTTTTTTATATGAACACTAACGATAAGACTTTTTGACAATACTTTCTGCAACCCAGCATAGATATGCAAAGCGCTAATGACTTCGGTTGTCGAGGTTCTCTAATTAACTATTTCTCTAGATACACAAACAACTATTATGGTACTTTGAACATATCGTATTTTTAGAGACAAATCGATAATTTCAATATGCAATTTAAAACTGATTTGCATATAAACGGTTTTCAAAACTGGGAATCACTGCGATTTTACTTCAATGTTAGAATAACTGACCCCCACCGGTACGCGATTTATCCAACCTTAGTTTGTGGGGTGTTTGTGCACTGTTATATACGCGTTATGTTTCACACGGTGGACAAAGACGTGAACATCGCTGATTCGGACGAGGACAGGGTTTTTATTACCGAGATGCAATAAAAATTCACTCTGTATAAGTTTTATTATTACCGTACACATATATTTCTCGTAGTCGGAGTGTGAAATAATAAACTAAGATAATAAAAATGTTCTATAGTAGAATTTTATAATTTACCGTGTACGTGGCAGGGTCAGTTTAGGTTAGAATAAATAATTACAAGTCGTTTGGAATATGAAGCACGCTTGAAAAATATCGAGCTTAACATTTGTGAAAATTTTGTTAGCACCCAATTACAGTAACTAGATTTTACTTAAGGATTTTGCTCAGATGTTTTAATTAGAAAGAAAAAAACCCATATAATAACAGTAAAATTTAGCAACAGTATTGTTCGTAAAAATCTCACTACTATGAAGTTTTATGCCTACCTAAGATAAAAACTAGCATCTTTAAAGTTCAATTCCAGATATATGTTATAATAGAAAACGTTGCAATGAGTGTTTAAATTGGTTTATTTTCATTATTCCAATTACCCGTGATACTGTTTTCTATTATAAAAACTAGCTCTCGCATGATATGGAAAACTGTTGAAAATATGCTTCAAATATGAGAAATATTAATTATTTTGACATGTCAATGTGGAGTAATTGGTAACTCATTTCGCCGCGATAGTGGAAAGTTTCTGGTTTAAGACAGTGTTTGGAAGTAATAATAATAATAATTCTCTTTATTTGAATTATATCTAGAAATAACAAATAGTGTCAAGGTCAATATAATTAAGAAGGAATCCCCAAGTAAATTTTTCTAATTTTAAACTTGTAACAATGGGTGTTTCTTAACAATGGTAGCAAAACTGTAGCTAGCCTACTCTAACCAATTATAATAGTATTGTAAGTAAATAAAACTTAAATAAAGATGGAATTCCTGGGAAAATTTTATACGAGTATATTAGTATCTTTAAATATAAGTCACTTGAACACAATTCTTCCAATTAGGCAGATAAATATACTTTCCATTTTATCACGACGTGAGAATCTAAATATGAAATTTAGTATTATCCAAGACTAATAGTTCTATATTGTACATATGAAAACATATATACGTAGAATTGAACAATTTAACAAGATATTCTTTAGCACTGAGTTTTCTTTTCGGATTACCTTTTGAAGCAACCTTTTTCTTATCGATAACAAATATTTCTCGCAGTAAACTCAAATCATATAAACTGTAATTTTGTTTCGATTCAGAGTTGATATAAATTTATTGGATGCATACTAAAAGTAAGGTAAAGTTTGACAATACTAGAAATATGTTTAGAATCTAGGTTGAAGTGACGATACCCGTTAATAATCGCACCTGGCTACCTACAGAAATTAAAAAAGATCGGGATGCTGATTGATAGTACTAAACGAATATTTTTCAAAGCGTCTCTGTTTAATTTCGAACTGAACCGAGCTGGGTAGAGTAGTGGTGACAGCACTAGACTCGCATTCGGGAGGTACCGGGTTCGAATCCCGGCGGGGGCAGATGGGGCTGGGACTTTTTCCAACTACCTCTCGCCGAGAAACGGTAATGCCTGTACCGGCCATCTTGATTGAGGTTTTCCATGGTTCCCCTCAATTAATTCCAGATAAATATCGAGATAGTTCCTTATTTGAGGCCATCGCCGATTACCTATCAAACTCCTAGTTCAAAAATTACCTACCTTATCCTAATTTCCTATAATTCCTTCATTCGCCCATTGCTATTACATAAGTTGAAGTTGTAAACAATAACGGGAAGTGGTAAATGAAAAAATAGTAATGGTGCGAATGGCGTCTGTTATGACATAAAGTCGAGAAACGGACGTTAAACGCATTATTATTTTTATTATTATTATTATTATGGTATTGTGATCATTAGGTCAGGTAGGTGCATATAATATAATAATAATAATAATTTATTCCACCAAAATATTGATTATACACACAATGCTATATTTACAAAATGATTTGGAATTAACCTATCCAACTTGGCAAGGCCAGTGCTAGGATAGGTTAAGAATACATATTTTGAAAATTGTGCAGTGTGTATGGTCACCCATGCGCACGTACTATATATATGAATGTGGGTGTGAGTGTGGGTGGTTACAATAGTTTTTTGTTCAGTTAGTTACTTATAACGAAACAAGTTGAGTTCATAATATATTTTGTTGTATGTCAAATTGAAAATTAAGAGGTTAAAAAAAATAAATATTTCAAACAGCTATATAATGTAGTATTGACTGTCTCAAGGTCAAAGAAATGACTGGCCAAACATCAAAGAAGACTGATTCTACTATATGTATTTTTTCTACTATGCCTATAGAGAAAACAATCACATTTTTACTATATTTCTCTTGGTTCGAAGCCCATAAAATTTTTCAATAAAGTTCGTGCCTACGCTCCTGGTTTCTATATTGAGAGTTAGGTTCGATACAAGCGTATATTTTGTAAGTAGGAAATATCGGCTAGAATAGGGTGTCGTCTAGCAGATGCATTTAATGTCATGGAAATATCTCTTGCGTAGCGTAACTATCTTCACGTACACAAATAGAGCGGGTACAAATTTTAAAGCTCACTATTGAGAACATGTAAATTAGAAAATCACAAAACATTAATCGGTAGACGTAATAATTGCTCTACGCTTATAATCGTGACTTTCTAAAAACGCACAGGGTACCATGCTGCACCTTGGATCAGAATGCCATGGGTTCGAGTCTCACTACTGCTCGTAAATATTTTGTGACATCGCTGGATAACTTATAAGGTGGAGCCACTCCTTAAGCGATATTCTCATATATGTAGGATATAACTTTAAAAAAGTGGGTGCTTGTACTTATGTAGGCGCATTTGAAGTTATACTTCTTTGACGTGCTTAAAAACTATTTTTTAATACACATGTAGGTACATTACTTTATTGAAATAAAATCTTCAAAAAGTTTAGGAATAATTCTTACAGAAAATTATATTCAAATATACACAATTAAGTTAGCAGGAAAGTGGACAAATTAATGTAAATCAATAAACCAATTATTAATTTAGCGACGTTTCGGTCATTTATTTGATTTTCATCAGGCACATGTTAAAATTAAGTACACAACCAAATATACAAATGTTTACAAACACAGCATATTTACCATATTAAGGTAAATATGCTGTGTTTGTAAACATTGTGTACTTAATTTTAACATGTGCTGTACTTTATAGATGCCTGACGAAAATCAAATAAATGACCGAAACGTCGCTAAATTAATAATTGGTTTATTGATTTACCTTAATTTGTCCACTTTCCTGCTAAGTTAATTGTGTATGTTTGAAAAAAATATGGACGCAACAATTTCCAATGTAAAATTATACGCAAATATTTAAAAACACTTTCAAAATTTTATTTAGATTTTTACGATATTATTTATAAATTCCGCTAGACGACACTTCAAACGACGATTGGTTGTAATCGAGGGTTATACTTTTCTACTCTACTATAATATATTGGTTCCAGATGACAGATTAAATTGCATTGATGTTGTCTATCTGTCATTTCAGTTTGTGCCTCTTATGGCCAACGTCATACTGTCGAATTTTTGTTAACTGTGCGCGTGTAACTTTCGCTGTCTGCTAAAATTGTACTTTCAATGCACCAACATAAATATAACTTCAAAATCACACATTGCAAGTCAAAATTCTACCGACAAAACAGTGAATTGTAATATTACAAACATTTTCACAAATGATGCCAAATTGTTCAAACTTAGAGATTTTCTGGTCCGATCCCTAGGTTTCACCAACTGACTAGCTTTAATAGTATATGCGCATATATAGAGGTACTATGTATAGAAAAATACACTAAAAAATGATAAAAGGTTCACCGGAAAACGTGATATGGTCGTATTTGGCTTGTAATCGAAAGGTCCGGACGCAAACCCTGCGGCCAACAATTTCGTCTTTAAGGTTCACCATTGAGAACTTATAAAATACAATGCCTAAGATTCACACAAGTTTTGCTGGCAAGATTAACATAATTACTATAAGTTTGTAATTAAAACGCCTGGATTTTTATCACACGTGGTTAACATCGAGTTTCGGACTGTTCAAAACAAATGTACGGAATCCTTCGTATGCGAGTCCGACTCGCACTTGACCAGTTTATTGAAGATATTTTTTCCATTAAAGCCCCTATAATATATATTATATCGACACCAGATTTATCAAAATACAGCTAGTCGATTAAATTCTACGTAGAAATAAAAAATCTCTGCATCAAACGTAAAACATGTACAAAACGTAGCCCTCTATTGCTTTCGCGCAGTCGCAAAACGCTATAAAATATAACAAGCATGGTCGCTTTACCATTGTAAAAAAAAAATTCCGTATTTTGTGGTGAAAGAACGGGTATATATGGTGGCATAACAGGTATATATGGTGGCATAACGGGTATATATGGTGGCATAACGGGTATATATGGTAGCATAACGGGTTTATATGATGGAAGAACGGATATATATGGTGGCATAACGGGTATATATGGTGGCATAACGGGTATATATGGTGGCATAACGGGTATATATGATGGAAGAACGGGTATATATGGTGGCATAACGGGTATATATGGTGGCATAACGGGTATATATGGTGGCGTAACGGGTATATATGGCGGCATAACGGGTATATATGGCGGCATAACGGGTATATATGGTGGCATAACGGGTATATATAGTGGAACAATGGGTATATATGGTGAAGAACGGTCCACAGATTGTTTAGAATCTAATCTAAACATAGATAATTATTGAATGCAATAAAAATTATATTGTTTACAAGGACAGACTGAAATCACCGCTAAGTAAATTTTATATTCGAATTTAAATAAACATCCAACGTATCCATTGAAATAAATGGCTACGTTGGATGTTTATTTAAATTCGAATAGAATAGAATAGAATAGAATATATTTATTTTCTGTTTTGTACAAAGAAGAACATAGAAAATTGTCTATATAAAAGAAAAGTTACAAAAAATCATTTATATTATAGTGACATTGATCACACAGCATGTTTTTTAATTGAATTTTGAATTTGTGTAGAGGCAGTTTACTTAGCGGTGATTTCATTCTATCTTTATTGCGCCACTCGCTTCATTTATGTCTTCCTTGTTGCACTCATCTAATCACAATTGATTTCGAACAATCGGTATAGTTTTGAATAGCGAACTTCGAAATCAGGATACGCTTTGGACTGAGAGGAGGAAGATGAAACTGCGTTGAAGCGTTCGTCGTTCGCGATTGACTAGTCGCAAGTTTCAATACAACGTCGAGCTTTGTTACTAATCTCTTCACTGGGAATCATTCGACAATAATCAGACACAATAATTGAATTGTCTGGTCTCAAATCGGCTATTACTGCCGATACTAAATACATTTCTTACGGAACATTGCATTACAATACGGTTTTAGGGTTAAAATTTTTATTTTCTCGCTTTATACAATGTTATTTTAAAATAATTCTCTATTTTTAACAACGTGCTCACATAACAATTATTGTCTGAATATAATATTTCATCAATGTTATTGTTCTTTCATTTATTGCGATCGTCAAAAACTTTTACAAAATAAAATTTTTCATTAAAATTTTTTTTAATCATACACAATTAAGTTAGCAGGAAAGTGGACAAATTGATGTAAATCTTTAAACCAATTATTAATTTAGCGACGTTTTGGTCATTTATTTGTTCTTCATCAGGCATCTATAAAGTACAGCACACGTGCTGTACTTTAGAAATGCCTGATGAAGGTCAAATAAATGACCTAAACGTCGCTAAATTAATAATTGGTTTAAAGATTTACATCAATTTGTCCACTTTCCTGCTAACTTAATTGTGTATGTTTGAAAAAAATATGGACGCAACAATTTCCAATGTAATTTTTTTTAATGTTGTACTTCTTTTGGCGCATAAAGGGTAAAATATTCTCTGTTACGTAAGTTGCACACACAGCATACAACGAAAATAAGACACCATGAAGTTAGTTGTTAAAGTGCACCTCCCTAGACATCCTATTTTTTTATCAATGTATATCTTTAACGAAAATGTGATTATCAATTATCGCGATCACGCCAAAGAAGTATAACTTCCGCCGCTACATAAGTACACGCACCATTCTTTAATTCTACTCTCTAAATATCTTATTTCAATTCTGAAATTAGATCATAATAATTTATTCCGTTCAAAAATAAGTAAATAAAGTTAACTCAAACCAATTAAGCTACGATTCGAATGATATTTCTCTTTACGCTTTGTTGTTATGATGCACAAATTAATATAATTACGATAGTAATTTGTACTAAAAGCATTGCATTACATAGCACCACTTTCCATAAATAAGAGATATTTAGTAGTAGATATCATTATCCCGATATACACAAGCAGCATGTCTCTTAACAATTATTTTTCTTTTATTTGTCAATTGTCTAAATTTTGTATGCAATTCTTTATTTTTAATACCAAAAATATAATAATAATAATAATAATAATGCGTTTAACGTCCATTTCTTCGACTTTATGTCATAACAGACGCCATTCGCATCATTACTATTTTCCATCTACCACACTTCCCGTTATTTTTCCACATTTTTAAAACTTCAACTTATGTAATAGCAATGGGTGAATGAAGGAATTATAGGAAATTAGGATAAGGTAGGTAATTTTGAACTAGGAGTTTGATAGGTAATCGAACATGGCCTCATATAAGGAACCATCTCGATATTTATCTGGAATTAATTGAGGGAAACCATGGAAAACCTCAATCAAGACGGCCGGTACACGAATTACCGTTTCTCGGCGAGAAGCAGTAGGAAAAAGTCCCAGCCGCACCTGCCCCCGCCGGGATTCGAACCCGTACCTCCCGAATGCTAGTCTAGTGCTGTCACCACTACTCTACCCAGCTCGGTTTTAAAACAAAAAATTATGCAGACATAATTCAAATGCAACGGTGAATTTTTCTTATATAAATACCCGTTGTCCACCATATATACCCGTTCTCCCACCACAAAATAATTATAATTTCTCATGCCTATAGCTGTAAGGCGATCTGGCTTGTTACAATTGGCAATCATTTTATCAATATTTATAGTAAAATATATGCATGTTTAGTATAAGTAAGTCACGTTTTTATAAATTCAGCCCTGTCTAATTGATTCTGTTCAAATTTCAGAAATTTTGTGTTAATAACTAAATTTCAATTATGATACCTCGTTAGTTTTAAAAATCAAATAAGTCCACAACATTTCGCACATCCATACTATATATTTATAATTTCGAAAATAAGTTGTTCAAATGTTACGAAAGGCCTAAGATTTTATGATCTGACACATAGGCACCATTAAGCGAGCGAACCCCATAAAATACACATGTGTCTCTATATCAAAGGTTCCCAACCTTTTCTAGACCACCTTTAAAAGAAAAAAGTTCCAACGATCTCTAGTACATAATAGTTAATTTTATAAGTAAAACTAGCCTCCCAGTCCGGCTTCCCCGGGTGTAAATGTAATATATAGGATATAAAAGATGAGAATCATTATCATTAAATTCTCAACGTGTATTGAATTTGCGCGAATTCAATCGCTTTTATTTGTTAATGTTCAAAAATCGAAGAAAAATCTTATTTCCCAAAAAGAAATTAAAAAAATTCTGTTGATCCGATCGCTACCAAACTTCAGAAGATCGCCCGCTGGGCTAATCTAAAGATTGTCTGAAAATGTCATCAAAAATGGTCTACCCGTTTGGAGTCTATAGATTACATATACATCGTCTTTTATCTATATAGATTATTAAAATGTAAAAAGTGGTTATTGTGACATAATGATAATAGTTGGACATATAGTATCGCGAAGTTTTTTGTAGTTATTGATATGTTCTTTAATATTGTAGAACATACTTTTGTTCTATCATCAATAGTTTCCGCAGCGCATGCGACGAAAGATGTTTTATGGCATTTTTTTACACCTTGGGTTACGTTACTAAAGTTTTTGTAAGGAGCCCTAATATTTTCTAGCAATAAATATAGCCTATGTTACTCAGGGTGAATGTAGCTTTCTAATGGTGAAAGAATTTTTTAAATCGGCACAGTAGTTTTCGAGTTTATTCATTACAAACATACACACACACAAAAATACAAATCTTTCCTATTTATAATATTAGTGTAGATTAAAATAATGTTGCATATTATCTGTACCTAATTTATTTGTTGATTAATCTATAAAAAAACATAAAGCTCCCATGGAAAGCTTCAGAGTCCACTAAGAGGTGGTACCACCTCTATTGAGAATTTATGTTTTATTTTATGAGTACACTAAAAGGCCGAAATGATTTAATTAAAAGTTTACAAGTAAAGAGATAATATTATAGAAAAATCTGTAGCAAATGAGTGAAATAACCATGAAAAAGTTACGGAGCAAAAATCACGAGCAAATAAAATCAGTTATAGATGAGAACACACTAATTTAATATTAATACATTATAGTAATCGGTAAAAGAACACAAGGTGAGTCAGGTAACCTTACAAAGCGGAGGAGTGAATGAAATGAAAGTTAGTGTTAACGAACTGTAAATAGAGAAATAGAATATTGGAGGAAGAAAGAGGAACATAACGTCGGTAACTGGTAAACTGGCAACAAGGGTCAGATCTGCAGAGTACGAGAGGAGTTGTTATACTGACGCGATAAGGCCAACGAGGAGGCAAGAGAAGCAGACGATGCGGAAGGCGACGAATACAGAAACGACTCTATTTGATCAATACCTACATAAATAGGTACCCACGTACATTCAGAGCGTGAAGGCTACAGAAACACACACACACACACACACACACACACACACACACCCACACAAACGCAATACACATACACTCATAGATATACAAACGCGTGCTAATATACGTTCTGTAACGCTTCTTTTTATCAGACCAGTGACCGTCAAATGTTTCGATCATAACATACATATACATTCTGCTATAATATTAATTTATTCGTATGCGAGTTACATAATAACGACTGGTTAATGTAACAAAACACAGCTTTCATAACTATATTTTCGTCCGTGTGGTATAAAAAACTTGGAACGTGTCGCGGGACACGCGTTTGGAACGAAGTCCCTTTCGTATAAGACGTTTTTCGTAACGCGTTTTATATAATCTAAAACACCCGGTATAATCTAAAAACACCCGGTATAATCTAAAAACACCCGGTATCACCGTATACCAGTATGCATTATACGTCTTACGGTTTTTCGTGACACGTTACATTTTTTGTCTTACGGTTTTTCGTGACACGTTACATTTTTTCTCGGCTAGGTCCCCTCGCCAACCCGCGATAAGGAACTTCGTTCCAATAGATATATTGTACCCGGTTAAACTCTTTTATACAAAATCCACCCTCACCCCGTTCGGGTAGTGTGTTCAAAAGATCGTCGAACAAGCATTTCTTTTTTAACTAAACTAATTTCAGAGATACAGCGTATTTTTTATGAAGGTTTCCCTGTTCACATCCATAAGGGTTATTTTGAGATAAAATGTAGCCTAGATCACTTCTGGTATAATCCGTTACCTGTCCGTGAAGTGCCATCACAATCAGCTTAGCCGTTTCAAAGATTGGCCCGTGCAGATAAAACAAACTGACTGAAAACTGAAAATTGACTCTAGGAATCTTTAAAACTGTACAATTACAGACTACGTTACGATTTTAGTTATTTATATTAATTGAACTAACATCTGTAAAATTCATTAAAAAAGCAATTCTCGCAGTATGTGGAGTCTGCAATCTATTGGCTATATATACAAACACATCAATCATTACTTCTGCAAAGAGTGCTGTATTGTACAAAGTTTGGAATTGTCGATTTTATCTATACGTGCAGATTTTTAATACTGAACTGTACATCTAGTATGTGACTATATTTACGAGTTTTAACAGTCACACGAGCTGTATTACGCACAAATCCATATTTATATGGATTTTTGCAGGTACATTCTATAAAATAACTTTCAAATTATTGGCAGTTCATTATTGAGCACTAGACTCGCATTCGCGAGGTACCGGGTTCGAATCCCGGCGGGGGCAGATGTGGCTGGGACTTTTTCCTACTGCCTCTCGCCGAGAAACGGTAATTCCTGTACCGGTCATCTTGATTGAGGTTTTCCATGGTTTCCCTCAATTAATTCCGGATAAATATCGAGATGGTTCCTTATTTGAGGCCATAGCCGATTACCTATCAAACTCCTAGTTCAAAAATTACCTACCTTATCCTAATTTCCTATAATTCCCTCATTCGCCCATTGCTATTACATAAGTTGAAGTTGTAAAAAATGTAGAAAATAACGGAAAGTGGTAGACGAAAAAAAATAGTAATGGTGCGAATGGCGTCTGTTATGACATAAAGTCGAGAAACGGACGTTAAACGCATTATTATTATTGAACAAATGTTACGTCTAATAGTAATAAATCAACTGACAGGCAAACAGTGATTTACTAATAAATTGGTATAGCGCGACCAGTTTTGTTTTACTTTACCGCACTAGTGCATAATGGGTCACATATCTGTATACATGCATTTAGAGCAGAACAGTTCTAGATTATAGATGCTCAACATCTGAAGTCATCAGCGTCACATGCAAAGCAGCTGGTTTACAGAAGGCAGTGCAAGAAATGTTAAAAGTGTGAGCAATGCTAATAATGTTAATGATTATTATTAACTGTGTTCTCGCAGAGAGATATCAGCCCTATTTATCATATTACGCCTGACATCTTGACTGTTTTCTCATGGGAAATCCTGATGTTGCAAGAGAAATGGGAGAATGCATAATATGAGGATCTAACATGATGTAGGCTGGTCACATAACTCGCGGTTGACATACATATAGAGTAAAATCTCATAGGTGGCCAGAGCTGGTAAATATCTTGTATCTAAAATACTATTTCGAATCTTAGAATATTTATATTTTTGCTACTTTTTCTATTATAAATATCTACATCTGAAAACTAAACAATGCTCAAAAGTATTTGATATTTATATTTAAGATACATTCATTATGTCTGTCAATTAGTCAAGAATGATTAGTCTGATTTTGATGAAACTTGTTAACCCGTTTAAAGCAAGGACTGCTGTTTATTCAATCATAATTATCATCAAGCTAAGGTATTTGTAAAAACTAAAAAACGATTATGAGTAAATCCTTGTGAATGCAAAAAACGCTACTTAGCTGACTAGGTTCGAATTCCGGCGGGGGCAGATGTGACTGGGACTTTTTCCTACTGCCTCTCGCCGAGAAACGATAATTCCTGTACCGGCCATCTTGATTGAGGTTTTCCATGCTTTCCCTCAATTAATTCCAGATAAATATCGAGATGGTTCCTTATTTGAGGCCATAGCCGATTACCTATCAAACTCCTAGTTCAAAAATTACCTACCTTATCCTAATTTCCTATAATTCTTTCATTCGCCCAATACTATTACATAAGTTGAAGTTTTAAAAAATGTAGAAAATTTCGGGAAGTGGTAAATAGAAAATAGTAATAGTGCGAATGGCGTCTGTTATGACATAAAGTCGGGAAACGGACGTTAAACGTATTATTATGGTTTTATCACTAAGTTGACTATACTACTTACGAGAGCATATTACAGAAGAAACTAGTGATAAGCAATATTTCACATATTTGTGATTTAATCACTGATAGTAGAAAATCACAGGTTGATACAATTATCTATTCTTGCTTATCACTAGAAGAAACGTTTCATTACTACTGTTATAATACAAACAACACAATTTTACTCAAGGTTAGAAAATATTTACGAGAGTTGTTATAAATTGCATAAACCACTATCACGACATCCAACACTCTTTACAAATTGAGTACGTACATGTGACCTGTTGTTTGTTTTCGAATTATACAGAGTGTTTAAAATAAATGTGCCTGCAGTATAATAAAACATAAATTTCTTCAAATCCACGCACAATATCTTCATTTTTATACCTATTTTCTGCACTACCTTCTCTAAAATAGTTGTTTTCCAAGCATTTGTACAGGCATGAAAAGTTATCCTTTACGCACTAGTGTAGTAAATTAATATAAAAATGGTCGTGCTATACCAATTTCATATATTAAATCACTGTTTGCCAGTACTTGTTTTTTTATAACCTACTATTAGAAGTTACTTTTTTTTAAAATGAACAATGTTGAAAACGAAGTGAAAATCCGCTATTCTACAGGAGGTACGTGCAAAAAATACCATGTAATATACTTCATAAGCAATATCTCATTACGACACTAGGTACACAATCTATTATCATTGATTCTAAAGCGACATTTGCTGTCTAACTACCCACTTGTCATTTGATCTTGTAGCCATACAGAAGAAAAATAGAATATTTGAGGTAGGTACTATTTCTTATAAATAAAATCCTTTTTAATACGCTTTTAGTAGCTTCACCTATATGTTTGTTTGTTTGTAAAGGAATCTTTGAACGTTTTTTTTCACCCACTTCAAAACGTTAGATTAAACTGAAACTTTTCACACTTATCAAGGACCGATGACAATACTATAATTTAATAAATTTGTCCCATTACCCTGACCAGGACCTTCAGGATAAAAAAGCTTGAAAAATTACAGAAAGCAAGCTAACACGCTGTACAGTGACGTACGTTACGTTGCCTACCTCATAGTCAAATGCAATATTGTTTTTTAGTCTTATAATTAAAATTAAAGTTTAAAAAAACTAAACACGCTTTTATGAACTAAAAAATACAAAATAATTTACCAACAAAATTAGCTTTACTGTAAAAAACGTGGAGTGCTGCATATCGCTAATAAATTTTTCATTTACTAGCTAATTGTAAACGTAGAGTTATTATGAAAATTTAAGTATATAGCAACCTACGCTTTTTAGAGTACCTAAAGCAAATTTTGTTGGTAAATTATTTTGCAGTTCATAAAATCGTATTTTCTTAGTTTTTTGAATGTCTAATTTTTTAAAAGCTAACGTCTACAAATAAAAAAACCGATCCTCGGTTAGAACTCTCGGCAGATGTGTAGACATTCAGATTCAAATACAATGACAGCTACATATAACCTCAAAATACAGCTTTGCGTCACTTCTGTGATATTTCACATCCGGTAAAACTGTTTACATATTAAAAATATAATTATAAATATCAATAGACCCTGGTTACCACACACATTAATAAAAAGTTAGTGAAACGAAAAATGCAAAGGCGTTGAACGCGTGTATCTATATTTATGGCATAAGAGTATGGTTTCCCATCTTTTTTCAGTTCAGTGCAGCGCACTGCGTATAAAATAATGTCACTACAAGGAATGCCGAAGGGTGTGAAGCACAATGTGAGAATGGTTTATATGGTTTATGGAATAGTGTTCCTTGGGATATATTTTTAAGTTTCTGTTTCGTATATTGTTTTACGACCTACAAATTTTACGAGATAAGAAAGAGAATCTGTTTTCTCAATTCTTTTGTACAGAAAATGAATGTAAAATATTTTATGCCGTATTTTGTCTTAGCAAATGCGACATAATTTATATATTTTAAAGGTGTTTAGTAGTTCCATCATTTCGAAAAATTTTCCTATGAAAGTATAGAACAAAATGAAAAAAAAATTAACACACAAATTATATTTTATCGTTAGCGTCAATTTTATAAAAGTAGATAGGTATGTAAAAAATTTTAGTAATTAAATTAGCGCCAACCTCATAATTTCATTTTTTTCTCTTTTTAGTATCTTTTTTTAAGGAAGTTCAATTTTTTTGAAAAAACGGAACTGTTATAGAAATCCTTCTGTCTATCTGTCTATCTCAGCTTATTTTCTTCGAATCTACTGGACGAAAAAAGTTGAGTTCGACTTTTTTTATTTCTAATTTAAAAATGGAATCTCGACATTTATGACAGCCTTGTATAAGAAAATAACGGATAAAATAAAATGTATGAAACGTACGACCGTGTATATGCATAATAATGAACTCACCAAATGTGATTCTCTGGTAGTAAAAGTGACGGGGTCAGTCGGTTCGGCGTCTTGACACTTGAAGCCGAGCTGGCCATAGACGGTGATGAGTTTGCTGCCGGATTTACCCAGTTCTATCAGATTCAGCCTGAGAGTGTCGGCTATGAACTCGACTTTCCGCAGACAGCCGATGAAGTTATTATGAACCCTTGCTCCGGGCAATGCGCGCGTATTAATACTGCCGCCTAGAAAGACGCGACTCGACGACAGCATGGTAAATTTTCCGGCGATGTGAGAATGGTCCGCGTAGACTCCGTCTACGACAGCCGATAACTGAAACAAAATGAAAAATATATATTATCTTAAATCGATTAAGGCTAATATGTTGAAATCATATGGCTGTTTTCACAAGTTTTCATAAAAATTTATATTCTGTGTATTTTACACTACACACTACATAAGTAAGATTTATATAATTGTAGAAAAAAAATCCAGCTAATTGGGCGACAAGATCATTCCAACTTTAAAAATATTCACATTTGACATATGTATTATGATAAATAAAATAACATTTCTGTAAATATAATTTGATATAAAACAATTGTATTTTTTTTTAGATATTTGTGTTTGATACAAAAAGCATATTTATGTATCGTTTGACACAATAATATATTCAGGCAAAAAGACAAGGAAGGTGGGCAAGTGTCGGATATTCCGTTTCCACTTTTCAAGATAATGAGTAGTATATTTTGTTTCTACAAATGTATCGAAATACATGAATATAACTGCCTCTTGAGATAAATTATACTTTTCTTATTCTGTCCGATTCAACTCGAAATGAAAAATATATTTATTACAATATACTGGTCCGATTCGACAAAAAAATCTATTGTTTAGAATAAATCTAAAGAACGTGTGCTTTTCTAGAATGTTTATTTTTTTAAGTCTAGTTAAGTATTTAACAATACTTGACTTTTGAGTCAAGCTATATCGAAGAATAATCGGAGAAAAATGTTTTCGACATTTTTCAGGACCTAAACTTATACCAGGTACCAGACTCATCTACCGATCTTATTCTAGCAGATTGAGCAGTCAAAATCTATTTCCTTTCTCACTTCTCGACAATCCAGTACATTTTCTAGTCGATCGATACTTCGACATTTTTTTTTTTAGTATTTGAACATCCATACAAGATACATATTACACTTAATTTTTTTCTTATTTTAATCTAAAAAATCATTTTTTTATTTAATTATACGATAAATATTTCGATAAAAAAAATTTGGTGATTTATTAACGATTTACTATTACTGATGACCTTAATTGTATAGGATCTATAATCTACAATCTTCCACCACACAAATCTATCGTCTAAAGTAAATTTAAGATAAAACATCTGTAAGGTGTTTATTATTTAGGTAATTCACACAAATATGACTACAAATTACGCAATCAATCAGTTAATCGCCCGACTATAAATTGAATATTGTTTGAATAATAATTAAGTAATGGTAGAATGGCTAATTAAGCATCTCCTTGAGCCTCTCGTTCGAAACTAGCATAGTCATCAATCACCATAACCCTAAAAAAATGTAAACAGGAGTAGCAAAGGTCAAACAGAGGTTAAAATGTCGTGAGAATATATGTGGCCACAAGACGAACTGACTTATGTCGTTTTTTCTGTCAGATGCTTGGTTTGTCAACTACAAATATTATAAAAAATAGTCATTAATTATATAAAGACATTTCAAGTAGGAATTTTTTGGGAGCTTTCAAAATACAGTTCTAATTTTGACAGCCAGACGTCTTCCATTCATTCACAGATAGAATAGTCCGATCTGAACTGAAAAGTATATAATATCAACAACGTATATGCTCTTTGTTTCTATTGTCCTTTACTTATCTAAGCTTCCAAAAATAAATTGCACTGAAATAATAATATTATAAAAAACGGCTTTCAAAATGGAATTGTTCTATTCTGAAGATTTAAAACGAAGCTTTATCAACCTTTGCGTCACACAAGAATAAAATGCGGGTCGTTTTTTTTTCGTTTTCTATACAAAGTAAACGCTTATTTATATCAGCTGTCAGAGTGTGTTTCTATGCGGGGTGACCATGTCTACCGACACAATGTTATCCAAACAGGGCTAGCGGAATGTACAAGATGTTAGCCTTATCATAAGGGGACCCTTTCGATACTCACTTTCGCGCCCCTTCTCTCTCTCTCTCTCTCTCTCTCTTTCTTTATTTACTCTCTCTATATATCTCTCTATATATTATATATATTAAATTCAAAGAACGAAAACTCTCAGAACGATTTGTGGTTTCTATAAAAATCGAAAAAATTGGGAAAATTGTAGCAAGCTTTGATACAATAACCCCCTCTCTCTATAATGTAATATTGTTTAAATTTGTTTTTTTCTTAGCTACGAGGAAAATTGAAAGTTATTAATAATAACATTATAAAAAATTTAATAAATTAAATAATCAGTTTGATCAGACCAAAAATTTTTTTAATGTTGATTAAACTTTCATAATGTTACGACGTTTCATCGGCCATCCCGACTTCATCAGGTAATCTATAGAACACATACACAAAATATTTTTTTTATACAATTAACGTTACAAATTAAAAAAACCCGGGTCGCAGTGCCAAAACCCTGCCGACAATATAGTGTATTTGCTTGTATAGGGCCGTGTGGTTTTATACTTTTATTATGTGAAATTAAGTTTGTTTTTGGGCAAAATAAAAAATTTAACCCCTTAATACACCCATTAAAATAACATTTTTTTCTTAATTGTAATATTATTATCAATCTAACGTCTACACCGAATTAAATACACCCTTCAATAAATAAGTCACTATCTGCAAACTAGTGTTTTCATAAAATTTGTAAATCCGGTCCTGTCGGGCCGATTTTATTAAAATTGTGGGGACACTTTTTAATCACTATCAAAGGGTTAAATTTCAATTTTGAAACGATTCGGAGAATTTTTTCGGTATTTTGGGGCCCAAAAACAGTTTTCAACCCCTAAAAACTACCCTTAAAATAGCCCGATTAGGCCCATTTTAAATAGGCTTCTTGCGGTGATGGATTTCAACAAGTGGCCCAAATTTCGTTGAAATCAATTAACTCTTTCGAAAGTTATCGCGCGTACATATATACATATATATATATATATATATATATATATATATATATATATATATATATATATATATATATATATATACATATATATATAAACATTTTTAAAAATGGTGCCAAAGTGTTTAGGAGGTTATGAAACGTCGAGAAATTTTGGTCCGACCCCTAGGTCCCGCCATCCGACCGACGCCAATAGTGTATGTTGCCATATGGCAAATACACTAATAACTGAAACGTTAATTGTATAAAAAAATATATTTTATGTATGTGTTCTATAGATTACCTGATGAAGTCAAGATGGCCGATGAAACGTCGTAACATTATGAAAGTTTAATGATCATTAAAAAAATTTTTGGTCTGATCCAACTGATTATTTAAGTTATAATTTATATGGACCTGAATAATAGTACATTGGATGAAAAAAATTAATCTGATGATTACATTTTTGAGAAAACAAATCATTTCGAATTATTTATAATTCAATTTTGAAGTTTTAGTGCTTATTTCTAGTTCTTACAGTTTTATGGCTCATATAAAAAACCCCATGAGGTATTGTGGCAGACACAAAAGAAAAATGCGTGTCGTGATCATTCGACCACAACGCATTTTGGTAATGAAGAAAAAACTTAACTCATTTGGAACGTCAGCTAATTAGCAACCATGATAGAATACGATGCACAGTGGTTTTTAATATGGTTCATACTAGTGTCGAAACTTTTTAGTAGATATTAATTTATTCTTTTGCCTAGTAATAAGGTAAAAGAAAATGTTCTTAATGCTCTATTTGCTGCTAAAATTGAAAACCAATACATGACGTATTTGTCATTATTAAACACAATGAAAACATTTTGGGAAGATAAAAAAGTGGTGTTATTAAAATAATAGGATACAAGTGTAATTATATCCTTTAAGTCAATGGGGGGGTTTTTTAAAAAAAAGTGTAATTACAATAAATTTATTTAAAAAAAATAAACTTATTAGATAACAAATTATTGAACGAGTCTACCGATGTTTTCAATGCAGGCGCCGTAGTCAGGTAAAAACTTGTAGGGTAATAATGGTAATAATTCTTTATTTTCGGCTATAGATTGAATATGCGCCAGTAAATTCTTGAAAATAGGATAGCACTTTGCAAACTAATAATAATAGTAACATACATACTTGTTTAAATGTTCGGTCAAACACCGATTCGAAAAGCGTTCAAGCAAATTACTATTATTTCGGTTTGCAACCGTAACATATATATCTTTGTTCAACATCCTTTGAATGATGTACAAAAGTCGTTGACCGTTCGCTTCTTTTTGTGCATAATCTCGAACATGTACGATAAAAACACGACAACCCTAAATTGTAAACTTACAATGTTTACATAAACAACGTCAGCGAATATAAATATCTGCATTATGGCTATCGGTAGGAACATTTTGTTTTGCATGTATGAACAAACTAGACCGTAACTTGTCAACTATATACACGGAAAAAAGAGTGAACACCGGGGAATCACTGCTTTTTATTCGTGTACCTAGTTGACAAAACAGGATTATCAAAATTACTATAGTCTTGGGATTAATCCAATGATTTTTATAATCCAACGATTCATAATCATAATCATAATAATATGTGTGTTGATACAATGCGTCAACTTTCGAATAAATTTTGCTCTCGGTTTCGATTGTCAGTCTTAAAAGAGTCACCAATATACAACTGTTCATAGTACAGAAGCAGATAAAAAACGTAAGTAATCGTATTCAGTACTGTCCAATGCATATAAGCATTTCGACTTGTTAGGATGCAAATGAAATCACAATTAATTCTATTTGTCTATGCCAGGGGTTCCCAAAGTGCGGCCCGCGGGCCAAATGCGGCCCGCAAAGCCTGTGAATTCGACCCGCTGCAACATATACAATTTTGTATTATGTTGACATACCTATACAATATTTTAAAATTTCATCATAAAACTTAGTTTAACTGTAATAAAATCGAATATCTGCGTTGCAGATGATTACCTAATTTTCAATACTTTATTATCTAATTCAGTTGCGACCTTGCCAAGGTCACAATAAATTCTAAATTCTTTGTTAAAATAAAATATTTTAAGGACAGTTCTTTCTCATATTTTAACTAAAATACATCTTGTGCCATATTGGTGTATCAGAAATTCCACTGCAAACGAATAATTTATTCTGATATTTTTCCAACTAAATGGTTACACAAGATAAATTAAATTTAAACAATTCTGGCGACTAGAAATTAACAATAGCATTTAAACATTTAATTAATTTAATATAACTTAAACCTCACATTTAAATAAAACATTTTAAAATAAAATAAAATTTAACTAATTTCTTGTAAATCAACGTACAAATCCAGCCATTACGTTACACCGCGATATCGATACGATATATTATATTATGTATATAATATATATTGTATATATAATTAAAGATTTATATTTATATTAAATTTAGTATACTAATAAAAAAAAATAAAAAAATAACAAATAGTTAAATATATTTAAAACACAAAAAATCGAGGTTACTGTTTTGATTTTATTCCGTTTTTTTTTTTTTGGCGCGCCAAAAAGTTCGGTAATATTAAATTGGCCCGCCTAAGAAAAACTTTGGGAGCCCCTGGTCTATGCCATTGATATTATTATTATTACAGACTTGAGAGAGTCGCCTGTATGCAGTGCTTCATCGAACAGTGGCAGCTAAAAGGTTAAGTAATTAAATACTGTGAAATGTAATCTGAGAGAGACAATGGCATGCAAGAAAGAGCGTAGTAAAATAATTTATTACAGGAGATTCTATTATAAGTCGTAACTAGGAAGTGTAAAAATCATTCGAAGGATTTTGAATATCCTCTCGAGACATCTCGAGGTATTTAAAAAATCAAGTAGTTCGATAATTTTCTCTCGAAATATCCCATCTTTAATCAAAACTTGAAAGCGTCATTTGTCCTACGACGTCATGTCTACACACGTTTAATAGATTTGGCGGTAAATTGATTTGAATTTTTCTTTTCGATCTGAAAATTTAAATGAGAAAATTCTATGGCACATAGTCGAGACTATTTACGTACCTTTTAATTTGCTTTTAACGTCTATTTCAGACAGTCCCTGTTCTTTCCAATTTATCGATAAACATTCGAATTTTTATGCTTTCACCAGTGTGAAGCAAAAAAAAAAAAGAAACCTTTAAAAAAATGACAACTAAAAATGTAGCAATGTTTGTGAAATTTTAAATTTTATTTTTTTATATTTTTTAAAGATGCTTCAATTTTACACGTTTACCTCCATTCTTTTGTTGTTTTTCCTTGGAAAAGATTGTTTTTTTTTATTCTTCAAACAAACGATAAGTCAAGGTGCCACTTACTTACATTTTAAAATATCAATGATATTTGGCAAAAGTTTGAGATTGTATTCAAAGAATTCTAATGAAGCGATAAATTACTCCATAGTGCAATAACGATTGAATTTCAAGAATTTGACGATAATTTAATATAAGTATGTCAAAATCATACTATTTGTATTTTTTTTTAATATTACCGCGTCCATCAAAGCAATTTGAAAATAATGATTTAGAGGGCAATTATTTCGTGTTTACGTATTTCAAGGATCTAAAAACAACTCTTTTTTAATTTAAAACATATGCCCATTAATTTGAAATAAGAATATTTTTCAATTTACATATTTCAGTTTAGCATCTACAAAAAAAATTCTAGAGAGGGTTTGAAAATTAGGTTACGTTTGGGAAGCTTTCAAATTCTCCGCCACTGTTTGTAACTTTTCTGTATTTAGCGTAATTTTATAATATAAAACCGCGGGTCGCAGTGCCAAGCTCTACCGACAATTTAATATTTTGCCAATACACGTAGTGTGGCTTTATTTTATGAACTTCGGTTTGCTTTTTAGACAAAATGAAAAGTTTCACCCCTTAATACACACCTTAAAATAATATTTTGTTCTTAATTGAAATATTATAATCACTCGAATATCTATGCCAAATTAAATACATCCTTCAGTAAACAACTCACTATCTGCACACTAGTGTTTTCATAAAATGTGTAAATCCGATCCTGTTAGGCCTATTTTATTACAATTTTAGGGGCACTTTTTAATCGCTATTAAAAAGTCAAAAATTATTCTAAACGATTCTGAGATTTTGTTTGGTATTTTTGGGTGCAAAAACATATTTCAATCCCTAAAAATCACCCTTAAAACGGTCCGATTAGACCCATTTTTAATAAACTTCGTCCACTGATAGACTCCAACATATGTGCCAAATTTCGTTGAAATCAATTAACTCTTTCAAAAGTTAATAATATTGACTCTACCAACAGTAATAGAATATTAACAAAATAAAATTACTTGCAATACTGTTCAATTGGTTTTTATTAATATAAAAGACGTTCCAACCAAGTTTTGGTCCTTTTCAAAAAATTCAGTAATTATTACTCGTATATTCTTACACATGCACTACATGTTTCTATATTTCCACATGTCCAAAAATGATGCCAAGCTGCTTATAAAGACGTGAAACGTCGAGAAATTTTAGTATCGCCATCCGACCGACGCCAATAGTGTATGTGTCATATGGCAAATTCACTAAAAAGTCGGAAACGAAAATATATGAGCATTCACTTATATGACTATACTAAACTGTTACATAGTAATATAACTAAATGGGATGTAGCCAAACAAAATTAATACATAAATTCAGTTGGGCGAATCCTTGTTTGCAGAAGCCTATATCTACACTGTTTTCAGTTTGTTCAATAAATGTTTGCTGTATGAATAAAAAGAAATAATTAACTTTGTTTCGTAAATATCTATTCATGAAGAAAATTACACAGAGATTTTCTCAACAAATACGAAAACAGTAGTATATTATGCGAAGATCATAATTAGTAAAAACCCGGGTCGCAGTGCCAAAACCCTGCCGATATTTGCTTATACAGGCAGTGTGGCTTTATTATGCGAACTTAAGTCGGTTTTTGGGCAAAATAAAAAATTTTACTCCTTAATACACCCCTTAAATAACATTTTTTTTTCTTAATTGCAATATTATTATCAATCGAACCTCTACTAAATTATATACACCTTTCAGTAAATAATTCATTATCTGCAAACTAGTTTTTTCATAAAATTTGTAAATCCGGTCCTGTCTGGCCGATTTTATCAAAAATTTAGGGACACTTTTTAATTACTACCAGAGGGTCAAATTACAATTTTGAAAAGATTCGGAGTATTTTTTCGGTATTTTTGGGCCCAAAAACTTTTTTCAACCCCTAAAAACTACCCTTAAAATGACCCGATTGGGCCCATTTTAAATAGGCTTCGTGCGGTGATGGATTCCAACATGTATGCCAAATTTCGTTAAAATGAATTAACTCCTTCGAAAGTTATTGCCCGCAAATATATATATATATATACATATATATATAAACATTTTCAAAAATGGTGCCAAAGTGTTTAGGAGGTTATGAAACGTCGAGAAATTTTGGTCCGACCCCTAGGTCCCGCCATCCGACCGACGCCAATAGTGTATGTTGCCATATGGCAAATACACTAAAAAAATCTTCTTTTAAAATTGAATCGACCGTCTAAATGCCTCGAGAAAAGATAAAATCATTTTTTACACTATCTATAAAATGACCCATTACGCACCAGTGAAGTGAAGTAAAACAAAACTGGTCGCTCTATTAATTCTATAGTAAATCTCTGTTTGTCTGTCAATTTTTATTTTTAACCGACTTCAAAAAAAAGGAGGAGGTTCTCAATTCGTCGGAAACTTTTTTTTTATTTTTTATGTATGTTCCCCGATTACTCGAAGACGCCTGAACCAATTTGGAAAATTATTTTTCGTTTGAAAGGGTATACATCCCAGGTGATCCCATATAGTTTTTATTAAAATCGGTTCATCCGTTTTTAAATGACGTCAAAAAAACATATTTTTTAATGTATGCTACCTCATATCTCCAACATTTAAAAAGCGATTATGATGATTCTTTTCTTATTTAATAAGGCACATCTTCAGGGTGATCCTACATAAATTTTACTTAAATCGGTTCAGTAGTTTTTAAAAATTTGCAAAATCAAATCCACCACTAAAAAGTAAAAAATAAAAAAACTTAAAAAAAAATAAGCTCCTTCAAAAAAATCACTAAAAAGATGAAAATAATGAAATTTTGAGGTCGGAGCTAATTTCATTACAAAAAAAATCACATGAAATTTTGAGGTCGGTGCCTATTTAATGAAAGTAGGTATGTAATTAAAAGTTTTTGTAATGAAATTAGCTCCGACCTCAAAATTTCATTATTTTCATCTTTGTAGTGATTTTTTTGAAGGAGGTTATTATTTTTTTTTTTTACCTACTATTAGAAGTGACATTTGTTCAAAAGTGAACTATCAAACATTTTTAACATCAAGTGAAAACTATAGGAGCTTAATGGGAAATAAATGCAAAAAATACCATATATACCTCGTACATAATGGCGTTCGTTTTAAACAAAAAGTCACACCTCGTCGTAATATAACTAGTTTCAGTACAAGGTATACAATCTACTATTTATTTTCCTTTTACAATAAAAATGAACAAATCAATTTTCCTTCATTTTACAGTTACCTTTCCTACCTACCATCAATAAAATTCTATGCAATTATTTCTATATTAAGAGTAATTGTTTTACGTCGACTTCTAATTGAATATAGTTAGGAAAGGTGTTTGTAAAACCAAGGAAAATATTTGATAAATATATTTCCTACATTTATAGTATGTAATATTTAATCTCTACATAAGTTGCAGACGCCTAATGATAATTGTTAGAAAACATTCATTGTTACAATGCTAAAAAAAAACCCGGGTCGCAGTGCCAAAACCCTGCCGACAATATAGTGTATTTGCTTGTATAGGGCCGTGTGGTTTTATAATTTTATTATGTGAAATTAAGTTTGTTTTTGGGCAAAATAAAAAACTTAACCCCTTAATACACCCCTTAAAATAACATTTTTTTTCTTAATTGTAATATTATTATCAATCTAACGTCTACACCGAAGTAAATACACCCTTCAATAAATAAATCACTATCTGCAAACTAGTGTTTTCATAAAATTTGTAAATCCGGTCCTGTCGGGCCGATTTTATTAAAATTTTGGGGACACTTTTTAATTACTACCAGAGGGTTAAATTTCAATTTTGAAACGATTCGGAGAATTTTTTCGGTATTTTGGGGCCCAAAAACATTTTTCAACCCCGATTAGGCCCATTTTAAATAGGCTTCTTGCGGTGATGGGTTTCAACACGTGGGCCAAATTTCGTTGAAATCAATTAACTCTTTCGAAAGTTATTGCGCGTACACACATATATATATATATATATACGTATATAATATATATATATATATATATATATATATATATATATATATATATATATATATATACATATATATATAAACATTTTTAAAAATGGTGCCAAAGTGTTTAGGAGGTTATGAAACGTCGAGAAATTTTGGTCCGACCCCTAGGTCCCACCATCCGACCGATGCCAATAGTGTATGTTGCCATATGGCAAATACACTAATAAGAAAAATTTAATTTTTTATCCACTGTCACCGTCGGGAGTCAAACCCGAATCTTTCCGCCGTGAAAGTGGAAAGATTCGGGTTTGAGTCCCGACGGTGACAGTGGATAAAAAATTGCTTTTTTCTAATTTAGCATTGTTGTAATGAATGCTTTCTAACAAGGAAAATATTGTTTTGTCCTCTTAGAGGGCATTGTCTAGTCAATCAAATTGTTTTTACATTTTTAGTGTCATGTATTTTGTTTTATTTTTGAGGTAGTTTCCTATAATATTTGCGAATCGCAAATGACATTTTAAACAAAAGGTTATTTAAATCGACAATGTTTATTTTCAATCAATTAACGACCAAACTGAATTCAGTAGAGATACACATTACGTAGTTCTAATGGTGGAGGTGCAGATATATACCCGTTTCCTCCACCACAATCACGTTTATTAATTAAAGATGATCAAGTCTCCTGGTTAATGTAACTAGTAAGTTCTTCCCATACAATCCTTCACAAGATAATTTTGTTATTAAAATCGGTTCAGTACTTCCTAAGATAATAAAAATTCATACATATGCTGGTTCCTAATTATAGGCCATGCCTGACTACCTGTCAAAATCCTATCTCACAAAGTTGACTACCATATTCTAGTTTCCTATGATTCTTTCATTCGCTCATTGCTATTAATTAAGATGAACTTTAAAAATGTAGGAAAATAACGAGACGTGTAGTAGATGGAACATAGTAATAGTGCAAATGGCGTCTGTTATGACATAAAGTCGAGAATCGAACGCTAAATGCATGATTATTATTATATTAATTTTATCACACCTTCCGGTCATTTTCTGATGAAAAAATTAAAGACTCTAAATTCTCACGTGTGAAAAAAGCTCTTATAAAAAAACAAAGTTCTACTAAGAATATATCCAAGCAAATTTAGAAATGGTAACTTGCTAACCTGCTGTCTTTGAATAAACCAAATAATACGGGAAACAGGAAATTTAACATTGTACATAATATTCACTCCTACAATTAGTGTATTTGCCATATGGCGTCGGTCGGATGGCGGGACCTAGGGGTCGGACCAAAATTTCTCGACGTTTCATAACCTCCTAAACACTTTGGCACCATTTTTAAAAATGTTATATATATATATATATATATATATATATATATATATATATATATATATATATATGCGTAATTTATATATGTCTGCGGGCAATAACTTTCGAAGGAGTAAATTGATTTCAACTAAATTTGGTCCACGTATTGAAATCCATCACCGCAAGAAGCCTATTTAAAATGGGCCCAATCTGGTCATTTTAAGGGTAGTTTTTAAGGGTTACAAAATGTTTTTGGGCCCCAAAATACCGAAAAAATTCTCCGAATCGTTTCCAAATTGAAATTTAACCCACTGGTTGTAATTAAAAAGTGTTCCTAAAATTTTAATAAAATCGGGCCTACAGGACCGGATTTAAAAATTTTAAGAAAGACTAGTTTGCAGATAGTGAACTATTTACTGAAAGGTGTATATAACTTGGTATAGAGGTTCGATTGATAATAATATTGCAATTAAGAAAAAAAATATTATTTTAGGGGGTGTATTAAGGAGTCAAATTTTTTATTTTGCCCAAAAACAAAGTTAAATTCGCATAATAAACCCACACTGCCTCTATTGTCAAATACACTATATTGTCGGCAGGGTTTTGGCACTGCGATCCGGATTTTTTAATTCTTAGCAACGTATTTTTATTTCGTCAGATATTTTAAGAACACCTTGTATAGAAGTCAGTACTGAATTTTAAATTAGATTTCCCGCTGGCCATCCGTTGCTAAGAGAAATAATATCAGAGAAACTTAAAAAATGCTCGTCAAACGAGAAAATAAAACATAATACCTATGTATTTTGTTTATGCAAATAACTTTAATTAAATCAAATCAAATTAATTAGTAAAACTTGAACAAAAAACCGGCCTATAGCTTTTTTTAAAAATATGCTTACAAAAATTAAATTCCGTTAATGTTTAAAATGTCAATTAGCTTCAACAAAAACATAATTAACTTTCCGAAATTGTTTTTTTTATTAAATACTCAATAAAGTAGAAAAGAATAAGTGTTGAAGACAAAAGAAAAGAAACTGATTGATCATTATTTTTTCTTTTACTTTACAAATAATTCTGTAGGTCGAAAGAGATCATAAGTACAAGAGTTCGCTAATCTGAAAATAATGAATTCACTTGCTATAGAAGAGACACATCAAATACACGCATTCACATGCATGGTCTTACGTATAGTCCGATTTCTTTAAACTAGCCCATGAAAACAATATTTCTTCTTAAACAAATTCAATGTCATTGAAACATATTATAGAAATAACGAGATTTCAATTATCCCATGAAGTATTTATTATATGGGGTGCTGACCCTCATGTTGACAGAGTCTCCAAATTGCAAAAAAGGCAGTTAGAATATTAACTAAATCGAAATATAATGCTCACTGCGCTCCTCTTTTTAAAGCCTTAAATATCATGACGCTACCCTCTTTGTTTGTTTTCGTTAATCTTTTGTACGTTAAACGAAATCTATCCGACTACTCTACCTCTGGAAACGCGTTCCCTTCCTGAAAAATATTTTAAAAAAGTTGTCAAAAAGCAACTAATGGAAATTTGTCTGTATAATTTTAAGGATTTTTTTTAAAAACACAAATGCTATATTTTTGTCAACTTTCAGCTGTGACAAATAAATTTGTATTGTATTGTATTCTATTGTATGGTATGATCTTTGTGATTTGATATAATTATTATATAGGTATTAACGTTTTGTATCCATTTGTTGGCAATGCAAAAAATCCGGGTCGCAGTGCCAAAACCCTGCCGACAATATAGTGTATTTGCTTATACAGGCAGTGTGGCTTTATTTTGCGAGCTTAAGTTGGTTTTTGGGGAAAATAAAAAAATTTACTCCTTAATACACCCCTTAAAATAACATTTTTTTTCTTAATTGCAATATTATTATAAATCGAACCTCTATACCAAATTATATACAACTTTCAGTAAATAATTCACTATTTGTAAACTAGTGTTTTCATAAAATTTGTAAGTCCGGTCCTGTCGGGCCGATTTTATTTAAATTTTAGGGACACCTTTTAATTATTACTAAAGGGTTAAATGTCAAATTTGAAACGATTCTGAGAATTTTTTTGGTATTTTAGGGCCCAAAAACATTTTTCAACCCCTAAAAACTACCCTTAAAATGCCCCGATTACGCCCATTTTAAATAGGCTTCTTGCGGTGATGGATTTCAACACGTGGGCCAAATTTCGTTAAAATCAATTAACTCTTTCGAAAGTTATTGCCCGCACACATATATATATATACGTATATATATAAATATATATATATATATATACATATATATATAAACATTTTCAAAAATGGTGCCAAAGTGTTTAGGAGGTTATGAAACGTCGAGAAATTTTGGTCCGACCCCTAGGTCCCGCCATCCGACCAACGCCAATAGTGTATGTTGCCTTATGGCAAATACACTAATAAATGCGTATTATTATTATTATTATTATTGATCCGATTTGCCTCAGCCATTTTGCATATTATGTACAAAGTTTGGTTGACGAATAATTTAAAAAAGAAGCTTTACTAATGTAAATGTATTTTCATCATTAGGATCCCAGACTAGTTGAAAGGTGGTAAATTGTTCTAATCTCTAATACATCATCATATTACTTTGGATTACTATATGATTTCTTTAAAATGATTGTACATTCAAAATTACCATTAAATTCGTTTATTTCATTTACATCTAAAACTTGTTCCGTGCACTTAGGAATTTATTTTCATCATCAGGCTGATGATGAAAATATTTCGAAACGTTGATCACAAGCGAAACATCGGTAATGCTTCATGTTTAAATTGTTCTTCATCTAAACTTTCTCTCAAAGAATAATATCTTATATATTTAAACGAGCAATTCTTGTATATATGTATATATATTTATATATTTGTATGTCTATATATTTATATCTTTCTGTCTTGATTAGAAATTTAGCGTATCTAACGGCTCAAACGATTTGGATGAAATTCACGGAAAGGGGGTATTGGGGGACAAAAAATCGATCTAGCAAGGTCTTATTCTCGGAAAGATTAGTTTTTACACAGATTTAATCATTTCAAAAAATTATTTTGTAAGTAACCCTGGAAATTACAAATGAACAATTGCGTTCAGTATTTTTAAGTTATACTAAGTAAAACGTCAATTATTTTAATAAAAAAGAAGAAATATTAATTACGAACCTCCGAGCTAAGCTCGGTCTTCCAAGTACTTCTACTGAAA
Organism: Venustoraphidia nigricollis; assembly: GCA_034508555.1. Lineage (NCBI taxonomy): Eukaryota > Metazoa > Arthropoda > Insecta > Raphidioptera > Raphidiidae > Venustoraphidia > Venustoraphidia nigricollis. Next base: position 1,979,658 of record JAVRKA010000013.1, read on the forward strand.
CAAAACTAAATACGAGCATTGTAAAAACATTCACAAATATTTATATGTATAAAGTTAGAGAATATACGTTAGTAATGTTGACATATTTGTCTTTTGAGTTCCACATATTTTCTGATAAAAATATGTCAAACAGAGTCTTGACAGAAAGTGTTCTCTTTCAGCATTGCTCGCGCCAGTTAACTAAATCGTACTATACTTTCATATGTTCTGGCCGTACTGACGAGAACTAAGCAAAGGCAACAATCATTTTCATGAAGCAAAAACTTCAAAGGGACTTTATTTTCCAGCTTATGAACTGGAAAACCCTGCCGCAACCAAACGTTGCCGTGGTTTTCCATATACATATACCTTCAAATACAGTGTGTTTAGCACATTGAGGAACGGTGTCTTATTTAAATTTATAATAAACTTAATATTATATCGGTGGATTTATAACTTAAATTCGATTTTCTGCAGCCTGAGGATTATTTATACTATTCGCACAGAAAGAAACGCGTCGACTATGTTTTCTCCTCAACGCACTACATGTCAACGAATCTAGATCAGTTCCTTGTTAATTATTTCGTTTCTTCTAGTCCTGTCGATGTAGTTTCTTGATTTTTGCTAAATGAAATTATTCTTACAACGAGTCAAAAATTTCACTTTAAAAAGTCTACTACAAAAAGTTTTTCAATTTTATAAAATATGCCTGGAAATGTTTATCAATTTCCAAATGAACTTAGACTACAGAGTATGGAGAGTTTATATTTAATTAAAGAAATATCTATTAGCCTAAAAGTAATGAAGTAGACATTGTTATTTGGTTTTGAGAGATTTGATCAAAAACAATTGATTTATGCTAAAACTTTTGATTTAATATTAAACGAACAAAGAATATATTTGACATAATAGTGTAGTCGGTTAAAAAACAAATTCTGGTGATTATATTTTTTTCCAAGACTAATAAAAAAGTGAAACAATAAGTTCTACATTTTTCTCCCAATTATACGATAAACACTACTATTAAGGTATCACTTTTTGAAACTATAAAATATAAATTTCTTTGGAACAATTGCCACAAAAAAATTGACTTCATTCCAAACATAAATATTAAAACATTTGCGTTATATAAAACACTTCGTATATAATGTATATTCTTTGAAAATATCTACCTTCTGACCGAAGGTACGCTAAGTTCACCAACCGTAGTGATCGAAAAGCTAAATAATTGTCGACTTGTCGCTATAATCCCGACACGAATTGTTTAAATTAGTGCTACGCTTTGAAAACTTATTCTGTATAGAGTCTAAGCTGAGTTTTTTTATTCATATTTATACATAGTATAAACGAAAATCTCGTACGATGTCTGTCCGCACCAACTAATCTGGAGAACTACTGAATTGATTTGAATGCTGTTTTTACCATTCGATAGATTATTTACATATTCTTTATTTTGGCGTAGTCCAACCAATAGCTGTTCTACATTACCATCTTGAATTTTTACATAAGTGCACAAAATTTTGCAAATATGTATATGTCATAGGATAATTGAAATAATCAGATCTTCCCGAAAATCCAAGGACGATTGCAAAAAGCCGGATTCCAATTATCCGATTTTTTGGCAATCGGCTTAGGTTTTTTTCGAAGTTCTGATGATTTTGATTATCTTACGACATATATATATTTCACTTCAGTTTTATTTATTAATATAGACTATGCATATTTATTGAACATAGTACGTATATGGTCTGGACTTTTGTACAACCCTGAGGCGATTCTTATGCGTATGCTGACTTAGATCACGTAGGCTATAAGTCCCAGTTTCAAGTGAAGGAAGCGGTTTAAAAGTAAAGTTGGTTCTTGTGACATTTTTCATTCAGACAGCAGCTTTTTTATTCTTAAATGTGGTGGTTAGAAAATGTACCACACTTTAACATTTTTATTTTATTGAGCTAATCAGAGACGTTCAGAAAAATAGTCTGCCTGTATTAACATTTTTTTTTTTTTATTTCAAAACAGAGTTTCGTATTTATTTATTTTTACTGATATTATTCACTACTATCATACAAATACACAAAACTTTATTATATAAAAATGATTTGTCGAGAAAAAGGACTTTTTAAGTAAACACTTATTTGTTATTTATAGCGATGTTTCGTCCCTTGCTTGGGGCTTTTTCAAGCTTTATAACTATTAAATGTTTAGATCAAGTAGATATAAAAGTTAAAATACACATGTAAATATAAATTTGAGTTAAAAATTTAATAGTTATAAAGCTTGAAAAAGTCCCCAGCAAGGGACGAAACGTCGCTATAAATAACAAATAAGTGTTTACTTAAAAAGTCCTTTTTCCCGACAAATAATTTTTATATAAATTACCAAGAACAAAAAAGAAAAAAAAAGTCAATTAATTTATTATACTTGTGGGCCATGTGCATTTTACTTGCATAAATTTATTGATTTAATATTTATATTAGCATTACAGTTATATTTGTTTGTATATCATAAATTTAATTTAATTTATATCTGATGAGTAAATTATTAATATATTTCATTTAACAAAATTATAACAATTAGTAATAATTATTATGTATACATTATTGTTTAAACAAATCACTTATATTTGTTTGACACACATATTGTAACGCGTTAAACAGTTTGTTGTGAGTGAGAAATTATAAGACGTAACACATAAAAAAAATTTTAGTCAGTTGGGCAATAGAGCCATTCCAACTTTAAAAATATTGTCATTTGATATATTATAATAAAGAAAATAAAATTTCTGTTAACGGGTGTGGTGACGTAGTAACGGCTAGTATTAAATATTATATTTTAAAGCTTGTTCCGATCCTGACTATGAATTAAATAGATGAAAAGTTATCCGAGGACTAAGGATCCAAAATAAGTCAATACTAAATTATTATTAGCGCAAAGTTTCGGAAATTATTATTCCTTCCTCAGGCGTCTGTGGAAACAAATCATATAAAGTATAAATATCATTTACAAAACAACAAATCTTAACTTTCCATCTATTAAATATGATATTTGCTATTCGTTTGCATGGCTAAAAACCCGGGTCGCAGTGCCAAAACCCTGCCGACAATATAGTGTATTTGCTTATACAGGCAGTGTGGCTTTATTATGCGAACTTTAGTTGGTTTCTGGGCAAAATTAAAAATTTGACTCCTTAATACACCCCCTAAAATAACATTTTTTTTCTTAACTGCAATATTATTATCAATCTGACGTCTACACCGAATTAAATACACCCTTCAATAAATAAGTCACTATCTACAAATTAGTGTTTTCGAAAAAATTTTAAGTCCGGTCCTGTCGGGCCGATTTTATTAAAATTTTAGGGACACTTTTTAATTACTACTAGAGGGTTAAATGTCAATTTTGAAACGATTCTGAGAATTTTTTCGGTATTTTGGGGCCCAAAAACTTTTTTCAACCCCTAAAAACTACCCTTAAAATGGCCCGATTACGCCCATTTTAAATAGGCTTCTTGCGGTGATAGATTTCAATACGTGGGCCAAATTTCGTTAAAATCAATTAACTCCTTCGAAAGTTATTGCCCGCACACATATATATATATATAGTATATATATATATATATACGTATAGGTATATATATATATAAATATATATATATATATATAAATATATATATATATATAAATATATATATATATATACATATATATATATATACATATATATATATATAAAAATTTTTAAAAATGGTGCCAAAGTGTTTAGGAGGTTATGAAACGTCGAGAAATTTTGGTCCGACCCCTAGGTCCCGCCATCCGACCGACGCCAATAGTGTATGTTGCCATATGGCAAATACACTAATAATGTGGTATTACGTCTACGTGTAAAAACTAACAAAAACCTGCTTGTCAGTTACGTAACTAATTTATTTTTGACAGATCTTCGAAACAAAGGAACATCTGATTTTTTTTAATTTTAAAATATTTACGTAGCCATGAAGCTTAGAAAAAATTATTTTACAAATTTTTCTTATAAAAATAAATAGAATAATAAGCCAATAAGAAAAATATACCATCATGATATAAAAAAAAACATTATAGCATGCATCTCTTCAAAAACAATAGGGCTCTTCATATTCGTATACTAAACATTTTCCCAAAATTTGGTTTCAATAAACTCATCCGTTTGACCTCTGTCATGTTCACAGAAAAACAGACTTTTTCCAAAAATATGTTTTTTGAATTCAGGGGACCTCAAACCGAAAAAGTATTGAAAATTTTTGAAAAGTGAATTTTGACTTTTTGTACCATTTTCCACTAGTGTAGTTGGAATGGTAAAAATCAAATACCTACACTGATTACTAAAAATATTTCAACAAAGTACCAAAACACGAGCACATTTTTCTTGACACACATTTCGTTCAAAAAGATGATTAAGTTTTACCATTTCCTGATGATATTAATACGATTAGTAAAAATTAATTAATCGTGCTTTAGTGTTTTGTGGATTCAATATATTCGCAACCAAAATTCCATCCCTCCACAACAAATCCGCTGAAATTTCAAATAAATAAAATATACATAAAAATTAATTTTAATATATAATATTGTTCGCTTATTTCTACACGATTTTTTGGTTGAATTCTATACACAAATATTATTTTAAAGCTTATTTTGAAATCAAGAAAATATTCATATGAAATTCCAATCGAAAAATGTGAATAAATAAATCTGATACGTGATGTCTCTAATAAGCAGACTAGAAATGTATTCGATCAGTAAAACAAGCATAAATAAAAATCTTATTGCCGTTGTAAAATCGCAGTAAAATAGTTAAACAAACATCCGCTGTTAAATTCTTAGCTTTTATTGTCAGTTTTGACGGGCTCATAGATTTCGTAGTTGGATAAAAGTACTTTAAAGTTTAATTAAAAACCCGAGTCGCAGTGCCAAAACCCTGTCGACAATATAGTGTATTTGCTTGATTAGGGCCGTGTGGTTTTATACTTTTATTATGTCAAATTAAGTTTGTTTTTGGGCAAAATAAAAAATTTAACCCCTTAATACACCCCTTAAAATAACATTTTTTTTCCTAATTGTAATATTATTATCAATCGAACGTCTACACCGAATTAAATACACCCTTCAATAAATAAGTCACTATCTGCAAATTAGTGTTTTCAAAAAATTTGTAAGTCCGGTCCTGTCGGGCCGATTTTATTAAAATTTTGGAGACACTTTTTAATTACTACCAGAGGGTTAAATTTCAATTTTGAACCGATTCGGAGAATTTTTTCGGTATTTTGGGGCCCAAAAACATTTTTCAACCCCTAAAAACTACCCTTAAAATATCCCGATTAGGCCCATTTTAAATAGGCTTCTTGCGGTGATGGATTTCAACACGTGGGCCAAATTTCGTTGAAATCAATTAACTCTTTCGAAAGTTATTGCGCGTACACATATAGATATATATATATATATATATATATATATATATATATATATATATATATATATATATATATATATATATACATATATATATAAACATTTTTAAAAATGGTGCCAAAGTGTTTAGGGGGTTATGAAACGTCGAGAAATTTTGGTCCGACCCCTAGGTCCCGCCATCCGACCGACGCCAATAGTGTATGTTGCCTTATGGCAAATACACTAATAAAATTTAAAATCGGTACAACCATTCACGAGTGATAGCGGTACAGACAAACACAAATTCTGAAATCTAAGCTCTACACGCCCGGGTCTAAAAACCAAACACAAAATAAATTTCGTCATAAGACCCAAGTAAAAATATCTGCGTCAATCGTATCCATGGAAGGGGAAAATTTTATTTAATTTGCAGGATTTTTGTCGGTGCAGGGTGAAAGTTTTTGTCGAGAAATGCAGGATCAGAGTTTATCAGTTGATAGTTTGCCTACCAATATTCATAAACAAAATAACAAGGACAGACGGACAAAAAATTCGGAAATACGTTTTCTTAAGTCTACATCTTACAAACTATCTAAAAAAAAGTCGTAAGAAAACGAAATTACAAAACAAAATCGTTTCTTAGATATAAAAATATAAGCGTTAAGACCAAACTGGGTAGACTAGTGGTGACAGCACTAGACTCGCATTCGGGAGGTCCGGGTTCGAATCCCGGCGGGGGCAGATGTGGCTGGGTCTTTTTCCTGCTGCCTCTCGCCGAGAAACGGTAATTCCTGTACCGGCCATCTTGATTGAGGTTTCCCATGGTTTCCCTCAATTAATTCCAGATAAATATCGAGATGGTTCCTTATTTGAGGCCATGGCCGATTACCTATCAAACTCCTAGTTCAAACATTATCTACCTTATCCTAATTTCCTATAATTCCTTCATTCGCCCATTGCTATTACATAAGTTGAAGTTTTAAAAATGTAGAAAAATAACAGGAAGTGTGGTAGATGGAAAATAGTAATGGTGCGAATGGCGTCTGTTATGACATAAAGTCGAGAAACGGACGTTAAACGCATTATTATTAATATAAGCGCGAAGACGCTATATAAATTTTTGGACGCTCATGAATTTGGTCATCCATGAATAAAAGTTATAAAAGCTTTAAAGATGGACTTGTTCCAAAATTCGCCGCCCACGCGACGTGGTATTTATGCTGATATAATCCAAACAGTTGAAAAACGTTAACTATAGGTATACACAGTTTAGACGTTCTCCTCTCGCGCCAACAATGCGCGGGGGCGGTTTTATAGTACGAGCCACTATGTAGAAGAGCAGGCAGTAGCAGGGGCATCGGAAATTCTGCAGGTATCTAAAGGTATACTTTATAATGACTTATTCAACAAAAGTAGGTGTTAGAAGGATTTGAGGAGAACGGGATAAAATATATATACATATAGGTATTGAAACACTATACCTCTACAGAGTGTACCGAAAAATCACTCCATTTTATTGACATCACTTTTAAAATTGGGTAATTGAAGTTAAATAATTTACAATAGTTTTTGAGTTTATACTTCTTTTGGCGCATTGAGAGTAAAATTTTCTCTGTTACGGAAGTTGCGCACACAGCATGCAATGTCTCTTTTATGGAAATTGCCCCGCAGCATGCAACAAAAATGAGACACCATGAAGTTAGTTATTAATTTAATATGAATGTACTACGCGTATCTGCAAGGCTAAAATCTTCGATAAAGCTGAAATAGTTCTACTTTGTATTCATATTCATTTCTTTGCTACAATGTCATTTATTATACAAAGTAAATAAGTACTACTCGCAAGGTTGTAATCGTCGACAAAGCTAACTTAGACGCAGTATAGTTTGTATCCATAGATGGCACGTCTTATTTCTCTGTTACAATGAAGTATAACTTCTGCCACGCCATATAAGCACACGCACCACTTTTTTTATAATTTTGCATAAATTCTATTAAAAAATGACAAAACAACTGCTTTTCCTGCTTGTATAGCCCTAAAGTAAAATAAATTAATGCAATCTCAATCTGTCAAAATATTAAAAGTATGTGTAAAAATCAGTTACTTTATAGGCAGTACGTGCAAAAAATGTAGTATTTATCTCGAACGTAATGATATTATGACTCGTGTGACTGTTAAAACTCTCGTTATAATCAAAATGTCACGGCTTGTACGTAATTTAATGTGATAAGAAATTTTACTCAGGCACCTTATGTCAGGTATGTTTTAAAGCCGGTGACACCCTGTAAGTAAATAGAATCGTGTATTCGTATAAAGGAAGTAACATTATTTGCAATTCATGTGCTGGGCCACTAAGGAGTTGTTTATTTTAAAGTTTATTATTGTGAACCGTGCTAAGGCCAAGGGACTATACCTACAGGTTAAATTCAGTACTATTTCAAAGAAAATTTTTAAATAAAATAAATCTGACATAAAAATATTTAATTAAAAACGTGAATGTACGAAATAAAAATGTTATTAACTTTTTGAGACAATTTTATGTTAGGAGAGGAAACAAGGCAAAACAACTATTTGCAAAAATGTTTAATGGTCATTAAAGAGTTTAGCATATAAATATTGCTATTTTTTACCTTCTATTCCGTTTTAATAACTTAAATAGACAACAAAATACGATTAAACCAGTTCAAGTAATCAGAAAATTGTGTACAAAATATGTGTCAAACAATTAGTATGTTATACCACACGGGCAAAACATTTATTCTTTTACATTTAAATGTACAAGACTTTCTTCACTCCGATCGATAACTCGAAAGTAAAAAAACATTGTTTTTTTTAAGAACACAGCTAAGAAATTTTAAAAGCACTATATTATATTTATTAAGCCAGTTTAAACTTTTTAACGGAGTAATTAGTTGATAGACATTCCTAAAAGCGTACTAATTATTTTAAGAAATATATACAGAAGATTTGTTTTGTGAAAACATTTCAATTCAGTACCTAAATATACAAAACATGCAATTTTAACCCTTGTTTTTAAATAACTGAGTTTACTTTTTACACAGGGAGCAAATTCAATATTTTAAATCTAATATTTTAGTTACTATATGTATCCAACGTTTTAGTAGTAATCATATCGTCTACAAGATCATTAAAATCTTATTGTTAGTCAATTGTAGATGAAAATATCTGATTTTCTCAGGACCTTAAAAATATGTTATCAATAGTTTTAAAAGATTGTTAAAATTACTACCAAAACTTGATTTATTAGTTTTTTGACTACGTATCTTGACCAAATTATCTACTATTGTATTGGTAAAACTAAATTACTTTTGTTTTACTTTACGCACTAGTTCGAAAAACGATTATTTTACAACCGCTATACAGGCAGGAAAAGCAGCTAATTTATGGGTTCATACAAAAAATTAATTATATGTTTTATTGTCGTTCACAAATTTAATTAAATTATTTACTCATGAATATCGTATTTACTAATGTTAGATTTCAAATAAATTAAATTATATATAGCTCCAATATATTGATCATTTCTGTGCCAAGAAGATAAAATTTTATCATATAATATTATTGCAGTTTTTGAAAAGAGTACACCTATTTTACGTTTCATTCAAATAAATACAAACAGTAAAATTGGAAAGAAAAATAAAATTCTTCATTTTTTGTATAGATATGAAGTTCTACACTATTTGAATGCTGAAAGAAACCTTTATTGTCATATCACTCATATAAGAAGTGCTTTTAGATGATACCTTACATTGAACACAGCTTACTTTCCCTTTCAAACTTTCAACTTACGCTTCTCTACTCTTTATTCTTGTAAGGAATTTGTGCTATACGAAAATAGACGGATTTTTTCACAAAATACAGAATGAGGCCCAATAAAACTTTTTCTTTATTGTTTCAAAGTTCTCGTACATTTTACTTAAAGTGTTCTGAAGAATTTCAAAGATAAAGCACTAGAAAACAATGAGATTTATACGGATAAACTCGTTTGTCAATTCTAAATAATACTGTAATACCTTTGATCAATTCAATCAAACATTTTATCAAACGTACTATTTTAGGAATCAATTTAAATATGCCGTGGGGATTTTAAAATATACGAAATCTTTTCCATTCTATTGTTATATCGGAGAGTTTGCGGTTAAAAGTACTTTGAAATTCGCTACTATTTAATATGTAAATACATCTACAGTCAGCGTCGGGATGCTTCCAGCCAATTGGGCGACATGACCATTCCAACTTTAAAAATATTCACATTTGACATATTACGATAAATAAAATAATATTTGCGGTGACGCGGGTAATGACCAGTAATAAATATTATGAAATTTGCTATTGATTTGCGTGGTTACATAATGCGGTCTTATATGTAAAAATTTAGCAAAGCATGCTTGTTAGCTACCTAACTATTATATTTTAGAAAGAGATTCAGAACAGAAGATTTTTTAAGAAGTCAAAAAGCTTAAAAAAAGGTTTTGAAAAAATTTTCTTGGAAAAATAAATACAATAAAAAACATTGAATACCATAAAATTCGTTCTTGTTTTTGATAGCTCATTGCTTAAAAAAATAATGAAAGTTATGATTTTTTTAGCAGTGCTTATTTTAATTTCAATTAAAGAGAAAAGATGTATCTAGGCTTGTTACAAGGCACTTTCTAACAAATATTAAAATGACTTTTTACTTAAAAGCATCTAATATTCCAATAGTTATTCTAAGGCGAGGTGAAAATTTAAATAATCTGTCATGCAGCAGCCTAAAAGGGCGATCGGGGGCGTATAATGAAGATTTAAGCGAGAAGGATATGACGTAACAAGTTACCAACAACTGTATTAGATTTCAACTGAAACATACACTTTTTCTTGTTTAAGAGAGAATATAAAAAGTGGTTAGGAAAGTCACGGTATATACAGTATACACCCACTACTTTATTTACAGAGATACCTTTTTAAATTAACGCATTTACTGTTTTCTTGTTATAGTTTTTATTGTGCCGAAATATCAGCTTCTTTCTTTCTCTATATTATGTAGAAACAAGATTAAAATAGAAAACGGTATCACGGGTAATGGGAATAAAGAAATAAATCAATTTAAACACTCATTGATTGCAACGTTTCGTCTTTTCTTTAATTAAGACTTTTTCAAGCTCTCAATATGCTCAAATGATAGTAAAACCTTGATACAATACGCAATTTGGCATTACAAAAAACAATTATAAAAATTGAAAATTGTAGAAAATAATATATTCTTTTTTTTATATAAAAAAAAAACATTTTCTACAATTTTCAATTTTTATAATTGTTTTTTGAAGTGCCAAATTGCATATTGTATCAAGGTTTTACTATCATTTAAGTATATTGAGAGCTTGAAAAAGTCTTAATTAAAGAAAAGACGAAACGTTGCAATCAATGGGTGTTTAAATTGATTTATTTCTTTATTCCAATTACCCGTGATACTGTTTTCTATTATAACATATATCTGGAATTGAACTTTAAAGACAAGATTAAAAGTTATTGACTCTTAACAAGCAATTAGTTCAACATTTTTTTAAAAGTATGAATGGTTTTCCACCCCGGAATCAAATCATATCCATTCAATGGTCTCAGTTCAGTCAAGAGATTCATATACTCGATACTCTAATATTTTTTAGCACAACCCTCTATAAAAACAGCTGATTTTCATGTCGATATAGCGGTAGTAAAATGACCTATTTCTCACTTGTGCACAAAGCAAAACAGAAGAATTGCGATTTTACCAATCCAATAGTAATTTCTTTGCTCTGTAAAACCATTTGAACAACAGACGCAAAACAGTAGGCGTAGTCTTCGTTAACAATCCAAATTATCTATCGAAACTTGTAAATTACAATTAACAAATATAACGCTGAAAAGATCGACAAATAAATTTTTATTTTTTTATCTTTCATTTCAATGAATTTTTCATAAACATAAAGAATAAAGAAAAAAAGTCCAAACTTCGGAAAAATTAAGGGAAAGCTGGATTTTTGCATGAATGTTTCTTTTGTGGTTCTAAGCAATATTCCAAAAGTTCCCATCGATCCATGTTCCGCTAGAAATGTTACGCGGGGTTAAAGGTCGCAAAAACCCGTTTATCGCGACCTTTGACCCCGCGTAACGTTTCTAGTCGCACATGGATCAGTGGAGAGTTTTGAGATGTTGTTTAGAACCACAAAAGGAACATTCATCAAGAATCCAGCTTTCCCATAATTTTTCCAAAGTGAAATGTCTTTATTCCCTGCACTATATTGTATTTCATGCATAATATTTCAATTCAATGATTTATTGATGAAAAATTGTCAGAGGACTCAGAATTAATTTATTCTTTCATCAGGTGTCATAAATTATTTTTTAAGTATTAACTGTTTTATTTTGTTGTTTTGTTATTAAATAAAATAAAATAAAACAGTTAATAGTTAAAAAATAATTTATGACACCTGATGAAAGAATAAATTAATTCTGAAACGTCGTGATTAAAATAAAAATTTAGTATTGACTTAAAAAATTGATCCTAATTCCTCAGACAATTTTTCATCTATTTAATTAGTCAGGATCGGAACAATCTTTAAAATATGTCAATGATTTATTGTTTATAAAAACAAATGAAAATATGACTTGGTACTAAATCTAAATAATCCTGGCTGTTGGTGAAATAAATGCAAAAACTAAAAGCAATGAGCAATTTATGACCGAATATTTCTCCTGGATGTAAGAAGAAAGCATGAAACCACAAAAGGAATATTCATGCAAAAATCCAGCTTTCCTCTAATTTTTCCGAAGCGAAATGTCTTTATACCCCGTACTATATTGTATTTCATGCGTAATATTTGAATTCAATGATTTATTGATTATAAAAACAATATGAATTGGTATTAAGTCTAAATAGTCCTCGTTGTTGATGAAATAAATACAAAAAATAAAAGCAATGAACGTTCCATGGCTAAATATTTTCAGGTCTCCCTGTAAAAAGAAAGCAGGAAAGCCAAGAAACTGGCCACGTGTGTAGGAAGATAGAACATTTAAATGAATGTGTTCACACTTCATGGTCAAAGAATTCAAGAAGATTGCAGCGCAGTTTCTAACTATGTTGAAGTTGCGTCAAGGTTGTCAGATTTAAACGGAGCTGTTGTGGAAAGGTCAACAAAAAATATATTATGTAAATGTTTATTTTATTTAGAATAAAATATAATCAGAAGTGTAAAATACAAATAACTTTTTAAAAATTTGAACTGACTTCGAAAATATTCTAAAAGGATAAACTATTTTTGATTTAGTTTTACAATTATCGTGCCTACCTGCATTTAAATGAAAGTTGTGAAGGTTCATATCTAGCGTTACCAAAGCTAAAACTAGCTCTCGCATGATATGAATTTAGTGTTGCAAATTGCTATATTATGAAGAATTAAAATGTTGTATTGTGTGCACCGTAGAGTAATTGATAACTCATTCCGCCGCGAAAGTGTAAAGTTCTGACGGTGACGATTGTTTGAAAGTAAATTTTTCTAATATAGCATTGCAACAATGAATGTTTCTTAACTATTATAGCGAACGATAGCTATTATCTGTTTATTAATTTAAATAAAAGATTCCAAATCGTAGGTAGATGGGAAAAATAGTTGTAAAACATTGGGGAAAATGATTTTATTACTTTACAAAGTTCAACAACTTTCTTCGAAATAGGTTCAACTATTCTACAGCTAAGTGCGGGAATAAAAAAATAAAGGCGTCGAATTAAAAACCTTCCACTTTTTGAAAAAATAAAAAATGCTCTTTTTTAAACAAATTTATTATTGTATAAAGCAACTTCAAGAGGGAAATTTATTCTTTTTTTAGGTGCATTCAGCGCGTCTCTTAGGAGAGCTATATTACAAATATTCCGTGTTCAATATTTCGTGACATACTTCAAGATAACAAATATTTAGTCGCAATTTTATTCCAGTGAACACATACAAATGCCAACAAATTAATTGAAATGTTACATATTCTCATAAATATTTTAAAATACACAAGCAACATGTTCATATTTTTAGATAAATTTCTGATTAATTTTGATGGATTTCCAAGCCAGGAGATTATTGCACTTAAAGAAATATCTAAAATCCACTGCACACCCCGTTCATTTTGCCACTGAACTGTTCATGCTTACGCGATGGATGTTGTGATGGTTTGTATGCAAGTCAGCTTCACACGATACGCATTCTGAAGCTGGATTTGTAGAAGTTTTGTTCGAATGTCAACAAGGTGATTACAGCAAAAGTTGTTCGTCAGAAACCAATAGCAATTCTTGCGTTTTTAGTGTATTTGCCATATGGCAACATACACTATTGGCGTCGGTCGGATGGCGAGACCTAGGGGTCGGACCAAAATTTCTCGACGTTTCATAACCTCCTAAACACTTTGGCACCATTTTTAAAATATATATATATGTATATATATATATATATATATATATATATATATATATATATATATATATAGTTATATACGTATATATATATATATATATATATATATATATATATATGTGTGTGCGGGCAATAGCTTTCGAAAGAGTTAATTGATTTTAACGAAATTTGGCCCACGTGTTGACATCCATCGCCGCAAGAAGTCTATTTAAAATGGGCGTAATCCTTTAGTAGTAATTAAAAAGTGTCCCTAAAATTTAAATAAAATCGGCCCGACAGGACCGGACTTACAAATTTTGTGAAAACACTAGTTTGCAGATAGTGATTTATTTACTGAAAGGTGTATTTAATTTAGTATAGATGTTCGATTGATCATAATAATGTAATTAAAAACAAGAATGTTTTAAGGGGTGTATTAAGGAGTCAAATTTTTTATTTTGCCCAAAAACCAACTTAAGCTCGCAAAATAAAGCCACACTGCCTGTATAAGCAAATACACTATATTGTCGGCAGGGTTTTGGCACTGCGACCCGGGTTTTTATTAATTTATTGAGTGTATATTTTATTAATTTATTGACTGTATATTTTATAAATTTATTGACTATAACTGCATTTTCGAGGTCCGTTTCTTTGATCCCTAGGCTCCTGTCTCTGATTCCCCACGCAGGGGTGCGTGTCTTTAAGAACAAGTCTGAATGCGGTGGAAGCGTCGCGAGTAAATCGTGATATGTGATACGGTGAAAAAGGGAAACAGAATAAGCTGTGGACGAGTATAACAGCGTGAAATTACTTTCAACGAACAGATACGTATCCATAGGCCACTGGTAGGCGAATCTGCACCCTTACTGCAGTATAAAGCTAAGAATACATTTCTCCTGTTGTGTTGTGACGCAACGTTATAGTAGGAGAACTATTAAGAATTTTTGGGTAGGTATTTGAGGCACTGTGAAAATGTGTACAATAACTCTTTGCGTCACTCCATCGAAATTGTTTGGCTATTTTACTACGTTCTTGTAATTTATTAGTGTATTTGCCATATGGCAACATACACTATTGGCGTCGGTCGGACGGCGGGACATAGGGGTCGGACCAAAATTTATCGACGTTTCATAACCTCCTACACACATTGGCACCATTTTTGAAAAAAAAAATATATATTTATATATATATATATATATATATATATATATATATATATGTGTGTGTACGGTTAATAACTTTCGAAAGAGCTAATTGATTTTAACGAAATTGGGCCCATATGTTGAAATCCATCACCACAAGAAGCCTATTTAAAATGGGCGTAATCGGGTCATTTTAAGGGTAGTTTTTAGGGGTTGAAAAATGTTCTTGGGCCCCAAAATACCGAAAAAATTCTCAGAATCGTTTCAAAATTGAAATTTAACCCTTTAATAGCAATTAAAAAGTGCTTCTAAAATTTTAATAAAATCAGCCCGACAGGACCGGATTTATAAATTTTTTGAAAATACTAATTTGCAGATAGTGACTTATTTATAATTTATAATAATATTACAATTAAGAAAAAAAATGTTATTTTAAGGGGTGTATTAAGGGGTTAAATTTTTTATTTTGCCCAAAAACAAACTTAATTTCACATAATAAAAGTATAAAACCACACGGCCCTATACAAGCAAATACACTATATTGTCGGCAGGGATTTGGCACTGCGACCCGGGTTTTATTTATTGCGAAGGATATCCGGACGTTCAGTACCTTCATCCATAACCGTATTTTTAATGTAAAATCATAAGTATGTATTTAATAAAAAGTTTTCTGCATCACCATAAGTTTAAGAACAAAGATGAACCGTTGGAACTTTTATATAACGTTCATAAAGAAGATTCTTATATTTATTTATTTAAATAGAAGAACTAAATATACAGCTTAACTATCTATATATCTCTCTTTATGTTTTGTGAATAGATTTAAAAACAGCCCAAACTATGCGCAAGCGTCAGAATAAACGATAATGTAAAGTGAGAACCACTCAAAAGAAGTAAAAATACCACAGATTCTTTTGCAATACAAGTGACTCTGAGAGGATTATTCACGCGTATGAAAGGAATTCCATTTCTGTACAGGATTTTTTTAACAGCAAAAATAATATTTTGAAATATTCTTTGCTAACAATAACAGTCAATTATCCTTTGATACAAAATTGTGACTCAAGTGTACGACAGTTGTTTCCATCATGATATTTTCTTGCCACCAATAGCTGAGGTTATTTGGGCCTAGCAGCAATTAGGAAGTTCACCATATATTTATAAAAAAAGTGGCTGCTTCTATTTAGGTACGCGCGCCTGAAAATATTTGGCGGGATTAAAAACTAATTTTAATATAGGTACAAAAAGTTTAAGAACTACACTTATATAAATATTTGAAAACGCTTCTAAAATTTTATTTTAGTTTTTACTTTTATAATAAATCCATTGAGTAATCAAAAATATGATTTCAAAATTCCACGAGATGACACTTGAAAACAACTATTGGTTGTAATCAAATGTTATAATAGTCTTACATTATAGATTTCCAGCTGACAAAATATACATTGATTTCGTCTATCTGTCATTTCAGTCTGAGCCTTTTATGACCAACTTCATACTGTCGAATTTTCGTTTCCTGCGCGCGCGCAACTATGCTTGTTAAAATTTCACTCTCATAGCGCCAGTAGAAGTATAATTTCAAAAATAGTATGCTTGTTGAAAAATTATTTTAAAGAAAAAATCGTTTTAAAAACTTTGTTCGTCCTAACAAATTCGTTATCAGAAACATTAAAATAAAATTCAGGCTGTGAATTTATACACACTATTAAATTGCACATAATTGTTCTTTGATTTTTACACGTGTGTGACATTTTATAAATATCTAGATTGCTAGTATAAAAATTTTTGTTATGAAGTAAATTAATATGTTATTAACTCTCAGAATATATTAGATATATATTTGTTCTCTATGTCCAGATTGTATGCGTTCTGATAACGTTGGCTATACAAAGACTCTAGAAGACCCTAGAACTAGTAACAGCTCTAATAGTTTACCAAATTTTTTTTTTTTATAAACTTTATATATTTTTATTTAGGAAAAACTCATATTGTGTTAATAACGATGAATTGATAACAATAAAAAATAACTCAATTAAATTTGTATTCATATTTTTATGTTTTTTTAATAAAATAATAATTACTCACCCTACAAATACTGGTGATGCTGTTAATCTGAAACAAACAAAAAAATATTTATATAGAATTTTTCCATTATTTTATTATACTAAAATGAAACACATTTTCAAACAAATGACTGAACTACAATAAACAGTTTTGATGAATGATATTCTGAAATAAACTTTTGTTTTTATAATTTGTATACCTATTTAATAAATCTTATAATCTTATATAATAAATTTAAGAATAGTAATTAAGATCAAAGATTAACCCATTCTAATATTTCATAATGTTTTGTCGACGTTTCGGAATTTTCATATATTATACAATATATTAATATACATATATTTCATTATAGGCAACAAATAAAGAACTACATTTTTAGAAATATTTGCAAAGAATTAATAAATTTAACTACTACGACATTTATTTTTTTTTAAGAGTACAGCTGTTTGTTTCATAACATAACTATAAATATGACGTGTATTAACATGACTGTGAAACATTCATTTTACACACGAACCAACAAAATTAAACATATTTTCTTCATACCTTATCGAAACCTACTTTCAGTTCGATTTTAAGGCAGAAATCCTTACATTTATGCAGTACTGAAATTACTCGCATGCCGTCTGTAACGGCGGGCCAAAACAATTTTCGCGTGTACATTGATAAGTACGTACTTTCGACCGGATATGATGAAAAATAGTACACACCATACGGCCAGAAAGTTGAAATTCCTGCACTGCGCGTAACATGGTGTTCGAGGCCAGGTGTCGCGCAGTGGAAGAATTTCAACTTTCTGCCCTTACGGTGTAATATACTATTAGACTAAATACAACTCTAGTTCTGCATCAACCATAACTATAAAATATTCATAACAATAATAGAAAACAGTATCACGGGTAATTGGAATAATGAAAATAAATCAAATTAAACACTCATTGATTGCAACGTTTCGTCTTTTATGAAGTCTTAATAAAAAAAAAGACGAAACGTTGCAACCAATGAGTGTTTAAATTGATTTATTTTCATTATTCCAATTACCCGTGATACTGTTTTCTATTATAATATATATCTGGAATTGAACTTTAAAGATGAATTCATAACAATTTTTTCGTTCGTACAGAATCTTTGACTTGCTCATACGTATTTGCTCACTGCTCAGCCCCCTTTTAACATAGCTTAGTGAAATAATTTCTGAGACAAATAAATATACAAACTTTTTCTCTTTAAAACATAAGTATCGATAATGTTGGTTGAGCAATTATTTTTATCTGTATTGATTTTATTTTTAAAAAGAGAAAATTGGTCACTGAAATTTATTATGTTTAATATATATTTGCTTTGTATGAAAGTACGTTAATATACATTTAATGGCTGTGATTTGCAAAGAATATTTCTGAAAATCAGACGATTTTTTTATTTAAATAATTATAATAGAGGTGAAATAAAAATTGTTTTTATACTTCAAAAAACGAATGAACACGTTCTGTGATTAAAATGAAACAAAATTACGACGAACCTTTTATCTTTTCCTGTAAACATTACACAAAAACGTACGTGAAAACATTCTAAATTGTAGGGATTTTTAAACAACAATTTATAATTTGGTATATTTCATTAAATCAAAGAACGTTTTTACAAAGAACAGTACGGCTTTGCTGACAAACAAAAGTATTTTTCTGTAAATACAATACATTAAAGTACACTACCGCTTGTAAGTTTACGAACAGAACGTATTTTTTAATACAATAAAAATACAAATAAGACCGTCTCAATCACAAATCAGACTCCTTCTCTTCATTTTCTAGAAGAAATCATTTACGTCATCTTATACTAAAGAACTACCGTGCATAAAATTTTATCAAAATCATCACAGTCGTTTTCGAACAATAATTATTTTGCAGTTTTAACCAGTGTCTATAGGTTTTTAGGAGGCCACTATTCTCGCAAATATAAGCAAGAACCGGCTTTGCAATTTTTCCTCGAAGCTCCTGTGTAATCGACCGAAGTACGCATGCCAAATTTTATTAAAATCGATCCAACTGTGTAAGCTTTAGCCGCGATTACAGACAGAAATACAGAGTGCTTTTAAATTGAAGAAAATCATAATTTTGTCCACCATATTTAACAGTTCAGCTGCCGCATCGAAACTATTCAATTTAGAGAGCACATACTTATTTTGAAGAAAATTTAACTCTTTAAAATGTAATTCTTAAAAATACTTTTTGCCCTATAAGGCACGCGAAGCGAAATATTGCAAAGAAACTGTTTTTACATCTTTCTAATATAACAGCCCTAGCGATGGCAATAATATTATTTTCTCACTTTTTCTCATTTCATTCAGAGCATTGAAATCTTCCAATTCCCAAAAGTTTCAAAACTGCGTGTCGACTGGACTATTTTTGGAAAAAAGGACAAAGCATTTTCTCTTGGCAACATCAATTTCGAATACATTGTAGTTTTGAAGTTACAATTTATTTAAGTTAATAAATATTATTAAATCTTTACAAGCTAGTAGTTCTGCAGGAAAATCGATATTCGAGGCAGCAAACACTTGAGCAAAAGCTAGTACCACAAATAAATGACATTTATATCAATATACAGCCTATTTTAATATTTAAGGAAGTAAAAGTTGTCGCAAACTTATGAACAAAACTGCCTGCACTGTGCAAGGAATACCTATACTGCCGTTCTTGTTCACAGATGCCACTGGCATGAGATTAAATATTTAAACGGATTAAATACGAGCGTGAAACTTTTTTCCAGGATTAAAAAAGGTATCTAAGCGCACAAAAACTATATTTATTTCATCTTTCGATTTTGATTAATAATAAAAACGAAAATGTTTCATTTTTGCATTCCGTACATCCGATGAAAAAACAGAACCCTAAAGGTGGCGGTTCGCGCCGCGACAGAGACAGGAGACCGAGACCGGAGACAGAGACTGGAGACCGGAGACAGAGATTGGAGACCGAGACCGTTACTTGACCTTAGGTTTTCTATGTGTGTCAGTTCGCGAGCGAGACCGAGACAGGAAGATCTATAAGTAAGCATTTTTTAGTTTGATTAAGTAAAACCATTGCAAAACAACATAGAATGTGGCAATCTCTATTGTTTTTGTAATTTCTTTTGAAATACATTTTTTGCAACTAAATAAGGGCAGACATACATTTGTTAACTTAATAGATTTTAGATGTAGCGATATTAAATTGTATCCGTTAGTCATTTATTTTAAATTAAACTGTTTTGTTACTTTACTGTTTATAATAGAAATATAAAAACTAAACATAAAATTTTAATTTATTCTAAAAACTATTTCTTGTATGCAACGGTTTCATTAAAAATAAAAGTTTGATGAAGTTAGGTGGTGAAATACCTTTTAAATATATAAAAAACTAAATTTGTGCAGATATAACACGATGTTTTAATATTTTTATTAAATAAAAACTCTCCGGAAGCGGTTATAAACTAGAAGCTTGAACTTTTTTAATATATTAAATTACAAATTTGCGCATTAAAACCTAAAGTTTGCTACTTTCTCAGCTTAAAAATAAAACGTTCTTGTCTCTTTTTGCATATGTTTTTTGACTTTATTATACGTAATAAATTGTTAATACTTTTTTATAACTTGTTAATTTAAAAGTATTTCTTATTCATTTAACTTAATTACTAAATTAAAAAGCAAAAAACTTTCAGGTCTGATATTAAATCACATTAAAAAAACAAATGCTGGATTGCACAATAACGTTTAAAAAATCTCCCGGTAATTATATTTTATATATAAAACGCTGATTTTCTTGCCAGTATAGCAGTATAATGATGAATTTAATCTATGATATAAAATAAAAAATAAATAAATTAAACGCAATTAAATTTGATTTAATTAAGATGAAGTCTAAATATGTCAGATCACAATGAGATTGAAAATTGTATTAAACTTATTTGTTTCTTATGCATAGCTAATAGAAACTCAAACCAAACATTGTTGTGGTCGACAATGAAGAGTATTAGTGTTGTCTCAAAAAGGCCAAACATCAGTATTAAACTCACCCATTTCGTACTAGTGAGTTAAGTTATACAAAAGAAATGCATAACGTAATCGTACTACCATTTTCATAATAAAAGTATGAAAATCAAAAGTAGCCTACAATTGCAAAAAACCTGTTCAAAAATGACCTGTCAATTTTTTTTAATTATGTAAAATCGGCTATATCATAGAACGTACCATATTATTCGAATGATTTTTTACCTACGAGTTATGACTGTCTCCAGTAATAAATTATTATACTACGGCTTACATCCAATACTATGCTGACAACTTCATATAGCGCCATCTCGTAAATTTTTGTGGTACATGTATTGTTGCCGACGGATGATAATCAATTATTTCCTCAAAGTTTTTTGAGATGGCGCTATAAGATATTATCCAAATACGAATATGTTCGGCTTACATCCTATATATAACCTTTCATTGATCCAAGCAAAGCTCGGTCTTCCAGGTACCCTATCTTTATTGTAATGAGAAGGAATCATTTCGAATGAATCATTCGAATGGCAACCTTCCTATTACCAAAATCATTCAATTATTCCCAAGATAACTCAATAATATTTTTAAGTAACAGTTTTCCTTAAAAATATTAGATAATAAACTTGTAAAGAAATAGACGATTCGCCATTTTGTGTCGGCCACCATTTTGGATTCACTCTGCTGATTGTATTCTACTTGTCATACCCTTTCATTTGATACCCATATCATGAAAGTCCGCCATCTTGAGCGAACCATCATACTGAATTTAACCATGCATTGTCATCCAAACAAAACTTGAATGCGAAATTTCAGTTCAATCGGTTGAGGATAACTGCTTTAAAATTCAGTTGCAAGATTTGATTCGAACAAACAAACATTGCAAGTTAAATAAAAGCTTTTAAAAACCATGTGGATCTTATTCAAGATCTTTCGATCCATCTATTCATATGGCACACCTGTAAAAGGTTATGTTATTGTCGGTGCTATGAGCGAGTCACGTACTCGTGCCTCCTGGGTTGGAAGGTGAACATGACTAGGAAGAAGCTTTGGCTCAGAGCTTCCCTTGTATCGTCGTCGCATTGCAAGCTTGTGACGACACATACCGTTATGAAGCCAACAAGGTGTAACACACGTACCATCATGTTATAGCATTTTAATATACCCACCACAACTAGACTA
Organism: Venustoraphidia nigricollis; assembly: GCA_034508555.1. Lineage (NCBI taxonomy): Eukaryota > Metazoa > Arthropoda > Insecta > Raphidioptera > Raphidiidae > Venustoraphidia > Venustoraphidia nigricollis. The sequence continues at coordinate 2,001,890 of JAVRKA010000013.1, forward strand.
CAAAGTTCAACGAACGGACATTGCATAAACCGACTGTCCATAAAAATACTGCATCATAAATACTAACATATAAAATTGGAATATGACTTCTGTCTGTAATTTCGTTGCAGGTTTCCCAGTTGGGAAAAGGTGTTTCTAGAAACAGCATCGTCACCGCAAGAGTTTGAACGATTTTGATAAAACTGCATACTAATCAAACTTAAAGTATAGATTGTTTTTTATCCGACTAAAACCGAGGACGGATATGGTTTCTATCAAAAGCAACAATAACGCACAGTCGCTATTAAAAACTGTTTACAAATAAAACTGTAGAAATATTTATTTATTATTGGCAGACATGAATTTTTAGCATGAATGTATCTAAAGAACGAATCTTTATAAAAGCCAGATGAAATCGCAACACCCCGGCAGATCGCAAAAGAGTGCGAGCAAGATAATCTTATGTCGATGGTCATGGAATAGAATAGAATATTTTTTATATTAGATATATTTTATTTCTACAAAGCTACAGAACGGCTATTTAATTGTCGTAATCACTCTTTGTTACAATGCCAAATTAAAAAAAAATATTTTTTATCCACTGTCACCGTCGGGACTCAAACCCGAAAATTTCCACTTTCGCGGCGAAATGAGTTATCAATTACTCTACGGAGCGATATCTAAACAATTAATTCATTATAATAAAGCAATTGTAACTTTAAATTCACTACATAAGAGAGCTGATTTTTAAGCTAGGTAATGCTTTTTGAAAGTTAGGGCCTACTTTTTCGCCGTGCGAAGCAGTGATGTATGTAACTAAGTAGCCAAGGATCCCTGAGTAAGAACTAAGCTGGGCGTCCAAACTATGGATGCTAGAAGCTAAGGATGACAATCTCTATGTTAGAACTAAACAGCTACTAGTTACTGACTCGTCTTTGGCCAGTTGTATACTTCACGTTGGCTACAATGGCTAAGTTCATATTGAACAGATTGGTATACCAGCGCCATTCTTTTAGTTTTAGGTGACCACTTTTACAGTATAACTCCCATAAGAGAGTTTTATCCTTGGAGTATAACTCTGCATGCTCCAAACATTATCTTTATTAAAATATGATAAAAGCTTAAGGCGCCAGATACCTACTCTGTCCAGTTGAATATAAATGTTTTTACCAGGTCGAAAGTACGTACTTTCGGCTTCGATTTTAAGGCAAAAAGCGTAACATTTATGCAATGCTGGAATTACTCGCACGCCATCAGTAACACCGGGCCGAAACAGTTTTCTCGTGCACACTAATTCGAAAATACGTACTTTCAACCAAGTATAAAGAAAAATAGAATATTCTACATGACCAGAAATTCTTGCCCTTGTGGTGTAATATACATTCTATTAATACTTCAACAAATCAAACATAATAAAAGAATGATAATAATGATAACATTAACATAAAAATTAAACATTGAACATTATAAAGCCGATAACGTTATTGTTAATTTCAAGTACGAAATGCGAGACAAATTGGCGAATGGCCAATTATGAAGCACAAATGTGCTATTTTGTAACTACAAAAACATGTTACACTTGGAAATAATTGCATTTCACATACCATTTCATAATAAATACAACGTTCGTAGAACACACAATTACATTATAAAGTTATATACCTATAGAAATATCCTGTTAAGAGGCCCCTCTCATTAAACCAAATATATCCTTCTAATTTCCGAATAGCACTACACACAAAATATCGATAATAATATGCCTGTACTAAAATGCGCCTTTCGGAGCTTAAATTCAGTGCCTACTCTGTAACTTAAAAACGACGTTCGTAATTTACACCCCTCGGTTTTTGTTGGAAATTAAGGATAAAATGTTTTTCAGTAGAGTTTAGGAGAGCATGGTGAGACCTAAATTTAAAGAAAAATTCAGATTTGGTCTATAGCATCAAAGAACAAAACCATTTATTTTGAAGTAAAAAATACGATCGGAAGTTTTAGATTAAAAGAATCTTTCTTAATTAGTTCTTCAGCCAGTCTAACATTTAAAACGTACTAGGCGATACAACGTCTTAAATAGTACTTTAGTACTTTTGAAGATGATCAAAGTGTGAGCGTTTAAGTACAACCTAAATTGCGACTTCAAAATAATAGATGTAGTAAAATAATGTTTTTGTTGTGACTTTAAACTTCAAAATATGTTACACATTATTCAATCGATTTTTTCAATAGATCTATCTAGAAATATATCTATAGAAATAAATGTACGTGTTTTCCACAAAATAAATTTATGTAATAAAATAAAACTAATTTATAGCTCCTTGAAACAAAGAATAAATACTAATCTAAAAGCTTACAATTTTAACTTGGCAATTGCAAAATAAAGTGATAGCAGTTGAATACCAAAAATTATGTTTCAGGTAAGTAGCGTCAAACCCGAAGTTACCCCATGACTTACTGGAATGATATATGCCCTAAAGTACTACCAGAATAATAATAATAATGCGTTTAACGTCCGTTTCTCGACTTTATGTCATAACAGACGCCATTCGCACCATTACTATTTTTCATCTACACTTCCCGTTATTTTCTACATTTTTTACAACTTCAACTTATGTAATAGCAATAAGCGAATGAAGAAATTATAGGAAATTAGGATAAGGTAGGTTAATTTTTGAACTAGGAGTTTGATAGATAATCGGCCATGGCCTCAAATAAGGAACCATCTCGATATTTATCTGGAATTAATTGAGGGAAACCATGGAAAACCTCAATCAAGATGGCCGGTACAGGAATTGTCGTTTCTCGGCGAGAGGCAGTAGGAAAAAGTCCCAGCCACATCTGCCCCCGCCGGGATTCGAACCCGGTACCTCCCAAATGCGAGTCTAGTGCTGTCACCACTACTCTACCCAGCTCGGTTACTACCAGAATAATGCTTCATAGAACGGTAAAAACTAAATAAAATCGGCCCAAAGTTTTCCAAGTTTACCGCGAACATACAAACAGTCGTGAAATGGGGACTCTATATAATAGTCTATAATATAAATGCACTAGCGCGAGTCGAATAGTGTTTTGTTGGTTATGTTGCAAGTTACATTGAATTCGCTGCAGAACCTGTAGCGACTTTAAGCTACTGGAAAGTCTCACGTGAATAAGATCCTAGATCAATATCAAACGTATTATATAACCACGTACACCGCCAAACAAAAAAAAAAAACATCCTTTCAGCGGAGCTATAAGTAGCCGTAAGTCGTTTAAAGTTTTTGAGGTTATCAGAAAATTGTTGTAGGTCATTCCCTAAAGCTCACTAAGGGCATAATTAGACTCAGCAGAACACTCAGGAAACTGACTGGGCAAGTTTCTTTGAGAAAACAATTACATGTGATGGTAATATATCAGTAATAAAGGAATTGAGGATGAAATATTATTCGAAAGTGAGAACAACCATCATTGGTTACGTAGGTGAGACCAAAATCGCCTGGAACCAAATCTGTTGAGTAGATGTAGTACAAAAAAACTTTTCCGTGTAACCGTTAAGCGCGATTAAAGTGAAACTTCTTTGGCGTTTTTTTATCAGCTACCTAATTTACTTTTGAACATTTGATTTTTTTCAAAATTTATCCAAAACTAGTAAACTTAGAACCGTTATAAAAAGTATACCATAATTATACAAAAAACAACATTACAGCATATATTTTTTCTATGCATGTGTCGATTTTCCCCAAAATTTGGTTTAAATCCGCTCATCCGTTTGATCTGTATCGTATTCACAGACAAACCGACCAACAGACATTTTCCAAAAATATGTTTTTTTTTGGATTCAGGGGACCTCAAAACGACAAAATATAAAATTTTGAAAAGTGAATTTTAATCTAAATTAGTACCATTTAGTAGGTTGGAATACTAAAAGCAAGTTGGTAATATATCCAAAAACATGGTAACGTTGCTATGATGAAAAAACTAATTTATTCTGTAATATGTTTTACTGTCAAAAATAATGTTACCACAGTGTTTATGAACCGAGGCTACAATTTGATATAACCTGAATACAATGCAAATCAGATAGCGATATTTAACATGTAAATGCAATATTCCCGTTGAAACCAAATGCATTGTATATTTGCTAACAATATAAACTATGCTATTTGCTTCTGCACAGTAGCGTTTCAAACATAGCAAATGCGATAACAAAAATCAATATTAAGATTTATAAACGTCTGGTTTAACCTAAGAAGTAATATAATCGATTTTTCATTGTGAGTTGTAACGAGAAATAAATCTTTTTCTATTGAAAACAGATGTTGCAAGCAACGTAATTCTTTTTTTATTAGCTTTGTTCGGAATTCGAATTAGACATGTTCGTGTCTAGATTTAATGTTAAATTCAAACTTGTATTCATCCTTCATTGAGGCACTTCTATTTTCCTATAATTAGCGTCATTATGGGTCGTATTAAAGAGGTGGTAGACTTTGAACATAATATCTAAATAGAAATTAATTTTGTGTAAATTGTATACATACAACTATATTATAGTAAAGTACAGACTGTTTCCGAAACGTTTCAGTGAAACAAATACTCTTCCAACAATATTTTAAATTCGTTATAATTATAATAATCGTTTCATTTTGTTTATTGTTCATCCGAGTGTCGGATTTACATAAGGGCATTTGACACCCACACTCAAAGGCAAAATTCAATTTCTAATTCAGGATTTGTTACTTTATGCAACGCTTTTTGAAACACCTCGTGCGAATATGTAATTATTACCTATGTAATTGTCACTGTGATAAACACGTTGCTTTGTTTTGAATTCAAATTATTCAGTTTCCGGTTTGTGTGATATAAATTTATGCAAGTTAAATAACTATCGTAATTATAAAACTACTTTACCTGTACATGTAAATGTAATTAACACATACCTACATCTTTAACCGATTTATAATTAGACTGTGTAATTCATTTTCTATTCAAACTATATTTTATTTAAAATTAATTAAAAATTAAATAAATGTATGTCACTACATGCCAAACGCTTATGCCAAATCGCTGATGACCTCAGCTGTTGCGCGTCTATAATCTACAATCTTTCTCGCTTATGCCAAATCGCTGATGACCTCAGCTGTTGCGTGTCTATAATCTACAATCTTTCTCGCTTATGCCAAATCGCTGATGACCTCAGCTGTTGCGTGTCTATAATCTACAATCTTTCTCGCTTATGCCAAATCGCTGATGACCTCAGCTGTTGCGCGTCTATAATCTACAATCTTTCTCGCTTATGCCAAATTATTTTCTACATCTTGACCCAGATATTTTTTTGGATGGTGTTGAGATTTTAAAACTAGACTGAGCAATAATCTTGTTCACATAAAGTTGTTGGTTAATTGGTTGAAATCGTTTCTATATTTATTAACCAAATTTTATAGTCATTTAATCTTTTACTTGTTATTAACTGATAAATACTAAGACAAAAAGTAAGTACTATTAAAATAATACTTTTTAAGTTTATATTGAAATGTATCTACTAAAACGGAAAAATAATTTTAAAAAATTTAGGTTCATGATTATATAAAAGCGTAGATTGTAAACTCGCGATAGTTTATTAGTCAATCCACGCTTTTATAATTATAAACCAATTTTTTGTTTTAATTACTTTTTCCTTTTTAGTGCATTTCAATTAAATATTGTCTTTATAAAGTTTTTTTTTTACTAATATTTCATGTTGTTCTTTTAATCTTTTGTACCATTAAAATAATCATTTTTTAAAATTAATTCACTATTTATTTCTAAAAACGGTTGAATCATGTGTTGTTTAACGGGAAATACATATTGTGTGTACAAAATTTCAAATATATCGAATATGTAACATCCGCCATGTTGGATTTACAATGACTGCACATAGTGTATCTTATTACACTCGTCAAACTCTTTTATTTGATACCCATGTCTAACGAGTTCTGGAGAAAAGGTCTCTACAACACCTTCAACGTGGGTATCAAATGAAATTAGATCAAAATATCGGGGCGTCCGCCATATTAGATTAACAATGACGTAACTCAACTTATATTATTCCACTCGTCAAAATCTTTCGATTGACACCCATGTCAAGAGGGTTGTGCATCTTAGGGCATACGCCAGATTGGATTTATGCAAAGATCTAGGGTAAATAGATATTGTTCAAATTTTGATTGCAAATTTTGACCCAAACTGACACCCCGACACACTGAAATACAAACATATCAAGTTAAATAAAAGCTTATAAAAAACGATTTTAACTAACTAAAAACTTAATGCGAACATCATTATTTCTCGGACTATTTCTGCAAAATCAACACTTTTATAAAGAAGCAGGCTTGATAAATAAAACAACAAAAATATTTTAACCCTTGAAACCACAAAGAAGGGCTGTTAAATGTCTGCGTGTCTGCCAGTCTGTTACATCATAGCGTTTCAATCAGGGGACTGATTTTGATGCGGTTTTCTTTATACAACAGAACTTTTTTTCGGGAAGGTTAAAGGATATACAAAAACTAATGAGACACAAAAAGTACAAATGAAACACAAACAGCGTCTTCAATATAAAATGTTAAAATATTGCTCACAGATAATTATACTATAACGATACGTTTAGAAAAAATTAACTTGATTTAAAAATTAATAAAATAAAATTTTAAATAAATTTAAAAAGACTGGCTAAGTGAGGGCCGGATTTGAGCCCTGAGGGTTCGGTACTATGTAAAAAAAAGCAAAAACAATGCTGGAGTTGTCCATAATTAACTACAGTATTTATTAAGTACAAGGTATGAGTAGTATTGTACATAACTGACAGTTTTTTGCGAAAAGTCGTTTTTGTGTTAGATCTGGTAACAAAATATGTCTAAAAACCATGACTTTGATGAGCCTCAAAGTGTCAATTTAAGTAATATTTAAGTAAAAAAATATATTTAGGCTCTGCTAGCAAGGCTCCGTCCAATGATATCCTAGAAGCATAGGTAAAATTAGAAAAAGATGCCCATACTTATATGTATACCGCGTCCTTGAAAAAAAGTTTTTATAATTTTAAATACAATTTTCGTCTGCAGGCTAAGTATTTATATACTATATGTGAATTTCAAGTCGATATCTCATTTCGTTTAGACGTAGCCCTACTGCCAGACTATGCTCTTCGCACTGCTCCTCGCTCTGCTCATCGCGCTGTCGCGATGTTGCCCTAAGCGGCCAGACACTGCTGTACTCGCGACGCTCCGCACTCGGCTTTCGCCTTTCGGCAATGGAGGTCGATACTGTGGCAGCGCGCGCACTATGTCTTTCTTAGACCGCTTGATGCGTACTGAGTGGCGCGGGAGTATGTGGCCGGCTTACTCGTGCTTTTATTGCCGGTCCTTTGACTCGCGCACAAAAAACCGACAATCGAGGGAGCATTGGGCATGGCGAGGAGCATGACGTGCGGCATGACGAGTAACGCGGCCACACAACGTCTCTGCCTCCTTTCCTCGCTACTTCCCATGCCACTCGTCGAGTGTGTGGCTGAGGCATAAGAAGTCTGTGACAGACGGGCGAACGAACAACGTTGTCAAAACAGTAGGGCTCTTTAGATCTTACGGTACGGAACTCTAAAAAAACGACATAAGTCCTTTAAAAGGAAAAAATATCTTGTTCTGTACCAGTGCAGTGAGTTCGAATTAACCTCACATTCTTTACAGTAAGTAGAAAAATACGAACTCGGTGGGTTTTTATTTTGTTTTTAAAGGACTGTCAGAAGCTTTTTTAAATTTTTCAGTTTTATTCTTTAAAGGAAATCGCCATAATCCATATTACCTGGCGAATGTTATGCAGGAAAAGAAAAAGACATGATTAAACTCAATAGCGCATGCAGCTCTGATAGCTCATCTTACAACGTATCGTGAGTGATCGAAAATATCTATCTTGTCAGTTGCAAGCAAATCACAAATAATTTAAAAGCGCCGTTTAAAATGGTCGTTCAAGGTTTTACATTTATCTCTTTTTTGCTGCCTTTTAGTTTCGGATGCCACATACAGACAAGGTTAAATGTTGTACTTAGTGTTGCAGCGTTGCTAAATATTTAGCGCGAACTATATAACACTACCTATTCACAATCTTGCAATTCAGATACCTACACAATTTTATATTTCTGAATAGAATCACCGTTTGTCCGATAGAACTCATGCAGTTCACCATTACATACTTGGGTAAATCAAGTTTTCCTAAGAAAGCGGCACCATAATATAAACGTATGTTTTACGAGAAAACCACATCCTTTACTTCCGTGGACAAGTTTTCTGTTACGCCATTCACCGTCATATCACGATCGCTATATTACGGTACCGCTTTCTTCCTGAGTATAGTATTCAATACACTGACAAGTTGCAAAATATTGGTTCTTCATTGTGCCTGTCTCTTTAACAACATCAATTGAAATAAAGGTTCCTGTGAATAAATAATATATAATTGTTTGTTTACCTCGTGTATCCTTCGGTGAACGGTGACCTTATGCCATTGGTTGTCATCAAACCGTATTTGATTTGGTTTGATCTGCATCTCTTGTTTACCGTTGGACAATCCCATAGTCAAACTTAAACCTCCATCCTTGATTGCCAAGTTTAAGTAATCGGAACGATGGCCTAAGAGAATAAATTACTTTCACTATCGATTGAAACTTAATTTTAACAACTATTCTAAAACTGATTTACTAGATTCAGTGAATATTTTTCCAACTTTTTTATTAATAGAGTACTTGATAGAATTTTTCTATTAAGCAAAACGAAAACTTGAACTCTCGCACGACCAGAATGAACCAGATAATGCATTAAACATCTGGGAGTGGTTTGCAGGCCGTGATGTTTGGCGTCAACGAAATCAGCGTCTTCGAAGGAAAAATATTTATTTAACTAACTTCAAAAGTATATTATGAAACCTAGCCGTTTTAATCCAAGTAAATCAGTTTTTAGTTACTTAATACCTGCTGGGAAATATTACGATGAGGTATATATTTTGAAAACTTATTCAATTTAACCTACCATCACTAGCTGTGATATATACAACAACAACAACGCAAAATTATTCCACAATAAAAACATACAAACTTTATAAAAATAAAACGTTATTGAAATTTCGCAACCCAACCTGGCTATTATCAATTCTAAGGTTGGAGATTCGACAGTGTGAAAGAAAAAAAAAACTGAAAAAAAACTTTTTAATACATTTGAACAGAAAAAAACAGTTCATCAGTTCTTTTGTTTATTGGAACTGTTCAAATGTATTAAGAAGTTTTTTTTCAGTTTTTTTTTCTTTCACACTGTCAAATCGCCAACCTTAGAATTTTTTTATGAAGTTATAGTTCTTTTGGCTCACTGAGGTTTAATTTGTCTCTGTTACGGAAGTTACGTACGCAGTATGCAATGAATATGTTGCCGAAGTTGTTTCTGATAACGTCAAAATAGTTATTTCATAAAACAACAAAGTACTAGCGACATCGGACGGAACTTCCTAAAAGTTATTAGTTTATACTTTTTTGTGCTTTAGTCGTTTTCAATAGACATGTCCTGAATAAATAACAATGTTTGACAGTTTAATAATCTCAATACTTGTATTTCCTAATTTATTTTATCAATATACATCTTTATCATAATTATCGCGATCACGCCAAAGAAGTATATCTTCTGCCGCGCGTACATAATCTTCATTAATCATAGAAATAAGTTTTTTTAAGATCAGTTGATACTTTAAAACAATTTTAAAAAGCTTCTCCCGATCACGCAACGTTCCAGTACAGTTGTGAGTCATATTTAGGCCTGATTGTATAATAGAGATGTTGACTATTTTTGGGAACGTGTTTTAAATCGTGCATAAGTACCTAATATAGCCACAAATATTTATTATTTTTATTTAAATACAACTCAAGCCTTAAAAATCATGTATTTTAAATCCCGTTTCAAATTTCGGTCCAAAACGCCAATACTAGTCGCGTGACGTCACCTGTTGGTACCAAAGAAGGTTCAAAAGTTTACACAGGAGCTACCATTGTATAGATGCGTATTCTGTGCTCATAAACGCTAGTAAACTGAGGTGGTTCGTAGTCGTTGCTATAGTTACATGTAATTTGACGTTTCCTATAAACAAATAATAATAAATTACACACTAAATATTAACCAAACAATGAAGTTTTTTGACAGCGGCGCAACCTATGACGTCATGCGCTCTGATTGGGTCACGTGACTTGAGAATGATTTTATTAGGTTTTATTTATTAAATATTAATTAAATTCCTTAAAAATAAGGAAAAATATAGTGTTTTTTAGTATTTCTATCATAGAAACTACCACTTAACGTTAAAATTATGTTTTTATTTGAATATAGTCAACATCCCAATTGTACTGAAACGTACGACGCCCAAATTGTAAATTTAAATAACAAAGTTGACTATATGGATCGGGAAAGGATTTTCAATATTCTTTTAAATTTCCGTTTATATCTTTATAGGCGGTTCTACACCCTGTATAATGTATACCTGTGTTATGTAGATGTAAGTATCACTCACCTGTGTAGAACAGGAGACCGTTGGGTTGGCGTGTCTTGAAGTAGAAAGAGACGGCATCCTGCGCGCTCACAATAGGCTCGCCCCCCGTCTGGCTCAGATCGTACGACAGGTACTCGGAGCCCCGGAACACTGCTTCCGACGGCGCTTTATCTGCAACAGCGAAAGAAAAACCCCGTTGCAGAAAATACATTGATATATTGCATTCGGAACTCAGGCAAGAATACATTGACATAAAAAATTATACCTATATGCCGTGACATTAATGATCGGTTTATTTCCTAATCAACGTAAGCCATTTTAATATATTGTTATAAATTGCTCTAAAATATACCATGATTTTAAAATTAGATGTAACATTAGCGTTACACTTTACTTAAAAACACATTGGTTCTAAATGGATAAAAGTAGTGAATGAAAAAAAACCTAAGACCATAAAATAGTAGTTTATGTGTCTGGTTCGTAAATGAATATACGAGTAAGTAAAAAAAAAAGATTAAAATAGAACGGGGTGGTCTCTTGGTCTAGTGCCCACATCCTGAAAGAATTTTTGTGCTTCCCCTTTTGCTGGATTTAGTCAGTAAATAATTTGGATCTTCTTATGAGTTCCAGAAGGTAAGTTACCAGATTGTCCTCTGGAACTATTCCATCCACATCTATGTAGCTAAAATGATTATCCATCTGTAAGTTAAAGTCTCACATTCGAACACGATACGAGTGGTTGTTCCATCCTCCATTTTGCAACATCTACATAGTGTTGATTTCTGCTGTATCCCCATCACATGTAGGTGTTTTCCCAGGAAAGCATGACCGGTTAAAAATAACATTGTGTTAAAACGAGCGACCAGAAAATTTTGACAGTCATCCGAGACGCAATATACATACTACATGTTTTGCACGTACCTCCTATAAAATAGCTGATTTTCACTTCAAAATAAGTATATATTTATATAACTGACAGTTCGAACACATCGGAAATTTGAATTGTTTACTTTGCTTCTCTGCCACTCATATAGATTTAAATAGCAAATAACAGAGATATAGAATTGGTAAAATCGTATTACTTTAGTTTTACTGTACCCACTAGTGCGAAAAAGAGGCATTTTGCTATCGCCATTTGATAGGAGGTAGTGCAAAAATGAACTTACTTATTTAGAGCTGGGTTGTAGAAAACATTGTCAAAAAATCTGGTTTGACAATGACCCCCAAAATTTTAATCATATAATTGCAGTTTTTGTACATGCAAGAGCTGCTTAATGATATTGTGAAACTTCTAGTCATATAAAACATTAGATTGCACTCACACAAAGGCAAATAACTGATTAATGGAAAAAAGGATGGCTTTTCAAGCTAAACTTTGATCAAAACGCGTAAGAAAATGTTGTTTAGAAGCATTAATTGTACAAGAAACTATGTTAAATACATGTATACACAGTTTAAAAATAATATCGTTTCAATCGATCAATTATTTTTCGAGCAGGATCAATTTACTTATGGAAAAATATGTATGATCACAATCTAAGGTCATCGTCAAATTAGATTCTCTACCAACGCGTTCTGCTGTCTAGTAGAAATCTTTAATATCGTTTGAATTCCAAAAGTGGGTCTTCCTCAAAATAAAAAACGTGACGTTTTAAACAGATCTGTTATGATTAATAGGTGAACATATTAATCTAAAAATAATCCAAAAAAGAACGTTTGTGTATTATTTTTTTGGATACGTTACAGTTCGTAAAACTGTTCGAATTGTCCATCGTTAGCATAACTTCCGTAACACACTTTCGGGAAATTTCATTGAGTTACTATAGCATTCATTTTTAGTAAATGTTAACACATCAACAATTTCAATCAGAATTAAATGTACTAAAATTGCATAAAGTCGGTATATAATCAAAATATAAAATCAAAAAAAAAATAATAGATATATAAAGAGTTTATATTTACAAAAAAAAACGTCGAAAAAGAAAAATATATTTAAAATGCACACAAAATTTTTTCGAAGGCATATCAATAGCTGCGATTTATGTACTGGACTACAGTGTGGTGTTTTAGGATAAAATCTAGTCAGAACCGCAAAGATTAAGAACCTCTGGTGTATTAAAAGGTGTACATTAATTATTACAGGTAATACTAATAAGAGACTTAACTAAATACACCGCATTAGTTAAGGTATGGTTATTAACATTAGTTCAAAGGGGATACAACTTTAGGGTTGTGCGAGTCCTCAAAAAACTGTGTCGGTCGAGTAATGGTAACCTGTCTTAAAGTCCATTCACTTCCCCTTCTTTCGCTTACTGTTTTCAACCATTGAATTGCGAGTATCCACGTAAGTTATATCTTAGAGTATTGTTTGAACTAAGAAGAAATAAGGAATAAAATGTTATGCTTGTTGCGCAAGAAAAATACTGGTAGATGAGCCGAAATTAATAGAACTTTTCCAAATCAGGTCAACAATACAGAAAGAAGTACATTCTAAAAAAGATTCTATCGCCAATCGATTGATTCTAAGTAGCGAATTTTGAGTTTAATTAAGTAAGCACTAAATAGCCAGTATTTTTTCTATTCAAGTCGCGTCGTATAGTACAGGAACAAAACGTTTACATACCTATTTGTAAGAAAAACATTTTTAAAAAACGTTTCTGTAATTCGGAAATCGAGTGTTAATTATAATATACCTTACTCGTCTCGAAAAGGAAGTCATACTATTTTCACATCCCTATGAAATATACATTTTTCAGTTTAACTTGGACATCTGGCATGATATTGTACAGACCTATGTATAAAGTTATGATTTATTAATCAGTCGAAATAAAAAATAAAAGGTACAGCAACTATAAATGCCAATAGATCAATATTAAAAAAAAAACAAACAATTTTTCTTCTTCCATTACACTATATTGGAGAGCATTTAAATTATTGGTCAGTCAAAATGCTTTTTCTACGGAAATCCTTATTGTATTACCGAGCTAGGTAGAGTAGTGATGACAGCACTAGACTCGCATTCGGGAGGTACCGGGTTCGAATCCCGGCGGGGGCAGATGTGGCTGGGACTTTTTCCTACTGCCTCTCGCCGAGAAACGGTAATTCCTGTACCGGCCATCTTGATTGAGGTTTTCCATGGTTTCCCTCAATTAATTCCAGATAAATATCGAGATGGTTCCTTAGTTGAGGCCATGGCCGATTACCTATCAAACTCCTAGTTCAAAAATTACCTACCTTATCCTAATTTCCTCTAATTCCTTCATTCGCCCATTGCTATTACATTAGTTGAAGTTGTAAAAAAAATGTAGAAATAACGGGAAGTGGTAGATGAAAAAATAGTAATGGTGCGAATGGCGTCTGTTATGACATAAAGTCGAGAAACGGACGTTAAACGCATTATTATTATTATTATTGTATTTTTTACGCAAAACTGACGCGACTCCCATAAAAAGACAAAAATAATTTTTTTATTTTAGCGTTAAAATATTTCGAATGCTTTAGTCTATTTACTAAAACTGTTGACAAAACAAAATTAACCCAAACAGCTGAATGTACTTCAATTTTATTTAGCAGAATAAATTGTAAGCTGATAGGAAACAAATGTTTTTAGTGTATTTGCCATATGGCAACATACACTATTGGCGTCGGTCGGATGGCGGGACCTAGGGGTCGGACCAAAATTTCTCGACGTTTCATAACCTCCTAAACACTTTGGCACTATTTTTAAAAATGTTTATATATATATGTATATATATATATATATATATATATATTTATATACGTATATATATATATATATATATATATATATGTGTACGCGCGATAACTTTCGAAAGAGTTAATTGATTTCAACGAAATTTGGGCCACGTGTTGAAACCCATCACCGCAAGAAGCCTATTTAAAATGGGCTTAATCGGGCTATTTTAAGGGTAGTTTTTAGGGGTTGAAAACTGTTTTTGGGCCCCAAAATACCGAAAAAATTCTCCGAATCGTTTCAAAATTGAAATTTAACCCTCAGGTAGTGATTAAAAAGTGTCCCCACAATTTTAATAAAATCGGCCTGACAGGACCGGATTTACAAATTTTATGAAAACACTAGTTTGCAGATAGTGACTTATTTATTGAAGGGTGTATTTAATTCGGTGTAGACGTTAGCTTGATAATAATAATACAATTAAGAAAAAAATGTTATTTTAAGGGGTGTATTAAGGGGTTAAATTTTTTATTTTGCCCAAAAACAAACTTAATTTCACATAATAAAAGTATAAAAACCACACGGCCCTATACAAGCAAATACACTATATTGTCGGCAGGGTTTTGGCACTGCGACCCGGGGTTTTTTTTTTTTTGGTAAAACGATCCTGAAATATTTGTGCGTTTCCAATTAATTTTTGCTAGGGTTGCTGCACGCTTTTCATTACAGAGTTTTTTCTATCCGAGTTTCAGTTTCATAATAATAATCAATAGCTTTTACCTACAAAGCAATGTATTTCACTCACGGTGCAAACCGACCTTTTAAATAGGGATATATCTCTGATCCAATCTCAAACGGCATGGCGGATGATCTCCCCATCTTCCCAAACCATTCTCACCCCCCTTCCCAGCATCTCACTGCTTTATCGCATGAGCTGCTGCTAAAAGTAATCAGGACCGAATAAGTTTAATCCAAATAAAAATTCAATTTTTTTTTCAATAGATATATACCTACGGTTCTTAAGTTTGTAAAAACAAGTTTAGTGTCTAAAAAAACTTGATTTCAATCCGAATTAAGAAGAAAAGTAAACGGCCAGTTGATACTTAATTAAAACTTTTTTTCCAAATGAATATTTTACTTTCAATTCTTAATTACTAGTGTGTTTTGTTTATACAGCAAAATTTTCAGTAGTCTCTCATTAATTCAGTTCCCTAGCCTTACTGTTTTGCATTGTTATGAATCCCCATTTGTGTAATTCATAATGTGATTGGGGTACTTATATTAATTCTCTCAGTTTGGGCTAAAAATAAATAGCGATTTCTTTCCTGGCACTTCCGGGGGTGCTGATGTAACTTAAGTCTACTGTAGTATATGTTTAAGCTACAGAACAGACAATATGAAATTCTATATTGAGTTAAATTAAGTCCACGTTCCACTAAAACATTTTAAACTAATTTAAAAGCAATAATCCAAATTATTTAGTCATAAACTTTTTCTATAACTAATTTACGATAATCTATTTAATGATGAATAGCTGTATAACCATAATTTTTAGAAATCAGTTTTGTTTACAAAAAAAATTGTTTTTGTGTAATGAAAAAAGTTTGGACACTTAAAAATAACTATTATATTACAATAAGTGAATATCAAAAAAAACACGAAAATGTGTTTTACATAACAGAGCAGGTGTAATCAGAACGCAGTGAAACTCTCAAATCAGACAATTTCACACAAAAAAATTGAACATTCGCTGGGTTGTAGAAAATATGATTTTGAAACACTCTTAAATTACGACCAGATGTAAATTTCCATAAGAAAAGATTTATAGATTTTTAAGTAGATCGCTATTGCTGATATATCGCGTACATTTACTGTTCTTCAAAAACGCCTAGAATCACTTTTTTTTGATTTTACAAAATCGTTACCGCCTAGAAGTAGAATCTAATGACCCTCGTGAAGCAAAATCGTCTTTGGGCAAGAATTATCGCAGAGTCCAGCTCTGAATTTAGAAAATAGAATGATGAAAGTATCTTTCGTCTCTCACACACACACACACACACAAACATATATGTAACCCTATAGATAGTAAAACCCCAAACTACGTCGATAAAATCACGTTGTTACAAAGTTATTAATTTTGAATCTTTTAAGGATTCAAAATTAACGTTATACGGGCCATTAATACATTCAAAACCAACATATCATAACTTTGATAACGTCAATTACTAATTTATGTATTACATTAACAATAATTAATTTAATAATAATTAATATAAAAACATTTCTAAAGATAATATTAAATAGATTTTGATCATATAATGACCGCATTTATACATGCAGAAGCAGCTAATGTCGTATTCGAACTCTCTTCCATGTAGAACATAGATTGTGGTCACTTTTCGAGCTAAATTGTGATCAATATGTGTAGAAAAATGTCGTTCCAAAGTAAAAATGTACAAAAAACTATGTTAAATGCATCTATATGTCGTAGGATATTTAAAATAATCGGTCCTTCGCGAAAATTTTCGGACGATTGCAAAAAACTGGGTAATTGGAATCCGGTGTTTTGCAAACATCCTAGGTTTTTCGCAAAAAATCGAATTTTTAAATTATCTTACGACATATACAATTTAAAAAATATTACTTCAATCGACTACGTATTGTTCGGGCAGAATCGATTTAAAATTCTACTATGCTTTTCTTGTAAATAAATATGTTTGGTCACAGTCTAATGTCATTGCCGAAACAGATTTCTGTTTAATGTGTACTACGACCCAGCATACGTAATTTCAATTTAAAAACAAGACAAGGCCTTACTGTACTCACAAAACCTCTTGGCTCGGTGAATGTACCTACTCCAGACCGCACCACGGTAGTTGTTTCTCTCTCTTTCTATTGGAAAACTAAAGGACTATCACTTCCACTAGTCCTTTACAAGACTCTTTCCTCATTCTAAGAGCCAAAGGTTATGCACAAGAATAACTCGGCGAACAAAATGGAATACAACTATATTGAGCATATATAGAGGTCATTTCAGATATATGTATCTACTTACAAAGAATAAAATCATAAAAAACCCCGGGTCGCAGTGCCAAAACCCTGCCGACAATATAGTGTATTTGCTAATACAGGCCTTGTGGCTTTATTATGCGAACTTAAGTTGGATTTTAGGCAAAATAACAAATTTAACTCATTAATACACCCCTTAAAATTACATTTTTTTCTTAATTGCATTATTATCGTCGATCGAACGTCTACACCAAAATTAAAAACACCTTTCAGTAAATAACTCACTATCTGCAAACTAGTGTTTTTAGAAAATTTGTAAATCCGGTCCTGGTATTTTTGGGCCCAAAAACTTTTTTCAACCCCTAAAAACTACCCTTAAAATGGTCCGATTGTGCCTATTTTAAATAGGGTTCTTGCGGTGGTGGATTCCAACATGTGGACAAAATTTCGTAAAAATGAATTAACTCCTTCGAAAGTTATTGCCCGCACACATATATACCTATATATATATATACATACATATATATATAAACATTTTTAAAAATGTTGCCAAAGTGTTAAGGAGGTTATGAAACGTCGAGAAATTTTGGTCCGACCCCTAGGTCCCGCCATCCGACCGACGCCAATAGTGTATGTTGCCATATGGCAAATACACTAATAATAATGCGTTTAACGTCCGTTTGTCGACTTTTATGTCATAACAGACGCCATTCGCACCATTACTATGTTCCATCTACCACACTTCCCGTTAATTTCTACATTTCTAAAAACTTCAACTTAGCTAATAGCAATGGGCGAATGAAGGATTTTTAGGAAATTAGGATAGGATAGGTAATTTTTGAACTGGGCGTTTGACAGGTAATCGGCCATGGCCTTGAATAAGGAACCATCTCGATATTTCTCTGGAATTAATGGAGGGAAACCATGGAAAACCTCAATTAAGATGGCCGGTTAAGGAAATTTATCTATTGCTGTAGTCAAATTATTATTAAAGTTTAATTATTATTTTCTTTAACATTAAAAAAATATTTTTTTAGTTTTAGAGAATATAATATTTAATTGGTAAGAATTAATAATTTATAAAATCATTTTTTATTACAACAAAATACGATTTTAATTACCATTATTTTGGTGGTGGACTAATCACCTTAAGTATCTATTTTTTCCAATTATTATTAATAATAATAATAATAATGCGTTTAACGTCCGTTTCTCGACTTTATGTCATAACAGACGCCATTCGCACCATTACTATTTTTTCATCTACCACTTCCCGTTATTTCTACATTTTTTTTACAACTTCAACTAATGTAATAGCAATGGGCGAATGAAGGAATTAGAGGAAATTAGGATAAGGTAGGTAATTTTTGAACTAGGAGTTTGATAGGTAATCGGCCATGGCCTCAAATAAGGAACCATCTCGATATTTATCTGGAATTAATGGAGGGAAACCATGGAAAACCTCAATCAAGATGGCCGGTTAAGGAATTACCGTTTCTCGGCGAGAGGCAGTAGGAAAAACTCCCAGCCACATCTGCCTTCGCCGGGATTCGAACCCGAACCTCCCGAATGCGAGTCTAGTGCTGTCACCACTACACTACCCAGCTCGGTTAATAAAATGATAATAATTCTTATCACTAAATCAGTCTGGACAAGAAACAATGAGCCTAATTTTTTTGAGGGTACGATTCATTAATTATCAACAAATATACAACTAATGGTAAAACACTCTTCAATGATTTCATTATTAATTTTTAACAGCTCATCAATTCGAAGTGTCTACCATATCTTTTTTTCAGCCTTAGCTTCTTGAGGAATGAACCGATTTGAAATTTCAAAAAGATGCCAAAATGGTTCCACATAACTTTTACTTAAATAGTTTCAGCAGTTTGTTTTTTATAACTCAGTTTTCAAATATCGCTGAATAACATACAAAGTACTTATTTCAAAGCCACTGAAAAGAGAAAAATGAATAAATTTTCAGATCGACGCCAATTAAAGGAAAATATACAAAAAGTTTTAGTAATTAAATTGAAGCCAACCTCAAAATTTAATTATTTTATTCTTTTTAGTGACATTTTTTCATGACGTTACCTTTTTTATAAAAAAGTGCAACAAGGATTATAGATAGGATAGCATTTTCTAATATGTATGAAGTATTCGGATTGCTTAACGTTGGCGTTAAAAGTTTACCCATGGCAACAAAAATCAAATAATTTATTGTTCTATGGACGTCAATTTATATTTTGATGCAAATTTTGCAGTGTTTTACTTCTGTAGCGTATAGTACAAATACTATAAGTATCACTGTTGTCTGGACAGAAATCGGTAGTCGCTGAGTAACCGAAATAAATTTTGTTAATTTTGAAAATTATGAGCAAATAAATATAACAAAACTTGAAACCCAAATTGATACTTCAACTAAAGGATTATATCTTTAAAATGGGTGAAATCGTCTGGAATTAGAGTATTAAAACCATTGATTCAATGTTTAGAATGTGGACAAAAGACAGGATAGAAATAAGGTCATGCTAACGATATAGGGTAAAAGTACCAATTCCTGAACACTCATTTGTTATCACACAATATTCTATTTATAATTGATACAATACACTGTAATATGACATAATGTACAATAGCCAAAATCATGTTGGTACTACAGTGTAAACTCTTTATAACGAAACTCAAGGGACCGAGCATTTTTTATCGTTATAGAGAGTTACCGTTATATGGAATGAAGAAAGAAAAACAACCAAATTAACAATAATCTTTAATATGTATGTTTTTGATAAAATTAATACATATAGTCAGTTAACTTTGCCTGACGTTTTTTGCTTTGCCAGTACTTGTTTTGTATTTTCTTATGTATTCTATCCATCTCTTGATATGTGGTGGAATCTTCTTGATTAAACAATAAAATTTTTTCTAAAGGTTTAGTCGGCGTCTTTTGTAACCTGATAAGATAACATAAATAATAACACCCACAATGACGATTTTCTGTGTCTAAATATGAACACATTTCTTCGTAATAGAGAATGGCTGCTGCGCTATAAATAGTGTATCAATGTATGGGTTTTAAGGTAAACCAACCAAATTGTGATCTTTTCTATGTTATAGAGAGTTTATCGTTATAAAGAATAATGTTATAAAGAGTTTACACTGTATTTTAATTATCTAGTTTCTTATTTTACCGATAATATAATATAAAGCATAAAGCATAAAGAAATTAAAAGCATAAAATTGTACGTAAATTGCAATCAAGAAAAAAAATGTCTTCATACCCGGTCGAAAGTACGTACTTTCGGCTTCGATTTTAAGGCAGAAAGCCGAACATTTATGCACTGCTGAAATTACCGCCTGCCGTCTGTAACGGCGGGTCGAAACAGTTTTCTCGTGTATGAAAATTACGTACTTTCGATCGGGTATGAAGAAAAATAGTATACACCATACGGCCAGAAAGTTGTAATTCCTGCACTGCGCGACACATATTACGGACATCATATTACGCGCCGTGCAGGAGTTTCAACTTTCTGGCCGTATGGTGTAATATACTGTATTTGATATTAATGGATCATATTTATATTTTGGACGAAGGTTGAAGTTAATTTTCCTTAAGCTTTTTGAATATTTTATTTCAATTAATTAGTTGCATGTATGTTAGTTTTTAGTCACGTCAAAGAAGTATAACTTCAAACGCGCATGCGTAAGTACATACAACTACTTTTTTATATTTGTAATGTTAAAAATTATCATCCATTCAGTCAACTAAAAATATGAAAGTGATGTACTGTAAGTATAGGTGGTGGTATTACCCTAGCTCGATAACTGAGCATGCTGGGAGAATGCAGCTGTTCTGTTGATATGTAGTAGAGAAATGATTTTCACAAGAAATAAATGCAGAAACACGAACGCTCGCTAACTCATGATTTTGACCTAGATGTTTGACGTAATGCATATTAAAATCCACGTACTTATCATCAGTTGCAGTCTACATCTTTAATGATTCTCGAAATTTGTTGAATAAATACAAAACTACATTGAAGCAAAAAATATATGTCGTGTCAATGAAAACGTTCATACTTTTATAGACTGTTTTTTATATTTCATAATAGTGTGTTAAGCGTCCGTTGCTCGCCATTATAATAAAAAACTCGGGTCGCATTGCCAAAACCCTGCCCATCAATATAATGTATTTGCTAATACAGGCAATGTATCTATTATGTGAATCTATGTTTATTTTTGAACAACCTTTTAATACTTAAAATAATATTTTTTTCTTAATTTCATAATTTCGTCTGTATTTTATCAATTCATGATCTCAACAAAATTATATATAGCATATGTTTATAGATATTGGATGGACTATATTATAATATAGTACAATTATCCAATATCTATAAACATATTTAATATTATGGACGATAACAACTTAAATAAATTATATATAGCGTTCAGTAAGTACAATTCTCAACACCAAACAAACAAAACAAAATTCGTAAGACCGGTCCTGTCAAACCGATTTTATTAAATTTTCAGGAGCAGCTTTTAATTGATAATTAAAGGTTAAATTTTAATTTTAAATATCAATTCTGAGAATATTTTCGATGTTTTTGGACTCCAAAACTATTTTCCACCCTTTAAAACAGTCCAACTGAGCTCATTTATGGAGTGCATTAAGGGGTTATATTTTTTATTTTGCTCAAAAATATACTTAAGTTCACATAATAAAACCACACTGCCGGTATTAGCAAGTACACTATATTTTCGGCACGGTTTTGGCACTGCGGCCCGGGTTTTTAGTGTATTTGCCATATGGCAACATACACTATTGGCGTCGGTCGGATGGCGGGACCTAGGGGTCGGACCAAAATTTCTCGACGTTTCATAACCTCCTAAACACTTTGGCACCATTTTTAAAAATGTTTATATATATATGTATATATATATATATATATATATATATTTATATATATATATATATATATATATATATATATATATATATATATATATATATATATATATATATATATATATATATATATATAGGTATATATGTGTACGGGCAATAACTTTCGAAGGAGTTAATTTATTTTAACGAAATTTGGCACACATATTGGAATCCATCACCGCACGAAGCCTATTTAAAATGGGCCCAATCGGGTCATTTTAAGGGTGGTTTTTAGGGGATGAAAAAAGTTTTTGGGCCCAAAAATACCTAAAAAATTTTCAGAATCGTTTCAAAATTGAAATTTAACCCTTTAATAGCAATTAAAAAGTGTTCCTAAAATTTCAATAAAATCGGCCCGACAGGACCGGATTTAAAAATTTTCTGAAAACACTAGTTTGCAGATAGTGAGTTATTTCCTGAAAGGTGTTTTTAATTTTGGTGTAGACGTTTGATCGACAATAATGATGTAGTTAAAAAAAATGTAATTTAAAGGGGTGTATTAAGGAGTTAATTTTTTTATTTTGCCCAATAATCACCTTAAGTTCACATAATAAAGCCACAAGGCCTGATGTATTAGCAAATACACTATATTGTCGGCAGGGTTTTGGCACTGCGACCCGGGTTTTTATATTTATAAAGTAAAGATTTTTATAAATGTATATACCTATATTCTTACAAAATTACTTACGAATTCAGAGTAGCAATATATTTACAAAAAGACAAACTTCCTGTTTGTTGAAGTTTGTTACATAGCGTAACATACATGTATTGTTTACATAATAACCAGCTAACTATTGAAGTTAGTCTGCCTTAAGTTTAGAATCTTTATTGACAAACGACAGACATTTTCAAATTTGCTCACAAATAATACCTACTATTTGAAAACACAAATTTATTTCGAGTTTTTACCAAACCGTATACAAAACCTTTGAAAATACTTAATTTACAGATGCTTATTTTTTTGTGAGATACTGAACTGTCGGTTTTTGATCCGGATTTAAAAGTAGATAAATTAAGAATAAAAGCATATTTAGCACTGACTGCTAGAGGGAATCATAATATTATATTAGTAATGATTAAATCGAGCGATGTAGAATAGTTGCATTCAGGAGGTACTGGGTTTGACTCCCAGCGGTGCCAAATATGGTCAGGACTTTTTCTTATAGCTATTCGCCGAGAAACGGCCCTTCCTGTACCGGCCATCTTGAGATATTCCATGGTTTCCCCCAATTAAGTCCAGATAAATATTGAAATAGTTCCTTATTGACCATGGCCGATTATTTAAACTGCTATGCTCTCTCATATTTGTGTACCTTATCCCAATTTCATATAATTCCTTCATTCACCCATTGTTCTTAATTAAGTTGCCATCGTGTTGAAGTTCCTGTACCGGCCATCTTGGTTGAGGTATTCCATGGTTTCTGTCAATTAATTCCTGATAAATATCGAGATGGTTCCTCATTCAAGGTCATGGCCGATTACATATCAAGTTCCTGTGCTCTCACATTACATACCTAATTCTAATTTCCTATAATTCGCTCATTCGTCCATTGCCATTAATTAAGTTGAAGTTTAAAAACATAGCAAAATGAAGAGAACAGTTGTAGATAAAAATAGTAATGGTGCGAATGGCGTCCGCCATGACACAATATCGACAAACGGATGTTAAATGAGTTATTATTAGTGTATTTGCCATATGGCAACATACACTATTGGCGTCGGTCGGATGGCGGGACCTAGGGGTCGGACCAAAATTTCTCGACGTTTCATAACCTCCTAAACACTTTGGCACCATTTTTAAAAATGTTTATATATATATATATATATATATATATATATATATATATATATATAAGCGTATATATATATATGTGTGCGGGCAATAACTTTCGAAAGAGTTAATTGATTTTAGCGAAATTTGGCCCACATGTTGAAACCCATCACCGCAAGAAGCCTATTTAAAATGGGCGTAATCGGGCAATTTTAAGGGTAGTTTTTAGGGGTTGAAAAATGTTTTTGGGCCCCAAAATACCGAAAAAATTCTCAGAATCGTTTCAAAATTGACATTTGACCCTCCAGTAATAATAAAAAAGTGTCCCAAAAATTTTATTAAAATCGGCCCGACAGGACCGGACTTCCAAATTTTATGAAAACACTACTTTGCAGATAGTGAATTATTTACTGAAAGTTGTATATAATTTGGTGCAGAAGTTCGATTGATAATAATATTGCAATTAAGAAAATAAATGTTATTTTAAGGGGTGTATTAAGGAGTCAAATTTTTTATTTTGCCCAAAAACCAACATAAGTTCGCATAATTAAACCACACTGCCTGTATTATCAAATACACTATATTGTCGGCAAGGTTTTGGCACTGCGACCCGGGTTTTTAATTTTATATTATTGATTAAAAGAGATATAGAGAAAAACTAAAGAGACAATAAAAAAATCGACTAATATGCAATCCAGAGACAACCACGACATTGGATGTTGTCGTTAAGAGAAATGTTCGGAATGAAACTAATTTCATGCAGCGTTCAGGAATGCGCTTAACGATTTGAACACATTCCGTTCACAGCCGAGTCGCACTTCTACCCAAATCATTGCTAAAGGCAAACGGGAAAGAAAACTTCATTGAAACAGTGCAGTGCAGTTCCAAGTCAGGATATAATTCATTGCGAAATAATTGTTCTATAATTTCCCGTCGCACGGCGCAATATCCTCTGTTTTATCATCGGCCTTCATTTGTTGGAAGTAGGTCCTTTTTCCCTTTTCTGATATCACCCTTTCATTTCATTGAGTATTCCATCTATGTACACCTTTTTTTAATATTTCTCGTTCGTCTTCACTTCTGTATGTGACGTATTTGCCCAGCCCACTGGCACTTCAATTTTGGAATTGCTCTAACGATAGTATATTAATGCTGGGTTGCAGAACGCATTGTGAAAAAATCTTATTTGACAACGACCTTAGAATATGATGAACAGTCACACATATTATAATAAAAGTATTGTAGAATTTTAAATCGACACTCCTCAAAAAAAAAAAAACTGATTAACAGAAACGTATATTTAATATACGTTTCTCCTTTTGAATTTTTTTTTATGAACACTGCCATTTTCTTAAGTGATACTACATTTCTTTTTCTGCGTGTAGTGTACAGTCTACTGTTCTACGTAATAAAAAATTACACTGCTCTTGCACATAAAAAGACTAAAAATATATTATCACAAGCTTAGGTCATTGTCAAACCCGATTTTCGGACAAATCTTTTTGAAACCCAGCGTTATATTTGGTTGCAGAATGCATTGTCAGAAAAATTTGATTTTACGTTATATATTTTGTATTTTTGTTTTGTATTTGTGAATAATAGATCTTGTATACGCCGGGATAGTTTTATAAACCTGTCGAATTTTTTATTACGTAGGACATTAGGCTACAGATACAAAAGAATAAATGACTAATATACACAGAAAAAGATCGTTTTGCGGGCTAATTTTCGATGAAAATGCGTAAACAACCAATGTTATTGCGACGTGGAAATTGTACAAAAAACTATGTTAATTGCATGGATACACAGTTCAAAAAAATTTGTTTCAATCGACTGATTGTTTTTCGAGCAGGATTGATTTGAGATTCTACAATACTTTTCTTATAGAAGTTGTCACAATCTAACGTCATTGTATACATAGATTTTCTGACGATACTTTCTGCAATCCAAAACAAGTATCTATAGTTAGGAAGCTGACTAAAAGTTTATGTCTTCAGTATTCAGTTAAAATATTGTTCATCAGATAACGAATATTGGTTAAATGATTGAAATGACGAACCAACTTTAAATTAATTTTCATTGGCTTTTCGATATGCACGACACTGCTTTCAGACTTATGAAGATAAATACTTTAAATTAGTTCAAATTTATTACTGTTTGTGAACATTTGATTGGTGGCTTTGTGCTTTTAGTCCGCAGTGGGTCTGAATTCTTAAAATTCGTAAGCGGGTATTAATTTAAGAGTGAATTTTAATTCAACCATATTGTAATAAATAAAGTCGTTAAACTTTTTCTTTTCAATTCACAAAAGAACAAGTATTTACAAAAAAAACGTTCATTCTCCATCTGTATTAAAATAAAATGAGCATTCTTTTTATACTTTTAAGATGACAGTTACAGATTGATACTTTTAATGCTTAGTTTTAAAATTATCAATACGAATATATAAAAAAAAGTTTCCGTTCGCGTCTGTTAAGTGCTCACCAAGAACACGAGAACTACTGCACGAATTTGAATGCTGTTTTCACCTTTCGATAGCTTATTTCTTGGAAAAGGTTTAAATCACTAGTATCCAGCTCGACTTCACCAAGGTGAATTAGCTGTTTCAATGCGGTTTTTACCATTTTATAGCGTATTTATTGGGGAAAGTTTAAATTTATAGGTCCGACTTCTCCCGATTGCAAATCAGAGTCTGAAATTGATACTAATTTGAGGATCGAACAAACGAATCGAAATGTAACGCAAACATTAATTCTAAATTTGAACGAACGATCAAAGCTAGCGAGTAAAATATGAATGAATGAAGTACCGCAATTAACTTATTTAAACGGAATCTTGCGGTTACAAAATATTAACTACACGCGCGAACCCGGGTCGCGTCATTAGTACATTTATAAAACTAAAAAGAAGTATGTTTATTTGGAAAAGAAGACAAATTTCTAGATTAATTAAAGTTTCGATATTTGCACGCTTATAGAAAGTTCCCTCAAACAAAGAGGAACCTAAATACTTAATGCTTAAAATATTTAATTTGGGTGGCAGTTGTTAGTTGCGAGAAACACTTTATTTTCTATTTATTTTACTTAAGTGTACAACAAAATATCCAAAAACCGTAAAAACCTCGTAAGAAAACAAAATTGTAGCCCCAGGTCCTTATGCCGTCATCCGTTTATTGTGAAATACTGCGTCGTACATAACCTGCTCTTCCACCATATTGACCCGTACTCCCACCGTGTTACAGAGCCACGTTTACAAATTATTGTTTTATTTAAAATTATAAATAGGAGTACACTTCTAAAGCAAATTTATAAATAATTGTAATTTGTTTAATATTAATAGTGTTTTTTTTAAACAAATAAGCATGATTCTTGGTTTAAAATAATCAAGTTTCATACGAGCTTAGTGCGAAATAATCTTGGAAGATCTAAATAATATAATTTAATATTATTCTCGTAATCTTTACCCTATAATTTTTTATCATTATATTTATTTGTTTCATTTTTAGGGTTCCGTATAATCGTACCCAAAGAGTGCCGACGAAAACCCTATTACTAAGGCTCCGCTGTCGGTCTATCTATCTGTCTGTCACAAGGCTCTATCTTAATGTAATTTGACCTCAAACTGTTATTTTTAGAGACAGTACAATAAAACCGACGGCTTATATTTGTTCTACATCTTGTATATCGTCCGTGTAAGCGGTGTATCGAGTAGATAAGTTACAAGTGTCCAAGCTGGGAGATTAATGTTCAATACAATAAGTAATATCTGTAAATGGAGTGCTGGAACCAACAGACCTGTGTCTTCCACCACTCCACAGCCACCTATAACCTACCTTCCAACATATTATACACTATATCTCTACTTTATCAAATTGACTTCCATTGATCAACGTTTCCTAAACTTTTTCGCCTGCAAATCACTCAAAGTTTAGCAAAATTGTCGCGTTCCCCATTAATATAAATAGAGGATGTAAGCGAATGTTTGACCCATAGTATTTAAACGAATATTATTCAGTATTATAAAAATGATTTGTCGGGAAAAAGGATTTTTTAAGTAAACACTTATTTGTTATTTATAGCGACGTTTCGTCCCTTGTTTGGGACTTTTTCAAGCTTTATAACTATTAAATGTTTTGATCAAGTAGATATAAAAGTTAAAATACACATGTAAATATAAATTTGAGTTAAACATTGGTTCATTAAAAAGTTTGTAATAATTCCGTTTTTAAAAAATATTTTTACGGTTGATGTTCATACTATTTTATATAAATAACAAATAATTGTTTACTTAAAAAGTCCTTTTTCCCGACAAATTATTTTTAAATATGTTTTTATTTTCGGTAGATTTTATAGAATGACCGGTAAATATCATCACAAATAACGGGAAATACGTTTTGTGTATAGTTTTCCCTTAATTATTAATTAAAAGATACAATTATAAATTTATGAAAAATTAATTAAATTAAAGTATGAGCTGGCCTTAAAACAAAATATCTGCATAAATACATTGAATGTCAATATAATTAACTAATTATTTATTATTCGTTCCAATTAGTTGCGACATCAAGAGTCTTTGATGAAGCTTAAATAAATCACCACTTTCTCTGAGAATACTTCTAATAATAATACTTCTTTTAGACAAACTTAGCGTCTTTAAACAAAATTTTTACTTTATTACAGTCAAAAATCGAACAGTAGTAAAATTTTTCAGAAGTACACAAACCCATAAAAATAAAAATTTCCAAATTCAGTGACAAAAATTCTGAAGAAGCTACGCCTATTGCCATCTAAGGTTGCGCCTACATAGGACTCGTATTTCGTCCGATCCGATGTTAGCCGACATCAGAAGAAAATCAAACACTAAGATTATAATGAAGTTGGTTATTGGCAAGGAGAAGGGGCTTCCCTTTCCAATGTAGGAACCTAAATTATACTCATAGTATTTGCTTTTCTTCTGATGTCGTCCGATGTCGGTCAACATCGAATCAGAATTCACGATGTAGGTGCAGCTTAAAAATTTAATCTTTGTATTGCGTAATGTTATTTATCTATATACAACAATAAAATGTACCACCGACTATAAAAATGAGACGGTGTTGACTTAACAAGCATAAACGACTAATTTAAAATTCAAATAAAAAATATTCATTAATCATTTAATCGCAGATCATTAACTTTTTGAAACGTAAAAGTGAAAATAATAGGTAGGTACTCAATTATAATGCAAGCTATTTTGTTAAAGCACTTGTTACAAAATTATGTTAATTTAAATTCTAAATAAAAATTATTTTAATAACATTTATGTTTCATTTATCGACAAATAGCTGCCTATAAAAATAGCTTACTTGATATCTACTACAAAATTTGTTAAAGTATATGCAATTGTTTTCATTGAATTTTCATAAATAACAAATTATGAAAATTTATCGAGTTTGATGAAACAATCAATATATTTTTTATTTTACTCAATCACCGACGTTTCGTTCATTTATGCAGGCAAATGAACAAAACTAAGCACAAATTGAAAAAATATATACCTACAAATAAAACTAAAAAAACATAATTCAAATATTGTAAATTCCTTGTCTTGTATTCGATTTTTGAAAAAACTGAACAAAATAAGGACAGTGCCCTTAAGCGGTGTCGAACTACTTTTGGAAAATATAAAATACGAAATTTTTGGTCCCAGCGAATGTAGAATTTCTGTCAAAACTTTTCTTCAGAAATATCTTTTTTCAAAAAAAATTCTAAAAAATGTTTCCAATTTTTTTTTACTTTTCGGAAAAATTTTGTTGTTGAAAAGGCATTTTAAATAAAATTATGGACCACGGGGCGTTAGAATTTTTTTTTCTAAGAAGGCGGTGATCCAAAAAAGGTTGGAAGCCTCTGTTCTAGAGTTTTGTCCCAGATAATCGAAGTCTCACTGTAATATACATTAAGTATGTACTGGCATTATGTAGAGTGTGTAGTGTGCAACATACATACAAACATATATCGCGTGCAAATAAACACTTATACACACCTGAGCGTAGAGCGAGATTATTGTTAAATTGAATGCGAATTCATATAATAAATAATATGACCAGCTGCGTGACAATTCGACTGTACTTTAAATACTCTTGTTTTATGCCAAATATATGTTACAAGTTATATAATTTTCTACATAAATAGAAATATACACCGTGTCCTACATAGTCTGCATACAAATTATTGCATTAACCGTTTTATATTAGAAATTGAAATCGAGCGAAAATACTGCAATAACTAAAATTAAGGTGACAGACTCCTGATCAGTGTTGCCAGATTAGGCGATTTATCGCGAATTGGGCGATTTTCTCTCTGCATACGCTCCTTAATTTAAATTTGGGCGACAAATCGCAAATTAGACTCTTTTCATTTCTTAACATTGGCAACGATCTAAAACTACAAAATTAGATATATCTGTTGGCAATACTAATAAATTTATTTTCTTGATTCTGGAATTACCTTACAAAATTACATTAAAACACTATTTGTAGTTCTAAAACACTCACTTTAAAAAAATATGTATTTCAGATTATGCGACAAATTCAAGTGTACCAATAGAATATTTTCAAATTTATAGTTGGGCGACTATTAAGAGTATTTTGCAACATAATCACAGATGGGGCGACTTGATTAAAAATTTTCTGTCAACTCTGCTCGTCCTGATATTGCAAAATATGCTCTGAGAAAATTTCGAACTGTGGTCGCAAAACTCTATTTATCACTTGAAATGACTGTTATAAACATTCATTGTTACAATACTATATTAAATTTTTTTCTAATAGGTATAGCATTGTAACAATGAATGTTTCTAACAATCATTTCCAACATCAGCGACTACTGCTCATGTAGAAAAGTTTTACGGACTATAAACGTATGAAAAAAATCTATTTATCACTGTTTTTGTTTTTAGTGTCAGATTTTTTAGTTTTAGTCGGTTAGCATCTGCGGAAAACAATTTGCATCAGTTAGTGGCTGTTATTATAAATAAGTTTAAGTAAATAAATGAAAAATTACATTTAAACATATAAGTTGTATATTTTTTTGTAAACATCTTTTAATATTCTTCATTTTGATACCCTATTGGACTCATTTGGAGAAAAAAAAATCCAGCAACATTATGGCACCTAAAATCCGTCATTTTGATTTCCTGACGTCACCTAACCTAGGACACTTCGGTTGCCGAGACAAATGCAACGATACCTTAATTTTAGAAATCCGACCAGGTAATCAAGAATATTACATATAGGGATTGCAATCCAGCAGCATTTTCAATCCAGCTGGATTTATACTGGATTAAAGCAAATCCAGCTAGATCCAGCGCGGATCCAGCATTAATCGATTTTTTAAATAAAGGTAACAATTTTTTAACTCTAGAAACTTTACTAACTATTTATCTACATTTACATCAACTACTCGTTTTTTGGCGTTAGTAAAGTACTCTAATAGTAAGTAATAGTTACGAGTATCCGGAGTATAATTATTAATTATCACAATACAGTCTTAAATCACCTAAATTAATATTCTAGATATCTGAAATAGTTATTCGTTTACCTATTTTACAAACTATGTAGTCTGTTTCTCAATCTCAATAATTTTAGAGATAAAATTGCGTTTCCCGCTTCTAAAATGTTTAGTTAACTCTTATTAGAAACAAAACTTTAATATAAATTATATTATATAATTTAAGACTAGACTTGTCTTTTAAAAAATAACGCCAATCAATTATGCAGGTAACAGTTTTTTTTTTACTTTTTATAAAGTAAGATCTCAAAAATGAAATGTTATTAATGGTGTTATCTCCCAGCCTACTTCTTAAAGAACTGCAAATATACCCAAATGCTGGTTTGTTTGAGAGTCATCAAATAATCATAGATTAGAGATAGGTTTTCACCTCTTACTCCCTCACTTTCATAAAGTGCCGTTTCTTTCTTCAATATCTTATCATAATCCTTCTCAGACCTAGTTAATTATTTGTTTTTAGCTGATTGCGAATCCGGACCGCTGGATCCAGCGCCAGATGATCCAGCAAGGCCAAAAATGTGCTGGATCCAGCTGGATTGCTGGATCCAGCATTGCAATCCATAATTACATACATAGATACGCGCAAAAAACATAACATAACGGGTAAAAAGCAATACTTTTCAATTTGGTACAGTGGAACCTTGGAAATGTCACATAAAACCTGAGCACGCTCGTCGGTTTTCAAATACTTATCAACTATTAAAAATTCTTATATAATTACACCGGTTTTTGTTGCACCTTATATAAAGTCGGTGTATTTAGCACTTAATATTATTCGAACATAGCACATTCAATAAAATTAACATCAATTTCTATGTCTCAGGTTAGGTAAACGTTAAAAAGCCTTAATGGACTTTTTTATTCCATTTCTTGTTTATTACTTCTCAAACATCAACGCTTATGATTCCTTTTAACATGTCACGAACCTGCGTACATATTTCATCATTACGAAAACTTTTACGCCCTAATATACTCTACACTAATCGTTTCTTCTAGAATAACTGTGACGCCAACAATTTTTGTAATGCGTCATTGTGAATTTTTCGATGTTGTGTTTACAAACTCCAAGCATACCATTAGTATCTATCATTTTACCATTTCCCGATTTTAAGCTTCAACTTAATTAATAGCAGGTAATATGCAATTGAAAGAATTAACATTTTGGCAGGTAAGTATTACGGAACAATTAGAATATTTATCTAGAATGTTATTGAAGAAAACCATCGAAAATTTCAGCAAGTTTGTTAATAAAGTAATTACCGTTTGCAGCTAGACGTAGCAAAAGAAAAGACTTCGCCGAGACTTGAACCCCACACCTTCTGAAATCGAGTCTAGTCCTCTCACCACAAAACCACTAGCTCAGTATAATTAAACAAGATAGTGTAAATAATAGTTTTTTTTATAATATGAAATTCCATGAGCACAAGTTTCTTGCTAACATTGACCCCTTTATATTTCGACTAAATTAATAAATAATTTCTCTCGTATAACAGAAATGTTTTGTTTGTCCCATTTTTTTTGTATTTCTGCATTAGTACAAAAATTGACGTATGTGTGAGAGGTTTATGCAATATTTATTGCTATATTTTTAAAAATTCTAGCAAGCATAATTGCCAACTGTAGGCACTATTTTAATTTGTAAAAGAAACATAACCAGGCAGCTGTCTAAATGGTATTAGTTATTTGAATTGAAGTTCACTGCATGATTAATGACTAAAGTATAATAACAAAAGTATAATAGCATACATGTATTGTGTATACTTTTCCTTTACAATTCAATATATTAAATGAATTTTCTATTTTATACATACATTGTATGGTAGATATGTATATTCAAACATAAAATATGGTACAATAAAATCGAAAATTACTGTAAGTATTTCAGAAAAAATAACGTATAACAACTTTCTATAAACAAAGTTACAAGGTCTGTTAAAATTTAAAATGAGTTTTTGTTCGGTAAAGAAAATATATTTTTATTTTTTTCAAGAGAAAATATAAAAAAAATTTTTTAACGAAAATTTCCTACCCAGCTGAAATAATTCCAGCTTACAGATTTTAGTAACATGAAACATCAGTAGATGAACAGCATTATACTAACAAAAAGTTTTCTTCAAAAAATATTTAAAAACAGTTCAAATTGTTCCAGAGATAAACGTAGCTACTTATAATGCCAATCGGGATATAAGATCAATAATTAAAAAAAAAAAATTGTTAAAAATATTTATAATTGATAATTCTATTCTTTCTTTTGGCATTAAAATTACAATCCTTGGATTGTTTTTAGTGTATTGGCCATATATGGCACATACACTATTGGCGTCGGTCGGATGGCGGGACCTAGGGGTCGGATCAAAATTTCTCGACGTTTCATAGCCTTTTAAACACTTTGGCACCATTTTTGGAAAAATATGTGTGAGCACGATAACTCTTGAAGGTCTTATTCGATTTGAACGAAATTTGGGCGACACCCTGGAATTCATCTTCGCACAAAGCCTATTTAAAATGGGCCTAATCAGATCATTATAAGAGGTGTATTTAGGGGTTGAAAATTGTTTCGGGCCCCAAAAACACCTAAAATATTCTCGAAATTGATTCAAAATTGAAATTTAACATTGTAGTAATAATCAACAGGTGCTCCTACGGCCCAACAGGACCAAACTTATAAATTTTATGAAAACGTTTGCGGTTAGAAAATTATACTTACTGAAGACGTCTCTGTATTTATATAATTTTGTGCAGATGATGAATTGATAAAACAGAGACGAAATATTGAAATTAAGAAAAAATATTATTTTAAGGGTTGTATTAAGGGTTTCAATTTTTTTATTTTCTCCAAAAACAAACAAATTCATATAATAAAGTCGCGCTGCCTGTAGCAATACACTATATTGTCGGCAGGGTTTTGGCACTGCGACCCGGGTTTTTTTTACATATTAAGACCATATTATCTTTTTTTTGACAATTTAAAAAATAAAATGGCATTTACGTGCTCAAAATTTATATGACTCATGACAATCGTACGAAAGTTGACTATAAGACAATTAAAAGAAATTAATTGACTCACAGCGTTTCGTCCATATATTTGAACTTTACCAAAAGCTCTAAACATGATATTTTTTCTAAAGCTTCTTGAAGTCCAAAAATATTATTGTAACGTTGCTAATCGATACTTTTCTTTTAATTGTCTTATTGCCCGACCTTACCACGATAGTCAAGAGTTAATTTTAAAAATATTTAAATAAACGAAAATTAAAAATCCAGTGTACTGTATCTCTAAACTATTTAATCCCACGATTCATTTGAATCAATACACCGAACAGAAATAATAAAATAGAACAGAGATTGTCAGAGTAATCCCGAACCGTTTGGCAGTCAGTAAGTTTGGCCAAACCTGATCCGAAGCTAAGAGTAACCGGAGCGCATAATTGTGACTCTCCTCACGTAGAGTCCCGCGTCGTACGCATCGCTCCCTCGCCTCAACCTCACTTTTATAATGCAGCCTCACTGTATACCTCGTTCAACGTAGCCACAGAAAAACACCGCAGAAGCGACACTCACAATACAATTATTGAGGTAATATATCAGACTAGCGGTACCTGTGCGAATAATTCGCACTAAAATTCGTTTCTAATTTCTCACACTCTTTATAACTTTCTTCTTTTTGTTGTATTACATTACGAAGATCAGTGACAGTTCAAGAAAATATTTTTCTAAAACTGTCATATAGAGGCGTAAGTATCGAAAACGTTGAGCTGAAGCGCCGCCATACGAAAAGTATTTATACGTGAATTTTGATTAAAAAATAAACAAAAAAAATTTACCGACCGTCAATCATGTTGACGTAGTTTCAAAGTTAGAACCGTCAGATGGCAGCATTGCTGCATATACTGAATAAATGCATAATTGTTATAATTAATTATTTTGCAAAAACCAAAGCAATAATAGATTTTTTAGTTGTTGATGTCGGTAGAGCAAGCAATTATCTATAAAATGATATAAAATTTATATGGAGCAATTGTGTGGTTTTTTTCGAAAAAGGGAGGCAAACATCTTAACCTTAGCGTATTAATATATATGATTCTTTTCTACTAGAGGTGAAGAAGAGCTATCGATAATTTTCGATATTTTTCTGATCACTAAAAAGGGCACCATCCAAATAACAAAATGTTACTTTCAGAAAACTCAATTAGCTACCTAGCATCATCAGGAGATGACTAATTGTAAGCATTCCCCGATGATCTACCGTAGCTAGAGAAACGTATCTCAAAAAAATATATTTAGGTGTTTTATGGTTACTTTTTCAGAGCTCATTTTTCACAATAAAGGTTTCATTTCTTTTCAAGAGAATCGTGTATCGATATTTTTGGCTCTCGAACGTTATTGATAATCTGTTTTTTATCTTATAAGATTGACTAAGGTAATTATTATGTAATTACATCAAATTATGTTAAACTACGACAGTGAATAATTGTGGGATTCTAACCCACGACAGAATTGTGTTAAATAATTACGCTTCAAAATACCATTTAATCTGGGAAGATTTTATGAGTAGATAGTAAGATCTATTCTCAAAAAAAACATTTATAAATGTAAACTGGAAATTCGTCAGTGCAACATAAAAGTTTTGAAAGGACAGTAAGAACAAAATTAACAGAAGGAGCTCACTGACGACGAAAAATAAAATCATTGTTTTATACGTGTGGTCGTTCGGTGAGCACGCTTTATTAATTTTATTCTCACTACACTCTCGAAACTTGATATCAATTATTGTTATTGCACTTACGAGCTACAAATTTACATTATAAATGTTTTGTTAGGGTATCACTAATTTTTGTAATACAAAACTATTCGTCTATTTAGTACAATATGCACGATGTATCAGGTCCTTTAAATGAAGATTATATTATTATTATTATTATTATTATAAAAATGTAATAATAATAATGTAATAATATGTAAAAGCACATCTCTCTGTGGCAAAATGAAAAGCAAAAATATGATGACAATACGTATATGAAAATGAGCACAGTAACACCATCTCTGGGTGTGAAAATTAAAAGCCAAAAGATATTCGCATTCCTGTAAATAAGACTTTTTAGTATAGATCGTCTGACGCGGACATGATCATGCAAAATAGTTTGGCAACTGACGATTCTGATAACGTTTTTCTGTGACTGTCTAGGCTCATTCAGCACGATTCAACCGGCAACCTTCTTTACTAGTCACTACACTGACTACTGCATTGCTACGCTACACTACGCTACGCTAACGCCATCGCTAAGACGTGAGGGGTGAACGATGACACGCTGCAACACACTTAAGGACCTCTGCTGACTGTACTTCAGTTGCTGTTCGTTATTAAACACTTTTTGCTTGAAATCGTGAACCAAATATAGAAAAATATACCCAAGCTTATATTATTATTACAATTTTGATAGCGGTTTATTTAAGTTATACTTCTTTTGGCGCATTGAGGGTAAAATTTTCTCTGTGACGGAAGTTGCGCATGCAGCATGCAGCGAAAATGAGACACTATGTGTATCGTAGATAAAGATGACATAGTTCTGCTTTGTATTCATACACGACACGTCTCATTTCGCTGTTACAATGTCCACCTATTATCCAAAGTAAATAAGTACTACTCGCAAGGTTGAAATCGTCGATGCAGTATAGTTTTACATTGTTTTCATAGATGACACGTCTCTTTTTTCTGTTACAATGAAGTATAACTTTTTTTTTTATTTATTGCAACAATCCAAATTAGTACGTTATTTGTTTAGAAACTAGCAGGC
The DNA here is from genome assembly GCA_034508555.1 of Venustoraphidia nigricollis. Classification (NCBI taxonomy): domain Eukaryota; kingdom Metazoa; phylum Arthropoda; class Insecta; order Raphidioptera; family Raphidiidae; genus Venustoraphidia; species Venustoraphidia nigricollis. The sequence goes on from JAVRKA010000013.1 coordinate 2,039,163, forward strand.
GATTATGATGAAAGGCGGCATTGAGAACAGTAATAATAATAATAATAATGCGTTTAACGTCCGTTTCTCGACTTTATGTCATAACAGACGCCATTTGCACCATTACTATTTTCCATCTACCACACTTCCCGTTATTTTTCTACATTTTTAAAACTTCAACTTATGTAATAGCAATGGGCGAATGAAGGAATTATAGGAAGTTAGGATAAGGTAGGCAATTTTTGAACTAGGAGTTTGATAAGTAATCGGCCATGGCCTCAAATAAGGAACAATTTCGATAGTTATTTGGAATTAATTGAGGGAAACCATGGAAAACCTCAATCAAGATGGCCGGTACAGGAATTACCGTTTCTCGGCGAGAGACAGTAGGAAAAAGTCCCAGCCACATCTGCTCCCGCCGGGATTCGAACCCGGACCTCCCGAATGCGAGTCTAGTGCTGTCACCACTACTCTACCCAGCTCGGTATTGAGAACAGTACAGCGTTCGAATTAATTTTTGGTCTACAACAGGGGTTTTTATTAAAAAATAAATAAGCAAATAGTACAATAAATAATAAATATTATAAATAAGATACAATAAAATATTTTAATATTTTTAAAAAATTCTTACAGAACTTTGACCATAAGCGTTTGTATTAATAAAATATTGTTTAGTTTATTGTTCTGATTTTATTCCGTTTTTTTTTTTGGCGCGCCAAAAAATTCGGTAATATTAAATTGGCCCGCCTAAGAAAAACTTTGGGAGCCCCTGGTCTACAATATAGCCTTATTTTTTAATAAATACCGAGCTGGGTAGAGTAGTGGTACAGCACTAGACTCGCATTCGGGAGGGTACGGGTTCGATTCCCGGCTGGGGCAGATGTGACTGGGACTTTTTCCTACTGCCTCTCGCCGAGAAACGGTAATTCCTGTACCGGTCATCTTGATTGAGGTTTTCCATGGTTTCCCTCAATTAATTCCAGATAAATATCGAGATGGTTCCTTATTTGAGGCCATGGCCGATTACCTATCAAACTCCTAGTTCAAAAATTACCTACCTTATCCTAATTTTCTATAATTCCTTCATTCGCCCATTGCTATTCTATAAGTTGAAGTTTTAAAAAATGTAGAAAATAACGGGAGGTGGTAAATGGAAAATAGTAATGGTGCGAATGGCGTCTGTTATGACATAAAGTCGAGAAACGGACGTTAAACGCATTATTATAATAATTATTATTATTATTATATTTTTTAATAAGCAATTATGATTAGCTCTTTTATTTCTGAGAGCAATATTTTTCCAATAATATTCTCACTTCGTCGAATGTCGCACATATTTTATATAAATATCGGGCTACGGAGTTTACATTTTTTTTAAATTTAATTTCCATACAGTCAATAAAATCTGAGACTTCAAGAGGTTATATTATAAAAATATATAAATTATAAAATGCCAGTGTAATAAAGTTCGCAAAAAATATTTACAAAAGCATATTTCTTTCTGATGACAAAGTAGAGAGTGTAGAGACAAAGTAAACACGACTTGTGTGCGTTCACGTCTCATAATATGACGACAGTCTAACCTTCAGAGCAATGCCAATGACAACATTTATAAAAGCGTCGGTAGCGTCGACTGTCGAGTGGCGCAAGCCACAGAAACCGGCTCATGGTTTAATCACACAAGGTATGCACATGCGCCTATTAATACAGACTCATTTTACAACACCGCACGTCGCCATTCGCCATTCGCATACAACTGATACATTTCCAATGGCATTTCACAGCAATGCCTGAGGCCGGCAGACCGGCCGAGACACGTTCGACCGGTCAAAATCTTAACTGTCCTCAGGCGTGCAGCGGTAAACGCGCAGGTCTGTACAGCATATTGTGTGAGGCGCGTGCGCACTGTAAACTCATTTACACTTAGCGCTTGACTTTGGAAACCCGTGGAACTGTGAAAGCAACGACAACAAGTGACTATGGAATTGTGACGAACCTAAAGCGATGCTCTATCTAGATTATAAAGAATCGATTTTGAAATTACAGATTGTTCTAGATCAAATGTACCGACGAAAGTGATAGCAGTTTCTGTAATAATCTGAAATTTTGATAGCAATTACACAGATGTCGGATGAATCATTTGATTATAAAATTCATTCGAATAGATTTTTGGAACGAAGTTCCTTATCGCGGGTTAGCGAGGGGACCTAGCCGAGAAAAAATGTAACGTGTCACGAAAAACCGTAAGACAAAAAATGTAACGTGTCACGAAAAACCGTAAGACCTATAATGTGTACTGGTATACGGTGATACCGGGTGTTTTTAGATTATACTGGGTGTTTTTAGATTATATCGGGTGTTTTTAGATTATACCGGGTGTTTTTAGATTATACCGGGTGTTTTTAGATTATACCGGGTGTTTTTAGATTATACCAGGTGTTTTTAGATTATACCGGGTGTTTTTAGATAATACCGGGTGTTTTGGAACGAAGTTCCTTATCACGGATTGGCGAGGGAACCTAGCCGAGAAAACATGTGACGCGTCACGAAAAAGCGTTTTATATATATGTGTGTGTGTATATTATGTATGTGTATTAATTATGCCAACCCTGCATACGAAAGGGACTTCGTTCCAAACGCGTGTCCCGCGACACGTTCCAATTTTTAAAATCATTCGATTATTCTCAGGTCTAAAAAAAATAGATGTCAGCTTTCTCGTGGTAACTATACAGAAGCATAAGTCTTGCACGCAGACTCCCTGTCATCTCTTAGTCACAATTCAAAGCACTGCAATCTTCAAAGCAATGTGCATGATAACATTTATAAAAGCGTTGGTGCCGCCGCCTGTCGGGTGGCAACCACAGAAACATAAGCTTTGTACACACATTCGTTATCACGACGTCTTAACTGACGTAACATTCAATGCAATAGAATGAAAAACTGTCGTTAAATTATTCATCACATACGATCATTGTCAGATTTTCTAAAGCGTGACAAAACTCTTCTAGAAAGTTTCCCAAAGATATCTAAAATCCCAACAAAAATTGAAATTACCGTCAAAAAATAAGAAGAATAAGCGCTAGCAACAGAATTACTACTTCTTTCCTTTTTACCACTCCAACTTCACTAATTGAGAAAGTTCCTTAAAATAAATACACAAAATTAAGCGACTATTGGCAGAAAATTGAAAAAATTTAATAGTGAACAACGTTTCAATTCAGATTTAGAGTTTCTTCAGGATCTTAATGAAAAAATATATAATAAATATGTATTATGACGCTCAATAAAACCTCATTAGAAGGTGTACTACTAAAGTTGTTATTTTCGCGCACTGCTCGTCCTCCATTTATCGTAGCTATGTCATCTAAGAGAGGGTTTGTAAACAGTTGAAATAATTCAATAATAGCAGAAACATCACTTGGTTTTATTTATTAGAGTTGATATTGATTCCGTACAGAACTCAATAATATTTACGACAAAAATACAAATTGAAAAATTATAAATCATGCAGTGACGCCCATTGCTAATTATGAAAACAATATGAAAATGTACAACGCCACATTTCCGATCTATGCTATTGCAAAGATTTTCAACTAAGAACGATTTTATCTCTTACTTCTTGTGGATTTTGTAAATGCAAAGATATTTGTCTTGATACTATCTTTCACTGTTACGAAGTTTTCTGATTATATTTTTCAACAGCTTGGGCCGTGTACACTAAAAAATTAAATTAGTGAAGTTGTTATTCGTTGCGTTGCGTTGGTGTAGAATACAATTAATCTTTCTTCAGTGACAGTGTATTCTAGTGCAGGAATGTACCTTTCTTTTTTCTTGTTTATTTTTGTTGGTAATTAAATTAAAAATAATCTAGTCTCCACGTACAGGATTTTAAAGTACTAAATGAACATGGATTAGGCCAAGAGCTGATGACATCCGTTTCATGAAGTTTTTGATTCAGGTAGAAATTTTATACAATAGTATATATAGGTAAAATGTATAGGTAAATGAGAGTTTGCCTGTTCTACCTGGTTACGCCAGGTACTGCGCATACAGGAAAGGTTTAAAAAAATATGTGCTAAAAAAATTGTTTGATTCAAAAGCCATCAAGTACTATTCGAAAGTTAAGTTGATTTTAAATAAATAAATAAATGAGACGGATACTTTTGGAGAGTTTAACATTAAACCAAAATATCCCAAAGTTGAATTATCATAAATGAAAAAATAAGTGATTGATTCACGCTGAATATTTTATAGCAACTTCATTAGATACGTTTAAAAATATTTGCTAAAAGCCAGACACTTTTTCTGGGATTTAAGACTATTTTTGGATACTTTATGCACGATTTAAAACACTTTCCCAAAAATAGTCTTAAACCCCGGAAAAAGTGTTTGGCTTTTAGCAAACATTTTTAAATATATCTAATGAAGTCGCTATAAAAATTTCAGCGTGAATCAATCACTTATTTTTCATTATTGAAAATTCAACGTTGGGGTATTTTGGTTTAATGTGAACCCCTGCAAAAGTGACTTGCTAATTTATTTAATAATTATAATAATAATAATAATAATACTAGACATTATATCGCATCCAAAATTATTATTATAATTCAATAATAAATCTCAGGTATTTGGATTAATAATACAAAACAATCGTGTTATTGTTAATCTTGCTACGTTTCGACTACTTTATTTAGTTATTTATATATTGTTTACTTATTATAGTACAATTGAATTTGTATATATATGTATTTTTCAGAGCCTGACGAAGACTAAATAAAGTAGTCGAAACGTAGCAAGATTAACAATAACACGATTGTTTTGTATTATTAATCCAAATACCTGAGATTTATTATTGAATTATAATAATAATAATACTCTTTATTTTATGCAATTTTACATTATTTATTTATTTAAAATCAACTTAACTTTCGAATACTACTTGTTGGATTTTGAATCAGCCACTTTTTTGGCACATATTTCTTTAAACCTTTCCTGTATGCGCAGTACCTGGCGTACCCAAGTAGGACAGGCAAACACTCATCTTGCCTATATATACTATTGTATAAAATTTCTACCTGAATCAAACACTTCAGGAAACAATGTCTTGAGCTCTCCGATTATTAATGAACATGTATGTTGATTCAACTGTACATATGGAGATATGATATCATCGTATAACAGTCTGCAATGTAACGGACGTCATCAAGGGTCGTATAGATCTTTTATGAGATCGTAACCATCAGAGAGCTATGCCGATGATAAAGCATTTTATACTTGTACATATTTATATAAAGTACAACTCCAGTTGGCATTGGAACAGACACAAGTAGGAAGTACTCGTCTACAGAGTTGATAGCAATATTTAGAAAGAACTTTTATTAAAAAGCAGTAACCGGAACGCATTATTAAAGATTGGATATTTGTGGGGGTGGGCAAGTACTCGAAAAATCTAGAGTAAAAGTAACCGAATAAGAAGACTAAAAATAACTGGAACTGTTACCAATCGAATTGACTACTTATCAGTGGAGGTAAAAAAACGGCCAATTGGAAAACAGGACTAGACCAAATAGTGCGGTACTTTGGCATTATCGCGATAATTGATATTCACAATTTAAAGATGTACGTAGATAAAATAAAATAGGATATCTAGGGAGATGATAAATATAGTTAAAAGTTAGCCTGTTCATTTCGAATAGTACTTATTTACTTTGAATAATAGGTGGACATCTTCACCAGTACATTGTAACAGAGAAATGAGACTGCATCGAAAAGTCAGCTTTATTCCCGATTTGAGTCTTGCCGATACACTTAGTACATTCATATTAAACTAACAACTAATTTCATGGGATCTCATTTTCGTTGCATGCTGCGTGCGCAACTTCCGTAATAGATAATTTTACCACAATGCGCCAAAATAAGTATAACTTCAAAAATATTGAAAAATTTTTATTAGTGAATTTTTACTTAAATTAGTACCATTCCCCACTAGTAGAGTTGAAATGATAAAGTAACTGTTATCGAAAAATAAAAGTTTGCAGCCAAAATAATATAATCGACTTTTACTATCTGAAATATCAAAAATTTATAAATTGTTATCAGAAAGGAAACCAGCTTCTCCATTGTCAAGATGAATTTGGACAAGATTATGTACCAGTCTGTATATTTTCCATATTCACGCAGGTATATAATGATGATGAAATAAGGAAGTACAGATGAAGCTACATAAAAACTAACGTTTTTTTTGCTTATGTCCTATTTCAAACTTCAGTTATCTAACGATTTTTCAATTAACGTTCGAAATACTTACGCTGACAATGTTCATGTTATTTAACGACACAAATTCATTTGTGTGATTAAATTAATTTTACCATTCCAACTCTACAAGTGAGTTTTATTTTTTTATTGTAAATTATAGATGCTCGACAACTTAGATGATTAGCGTCTTAATAACATAAAATTCTCTTAAAACTAAACGACATCACAAAACATCCATGAACAGAGGTAGGTTTCGAACCCACGACAGTTCGGTCAAGAAGCCAACAGGTTCACTGGACCACATTTCCCTCCTTCACAAGTGAGTGGTACTAATTTGGGTCAAATTCACATTTCAAAAATGTACAATATTTTTCATCTTAAGTTCTCCCAAATCCAAAAAACATATTTTTGAAAAAAGTCTGTCTGTATGCGCGATACAGGTCAAACGAACCCAAATGTTAGTAAGATGTTTGGCATGTAAATATGAAGAATACTGTCTTTTAGGACAACCGGGGAATGCGATATATACCATATGTTCTTTAATATTGTAGAACATACTTTTGTTCTATCATCAATAGTTTCCGCAGCGCATGCGACGAAAGATGTTTTATGGCATTTTTTTACACCTTGGGTTACGTTACTAAAGTTTTAGTAAGAATCCCTAATATTTTCTAGCAATAAATATAGCCTATGTTACTCAGGGTGAATGTAGCTTTCTAATGGTGAAAGAATTTTTTAAATCGGCATAGTAGTTTTTGAGTTTATTCATTACAAACATACAAATCTTTCCTCTTTATAATATTAGTGTAGAAGTGTAGATAATGTTGTTTTTCGTTTATAAGGGTATACTTTTCATAATGATATATTATTCTAATTATGTTGCCAAGAAAGTGTTGAAAAACGTTTTTTCTAAGATCTAGAGTTTTGGAAATATTTTGAACATAAAAAATTGTTCTGAAAATTTGTCAAAAAGAATTTAGTTAGATAGATGAGAAGCATGATTTAGTTAATTTTTACTTGTGAGATCGTATTACGTAACTATGAAAATATAATAACGGCCAGGACCGTTACCCGCGTCGCCGCATACGTTAACAAAAATTTTACAAAATTTATTTCAATTTATTATGGCAAATGTCAGTACATACGTAGTATATACATGTCGATTGAAATCCTAACGTTATTGATATCATATTCATTCTCGAGATTTCGTTCGAGAAACTAAGTGACCACGAATGTACACACACACACACAGACATCTTTTCAAAAACAATGTCAAAAAATGTACCTAGTAATCTTAAAACATAAAAGTTGGTTAAAATTTTTGATTTCGATTGTCGCCCACATTACAATAGCTATTCCAATGTACTGAGAAGTTAATACGTATATTTTGCTCCCGTATTTCTCGAATACAGTCTGCATAACATTATGTACTGTCACGGTCATAAGTTATACGAGAACCATGTGTAGTGAAGACGTCTGTGATGGATTGCCGTTAAAATGACAGTTACAGAATCAACTGCAAATGGAAATGTCCTGTCTGCATACACTACACGTACAAATCCTGTATGAAACGGCGCTATTCATCTCGATAAGTTATGATTAAACTTCGAAGCTCTCCTAACCTCTCATTACTTGCGCAAAACAGTTCCGAAGATGGAATTAACATTGTACGGTTCCCTTTAGAGTTAGGTAACTCAGATCTGAACCGGTTCAAAAAGCCGACTCCGACAGAAGATCCGTGAGAGCCGACTCACTTTTTTTTGAGCCGACGGATCAACGGATCGCCATAACTCAGTGAAACACTTAACACACAGAAGCACATTTTACACTTACGTATCAGTTCTCACATTGATGCATCTGTCAGCTCAAATGACTCATGCATCACATGTTCGGCTATGCATTCTTGATTCTATACAGGTCGTGATATGATTGACTGAACTAGGTAACTCAGTGGCAGACTGCAGTAACATATTCAGAACTCGGCTCTTTTTGAACCGGTTCAGTGAACCGGCTCACATACGGCATCCAGATGCAAAGACCCGTTTTTCCCATCTCTAGTGTCCTTGTCGAGTGGCACTAGTTCACGAAATTATTTACTTCTGCTTGCACATTGCAAGAAAAGAAAGTCGAAACACAGACATAATAAGTTGTAGGTGATCAAAATTCCTGTAAAGCACCGAGTTTAACCGAACGCGCAGGTCGCTCTCTTTCGGCAGCGTATGAACACAATGAGCGTTGGAGATCGTGTTAAGGGTTCGCAAACGTTTCCGACAAAGTAATTAGTTCCTGAAACTATATGTACAGTTCCGGAACTACCCAACGTTACTCATTACCCAACAACGGCGAAGTCAAATGAAAGTATTCAAGGGTTCGATTTATTCGCAATTATGATACTCAGTATATAAAAAAATGGTGCGTGTACTTATGCACGCGCGGCAGAAGTTATACTTCTTTGGCGTGATCGCGATAATTGATATTCACATTTTCGTTAACGATGTACATCGATAAAATAAAATATGGAAATACAAGTATTAACTGTCAAGAGTTGTTATTAATTCAGAACATGTCTATGATAAACGACTAAAGCCCAAAAAAAGTATAAGCTAATAGCTTTTAAGAAGTTCCGTCCGATGTCGCTAGTATAACATAATTTGTTGTTTTATGAAATAACTTCCGTAATAGTGAAAATTTTACTCTCAGTGCGTCAAAACATATTATGCCTCTACCGCTTTATTTATAAGTATAACTTTTAATAATTTTAAAAAAACTGGTAAATACTTAGGTACGTCTTTTAAACAGTCAACTATTTTAAGATTTTAAAGCTATTTAGAGACGTTATCCATTAAAATATTGTATTGTAAAATTATATAAACCTAAATGATCTATTTTGTAGATGTCTAAGAAACTTAGTAAACCTGACCTGAAAAATTTGTATTATTCCCGCAAGGGTGCATTTGTATCTCCCAAAAATGGATTGGTAGTCATTCATTATTTTGTTGGTGAAAATCAGGTAGAAATATTAGATGTTAGGTAGAAAGTAACGTTTGATTGACCAAATAAATATTTAGGTATTCGTAACTATTTTAATTGTTCAAACACTGATGACCTCAATCGTTAAGTGTCTATAATCTACCATTTTTCAAAATTTTACGGAGTCTTTACGAAAATCGCTTCCCGTTTCGACGATATTAGTTTCGATTTTGAGAATTCGAGAAGAGAAAAATTGTTTATATCATCTCGATATTTCCCATCTTGGTAGCAACATTATGCCTTAACCATATCCCTTAAAAGTTTTAAATGAAAGTCGAAAATTGCAATAAAACTACCATTTTTAAACAATATTACAAAACTAAGCTCACGTCTCAAAGTCCAACACCGCAAACCTATGCTTCATTAGCAACTTGGAAACATAACAATATTTAGCTTGTTCATTCTAAGTACATAAAATGTAAGTTTCTTTACGTAATTACATTACATTCTTTACACTACACTTGCAGTGTAGTTACAAAGTTTCTTGTGGAATAATTTTATTCAAACAATTTAGGTTAAGCAAATTACACTTACTATATGTACACCTTCAAACTATCAACTGTAGTAGTCACTAGTGTTCAAAAATACACCGAGTGTACACCTATATAATAAGTTAACAACAAGAAAACAGTTCTAATAATATGATATTTTTATAGGATTAAAGAAAGTCTCCAATGGTGAAAAAATCAATTTCCAGATTACTATATAGGGTGTCTCACCGAACGTTGGCTAACATGGGTAACTTTGTTATTAGTGGAGATAGAAAGTCGGTTAAATGGGCAAAGTAGTGCAGAAAATTGGGCTCAACAACATCCCGTCGAAAAAACAATTGAATTTTGACACCCTATGAATTTATTCAGAAAATAGTGAAAATTGCCATTTATGAAAACTGGCCATAACTTTTTTATTTATGAAGATATTTGAAAATTTCATTAACCATTTTTTGATAACTTTTTAAGGTCATTTCAGTGGCGTAGGTTTAATTTTTTTATTTCCACTACATAATGAGATATTGACATGAACTTTGGTTTTTCTTATGGACGGCATTTTTGATTTTCAGATATTCGAATTCTACTTATTTTTCTGGATTATTTGACATAGCATATCCTATATCTAAACCAATCAGAAGCTACAAAACTGACAAAAATAGCTTTTTGGCGTTATCAAAGTGTGCCGTGTAAAACGAAATTTGTTGAAACAAATACATATCGACAGATTAACAATCTGTCGAGCGATCGCTACAGTTTTGCTAATTCATTTTGTTTAGGTGACCGTTCAACGGATCAAAACCGAATTTGAAACTTGAAATTTTTAAGTATTGGTGGATCCAGGAGGGCTAGTAGAAGCCACTCCATCCACACCATAAGTCACAGAACTAACAGATTTCTTAATATAAAAATGACAAGGGTTATTTACTATTATTATTTATTCTGATTTACTGGAATAGCTACACGAAACCGACTTTCGCCCCCCACCCCTCCAAAATAAATCCTGAATATGCCACTTTTTTGGGGAATTCCTCGGTATTTATAATTGCTCTCTACTCTCCTCTCAAAAAAAGGTGGTGTACTCTTGAACGAATGTTGAAAATAGGGATGTTGACTGTATTCAAATAAAAACATAATTTTAACGAAAAGTAGTAGTTTCTATGATAGAAATACTAAAAAACACTATATTTTTCCTTATTTCTAAGGCATTTAATTAATATTTAATAAATAAAACCTAATAAAATCACTCTCAAGTCACGTGACAATAGACACCAATCAGAGCGCATGACGTCATATGTTCATCCGCTGACAAAAAACTTCATTGTTTGGTTAATATTTAGTGTGTAATTTATTATTATTTGTTTATAGGAAACGTCAAATTACATGTAACTATAGCAACGACTACGAAACAACTTTTCATCACCTCAGTTTACTAACGTTTATGAGCACGGAATACGCATCTATAGGATGGTAGCTCCCGTGTAAACTTTTGAGCCTCCTTTGGTATGAACAGGTGACGTCACGCGACTAGTATTGGCGTTTTGGACCGAAATTTGAAACTGAATTTAAAATACATGATTTTTAAGGCTTGAGTTGTATTTAAATAAAAATAATAAATATTTGTGGCAATATTAGGTACTTATGCACGATTTAAAACACTTTCCCAAAAATTGTCAGCATCCCTATTGCGAAAACGATTTTGTTCATATTTCGTAAATCGATACGTCATTAATGACTCTGCCATACACATATATTTATTTTATTGTTTATTTCGACAAAAATGATAATAGTGCCGGCTGTATTTCCAAGTGTAACAGAAGTACAGGAATGCTCGGTCATGTGATAAATTACCGTAAACAGGACGAATGCGCGACTAAATCAATAGAAATGTAGGTTAACTGCCAAACCACGCAGATATGACAGTTCACGAAAAATGTTATACCAACGCTGCTCTCACTTATATATATATAAAATCCACCCCCACCCTGTTCGGGTAATTTGTTCAAAAAACCATCGAACATGTATTTCTTTTTTAACTTAAGTAATTTCATATATACAGCGTATCCTTTATGAAGGTTTCTCTTCCACTGTTCACCTCCATAAGAGTTATTTTTGAGATAAAATGTGACCTTGATAATTCCTGGTATAATCCTTTACCTGTCTGTGAAGTGCCATCACAATAGGGATGTTGACTATTTTTGGGAAAGTGTTTTAAATCGTGCATAAGTACCTAATATTGCCACAAATATTTATTATTTTTATTTAAATACAACTCAAGTCTTAAAAATCATGTATTTTATATCCCGTTTCAAATTTCGCTCCAAAACGCCAATACTAGTCACGTGACGTCACCTGTTCATACCAAAGGAGGGTCAAAAGTTTACACGGGAGCTACCATCCTATAGCTGCGTATTCTGTGCTCATAAACGTTAGTAAACTGAGGTGATGAAAAGTTGTTTCGTAGTCGTTGCTATAGTTACATGTAATTTGACGTTTCCTATAAACAAATAATAATAAATTACACACTAAATATTAACCAAACAATGAAGTTTTTTGACAGCGGCTGAACATATGACGTCATGCGCTCTGATTGGTGTCTGTTGACACGTGACTTGAGAGATATTTTATTAGGTTTTATTTATTAAATATTAATTAAATTCCTTAAAAATAAGGAAAAATATAGTGTTTTTTAGTATTTCTATCATAGAAACTACTACTTTTCGTTAAAATTGTTTTTATTTGAATACAGTCAACATCCCTATTGACTCAGCCGTTTCAGAGATTAGCGGGTGCAGACAGAGCAAACCGACTGAAAACTGAAAATTCACCCTGAGAATCTTTAAAACAGACGTTACGAATTTATTTATTTGTATCAATTGAACTAACTTTCATAAATTCATTAAAAAAGCAGCTCTCGCAATATGTGGACTTTGTAATCCATTTATTATATATACAAACACCTCAATCATTACTTCTGAAAAGTGATGTATTGTACAAATTGTCGATTTTATTTGTATGTATACATATAGTATACAGGGTGTCCCACGACATGACTGCCATAGCCTGGGACTGTGTTGCTGGGGTGATTTCAAGTCGAAAATGTCTAATGAACATATACCCGGAACGCTATCCTAACTTAGCTAGAAGCATTTGAAATTTTAAATAAGTAAGCCCACTAATGCAGGTATTAGGCTTGGCTGTTGGTTTCGTTATTATTAAAAAGACCAGGTGGCTGTGAATCACTATTCGTGCTGATCCTAAGACTCTTCGCAGAGCTACCACTTCAATTCTAAGAAGAGCTAGACTATGTGTACAGCAACTGGGTAGACATTTTGAGCAACTAATTCAATAAAGCGATTTCTTTTTAAATGGTTTTTAAATTAGTAGGGAATTCCTACTACTACTTATCTAAAATTTCAAATGCTTCTAGCTCAGTTAGGATAGCGTTCCGGGTATATGTTCATTAGACATTTTTGACTTGAAATCACCCCAGCAACACAGTCCCAAGCTATGGCAGTCATGTCGTGGGACACTCTGTATATAAATATATGTAAGTATACATTATAGAGTATAGATAGTTTCAAAACTCGCTTGTAATTATTCAATTCTGAGCATTGTCTACTTAAAATCTGCTCTCGCATGATATAACACAACGTTTATAATAAGCTTTAGATAAGAAACAAATTGATATCTATAGTCTTAGTAGTGTAGAATGTAGAATAACTGATGAATAAGTTAGCGCAATTCTAAAAATTTTGGGTTTGAGTGCCGATAATGGCATTGTGTAAATACATTTTTTCTGGTGTTACCTTTCATGACAATGGGTGTTCATAAACAGTAATATGGTAAATGTAAAATGGTAACACTGAAGTCATTGTAGCCGTTGCCGAACTGATCAATTTTTTATTGAACACTTGGATACAATAGCACGAAAGAACAGTGGTCAATAAATTAGGTGTATTTCGTCCATATTATCCAATAATGATTAAGAATCTTGGGTATTTTAACAGATTGTATAAACAGATGTTACGATTTTAAATGTTGTCACTTTCTGTTGATATTTTTCTACTTCTTCAGGCAATCTACAAAATAATTACAATCATGTAATAAGGAACAAATAGAAGTCATGACAATATTTACATTTGAGGTTAACATCCTTGTGAAACGCATGTAGGCCATAAAACTTAGTCAAGCGAATATAAAACAAATTACCACAAATTTTAACATAAATATTCCTTCCATTACTAATAAAAGAAATACCTGACAAACGATATAAGTAATTAAGAAGATATTTATGTCAGATGCAGTGACGTCAATATTGAGTAATAATGTGGACTCAAACTTTAGAGTAAATTTGAATATGTTGCTTTAATAGCTGTTCAAGAGTAATATTAATAGTTTGATAATAATTATATGCAACTATCAAGATTAATAAGTTAGGTAATTAAATACGCGAATCATAAACTAAGTTATATTGGGTGATAAACTGGAGTTAATATAGTAAATTCCAAAGATGAAAATACGGTATTTCCTCATTCGAATCGAACAGACCATGAATTAAAAAATTTCTATGAAATTGATTTGGATACGCTACTAGAAAATTAAAAAAATTACCTGAAAAAATCTCGAGATTGAATAAATAATATAATAGATGAAATCTATTTTAAGATTATTGTAAGACTGACAACATCATCGAAAAAATCTTCAATGATTCGAAGAACTAGGAGAAGTATCCACTGAATTCTCAATTATTAGTGTATTTGCCATATGGCAACATACACTATTGGCGTCGGTCGGATGGCGGGACCTAGGGGTCGGACCAAAATTTCTCGACGTTTCATAACCTCCTAAACACTTTGGCACCATTTTTAAAAATGTTTATATATATATGTATATATATATATATATATATATTTATATACGTATATATTTATATAAATATATATATATATATATATATATATATATATAAATATATACGTATATCAATTAACTCTTTCGAAAGTTATTGCGCGTACACATATATATATATATATATGTGTACGCGCAATAACTTTCGAAAGAGTTAATTGATTTCAACGAAATTTGGCCCACGTGTTGAAATACATCACAGCAAGAAGCCTATTTAAAATGGGCCTAATCGGGCTATTTTAAGGGTAGTTTTTAGGGGTTGAAAAATGTTTTTGGGCCCCAAAATACCGAAAAAAATCTCCGAATCGTTTCAAAATTGAAATTTAACCCTCTGGTAGTAATTAAAAAGTGTCCCCAAAATTTTAATAAAATCGGCCCGACAGGACCGGATTTACAAATTTTATGAAAACACTAGTTTGCAGATAGTGACTTATTTATTGAAGGGTGTATTTAATTCGATGTAGACGTTAGATTGATAATAATATTACAATTAAGAAAAAAAATGTTATTTTAAGGGGTGTATTAAGGGGTTAAATTTTTTATTTTGCCCAAAAACAAACTTAATTTCACATAATAAACGTATAAAACCACACGGCCCTATACAAGCAAATACACTATATTGTCGGCAGGGTTTTGGCACTGCGACCCGGGTTTTTTTATAATAATAATTAAATTAGTAACCGACCCTAAAAAATATTGGTCGTCAGTGACTGTAAAGAAATCTAATCGAATTTAGTTAATATAATGAACACAATATTTAGGACAGACATTTTAGACGTAAATAGAATAGAATAAATTATTAAATACTTACAGCGAACTCTTAAGAGCTTTAGAAAAATTTTCTACCGATATCATTGTAGAAACATCCATTTTCTGGGAAAAAAGTGCCCCTGGAGCTAACTTGCTTTGAATTTTACTCATTTACCTTCTAAGCCATCAGTTGTACGTAAAATATCATAAGCAAAAAAAAAATGTAGAGTAGATTGTTTTCTACCAAAATACATGGCTCACAATTATTTTTATTTTTTTTATTTTTTCGCTAGTTTTTTGAGTTTAAAAAACGCGTGCTAATTAGTTACCTTATAAACCAATGAGTGTAGCATAATAATCTTTTCAACAAACTGTATATTATGTTCTGTGTCGAATTTGAAATTAAAAATACACGTGTTCATAAAGAAAAGAAGTTAGAAACTAGCCCTGGCTAATTACTTATCAGAGTAAAGGCCATTCTGTTGATAAAAAAAAAATAAAGAAAAGAAAAGAATGGTCTAAATTCTTTACCTGGAAAAAATGAATGTTTACTAATGTCAAAAATGTTTATCATTTGTGCAAAGTTTATAATTTTAATAATACTTCACCATTTATTTATCTAATTAATATATACATATTTATAATAAATAAATATATTTAAAATTTATGAATACACCGATGATGGCTAACTGTGCAAACAAAGGCTAAAAAATCTATACTTATTAAAAAAAAATTTAATATATTACTACTATGAATCGCCCACGTATTATAACTTAATATACGACATTTTAATATTATACGTATATGTTTTACAATATTATACAGTTATTATATCCTTTTCCTTATCACCTAATAAATTGGGTAATGAATTTATAGTTCACCTCATACACAAAATATACACAGGAACATACACCCACTAGACAGTAGATCTGCTGTTGCAATCTATAGCCAGGAACGTATTTAAAGTTCACATATTTTTATAATTTTAGTTAAAAAAGACTTAATAAAACGCGTCCATTTTTAACAAAATTCAAAACATAATTTTAAGAAATGAAATGTAAGAAAATGTTTAGCCTACATTATTTAAACGAACCCTACGTTCATTTTAAAGTAATACTTCTTTCTGCGCGTTGCGAAAGCTGCGCACACACAACTAACGAAAATTTAACAGTATGAAGTTGGCCGCGCTTACGAAAATTCGACAGTATGAAGTTAGTCGAACTAACTAAAATTAAAGGTAGAATATTTTTTAAGTTTTACGTTTACAGTTAAAGTTTTGTGTTTTAATACTTTAGATTTTGACAAGTGACGTCACGAGGCTTATGACCCCGCCGCCCTTTGTCACACAAAAGACAGAAAGCCTAACACTTATGCACTGCTGGAACTACTCGCATGCTATCTATAACAGCTGGCCGAAAGAAAGTAACAACGGGACGAAAGAGTTTTTTTCGTGCACACTGATATGTGAGACTGCCGCCAACAGCTGTTATTGCGCATAACCTTAAAATTGCTCACTTAAAAGTTATTAGTCTTTTTATATAAAAAGACTAATAACTTTCACACCAAACAAGTATGACTTCAAATTTCAACTTTTCATTACTTACTGATAAGTGCGGGTCTGTTAATAACTGCACACATAGGGCAAAACGGTCGTGTATATACAGAGAAAACTGTTGTGAACACAACCGATCAATAGTGCCGCAATATTTCATTTAGTCTATATTCTCTCGACCGCTGTAAATACCCACGTAGACGTGCCAGTACCACTGCCATTGCCAACCTATATAGCAGGCACCCAACACAAAAAAAAACTGACAATATACAGTTAATATAAATTAACGGTATTCATCGCGCGCGATCGTAACCCTACTGCCAGACTATGCTCCTCGCACTGCTCCTCGTTTTGCTCATCGCGCTGTCGCGATGTTGCCCTAAGCGGCCAGACACTGCTGTACTCGCGACGCTCCGCACTCGGCTTTCGCCTTTCGGCAATGGAGGTCGATACTGTGGCAGCGTGCGCACTATGCCTTAAAGCCAATTCAGACTAGCCGTTCTCGGTTACGATTCACCGGTCCGGTTGGGAGCTCGACCAATCAGGACGTAGTCGTTTGACCGCAATCGGAAACGACTACGCCCTGATTGGTCGAGCTCCCAACCGGACCGGTGAATCGTAACCGAGAACGGCTAGTCTGAATTGGCTTTTACACTTAGACCGTTTGATGACCGTTAGGCGCGGGAGTATGTGGCCGGCTTACTCGTGCTCTTATTGCCGGTCCTTTGACTCGCGCACAAAAAACCGACAATCGAGGGAGCACTGGGCGTGACGAGGAGCATGACGTGCGGCATGACGAATAACGCGGCCACACAACGTCTCTGCCTCCTTTCCTCGCTACTTCCCATGCCACTCGTCGAGTGTGTGGCTGAGGCATAAAAACGCCGCACCGAAAAGAAAAGAGGGATCAAGCTAATAAACACTCAAATGAACTTTATTCTGTTCACTAACGTTGCGCGGAACCTTAACGAACTAAATTAAAAGCAAGCCGGTTATTATTTTGGTAAAAATCGAAACAAAATGTAGAAACTGATTGATCTGTGTACTGACCCCTAAACTTCCTGCTATGTGTTAAATGCGTTGCAATAAATTGATGCTATTGTATTTATAATACACTAAAGAATGTTATATATGATATGTAGTTTAAAAAAAACATGCTTTTATCATGCACTAAAAATAAAATTAATTAATTAATTTTAGAAATGCTAGGTAGTTATTAGTAAACTTGTCACTTCTTTTATGTTCAATGACAAATTAAAAAAGTGTGGAGCGCTTTGCCTAAACTATAAATAAAAATAGAATAAGAATAAGAATAAATTTTGTTAATATTACATAAATACATAAATTTATTAACGCTACTTAAGGTAGACCTGTGGTAGTAGCGAGATCAAAGATAGAAAAGAACGTGTTTCATTAAATAAAAAAAAAAAAAAAAAAACAGTATAGCTTACATACATTATAAGACACATAACCAAAAAGCCCTCCACGCTTTTTGAATTGGTCATTGGACATAAACGAGGTAACGAGTTTATTAACAACTACCTAGAATCATATATAGGTTAAGACGTTTGCCTCCCTTTTTCGAAAAAACCTCAAAATTACTCCACATAAATTTTATGTCATTTTATAGATAATTAATTACTCTATGGGTATCACCAATTAAAAAATCTGTGATTGCTTTTGTTTTTGCAAAATAATTAATTATAACAATTATATATATAGATATACATTTACTCAGTATGCAGAAATGCTGTCATCTGACGGTTCTAACTTTGAAACAACGTCAACATGATTGACGGTCGGTATTTTTTTTTGTTTAAGTGATAATTATTATACTTATTTACTGCGAATTATTCGCACGGGTACCGCTAGTATTATATTATCCAACACGTATTGAATAAAAAAATAATTTTATTTTTTTTTTTGAAAATTTTCAGTAGTGGAAAGATAAAAATATTTCTGTATTATTAATAGGTAATAAGATATTACAGTGTAGAAGAATTGATAACTCAACGGCCGCGAAAGTGGCAGTTTTGCAAACTACTTATACTGTATTTTTGATAATATTTAAAAATGATCAATTTTTCATTTCTTCGTAAAAATGTCAATTGACATAAATTTGATATAATTTGATGCCCCCCTCCAAATATTCTGCTATAGTATCAGAAGTGAAGCTTATAGCGAGCAGTTCAAACAGTTTCTACAAGTCCTACCGTCTTATCTTGAACGTACATGCTACAATATTTTCTATAAACGTGGATAGCTGATTTTTTTCTCTCATGATGTGAAATTACTGCTACAATTTCTTTTATTATGAGAAAGATTAACTATTGAAATATAGCACCGTAAAGTAACTGATAACTCATTCCGCCGCGAAAGTGGAAAGTTTCGGGTTTAAGTCCCGAGGATGACAATGTTTAATATTTTTTTTATAATATAGCATTGTTTTCTTAACAACTGGAACAATCTATAGATATCCATGTTTATTAATTTTGTCTTAACGAACTATACCGTATACAATAAATTTGCTGATAATATTTTCTCTGCGTGGTTAGTCGTCAAAATTTTTTGAGGTTATATGTATTCTGACATCTTATTCAAATATAAATGTTCATACGTATCTTGAAAGCGTCGGATAATCATTGTTTTCCGTAAATACTTCGTTACGGTGCAGAATACGTCAGCTGGTATAATTTTTTTGACAGTTTAAATTTGTGCAAAGTAGTATAAACCAAACTGTAATCCATATCCTAATATAGTATAAGCAATGAACCGGCAGTCGCTATTCTTGTATAGCATGTATTCTGTGTCCATTGTTGGAATTTTATTGAGTTTAGAACATACCACCGAACATCAATCAATACATGATGAGTTGTTTTTTTTTTCTAACTTTGTTCATAACTGATGTTTCAGGCAGTTATGATACGTACGAGTTCAAACATAATGAGCGAAAAAAATATAGAACCATTGTTTCGTAATGTTAACATCGCGTTCAAGACAAACAAAAACAAAACAAAATAATACCAAATATTAGTTGCTGGTTTTCCTTTTATATTGCAGTTGTTGCCTGCATTCAAAAATTATGCTTGATACATTGCGATTTTATAACTAAAATAAGTCTTTTGTTAAAAACTATTTTGCATACCCCCTATAAAATAATAATATCTATAAAGGGCGTAAAGTAAAGGGGAAAATTTGATTACAATTGACCCAAACTGCATTGAAAAAAGTTAGAGATAAGAATGTGTATACTTCAAAAGTAGAAAAAATATAAATGAAATTAATTTTTTTCCAAGCTCGTATAACAACTGGTCTTAAATAAATAAATAGTATTTTATACCTAGTGGTATTTAAGGTTTTATTCTCATGATGACACAAGCGCCAACAAGATTTAACAGACCCACAAGTGATAATATAATTGCGCTCAAAATATATACCATATTTTTTGCACATATTTCCTATAAAATAACTGCTTTTTACATAATTTTCATAATGTCAGACAGTTCAGTTAGGATAGTAGGTAGGGTGTCTAATCAGTAGGCGTCCGGCTTGAGTAATATGAGAAATATTAAATTATGTATAATGGGTCACTTTACAACTTAACGGGATGTGCACATTTTGTTTTGCTGATCATTTTTACTTTTTCCCCGAAAAATATACAAATCCCGTCAACATTCAAACCATGCATAGCACATATTTGTGAAGTTTAAATTTAGAATATATGCAACGAATAAAATAAAACACACTTTCCATGCAACAATATAAGAATGGTAGGTACGAACTTCAATTTGCAGTTTGAAATGAGATTTTTTGTGATTATTTATCGGAAATCGCACTATTTCTGAAATGATTGTATTCGTTTACCATTGAAACGAGTTTTATTACCTGACATAAATCATTTCCAACTTAATCCTGTCACAGCACATCAGCTAGTTTCCAGTCCTATTTATAACTACTGTTGCATAACCGTCGTACCGTAACTTCTACCACAAACAGTACCCGTCATCCCACCACAATGCATACCCGTTATTCCACCACAAAATGTCCTCGTTATTCACCACATCCCAACAAATTCTTTCCATATTGTAACAGGTGTTCAGTTATGAATTATGATCGCTTGCGCCAACAAATGCTTTTATCGAAGTTTATCTACAATAATATTTATTTAAATATGTTGAATAATTAAATTTCACGAATATCTTATTTGACTTCTAATTTAAGAGGGTGTTCTTATGTGAACGCATAAATTTTACCTCTTTTTAGGGAATTTTTTTTAGACGACAATAACACTCAATCATTTTAATTTTTTATATGTTTTTGTTTGTATCTTAAACTGTATAAAAAAATGTTTTTTCTCTTATTTTACATTTTTTATATATATTTTTTTTAAATTAAATTAGACACTAAAAAAAGCAGGTCATTGGTCATAGTAATAGCGGCTGTTCATGTTGTCTGAAATAAAAAAATCGAATGGATCATTGTTCAGTAGGGATGTCGCTATCGTCCCTACTAAAATTAATCAATTTCATTAAAAAAAAAATGGCGGTCTGTAGAAAAAGTTTGTGTTTTTTGTTAATTTTTTTGTTAAAAATCGTTTAAAAAAATAAGAAAATATTTTCGGAAATAAGCAATTTTAGTACGGACGATAACCATTAATGAGTAGAAGAACATATATAAATTTCAAAGCAATCGGTTGAATACTTTTTTTTTAGGACCATGACAGTTTTAGAAAATAATGTTTCCAGAAAAATGCGTTTAAAGTTTCAAGAGCCAACTAGTCGCTTACGGCGCGTCGGCCACTATATGAGTTGTCATTTATTTAAAACTAGGAATTTCGGTCTCTATTTTTCACAGCATATTTTCGATAGGTTTTACTATTGAAATATGAAAAAAAAATCGATTTTTTGAAGTGGTCACATAAGAATACCCCCTTAACCAAGTTTAGATCGTCTTCTCTTAATTGTTAAAAAAATGTTCAAAGTATTTTACAATTAAATCTTAGTAAACCTGGTAATCGATGTACCAAAGTTGATATTATTGTTAGTCTCTAAAATTTTCATTTATGTACAAACCAGAGTCCCGGTCGCGCTTCGCTCGGGTGCAAATATATAGATATAATAAAGCTTTTCTTCGAGATTTATTATTAGTGTGTATAATATTATATTTTATAGCTGCCCGGTACGGCTTTGTCCGTATAGATTTAATTTTGCTCCCTTTTAATAAATTCTTTAATTACTGGATCTCACTCACTTCGTTCCACAAATCATACTTCTCTCACTCATTCGCTTATAATGAATGCATTAAATACTAACTTCGCTAGTTGGCCCTTCACCTATGAATTAATCTTATTTGCACTTGAGTGACACGAAGACTAAAAACCTAAACCTTCCTCAAGAAATTAGTCATCGAATAATAAAAATCGCATTCAAATCTGTTCAATATACAAAGTCAATCCGATTTCCGAATGAGCAAAGTCATGGCAGACAAATATTATAGCCCTAAATCTTACGCGAGAAATAATCTATCGAATGGTAAAAGTCATATTTAGATAATATTTTTATTGCCAAAGTTATAAAATAGATGTACATCGTATTACATATTTTTACATGGCGTTCCTTTAGCCTACCACATAAAATTGTTTGTATTTCGGTACACAGAAACATTACATACATTTGCTTATTTTGCTTTTCTGAGAAAAGTTCTCAAAAAATCTAGGCAGTATTCAAATTTAAATCCGTTCAGTAGTTCTTAGTTGTCACATAGACAGACAGACGCCTTATATAATAAGTTTTGTATCGTGCTCTAATGTAAAAAGTGTTGACACTTTTGACATTATTGCGTTTATTACTGAAAAGAGTAATCATATTTCGTAGTAACTGCACTAATATAACAAACATACCTATATATGTAGTGATGTACATATATAAACCAAGCATTTTTAACGTAAAGCTTGTTCGTCACATCAGAGTCATTCACAGTTTATAAACAACAGTTTATTAGCAAAAATGAAGACTTAAATAGTATTATCGAGTCATGCTAATTCATAATTTAAACTTTCCAGCCGGGACGCTATATCTCATTACCTTATTGTTATTCCCGGGAAACACCGCGGAGATACGGCTAATAAGATTTTAAAAATCAATTGATTTGATTGAAAATAAAAACCACGAGTA
This sequence comes from Venustoraphidia nigricollis, assembly GCA_034508555.1. Classification (NCBI taxonomy): domain Eukaryota; kingdom Metazoa; phylum Arthropoda; class Insecta; order Raphidioptera; family Raphidiidae; genus Venustoraphidia; species Venustoraphidia nigricollis. The sequence goes on from JAVRKA010000013.1 coordinate 2,062,301, forward strand.
ATAAAAAAAAGTGAAAAAAGATAGTCTCAAGAAAAAGTGTACGAGATTACAAAATTCAATGAGTAGTTTTAGATTGATAAACGTTGGAAGATGTTGAAGACGTGGTTGAAGATTAAATAAAGCCCACTGTAGGAACATTGCAGCTGGTTTAAGGAAGCGCACATCTGGCCTGTGCTTTCGGTACAAAAGCTGATATGTTACATATATATCTCGACGAGAAAGATTTTTATTTATGACATAAAATCGTGACTAGATTTCAATTTTTATACAAGAAAGTTCAACGCTATATTCCCAACATTAATCATAAAACTGGTAAGTAAAACGAGGTAGACGCGGTTCGTGTCTATGTTAACTTCAATGACTGGACTTAGAACTTTTAAGTTTCGTGATATTTGTGAACTAAATGTCGGTAATTAGTTTTGTTTCAATAAATATTAAACGTTGAGAGAAAACTTGGCTGAAGAATAATTTAAAAAGAAGCTTCACCGATTTTTCGCTTGTGGTCAAGGTTTCGAAAAATGTATTTTCATCTTCAGGGTCTGCAGCTAGTCCGAGGCGTGAAGAAGAGAATACTTTTTCGAAACGTTGGCCACAACCGATAAATCGATAAAGCTTGTTTTTAAATTGTTTTTTGGCTAAACTTACTCTTAACGTATCTAAACTATAAGTGTGCGAAATCAATTATATTAATTTGATTACTAGAAATCCAGAAGAATCAAACACAAGAAGAGGATTTAAAAGAAACACGAAATCATAAAGAGGATTTTGAGGTACGTTGTCGAGAGTAATCCCCTAACAAACATACTAAATATCCAACCCTTCATCTTCTCTGCGACACGAAAATGTGTAAGAATCAAATTTTGAGAGAATTCTTCTCTTAAATACTATTGATTCTTTAAAAATAAAAGAATAGTTACTTCTTGTCACAACAGATTTATTCAGTGGATGTACATTTCGAGAGCTAAGCTCCCATCTTCAGCAAAACACTAAAGTTGAGTTTAGTGTTTTGCTGAAGATGGGAGCTTAGCTCTCGAAATATACATCCACTGAATAAATGTGTTGTGGTAAGAAGTAACTATTCTTTTATTTTTATTGTTCCAACCACAGTGCTCTTAATATTTATATTGATTCCTTGTTGGTTCTTAAGAAAACACGTTTTACAAGTACTTAAACACTACAAAAAATTGTATGTAATCAGGGATGTTAAGCGAGTACCAATTTCGACAATATTTTGCAAAATCTTCTTAATTAGGTACAATTTTATTATATGCCTATTTTTATGGAGGTTTAATTTTTTAAAATTTTTATTAAATGCTTCATCTCTTCCAAAAACATCCAAAATTGCAAAAAAACATTCTTGAAATCGTCAGTAGGGCCCTGATGCTCAGCAAACATGTCCACTCTCTATTCCCAGCACACGAAATATTCGAACACGCTCTACTAAACAACTGCACGCAATATTTTTATACGTATTAGATTTTAGATAATGATAACGACATTTGTATCGATCGCCGGGAAAGGATTGTAAAATAAATTAAATTTCATTTGTTTTTAAAATTGCCTCAACGTTAGTAAAGCTAAATTAATTACAAGATTTCTCTGTATTCAAATTAAAAAGTAATTAACAGTGAAAAAGAACAATCATTCTTTTACACTTTTTAATACCGGTTTTTTGTTATCAAATTAATAATGTAAAACAATTTCAGAAATTAATTTCAAAATTTTAATTTGAATTTACTATCAATTCCAAATACCTTTTTTTTATTATCTTTTTATAGAGATTGAAATAAATAGCACCTTAATCAATGCAATGGTGAGAGCAGAATACTCGCATTCGGGAGGTACTGGGTTCGAATACCCGCGGGAGAAGATGTGGCTAGAACTTTTTTCTTTTGCCTCTCGCCGAGAAACGGTAATTTCTGTACCGGCCATCTTGTTAAGATTTTCCATGATTTCCCTCAATTAATTCCAAATAAATATCGATTCTGTTTCTTATTATTTGAGGCCTTGACTCATTGCCTATCAAACTCCTATTCTCAAAAGCTAACTACTTATCCCAATTTATGTAGATTGAGTAGATGTAAAATGCCAAAATGGAGGAAAAACAATTTTGTATTTATTACATTTTCTGAATATCTTTACATTTTTTATTGTAGAATGTGGAAACTAGTTAAAACACATTAATGACCCTTAAAATCGTTAAAAACAACCAAAGCCTCCTCTTGAGTCCGATTAAAATTTATAGTCATACTTTCTATCTTTTTCGTATCAACGAGATAGTTGCCTAATGGTCTCTTTTTCAGCAGGAACAGGGAAATAGGTAGATTTTTTATTATAATGACCTAACGAGAAAAAATAACATACGCTAACCACACCAGCGTTACACTGGCCGGATTTTAATTTCCTTGAATACTTGAGCAAAATTAAGCTAATTTAGTTTTTAAAATCCACTCGTACTCGAATAATGAATGTATACTTTTATTATATCTCTGACCACAGACATTTTTTTAAAAACATTAATATTTTATATAAATATTTTATATTAATTGACTTTTTTTCTTTTTTGTCCTTGGTAATTAATATAAAAATGATTTGTCGGGAAAAAGGACTTTTTAAGTAAACACTTATTTGTTATTATTAGCGACGTTTCGTCCCTTGCTTCAAGCTTTATAACTATTAAATGTTTTGATCAAGAAAATATAAAAGTTAAAATACACATGTAAATATAAATTTTAGTTCAACAATTGTTCATTAAAAAGTTTGTAATAATTCTGTTTTTAAAAAATATTTTTACGGTTGATGTTCAAATTATTCTGAAGATGAAAATAATTTTTTTTAAATGTTGGCCACTAGCGAAACTTTGGTAAAGCTCTTTTATTTATTGATCTTCAACCAAATCTTCCTTTACGTATATTCAAATTGTCTTTACATTGAAGCTGATTTATTTTAAAACAAACTGTAAAAAAATGTATTTGGTTAAACAATTATCAAATTCAGACATGCGTTACGTGATCTACGTACTCCTGCTCAAGAGGCGGGACTTCTAGTGTTTACTCCATTAGTCCAACACTAAGATATCAAACAGATTATTATTTCAAAGCTTGTTCCGATCCTGAGGGTGTGTTTTAATTAGTTTAAAGATATTTTTAAGAACTATTTAACTTTAAATCATAGACTAATATGGAAACGACAAAGCAACTAATTTATGACCCAGTTAATACATAAATATTTTATGAGGAAGGAAAAAAACGTTGCACTAATAATAATTTAGTATTGACTTATTTTCGATCCTAAGTCCTCGGGTAACTTTCCATCTATTTAACAGATTATTATATTATTTTACACCTTTTTATAACAAACGCAATAGTGTAAAACCTGTTCACACTTTTTAACCCAAACTACAATACCAAACACTCCTATTATATCGATGAAAAGTTACTAAAGTATAATTTGACTATGTGTAATCTTACAATGTGTAATCTGATAATATATGCAGGTACAGGTTGATTATATACCCACGACTACGCTAATATCAATTTTCATTCTATTTTTCTACTGAAAAATGAGATTCTTAAAATATTCCGATGGCATAAAATTACTAGCCTGTAATTTGAAGAATATGTAAACGCGTAAATTGTGTCTTAAGTAGACGAAGTCTTCTACGAAACGCGCTGCATATTTCGCATTAGTACGTAAAACGCAGACTCTCCCGTTACCATAACTTTAAGGCTGTCGGAACGCTCCGAATTTTGTTTGTGCTGAAACCCAGCGGTAAGGGGCGAGGTAGCCAAAAGACATATTGTGGGTTTGGCCTTCTTTAGCTCTGTCTCGCTCAAATCATCCGCACGTTTCAATTTTTAGCTGGTGCCAACTACGAGGCTAAAAAAATTTATTGCAAGGGTGCCGCTGTCAACTGATTACTCTAATTTTTGGAAATATTTTGAAGATTTAAAAAACTTTTCCGAAAAAGGAAGAGTCACTTTAGGTTTGTGATGGAACAGTTTTGTGAAATAAGTACGAATAAGGTCATGCTGTGACATTGAAAACGTGTATTTTTTTAGCACAATTAATGCCAAATTTTTTCTAGTAAATCATACGTAAATTACAAAAGTAGTCCATTAGAGACCTAGATTTGTCCTTTATCTTCCTTATAGAGAAAGATTTTTTGCAGAATGTTGACGAATAAGTCTACAATCAGTTGACAGCCGAAGCTCTATTTTTTGCTTAAATTCAAAGCGTTCCGACACCCTTAAAACAATACAACGTCTAATTTATAGCATTAAAATTTCTAGAAGTTTCTCGAATCCCCTTCTGAAAACGTATGAATGTTCACAGTCTGTTAGGCTGTCCGATATTAAAAGGAGCTTTTATTAAAGCACAAGAACAATACACAACATACTACAGTTATTTGAAATTTTATCAAAAGAACATAAGGCGTTTTTTGGCACTTAGTTTAATTATATTAAACTTTTCGACTTGAACCAACTGAAATTATACAGGATGGTTAGAAAGATACGACGAACAATTTTTGAAATCAGCCTGTCATGAAACCAGAACTAATCGCGTAAAGATGTCGTAAATAAATTCCGATTTTTCAAGGATAAACAAAGTTTTTTAAATTAAAAAAACCCGGGTCGCAGTGCCAAAACCCTGCCGACAATATAGTGTATTTGCTAATACAGGTATTGTGGCTTTATTAAATGAAATTAAGTTTGTTTTTGGACAAAATAAAAAAAAATTGAACCCCTTAATACACCCCTTACAATAATAATTTTATTAGTTGAAATATTGTCATCAATCCAACATCTGCACCAAATTAAATACGACCTTCAGTAAGTAAATTCGTATACGCAAACTAGTGTTTTCATAAAATTTGTAAGTCCGGTCCTGTCGGGCCGATTTGCTTATAATTTGAGGAGCACTTTTTAATTGCTACTAAAGGGTTAAATTTCAATTTTGAAACGATTCTGAGAATTTTTTCGGTATTTTTGGGCCCAATAGCTTTTTCCAACCCCTAAAAACTACCCTTAAAATGACTCGATTGGGTCCATTTTAAATAGGCTTCGTGCGGTGATGGATTCCAACATGTATGCCAAATTTCGTTAAAATGAATTAACTCCTTCGAAAGTTATTGCCCGCACATATAAATATATATATATATATATATATATATATATATATATATATACATATATAAACATTTTTAAAAATGGTGCCAAAGTGTTTAGGAGGCTATGAAACGTCGAGAAATTTTGGTCCGACCCCTAGGTCCCGCCATCCGACCGACGCCAATACTGTATGTTGCCATATGGCAAATACACTAATAATCGAAAATATATATTTTTTAATAACAAAAAACGCGAACAAACAGACAACAGATTGTACCGCTTGAGGAGTATTTCATATAACGTAAATAATAAGAAAAATCAGGTCTTGAAATAAATTAGGTAAAAATAATCAGGTGAAAAGACTAATATTTTTACGTTTTCAACACATTTATTCGTTCTACGACGTTTCGTCGGTATTATTCCGACTTCCTCAGGTATCTCGAAAATTCTGTTAAAACATAGTTATACCAATAATTTTTACAATAAATAATGAAGTGCAATAATACATAAGTTCAAAAATTATTAGATTAACCGATATAAAATAGCTCAAAGTGTTAAAATTTATAAAATTGACAATTTATAAATTTTAACACTTTGAGCTATTTTATATCGGTTAATCTAATAATTTTTGGACTTATGCATTATTATACTTCATTATTTATTGTAAAAATTATTGGTATAACTATGTTTTAACAGAATTTTCGAGGTACCTGAGGAAGTCGGAATAATACCGACGAAACGTCGTAGAACAAATAAATGTGTTAAAAATGTAAAAATTGGTCTTTTCACCTGATTTTTTTTACCTAGTAAATAATAAGTACAAAAAAAACACGTAAAATTTACTAACATTTCTAATAAAATATTATTTCAAAGACTTATAAAAGATCACATAAAGAAAAATATTGAAAACTGACAGCGGTTTATTACAACCGTTTTCATTAAAATTAAAGAAAAGTGTATTACGATTAAAAATAAGTTATAGTCTGGCACAACATATATAGTAAAGTTGTCGACTTCGTCAAGCAATCCGGAAACATCAGGGAGTCAATTAAAACTTTAAAGTCGTTATTAAATCAGAGACGGAAATCAGAAAGTACTGTATTTTACTGAAGTGTTTCTCTATTCAAATGAGCGATAAAAATAGTTTTCCAAAGCACTTAACACCTTAACTTTGCGACTTTATTCTAAATAATTTTCACTAAACACTTAAATGAGCCGTCCAAAACTGAAGTGAGACTATCGACATTTTTTTTTTATTCAATTACGAATTCCTTATACCAGTGTTTTTCAACCTGTGGGTCGCGACCCTCAGGGGGGTCGCAAAACCTTACTCGGGGGGTCGCGGGTAAAAGAAAAAGGTAATTGTTTGTAGATTTTACACTACAATAGAAAAACCCCCGCGACCAAGTTACTACTTGCAGAGCTCTCGCGACTTCCTTGCGAAGTACACTTGGTTTTTCGATCAATATAGGTCGAACAGTGAGAAAAATAACTACAAATTGATATAGTTTTATTATGGCTCTAGGTCTAGGGGGTTCCGCAATTTTTTAACGTGTAAAGGGGTCGCGTGCACAAGAAGGTTGAAAAACACTGACTTATACTATTTTGAAATTTAATATAAAATCACACGGTAGAAGTTAAATTTCTTGAATACTGTATCTAACCAACTGTAGATGGCAGTGACCGTCGTTTAGTTCATAAATAGTTCGTCAACTTTCTACTTATCTTTTCGATATCGCACACAATTTAACGTGACCGACTCTTCGGCCCTCTATCTGTCACTAGCATGTCGCTTTTTCGTTTTACCGCCTCACGAACTTATCCCCACTATAAAGCTTCACTTTTTGAAATGGTCATATTGGTGTTTAGTTCATTTTATTCTCCACTCGCGCAAGTGAAATAAAAGCGACAGTAAACAATTGGAAAAAATAGATAATTAAGATTATTAGTCCACCACCAAAATAATGGTAATTAAATTCGTATTTTGTTGTAATAAAAAATGATTATATAAATTATTAATTCTTATACTAATTAAATATTATATTCTCTAACCGAGCTGGGTAGAGTAGTGGTGACAGCACTAGACTCGCATTTGGGAGATACCGGGTTCGAATCCCGGCGGGGCCAGATGTGGCTGGGACTTTTTTCTACTGCCTCTCGCCGAGAAACGATAATTCCTGCACCGGCCATCTTGATTGAGGTTTTCCATGTTTTCCCTCAATTAATTCCAGATAAATATCGAGATGGTTCCTTATTTGAGGTCATGGCCGATTACTTATCAAACTCCTAGTTCAAAAATTACCTACCTTATCCTAATTTCCTATAATTCCTTCATTCGCCCATTGCTATTACATAAGTTGAAGTTGTAAATAATGCAGAAAATAACGGGAAGTGGTACATGAAAAAATGGTAATGGTGCGAATGGTCTGTTATGACAAAGTCGAGAAACGGACGTTAAACGCATTATTATTAATAATAATTGGAAAAACTAGATACTTAAGGTGATTAGTCCACCACCAAAATAATGGTAATTAAAATCGTATTTTGTTGTAATAAAAAAATTATTTTATAAATTATTAATTCTTACTAATTAAATATTATATTCTCTAAAATTAAAAAATTAATTTTTTAATATTAAAAAAAATAATAATTAAACTTTAATAATAATTTGACTACAGCAATAGATAAATTTCGTTTAATGTGTCTGACAATGGCTGACAAGTAATTTGACAACTCTTTCGTCATTTTTTAAGTAACATTTCTCCAAACCAATACTTGAAAGTTATTTTCAATAAGGCCTTGCATTAGGATCCTACATGTTCAGGTCGTAAGCTTACAACCAGTATGACTGAAGCTTTACATTTAGGCCTGCTGGCGCAATAGGCATAATAACATTATTAATATATGAATCAGTTACCTTTTTCACAGAACGTTCCCTCGTAATCCAGATTTCGACATTCGCAGATGGGGCCGCTATCTGTTGAGATACAAATCCCGCCATGCATGCAAGGGTCATGCGCCTCGCAAGCATCCGACATGTTCAGGCGCATTGCGACAGTCGTAGCGCCCTGAAACAAAACACACACAGTCACGTTAAACATTCAAAATTATAAAGAATATTAATGCTGCGTTGCACAAAACATTGTCAAACAATTGGATTTCACAATGACCTTAGATTGTGATAATATAATTACAGTTTTCAAACATGCCAGAGCAGTCTAATGTCGTATTCAAACTCCTTGTCATGTACAACATTAGATTGTATTCACACAAAAACAAATGCTTGATCTACACAGAAAAAGATCGTTTTTCAAGTCAGATTTTGATTAAAATGCGTAGAAAAATGTCGTTTGCAAGCAAAAAAAACCCGGGTCGCAGTGCCAAAACCCTGCCGACAATATAGTGTATTTGCTTGTATAGGGCCGTGTGGTTTTAGACTTTTATTATGTGAAATTAAGTTTGTTTTTGGGCAAAATAAAAAATTTAACCCCTTAATACACCCCTTAAGATAACATTTTTTTCTTAATTGTAATATTATTATCAATCTAACGTCTACACCGAATTAAAGACACCCTTCAATAAATAAGTCACTATCTGCAAATTAGTGTTTTCAAAAAATGTGTAAGTCCGGTCCTGTTGGGCCGATTTTACTAAAATTTTAGAGGCACTTTTTAATTGCTATTAAAGGGTTAAATTTCAAGTTTAAAACGATTCAGAGTTTTTTCGGTATTTTGGGGCCCAAAAACTTTTTCCAACCCCTAAAATTCACCCTTAAAATGATCCGATTGGGCCCATTTTAAATAGGCTTCGTGCGGTAATGGATTCCAACATGTGTGCCAAATTTCGTCAAAATTAATTAACTTCTTCGAAAGTTATAGCCCGCACACATATATATATATATATATATATATATATATATATATATATATATAGATATATATATATATATATATATATATATATATATCTATATATATATATATATATATAAATACATATATATATAAACATTTTTAAAAATGGTGCCAAAGTGTTTAGGAGGTTATGAAACGTCGAGAAATTTTGGTCCGACCCCTAGGTCCCGCCATCCGACCAACGCCAATAGTGTATGTTGCCATATGGCAAATACACTAATTATGCAAAAAACTATGTTAAATATCATTTCAATCGGTCAATTATTTTTTTTAACAAAATCGAATTAAAATTCTATAATGCTTTTCTTATCGAGAAATATGTGTGTTCGCAATGGTCATTGTCAACTCAGCATAGATGTCGTACCCCAGTTTTACGCTATTTTGTTTATTATACAAAGGAGTAAGGTACACCGATCTGTTTGGTATCTCAGTGTCGGAGTAAAGCAATCCCGACTCCAGATCAGGAATATGTAGAGTACAGTAGATCACGTGACAGATGTCTGATTCTAACATCATTTTGGCGTATATGATTCAATTAAAATGTATAAAAGTTTTCGTAACTAAGGAAAAAATAATAACAATCTCAAATATAGTCTTTAATATTTTTTGTTCCAATATATTTTTAACGTGGAGAAGTTTGCTTGAGGAACAGTTGAAAAAAGAAGCTTTACCGATGTTTCGCTTGTGGCCTACGTTTCGAAAAATATATTTCCATCTTCAGGGCCTCAGGCTAGTCAAAGGGTGGTAAATTGTACTAATCTTAGATACATGAACATAATCTATGGGTTTGTATATAAAAAAACACAATACTTTTCATTAAAATAGTTTTGCATTGGAATTAACGGTTTTGAAATAGTATGTGACGCAATATCACCAGACCAGCCGAAACATAAAAGTTATAATCTAATAGTAACAATAACGTTGTATTCCGTGATGGTATTTATAACATTCTGCGATTTCCACTGGTTTAGGATCGTAAAATGCTCTAAGTACTGTTACTATATGATTATAACTTTTATGTGTCGGCTGTTCTGGTGATATTGCGTCACATACTATTTCAAAACCGTTAATTCCAATGCAAAACTATTTTAATGAAAAGTATTGTGTTTTTTTATATACAAACCCATAGATTATGATCATGTATCTAAGATTAGTACAATTTACCACCCTTTGACTAGCCTGAGGCCCTGAAGATGGAAATATATTTTTCGAAACGTAGGCCACAAGCGAAACATCGGTAAAACTTATTTTTTTAACTGTTCCTCAACCAAACTTTCCCTCCACGTTAAAAAACTCAAATATAAATATCGATTATAGATATATTCATTTTCATACACCGAAATACACTAATTACCCAAATTATACTAATTTAAATTGTGTAAATATAGTATGCTGCCTTCTGTGATAATTAGTATGGGCTATAAATGACCTTTGATAAAAACAAGCCATGCTCACAACCAACTGTTTATAAAGATATATACATGAACATAGAAATGTTTTTTTATGATAACCGTTAATGCGTTTTTTTGAACCATAAACAATTGAAGGCATTAGCTGGATATTAAATGTGCATCTTATTGTAAGAAGAAGAAGAGTACTTTAAACTGAAACAGTGATATTATGTCTTGATCTACTTTTAAAAAGCCGTAGGAGGAACAGACGATGAGAAAACTGAGTAGGAGGGTTTTTCAATAAAAACTCTGAAGATATTATAGTGCTCATAACAAGTCACACAAATTACAAAAGTTTAGTGCGGTTATACTTTGAAAGCAGTTCTTTTCCATAAACTGTTTAACAAAAAAAAAACTTTTATACACCGCTTCCTGTCTCGTTGACGTTGTACATGTATTATACAAAACGTTCGATTCGCTGCGTTTTATTAAATAGATACTAGCATTGCCTGGCTATTTCAAAAGCTACTAGACCGATTTGAAAAATTCTTTCTCTGTTTGAAATCCTTCTGTAATGTACTATCTCCAAGATAACGCCGCCCCAAATTTTTCTGCTCTAGTATGTGTTTAATTAATAAAGTTTGGCCAGAAGATATAAGTAGAAATTAAATAAATGTAATACCATGTTCATCAAAATAATAAAACGCAGCGATTTCTAAATATTTCAATAAGTTAAAATGTTATGCTTTAAAAATCCGAACTGATTTATTGAAATCTGTAAAAGTTGCATTCGCCAACATGTTATGTTCAATCTATAGAAATATTTCAAGCAAAAGAGCTTTCTTGTTCTTATATCACTTTTGAATGATTTATAAAGAAACATTTGTACGAATGTTATTTTAACATTCATTTCTTTTAGTTTCCTTTCCTTTATAAATTTTCAATAATGTTTCAACCGAAAAAACAACTTAAATAAATGTTGAAAATAATGCGAGCTTATTGCATACAAAAATGTTTAATCTATTATTAATTATTACCAATATTAAGGTATCAAAACAGTACCAGGGACTATTTCATTTGTTTATATTCTTAATCTTGTATTTTTAACTGACGCATTCTTTGTCATTGTGACATGTTATTGAATAAAGTTCTATTCTATTCTATGATAATACTACAGTTTACTTAATGAGGCGGCAAATTATGAAATAATCTGAGAGATTTTTAGTTTTTTAAAATGGCAATCTTGAAGACTGCAGTAACAGGTATGTTTTTTTCTAAAAATTATCACCATGAAAATCAACCTTTCACTTCAAAAATTTTTACTGTTCAATGCAAACAAAAAACTATAGAATCACTTCGGTGTCCGTCTGACACAGACGATTTTCTCTGAAACTATTCGACAGAAAAATTTGAAATTTGGTACGGAGATAGAGTGTAGTATCCCAAATGCAGACGTAGAGTACAAAAACTTGAATTTTGATTCCGGGAACTAATTTCAGGGGGTGAATGAAAAAAAAAGGTATCGTGTATGGTGTTAAATGAAAACTTAATTAAGCATGTATTCAACACTAATTGTGCAAGTATATGACCGATTTTGTTACACTAACATCTCAGAGACAAGTCCATCTTTTAGATCTACTTTTAACAATAAAGATTAAACCGCAGTGCAAAGTAGATCTTAAAGTGACAATCTTCGCAACTAAGAGAAAACCGGCCGTGCTACTTTATTTCCGTGCTAATGTTTATGAGTGTAATTTTTCAAGGAGATTTAGAGAACCGGAACGACGCAGGGCAGCTATGAAACATTTATACAAGTTCGTTGTGGGGTGTCCCTTGTTACCTTTATTACAGAAGGTATGTAGCTAGAGAAATAATGCATGCTGCAAACAAAAACTCATTTACATCATGCAAAGCTTGCTTTTATATAAGGCGACGTGTCTTTTTACACCTGAGAGTTCCACTGCGCAGACGATACTGTTGAGAAAGTACTGCAGAGGAAGTGCTCAGATAATCTATATGCACAAAAGAGTTTACTGGGCTTGGAAAGAGACCAGGCTTGTAGCAATATCATTGCCAATGACGGTTCTATTATAAGCCCCCAGGCTCTAACTCAAAATCTGGTAAAAATATAAATGGGATTTTCAAATTATTGTAAAATAGTAGCTGAAAGACAGTCTCGCTCTACCCTGATCAAGGGCTATGGCGGACGCTATAGTAGTACTCTCTTATTTTGGAAGTCATTTGTATACATAGAGTTTGCAATCCTTGTATAGTCTCCATGGTCACATCAGACATGTGAAGGGGTGCATCTGTATACATGTTCTAAGATTTTCAGTCCCAGAAAGTCGATAGTGGTGGTCGTCGCGTCGTCTCTGTTTAAAATGTCAAACCTTTCAGATTCAAATCCAATAATTAGCATAAATACATTTTTTTAAATATCTTAATGATAAATAGATTAATATTAAACGTGACTTGTAAACATTAATTTAAAATTCATAAGGAGCTTAGCTTCCGTCGTGTGTCCACGACTGACACACATCTTTTTTTTTTTAAATTGGACCGGTTTTTGTTAATCCAAACTTTCCCCCGATATTTATTAGTTCAGATTGGTGGGCGTATACTGTACATAAAAGGAGATATTATACATCTGGTTTCTGGCGAAAAATGTGTTACAACATAAAATGAAAATCGACGCTCCCACACATCCGACACAGTTGGCTGTGAGTTGATTTTAAAATAAATATTACGGAGCTTCGGGGAATAGAAAACTCACGCCTACATTACCTATATCACAGCATGCGATAATGTAAACCATAATGGAAAATATCAAATTAATTACTATCTATTGTACTGAAAAAAAACCCGGGTCGCAGTGCCAAAACCCTGCCGACAATATAGTGTATTTGCTAATATAGGCAGTGTGGCTTTATTATGCGAACTTAAGTTGTTTTTTTGGGCAAAATTAAAAATTTGACTCCTTAATACACCCCTTAAAAGAACACTTTTTTCTCAGTTGCAATATTATTATCAATCGAACCTCTATACTAAATTGTATACATCTTTCAGCAAATAATTCACGATCTGCAAACTAGTGTTTTCATAAAATTTGTAAATCCGGTCCTGTCGGGCCGATTTTATTAAAATTTTAGGAGCACTTTTTAATTGCTATTAAAGAGTCAAATTTCAATTTTGAAACGATTCTGAGAATTTTTTAGGTATTTTTGGACCCAAAAACTTTTTTCAACCCCTAAAAACTACCCTTAAAATGGTCCGATTGGGCCCATTTTAAATAGGGTTCTTGCGGTGGTGGATTCCAACATGTGGGCAAAATTTCGTTAAAATCAATTAACTCTTTCGAAAGTTATAGCGCGCACACATATATATATATATATATATATATATATATATATATATATATATATATATATAAATATATATATATATATATACATATATATATAAACATTTTTAAAAATGATGCCAAAGTGTTTAGAAGGTTATGAAACGTCGAGAAATTTTGGTCCGACCCCTAGGTCCCGCCATCCGACCAACGCCAATAGTGTATGTTGCCATATGGCAAATACACTAATAATAATGAAACATTTCATACAACTGTTTTATATTTCTTTAGAATACAAAATGTAAAACTGTAAAAATGTAAAACAATTCTGTAGCTACGCCAGCTGTCAGTTTCAAACATGTTTAATTCAAATTTATCATGTCAGAAATTTTTCGAATGAAAGTTCTTTATTTATTTGCGTTTAGTTATTCAAATTGTTTTCATCAAACAAAAATACAACCGTTTTTGTAACAGATTAAAAAAGTGTCGCTTTCTGAAAACACTTTTTTCTTATATCAATAGCAGATTTGCAAGTCTAGATAATTGTATCAATGTATAAGACATTTTCAATTATTATGCACAAATTCTTTAAAACACGATTTTGTTATTTTGTTTGTTGAATTGGTTAGATCATATACAATTGTTTTACTTTAGGCACTAGTGTTACATGGATCATTTTACGATATGCACATTTAAAGACAATTTAAAATAGCCTATTGTAAAGACAAATGCAATATGGCGATGAGAGGAACTAATAGTTCTGTTACATCGTTAGAGACCGTTACTGCATCGTCAAGGTCATTAACATGACAAAGCGTAATTAGGATCCCAGGAGATCACTTAACCCTACAAAATATTTAATGTACGAACGACGAAATTCGAAAAGTTCTTAAGACAAATTCTGATTACGCCTCACTCATTTCTATCAAAATTTTGAGTTTATTTATGTCTTTGGGTGCTTTTGTGAGCTTGCGCAAAGTTAACATAAACACAAAAGCTTCTTTCTGGTTCGTTGCAGTTAACTAGGTCAAAAGATAAAATTTGTGCAACACTTGGATACATTTTACGTTTCCCCAGACGATAAAGCTTATACGCGCACGAAACTGTGTAAGCTTAAAGCTTTCTGTGCATAGACAAGAAAGAACGTGAGTGTGTTGTGCGTTGCTTACTATGTATATGTCTACGCATTCACGGGGAATAACAGAAAGTTAACAACACAAACTTGCGAAAAAAAGATTTAAGCAATGGGTGCGTAAATTTATGTACGCGCGTTTTAAGTTACACTTGCTTGGCGTGATTAAAAACTGATTGCACATCCGCTAACTAGACTAACGAATGAACTCTTTTACCACTTTGCGCGTCAAAGCTGAGTTTCGTTCATATAAGAAGTTATATCTAGGTTAATTTCGCATTAAATCCATTTAAATTGTTGTCTTCTGAAAAGAAAAGATTCTGTTCTATAGAACGGATCCATTTTTAGATGGATTCAAGTTAATAATTGTTTACAATTGAAAATCACGAACAATAGTTCTCAGTTGGTCTATACCGTACGTCCAAGCTATACAGATCGTAATTCGTCACAGAACTTCTTGAATTATATATTATTTGTTTACTATCAGTCTTAGTTTAATTTTTATAAACAATTTTATTTTATTTTTCACAGCTGAGTTTCAAAAACATTTCTAATAATTTTATTTTTGTACAGTATATAATAGAAAACCTAAGATATATATCGGGCTGTCGGAACGTTCTGAATTGAAGCCAAAAATAGAGCTTCGGCTGTCAACTGATTGTAGACTTATTCGTCAACGTTCTGCAAAAATTCTTTCTCTATAAGGAAGATAAAAGACAAATTTAGGTCTCTAATGGACTACTTTTGTAATTTATGTACGATTTACTAAAAAAAAATTGGCATTAATTATGTTAAAAAAATACACGTTTTCAATGTCACACTATGACCTTATTCGTACTTATTTCACAAAACTGTTCCATCACAAACCTAAAGTGACTCTTCCTTTTTCGGAAACGTTTTTTAAATCTTCAAAATATTTCCAAACATTAGAGTAATCAATTGACAGCGGATCCCTTGCAATAAATTTTTTTAGCCTCGTAGTTGGCACCAGCCAAAAATTGAAACGCGCGGATGATTTGAGCGAGACAGAGCTAAAGAAGGTCACACCCACAATATGTCTTTTGCCTACCTCGCCCCTTACCGCTGGGTCTCAGCACAAACAAAATTCAGAGCGTTCCGACAGCCTTAAAATTGCCAGCTCGCAGTGGACCTGTGGAGTAATTGATAAGGCGTATGCTTAGTGTAGTCAAGGTCCCAGTTCACTGGCAAAATATTCTTTAGTAAAGTGAGCTTCACAAACTATTGTCACAGAATTTACAGTAAAAGTCGTTTCCGTTCTGATAGCATACAATCACTTATTTTTTAGTTCTGGATCCTTTGAAAATACAAAACATCTATATTTTGAACATTGATAAATACATTAGAAATTGTTGCGTCCATATTTTTTTTAAACATACACAATTAAGTTAGCAGGAAAGTGGACAAAATTGATGAATACAGCCAAGCGGTAGTGTCACCGATTTATAATTTGAAATAAACTTATTTTGCACGCATGCTATGAACTATTCACACTGTCTAAATTCTTTTTATATTTTTACTTCCTAAGTTTCTATTGACAAAATGCTTCTGTATCAATAACTTTCTTTTACACCCCAAGCATTTATACACGCACGCGTTGGTTTATTATTATACAGATAGAATACACCTCCGCACATATTACATACTTCTATACTATATTAGTTTACTCAAGTTTCTTACACAATCTATTTTGATCTCAATTTTATTGAGACACCATTTTAACTTTAAAGAGAAATATCACGTGAATAAAATTTAAAAAATACACTATATGTGCATTATACAGGATTTCCAAAGTTAAATGTGCACTTTGTTAACTTTGGAGCTACGATTTCAATTAAATAGTCATTTTTGTATTTTTTTTTAAAGCCATTTTTTACATTTATGTTTTTGGTAGGATTAATTATTTCAGTAAAATCGACCACTTCACTTGACAATAGTAATGATAAAGGATTCTACAATCCAACAAATTCAGCTCTAAGCTGGTTTGGGATTATCACCGACTTCTAAATGACCTGAGTCAGAAAAATAAAGTTCGTATCATGTGGGTACCAGGTCATGAAGGAATTCGCGGCAATGAAAGTGCAGATACCCTTGCTAGACAAGGAGCTTCTGAAAAATTCATTGGACCTGAACCAGTCTGTGGAATTTCCTACTGCAGAAATGTCTAGCAAACTCTCAGGAGATGGACTTGTGATGAAAATCTCTCGGATTGGGACCTGGCTTCAGGTAACAAACATGGGAAGAAAATGGTTGTAGGTCTTTCCTCAAAGTTAACTGAGGACTTAATTAGACTTAGCAGACCGATACTCTAAGTGACTGGGCTTTCCTGATGTGATGGGGATACACCAGGAATCAACAATATGTAGATTTTGCGAAGTGGAGGATGAAACAGCCACCCATATCGTGTTCGAATGTGAGGCTTTAACTTACAGGAGGACAACCATCTTTGGTTACATTGATGAGGATGGAATAGTTTCACAGGATAATCTAGTAGCAAATCTTCTGGAGTTCATAAGAAGATCCAGATTATTTGTTGACTAGACCCAGTAAAAGGGGGAAGCACAAAAATCCTTTCAGGATGTGGTGCATTTGGGCCAAGAAACCACCCCATTCTATTTTAATCTTTAATTTTAATGACAAAGAATATATAACCGGCTAATTAACCGGACAAATATCTGGTTAAGTATTTATTTTAAATGTTAATATACAAGGCTGCGCAACAAATTTTGTACATAAGTGTAATTTACGGATGAGATTTTAATTCTAATTTTAAAATTAATATTTACATGAATATAAATACGTCATTTAATTAATTCTACTGCTTTATTGATTTGTTTTTGAAGTTATACTTCTTTTGGCACATTGAGGATAAAATTTTCTCTATTACGTAAGTTACGCACGCAGCATGCAACGAAAAAGAGACACCATTAAATTAACTGTTAAATTGAACAGGCTTACTTTTAACTGCATTTATCATCTTCATAGACATCCTATTTTATTTTATCAATGTATATCTTTAACGAAACTGTGAATATTAATCATCGCGATTACGGCAAAAAAGTGTAACTTCTGCCGCACCATTATTTGTTGTTGTTCTGAGAAAGAGAAACCGGAAGCTGCAATTTTGTATTATAGATAGCCAGTTAATCATCCAGCCAAAATGGGTACTATCAGAAATAACCGATCATTTTACATCACTACTTGACAATTCTACTGTGTCAATGGATACTCTATGTAGGCCATCTCTCTACACATAACGATGTAGCATTGACGTTAAAAGGCTGTCTGACTGACGCTATCTATTCTTCTCTACACAACTTCCCCTCGATCTACCTGTTATTCGTATATATACTGCAGTATTCAGCAATTCTCCAAATCACCGCTTTAATTGCCTTGATGTGTGGGGAATTCAATAGAGATATCGTGAAACTGCTGTATATTATATTCAGATCAATGTTGACTTGCTTTACATTTTCCTAGGAATGACAAGTATAATATATGTGTATAAAACGAACAGATCAGTTCCAAAACCATTTCAAACAAGCACGTTTTACAACAACAAACAATTGATGCGTGTACTAGTTATGTACGCGCGGCAGAAGTTATACGTCATTGGCGTGATCGCAATTATTGATATTCACATTTTCGTTAAAGATGTACATTGATAAAATAAAATAGGATTGTGAGTTTTAGCAGGAAAATGGAACAGTAATTGACTAACTCATTCCGCCGCAAAAGTGGAAAGATTCGGGTTTAAATCCCGACGGTGACGTATTGGAATAATAAATTTTTCTAATATAGTGTTACAACAATGAATGTTTCTTAACAATTATAGCAGACATAAGCTATTATACGAAATAATTCAGCTGGTACGTAAGCTACAAGCGTATGTTAAATCTACTAATATGTAATAATGGTGTTGGCAATTTACTGATATTAAATTGTTGTTTTCCGCATTTAAACATTCCTAGCGAAACAGAAATATTCTGTGACTTAGGACCGTATTAAAAATGGAAAGTTCATCTTTGATTCATTCAAGAGCCCTCGCTACAGCTACAGCTAAAAAATAATTGGCTCTCGCATGTAGTGTATTTGAGTGTTGTAAATCGCTATATTATGAAGGATTAAAATGTTGATTCGTGTCACCGTTGAGTAATTGATTAACTCATTCCGCCGCGAAAGTGGAAAGATTCGGGTTTAAATCCCGACGGTGACGCGTTCGAATAATAATTTTTTCTAATATAGTGTTACAACAATGAATGTTTCTTAACAATTATAGCAGACATAAGCTATTATACTAAATAATTCAGCTGGTACGTAAGCTACAAACGTATGTTAAATTCCACTTTCCTGCTAAAACTCACAATTAACATTAAAATGGACGCAACAGTAGAGAATGATACAATAGGATGTCTAGGATGATTTACCATATCTCTGATATAGGATCACGTGCCGATCCAGTTGACAGAATCGCTTCGTCCTTTAAATTGTTCTAGTTGATTTATTTATGGAATATATCTTGCAGCTCTAAAATATTCGAATCAATAATATTACGCGCAGGTTCAAGCATTTTTGCAATATTTTTACCACGCACGACATATAGTCAGTTTCACCTTATAGCTAGTGTAGTTTGAAAGGTAGCACAATAACAGGAAAACTTAAAAGGGGTGATCAAACCCTTTTGCATTAGTGTTGCGAGGTTTCGAGGGAACCGAGTATTCATGATATTTTCAAGGCAAGTACATATTTGTGCGATACAGAATCGTTCAAAAGCTTGTTTAAATTTGCATTATAAATATATCTTATAACTAAATAGTGAAGGCATTTTTAAAAGTGCTTTTAAAATTTGAAATCCGTCCGATAGATGGTATTACCATCTCTCTCTTTTTTCTAAAAGTATTGTAGAATTTCGAATCGAGCCTGCTCGAAAAATTATTGATCGATTGAAACGATATTTTTTAAACATAATATTTAACATAGTTTTTTCTTTTTTGTAAAATTTTAACGCATATTGTTTAAAATTTTGCTTGAAAAGCAATCTTTTTACCATTCCAATCCCACTAGTGGGGAATGGTATTAATTTAAGTCAAAACTCACTTTTTAAAATTTGACAATATTTTATCGTTTTAAGTTCCCCTGAATCCAAAAAACATATTTTTGGATAAAGTATGTGCGTCTGTCTATTTGTTGGACTGTTGGTCTATGACCACGATACCGGTCAAACGGATGAGCGGATTAGAACCAAATTTTGGAAAGATATTTAGTATGCAAATAAGGACCCTATTGTTTTTTAGGAAACTTCGGCACATAGCAGAAGATATTCGCTGTAATGTTGTTTTTTGTGTAATGATGGTATACTTTTTTTAGCGGTTTATCATTCTATTCATATTTCCAAGAAAGTTTCATCAAAATTTTTTTGCGTAAATATTCCGAAAATAAAAAAAAACTGCTGTTCCATTGTTGTGAAGATCTGTCAAAAAAAATAGTTAGGTACCTGACAAGCATGCTTTGGTTAATTTTTACATGTTAAACCATATTATGTAACCAAGCAAATGAATAGCAAATTTCATAATATATATTACTAGTCGTTACTCACGTCACCACACGTTTATTTTATTTATTATAATGAAATGTCATTATTTCTGAAGTTAAAATGGTCCTGTCGCCCAATTGGCTGGAATTTTCTCTGAAGTCCAGTCATTGCAAAGTGTTCAACGATCACCTTAGACTGTTACTGCATGTATAAAAACGCAATTTGAGATCATTGTCAAATGAGATTTTCTGACAATGCTTTCTGCAGCCCGGCATATAAGTAACACATTTACTGCCTACAATGTTCGAACCGAACTTTAGGTATGTTGAACGATGAAATTGCAATAACGTGCTTATGAGTAGTGTTGAGATGTTTTTGAATGACTCTATTATGATATCCTTAACCCCTATCTTTACGAACACATTATTGAACCGTGTGCGTGAGTGACAGATAAAGGACAGATTCATTTTATTAAAGCTATTATTTAGTGAAAAATATCTCGCCATAAAAAAACAGAGTTATAAGAATTTTTTTTAATCTTTGTCCGCATTTTTTTACTCTTTCTATAAAAAAATTAATCTCTGTATAAATTCTAAGTATTTAACAAATTCGATCGTTGCTGGATTGCTGGAACTCAATTCATATACTTAGATACTTGGAATTTATCGGTATATATTATTTCTCAAAGGCTTTTTTTCTCGGTATGAAATATCTCTCTTAATATTGACTTTTTGCTTTTTTGTCCTTGGTAATTAATATAAAATTTATTTGTTGGGAAAAAAGGACACTTTAAGTAAACACTTATTTGTTAATTTGCGACGTTTCGTCCCTTTATTGAAACTTTTTTAAGCTTGAAAAAGTTCCAATAAAGGGACGAAACGTCGCAAATTAACAAATAAGTGTTTACTTAAAGTGTCCTTTTTTCCCAACAAATAAATTTTATATCTCTCTTAATATTGTATCAAAATAGTTAGATGCGCCATTTTGAAGATTATTTTTCTCTCTAATGACGCAAACTAAGTTAATATCTTAAAATTAATGGTTTCACTAAAAAATGACAGTTTTAACAATTTCATTACAGAAAATAGAATTTAGAAAAAACAAATGTCGCCATCTGGTGCCAAACTGTTTATTTTCACAGTTGTCAGTAAGTGATGTAGTGGCGCTGAAGTCTCTGAATAGAATAAAATAAAATTTATTTTCACCCCATTATATTACGTAACTGACCACTAATGGTGCGAAGTTGGAATTTACATAAAAATTTATAGAATTTATATAGAAATGAAATGTTTTGAAATCAAAATTCTCTATACTATCTAGTAAATGCTTGTTTTTATGCCACAAATGATTTTCTGCAATAAACTACAGTCATTTTTACATTAGTGTATCGACTATTTTTTATACATAGTACAAAAGAAAGTTTTGGTTGGTATCTGTCTGGATAATTGTACCACTGAACGGATTTGAATTCGGAAATATTTGAAGACAAAATCTATTGGATCCAGTTTATATTAATTAGTAGATTTATGTTATGAAATTGAAATCTATCCAGTTGTTATAAGTGAACACATGTGGTAAGCCCAAGGTCAATTTTTCAGACTAAATTTCACTGCGTTATCTACTCTGTTCTAATGTAGGTACCAAACACACCTATTATAATAGCACAGCAACTAATGATTTATAGCGGTTCCATGAATCGTTTAATATTCCTCCGATTTTAGAACACTATTTAAATTTAGGAACATTTTCTGCGTAATAGATATAGTCCTATTATAATAGGGATGTTCACTGTATTCAAATAAAAACATAATTTTAACGAAAAGTATTAGTTTCTATGATAGAAATACTAAAAAACACTATATTTTTCCTTATTTTTAAGGAATTTAATTAATATTTAATAAATAAAACCTAATAAAGCACGTGACAACAGACACCAATTAGAGCGCATGACGGTATATGTTCAGCCTCTGTCAAAAACTTCATTCCTTGGTTAATATTTAGTGTGTAACTTATTATTTATTTGTTTATAGGAAACGTCAAATTACATGTAACTATAGCAACGACTACGAAACAACTTTTCATCACCTCAGTTTACTAACGTTTATGAGCACAGAATACGCATCTATAGGATGGTAGCTCCCGTGTAAACTTTTGAGCCTCCTTTGGTATGAACAGGTGACGTCACGCGACTAGTATTGGCGTTTTGGACCGAAATTTGAAACGGGATTTAAAATACATGACTTTTAAGGCTCGAGTTGTATTTAAATAAAAATAATAAATATTTGTGGCAATATTGGGTACTTATGCACGATTTAAAACACTTTCCCAAAAATAGTCAACATCCCTATTTATTGGATCCGATATTATGAATTACACAAAAGTCCGAATAAAAAATACTGTTTCACAAAACAGAACGGAATTTTTAATTAAAAATGTTGAACAATAGCATTTTCGTGCATAAGTTGTTTTAAAAATAAACAAGCGATGTTATAAATAATACATAAATGTTGTTTTCTTGTGAAAATAAAAGGGTCGCTGAAAGAGAGAAAGAGAATTGTATGTGTCACTTAAACACTTTTTTTCTTTCACTCGTTCAGCAGCCTCTATTATACATGCTCTTGGACTTCAAGTTCAAAGCACCTCGTGGCTTTCTTTGTTAGAACAAGTGGGACGCGGTTATACAGTCTGTCGGACACAAATAACGGGCGAGACATCTCGCGTACTTACAGACTGAGCTTTATTACTCCACAAACTGTGGCTTTTGTCTGCAAGTTTCATGCGTTCAACATTTCAATTTATTTTACGTTGTGCAGATATAGCGAATGCTTCTACAATGATTAATGATAACAATAAATGCTCGCCTACGAAATTTTAATTACAAAATATCTTTTAAGTATTAACTGCCCACCCTGGTTTCGCCCGGATAGAGCCACGTTACGCTAGGTTGCAGAAAGCATTGTCAGAATTTGACAATGATCTTAGATTGTCACTATACATAATGCTCCATAAGAAACGAAAGTCATGCCAAAACCCTGCTAACAATATATAATAATAATAATAATAATAATACGTTTAATGTCCGTTTCTCGACTTTTTGTCATAACAGACGCCATTCGCACCATTACTATTTTCCATCTACCACACTTCCCGTTATTTTCTTACATTTTTAAAACTTCAACTTATGTTATAGCAATGGGCGAATGAAGGAATTATAAGAAATTAGGATAAGGTACGTAATTTTTTAACTAGGAGTTTGATAGGTAATCGGCCATGGCCTCAAATAAGGAACCATCTCGATATTTATCTGGAATTAATTGAGGGAAACCATGGAAAACCTCAATCAAGATGGCCGGTACAGGAATTATTGTTTCTCGGCGAGAGGCAGTAGGAAAAAGCCCCAGCCACATCTGCCCCCGCCGGGATTCGAACCCGGACCCCCGAATGCTAGTCTAGTGCTGTCACCACTACTCTACCCAGCTCGGTCCCTGCTAACAATATAGTGTATTAGCTAATACAGGCAAATGTGACATTATTATGTGAATTTTTGTTTGCTTTTGGACAAAATAAAACATTTAACCCCTTAGTGCACTCCTTAAAATAATATTGTTTTCTTAAATTTAATATTTGGTCTCTGTTTTATCAATTCATCATCTGCACAAAATTAAATACAACCTTCAGTAAACAATTCTCTATCTGCAAGCGTTTTCATAAAATTTATAAGCCTGAGCTTTTGTTTTATTCAAGATTATGGATGCTCGACAACTTATGTCATTAGCGTCTTAAATATATCAAATATCATAATCACTTAAAACTAAACGACATCATAAAACATCCATGAGCATAAGCGGGATTTGAACCCACGACAGTCCGGTCAAGAAGCCAGCACACGCTACCCACTGTTCTCCAGCTCTAATTGACAGCTAAATTAGAATTTTGAATCAGCGCGAGAATTTTTTCGGTGTTTGTGGACTCCAAAACCGTTTTCAGCCCCTAAATAGGCCATTTAAAATGGTCCGACTACGCACAGTTTAAATAGGCTTCTTACTATAGTGGACATATTAATATGTCCACTATAGTAAGAAGCCTATTTATATAATATGAACATACACCAAGCTCAACCGTAAACTATATAGAGTCCGCGACTGTACATAATTTTAATAAATTAAAACACATGTTAACAACACAGTTAACTTTTCATTAATTTTATTTTGAAACCAATTTATATGTTTAATTAATACAACAATAAACTAAAAATTTAATTACAAATTTACACACAGTGACCGATGATATATACCGAACTAGATTTAACAGTAAATATAAAGTTTAATCATTTTATTGACTGCCGCATAGCAGTGTTTTAACAATTTAAGCAAATATTGACAGGAGCTATTTAATTGAACAGCTTCGATATTGCTTATCGTGTTTTATTTAAAAGATCAGGTTTACTCCTACCTACATCTAAATAATAAAATTTGTTAAAAGTGACAAAATTTCAGTTGAATTTAATAACCTTATTTATTCACGGGTACACAAATAGTAGTTTACATATCTAGGGCGTGATTATTAATATTTTATCAAATATAACAATATATTAAAAATAAAAACCCGGGTCGCAGTGCCAAAACCCTGCCGACAATATAGTGTATTTGCTTGTATAGGGCCGTGTGGTTTTATACTTTTATTATGTGAAATTAAGTTTGTTTTTGGGCAAAATAAAAAATTTAACCCCTTAATACACCCCTTAAAATAACATTTTTTTTCTTAATTGTAATATTATTATCAATCTAACGTCTACACCGAATCAAATACACTCTTCAATAAATAAGTCACTATCTACAAATTAGTGTTTTAAAAAAATTTGTAAGTCCGGTCCTGTTGAGGCGATTTTATTAAAATTTTAGGGGCACTTTTTAATTGCTACTAACGGGTTAAATGTCAATTTTGAAACGATTCTGAGAATTTTTTCGGTATTTTGGGACCCAAAAACATTTTTCAACCCCTAAAAACCACCCTTAAAATGTCCCGATTACGCCCAAATTTCGTTAAAATCAATTAACTCTTTCGAAAGTTATTGCGCGTACACATATATATATATATACATACATATATATATATATACATACATATATATATATATATATATATATATATATACTATATATAATTATATACATATATATATATATATAAACATTTTTAAAAATGGTGCCAATGTGTTTAGGAGGTTATGAAACGTCGAGAAATTTTGGTCCGACCCCTAGGTCCCGCCATCCGACCGACGCCAATAGTGTATGTTGCCATATGGCAAATACACTAACAAGCAAAGTTTTAACTGTCACATGAGTCATTATATTATAACGCACGAGATCTATGGGGTATTTTTTTTCACATACCTCCTATTAAATGGCTGACTTACACTGCTGGGTTGCAGAGAGAATATTACCAAAAAACCTGATTTGACAACATATATTCCTCCTTAAGAAAAGCAATGTAGGCTTTTAAATCGGTTCTGTTTGAAAAATAATTGATCGATTAAATCGAAAATTTTGTAAAGCTGTAATACGTATACATGTATTTAACAATATTTTGTATACAATTCTGCGATTTTCCTACGCATTTTGATCTAAATTTAGCTTGAAAAGCTAACTTTTTCTATGTAGATCAGTCATTTGTTTTTCTGTACGTAAAAACTGTTCTTTACGACAGGGAGTTTCAATATGACATGAAACTGTATAATGTCCATGCAAAATCGACGTTCACGCGATTAGAGCTCTAGCCAGAGCTAGTAGATACTTATTCGATCTGCATTTGAAATATTAAAAAAATATCAAAAATAAAATAAAGTTCTACTTTACTCGCGGTAAAACAAAAAAAAATATTGAATATACTTATATACAATGCTATAATTTAATAACATTTTTTAAGAACTGATAAAAAGTAAAACTTTTACAAAAGATACATTTAGGAATACTTTCGTTTTGAAATAAAATAAAACAAAACGAATTTTCTTTAGAAGCCATTAGCATATCTAAAGAAAAGCAAGTTAGCGCAAATTATCTACGAAGAACACGATATCATTTATGATTAAATTTATTGAGAACAGTACAAGAAGTGACAATAAAATTACACCCACAGTCTTCTTCTCAATCCTCTTCAGAAAGTTTATGTGTAGGTATATTCTAGAAAGAGATCGTGTTACGAAACTGAATTGATTAAAATATCTGCTGTCTCTACATTAAATAAGCAGCGCTCCGGTTCTTTCTTAAACAGCACGATCGGGTACAAAAATATTTTTTAAAGTTAAACTTCATTTTGGCGCATTGAAAGTAAAATTGTCTCTTTTAAGGAAGTTGCGCACGCAGCATGCAACGAAAATGAGACACCATGAAAAAAATTAACTTGTTAATTTAATATGAACGTACATGTGTATCGGCAAGATTGAAATCGTCGATAAAACTGACTCTTCGATGCAGTATAGTTTTACTTTGAATGCATAAATTACATTTCTCTGTTACAATGTGTTAATGGAGCTGTCCACCTATTATCCAAAGTAAATAAGTACTACCCAAAGTAGAGATGGGAAAAACGGGTCTTTTTAGTGATCTGCATCTTTGCATCTGGATCCCGTATGTGAGCCGGCTCACTGAACCGGTTCAAAAAGAGCTGAGTTTTGAATATGTTACTACAGTCTGCGACTGAGTTACCTAGTTCAGTCAATCATATCACGACCTGTATAGAATCAAGAATGCATAGCCAAACATGTGATGCATGAGTCATTTGAGCTGACAGATGCATCAAAGCGAGAACTGATACTTAAGTGTAAAATGTGCTTCTGTGTGTTAAGTGTTTCACTGAGTTATGCGGATCCATTGATCCGTCGGCTCAAAAAAAAGTGAGTCGACTCTCACGGATCTTATGTCGGAGTCGGCTCTTTGAACCGGTTCAGATCTGAGTTACCCAACTCTAACTCAAAGTGAACAGGCTAACTTTTAACTATATTTATCATCTCCCTAGATATACTATCTTATTTTTTCAATGTACATCTTTACCGAAAATGTGGATATCAGTTATTAAAGTTATTAAATTCTGCCGCGCGCACCGTTTTTTTTTAAGATTTCTCTTAACTAAACTGCTATCCCGATTAACCGATAACCTAAACCAACGAAATCCGCTGCATTCATAAAGGAGCAATTAACAATGTTAAATTTGTTACCAACACCCGCCAAATATTTTGTATGGATATTATGTGACCATAGAATGAACAATAAATTATTGATTGAAACGATATTGGCATACAAAATGGCATATGGGAGGCAGGAGATAGTACTCCGCCCTCAACCCTCCGGTCACTATTCTGTGTTCTCGCGTCATTATCGGTACAAGCCGGGATGAAAATGGGAAATGGAAATCAATAATTAAGTTTGATTTTAATTTGATTTTTAAATGTTTTATGTGACAGTATTCTCAAGGCCGCTCAATAAATCCTTCACTTATGCAATATAATTTTTAAAACGTCTTCTCACTTTGCACTGTGGTAAGTTGTAATTAAATGTGAATCTAATTATCAATGTCAGTTAAAAGGTTGTATATTTTGTTCGAAAGAACGGCTGGACTATCTTCCTTAAAATATTAGCAATTATGACAGCTTCAGACATCGTCTTAGAAGATCTTTTTTTATAAAATTAATACAGAAATGGAAATAGAAATAAGATATTTGTTTCTTAAAATACGATATAAATTTTTTTCCACATTACACACCAGGAACAATACAACGCTACGCAATGGCTTCTTAAATTAGGTTTGTTATATTGAATTGTATTTCGCGTATGCCAAACTCTCCAATAATATAAAATAAAATATCTATTTATGTAATATAAGAATATGAAACAGATTTTGCAGGATAACACATTTAATCAGCTATAAAAATATACAGTACAAAACATTGAATAAAATAGAGCAAGATTCATCATTATAAACGTTTTACATTAATTAATAAATCAACTAAAATTATTTAACTGAATCCAAATAAGTTTATTATTTGAGAATCTGAGCACGAATTTCGGAATTCAGAATAAATCGGACTCAATCCATAATTGTTCAAAAAATCAAATAAGATTCTACTCTTCCTAGAAAATGTATTATATTCATTAAAAGAAATAAACTATGTTTTTTAAAAATTGTAAGTGCACAGAAAGTTATTGGCTAAAAATATGCACATTTTGAATGACAAATCGTGTCACATAAATCTACATTTGTTTTGTTTTTCGGAAAATTATGCACTAAACCAGTTTTACTATTGACATTCATTTTTGGCTAGATCTTTATCACTAATCGTTAGTAGCAAATTGCCACCCTCACTGATTGCATGTCACGTATTTTCTGAACGCACGATAGTCAACTGGCAAGTTTTTGTTTTATTTTTAGCAAGGACTATTACCACTTTAACTCCACAAGTGGGGAACAGTATTAATTTAGGTCATTTTTCAAAAAAAAAGTCCTTTGAGTCCAAACAACATATTTTTGGAAAAAATTCTTTGTATCTGTTGAACACGATACAGGTTACTCGAATAATCGGAATTGAAACTACCCTTTAAAAGGATGTTTGATATACAAAATATCACGTCATTCCTTCGAAATCTTAAAAACGCATATTTCTCAAATGAAAATCAATGGTTTTGACTGCTCTGGGGTAACTTGCCACATTTACAGCGTCATTGAAATAAAAAGCTTGTGAAATTAAAATCATAAAAATCTATCAAAACAATTCCCTTTCATTACTGTTTTTCATATAAGCTATTGATAAAAATGTCCTACTAGTACTTTTATAGGTATTTTAATGTACATTGTTTAAATAATTTAATAAATATTCATTTTCCCCAACGTTCTGAATAACATAAACCAACATAAAGCACGCTATCGGTTCCAGGAAATTATTATACGTCCATTTTATTATTATTTAAATGTTAATATGACACTCGCCGTTGCATTGTTTCAAGATACAATCAATTGAAATGGCGTGACATACATTATATCGTACATAAATGTACCTTACTCTACAACAGAGGTTACCAACTGACGAGCCGCAGGCCATAACCGAACCGCAAACATTTTTCACCGACCTCGTAGAGGCAACGATTACTAGAAGAAATGATAGATTTTCTTTCACGTCGAAATAAATTTCAAATTTTACTTTGTTAGTGTATTTGCCATATGGCAACATACACTGTTGGCATCGGTCGGATGGCGGGACCTAGGGGTCGGACCAAAATTTCTCGACGTTTCATAACCTCCTAAACACTTTGGCACCATTTTTAAAAATGTTTATATATATATATATGTGTGTGTGTGTGTGTGTACGGGCAATAACTTTCGAAAGAGTTAATTGATTTTAACGAAATTTGGACCACGTATTTAAATCCATCACCGCCAGAAGCGTATTTAAAATGGGCGTAATCGGGCCATTTTAAGGGTAGTTTTTAGGGGTTGAAAAATGTTTTTGGGCCCCAAAATACCGAAAAAATTCTCAGAATCGTTTCAAAATTGACATTTAACCCGTTAGTAGCAATTAAAAAGTGTCCCTAAAATTTTAATAAAATCGGCCCAACAGGACCGGACTTTTTTGAAAACACTAATTTGTAGATAGTGACTTATTTATTGAAGGGTGTATTTAATTCGGTGCAGACGTTAGATTGATAATAATATTGCAGTTAAGAAAAAAAATGTTATTTTAAGGGGTGTATTAAGGAGTCAAATTTTTAATTTTGCCCGAAAACCAACTTAAGTTCGCGTAATAAAGCCACACTGCCTGTATAAGCAAATACACTATATTGTCGGCAGGGTTTTGGCACTGCGACCCGGGTTTTTTTTAATTTCTATTGCGTGCTTTTAAAGTTATGCTTCTTTTGGCACGTCGAGAGTTAAATTTTAGCAGACAACGGAAGTTGCTCGCGCACAGTCAATAAAAATTCAACAGTATGAAGTTGGCCATAAGACGTTCAGACTGCAATGACAGACGAACAAAATCAATGCACTTTCTGTCATCAGAAAACTACATAATATACTAGACCACCACAAACTATAATTACAACCAATCGTTTCAAGTGTCATCCAGTGGAAATTATCACATTTTTGATGACTCAATGGATTGATTATAAAAGTAAAAATCATGGTAAAATTTTGAAAGCGTTTTAAAATATTTGCGGCTAATTTCTTTCCTTTAAAAATTTTATTTCAAGAAATCGTTTGCATGTATATAGAAAATTAATTTTTAATCAAGTCAAAAAAGTATAACTTCAAACGAAGTACATGAACCCACTTTTTTCGAACTAGAATTAACATGAAAACCAGATTATTATATAACTCAAAGGATAATACAAATTTGAGTAATATTATTTCTGAAAAAGCAGAATAAAAAAGTTCGTTTTAATAATTTCGTGGTTTATTTACTAGAAAAACATTGCTTTGATGTTTGTCAAACAAATCAGTAAACTAAAAGAAAACAAAAACATGTTTTGTTAATGGGGGTATGTAGGCGTGCAGGGCTTGATTTCAGTTTTCTAAACCACGACTAAAATATTTGGTGATCCCTGCACTATACCATACATAAATATATTCTGGCTTTTCATGAGAAACAGACGTCATGATGACAAGAAAATTTTGTTTCATTAATTTTAAATGTTAACAGCAACTAAGTTTTTCCCGCGGTTTCACTCGCTTAAAGATCGATACACGTTACGATTTATTTGTGGCCGATCAAAAAAAAAATTCCAGCCAATATACAAGTCAAGGCTACACAATACATCTATTAAGGTCGCGGTGTTAACGAGGTGCGCTTCACACCCCCTGATCTGATGTAATCTTATTTAAGTAAGTCTCGTGCTCTCACCACAACGCTATTTACTCGGTTTATATAGTTTTATTGAATTAGCTCCTATAGAAAACATGTTTGAATTTTTTTTATTAAATTCAGTTTATGCCAGATAAATGCTTAATATAATCTGAAAATTCCAAAAGATTTTCCACCTATCGTATGTACTTATAAAATACAAATATTCTATTATAATATGTGAAAACTTGTTACATTTCGTGGAAGAAAGTTATAGAATTATTTTATGATATATTTTTCGCATTAAGTGCGCCTACGCAGCCCTCCTACAGTACATTATGTAGACGTCATTGTCAAAAATATGTTCGGAAAATTATTTGCTTCGATGCATAAAAATTCTCTTTGTTGAAGTTAAAAATGTAACAGCGTAATGCCAAGTTGATGTATATTTAGGTTTACATATCAATAAAAAAAAATATTAACGTCTTTCAAAAAAATCACTAAAAAGATGAAAATAATGAAATTTTGAGGCTGGAGCTAATTTCATTACAAAAACTTTTAATTACATATCTACTTTTATTAAATAGGCGCCGACCTCAAATTTTTTTTATAATGAAATTAGCTTCAACCTCAAAATTTCATTATTTTTTTCTTTTTAGTGATTTTTTTGAAGGAGGTTAATATTTTTTTTTTAAGTTTTTTTATTTTTTACTTTTTAGTGGTGGATTTGATTCCGCACATTTTTAAAAACTACTGAACCGATTTAAGTAAAATTTAAGTGGGATCACCCTGAATATGCGTCCTATTAAATAAGAAAAGAATCATCATAATCGCTTTACAAATGTTGGAGATATGAGGTAGCATACCTACATCAAAAAATATGTTTTTTTGACGTCATTTAAAAACGGATGAACCGATTTTATTAAAAACTATACGGGACTACCTGGGATGTATACCCTTTCAAACAAAAAAAGAGTTTTCCAAATCGGTTCAGGCGTCCTTGAGTAATCGGGGAACATACATAAAAAATAAAAAATAAAAAGATTCCGACGAATTTTTGAAGTCGGTTAAAAATTAGACATCCTCCAGAACGGAATCAGAAGATCACTTGGTTATTCGCCATTAGTGACTTCGTTTTCTATTGTGCGATTCTTAAGTAATATTTTTTCCGTCATTTTTCCAAATAAAAATTGTTTTAGATCACTAAAGTTCATGTATTTCACCATATCGATTTTTTAAATAATTTGTGTTTTAAGTTTCAATAAATACCTATATTAGAGAAATACATATAATCGATAATTTATAATGTACCTATACGTAGTAATTTAATATATATATAACAAAATATACTTTAGTAGCCAAATTTCATCATACTATTAAAGTATCAATTTATTCTTTATAAATAAAAGATGTATTATAATAATACTATAGGTACTATACGAATACTATAATATACACCGTGGGCCAAAAAATAAATATCTTTTTTGGTTCTAAAGTTTGTCAATAGAATGAAAAGTTAAAATATTTAAAGCAAAATATAATTTTTACATCCTATAAAAAGCTGCTTTTCATGCCTGTGTATAGCGGTTGTTACAGAACTCACGACGCACTAGTGCGTAAAGTAAAACAAATAAAGTAAAAACCAACTCTACGTGCTACTAAAAAAGTCAGTTAGCTAGTAACTATTTTGTTGTAATGCGGACTTTTTTCATATATCTTGTATAAATTATATTTATACATATAAGATAAATGTCTGAATTACAACCAAATAGTTACTAAGTCATTTAGCGTGCTCATAGATTTGGTATGAATAGCCTTTATTCAATTCAACAGTAGTTTCCAAAAGCAACCTGTCAGTTACCATTTAACACAATAAGAACAATACAGAACAAAACAATACAAAGTAGGCATAGTTTTCGTAAGAAACCCAATTGAAATGCAACATGGCCGCACACAGCAATGACACCAACTGACCGAAATATTATTATGAAATTAAAATCAGCTATTTTATGAAAGATACGTGCAAAAAATGTAGTATATTATATTTCGACTGTGATGGTATTTTGATTCGTGTGACTGTTAAACACTCACTATTGCTTATTGGTTACAAAATTTGGAAATTTAATGAAAAGTCGATATATTAAAAGCAAAGAAAAAGATATTTAAATATACAGGATGTCCCACGACATGGCTGCCATAGCCTGAGACTGTGCTGCTGGGGCGATTTCAAGTCGAAAATGTCTAATGAATATATACCCGGAACGCTATCCTAACTTAGCTAGAAGCATTTGAAATTTTAAATAAGTAAACCCACTAATGCAGATAGGCTCGGCTGTTGGTTTTGTTATTATTAAAAAGACCAGGTGGCTGTGAATCACTATTCGTGCTGATCCTGAGGCTCTTCGCAGAGCTACCACTTCAATTCTAAGAAGAGCTAGACTATGTATACTGCAACTGGGTGGACATTTTGAGCAGCTAATTCAATAAAGCGATTTCTTTTTAAATAGTTTTTAAATTAGTAGGGAATTCCTACTACTACTTTATCTAAAATTTCAAATGCTTCTAGCTCAGTTAGGATAGCGTTCCGGGTATATGTTCATTAGACATTTTCGACTTGAAATCACCCCAGCAATACAGTCCCAGGCTATGGCAGTCATGTCGTGGGACACCCTGTATATACACAGACATGCTAAAATTAAATATTTTATAAAGTATGAATTACAAACTTTCTAAAAAAATAAAATATTCGAAACAAAGTTTAAAAATATTCTTAGACTGTTTTTATCTTGACTTCTGTATGGATATTTTGGACAGAGTTTATTGAAACACATAGTATATGTCACATATAGACGTAGGTGGACATAATTAAGCCTACAATTAGCCATTACACAGCTCTGTTTACACACGCAAGCAGCCTAAATGACTTCATGTACCCGCGGGACGCACAAACACACTTACATAAACGTAGCTTTACGCTAGCATAATCCGCCGTTCGCGTTTTGTACGATTCCCGAACGTATAATATTAAGTAGTAGCATAACGTTATTGTAAATCGATCCGAAAACTATAGACGCTGATGGCCTCAGCTGATGAGCGTCTATTATTAGTGTATTTGCCATATGGCAACATACACTATTGGCGTCGGTCGGATGGCGGGACCTAGGGGTCGGACCAAAATTTCTCGACGTTTCATAACCTCCTAAACACTTTGGCACCATTTTTAAAAATGTTTATATATATATGTATATATATATATATATATATATATATATATTTATATATATATATGTGTGTACGCGCAATAACTTTCGAAAGAGTTAATTGATTTCAACGAAATTTGGACCACGTGTTGAAATCCATCACCGCAAGAAGCCTATTTAAAATGGGCCTAATCGGGCTATTTTAAGGGTAGTTTTTAGGGGTTGAAAAATGTTTTTGGGCCCCAAAATACCGAAAAAATTCTCCGAATCGTTTCAAAATTGAAATTTAACCCTTTGGTAGTGATTAAAAAGTTTCCCCACAATTTTAATAAAATCGGCCCGACAGGACCGGATTTACAAATTTTATGAAAACACTAGTTTGCAGATAGTGACTTATTTATTGAAGGGTGTATTTAATTTGGTGTAGACGTTAGATTGATAATAATATTACAATTAAGAAAAAAATGTTATTTTAAGGGGTGTATTAAGGGGTTAAATTTTTTATTTTGCCCAAAAACAATCTTAATTTCACATAATAAAAGTATAAAACCACACGGCCCTATACAAGCAAATACACTATATTGTCGGCAGGGTTTTGGCACTGCGACCCGGGTTTTTTATTCACATAGGCGCTGATGGCCTCAGATGTCGAGAGCCTATAATCTACAATCTATCATATATATTATCCGTAAATCTATATCTTGATACAAAAACTGAATCCG
Organism: Venustoraphidia nigricollis; assembly: GCA_034508555.1. Lineage (NCBI taxonomy): Eukaryota > Metazoa > Arthropoda > Insecta > Raphidioptera > Raphidiidae > Venustoraphidia > Venustoraphidia nigricollis. Next base: position 2,097,484 of record JAVRKA010000013.1, read on the forward strand.
TAAAAAACAAACTTGTACTGATATTGAACGTATAAATATTTGCTTATGTTAAAAAATCCTACCGTTTTTTACCGTTTTACCGTTTTTTTTTTTTAATAAACTAATTTTGATAATTGACTTTTTTCTTTTTTGTCCTTGGTAATTAATATAAAAATGATTTGTCAGGAAAAAGAACTTTTTAAGTAAACACTTATTTGTTATTTATAGCGACGTTTCGTTCCAAGCAAGGAACGAAACGTCGCTATAAATAACAAATAAGTATTTACTTAAAAAGTCCTTTTTCCCGACAAATCATTTTTATAATTTTGATAATGTTCGTTGTAATGGTCATTGAATATACTAACTAAAAGCTATATTCCGAATTTTGTTTGGATTTTTTTCATCGACAGTTTAGAATCTAGAGGGAGGTGGGCTTTGATATCGACTTTGAAAGCAAATATTTCGTGACTAAAGACCTAGAATCAAAATGTTCTTATAACATTTTTTGTTGCATTTTATGAGACTTATCTAAAGATATTCCACTTAATGAGGGATGTGAAAAATGTTTTGAGGAGACTTTCGACTCTGTGGAAGAGAAATCAAATATTTTTCCAAAAACCTCATAAAAATTTGAAGCAAACTCAATAGCTTGGGATCAATAAAAAGCAATACTGATGTTAAAATTGCATTTAATGCTATTTTAAATGCAATTTTTACATCAGTATTGCTTTTTATTGATCCCGAGCCATTGAGTTGTCTTCAAATTTTTAATTTATTTTATACCAAATTGACGGACGGACTAACCGAAAACATAAAGGATCCTAAGTCTAATTTCTATGGAACCCTGAAATGGAATAATCATATCTCGGCGAATTTTTAGCGACGATATGACCAAGTTGGATATTAGTTTTTTCGCAGCGTTTATACTAATTACTTTTTCAAAAATAAAAATCAGCCTATAAAATCAGTGTGCAACGTTCTTTGAAGTTCTTTTAATGTTTTTTGAAAGCGTGGTAGGAAGTTAGAACTTCAGTAATTTCAAATGATGTGGTGTTATTATCAAATGAAAGTATTTAAAATTTCAAAATAATTTATTTCTTGAGAAATTATATACCTATTCCTAGCGTTTTTCAAAAAATTGTAATTCGTAATATTGTAATTTCTAAATATATAATGTAGGCGTAAAAATTTTGTTAGTGAACTTTGTCCCCCGGTTTTTTTGTTTTTCGCCTGGCAAATCACTAAATTCAAAAAAAAAAATATAATGAGCCTCACCCTCATAAGCTCAGAAAAGAAGTTTAACTTCTTTAGTTTTTAATATTATTCCCAAGTTTAATTTTTTGTTATGTCAAACTAATTAATAATATTTACACATAACTTAGTAACACACTATAAACTTCTGTCCTTGTCAGTTTCATGTAATTTAGGAGAGAAACTAACTTCCCCTTAATTGGTTTCATTCTATTTCCCCTCGATTTTTTACTTTTTTCAAACAGATACGTCGCTAAAGATGTTAAACTCCAAAAATCGTAAATATTTACAAGTCTAATAGGTAAATGAAATAGCTTCTTATAACATAGTGAACTAACAATATTAAATCAAACTAGTTTTTCCATAGTTATAACACAATTAGAATTCGGAAATGCTGTCTACAAGAATAAATTGCATACGTTGTTAGTTCTAAAATAGTAAATTAGATGGTGTCACAGTTCTATATTACACATTTATTTATCTGCGAATAAATCTTCTCAATGAACGTTAAATGCTTTAACTGCATGTAAGTTTGTAAACATCGACTATATTTTAGAGGAAATCAGGACGTTCTGTCTGTGTTTCGAGTTGTGGAAATTGTTCACGCAGCAATAACAGCATTCCACAGTACGTATTGCGGCGTAAATACTACAAAGCGATGTGCTTTCCTGCTGATATCTTCCTGATGTTGTTTCAATATACTCCGTTACAAAATAAACCACTTTAACGAATGTCAAAATGATCATTTTCGTTTTCTCTAATAATTAAAAAAATAGAATTATACTCGTCCAAACGGAATCACCACCGCCGTTTAAAAGCATTCAATATTTTTTTTGCAGAATTATGTTCAGTATAAAGCACTTATAAGTAAAAGTTGGTTTTCTTTAATCGAATTGCAACGAAAAATGCTCAATGGCTTTTTATTGTCAAGACAGTGGTTTTAGAGTAAATACAATTATACATTATTTAATTAGTTCTTTCGATTCTACTGTTAAAAACTGCTCTACTGTTTTATTTTTTGTTGTTCATAGAAAGCGAAACCAGAAGCAGCCATTTTTTTATAGATAGTCGGTTGATTAGCTGGTAAACTACCTGGCCAAAACAGCTACTATCATAAATAACCGACAACTATTTTCAACTCCTTGAAAGTACATTAAAAATTTTTATTTTAAATGGGCAACTATCTTTTACATCTTCTTTCAACTATTCTGAACAGCCTCTGCTAGAATAATGTCGTAATTTTCTCATTTTTTAGCTTTGTTTTTCAATTCACAGAAATTACGTAAGTGCGAAAGGTTCTATAGCTATTTCCAGTTCTCTCGCACTCACGTGTAGCACAGAATATCTGCGAATTGAAAAAGAAAGGTCAAAAATATAAAAATTATGAAATTGCTCTCGCGGAGATTATTCAACATGTTGAATGAAGATGCAAAAGATATAAACTAAATTATAAATATTCCTGTATGATTTTTTTGCTGTTGCGGTACGTTTATGCGAGAAACTGAAAGCCCTGTATATATGAACGTATAAAATAAAAACAATCTATATAATAAAGCAAATGTAGAAGCAATCCCAACGGCGGAGATGTCATGAACGATTCCGTTGACAGATTCCCGTTCAAATCTATCATCTATCAGATATGATATCTTGTCATAACCCTCTATCCTCTGACCTGTATAACATTGAAGCTCATATAAAGTTTTTATATACTACCACCATTTTATGGACGTTATCAGAGTGTTTCCACGCGACCGATTTGATATTACTTAGAAAAAAATCTAAACTCAGTGTTCACGTTCACAATGTCTAAACCAATAACTTGCTGTGTTAAAAACATTACCTTTACGGAAACACGTGAACTCTGCCACACTGAATTAAAAATATCGTATATTTATTACAATTTTATGATCCATGTAATTTCTTAATAGCGACTTCGAGGCATTTGAAATATTAAGGGGGTATTCTCATGTGACGACTTCGAAAAATCGATTTTTTTTCATATTTCAATAGTAAAACCTATCGAAGATATGCTGTGAAAAATAGAGACCGAAATTCCTAGTTTTAAATAAGTTACAACTCATAGTCGTCGACGCGCCGTAATAGCGACTTGTCGGCTCTTGAAACTTTAAACGCATTTTTCTGGAAACATTATTTTCTAAAACTGTCATGGTCCTAAAAAAAAAGTATTCAACCGATTGCTTTGAAATTTATATAATATGTTCTTCTACTCATTAATGGTTATCGGCCGTACCAAAATTGCTTATTTTCGAAAATATTTTCTTATTTTTTTTAAACGATTTTTAACAAAAAACAAGCTTTTTTTCTACAGTCCGCCATTTTTTTTTCAATGAAATTGATTAATTTTGGTAGGGCCGATAGCGACATACCTGCTGAATAATGTTTCATTCGATTTTTTTATTTCAGACAACATGAACAGCCGCTATTACCATGACCAGTGACCTACTTTTTTTTTAGTGTCTAATTTAATTAAAAAAAATATATATAAAAAATGTAAAATAAGAGAAAAAAAAATGTTTTTATACAGTTTAAGATACAAATAAAAACATAAAAAAAATTAAAATGATTGAATGTTATTGCCGTCTAAAAAAAATTTCCTAAAAAGAGGTAAAATGTATGCGTTCACATGAGAATACTCCCTTAAATGAATATTGTGTCAGACACAGTATTACTATATGAGCCCTCCACTTTGTGAGTTTTTTCAAAGTCTGAGTCCTGTGTTTGTTTTAGGTTCCTAATTCTGCGATGGCCTGTGGCGAGAAAAGGTTTGTTCCTTTATTCCTTGTCTGTTTAATCCTTATCACATTGTGCCTGGCGCATGGGATTAAGTCTCTGAAGCCAATGGAGGTTTAAAAAACAGAGAAAAGCAAACAAGACACCGAACTTCCTGAGACAATTTACGATGACCTAATAATTTTATTTGGTAAAAAAGTGAGTGCATGTACTTTTGTACACTAGTGTTGTAAGTAAAATACAAGTGGTCTCGGCATACCAATTCCATAATAAAACTCTGTTTGTCTGTCGTTTATTTTTTTACTATTTTTCTTATTAGAAATACTCAAAATTAAACCGTCAAAAATTTTGAAAATAAAGTGAAAACCATCTACTTAAGAAGTGCAAAAATACCTTGTAGTCTGACTGTTAATACTCCCTTACTCTTAATTTAAACATAATGCCACTCGTTTTAAGGTAGTTGTCGTGGTACAATATTGTCAAAAAGTTATAGATTATACGCGCCACAAAAGTTTACTAGCTTGTAGCTAAGTGATCCATAATTTGTACGCAAGACTGTACCCGTGGAAACGTAACCCATACTGTATTCATATACATGTATACTTTTCTATAAATTGTTGAACTTTAAACCGTTATTTATAAATAATTAGACGGTCAAAAATGTTTTCTTATTTTTTTTAAACTCATAACAAATGCATTGAAAGACTGTCAGTTTTTGGAAAGTTTCTGACAGTTAGTTCTTTTTTTTTATAAAATAAGAAACTGGTTCAGAACTACAGAGATCGTATACAATCAATGTTAATTATCCAATTTTTAATTGAATTTATCTCGGATTATATACGGTCGATCGACTTCAAATTTTCTGGGTAATTGTGTTATCATGTCCTTAATAAGTATACAAAAATTAAGAATTTTCTGACGGTGTGCCTTAACCACGACAACTACCTTAAAAATCGTTTACGACACTAGAGGTTCCATCTACTAATTTGTTAATATTATTGCGTCTAATAAAAGAAAAATGGAAAAAACTGTATGTTATTGATTAAACATTTCATCATACTAATTAACTGCATTACTTGAGAATCATCCGAGAAACACTAACGAGTTTCACATACATGCGTTGAAAGCTTATAATAAGCTGCATACGACTACGTTTGTAGTTAGCAAAGCTTTGTAGTTCACAAGATGTGTCGAGTTAATTAAAGATAGTTTGTATAGGGCTTCATATTATATTGTGGGTATTATAAGTAGCTTGCAGAACTAAGGCCAATGCAAAAAGGTATATTTGTATGTTCATTAGCAACATGTATTTTCCAAAACAAAAATGGAGCCAGGTATATCAAAAAAATATGAAATCGAAAAATACTTATTCATGTTTCCGAAAAACGAAAATATAATGTCCAGTTGACTTTTTTTCTTTTTTGTCCTTGGTAAATAAAATAAATAATTTGAACATCAACCGTAAAAATATTTTTTTTTAAAACGTAATTATTATAAACTTTTAATGAACAATTGTGTAACTCAAATTTATATTTATATGTGTATTTTAACTTTTATATCTACTTTATCTAAACATTTAACAGTTATAATGCTATGAAAAAGTTCCAAGCAAGGAACGAAACGTCTCTATAATAACAAATAAGTGTTTACTTAAAAAGTCCTTTTTCCTGACAAATCAATTTTATATAATGTCCAGTGTCGACATTTAAAATTCAGTGTTCAAAATATCCATTTTAAAAACTGACCAAGTGCCGTGTAGGGTATAATTAATTTTGTATGATAAAATAATGTTGCATATTATCTGACCGGAAAGAAATTAGAATTTTTTTTATTAAACTATATGCCAATTAATTGTTAAATGTTCTTTAAGAATTCGCAATTGCTCCACGTTTATAATGATTAGTTAATTAGTAATTAATTTTTCAAAAATTGTATTATCGGAAATTTCATTTTACTACCTATAATGTATATCAATAACGAAAAATATCAATTTTTTGTAAAAAATGTTTTGTTCAAAAAATTGCTGTTTATTTGCTCTATTAATTGCTTATTCATTTTTTGCAATATTTATTACTATTAACTTAAAAAAAAGTATTTGCATGGTTATTGCTGCGCTCTGACGTCACCAATTGTCAAACTCAATATAAACCACGTTTACATGAATCGTTATCGCGACAATTTTATATTCGCCATGATGTTTATTTTCTAATAATATTTGCGTTATTATAATGGTAGATAGCTGTAGTGTGATTGAAAGAGCAAATCAAGAGAAATTTTTTAAGAACCAAAGCTTTTAGAAAAAGTGAATATTTTTCAATTTAAAGCAAAATTACTTATTTAGTAATAAAATTTTTTTAAAGTAATTTCTAATTAACTAATAACTATAGACGTGGAGCAACTGCGGATTCTGAAGGAGCATTTAAGGAACAATTAACTGGCATAATATAGTTTAATTAAAAAAAATATATCACCCGCTTACTTCTTTCCGGTTATTATCTGTACCTTTTTTTATGTATCTATTAAAAAAAATGAAAAGCTCGATCGCCCACTGGGGCCGGTATCGCCCACGTTGGGAATCTATGTAATAGAAGAAAAGCACTATGTAGAATTAAGTTCTTAGATGTATTCACATTTCATTATGCAAAAACGTTAATAACGCTGAAAACCCATGTATTAGCAAAGATTAAAGATAATATACGAGCGCATAATTTCAATGTATATCAAAAGATCAGAGATGTCACTGTTACAGACAAACGAGACGTGAGGGTCAGCTAAAGGTCACTGTCTCCCCGTCTTTGACACAGGTCGAATAAGACTATAATGTTTGGAGTAAACTAGATACATAGCAAGTAGTCACACACCACTGATTGCCTCATTGTGGTTTCACTGCTCTGATTTTATAGTTTAAAGCTTGACATCCACTAACTACCAATTCCAATAAATTCTAAAAATGCGAGTTTAAAATCTTTCGTCTTGAAAGTCCGGTGCAATACTAGTACATAGATGTATTTTTTAACATTCGAACTCCCCAAGTGGAGAATGGAACTAATTCCAAAAAACCTACTTTTGGAAAAAGTCTGTTCATCTGTTTGTGTCTGTGGGCACGGCTAGTCGGAAACCAAGTTGTGATAAGATATTTGACATATAAATATGCCAAGCCCAGAAGAGACATGTTCCAAGAGAGTTTTGTTAAAACAAATTTGTTCTAAGCTTTTTAGTCTCGGAAATATTTTTTAAAAAAATCATCTGTTCTTTTGTTCTGAAGATGTCTCAAAAAGAAATTTGCTAGATAGCTAACAATTATTATGCTTTGGTTAGTTTTTACACGTGAAACTATATTATGTAACCATGAAAACGAATAACAAATTTCATAATATATTTAATAGCCGTTACCCGCATCATCGCGGGCGATAACAGAAATTTTATATTCTGTTATATGTCAAATGTCAATATTTTTCAAGTTGGGATGGTCATATTGCCCATGGACTAGAATTTTTTTTTTGTTTTGTTTTAACAAATAATAATTTTAATAAACAAATACAACACTTAAAAATTCTACACAAATTATTTTTAAATGATTTCTCGACGATCGTTTCAGACAATAAGTCCATCCTCAGGAATAAAAAACATATATACTGTATGTGTGTATATGTTTTATATTTCTGAGAATGGGGACTTATTGTCCGAAACAATCGTCGAGAAATAATTTAAAAATATTTTTTGCAGTATCCTACCAAGTGCCGAGTGAAAAATCAGTGCAAATTAAATTATAATTTAGCAAATATTATTCGGGAAGAAAAGCATTAAATAGGTTTTCAGTTCACAGTTTCACAAACAAGTACACCCTCAAAGCTTTCGGCTATTTTTCTAGGACACCCTGTAAATAAAATAGATATGTCTATGAATGAGTTAGAGAGTATGTGATGCAGACACTTACCCGAGGCGCCTTCTCGGATGTACGATAAGCCGGACATGCCATATCCGCATTGCTTCCACACTGCAATAACAGAAAACAGCATAGTTACAAGGGGTTGAAATACTATACATTGCTGCATTGCACTACTTTAACAGTTTAAAGCATGATTGCAATTTCTTTTCGTATTAGTTATAGGCATTTTGTTTTAATATGAATCTTCGTAGCAAAATTCCGAATATAATGACGCTGTGCTAAGATTTTTCGGAAAAACACATTAAAATCGAACGCGTCTTTAAGTTACGTAAGTTACTGTTCAATATGTTCCTTTTTTGTGCAATTAATATGCACGTACGTTTCGGAAACCTCGAATTTCTATGAAAAATCATATTCAATGTTTGATGGTGATGCTTGTAAAATAAACTATAAATATGACTTTTATCCGAGTTTTTACAGTTTATTTAATATAAATAAATGATTTAAAATCAGATAAAAACGAGAAAATTACACAATTTTTTGTGCAATAATATTAAATTTGAAAATAATTATTGAGCAAGCCATATTTGTCAATATTTTGAACAAAAACTTCAAAATGTTAATTTGCCTTCCCGTAATTCGAAGTCTCGTAACGAGCTGTAGAGAAATATTGAGGAATACGTGATATTCAGAAGTTCCGAATTCTCTCTCCGCGGCCGATTGCCTTGTTTGAGATTTAACCCCAATTAAATATGGATGCAGTTCTTCAGTTGACGTTACAAACATACATTAAATTAAAATGAAAAATGCCACGATGTCCATTATTAATCGACAAAACCATAAAAAGTCCGATTATTTTAAAAAATGCATTTTTGCAATATTCTTCTACATAAACGAGCACTTTTAAAAATTGTTTCTGTCTGAATTCTTTAGTATTTTTATTTGAATTATTAATTTCGCATGGTCTATTTCAATTGTACAAAGTGCAGTTGCACTTTTGTTATCAAATTATTGATTTTGTTCATTGAAGCCGATATGAAATAAAGGTTTGCTGGCTGAATTTAAATGTCATGTATCGAAAATACAGCATATTGAAAAAAAAACATATTTATAGATCAATATTTGTAATTTATATCCTACTAACTATTGCCAGCGGCCTCGCTTGCATGACTATCGATTTGTTACAGAAATTCTATCTTAATTAAGAGATAATTCAATTGATAGTGTACCAATTTTCATCGAATTCGATTCAGTCGTCCTCGAGTCATGCAAAGACAAATAGACAGATATACAAAAAAAAATAAAGAAACGTCTTCCCATCGTATCATACAAAACACTTTATAACTTGTAAAGTTTAAGAAATCCGCTAGAAAACCAATTTACAGAAAGAATGAAATAATCAAACATATTGCTATCAACCCTCGGTTCCATATAAAATATTAATAGTAAGTATTTTATTAGTTTTAAGGGCGTATTGGCAGTAGGTACCTATATTTTAGTCGATTCTTTCAGTATTTTTTAGCAAATACATTTCCATTAGTGATGTAAATATTAAGTGACGTAGTGGCAAATAATATTACTAACGGTGCGAAATATTTGCACGGGGCCCCTAGTTATTATTTATTTACCTTATTTATAATACAGAATTCACAATAAATATTTATTCATTTAAATTGGAAAAGCAACTGAAAGCTGAAAATGATAGTTCAAAGTTTTTTTTGGCTCTAGAGTAACAACGAATGTTTCTTATCATTTGAATTAAATATTATGCATTACCTATAAAGTATACCTCTATAAACGAACATGTTCCATGAAACAGGTCATGAATAATTTCTTAGGTTCACTATAAAAGTTCAAAGCAAACAATAAAAAGTTTACATGATAAATTATTCACCGTTTTAAGGAATCACCATTCATTCTTTAAGAGAACTATAATCAAGAATTATGAAGAAAATTTATTAAATTCTTAAAACTGAGCAAAATTTAATACGAACATATTTCTAGAACTATGAGGTCACAGAACAGTGAAACGATTATTTAATCAATTATTCACTATTTTTAAGATTCATCAGTCAATTGCTTGGAGAACATATGTTTGAAAATTACGAAGAAAATTTAATAAATTGTGTGAAATTTAATACGAACATATTTCTAGAACCATGCAATCATATAACAATCATTTTATTAATTATTCACTATTTTTAAGAATTATCATTCATTCGTTTTGAGAACGTATATTTGAAAATAACGAAGAAAATGTATCATATTTTTTGACGTAATATACATAAAAAATACGTATCGTTTAATATTTAACTGATTTCAGTATTAACAAGTTATGTACAATAATAATTAATGGTTACATAAACTGTACAAAAAATATTTATATAAGTCGTGTACAATAATGATTTCTCTACAAAACTATCATTTATAGAGCAAAACTATTTATTTATTTCTAATCGAGCGTGAACCACATTTTTGTATTTCTTTTAATACGATCTGAACTTACCTAGAAATTTTTGGAGTGAAAGGAGCAATTACGTCGACGACTCGAATACTTTGATTGTTCCTCAAATTCAAATTATCTAATTATATCATCACACACAATAAACTTTGGCAGATCACTACATATTACGTGGTTAAAACTAAATATTAAAACAATTAAACAAAAAATGAGAGATGCTTCCACTAAAAATTTGCAAGTAATGAAAAATATGTCCATTCACTTCCCCATAATACAGTTTAAATTGTTCTTGGGCACTGTTTTAATAATAAAAGTAAGTAATTATTAAAAAAACAAGTGTAACAACTGAACATAAAACATCAAGTCATTTATTAACACAACAAAATAAAATCTCGCATGAAACTGCAACATAAAACTAAAGCAAGAACCGATTACTCGAAATATCACTATGCGAATAAAAATTAGAAATAATACTGCAATGGAATAACAGGCATTTGAGTTACGTAGCAGAGGTCATTAGAGGTCATCTAATTTTAAGTAAGGAAATCGACACACGTCATTTGATTTATCAGTTACATCAAAAGTACACGGTGCATATCATTATTAATTGACTTATTAAATATTAAACAGCAAACAAAAATATATTACTATATCTTTTGTGAATGGGTGTTTGGATTTAATCTCTGCCCTTAAAGCACGCAACGTCTCTCTGTCTATCGTTATGTTTGTCAACATGGCTCGAGAAGCGCCAAACCGATTTTGCATGCAGTTTTGATGAACTTCTAGGAGGGAAACTCCAATATATATGAATCATGTAAAAATACGCTTTGCTTTGTTATTATCAGTTCTCCGAGGATGGTTAGAAACAAGCAGCCAAAACGTCGGAAAATATAGCAATATTAAAGAATACGGCTTCTTTCTTTGGATCCTTAAGCTACATATTGGAGTTTCCCTCCTAGAAGTTCATCATAAACCAACTGGATCGCAACCCTCTACGCTTGGTAGTTTCAACTGAACAATAAATACGTAATCAGGTTATAACCATATTTGTCGGGTAATATGAAAACCAAAATTTTACGAATTTCTTAAAATTTTCAGCTACAACATTGTCCGTGTCAAAGTTTATACATTTTAAACACTAATTAGAACTGATGTTTTTTGAAAATATACTTCTTTTGACGCATAGACTACATACTGACTCAGTCTGTCTCAATTTTTCTGTAATAATCTAGGCCAGCTCCTTTGACTTGGACACCGACCTAGAAGTTATCTTCAACCACTCTTCCAACGCCACTGGGGGAAGGTACCGCCCCCGTTGAGAATCTACACTGTAGAGTAATCAGTAACTCAACCAACACGAAATTAAGAGTATCAGATTTGAATTCTGATGATTATTACTGTTTAATAACAAAAATTCCCAATAACTTTTCAACGTGAATTATTGTGCTAATAAAGAATAACAGCATGCTATAAACATTAAGAGCACTGTGGTTGGAACAATAAAATAAAAGAATAGTTACTTCTTACCACAACAGATTTATTCAGTGGATGTACATTTCGAGAGCTAAGCTCGCATCTTCAGCAAAACACTAAATTTAGTGTTTTGCTGAAGATGCGAGCTTAGCTCTCGAAATGTACATCCACTGAATAAATCTGTTGTGGTAAGAAATAACTATTCTTTTATTTTATTTTAACAGTATGCTAAACATATTATTTCTAATTTTAATTGTGTAAGACATGTAGGTTAGTTCTCCTTCCTTAACAGTGTTGGATCACTTTCACACTGAGACCCAGCGGTAAGAGGCGAGGTAGGCAAAAGACATATTGTGGGTGTGACCTTCTTTAGCTCTGTCTCGCTCAAATCATCCGCACGTTTCAATTTTTGGCTGGTGCCAACTAAGAGGCTAAAATTGTTATTGCAAGGGTGCCGCTGTCAATTGATTACTCTAATATTTGGAAATATTTTGAAGATTTAAAAAACTTTTCCGGAAAAGGAAGAGTCACTTTAGGTTTGTGATGAAACAGTGTTGTGAAATAAGTACGAATAAGGTCGTAGTTTGAAAACGTGTGTTTTTTTGGCACAATTAATTCCAACTTTTTTCTAGTAAATCGTACATAAATTACAAAAGTAGTCAATTAGAGACCTAGATTTGTCTTTTATCTTCCTTATAGAGAAATAATTTTTGCAGAATGTTGACGAATAAAACTACAATCAGTTGACAGTCGAAGCTCTATTTTTGACTTAAATTCAGAGCGTTCCGACAGCCTTAATCACGTCAATTCCCCCAAATTCAATTTCTGGTTACGTCACTGAATTAGACTGTTTATTATTCGAAAAGTATAGACTATAGACGTATTTGCGTCAAGATAATTGCCAATAGTTACTTTAATCTAATCTATGCAGTCACTTACTAGTCGGCATTGACAGCTTCGAGAACGTTGGATCGTTATATTGGAAGGTCTATATGAATAACACATTGCGTCGGTTGGTTTAATTAAGAACTATGTCAGCATAAACCTATTGGTATAGGTATACACAATATCGCAAAAGTTACTTGGAAAATTATGAATGCATATTTCTTACGAAACTATTAAAAAGCCCTTTATCATTCTTCGAACTGGAATTAAATACCAAGTAATTAATTATTAAACTTCCTTTTTTTAAGAAATTAAAGTTTGTTCTTGTTCTCGATATAATCATCGCTATAACCTCTGTCCTTTTTGTCGTCCTAAGCCTACTAAGATTATAGATAAATGGGTTTGTTCAAATGACGTTAATATATTTGAGACCAAATACTTCAGTGTTTGCTAATAATTATCGTTATTATTTGAAATTATAATAACTTAACATTTACAATAGTAAAAAGATGTTAAAACTGTTTCAACTACATGTTTTGCTATAACTGCCTGGCTTATGACTGACTAAAAAATGAATTAGATTTATTGAAAGACATCTTTCATTTATTTTACATAAGAGACTTCTTTACAAAGATTCTTTCTGATTAGTCTAATAATGTCAATCAGAAAAAAATGTATTAGTTTGCAGTTAAACGTTGCCCATTGAGTGAGTGGGCAGGGATTAGAAACTTGAAAATACGTGAGTAAAATCAGTTGAAAATACATGAGTCCGACTGTACGAGTCATTTTATCACTTGAAATTATGGTCAGTAATATATTGGAAATTCAATAGCAAAGTTCTGCAACAAGCCATCGACATAGGCAAGTTATAGACTAGAGAGGGTCTGCATGTATACTAAAAGCATTATAATTAATGTAATTCCTAGACAGAATTCTGTCACGCAATTCTGGATTTAGCTTTCAGTTATATTACAATAGTTCGTGTTATAACACAGGTTTTGACGTGTGTTCTTACATTAGTGTGTGCCCAGTGTTAACACCATGGAAATCTCAATATAATTTATGTTGCATCACAAATATTATTATTGTGTGATTATATCAAAGCTATATATAGGGTAATGGAAAAATGTTCATGCGACAGTAATTTGGTTAAAATAACATTATTAACTGTAATATAATTCAAAGACAATAAACCGCAATGAATTCATATCAATGTTCCAATGTACCACAAAATAATTTGTTTTTAGAATTTCGGGTTTGTTATCCTATAAACTGTACAATTATAGAGACCAAATTCCTCTTTTGTTTTTTTTTTCTTCTATATGATTCAATAATAATTTAAGCAATTCTCGCAGGAAGTGGAGTCAGTCGTATTTCTTCATATAAAAAAAATGGGATTTGATGGAAAACGCGAGACATCTGGTGTCAGAAAACTGGCACTATTTGCTAAGACATTTCCTTTAGAGCTCATATTATCGCCTATGTACACCGAATGAATTATTTGCTATTTGTCATGAATAGTTATAATAAATATGTAGTTTAAAAAAATTTCACCTCGAGTAAAATCAAAAAACATGTGACACAAACTTTGTATTGTTAATTGATTTATCAGTATTTTCCCCACACTTAATAATGTGACTACTAACCAGCTTTTAAGAGTTTTTCTGCTTCCGCGATATTTCTTTATTTTGAATTTGTACCAACCCAATCGAAAATTGTACACAAACTAATCATATTTGAATTTTGCTGAGCTGTTCAAATTGTTCTCACTATTCCGCCATATTGGATACAGTCACGTGCATATGTCAAGTACCAATTAATATACAGATTAGTGCAACAAGGAGTACCATGACAAAGAATGAAACCATCGCTAAGTAAATTTTCAATTGGAATTTACATAAACATCAAAACTGTCCATGACAAATACACTAAAAATTTAAAAAAATCATGTGGTGGAAGTTCCGGGGCTGGTGGTGAGATAACGTGACTTAAGCCGCTTACATATATTATAGTATTGCTCGCGCGGTTCCGGGAAAACGAGAGGTGATCGAGAGGAGGTTTTAGTCGGTGCGAGTCCGACACTATCTGCTGATGTGCATTAGCATTTCCTCCTCTCACAAAAAAAATTATAGTACTATATTATAAGTATCCGTGTTTGACGACAGATGGCGTTGACGAGTGAAATTGACTTTACCATCGTGTACTGCAGACTTTTAAACGACCTCGTGCTGAGTTGTAGGGGGTTCCCAAAGTGTGCGCCGCGGCGCCCTGGTGCACCGTAGAGAGCACAGAGGGGCGCCGTGAGGCACTCCTGTTTACCATTTTCCGGAAACTAAACTTAGGTATTTGAGGCTACAAAATAAACAATTTTTCTTAAATAATAAACGCATTCTTATGTGTCAATATAAATATAAAAACTCAGCTTCATGTAGTATCATTTTACCCTATTCCGTCTAGCTAGGGCGCCGAGACAAAATACTAAACCTGTAAATGCGCCACGAACTGAAAAAGTTGTATCATTGGTGTTTTGTATTTTTCGACAAAATGGAACAAGAGCAATATCGATCCGTAATTCGTTTTGTGCATAAGGGTAAGTATGTACTGTAATTTGGTATATTATGCTAATCAGGTTGTTTTGAATAGGCGCAAAAAAGCCACGTAAACACGTCGATTCTTAAAAATCAATAAAAATAAAATCAATAACAGAATTGACATATAGTTTTCTATTTTATATCCAGCTGTAATATTTGAAAAGTTTGCTTTCATAGTCAGTTGTGGAAACATCAGGCATCTTTTCCAGAATGTAGTTTTTGTTTGTCTACATGGTTTACATCACACCCCTTGCTTTTAGCACAGCTTGAGGATTATTTCTTTGTATGAATGGTTCCTAAGGGCACTCCCTTACATCTTGAAAACATTTCCTACGAAAAGCCCTCACATAAGCACTTATTGTAAGCAGCTCACGCAGAGTGTTTCAATGAGTATTATTCCCTTAAGTGCCTTCGCATTAGACAACTGAAAACTCAAATAAACAATATCAATATTTTTTTACTACTAGGCTACTTAAAAACAAACTTTCGTTAATTAATTGTCACTGGTACAATCTCAATTTAAATTACTAGCGGTACCTGTGTGAATAATTCGCACTAAAATTCGTTTCTAATTTCTCACACTCTTTATAACTTTCTTCTTTTTGTTGTATTACATTACGAAGCTCAGTGACGGCTCAAGAAAATATTATTCTAAAACTATTATATAGAGGCGAAAGTATCGAAAACGTTGAGCTGAAGCGCCACCATATGAAAAGTATTGATACATACGTGAGTTGATTTGAAATTGAACAAAAGAGTTACCAACCGTCAATCATATTGACGTTGTTTCAAAATCAAAGCCGTCAGATGGCAGCATTGCTGTATTGTGTCTTAATGTATATCTATATACATAATTTTAATAATTAATAAATTTACAAAAACAAAAGCAATCATAAATTTTTTAGTTGTTGATGTCGGTAGAGCAAGCAATTATCTATAAAATGATATAAAATTTATGTGGAGCAATTGTGTGTTTTTTTCGAAAAAGGGAGACAAACATCTTAACTGTGATCTTAACCTTAGCGTATTAATATATATGATGTTGATTTTAGAATCTGCGCGGAGAAAGATGCACAGGTGAAAATTAAATTGTAATTTAAATTTCTTGCAGAATTGACATTGATATGCTTTAATATCTAGATGAGAAAAAATATATCCGGAATTTTGTTTGTATTTAATACTCAAAAGATATATTAGATTTGATTTTTTATATGACACGGACTTATAAATAAAAATTCAGTCATTCAAAATTAGTCGCTTTTTATGACTATTATAAAACTAAACTCTACATATATAAATTTCTTAAAAAGAACACTAGTTTCAAAATATTTGTGTTCATGTATAGATTATAGATGTATAGAATTCGTCCTGAATTCCACGAGAATTTACCAAAGTCTGCGGAGAAAAGCAAATACAATGAGTCCCATTTTTACATATTCAGTTAAAATAAAAATAATTTGTCGGGAAAAAGGACTTTTTAAGTAAACACTTATTTGTTATTTATAGCGACGTTTCGTCTCTTTCTTGGGACTTTTTCAAGCTTTATAACTATTAAATGTTTTAGTCAAGTAGATATAAGAGTTAACATACACATGTAAATATAAATTTTAGTTAAACAATTGTTCATTAAAAAGTTTGTAATAATTCCGTTTTTAAAAAATGTTTTTACGGTTGATGTTCAAACTATTTTACTTCATGAGAAAAAAAGTCAACACTCAGTTAAAATGTTTAATCATTATGGTTAACAACCTTACTTGTACACGTCCTGCAGAAACTAATATTTGTTAAATTGGTAGAATTTATCGACAATTTACTAAACAGTTCTTCTTCCAAAGAAAAAAAGTTTGGGAATCGTCGGTATAGAGTACTATAGACAAAACATTTATCGAAATATTTAATAGACCGCTGAGGAGCAAATTTCAGAATTAAATAAAAAATAATCAGTAACAGACAGACGAACGGACACCGAAGTGATTCGTTAAACGGTCCGTTTTGCACAGTACACTAACAATCTCAAATTGCGTTTATTGAGAGAACTTAAACCGTTTAAAGTTGAAATCTAGTTTTAGCAATGGCCACCATGGTACAGAGAGGTCAATGTGCAAGTTTTAAGCCACACAATACATTATACGAACCATGAAGTGGAAACATGATCGATTCATATATGTTCGGTTGTTTCATTTGTTCGCATGAATTCCCCCTACCCGCAATATCTATCTAGAAGCCTGCTTCCACATTTTTTTCATTATTCAATTGGAATTAACGCAGAGCATTACAAAACTAGCAAAAATACGTTATTGTAGTACCAAGAATTTACCGAGCTGTGTAGAGTAGTGGTGACAGCACTAGACTCGCATTCGGGAGGTCCGGGTTCGAATCCCGGCGGGGGCAGATGTGGCTGGGACTTTTTCCTACTGCCTCTCGCCGAGAAACGGTAGTTCCTGTACCGGCCATCTTGATTGAGGTTTTCCATGGTTTCCCTCAATTAATTCCAGATAAATATCGAGATGGTTCCTTATTTGAGGCCATGGCCGATTACCTATCAAACTCCTAGTTCAAAAATTACCTACCTTATCCTAATTTCCTATAATTCCTTCATTCGCCCATTGCTATTACATAAGTTGAAGTTTTAAAAATGTAGAAAAACAGCGGGAAGTGTCGTAGATGGAAAACAGTAATGGTGCGAATGGCGTCTGTTATGACATGAAGTCGAGAAACGGACGTTAAACGCATTATCATTATTATTATTATTAGTGTATTTGCCATATGGCAACATACACTATTGGCATCGGTCGGATGGCGGGACCTAGGGGTCGGACCAAAATTTCTCGACGTTTCATAACCTCCTAAACACTTTGGCACCATTTTTGAAAATGTTTATATATATATGTATATATATATATATATATATATATATATATATATATATGTGTGCGGGCAATAACTTTCGAAAGAGTTAATTGATTTTAACTAAATTTGGCCCGCATGTTGGAATCCACCACCGCACGAACCCTATTTAAAATGGGCCCAATCGGGCCATTTTAAGGGTAGTTTTTAGGGGTTGAAAAATGTTTTTGGGCCCCAAAATACCGAAAAAATTCTCCGAATCGTTTCAAAATTGAAATTTAACCCTCTGGTAATAATTAAAAAGTGTCCCTAAAATTTTAATAAAATCGGCCCGACAGGACCGGATTTACAAATTTTATGAAAAAACTAGTTTGCAGATAGTGAATTATTTACTGAAGTGTGTATATAATTTAGTATAGAGCTTCGATTGATAATAATATTGCAATTAAGAAAAAAAATGTTATTTTAAGGGGTGTATTAAAGAGTCAAAATTTTTATTTAGCCCAAAACCAACTTAAGTTCGCGTAATAAAGCCACACTGCCTGTATAAGCAAATACACTATATTGCCGGCAGGGTTTTGGCACTGCGACCCGGGTTTTTATTATTGTAGTACCAAGAATTTGACATGGCAGCCTAGCAGCCGCGATTTGTTATACTTCTATTTTTTGCCATCGACCATCGTAGCGTCAAATTCTCCATATAGAATAGGGCTATTGACTGTATTCAAATAAAAGCATAATTTTAACGTTAAGTGATCGTTTCTATGATAGAAATACAAAAAAAAACACCATTTTTTTACTTCTTTTTAAGGAACGCAATTAACATTTAATAAATAAAACGTAATTAAATCACTCTGAAGTCACGTGACAATGAACACGAATCAGAGTGCATGACGTCACTAACTCATAAACATTATCAAACTCTATCAAAAGGCTTCATTGTTTGGTTAATATTTAGAGTATATAATTAATTTATTATTATGTGTTTATAGGAAACGTCAAATTACATATAACTGTAGCAACAATTACGAAAAAACCTTTCATCACCTCATCAGTGTGCCAGCGTTTATGACGTCACGGCAGTCACGTGACAAGTATTGGCGTTTTGGAGCGAAATTCGAAACAGAATTTAAAATACATAATTTTTAAAGTTTAAAGTTTTTAAATAAAAATAAGGTAGTTACGCACGATTTAAAACACTTTCCCAAAAATACTCAACATCCCTATTTAAAACAAAAATGTGGTTAGTGCTGACATCTAACATGGTACTAGTTGAAATAAAAATGCATCACGCGTGGATAACATTAATAATTTTGGCGAAATAAAAATATCAATGCTATAGGTAACTTAGTTGCCACTTACGTGTCAACATCACATAAAAATATATTTAAAACTGTTTATCACAATCACCATTTTTATTTGAACCCTCGTAATAGAACGAATATATTTATAAAGCAACATGCTTTGTTGATCCAATTTTTCAAACTGTGGCCCATTAGCCCAGTTTATCTATTTACATAGTAGGTGTGTTTAGTATTGTACTCCAGTTAAAAAAACGTTTTACAGTATTGCGTTTGTAGTACAAAGGAGTAAGATACATCTATAAAATATATCTATAAAACGTTAAAGTCCGCCGAAATATTAAACTTGGCTTTTCCCTCATTAGGTAGAAGTCTACCGTCACTTCCATGGTCGATTAAAGGTAACAATTACAAAAATATATATATAAAATTTAATTTCCGGACGTCTGAACAGTCCATTATCCGGTGATGTAAATCTATGTTACCCGGATATCCGGGTAAATAAAAGTTCTATCACAAATATATACAATCCGTAAACAAAATATCATTTAATATTATGAATTATGATCGTCTGCACTTTGAAGCTAAAATCTGACATATTATTTACGTATGTATATGTTATGATAGCGTTGCAAGAGCGGAGAAATTAAGTTGCTCGATACTTCAGAGATTTGCGTTTGTATAGTCTGATAGCGCAGCGAGCTTCCCAGGGATCTACGCTATCTACATGCATTCATAGATGTCTATTGAATGCATAGATTGGCTTAGACAGTTTCAATCTGATAACATTGTCCTTGTTATATGCAAACAGACGCGTATCAAAAATTTTAACCCCAGAACGCCAGAAAATCGATTGATTTTTAGCCATGCTTTAAAGCTCTGATTTCCTAAGTAGCGGTTCCGTAATATAGCGACCGTAATATGTCAATGAATAACGTGTGGATAGAACAAATTGATGCCGCTTCTTGACGTTTAACTTCTTTAGCGATGTATCTGAAAAAAAGTAAGACATCGAGGGGAAGTAGAACTGACAAATAAAGGGAAAGTTAGTTTGTCCCCTAAATTACATGTAACTGGCAAGGACAGAAGTTTATAATGTGTTGCTTTTTGATTCGCAAAATAGTAAGACAAGGATGAATATATAAAGAAGAATCCGACGTTTAATATTACTAACAATTGAAGTACAAAATAATTTCTGTAATTTGACGTACAAACTTGACACAGATCGTGGGTAGGAACTCAAAATATATATTTCATCTAAATTCGGAAAGAAAAATATTAAATATTATATTCTGTATTTTCAAATATCAGAACAATTTACGGACAAATTATAAGGTTATGATGTTGATATACTACAGATAATTCATATTAAAAATGTTTTTCTGTAGATTATAGTATGTAAATAAAACTATGGTATGAATGTGACGATCTGTTATTAAGACATTTTAAAAATAAATGTAAGATATCCTCAATTTGTGTTGAAACGTGAATACTGAATACTTTATAAAATTCAATAATAAATTTCAGGTATTTGGATTAATAATACAAAACAATCGTGTTATTGTTAATCTTGCTACGTTTCGACTACTTTATTTAGTCTTCGTCAGGCTCTGAAAAATACATATATATATATATATATATATATATATATATATACAAATTCAATTATACTATAATCAGTAAAAAATGTATAAAAAAACTTGTAAATTATTACCATAACTAATAATAATTTATTAGTTATGGTAATAATTTACAAAATTTTTTATATATTTTTTTACTGATTATAATATAATTGAATTTATATATACCTATATGTATTTTTCGGAGCCTGACGAAGACTAAATAAAGTAGTCGAAACGTAGCAAGATTAACAATAACACGATTGTTTTGTATTATTAATCCAAATACCTGAGATTTATTATTGAATTATAGTAATAATTTTGGATGCGATATAATGTCTAACTTTATAAAATAATAAATAGTGTTATTACTTTGCTTTGAATTTGGTTTCTCTAGTATTAATCGTGCAGCTCTGTAATAAAGCTACATCCTTGCAGAAAAGCTCACGACGACACATCGTGTATGGTCGAAGGTTGTTCAGTGTGACGTCACAGTGTTCCGAGACATGCCACCTGATAAGGTATATGCATTCCACTGTGCCACCGTGAGGTAGTGACAATCGATTTGAATGTAAACAAAAAAATCATGCAGCTGGCTATAATAGCCAGCAAGTTGGCAGGAAATCGTCATTATTATGTGATTTAATATTCTATTTGAAAAGCGAACGTTAAATATTATTATCAAAAGTTTATTTACAATACAATAAAATTTTGTGGCTATTATTATATGCCTCAATATTTTAGTTCGATGAGTGATGCAAGAATAGGAAACTTCCATGGAATTTATTCATCACACTTTTATTATGGACAACGAAAATATACGTCAGTTTAAACTAAACAATTCATTGAAAAACATTAATTTATTGAGGTTGTTGTTGTACAGCACTGACGTTAAAATCACTTTGGTAAAATCGTACTTACGCCCCCTCCCCTATCACCGAAACTACTAAGCCTACATTTTTTAAAAAATGGGGAATATAGGGCATCACTCATAGTTTACAGGAAAACCTAAACCAAAATTCCAAGTCACGGAAAACAGAATGGTACAGAACCCTCTTCAGGCGAGTTCGGCTCACATTTGGCGTGTTTCTATTTTGTTTTTTTTTTATTTGAAAATAAATGCAAATCGGCTTCTGTTTTTTTTTGAGGAGGTTCGATTTGTTAATAATGTTAATGTAAGTGCTGAAAAGTATATCAAGCCAAAAAAAATCTAAGTTTTATCAAAGCTTTTCTGACATCACATCATAAATGACACAGATCCGCTATAAAACATGAAATTTGGGATTCAATGACTACACCTAACGACAAATAACTTTCAACGAAATCAATCCAATGATTTCTGAGATAAGTATCTCAGATAGACATGGGTCATGAAAATAATAGCTGCAAGTACGAAAACAAATTAATAATGTCTGAGCAAACGTCAAAAGCACATATATTATTATGAAGAAAAATAAATCAAGATAACTTTGCATTTACCATATTATTATTATACAACTGCATCAGAAAGCTTTGCACGATGCAACAAAGCTTATGACTTTTGAACATCTTTTTTAATAAACATTTATTTATTATATTCATAGCTTTTCACAGAAGTGAAATTGTTATATAGCACCTAAGTTACCATTAATCATTAATTCAATCACAAGCGCACGAAAGAGTATAAAAATAAAAATAAAAAACAAAATAATTTCCGTTTGCTTTGAAACGATATCATTATAATATATATGATATGTATATCTATACCTATTGTATTTATCTGTCTCTTTGAGAATATTATAGTGGCTATTCTTGTAATTTTAACGTTTTACACTTCAAAAATATTTTGAAAAGCTCTATGTAACTATATTTTGTAACTACATTTTATAGTGTAAATTCAATTAACATTCTTATGTTCTATGTTAAAACATAAATTTTAAAAAATCGCCTATTTATAAAAGAAGATTCGCAACAGGAACGTATGTGTCTCCTTGGGTTTAGATTACTCTAGAAGCTATAAATGTTCATTGTTCAAGATGTTTTTAAAGTAAGATGTCTTCTTTAGGCGCGGTAAGCAGGAACAATTTCGATCGAGCAGTTTAAGATATTGCATTAAAAGTCACTAAAAATGAATTAGTAAATACGTTATTTTACCTCTCTGTCATATATGTTGATTAATATTGCGTCGCTTGTTTTCTATTAATCAAATTTTCACTTCATTTCAGTCGAATATCAAAACTAGCTGTGACTAATTACTTATCAAAATAAAGGACTTTCTGTTATAAAAATTATACTTCTTTGGTACGATAAAAACTAATTTTTAATTTGCATGTAAATAGTTTATTGGAATAAAATAATAAAAGGACTGAAATGAGATCAACATAATTACCGCTATATTAGCGTAATGCGCATGTGAACATGGTCTGTACCATACTTTCTCCACCTGCATTGCAAGTCAGTGGTCGCTACATCTATTCTGTTGGTAACGTTTTTCTGCGATTCTAAAAAACTAACACAACACGCTTTTATGAATTAAAAAATGCAAAATAATTCGGCCGCAAAATTAGCTTCACTATAAAAAACGTGGGGTGCTATCTACTTAAATTTTCGTAATAGCTCTACGTTTACAATTAACGTATATGAAAAATTTATTACCGATATTAAGCACCCCACGCTTTTTACAGTAAAGGTAATTTTATTGTCAATTTATTTTGCATTTTTAGTTCATAAAAGCGTATTTGCTTTAGGTTTTTTTTACTGTTGATAATTATCCACAGTAAAAAAAAAACCCGGGTCGCAGTGCCAAAACCCTGGCGACAATATAGTGTATTTGCTAATACAGGCAATGTGGCTTTATTATGCGAACTTAAGTTGGTTTTTGGGCAAAATAAAAATTTTGACTCCTTAATACACCTCTTAAAATAACATTTTTTGTCTTAATTGCAATATTATTATCAATCGAACCACTATACCAAATTATATACACCTTTCAGTGTAAATAATCCACTATCTGCAAAATAGTGTTTTCATAAAATTTTTAAATCCGGTCCTGTCGGGCCGTTTTTATTAAAATTTTAAGACCACTTTTAAGTTACTACCAGAGGGTTAAATTTCAATTTTGAAACGATTCGGAGATTTTTTTCGGTATTTTGGGGCCCAAAAACATTTTTCAACCCCTAAAAACTACCCTTAAAATAGCTCGATCGGGCCCATTTTACATAGGGTTCTTGCGGTGGCGGATTCCAACATGCGGACAAAATTTCGTTAAAATCAATTTACTCTTTCGAAAGTTATTGCCCGCACATATATATATATACCTATATATATATATATATATATATATATATATATATATACATATATATATAAATATATATATATATATACATATATATATAAACATTTTTAAAAATGGTGCCAAAGTGTTTAGGAGGTTATGAAACGTCGAGAAATTTTGGTCCGGCCCCTAGGTCCCGCCATCCGACCGACGCCAATAGTGTATGTTGCCATATGGCAAATACACAAAAAATGTTCATTCATTAAAATGAATGAATATGCATACAATATACAGAAACAATGTGTAAACTAACTGCTTTAAAACAGCTTTAGTCGTATTTTTATCGCAGGCGTTTGACTGTTATATTACTCTGTACAAAAACTAATACAATAATATTTCATGTTAGTTGCTTGAATAATTTGATGACAACATAGGAAATAGTTAAAATGTTAGCCGGTACAATGTATCAACGTAATAATCTAAGCTAAAATTGCACGGCTTCTGGGCGAAGGTGAGAATTATAACGTAATAGCGGTGGCATTATCTGGTCTGGCAGGAGGAGTTGGTCATAAAAGGAGGAGATGCCCCTAGCATTTGAACCTCACACCTCCAAGCGTTAAATGCACTTGCAGCTTGGATGATCATGGCCATGGGCTGTGCAACGTATGACGTCCCAGAATTTCAGTGACGTACACAAAATTACATAACCTTGTCGAAAATGTCATTGAGGAATATTTTTAACTGTTACTGAATGGGATACTTGCGTTGCATTTGTCATAATATGGCACATACACTATTGGCGTTGGTCGGATGGCGGAACCTAGGGGTCAGCTTCATGTGCAGTGGACTTCACTCAACCGACTTGCATTACGACAAGAAAAACTAAACTGTAAAATATAAATTATAAAAGAGTTCATAAACGATACAGAAGTTAGATCAAAAAATGAATACCCAATTGATTCTAATTAATTCGTGATGATTTGTAATAATTATAGAGGAAAGAGTAATTACATGAGGCGTGCGTAAGCAGAGGTGTCACTGGGGAATAATCTTCTCCCTCAAGCTATTTTATCTGAATGAAACAAAAGCTGCAAACTGTGTTGTGCGCGCAAAAAATCGATTTTGATTTAATAATCATGTAAAGGTTACCTCTAGTCTATATTCGATATTGAAGGAGTGAATTATATACATTATACTTCACAATAAAATAAGCGGCATAGTTTTTATGCATGGGTCCGGTATGCTGTACGTCATTTCATTGCCTTGCCACTCCATTGAGCGAACGGTACTATAATGGTAACTATAAATAATAACTATAAATGTTGATACTTTATTATCAAACTATTTATTTTTGATAAAAAACTGAAAATCCATTCTCAAATTAGCAAGTGACCTTGTGGTAAGAGTGCAAGACACATTCCGAAAGAAATTATATTTTAAGAAGTTGTCTTTTCATAAATATAATACATCGAAGATATATTTTAATTTTTTTATAAGAAAATTATGGTACGACACTGCCTCATAACTAGGTTAAACTAATCCGCAATTTAACTGCTTAAAACTTGTATCCTTTTCTTGCAACCTAAAAGATGAGTTAACGAATTTTTATAATTAAACTATTATTATATGCTTCAATATCCATAGTAAAACGCTGTAGTCAGCTTCTTATGCACATTTCAATTTATCGAACAGCATAATATATAATTTTAGTCGCGAATTTTATCACAAAATTAACTTTTTATTTTCACCCAATCAGCAGTATTTATTATTTAATTGTTCAAATATTGTACCCATGGAGGGCATTGTGCAACAGTTTATTTTTGATACTCACATCTAGTAGAAAGGCTGCGAGGAATTCGTCCGGGTATACAGGACTAATAATTTTATATTTATTAATACGGATACTGGAAAACAATTATACCCAAACAAATAGTACATAAATATATATTAAAATTAAATATAATGAATTAATTAAATTATTACTCATTGTAAAAAATTGTATGTTAGATTAATCACTTCAAATTCAATTATTTTTCAAAAAAATATTTTGACCAATGTAAGAACTAAATGCTGACTTGTGTTGGCAGCACTAAACAAATTTTAAGTTTATTTCAGTTCGTATGGGTGGCAACAATACACACGAACTATTCTTTACATTTATTTTTTAAAGATTATTTCTTTCAAATGTCGGCCGTAACTACGGTTAGCATAGTCCATTCTGCCGTTCCAATTTTCGAGGACGCGTCCGAGCAATTCGATTGGCGAATAACGCGAGTAATGTTGGCTTCCAGTTGCTTAATCGTATCCGGCTTATCAATATAGGCTTTGGACTTTACATAGCCCCAAAGGAAAAAGTCTAGGGGTGTGATATCACAGGATCTAGGCGGCCAACTCACCGGTCCGAAGCGCGAAATTAACTGTTCACCAAATTGTTCACGCAATAAAGCCATGGTTTCACGTGCTGTGTGGCAAATGGCGCCGTCTTGTTGGTACCAAATGTCCTGGAGATCACGGGCTTCAATTTCAGGAAACAAATAGTCTGTTATCACGGCACGATAACGGTCACCATTGACAGTTACGTTCTGATCGGCCTCGTTTTTGAAGAAATATGGACTGATGATTCCACCGGCCCCTAAACCACACCAAACCGTTGTTTTGTCTAGATGTAATGGCAGCTCTTGAATCTCTTCAGGTTGCTCTTTGGACCAAATACGGCAATTTTGTTTGTTGACATATCCTTTAAGCCAGAAATGTGCCTCATCACTAAACAAAATTTTTGTCGAAAACAGTTGATTTTCTTCCTCGCAGAACGCTGATTTTCGTAATACAGCTGAATAATTTGTAGACGCTGTGCGGGACTAAGTCTTTCCATGATGAAATGTCAAACTATACTGAACAAAAATACCATAAAAGGTTATCACGACTCACGCTTCATCTGTCAAAAAATCCATAGACAAAAAAGTACCTCTAAATGAATCACTCTATATAAAGTTTTCACTGATAATTATTCTAAAATAACTCCGATTTCTTGCGTTTATTTTGTATAATTTTCGTAATTAAAAAAAAAAAACATAATTATCCCCGTATAAAAAGTGATTATTTTATTTATCCAGTAACCGTATAAATAGACAACTCCTATAAGACAACTACAGACAGACAAACGCTGATTTACTATGGAATTGGTATTTGCAGCACTAGTGGTGTAATGGATCACTTAACATATGCATGTAAAGCCGCTATTTTATAGGGGGTAGGGCAAAGCAAATCTGCAATATTCGAGATATTCCTGTAATGCTATATTATAGAAGTTTTGAGACACATTGTATGTGTTTAGGTTATATAATAATTTTTTTAAAACCCCAATCTAATTTTTATGACAGTAGCGTGTGGGCAGTGAATGAGAAGGCGGTTCATTTGTTCAAGTCATGTGAATATAGTAGAGTGAGATAAAAGAGGAGGATACAATGAAGAGAGACCTCCAAACGCGGTCAGCTCAACCTTGACATTTGTGTCATTATACGTATTACGTACGTCAAACCAGACACATGTATAACCATATCACCTTTATGCAGACTTTTTTATGCTTTATGCAATACCTGCGAGTTTAGAAAAAAACTAGCCTTTACCCGCGGCTTAGATCGTTAACGTAGCAACTTTTCATGTACTTATGATGCTAACATGATTAGCAAAACGTGCGTTGAAACGAAACTGCACTCAGATTGTAAAAAATACTCTCGGCAGATTTCAATCTGTGATCGCAAAAGACATTTACTACTGTTTTTATTAGTTGTGATCAGCTTTGCCAGACGTCCCGATTTTGGCGGGACGTCTCGATTTTTAAATCAAAATGAAATGTCCCGCGCGGGACAGGCTCAGTCCCGCTTTTCGGGGATAACTCGACCGTGCGTAAATAATTATTCTCTTATTGTAAGTTGCAATTTGTAACACTCACTCCTCAGACTATTATTTGAAACGCCATATTTTTCTAATGAATAAAACTTTTTTGATTTTGATTTCTGTTTTTTTTATTTATTTTTTTTTTTTATTCAGAAGAATAAGACTCAACTATTTAACGATAGGGTAAATCTGATTTAAAATATCATATTTTTATTAAAATACATTTTCTATGGATATTTTTGCTATCTTTTGTCACGTAAACGTAATTTGAACTCAAATAAAAAGTAAATATTTAAAAATTTCTGATTATATACGTTTTTTACTATGTCCCGCTTTCGACGAAAGAATCCCGCTTTTTCACTCAAAAAGTTCCAAAATCCCGACTTGGCAAAAAAAAAATCTGGCAACGCTGGTTGTGATTAAGTTTTAAGCTTTACTTAAAATTTTCAAAAAACACGTCTTTGTTCTAAAAATTGTATCTCATATTTGTCAATATTTCTTTACACTATGACGTGAGATTTCAAATTACAGGAAGTCTAATTAACATTTTGAATTTTTTTTCTTTAGATGTGTATGTTAAGAATAGTGAAAAATGTAGCTTGCTCAACAATTTTTTTAAAATTAATTTTTTTCTGTACCTAATATTATGTCATTTTTGCCTATTTTTAAACCATATCAAACTATAATATATATAGATCTAACTCAAAAATCACATATGGGAAGAATTATACATACTTAGAGTTTATTTTCAAAGCAATATCATCAAATCTAGAATAAAGATTTTCGTGGAAAAAATAGAGTTTATTTTTCATGCATTGTGTATACAGTATGCACAAACACATTTTAATGCTTGTGAATAGGGGATCATATTCGTTGTCTTCACATCATTCTTCATGAAATTCACGAATTAAATCTTAACAAAAGAACTGACTGACAAATGAGTAACTGAAATTTTTCAAATCTTCTTCGCATTACTCATAAATAATATGGTAAAATATTACCAAAATAATTCTCAGCTGTAGCGGTCAAAGTGTGAGCAAAATATTTCACACTAGTATATTTGCATGCCTAGAGAATAAAACAGAATTTAGTTTACAAAACACGATTTGTTTAAGTCACAATACACAAAGATGTCTCGTATCACACAGAAGATAAATGTTCAAACTTTCACGCCACGCAACCAATAGAGCTGCAGAACATTTCATCTCCCGTTTATAACCCCCGTAGTCGTTCTACTTTATTCAATGGAACGAAAAATGCACCAGTGAAATTCAAAAACAGCTCATCAACCTATAAAACTCTAAGAAAATTATTTATAGCCAAATTGTCGAAATGAAACTTCAGAATAAAAGCATTGTTGATTCATTAGATTCCCAAACGCGACCTGTTTTTTAAACATTCCAGTTGAAAAAAGTAACATATTGACTTTACATCAAATTACATGAGTTGCCAAGGAATAAACAAATTTAAGAAAATATCTAAATGTCAAATGTTTATAGTCTATTGATGAATTGTAATTATATTTGTACTCTAATTAACTGTATCCTGACTTATTTCACAGCTGTATACACAATAAATAAACAAATCTTTTCTAAATCCAAGCTATGTGACGTCATTGTAAACTCAAAATAGCGGGTTAAATAGCCTATTAATTTTAATAGTAAAAATTTTGAAAGACTAAGAACAAAAAAAACCCGGGTCGCAGTACAAAAATCCTGCCGACAATATAGTGTATTTGCTGATACTGGCCTTGTGGCTTTATTATGTAAACTTAAGGTGATTGTTGGGCAAAATAAAAAAATTAACTCCTTAATACACCCCTTAATATTACATTTTTTTCTTAACTACATTATTTTGGTCGATCGAACGTCTACACCAAAATTAAAAACACCTTTCAGTAAATAACTCACTATCTGCAAACCAGTGTTTTCAGAAAATTTGAAAATCCGGTCCTGTCGGGCCGATTTTATTAAAACTTTTTAATTGTTATTAAAGGGTTAAATTTCAATTTTGAACCGATTCTGAGAATTTTTTAGGTATTTTTGGGCCCAAAAACTTTTTTCAACCCCTAAAAACCACCCTCAAATGACCCGATTAGGCCTATTTTAAATAGGCTTCGTGCGGTGATGGATTCCAATATGTGTGCAAAATTTCGTTAAAATGAATTAACTCCTTCGAAAGTTATTGCCCGTACACATATATACCTATATATATATACATATATATATAAACATTTTTAAAAATGGTGCCAAAGTGTTTAGGAGGTTATGAAACGTCGAGAAATTTTGGTCCGGCCCCTAAGTCCCGCCATCCGACCGATGCCAATAGTGTATGTTGCCATATGGCAAATACACTAATAAAATATTAGTAAAAAAAGAACGTTTTAAAGACAAGCTTTAATTAAAATGCATTAAAAAAGAAAAAATATTTTTTAATAATTTAAGTTCATAATTATAAATGCGGGGGTTGTAACTAATAAACTATCATATAGTTTACAATCCACGCTTTTTTAATTATGATCCTAGTTTATTAAAAATTATATTTTCTCTTTTAGTACATTTCAATAAAAGCGTGTCTTTAAAATACGTTTTTTACTATTTTATTAAACAGTAACTTTAATATCTGCATCAAGAATTCCAGTCAATAGTGATAAAGCACCACAGCAAAACCTAAATCAATAACGACATGCGACAGGCGTTCATTCGTCACAAACGTGCGTTTTTAAGTGCGCTTTTATTACTGACAACTTTAAATTACGTTTCGTCACAAAATAAAAGTTCATCCAAAATAGCTCTTACAATATTCAAGGTTGGGTATAAGTTCTTTGATGATGCTATAAAAATGCGAGACTGACTCATTCTTGTATAATATGGTAGAAAATAATTTTAATGCACAAGTTTTAATGAAGCACAAATAAAAATTTTAGCGAAAGAATGAACTATTGTTTGAATTTTCAGTTGAATAGAAAATGTTTCCTACCTCGCTGCATTAATACTTTTGTTTTTACCCAGAACACCAATACCTGGGAAAACGGAAAAACTGTAACACTAACCTACTTTTCTTTTCCTCATGCAGTATAGTCGATTCAAATATTGTATGATATGTGACCGACAATTTGAAAATTTACTAATTCACTAGATACCTACTCTGTGCAGATAGAAAATCAGAATAATAAATGTGTTCGGTATACTGGCATAGATTAGATAATCCAGTGTTTACTTTGAAAAGTGTACTACGTGTGTATACTTATAACAAACGGGCTAGCGACAAATTTCACAAGATTAGATTTAGGTTAGAGTTAGAAACAAGCATCTAGCGGTTCACAAAACATGTCCTCTCGGCTAACTTTCGAGCCATGGCGCTCAGCCAGCGCCAGCAACACAAAGTACTATGATTCCTGAAGAAATGGTCGTACGACAATTTCAATTTCTTGAATAGATTTTACCCTACCGTGCCAAAAAAAGCTTTACTTAAAAAATAAATTAAACAGATATAACTACATTATTGTAATTTGGTCTCCAAATTACAAATTAATTTTTAATTTAATTTTTGTTGTGCAATATCTTGTCTCACCGAATCAATTGAGTACTTGCCAATATAAATGAAATGTATTATTTACGATTTTCTATTGATTGTAAGAATAACACAAAAACATATTTAACTTGAAGTAGCCATATTTTGACAGAAACTCAAATATTTAGGATGCAGTTCTATGTTTTTCTATTCTTATCAATTTTTTAACGGAATAATATCAGTCATGAATAATAACATAAATAGTCTTCTACGTAAGAAATATCAATAATTTTAAAATACTTGATGATGTGTCACCAACACGGAACACGTAACATGCCGTACCTAATTATACAAATTAATGAAAAAAAAAACAATTCAGTATTTTTAATTAAGGCATTTCGATTCATAATAAAAACAAACGATGTACATGTACGATTAACGCTGTTACTACTCTAGTGCATAAATACGTCCATATATATGTATAACAGAATTTTGTTAGAAATATTTTTGAGAGAACTAAGCCTCTTACACGAGTTTGGGTCATTTGATGTTTGCGTTCAATATTTAACGCTAACCATGGCAACGAAAACCAAATCATCATATAATCAAGATTAGTAGAAAACTGTAGGTTGGACGTTACATTGTTGAAAAGTGTGACATGGCAAGGCGGGACAGAAGACGGGGGAAGTAGGCTTGTGACATCACAACTGCCGAACGTTCATTACAATTGGAAAATCAAGCCAAAGGTTTTGAATGACGTAAACAATCAATTCAAACAATCACAGACGTGACCACTCATATCGTCTCTTACGCACAACCCATAATATTTTACTAATCCTGTAATATAATACCATGTTATAGATATCATAGATATTACATTTTTACGCAAATATCAGTAATATTTAGATAATGATTTTGCGAAAGTTTCACTTCTGTAATGTATATTGTAGCAACGTATCAATATTTTCTGGAGGGTATTTGTCCTGCCGGTCGAAGTGTACAACTTTTCTCTCACTTACAAACCTGCTTTGCAAACCATTGACTAGAATCCCTGATTTAATTTCCGGACGACCATCTTTTCCATCTTTTCGCACTTACAAACTGGCGTTCTAGATTATTGTTTCCCAGACGTATGTAGATTTTTCGTAAGCAAGTTTCACTTCTATAGTATGTGGTATCAAGGACACGATTTTAAAATTAAACTAACTTTTTATTTGCAATCTTTAAATATTGCATAAGAAGTTCCACTTCTGCGTTCCTCCGTATGTCGCTGAATTATTTATAATTAAAATGTTCATAGTACAAAGTGATTATATTGACAATCGTTAAATTTCTTGAAGTTGTGTTTTTATGCGTAAATAAATGAAGGATATTTTACAATATTTTATTTTAAAATTTCATCGAGGAAAAGCTATGTTTTGTTTCAAACTGTCAACGTAGCTTATGTAAGTTACGCGTGGGTGAACGACTTATGACTTCGATTTTAATACAAAACGCTGTGTGTAAACACATAGAAATTAATAAAAGACTATTAAACAAACGCTTCGTACCAACTGTAAAGCCACATTTTGTAATATTATGAAAAAGTAAATATTATTTTATACTTCCGTCTTCATATCTTCATTAACTTAATAGAAATCGTCTTTCAAGTCACAAACACTCATTTTATGATGTAAACTCTTTAATATCCACGGAAATTATGGAACATTTCGAAATTTCAATTTCCATTCACGTTTGGCCTGGCATTATTAAAGTTACTTTACAAATGAAAATTAAGTTTTAGTAATACGTGAGTTCAAAGTGAGCTTGTTTTTGCTTTTAAATTTCGACGAAGTCGCGCATGCACAGATCTAAAGTAAATTCTTTGTGGGTCAAAAGTATAAGCGAAAGTGGCGTCATCCTACACGATGCTTGTAAACTATATCTGACAGTTCACCTAACCTACAAAATCGATTTATGGGTTTTTGTAAGTATTAAATGTTGTTTTTTCAACGCACTGAATACCTATATAAATACCTACTATGGGTTACTAATCGAGTGGTATAAAGTAGTGATGAGAACACTATCTTCGCATTCGGGAGATACTGGGTTCGAATCCCAACGGGAGTGATGTAGCTAAGATTTTTTCTAACTGCATCTCGCCAAGAAACGATAATTCCTGTACCGGCCATCTTGTTGAGCTTTTCCATGATTTCTCCCAATTAATTCCTGATAAATATTGAGATCGGTCGATATTCAAGACCATGACCGAATTTTTGTAAAACTGCTATGCTCTCATAATTGTCTACCTTACCCTAATTTCCTATAAATTCTTCAGTCACCCACTGCTATTAATTAATCAATTAATTAAGAAGCTTAGAAAAATAACGGGAAGTGTGGTAGATGAAAAAATAGCAATGTTACGAATGGCGTCTGTTATGACACGGACGTTATACACATTATTATTATTACTGCTATAGTTACTCGGGCAATTGCGACTCGAGTGAACGACACCCTCGTTCGCAATCATTTTCCCCTCTTACAAAACAATACTATTGCCCGATAATGTATTCCTAAATGTACATACAAATCATATTCATTATAACGGAAACATACAAATATGGTTGATGGTAAACTCCTTCTTAGCCACTTGAACGTAAATATTTAAAGAAAAATATAATTTATAATCTTCCTGGACAAGATATATTTATTGTATTTAAAAAAACAACAGTTGCTACTATTTTCGATGGCTTGGCCATCATCTTCATGCAACATAAGTCATTATTTTACAAAAAAAAAGGGAAGAGAGGATGTTACATATCTTAATCGTAAAGTCCAAAAAATATAAAAGATATAAAAGCTGAGGTAATTAAGTTTTCATAGTTGAGCTTCATTTCAAAATATTTTATGAAGTTGAAATTACATAGCAATATAGCAACAAATATAGTGAATAATCAGTGAAAATCTTTTGATAATAGTTAAAACTGTATGTTAAATTCCATGATGATAAAAATCTTTTTTTGTAAAATAATGACTTATGTTGTCTGAAGATGGTGGCCAAGCCATCGAAACATGTAGCAACTGTGGTTTTAATAAATATATCTTGTCCAGGAAGATTATAAATTATACACAATTAAGTTAGCAGGAAAGTGGACAAAATGATGTTAATCAATAAACCAATTATTAATTTTGTCCACTTTTCTGCTAACTTAATTGTGTATGTTTAAAAAAATATGGACGCAACAATTTCTAATGTAATTATAAATTATATTTTTCTTTAAGTAAAAATATAGCCTTAAATTCTCATCTGCAGAACACAATAACATACGCATCTGCAAATAATAAAAAAATATACAGCCATAGCTCCATGTGTAATGGTATCAAATTATAAAGTAAATTACCACTGTAACAACGAGAAGAATATGAAAACTGTCAAAAATAAACAAAAAAGCTGTGTCTGTGATTCTGAAATAATTTAATCTACTAAGGTGCAAGATAAATAGCATCTATCACCACAGATTACAAAATAGTTGCATTTTTACAATATTCTCCTCAAAAGAACATGTCGTTCAGTTAAAATTTAAATACATGTTTTTGAGGCTTCAAAAAATCACCTCAAATAGATCGGAAGAAAAACGATGTTTAACACTTGATCGCAACGTAGCATTTAACGTCTATTTGAGGATTAATTTATGGTAACCCTGTTAATATAAATTTCATATTGGATTGCAGGAAGAGTTGTCAAAAAATCTGATTTCACAATGATTCTAGATTGTGACACACACATTTCTTTATAAGAAGAGTGTAGTAGAATTGATAATTGATCGGTTGAAACGACATTTTTTTTAAGCTCTGTATAAATGTATTTGACATAGTTTTTTTTACAATTTTCACTTGAAGACAACATTTTTTTACGCACCTTAATCAAAGCATAGCTTGAAAAATGATCTTTTTCAATATAGATCTAATGTTCTACATGACACGGAGTTTCACAGCGACATTTGACTACTCCTACATTTATAAAAAGTGGTATTCATATGATTACAAAATCTAAGATCATTATCAAATCAAATTTAACAGTGCCTTGTGCAACTCAGCATCAATAACGAAACTAGATTTACTATAAAAAAAGTTGCAGATCAGGGGAATTGTTTTTGAACCACTCGATATAATTTATAAGTATTTTTTATGTTTTAATGTTTAATAATTTTTGTATCAGAGAGTATGCACTACCATCCCATATTTAAAAAGAATGACGGACGCTGCTATGGGAATTAGTCAAATGCGAGAAATGGACGGTATTTGGGTTGCAAACATGAATGTGTATATCATCAATATGTAAATAACATAGATTTGCATTATCTTTACTCTAAAGTCTATACGAATATTGTACATACGGTGTGTTCAATAAATACACGACGTATATTGTCGGTTTAATCAATGTAGGTATTATTCTTCAGCTAGGCTTAACATAATAAATATTCATTTTCAATAATAAACCAACAGTCACCTACAGTACAGTTTCACAAATCCGGACACACGCTAACCCGGACGAGTAATGTTTCCGGACACTTGACTCTAAAACTCGGACGCTTACATAAAAATTAGCCAAATGCGGGTCAGACTCGCACACGACGGGTTCCGTACCACCGTAGAATATCTAACACTACAATTTTTTTTAAAATAGTTTAGTAAAATCAAAACCATTCATCAAGTTTGCAGCGCAAAAATGCTCAACTATAAACTTCTGAAAAATTTCTTTTGATGTGACTGCTTATTCAATAATTGTTTTATAAAATATAATAATACTTATATAATATTACATGTTTTCTAATCAATATTTTACTGTAAGTTTGTTATAATTAAACGTATAAAAAGTAAATTTATTAATCAAAGTTTTAACAGCTATATTTCCACAGCTTACTTTCTAAGACGTTTTAACGATATCCTGAGAGATGTCGCTAGCGGTACAGGCGGCAAGTCGTCAAAGTTAACATGGCTTTCACTGACTTTAATTTAAACTTTATTTTATTTGTATTATTTGTTGTTACAGCGGCTATAATAAAAAATAGTAAAAATTTCAAGTGTCTACCTATTACGGTTTAAAAGATACGACCTGTTTTATTTACAAAACTGCTCGTGAATTGGATTACAGTTTGTAGTTATTACTGGCATAATAATAATCTTATTTTGTAAAATGGATAAGAACCGTTAACAAAAAACATGAAATTTAGAGGAGAAATGTCAGATTCTATATAGTCTGAGCGAGGGAAATAGTACACAAAAGACATGTTTCACAACAACAAAAGTGTTTCTTGTAATTTAAAATTCGGACAACACTCAAACACCGATAATGCGCGGTTCGTGTTTGTGAAGCTGTACTGTCGACCATAGATGCCTAGTCAAGAACCGGTGCATTTACCTTATTCAGAGGTTAACAAAGCCAATCGGTTGTTTGTTCCCCAAAGCGAAACCAGTGTGTAACTGACGTAAGATAAAACTGAATATAGCTGAGATAAGATAAGTTGTATGCGGTAAAATTGAAAGATATAAAATTGAATATATTCAATTCTACATACAAACATATCGTATTGATTCTAACATATTTTTTTTAGATGTGAATATTAAAAAAGAAAAAATCATCGAGATATTGTTCTCATAAAAAAACCGAATAAAATCATATATTCATGTACAAGTCTGCTTTTCTCCTGCATTAATTTTATTGTGTTCTCATTCAAAAAAATAAAACGTTTCAATGAATAATTCAATAAATCCATTTTCCAAAAGTTTTATAACAAATGATATTCAATACGATTAATATTTAAAAATAGTAAAGAGACTTTCTATATAATTTCGTTTTCTTGTTTCTGTTTCATCATTACCCGAGAATGATCGGACCACTTTTGGCGAAACTTAAAATATCGAGAACTTTTCATTCGGCTATGAACAGGCATTAAGAGCAAAGTCGCGGTTAAAGTTTAGTTTTATATATCATATAAAATTTTAGAAAAATTAATTAATGTTTTTTTAGACTAAAACATATCACACACAAATTATTAACAGCAAC
Source organism: Venustoraphidia nigricollis (assembly GCA_034508555.1). NCBI lineage: Eukaryota > Metazoa > Arthropoda > Insecta > Raphidioptera > Raphidiidae > Venustoraphidia > Venustoraphidia nigricollis. The sequence continues at coordinate 2,135,243 of JAVRKA010000013.1, forward strand.
AACGCCCTATGTTACGTCATATATTATAATTATTATGAGTTCGCTAATTAACTTTTTCGTCATTAACTCTACACCAAAGAGCAGTGCTGGCTCTAAACACCTAAAAACAGGAACAGAGAAAAGAGGATTGTTTTAGAGACACTAACTCAATTTATAATCTTTGAAACGTTTACAAAGAAATTTTCATAGAATAAATAAATCAGAGAACTTAGTGAAATAAATATCTTTTAAAACTTTTCAACAAAATGCTCTGGTAATTTATTATTTTAAAAGCTGTCAAAAACAAATTTTTAATTTTATACGCACTCCTTCCACTCTCCACTTTTAATTTACCAAAACCTACTACCGCGAATTAATTAACAATAACAAAATTATGTCGAAGCGGAAATTTTCAAAAGTTTAATTTAATTGAATAAATACCCAGAAGGTACATTTTCGTAGGATACTACGGTTGATGTGTATAAATAAATAGACTTTGTCATCGGTGTAAACGAAATTTATGATTGTTTAGAAAAAATTATCAATGTTCCTACTATCTAATTAAAAGAAAGTATAAAATATATAAAATTGAAATCAGTTTATTTTTCAAAAGTCCTTTTCTCACATGTAATTTAATATTCATAAAACATGTAAAATTTAGAAATACAGTTAATACAAACAGATAAAGGTAGGTATATCATTTTTCATTTAAAAAAACACATTTTCATCGTTGATTAAATTTTGAAAGATATGTAATTTTTTTAATTGCTATGTAGTATTTAGTATCCACTACACTGTGTTGATATACGTATATATTTTTAAGGTAGTTGTCGTGGTACAATATTGTCAAAAAGTTATAGATTATACGCACCACAAAAGTATACAAGCTTGTAGCTAAGTGATCCATAATTTGTACGCAAGACTGTACCCCTGGAAACGTAATCCATACAGTATTCATATGCATGTATACTTTTCTACAAATTGTTGAACTTTAAAACGTTATTTATAAATAATTAGACGGTCAAAAAATGTTTCTTATTTTTTTTTAAACTCATAACAAATGGATTGAAAGACTGTCAGTTTTTGGAAAGTTAGTTCTTTTTTTATAAATAAGAAACTGGTTCAGAACTACAGAGATCGTATACAGTTAATGTTAATTATCCAATTTTTAATTGAATTTATCTCGGATCATATACGGTCGATCGACTTCAAATTTTCAGGGTAATTGTATTATCATGTCCTTAATAAGTATACAAAAATTAAGAATTTTCTGACGGTGTGCCTTAACCACGACAACTACCTTAAGCTCACCAAAAATAATTATTGTTTTGTATTTTTTATTAAAAATAGTAATACATTGTAAACCCAGTTGAGACTTTTATCAGTTCTTGAATCGGATCAAGAAAAACTCGTTTATATTAGAGTTAAAGAAACTCCATATAAAAACAGGACGACTTAGAGCTCAGCTATTCTCAGCTTGTTAAATAATTGAAATGTATTATTTGTCCTGCCTTATGATATTTATCTTTTGACATTTTGGTTCACATTAAAATAGATGCGTAAAGAGCTAATTGAGTGACAAGTTAACTTTGACATTTAAAACAGAGATATTTAACATTTATATTTATATCTAACCCAGGGTTACTTCTGTGACTTTGTAACTCTACTTGACGTTACATAATACATTTGAGGATTTCAAAGTCAACTTTTGTGAAATTTATTTTTTGTAAATTTCTCTGAATCGACTTGACGTGGACTGGAATTTATATACAGATAACTCTCGTTTTACCAACGCTTATTATCTATAGATAAGTGACTCACATTTTGAGAACCACTGGTATATAACATAGACCAGGGGTTTTTAGCCTTTTTTGTTTCTCATGTACGACTAAAAATTAACTATAATGTTCCATGTCATTTATATGGGCTCCATTTACACCATCGCTTTGCCCCAGGAAAAGTTCAAATGTACCACCCGTATAGACCATTCGATTTTCGTATATTACGTAGTCAATGCTTTAAAATTTACTTATATTTAATTATAAGGCATCGACTAGCTTTATTAATGTGCAAGGAATTGACTAATGACTGAAACCGTTGAGAACGTGAAGAAATCTAAAAAATAAAGCACAGAGTCGCGATTTAGAATATGCAGAGTTATATTTCAACCTTTTTTCAATATCCCACGATTTTCATCATATTTTAAATAATTTGTAATTAAAAATTTGGCTGTTTATGTATAGAAATTTTAATATTTGAACAATAGTAGTATTATTATGAATAATAATTTATTGATGAATGAGTTTAAAGTAACCGCCATTTTATCTTTACCTTCATTTCCTTGATCTTCATCTCCTGTCTTCTTGGCAGTCCGTATTCCTGATCAGCATAAACTAAATTCCTGACCGATCCGACAAACCTAGGTTCAAATATAACACTAGGCAAGGCCAATAAAGTCAGTTTATTGTTATAAGAAGGAGGCATGCCTCCGACAAACACATCCGAATTAGACGTGAAACGTCCAAATTGAAATTCTTTACCGCGCGAAGTTCGGCTCTGCGTAATTCCATCAACAGTCAAAAATGTACGGTCAATCCTTCGAAGGACGTTTACTTTATGCCAATGTCCGTCGGCTAAATCTCTGCCGACAGTGATAATTTGTGCACCGCCTCCTAAATTATATCTTAACCTCAATGCACCTTCGACCAATTTGATTTCAAAAAAGTCATAAGTGCCACCGTCGTCTGTGTAAAGCAACAAACCATTCGGTTGATCAGTTTTAAACTCAAATTCCAATGTTCCATTGTAACCACCACCCCATTTTCGAAATTGAGCAAAAGAATTCGGTGAATCGTCTAACACAAAACACGTACAGTAGTCAAAATTAATTAAAACGAACACCAATAAAATAAAACTAAAACAGACACTATTTCTCATTGCACTGCACCAATACATTTTTATTATTTTAAGTGTGTTACGATTTAAATGTGATTTTATTTGATTGCATTAAATAATGTTTTATAACGTTTAATAAATAAACAAAATGTGAGTGTTATAAGCGAACGACAGTAAATGAAGTTAATAGAGTTGGGTTAGAAAACATGGTCGCATTATATCGATCTTACGAACACAACTGCAGCGTTCGCAGCCACCGTCGTTCATTTTGACAAAGCACACCGGATTCTACTTGTATATAGTGTATAATTTCCATTCGCTCTTAAACGCGGCCGGGCCGACGCTCTAGCGCAAAACAAAACACGTTTCTATCTGACACTACTCGACGTTACGGTCTTCTTCATTGTCGTATCGAGTTAATTATCGAGTGATGTTTTTAATTAAACGTCCAATTGGATTGTGTTTAGTATACGGTAATCACTTCAAGCCGATCGGTTCGGTGTGCGTAGGAAACTAACGTAATTCTGCTCGGTGAACGGGTCGCCGTCATGGTGGAAGTGACGTGTCACCGCGCGTGCGCAACAAGCATGCGTTGTACGGCGACGTATACTCGTGTGCCATATATATCTATTGCTACAAATATCTCCGACACAGACAAAAATCGCATATGTCGATTTTTTTAAATAAAACTACTTTAGCACGGTACGGTAAAATTGATTTTTTAACGAACGTGTCACAATGTACGTATACCATACCCTATTCACAACAACCTTCCTGCTGAGTTGAATAAATTTAAAAGAGAGCTGAAGAATCTGCTAATTAATTCTTTTTTATATTCAGTCAATGACTTAAATTCAATTAATTATAATTATTAAAACCGCTTTTGTTCACGAATCCTACTTAACGGTTGTATCGGATAGTAATGTATTCTATTCTGTTCTGTTCTGTTGTGACGTATTTACGATTTAGTCTTTAATATTTTTTGTTCCAATACATATTTTTAACGTGGAGGGAAAGTTTGGTTGAGGAACAGTTGAAAAAAGAAGCTTTACCGATGTTTCGCTTGTGGCCTAAGCTTCTTTTTTCAACTGTTCCTCAACCAAACTTTCCCTCCACGTTAAAAATTTAAGATTTAGTATTATATAATTATTATTAAATAGATTAATTATTAGTGTGTAATAGAGCTGAGTATTTGTATTGAAAAGGTTTTACTGATATACTAACAAAGAATTTATAAGTCAAAATACAACTGTTGATTAATTAAAAATCTTAGAACTATAAAAACCGTCTGAACATTAAACTCTACAAATTTCTGAAAGAAGATTAGAACCCCCGATGTTAAGACACTGAATATATTATAAAAGTTTCTATAAAAAACCAAAGCACTTTTTGTTGAGGCGTTATGTTAACCATATTAATTAAAAACTGCATTTTTTAAATTTCATCTCTTGATGATGTTTAAATGGTTTGCAAAAAGCGCGTCAAGAAAGTTGCTGTATTTTGGTATTTTGTAGAATTTTTCTAGCATTCAATAAAGTCTGAAAAGATATACTGAAAGTTTTCTGAATCTTTCATTTTTAACAAAAATATACACACGACCACCAATAAATTCTTTATCAGTAGCACACAATCTATATATAAATAACAATGAAGTATCTGTCAGGCCGGCTGTCCGGGCTAATCTTCGAAACGGCTAAACCGATTGTAATGGCACTTCACAGACTGGTAAAGGGCTGTGCCAGGAGTGATTTAGGCTACATTTTATTCCGAAAATAACCTTTTAGAAGGCGAAAAACATACCCTGCATCTCTGAAATTGTTTAATCTAAAACGTAAGACGGGAAAAAAACACTTCTTAGAACATTTTATCCCAAAAATAACCCTTAAGACGGTGAAATAAAGAGGTGTAAGTCTTCATGAAAAGTATGTTGTATCTCTGAAATTGTTTAAACCTAAAAACGTGAAACACCAGGAAAAAAATAGTATTCTTAGAAAATGAAAAGTTCGACGATCTTTTGAGTATTAGGGGTCACAAGCCAAAGCTGCTCATTTCTGATATTTTATTTGTTATATTGTTTTAACTTGTCGTTTACCAAAAACTTCGTCCGCGTGATATAGTTTTATATAAAATGGTGTATTTAATACAAAAAAATTAAACTATACCATGCGAACAAAGTCGCTGGCAAACGACAAGTTAAAACAATATAACAAACAAAATATCAGAAATGAGCAGCTTTGGCTTGTGACCACTATAATATTCATATATACAGTTAAACCGTGTATACACGTATACCTAATGTGTTGGTATAGATATACTGCATAGTAAGCCGTAGCAGGAATGTCTGTATTTTCTCCACTGCTATTCATTCCTGCTGCAATAATGGGATCTTGATTTTTAATAACGCATACATTTGAAAATACGTAACACAACCGAAACGTGAAACTCGTTTATTTTAATATTTGCCTTCTTTTTCATTTTGCATATTTTTGTATTTGTATTTCATATACATAATGCATATAATGGAAAGTTATTTATTATTTGTTGTTTACGTGCGACATAATTCATGTCATCATTTTGGTCGTAGGTGAGAACACATTTTTTTAAATATTTTTCCTGGCTATAAGAAATTTAATTTTAATATTGTACAAAATAATTATCAGTCAATTTTTTATCCACACTTCAGCCGTGATTTATTGTTTATTGATGCTTAGTACTTGTTTCATGTAAAAACCCTGATAATTAATTTAAGGTAGTTCTATAGTGTGGTATAATAAAGAAAAATCACTTTTCGACATATTTTGCTCTTTTTTTTTCATAAGCTCAAAATAACGTTTTCTAATAAATCCCGAAGTTTCAGAATTTTTGACCGTTTAGAACCCAAGATAATTAATAACAATTTTCATATGCTGACCGTGAAAATTGCGAACTTTGTTATTCATTTTAACAAAATAAAATTACTTGCAATACTGTTCAATATTTTTATTTATATAAAAGACGTTTCAACCAACAGTTTTGGTCCTTTTCAATTTTCAAATTGAAAATTGAAAAGGACCAAAACTGTTGTCTATCGTTTGACGTTTTTCATCAAGTTGATGATTTATTTAATAAAGAAGCTGTACGTTTTAAGAAAAATGATGACAAATTAAATTTTTTATTGGATTATTTTAATTTGGAGATTCAATGTTTATCATATACATTGCTTGGTCTTATTCTTTCCCTAAACTAATACTACATAAATAAAAATATTGAACAGTATTGCAAGTAATTTTATTTTGTTAACATATCTCTTACTGTTGGTAGAGTCAATATTATTAATTTGTTATTAATTATCGCGCGTTCTAAACGATCAGAAGTTCTGAGACTACGGGATTTATTAGAAAACTTTATTTTGAGTCTATGAAAAAAAATGAGCAAAATCTGTTGAAAAGTGATTTTTTATTATTTTACTACGCTATAACTGCCTTAATTTAATTTAAATAGCTAATTGTATTCTATCCTTGTCGCGCTAATCAATTTGCGTATGTCGTCCCTGTTGTACACATTAGTTTCCTTTGTTCTCAATCCTGTGATCAACTCAACTGTAATTTCAATTTTAAGGATTTTTGGACAGCTAGGACAATTTGTTTCAAGAATTATATCACCAGCATTTCGAAACGGTGTCTGTATCCGAATGAAAATACAGCATACTTTTCATTCAAGTTCAACTGAATGAAAATAAAATTTCGCTCAAAAAAAAACCAGTGAGCTCCTAGTGATCTTAAAAGATGCGTTAACAGACAGATGGTAGCGACATATCAAGGCTAGTAATTAAAAATGTTGCATCGTTTCGTCTGACCAATCAGCGTAAGCGCGGATATAACATCAGCTGGGGAACCATTCATACTTTATCAGTCTATAATGACAATATCAAAAATGTTTATATTTTAACTAGGATTATGTATATATTCAATTTAGTGCAAACAATATAAATATTCTGTTTTTTTTTTCTTTGTCATTTGTTTAACCATGCCAGTAAAGTTTATAAACAACAGCCGTTGCCACGCCATCAATTGACAGGCTCGCCGGATGACGTCAACCCCCACTACTATCCAACGAGGCAACCTCTGTAATGCATTGAATTGGCTACATATAACCTCAAAAAAAGTTGGCACCTGACCAAGAAGTTTTTACGACACACTTCTGTAACATTGCGCCAAGTTATTCTAGCATAAATTTGGAGGATAGTAAAAATAATACACATCAAAAAACTGATTGCAATTGGCAAGGCCTACGCCTCAACGTAATAAGTATAATAAAAGTAAATGAAATATATAAAGAAAAGAACAAATATGATTTAAATTATTTTAATTATTCCTAAAGACAAGCTCATATAAATTTTTGTTACACCTTATATAAACGCCTTCAACGAATAGTCAGATGTAATAATTTTTTTTTCTTTTAACAAGTAATGACTACGCATTGGCCCCCTTATTTATAGAAATCAATAACCAAACATAAATCTAAAGTTTGCATTAAAGAAAATAATTAATTACTCCATTCATAAATACACACAAAATGAAAAAGCGTTGTTGATACAGCTCGTTATTAATTAACTGTCCGGTTAGACGCGCCGGGCAAATTGGAGAAAGCGAGAAAGAGAATGAGGAGAAACATGTCTTCTGGAAGGCAAGCTAATTTATAATCTCCTTGATGCTGCTACTCTACTTGTTTATGTAATTAATTTGTTGTTATACAAAATAAAATACAACGTTAAAAAATATTGTCATTAAAGTGTGCATATCCAAGCTCTAAATTATTTCTGTGATAACGTGCGTGAATTTAGAAAGGGTGTAACAAACAATTCCGTCAAAAAAAATTCTAATAAATTATTTTCTATGCAACAATTTGCTATAAATCCTAAATCGGCAAATTGACGTACTAATACCACCAACTACCAAGTTTTTGTGAATCTAGTACCAGTATTTATTATAATTTATTGTTATAATTCAATAATAAATCTCAGGTATTTGGATTAATAATACAAAACAATCTAAATACCTGAGATTTATAATTGAATTATAATAATAATTTTGGATGCGATATAATGTATAATTTATTGTTATATTTAAAAAATTAATTGCGCACCTTAGACTCTTAATCTAAATACATCTGATTACAACGAGATTGAAAATTATATTAAACTTGTTTGTTTCTTATGTGTTGCTAATAGAAACACAAAACAAAGCAAGGTTGTGGTCAACAATGCAAATTATTAATGTTGTCTCAAAAAGACCCAACAATATTATGGATATGAATGAAATTCAAATAAATAATGTGATCAAAAACAGCGTGTGACGTCAAAAGTTGAGTGTCCGTTTCCATAGAAACGTAGCTTACTACAATAAAAACCATTAAGCTATATCGGCAGTGAGGTAAGAAAGGTTGTATGATTTGATCCCGGCACTCGGTGCCATTATTATTATTTTTTTTACAATTATACCAGTTTTAGTTCTGTAGTGTGTAGGGAAAAAATACACAGTTTCTTTTTTCAACAGTCCGTTTGCTGCTTTTAAATAATTTTCGCAAAACGCTTAAATAAATATTTCAAAAATTAATTTCGAATTTTTTTGACATAATACACCACAAACTTCATGCAAATGCCCTGTTGATGCTTTCAGAGAAAATCGCAATTTTTCATTTCATCAATAAAGTATCCTCAGTAACATAAACTCGAATTTAGTAGGACGACCCCATTTGGATATAACCAGTCCGAAAACTCCCTACATCGACATCCCATAAATATAAACAGAACGAAAAGTTCCGATGAAAGACGTAAGCAGCCTTTTATGAGATGTGTTTACATTTGATTGAATGCTTAGAAGCGAAACTGAACCTTGCTTTTAAATCGTTATTTGACACTCAACGAGTTCCGTTGATGTTTACAAAAGGTTTAGTTACATACAAGTTAGACACGTGTAGCTTTTCATGTCAACAAAAGTCAATTTTGCGTATATTTTATATTCCAGCCAATTAAATTAACATCCAACCAAATTTTTATTTTTTACAACCCGTACAGTATGATCCACTGAACCAAAAATAACGGTACATAGCTTTTATATTTATCGAGAAAGTCATTTAGGATATTTAGACAATATAAATTATCAGCACAAAATGCCCGCGAATTTGGGTATATTTCCTAAACCATTGATTCGGTTCATACCAAAATCTATAGACCAAAAGTCACTGGGATGAACATTTTTGAAGCGAAGTTTCCTTTCGGACGTTTGGCTCTCGACTATTGAGTAAAATGAGAAAAAAAGTCATGCGTCACAGTTAACTCCTCGCACGCTTGCGTTCTATCCACGTTTGCTTAGCCAGTGCGCTGTATCGCACGTGCGCTTTTTATCCAGGCTTGCTCAGCTGATTTAAATCATTAAATGCGTAGACACTTCGCTTCTGTTAGGCGTCCCCCGATGCCACTCGTTTTTATATACAATTCGCATTTGACAATGAAATAAATGCAGCAAAATTTATCTTTGAAGAAAAACTTTTAGGACGTTGCTAGCTCGGCTGCTGGGGAGTAAAATGAGAAAAAACTCCATACATCATTGTTAACTGCGCACGCGCGTGATTTTTCCAAGCTTGTTTAGTTAAATCGCTGATTCAAATCATTAAATGAATACCATAACTACTAAAAAACTATCTACCGATTATTATTTAATCCTGGGTTTACTGTCAAATCAGACGTTTTTACAGTCACCTGTTTAATTAGTGTATTTGCCATATGGCAACATACACTATTGGCATCATTCGGATGGCGGGACCTAGGAGTCGGACCAAAATTGCTCGACGTTTCATAACCTCCTAAACACTTTGGAACCATTTTTAAAAATGTTATATATATATATATATATATATATATATATATATATATATATATATATATATATATATGTGTGTGTGCGGGCAATAACTTTCGAAACAGTTAATTGATTTCAACTAAATTTAGCACACGTGTTGAAATCCATCACCGCAAGAAGCCTATTTAAAATGGGCCTAATCGGGCCATTTTAAGGGTAGTTTTTAGGGGTTGAAAAATGTTTTTGGGCCTTAAAATACCGAAAAAATTCTCCGAATCATTTCAAAATTGAAATTTAACTCTCTGGTAGTAATTAAAAACTGTCCCCAAAATTCTAATAAAATCGGCCCGGCAGGACCGGATTTACAAATTTTATGTAAACACTAGTTTGCAGATAGTGAATTATTTGCTGAAAGGTGTATATAATTTAGTATAGAGGTTCGATTGATAATAATATTGCAACTGAGAAAAAAAATTTCTTTTAAGGGGTGTACTAAGGAGTCAAATTTTGTATTTTGCTCAAAAAACCAACTTAAATTCGCATAATAAAGCCACACTGCCTATATTAGCGAATACACTATATTGTCGGCAGGGTTTTGGCACTGCAACCCGGGTTTTTGTGATTTAAATTTTTTAATTTGATTTACATATTTATTAAACATTAATATTTCATTATGTGCATATGTAATATAGAACACGAACTCCATATTGGCTAGCAAAAGAGTAAATTATGTAATTATTTTTCTGAATAACTATTCTTAGAATGGAAAAATCATAATTCCTTTTTTAGTGTTCTCGTATTGTACACGAGTCGCCCGGATAAAGTCAGAGCAACTAGGTTATATAAAAGATTTTCGTTTTTACTATATCCAGTAAAATTGGTAATTCTAAAATTATCAGGTTTGTAGTCTAACGACAACCGTGAAAGAATTTTTCAAGCCAATCCAATAATTCTTGTGATACTAGCATATAATTTATACATAGTGCATGTCAATTAAACTTTTCTCAACAAAAAATTCTGAAGCGGCTGAAACTCGGTATGCATATTAAAACACATATCATATTTATAAATCTAGCTGTAATAAAAGCATTTATGTCAAACTCATTAACCTGTTTTTTAATCAGTTAAAGATCAAGAGTCATGATTAGCAACAAAAATCAAAGATATAGTACGATACAGTAAGTCAGACATATGTTGAGAATTATAATAGAATTCGTGTAGTTATGATAGCACACATATTATCTATATGCCATAGTGTATATGTATGTGTTATATCGTGCAAGTTACAGGAATCTCTTTACTTCACCGCAGGAATGTTCAAGCTCAAATCCTGCTCTTGCGGCAGATAGCAGGAAATACTACATACACCTGCAGGATAATGTATGTGATCGGTTTATGTCACGGTATTCGATGTTATGTATTCTGTCTTATCTCCAGGGTACGTTCATTTTCCATTTGCCATCCACTCTTTATATTAACACAAATACGGTCATATACAGATAATGCGGTAGGTTCAAATTCCTTTTTGACTTAATTATTATTAACCAAATGAGAAATGCGGTGGTAAACCATTGGCATCGCACTGTGAAGGCACCAGGTTCGAATCCCAGTGAAAATAAATTTCGCATTTAGTTCTTTCCCGCTGCTTTCAAGATACGGCATTTTCATCCATTATAAAAATAACGAGAAAAATGGTAAATGGAATATAACGATGCGAATGGGACGTACAAGTTATGTTGAAGATATTAATTTTTGATAATATTTTTTTTCTTTTAACCAGGGACAAAACAATGAGGGGGCTCTGCGCGTTTGAACCACCCCATATTATTACGTGGATCTCTCATAAAATCGAAATTTTTCAAACCCGTATACTAAGACGCCGACGCACTCACATGTTCAAACGGATAAATGGAAACAAAAAATTAATATTATATTTTTTAAATCTTCCCACAATTTATTTTTTTATACCTATATTAAAAAGTAAATATAAAAGTGTAATAAAGAGGTATTAAAAATCACAAATAAAGAGTGATTCATTTAGAGGTACTTTTTTGTCTATGGATTTTTTGACAGATGAAGCGTGAGTCGTGATAACCTTTTATGGTATTTTTGTTCAGTATAGTTTGACATTTCATCATGGAAAGACTTAGTCCCGCACAGCGTCTGCAAATTATTCAGCTGTATTACGAAAATCAGCGTTCTGCGAGGAAGAAAAAAAACTGTTTTCGACAAAAATTTTGTTTAGTGATGAGGCACATTTCTGGCTTAACGAATATGTCAACAAACAAAATTGCAATATTTGGTCCGAAGAGCAACCTGAAGAGATTCAAGAGCTGCCATTACATCCAGACAAAACAACGGTTTGGTGTGGTTTATGGGCCGGTGGAATGATCGGTCCATATTTCTTCAAAAACGAGGCCGACCAGAACGTAACTGTCAATGGTGACCGGTTATCGTACCATGATAACAGACTATTTGTTTCCTGAAATTGAAACCCGTGATATCCAGGACATTTGGTACCAACAAGACGGCGCCACTTGCCACACAGCACGTGAAACCATGGCTTTATTGCGTGAACAATTTGGTGAACAGTTAATTTCGCGCTTCGGACCGGTGAGTTGGCCGCCTACATTCTGTGATATCACACCCCTCGACTTTTTCCTTTGGGGCTATGTAAAGTCCAAAGTCTATATTGATAAGCCGGATATGATTAAGCAACTGGAAGCCAACATTACTCGCGTTATTCGCCAAATACCAATCGAAATGCTCGGACGCGTCATCGAAAATTGGAACGGCAGAATGGACTATGCTAACCGGAGTTACAGCCAACATTTGAAAGAAATAATCTTTAAAAAATAAATGTAAAGAATAGTTCTTTTGTATAATAATAAAAATTATCCGATAAACTTGTTTTTATTAAATTTTTTTTAGTTTTGAAAAAAGTACCTCCAAATGAATCACCCGTTATATTACGTTCGTGCCAATTTTGTTTCTTACGATCTATCCTCAATTACGGCACCGTCATAAGCGAATTCACACTTCTCAGATCAAAGTGTCTTTAAGTAAACATAAAATCGATTGTTATTCAACTACAAACTATTTTAAAAAAAGACGGAATTGCCTAATTGAAATAAAGAGGTGCTAAAAATCGTTAAAAAAATACGTTCGCATCGCTTTTGTTTAACTGTACCAACACACTATAAAAAGAGCAGTGTTGAAAACATTAACATAAACACAACGGTAGAACACACATACAAAGCAGTCTGATGATTAGTTGATACTTAAAGCAGCTTACAAGCCACTTTCTGTTGATCCGTCTACATCTCAACAACTCCACTACACTCACTCATTCGTCCATTGTTCTCTATTTATTCTCAAGTTGAAAATATTTTGAATACAGCTCATTTTGAAATCAATTCGTATATAGTCAAAGCCCTCTAAGTGCACAGCTCGGAACCGAGCCCATCCTTTAAGTGCACACTTCCCCTACGATCTTTTTCATCCCCACTCTTCTAACTCCTATAGCTATCTTTATTCAATCAGATGCTATAAACAATATCTCTAAAACTCTATGAATATGATGGAAATGGAAAGTTTGAAAATAGCGCGCTTACGGTCGCACGTGATTGGTCGCAGATTATTCGAAGTGGGGGCTGGGGAACGTGCACTTAGAGGGCGAGTTCGTGTGCAGTAAGAGAGCGTGTGCATTTAGAGAGCGTGCACTTAGAGGGCTTTGACTGTATATCAACGATAATCAATTTGATTAGGACTGAGATCTACTTTTTTTGGCGTAGAACTTAAGTCAGGCCACACATCAAAGAAACTAGAAACGTAAAATATGAAATATGAAATTTGAAACATGAAATATGAAATACGAAATAGATAGTTTGTGCTTCATCGATGCACAAACCCGAGAAAATTTAATTATTTTGTTTCAGTTAGCAATGGAGACCGATGTTTGGGGTTGTAAGCACATTATTATTATTAAAACACAAAAATAAATCAAAATGAAAGAAACGACGTTACTGCGGGTACATACTTAATTTAAAATTGTGTAGAGCGTTTGTTAGTTTTTTGTTTTTGAATCATTTTCATGTGCTTGCAAAATGAAGTCAAAAACTGAACGAGACACATAGCTACTACATTTACATTACATAATAGTGAATGCGGTTTGCACTGTACATACTCCTGTTGAGATATTTAGGTTATCCACAATATAACACAGGAACCCTAGAGGATGTTATGGAGTTATTTCGGAAATGATCTAAGCCGGAAAATTTCATTTACTGACTAGTTATTATAAATACTAAAACCCTGAAAAAAAATCAAATCGATTCCCTAGATAATCAAAAAGTCATAAAATATTATTTAAACAATATTACTGTAGTTATGATGAATGTATTACAAATTGCCGAATTATCGAGACAAACTCATACATATAATCATTTTAACTTAACTTTTGCACACTTTTGACAAGGAACTAATGAAATTAATATTTTTGTTAATCTACATTTTCATGTCCCTAAGTAAAAATTTGATAGATGAAAAACTTTTGCTAGACACTTCTTAGCTATGGAGTTACAGATAATCTTGGGTTCCACTCCTCAATACATTTATTAATTATTTATTATTCATTTAATTTGGAAATCTCTTTAAAAAATGTGTGTTCTACAGTTGATTTTTTAATTACTACAAACTTCTACTGCCAATATACAATCAAACTTTTGAAAACAATCTAAAACTTTTATTATCTACATGTTTTTTTAGTAAAAATAAAGTACCTTCGTTTAGAGCTATATCGAAGGGAATCAAAATAAGAAAAGGTTGTCCTTGGGGCCATTTTTGGTAGTGGGTATAGGTGATTACGTATTGTATATAGCGATACTATATATTCAATAGAAAACCCTGCAGCAAAAAGCAGTTTACAGAACAGCCAAGTTTAGGATAACTATTGACTTTAAACATATGCTATGCTTTAATTAGAAATTTCAATGAAAATTAGTATCTACTATGCTACATTACAACGCACAATATAAGAAAGCGTTTCTATAGATTGGTTCAAAAAAATTAAAACAAAACTTTTCATTATCTAGAATACGCCATGCCGTCTGAATCTCTACAAATACCTATAACGTGAATGCAGTAATTATGTACACTACCTACACGTTATGACATTATGTTAAAGTGAGCAGCCAGCGAGTTTTAACAGTCACACGAGTCACAATAGCATTACGTTCGAGATACTACTACATTTTTTGCATGTACTCTCTATGAAAAAGCTGATTTTCACTTAATTTTTAAAGTTCAATTTTGAGCAAAATCATTTCCAATTGTTGTCTACGTTCAATTCTCATGCGGTTAGACTATGATTTACTATGGAAATGGTTCGACTACGTTCATTTTACTTTACGCAACTTTACAACACTAATGTTAAATATATCATTTCACGACCACTATACAGGCAGCTATTATATACAGGGGTGTGCAAAAATATGTCTTATGAATGTTTTGGCCAATCTACAAGACAACTTGCACCAATGGGCTATGCCGCCCAGCTCTAGAAAAAACTAACGTTTGAATTCTGACTTACGTGGCTTTATCTGTTAAATGAACCGACTTATATACAGTTTTTTTGAAACAATTTATACATAATGTGTTGATACAGTCGGTACCGATAATACGTGAATGAGTTCGTGTAATAGGTGTATGTGTGTGTGTGTGTTTGTGTGCTTTGGCATAGGTAAAGCCGATCGACGAGTGAATAATTAATTGCATTCTCCACGACGCGTCGTTGCAGGAGAGAGTAGAGCTTCTCGCGGACGATGTTCATTTAATTTTCAATCCATCAGCGACAGTCAGTAGCACGTACGGATTCATAGCCTTCTGCTATTATGTATGTAATATTGTGTAGCAAAAGTAAATAAAGCTATCAGAAAATTATGTTAACATAAAAGCATTTCTCTTTCAAAAGAGCGTCTTTCATTATATGCGTACCTAGTTCCTTTTTTCTAGAATCACCTTAACGTAAAAGAAAACAGTGAGTGTCCGGCACTCTCGAGAGTGTTATGTAAAATATTCAGATTCGAATACAATGACAGAGGCATATAACCTCGCAGAATATTGACAGGTGTTCAAGGAGAATAACATATACCATATACTCCCTAGCTCCTACAACCACGACAATTTAACAGAAATTTTGGAAGGGGCACCCAGGCGCGCGTCCACCCATGTGGGCACGGTGGGCTTGCTCACAACCCTAATTGAGATCGATAGGCTGATATGCCTTAACAAAATTTAAAAAAAAACGAACCATGTGTAATTCAGAAAGCAACTATTATTTTTTCTGTGACGCAACGCAGCACACACTGTACAAGGTCTTGATCGGGGCGTCATACATTTTGTAAATTCCTTTGTAGGAATGCGCGAATTCTGCGAGTCGGTAGTTCGATTCGCACTTGGTCAATTTTCGGGTGACCGTAACCAATAGAGATATTTAAACATCGGAAATGTTGACTTCTAGAAAGTAAAGCTTAAATGACAATCTTTGCTAACAATAAAATGTTTTTGTCAATTCTATTTTATCAATATGTCAATGTTTTATTGTGTGTTGTACGACACATTGTCAAAAAACCGGGATAGACAATGACCTTAGATTGAAACCATACCATCAGAAAAGCATTTTGAGCAATTTTTAAATCGGTCCTGCTTAAAATAGATATATATGTGTATACTGCCATTTAAGATTATATTTAACACCATGTTGTCTACGAGGCAACAATCCTTTCCAAAATTCAGCTTAGAAATGATTTTTTTATGTATATTTAGTATTTGTTTTTCCACATAGACATAATACAAAATTTTATGATTCGCTGTCGGGTAAAAATTATTACACATTTTAAATCTAAGATCCGTATTAGCGCAATTTTTTTAACAAACAATAGTGTAAGTATATTTTTTTCTCTAAATAGAAATAAGTAAATATATATTTTTTGAGTGAATTTAAAGCTTAAGCTGCACTTTAAAATTTCAATTGAGTGCAAAAATTTTCAAATGAAGAATCACAATCAAAAACGTAATCTTTTGTTGCTGCAAGAAAAGTTCGTATTTCGAAACGACTTTATAGATATTTATTTTCCAGCGATACGAAACCGAGAAGTTTCAAAACTTTTTTTGGGTAATTTAAAAAGATATGAAGCTTGCAGAAAAGCAAGAATCAAGCACTCAAACGCAACGTGCAAAACGGTGAGTTTTTCGTTATACGGTATCAATACTGTGCGTGTGTGGATGTGTGTGTGTATAGTGCGACACGAGCGCCATTACAGTCACAACGGGTCCAGAGGGAGTTACGCTAGCACGGTCCATTGACTGAACAGTTGAACCATCGGGGAACGAGACTCTCGCAAACTTACGTCAACGTTGCGGTTATTCAAACACATGCTAGACGACTCAACTCCGCCTTAACTGCAATCATTTAGCGTTCTATTCTGTAACTTTGCTCTCAATACAGCCAACTCTCTCTAAGAACGACGCATGGTATAAGATCAACGTCCATTTTTAGTATCTAGATCTAAATATTAAAATTCAGAATAAAAATGGCAAAAAATGGAGATTTATTGTGGGACTCCATTATTCATACGTCCAAAAATTCCCAACTAAGGCCTTCCGCACACGGGTAGACTGTTTCGCAACTCGAATTTCAAACCAGTTCAAGATGCGACTACTGTGCCATCGGTTTGCAATCAATTGAGGTTTCATCACACGAGCCCAACTAAATTTGAATTGAAAAAAATAACTGCTCCTACCTTAGAGAAAAAAAACAACAATTTGGTGGGAAAATATGAACTTTTGGGAAATTATATTTGTAAATACATAGTTCCAAGGACTTTTTTGGAACTACTGGGATAGTTCTTAGAGCTACTGGGACAGTTCTTGGAAATATTGGGACAGTTTTGGTAATTATTGGAACCGTTCTTGGAACTAAGGGGACTGTTCTTGAAACTATTGGAACAAGTCTTGGAACTATTGGGACAATTTTTGGAATTATTGAATCAATTCATAGAGCTATTAAGACAGTTCTTGGAACCATTGAGACAATTTTTCGAACTATTGGCACAGTTTTTGGAACTATTAGGCCAGTTTTTGGAACTATTATTGTGCGATCGGTTTACAATCTATTGAGGTTTTTTGTCATCACACGAGCCCGACTAAATCTAAATTGATAAAAATGCCAACTAACACCTTACAGAAGAAAAATTTCGCAACATTCCACCATGCAACTAAAATTGCTTCCCGGCTTGCAAATACGATCGGATACGACCAGTTTGAAACTAATTACAAATTGGTTGTGCTCCTGTCGACTCATATGCAACTCCCCGTTCTCTGACGTACGAAAGGTCACAGAACAATTGCATTCTGATCCGGTTTGTAACGTAAATTGCAAAAACTGTCGACCGCTATGCGGAGAGTCTTAATACAGTCAAAGCCCTCTAAGTGCACGCTCTCTAAATGCACACGCTCTCTTACTGCACACGAACTCGCCCTCTAAGTGCACGTTCCCCAGCCCCCACTTCGAATAATCTGCGACCAATCACGTGCGACCGTAAGCACGCTATTTTCAAACTTTCCATTTCCATCATATTCATAGAGTTTTAGAGATATTGTTTATAGCATCTGATTGAATAAAGATAGCTATAGGAGTTAGAAGAGTGGGGATGAAAAAGATCGCAGGGGAAGTGTGCACTTAAAGGATGGGCCTCGGTTCCGAGCTGTGCACTTAGAGGGCTTTGACTGTATCAGAAATAATCTTCTTTTTTATGCTTCTACCTGCCCCACCAACTCACCTGGATCCATCTTTCTGAGAAGAAGCGATATCGTCTACTTAGCCTGTAACTTCTAAAAAACTTGCTGCTAGAAGCTAAAATTTGGCAAACAAATAGTGTTATACTCCTCAGATGTTCCGGTGGATATTTTATATTATGAATTCTGGTCGACCCGTAATGACATAAAGAAAAAACCCGGGTCGCAGTGCCAAAACCCTGCCGACAATATAGTGTATTTGCTTGTATAGGGCCGTGTGGTTTTATACTTTTATTATGTGAAATTAAGTTTGTTTTTGGGCAAAATAAAAAATTTAACCCCTTAATAGACCCCTTAAAATAACATTTTTTTTCTTAATTGTAATATTATTATCAATCTAACGTCTACACCAAATTAAATACACCCTTCAATAAATAAGTCACTATCTGCAAACTAGTGTTTTCATAAAATTTGTAAATCCGGTCCTGTCAGGCCGATTTTATTAAAATTGTGGGGAAACTTTTTAATCACTACCAAAGGGTTAAATTTCAATTTTGAAACGATTCGGAGAATTTTTTCGGTATTTTGGGGCCCAAAAACAGTTTTCAACCCCTAAAAACTACCCTTAAAATAGCCCGATTAGGCCCATTTTAAATAGGCTTCTTGCGGTGATGGATTTCAACATGTGGCCCAAATTTCGTTGAAATCAATTAACTCTTTCGAAAGTTATCGCGCGTACACACACATATATATATATATATATATATATATATACATATATAAACATTTTTAAAAATGGTGCCAAAGTGTTTAGGAGGTTATGAAACGTCGAAAAATTTTGGTCCGACCCCTAGGTCCCGCCATCCGACCGACGCCAATAGTGTATGTTGCCATATGGCAAATACACTAATAAATACATTTTATAAAAATCGAGTATGCAACCAAATGCATTATAAGTGGTTTCGAAAAGCTACAATTTTTTTTACTATCCTTACGAACTGAACATTTGTAATAGAAGAACCATCCTCAATTTAACAATTTTATGCAGCTTTGCACTAAGCATTCTGAGCAAAATTACAGAATAGACCTGTTACACAGACATTTGTCAAAGTGTTTTCAAAACTACACTTAAAGTCACTAATCTTACTGCTTAACCCATTTCGAGAAATGAAGTACTTCATTTCAACACGTATATTTCAAATGAGCAATGAAATCTCAAATCGAGTAACAAAATTTATTACATCCATTCTCTGTATTTTCCGTTATTGTCAACCTTCGTGGTAAGGTTTTCTGACAATGCTTTCTCCAAGCCAGCATTAGATACTCGTAAGACAATAACACGTGCCTGTGGCAGACTTATTGCATAAAAATAATGACAATTCCGATTTATGAATGATTATCACAAAATGCTTTGAAGGGATGAAAACAAGCCAATAATCCATATACGTAGTTAGTTTCTGTTTGGCACAGGTCCCAACGCCATTAATGATCTCCCATCGCTCACTGAGTACATCAAATATATATATGAACGTATGAAGAGCTGCTGAATTGATTGAAAAGCGTTCAAACCGACACTGGAAGAAGAAGAAGAATGGCGATATTGTATGAAGACGACATTTACATGCGATTGGAAAGTACTTCGAAATATACGCAAAGAGAGTTACATCCGATGACTCATCAGAAGTAATAGTTTGTTTCATGATTATCGTTTTCATTTTCCTTTTTTCTTCACCTTAAAGTGTCCGACACTACTTCCTTTATTTCTTGCAAGAATTTTCATATACTTAACAGTTTCTAATGTTCATCTACTACAACCCAATGTTCCATCTACGGCTCATGAGAAATTTGGAGCTTCGGTATAATCAATTCGATATAATAGTTGTTTGAACAAAATATTAGACGAAAATTTCCTCCAAAACACTCTCCATAAAAGGTTGACTCTAATTAAATAATTAAAAAAACCCGGGTCGCAGTGCCAAAACTCTGCCGACAATATAGTGTATTTGCTTGTATAGGGCCGTGTGGTTTTATACTGTTATTATGTGAAATTAAGTTTGTTTTTGGGCATAATAAAAAATTTAACCCCTTAATACACCCCTTAAAATAACATTTTTTTCTTAATTGTAATATTATTATCAGTCTAACGTCTACACCGAATTAAATAGATCCTTCAATAAAATAAATGTCACTATCTGCAAATTAGTGTTTTCAAAAAATTTGTAAGTCCGGTCCTGTTGGGCCGATTTTATTAAAATTTTAGGGGCACTTTTTAATTGCTATTGAAAGGTAAAATTTCAATTTTGAAACGATTCTGAGATTTTTTTCGGTATTTTGGGGCCCAAAAACTTTTTTCAACCCCTAAAATTCACCCTTAATGTGATCCGATTGGGCCCATTTTAAATAGGCTTCGTGCGGTAATGGATTCCAACATGTGTGCCAAATTTCGTCAAAATTAATTAAGTCCTTCGAAAGTTATAGCCCGCACACATATATATATACCTATATATATATATATATATATATATATATATATATAAATATATATATATATATATATATATATATAAATATATATATATATATATATATACATATATATATATAAACATTTTTAAAAATGGTGCCAAAGTGTTTAGGAGGTTATGAAACGTCGAGAAATTTTGGTCCGACCCCTAGGTCCCGCCATCCGACCGACGCCAATAGTGTATGTTGCCATATGGCAAATACACTAATTAGAGCGGTTGTGATTCTTGATGAATGTTGGAGAAATTCGAATAAAATCCGTGGCACAGGATCGATTAAACAGCAATGCTGAATTTAAAATTGCGTTTTTACTAACGTTTCGGTACGCTCTGACAACATTTGAAACTCTAAAGGATGCGTACCGAAACGTTAGTAAAAATGGAATTTTAAATTCAGTATTGCTGTTTAATTGATCCTGTGCCACAGATTTTATCCAAATTTTTCGAACATTCTCCATAAGTTTATTTTAAAAATGAACAAAGCGAACACAGCCTATATAGCATTGAGAGCTGCAGACAATAGACGATGGTAATCAAGAAGGGGAAAGAGGGGTTCAGCAATCCTATAAACACATACACACGCACGTACATATTATATCGAAAAGGGATTCGAACGGACAGATACACGGACGGACCAGTGCAATGCGGTGAGCTGGCGGTGGTTAATGCGATTTGCGGTTTGACAAATTATTCGCTTAATTGAAGTGTGATGGAAAAAGTGGATTCACTTGGAGTCTGAAACGTTGAATTTCGATTACAATTGCTGCCTACATCGTTTGTAGCTGATTACGAGAGAGAAAGTAAAGCTAGAAATAATAGAAAACAGTATCACGGGTAATTGGAATAATGAAAATAAATCAATTTAAACACTCATTGATTGCAACGTTTCGTCTTTTCTTTAATTAAGACTTTTTCAAGCTCTAAAAAATTTTTACAAAAATTAACATTCATATAATAAAAAATATTAAACATTATGGATTAAATAATTTACTAAAAAGAAACAATGGTGTGACTAACCTCAATATGCTTAATTGTTTCTTTTTAGTAAATTATTTAATCCGTAATGTTTAATATTTTTTATTATATGAATGCTAATTTTTGTAAAAAATTTTTAGAGCTTGAAAAAGTCTTAATTAAAGAAAAGACGAAACGTTGCAATCAATGAGTGTTTAAATTGATTTATTTTCATTATTCCAATTACCCGTGATACTGTTTATTATTATAACATATATCTGGAATTGAACTTTAAAGCTAGAAATAATGTTCTAAAAGTAATGCCATTAACAATTTTTTTTGCATTATTTATATTAACTATAGCTAGAGTTTGCTTTAATTGTTAAGGAACACCCATTGTTACAATTCTATATTAGAAAGATTTATCTTCAAACACTATCGCCGTCGGAAATCCAGCCCGAATCAATTCTTCAATTATTTAAAATACGAGTATTATTACAGTATTCGTATATGGTGGTGTTGATCCAACAGAATGTCACTGGAAAGGAAGATTTGGTAGAGGATCAATAAATAAATAAGCTTTGTCAAAGTTTCGCTAATGGCGAACGTTTCGAAAAATATATTTTCATCTTCAGAGCCTTAAGCTTAAGGCCCTGAAGATGAAAATGTATTTTTCGAAACGTTGACCATTAGCAAAACTTTGGTAAAGCTTATTTATTTATTGATCCTCAACCAAATCTTCCTTTCCTGTGATTATTACAGTAATTTAAATTAATCTTAAAAATCGGTGTGTTACTTAATTATTATCAAAGTAAATTGCATGAACAAAAAAGTTATTCATAAACTTAAAAATAGGACTCATTTATACTATGTTTATAAAAAATTCATAGAAAAAAAGCCCGCGTGTTCATTTTTACAAAAAAACTATGAGACAAGTTATTGTTTCAAATTATTTTTTTAAACAAGCTTTTCGGGGACGAAAATATTGTCTTGTTTAGGTTTATGTCCAAAATTTTAAATCGATCAGTTAAGAAGAAGTGGGTGAAAATTGGGTTTTAATATTGGACCCTAATTATATAACACGCGGAGTAAATAAAAAGTTCGTAATGAAACGTTTTAGTTTGCAACAGTCACTAACAATGTACCGAAACTTTCTCATGGCGGGAGAAACGGGACATTTATGGTGGAAGTGACGGAATAGTTACTAGAATTTCAATGCCGCAGGAAATGATTATGCAAATTAAATCTTTAAAAATATTTTGTGTCATCATCGGAGTTGTATATATGTGTACAGTTTCAATTCGAACAGATAAGTGGGCAAAAATTAGATCAAAAGATTTGACCCCAATTGAAAGTGAAACTAATAAAAAGCTTGCAAAAAAGTATAAACATTATAGAGTGACAAGTGAAAGAAAATATTGACAATGATAAAAATCTTTATTGAATAATTAGGTCTCAGTACCTCAAAAGGTAAAAAACGGTACCCTTATAGGATCACTTGCGTGTTTGTCCGTCCGTCTGTCACAGACAATTTGCTTCGAAACTACTGGACCGATTGAGTTGAAATTTGGTCGGTGACCCAAACACGGACTCATAACATAAATAATGAATTTTAAACATAGGGGCGATTTTTGTGGGGAAAATTAGGAAATTAAAGAAAAGTTTTACAAACTGTACCGTGTGGCACATCAAATGAAAGGGCTTGTAGTAAGGGTCCCAAATATATTTTTTTTGTAATTTTAAAATAAATAGTTTTAAAGTTATTTAAGAAAATAGATGAAAAATGACCATCCTCTCCTTATCTCCGAAACTACTGAGGGAATGTCGGGTCTCACTCATAGATTACAGGAAAACCTAAACGAAAATCTTAAGTCTCAAAGTACTCCCGGAAAACGTAATAGTACGGAACCCTCTTCTTGCGAGTTCGATTCCCACTTCATCGTTTTTAGTGTATTTGCCATATGGCAACATACACTATTGGCGTCGGTCGGATGGCGGGACCTAGGGGTCGGACCAAAATTTCTCGACGTTT
This sequence comes from Venustoraphidia nigricollis, assembly GCA_034508555.1. Classification (NCBI taxonomy): domain Eukaryota; kingdom Metazoa; phylum Arthropoda; class Insecta; order Raphidioptera; family Raphidiidae; genus Venustoraphidia; species Venustoraphidia nigricollis. The sequence continues at coordinate 2,159,260 of JAVRKA010000013.1, forward strand.
CATAACCTCCTAAACACTTTGGCACCATTTTTAAAAATGTTTATATATATGTATATATATATATATATATATATACGTATATATATATATACGTGCGGGCAATAACTTTCGAAAGAGTTAATTGATTTTAACGAAATTTGGCCCGCGTGTTGAAATCCATCGCCGCAAGAAGCCTATTTAAAATGGGCCTAATCGGGCCATTTTAAGGGTAGTTTTTAGGGGTTGAAAAATGTTTTTGGGCCCCAAAATACCGAAAAAATTCTCAGAATCGTTTCAGAATTGAAATTTAACCCTCTGGTAGTAAGTAAAAAGTGTCCCTAAAATTTTAATAAAATTGGCCCGACAGGACCGGACTTACAATTTTATGAAAACACTAGTTTGTAGATAGTGAATTATTTACTGAAAGTTGTATATAATTTGGTATAGAGGTTCGACTGATAATATTATTGCGATTAAGAAAAAAAATGTGATTTTAAGGGGTGTATTAAGGAGTCAAATTTTCTATTTTGCCCAAAAACCAACTTAAGTTCGCATAATAGAGCCACACTGCTTGTATAAGCAAATACACTATATTGTCGGCAGGGTTTTGGCACTGCGACCCGGGTTTTTTTTTTTTTAGATTTACTGATATAACAGACGCGTGTCTTTTCGCTGTACCGACTTTGAAGCTATCGCGTTCTCCAGTGTGTTTATAATATTTTCCTGTATAGAGTTCACGTGAAAAGTCATATAGCATATTTTTAAATCTCCCAAACATTTCAGGAAACGAAAATAAAAATACTATTTACTATAAACATTAGGGGGCATTTCTAATATTCGTTGAAGTAAAATTGAAATAATGTTTTACGATGAACACACTGTGCAGGAAAATGTCGGTCAGTGGACGAAATAGACCGTAGTAAACAATCCCCAGTGTACAGGTGCAGCGGTTTAACGAATTGCACATAATTACTGGAACATGTGTTCTGTGCAGCAATTATTACCCATATTGAGAACAATTATGCTCTGAACAATCGACACTCATTTCAATTAATTATAATCTAACGCTCTTCTTGCACCTAAAGAATTATATTCATCTCCTTAACTGAAGTATTATAACTACTAATAATAATGATAATGTTCTTATAATTGGTGTTCTTGGAGGAGCCAAATTGTCACTGTTGGCAAAAATAAAAGCTATTTCGACATGTCAGGGTAATTCTAAGCTACTAGTTCGCCGTTGCAAAAATCCGTACTTATTAGGTCACTCTGTGTGCACGACCCAAACTCGCTGTAATCGCAAATTTCATGATTTAAAACGCGGTTATAATTTCAACTTGCTCCGTAAATATTCCTTGTATGACGATGACGAACCTGAAGTTTTAGGTACATGTGGACGCAAAATTCTTCTTTAATCCTTCTTTAATAATAATGCGTTTAGCGCTCGTTTCTCGACGCCATTCGCACCATTACTATTTTCCATCACCACATGTTCCGTTATTTTTCTACATTTTTAAACTTAATTAATAGCAATTGGCGATTGAAAGAATTATAAGAAATTAAGATAAAGTAAACTTTGAGAGCGTAGGATTTTGACATAACCTTGAATAAAGGACTATCTCGATATTTATCTGGAATTAATGAAGACAAACCGTGGAAAACTTCAACAAGATAGCCGGTACAGGAATTACCGTTTCTAGTTTCAGTCATCTTATTTGGTTTTCCACGTTTTTCTCAATAATTCCATCGATAGGGGCATTATAAACTAGAGAATATAGAGTTTGAAATTTTCTCATTGAATATCTAAAATTTTCTTTCCGTAATATTAGATTCCAAGATTGAATAATTCTAAATCACTAGACTCTATTTTAGAACCGAATATTTCTTAAATAATTAATCGACCCAACTTAAAAAACTCGTTTTTCGAGCCCCATATAAAATAAGTTTTCGATTATTACAAGCTTTTTTCGGAAACATGGAACTATTGTTTTACGCGGCGCAGTGGGAGAAATGGGTCATTTATGGTGGAAGTCACGGGCTAGTTACGGAAATATTCTATGACGCAGGAAATAGTTATCTAAAATCAATCTTTAAACGACGAAACTGGTTATGCAAATTAGATCCTTATAAAAAAATAGTGTATTGTCATCGAAATTTAAACAAAGTTTCAAGTCGATCGGATATAATAATAATAATAATGCGTTTAACATCCGTTTTTTGAGTTTATGTCATAACAGACGCCATTCGCACCATTACTATTTTTTCATCTACCACTTCCCGTTATTTTCAACATTTTTTACAACTTCTACTTATGTAATAGCAATGGGCGAATGAAGGAATTATAGGAAATTAGGATAAGGTAGGTAATTTTTGAACTAGGAGTTTGATCGGCCATAGCCTCAAATAAGGAACCATCTCGATATTTATCTGGAATTAATTAAAGGAAACCATGCAAAACCTCAATCAAGATGGCCGGTACAGGAATTACCGTTTCTCGGCGAGAGGCAATAAGAAAAAGTCCCAGCCACATCTGCCCCCGCCGGGATTCGAACCCGGTACCTCCCGAATGCTAGTCTAGTGCTGTCATCAGTACTCTACACAGCTCGGTAAAGTCGATCGGATATGTAGAAGTGGATCAAAATTACAAGATTTGATCTATGCTGTCAAGAATAAAAAGATGCATGGTCTTAGAGATAAAAAAAAATGTTTTGAATATCTAGATTCTTAAAAGAATTACAAAAAATTTAGCATGTAAATGATTTTGGTTTTTTGGCAATAGCGGAGATACCTTGAGTGCAGTTTTAGTAAATGTGTACAGCTTTATTGATTTGTGTGCATAGGTACTAAAATCTCAACAACAAGTCTAACAGTGCGCGAGTCTCAAGATACGTATAGATATTCTGTAAGTACAGGCTGTCCCAGTCCAACCCTACCTGCATATTACAGGTAGACTTTCATTAACCCTTTCCCGGTCAGGAACCACGAGACGTATCGGTGTGGGCATAAAAACCAATTGATTCTGCTTTATTAACGTATGTGTAAAATTAAACTGCCTTTCAATTTACCAAGAACTACGATAGTAAGCTAATTTATTCGAGTTATTTAAAAATTATCTGTTATTTTTAATAACTTAAATTTTAAATATATTGGAAAATAAAAATAATAGTACAAATATTTCAATGAGGTACTTTATTCTGACTATCAAATTTGTATATACCACCGGTTTTTCGTAAAAAAGTGGGAAAATGTCATTACTCCAGAGTCAGAAACCTTTGAAAATCTGTGCTACCAAAGACATAGATGTTTATTTTGCCTGGGCTATTAAGACGTAACAAGCAGCAAGTTACAGAGAGGCTACTGCACACTAAAAGCAACCAAAATTTTAAAAAAAAGTCGGATTACAAAGCATGCATTATTAAAGACTTTATTTATTTGAATCATCATTATAAAAATTTAATTTATTAAAACAAAACACTGCACATAGTAGAAGTAAAACTTTCATATGCAAAATCTAAATATGACTGCCAAACAGTGATTTTAGTTAGTAATGTAGATTGCAAGTCTGTAGCTGTACAAAATTGTACAGCTCAGTCAGCGTAAAGAAGTTTAACTTAAAAAAAATTAATAAATTACTCTATTTTATATTATTGAAGATCAACGACACCTTTACTGATTTCCAAGAGGTTTGTAAACGAAAAAAAGTTTAGGTAACGCTGTTCTCTAGCAAAGCAAAAGAATCACAACCAACCATACAACCGAATTATAATATATATAGTTATGATTCGAATTACCAAAATGTCAACGATTCGGATTACGGAGCGTCCACAGTGAAAATAAATCAATCCGAATCACCAATGAATCCGAATTACTTTGACGCTGGATTATCTATGCTTCACGTATTCAAATCTCACCACATTACACATTTGTGATTTCGTCGAACCCTATCTGACCTCACTCAAGTGCTTTTTATATATAGACGTATCTTTTTAAATATTATGTAAATGTCCTCTATCTAAAATGTCCTCTACATCGCACAACATTCTCCCAGTGATGTTGCCATTTTACTTTGATGTTTCAGTAGACGAACTCTCAAAATAAACATATCGTATTGATATATGATAGTACTGGCCTATTTTTCAAGTTGTTCAGACCATCGCAGATTTGATCAAACGAATTCACAGATGGCCACTTCTGAAAGTCATTGTGGATGCTTTCACTATATTAAACAAGTCGTTTATTTGGACTCTACAAGTACGACTCTTGAGATCTACATGGCCAACTTCTCAGTATGATCTTAACAAATTAGACCCGAGAAATATTTTTAAGAAAATACTATATGTACACTTTTTACAGCCTTTTTATTTAAATAAAGAAAGCGACTGGAGCGATTTTTAAATAAATTTCTTTCAAATCTTATTTACGTTAATACGCGTCGATTGGGACACTAACGATATCATTTTTTATTCTCAAGATTTCATCTTAGAGAGATGTGGCCGCCACGTACGTACAGAGAGAGAGAGAGAGAAGGACATAATTTCCAAAATACTGTAAAAACACTGTAGTGACGACATATAAAACTTTGTTAAAAATTTGTATTTCAATTTTCGGTTTCATTGCACAGTAACTTCTCAATGTACTGAGAAGTTAATAACTATTAACTGTGTTAGAAACCGAATATAAAGCAAATAATAATATTTCTTTGCTAAACGCTTTAATGATTCACGTTTTGAAGAATACAGTGTCTTCTTCAAGATTAGTGATTATAATGTTAAGGTAGTTGTCGTGGTTAAGGCACACCGTCAGAAAATTCTTAATTTTTGTATACTTATTAAGGACATGATAATACAATTACCCTGAAAATTTGAAGTCGACCGACCGTATATAATCCGAGATAAATTCAATTAAAAATTGGATAATTAACATAGATTGTATACGATCTCTGTAGTTCTGAGCCAGTTTCTTATTTATAAAAAAATAACTAACTGTCAGAAACTTTCCAAATTCTAACAGTATTTCAATGCATTTGTTATGAGTTTAAAAAAAATAAGAAAAAAAATTTGACCGTCTAATTATTTATAAATAACGGTGTAAAGTTCAACAATTTATAGAAATGTATACATATGCATATGAATACTGTATGGGTTACGTTTCCACGGGTACAGTCTTGCGTACAAATTATGGATCACTTAGCTACAAGCTAGTATACTTTTGTGGCGCGTATAATCTATAACTTTTTGACAATATTGTACCACGACAACTACCTTAAGGTATTTAATTCTAAAATTTTTGGAATATAAAATTTGTTGCAGATTTTTTTTCAAATATAAAATTGTGTACATATTGATATTGTTTTATGACCACCTTTAAATTATTAGAAACTGTATAGTAGCAAAGTTGCTTACATATACGTACGAGATGAATCTAATACCGTAAAGGGTTGTTGTAATGATTGTTTAGTTGTGTAAACAAAACAAGAGAACAAGATGTGCAAGTTCCCTTGTTACACGTTGTAAAGACATACCTACTTACATACAAACTTGTTACATTTTCACCACTTACTTGACTCTAACGTCTGATGAGATTTCAATACACTCTACCAGATGTATCGCAAAACTGCACAATTTAAAAATCGCATTGGAGAATCATATATGCGTTCATGTTTCGCATTTTTTTGACATGATACGTCTTTAAAGCTTCCATAGCGGGAGGCAATTCATAACAAAATCGGGGGATACAGTTTGATGCTGCAGCTATATTTCTATCATCTACATCCAAAATTTAATTACACCACTCGATAGCTAAAGGATCAAAGAATTCGTTACTGTGACGCATCGCTTGCGATGGAGGGGGAAGCACCGCCATTTTGAGGATGTCTCGCTGCGTCACATAATGTCCGTTTAGTATAAATTTTGACTCCGACAAGCTAGAACGTTCGTTTGCTTAATTATATGTTTATTTGATTTCTTTCCTGAACCCGATGAAAGAAAAATGTTGCCATCATAAATAGAACATAGAAATCTGAAGGACTTCTTAGTGTTCAAAAATGATTATGATATATACATATAACACGCTCAAAGAAAATATTACTCGTAACGTATACGTATTCACGTAAAACACACGGCCGTGTCTACTACACAGCCACATCCCATTTTTCAAAATATTTTTTAAAATTATGAATTATACAATACTTAGACGATATTGTTTTATAGTATACTAGACGCTACCCAGGGCTCTGCACGCGATTGAGTTGAAACAATGATTTATACAATAGCAGTGGTCTTCGGCTCCGCTGAATTATAATCATGCCTCGCTGGGCTGTGCCCCGTTCGGCAACGACAACTGTATTACAGTATATTTGGCGGTTACCGGTAATATTACCATAGTTACCGTTCTTAAAACTTTGCTTACACCCGGTCCGATACGTCGCGAAGTTATGTACCGTTCATTTAATAATTTTCGTTTGTAAAACAGGCGGTGTATATTATATTATTATGTTATATTATGCAACCTAGATATTTCCGTAAGTCAAACAAATGTGCATACTGCTTCAAGACCCCTAAATATTATACTTACAATATTCTACTTCCTACAAATAAAACATAATATAATGTAAAACAGTATATTGATATCATACATTTTATTGACATTAATATTTCAGCAAAAATAAATTTCAAAACTGAAGATGTACTAGAAAAAACAATCGTAATTTCTACAATTTATTCAATGTTATTTATTTTTTAAATTGAAACGTTCCCTATGTCATTCAGAAATAAAAACCAAAAATTGTAGAATCGTTTATTTTTGATAAGAGAAATTTTGAAATTAGTATAGTGACCACACTCATCATGTTATCAGGATCAGCATGATTGAAAATAATTTTTAAAAAGCATGCACCACCGATATCGATTAGGCAAAAAAAACAATTAACATTTTCCCTCCCAGACAGAGAACACTGAAACAAATATCGTATTCGGTTTGCAAAACCTGCCCCGAGGCAGAGCAGTCGAATAGTTACGGAACTTATTATGACAATTTATTGACAGTTCTCGGCTATCTTCGGTTTTCTTTAATCTGCGCCGGGGCAGGTTTTGCAAGCCGAATACGATAATAGTTTCAAGAACTAGCAGACTGCGTATATCAGTGCATCTATGACATTAAATTCAGGGCCGGTCGTAGAGTTTTGTCTCTATTATCACAGATTTTTCCCAAAAATCAGACATGGCAAGTCCACCATTAAACAACTCGGACATTTATCCGAGACTTAAATACTTTGAGCAGAGAACAGATACCCTTTGAGCTGGTCCCTGTTAAAATAGTTTCAGACGCATTAAATATTTTAAGCAACGAACTTTCAAAACGGATATATACATTGCATAGTAGCGATATCTAGCGTATGCGTATGAAACTGGGTAGTTAACAGAGCCGCTTGAATTCAGATAACAATGAATTGAGACGGGTAAATATAACAATGTGATAGAAGATGTCACTAGCGTGAATTTATAGATTACCTATTGTTGTCCTGACATAAATGGCCGTCGTAACAAGTATTGTAATTTTTTGTTTTAATTTCATTCATACAATTGTACGCTGTGGTATTATTACACGTAAAAAATTTTGAAATAATAACGTGCTTTTTGCTTATATTTAGATATTTATTAACAATATTTTTATAAAAATGATGCAGATAATGACATAGATAACAAATAATTCAATTATTTTTTTTCTTTCCCTTGGTGTGCTAGTGACCATAGCAATTGATGCACATGTCTTTATTTTTTGTTTTGTGTTTTTGATGTTAATGCTTCAAAATGAACTTCAAATATGTACCATTCTTTAGATATGATTTTTAGTCAAATTATTACAATTTTAATTCATCTAAATAAACGATTTAAAAATATCTAAACGACAGAAACTTTTAAACTTTTGTACAGAAAAAGTAAAATTTGGACAGAAATATTGAACAAGCCTTTATAAGTATTTTTGATTTAATTTTGTAAAGAAAACACTTCAAAATGTTAATTTGCCTTCCCGTAAATTGAAATTTCGTGACGTAGGTACTATAAAGAAATATTGATGAATATTACGTTTCTTGATTCAATTTTTAGGGCAAAAATATATGTTATTTGATGCAAGTCACATTTTGTAAAGTTTAATGCTTAATCACAGCTAATCAAAACAGTAATCAAATGAATTTCGCAACCGCAGTTTGAATTTTCCCGAGAGCAGTCACATTAATTCGAAAACAGCGCTTTGCACCGCGGAGTAACCGAACTGAACAGTTAATAATAACACATTTTCAACGCATTACATGTGCTAAGATCTTAATAAATGTATCGCATGGCTTAAAGTAATTAGTTATTATCATGTAACGTAGTGCAAAAAATAACCTTGGAATTTGTATATGTATAAAAATAAAAATACAAGAATAAAATTTACCCAAGATGTCTAAACAAAATTTGGAGGATTAGCAAACACAATGTCTTAAACAATACACAAAAATACGCGCATACTTTTTGTGGTCCATCTGTACAGTTAGTGAAAGTTCGTTAATCCATAGGCGCCAACTCAAGGAGAAGGTGAAATCTGCGTCCCACTTTTCAATTCTAACTTCGTAAATATTACTATTACTATAGATATCAAACGCTAATGGCAGATCAATGAAAAGTTTTGAATTTGGAAAAATGCATTTAAAAAAACGATTTTTTTTATTAGATTTATATTAACTTTTTCCATACTCTTTTTAGCCTAACTATAACGTTTTGTCATTTATCAGACAAAAAATATTTCAGAAACCTTCAGCTCCTGAATTCTAAACTGAAAACGGTGATGAAAATATCAATTAGATTTTCAAGTTCCTGTTACAAATAATAAATAATTAAAGACGTCTCTATAAACTGACTCAACATATTTTTCTGCGTGAATAACTTCCATTAAGTGTCTAACCTTGGTCCCATACAAAAAAATGTAAACTCGACGCTTATGAGTTTAATCCATTATAAATAGTGGTAAAATTGAAAGTAGTTAATAATAAATTATTCCATGCTCAGTCAACGTAAAAATGCCGGCTGTGAAGCATTCAACATTTATACTTCTTGTTATAACTTTTATATTAACTATAATAAGTCCATCGGGATACTGTTCCCGTATTCTGGCTGTATTTCCTGCTCCTTCAAATAGCCATGTAATACTTATAAAAGCTCTGTTACAAGAATTGGCTGATAGAGGACATGATGTTACACTCGTTAGTCCTTTTCCGGAAAAGAAAGCGTACAAAAATTATAGAGACATTACACTAGACGATTTACAAGAAATATTTTTAGGTAAGTTTTTATTGAAAACATATTTGGAAGTCTACTACTATCATAGTACAAAGACATACTACTAAATTGTATATTATTTTTGTAGATGGAGAAACATTTCTAGACCTGAGAAATGAAAATGCCTTAAGCCACATAAAAAAATATAAAATATCAAGAAATATGTCAACAATAACTCTAGAAAACAAACAATTTCAAAAAGTGATTCAAACTGAGAAATTCGATTTGGTGATAGTCGAGACATTCTTAACCGATTCAATGTTTGCACTTGGACACCATTTTAATTGTCCAGTGATAGCTTTTTGTTCTTTTGGAGTATCATTTGTTACAAATAAATTGGTCGGTAATCCTTCTGAGTTAGCGTATGCACCTAACATATTTTTGGGACTTACGGATCACATGACATTTTTCGAAAGAACTTCCAACTTGATTTGCGAAATAATTTCTAGATTATCAAAGGAAATATTTTATATTCCACAACAGCAAGAAATCGTCGAACAATATTTTCCAAATGCTCCTCCACTAAATGAACTTATATATAATACATCTTTAGTGATGGTGAACTCCGATTTTACTATTGCGTATCCAAGACCAATTCCACCAAATATGATATTAATTGGAGGTATACATGTTAAACCACCAAAAAAACTTCCAGAGGTAAAAGCTATAAACTTTTTAAGTTAAAATATATTTATTTCTGGTCATATTTTTACGTTTTTCCACCTTCCCTTCTTTCGCTTTTTTAAAGATTCAATCAATTTCACAATTTCAATCAATCAATTTCACAATTTCTTTAGTATCACTTTTTCTCAATAATAAAATCAAATCTCAAAATTGTTTTTCACGGTGATTTAATAACGAGAATGTTGTTTCAAATTTGTAAAAAAAAATAATTTATGCTACTATTTTAACTAAAATTATTTAATATCATCTTTTGTGTTTCGTTTAATATTCTGAAATTCTTAGGACTTACAAAAATACATGGATGAATCCAAGAATGGTGTAATATTATTCAGTTTAGGTGGTAATGTTAAAAGTTCAGATTTTTCACTTGAAAAGCAAAAAGCATTACTTGATGCATTTTCAAAGATAAAGCAAAATGTTATTTGGAAATGGGAAAAAGACTCCATTCCTCATGGACTACCTCCAAATGTTAAACTTGCAAAGTGGTTACCTCAACAAGATATTTTAGGTAAGGTATAATTATATAATAATCACACTTGTAATACATGCATTATGAGTTTTAGGATCAATTCTTGCACACAACATTTTTATGCTAAACTACATTGTAAATTAAAAAAAAACCGGGGTCGCAGTGCCAAAACCCTGCCGACAATACAGTGTATTTGCTTATACAGGCAGTGTGGCTTTATTATGCGAACTTAAGTTGGTTTTTGGGCAAAATAAAAAATTTTACTCCTTAATACACCCCTTAAAATAACATTTTTTTTTAATTGCAATATTATTATCAATCGAACCTCTATACCAAGTTATATACACCTTTCAGTAAATAATTCACTATCTGCAAACTAGTCTTTCTTAAAATGTAAGGTCGATTTTATTAAAATTTTAGGGACACATTTTAATTACTGCCAGAGGGTTAAATTTCAATTTTGAAACGATTCGGTGCATTTTTATGGTATTTTAGGGCCCAAAAACATTTTTCAACCCCTAAAAACTACCCTTAAAATGGCCCGATTAGGCCCATTTTAAATAGGCTTCGTGCGGTGATGGATTCCAATATGTGTGCCAAATTTCGTTAAAATGAATTAACTCCTTCGAAAGTTATTGCCCGTACACATATATACCTATATATATATATATATATATATATATATATATATATATATATATATATATATATATATATATATATACATATATATATAAACATTTTCAAAAATGGTGCGAAAGTGTTTAGGAGGTTATGAAACGTCGAGAAATTTGGGTCCGACCCCTAGGTTCCGCCATCCGACCGATGCCAATAGTGTATGTTGCTATATGGCAAATACACTAATAAACTAAGTAAGAAAATATTAGAAAAATCCTAAATATTAGAAGACATTGATGAATGAAACAATGTTTGCATTTATTTTCGAAAGCAGTTACTTTTCGCGTAGACAAAGCCACGCTCGAATTCTTTCGATCAATAAAACAATTAATATAGATATAAGTAACTGATATGAACTAATTCTGCTCTTTGATTAGAAAATGTTAGAAGAAGAAGAATTCTTTTGTAAATATTCTGATCATGAGATATCAATATTATTTATTTTTAGCTCATCCAAATCTGCTAGCGTTTATGACACACGGAGGACAATTGAGTACAATTGAAGCAATCGATAGAGGAGTTCCAATGATTGGAATCCCAATATTTGGCGACCAACTGGGTAACATGAGAATGGCACGAAATCTTGGATATGGTGTCACGGTTACTTATGACAACATATCGTCGGATTCGATATATTGGGCTATTAATGAAGTTACTAGTAATCAAAAGTAAATACAGCTAGTTTTTAAGATTAAAACTACACCCTTTCAAATATAAGCGCAAGCTGCATCAGATAGTGAAATAATTCGATTTAAACTTATCTACTAAAAGCTGCTAATATGTCCGCGGCTTAAAGTTCGTAAAATTTGGACCCCACCCTTAGAATGAAAAATGTACTCATTTGTTTTTTCATACTTGCTCATTGTGATGATCCTGAAAGAAAAAGTACCTCTAAACTCAAAAACTACTGAGCCGATGTAAAAAATATTTCAATGTCGAGATGCCTACTTCTTTACAAATAACTAGGCAATACACGCTACTAAAGGAAAAAGATTAGTGAGCGAAAATAACGATTTTCACCCGAACAAAACCAGAGCGGGCACTTACTAACCGATGTTTTTTTTTAATGTTACGGAACGTAATCTGTAACAAACATTTTATTTTGTAAACAGTATGTACTTAATGTGTTGTTTTAATCAGACAATTACTCAGAAATCTTGTTGATTAAATAAAAAATATATTTTTGCTTTAAAAATATCTAATCTTTAAACAATCTAAACATTTAACATGAAATAATGATATGATGTTTTTTATAGATACCGCGTAATGGCCAAGAAGAGATCGGAGCTGTATCGTGCTCAATCGCCGAAACCTTTAGACAATGCTGTACATTGGATCGAATATGTTTTGAAATACGATGGGGCAAAACATTTACGTTCAGCTGCATTAGATTTACATTGGTTCCAATACTTTATGTTAGATGTAATATTATTTTTATTAACAATTATATTATTTACATTTGGAACCATATATTACATTCTAAAAAAACTATTTTCTCTGTTGAAAAAAACAAAATTGACACCAAATAAACGAAAATCTAAAACTCAATGATTTTGTAAATCTAAAAAATTTTATAAGTAATATGTAATACGATGTATGATGATTTATGTTTTGTGTTGAAAAAAAAGCGTTTGTTGTAAAATACATTTTCATTACCACTTGTATATCGTTAATAAAACTAATTAATTGAGACCCAAAATAAACTTCGTCATCTTCATTTACTGTTCTGTATAACAGGGGTGGCCAACTCAACTGGATCTGCCTACATTTATTTCTTGACTTTTAGGAATCTACTTTTCAGTTTCTTCCTCGAAAATTGTCTTCTTATTGATATCCTATAAATTTTATAGGTGTCTAAATATATCATTTTAATAATTTTATTTCTTTAACGATCGATCAAAAATGATACCGCGATTGCCCGACATCCCTGCTATATTATAATAGAGCAGGGAAAGTTAAAGTTATGGTTATTTAGTGCATAACCGTGCTTTTTAAGATTTTTTTGATAGTTTGATAGTTTTTTTGACAGATATTTTTTTTTCTTTCTTTCTTTTTATTCATTGCGACAAACTTAAGTAAACCAAATGGAAACTCGAAAAATGTTATCAAAACTAATAATAAAACTGTAAAAGGAAATTTTCCTGAACGTTAAATTTTCAGATTTTTTCCCCTAATCCGATTTTAATTAAATTTGTTACACGCATATCGAGTTCCTCAACTCAAAAGATACGGTACTTCGTAAGTGGCTATGCTTGCTTTAAAATAGATACAATAAATAAAATAAAGTATTGAAATGTCTGTTAATTAACACTTACGATGCTACAGATAATGACTAATAAACTAATATAAGTTTCAATTCATAGTATTTATTTATTTATTTATCTTAAAAATGTCCGGTGATTACTATATAAATTTTAAACAGACTTTATATAGTATAAGATATACTTTTATTATAGAAAAACAATTCCAAAATTTTTAATTAAAAATTTTGGAATTGTTTTTCTATAATAAAAGTATATCTTATACTATTATATTTTCCAAATTTCTTTACGTAAAATATTATAAGACTTTATATAGTTTTATCATTATAAAAATTGTATTTTTATTTTAAATTTGGCTCATCTATAGATGCATTTCCTGCAACTAAAATAAAATGGTGGGGGATATTATTTATAAAGATAGATTTTGAACTATGATTCTCCATTTCATAATAAACCGGTATAACACGTGTATTATTGTTTTGTTTATTTTTACATTTAAACAAAACATATTTTTATAGTGATCGAGAAAATTTTAAACAATTTATGTTGTGTAATTGTGAAATAAAAATGCGTGTCGCCAGTTTTGTGCTGTTAATTTTTGCTGCAATTTGGAATTGCGGAGATGGTTCAAAAATTCTATCAATATTTCCATTTAGTGCTAGGAGTCATGTTATCCTAGGAGAAGCCCTTTGTAAAGAACTAGCCAGAAGAGGGCACCAAGTTACAATGGTCACCAGTATTCCAGTAAAAACCATTCCGAATTTTAGGAATATTCTAGTTGAAGATAAAATGGCTAAGTTGTTCAAAAGTAAATTTTTTCAAAATTTTGATTACAGTTACATATAGAATATTTTTTATAGAAAGAGCTATTTTACATAAGTATATTTTCGAAGTGATGCTTCTTTAGCGGCATATCTGTTTGAAATTTTCTGAAACGTTAAAGGGGAAATGACTCAACGACGGGGAAATGTTACATAAACCATGGTAACTCAAAATGGATAACGCATCAGTGAAATGAGTTCATACTTCATAACTCTAAAGACATTTCACTTTCACCGTGAGCTTGTGTGGAATTCTGTTTAAATTTTTGCAACTAAACTCGATACTTATAAAAAAAGAATCATCAAAATCGGTTTACACTTGCAGAAGATATGGGGTAGCATCAGCGTTGCCAGATTTTTTTTTGCCAAGTCGGGATTTTGGAACTTTTTGAGTAAAAAAAGCGGGACTCTTTCGTCGAAAGTGGGACATAGTAAAAAACGTATATAATCAGAAGTTTTTAAATATTTATCTTCTTATTTGAGTTCAAATTACGTTTACGTGACAATAGATAGCAAAAATAGCCATAGAAAATGTATTTTAATAAAAATATGATATTTTAAATGAGATTTACCCTATCGTTAAATAGTTGAGTCTTATTCGACTACTGAATAAAAAAAATTAAAAAAAAACAGAAATCAAAATCAAAAAAGTTTTATTCATTAGAAAAATATGGCGTTTCAAACAATAGTCTGAGGAGTGAGTGTTACAAAATGCAACTTACAATAAGAGAATAATTATTTACGCGCAGTCGAGTTATCCCCGAAAAGCGGGACTGAGCCTGTCCCGCGCGGGACATTTAATTTTGATTTAAAAATCGGGACGTACCGCCAAAATCGGGACTTCTGGCAACGCTGGGTAGCATACATATAAAAAATATTTTTTGTCATTTAAAAACGGATGAATCGATTTTAAGAAAAGCCGTGTAGTACCAATTCGATAACATTCTGAACAAAATGTCTTCGAAATTTTTGAAATCGGTTCACAACTGGCGGAGCTATAGCCGATCGTACACAAAAAAAAACCCGTCGAATTGTGTAACCTTTTTTTTAAGTCGGTGAACATTTTTATGATCTTCGACCATATACTTTATGGACTGCTCAAACTTATTTTTTCCACGAGTTACCAGTACCTCGGGATTAACGATTTGGCGATTATATCTGGCTTCTCGTGTTTGTAATAGTCGAATACATGAAATTGGTCATCGAAGAATATTACATAATGTAGAGTGTTAAAAGGTGGTCTTAAAAATTATGATATAATATAAGAATATTAAATTTTGTTCTAATATAAGGTTATGACAAATAAAGATGTTAGAACAGTTAATGATTTTGTTGTTGAACGAGAAATACCAATGTCATTGTCGCGATTAATTAGATGCGATAACATGTTTGATATGATAACATACAGTGTAAATAATTTTCTATCGAAGGCTTACCCAAAATTAGCTTTCCGCATATGGAAATTATTATTAATTTTTGTAAACAATAAACGAATTAAAACTTATTTTTACCAATACAAAAAATATAAAGCAGCAATATCAAAACAATTTAGCAATTTTTTTGCGTTTAACAATAGTTTAAAATTTCTTTCTTATTATTATTTAGGATGTTGTCAAATTAGCCATAACTTTGTAAAATGTATGAGGTGTCATTTTAAACCTAAAGAAAACCCGTTCAATTATAATTCAATTTTTTTAATGTGAAACATTGACTGAAATATTTTTTTAAAAGACATAGTCCTACAGAAAACAGCGCAGTGCAACTTAAGATGCGAATTAACCATCAAATATTTTTATGAACAAAGAATCCTTTTAATAAGTTTAATATAAAAAATAAAATAAGTTTAATACAAAAAATTTTTTTTAGCTAAAGAAAATGAAAGACCAAACATATTTAAAATTCTAAAGGAAGTGCCGACTGGACATGGATTTATTCAACAAGCGGGTCTATTGGTAACGGAAGGTGTACTAGGAGATAATCAGTTTCAAACGTTGCTAAAAGCAAAAAATGAAACGTTCGATTTAGTTATTATCCAAGCATTTTACACAGAAGCACTCTATGCTCTTGGAAGCCTTTATAATGCTCCAACTATCGCATTTTCAAATTGTGGCGCCACATTGATTGTCAACGGATTGGTTGGGAATCCCAATCCTTACGCAATAAGTCCCGAATTTCAGTTGGGTTTTGGTGACCATATGACATTTTTAGAAAGGCTACAAAACGTATTTGTAAGTGCATATGAAGATCTTCACAGATATTATTTTTATTTGCCAAAACAAGATGCACTTCTGCGTTCATATTACAACAATGCACCACCGTTAGAAAAGTTTATAGCAAACATTTCATTAGTTTTATTAAATTCACACGTAGCTTTGTCTTTTCCAAGAGCGTATAATCCAAAAATGGTTGAAATTGGTGGTTTTCACGTAGCAAGTCCGAAACAATTACCAAACGATATACAAGAGTTTTTGGACAGCGCAAAAGATGGTGCAATTTTCTTTAGTATGGGTTCAAATATACAAAGTAAAGATTGGCCAAATGATAAACTGAACGCTTTTCTTAAAGTATTTTCAAAATTAAAACAGAAAGTTTTGTGGAAATGGGAGAGTGATACGTTACCTGGAATATCTAAAAATGTAAAAGTTGGCAAATGGTTGCCGCAACCAGATATCTTAGGTAATACAGAAAAGATATAAATTGCATTGATTCAAATCAAGTAAATAATAATTTATATACATTTAACTGATATTTTTTCCTTACATTTTGAGAAATATGTTCTCATTTTCAGAACTATCCTAAAAAATAAGAGTGTTCAGAAATATCCCTTGTAAAAAATATGTTTTTATTACAATTATTTTTTTCATTTTTAAATATCATCACTCCGTCAAATTTTGACAGGGTCGCAGTCTAAAATTAAGTAATTATCAATAAGCCTACAAGGTTTTCCGAAAAAAATTAATAGAAGAAAAATATTTCAGCTCATCGCAATTTACGAGCTTTCATTACTCACGGTGGATTGGGGAGCACGACAGAAGCCTTGATACGAGGAGTTCCCGTTGTTGGGATACCTATCTTAGGGGACCAGCATATGAATATGGCCACGGCTGTCAAACATGGATATGCTTTGACGTTGGACTTCGAAAACATTACAACAAAATCCTTATCCTGGGCTTTGGATGAAATAATCAATAACGATGTGTATGTTGAAGAAACTTTAAAAATTCTCATTTATAACCTTATTCTTATATTCACTAATGTAAGAAAGCCGTATTGTAATACAATACTAAATGGGATCTTTTTCTTTTGTTGGAATCTAAATTACCAAAATATTGTGAAACAATTATTGGGAATTTTTCGGAAGCTTTTTCTATAATAAGAACATTCCCAAAAGTATGTATTGTGCCACTACCGAAATGATGTAAATAATTGTTAGCTTGTGATTTCTCGGCAAGATCTTCTGTATCGCCCCCACTCATCTGTATGAAGGAACATAATTTATATACATCTCTTTCTATAGATAAAGAAGTGTGACTAGTCTTCCACATGGTCATACAGCGGTTTATGCCGAGCGTTTAAAATATATATTATATTTCTTTAATTCTTGTTTGCAATTAAATTATATATAACTTGTACTGTTAAAATTTTCCAAATCTTGATACGTGAAACTACACCTCTAGGATCCTAATTCTGTGTTTTAAGGTTAAAAGCACAACCTTTTCTCTGCTACTACTTCGTTCGCGATCGTAAATTTTAAAAAGATACCTTAAAATTAGTTTAAAATAAACAACAAACGTGTTCTAAAAAATTTTCTATGTTGGTTTACTTTTACGTGAATATTTTAAGAATTAAATTTTCAACTTATGTTGCTTTATTTATAGTAAAAATAATATTGAAGCGTTTGATTTGAAAGTAAGATGATGAGCCAATACTATAAAATAGAAATACTAATTTTTACCTTGATATTGGTTCTGCTGCATGACGAGCTAAAAGACGATGCAAAATGTTGTTTCAGGGGGACGCTCTGAAGCCCGGTAGTACAGGAACAAAAAGGATACAAATGATTTACTGTCAGTTTTTAAATGTCCACATCATAACACAATAATCCAAATAAAAGTCACACCAAAACGAAATAATATTTACGTTATATTCCCGTGTGTAAAATTTCGTTCAATCGTACATAAATGAATAAAATCTCTATACTCGCGTGGTCTCCGAAGACCACTTAATGTATTAATAATTAAATATCAGGACCCCGTATAGCCACAAACAACTCACAAAATGAAATTTTTATAACAAACATGTGCATTTTTAATTCAAACTTCACAATATAAAGCAAACTCTGAACTAAACACGCAGTAACAGAATCCAACGAAATCTTGCCAAATGCAGCCAATGTCAGAATTTAAAACAAAATTCAATTGGCCAGTTATGTATTAATAAAGGGACATTATATATTTTAATAATGATGACACAAACACCATGAGCAGCTCGTGAGAAAAATGCATAATTTTATTTTCAACAAAGATTATTTACGAAATTTGATTGTTACTGAAATGTTTAAAGTTTATATAATCGTTTAGGAACAGGACCGACTTAAGTTATCGATAAATAAGACGATAATTGCCCGATATAAAAGGTGCAGTGGCAAATATTAAAATATTTTTTTTTTATAAATAATATAATAACGATTTTGAGCGTTACTACTTTTATTTTGTAGTCTACGATATTAACAATTAACTGTTAATATTTAATGTTTAGATATGCACTAAATGCAAAAAGAAGATCTGCCATTATCAATGACCAATTACCCAACCCGATGGACAAGGCCGTATTTTGGGTGGAACATATAATACGCCACGGTGGCGGAAGTCATTTACAAACAGCTGCTATGGATTTGGAATGGTATCAATACATGCTGCTAGATATTGTGGCATTTGTTTTCGCTGTTCTCGTCGTCACTGTTGTAACGGTTTATTGGAGCTTAAAAAAACTATTAGGTTTATTTAAGAAAAAGAGTAAAAATACCAAAAAAATTAAACAAAAATAAATTAAGCTATAATAAATATGAATTTGTAACATATTCAATAAAATTTGATTTTCAGTACAATTTTACGAATATTTTTTCTAATATTTTGAGTAAAAAACAATGTATGATATTTTTATATTAGCTGTAGGCGGCAAAATAGTATAAGCACTATAACACTGCACTGCAATCAATTCATTATGGAGAGATTACATAACTATCATTTTTATGAACAATATCGTAATTTAATAAAATTCGTAATTTTTATAGCGTGAATATTTCTCAAGTTTATCAGTTTTGGATTCACAGCGTTATTAAGCTTTAATACATATATTTTCGTTTTTTCATTTCTAAAGTTTAAGTAGTTTAATGAAGTTCAAAATTTTAAAATATAATTATCATGTAAGTTTATATAATCCCTCGAACTTACAGATATTATTTTTTTTACTTATTTTCATCTCATTTTTTATAGAATGTATAAGTAATCATTAGTTCAATTTAGTGCTATAAAATGGAGTGGTCCTCGATAATAAGATGGAAAATTAGGGAAAGCCCGAGGGTAAGTCTAATGGCTTATTTATAATTTTATGTATCTCGATTATTAAAATTCACAAGGGCTTTACCTATATATAATTAAAATAGTCAGTTGTTTATTATTTTCACCACAAGTCAACTAGGTAATTCGCACATGCATGCTGCGCAAACGACCGCCATGTTCACAGCATTCAGGGTATCGTTTGTCTTTTTTTTATTTTATTTATTTACTTTTTTTTGGCTCTGGCTGTAACCTTCAGCCAAGTGTCTTATTCATTGCTAGTTCCTTTTAGTTATATAATTTACAAATACTAAATTCAGTTAAAACGAAGGAATCTTTCTTTGAATAGATGAAAAGATGTTTTATAATAAATTTTTAAAACAATGAAATGTTTTCTTTGCGATTATTAAAAAGAATTTGTTGCTGAAACTATTTTTTAAGAGTAGCATGATTCTTTATGGAATCCTATTTAACACATTTATGTTTATCAACTATTTCTGGAAAACTATGAATTTTTGGAAAAGAAGTTTTTGAGTATTACAAGAAATATTTTGTCTCTTTCAATTCTGTCGTGCCGGGACTCTCCTAACTCGGTCCTACTCTTGTGGGGGTCATGTTTTTTTAAATACTAAAAATCTGAGGTTCAAACCGGTACCGTTTTATTTTGTGCAATCTATTGGAAGTGTACTGAACTAAGCACACGTTACACCAACAAGGTATTTCAGAGAACAATATTAAGGAACTCGGTGACTCAGCAGTGTCAGTAAATGTCAAATGTGTCACTTGTCAGATGATTTTTTAGATTTGTGCAAACAAAGATAATTATCTTATCAAAACGGAAACAGTAAATAATAGTCTGTAAGTAAATTTTGACGTGCCTTATCTTCTCCTCTCCATTTTAATGTAGTTGTAAATATGCTGTGACGGAAATCATTTTACTGTAGATTTCCAATGTAAGTGAGGTTAATTATTGTATTTTTTTTTGCGTTTTTGTTTGGGGAGTTAGTTTTTATCTATTAAATAAATTACAATGGAATAATATATTTTTCTCTTGTGTTTACTAATCAGGATATGTTACTAATGGAAAGAATACCAGGTCAAACGGGATATTTAATACTCACCGCCGATGGTGCAGTTCTGGAATCGGGTGGTGATTTGCAAAATGACGAGCACTCAGCCAATCTTATTATGTCTATTGTAACTATTGCTAATCGAATTGAAAAAGGGGATAAAGGTACGTAATATTTCATTCCTCTTTCCAGTATGTTCGCTGTTTTTTTCTTCTTTCTTTTAATTTGTACAATTTAGACTATCAAAGTTGCAAACAAGGTCTGAAAATTGAAATATTCAGAATATTTTAGAACTGAAAAGCTTTAACGATACAGATCTTCCAGTTTCATAAATTTCATACAAAATTGATTCCGATTTTGCGCCTAGAAAAAACAGCTATGTTACGTTTCGGTTCCGATTGCGGTTTTTTTTTTGCTTAAACAATTACGTTTTGAAAAATTATTAAATACAAAGTACAACATTTAAAATTTCTATAAAATCTGTGTTATTAAACTTTATCTACTAATAATAATAAAAAATTGTGGCTTTATAGGTGGGCCATATCATAAATTGTCGATATCGTATGAAGATCATAGTTATGTTGTCTGTCTATCAAATAAAAAAATCCATATTGTTAAAAAACAGCGTTTGAGCAGCAGCAGTAATGCGCCCTCTCCACCAGAACCATCTTTAATTATTAATGTTTAATTTGTTTCCTTAAAAATTCACTAAAAATTGACAATTTCTCCTGTAAGTTTTTATTAAGTGTAATGCTAAACGAATAAATATAATATATTGCTAAACTGATTTTTTTCACCAATGTTGCCTTGAATTTCCAAAGCCTGAATTTTAAAATTGGATAACTGCCTGCTTATTCCTATTTCCTATATTGATTTCCGTAAAAAATAAAATTAAAAAAATGTAAAATAGCTAGGCAAACGGGATTTAAGATCGTAATGATGCGAGTGGCATGAACTGTATGATAGATGTCTAAAAATTAGATTTGGTTTCGTTAATTACACTATCGTAGCTAAAGTCATGAGCACCCAAGGCAAGATTTGAATTTTGCGTCCCCAAAAATTTATTTTGTCGGAACAGAAACATTACATGCGAGTCTGCGATTGCGCCCCTGGAAACCACCCCCACAGCCAGCCCCTAGCTACGACGCTGGTTAATAAGTTCTTAAATAAAAGTGATTACTGGTCTACCATTCACAGCTTTATTTTTCAGATAATGCTTGACATTTCTTTTTACACTTTATGATTGTCAACATTCAACATTAAAAACATTTTTTAGATATTTTGATTATAGACTCAAATAATGGCTTTATTAAAATTATTGTTGGAGCTGTACAGTTCAAACAAAGCATGTGGTCCAAATCTTAGACTGTCAAATAACAAGTACGTCATGACCACTGAGTGTAGATCTTTAGCAAAGTTCAAACGACATAGGCTTTTTCCGTCCACAAAATCTGATAGTTCATTTTTTGGACACTAATAGCGCTGATGTTTGGCAGTACCGTTTACTCAATGATTATTGGCGGGTATAATGAACTGCCCACAGAGCGAGTCCGTTATATAGCTGGCGCCTCTAGCGGTCAAGTTTGGCAGTTTCCATCTCTGATCATAATAAGAGATATAATTAAACAACAGGTCAAAAAATACGGAACTGATAAAAATTGTAAATAAATGATAAAAAACGGCCATAATATTTGAACCTACATAGCTTATTACACATAAACATGTATATTAATTATGTTGTTTTAAGGAAGCCTTAATGTGATATTATGTTCAATTTTACAATAAACGATTAATACAGAAAGTTACATTAATAAATAAGAATGATATGTTATGTACTTCGTAAACTATTACATGTGGAATATATCGAACATATTTAATTATAATAATTGAATTTATTCAATGTTTTTATAATAGTACCTACAATAAATAGGTGATGATTGTTTAGTAATATTGCCATAATTAAAATTTCAATGTTTACTACGTTTATATGCAGTCCTAGTTTCGAGTACTACGACAAAACACGCTTCCACCAGGTGCGATTTTTAGCAGACACAATGTAATTAATGGTGAATTTGCATTTTTTAACTCTCTTGTCTCAACAAAATCTGTTGGCATATTTTTTTCATTTTTGAAAAAAAATCTCCCGACTGGTTTAGGTAAATATAAAAATATGCGTATTTCGAAATAAATTCTACTTCACTGAGCTCCCTGGGATCTAAAATTTATGGATAAAAAGGGCGGCCATTGTATGAATCCGTTCGAGACAAGCGACTTTGTCCCAAGTCACGTCAACGTCTGCGCATGTGTCGAGAGCGACGCAAGACACTATGTCGTCTTCTAGCATGGTCTCAAGCTACGAAAAACTACTGTTGGTTCTTTCTGAGGCAATATTAATACTCTGCATTGTCGACCACAACATTGCTTTGTTTTGAGTTTCTATTAGCTACGCAGAAGAAACAAACAAGTTAAATATAATTTTCAATCTCGTGATCAAACGTATTTAGACTTCGTCTTGATTAAATCAAATTTTAATATGTTTTGTTTATTTTCGTTTAATTTTACATCAATAGATCCAATTGGTCAATATAATTAAATTGATCTTTACACTCTTTTTACAGTTAACAGAAATATGTCCATTTTGCAACGCTCTACGTGGCGTCCCAGATAACCTGGCGAAGGACTATTGAAGCAGAGTTTTCCCCCAATCAGGAAATCGTAGGCAGAAATTAAACCCATTGCGCAAAACCGCGATCGCTTGTGAAAGCCATATGTCCCAGTTAGGGGCGAATAGGAAAATTGAGTGATGCTTGCAAAAAAACGATCTATATAGCTCACATGTAAACGTAGTAATTAACGATCACTGTAATTATAGGGTGATGAAACTATTCACAAACGTAAATAATTCAGTCACGAAAACGGGAAAATATATACATCATTGCGAATTATACCTGATGCCAAATTAACTAAAACAATTTTTTGTGTTTACTTATTTTGTTTGATTTATCACCTATACAAAGATGAATGAACTGCAGATAAGGAAAACCAGCAACGAGAATGAAGCTGAGTAACGAATTTACTTTGGCAGCTTGCTGCTTATACGTAGACTGCAGACAAATGACGTCACGCCTTGCTCGATAGGTGGTCAGTTTTTAATTAACTATAATTCTCTTATTTATTGATATTTTTAAAAACGAAAAAATATCGACAAATTATTTTTCCCCAATGTGTATCAATTTGTCCATCTTTTGTTATTTTTGGTATGAACATAGTTTTTTAAAATAAATAGAACGTACATGACACATTATTTTTGTCTGTTATTAATTATTATCACAAAGTTCATCACCCTATGGAAATGTCGTCGCTACAAACTTAGAAATAACGGAACAATAAATTTTTCATATTCAACAAATCAACCCATTTTTATAGAACAATCACATTTGGGCCTAAGTTATTTTCCAAATTTATTTTTTAATATATGCATATTCTCATCGCCTTTTTATATATTATCTTATTATATATGTATTATTTAAAGTAGATTAAAGAAACTTGCAAAATGTATAAAAATAAGTTTTGAATAAAATTCATTATGAAAAGTTTTTTTTAATTCGGCATTGAAATTATTCAATATCAGATAGAATTTAAGACATCAAAAATTAACAAATAAAACGCTTTCCAACTCAGTAGCTGATATTTACAACTCAGCACGTTAAAAACTGTAAATTTGTAGTATGTAACAGCACAAATCCAAAATTTATCATTTTACTGATAGCCTCAATAAATAATAAATGTAAAATCCGTAGAACTACACGTTGAGAGAAAGAAATTATAGACGCTCGACAACTGAGATTATTAGCAACACGTTGATATCAAAAACTATATTATGTCAAGAAGAAATGAAAAACACTATTTTTGATGGATATATACCTTATTAATTTTGTTGAACAATAAATTTATTTATTATTACCATAGAAGTTCCGTATCAGTTGAACGAGTGCAAGATTTTTGGACTTGTACTGTACTTCTACACATCGATTTATATTTTTTGATGTCAAAAATTCTCTTAATTTAGAAAGTATTAAATTTCTTAAGCTTTAACGGGCACACTTTTTTTAGAAATAAGTCAGAAATTTGTGCTTATTGTATATGCATAAAATACAGTAAATATCAATTTGAAACATTTGAAAGCGTATTAACTTGGTATTTTGATTTTAATTTTTTAAATGTCACATTAATCTTATGTATTATGGACTGGTTTGATCCCTTTAATGATTACACTGAATTACAGAATCGAAATGAATTAATTACATACAGAAACGCACAAAATTTTTCATCTCTTTTCATCGTCAAAGTTTTGTAAATTTTTAATCAATGTTCAGTATGTAGCTAATTCTCATTCTATATTACAGGAAAATGATTTTATTTTTTTAACTTTACATCTTATCATTACTAATATTTATGTATAAAAATTAAACACATAGTTTCCATCTAACGCAGAGTGGGCAAATTTTAGCCAGGCATCCCATTTTATTATAAGTATTTATTACAAATTTTGCATTTTTAAAGTTTTTTTATAGTAAAAAATGTCATCGAAAATCCAAACACCACTTTGATATTTTTTGCGTTAAGATTGGTGACTTTTATCATGCGTTGAAGTCAACGAATTTTTCAATAAATGTAACATTCCTTTGCCTTATTGATTCTGACATTAACATGACGTTTGTCATTAAAAATTATATTTTTCTCATTAATTGAGCAGAAACCATCATCATACATACAGTCAAAGCCCTCTAAGTGCACGCTCTCTAAATGCACACGCTCTCTTACTGCACACGAACTCGCCCTCTAAGTGCACGTTCCCCAGCCCCCACTTCGAATAATCTGCGACCAATCACGTGCGACCGTAAGCGCGCTATTTTCAAACTTTCCATTTCCATCATATTCATAGAGTTTTAGAGATATTGTTTATAGCATCTGATTGAATAAAGATAGCTATAGGAGTTAGAAGAGTGGGGATGAAAAAGATCGTAGGGGAAGTGTGCACTTAAAGGATGGGCCTCGGTTCCGAGCTGTGCACTTAGAGGGCTTTGACTGTAAACCTTAGAGTTGCTGACCTTTTGGGCAGGCTAAGCTTTAACTCCCTTATAGTTTGAAACGCCTACTAGATTAGAACAATTTCTAGTTGCCACTAAATTATTATTTTATTACCTACACCAAATCTATCACATACCTGAAAACCATTGATAAATGTCAGTTTATTCATTGACATAGAGAATGGACCACGCAAGTGTCGATAAATCAGATTTGGACCAATAGCATTTATAGAGAATTAGACGAATGACATTTTCATCTAGATTTCGGAATTATCAGGTATTTTATTTTATCTCACTAATGCAATATAGCGCCTTGTAACCCTTCCCCAGTTAAGAGCCACGAGACGTCGGTGTGAGCATGGAAAGGGAGGAACCAATTGAATCGTGTTTTATCAAAGCTTGCGTGAGATTCGAGAGTGGTAATGTGTACATGAGCTCCCTACTCACTAACTCCTGAAATATGATAGTAACCTGACACGATGATAATGAAATTGATTTAAATAATTCATCGATTCATTTAAAAATCATCTTTTTTAATAACTTATTTAAAAAACGTTTCTTTTGGGAAAAAATGTTTATAATTGAATTATTTCAAGGACACACTTTAATCTGATTATTATTTATTGCAAATTACTCCCGTTTCGTAATGCTCCGCTTAACTCCAGAGTAGGGATCAAGATCGACCGGAAAAGCACTAAAAAAATTTCTGAGATAAAAAATGCGTAATCCATCCTCTATGTCAATAGACCCTGCATCTGAAGATTAGCTTCATATACAGTGTGTTCATTTCAAAAGTATCCACCCTTAATAACTCCTGACCTGATGTGATTATTGTTTTGAGTGAAAACACGTCGATTTAGATATCGAGGGGGAAGTTCAAAAATGGAACCTAGAGAATTTTAGGTTTCATCCCCTAGCCCCCATCCACCCCCACTTTGAAATTTCAAATGGCACCCCCTACCTTGTGATGCATCATTTGAAAGGGCATAAAATTCTCTATTCAACCATGATAAAAAAAATTAAATCGATCGATTGGTTCTTAAGATAGACTACACAGAAGATGGAAGGTATGAAATCAATTATTATTAACAAAACATTGCGGACTGAATACACTGTTGAATTCAACAAATATTTTGGAACACTTATTATTATTTATTTTAAATTACAGTCATAAGAAATTATTTTATGACATGTTCGAAATGGCCACCATTATTTGCTAGACAAAAATACATTCTGTTTTGGAACTCTTCACGAACTTTGACGAATGTTGCATACGTCGCATCATGGAAAAAACACAGTCTCGAGCCATGGGATGCGATTTTTGTCGTTTTCGAAGGCGGCCATGGAAAAACAAATGCAACAATTTCTTTCAAACATCATTACGGTTTTCTTCACTTCTTTTGTCGAGTGTTATCTTGTTAAAAGTAGTATTTGTTGCGGAAAAGTGTCGAATAAGAAAGAAGAATCCGCAATGTTTTGCTAATAATAATTGATTTCATACCTTCCATCTTCTGTGCAGTCTATTTTAAGAATCAATCGATCGATTTAATTTTTTTTATCATGGTTGAATAGAGAATTTTATGCCCTTTCAAATGATGCATCACAAGGTAGGGGGTGCCATTTGAAATTTCAAAGTGAGGGTGGCTGGGGACTAGGGGATGAAACCTAAAATTCTCTAGGTTTCATTTTTGAACTTCCCCCTCGATATCTAAATTGACGTGTTTTCACTCAAAACAATAATCACATCAGGTCAGGAGTTATTAAGGGTGGATACTTTTGAAATGAACACACTGTACAACCAAAGTTCATGTTTGGAAGTTGGATAAAAGTGTCGTAAAATGATCGTCACGCAATTTCGTGTTTGATAAATTTGTTTTTTTATAATTTTACCCACAAAACTCTCATCTAACACATAAATAAACAGATTTACAATAGCAAATGCCTTTTATCTATTATAAAGTAAAAATAGGCTCTATGATACTATTTTATACCCTAAAAAATGCGCTGACGCTAATGCTTTAAAAATATTTGTTTCCATGTCTAAAACCAAAAAGTTAAAAAATATCAACCATTAATTTTCTCAACAAAGGTAAGAAAAAAATAGTGTAGGGCTGCTTTCCCATCACGCACGATTTTTTGTCGTTATCGCGCCATGGATCGTGTCACTTAGTACTTTTTTCTAACGCGATCGTGGCGTACAAAAAAGGCTATGCGTATTTACTTAGTTAATATTCAATAAGTGGAGAATTGTTGGCAAATGAAATCAGAAACCATTTCGCGGACTACTTTTTAAGTGAGAAAGAAATCGTGTCTTGGCAATATTTAAAAATATAAACTATATAGGTTTTAATTGAGCTTTTAAAATAAACACAATAATATTTACCTATTTCGTTCTATTCTTTCTTTGCAACATTCCAATGTCCTGTTTCTATTTTTATATTCTTCCGCGGTTTTATTTCACGACACTAGCCGCTGTTCAACAAGAGTTTAAGCTTGTTATTTGTTTCAATACTCTATACGACTGTCTCAAATAAATATCGTGATAACGTACAGCAAGTGTATAAACTTCCGTATTATATAATATCACTGTTGTACTACACGACTCCGATATCGTGTCATCGCAGTCGACTTGCCGATGCGCCGACAATCGTGTACAGCTATGATTAAAATCGTGTGGTGCGAAAGCTTGCATTTAAAACAATGCGTAACTACCATATGCGATGTCGCTACCATACACGATCACGACAGAACCCCGTAATATCTGAAAAAGTGTTAAGGATCGAGAAACTGCGTATTAAATCGTATGAGGGAGAAAAAATCGGTATAAAAAGGTAAAATTACGAATACAAACTGTCACAGTTACATCCAATTTATCATCATTAATTAAAGTAATCTAGAAAAATTATTGCAATACATGGAGGGATATAAATAAAATTATCGTGTTTGTTTTTATTCCAAGTGAAAATGATTGCTCCATTTTTTCAGAAAATAATGATTATCATTTCCCAATTGAAGAAAAAACAAGACCCAGGAACCACAACATTCACATAGCAGGAGCCTCCAGAAACTTTAATTTTAAAATTTCTATTTTCGTAATTGATTGAAGATAAAATAATTAAATACCTTTTCACTTTTTTTCGGACCTTATAGCTTTTCAAAGGTGTCGAATTTATGGATCCAGCTCTAAATATTATTAACGTTACAGTTTTGTCAATCTATTTAAACACGGGCCGCTACTGGTATACAATAACTTGAAGTAAAAGTAACGATATTTTTTTAATTATTTATATCAGTCAGTAATGGTTAGGGATGTGCAAACAGTACATTTTCCTTTTAGAATCTGGTAAAGTTGTATAAGAAGAAAGCTGCACTACACCGACAAAAATTTTTAATATTTTAAGTGTTAACTAAATTTTTTCTCCCTACACTACTCAATTAGAAAATAAAAATAAAGTATTTAAATACTGCACGCGAGTCACAAATAATTAAAAAAATCATTACTAAATCAGTCACGCGAATCGAATTTAATTAAACCTTTATCATAAAAATTGTTGAAAAATGTAACATTTTTCGCCCTACACTATTCGACTCGATTCCAAAAAGTTCGGATTGTTTCGGATTATTCACCGGTCTGCTTAATCAGTCTTGTATAGATTGAGCAGCCGACTTTATTATTGAATTCTATACTTGACCGGAAATCAGAACTTAGCTCTTTTCATATAAGTACTCCCCTACTATTAATCGTTTTACAAAAGTTCGGATTCAGAAATATCAGTTTTTTAAAAGTATATACTTAAAAATATCACTATCATCAAATAATATTAAAAACATATAAAAAGGCAGTACTAAAGTTGACTAACATGTCAGACTTTGAATATAAAAATTAAAAACAGATTATAACGAAATCAAAGATGGCAGATGTGTTTTATGAAGACCTAGCGACCGCGACAGGACCTCCAGTTTTTGTGCAGTTGCATATTGCTGTGAATACTCTGCTGACAAAACCACGCGCCCGACTATGCCACTGTCGAACGCTGCCTTTTATTTCATCTGAAACATCAAAGCAAACATTATAACTAATTTCGTCTGAAATGTAAGCCCTTTTTATGAATCTGTGTGTCTTATTTCAGATCATCAAAGAATAAAAATTGTTCCGTGCTTCAGATATTGGGATCCCGCATATTTATAATATAAGATGGGTAAGCATCACCACTGGCGCAGCTGATGTCGATCATTACGAGGCCCCGTACACCCTAAAAAATCTTTAAAATTCAATTAATCAATCCCCAATAACCTCGCTTTTAACGCAGACAATTAGTATCCATTCGACACAGGATTATCGGTGGTCAGTTGAACGTCGGTATTATGATTAACGTACGTCAACGCCCTATGTTACACAGTTTTATTCACGTTTTAAAAAAACTATATTGATAAATTCAAAGGAAGTGCCTCACTGCGATTTTTATGGGAGGGTGTGCTCTGAAAATGCAGTAGCTATATTATACAGGGTTATTTAGTATAGCTCATCAATAAACTTTAACAGTTAGAAGCTCATATGTCAAAAAAAAAACAATAAGGAATGTTTTGTTACTTTTCTATGAGTTTCAAAGTTTGTCGGTGAACTAATAAATCACTCTTGTGTATTATACAAGTACAAATATGTCTACCTGTCTTTTTAAACTTATACAATTTCAAGTATTTTGTACTTGCAATTGCTTTTAAAATACAAAATTCAGTAGCATTATAATTGGTAGTATTATTATGTTTAGTGGAGAAGCAAAGCTCCTTCTAAACACGTTAATGATTATTTTCAATGTTTTTTGTTCTACTTGTAACAATTAGAAACAATACGTGAAAAACGTTAATTAAGATTAAATTGTTTCCACAATGTTTTGAGTAATTGTCTCGAGTCACGAATTTAAAAAAAATACCCACATGATTTCAGGTACATACGTAGATAAGTAAAACCTGATTTTTGCAAACCGAAAATTTACTTATTTTTAACTTACCCAAATCTGCACTTAATGGTATCTGAAAAATAAAAAAAATGTAGTAAGTCTTTTATCAACAATAAGTGTATAAAATAGTGACGTGATCTCTGTCTGCAAAGTCGTTATTCCGCGTTTTTTTTTAGATGATTCCTAGATAGGAAAACGAGTAGACAAAAATTCTGAAAACGAGTTTCCAGATTTTTTGTCTTTCCGTGTTTGTTCCAACATCAGTCGTGAACGGCTGATAAAACTTGATATATTATAAAGCGGTAACCAAACTTAAAGTAAAGAGCTCTTTTTATCCAGAAATTAAAATAAGGATTGTTTAAAAATCGACATTAAACCGAGCGAAGCTGGTAACGAATAATATTAAATATATTAAATAAAAAGGATCAGGTGAAAAGACCATTTTTTAGGTACGTTTTTATTCGATATACGACGTTTCGTCGGTATTATTCCGACAGAATTTTCGAGATACCTGAAGAATCAGGTATCTCGAAAATTCTGTTAAAACATAAGTCATACCAATATTTTTTTACAATAAAATAATGAAGTACAATAATAGTCTAAAAATTATTAGCGTCAACTGATTAACTAGTATGAAATTTATAATATTTTCAATATAAATAATAAAATTATTGAAAATATTATAAATTTCATATTAGTTAATCAGTTGACGCTAATAATTTTTATTTTACTTTATTGTAAAAAAATATTGGTATGACTTATGTTTTAACAGAATTTTCGAGATACCTGAAGAAGTCGGAATAATACCGACGAAACGTCGTATATCGAATAAAAACGTACCTAAAAATTGGTATTTTCACCTGAATCTTTTTATTTAATTTATTTCAAGACCTGATTTTTACTAATATTAAATATATTAAAAACAAACAACGTATAATGATCCGATTCAAAAGCAAAAAATAATATTTATCAAATATTATTTGAGAAACTGTTGACAGCTCTATATTTCTTACGTAAATATTGTATTAAAAAACAAATCGAATTAGGAAAAATCAAATAAGCTAAATCAATCTTCAAACGACAAAATTAGTAATTTATTTTGTTTTATCTCGTTGTAAAAAAGGTGTCGAAGAGAGAAAATTTAAAATAAACAAGTTTCAAAAATAAATTGAAGCCTGCTATAGGTATAAAATAAGTCAATTTCATCCGACAGAGTAAACGAAAAAGTGTAATATATTTATCGATTGTATTTTATGCAGAGGCGTAACTGCTAATAATTATAATATAAGTAGATCTGTTATAGCACTGATTTTACATATACGCCTTTCATGTTGCCACACTGGCATTACATAATAGAATATTTGACACTATAAAAAATAAACCATAAAATTATATGAACACAATAATTTATCGAATAACAAATCAGAAACTATCGCTTTGTATTCGCAAAGACACGAGGTTGATTTGTTATTCCAAATTTTTGACATGTCAAAAAACGCTGTCCGACATGGTTGTTGGAAGTGTGACGTCAGACTTATAGTAAACACAAATTCGCAACACATGCGTGAGTAAACACTAATCGAGTCTAGTGTAAAAAATACCGAACCTTACTTGCACTTGTCTTGTACTACAGGAATGACGTCACAGCAGGTTACGACTCATGTTTTCGCGTCAACATATACATCTAAAATTTTGGGTGCTATTTTATGGTATAAAACGATTACATTTAACAAAAATAAAAAAGTTCTGTGGACTAGAACTACGATATGAGCATTTTAAAACAATTGAAAAATAAGACTCAAATAGCCTATTCTAAAATACCAAGTTGAAACTATATTAAACAAAATAGGTCATACCAATTTCGAGCCTTGTTTTGCATGTGCGTCTTTTTGTGCCTTATCGCAAATTTCATTTACAAATTCGCGTACACATTTCATTCGTTCCGGATCGGACTTGAAATCGGCAATCCGGTCCTCCAGACATTCGCTTCCGCCCAGTCTGGCGTCCGACAAATCCAAATTTAAATCTGTTGCCGATACTGTCATTGCAGTGGCCATTGTGCTGCTGTTGCTTTGTGTGCGATCTTCTGAATTACGGACAGCGTTTGTTGTCACTTGACAATCGTCCTTCGTTGATTACGCAGCTATTAAAAATAAATAATATATAGTATGACACACTCATATCAGAAAAATATTTGTATATAGATAAACGAATCTTTGGAAACCTAAAGGTTCACACCTCATCATAATTGCTATGATCTCAATTTAGACCTTACTGTTTATTACGCTTATTTTTACCAGCACGTAAAGTATGGAATTATGTTTTGGGACTGTAGCATCTCCGGACTTAATAAAATGTTTGTGCTTCAAAAAAAGCTGTCAGAATTGTCAGAATATAAGATTCAACTTGACGATTTTTGAGTACCACAATACTACAAAAAGAACCTTAAATATTTTTTGTTTATTTGCGGGCTGAATATAACTTGTTCGATATTACTGTTGCACACACCGCTACACTGCTAGCGGATGTGCTCTATTATCACTTTGCGCGCCAAAGCTGTTTTGTTTCTGCCAGACGCGATAGTATGCCTATATAAAATTGATTTGTCGGGAAAAAGGACTTTTTAAGTAAACACTTATAATATATATATAATATATATATAATATATATATAATATATATATAATATATATATAATATATATATAATATATATATAATATATATATATATATATATATATCCTTTTTGCCGACAAATCAATTTTATATTAATTACCAAGTACAAAAAAGAAAAAAAGTCAGTATACCTATATATTTTTGTCAGTTCAGATACAACTTTATGACACGTCAATTTCAATATAATTCTAAAATTTATCTAAAAATTCCTTAATACTATAAAATACATTTTCCAGTAAAAAAATTTATATATCTGCATTAATTTCGCACGAAATTCATTCAAATTGTAGATTTTTGAAAAGAGGAGATTCTGTTCTATAAAATTCGGTTGATTCGAATTTATAATAAGTTCTAAAATATTAATTAAAAAATACAAACAACAGTTTTTCGATTTTAATTATCTAATTATTTTGAAAAATTAGTAATATTTCTTCTATAATAATCGAAGAAATAAATAATTAGAACCTTATATTACTAATTTTTTTTTAATTAATAGTTAGCAAAAAATTATCACCAATTTTTGTGAAAAATCAGTAATTAGAGAAAAATATTACTAATATTATTTTAAATAATTAATAATTAGAAAAAAACATTACTAATTTCTCTCCAAATTAATTAGACGAAAATATTTTTAATTTTCCCGGTATTTAATTGTGGATAAACTTTTGTAATAAGTTCATTACAGTACGGCAAAGACGTTATGTAAGGACAAGGGATTATCGTGCGATCGACTATTTACGGAATTAATCGACCGAGTCCGTTAATTAAATAGTGTGGGTATTCTTTGTTTTTGTGTCACCGATGAATGATGTCATTCTGTTCACAAATGCTAATATGGTGGTTTCAGTAATTTATTTATTGAATTTTTTTGATTGTCAGTGCTATTACATTTTCGATTTACTTGAAATTTGGATTTAAATTTGTATCAGAATTTAGATCAGTAATTGAACCATGTTACCTTAATGTATAAATTTAATAGTAATTAGTAATTAGAAAAAAATATTACTAATTATTTTTAAAAAATAGTAATTAGAAAAAAATATTACTAATTACTTTTAAAAATTAGTAATTAGAAAAAAACATTACTAATTATTTTTTTAAATTAGTAATTAGAAAAAAATATTACCTAATTTTCAAAATAGCTAATAATTAGAAAAAAAATTACCAAATTTCCTGAAAAAATTAGCAATTAATAGCAAAATCGTTAACAAAATTACAATCACTGGTTGTCGGTTCGTCTATATGTAGGTACGTCCGTGGGATACCGGTCGCAAACTTTGACGAATCGTCTTGATTTACCTTTTATTCACTTTGGTCATTATGAAAATAGAATTCTATTTAAATTCATTAAAATGCATTCAGTATTTAAGTTTTATAAATAAATTTATTTTTTTATTTTATGACAGCTAGTAAAGTTTGAAGTTATAATAAATTATTATACAGTAGTAGGCCAGAAAAAAATAATAAATAAAAAATGATTATAAAAAAAAAATACGCGTAGAATTATATAACCATTTTTTTGAAGTCGGTTAAAAATAGATAAACAAGTATTGAGTTATGCAGTTTAATGGTCAACGCGCTTGCTTTGTACAGAGAAGGTCGCCGGTTCGATCCCGGCCGCCGTTCTTAGTTTACTTTTTACAACTATACCACTTGATATTTATTAGTGTATTTGCCATATGGCAACATACACTATTGGCGTCGGTCGGATGGCGGGACCTAGGGGTCGGACCAAAATTTCTCGACGTTTCATAACCTCCTAAACACTTTGGCACCATTTTTAAAAATGTTTATATATATATGTATATATATATATATATATATATATATATATATATATATATATATATATATATATATATATATATATATATATATATATACATATATATATATATATGTATGTGTACGCGCAATAACTTTCGAAAGAGTTAATTGATTTCAACGAAATTTGGCCCACGTGTTGAAATCCATCACCGCAAGAAGCCTATTTAAAATTGGCCTAATCGGGCTATTTTAAGGGTAGTTTTTAGGGGTTGAAAAATGTTTTTGGGCCCCAAAATACCGAAAAAATTCTCCGAATCGTTTCAAAATTGAAATTTAACCCTCTGGTAGTAATTAAAAAGTGTCCCCAAAATTTTAATAAAATCGGCCCGACAGGACCGGATTTACAAATTTTATGAAAACCCTAGTTTGCAGATAGTGACTTATTTATTGAAAGGTGTATTTAATTCGGTGTAGACGTTAGATTGATAATAGTATTACAATTAAGAAAAAAAATGTTATTTTAAGGGGTGTAATAAGGGGTTAAATTTTTTATTTTGCCCAAAAACAAACTTAATTTCACATAATAAAAGTATAAAACCACACGGCCCTATACAAGCAAATACACTATATTGTCGGCAGGGTTTTGGCACTGTGACCCGGGTTTTTTTATTTATATAATAATAAAAAAAAATATCGCTAATAAAAAAGTAAATTACAAAAATCCGATTGCGTTAAAAGCGAACTACAAAGATAGAAAGATGATAGCTTGTAGTCGGAGACATACACGTAAAAAACTGTAATAAGTTGAACAGAATTGTTTTTATTTTTTAAATAATTTGGTTTATTTATTTATAAGATTGTTTTCTTTTATAGATGCCCAATGAGTCTTGAGACACCGCTGCCCTATCTTAAATTCCAGCAACGGCAACGCCCTAGTCTCCAAGGACCCTAAAAGCCAATTCAGACTAGCCGTTCTCGGTTACGATTCACCGGTCCGGTTGGGAGCTCGACCAATCAGGGCGTAGTCGTTCCCGATTGCGGTTCGGTTCGAGCGTTTAGGTTCAGCTCTAATTTCGACCGGACCGTTCGCAACCGTAGCCAATGAGAATGCTTGCTGGAGTCACGTGACTAGCCAACTGTTTTTGTTGACGTTTAACTACACATCAAACGTTAAATCATATTTCGAATTTGCGCATGCGCACCGAGAATAATCGTAGAACTGAATCGGGATAGTGTGAGCAGCCTAGATTAATCGAAAACCGAACCGGACCGGTGAATCGTAACCGAGAACGGCTAGTCTGAATTGGCTTTAACCTACCCAATTTTGATTTCGATAAATTTGATATAACTTTCTACATTTTAAACAATGGTGGCCCGGGAAAATACTCGAGGCCTTCAATAGTCCGCCACTGCCTGTGTTACATTACAATCTCGTTTGACGTTTCTCTTAAAGAACTGAAAGCATTGTTCTAAAAAAAGCATTATCCTGCTTGAACCATCCGGCGTATGAATTGTGTGAACAGTAGCAATCCATTAAAAAAATATATCCAGTCGAACTCTCGTTTATTTTTTAATACGGGGGATCGATGTTATTGACAGATGACCTAGTTGTTTTTCATTTTGAATCTGGGATTTAGATTGGCTTTTTAATTAAATCTCAATGAGCGTCACAAAATACAAACCGATCGTTAAAACCATAAGGCAAAGTGACTTTTGATATTTTCCGTCTTATTTTCCTATACTTCTTTCACGTATTTAAATATATATTTCTGCACTGCTCTTTACAAAATAGCTGCTTTACATGCATATATTCAGGCATGTAAAGTGACCCATTACAACACTGGTGCTGTAAATAAAACTGGTCGCTCTATTCCAATTCCACACTAAAACAGTGTTTGTCTGGCTGTTATTTTTTGATAACCTATACTATTGTTGGGTGTCCTAGTGACAACATTAATACTCTACATTGTCGAGCACAACAATGTTTTGTTTGAAGTTTCTATTAGCAACGCTTAAGAAACAAATAAGATATTATAATTTTCAATCTCGTTGTGATCAGACGTATTTAGACTTCGTCTTGAATAAATCAAATTTTATTGTGTTTTATTTATTTATTTTTTATTTTATATATAATGACCAAAAACGATCATTAATATTTTTTACGAATTTCGTAAAAATTATTAATGATCGTTTTTGGTCATTATATATAAAATAAAAAATAAATAAATAAAACACAATAACATTTGATCAGTAGTCTATTTTTCGCTTCAATGAAGAATCAGCACAGCCGATAATAATACGTCTTCCGGTACTTTCTTATACATGTAAGCGTCACAATTTAAACAGTGATGTAAACAAAATGCATTCAACAATTTCACTAAATTCGTCGGAAAAGGAAACATACACCTAAAAACATGCGAAGCTAGTGTAAACGGAAAGTTCCTGTTTCCATCACGATAAAAAAAATCGGTCAAGTGCGAGTCGAACTCGCGAGAAGAGGGTTCCGTACTATTCCGTTTTCCGTGAATACTTTAAGACTTAAGCTTTTCGTTTCAATTTTCCTGTAAACTATGGGTGAGACCCGACATTCCCTATTTTTTTCAAAATTTTAGGCGCAGTAGTTTCTGAGATAAGGGGGGGAACGGTCAAATGTTCATTTATTTTCTTAAATAACTTTAACTATTTATTTTAAAATTATTTAAAAAAATATATTTGAGACGCTTACCACAAGCCCTTTCATTTGATATGTCACACGGTACAGTTTGCAAAACTTTTTTTTTTAATTTCCTAATTTTTCTCAAAAAATTACCCCTATGCGTAAAATTTATTTGTTTACGTTACATGTAAGTCTTTGTCCAGTCGGTCCAGTAGGAGATAAGGGGAGGTAAATGGTAAATTTTCATCTATTTTCCTAAATAACTTGAACACTATTTATTTTCAAATTATAAAAATATATATATCAAATTCCTTACTGCAAGCTCTTTCTTCTGATATGTCACACGGTACAGTTTGCCAAACTTTTTTTTTAATTTTCTAATTTACCCCCAAAAAATGACTCCCATGTTCAAAATTCATTTATTTGCGTTACACGTCTGTCTTATGGTCACCGACTTACATATGTGTACCAAATTTCAGCTCAATCGGTCCAGTAGTTCGGCGCAAAATGGCTTTGACAGTGGGACGGACAAACACACGAGTGATCCTATAAAGTATAAGGGTTTCGTTTTTACCTTTTGAGGTACGAAACCCTAAAAATGGTACGGAGAACCTTGGATGACTACCGAAATCATTTTTCAAAAAATTTTTTTATTTAAAAATTTCAGTAGAATTTAACAGAAAATCCAAAATATGCACAAAATCACTGCTTCGATTGTACCAAAATCAATACACTTAAAGACCCGCATCCTTACTGATGTTTCATTTAGCTACACGTTCCGAATATTTATTTGTTTGTTTCAAATCTTGTGACCGATTTTTCACCCACTTCCCGTTATCCAAATGAGTTGACATTTTGCACACAGGTCCAACCTCAGATCTAGCGCTCGTTTTTAACATATTGTCACCACTCGTGCTTAATAAATCTCATTACGCAACTAGATATAATTTTGACTGTAATTGAAAGCTTGGTGTCAGTTGTCAAATAAGTAGATTTGAGTTAACTCTAATCCACTTTTCATAAACATAAAAGCAAAAGTGATTGTATAGACGCAAAGGTTTCGTTTGTTAAGAAAAATAACATATAACTTTGTCAAAACGTAACTATATATGCTTTCCAAGAATATATTTCGTTCTTTCGAAATACGATCGCTATTCGATAATTCAACAAGCAAGGATTACTGTAATTTTCAATGACTAATGTTCAAGTTCTGCTACGACTTCGAAAGCAGATTTATGATAAAAGTATTAGGTATTGCATTACTATTATGCTAAAAGTATTTTGAAAATAGATTAAACGTTAAAATTCTTATTCAAAGTAGAGCATAAGACACGCCTTAAGATCAGCAGCTTCCATAATTATTGGGTATTTTAATATATTATATATTTTTTAAGCTATATACTTCTTAACACATGCCTCAGGACAGGCAGTGAACTGCGAGAAAACGAGCAAGCAAATCTCACGAAAAAAAGGCGGTACGTATTTGTGTTCAAAGCATAGGTTAGACAAGAAAAAGACCATAGAAACAAAGCACACATACGTCATTGACATTATATATCCAATGCATCGGACCGATCTATTCTACTTATTTATGAAGGAGCGGGTATATTTGAATTTGGAACTGTAGCTGTAGTCGTTACGTCGCGTCTGTTTACAAAATAACAGATATTACGTCAACCCTCTCAAGTTCAAATTCAGATTTGCATTCACTAGTTGTCTCTTTATTTTAGTATTTATCTATATATATAAAAGAAAGTCGTGTTAGTTACACTATTTATAACTCAAGAACGGCTGAACCGATTTGGCTGAAAATTGGTGGGGAAGTAGCTTAGAACCAGGAGACGGACATATGATATTATAAATTCGAGTGAACGAACGGAGTGAGTGAGTGAGTAATGAAACAAATAATTATAAATTCGAGCGAACGATTGAAGGGAGTGAGTAATGAAACAACTAATTATAAATTTGAGCGAACGAACGGAGTGAGTGAGTGAGTAATGAAACAAATAATAAATTATAAATTCGAGCGAACGAACGGAGTGAGTGAGTGAGTAATGAAACAAATAATTATAAATTCGAGCGAACGAACGAAGTGAGTGAGAAATGAAACAACTAATTATAAATTTGAGCGAACGAACGGAGTGAGTGAGTGAGTAATGAAACAAATAATAAATTATAAATTCGAGCGAACGAACGGAGTGAGTGAGTGAGTGAGTAATGAAACAAATAATTATAAATTCGAGCGAACGAACAGAGTGAGTGAGCGAGTAATGAAACAAATAATTATAAACTCGGGCGAACGAACGGAGTGAGTGAGTAATGAAAGAATCCTAACTATTAAAATCGCGGGCGGAGCCGCGGGGAGCGGCTAGTTATTGATAAATAAAGTTTTAAAATAATTTAGTTGTTTTTTTTTGTATAGGTACACGTAAATTTTATACATTACTATAAAAATGCGTATAGAAAGTATAGCTTTCGTCGTGTGTCTACAAACCGCGTGACGCAGCATCTTTTTTTTTATTAATAACTTAATAAAAATATGTTCCTGCTTTTTGTTACAGAACTATCCGTTTAGAAACCAAAAAAAACTTTTTAGTAAGTTAACACATAAATCAAATTATTAGCAGACAAATAGACGCTAATGACTTGGGCGTCTAAAATATCTATCTATTCAACTTGAAACTCAGTAGATTCAGTTATAACTTTAACTTTCTGTTGCTAAAACTACCGTCATCTATATAAAGTAGAATGAGAATCTAAAGCGTCCTTAACTTTGGAACAAATTGAAATAAAGAGTATAAAGACAAAATCAAAGTAAAACCTAACCACAAACTTTTTTTAAAATAAATTGATTTTTGCATAAAAAAGAAACTGTATATTTTACACTACACATCACAGAAGTGGATCTTTGAGTCGCATCGACTATAGACACACACACACACACACATTCGTGCTTATTCATACGCCCAAACTGTTCGTTACGATATTTGCATCGGAACGTACTCACTGCTAAGTGTTCCCCTCACTAGCTCCGATGCAACGTTTCGTTACACTTTCAATCGCATGAATCGAACTTGCTCTATCGTCCGTTAAGAAGTTTCACTTCAAAAATATAGTTCCGCTTGTCAGGCTTAAAAACTACAGATGCGATTTTAATAAAGATTTAATACAAAATTTTCTAAATTCTCCTAGAAGTCTCCTTCACTCTGTTTTATCTCAATACGTTAGCATTTTCGCTTCAAACGGAACTATTTTTGGAATTTTTGACATATTTGCAATAATTATTCTGCAATCAGTGTGGTAAAAGATAACCGTAGTACAAAAAACTATGAAATATGAATTCGTACTTAAGATGTCAGCGCTCATTTTTCCGTGTTTTTTTAGCATTAATTGCTGATTTTGTATTTTTTCTTATATTTAAAACCGACGCGACGGTGGCCCGCCTTCTTAAGTCTACCATCTTGGACAAGTACCCTTTTTACCATATGGCGAATACGTTCTGGTAAAAGCTAGTTATTTAATTAAGTAATACTAAAGCATAATCAAATAGTTAAAATGACAAAATATATTCCATTAATCAATTTTATCCCAAACGTCTTATTTAATTATTAAACGAGTAACGCCGGCCGTACACGAACAACTTCAAACAGTCGAAACTGACTGTTGCAAGCATCGACTACACGACGGACTACAAATCTTCATACAAAATATTCCACTGATATACACATGACCGCCCGAGCAGTCACGATCGCACCTAACAGTCATAAAGTCGAGCAATTGCAACACATGAACTACTCGAGCTATTAACTGCTCTATGAGCGTGGTTAAGAAACGCTATACAGAACAGGTAAAGAGCTCGAGCAGTTGACTTCTCGGTCGGTTGACAATGACTGTCAGCTGCTTAAGCAGTCACTGTTATTGACATTGATTGCTTGAGCGGTTCGTGTATGTCGTTAAAGCCAATTCAGACTAGCCGTTCTCGGTTACGATTCACCGGTCCGATTGGGAGCTCGACCAATCAGGGCGTAGTCGTTCCCGATTGCGGTTCGGTTCGAGCATTTAGGTTCAGCTCTAATTTCAACCGGACCGTTCGCAACCGTAGCCAATGAGAACGCTTGCTGGAGTCATGTGACTAGCCAGCTGTTTTTGTTGACGTTTAACTACACATCAAACGTCAAATCATATTTCGAAATTGCGCATGCGCACCGAGAATAATCGTAGAACCGAATCGGGATAGTGTGAGCAGCCTAGATTAATCGAAAAGCGAACCGGATCGGTGATTCGTAACCGAGAACGGCTAGTCTGAATTGGCTTTTAGACGATTATAATACCTCCAGCAATCCGTGTACGGCCGGCCTAAGAAATATCAAGTAGGTTGCGTGATTATAATGTAATAAACTACCCACATTTTGTACGTATGTAGATGTATTCATATAGTCTGCATCTGTCACATTCTGAAGGGCAACCTACCTGTGGTTGAAGTTAGTTACACCAAAATCAATATTGTGTTTATCTCTAAATACTAACTACGAAGCAAAACTGAAGGATTTGACGTCTGTACAGTAGCGGATTAGTAAAGAATTTTGTGTCTTTAAAATTTTGCAATTGATATTTAACTACCCGGCACGGAAATTTCTTTTTAATTTATACCCGATCGAAAGTACATACTGTCGGCTTAAAACTTAACATTTATGCTCTGCTGAAATTACTCGCACGCCATCTACCACAGCGGGCTGAAAGAAAATAGCATCGGGACGAAAGAGTTTTTCCGTGCACAATGATACGTGAGACTGCCGCCAGTCAGTAGTAAACAGCTGTTATTGCGTATAACGATAACCCTAAAATTTCTCACTTGAAAGTTAATTATTAGTCTTTTTATATAATGGTGAAAGTACGTACTTTCGACCGGGTATAAAGAAAAATAGTATACACCACACGGGCATAAAGTTGAAAGCCTTGAACTGCGCGACATGATGTCCGACGCTTCGCCTCGGGCATCATGTCGCGCAGTGCAGGAATGTCAACTTTCCGCCCTTGTGTTGTAATTTACTATTCTGTGTATATCTCCGAAGAAAACGCATATGTATCCAATGCAACTATAAGCTCATTTGGTAGAAATACGTTTCACTCGCACAATTAAAATTTTCGTGTTTCTATTATTTTTACAATTAATTTTGTTAATGATAACAAAATACGGGTGGAAGAAACCAACGGAAGATAAGCAACTAATTAATACTAATGTTGTAAATAAAACAACAACGGAACCTACGTTTATGGCTTGGTTTTCTTACGAGGTTTTTTGGTAGGTATTTTGTATCATACAAAAGAAGCACGCCTTTCCAGAATTGTTGTTTGTCTGTAGCTCTAGAACGGCTGGACCTGTTTTGAACACTACCGATAATTGGTATCTTTTTACTTTTTACCTGATCACGCGGGAAAGCTTGATATTACCTTTATGTAAATTATATACATTTTATAACACCTATATCAAAACATATTAATAAAAAGTGTTTTCGCAAAATTGAATTAACAATAATTACTTTTCGGGTTCAGTGATAGGTAAATACATGCCAAACATCAGATCATATAGTACCTTATATTAAAATTGCAAAAATACAAATTTTTTAAAAATTCGATAATAATCTTGAAGACATTAGGCAAAAGGACATTACACTTACTGCTTCGTAATTCAAAATTTAAAAAAAACCCGGGTCGCAGTGCCAAAACCCTGCCGACAATATAGTGTATTTGCTTGTATAGGGCCGTGAGGT
Organism: Venustoraphidia nigricollis; assembly: GCA_034508555.1. Lineage (NCBI taxonomy): Eukaryota > Metazoa > Arthropoda > Insecta > Raphidioptera > Raphidiidae > Venustoraphidia > Venustoraphidia nigricollis. The sequence continues at coordinate 2,203,015 of JAVRKA010000013.1, forward strand.
TTTATACTTTTATTATGTGAAATTAAGTTTGTTTTTGGGCAAAATAAAAAATTTAACCCCTTAATACACCCCTTAAAATAACATTTTTTTTCTTAATTGTAATATTATTATCAATCTAACGTGTACACCGAATTAAATACGCCCTTCAATAAATAAGTCACTATCTGCAAATTAGTGTTTTCAAAAAATGTGTAAGTCCGGTCCTGTTACGCTGATTTTATTAAAATTTTAGGGGCATTTTTTAATTGCTACTAATGGTTTAAATGTCAATTTTGAAACGATTCTGAGAATTTTTTCGGTATTTTGGGGTCCAAAAACATTTTTCAACCCCTAAAAACTACCCTTAAAATAGCCCGATTACGCCCATTTTAAATAGGCTTCTTGCGGTGATGGATTTCAACACGTGGCCCAAATTTCGTTGAAATCAATTAACTCTTTCGAAAGTTATTGCGCGTACACACACACACATATATATATATATATATATATATATATATATATATATATATATATATATATATATATATATATATATATATACATTTTTAAAAATGGTGCCAATGTGTTTAGGAGGTTATGAAACGGCGAGAAATTTTGGTCCGACCCCCAGGTCCCGCCATCCGACCGACGCCAATAGTGTATGTTGCCATATGGCAAATACACGAAAAATACTCAATCTTGATTTTGAAATATCATTGATTAACATATTATATAACATTTCAATCAATGATAATATTATGCAATAATTTTCAAAATCACACAAGATAGTCCCGTAAAACGTTTACAGCAAACCTTCGACTGAAGGGTAATAACAGCATGTAGATCAAAATATATAATAAATTGGCGAAAAAAAGGTTATATTTATTTTACTGAAATGAAAACTGATCAGGCCGCAAAATATTAAAACATACAAATAAAATAATTTCCCGCTGCAGTTTAATCAAGATTTATTAATATTTCTGAATTCTAAATGAAGCAAACACAAAGAGACGAGTTAATGGTTTCACATGGTTTCTGGGGACCGAGTAAATTTCAAACAATGACAGCAACAATACACAAAGCGGTGATTAACCTCCCTTTGCGGTTAACACTGTTGAATAGAACAGTTCGAATCTATGACGAAAGTTCAAAATATCTCATGTAGAATTTTCAACATCTTTTTCTATACTTTCCAGCAGATTTGTTTTACTTTCTCCTATGTGTAACATTCAGCCCCGGATCTAGGGGGAAGGGCGTACTGGGGTACCTGTCCCGGACGACAGTTTCAAGGGGCGCCAAAATCATGATATAATATATTAAGAAAAATCAGGTCTTGAAATAAATTAAATAAAAAGGATCAGGTGAAAAGACCAATTTTTAGGTACGTTTTTATACGACATACGACGTTTCGTCGGTATTATTCCGACTTCTGCAGGTATCTCGAAAATTCTGAAGAATAATACCGACGAAACGTCGTATATCGAATAGAATTTTCGAGATACCTGAAGAAGTCGGAATAATACCGACGAAACGTCGTATATCGAATAAAAACGTACCTAAAAATTGGTCTTTTCACCTGATCCTTTTTATTTTATGATATAATATGTTTGAAAATTGATAACGAAATATATTAAAGGGTGCTTATTCTGCCCTTCCGGTTACAAAAAATGCCACTTATTATTAATTTTTGATTGTTTTAAACAATTTATCTCAAACGCAGGAGAGAAGGAGCGCCACTATCAAGTTTCTACCCCGGTTCGAAAAAATCGTAGATCCAGAGCTCGTAACATTGCGGAAAACGTTTTCATTTATAATCAATCTACAATCTACTTATCATTATAAAAGAATAAGTTTTGTTCCTCAAAACTCGAAAACCACTGAACCCATTTAACCAATGCTTTCATCGCTTAAAAGTCTGCTTACGAATTTCATACCGGGTCAGTAAAAGAAAATGTTCTAAATCATCGAACAACATGCACAAACCTCTCAAGCAGCCACTGTTAACCGACCAGGCAGTCACTGTCAACCGCTCAAGCAGTCACTGTCAAATTCTATGGGAATATAGATTTTGAGGAAGGAGCACTGCTGTTACTATTTTTTCTCTGACGCAGACGACGAAGTAAATAAAGAAAATTCTGAGTTCATACAATTCTAGAATTAAGAGAACATATTTCATCATTTGTTCGATGTCGCGTTGCCTAAATTACATAGCATACTCACGAACAAGTAGCAGCTCAACCAGTCAGAAACCTGTATGTTGTGTTGCAACTGCCGTGCTGCTGATTTGTAGTCCGTCATGCAGTCGCTGCTTGAAGCAGTCAGTTTCGACAATTTGCAACTGCATTGTTTGATTTTACGCTATCTATCGGAGATAGAAAAAATTACGAAAAATTCTCCCTAAGCTATTTTACCTTTGTAGCCATAGATATAAAGCAGGAGTATATTTGTACGACCTATGTGTGACATACATCGGTGATCAAAAGATTTTAATCCATTAGAAACCCTTTCCGCTTTTGTCGCCTTTCGCCCACCTCCAAACGCTTATTTATACCTCATGTAAACAAACGATTCGTCGACCCTATAGCGTGGCGTGTGTGTTTCACCTGACATAAAATATATATGCTGTCTTATTTACGACAGGATTTATTCGGTTAACTTTTGTACTATATATTTTAGAATATATAATCAACAAAAAAAAAGTCTAAATTTACCTAAAATATAAACGACTAGCGGCCCAGTCCGGCTTCGCCCGAGTGTAAATGTAATATATAGGATATATAAAAGATGAGAATCATTATCATTAAATTCTCAACGTGTATTGAATTTGCGCAAATTCAATCGCTTTTATTTGTGAATGTTCAAAAATCGAAGAAAAATCTTATTTCCCAAAAAGAAATTTAAAAATTTCTGTTGATCCGATCGCTACCAAACTTCAGAAGTACGCCCGCTGGGCTAATCTAAAGATTGTCTGAAAATTTCATCAAAAATGGTCTACCCGTTTGGAGTCCATAGATTACATATACATCGTCTTTTATCTATATAGATTATTAAAATGTAAAAAGTGGTTATTGTGACATAACAATAATAGCTGGACATATAGTATCGCGAAGTTTTTTGTAGTTATTGATATGTTCTTTAATATTGTAGAACATACTTTTGTTCTATCATCAATAGTTTCCGCAGCGCATGCGACGAAAGATTACGTTACTAAAGTTTTAGTAAGGATCCCTAATATTTTCTAGCAATAAATATAGCCTATGTTACTCAGGGTGAATGTAGCTTTCTAATGGTGAAATAATTTTTTAAATCGGCACAGTAGTTTTTGAGTTTATTCATTACAAACATACACACACACACAAATACAAATCTTTCCTCTTTATAATATTAGTGTAGATAAAACATGTTTACTTTTTTCTTCATTTTTAATTTCGGCTTTTCATGAAATGTCAAACACCCATGATCGAACGTTAGGCAGCTTGGTAACTCTACAATTACTATCTACCATCCATTAGTTTGTGGACACCAATTGAAATTAAAATTAAAATTAAAAAATGACATGCATAGATCAAGCTTATTAGCTTAATCTATGCATGTCATTATAAACATGCAAAAGTCGTGTACGAATCAAATTATTATACCTAGTATCGTTTTTTTTTTTAATAAATTGCCAAATTTAATGAAAGACGAGTTTAATATAATTTGCAAAAGTCCTTTGACGCTTCATTCAGATATGTGCGTTAACACACAATAGAATTTTGAACGTATTCAGAAGAGATGCGCTAACGCGTCTAAGCCTCTACAAAATACTAGTTGTTTTGATCACTCATTTCCGCACAGAAACACGTCTGGACGCGACGAAAATGCGCAATCAACTAATACGGACGTAACGTATATTTCTGAGAGTTGCGTTAACGCTCGCTAACGCTCATCAACGCGCGTTCATATGATCGATTGAACGATTTTTGTTATCTGAATCTAGCCTGACTGTCATCATTTATAAATTAGTCAAGTAATCCCGGTACTGCTTTGGAATTATCCAATAAAAATAAATCGCAGATATTACACATATTTCAGACATAAAAAATCATTTATCGGATATCTTGTATGTCTGTACGAATACGAATCGAATATTATAAGAAAAATTGATTTTATGTGAGTTTTTCCTATATAATAAAAAATGAATGCTCAAACAAAAAAGCCTTTTGAAAAAAAAATAACATTAAATTTCCTGTTTGGTAAATGGTACCAACACTTATATAATGTATGTAGTGCCTGCATATATCGTTCAATAAATCTTTTTTACACACTTTCCTATAAAATACTTAGGTGCTTTTCATGAATATATATAAAGGTTGTAAAATAACACATTTAATACGAGTGCTGTAAAGTTACGGAAAGTAAAATAAACGTAGTCATTTCCATTGTAAAACATAGTCTAACACAGTCTAGAATTGTTATTTTACTCAAAATTGAGCTGTCAAAAGTTTTAAAAATCAGGTGAAAATCAGCTATATTATAAAAATACGTGCAGAAATGTATGTATTTTGGTTATAATGATATTATGACTCGAGTAATTGTTCGTTTTAACATAATGTCACTTTCTCGTCAAAATACCTTCATTCACAAAAAATATACATAAACTACTATTATCTGAAATCTAGTAACAAAATAACAAGCTCAGTGATATGATATATTCAAACACTATAAAAACTTTAAAATATATACATAAAACTCTTTACAAATTACGAGTTAATCACTGCTAGTGCAAACAAAAATTTATACGTTAACTTAGATTGCATTTGCCTTAAGGAAAAAAGGTGAAGGTAAAGGAAAAAAAACGACAGATATAATCCGTTCTCCAGGTTTGCGTGAACAACTGATTTAATAATGAGCCGCTTCTCCCTCCCGGTAAAAAGAGACGCTTTCCCTAATGGTCTCCTGTACCGTTGTACGGCTCACAATCCGGCCAGCCTTTTTAGGTCTAGCTGCACGAGGATTCCAGGGAAGAATGCAATGAACGTGTATGCCTGGTACTGAACTGTTTCAAAGCAAAAATATAATCGAAACGGCAAAAAAATGACATATTTTTTTGCCCTAAAAATTGAAACAAAAAACATGATATTCATCAATATTACTTTACAGCACGTCACGAGATTTCGAATAACAGGAAGGCAAATTAAGATTTTGAAGTTTCTTCTTTACAAACTTATGTTAAAAATACTGACAAAGATTTGCTTAATAGTTTTTTTCGAATTTAATTTTTTCTGTACAAAAATGTGTGTAAAACTTGTACTAATTTTCCTGTTTTTATCTGATTTAAGGTAGTTGTTCTGATACAATATTATCAAAAGGTTATAGATTATACGCGCCACAAAAGTATACTAGTGTGTAGCTAAGTGATCCATAATTTGTACGCAAGGCTGTACCCGTGGAAACGTAACCCATTCAGTATTCATTATGTATGTATACTTTTCTATAAATTGTTGAACTTTAAACCGTTATTTATGAATAATTAGACGGTCAACAATTTTTTCTTATTTTTTTTTAAACTCATAACAAATGTATTGAAAGACTGTCAGTTTTTGGAAAGTTTCTGACAGTTAGTTCTTTTTTTATAAATAAGAAACTGGTTCAGAACTACAGAGATCGTATACAATCAATATTAATTATCCAATTTTTAATTGAATTTATCTCGGATTTTCAGGGTAATTGTATTATCATAAGTATGCAAAAACTAAGAATTTTCAGACGGTGTGCCTTAACCACGACAACTACCTTAAATCGTTTATTTAGATCAAATAAACTGTAAAAACTTGACTAAAAGTCATATGAGAAGAATGATACATATTTATAGTTTATTTTGAAGCCTTACCATCAAAGTTTGAAAAAGAATGAGAGTCCGAAACGTGAGTTTATTTTACATTCGATTGCTCCTATGCGGGTGAAAAAGGGGGGATATTGAAGAGCTGGTACTCAATAACTTTAAGCGAACCGTACTATAACGATGACTAACTCCGACTATTTTAGTACCTTACTATAGCAATAATTGAATTCAAGATAGCGGCCAACAGTGTTCAGAACTCTGATCAACAACTTGTCAGAATTTTCGAACGCTAGACACATATCTACGCGCGCAGCTTTAGTGAAAAGCGCACACTGAATATTGATTGTGTTGGCCATTCTGCATATTTATGATTTTCATTTTTACAAATTTTATTTATTTTTATTTTCTTTCGCGTTATTTCCTAATGGAAATTTAGTGATCTACGTGAAAACAATTTAAATTGAAACAGCAATTCAGTAAATCCAAATAATTGCTTCAAAAGATTATATTCCTTTTTAAGGAATAAAGAATCACTTCCCGAAGTTTATAGATATAATTTTTTAACATGCTGTATGTAATTCACAAAACGGTCCAAAAATAGTATTTAAAAAAAAATGTCGCCTAAAAATGTCAGCAGTATCGACAAGAAGAGACCACCTTCAGAACAAATTAGAGAGGTAATATAAATAATAGATATCTAGATAAGATAAGATAAAATATTTATTAACTAAAATACAATTTTGTACATTATGAGACAGCATTAAAACATTAAAGAAAAGCGTTCCGCGTGACCTGCTATCTAAAATAAAGAAAAGAGAAAATAAATCATAGTAAAAATAAAGACAGAATTGTACAATTGGGAAAAAACCCAAACAATATTAGATGTCTAATGCCGCAATGATTATTACAGAGAAAAGTGACATTATATATGTTTAAAAAAATCGCCAGCAAATTTTAACAGTCACACGAGTCATGAAAGCATTAAAATCGAGATACATATTTCATTTTTTGCACGTGTCTTCTATAAAAGTACTGATTTTCGCTTCATAATAAGTATATATTTATATAGTTGACAGTTCAGATTCGGCAATATTGGAATCTATTTGGATTCTTTACAAAGACTAAGGTTACCTTGCTGTCTCTGGTATTCGTATGAATTTAAATGGTAACTGACAGGGAAATTACTATTGGATTAGCAAAATCGCATTTTTTTCGTTTTACTTTACGTTTTTACCGGTAGAAAGGCATGAAAAGCAGCTGTTTTATAGGGGATCGTGCAAAAAGTATATTTCGTTATTTCCGGGACGACATAATGAAAGTTTAATTTATTCATTGCGTGATTAATTTATCAAGCAATATTAAATTAATAAGCTAAGATTAAAGTCTACCACAAACTTTACAGTTAATAAAATCGGTATTAATCTGTATACGCATCTCCATTTTGTTAATCTCTCTTCTATGGTAGATTACATGTAATATTGATTAATATTTTATAAAGATTGTAACTAAAAGAGAATATTAAAGTTGTGTATTTTACACTATACACTACAAAAGTGAAATTGATATAATTGTAAAGAAAAAAGCAAAAAAATAAATAAATAATAGCACCGTATACCAGTATACATTATACGTCTTACGGTTTTTCGTGACGCGTTACATTTTTTCTCGGCTAGGTCCCCTCCCCAACCCGCGATAAGGAACTTCGTTCCAATAAATAAATAATAGCACCGACCGTTGGGATCGAATCTACGACCCTTAGGCTACGAGGCAAACGTTCTACCTCGTCGCTACCTCAGTTAACGTTCTACAGCCGACTTTTATAGTATATGGTATACGTACATCGCAACGCGTTCGTTACATTTCCAATCTCTTGATTCAAATACACCCTCCCGTGAAGTTTTACTTCAAAAAAGAAAAAAACGATTTACTACAAGTATTTTCGTCTCGTATTATTTTACAACTTTCGTAGCGACAGCTTTATGCAGCGGTTAGGGTGCTGGCTAAACTGTAATGGGTTCAATTCCCACCTTCGGACATGCATGTTTTTTATGTTATGTAATTTATATGATGTCATTAGACGTCAATGACATTAGTTGTTGAGGGTCTATGATTTAAAAAGTAAAAATAAATACAACTTGGAAGTGTCTTGGAGTGTCTTCTCGTCTAAAAAGTGACGAGATCTCGATTGTTTAATCTCGAAATACTACCCAAGGAAAACTGCTCTAGTGTTGACCCAGATAATTGTGCCTGCTTTCTTCAGTCGATTTGCTATATAGAAATAAGAAACTATAAAAATCGCTGGCGTATAAAAATGCTTTCTGAAAGCATTGACCGGTGTGACGTCAGAGTATGAGACGGGAACTATGACGTCATACCGGTACATTAGCCTTTCGTGTTTGGTTATAATTTAAGAATACACACCAGCTATAACGGCGCTGTATTATCAACGCTACCCATTATTCATAATAATATTTTCAGGGAGGCAGCCGTCTTCAGAATCACGCACTTGCAGTTATATTTTAATGTTTACCTTAAATATTATTGTAGGTACTTGGCACAGGCTACGCGAAATTGCATTTACTTTTTGTTAACTTCTTAATAGTTATTCAAGAGATATTAATGTGTAGTATATTTTAATAGCTATTTGAATGGAAAGACACGAACAGACAGGAGGACATGAGGAAACGATAGTTGGCGTTTCTGGTTTTTAGGATTCCGTACCCAAAGAGTAAAATGGGACCCTATTACTAAAACTCCGCTGTCCGTGCGTCTGTCACCAGGCTGTATCTCATGAACCGTGATAGACAATTGAAATTTTCACAGATGATGTATTTCTGTTGCCGCTGTAACAATAAATACTAAAACAGAATAAAATAAACTAGCGGTACCTGTGCGAATAATTCGCACTAAAATTCATTTCTAATTTCTCACACTCTTTATAACTTTCTTCTTTTTGTTGTATTACATTACGAAGCTCAGTGACGGTTCAAGAAAATATTTTTTTAAACTGTCATATAGAGGCGCAAGTATCGAAAACGTTGAGCTGAAGCGCTATCATACGAAAAGTATTTATACGTGAATTTTGATTAAAAATTAAACAAAAAAAATTTACCGACCGTCAATCATGTTGACGTTGTTTCAAAGTTAGAACCGCCAGATGGCAGCATTGCTGCATATACTGAATAAATGTATAATTGTTTAATTAATTATTTTGCAAAAACAAAAACAATAATAGATTTTTTAATTGTTGATACACATAGAGCAAGTAATTATCTATAAAATGATACAAAATTTATATGGAGTAATTGTGAAGTTTTTTCGAAAAAGGGAGACATCTTAACCTTAGCGTATTACTATACAGATTGTATCAACTCAAAGCTGTCCATAGGGCACTCTGTGTGTAAGACAGAGCACCATACACAAACGATAAGCAAGAGTGAGATAAATGATCGCTAATAGGTAGTAATCACTGTGGTTACTGTAAAATAAATTTAAATAAGCGTCTTTGTTTTCTAAGTAAAAATAGCCATTTTATCAATTAATTTATTACGTCGGCGGTTGAATTACCACCATAAAACCATTTAATTATTTGGATTTTTTCATGAACAGTATAAATAGCCATTTTATCAATAATTTCGGTAGTGACTACAGACTGTCATTAATTGATAAAATGGTTATTTTTACTTAGAAAACAAAGACGTTTATTTAAATTTATTTTACAATAACCACAGTAATTACTACCTATTAGCGATCATTTATCTCACTCTTGCTTATCGTTTGTGTATGGTGCTCTGTCTTACACACAGAGTGCCCTATGGACAGCTTTGAGTTGATACAATCTGTATATGATATTCAAGTGGGGCTCCCATACATTTTTTTGCCGTTTTTATAGATAATGGTACGGAACCCTTCGTGCGCGAGTCCGACTCGCACTTGGCCGGTTTTTATTCTCCTGCGTCTTACCGACTTCATTCATCTAAAAAAATCGTTTTGGCGATTTTTAAGACATAATGTTCTTAAAAAGTGTTTTTATAAAATTCGAAATTTGCTAGAACTTTTTCTTTACTTACCACGCTTTCAGAAACAGACATGCTGATCCTAATAGACATACGCTTGTAGCTATCTCATTTAGAATTAAAGTTATTGATGTTTAAAATTTAAAAAAAAAACTAAAAAATGTGTTTAACGCACATAAACTAAAAAAAAAACAGAGATGCTTTCTTTTACTTACATGGTTCAATATATTTTTATTATGATTTGCTTTTTGTTGATTTTAATGGACACACGTGTTAAACTTCTATATCTTTGTTTCTCAAAGTTATACGTAGTAAAGAAACTAAACAAAGTCTTTGAATGCACATATATATATATATAAAAATATTTATTGATTTATATTATTTACAAATTATTTACAGAGTATGCCTATATATAATTGTTCCTGTCACCAATTGATAAAAAATTTTAGTAAAAGCGTTAATATATTATGTATATTATACATTTTATGTATGTGTAGTGTAAAAAAGTAGAAAAAAAACACCACATTAAAATGCGAAAAAAATCATAGAGTACTACAGTAAAGTGTGTTTGGTTCTTTGAATGCACATAGCTTCTAAATAAAGAAATACAGACGTTTTCTTTTGCTTATTGGAATGAGAGTTATTTATTTTTTTAAATATAATGGGCTAAGTATAATATATTAACTGTTCTCTATTAAGTTGTTATTAATCTGTGAACTTTCAACACAAATATTTAATAAATAGTTAATCTGACAGGTGTTATAGTACACGATACCTGCATATAAATTGTAAACAAAAGGTTAATCCACGACCACGATTATGTAAATTAATCAAGTACTCAACAAGTTCAACCTATTATTAATTAATTCATTAATGAACTGAAATAACATGCGTGTGGGTAAAAAGCTGGTGCTGTTAATTTTATGTAAACTTTGTCTTGTATTTGTTTTCGCAACGTCATAGTTTTCAGTGTTTAATAAATATCAAGATTTACAAAATCTATTTTAAAAAGTGACCTTTGTCAAGTTATTTCTACGCCATAATATTAGTTATCAGTTATAAATAAATGTCACAAAAAATGGAAAAGATTAATACTTGAACAAAACGTCCTCGCGATATTACCAATTATTCAAAAACAAATTAGTATTTATCATTAAAAACTGTGTGCTATGATGGGTCAAAAATTTACTTCTGCTGGGTTGCAAAAAGGTTTGAGGAAAAATCTTATTTGACAATGACTTAGATTGTGATCATACATATTTTTCAACAAGAAAATTATTATAAAATTTTAAATTGATCCTCCCCGAAAAATGGTTGATCAATTGAAGCGATATTTTTTTAAACTGTGTATCATAGTTTTTAATACATTTTTCACTTCGAACCAACATTTTTTTACACATTTTGATGAAAATTTAGCTTGATAAGCGATCTTTTTCAATGTAGATCATGCATTTGTTTTTGTATGGATACAATGTAAAAACTGTAATTTATAATCACAGTCTAAGGTCGTTGACAAATTTTTTTGACAATGCTTTCTGCAACCCAGCGTTAGTATTTCTTAATCATAACTATCGGTTGTGGTGTCCTGAATATCAAACATTAATATCGCGGGAAATTAGACAACTGGAAATGAAACAAAACTCTGTTTGTTCTATTTTTACGACATCTTGTCTTTATTTAAGACTTCTTCGGTTAAATATGAGTTTGACAATTATTTCATACCAAAAGTATTTCTCCGCATGCGCCGCTTACCATAAATAAAGGGTTAGAGATGTCACCACTCGATCTTTGTTATCGAATTTTAAAATACACTGTGTGCTATTTACCGTTGCCCCCTTCATCTTATGTACAGCTGCAATCTTATATGCTCATTAATTTCAATTGACTCCGCTTAACAGGGTTGGATCACTTTCACACAGTGTGTGCTGTGGCACAGCGGTAAGAGGGGAGGTTAAGAGGGGATAAACAAAATAAACGTCTGAAATGTAAATCGTATTACAATTACAATAAAACAAAAATGTAGATATTACAAGCTTTTTAACGGGGTTTTACTTTAGTGTCATGTCGGTTTTGACAAAAACTTTATTTTAATCCGATGGTAGCTAAACAAAAATACCCTGTATTTTAAGTTTAGATAAGACTACATAAACAGCGTTCAAGTAAAGTCTACTTTAAAAAAATAGTCAAAAAAATCGGTTTTGTATATAACGATTTTTGTCGTATCGTTAAAACAAAACTAAAAATCCAGCGAAAACCTGATTTTTTAGCTTTACCCCCCATCCGTTAGGAAAGTAACGGACCACGTTGTAGTGAAGAAATTTTAGATTTTCTGAAGGACATCTTAAGGAACCATTATGTAAAAAAAGTGTGAGCCTCGCATATATAAGCTCATGGTGGAAGTGAAATTTTTTTAGAGTCCTGTTATTTGTTTAAATTTTTTTTTTTTTACGACATGAAATCTTAAATTTATTTCATTGATGTGTTGTCCATTTTACTTTACCAAGGTCTTTCTTATATTTTCCCGACGTTGAATCATTTCCCCTTTAATGTCGCAGAAAATTTCAAACAGATAGTTGTCTTCAAAAATGTGTCTGAATTTTCCAGTGTTTGTACATTATTCAGAATTGCTGCCTGATCTCTAAGTAATAGATTTTATTATTCATCTGGATTTCTCCAAATCGAATAGTATAAAGTGAAAAAGTTTAAACACGTACGGGAATATGTTTATGCAAAAAAATCGAAAAATAAATATCAACGCATCCCTAATAATTAAAGAAGGTACTTTATAGCATCAAAAGTTCACTTCTGTTTTGGAATTTAAATTCAAAAGAGTTCAACATATTTAAAAAAAAATTTCAGTCCGCTAATTGTTTTGTTTTTCTTTTTTCAGTTTTTCCTTTTAATTATAATTAACGCGCATCCACATTCCATCACTGAGCGTATTTCGTAGTTTATTAACTGAAGTTTTTTTTAATTAATTAAAAAGAATGATTATTAAAATATATCAGCAGTATTCAGTTTATTAAGAAAGAAGAAGTCTGATGTCAGCAAACACCAACTTACATCTTTTTAACGAAAAATCGTGTTTGAGATAAGATTCTATTAATTTCCAAACGCTTTCTGGTGACAGTAAAAGTCATGGCTTCTGCTGTCATGACACTGTAACATTTTTGAAGCTTTACTTCTTTTGGCGCGTGATGAAAAAATAATAAAAGTAAATTTTTACGATGTGTACACAAAAATGTAAAATCAAAATTAACAGTATGAAGTTGCCGACTGAACATCGAAATTTTAAGCATTGTTAAATAATCTTATTTGACAATTACCTCGAATTGTGATGATAAAACTCCAGTTTTTATACGTGCAGGAATAGTATTATGTTGTTGTCAAACCCTTTGTTATGTCAGCATTACATTTAGAAAAACAAATTAGTAGTTAGATTGTAGACTATTATAAATGCTCAACATCTGAGAAAACAAATTACTGAGCTACATAGAAAAAGATCGCGTTTATCAAAATGTGTATAAAAATGTTATTTTTATACACAAAAATATCGTTTCAATCGATCAGTATTTTTCGAGCAGGGTCGATTTAAAATTCTACAATGCTTTCCTTATGAAGACGTAATATGTGTAGTCACAGCTTGTACGACCATTATCAAACTAAACTGTCTGATGACTAACAATGTTTTCTGCAACCCAGCATAAATACCAGCATTATCTGGTTAAAAGTAAAACAAACTGACCGTAAACATGACAATATATTTAACTTAAATATGAACTGACCATTAAGTCTACAATATTTATCAAAGTATCCGGTGTAGAGTGAAATTGTGTTACTCATAAAAACAATGTCAATTATTCTGTTTTGTAACATAAGTGACCTTAAATAGAATGATGCTTTAAATGGTCAAACGTCCTCCTTCTGTTTAAAAACGTAGAAAATTTCTTCACCTGCATGCTTATAAAAGACACAGCATGAACTTTTATCTGAATTTCATAATAAATAATTTTTTCAATAAGGATAAGACGTTTTTCTGGCACCTCATGGCACCATAGCTGCATATGCCTTACTTGCCACGAATGTAATATAGGAATAAAAAATTGGTAGCCCTCTAATGAGGGTTATCGATTTATTTATTTCTGTTTGAAGGAGATTTCTTACTAATCATTATTATTATTATTATTAGAAATAAAAAACGGAACGTTCATATATTCCGTAACGTTTTGAAAGACAAATTGCAATCGAGGTTTTATATTTTTTTTTGTATTTTCGCGTCGAAGAAAAAACAATTGCTTATAGAAAATACATTATTGGATACACAAAATCGAAAAATAAAAATCGTATCACAACTCACAAATAGAATTTTCTTAGAGATATTCGGTATCTAAAAGTGATCACAAAGTTCTTATGCACTGTTTATTATTTCTACAATTCTCGGCACAAATTTTCCTCCGTGTTTTTCTGAACTGTTGTCAGACGAAACTCATGAGAAAAATTATTTTTCGATAGATCTTAAAACTATACTCCAAAAATCCATACCAGACCCAAATCTACCTTAATTTGTTCAAAAATAGAAAGAATCGCGCAAAAAAATTCTAATTAGCTGCACGAACAGGAAATTTGTGGTCGCTTTTGCATATAAGAATTCCTACGCCAATGACTATGGCTACACCATATTGTCTACCTACATTATAATAATGATGATTGTATTTTTCAGGTAACTGTTTATCAGCTGTTCAATATGCTCCCTTTTTCATCCGCATATAGCTCTATCTTACGAACAGTAGGATCTAAAATCTAAAATTCACTTACGTCCTATGAAAAATTTTATTCAATTTTATATTTAATGGTGATGCTTGCAAAATAAACTAGATATATGTACCATTCTTCCTATATGACTTTTAGCCAAGTTTTTACTGTTTTTTTTTATGATCTAAATAACTGATTTAATAATTTAGTAATAAAAACAAAAAAATTAGTATACGTTTTACACAAATTTTTGTACAGAAAAAAATAAATTTGAAACAAATTATATAGATTTGTCAGTATTTTAAAATAGGTTTGTAAAGAAAAAACTTCAAATAGTTAATTTGTCTTCCCATAATTCGAAATCTGATGGCGTGCTGTAAAGAAATATTGAGAAATATCACGTTTGTTTATTCAATTTTTAAGGCAAAAATATATGTCTTTTTGAAATTTTTAAGCAACAAATCACATTTTAAGAAGCTTAATATGCTTAATCACAGTAATAAATGAATTTTGCGACCACAGTTCGAAATTTCCCGAGAGCATATTTTACAAGCTGAGGGATCTTAATCATCTATCATTGTCTAAGTTACTGTTAGTACTTCAAAGAGTCACCTTTATGTGAGAAAAGTAAACACAAGAGCATAGAACTCGAGTCGAAAAAGCAAAAAGGAAAAGAATAATTTGATGAAACGCGGAGATGAAAACGCAACACACGTAATATGAACAAATGGATAATTTCCGTCAGATAAAAGTGTTGTATACACATGAAAAAAGTGAAGACATAACTTGCAAATATATATTTAAGCTATGAAAAGACATTTCGAATTCAAATTATATTCATTATGTTTACTTAGCTTATTACTTTTGAGAAAATATTGTTCATTTAAAGTCTTCATAGGCGTTCTAACTTTTAAGTCATATGATTATCGACGCACGCTCCAAAAACATTCGAGACCGCATCTCCATCGCACATAAACGGAAGCACACCTCACTCATAATGTATCGACAAATTATTTCGCGTTTCCATGGAGATTTGTTTGACAACGTTCTGGACTCATCACCAACGGTATGAGCTCTGCTATCACTTAAGACTGTCGGAACGCTCTGAATTTAAACCACACTACGAGGCAAAAAAATGTTATCAGTTGATTACTCGAAATTTTGGAAATATTTTGAATATTTAAAAAACTTTTCCGAAAAAGGAAGAGTCACTTTAGGTTTGTGATGGAACAATTTTGTGAAATAAGTACGAAGAAGGCCGTAGTGTGACATTGAAAACGTGTGTTTTTTGGCATAATTAATGCCAACTTTTTTCTAGTAAAATTACAAAAGTCGTCCATTTGAGACCTAGATTTGTCCTTTATCTTCCTTATAGAGAAAGAATGTTTGCAAAATGTTGACGAATAAGTCCACAATCAGCTATCAGCCGAAGCCCTATTTTGGGCTTTAATTCAGAGCGTTCCGCACCAATTTGTGTCTGCCGTGCTGGACCGCTCTAGTACTGAGTCACTAGTGTGGCATTGCAAAAATTCGTGCTTAATAGGTCACTCCGTTCACACGACCCAAACTAACTGTAATCGCTCATTTCATTGTTTGAGACGCGGTTATAGTTTCACCTCCTTGAAGTTTTGGGTGCGTGTGGATGCAAAATTCTTTGCGAAATTATCCTTCTATAATAATAATAATGCGTTTAACGTCCGTTTCTCGACGTTATGAACAGACGCCATTCACACCAATGCTACTTTCAGTTACTACACGTCCCGTTATTTCTAACTTCTACTTAATTAATAGCTACGGGCGAATGAAGATTTATAGGAAATTAGGATAAGGTGGGAAACTATGGCCATGACCTTGAATATAGAACTATCTTGATATTTATCTGGAAACACTCAAAGGAAATCATGGAAAACCTCAACAAAAAGTCTCAGTCACGTTTAACTCGCCGGAATTCGAACCAAGTACCTCCCGAATGCGATTCTAGTGCTCTCACCACTACTCTACACCGCTCGGTGATGTTTCTCTTATAACAGAAAGTATATAGGGTATTATACAGTCACAATCTAAAGGTAGTTTCTGACAATGACTTGTGTAAGTCAGCATTTATAAATGATTTTGTATATTACTAGCACATTTGTATAATTCAATCTCCTTTGTACCCAAGATTCATGAACAAGCTGCTTTGCGCCTATTCTATACAATAAATTAAGTTTATCTACAGATGAACACAAGTAGCATTAAACACAAAAACATACCCACTTACAATTTCCATAGGAATAATTTCAAAACAACATTCAGTGATTAATGTTAAGTCGGAAAGTTTCATACTTCTGTAACTTTTATAATATTAATGACCTATCTCAAATCATGATACAATTGACTAAATTTTAGGTATGCGAGTAAAGAATTTTTCTTTTCGAATCAAGTGAAAAACCGACGGAAACTTTAATACACAAAATAAGAATTCAGTAAGCTTTTAACTTTAACCTGTAGATATATTCTAGGTCTCATTTGTCGTCGTTAAATAGCATTTGTTGAATAAAGACAAACAGAAGATGTTTTGTAATATAACCGTGAAATCTACCGTGAGTATGTCAATATACTTTCATAACATCGATAATCTATTACTTGTCTTACCACTCTTACCTTACATATTTTCTACAACATTCGATATTACTGACAATATTGTAGTAACTTGCCAACCGATTTAACATGAAAGCAACAAATTTATTACACAAGCCGTTTCATACATACATCTGAATAGAAACTATTCGAATACATAAATCAATACGAATAATATCAACCGAATACAGTGGTACCTCAACATGCGAGTGCACTAACATACGAGGTTTTTTAGATACGAGCTCGTCGAGGAGCACACTCAGGAACTGAAGATCGAGGAGTTACAATGTAACAACACTGTTATTACTTTACTAAATTTAATAAAATTAATTTGTTATTCGCCGCCTCTGATCGAAATTATTATCATTATAAAACGTTATTATTAGTGTATTTGCCATATGGCAACATACACTATTGGCGTCGGTCGGATGGCGGGACCTAGGAGTCGGACCAAAATTTCTCGACGTTTCATAACCTCCTAAACACTTTGGCACCATTTTAAAAAATGTTTATATATATATATGTATAATATATGTATAATATATATATATATATATATATATATATATATATATATATATATATATATATATATATATATATATATATATATATATATATATATATATATATATATATATATATATATATATATATTTATATACGTATATATATATATATATTTATATACGTATATATATATATGTGCGGGCAATAACTTTCGAAGGAGTTAATTCATTTTAACGAAATTTGGCATACATGTTGGATTCCATCACCGCACGAAGCCTATTTAAAATGGGCCCAATCGGGTCATTTTAAGGGTAGTTTTTAGGGGTTGAAAAAAGTTTTTGGGCCCAAAAATACCGAAAAAATTCTCAGAATCGTTTCAAAATTGAAATTTAACCCTTTAGTAGCAATTAAAAAGTGTTCCTAAAATTATAAGGAAATCGGCCCGACAGAACCGGACTTACAAATTTTATGAAAACACTAGTTTGCGTATACGAATTTACTTACTGAAGGTCGTATTTAATTTGGTGCAGATGTTGGATTGATAACAATATTTCAACTAATAAAATTATTATTGTAAGGGGTGTATTAAGGGGTTCAATTTTTTTTTTATTTTGTCCAAAAACAAACTTAATTTCATTTAATAAAGCCACAATACCTGTATTAGCAAATACACTATATTGTCGGCAGGGTTTTGGCACTGCGACCCGGGTTTTTTCTATTTATGTAACATGTCCTTGTGTCGACTTTATACGTTTATCAAAATTCTTGCGTGAAAAATGTTTTAAAATTTAAAAATGTATTAATAGTATTTGATTAATCAAGCTGTTCAGTTCTAGCAACCCTAATTGTGGCGAGAGCTATCCCATATTTACCACAATTATAAGGGTCTTGCAATACAAGTGAGCGCCTATCAATACAAGAAAGTTACACATTATCATCATAAAGCCGGCACAAGGACAACATAGTATTTTTGTAACATATTAAAATTAAAGTTATATTTTTCAAAGTGACTTGTTCGTCGTTATATCTTCGGTGTATGGTTGATCGACGTCCACCCTTCCACAACCTTCCATCAACGATTATTAATCTGAACGTCCAGTGCGTCACAACAAGAGTTACAGTCGCAGCAGCACACGAAGTTTCTGCAAGAAATTGGTTTCGAGGAGGAACCAGAGGTGGAGAAGGTTATCTCTACGAGTGAGATAAAGGAGATCTTGGGAATATGGGAGAGACTTTCACAACTATTGGAAAAGAAACAGCCCGAAAAAGTTGCAACTGGTCGTGCATCGGAGCTATTTAATGACGCTTGCCTAACTAATTTTCGCAACATTCTGGAAGGAAGGAAGAAACAAACCTCCTTGGACATTTAAGCGACCTGCAGGTGAAAAGTGAGGAAAGTGTGACGAAAAAGTCAAAGACAAGTGAAGAGAAAAACAGTGACGAATATTAAGCATCTTCCGTAAGCTCAAGTCATTTATAAATACCTTTTTCTTATTCAAAACACATAATAAAAACAACCGGTATGATATTTTGGGAGCTGGAACGGATTAATGGCATTTCAATTAATTTAAATGGGGAAATTTTCTTTGAAATACAAGCAAATTGATATACGAGCAAGGTTACGGAACGAAAAAAAATCGCATGTCATCGTATAAGTATTGAACTGTAATGAAATCTGACGGTTTTGTTATCTTGCGAATTTTTTCATACATTAGAGTATATTCAGACGAGAGAACGTGTTTTCAAAATTTTGAACTGTCTCATTAATTATTTGTAGTTTAAATAATTATCGCTCAAGATCGGCTGAACTGATTCGTATAAAACTTACAATCCAGTGGTACCAAAACTTGAGTAGGTACAGGCTACTTTTTATTCGACTACGATCAGGTTAAGATAAAGTTTCTGTTGAAACGTGATTGAACAACACAAAATTATCTCTGAAGAAATAATACAAAATAGTTCAGTCAGGAATAGACATGCATAAATTAATATTCTTAATAGTTCCATTACAAAACAAGAACAAAATATATTGATTTGTTTAGATAGAGCAAGATTCGAGTTTGTGGCCCGACAGTGATGAAGAATAATATTATTTTTTTCTAATATTGTATTATAATGTCAACAATGGGTGTTTCATAACACAATAGCATACTGTAGCTATGTATTCTTAATAGAAATCCATATACTACTTGGAGACGCTGAGAGAAAGTTCACTCAACGTTTAAGGTAAGGTTCTGTTAAAACCAATATAATTGCAACTATAGACATCTTATTGCAAAACGTTAATGCACCAATAATAATTATTCGATAATTAAGCTATATTTATAGATTATAAAACGAACACTTAATAATTTACATGACGCACATGACTGTAATTTAATATAACAATCGAAGTGCATTGCGCTGTAGATAATTTTTATATTAATTATTTCGTATCGGATTTCTGAAAATAAAAACAACAATAATGACATAAGATTTGACACCGGAAATCAAAGAAATTCATGCATTGTATACTTTGCCGGTAACGCTGTAACAGTTATGTCAGTGTAGCAATTCATACGCCCACTGGATAAATTGAAACACTATGACTCTTTTCTGCCGCATTTATGTTTTACAATATTTCTGATGAACTTGCAAGTTTATAATTGTGTATAATATTATTATCAAGCCGCTGAACAAACCTCCCTCGCATTCGTTGTTAACTAATTATGAACGCCATATTCATCCATCTACACAAATGTATGTCACAAGTTAGAGATAGGAAAAACGGGTCTTTTTAGTGATCTGCATCTTTGCATCTGGATCCCGTATGTGAGCCGGCTCACTGAACTGGTTCAAAAAGAACCGAGTTCTGAATATGTTACTGCAGTCTGCCACCTAGTTACCTAGTTCAGTCAATCATATCACGACCTGTATAGAATCAAGAATGCATAGCCAAAGATGTGATGCATGAGTCATTTGAGCTGACAGATGCATCAAAGCAAGAACTGATACGTAAGTGTAAAATGTGCTTCTGTGTGTTAAGTGTTTCACTGGGTTATGCGGATCCGTTGATCCGTCGGCTCAAAAAAAAGTGAGTCGGCTCTCACGGATCTTCTGTCGGAGTCGACTCTTTGAACCGGTTCAGATCTGAGTTGCCCAACTCTATCGCAAGTGGTGATCGCGAAATGATCTACCCTTAAAGTAGTTCGAATGGACTCATTTTAAATAAACTTTGTACGGTGATGGATTTGAACATGCAGATCAAATTTTGTTAAAATCAGTTAGCTCTTCCGAAAGTTACTCACAACACACTCATATGCAAACACATTTTCAAAAATGGTGCCAAAATGAAAATATACTCTTTTATAGAAATTAGTTTCACGGGTAATTGGAATAAAAAATCAATTTAAACACTTATTGATTGCAACGTTTCGTCTTATTAAATCAAGACTTTTTCAAGCTCTCAGCATGTTTAAATTATAATAAAACTATGATATAAAAGGCAATTTTGCATTACAAAGATCAATAAAATTGAAAATTGTAGAAAATTTTTAAAGTTCAATTCCAAAATATGTAATAATAGAAATTAATAATAGTAATTCCAATTACCCGTGAAACTAATTTCTATTATTACATATTTTGGAGTTGAACTTTAAAGATGTATACTCTTTTATATTGAAAATCTCTAATTATTTTTAATCACGTTTCTGGATATATGAAACCTCAACAACGGATGCATATTTAATGGTAGAAAATTGAACGTGAGTGTAATGCACACCACCAGGCTAATTACTACACAAATTATTTACTACTACTGTCACAAATGCATAATAAACAAAATAATAGTATATACGATTACACAACACATAGGTATTACGTATCATTTGCAAATTACGGTTCGTGGCATAATAGGTATCCAATCAAAAACGTCAATGTGAAAAAATGACCCAAGTTTTCATCTGTCAGTTTGTTCGTCCACCAAAAGAATATAAATATATATAAAACGATGCAGTGCCAAGTTCCATTCCCATGCAAAATTCGAAAAAAATCAAAAAAAAATATTTTATGGTTCTAAAAATTATATTAAAAAACGTAATATTTTTCGGTAGTTATTTATAACACGGCATGAAATTAAATTACGAGAAGTCTAATTAACATTTTAATGTCTTTTCTTTACAAATGTATATTAAAAATACTGAAAAATTTAGCTTGTTTTTAAATGTATTTTTTTTTTGTAATTATATATGAATTTGTGTTAAATTTATTTTTGTCTTTTTTACTTGTTTTTAAATAATTTATTTATGTATACAAATCACAACAAGGTTTAGATTTAGGTTAGAGTTTTTATATTTTTATATTGAAACTGATCCATTTTAAAACACAAAAAAGTGTAAAACGGATAATGGAAAATGTATTTGGTTAAGCATTTGTCAAATTCAGACATATCACATAGGTCTCGTGATGTACTCTACTCTAGAGTCGGGACTGCTATAGTGTTTACTCCGCTAATCCGACCAAACAGATCAGTGATCTTACTACTTTGTATAACAAACGCAACAGTGTAAAAAATAGAAAACAGTATCACGGGTAATTGGAATAATGAAAATAAATCAATTCAAACACTCATTGATTGCAACGTTTCGTCTTTTATTTAATTAAGACTTTTTCAAGCAATCAATGAGTGTTTAAATTGATTTATTTTCATTATTCCAATTACCCGTGATACTGTTTTCTATTATAACATATATCTGGAATTGAACTTTAAAACACCTAATGTAAACACAGTAAAATATACGAATTGTTATGATGCTATAAATTATAGGTAATGGAAAAATATCAATAATTTGTTCATTGTTGTTAAAACAGTTTACAAAGTTAACGTATTTGCTTCATGATGAAAAGTGCACTTGCCTGGAATTGCAAACTTGTAAGTGCGGTATAACACAGAAGCAAGGGTGCAGAAAAAATGGAATTGAAAAGAGGTAGAGGTAAATCGTCTTTGCGCAAATTTTACAAATACGTCCCTGATAATAATATTGCCTACAGGCGTATTGAAAACTGTTTTCTAGTCTCGCTTGCTGCGAAAAACTACAGCTACGTTCGTTATAGACAGCGGGCTTTTAAGCTGTACAAAGCTTAATTATAAACACAGCCTTTGTACATGCATAGAAACAGGAGATAACATTGTTATAGTGTAAATTATAATAGCATTACATGTTTACATAAATTACATTTTTCTATGCTTACTAAAAACACGTAAACTTTTGCATAAATTTTCCACCATTATAAACTTTCTTATAAAGCATTATTTTATGAAGAATTAAGTTTTTTTTTGTATTTGTATAAAAATTATTGGTAGTTATGTATATATGGCTGCGTTTTTGTCAAGAACCACTGCACCGATTTGAAAAATTCTTTCACTCCTTCTCGAGCATCAAAAAATATAAACAGAATCTCTATTTATTTTACGTTCTTTTTTCAGATTTTCCTGTACTTTTTTCTCCAACTCTTTATTATACCTTGTCTATATATATTTACGCCCTTGACTCTATTCGAGTTGCGTTACCCTACTTCTAACTTAGATCGTCTAGCAAAAGAGTGGGAATTTGCTTGTCACTGTTAGAGAGTTAAAATTAAGTTAATCCCGTCCGAAGTTTCTCGGCAACATTTGTTACCCATATATCGAAATTATCTTCATTGTCGCAATACTCAAAAACTAAACTATAAATCTTTATTTTTAAAATGCTTTTTTCTGCCGCCTACTTAGTTCCTAAAATCGTTCACTGATACGCGTATCTTATTTTGGGAAACGCCGTTTTAAATAATTGAATAAGCTGTCCGAATTAAATACATTCTTAATTGAATGTTTTGTGTTATTTTAATGTACAAAAACACAATATGTTTTTTTTTTATTTAATAAAATTGTTTGAGAAACACAATTTCATAAAGCATAGAGACACGTACAAAAGATACGAAAATTAATTTTCAGTCATATTTTCTTATTCTCGTCAAGACTACGTATTTTGCAAGAAAGACAAATGAAATTGTTCGCAATACACAATGCAAGTTCAGAACAATTACTTTGTAAAGATTGAAGAAACTTTTTTGGGAATATTATGTTGACTTTCAAATTTGTTACAAAAGTTATATTATGTTAAACATTAATAAATAACTGTTTTACACGTTTAAAATAGAGCATGTATCACCTATCGCATGTTTAAATAGTAGAATATTGAATAATTCGAACCGAACGGTGTAGAATAGTGGTAAGAGCACTAAAGTCGCATTCGGGTGAAGTACCTGGTTCAAATCCCAGCGGAAGCAGATGTGGTTAGGACTTTTTCCTACTGTCTCTCACCGAGAAACGATAATTCCTCTATTCTCATGGTTTCCTTTAATTAATTCCAGATAAATATTGAGATGATTCCACATTCAGTCATGGCCGATTACCTGCTCTTATAATAGTTGCCTACCTTATCCTAATTTCTATAATTCCTTCATTCATCCATTGCTATTAATTAAGTTAAAGTTTAAAAACTTAGCAAAATAACGGGAAGTGTGGTAGATCAAAAAAATAGTAAGATGCGAATTGGCATCTGTTGTCATGACACAATGTCGACGAACAGAAGTTCAAATGAATATTCTAATACTTCAATTTGAAAAATTCCGAGCCCTACCTGTGTACTATGTAGGCAGTACTTCAGTCCTGACATATTGCTGTAACCTTTGCACGGTGGCTGAACCTACGAGGAAACGACGAAATCCACAGACGGGAAATCACGTAACTATCCGATAACCGCATCGTGAAAATAAACTACACGCGATCTTGTACATTCCTACACCATATTGACGATCAGTGCTAATTTGATTTTTGATACCCAATTAGAAAAGCACTTCACTAATTATTTAAGGCAAATATGCAAAAATCCTCCACTTAATACAATTACTATAATTAAGAAGTTTCTGCCGAATACAAATTGTCTATGTTTTCGTAACACTCAATTGGGCCTGAGTCAAAAATTGCCAAAACTGGTCCCGCGTTAAAACGCAGCAATCATGGATAGAGGGGGATTTTGTGATTCGTTGAACAATACATGTAGATCGAAATTTTTAATTAAAAAGTCCAAAACGGCCAAATTAATACTAATCTAGGTACCTATAACTAATATTATAAAGAAGTAATTTTTTTTTGTCTACGCTAATCGTAGTATAAAAAGATATCCTAAAAATGTAGTTTCATTTCACATTTACTTAGTTTAAGTTCATTTTTAACCAATCGTACGAAAGTAATAAATATAGTTATATGATTTACAACCCTTTTTTCAAATAGAGTTATAACCAAACAAAAGCCGTTCAAAAATGTTATCATAGGTAGATAGGCATATGAATATACCTATGCTAATGGAAACACGGTGGAAACTGGGATTGGAGACGGGACTGAATTGGATCCCGTCGAGACGAGTCCCAGCGGGATAAGAACCGAGAATATATAAATGAGGTTTTGCGTTTTAGTTTATGTATCACCAAAAGCGAGTACACTTGAGGATAATTCTCATCTCTACTACTCGTAAATAATATAAACTTTAAAAGCTATCACCGTTGCTCTATAAATGGCTAATATTGTTTAAAATACAGAACTAACAAGAATTTAAGTTTGAAATAGCTTTAAAACCAGTAATAGTCTCTCAGGGGGAGATATTCTCGTGAGGAATGTAGCTGCGATACAACGTTTTTTGCGATATGCGTGTGTCTGTAATCGACGCGACTAGAACATTCACTTCTGTAACGTGTAGTGTTAAATACAGTTCTTTTTTTATAAATATATTTTTACCTTCGGATTTTCTCCCGTTGTGCGATGATATAATGTATCAAGTTTAATCAAAATCGGCCCAGCCTTTCGCGAATCATACTATTACAAACAAACAAACAATAAGTTTGGAAATATATTTTCTCATCTAGGTGTCATACAAAACACTAGGAAAACTTGCAAAAAAACTAAACTGTAAACAGATATTAATATTGAGAATAAGCACGCAGCAAAATAGTTACAGTTTTGCACCATTGTTAAGAAACAACCATTGTTACAATATAATATAAGAAAATTTCATTTTCCAAAACTGTCGCTGTTGGGATTTAAGCGCGAAACTTTCCACTATCGCGGCGGAATGAGTTATCACTTACTCCACGGTGACATATTCAAAGTTCAAACATTCAATATTTCTCATATTTGCAACAGTTTTTCACATCATGCGAAAGCTAATTTTTATCTTTGGTAACGCTAGACATAAAACTTCCCAGTATTGAGAGTATATAATTGAATCAAAGATGAAATTACTTCCATTTATTAATCAGGTCAAAGACACAAAAATTTTTTCTATTCAATTAGGCCAATTAAAACGGAAAGCGTTAATTTTTTAGATTGGTAAAATTAACAAACGCCACGTATCATATAACACTGTTTATTATCTGATTTCCAAGTATCTCATTCTCAATAACAGTAAGGTTTTAGCGACAGTATAGTTCGTAAGACTAATTAAAACTGTAGCTATCCTACTGTAATTAATTAGTCTTACGAACTATACCCTTGCTAAAACTTTACTATTATTGAGAATGAGGTCCTTGAGAATCAGAAAATAAACAGCGAAACATAGCCCACAAAACATTGTAATGTAGCTATTGCCTGAAGCTTGTGATTTTCTCTTAGAATACATTACACCAGGACCGGACTATGTTATGTAGAGTTCTCTAGGCAATGCAAGTCTCGGGGTCCCTCTAGGCTCTCTCCTTAGGTAGGAAGCATCTAAACCTTGTACCAACACCAAATTTTAATATCTCGGCACTAATGAATTTGTCATTTATTAAAACAAAACTATTTAAAAGTACTGTTGTGGAGTACAACTTCACAAACTCGGACACATATAGAACCGCGCATCATTCGTACGGTTGTCAGAATTTGTGAATAAATGCGTTCTAAATATTTGCTTTGTTCTTTTTTGCTTTTTATTAATTTTAAATTGAAACAAACACGTTTGTTGTTATACTATTTTTCTTGCAAATATTGTTAAGTTTACAGTTTTTTATGTGGATGCCGTATAGTTACAAATAAATAAAAACCCGAGTCGCAGTGCCAAAACCCTGTCGACAATATAGTGTATTTGCTTGATTAGGGCCGTGTGGTTTTATACTTTTATTATGTGAAATTAAGTTTGTTTTTGGGCAAAATAAAAAAAATAACCCCTTAATACACCCCTTAAAATAACATTTTTTTTCTTAATTGTAATATTATTATCAATCTAACGTCCACCGAATTAAATACACCCTTCAATAAATAAGTCACTATCTGCAAACTAGTGTTTTCATAAAATTTGTAATCCGGTCCTGTCGGGCCGATTCTATTAAAATTTTGGGGACACTTTTTAATTACTACAAGATGGTTAAATTTCAATTTTGAAACGATTCGGAGAATTTTTTCGGTATTTTGGGGCCCAAAAACATTTTTCAACCCCTAAAAACTACCCTTAAAATAGCCCGATTAGGCCCATTTTAAATAGGCTTCTTGCGGTGATGGATTTCAACACGTGGGCCAAATTTCGTTGAAATCAATTAACTCTTTCGAAAGTTATTGCGCGTACACATATATATATATATAAAAAATGTTTATATATATATAAACATTTTTAAAAATGGTGCCAAAGTGTTTAGGGGGTTATGAAACGTCGAGAAATTTTGGTCCGACCCCTAGGTCCCGCCATCCGACCGACGCCAATAGTGTATGTTGCCTTATGGCAAATACACTAATAGACGAAAAATGACAAAAAACTGAAATTTCAGTCTAAGAATCTCTAAAACTGTGCAATTACAAGTTAATGATTTATTTTTTCGTACTCATCAACTAACTCTTGCATGCAGTATGAGGACTTTGTTGCTATATATTATATACAGAAATTTTTGTATTATGCATAGGTAGATGAGCTATACCACATAAACAGACTTAGTAGGTCGGGGAAAAACGTCACATTTATTCGTAACGCCAGCGTATAGAGTATCGTTCGCGAAATTCACAAAACACGCCTAAGAAAGTTTTATTTCAATAATATGCACCAAGTTTTACGTCGGCCGGTCGGAAATGTGGAAATGGGTCAAAATTCGATTACAAGATTTGACTCTAACAAGCGTGTAGAATGATGAATATTTGATAAATTTTTACATAATTCAATGTTGGCAACAGGTGCTAAAACAGGAAAGTATTTATTCGGGTCAATCGGTTCCATATCAAAATATGATTTCAATATGCACAAGAAATCTACAATCTCAATATTTTTCTACCACGTATATCAATCAATTTCGTAAGCAAAGTTAAAAAATGAGGCAAGGGTTCGTTTGTTGCGAAGTTGGGTATTCGTTAATTAACATTCTGTTTTTTTACTAAAACAATTGGGACTGCTTTTCGAGTTTTTTAATCTTAAACTTTCGAAGATATACAAATAGTACGTATTTGTATATCTTCTGAGCAACTACGAGCTACTACAGACTTTATATGTGAATGTTAATCTTAATATTTACTAATTTGTTTTGAGTTAAACGTTCCACAGAAAAAAAATGTTACATACACTTATAATAATTTACCGCTCATTGTAAGCAAACATATTTAGTAATTTGCGTGACAAAAAACATATGACATGTCGACGTCGTTAAATGTTTATTTTAAACATTGCACTACCTAACCATATTTTTTATTTAAAAAAAGCACACTACTTTCCGACTATAAGAAAAAATACTTACTTAATACTTTTTATAGTTCACAAAATCACAATTCTAGTTTATTAAAACTTATTTTTCAATTTTTTATAGTCACATTTTTACGGAAAAAAACAATGCAGTTTGTTTTAAAATGTACAATACGATATTATTCCTGCTTTAAATCTCAACCTTCCGGTATTCCTGCTATAAATCTACTAGTCTTCCGGTATTCCTGCAAGTCTGTGCATATATACTATGCAGCTAATTAAAAATAATTATAAAAAAGTGCATTTTTTTATCTGTATTGATCTTTTTTTATTTCTTCGGCTGGGTAAATAATCGATGCTATACAGCGATTGTTATAATTAACGTGTTTTTACAATAATTATAACGTTTTAACGGTAACATATAGTAGTTGTATGTATATTATGTACATATATAATGTACAGGTGTATGTGTTACAAATGACCAACCCCCCGTTTACCACACGTACAAAAAGCAACCGCGGGCTGTACTACTTATAAGCACAACCGTTTCAACTACCGACCCGTAGTGGGACTGACAGGTTGTTTGTACGCCGGCGAGGGTCCCACTTCTGCCGTACAATACTCACATACTATAAATGCCCCGATACACACGCATGGCACAGTAATGGACAGATTTTTGAAATTTAACTTCCTTAGCGACGTATCTATTTGAAAAAAGTAAGAAATCGAGGGGAAGTAGAATTAACCTCTAAAGGGGAAGTTTGTTTACATGAAACTGACAAGAACAGAAGTTTATAGTATGTTGCTAAGTATGTGTAAATGTTATTAATTAGTTTCACATAAAAAAATTAAACTTGGGAATAATATTAAAAACTAAAGAAGTTGAACTTCTTATGTGAGCTTCTGAGGGTGAGGCTCATTATAATTTTTTTAAGTAAAACTTCTTTAGGCGCGTTTTGTGAATTTCGCGAAGAAACTATTCGGTGAGTTGGCGTTACGAACAAATGTGACTTTTTTTTGCGTGATCTACTAAGTCCGTTTAAGCATTATTTTCAAACTTTTAGGTAACAACTTAAAAATGAAAAAATCTTCAAAACTAAACTGGCTATGATAAGTCCTCACCAATCGCTTCCTGATGTACCTAAAATAGGATGTCAGTTTATCTGACATGTAGATCTACAAAATTTAATTACGTTAACATGGCGGAAGCGAGGTCATCTGATTACAAAACTCCTAGGTATCGTTATAATCTGTAGAAAACAGAATTTGTTGATTAGATCATAATTTCCGCTAGATTATCTAGCCCTCCTCACTAAACCTTCTCTCTTTTTCTTGCAACACCATTTTGTTCAGAATGTGTACGGATTAGTGCCATAAAATTTAATAATTAAAAAAAAGAAACTTTGAAAAAATTGAATCTCTTTCAAAAAAAGTCACTAAAAACCGTAAAAATAAAGTTTTGAGGTCAGCGCCAGTTTAATGAAAGCACCTAGGTAGATGAAAAAAGTTTTAGTAATTAAACTGACGGCGACCTCAAAACTTTATTATTTTACGCTTTTCAGCGGATGTTGTTTGAAAAAGATTCAATTTCTTTAAAAATTTTTTTTAATAATTTAATACCAAACTTCTAAAAACGTGTTGTACAAACAGTACAAAATAAAATGACCGTTACTGTACTGTTATAATGGCAGTGGCGTCTGCTCATCGTCAATATTCGGCTTGCGTCGTACTTACCCGGTTAGCAGGAATAAAGACCTGCACTACAGCAGGAAATGCTAATACAATCATATCAGCAGTCTGATACGCCGTTTTATACTACAAAATAAACACCTGGGTAAATATATCTCATTCTCATTGAAAATTATTCAGTCAGATATTA
Organism: Venustoraphidia nigricollis; assembly: GCA_034508555.1. Lineage (NCBI taxonomy): Eukaryota > Metazoa > Arthropoda > Insecta > Raphidioptera > Raphidiidae > Venustoraphidia > Venustoraphidia nigricollis. The sequence goes on from JAVRKA010000013.1 coordinate 2,233,303, forward strand.
ATTTTGAGTATATTAAAGGTGAACTTGACTTTTGAAAGCTTATGAAATTACAAAATAAGCATTTTTTTATTAACAGCCTTGCATTTTATTATGTATATTTTGCTCACGTGAACGCTGATTGTTCTCGCAGATTCAGCTTAGCCAAATAATAAAAATGACGACCGAAGTGAAAACTTCTCTGGCGATCATAATCGATTCTAAGCTACAAAAAACATGACATATTGCCATTTATCGCTGTGTTATCAAAGTTTGCAAAATCAGCATTAACCGCTTTGAAAGTCATTCTGACTACCATAGTTACACAACACAGCTGGGCATAACAGTGACGCACAGCAAAATGTTTCATCCTCGCTCGGTTAAACTCGGCTCCCCCAAGTTTGCCCGAATGAGCGTTTCACCTCGGAGCCACACCGATTAGAATTATTCACTACCCCAGAAAAAATTTGCACAGTTCGCTTAAAGAATAATTAAAGCATAAATCTTTAAAACGAGTTTCATTGACATCACAAGAAACATTTTCTTGAGTTAACCTAATTTAACAATACGTATTTAGTTACTTAATTATTAAATGGATCTTAAACTTCAGAGGCGTCTTTTGATAAGTTATTTTATGTACTCACTAACTGCTCACATAACGCGCGTGTACTTTAAAGTTTATACCGCAAGTCCTGCCACATGAAACTCTTATCAGGAATTATGAGCCTAACACTAACTTTGTAGTCTGTATATCTACAGGGACTCTTTCTTTGAACAACTCTATATTTTGAAATATTGGTTGTAAAAACGTCTCAATGTGCTTTGTTTATAGGAAATTTACTCACCTTTAAAATTAATAATTTGCACTGATTTTTCACTCGGCACGTGGTAGAACATGATTAATAATAACAAGTAATTAAAAAACACTTGAAAATTCTACAAATTTATTTGTAGAATTTTCAAGTGTTTTTTAATTACTTGTTATAACTTTAAAATTAATCTAAATAGCTAAGCAAAAAAGAGGAATACTTCGTCGGCTTATAACGCAAAAAAGTAACAGACAGAGTATTCACTCCTTAGGGCCTTATTTTCCAACTTTAAGGGTCTATTTTCGTCTTAAATTAAAGATAAAAGACTCAACTACGCATGCTATAGAGTAAATAAAAAAAAATAGTTCAAGCCACTCAAAATCATTTTGAATATTAAATGATTTTAGGTCAGCTCTACTGAAAAATCTTTTCAATATTTTTAAAAAGTGCCTATATATTTAATACATTAACTAACGGTTTACCCACGACTTCGTCCACGTGGTATAGATTGTACCCACAGTTCATTTATACAAAATCTACCCCCACCCCGTTCGGGTAGATGTGTTCAAAAAACAGTCGAACATGTATTTCTTTATTTTCTAAGAAGAGTATTTTTTCCCGTTTTAGTTTAAGCAATTTCAAAAATACAAACAGCGTATCTTTTATGAATGTTAACCCCCCCCTCCATCCCTTAAGAAGAAGTTTGCCTATAAGTTAAGTTAGAGTATTTTCTATATGGATGCAAAATTTCATTTCAATCGGCTGTGTAGTTAATTAGTTATAACGGAACAAAGGAAAAACATAAGTATGGATTATCTCTAGAGATGGGAAAAACGGGTCTTTTTAGTGATCTGCATCTTTGCATCTGGATCCCGTATGTGAGCTAGCTCACTGAACCGGTTCAAAAAGAGCCGAATATGTTACTGCAGTCTGCCACTGAGTTACCTAGTTATATCACGACCTGTATAGAATCAAGAATGCATAGCCAAACATGTGATGCATGAGTCATTTGAGCTGACAGATGCATCAAAGCAAGAACTGATACGTAAGTGTAAAATGTGCTTCTGTGTGTTAAGTGTTTCACTGAGTTAAAGCCAATTCAGACTAGCCGTTCTCGGTTACGATTTACCGGTCCAGTTCGGTTTTTGATTAATCTAGGCTGCTCACACTATCCCGATTCGGTTCTACGATTATTCTCGGTGCGCATGCGCAATTTCGAAATATGATTTGACGTTTGATGTGTAGTTAAACGTCAACAAAAACAAGTGGCTAGTCACGTGACTCCAGCAAGCGTTCTCATTGGCTACGGTTGCGAACGGTCCGGTTGAAATTAGAGCTGAACCTAAACGCTCGAACCGAACCGCAATCGGGAACGACTACGCTCTGATTGGTCGAGCTCCCAACCGGACCGGTGAATCGTAACCGAGAACGGCTAGTCTGAATTGGCTTTTATGCGGATCCGTTGATCCGTCGGCTCAAAAAAAAGTGAATCGGCTCTCACGGATCTTCTGTCGCAGTCGGCTCTTTAAACCGGTTCAAATCTGAGTTACCCAACTGTAATTATCTCATTCTGCTGACGTGCTAGATCAGTATACAGGGAACATAGGCGACCTCCTCATATAGAGTGTATGATATTTGTAGCGAAAGCCTTTGGACTTTGACATAGCAGATATTTAAAATTTAAAAAAATGTATTTTCTACAGTTCGCCTTCCGTAAATAATTAACATAATGAAATGAAATAAACGCCATTATTTTTTATATCCGTTCGATAGTAATACGTTAGATTAGATATATTTCGATCGCTTATACAATACACAAAAAAGTAGTTACTGACTGTTCACGTTGTACTGAAGTACTATGTGGTGTACTAACATGATGGCAACGTTCACGATATTAGAATCCATGATCAATATGCGGTTTTGCCATACATCTAAACCCTATAGACACTAGACCGTAGTCACTCTAAAGCAGGACCAGCTTGTGAAATCAGTAACACAGTCAATTGTCTAGGGCACCAAATAGGACAATCTGTCATTTATCTGAAATCTTCTAAATACCTGGTGAAAAGCAATTGTTTATCGTGATTCATGCTGGGTTGTAGAAAACGTTATAAGAAAATCTGATTTGACAACGACTTTAGATTATGACTACACATATTTCTTCATAAGAATAGCATTGTAGAATTTTAAATCGATCTGCCTCGAAAAATAATTAATTAATTGAAGCAATATTTTTTTAAACTGTGTATGTACACATATATAGTTTTTTGTACAATTTCCACGTCGAAACAATATTTTCCTACGCATTTTGATAAAACTTAAGCTTCAAAAGCGATATTTTTAATGAAAATCAGCCATTTGGTTTTCTGTGATTAGAATCTAATGTTGTGTGTGACAGGGAATTTTACAACGACATTAGACAGGCCCTGTATATGTATAAAGACTCTGATTAGCCTTCAAGCGGTCGCGTGGCGTCGAATCGACCGCGCTCGGTCACGGTAGTATAAACATCGGTAAATTTTTGTTCATAACATCCCGAGTAGTCTGTCATTGTTTCACAGTGCACGAAATAAACATATTACCTCCGCTTCCCGCATTCCCCGGAGCGCATAGATCGAAATTGTTTTAGTCGCAGCACAGACGTCGAAAGAACGCCACGCGCCTGTCGTCGAAAAGGCTACGCGCGACGTTCAACGCGAGATATCTTATTTTGAAATATCAACAAATAGTATCGAATCAAATTGCAATAGTGTTTTTTTATATTAAAATGACTCGTCGATCGTTAACTTGTCTTGAAATACTTGAGCAAATACGACAAGAAGATGAAGAGAGTGAATCAGAGCTCAGTGACCAAGGTTCAGAAGTTTCCGATCACCTTTCAGCTCCAGAGGAAAGTCAATCTGCTGAAGAATCTATCAACTCGGATTCAGGTGAAGAAGATTTGACTCTTTCCGATATAAGGACATGTTTTACGGGGCAAGTTCAAAATATTCTCACGGAAGATGTAGGTACTCGTAGAAACGGCGTAGGGGTGACGACGTTTGTACAAGCCTGGAATTTATTCATTACTGAGGATATTATTGAAAAAATTATCATACACACCAATGAATTTATACGAAAAAAGGCTCCATCGTATAACAGACCCCGTGACTGCAAACCGACTGATGCTGTAGAAATTCGAGCATTATTTGGATTACTATATATAGCAGGCACTTTACGGATGTCACACGCCAATCTAGAGGATATATATGCAACTGATGGCACAGGCGTATCTATATTTCCCACTACGATGTCCCTGAAAAGAACTACATTTCTACTAAATTCATTGCGGTTTGATGATGCAACCACACGAGCATATCGGCGTGCTCTGGATAAAGCTGCACCAATAAGGAATATTTTGGAAACATTTACACAAAACTGCCTCTCGCCTTATTCTGTGGGACAGAACGTGGTTATTGATGAGATGATGGTAGGTTTTCGAGGGAAATGTCCCTTCAGACAGTACACAAAATCTAAACACGATAAATATGGTATAAAATTATATCCACTTGTAGACTCTGCTGCGTTTTATGTCCTCAACATTGAGCTTTATGCCGGTAAGCTGCCAGAAGGCCCGTTCCAGTTGAGCGATGCTGCAGCAGACGTCGTGAAGAGGCTAGTTACACCAATTTCTGGCACAGGACGAAACCTAACAATCAACAATTTGTACAGCAGTGTTCCTTTAGTGGACGATTTAGCTAAAAATCATAACATTTCTGTTGTGGGTACCATGCGCAAAAACAAGAAAGAAATACCGCCTTGTTTTACAGATAAAAACAGACCTGAATATTCAAGTCAATTTGGATTTTCTGACAAGGCTACGCTAGTGTCGTACGTGCCTAAAACAAAAAGATCTGTGGTTCTGATATCATCACTTCATTCTGCTGCTGAAATTGATGAAAGTACGAATGAAAAGCGCAAGCCAAGCATCGTAACTTTTTACGATCAAACGAAAGGCGGTGTCGATGAAGTTGATAAAAAATTGAAGATGTATTCGACGTCAAGGAAAAATAATAGATGGCCGTTAACACTCTTCTTTCGTCTTCTGGATATTGCTGGACTAAATGCCATGGTAATATTGAGGGCAAATAAAGTGGTTATACAGAAAAGGCGAAAGTATTTACGTGAATTGGGCATTGAACTGACAAAAGAGTATGTTCAAAGAAGAGCTACGATGGTGAACCTTCCCAGAAAACTTAAAAGAAACATAAGAGAGCATTTAAATATGAGCATTGAAGACGCCGGCAATGAACCTAGCACTAGTTCCAGCACGTGTAGAGGAAGCTGCAAAATATGCCCAGCAAAAAAAAGGAGGCAATCGAAAACACATTGCGCATTATGCCAGAGAAATATTTGCAGGATGCACACTACATTTATTTGCAATGAATGTTACACTGACGAAGAAACTAATTCTGAAGAAAACTAGACCTATAGATACATAAAACAGATACTTTGGTTTTAATTATCTGATCTTATGGAGTAGACTGATTTTGTTATTTTTATTATATTATACTATATAAAGTTAGTAGAGATATATAAGAAGTATGTTGCCAAATTACTTTCTGATTCAAAGAAAATTTGATTTATGTTATTTGAGAATTTATAATTTGTTTTTTTTTTATTAGTTTCTTTTTTTCCAAAATATGTGTCCTAACAGAATGATGATGTATCTGTACACAAAAAAATAAATGATTATTAATGAATTAGTGTTTTAAATCCCTGAAATATTCCATAGGTCTTTTAGGTTACGCGCGACAGCTGCCGTTACAAATGACCACGCGCCCGCTTGAAGGTCAATATGATTGCAATCAGGTTATTGTCAAATTTAGCATTAAGTGTTCAGATTTGCTGGTTTAAAGCTAGCCTACACATCAAACGTTATAGGGATGTGTGAATTTAGCTGGTCTAGAGCCAAGGTCATATGAAAGGGGCACCGAAAGCTGCCTCTAATTTGATATTTTAGAGAGATGTCAGAATCACAATTTAGATGCCCAACGAGATCCAATGATTTCACCACCAATATTTTTGTCTTGAGAAATGCAGTGTGCATGTTAATTTTCTGGTTTAAATTCCATAGTTTGGAATAAGCAGTCTAAAAAAGCTACAAATTTTGTATTGCTTCGAAAAATGCACTGAATCAGGTCCTGTTCTCTAAACATGCAGTCGTTCAGCAACTCGAATGATCAACTGTGTAAACTCAAAACATGCGCGTGGTTGAAGACAAAATATCAGAAGCGCCGACACTCTTTGATTTGACTGTCTCGCGTTAGTGTTTCAATACTGTGTTAATATCATGCCCGGGCGCAATTTTCCCTTCGCAGGGTCCTGTCTTGAGTGCCAACAACTGTAAAGCCGACCTTGCTCTAAACCATATATAACCGCTTGATCGTCTGGCGTTAGTAGTACCATACGTAAGTACTACGTGTAGGGTGTAGTGCTATGATCCATAAACAACATGCTTATAAAACTTACGATCTAGTTTCTGTCGACTTAAAAGTTAGGTTATATTGAAAATTTTGCGATGAAAGTGCTCGAATCGATTTCATTTAACCATAATGCTGGGTTGCGAAAACATTTTCGAAAAAATTGATTTGACAATGAACTTAGATAGTAACCGTATTAATAAAATTAGTCTTTATACATGCAGGATCTGTCTAATCTTTTTGTAAAACTCCGTCATATAGTACATTAGATTGTACTCACAGAAAAACAAATGACTGACCTTCATTGAAAAAATTGCTTTTGAAGCTAAATTTTTATCAAAATGCGTAGGAAAATGTTGTTTCGAGGTGGAAATCGTGCAAAAACCTATATTATATTAGTTAAAAGGAAACAGATTTTTAATATTGAGATTCAAGCCGCTTTAAGTTGCCAAAAATTGTTCACCATTTTTAATCTGCAGGTTAGTGGAATATACAAAACATGTTGTTACGAGTATATTAGTTCAACAAAATAAAGTTTTATAAAAACAAAAAATTTATTGACAAAAATATACACCCCAAAATTTGTTAATTACATTAACATTTTCGTTACATTTCATTAATTTCTATAAAATAATTTTACCCTTTTTTTTGTTATGTGGAAGAATTATATCTAAATTAAAGCTACACACATGGCAAGCCTGACCCAATAACGATTATGTGGTCGCTTCACCTGTGACAATGATCGTCCAATATTCGTGGCTGGAAGATATTGGAAGGCTGGTCGAAGAGAACGACAAATAACGCCCAGGTTCCAATCCGAGTCAAAGGAACCGTCTTGTTTGATGAGTTTGGCCACACATTCGTCAATGATGTTTTAATAAAATCAATGAAACAAGTGAATAAGGCATAATAAAACAAAAAGTATTTTAATTCAATAAACATATTTTGAGAATACGAATTTTGCATTCACGATTTAAATACTAACACAACCAGCCATTTTGAATGTATTTGAAATATAACAAAACCGTTTAACATGCTATTTAAAACTAAACAAATATTTGCCAATGTCTTGACATGTGTGTGGCTCGTCTTACAATAATATTTCAAATTCTGTCTTTTAAACATTTCTTCACGAAAATGATTTAGTTCTGTAACTATAAAAAAAACTCTCCCATATATAAATTATAATCTCACATTCAGACTTCTAAGATTAGATTAAAAGACAAAATTTTAATTTTTTTTTTATATTTTTTTGCTTCATATCAACATTCATTCAGGCATTGTCACACTGTTATAAAATATTTTGAGCATTATTTACCAAAAACTCAAAATTGTTTTAAAATATACAAGACCGTTTTAACATATTCGCAGGTCTTAGCATCAGAGGATCTTTATTTCAGCTGATCTCTAGTATATGGATAATAAATGGCGGCAATATTGTGCAAAACCTTCTTGTATAGCGCCATATTGATGCGGGACATTAAGAGCAGGTTATTTGAACACTGAGAATGGCTGACATTCCAACTTACGCAGCGTTATACAGTTGCGAAACTTTAAGGGCGGACTGTTGGAACATAACTGACATTGCTTAAATATACATGATAGGTAGCGTTTAGATAATTCAAATTTTCCGCTGAAATTGTCACTCAAAACTTCTTACTTCTTCAATACGTCCAGCCACTTCTATAGGCCGCCTTTTCAGGCGTTGTATAGGGATTATCCATATAATCAGAGATCAGTGCTACACTAAGCTAATCAAGGTCACTAATCAGTGTTCCTATTTATTTGTGAGTTCCGGCAGCGACGTTAACCCTACGTCATTAATTAGGCACAATGACGTAGGGTCAACTACGTCATTGTACCTAATTAATCGGTCTTGCTTAGGAATGACGAAAATAATTTCTTACAAGTAACTATAAAGTACATATTTTTTCTATTAATTGAATTTTACATTTCATTTATATAAATCTGATTTAATTTATAGTTTCTGACATATTGACGCTAATCGGTTTTAGAAGCATAATTTTATGATAAAATTTTATAACCAAATGCCTTCTACATATCAACGGTGTAGACATTTAATCACAAATTAAATTTATGAATTCAATTTTAACGTAAATAAAAACCCTCATTCAAAAATCGCCGACAAAATAAAGTTATATCTTGATTTTCATCAACAAAAAAAGCTTGAAACAACACAAAAATATGCATGTTTTAAATATAAAGAATTTTCTTCAAAATGTTATCACAAAACTATTAAAATAAGAGACATACAGACTGTAGATTACAGACGCTCGACAACTGAGGTCATTACGATCACATATGAAAATACAGTACAGCAATGGAAAACACTTGGAATTGGCAAATTTAAGGACTTGAAATATATTCCTCTATCATTAAATGATTTCTTAAAATTAAATTATTTTTTGTTGTGTGAACTTGTTCGTATCTTATCTTGGTAAAAAATATTTAATACAGATGTATAAAAATATATAAATAGAATTGAGAGATTTTCTTAGAAAAATAACTATTAAAATAAACAATGAGAGCTGCTGTCATAATATGCTTTGATTTGAAAACAATAATTGTACCAACTTGAAGAATAAACATCCCATTCATTTTTCTTTTTATTAAAATTAGTTCTTTTATTCAATTCCTCGTATTTTCTTTAAATAACAAAAAAATAATATAAAAAAATCAAAGCCACAAAAAATTCGTTTAACACCACATAATTAGAGTGACATTTTCAATAGATACTTTTATGGCTTATCATATTAAAATCAGTTCTTTTTAATGGACTTAATTATACTTGATTTGATTTCGTATTGGCTGCTGCTTTTTGTTGTGCACGTATGAATTCTGGGTAATCTATATATCCATCATTATTTGCATCATCCATTTTTAAAATGGGATCTATTAAAGCTATAAGTTCGTCGTCTTTGAATATTTTATCCTCTACGCCTGGATTATGAGGATCTTTGTGTCCTTGCTCTGTAAAAAAATTGAATTTACAATTTTTTTACAGTCATTCAACAATATCAAACCGTCGTTTCATACTAGATGCGTAAATTCAGAGCACGTTCATCACAAATCCTTTCCCAATTTGTTTATATATGTACACAGTGAAGGATTTATAAATTCAAGGACCATGGGCACAAAGGCTGTGGGGGCGCCATGGTAGGAGATTAAGACTGCGTAAATATTAAAACACATTCTGTAATGTGTTAAAGTGAAATAGCAAATTCTTACTGAAAATTCATTATGAGTGTCGATGATCCACTGGTAGGTCATCAACATTCATAATGAATGCATATTTTTTTCAGAAATTGAATTTTGCACTAGCTTCTGGGTGCTCCTAGTTTCTGGGGATCTGGACCCTCATGTATGTAATAATAATAATTGTTGTTGAACGCCTGGGTCGACTGCACTATTTAGTCGAACTAGACGACGGATACGTCATTAAGCGACATTACAACCAACTTCGACAGTGTGAGGTTCAAAAGCAGCCCAATATTTAAGCGGCGGAAAATTGTTATATATGCATTGAATATTAAAAGAATTAATTTACGTTTATATTTTTGAAACAGACAGTAGAATTGAATTTATTTATTATTTATGTAACCGATTTAAAATGTTAAAGCATACCTAGAATATTATATAACCGTAACATTTTTGTACAAATTTTTATAATAAATTTTAGTCTAAAATAAAATTCGTTTAAAGAAAGAACACAACAGTAACGAAGCTGTTGCAAAATACTATCATATTTAAAAAATAAACAATTTTTGTTTTAATTCGGGCTCAGACAAAGAATTGTTATACTTTAATACTAAGACATTACCATATGGTTAAGTAAAATGAGACAGACTGTGCATTTGTTATCTCTGTTTAATACACTAGAAGTGCAATATGAACGGCCAGCTGAATATTGCTACTAGCGATCCTAGCGACTGGGTTACTACATGCAGAACTGGTGAGATTTTTTGTTACTAATTATATATGAAGACACTACCCAAGCAGGTACTAAAATTGTATATTGTATAATCACTTACCATGCCAATGTATCAGCGACTTAATTAATTCACAACCATCCAATTTGTTATTATTATCAGCATCGTGCATTTTAAAATAATGAAATTGAAGCTCCTGTTCAGTCATTTTACTCGTGTCCATTGGGACGTCCATATGTTCCTGAATATGCCTGAAAATAATCATTCAAAACAAGATTTTAGACCCGAACTTAAGAGAAATTTCTCGAACTTTTGTTGGGATATTCTTAGATGGTTTTTGAATTCTTCTACATCATCTACAGCAACTTCTTTCAGAAAAGTATCTGAAACCCGTAATCTTCTACTAAAAATCAACTTCCTTGCCCAAAAAACAAAATTTTGAACGCTATTTGTTAATTTGCAACCAGTGGCGTAATAATACCGTTTGAGGCCCATGACAAATTCATTGGATGGGGCCCTCCCTCAATGTAAAGAAGCTCAGTCAACGTTATATCTTTTTCTGTTCAAATCTTGATCCATTGTTTTGTTTAATTTGTGTATGTACTTTAGTATGTAACTTACATTAATTGAATACAAAAACAATAAAATACACTAAATGTAATAATAAATGCTAGAGTCAGCCTGTGCTTACGATCCTTTCGGGCCGGGAGCGCCCTGCGGCGGGGGCCCGTGGCATTTTGCCCGTCCTACCACCCTATTATTACGCCACTACAATTGACGTTAAAACGTGTGAAAAAACAGTTAAATCAACTATAGTTAGTGAACTAAATTCTAATCGTAACAACGCGCCTTCAGCGATAATTTCACGCGAATGAAGTCACGGGTAAAGGTTAGTATTTAATAGAATGTGTCATACTCTTTCTCCTGTTGAATATTTGCGTTAAGAAGCTGTCCGTGTTGCGTATGTCCATGGTGTTGTTGGTGCACTGGTACCTGCTGATGGACAGGAATTTGCTGTTGAATAGGAACTTGCTGGTGCATGGGAACTTGTTGCTGCATGCCCTGTGGCACTTGATGAACCGGAACTTGTTGATGCATCTGTTGTTGTGGCACTCCACCCATATGCGGTTGTTGCTGTTGTTGTTGTTGTTGATATTGATGTTGTGGAACATGCTGCGGGACTTGTTGCTGAAATGTCGAATTAAAAAAAATACATACTTTTAACCTAGCAATTTGTTTAAGCTCTAATTTAATTTGATGGTCAGAAATAAAGGCTGGTTATAGACTTCTATTATTTTATGAGCCCGCTAGATTTTCATTACATTAAACCTCCAAAACTAAATAAATCTGAGTCCACCGGTATTTAGAAAGATTATAAACGCTCCACAACTGAGGTTATTAGCGATACCGGTGTTTAAATAGAATAAACCAACCATATGGTACCATATAAAATCATGCTACAATCTAATCTGCAATTAACAAGAGCTGTACGTCCAGTTTTTAAATATGATAAAAAATCGAACTTACATATTGTTGGGGAGGTACGCCTGGAGCTACATGTTGCTGGTATGTTGAATGAATTATACCCAATATAAATACTAATAATAAGCAAAGCTGTTTCATTTTATTCTGTAAAAAAATAAGAAATTATATTAAAATATGTTTCGCATAATAATTTACTTTTGAAATTTAAAATAAAATCAGAATTAATTCCTTAAACACTTACTGAGAAATATATTGCGAAATAATCTTTAAAGTAACTAACATGGATAATGTCTTAAATTATCTCCAACCTTAGCGAAAATATGGAATAAGAAAAAACCATGAAAAAACGGAGTACGTGTACTCAGGAAGTTTATAACACGTAAATCAAATTTCCATGTGTCAAAATTGAAGGTTGGTTTACCTGTACGTCGTTTAATTAAACAGGTTGAAAGCCTGACTTTTTTTAATGTGTAGCTTCATATTAACAGCAGCTCTGAAACGGTTTGAAAATGCTGTTTTCTATTAATGTTAGGCGACATTTCTACAATTATGTAGCAAAATTACTTTCAAGAAACAGTCCATAGTTAATTGTTTACGTTCAAAAATTGAAAACTGTGTAATAAACCTATTGTGTTTCTTTATTTAGTACTTACATAAAACAAGTGAAGGACTGCAGTTATAATTTGAACTGACGTCTGACATTTTCTAACCTACAATTTTTTTAAAAAATGTCTCTTCTAACGCGTTTATTTAGAAATTTAAAGATATCAAATGAAATATTAATACCTGCACAATTTGATTCGTGTATCACACGTAATATTTATCGGTGGGTTGATAAACCTAAACCTGGCGTTAAAGGTAAAAGCTACCGAAGAATTGTTCATTTCCCTGAAAAATATACCGTGAAACCCCTGAATGTAACAAATTTAGCCGGACGTGACCCAAAAACAGGTAATTGAATTAGTACTGATCTTCAGTAATGTAATAATCCTTAATTGATATTCTTAACGCATTAATTTTAGGTCGAGTAGTTGCCAAAGGTATTGGTGGAGGAATAAAACAAAAATACCATTGGATATGGTGGTGTAGAGATGGCCCTACAGAAGGTCATCCAATAGTAGACAAAGTTATTGACGTTATGGAAGATGGGTACAAATTTTATTCTTATTTATTCCAAAACGGGAACCTGTTCTAAAATGCAAAATGTTGTTAATACATTGTATTGCATATTACATTCTATTCTGTGGCATTCTATCCATTTCATTTGCTTTAATTGCGAGTAGGGCCAGTGGCTACATACCTAGTTATTTTAACGCTAAATCATTTTGTTGAACGGGTACTTATAGCTGGTATAAAATATATTGCATAGGTGGATAGTGAGGCCATAGGAGGAAAAGTGGCCGACTATTCACTACAAAATGCTTAAATGGTTATGTCTAAAACAAATGAATTTACCATCAGTTGCATAGTTAGTTGCGACCCCCATTTCTTCAAATAGAATTAATAATAGGAGAACTAACATCCAGTTCAAATTCATAGGTGTCGAACAGCCCACATTGCGTTGATAGCTCACGAAGACAAAATGAGATACATTTTAGCGACGGAAAATATGAAACCTGGAGATTTGATTAAAACGTCGAAACATATCCCAAGAATACCAGGTACTGATGACACAGCTGACAAAAGATTATGAAGGCAAAATATTATGTAAATTGCAAACATTCGAGAATAGGCTATAAAACAATAACTAATTTAAAAATAAGTTTTAAAACAATAGGTGTCGTAAATTCCTGGAGGTTCATTAACCAATTTAAGAATCGTTAGTCTTCTAGACTCACTAGAGTCTTAAAGTAATAAATATTGAAAAAAAAAAACTTATCTGGTAGTCAATTCCATTTTGTCGGCAAGCTAAAATTAATATTTAATATGCCAGATAACTCACCATATTAATATGTTTAAACGTCCCAAATTTATAGTTAGGTTCTCCAGTTACCAAATTCGAAAGATAGAGTTCAAAATTTAGTTTCTGCAACCATTTATTAATATTATGTCAAATCAATGGAAATGATAGTAGACTTAATTTTTAGTACATCCCAATGAAGGCGATGCATATCCACTGGGAGCGCTCCCTGTGGGAACTAGAGTGAATTGTGTAGAACGGTATCCAGGTCTTGGAGGTTTTCTCATCCACGTGGCTGGTGGATATGGCACAATAACCAGAAGATCTGGCGATAGAGTAATTGTTCAACTTCCTTCCAAACGCGAATTTTCATTAGACCAAACCTGCATGGCGACAGTTGGTCAGTACACTGTGAAACCAAATATATTTTAAATTCAAAATGGACGCAAAAATAAGACTATCTTTTTATAGGACGTTTATCTAACATAGAACACGGAAGTACACCTGTCGGTTCAGCTCAGCGTAATCGAGAATTAGGCAATCGTCCTAGATCTGGTTGGTGGCAAAGAAAAACTGGTCGCAGTGGTCGTAAACTCAGAGCGTTACCACCTGTTCGAATCATATCGGAGCCAGATCCAAAACCAGATAAACCGATTCGATTAACTTTGGGCGCCATACATATGAAAATTGTAGAATAATAGTGTCAGAAAAACAATTTTAAGTTAATAAATTCGTATAATTTTTTTATTATAATTATCTGATCTATAAATATAAAAAACGCAAAAAAAAACGACTGTGCTCTAAATATATCAAATGAACTTATTTTTGGGCAAAATAAAAAAAAATAACTCCTCAATACAATCCCTAAAATTATTAAAAAAAACTTTGAATTCCAATATTTGCCAAACATTTTCCACCATCTGCATTGAATTATATGTAAGTGATTCAATATTGGTAAACATGTATTGTTTGCGTTTATACTGTGTCTACACACAAAAAAATATGAGCCTCACCCTCATAAGCTCACATAAGAAATGTAACTTCTTTAGTTTTTAAAATTATAATTACGGCGAAATTATTACACATTTTAAGAGGACACTTTATCACATGGACAGATCGTCACATTCATACCATAGTTATATTTACATACTATAATCTACAAAAAAACATGTTTAATATGAATTGTCTGTAGTATATCAACATCATAACCTCACATTAATGGACGTTTCAGCATATACTTGTATTTAAAAAAATGTTTAATCCGAAAATTGTTCTGATATCTGAAAATAGGGAATATAATATTTAATATTTTTCTTTCTGGGTTTACATAAAATATATATTATGAGTTCCTACCGTTAGTACGTCAAATTACAGAAATTATTTTGTACTTCAATTGTTCGTAATTTTAAACGTCAGATTCAAGCCGTTCATCCTTGTCTTACTATTTTGCGAATCAAAGTCCACCACACTGTAAACTTCTGTCTTTGTCAGTTTCATGTAATTTAGGGGACAAACTAACTTCCCCTTTATTTGTTTATTCTACTTTCTCTCGATTTCTTACATTTTTCAAACAGATACGTCGCTAAAGTCAAACTTCAAAAAAAATGACAAATCAATTCGGATACATATCATAATGTAGGTAAATTTAAAAATCATACACTATTAACAGGATGATAATAAATTTTATTAAATCTTACAGGGTGCAAAAATAACAAACAACTTCATCACAAATAATAAAAGTGGGCTCCAAAATACACCATCATACACAAATATATCCGTATCACTACGTGTACAACTAAAATACACTATACCAACAATGTTTGTAGGTACATATTATCTACCGCAGGCATCTGCAAGGGAGTCATGGAGAGGCAATTGCCTCCTTTTTATTTTCCAAACAGCCAAAGACGTTTGGAATTTTCATTTCATGATTCAAAACAATTTTTCCCCTTGTTTAAAATATTCAACAGACGCCTTTGATATCTACTAAAAATACAAACTAAAATTATTATAAATGTTAAGGCTCGTGTACATTAGGCAAATTTTTGATCACTCAAATAGACAAAGGTTATGCATATTCTTTATAATTCAACTGTTTAAAAATTATTCAATTGTTATTTGCTCCTCGTCAACTGTTTCGGGTAGTCAGAGAAATTGATGCTCTGATATTTTTGGTATAGTAATGTCAGAAGTTATGCATTTCTATACTATGGAACAATCGAATTTTGCTATTGCCAATCGATTCAACAATTCAATTGAAAATTATACTCAAAGCTAAACGAAAGTTTCCTAATGTAAACGTCACTTTCATTCATATTAATTTATCTAAAGTCAATTACATGGTAGCGCGACGCTATTTGACAAAATGCTATTTCCAAAAGTTTACGTGTTTTCTCGCAAGAGAGACGCGATAAAATTCAATATTTTGGAGAGCGTTGTATGTTACTTCTTGCACTGTCTCGTTGAGCGTCTATAATCTACAATCTCTCTCTCTCGTCGCGCCACCGTGTGAAAATTGTCCTTTAATGGTTTATGAGCACACTGATAGGAAATTAAAACTGCTCAAAAATGAATAACCCCATAATTTTTGAGCAATATATTATTATTCAACATCTAATAGAAAAATGAAAAATATGTTTTTAGTCACAATCAGTGCTGTTTTAAGTAGTAACTTATTTTTTTATAATCTACATATACCTAGGTACTATCAAATCAGATTTTTTTTTTATTTTGTTTGGTTTCATAATAAATATTTTGATCTCAGATATAAAGATCTGCACAGTTGTTTAGGATTTCAGCATATTTTACATTATTTCTTTGAAACGTAAGTCGAAATATTCATTCAAAATTTACAGTGATAAAGTCAAAATCTAAATTCAAACATTTCTAAACAAGCAATATTTTTTATATTACAAATATTGCAGAAAAATAGATTCTATTATATTTATGAAAGCCTTCACACACCCAGATCATTAAGGCTTTAGTTTCTTGTATTTTCAAAAAGAGATCTATATTTGCTTTGCTTTCATACTATGTTTTATATATGGCAAATATTCAGTTTTCATTTAGTTTATAATCCATTCTTATCAGCAAAAATAACAATTTTATCATTTTTTTTAGTGACAAACTTTAGGTACACATTTGAATTTTTACATAATGGTGCATAAAAAATCTGATAACGCACAAACAATTGAATAAATAAAACTTCTCTATATAAAATTTGCAATATAAACAGTATTTACTAATTACCACTTTACATTTTTTGTTACCGACTAGAAGTTTGGTGGGTTTGCAAAATTTTGTGAAAAAATACGGTACCAATCAGAGTAATACAATGAAACAAATTTTATATTTTTGTTCCTTCTATTTAATTCACCGCACTAGTGCACACCTTGAACAAACGAAAGTCGCTCCAAATGATGCCACCTATTGCATGTATAGCAAAGGGTTAAAAAAAACTTAACTAATTTCTGATAGATATCACTATTACACTGATTAAATCTCAGATTAACTCAACACAAGCAAAGCCGGCTTTAGAAATGCGAGACTTGATTTAAATAATTTTTAAAAACATCCGACTTTTAAATAAAGTTTATGAAAAGCCAACTTTGATCACCATTCGCTTTAAAATTATACTACTTCTCTTTGCATGCATTTTTAAAAATGAATCTGTAGGATTCGATTACGCCAAATATATTTAATCAACCTAAAACCGGCCCTGAACATAATTATTTTGTACCTAACATATTGCACAATTTTATTTTTCAAGCATTTTAATAGAATATACAGTTACTAAAATTGGTCCCTTAGAATACTTTCGATATTATTTTTTATCGACATAATTAAAAAAACATCTTTTTATAACAAACATTTCCAACGCACAATTGAAGGTGTTTGGTTATTTTGAGCTACCTCAAGACAGTTTTACTAAATAAAGCAAACCACTCCACGTTCACAAATTGACAGGATGTGTTTTAAATTTGTTTTAGGCAGCCATTAATAAGACACAATCTGTTTAGCGTTTAAAATCTAAAATCTTAAGAGAAATGATCACGTGCTAATAGTAAATCTGATATCTAGTGTCTTAAGGCTGTCGGAACGCTCTGAATTTTGTTTGTGCTGAGACCCAGCGGTAAGGGGCGAGGTAAGCAAAAGACATTATGGCTGTGACCTTCTTTAGCTCTGTCTCGCTCAAATCATCCGCACGTTTCAATTTTTGGCTGGTGCCAACTACGAGGCTAAAAAATGTTATTGCAAGGGTGCCGCTGTCAATTGATTACCCTAATTTTTGGAAATATTTTGAAGATTCAAAAAACTTTTCCGAAAAAAGAAGAGTCACTTTAGGTTTGTGATGGAACAGTTTTGTGCAATAAGTATGAATAAGGTCATAGTGTGACATTGAAAACGTGTGTTTTTTTAGCACAATTAATGCCAAATTTTTTCTAGTAAATCGTACATAAATTACAAAAGTAGTCCATTAAAGACCTAGATTTGTCCTTTATCTTCCTTATAGAGAAAGAATTTTTGTAGAATGTTTACGAATAAGTCAACAGTCAATTGACAGCCGAAGCTCTATTTTTGGCTTAAATTCAGAGCGTTCCGACAGCCTTAATGGATTATATTACGGCAAACTATGATATGTTTAAAACGAACGCCAGCAAATTTTAACAGTCACACGAGATATATGATATTTTTTGCATATAGCTACTATAAAATGGCTGTTTTTTACTTAATTTTCAAAATTTTTGACAGTTCCTTTTCGAACAAACGTTACTTCTAAAAGTAGTCCAAGAGCTGGTAACGAATTTAGGGTACATATTTTAGGCACGCCAAAATTTTTCACAACAGTGCCTCTATATTAATTGAACAGGGAAAGTTTGGGGTGTCGTCAGCGATTATTTACCTACTGCGCAACTATCAGGTTTGCGAAAAAAATATCCCCAAAAAATATTCTTTGTATTTTATATGGGGTAGTGCAAAAAATATCAAATAATTGTGAACCAACTGCTAAACGGAAATTTAATGAGATTGAGTCTTGAGGCACTCGTACATTTAATTAACTCCATTGAGTCTACGTTTATGGTTTCTAGCATATTATGTGATAGACAATAGAATTCTGAATATTCTAGAATCTAGACTCTCTACTTTAACAATTGCTTCAAAACTGAATAAACTGCAATTTGTAGACAGATCTTGAACGTTCGAAGACACACTTCAGTTCTCAAAACAAAGTTAATAACGTTGTAAATCAAACGTTTATACAGTTCAGAGAAAAAGTGCGTCTGAAATTTTAAAATATTAACAAATATAATGATGAGACACATTTCAAACCATACTTCCGTTAAGCAACAAAATATGAAGTACCTAATATCTTTAAAAAAAGTGGTGCGTGTAACAGAGAAATGAGACGTGTCATCTATGAATACAAAGTAAAACTATGTCAGCTTTATTGACGATTTTAACTTTGCCGATACACATAGTAGATTCGTATTAAATTAACAACTAACTCATGGTGTCTCATTTTCGCTGCACATTGCGTACAGAGACGTTACATGTTGCTTGCGCAACTTACCCTCAATGCGCCAAATGAAGTATAACTTCAAAAAAAACATTTTTGAAATAAAATGCTATTCAATTTTCAACAAATACTTACAACACACAATTCATAACACCATAAATCCAAAATATTCTTATTTATAACAACCTCGAATACAATGTGTATACTGTATGACAAATGTAAATAAATGTTTTGATATAAAATCCAATAAATCATAAATAAAACAACTAGGCATAAAAATTTAAGTTAAAACAATAGGGTAATAAAATGTATTTAAAAACAGTGATTACATTTTGTTTGATAAAATGTTTCCTTTTAAAAATATATTAGTATTTATAGCTACAAGGCAGATTTTAAATTTGGGAACATTTCAAGCTTACTTAGTTAAAAATCAGAATTTCAAAAACACTATTTTTGATTCCTTTCTTTGGTTAAATATTGCTACAACAAGACTAGTTATGAAAACTAATAAGATTTGGATTCTTTGTTATATATTTTTTTAATAATTTTATATAAAATTATCCAATATGTGTATTAAAATTGAAAAATTAAAATTTCAACATCGACGCAAAAATATATCTGAAGAAGTTCTTGTCCATAATAAAACAATTCTCTTTGTTTTGAATAATGTTACAGTACTTTGGTGATTTTATTAAATCTATAAACAAGTAAACAGTGAAAACTGCAATCAAATAAACTCTAAAATAAAATAATTATTAAACAAAACTCTACTATATAAATTTTCTAACATGAAAAAATTAAAACATTTTTAAATAATGCAATATACAAGTATGTAGTCTCATAAGCAGAACCAAATAAAAACGAAATATTAAAAGTGAAACCCTATCCCCTTAGTTTTTGATGAAGTTTAAAGGGTAGTGTAGTGAGTATAAATTCAATTTGTTGAGCTCCTAGCTGACGAGTCAAAATAAAAGAAGTAGTTTTTTTGCTGCGGTTTTTATTATTTGACAAAACATTAAATGTCACAGGACGAAAAAAGGCGGATAAATTACAAAGAGGCCATTAACAATTGCAGGTAACTGTGTTAACATGATATTTTTTGCTGTACAGATTTTGAATAGCTCTGTTCGCACAACGATGCCATCCGTCAGCATATTGATGACGCATACGCATTTACTTAAAACGCTTTTAAGCAAATACGCATGCGTCGTCAGTTTGCGGGAGTTTTGTGATCGTTGTGCGAACAAAGTATTATCTACAAAATGTGTGCGAGACTGTTTCGGAAATACAGCAAAAAAAATATTACACATTTTTTTCAAACTGGCGACGTTAGCTCAACAGATAGGAGTTTGACAAACTGACTTTATGCTCACTGCAGTTCCATAAACTCCTTAAAAAAAGCCAAGGATCAAGACCCACTTTTAATGTTTAAATCTCTGCTTGCATGATTAACATAAATTGAAAAAAATATATATTTTTCTCCAGTAGCTCTATACAAAAAAAAAATGATAAAATTTCTAGATCCACTGACTTACCATTAGGACTTAGTTATACACTCAGGCACTCAGGTTTAATATATTCTATTATAATTAATGCCCATCAATTAAAAATATAACAATTTTATACAATTTTTAATCAGTCTTTGGTACCAATATTACTTTTAAATTGTGGTAACATCTGTTTAGTAGAATTATTTAGTTTTATCCTACACTTTAGTGATTGGTTAGAGGCATCAACAGTTTTAACTTTATTTATTCTCAAAATAATTTTTTCTCTATTAAAGTTATTAGTCATTTTATCTAATTTTGAATTTCTTTGGAGTTTAACATAAGGCTGCCATTTAAAGGCATTGTCTAAGGCAGAATGATTATTTACGGAACTTTCGTAATGATTTTCTACAATTGATGACTTTTTTATAATCATTTTTGGAATCGTTTCTACTTGCTGAAGTTTCTCATTCGATTTACTTTTTAAAATAAACCGACCACTCGACATTTCTTCAACTGAAATTAATCGTTTTTCAGTCGAATGCAATTTTTGATGATATCTGTTATCTTTTTTTAATGAACTGTTAGAATCACATGAAACTTTACTTCTAGATTCGTGTTTTAATTTTAAACGTTTACGGTTTAATTCATTAGTGTATTTATTTTTATACCTTTCTTTATAGTCTTTAGATTGGTCCCACCTACTTTTGGTTTTAAATGTTTTGTACTGATTATTATATTTAGAAACATTAGATAATTTGATTTTTAAATTTTGTTCACAGACATTATTCTCAACCGGTGAGGTTTTATTTTCTAATTTATAGGAATTATTTTCTGAATCGGTTTTTATTATTACTTTTAAACCATTTTTTGGAGTATCAACATCACTTAGACAAGTTGTACTGTCAACCGAAGCAACACTTATATTATTAGAAGTACTATTTTTTTCTTTTATTTGTTTAGAGTTCTTCATTTTATGATTTAAATACACATCGTTGGTTTTATTTGATTTTGGTATTTTAAATTTTGAGATTAACTTTTGTTTACTAACATAATTATCAATGTTTTCTAATATTTCTGTGAAACTCGGATGCCTTTTTAATTTTTTTCTTGCATTTTCGTTATTGTTTTGTGCACAAACCATAGAAGATGTTGAACTGATGCCGACATCTTTAATTTCTTCGGACTCCACAGATCTCTTACGTTTTTTACCACTAAACTGATCAGTTTTAGAATGTTTATATTTTTGGTCATCAATATCACTCTTTTGCTTTGATTCTGACTTATTCTGATTATGTAGCTCAATTTCTGGACTTGAATCTTTGATTAAATTCTGAGTAGTGCTGCTATCAATAGTTGGTAAATGTGAAAATGGACTTAATGCAGATTGCTCAGCCTCACAGTTTTCTGAATTTTCAGATTTTTCTGTTGAAACTGTACCGTCAGATTTGATTAATTTTATTCTCAATATATTTGATTTGTCGGTTTTATTCACTTCTTCAGTTTTATTTGAATTTCTCGCCAAAACTAATTTCAACCTCATGCATTTTCCTTTCTCATTATCACTATACAATAAATTAGCGTCAAAATTTGCAGTAACATTTTCATTTGCGTTTTCAATCGTCTGTGTTGCATTTGAAAAAGATGCTAAATTGTCAGCATTTACTGTAGACAATTCTAATTCAAGTGAAATTTGATCTGAACTTAGCTTTGTCACTTCTGCTGCGTTACCATTTTCAGTATTTGAATCTTTATTCGTCTGTGAAATCTTTCTATATTTACATTTTTTAATTTTTTTTCTAGAACGAGCAAGTTTAACTTTTGAAATTTTCATGCGATTTTTTCTGTTCATTATTCGTAAACAATCTTTCCAATCAAACTTCCTAAAATTCTTCTTATACCTCTTGTTACATAATTTTGGTAAATTCACTGCAGATTTTGATGGAAGGGTATTTGAAACTACTTCTTCTTTATAAAACCAATTTTCAAGATGATTGTTTTGTATTTCGTCATAAGGTACAAAACCATTGTCCGTTTCATTAACTACGCCAAATTCTTCTAAACTATTAAAAAACACTGAGTCAGAATCCAGTTTCTCACTGCAAGTAGTTGTAATTTCTGATGAACTACATTCAACTTCTACTCCAGCAAATGTAGAATCGATAAATGAAGCTGAATCATAGCAAGTGGTAGATACAATAGCGTCTGAAGTTTCAAATTCTGTGCTGTCTATTTGAGTCGTGGTAGAAATCTGACAGTCTGACTCAATCACCGGATCTGATTGTAAATCTGTATTTTGAAAGATAATTTCGTCATTAACTATCAGAGGCATTATTATCTCTGACGAAGAACAATCCGGAGCTAAAACTTTCTCTTCGTTAATGTCAGTTTCTCTGTGTGGTATTATTATTTGAAATATATCACATCCTGATTCTGGCACTGCTAAAATTGATTCGTATTCTTCATCATTATTTACAATTACAATCTCTGAAGCGTCTTCATTGATAATTTCCGAATTTTCTAAATCCGAAAGTACTAAATGACAATCATCTACTATATTGTTGTATTCAGATTTGGAATTATCTGCTGAATATTCGTCATTTGATTCGCTACAGACATCTTGTATAACAACTTCAGAGGAACAACAAATTATTTCGCTTTCAACTAATGGTTCCTCTGTAAGATAATTTTGAAGTACAAATTCAGAACTTGAATTCTCTAAGCTATCTTCCATGGTGTTCGGTATACTATGACTGTCATCAAGCATAACACCGTCTTTGTAAAGATTTTCAGAAATAGTTTCATTCAAATTTTCACTTTTTTCATTTTCTAAACTGGTTTCTACGGTCACAGATACTATTTGTTCTGATTTATCGATGAAATCACCATTTATTTGATCAGTTTTAGTGAAATCCTCTATAATAGTCTTATTTTCAACAGTTTGAATCTGTATATTTGAATTACCGCTTTCAGAAATTTTAAAATGTTCTTGTGCGTTATCTTCCTTAACATCTTTAATTTTATTACCAACTTCAGCTTGGTTATTTGTACTATTATCATCATGTATTTCTGATTGAAATATTTCAGACGTCTGTTGATTGTTAATTTCTGACGACTTATTTAAATCTAAATCACTCGGCTGGTCCAAATCATGACGTACATTATTAGAGTTTCGTTTATCAGTGGTTTTGCCACTTTGATTCTCTGTCAATGAAGTTGTAATACAATCTACAATGCTTGAGACATGTTGCGAATCGGTTTCTGAAGTAGGTTTATCTGGACTATCATTTTCTTTTGACAGATCACACGCTTCATTATCAGAACAATCACTACTTTTTATTTTGCTCTCTTTTGGTTTATCCTCGTTCGGTTGATTTCTGATATCACTCAGCATGAATTCTTGACTCTCATTCACCAATGAGGAATTTTTCCCTTGTTCCTTATCATTTGAGTCTTCATTTAGAACTTCAGCTTGATCGGTTAAGTTGGACAAATCTGTTTCTAAAATCTGAATTTGTTCTGGTTGATTAATATTTTCATTATTTTTAAATAGATTTTCACAATCCTGTGAGCTGTTAGGTGATTCTATTTCTTCAGTCAATTTATCCCGATTACCTATGTTTTCCGCCTTTACACAATTTTTATCTAATTGTACCTGATTAGTTCTATCAATATTGTTTTCCAATTCAACACTTTGATCTTTCAACATCTTATTATATAAACTTTCAGTTTCGTTTAATGTTAGTTCTGATTCTAGCCACGACGTGTCGTCAATATCAGTTTCTGAAAGAATGTCATTCTCATTTTCAGCTTCATTAACTGGATCACAATTAAAATCAGGTTTATGTTTTGAATTTTCTTTTCCCTCACTTTCAATGTCAGAATTTGTTGGTTCAAGGTTTGCATTCTTATTTCCAATATTATTTTCTAATAGTTCATCTTCTTTACCTTTATTATCGTTACCATTATTTTTAACTTCACACCTTTCGTTTTTGTCGGTATTAAATTTGAAGCCAGAATTGATAGGCAATTTAATTTCTGCCTCAATTTGTTTATTTTCATCTTTATCAACACAAGTATCAACTTCATTTTTCATTTGCTCTGGATTATCATCATTCCAATAGCTTTTACATTCTATTTCAGATTTACATTTTAAAAGATGGTTATCATTCCTGATATCTGCAACATTTTGATCTCCCGATGCAGTACCTTTTTCGTCCATAACTGTTTCAATTTCTGTTATTACTGTATTATTATTGGATATTTCACTAAATTCGCTAGATACTCCATATTTATCAACCACTGTTTGCGTTTTATTATTTTCATCAGCATTTGTTTCGTTTTCTATCGCAATTTTATTATTTGAATTCAGACATTCGATGTTATCACCGGATTCAACACACTTATTAACAGTAATATCAGATTTTTCCTCATCATTTGAACATGGTGATTCACAAAGAGTTTTCGTAATTTCAGATTCACAAATTGGTGTATCTTTCTTAGTGTCACAACTTTCAACTTCTGATGGTATTTGTTCTGATTCATTAGACGATTCTGACTGCACTGAAACTGAGTAGACTTGAGGAGTGTCATCATTTTTAGGTAAATCAAAAACATTCTCAGCATCACCCGTTTTTGTTGACTCAACAACATCCAATGTTTTTTCTTCTGGCACTGCGTATACTTCATTGTTTTGCACAATTAGACATTCATCACCAGAACATTTGACTGTGCTCGAAGTTAGAACAATGGGCTCTGTATCATTTAGACATTCTTCTTTTGTTTTGTCTTTTCCAGATAATTCCCAATTACTTTTTTGAACAGTTGTATTTTTCGGTAATTGTGTATCGTTCTCAATTAATGATCCTTTTTCAGAACTATTTTCAGTTACAAAATCTGAATTAGTATTAGATTCATCACATTCCTCGCTAAGTTTATTTAAATTATCATTGCTGATTTTTACGGAATCTGTTTTCTGTACAATTACTGTTTCATGTAATTGTATAAAGCTTTCACAATTGGACCCTGCTGAAAGAACTTGTTCTTGAAGAATTTGATTAGACTCATTTTTTGTTGATTTTAATTCAGGCGACACAGGTGTTAGTAACGGCATATCCGAATCACTGACCACATCTGAAAATACTGCATTCGGTAATTCTTTCTCGGTAACTTTTTCAAGATTTAATGTAATTTCGGGCATACTCGGAAAGCCACTTGTTCCCATCGCTTCGTCATCATAACGAGTCAATTTTGGCATTTCATTATCACCAACTTCGTTACTATTTTGTTCCATATTCTCAGTCGACGAATCATTGTTACTGTTTTGCAATGTATCATTCAAAATTTCCTTTTCCGCGGAATTTTTTTCATCACAAGTTTTCCCTTTCATTTCTAATTCTAACTTTGATGTATACATTTTTTCACATATTTTGTCAATTGAAGATTTCTTTGGTTTAGCGGTTAAATCATAATTGCCATTGTTTTTGATTTTTGATTTTTTCCATTTTAGAGATCGTGCACAACCGACTAATAATTCTTTGGCTTCAAAATTGTCCACTACTTTATTTTTGTCTGAAGGACAATCAAATCTAACATTTTCCTTTATTACAGAATTTTCAATTTTATCAGCATTGTTTAATGTCATACCGCCTGATTGTTTCAATGTTTGGTCATTATCATTAGCACACTCTTTATTTAAATCATCTTGTTTACTTTCATTTAAATTTTCAGATTCATTCTGTTTTTTTGCGAGATCTGCATTTTCTTTATAATTTTCCGTAAAATGTTCCTTTATAGTATTAGCAGTTGTATTTTCAGGTGATTTTATTACCGAATCTGTTCTTACTGTACTTGGTTCAATGGCCATATCTTTATTTTGACTTTCGAAACTATCATTTTCCTGGACAATTTTGCAATCGTTATTTTTTATCTCCGGTGACAAGACTCCATCTTTATTTATTAAAATGTCTCTATTTACCTCTTCTCGAATGAAAGTGTCACAATTTTTTATTACAGCAGTTTCCTTTATACTTGTTTGTTGTTCTTGTTGCAGATTAGGTTCTGTGTTTTCTGATATGTTTGATAAATGACTACTAAGGTCAGAATTATCGATTGTATTTTCACTACACCTATCTACACTTTTCAATTCATTTTTTGGAATTTTCTCGTCACAGGGCAAACTTTTCTCGGTTTTCTTTTGCAATTCAGCACATGATTCATTTTCGCTAAGACTGATTTCTGGGACGTCTGGTGGTACACCAATTTCTTCTAGATTTGGTAAACTTTTACTTTCATTTTGATCAGCAACTATTGGATTATTTCTTCTATCTGAATCAAATACACTGTCCTGAATACTACTATTTTTAACAAAACTTGAGTTTGTCGAGGTCTGACCGTCAATATTCAGTTCTTCAAAACTGTTAATTATTTTAATATTTTCTGGTAATTTATCAATCTGTTGTACATGTTTATAGTTACTCCAAACAATTTCTTCTGAAATGTTTGTGGATTCTAATATATACAACATCTGATTGTCTTGTTCTTTTTTACTGTCCAAATCTTTTTCTTGTTCAGAGTTTTTATTTACAATTTTATTGCTTAAAACCACATCTGGTAAATTGGCAACGTTTGTCTCCATAGCTTGTGCTTCGGGTTCTTCACCCTCATCCCAAGTTTCCAGAAACTGTTTAAGATTTAAACTAGCTTTAGAGGATTCATCGCAATACTCAGTGGTATCATTTATATGCGAAATGAACTGATCTGTCCGAATATGATGATTAAAATCAAGTTGAACATCTCCGTGGGGATGAAACTGGTATCCGTAGTCTCGATTCAGCAGTTGTGTTTGCTCATTGTAAAGGCGTACTGGAATTGGATGGTGTAAAGAGGTAGGTTTCTTATATGATAATCCTTCATGGCCATTAAAATAGCCAGGATATTTAGATGGAGCCATTTGTGAATTCTGATTATAATTTTGTAGTCGAACATCACTCAACACCTGGATCTGACTGTTACGATGATAATAATTCGATGGTGGATTATCTAATTTATGCATTTTGTTTGCATTTTCCATATGTACATTGTTCGAATGGATTCCATGAAATGGATATTTATCATTCAGCAATGTATTTTCGCAACGATTGTCGGGCATAGGAATGTTTTGGGGCAAAGGTTCAGCCGTTGCTGGTAATGTATTTTTAACAATATTGTGGTCCCATGTATAACCGGAATGTTTAATATTTGGGGATGGATACAAAGGTACATTTGGATAATTGATATTTGTGTAAGTCTGTAGTGGACGAAAAGTGTCGTTGGATTTTTCAAAACAAGAGTCAAAGGTGTTATTTCTGTTGATAACATTAGACTGTAGATGCGGATAAGGTCCGATTGGATATGCTTGATTAGATACTTGCGAAGTTGGCTGTTTTATCACTTTTGGCGCATTGTAATCATTGAACTGTGACCATTCTGTTGAGTATATGTCTGAGTTATTTCTATAGTACTGATTTGGTCCTGTATCGCAATGGTTATTATAATAATATTTGCACTTTCCTTCCATTTCTTTCAACTCTTTATTATACTGCTGTTGCATAATAGTATTATAATTGGGAGGTTGTTCTTTATGCGATCTCGGAACTGCTATTTTTGAGGGAGCATAATCGGTACGATTTAGTTCTTGTGTTTGGTAGTTTCCAGAATGCATATATTGGTAATCGTTCTTCATTGCATGTGTCGATTCATAAACGTGTTTCATTTGAGTAGGTGCGGTCGTTACATACCGATTATCTTGTACCGGCTGTCGGTTGTACATTTGGACCGAAGGCATTTCGTTCGCATTGTTAAGCAACGATGTCTCGCGACACGCTTGCTTATATTTTATTTCATTGCATGTCTGATTTGGATTATGTAAAAACGATTGCTGATATAGTTGCTGACATGACATTTCATAATCAGGATGTGCATTTTTTAATTTCACATTCGATGGACCATTATTCCTGTGGTCTGTTAAAGACTGTTGCCTCATTAAATTAACATCTTCTTTGTACGAATGGTTCAATATCTGCGATGTTGAATTATAATAAGAATCTCTATAGGGAATTGTATTTTTATCGTAATGACAAGGATAATGTATTTTGGCAGCATGAGGATAACTAACTTCAGGACGTATGGGTAATCGCATTTGATTTTTATCGTGTTTATTATCCACATTGCACGAATTATCCTTGTTAACACTACAGACGTTATCTGACAGTCTATGAAGCATTATTTGATGATTTGGTATATTATTGCTTGTAATTTGAGGCAATGATGATACTGCACTATTATTACAAACCTGATGGTCACCGGATTTCGCTAGTGTCGATGTTGGATAGCTGATGCTACTGACACCGCTTGTGCTAGAAGATGATGATGAACATACGGACGAAACTTTTACGTTATTGGCACCTGACGGGGATGTCCGGCGTCTCCACTGTCGAAGCGCAGTCGTGTTGCTGATGGGTGAGATTTTTGGAGTATCGGCCAAGTCTGTATATTGTGCCACAGAAGACACTACAATAAAAATTTTGGTATAGTTTCAACTGTTATTTTAAAAATACATTTGTTTCTAAAAGGAATCAATTTTCGTGAAGTATTTGATTTTGATCAGGAGTGTCCAACTATGGCATGCAATACATTTTTGCTGACATGTGGATGAATCATAGGAATAGTGTGAGACAGAACAGCGACTTCTGTCTAAGTTCGTTAGAATTTCCTTTTTATATACTTTTGTGATTAAATTTCATTTTAACATTTCAAATACACAAATATCAATTAAAATTTTCAAATTTTTTATATCTTTCGTGTTATTCGAATTTTCGCTTATCCAAGGAACTTCCTCCCAACATTACCTGGGATATACGAAGTTTTACTGTATGTATAATTTTTTTTATACTGATTTAATTTTTTTTCAACTCATCCTGTTGCTTAACCTCT
Source organism: Venustoraphidia nigricollis (assembly GCA_034508555.1). Taxonomy (NCBI): domain Eukaryota; kingdom Metazoa; phylum Arthropoda; class Insecta; order Raphidioptera; family Raphidiidae; genus Venustoraphidia; species Venustoraphidia nigricollis. Next base: position 2,262,863 of record JAVRKA010000013.1, read on the forward strand.
ATAAATTAAAAGAGTTCTTACAAATATTTAATAATTATCGATAATCTAAATCAATACATATTGGTAAAAAATGGATAATTAAATCTAGGCATTTTTAAGATCTTGACTCAATTTTTTTAAAGGATCTGGTATCACTGACACAGCATTAGTAACTGATATATGGGTTGCATATTATGACTATGTCAACGATTGTGTTCGATTCTTCGGCTTATAATAATTTAATCCACAGTAGAAACAATCTTCCCACTATCAATCCATATTGCAAAAATAGTTAAAGCAAAAGTTACTTACCAACATGATTGGAGTTTGTTTTCGGTGTGCTTGATACATTGTTATTTGACTCGTATTCTGAACTGTGTGACAAAACAGATCCACAGGGGTTTGGTAGGTCTGATGTGTTGTAAATGTTACTGCCATTATGTAACGATGAATGGTACATCAGGTGTTCAATCTATAAAAGGCAAATTATACGAATTAATATAAGCGAAATATTCAAATGTGTTACCCATCACGTTATTTATTGTAAATTATCAATGCTAAAAAATTGAGATTTGAACCTATGACAGCTTGATCCAAACGCTGTCACCATAGAAGGGTAATATGGTAACTACACTATCCCCTGCTTATCAATTGAACTAAACAATTGTCAACTTTAGATGCCACTAGCTATAATACGGCAAACTTATAATTTTCCAGTATTCATAAGCAATTATATATCGTTATAAGGATTTTACTGTAAATAGTATATTACACTACAAAAGCAGACAGTTGAAATTCCTGCACTGTGCGACATGATGCCCGAGGCAGTTTAGGGCTTTCAATTTTCGGCACATGTGGTATATACTATTTTTCTTTATACCCGGTCGAAAGTACGTGCTTTCATCATGATATAAAAAGGCTAATAACTTTCAATTGAACAATTTTGAGGTTATATATGCAATAACAGCTGTTAGTTACTACTGGCAGGCGGCAGTGTCACGTTTCAGTGTGCACGAGAAAACTCTTTCGTCCCGTTGTTATAGATGGCGTACGAGTAATTCCAACAGGGCATAAATTTTAAGCTTTATGCCTTAAAATCGAAGCCGAAAGTACGTATTTTCGACCGGGTATAAAGAAAAATACCATACTCAATCATCATTTTCTGGTATTCAACCTCTAAAAAATAGATTATACGAATTAATACTACCAAATTGAACAACCTGATATTCAAATATTTTGCAAATTACATGAAATATTGGGTATGATTATTCAAAAAACGAAAAAAATAATAATTAGCTACCAAAAATTCCTTACTAAAAGTATTGAGGTAGGTACACCAAAAATAGTTTAAAAGCACCATTTTAACGGTTTTTTTAACAATTATTTAATAGGTACAGGTATTCAAAAATTATTTAGAAAAGAAACATTTTTATTTTCAAAAATTTCAGACTTCAAATACGCTCATTTTGACAACGCAGAGAATATTAATACATACACTAAAGAAATATTAATAATATAAATAGATGGGTACTAAGTACATACTAATGACAACAGAAATTAACCAAAAATTGTTTTTGTCATTATCCATTAAAAATAATGAATGATAAGTTGGTAGTAATAATAATTAATATTAAAATAGCATTTACAGAATCGTTCTTTTCGTTCCTTTAACTGTTAGCAAGCGTATATTAGATTATGTATTTAAATCACAAAAAAACATCTTCACAATAATTAGTAAGTTAACATTTCATACTTACCAAATTATGTTATTCCCTTTGAAATTTTCAATCACATAAAATAGTTTACTTTTTAAAAAGCAATGTCATTTCAATACACCAAAAATCCTAGAATATAAACAAAAATAATTATTGATACCTAATCTACTGAACACAACTAAAATAGTATACACTGAAAAACAGTCGATAAAAACAAGAAAAATGTAATTTCTTCATTAAAACACAATAAGACAACAATAACACTATGTTCAGCCTGTATATAATATTTATTATCACGAAAATTCAGGTGAAAATTAGCAATTTTCTCACCTTGAAAATAAGTGCTTCGTGTCAGTACTGCAATGCGTAGCAGCCATGTCCACTACTAGGCCGTGTTCAGTATTGTGTTCGACGAATGCTAACCCCCACAACAAGTGTCGTTGTTGTACATTGCCGCTCATTATTACTATAGAGCGGCAAGTACCTACTGGTGTTTACATTACTGTCGACGCATTGTAGTTGATTATTGTCACAAAACTACATAATATCTTATCATTAAATATCAAGGACTGTGTTTCGCGAAATAAGGAAATATATGCAGACAAAGGTAAGAATTTATTTATCCGGTTTATTTGCCTTTTAAACTCTTTATAAAAATGAACGAGTATTAATAAATAATTATTTCTAAAGCTACGCGACTACGCATTGAAATATATAAAGTGTTATCATTTATCAGTAAGTTCTTTATTATTTATTTTGTATTCCAATAACTGTAGTACACAATATGCCTTGTACATAAACCGTAAGTACATAGTATACACATGTATAGACGTTTAACATTGTTTTTCGCACTACCCACTATAAAATAGCTACTTTTCATGCATGTATGCAGACATATAAAGTGACCCATTACGCACTGGTGCTGTAATGAAAAAGAAAAACAGTTATAAAAGTAACTATAGTATCCTATTGTCAAGACCGTTTTAAACGAAGTGGAGGTTTATGGAATTTTAGGATGTATGGGGTCCCATTAACGCAAATTTGGGTTATCAACAGAAATAATTAACATTTAAAGTAATAATTGTTATTTTGTCGCGTGAGTCAGGGGGCCCTGGACTCAAGCCCATGCTGAAAAATGGACCTGCCTAATAATTGTGTCAGTGTACTTACCAGAAATATACCTACAAGATTATTTTCATTTTGTAGATATTTATAATTTAGAAGTGAAGTTTTTCATTCAAGTACCTGTCAAAAATTTTATAAATATACTGAAAATAAAATGCGAACCAATTATTTTATAGGGGGTATCTGCAACAAATATCATAGATAGGTATAATGATATGACTCGTTACCTCATGTTACTTAAACTCGCTGGCACTCGTTTTCGCATAATGTAACAACTCGTCAGAAATAAACTTCATTCCACCCTAGATATATAAATTACTATTAAACAAGAAATGTGAACAATTTTTATTATGTGCCTTAAATCTAAATCGTATGTAAGCATCGAAATAGGACACCTATATATTGAAATAAGTATATTTATACGATAAATAAATACCAAATAACATTCTAATTATTATATTTAAAGAAAAATACATGATTTTGACTGGAAAGTCAATTTTTAAGATCATTTAGAAGTTACACGCAGTACCTACCACATAATTTCTTGGAATCTACTAAATTAGAAAACCTGCTTTTGCGTACTGAATAGGTGCTGAAGAAACCAAATTTCATATTATTTACAATATAAAATATGTAAAAAAATATAAACATACTATTTTATTAAAGAAATGCATTCGTCTAATTTAATCAAAAAAAATAATGCGTGAAAATCATTGAGTGCGTAACGAAATCACTACTAAAATGCCTTGATTTATTTTCTATTATTTATAAGCAAAATTATTACAATATTATTCCTGTCTTTACTGCTGTAAGTTATAACAGTAAAGCAAACAGAAAACTGTGATTTTAGAACTCTAAAACATATTTTTAATATTAATCTTATCTTACTAGAAAGATAAGATAAAGCATGCCTAGAACATTGTATTTTGACAAAACCTGTATGCAGAGACGGCTTCTTCAATTTTTTTTCTAATTTTATTTTGCAAAAAGACAGGTATGTACCTATTTCATAACAATTAATTTTTACGTTAATAACCTCTGTTGTCGAGCGTCTATAATCTAATCTTCAACTAGTAATGGTATATCTGGACCGACTTTCATTCAGCACAATAAGCTATGCTTAAGATCCTCAAGGCTGCTACGGCCAATATTTTTTTTTCTTTGTAAAAAAACTGATAACGCAAATCAATGAGTAGGTATTAAGTAATATTTCTGTCACGTGTTAAACTTATAATTTCTGTAATAAATTAAGAAATACAAATACCTTAACTTCTGCACTAAAAATTAAGAGATGTGAGTTTAATTTTTTGAAATTTGTAAATATTGGCATTCATAACTGGAAAATTACTGAAACAGCGAGAATTTAAATATCGTATAATTTTGACTATTTCAGTTGGTCGCCAATTATTTAATTATAAATTTAAAAAAAGTTTTTTTTTATTTTTGGTAGTCTATCACCCATTGATATTACTTATGATAAGCAAAGAGCCATATCTAGAACTCAGAAAGATGGCTAAAGCATCCAAGGTATCAAGAACAAGGTAGCGAATAAAACAATATATTATAAATCTTTAATAACCTATTAGCAATGCGAAATCATTAATAATTTTTGATATAATAATGTTGATGTTTAATTAATTTAATTAATTTAAAATTAGGTGCGTACATTTTTTCGTTTGTTACTTGAGCGCAACCTTCGCCGTTTTTTAGTATAGATTTTTGACCTGATTTATTTTCTTTATCAGTCGTTTTGGTACAAAAATAGCTAGATCATAAAAAAATAAATATTACGAATTTATAAATAGCTATATTTATAATTCTTCCAAAAGTAAAGTTAAATTCGTTAAAAAAAATCATTACTTTTATAAAACATTGTTTACAAAAAATATTTCATTACTTACTCAATTAAGCAGTTAATCTGTTGTTTAATCTCATAATTATTAATTAAACGCAATTAATTAAATAAAATGAATTTCCATATCTTAATACCTACAACGATATATTTAATTAAGTAGATATGTAATTTATTAACGTTGAATTACCATACTTTATAGAAGTTTTTTTTTAATTTATCCTAAATTCAAACTAACGATTAAAGGTTTTTAAATGTAATAGAATAAAATGAAAGGGGTAATTTTATTGTATAATAATCAATATATTTTTATATAAATATAGAATTCAGTGAAATTCAACTAAGGTATGCGTGTACATGAACATAAATTACATAAACAAATTAATGTTTTACCTATTTGTTACAAATCTAATGTTTACACGTATTATGAAAATAAATTATATAGTGTTAATAGCGAAGCTAGGAATTACTTCAATAATACCTAAATATAGTTATATTTTGTTTGTATTTTATTTATTTTGATAATCATCAGTTTTTTTCCATTAAACAATTACATTAAAATCGATAAAGAATATTAGTTTAATACGTTTGAAATTAACATTGCGAGGTTTTAAAATGTATGGATATATTGTTTTTCGATAACTATATTGTTTCGAGTTGAAAATTCTACAAAAAAATTATGTTAAAGTACATGCATACACAGTTTAAAAAAATATCGTTTCGATCAAGATCAACTTCAAATTCTATAATTCTTTTTATAAGTGTAGAGAAATGTCACAATGTAAGGTCATTGTCAAACTGGATTTTCTGGCAATGATTCCTGCAACCCATCGTTAGTGTCATGTAAATTCGGTTTGATATTACCTGTGAAAATATTTATGGTCTGATTTTATATGAATTTGTGATCATTTATAACCTTCAGTGAAGTTTATTATTTACTTCATTACACCGGCCCTGTAAACTAGAATCATTATAGTCGTAGTCAGTGATCTATATTTCAACGGTCTTAGATGGCTGTGAAAATAAATACTTAAACTGTGAAAAATGATCCTTTACTCAGCCACTTGAACCGAATAGCGCAGACAAGACACGATCACATAGTGTTCTGCTGACATGCTCATAGCGACAATAAATACTAATTTAATTTCCTAGTTCCTTGACGAGAGAATGCGTTTTCAGAATGTTTGTCTAACCAATTTGAATGAAACTTAAAATCACTCAAACACTTTTTTGGCAGTTTTTGTATTCAAAAGTCCAATACATACCTCATAATATGCTCTTTATTGAACCTCTATATATAGTTAGATGGAATTTCGCAAATCCGTAAAATAGAATTATCGTTTCTTTTTTTAATTGTTGAAGTACAACTTATTGAGCCTCGATGAGAGTAATTTTGTTAAACAGCGTAACGAAAAAACGACATCGCCAGAAGAGGGGAAAATGAACTCCTAGCTCGACATGCCCTTGCAGGCCTTTTCTGCTTAGTGTTTACTTGATTACAAATGTTCACCCATAAAGTTTCACTTCAGACGCGTGAAATTTACACGCAATAGTTTTTTTTCTCGATTTTTTACGCTTAGGCTAAAAATTTAACTTTAGCATAGTATCCGACATAATTTTGAACCAAATTAGTGTCTGATTTTCACTAATATTTCTCTGTTTGCATATAACAAGAGAAACCTTTCAAATTTCTAATCTAAGGTCGTGAAGTCACAATATTTGAAAAAATGTAGTCTGGAGCCTACATAATTTTGGTGTATTGATTACTTAATAAAGTATTTATGAAGTGGTTTTTATTTATACCTCTAAAAAAAATTTTGACGCCGTCTTTGATTTCAGTTACGATTTGTACTATAAAAGTAAAAAATAATTAAACTTTTTAGAAACAATAGTTTCCTTCTTATATGCTTATGTTAATATTTGTAATGGCATAATCATTTTTAACTTCAGACTAAACACGGGTCTATAATATTTAGTGATTTACGTCATTTTGATTCATGATGGCCTAAAAAATACTAGCGAAGAAAATATTATATGTGTTGCTGTACTATGCGCAATTGCTTACTTATTACCCTTTTTAGGAAAATAGTTTTTTTTGTGAATACACAAAAATTGCTTTTCAGAATTTTTTTTTTTTTTTTGAAGAATCAACAAAAAATATTAAAACAAAATATAATTTTTTCAACCGTTTCAAATGTTTGTAGAGCAAATTTTACATTTTTTATGTGTGTGAACAAAAACGGTATTAAGATAAAGAAATGAAATATGTAAACTATTTAAATGTGTTTGCTATAACGAGAAACGTTACCCTTTTCGTCTAAATAAAATCGTTTTCTGGGGTCAAAATACTTCTGATAAATGCTAATGAAGCGATAATTGGTTTGAAGTCTGCACAAATGTGTTTCTAGTTGCTTTAGTTTACTTAAATTTTTGTCACGCCGTTTTTTTTATGTGCAATATTTAATTTTAAACTAGTACAGTTGAGGTCCATTGAAAAAAATTACACAAGCAGATACGACGATTCATTTTATTCTTAAATTAAAATTACACCAACAATACACCTTTCGCTAAACTCATGGTGCTATTCTGTATGGCAGTGTAAGAATTTAGAGTGCTGTTAATTTTTTTTAACATATTTAACCTAACATGAGTTAAAACACAGCTTAGATTTAAATTTAATAGTGCTTTTAATTTTAACATGGATCATACAGAAAACGCCCTATAGTGTTTAATTTACTGATATTTTTAAAAATAAGTTAGATAAGTTAGATCAAATTTGAACCCGTAAACTGGTGGATTGTAATAGACACGAACTTAACGATCTTGCTTGTTTTGAAGCTCAAAGAAGTTTACGTATAATACACTTTAAAATTTACATTAAGAAATACCTATTAAATTCATCAAACAAAAAAGTTATTAAAGCAAAAACTAATACTCTTACATCAATATTAATTAACGGGTTATCTGTCTATAATTTCATTTTCTTGCATCTAACATAGTTGAATACTATGGTATCTAGACAAACGGTTGAACCGATTTTGAAGAAACTTGTTACACTATTGCTAGCTTACAAAAAGCAGTGTCAAAAATATGATTTAACAATAACTGACAAATTTTGACTTCACACTTGTCAAACTCATCTTCCGCCGGTCCTGTGCATGCAAACCATCATTAATACGATATCATAAAGAGAAAGTTTATATCTTATCACTTCTAAATATTGTACACAAGGGTCTATAATATTTAGCAAACAGTAATTGTTTTTGTGAGTCATTTATGGCTGTGAGAATATTTGGACTATTCATTTTTAAAGTACTCACTAGTTAATAGTGAAGAGGCAATCAATAGTATATACAAAATTTTATTAAATTGTAAACTACATTTCCGTTTCCAAATACTATAATATAGTATAATAGTGTTGCTTATTTTCGTTTCCCATAAATTGGTAAGAAATGGATATCATTTGCGAACAGAAATGGCGATGTGAAGATTGTAATTTTTCCATGTGAACTTACAGGGTGTAGTAAATAACGTGGCAAGTGGATCAAATCTGGTATACAAAAATTAAGCATTATTTGTACAAAAATTATTAAAGGCAAAGATTTTTTGTAGCATAGTTCAATATTCGGCAAAAACCTAAAACTGTGTCTTCGAACAACATATTTTTTTTTGTCTTTTGGAAACGAAATTTCAACTGAAGCAGTAGGCTAGTAAAACCGTTCGAAAATAGGTCTTTGCTGTGCAAAAGGTTGAGTAGTTTTGATTTTTTTATAACAGAAAATGTAATATTTTATCAATAAAAAATTCCATGCTGAAACGTATATATTTTCAGCAGTTTAAGTGCAAATATATTTTCGTGCAATCAATATTCGCTAATTAAATTTGACATTCCAAGTAAGTCTCCAAAAAACCGAATCATAAAGCAAACGACTGGGATGAGTGAATCTGTTACCCAACCAAAAAGTAATAGTTTTCAGCCGGACATCTTTTTATTCTAAAATTCAAAAATTTTTAAATGAAATTATTTGTGTTAATTCCATTCTCGATATTTAAATCTAAACTTTATGGTAATTTGTAATTTCGTATCTGTGGATTATAATATAGTAAATAATCAACGCCAACCCCAAACCAACTAGGTTGCAGAAAGAAGAGTTAATTTACAACAGTCACACAATTTGTGAAGTGCTATTTACAGAAAAAAATCAATAAATAAATGTTGATGATAGTCATGTCTCATGGTCTGTAGCTTCAGAGCTACGTCTGTCAACTAACTGTTTGTTTTATTTTCTTCGTTGATAACTAATGATAATATCAAAGCAGAAAACAACAAAAAATTGTAATTTAATTGTTTGGCAATTTCAGAACGAGTTTATAAGTAATAGAAATTTGGACTGAAAAAATAAATATAAATAATTTGATGAGACCTAATAATACTCCACAAGACTATCTTAAAAAATGTTTATTTTTTATTCGATGTATTGCAATCCCCTAATTAATCCAAAAATAAATAGCAACTGTCTGAATATAGACCATCAACTTAAATAACGTACTATTTCCATTTCATTATTGTAGCACAGTCAAAGCCCTCTAAGTGCACGCTCTCTAAATGCACACGCTCTCTTACTGCACACGAACTCGCCTTCTAAGTGCACGTTCCCCAGCCCCCACTTCGAATAATCTGCGACCAATCACGTGCGACCGTAAGCGCGCTATTTTCAAACTTTCCATTTCCATCATATTCATAGAGTTTTAGAGATATTGTTTATAGCATCTGATTGAATAAAGATAGCTATAGGAGTTAGAAGAGTGGGGATGAAAAAGATCGTAGGGGAAGTGTGCACTTAAAGGATGGGCTCGGTTCCGAGCTGTGCACTTAGAGGGCTTTGACTGCACTAACTTATAGTTTAGGATGTAAAAGATTATGGCAGACGGACAAACAGACTGAGTACTTAGGTAATGAAAAAAATATACTTTCACCCTTTGGGTACGAAACTTTAAAAATAGAATGAACCAAATTATAGTTGAAACATTATAAACGCAACAGTTTATCGGAATTTAATTGTATCATTGCTGATATTTGCCAAACATATGATATAAAAAAACCCGGGTCGCAGTGCCAAAACCCTGCCGACAATATAGTGTATTTGCTTATACAGGCAGTGTGGCTTTATTATGCGAACTTAAGTTGGTTTTTGGGCAAAATAAAAAATTTTACTCCTTAATACACCCCTTAAAATAACATTTTTTTTTCTTAATTGCAATATTATTATCAATCGAACCTCTATACCAAGTTATACACACCTTTCAGTAAATAATTCACTATCTGCAAACTAGTCTTTCTTAAAATTATTAAATCCGGTCCTGTAGGGTCGATTTTATAAAAATTTTAGGGACACATTTTAATTACTGCCAGAGGGTTAAATTTCAATTTTGAAACGATTCGGAGAATTTTTACGGTATTTTAGGACCCAAAAACATTTTCCAACCCCTAAAAACTACCCTTAAAATGGCCCGATTAGGCCCATTTTAAATAGGCTTCTTGCGGTGATGGATATCAATACGTGGCCCAAATTTAGTTGAAATCAATTAACTCTTTCGAAAGTTATTGCCCGCACACATATATATATATATATATACGTATATATATATATATATATATATATATATATATATATATAAATATATATATACATATATATATATAAACATTTTCAAAAATAGTACCAAAGTGTTTAGGAGGCTATGAAACGTCGAGAAATTTTGGTCCGACCCCTAGGTCCCGCCATCCGACCGACGCCAATAGTGTATGTTGCCATATGGCAAATACACTAATAATAATAACAACAATCAGTCTTATTTTGCATTTAAAATGCGACTGAAATATTTCTATCTCTTTTTATTAACGTTACTTTTTATTATATCTAACAATAACAATTTGAAATATCAGAATTATAATGTGACAGGATGACTGTGTTGCGTATGTGTTCCATGTTTTGTATAAAAATATATTTGCTGTGGAATTTGTATTGCACAACTATAAATGACGAAATAAAAATTTCTTTAAAATCATGAAAATTTCGTTTTATAAAAAAAGGTTAATCTATGTATATGGTCAAATATTAAAAAAAAAACTTTAAAATAATGATAATGTGAACAGAATAATAATACCTTTTATAATGATTTCCTATTCTAACGTATGTATTTTTTCAAATTAATGTTTTTTCTACAGTTCAGCTATCGCCTAACTTTTTTCTTTTCGGATAGAGTGATTTTGAAATAGAATCATCGTTTTATATTAGGTGATATAAACAATTAATGGAAGGACGAGAAATTGTATCACAGCAAAGTCCCGTTAAAATTTAATTGGAGACGTCATGAAGAATTATTTGCTTTTGAAGTTAACAGCATTTTTGGCATAAGTATGCTAATTAAACTTTACATTGATTTTCTCAGGAAGAATATACATTATACAGCAAATATACAATTTAAAAAGTTCAAATAGCAGTTAACTGGTAAATGTATAGATATAAGTATATCAACGAAATTTTAAAAATATTTTGTGAATTTTCGCATTGCAATAATATTTGGAATGATTAACCACGATTACTCAACCCGAAATAAAATGATGCCGGTCGTGAAAGCCTGCATATGTAAATATAGCTGATGTTTGTAAATTATAGACGCTCAACAACTGCTTCATTTACATGTAAAATTTAAATAGTTGAGTAATTTTATATATTACTATTTCACAATTTTCTCTTTCTTGAAAATAATTCAAAATGGATGTATTTTAAGGAAGATCAATCTAAAAAAAATCAGTCTTGCTTTCTTGATTAATTTATTTGATAAATTGTATTCCTTGATTAAAGAAAAGTAATAAAGAAATTTTATAGTTTTTTTCGTTAACGTATAGTGTAAAGTTTTTCATTCGATACACAATTTTATTTCTTGCATAGTACATAATGTTTTCTCGCTTGAAACATAAAATTTTCAACGAGGCATTTTTCATTTTCTCTTCATAAAAATGAATTTATTAAATAAAAGTAGGTAGCAAAAAACTTTAATAAATTTATATTATGAAGTAAAAATTAAAACGCTTATAAGATTGATTTTTTTTCAAGATAAATTAGTTCTAAACAAATTATAAAAAAACTTGCTGCCCAGTTTAACTTCGTTCAGGTGCAATTCGCTTTTTTCGCTCACTCCGCATCCCCCTTTTATATTAGCATAATAGCGTGATAATTTACTCAACAAGAAGTACATTTTTAAACAGTGTAAGAATTCAAATCGGATCGACGATTTTCGAGTTTTCAGGTAACAGATTAAAGCTGCTTCTTTTATATATTTGCATATAGATACGTGGATGCAATTAGTGGGCATAAAAAATCGTTAAAAGAAAAATTATATATGTATTTGTCGTATAAAAAACAATGACTATTTTTTGTCATTCTCTACAAAAGAAAATCGCATTTGAATAAATACATAATATTTTATAATCATTTAAATTAACCATCACAGTTATCGTTTCATGTATACGGTTAGCTGTTTACGACACGACTAACGAAGTGGACTTTTTGTACATTGAAGTACATGTTTTAATTATCAAGAATCAAGATCGATATTTTAATTACACTAAAACATTTCGATTAATAAACTTAATGAGAACATTAACTTCCGTTTCTTTTTTCATAAAATACTTTTCAACAAATACACTAGTGCTGTAAATGATTTTTTTACTGCAAATATTTTTTTTTTCATTTGTGATCAAAAGAAGTAAACTAATTCAAACGCTGTAAATTAAACACCGCTACGTCACCCAGTTGCTGCCGGTCACCGCCTACTTGAGTTCAGTAGCATAGTTTAAAATTATTTATTTGTATTCAGGAAGGTGTCTATTGTCGGGATGTCCCATAATATCATTTTTACCTAAATATATTCAACGCTTTTTTTCATTATCAAATATGGCCTGGCTTCCATTAGGCTGATTACGTAGCGGTGTTTAACCTACTGCGTTTAGAGTTTATAATAATATTACTTAATCAAAGATCGTAATCTACGTGTCAGGTAAAAACAATGTATACCAAATAACTGAAAATAATAAAAAAAACACTGACAAAATGACAATTTGTTGCTTCTAGTTTGTGATAATTCCTTTATCCTATCATTAATTAATTATATTCACGTCTAAATGTGTGTATATTTTTAGGGCTACCAGGCACCACATATAGAAGAGCTTACAGTGAAAAGCTCTTTAATTATTCTAAACGGTGATCTCAAAAAATCTATATTCTTTCTTCCTGCCACAGACGTTGAAATTTAGATTTCATGCATTTTTCCCATCATTAATCCACACCAGTTTAGCTATTCCAATTTTTCTCCATACTATTGCTTTCAGAATGTGTATTTCTTACATTCCTTTTGCACCATTGTTCTATCGTAACATAGATTTACACACTCTAAGACGTTCATCGAAGAACGTCTGGAGAAAAGAACTACAGAAGTACTCAAGCTCAGTAAGCACAATTTAAGAACGATGACCGGGGTATTAACAGGACATGGTCATCTTAATAAGTTAGGTATATTTCCCGCAAGTACAATGAAGCAGATCCGCTTTTCACAAGTATGAGACTGTTACACCAACAAGATACAAGCATTTTGAATCAACTTCAATGCTACCAAAGGACTTTAAAGACATCAGTCTGGGCAGGATACTAAATATATATCAATGAACTGGGAATCCTAAAAAACTGATAGACTATTAGGGAAGCACAATAGACCTTAAAGGTTGCAGTGTCTACTGTTTGGTTCCCATCTTTAATTCTAGTTCTAACATAAAGATTTCCTGATTTTCTTCTATCTAATTGGTTTGTGTCTTACAGGTTTCTTTGGAATCCTCATCGTCATTCATTCAATCTTCCATCATTATTTTTGTCATCAACAATTTTTCACCTTGTCTAAAGATTAGTTTACGTCCTCTTCCACAATATCGATCAATTACAGGCTAGATTTCTTGATCAACGCACACGGCTTTTAATAATATGATACATTTACATATATTTTTTGCGCTCTACCATAATTTTTTACATTACAGGTCGAATATAAGGATTGATGTTTTTCTAATGCATAGTTAAAAATGCACAACTGTACATGAATATGTATGTAGGTATGTACTTGCAATGTTACATAAAATATAGAACACGGAATATGTAGTTAAAATAAAATCAATTTTCATGTTGAAGAACTGAATGCAATGTCAATGTGTTATGTTTATTACTATATGTCCATTGCACGACATAAACCTTGCGACATAAAACTACGACAACGATTATTTGTAATGTTTAGTTATAAAGTCACGGCTGCATTAAGTGTGGTTCAGAAACATGTCAGGAAAAATTAAGCTCAAATTGAAAAGAAAGAAATAAATTTTACAATTTTGATAGTTCACGCAGTTTAAGATTTTATTATCATACAATCATAAGAACCCACTACGAGACATTTTTTGTATGAGTTCACGCAAAATACAAATTCGTAAATGTTATTTTATATACAAAATAGCTAATTTTAAGTGCATGCTTTTGTCCCGACTCCCTGATCAAGGCCATATCGTGGAGATAAAACCAGGCTCGGGGAAAGTTTATCAATCGAGTTGATTTTAGTATTAAAAAATTTAAAAAAAAACTAAATGGCGAAAATAATAATTGGCAATTACACCCCAGTCCCTATTATATGCTGAAATTTAAGAAACAATTTTTGAATTACGTATGTGCTCTGAGGTACCCTGCAATTGAAATTCGCTTTCTTTGTTTTTTAAATATAATAAAAAACTGGACTCATTGGTGCATGAATTGCCAGACAATTAGTTGTCATTAGTTATTGATGAATATTGTGGTACGGATGACATTCAAAAGTAAGAACTTATGCATAAACCGATATTGATTTCGATGTGAAATAACACAAAACTCCATGTTGATTTAGAAACAATTTTAACGTTGTCATTTGAATCTATATACAGTCAAAATCTGCTATAACGACATCGAAGTCTCTACTCAGAATAATACTCAATAATACTACATACGACCAAATGTTATTTGGTCGTAACAACCGACAGTCGTAACAACCTGTGATGTTTTCGAGGTACAAAGTAATTTTAGTCTGTTTGGAACACTTCTGTGCGTACGAATTATGTTTACAATACAGCTGGTCGTTCTAACAGATATAATTCTCCCAAGATATGAAGATATTACATTAAATGTAGTCGCTTAATGCGGTATGTCGTAATAAGCAATGTCGTAAAAAGCAGTGTTTTTATAAGGTGGTCATATAGCATTCAGCCGGGATGTATGATTTTGGTCTATATAACCGGTATGTTGTTCTAAACGATGTCGTGGTAAACGGTTTTGACAGTATTATATAAAAATCGATGTGTGTATGCATGTATGCATGGACTCGAAAACGACTGGACCGATTTTAATGACATATCCAGGTAATCTTCAGATTAGCCCAGCGGGTGATTCTGTGAAGTTTGGTAGCGATCGGATCAACAGATTTTTTTTTGTTTTTTGGTTACCATAATTATATTGCATTGTCTTCGTAACTACGCATGTACGCATAATTTCAACTCAGAGGGTTAACGGGAGGAGGGTGAAAATTTAAAAGTACGATTTGCACCCGGGCGAAGCCGGGCCAGGCCGCTAGTGATCAATAAATGCAATGAAATGGATCGTATTTTTTAAAATCGACATATTTAGCGAGAGATTACAGATTCTCGGCATTTGAGATCATTGCGTCTTTCTAACAAAAATACATCAAAACTGATCTAGAAACAAAACAGAAATGACATATAAAATAACATTTTTCGTACACAATGAATAATACCATAATTTGAAAAAAAAAGATTCTTCTGAGTCTATGGATGTATTATTGAAACAAAAAAAATGTCACGGAAACAATAAAAGAACATATAATTCAGTGATATTAATTTAACAAAAATCACGCCCGTAATATATTATCTAAACCATAATATCTTAATATTTAATTCCCTTTTCGCGCCTGTCTGTATATTCGCTGGACCGATTTCAGTTTGGTTTTCGCGACTATTCAGGCTATATATTATCACGCTAACATCAGACATGAACAACGTTTAACATTCAACATTTGCCACTTTATTTTGGCATTAGCCATTTTAAAATAGGAATTGCACTGTCATGGACTGCAGGGGCGACGTTAGACTTAACACCTAGCTAATAGCGATGATAAAAGGTTTCCGGTATAGGTAAATTCGTATTATTCTTAGAAATACCTTTATTGATCGACTTGAAATTTTGTGCGTTCAAACTATTATCATAGGGGAAGGTTTTGACGAAGAATTTGTTTTTTGAGTTATATACCCTGACTGTGCAAAGGCCAAAAAAATCTATTTAAAAAAAAGCTATTACCCTATACATTGAAAATTTAAGGAGCGAGTCATACACTTATACTCAGGGTCGGACTGGGCCGGAAGGGCCCGTGTGGCTTCCCACAAGCCTGGGACCCGAGACTGAATAATGGTAGATGGGATATTTTTCTATTTCATTTCTCTCTAATGTATGAACGAACCACCTGATCTAGTTTACATTTAGGTCGCAAGAGCATGGGCCCCCTATCCTACCTACCGCCTGGTTTACGGCTAGCCCCGCAAACCTATAACCGTTACAGCGTTTGCGACACGGGTTAATTTTAATCATTCGAGCTGAAATTTTCAGAGAATCATTTTTTCAATGTAAAGAACCATTTTAAAGGTTAGCATGTGACAATTTCCAACTTGTCAAAATAAGGGCCAGTCTATTAGACTGGCCCTTATTTTTTTTCAAATTTTTTGAGTTGCTACTCCCTGAAATGGTTTTTTTATATTGAAAAAATGATTAGCTTGAAATTTCAGCTCAATTTATACAGTTTAACCCGTGCCGAAAACGCAGAGAGCTTTGAAAATATGTTACGTAGAAAGCAAATTCCGAAACAACTTAACTTTGTGCTTAGGATATAAAAAATTAACTTTTCCAATGGATCTGGACAAATCAATTCTCCTCTTAAACACATCTTAGGACTTCTTTAAGATAGAAGTTGGTTGGTGTTAAGTCATAGACAAAGTTACGCGCTCGCACTACGGAACGTAATGCTCCGCGTGGGGCCCGCGCAGGCTGGGGCCCGGCTGACAATCGCCACCTCGACTGTATGGCCAGTCCGACGCTGCTTATACTTCACGATGTTATACAAACGGCACAGTTTTTACACATGGTGCGGATATGCTTACCATTGTTCCATTGCTTTGCCACTTTATTGAACGTGCCTTACTATAATAATGACTCACTCATACTATTTAGATACTTCAATATATTCTGCGCGTTTTGAGCTTGTATATATATTAAATGGCAGTATTCGTTAAATAAAAATTGTGCCACGATCAAACATAGAAGTGTCTATATATTCAAGGCCTAAGGACGTACGTAGATTTTTTTATTTCAGGGGTGGCAAAAGATACGAGCGTAAACATAGACCTCCAATTATCTAAATGCAATTCGGGGAATTTTTAGGCGCCAAAGTTCAACAATCAGAAATGAAAGAGATTAGTGTGAAATATAGGTAAGCTTACTGAATTTTCACATCTTAGGGGACTTCCAATCTTATTTTTTTAAATATATAGTATTTTACAGAATTTTTAAGTTACAATTTATTCGACAGTTGATGTGTAAGTTCAATGGTAGACTAGATTCTAGAGTATCTAACTAATCATTTTATTATGTAGAGATAGTCCACCTGAATATACATAAATATGACCTACATATATTCCTCTACAATCCATAATATGTCCTACGTACGATATATTAGAATATTATTGATTTATTTTTGACAAGTAAAATATAGGTGGAATACACTTGCACACCGCTGCGGACTAGCTACGATACTAAAAGGATCTATCAGGGATGCATGACTATTTGCAACGGAAATGTTACAAAAAATACCGAGTATTCAAAAATTAGAATACAAAAAGTTCTAGCTAGGTTACTTCCAAAAATTTAGAACTTAATGCTCACGTTTCTTAAATTTGTATTGAAAACTTTTATTTAAATAGTATATGACGAGACTGTTACTTTTTGGTAGCAATAATAATTGTACCGTTATTTGAAACTAGCTTGGCAATCAAAAACAGCAGTTTAGTGTTTTTTTTTTAGCTTTGAGATCAGGGCCATAACTAGAACTAAATCCTGTGGGGGCTCGTATAGATGCACATATATTTAAGGTATTTGAGGTAGAATTCAAAATTTTGAGGGACTTAGCCCCCTGGTTCTGTCTCCGTTTGGTGTTCTGGAATTTTCTTGAAAACGAAAAAACAACAAAGCTATTTCGAGCAGTATCTCTGATTGCCAACCAAATAAGTAATAACCAACAACACAATTTTAGTAAGTGTTATTTTCAGTAGCTGTTAAAAAATAACTGCTTCTGCCTTTTAGTTCCAGTTCCGGTTTATTATAATATAAATGTAACATTCCAGGAGTCCTGTAAGTTTATTTGTTAATGTTTTTGGTAGTAGAAACTCCACAGTCATCCGCAATATTTTTACAATGATAATTCATATTTATGTTTTATTGATGTCTATTATTTTGTAAGCATATAGATAACATCTTTTTAAAACGCGCGTATGTCAGATTAGACACTTAAATTAATATCATGTAATTGTCAATTGTATCAACAGCCTGCTGTAGATTTTTTTTGTTAAATTTAATATGACGCAACGTTTAAAGTAATTGTTATTTTATTATTGTTATAACTGACTGTTTGGACGTCGCGTCGTGACGTCATAATGATCATTTTATGTTATTTTCTCCATCCTTGCGACATAGAATGAAGAAAAACTATGTGTGATAGATAGTTCGTCCTTACATTGACGGTTACAAGCGATCGGTTTTTTTTAATAAATGCAGGTTTATTTATGTTTCAAAATATAAATAATAGTATACCTGCACTTACAACATATTAATTTATAGTCATTAAATTATTATTGGTTACTAACGTAAGTTTTTTATATAATTAAACACTTCCATTGAACATTTATTATACCTATGTTGTTAGTTTATCTGTTAACCATGTTTAATAAAGAACTAATTCATTATTATTGATGTTTTTTTAATCGATTTTTTTAGGAAAATATTTTTGCTTTTTTCAAGTTACAAATTTGTTTCCTTTAATTTATTAATTTTTAATCATTTATATTTCATGGCTAAAAGGAATAATTATTATAAGGCGACATATGGAAAAATGCGCGCATTTGACAATAATAATAACATGCCGTAAGAATCCAATTGAAAAATAATATTTTTTTAAATAAACACAATAATATTTAATTGCCTAATTACTGTTTAAGGTCGTGCGACCATCTTTAAGAAATTAGTGACCTTTGTGACGCCACTGAAGTAAAAGTATTCTTCAAAAACAGTCGCATTTAACAGACAAAACAATTTGGAAGAAGTTACACCATCGTCTTAATTTGATTAGTAGAATCAGTACAGGATTTATGTAGAGATAATGTTAGATAATATATTTTGTA
This sequence comes from Venustoraphidia nigricollis, assembly GCA_034508555.1. Taxonomy (NCBI): domain Eukaryota; kingdom Metazoa; phylum Arthropoda; class Insecta; order Raphidioptera; family Raphidiidae; genus Venustoraphidia; species Venustoraphidia nigricollis. The sequence continues at coordinate 2,282,115 of JAVRKA010000013.1, forward strand.
TTTTGCGAATCATATACATAGACAGATATTTAAGAATAACTTCTTATTTAAATTAGTTTCTATTTAATTTTTTTTGTACTTTCAATATTTTTAATTGTCGCTGGTAATTTATTGTATAATTTGCTGCCTTCACATATCGGTCTATGACATGTATTTGGTTGTAGGGCCAAGGCCTAGGTCGTCACTGAATGCCCAAAAGTAAAATAATTAAACAAAAAAGAAGAGTTTGAATTAATTTTTTTAATATATATAACGTTTTTATAAATTACTAAGAAAATATATTTATTAATGGGGCGCCGTAAATAAATGAACCTAATGCGCCTTTGAGCGTTAATCCGCCTCTGAGTAGAATCATCTATAAATTATTGTGCTACGCCTTTCAGAGTCAGTCTATATTCCAAAGAAACATAGTTTTTTACAATACAATAAACTAATTCTAACTGGAATAATCAGTGATTAATATACTATTTACTCTACAAGCTATCGCAGTTATCAAGTTGCTTTATCAATGCCGTGGTGGATATCCAAGGCTGAATTTATATTTTTATCATTGAAATCCAGAAAGGAAATATAATTGCTTTATTCTCACATTACATACATAAAGAAGTAACTTTGACAAAATATATTAATTCAATATTAATGTATGTTTTACTGTAAAATCTTGAAATCAAAAAGTGAAAAGTTTAAAACACGTAATCGTAATCATAGTTACTTTTGTTTTTTACCATACTGAAGTTGACAATAGTTATATTGGTATTTGTGACAGATAGTCGATTGCAACTGCAAGATGTCTGCAATTGACGTTTCTCAAGATGAAAATTTTATTAATTAATCGTTTGTAGTTTTAACTTATTAAATTAATAAGTATTAACTAAAAATAATCATTCAATATGGATTGTCATCAGATAATCAGCGGCGCGTGTAACGCAGGTGATCGCTGTTTTGCAGTGGGGAGTGTTGAAGGTGTCCCATTTACTGTAAGAAATGTCATATTAATTTAAATGTTATTAGAGCACTTAATTTATAATCAATTTATTGTACATAGTAGTCGTAGTGTTGTTGTAGTTTAATAGTTTGTATGTGTTCGTAGTATTCTTTTGAGCTTTTTGTGCCATATGTGTAACAAATAATCGAAAATAAATTCTATATTGTACGTCCCATACTTCAGTTTTTATATTTGTAAAAAATCTAGTATAATTCGATCATCAAAGTGTAATCAGAAAACTTGTTTGTAAATCTAAATTAAACGAAGTTCCAAAAATAATTTACTTAAACAATATTACAGATGCGATCGAGTTATTCCAGTTAGGGCATATACATTAAGGACATAATTTGGAAAAACCCAGAAAATTGCCGTTAGTAATTTAAAAAGTAACTTCATATAAGTAGTTTGTTATGTAATATCACGAGATATAAATGAATGTGGAGCACAAGAGACCTAGGCTCATTTTGAGCAATATTTTAACTAACGTCTGGAATAATTTCATTTTATAACAATTTAAGGATTCAAACTGAATTTGCTTTTGCATCTGAAGGTACAAATTTAGATTATAATTTTCTTGTAATCAGTTAAAATATTGCCTGTGTAATAATTTTATTTCAAACTAAATTTTGCCTACTCAAGAAAAAATGCAGTAGAGAAAATCGCAATATTTGAACTTTTTATGTTTCCGTTTGTAGTTAATTTTAAGAAGATAATTAAAATTGGCAAATTTCATTGGGATATGCATATTTCCAAATTTTATAAAAAAAAGAAATCATTTAGAATAATACATGTTGAATGACCTATTTTTATTCTTAATATATGGGTTACATTAACAAGGCTATTGATTAAAACAGGTTGAGATGCGTCACAAGTTTTTATTTTTAGCGATAAACACTTTTTTATAATATAAATTGCAATTTAGAATGCATAAAATGATCTGGACAGTGTCACATTCGACTAGAGCGCAGAGTGAGTCTGGTAACCAAAGAGTCCAACTTGTAATGCCAATAAAAACATAAAATTAACATATTTCGTGTTCTTCGGAGCTTTTATATTATAAACTTGCATTCTTTTATATTGATTTATATAGTAATAATATTTTAAATTCAAACGGAACCTTTTTTATTTCGCTTTCAGGTGGTTTTTCGTTCGTTTTTTGTATGGGTATTTTGTATGATACCTCAACGGGGAATTTTTGTCTGTCTGTTTGTTGAAAACGGTCGTTTACGCGAACGATGCCGCCGCTAAGGCCTAATAATTTAAAAATATAATTTAGTACCGGGCCCCTATCTTCTTAACAGCTGGTGATTTATAATTTACAAAAAAATAGAATTTTACAGTTTTATCTTATTATTGTGTCATAAAATGACCTACTATTTTTTTGTTGTCGTGGATTAATATGTTACACAAATATAATTAATTTTGTTTACTGAAAACTGTCAACAAAGTTGTTTATCCTAATTATTTACAAGTTACACCGTACATTTTGATTGTTGGCTTTAAAAAAAAGAATGTGGTTTATATTGGCTTTTATAGCTTTACAACTAGTGGGTTACGCCTGTCTCCGTCAGGCGCAATTGAAGTTCAAATATTCAAAATAGTATTTTTCTTTTACATAGATATAACATGTAACTTAACATATATTTTAGAAGACCCTCTTAAGTTATGTCCCGTTGACCTAGAAAGTCTAAATGCATGGCTCAAATTTAAATCTGCAGGATCCTGAGTTGAAGTCCCACGCTGGGCGAATAATTATTTTTTTTAATGGTTTGATAATTACCTATACATGAATTAATATTATGTTCTATGAAGTTTTTTCTTTCTAAAAACCCCCCTATTTCGACCCCGGGGAAAAAATCGAAAATCCGGCTACGTTAGGATCTGTCCCGTGTCTCATACTATAAGTGTGCCAAATTTTAACTTCCTAAGTTTGCTGGGGCCTTCTGGAGGGTCTGGAAAGACAGACAGACATCTGGACATCCGGACACACAATTGGATGTGGATGTATTTTCACATTCACAGAGTGCGTGAATGCTCCTAAATATTACAGTTAAGGAGCTAGTGACGATTTTACTTATAAGTATTTCCTTAAACTTGAGTTTTGAGTTCATTAAAGACGCCATCCTAAACATAAAAACCGCAATCTGGCAGCTGAGACCGGAGGACACTGAGTGGGTGGACGCGGTCAAAGATGTCAAACTGGAGGTGACACTAAACTATTTCCTCTTGTTTGAAATTTTCTGAGCGATAAATTGAGGTGCTCTTGAGCTCAAGTCTGGCGACCCGTGCTTGGGGAAAAGTATGCTGGCAGATCGACGAAAGTGTTATGAAACGAAAAATGTGTAATGATAAATGTCAAAATTGTCTACCAAAACCATGGTAACGTTTTTAAGGTTTTAAAGCTTGTTTCGATCCTGACTATGAATTAAATAGATGGAAAGTTATCCGAGGACTTAGGATCCAAAATAAGTCAATACTAAATTATTATTCCTTCCTCAGCCCAAGGAAGGAGTAATACATTCCGAATCGTTGCGCTAATAATAATTTAGTATTGACTTATTTTGGATCCTAAGTCCTCGGATAACTTTCCATCTGTTTTTAAGGTTGTTAGATCAAAAAAGTAAATTGTTTAAAATGAAAATTATGGATTTCATCATCTTCAACCCTTTTCCAGACGTCCCGGGTACGAAATGCCAAACTTGAGTTTTTGTGCTCAAAGGCACCTGAACTAATCGCTCAGAAAATTTCGAACACGAGGAAATATATTGACACCTCCAGTTTGACCGCGTCCATCCACGCATTGTCAGACTGCCAGACTGCGGGTTTTATGTTCAGGATAGTGCCCTTCATGAACAATGTCGCGTGGCAATTTTGGAGGGTATTAAAATTAGTCTAATATTGCTAAATTTATTATTAGAGCATTTCTGTAGCATTTGGTACGTAGTTTATGATGCTAAAAATAGAAAAATATTTCATCATCGAGTTTTGAAATACATGCAGCCTTTTTGATAAGTATGAAATAACCTGTATATTTTTGCATTTTTCGGAAAGAAATAAATCGATAAAAATGTTTAATGCATTAGTTTATAGTTTTTCATTACTTAAATATTGTTTTATAATCTCGTTAAATTTCAAGTAAATAGCCAGAAATTTTGATTAAGGAAGAGTTACGTTTGAGAGTTATCATTATGTTGTTATAAATATAATAGGGAAAGCAAAATTATTATTAAAGGATAAGTTATTAATAAAACAAAATATACTAAAAAAGAAAAAAATCCATATGCAGAAACTTCTCTCCAAGCTAATCAAAGTGAACATAATCACAATAGACCAATTGTTCGCTATTGAGAGGTTACAGTTAGTCCCCACTTACCTGATTCCACCATCAGATCGCATACTTCGGTTGCGACAAATATTAGACAGCTGTTCAGTATTCTGCAACGTTTTTACTATTCAATCGAATACCAAATATGATTACATTATGCAACCAAATATAGGAAATGTAGTTTGCATTAATATTATTCATTAATAAAAAAAAATAACTTTAATAGATATAATATCTTCTATTAGAGAAACTATAAATTAAAAGTAATTGAGAATGTTTCCGCCTCAAATTTATGAATTTTCAGGTTCCCGCCTAATTGTTTTCTTTCCTTCCATTTGCAATGGCGCCAAAACCGTGCTGAATGTTTAGCTATTCGATATGTGACCTTGTAAAATATTCTGTTTGGTGCTGACTATACTGTTTTGTCTTTTGCATTTAAATCAATTTTCTATTGTTATTAATTTGTAATCTCAGGCATATGCAGCTGGTTGCAACATAGTTATCCTTGCGTCTACATTCGAACGAGTGCAGATTATCCCTGGTGCGGTACACAACTATATCCGTATCAGTTCACTCGACTGCTCCACCGATACTGGAAAAATTGCTGCAGCTTACCAAAACATTGTTTGCATCTTTGAACCTACTCCACTAATACACGGAACTAGCTCACATGTAAGTAAAATCATAATTAAATAAAAAGGATCAGGTGAAAAGACCAATTTTTAAGTACGTTTTTATTCGATGTACGACGTTTCGTCGGTATTATTCCGATTTCTTCAAGTATCTCGAAAATTTAGTTAAAATATAAGTCATGCCAATATTTTTTTAAATAAAATAATGAATTACAATAAAATTCAAAAAATTATTAGCGTCAAATGATTAATTAATATGAAATTTATAATATTTTAACTAGATTTTCGAGATACTTGAAGAAGTCGGAATAATACCGACGAAACGTCGTACATCGAATAAAAACGTACTTAAAAATTGGTATTTTCACCTGATCCTTTTTATTTAATTTATTTCAAGACCTGATTTTTCCTAATATAATATAAAATCATAATTTTTTCATTTGATAATAATTCCTTATACAACGTCTGAAAACATCTCAAGACAAACCTAGTCATATTAATATCTTTTTGTATTCAAATATTCTGCGGAGGCCTAAAATTTAGGCTGAACGTGGATGAAATAGACATGAAACTATTAAATAGATTTATTTTTGGATTTTTACTTTTGATGTATGAACATAATTATTGTGATTTGGTGAAATGTCATGGAAGTGACGTGTCGTGAAGTAACCCAAAACACGACTGTCAGTTGTCAAAAATGTTTAAGGTTATATGCGGTTGTCATCACATTTAAATCTGAATGTTTACACCTCTCTTTTGTATATTAGGGCTTGGAATACCGATGGGTTCAAACTGGAAATTTACAATCAGATTCTTACATTGTCGCCCTTAGTTGGAATCTGGAAGGAACACGCTTACTTACTGGTGGCGCCGTATTACAGTTGTGGCAACAGCCTGTACCTGATACTACACAAGGTAAGATTTTTTTTCCAGTTCACATTATATTTAAAATACGGTAAATTGTTGTAAATACTTGAACAATACTAAATTCTATTACATTTACGAAGATAGTTCACACAAATATTTTTATAAATATATTTGAAATATGTAAGCATAGTAAACAATAAAAGGAACCTGGAACATAGTTAAAAATGCATTGTTATGAATAATAAAATATATAATTAATTAGTATTCCGTGCAAAACGAGTGAAAACGCTGAAAAGTGTACCTAGATTCTTCGTAAAAAATAATATCATATTATATCTACTTTAATTTTCTTTTAAACGTTAACATTTTTAACGCCTTTTTGAACGAAAATGTTTCAGAAAATTGAACGTAGATTAATAAATTTTGTTTGTCGCGTCATGCTCGTGTAGTCGGAAGGTACCTAAAGGCGTAGAAAAATTGTACGCGGATGAATAAATTTTGTTAGTTGCGTCATGCTCGTGTGGTGGGAATGTACCTTAAAATTAGGCCAATTAAGCAGTGCTGACTCTTTCTGTTGTTCAATAATTGTGAGGTTTTAAAAAAATCTTCTGTCAGTTTTTTTTTTTTATTCGAAAATTATCGACTGAACAATGTTATGTATCTGTTTTGTTTGATCAAATGTTTTTTCCTGGATTGTTAATTTAGTATTAAATTATTTTTACATCATTTACGTATTGTTATTGTAATCTTATGATAATGAATACTCTTTGCCCTTTATGAATACAAATTCTAGCGTTTTGTATAAGAAATTGTATTGAATATATTTTAATATTATATTAGAAGAACCCCCTTTGTGTTTAGTGTTTTTATCATTGTTGACAATCTATTTTTACATGGCTATTAATTTTATAGCTTGCAATTGATTACTAAATTTTGTAAACATACAAATTATTTCAAACATTAGTTGACCGAAATTACAAATATTTTGTGTACAAAAAACGGTAATAACTAGACCGTGAATAGTAGATTACCTAGTGTCGTCTTAATGAGTTATATTACGATGAGATGCGACATTATGTTTAAAAAAACGAAAGTCAGTAAATTTTAATAGTCACACGAGTCGTAATACTATTACGCACAAGATATATACGGTATTTTTGCACGTGTCTCCTATTTTCAGTTAATTTTCGACAGTTCATTTTTGAATAAACGTAATTTATAATTGTAGGTTAAAAAAAAAAAAACAAAACGGACAGATAAACAGTGATTTACTGTGGAATATGTATAGTACGACAAGTTTTGTTTTACTTTACCGCACACGTGTTTAATGGCTTACTTTACTTGCATGTGAAACAACTATTTTGTGGGGATAGTGCAAAAAATAATAGAATTTTATATTATTTGTAGCTTTTGCATTCTAGTAAATTTAATAAGTTTTAGATATATTATACGATTCAAATATTAAAAAAGTCGTTATTGCCTGTTGTTTATAATAAAATCGAAATTTAAAAAAAATCCTTAACGATAATCATTTACTTCACAGTTCGTAGACTAATATTCGCTTTTAAAAAAATAATATTCAGTTTATTAAATACTTTCACTGTATAAAATAGTTGAACACAACAGATTATAGACGCTCGACAACAGAGACCCAAAGCATCTACTTTACGTTTAAAGTGTTAAAAATTGATTTTCGTTTGAGTCGTTTAAGATTTTATCATTTCCGTTGCATCGCAATTTTATAACAAAAAAAAAAGAAAACACTGGTGCTATGATTCCTATCCATTTTGATCGTAATATTTCATGTATATGCAGACTGTCAACTGTTACAGGGGAGCATTTGTTTTAATGCAATAACATGAAGATTGCTTCGGAAAACAATTAATAAACTGTTTTGTTTAGTTGGCGGTGTAACATTCGAACTTGGCGAACCAACGCCTGAAAAAGGTCCATCAACAGACAGTGGTTTTGATTTTTCAAATTCATCGGGAAATGCAACTGACGATGGAGCACCTACTGGTGGCTGGGAATGCGTTTGGAGCAGCAGGACTGCTACACCAGTTCATCATATGGCATTCAGTCCTGATGGAACTCTGTTTGCCACTGCAGGTCGCAACGATCGACTCGTTAAAATTTGGTTTGAAAATAAATACAGTGAGTTCATGATTTTAATTTACTGCCCCAAGACTTTCCAGAGATAGATATTAATTAGACTTGGCAGAATTCAGGACCCTCTAAAATCACGCGGTCAATTAAAATGTCGGTGTATTTTTAAAGCCACTATTATTTTAATTTTAACAGTTTCTGCCTTTACTTGATGAAAATTCATATTAAATAATAAAAACAAAATATATATGTTTAAATTTTCACTTTATTATAAAACTTATAACATATGTTTCGCTGACACAGCAGCTTCATCAGATACAAAGTATTACAAAATTCTTCCTATATATAGGAAGAATTTTGTAATACTTTGTATCTGATGAAGCTGCTGTGTCAGCGAAACATATGTTATAAGTTTTATAATAAAGTGAAAATTTAAACATATATATTTTGTTTTTATTATTTACTATTATTTTAATATTTTTTTGGTAACCTTGTAAGATACTTAGATGGGAAAACGCATTTTTAGAACTTTTGTCTATCCAGCATCATTCTAGAACAGCTGAACCTATTTTGATTAAACTTGGCATGCTGTCAATAGATTAGGGATTATTTTGATACAGCTAAAGTAAGGTTTTAGTCAAAACTGATCAAACCTAGGCGAAGACGTCTAACACTGTTTCTATTGAATTTTTTCAAGTGTTACCACCAACCCGAAGTATGGAACATTCTATGAGTACCGCTGGCGAGTTGCAATATGGTTTCGTTTACATTGCTCACCCTAGAGCGATCACACATTTGGCATGGCGACGCACCAGCAAATATATGCCAAGGTTAATATTGTTGTATTTTTAATTGTTATTTTGGCAATCGGGATGTTGACTATTTTTGGGAAAGTGTTTTAAATCGTGCATAAGTACCTGATATAATCACAAATATTGCTTATTATTTTTTAAATACGACTCACGCTTTAAAAATCATGTACTTTAAATTCCATTTTAAATTTCGCTCCGAAATGCCAATACTTGTCACGTGGCTGTCGTGACGCCATAGTCATAAACGCTGGTAAACTGATGAGGTGATGAAAGGTTTTTTCGTAGTTGTTGCTATAGTTATATATAATTTGACGATTCCTATAAATAAATAATAATAAATTACACACTCAAAATATTAACCAAACAATGAAGCCTTTTGACAGCGCGAACAGCGTCCTTTTCTATGACAGCGTCTGATGATGTTAATGAGTTAGTGACGTCATGCACTTTGATTGGTGTTCGTTGTCACGTGACTTGAGAGTCATTTAATTACATTTTATTTAATAAATATTAATTAAATTCCTTAAAACTAAGCAAAAATATAGTGTTTTTTAGTATTTTTATCATAGAAACTGCCGCGTAACATTAAAATTATGTTTTTATTTGAATACAGTCAACATCCCTATTGTTGAGCTCCTAGATGTTATTATTGATATGTCTCCTACAAATTCCCAGTTTTCATATTCTAATATATCTGTTGTCAATTGAATTTTCAATTCTTTATAAAAAATTGCAGGATTTGAAACCATAATCGTTAAAACAGTTTCATTTCAGTAACCAACACCACTATTTCAGCTGAGAAAAAAAACAGAATTGATATTACACCTCGATAACCTTGGCTGTTGTTTAAAAAAAAAGCTATTTTGAAATAATTGATGCATGTTGTTTTTTTCCACAGAGGTGCAGTGGCTAACACCCTGGTAACATCATGTTTGGACAATATTTGCCGAGTATGGTTGGAAACTGTACCGCCAGATGACTCAGGCTGTGGTGGAATTCCGGGTGTACATATGGAACCAGGGAGGCGTGCTAAATATCGTGCGACTAGACATAAACATCGATTTGTTCAAAGACTTAAGCATATGAAGTTAGTATATTGATATACTAGCGATACCCGTGCGATTAATTCGTATAAATAAGTATAATAATTATCACTTAAACAAATATCGACCGTCAATCTTGTTGACGTTGTTTCAAAGTTAGAACCGTCAGATGGCAGCATTGCTGCATACTGAGTAATTGTTGTAATTAATTATTTTGCAAAAACAAAAGCAATAATAGATTTTTTAATTGTTGATGCACATAGAGCAAGTAATTATCTATAAAATGATATAGAATTTATGTGGAGTAATTGTGAGGTTTTTTCGAAAAAGGGAGGCAAACATCTTAGCCTTAGCGTATTAATATATAAATTGATTTATAATTTGCGACACTTTTCATAGCTTCAGGTTTTTATATAACAAGGCGACAACATCTGTAAAACCTGAAAAAGCTATAGAATTTTTTAGTAAACCGTGAACAAGTTATAATGTTTAATGTATTTTTGTCTCTAGAACCTGTTTTCATATTAGACGTCATGCTAAACAACAAAGTACTGGCCAAGCTCCCGGAATTGGTCTTACGCCACCGATTCCAACATTACCGTCCACTTACAGTGTACATGATTTTCATTCATACGGATATCATGGAACAGGTTGGTCATTAATAATACATTTAAGGTAGTTGTCGTGGTACAATATTGCCAAAAAGTTATAGATTATACGCGCCACAAAAGTATACTAGCTTGTAGCTAAGTGATCCATAATTTGTACGCAAGACTGTACCCGTGGAAACGTAACCCATACAGTATTCATATGCATGTATACTTTTCTATAAATTGTTGAACTTCAAACCGTTATTTATAAATAATTAGACGGTCAAAAATTTTTTCTTATTTTTTTTCAAACTCATAACAAATGCATTGAAAGACTCAGTTTTTGGAAAGTTTCTGACAGCTAGTTCTTTTTTTATAACTAAGAAACTGGTTCAGAACTACAGAGATCGTATACAATCAATGTTAATTATCCAATTTTTAATTGAATTTATCTCGGATTATATATGGTCGCACGACTTCAAATTTTCAGGGTAATTGTATTATCATGTCCTTAATAAGTATACAAAAATTAAGAATTTTCTGATGGTGTGCCTTAACCACGACAACTACCTTAAGTAATATAATATATTGAATGGAAGAAACTGATTAATCAGTTAATTTTACCGTACCAACTCTGTTAGTGAGACATGGTACTAATTTAGGTCACAATTCTCTTTTCACAATTTTGCAAAATTTTTAGGATTCCGTATCTTAAAAGGAAAAAATGGAACCCTTATAGGATCACTCGCGTGTCTGTCCGTCCGTCTGTCAGAGCTAATTTTCTCCGAAACTACTGGACCGATTGAGTTGAAATTTGGTACACATATGTAAGTCGGTAACCCAAAGACGAACGTGTAACGTAAATAAATTAATTTTGAACATGGGGGTCATGTTTGGGGGCAAATTAGTAAATTAAAAAAAATGTTTTGTAAACTGTACCGTGTCGCATATCAAATGAAAGGGCTGGTAGTAAGGGTCTCAAATATATATTTTTTTAATAATTTAAAAATAAATAGTTTTAAAGTTATTAAAAACGAAACAACTGAGCCTATTATTTTGAAAAAAATAGGGAATGTCGGATCTCACCTATAGTTGACATGAAAACCTTAACGAAAATCTTAAGCCTTAAAGTACTCACGGAAAACGGAATAGTACAGAACCCTCTTTTCGCGACTTCGACTCGCCCTTGACCGTTTTTTTTTTATTTTAGGGGTAACAGCAGGCCTTCACTTTCATTTAGCAGCTAGTATAAACGCAGAAACTGATATTCCATTAGTGCCCAGTCTCGGTGTTCCGGGAGCTTCATGCGGAGATAGTACAACGTCACCACCGTCTTTTGTTTTACATTGGCTTGACAATAAGGAGATGCATTTCAGTCTTCAGGCTGAAGCGTTGTTACACGATTTAACTAAAAAAATTATTGAAAACGACGAAGATCCTGAAATTACCTATAGTAAGTTATTAGTTTTACATTGAATACTAAAAACCTAACCTCAAAACGCTTTTTTCGATGCACGTCTCGTCTACCGAATTAGCGTCTTTAAGATCTTTAATAATTACACGTCATATTTTAAATTGCAATCTTTTTTTATTTAGTTGGAGACTTCTCAGCCTGAATTCAAAATTACAAATGATTTCTTAATTACAAAATTGTTATTATAGTATCAAACAAGCCCACTGAAAGCGAAGTTCAGTCCTAATTATATGAAGTGCCTTGTTCGTTAGATAGAGGCGTGAAATATAATCAATATCATTAAAAATAGTTGCATAAAACATATTGAGACATCATTGGGAGATGTTTTAATCATCAACATAGATTGCAATCAACTGAACTAGTCTACCAAAAGCGCAGGAAAAAGAAAGCCATTAAGTGTTGGCTTTCTCTGACATTTTCTTATTGGATCTTTACCATCAGCAGATCTGTGCTCCCTGCGTCTTTTGGTTAAACTAGCAGTCAAGCTCTTGTCGATGGTTTAAATCATGTTCTGACGATGCTAACATGGCTAGCGAAACGTGCTTTGATAAAAATGTGTTAGTGTTTTAGAGTTTCTATATTAGCATGTTATTAATTTATCTTTTTTTTTTTGTTGTTTAAAATTTAGTTTCCGCACATTTTTTAGGAAAACGCGGTTCAGAAGACAGCAGTTCTGGCTGTGATAGCGGAGTAGACAGTAGTTTAGAAACTCATATCGATAGTTTGTTACGCGACTGGCATCACAGTCCTGATTTATTATTCAGCATTCATCCAATAGATGGCAGTTATCTTATTTGGTAAGTAAAACTGTTATGTAATAATCCCAAGAATAAAACGGCTTTGAACAATTCCTCTGTTAATTATAGCATTTAACATTAAAGCTAGGTTGCAGAACGCATTGTCAGAAAATTCGATTTGACCACATGCTAGAATTTTTTATAAATATCGGAACAGTCTAATGTAATCAAACTTTTTATTATATAAAACACCAGCAACCTGCTTCGATTTCGCTCGGTTATTATAGTAAATTATCCTTACATGCGTTGCTGTAATGGTTTAACCCTTTACACCCGAGAGATGAAATTCTTTTAAATACTGCTAAAATGTGGTTACGTGGTTTCCTTAGTGTCCAAAAATCGTCTTGGACACTCGTTTCTGTGTTAATAAAGTATATTTTGGTGATATGTTGCTGATAGACGTTGGTTGCGTTCACAAAAATAGTTTCGGGCACAGTGTAGAATTTTTTAAAGTCAAAACTCACGATTGTGTAATCTTCGGGTGTAAAGGGTTAAACAGAAGAGGTCAAGAAAGCGCTCATATGGCCGTTTTTTTGTCAATTTGCTTCACTGCTAGGCTTCCCTCTGTTAAGATATACCTTCTTTGAGAGATACTCTATAAACAGTGAAAGCAGTACCAAATCTCTCCAACCGTTCTGAACAAACAGTCAGACCAACCTCTAACGAACACTATTATATTAGAGATTAGATTAGACTACATACTTAAAAACAAATGACTAATCTGCATGAAAAAAGTCGTTTTTTTCATGCTAAATTTTAATCAGATTGCCAATATATTTGTTAACAGGGTCGTTGAATGGCTTGATGAATTTCATCCAGGATCATTTAGACAGGCACAAGTATCATTTAATACACGCATTCCAGGAGCCTTCCCGTTAGGTGACGCAATGAGTATGTCGACTAATGTCAGTTTATACCACGCTAGCGGTCTTCATTCACATTTACGTGAAGCCTTTCGACACGGAACAAGTAAGTGTGTAACAGTATTTATTTTATTCATGAAAACAAAAGCAGTATTATCGTTATTTAAAAACCAAAATGTAATTATTGAACATTGTCATTAGATAAAGCAGAAGGAAAAAGTGGGACTGATACAGGATCACCACTTCCCAGAGTATTAGAAGAAGATTCAGAGAATTTAGAAGGATCACAAGGTATTTTTTTAAAATACAATTAATCGTTTAGTTTAATTTGAACCAAGAAGATTAGAGAGATGGAGAACGAACCGTCTTGCGTTGGCTGCCTCAGAAAGAATAAAGCGGCATATTAGCCAGCGCTGCAAACCCACTCGAACTTGCGCACAGTATGAAATGCAGTACTCTGCGCAGAAATACGCACTCGCGACATGCGCAGACTGTCGCGAATGGTTTTCCGCGCATGGTCGAGTACGTCCGCAGCGCCGCCTGGTATACCGCCGTATTTTCTCGTAACTTAGGACTTGCAGTTCACTCTCTTCTCTGATCTTGATTTGAACAATTTATAATTTGTTTTGTTTTTGAACAGATGCAGCCAGTTCCCCGACAAGATCAACGAAAAGTACAACCAATCTTAAAAAAAGTATAGCATCAACTTTAGATGCAGCCAACCCATCGCCGACAATATCTATGGTTAGCAAGCACTCAAACGGTACACTGAACCTGTGGCAATTGACTTTTGCTGACAAAAGCAAATTCTCACAAGTTTTGAGTATTGGTCATTCAAACCGAGCGTCGGGTCACAGATTTCGAGTTAACGATATCACCTGTCATCCTGTCTTGCCGTTGTTACTCACTACGAGTCATCATAATATGATTGGTATGTCGAGGGACTATTTTTAGTGCTCTGGAACACTTATTAGGGCTCCGTACCTCAAAAGGAAAAAAGGAACCTTTTTAGGATCACTTCGTTGTCCGTCTGTCTCTCTGTCAAAACCTCTTTTCTCTGGAACGTGTGGAAGTATCAAGTTGAAATTAATATCAAATACTCAGGTCTGCAATCCCTTGGAGCTGTGAAAAAATCAAACTTCTAAGTTAAAAGATACAGCCGTTCATATTTTGACACTCGCAAGGGAATCAAAATTTATAGGGAATCATAAAATTTGGCAAGAAGCAATGTCTTGTAGCACAAGTAAAGGGAAAAATCCGAAAAACCGTAAATTTGTAGTTACACCACAAAAAAAAATTTTTTTTTGTATAAACGTCAAAATAGTGCATACTAGCAACATCGGACGGAATCTCTTAAAAGCTACTAGTTCAGGCATTTCTGCGCCTTAGTGTGTATTACTATGGCCGCTATAACAACTAATGATAAGGCTAATAAATATTGTGCAGTGGTACGGAACCCTTTGACCAGTTTCTATTTTTTTTGGACATTAGAATATTTCAACTGTATTTTATATTATTTTAACTTTTTAGATATTACCAAATCCGAAGACAACAATTTAGAACAAAAAGAGATCGACATGGATAAAAATACAAACATACTAACTGTAAGTAGACAAAACTGTATTTTTTATTGCGGAATCAAAATTTGTTCTGGTGAACATCGAAGAGAATGCATAAAAAATTGGATGATAATGTTTTGTCATAATTTCAAGATTAAAAGCAAAATCCAAACGATAAATATAACATTGTGAACGTGGGAGGGGGTCTGCAAAAACATAGTGCAAGAAGTATTTACGTCAAAATTTCCGTTTGTGTATAATACTCGCCACGGTTCTAAAAAGTTCTGAAGTTAGTCACAAACAGCGTTGCAAATGCATATTTTAGAGCCGTCCTGGTTGTTTTGTGGGAAAGGAAGACTCCCACCACCTCCCAGTTACTGGCTCAGAACGTGCGCTCGTTGGTGATTGGTTATCGCTGGTTGTCTTGTCACTTGTCGCTTTCCTGCTATAAAGTACAGTTCAGTACGCTATTGTTAAATTGTTTCTTTGATTAATTGATCAAGATGCCTAATACAGCTTTGCATAGACAAGCACGAAAAATATTTTTTTGGATGACTTTATGCAAGGAATTAGACCTTTAGATTAAAGAAAAATTAAAAATAATAATACAGCGCGAGTTTGTAGTTTTTCAACCGACTGTACCTGCTCAAGCCTCCATTTGCATCTAACTTCAGAACCTTTTAGAACAGTAGCGCGTATTATACTCGATTATTTTCAGTTGGTTCATAAACAAAATTTCTAAATTGTGAATTTCTTTTTAGGGCTTCTGTAGTGAATTAATTTTGTGGCGAGTTGACGCCGTCGGACCCTTGTCAAAAGCAGGAGGTGTGAACGAATTAGCGCGAGTTAATTCTCCTCATCTTTCTGCGTTTTCTAACGTCGCTTGGATTCCTACTTTATTGCCAAGGTAAAAATTTTACCATCTCAATTAAAATATTACATAAATACCACACATTTAGTTTAAAAAAAAAATACAAAGCATTTTAACCGGTCAATTATTCGGTCAAAAGGGTTACTATCATAAATAACCGACAATAGGGATGTTGACTGTGTTCAAATAAAAACATAATTTTAACGAAAAGTGATAGTTTCTATGATAGAAATACTAAAAAACACTATATTTTTCCTTATTTTTAAGGAATTTAATTAATATTTAATAAATAAAACCTAATAAAATCACTCTCAAGTCACGTGACAACAGACACCAATCAGAGCGCATGACGTCATAGAGTCAGCCGCTGTCAAAAAAACTTCATTGTTTGGTTAATATTTAGCGTGTAATTTATTCGAAAATTTCTTTAAAAAAAGACTGCAAGGAGTTTTAACGTCATGGAAAGTGTATTTATTAAAGCTAATAGTTCGAAAACTTGGAATTCATCTTTTATAACAAGAATTACGAAAATTTTTTTCATAACTTCATTAGTTTACCAGCGTTTATGAGCACAGCCTCCTACTTTGTGACCGCATCTATAGAATGGTAGCTCCTGTGTAAACTTTTGAGCCTCGTTTGGTATGACTAGGTGACGTCACGCGACTAGTATTGGCGTTTTGGACCGAAATTTGAAACGGGATTTAAAATACATGATTTTTAAGACTTGAGTTGTATTTAAATAAAAATAATAAATATTTGTGGCTATATTAGGTACTTATGCACGATTTAAAACACTTTCCCAAAAATAGTCAACATCCCTATTCTAAACTTGCTTGCTCAACAGTTCCACTTTGGGCAATTTGAGCAATTCTCCAAGCGCCTGTTTCGTGGCGAGCGACGGTGAAAGTTTACGAGTGTACCAAGCTGTCATCGATGCAAGAACTTTGTTAGCCGAAATATCGATCTCAGAGCGACGTAGCCGCTTGCGTGCGACGGCATCTCTCGATAGTCTTTCATCGCACGAAGCAGACAGCTCAGACGACGGACTACCACATTTTGCTTTACACGACAAAATCAAGATTGTTTCGGAACAGTCGACGGCTAGACCTGGTTGCGTTATTCAGTTGGATGCAATCGCAGATGCTACTCACGACTGGCAGAATACGCAGTTTTTGCATGTATTCCAAGAACAACTAATCACTGGTATGACAAGTTTTGACATTCAGTTTACAAAGAGTGATGCAACGATTTCCGTTTTTACGATTCCGATTAAAAAACCATTAATTAGTGTATTTGCCATATGGCAACATACACTATTGGCGTCGATCGGATGGCGGGACCTAGGGGTCGGACCAAAATTTCTCGACGTTTCATAACCTCCTAAACACATAATTTCAGTTTGTTTAAATATTTATTATTTAATATTTATTGAAGTAAATATATGTATTATTAAATATTTAAATTTTATTAATGTTATGGTTAACTAGTTAAAGTTCTGCCCGAAGAAGTTAAAAAGATTTAACGAAACGTCGCAATTTTTTAATTTAGTTTAACTATATTAAAATTGAATTGTCCAATTTCCCGTTAAAAAATAAAAAAAAAAAACGTATTAATTATAATGGACGTGAACAATATTGAGAATTTTTTTAAGGTTTTTAAACGTTTTTTAAAGGTTTTTTTTTTATTAATTTTTTAATTTTAATTCGGTATATGTTGTTAGGAAGTTTTACTTCAGTAGTGTGATCTAAAGCAGACTCGTTTTTTTCGTATTATAAATCATTAATTGACAAACAAATGAATTGCTCATTAGTTTTCGAGATATTATACATCTTTTCAGAGGCAAACTTTTTGATTTGCAAACTGGACAGTGCATTTTGCAGCGCGCAATTTAAACTAATGTTCCAAATTTTGCCGCCCTTGGAAATTTGGCGCCCTTGGCACTAGCCCCTAGTGTAAATCCAGCGCTGTAGTTTCGTGATGTAACATAAGTTCGATTTTCATTTGTTGTAGAATTATAGCTCTAAAACAAATCTAATGCCAAACACAAAAAAGAAAGGGTGTTATTAAACTATCTTGTGTATTTTATGTCGACAGGTGAGAGGTTAATTGACAAACAACCACTCAATGAAAGCCGTACCGAAATAGGTTTGACAGAGGCCGAACTGCACGGTGGTGCGATGGTCGACTTGCATCGCACCGCCGAATTCGAAGAACCGTTTTATATTGTCGTACTGGAACGCACTGCCAACGGAACCACTGTTCATATGTGGAGACTGGTGATTGCTTCACAGCCTGATCCTTGCGATGAGGCCGATGGTCTTACAAGCAGCATGATGTACGTTCCCGATACTGAATTAGTACAAGACGATGATGAAGCCGATAAAGATAGTGGTAAGTCTTATTTAATTTTATTTAGTTATAGTAATAAATCCAGCGATATCTCGACATACGAGTTTAATTCGTTCTGTAACTTTGCTCATATGTTGATTTGCTCATATTTCAAAGCAAAATTCCCTCATTTAAATTAATTACAATGCCATTAATCCGTTCCAGCCCCCAAAATGCCACCCCAGTTATTTTTGTTGCGTGTTTTTGAATAAGAAAAATGTATTTAAAATGACTTGAGCTTACGGAAGATGATGGTGTAGGTGTTACTTTCGCTTGATTTTCGTCACTGTTTTTCTCTTCACTGGTCTTTGTCCTTTTCGCCACGCTTTCCTCACTTTCACCTGCAGGCCGTTAAAAAACTGTCCAAGGAAGTTTGTTTCTTTCTCTCATCCAGAATGTTGCGAAAATGAGTTAGGCAAATGTCATTAAATAATTCCAAATCACGACCAGCTGCAACTTTTTCGGGCTGTTTCTGTTCCACGAGTTGTGAAACTCTCTCCCACATTTCCAAAATCTCCTTTATCTCACTTGTAGCAGAACCTCTGTGTGCTGCTGCGACCGTCTCTTGTAACTCCTCGATCATCAGTTCCTGAGGGTACTCCTCGACTGGCTCGTATCTCAAAAAACTCGTATGTTAGGCACTCGTATGTCGAGGTACCACTGTACTGAGATTTGACGCTATGACATCTGGTGTTAGAAAATGAAAGTATAATAAAATGTAGTTTCGCGATTAGACCACGTTTTCATGTCAAATCCCTTATCTACTTATGTTGCCATCAAAATACGTCGCTTCAGTGTTTAATCTGAAAAAAAAATTTGTAACGGTGAGGGGATAACAAAATTTAAAAAATTCTAGCCGTCGAAGCATTTAATGTACAATTTTTCCAATAGATCTTTTTACAGGCACTGACGTGGCCGGCGGTGAGACAACTACCGCACCTCCGTGTGCTCCTCACGTGACAATAACTACCAAAAAAGTTTGTGAACAAGCTTTACCACTTCCGTCAGGAGTAGAAGTGGTCCATGCAGCTCCGGCAGCCGGCCATCTCAGCTCGGCTTCCATATATCCGGCATGTTTAGCTCCGTACACTATTGTAACGGCTTGTTCCGATAGTACTGTCCGTTTCTGGAAATGTTCGGAAGATTATAAATGGAAACAATGGGAAATGCTTCGAAGAGAACAGGAATCGACGATAGACATTTCTGGGCAACCTTTAAATGTTTGCGCTGCATATTCGGGTAGGGTGGCTTGTGCTTACAAATATGGACGGAGTTTTACGCGACCGGGTAAGGCAGATCCCGAATCACGATATGTCAATTTGTGTGTCGCGATTTACGAGTGCGAAAGCACTGGAGGGTCTGAATGGATTCTCGAAGATACAATCCATCTTAAAAATATACATTTGCCCCGCATTCAGGTCGATCCTCATCTGGATTTGAGCTATTTATACGACTCGAGATTTTTACAGAAGAAACAGCGCTTGACGCAAGTGTTGCAAACGTTTTCGCACGACGAGTCTAGAAGTAGATCGAACGAATTACAAGTTCAAGGATCACAGACCGGTGATTCCAAATCGGGAGTTACTTTACTCGCTGTTCCTAGCTTCAGTACGTTACAGTCGCTACGTAAATCGATCTCTGAAAACGGCAATACGTGTCCTTTAACGCAAAAACATCTAGTTCAGTTGGATTGGGTTTCAAAAGAAGACGGTTCTCATGTTTTAACCGTTGCAGTCGGTAGTAAAATTATGCTTTTTACACCGGTTTCAAGCGACCTTGCGCAAGCAAACATGAAAGCCATGAAAGAATCACAGTCGACAAACAGACCTATTTTGCGCAAAGCATCGTCTTTAGCACAACCGCACTTTGTCGACGAAATTCGTTGGATGAAACTACGTAAAATTCTTCTCGAGACAGCAGACGGGCTACCGCCATTACCGATGCAAATTTCATGGGTTCGAGATGGAATTTTAGTTGTCGGGATGGACTCCGAAATGCATGTTTATACGCAGTGGAAACCGAGTAATCAATGGCGTCACGACGTGAACCCAGCCGATAGTGAAGAGACGCAAGATACTAGACAATTACGTGATGTTGATCTACGTATCCTCGTACAAGAAAATTCAGTACGACGTCTAGCGCCTGTTAGTTCGATGCCACATTTATCACGAGTCAGCTCAGTAAATCTTCAGATACTGGGTGCAGATGGTAAAAAGAAAAGACCAGGGGTTGCAGCGGCGGCGGCTACAATGGATTACATGCCCGATTATGGTCTATTTGAAGCTTCAAGAATTGCATGTCCAGTGTTACCACAGTACCACCCGAAACAGTTAATGGAACTGCTTAATTCAGGCAAAATACGTTGGGTTAAAGCGATACTTGCTCATTTAGTTAGGTGTATTGGAGGCACAGCCATCAGAGGTGGAATCAACGACGATGAAGAATCTAGCGTAGCGAGAGGCTGGTCAAGGTCACGAACTTTATCGGTAGGATGCGGGGTTGCCGGTAGTCCTGAGCCGAGGGGTTCTACAGCCGGTACCGGACAGATGAACGAAGATATGATAAATCTTGATTACGCAGAATTGTCATCGATACCGCCGCTACCGCTGTGGACATTATTAGCGGCAGATAGAGAAAAAACAGGTAGTTAATGTAACTATTTAGAAATTTCGACATTTTATAAAAATACGATTTCTTTAAGGTGGTGCGACTGATGAGCAACCGGGTTACGATGAGCTTTTTGATGGAGCACCAGCTGAAGAATCATTAGATGCTTTGCTAGATTGCGATGATTTAGAAACAAGTACGGGTCGCCGAAACGATAGACGCAGTTCAATACCGGAACGACAGTCGTTAGCACACTTTGGACCGAGACAAGGAAGAACATTGTCTCGCTTATTGACTCACACTCATTTGCCAGGACTGTCTAGCTTAGATCAAATGCATTTGTTAGCTTTAGCTGATACTGTAGCTACATGTAATATCGATTTAGCAGAGAGATTTGCGATTGATGCTGCAAAGACTGCACTGGCTAAAGAGAATTTACAAGGAGTCGCTCAGTCTGACGATATGTCAACCGGTATGTTAATTTAATTATTTGTAAAGAATAGTTATAGAGAAAACGAACACTTTTCATTTATTGCATTAACTACCACACATTTTTAGGTTAGATTTGCTAAATGCACGAACTTCACAGCAACTGTGCTTTTAGGTTAGATTTGTTTAATGCGCAAACTTCACAGCACAGTATAAACATCTGAACTGTTTTTTAGGTTAGATTTGCTAAATGCATAAACTTCACAGTAGATTATATATACTCCCGTTCTTTTTTAAATACATTAGTAAATATGTTTTATATTATTTTCAGAATCACTTGATGAGTGTGGGCTACGATTTTTATTAGCGATGAAACATTACGGTTATTTGTTACGCTGCCTACCGTTAGCTCAGCGAGCATTATTCCAAAGGAACGGCGTTGGTACAAATAATTTAGCTTGGGCATATCATTCCGAAAGCCAAAGCGAACTGTTACAACTGATTCCGAGCTATGCTAAAGGTCAACCAAAATGGGCAGTACTGAAGGAATTAGGCAAGTTAAAATTACAGACACTTGACGATTTACCAAGTCCCGATTTTTTTGTCATGTAACGACTCAAAAATTTTGGGATCAATTGTTTATGAATTGTAAAATGTTTTAGGGGTTGGTTGGTGGTTACGTAGTAATACTTTGTTGAAGACTTGCGTTGAGAAATTGGCAAAAGCAGCTTACCAACATAAACAAGATCCACTCGATGCTGCACTGTATTATCTTGCAATGAAGAAGAAATCTCTGGTTTGGGGATTGTTCCGATCTAAGCGAGATGACAAAATGACCGGTTTCTTTGCTAACAATTTCCAAGAGGAACGCTGGAGAAAAGCCGCGTTGAAGAACGCTTTTGCATTACTTGGTAAATTTAATATATTTAATTTACACCAAAGACTAAAACATGAACCATGAACCGCTTTTTTTTTTAGGAAAACAAAGATTTGATCATGCAGCTGCGTTCTTTTTATTGGCTGGTGCTCTGCGTGACGCAATTGACGTTTGCCTTAATAAACTAGATGACTTACAACTTGCAATGGTGATAGCGCGTTTGTACGAAGGGGAATTGGATGCCTGTCCTCCAAGTCTAAAAAGACTACTATACGAAGAAATTTTGGGGTTAGAGTTTATTTTATTTTTATTTGTGGTAGATGGTCGCCACTATAAGTCTGTACACCCCTGCTTTAAGCACGATTTTAAGTGCTCGATGCTTGGTGTTTCAAACACTTAAAAAACATTAAAATAAAACGGGGTGGTCTCTTGAGCCAAATGTACCACATCCTGGAAGGATTTTTGTGCTTCCCTTTTTTACTGCATCTAGTCAGCAAATAATCTGGATCTTCTTGTGAGCTCCAGAAAATTGGCCACTAGATTGTCCTGTGGAATTATTCCGTTCTCATCAATGTAGCCAAAGATGGTTATCCTCCTGTAGATTAGAACCTCGGATTCGAACACGATATAGGTGTTGACTCCTGCTGTATCCCCATCACATGTAGATGTTTTCTCAGGAGAGAATGTCTGGTTAAAAGCCCAATCACCTCTCTGAGTGTGGACCTGTTGAGTCTAATTAAGTCCTCAGTTAGCTTTGAAGGAGGGCCTACAATCATTTTCTTCCCATGTTTGTTACCTGAAACTAGGGATGTAACGATTCCGATACCGATATGTCGGCCGATTATATACAACCGATATCAAACAGTTTGAAAAGAGCGCGAAACGACGACGCACTCGCTTGACATTTCCGCAGCGCCGCAGGTGAGAGAACTGCGCATGTTTAGCGACATGCTAACACAGCAAATTATGTACAAATAATTTGAAAAAAAATTTCTTTCTTAATAAAAATCTGCCAAAAGTAAACTTTAATTACTGACTTCATTTAACGGTTTATTACTTTCTCAAGGATAAGTCTCTGATAAATATAGGTAAGTTTTATGCGTAATAAAGACATACAAACACCCGAGGTACGTACTTTATTATGTATTTGATTTATTTTCTACTAAGCCATCGCTATCGGTATCGCCGATTATTTACTATAATAATCGGTATCGGTATCGTATCGGCAAAATTATGTATCGTTACATCTCTACCTGAAACCATGTCCCAATCTGAAAGATGTTGCTCGCAGGTCCATCTCCTGACAGTTTGTTGGTCATTTCTATAGGGAATTCCGCAGAATGGTTCAGGCACTTAGTTTCAGTGCTTTACCTAGCTCTGACCATAAGTCATAAGAATGTGATTTTTCTTCCAGCTGTGACGAACAAGGCAACAATCCAGATATGTGCAAAGCGCATCCGGATCCTTTCTTGCGTTCGATGGCGTTATGGACACTCAAAGAACACCAGGCTGCCTTGAGTACTCTTCTGGAAGGCGGCTTAGGATCGATGTATCACCGACCTCTGTCGCAAGACGAGTCAACTAGATCGGAATCTAACCGAGCGGCCGATCCAAACGTATTCAACTTTTACGTTTACCTGAGAACGCATCCATTATTGATCAGACATCACATTGCTTCATCGGCACAGGATAAAAAGAAGGCGGCACAAGTTGTTCTGTCGGGTTTCAGTTATGGCGGCAAAACGTCGGAAGCGACGGACAAAATGCTTTCAATAGAAGATACAATTACGCCACTAGAACGTCAGTTGTATTTTACGACAGCACACGGACATTTCAAAGCGGGTTGTCCGGCCCTTGCACTCGACGTTCTTAGTAAATTGCCGACAAAAGTTGCAGAGCCATCTTTGTCTCATCAGGGATCTATAGATTCACAAGGTCAGTTTTTAAAAGAAATTTAAAATAGTCAACAATTTTTTTGCAGAGATATTGATTTGTCTGTCTGTCCGTCTGTCACAGCCGATTTGCTCTGAATCTACTGGACCGATTGAGTTAAAATTTGGTAAACATATGAATTACTGAGACCCAAACACGGACGCATAACGCAAATAAATGAATTTTGAACATGAGGGTCATTTTTGGCAGGCAAATTAGAAAATAAAAAAAAAAGTTTTGCAAACTATACCGTGTAACATATCAAATGAAAGGGCTTGTAGTAAGGATCTCAAATATATTTATTCTATAATTTTAAAATAAATAGTTTTAAAGTTATTTAAGAAAATGGATTAAAATTGACCATTCCCCCACCTTATCTCCGAAACTACTGAGCCTAAAATTTTGAAAAAATAGGGAATGTCGGATCTCACCCATAGTTTATAGGAAAACTTAAACGAAAACCTTAAATCTTAAAATACTCACGGAAAACGGAATAATACGGAACCCTCTTCTCGCAAGTTCGACTCGCGCTTGACCGTTTTTTTTTTATATACAAATCGGCATTAAAAGTACTTAATTCTTGTTCTAGATATGATTCTTACGAGTCCAAAACAATTGCAACACCAAGATTCGCAGATCGATTCCGGAATGATTAGCTGGGATACCCCAGTGTCGTTACAGCCTGCCGTTTCACAACCCGCAACCGATACGTTTGATTGGGGTGCTCCAGCTAGTGGTTTGACAGTCGCAACTGACGATTTAGATTTGAAGGTAAATAATTATAAAATAATGCAGCCGTTTTTATATTTAATTTATTGACAACGGGGTTTCAAAGGCTGAAAATTTATTACAATGGAAGTAATCTCTTCTGTGTCAAATATATATTGTTACTAGCCACTATCCGCGGCTCTGCACGCGATTGAGATGAAAGTCGGCAGCAAAAACAGTAGTGGAGCCTCTGGCTTCACCGTGATACTGTCTTACTAAGCCCCACTCGGTATCAACAACAGTAGTGGAGCCTTTGTCTCCTTCGTGTTAAACTCGGCAACAACAACTGTAGTGGAGCTGTCGGCTCCACCGTATTACCATCTTACTATATAGGGTAAACTCCTAGTCATTGGACAGAACACATTTTCATTAGCTATAATAAGAATAAGAACGATACTAAAGCAGATTTGAATGACTCACAAAATGAGTCATTCAAATCTGCTTTAGTATCGTTCTTATTCTTATTACAGCTAATGAAAATGTGTTCTGTCCGATGACTAGTAGTTTACCCTACCAATTTTCATCAAGATCTGTCAAATCGTTCTTGAGGACATACAGACAAAAATTTTAAAAATCGTAGAATTGGCGTCAGTGAATCATAAAACGAATATTTATCACAAAATTTGACAAAAATATTAAATGTACAGACAGAACCTATTGATTTATATATAGATAATTAAAAAAAATATTTTTGAGCTATTTATACAGATACAAGCTTTTACGAGGTGACAATTTTATTTTTTTTAGTGGGAAGACGATGATAACGCTAGTGATAAATCTGGAGCGTCAACTCCGCCCCTTGCTCTTAAGTTAGACAAAGAGAAAGACTGCTCTGAAGCGGCTCCTTCTTCAACGGGATCTTCTACAGTACATATAGATATCATGGCACAACAGCTGAAATTCGTCGCTTGTCTAAAAATTCTCATGGAAGAACTGTCAACGCTGGCGACAGGATTTGAAGTCGACGGTAAGATTTTCTTTTTTATCTTGGCCTTCTGTTCCTTCAGTATAGTTCGGTTAGAGCTCATTTGTTGTTTTATTTAAGACTGTGTTGTATTAAAAAATAGATCGCCTTAGTAACTTTCTGGAATTTATTAGAACATTTGCATTACGTAGCTAATTTGCTATCTAAAGAACAATTTGTGCAACGATCCTACTTAAGGTAGTTGTCGTGGTACAATATTGTCAAAAAGTTATAGATTATACGCGCCACAAAAGTATACAAGCTTGTAGCTAAGTGATCCATAATTTGTACGCAAGACTGTACCCGCGGAAACGTAACCCATACAGTATTCATATGCATGTATACTTTTTTATAAATTGTTGAACTTTAAACCATTATTTATAAATAATTAGACGGTCAAAAATGTTTTCTTATTTTTTTTAAACTCATAACAAATGCATTGAAAGACTGTCAGTTTTTGGAAAGTTTCTGACAGTTAGTTTTTTTTTTTATAAATAAGAAACTGGTTCAGAACTACAGAGATCGTATACAATCAATGTTAATTATCCAGTTTTTAATTGAATTTATCTTGGATTATATACGGTCGATCGACTTCAAATTTTCAGGGTAATTGTATTATTATGTCCTTAATATGTATACAAAAATTAAGAATTTTTTGACGGTGTGCCTTAACCACGACAACTACCTTAATAAAATTAAAGCTGCCCCGTACAGTAATTATTTGACAAATTTGTTGACAATTATAACATATTAATGACTTTTTTTCTAGCAATATATTTGGCACCAGTACATACTCTTTATTGTAAGTTTAGTGGTAATAAAACTGTTTGGCGCTCTGGTTTCGTGATTCACCAGCTTTATTTTAATAATAAGTTAACATATTTGCAGTCATAAATTTCATAAATAATCTACGCAATTATTAATAGCATATTCTTTTATCCGTGCACTTTTTTCCGTGATTTAGAAACTAATAATTCAATGTAAGTATCAATAAATAATTACACGTTTTTCGAGTAGTATTTTATAAATAGCAAAATTTTATAACTAAAGAAGAGAAATTAATGCAGGCTCTAAAAAGTCAATTAAATTATACTTCAAAAATTAACTTTACTGTAAAAAGCGTGGAGTGCTTAATATCGGTAATACATTTTTTATTTACTCAGGGCCTTCTTTTCCTCTGGTCACGTGCCTAGGGCCCCGCCATCGATGGGGCCTCCTAGCTCCAGATCAGCATCCGATAACCAATACTTCCGACAAATATATTGATACATTTTTTAATAATGTATTTGTTAATTATTGATTTGCTTAGTAATTACGCTCTTTTTTGAAGTCCTCTTTAATAGTCATAGGGGCTCCATTATCCGAAGGTGCCCAGGGCCTCCAATATGTTCAACACGGCTCTGCGTGATTTACTAGCTAATCGCAAATGTAGAGCTATTATGAAAATTTAAGTAGCACTCCACGCTTTTTTACAATAAAACCGATTTTGTTGTCAAACTATTTAGCATTTTTTAGTTCATAAAAGCGTGTTCTTTTAGTTTTCTGAACTCTTATATTATAAGACTAAAAAACCATAGTGGATTTGACTATAGGGTAGGCAACGCAACATACGTCACGAACAGCTTGTTAGCTTGCTTCATGCAATTTTTCAAGCTTTTTTATCCTGGAAGTCCTGGTCAGGATAATGGGACAAACTTATTAAATTATTGTATAGTCATTGGTCCTTGATAAGTGTGCAAAGTTTCAGTTTAATCTGATGTTTTGAAGTGGATGAATTTCACATTCAAAGATTCCTTTACAAACAAACAAACAAACATACATAATAATAATAATAATAATAATATTTATTGGTCATGTAGTCAATACAAGTTGAATATGACAAGTCAATATACAGAGAAAATACATAAATAAAAATTAGACATTAAGATATGCATCAACACTATAAAACAATTTTGATTGATGAAGTTAATAAAATAATAAAAAAAACCCGGGTCGCAGTGCCAAAACCCTGCCGACAATATAGTGTATTTGCGTATACAGGCAGGATGGCTTTATTATGCGAACTTAAGTTGGTTTTTGGACAAAATAAAAAATTTGACTCCTTAATACACCCCTTAAAATAACATTTATTTTCTTAATTGCAATATTATTATCAATCGAACTTCTATACCAAATTATATACAACTTTCAGTAAATAATTCACTATCTGCAAAGTAGTGTTTTCATAAAATTTGTAAGTCCGGTCCTGTCGGGCCGATTTTATTAAAATTTTAGGGACACTTTTTAATTACTACTGGAGGGTTAATTGTCAATTTTGAAACGATTCTGAGAATTTTTTCGGTATTTTGGGGCCCAAAAACCTTTTTCAACCCCTAAAAACTACCCTTAGAATGGCCCGATTACGCCCATTTTAAATAGGCTTCTTGCGGTGATGGATTTCAACACGTGGGCCGAATTTCGTTAAAATCAATTAACTCTTTCGAAAGTTATTGCCCGCACACACACATATATATATATATATATATATATATATATATATATATATATATATATATATATATATATATATATATATATATATATATATATATACGCTTATATATATATATATATATATAAATATATATAAATATATATATACATATATATATAAACATTTTTAAAAATGGTGCCAAAGTGTTTAAGAGGTTATGAAACGTCGAGAAATTTTGGTCCGACCCCTAGGTCCCGCCATCCGACCGACGCCAATAGTGTATGTTGCCATATGGCAAATACACTAATAAAATACATGGGTCTTAAACCAAAATCCAAAGCGAGGATAACAATATTCGCTTCGCTTCTTGCATCGTCATGTGTTCTTGTTCGATCTTTTTTCAGTAATCTTATTTTTTGTGTACGTAAAAGGTAACAAGGGATGTGCAATGCGTTGTCATTTGTTTTGTTAGCTTAACCAATTCCTATTGCCTCGTAAACTTAATTCCCCGACCGAATTTCCATAGATAGTACAATTTTCCGGGCAGTACTAATTATGTGGTCTTGTTTACATAAAGGGATGTGTTTGGGCGCTTGGATAATTAACTGCATTCTTACTTTTTATTGATGACTTTTTAATAAGAGTCTGTGATTTATACGTTCTTCATCAAAGAAATAAATAAATGGTTACATAAAAAATGTTTCTGTTTTTGAAAAAATAAAAAAAAAGACTCTTCTCTAGTCTCTTATTAAAGGCTCATCAAAAGACAACTAACAACTTTTAATTCTTTATTTTCTTAGTTTGTGCTTCCTGAATAATAATAGTAATAATTTATTTATTAATACTCATTGCGAGTTGTCAATAAACAGATTTATAATATTTTGATTTACATAGTAAAACTAAAAAACATAAAGTATTTTAGATCGCTGCATGATTTTCACTTCGTCCCGTGAAACACAATTAATAATTTTAAAAATATCTGATAGATTTTTAATTACTTCCAAAATAGCATTTTTATCAAGAGATCACCTAAACTTGTTTGATAACTTGCTATAAATTATTAATATTGACACATGAAATTCGAACCGAGTCATCCATAAAGAAAATTCGATAAGTGAATGGAAAATTAATTAGGTATTGACCCATGATTCTGCATTTTGTGCTTATTCCTTAAATTTTAGAACATACACAACTGGAAAGAGTCGCCTCCAAGGAGATTAGAGAGCAGAAGACTTAACCGCCATGCTCTTAGCCTAAAAGTAAATAAGGTGATATACCCGACGGGCCTCGAACTTGCGTGCAGTATGAAATGCGGTACTCTGCGCAGAAACACACGCTCGCGACATGCGCAGATTGCGCCGAATGATCTTCCGCGTACGTTCGAGTATGCCTTCCTCCTCTCTAATTTCCTTGGTCGCTCCATTGTAGATAATATCTACAAGTTCAATTAAGACAACTAAATGCATATATTATATGCAGTTAGTTGTCTTAATTGAACTAACAAGGAAGGCAACATAATTTTAATCAAACTGACAAAGACAGTAATTGAGTTGGGCCCAGGCTTGTACGCGCATGATCACGTTAACGGAAACATACAAGGGTTGATCAATAAGTATTCGTGTTTGACGACAGATGGCCTTGACGAGTGAAAATAAATTCATAGGTTAGGTTATTTTTGACAGCCAGTTGTATCATTCGTGTTTTGTATTTTTCGACAAAATGGAAAAAGAGCAATATTGATCCATAATTCGTTTTTTAAAAAACATGCGAAGAAATAAAACTGAAGTTGGATGCCGTCTATGGGGACCATTCACCATCTATGACCATGGTGAGATACTCATATAAAAAACGAATTACGGATCGATATTGCTCTTTCTCCATTTTGTCGAAAAATACAAGACACGAATGATACAACTGGCTGTCAAAAATAACCTAACCTAATTTACGTACAACTAATTTATGTACAACTCAGCATGAGGTCGTTTAAAAGTCTGCAGTACACGATGGTAAAGTCAATTTCACTCGTCAGCGCTATCTGTCGTCAAACGCGGATACTTATTGGTCAACCCTCTACAGTTACGCGTTTTCCTGACGTCAATTTCTGTAACTGACAGTTGGGCAATATAACACATGCGCGTAATGGTCGAAATACAACTCGAATCTTTATATTTGTCAGTTTCTGTTATCACTTCTAGTATAGTACATGATTATTAGTAATACTTTTTAACTCTAGGTGGCCAGTTGCGATACCATCTATACATCTGGCTGGAACACGAGGTCGAGGCTTTACGACAACTGTGCAATTATAGTGCGGCAGGTCCCGGCAGTGTAGACGCGGACTATGTTGGACCTCAGTCCGGCGCGGCAGCTGATGATATAAGCGTTCTAACCGAACCTGACGGCAATATAATAGAGCAGCGGCCTACGTTACATGAAATACTTATGCAAGAAAAACTTGATTTTGAAGCTAAAGTACAACGCGCGGCTCGTCGCAAGAAATGGCTTAAAGGTAATGTTGACTGTTCGTTTATATATTTTTTAAAGGCTACAAACTGGGAGGGGGGGAGCACCAGTTAAAATTTTTAATTTATTTAACAACTAGCGGTCCGAATGCAGTTAAATATATAGATAAGTAATTCTATATTCTGTGATATTTCGTAAGATATTCATCTAAATTAAATGGTGTAAAGGGCCGTTTTGGTCTAAATTAAATACTTAAGACGACTAACATGTTTATTTAAATAAGGATTAATACTACGTCGGTAAAAACATCTTTGGAAACAAAGCATTCCTTTAGATTAAATTTGAAAATCATAAAAATGGTTATTGTGAGTCAAAATTAAAAAATAGACATATGCTGTCACGAGCTTTTTTTTGGAACCTATAACCTTAGATAATCCCTCTTTTTATTGGTGAAAACCGTATGAAAATCCGTACAGTAGTTTTTGAGATTAGCCCGGACAAACAGAAACTTAGCGCGGCGGGCTACTTTAATTAATATTAAGTGTTAGTTTTAACAAGAACTTTATCTTAAGGTTATTCGATCATTAAAATAACGTTCAGATAAAAATCTGAAATTTTAACATGTTATTTATGAGTATTTCATACATTCATTAGGGTTATTTATGCATGTTTTATATTCTTTAGCAAACGAAACATTACTTCGGACTTTGGTGAGCTATTGTTCTTTGCACGGGGCTGCCGGAGGGGGACTAGCATCAGTACGGATGGAATTAGTTTTGCTTTTACAAGAACTGCAACAAGAAAAGACACAACAACAATTATTAAGCCCGCTTCCATTTCCAACCACTTTGCCATTACTGTCAGCTAGTGTTGCGTGCAGTAAAACTGTCGTTGCTGATCCTGTTAGGCATTTACAGGTAATCAATAAAATAGTATATAGAACACGATCAATAATCCGCTGCTCGTTAATCTAGCACGTCGAGTAATCCGTGGAATCCGCTGCTCGTTAATCTAGCACGTCCAGTAATCCGCGGTTTTTAAGTATGTAGAGGTCTAGAAAAATCGCTCTGTAATCTGACATTTGTACGATATTGTGCTCTGTAATCCGACACACGTGTTTACTTGGCAAATATTTCTCTGTACTCCGACGTTTTGTGCATTTGTTTGCTCTGTAATTTGACAATAGACATTGGAAGGAGAAGACGTTACGCTGTTTGTGTTATAAATGTTCGAAATTAAAAATTTATTTAAGGTAGTTGTCGTGGTTAAGGCACACCGTTAGAAAATTCTTATTTTTTGTGTACTTATTAAGGACATGATAATACAATTACCCTGAAAATTTGAAGTCGATCGACCATATATAATCCGAGATAAATTCAATTAAAAATTGGATAATTAACATTGATTGTATACGATCTCTGTAGTTCTGAACCAGTTTCTTATTTATAAAAAAAGAACTAACTGTCAGAAACTTTCCAAAAACTGACAGTCTTTCAATGCATTTGTTATGAGTTTAAAAAAAATAAGAAAAATTTTTTGACCGTCTAATTATTTATAAATAACGGTTTAAAGTTCAACAATTTATAGAAAAGTATACATGCATATGAATACTGTATGGGTTACGTTTCCACGGGTACAGTCTTGCGTACCAATTATGGATCACTTAGCTACAAGCTAGTATACTTTTGTGGCGCGTATAATCGATAACTTTTTGGCAATATTGTACCACGACAACTACCTTAAACGTTCAATAATGCATTATGTATTAAAAAAATGTATTATATAAAGTCGTTATTAACTTTAGGAACAAAAACAAAGTTGAAAGAACTCTTTTTTAATAGTTAAACTTTTAGTTCATCCGGTAATCCGACATCCGCGAAAAAATCTGTTGTCGGGTTAGTGAACGTGTCATGTATGCTCTTTCTTTTGTTTTTAGGCACATACACACGATATGTTGCAAACGATTGTAGAAATGTCGAATACACCTCATCCCTCTACGGCTGAGTCGCAAATTCTCGTGTTACGAGATCTGGCGATTGCATTGTCTGCTTGTATTTATCAGTGTCTTTGTGATTCCGACTCGTTCAGTACCAAACAAGCAGTGTCGGCTGATAGGTAAGATGACACATTACCATTTTCATTCTTCAGATTAAATTCGATCTCTAAGCTATTAACCTTGCAAAGAATTTAATAGTCATTTCATTTTTTGGCGCACGGAGGGTAAAATTTCCTCTCTTACGGAAGTCGCATAGGAAGCATGCAACAATTATGTTGCGGAAGTTGTTTCTGATAACGTCAAAATAGTTATTTCATAAAACAACAAAGTAGCGACATCGGACGGAACTTTTTAAAAGCTATAGTGTTGTGACAACTTTTGACAGTTAAATAACCTCAATATTTGTATTTTTTTAAATTATGGTTTCAACAGTAGAAAACCCTTTAATAGTTAAAAAGTTACTTTATGCAGGCACTAAAAATGTTACTTTTGAAAATGGAACAAAGGTAAAATGTAGGTATATAAATTATAAGACCGCCAACATAACCTAACCTGTGTTTAAAAATGTTCTTACAACTATATTTATCGTCTCCCTAGACGTCCTATTTTATTTTATTAATGTACATATTTAACGAAAATGTGAATATCAATTATCGCCATCACGCCAAAGAAGTATAACTTCTGCCACGCACCACTTTTTTTTTAATATAATTTTTTGAATTGTTGTTTGTGTTGTAATTGATTTTTGTGAATGAAGATTTCAGAGTGCTGGTATGGAAAGCTTGGCTCGTATGAATAGTTGCGGTGTTGCATCTCACTTAGTCGGTGGTCGTAGGCGATGCTCTACTGACGAACCGTTAATGGTTACCACTCCGCCCGCCAGGTGGCCAGGCGTTGCCAGTTTAAGAGCACTTTTAGCCAGAGAACGTGACGACGATGCTCCGCGTCTAGGAGTCTTATTGTGTGAAGCATTTGTTGCCGTTTATACTTCACTTTTGGTATGAAATTTATCTGTCAATTTCGTTTTTGAAGTAAAACTTCTTTACGCACGCTTGACTTGGGGAATAAGCTGGCGAATGCGAGACGAAATTCTTACGGAAGTAGCGAATGGCAAACGGCGAACGGAAGTTGAGACTATCAACTGGAACATGTGCTCTTTGTATACTGTTTTAACGGCTAGACTGTCCACGCGATTAAGTTATTGGCCTAATGTGTTTTGATTGCACAGGTTCGAATTCTGTCCGGAGCGAGGTTTTTTTTTTAATTTTTTTAAGGTTTTTTTTAATGACATTTTTTTCGGGTGACTAATAACAAATTATGGCAGGAAGTTTTACTTCAGTAGTGCGGTCTAAAGCACACTCGTTTTTTTTTTTTTAAGTTCGCTCACTTATTGGGAATAATGTGTTTTTCAGGTGTATGCATTGTCGACGTGTGACGCACACATTCTGTACCGTTTAGCCGCGCATGAATTCAGCGAGCGCACGTGGTCGACTCTATTCGGAGGTGGCATAAAGAAGTTAATACGGACCGCCAGTTCACAATCGGCTGTAAGTATAAACGGAAACATAACTACATCCTAATATCAAAAAATTTCGTAAGCCACCAGTAATAAGGATGTTGACTATTTTTGAGAAAGTGTTTTAAATCGTGCATAAGTACCTAATATAGCCACAAATATTTATTATTTTTATTTAAATACAATTCAAGCTTTAAAAATAATGTCTCTTAAGTTTCGTTTTAAATTTAGCTCTAAAACGCCAATACCTGTCACGTGACTGCCGTGACGTCATACACTCATAAACGCTGGTAAACTGATGAGGTGATGAAAGGTTTTTCGTAATTGTTGCTATAGTTATATATAATTTGACGTTTCCTATAAATAAATAATAAATTTCTAAATATTAACCAAACAATGAAACCTTTTGACAGCGTGAACAGCGTCCTTCTCTATGACAGCGTCTGATAATGTTTATGTTTTAGTGACGTCATGCTCTCTGATTAGTGTTCGTTGTCACGTGACTTGAGAGTGATTTAATTACGTTTTATTTAATAAATATTAATTAAATTCCTTAAAAATAAGAAAAAATATTGTGTTTTTTAGTATTTCTATCATAGAAACTACCACTTAACGTTAAAATTATGTTTTTATTTAAATACAGTCAATATCCCTATTTAGCTGTATTTTATCCAAATACCGACTCGTCCTTCTGGCTCACTGGGGAAAATTTCGAGGGCTGGATTGTATATTTGTTGATTGGATAATAAATACTATTTTTAGGCGGATCGAGAGCGCCAAGCGCAAGCGCAAGAAAGTTCGGGTGAAGGTATGTCAGGTGTCTGGAATTCGTTAGCGAAACAGAGAGCTCGCTTGAATCAGAAATTACTCGGACAATCGCAAGCTTCGACTGGTGCCGCCATGAAAGAAGACCGCGCTACTTATAGAGAGCAATTTGTACCGCCGCTTATGTCCATGCTTTCATATTTTCTGGCGAAGGTAAATCTGACCTCAAAAATTGAATCATCTTAAGAATCCAAGTGTGTAGGCTTTCACGGTCGGCGTTGTTGTAAAACTTCTTGGCTTTTAGGCTTGTACGCTGTGGTCCATTGGTATTTCTACCTGACGCTTTGTCTACAACTGCGATAGACATTATCAAAGGCGATGTGGCAGCGGGTGAAATATCCTTCTAGGCAACTCACAGGTAAGTGTCTTTGAGCAGCAGTCTTTAATAATGTCTACTGCAGTTGTAGACAAAACGTCAGGTAGAAATACCAATGGACCACAGCGTACAAGCCTGAAAGCCAAGAAGTTTTATCTTAAGAATATGTATTTAATAAAAAGTTGATTTTCGAGTCAAGTCACGAAATCTCTGAAAAACGATTTGATAATGATTTTTTCCATAGCCTGAAGACGTCGATTGCGATTACGATTCAGCCGAAAGCTGTGCATCGGAATCAGACCATGAATCGACGGATGAGGAGGACGTTTTTGCTTCGTCTGAATTAACGCAAGGCAGTGGATCGAGCGCTACAATGCGCAAACAACGACGCGCAATGCGCGATAACTCACAACATGCCGATCCTAGCTCATTGGCTTGGGGAGTAATGCGTCACGCAGTTCTTAAACAGGCGCATGCGCAACTTAGTCAGTTCCTTCCTATTGCTGGCCTTGAAGCAAACGAACTACCTGTCAGTTCACCGTTGATACATAACACACTAAGGACTATGAATCGATGGGTGGTAAGTCATAATATTTTATTCAAACTAATTGGATTTTGGATTATTTTATCGATAGTTCAAACCTATATCGTATAAAAGTCTACTGGACAACACTACTAAAATTTAACAGATCGATGGTAGACTAATTAAATTTTTTTGGATTATTTTTTAACTCAACATTGCTTGATGAAATTTATACAGATTATAAAGAAGTATCAGTTTTTTATAAATTTTTGTGCATATTTGGCAGACCTCTCTAGTTGTTTAATATGAGGCTGCCAGGTATGTAAAAAAAATTGCAAGGCAATTATTGTTGTGAATAATTGGTACTTTCTTTATATTCTGTATCATCAAGTAATGTTGAGTCGTATTTGAGATACTGCCCACAAAAAAATGATAAAAAAATTAAATTAGTCTGCCACCGATTTGTCATCATATTTGAATTCAGTAATAAAATTTTAGTGGTGTTGTCCAGTAAGTAGACTTTTGTTTGATCAGAACGTAGACTATGATATTTTACTTTTTGTTCATAACTTATCAAAACTGTTCACTCAAAACTTAATCAGTACTAAATAAAATAGTAACGGAGCTTCTGACTGTAATTTAGTTCTTTTTGACAACATTTTCCGTTATTTTATATGATATTTAGACTGGAAAATTTGTTTTTTTATTTAAGGAAATGACTAAAGCAGATTTGGATGCCAGAAGCCCAGCTCCGCAAGATTTCATTCCTGGTTGTTTCATGGAACAACAACAAACCGGTGGTCCTGCGATACTGAAATATCGACAGTTACTGGAACCTCACAACACGCCGTTCAGTTCAAAACATCAAGCGGCACCTGCTCGACGACTTTGGTCGTTTTTGATTCGACAAGAACCGGTTCAAGAAATATTCTTCAGGGTCATATTCGGTAAACGGCGTTCTATGTGTGCAAAGGAAGTTCCTTCACCTATGGAGGATGGATCGCCAGGAACGACTGCAACCACTCCAGATGGAAACAATTTCAGAAAAGATCCTTTCAAAATCATACAAAAGGAACAAGATTCCATAACTGCTTTTTGTATTAACCAGGTACAGTAATATTTTCCTATTAACTTTATTTTTTACATCTAGGCAGGCTCGGGCTGGCAATTTCACCAGTGCTGGCCTAGTCCTTGATCACGGTAGAGCGAGATTGTCTTTCAGCGCCCTTTGGTCGACGCCTTTACTTCACGTAAATTGTACTTCGGTTTTATGTTAAATAAATAATAAGTCCCAAATTTTCAAAAATCTAATTTTATTGCAAACATCAACACTTGTTGAATTTAAATTAAATTAAGTAAGTAGCTTTCATTATTATACTTCTGCTTCTTTAACATTAAGAAAGTTCCTACCGCTATATAATTAAATTAGTATTTAGTGCTAATTTCAATCAGTCATTTTTGAAAAAATAAAAAAAAAAAAAAATAAAATCTTGTTTTTCGCATTTGGCTTTTTGACGCCTAAAGCGACCACTCCACTCGCTCTACCCCAGGGCCGGCGCTCAATTTCGCTACCAGATAATTTCTTAGACCGGTTTAATCCTGGGTTACAGAAAGCATTGTCAGAAAATCTGATTAGATTGTGACCACACAATTTCTCCATAAGAAAAGTATACTAGAATTTTAAATCGATCTTGCTCGAAAATAATTGATGCGTTGAAACAGTATTTTTTTTAAACTGTGTAACATAGTTTTTTGTATAATTTCCATTTCAAACAAACATTTTTCTACATATATTAATCAAAATTTAGCTTAAAAAACGATTTTTTTCTGTCTAAATCAATCATTTGTTTGTGTGTGAGTACAATCTAATGTTCTATCTGACAGGAAGTTTGAATACATTAGACTGCTTTTGCATGTATGAAAACTGTAAATTATTATATGATCACAATCTAAGGTCATTGTCAAATCAAATTTTTTGGCAATGCTTTCTGAAACCCAGCATAAATCCGTTCCTTTTTACAACAGTACAAAACACATTATTAATATTTAAGCTTTTAATTTATTTTTTGTTGACCCTGTAAGACACCACCTGACTGGCTACTTGCCGGTTTTAATTGTTCATTCTACTGTATAAAATGATGAACTCTGTGAAGTCAACTCTCTCCATGAACTAGCGTTTGAGTACAGCTTACGGAAACATCAGCAAATTCACTCGATTGTCATCAGTTTCTAAGATCTTGAACGCAGCTGTGTTAGCTGTGTTAAGCGCGCGCTAACCCCGCCCCAAATTTTATACTGACACAACAGTTCGAATCAAAACTGGCAAGTGATGCCTGCTAAGAACATGGCGGACACTTGCGCAAAATGTATGCGCGAATTTATAGTTTGAGTGATTCAGCTGATTTTTCATTAAGCTGTGGTTTGGAATCGAAATAATTATTATACTTACTTAACCTAGAAGCTCGGATTAGGTGGAGCTTAGAGATGCATAATATATTCATTACAAACAGATATAGAATAGGTTGAAGGGGCGGTTCTATTAAACAATACAACACTTTACTTGCTGTTAGACCTTGTAGAGAGAATTTAAAGGAACGCCGATTGTAGAGAGAGTTGACTACTGTAATAGAATATTTATCCTATTTTTTTCTGAAAACGTAGAGATTGTAGACGCTCGACAACTGAGATCATTAGCGTCTTGAAAATTTACTTTTGACATAAAATACTGGTTAGTGTAAATGTCAATTTGGAAAATAGTAGTTTGTAAAAATGTAGACATTTTGAATATTTGCATATACCTGGATTTAAAAAAATATATTTTTGTACAAAATTTTTAATAAACTTTTTTTTTTTTATTTTACTTTTTTTTTTTTTTTTTTGTTTTTCGTAAGGTCTCCTATTGCCATTTTTTGGCGTTTTTTCAAATCACCACACATTACACAAAAACTATTCTATTCAGATAGTGTTCTCACCATTGGCAGCGGAACGATTTTTTTTTTTTTGGAGGAACTTATAAATCCGTTATCGCTTATGAAGCTTACATTGTAAAAAGTATTCCGCTACCAACGGTTTCCATAATAATTCTGGAAAATTGTGATATTTTTTAGGGAATTTTATTGCTTTTCTGTTTTATTTTTTTTTTACTTTCTCGCGACCATAGAAAGTAGGAAAATATTATAATCGTCGGAAAATTTGACTCTGACTTTGGTTTAATTTTTATTCTATATCACTCCCAGATACAAAAAAAAAAGAGATTTGTAAAATGTGAGTGAGTGTGTATAATCAGTATCTAGCGTCGAAACTAATAATTGACTAATATTTTGACTATTTTAATCTTGTAATTTCGTTTTTGAGTTGTACTGGACCCTATTTATAACCGCTTTCTTTTTAGTGTATTTGCCATATGGCAACATACACTATTGGCGTCGGTCGGATGGCGGGACCTAGGGGTCGGACCAAAATTTCTCGACGTTTCATAGCCTCCTAAACACATTGGCACCATTTTTGAAAATGTTTATATATATATGTATATATATATATTTATATATATATTTATATATATATATATATATATATATATATATATATATATATATATATATATATATATATATATATTTATATATATATATATATATATATATATATATATATATATATATATATATATATATATATATATATATAGAGGTATATATATATAGGTATATATGTGTACGGGCAATAACTTTCGAAGGAGTTAATTCATTTTAACGAAATTTGGCGCGCATGTTGGAATCCATCACCGCACGAAGCCTATTTAAAATGGGTCCGATCGGGTCATTTTAAGGGTAGTTTTTAGGGGTTGAAAAAAGTTTTTGGGCCCAAAAATACCTAAAAAATTCTCAGAATCGTTTCAAAATTGAAATTTAACCCTTTAATAGCAATTAAACAGAGCTCCTAAAATTTTAATAAAATCGGCCCAACAGGACCGGATTTACAAATTTTCTGAAAACACTAGTTTGCAGATAGTGAGTTATTTACTGAAAGGTGTTTTTAATTTTGGTATGGACATTCGATCAACAATAATAATGCAATTAAGAAAAAAATGTAATTTTAAGGGGTGTATTAAGGAGTTAATTTTTTTATTTTACCCAAAAATCACCTTAAGTTCACATAATATAGCCATAAGGCCTGTATTAGCAAATACACTATATTGTCGGCAGGGTTTTGGCACTGCGACCCGGGTTTTTCATTTTTACCCTAGACCACCAAATAAGGCTAATTTTCTGATCAAAAATAGAAAATTGCGATTTCATCAAAAACTGTTATAACGATTTTGGTCGCGTTTTATAAATTTAGATGACATTCATGACCCTAAAATACACCGCTATTCATTTGTTTCAAAAAAAATTAGAAGAGGTAGTTTTCGTGTGCCCGTCTGTCCTGGCGGAAACATCACTCAACAGATCAAAACCGAACTTTATCGGATTTCTCAGGGACGATTTTTTTATTTTCACTCTAATCCCCTAAACACTGATATTTACTGATGAACAAAAATCGAAAATTATGATTTGATGGAAAACGACTAGATCGTAAAGTATGGTCTTGGAAAATTTTGCACTGTGGTCGCAAAATCATTTTATTACTGTTTTTATTAGCTGTGATTAAGAGTTAAGCTTCACAAAATTTGGTTTGCTGCTTAAAAATTTCAAAAAAGCACGTATTTTTGCCCTAAAAATTGAATTAAAACACTTGATATTCGTCAACATTTCTTTACAGCATGTCACGAGATTTCAAATTACGGGAAGGCAAATTGACATTTTGAAGTTTTTTCTTCACGAACTTATGTTAAAAATACTGAGAAATTTGGCTTGCTGAATGATTGTTTTCAAATTAAATTTTTTCTGTACAAAAATTTGCGTAAAAGTTATGCTAATTTTCTCGGTTTTATCTGATTTTAAATTGTTTATTTAGATCAAATGTACTGTAAAAACAGGGCTAAAAGTCATATGGGAAGAACGGTACATATTTCTAGTTTATTAACATCAAAGAATGGATAAGATTTTTTATAGAAACTAGAGATTTTCGAAACGTGAGTAAGCGCATTTTACATTCACACACATCCAAGATAAAAATAAAAACCCGGGTCGCAGTGCCAAAACACTGCCGACAATATAGTGTATTTGCTTGTGTAGGGCCGTGTGGTTTTATACTTTTATTATGTGAAATTAAGTTCGTTTTTGGGCAAAATAAAAAATTTAACCCCTTAATACACCCCTTAAAATAACATTTTTTTTCTTAATTGTAATATTATTATCAATCTAACGTCTACACCGAATTAAAGACACCCTTCAATAAATAACTCACTATCTGCAAATTAGCGTTTTCAAAAAATTTGTAAGTCCGGTCCTGTCTGGCTAATTTTATTAAAATTTTAGAGACACTTTTTAATTACTACTAAAGGGTTAAATGTCAATTTTGAAACGATTCTGAGAATTTTTTCGGTATTTTGGGGCCCAAAAACATTTTTCAACCCCTAAAATCTACCCTTAAAATGCCCCGATCACGCCCATTTTAAATAGGCTTCTTGCGGTGATGGATTTCAACACGTGGGCCAAATTTCGTTAAAATCAATTAATTCTTTCGAAAGGTATTGCCCGCACACATATATATATATATATATATATATATATATATATATATATATATATATATATATATATATATATATATATAAACATTTTCAAAAATGGTGCCAAAGTGTTTAGGAGGTTATGAAACGTCGAGAAATTTTGGTCCGACCCCTAGGTCCCGCCATCCGACCAACGCCAATAGTGTATGTTGCCATATGGCAAATACACTAATTATGCGAGTGAAAAAGGGGACATGTTGAACAGTTGATAAATAGTCACCTCAATGTTTACTTTATAGAACGTTTCTTGTTAAAGAGTTTTGACTGTATTTAAAGGAAAATAATTGTATTCCAGACGAACATTGGATTGATTTCAATTGCAACACCCCGTGAAATTCAAGAATTGGATACAACATTGCTGCTAGATTTTCCGGAATGGATTGAAGACGAATGCGAACTGGATATATTATCGTTACCATGCAAAGGAGACTTGCCGTCGTCAAGTTTTCTGTTGATCCAAACTCCCGGTGATTATATTCCAACCAATCACAATGGCAGCGTACCTCAATCGCCAACGCCTCAGTCGGGACGAGGCACAACTGTGGTAAGTGATCATAAGTTATTCATTACCGACTGTACCGTGCTTGATTTTGAGTAAAACTAACTCAGTTTGAAATTAATATTTTCTGATGTTCCATCCACAAATAAAATTATATTTGGAAAAATACTGATTTATTTTTTTATGTTGTGTTTTTTTAATTGCATTTTTAATGTAATATCAAGTTCATTTGAATTGTTTTTCACTAACTACTACTATTAAAAAAAGCGTATCTTAACTTAATCTTGTTTGCTGCGTTTTTTTTTATTAATTAATAAACAATAACCTCTTCGCGCTGACTGCGATGCGCAAGCGCAAACAATGATCATGCAGGATATTTGGGTGGGTAGGTTTAATGACGACATAGCGCTAATAAATATAGCGGTAGGTTCATTGATTACTGAGAAAATGTTGCGACATGTTTGAAGTATTATAATGGCGCTAGTGCCGTTGAACCTACTCCGAAATTATCATTGCAACTTAGTTACTTCACCGATTTTGATCTGTT
This sequence comes from Venustoraphidia nigricollis, assembly GCA_034508555.1. NCBI lineage: Eukaryota > Metazoa > Arthropoda > Insecta > Raphidioptera > Raphidiidae > Venustoraphidia > Venustoraphidia nigricollis. The sequence continues at coordinate 2,324,836 of JAVRKA010000013.1, forward strand.
TTCCTAAGTTGAATTATGATAATAAGTAATAAAATACTTCACGAATTTGCTTGTGGAAATATACAAATAATTATTATATAGATGATATGTTCTGATGGAATTCAGACTGTTTTATGTATTGTGTCTATTGTATTGTTTTAAATGTTTTTTTTCTAACAATTTTCATTTCAGAATGAAAAAGTGGTGAGTGGTGACATCTACATATTTATATTATATAGCTCAACAACCACAAATAGTGACTCATCTATTCATTTTATCATTTTGTTAAGAATTTTTTTAACATCAGATTTCGGTTTTTTTTCTATCGATTTGATATGGTTACAAATTACAAATACACTGCTTTTCTATAAACTTCAAGTAATTCACAGGCAGATAAAAACCATAATTTGGCTTATACAGTGGAATCCGTTTATAATGACATCGAAGGGAATTGACAAACACGTCATACTAAGCGGACGTCATACAAAGCATTTTTGTGAAAAAAAAATTTTCTTTTTTTAGGTAGTATAGGGCCGCTGACGGGTATTCCTTTGTTTCGCGTGATTTTAAACTACTGAATTAACGCTTGATCAACATTTTCTTTCGCGATTTTCGAAGCCTCTTCGGTTTCAAAACATTTGAATTGAACGATCGCTTAATCCGGTTCTTGTTTTTGAAAATCATTGAGATTGTCGAATGACCCACGCCCAATTCCTCTGCGAGAGATGAGGTTGATTCTCCATTTTCTAATCTGCATATTATTCACCTTTATCCTCAATCGTAAATGCTTTACGACGTTGAGATGACATTTTTTACGTAGGATATCACTAAAAACAATGCGTGACGTTCAACTATCAATTACTCACTGAGATTCAAAACAAAAACAAGCCACGTGCCGAACGTCGTCGGGAATCAACGAACATTGCCGAAGGTGTAAAGAATCATGTCGGTCACTATAGACGGACAAAATTTATTAAAAATGGGTCATAATAAGCGACATGTCACTGTAAGCGAAGTCATTATATCCGACTTTGTTACAAAGAATTTTATATGAAAACCAAACCTCGTTGTGTAATTACGTCATAATAGGCGGTTGGTCAATATAGGCGGAGTCATAATAAACGGATTCTACTGTATATCAGATTTTTTTTCAATATCAAGCAAATTTCATCGAACATGTGAAATTACTTTGGTATTCGAAAATGCTGATCAAAATTTGATGATAAAAGTGACGATTCATTTAATCATTGGGTTATAATTTTAAAACGAGCATGGTGTCTTCAAAAATAAAATATTTGTCAGTATTCCAAATTACATTTTTCTGGACGTACTTTTCAAAATTGCATGCAAATTATTTTGGTAGCTATCAAAATTTACTAAAATCTTCACAATTTCTAATTAATTTTGTTGACACACAAATGTGTTTCATTACATCTTTTTCTTGGGATTTGTTTCTTGTTATACTGCAATGTTAAGGATAGAAAATTACAATTTGCAGTAAATAGCAATTAATTTTGCTTTATTGCAGATACATTTTCTACTGTTTAATCTACATTTAAATAATCTATTTTAATATATTATTATGAATTATGATGCATAAATTAATGTGTCCCGGAATTCACTTCCTAGCGAACTTGAGTAAAGCTACAACCTAGAGTAGGTCAGATAATTAGTAAATATCCAACTGAATATTAAAGAAACTCAAGAAGCTCCCAAAAAATTATTATTATTTTTTTTTTAATTAATACCAAATTTATACTTGCCATTTGTTAATTTTACCATCGAGCATATAAAATACGTAATCTTTTTTTCGAAAATTTACTACCGTTTAAAATACCTACCTTTTTTTACTTATAAACTTTTTCGCTAGGGAGTAAATTTTATGACACTATGTTTACAGACGATTTTTCCAAAAATGTAGATACTAACTTTATCTTTAATAAGGCAGTATAATACTCTTGCTGTGTTATTTTAACAAATTAAAATTTTTGTTTGAAAACAATTCGAATGTCATCCAAATTTCAAAATTTCTTCTAAAAATGGTTTTGGTATTATTTTTGTGCATTTATCTAAAATTTAAGTTTTCGACATTAAAAAAAAAAATTGATTATTTTTATTACAACGTTATTTATAAGTACTTGCCATACGAATTAAGATAATTTATACGCTTAATTTCACGCTAACGTGAAAATAATTTTCCGTTGTTATCAGACAAATGACGCAATTCAGTTGATGACGTCACTAAAGTGAGGTTCATATTTGGTATTCTCACGCTATAGTGTCGCTGTTATCAAGTAATGGTAGAATTCCTTAAATGAAGGTTTGAACTATTGGTCGCCATTAATGGGATAATTTTAATATCGGCTGTGTACCAGAAATCACTGATAAATATTTACGAATGGTACCAAAATGTCCTAAATCTCGTATTGATTTTTTCTGGGACATGTGCGTTGTATTAATGGCCGCGCGATGATGTCAACAGCGCATCTCCAGAAAATGATCCCAACAAGATGTCGGCCATTCAATTGTAAGTGACAAGGCAAATATAGGGACTACAGAGTCAACAGTCCATATAAGTCAGTGCCTTAAAAAATGAATAATCCTACAGTAAGGAATTAAGGAAATATAATACATAAAACAGCCGTCATATGAATTAATGTCGTCATTAGTTTGAGAATAGTGGAGTACAGTAAGACCTCGTTTAACACTGCTCCGCTTAACGCTGTTTCAGTTTTACGCGGTTTCTAAAAAAAAAATGTTTAGCCACTGTAACGTAAATTATGGATCAGTTTATGATTCAAATGTTGACAGAAGTTCAAAGGCAAGGTGAGGTGTCATTGATGCAATATCTTGCTATCGACAACAGCTTGCTGAATGAAACAGAAAAAGGCAAACAACATTAGATGACTTCTTCACAAAAAACAAAATATGTCAAATGAGGAACCTTTCTCATCACAAACATAACTTTTTATACGAACTTTTATTTGGTTTTCATAAATGTTTTATGATCAACAATCGATATTAGCAATTAATAAATCTATAATTAATGTGATAAAAAAGTATTTAACAATAAATGTTACAAAATTAAACAAAAAAAATGCTAACAAATTTTCTTATTCTCGGTTCTGTTTCACTTATTATCTACGTATTAAAATGACCTCGTTTAGCGCTGTTTCGTATAGTGCAGGAACTTAACGGAACGTATCTCCCGCGTTAAGCGGGGTCTTACTGTATTATTTTCACGTTGAGGTCGAATTAGAAATTACATGCATCATTATTTATATAGTGCGATATGTTACTTACCGCTTCGTGTTGGACACTTTGATGCGTCAACAATTAATTAATTGAAAACTATACGACCCATTAGTGACACTATTCACCGAGATACATGTTAGTGTAAAACACGACTTTTCACAATTTTGTTTTCAACAATTTAAAAAATTAGTTATTCACCTGTTTGTACTTGTGGGATTATAAAAATCGATTTTTTTTTGCCATTTGAACAAAATTTTATTTCAACAAAATTGTTTGATAACTGATTTCCGGAGAGTAGGGGGATTATAATGTTAGGGAAATGTTGGTGGTGGTATGTCGGTGTCACATATTGTTGTGTTACGTGCGGCCACCAATCAGATGAAAGGAATGAATTTTCCGGGCTCACACAGCGTGCGCTTCTGTCAGCTTGTTCTACATCGCTCGCCCCTTCTGCTTCGACCGGTGCGTTCCATCTATAACTCACTCAGTTACTACAAAGAATATTTGAACGAATCATCGGAAGCCACCTTTTTGATGTGTCCAGTCGTTGTACTAACTGTTCGCCGCACCCCTCTCTAAATTTACTCGGTAAAATGTGTGATGTGTCGCGGATGCGCCACATAACTTCACTGTCACTGTTCTACTTTCTTTGAGCAGCTGACAAACATTTTTGAGGTTATAATAAGTAATCAGAAATTATCGGTTTGTGTTTCACAAAACCGCGTGGTTGATTTATTATTTAATTTTTTTGATATGTTATAAAACGCTGTCCACCATAATGGCTTGAAGCGTGACGTCAGACTTGTAGTAAACACACATATAAACATATGGCTCACATACATGAGTAAACACTGAACGAGCCTTATTTTTTGCACTTGTGTGTATACTACAAGAATGACGTCATAGTAGGTAAACATGGCGGCTCGTGTTTTCGCGCCTACTTGTATATTTAAAGTTTTGAGTGCTATTTTATCGTGTAAAACGATTACATTTAAACGAAATAAAAATTCCTGTGAACTAATACAAAAGTCAATTTAAAAACAAGAGTCAAATAGCCAATGATCTAGGCGTTAAATTACCCCTGACATCTAGTAACTACTAACTGAATTTATTGTTTTACTAGGCGTCGAATATCTTTTTTTAAACAGAAATAAAACGTGGCTTCTGATGAAAATTCCAGTTGACTTTTGAACGACATATTGTTTTGTTAGCTATTGTTATCATTCGTTTAAACGCTTTTATTGGTTTTTCCTGTTATTTTAATAATAAGTAATAATAATTTGGCATGTTATGTGATTTATATGTAGTCTATAACCAAGTGAATGATTATTTTTTGTTTTTGTAGTAGAAGAATGTTTTTTCTAAATTTTTTTCTAAATTTGTAATTTTTTAAGATCGTTGCAAGTCTAGTTTTATTTAATGCATTGCCCGCTTTCAATTTTTTTATTAGATCCGAGCGCATGGCAATCATTAGAAAATAATTTTTTGATTTAAAGTGGATTCGGAAAATAGGTTTTGTCATTTTGAAAAAAATTCAGTTGAGGCAAATGCCCTACAAAATATACCTAAAGTGCTACGCCATCTTGTGGCTAGTATAAAATTCGTAATGAGGGCCCAAAGCATGCTTTGTACTGCAGAAAAAATCTCACCACGGCCTGTATTCCAGTTTTGTTGGTATTGTGATTTGATAATGAATAAAAAATATTGGAAATTTATTAGTCGAGAACCGACAAGACCTCTTCTGAGTTCACTTAATGTATGTAAGCGATAAAATTAAAATAAGTGCATATAATTACTTTAATTAAAGTAGGTTTACATATTTGTTAACTGCCGTTTTTTATTGGGTATGTAAATTTTAATTTTATATTTTTAATTAGTTTGTAGTTAATTCTATTATTTATTTTGGTTAATCTTACAATCGGAATTATTTAAGAAATTGGGATTTTCGTTTTGCTTGTATTTTTTTCCGATGGGAAAAAGCTTTTTTGTATTCAAACTAATTATTTTTTTATTTTTTTAAGACACAGTAATTAACTGTTATTTATTTCCACAGACCATGAGACACAAAATCGATGGGGTCCGTCGCATGAGTTCACATCCTTTATTGCCTTTATGTAAGTAATTAATCTAATTAAGTATTACAGTGAAAACTCGAATAGGGAACACTCCTCTAAAAGGAACAATTACGTTATAGATCAAGGTTATTAGATGCTACCTCGTTAATGAATTACATCAACCACGCAATATCAATTGACAGGTCCGCCGTATGGCGTCATCCCCCCATTACTAGCCAACGGGATGAGGTCACCTCTTTATCTAATAACCTTGGTCATAGATTACATTTTATTCGGTATTTTAATATTTGTATTGCTAAATACGAGATGCACAGAAAAAACAAGCAGCCATTCAGCGCTGGCCCTGGGGTAGAGCGAGGGAAGCGGTCGCTCTAGGCGCCAGGTGGCAAGGGGCGCCAAAAAGCCAAATGCGAGAACTTTCTTAATGTTAGAGAAGCAGAAGTATAATAAATAAAACTAGTTAAATTTTTGTTTGCAATATAAGTTGTTTTTTTTTTTTGAAAATTTGGGACTTATTTGTTTATCTACACTAATATTATAAAGAGAAAAGATTTGTATTTTTGTGTGTGTGTATGTTTGTACTGAATAAACTCAAAAACTACTGTGCCGATTTAAAAAATTCATTCACCATTAGAAAGCTGCATTCACCCTGAGTAACATAGGCTATATTTATTGCTAGAAAATATTAGGGATCCTTACTAAAACTTTAGTAACGTAACCCAAGGTGTAAAAAAAATGCCATAAAACATATTTTGTCGCATGCGCTGCGGAAACTATTGATGGTAGAACAAAAGTATGTTCCACAATATTAAAGAACATATCAATAACTACAAAAAACTTCGCGATACTATATGTCCAACTATTATCGTTATGTCACAATAACCACTTTTTACATTTTAATAATCTATATAGATAAAAGACGATGCATATGTAATCTATGGACTCCAAACGGGTAGACCATTTTTGATGAAATTTTCAGACAATCTTTAGTTTAGCCCAGCGGGTGATCTTCTGAAGTTTGGTAGCGATCGGATCAACAGAATTTTTTAAATTTCTTTTTGGGAAATAAGACTTTTCTTCGATTTTTGAACATTCACAAATAAAAGCGATTGAATTCGCGCAAATTCAATACACGTTGAGAATTTAATGATAATGATTCTCATCTTTTATATCCTATATATTACATTTACACCCGGGCGAAGCCGGACTGGGCCGCTAGTTTAACATAAAACTGAAGTACAATTTATGTGAAATGAAAGCGTCAGCCAAAGCGCGCTGGAAGACAATCTCGCTCTATCCTGATCAAGGGCTAGGGCCGGCGCTGCAGATCACTTTTCTTCTGATCATATGCTAAAATATTTTTTCCTGCCCGCTAGATTTAACGGGTAGTCAAGACGGATCAGTCAGTTTATGGGAGTGGGGCTTACATGCTCCGGTAAGTCATCCGCGTCCTCCCGGAACATTTGCTAAAGTTACCAGAGTGAGATTTTCACAGCACGGCAACAAATTCGGAGTGGCCGATTCTGATGGCAATCTTAGTTTATTCCAACTCGGCTTAACCTCAAATTATAACAGACCGTTTTTCGTAAGTTAAACAAAACACAGTACACTACACGCTCGCTAATCCGATCTGTTTGATAATCCAAAGTGAGAAAGTAAGAAGGATGCAGTGAAAATATTCGATTTCCAACAAACAAAACGAAAGTTGCTGATTATTTTGTAAATACATTAAAAATACGTATTAAATATTTATTAAATAATTTTATATATACGTTTTTAGGGTTCCGTACCTCAAATGGAAAAAAACGGAACCTTTATAGGACCACTCGCGTGTCTGTGCGTCCGTCTGTCACAGCCAATTTGCTCTGAAACTACTGGACTTGAGTTGAAATTTGATACACATATGCAAGTCAGTGACCCAAAGACGGACGTGTAACGTAAATAAATTAATTTTGAACGTGAAATAAGGAATTTTTAAAAAAAGTTTTGCAAACTGTATCGTGTGACATATCAAATGAAAGGGCTTGTAGTAAGGGTCTCAAATATATTTTTTTTATAATTTTAAAATAAATATTTTTAAAGTTATTTAAGAAAACAGATGAACATTGACCATTCCCCCTTTATCTCCGAAACTACCGAGCCTAAAATTTTGAAAAAAATAGGGAACCCTCTTCTCACGAGTTTGACTCGCACTTGACTGGTTTTTAAATAAAGAAACCTGTTTTTCTTTTTGTCTTTGTTCAATAATATTATGTTTTATGTTCGTTCGGATTAGCGAGTGTGCATTATAGGTACCTATTTAAATATTCATAAAAACGCACAGTGACAGTTGAACTATTGTTTTTTTTTCAGACATACCAGTGTCATAATAAAGGAATAAGCGATTTTGTCTTTTTGGGATCTTGCAGTTTAATAGCTACAGGTATTGGATTATTTATTATTATGCAGTCTCTTTCCAATTGCAAAAATTCTTTCATCCGTTTTTATTATAATCGATTTATTTTAATATTTGTATTTTGAAAAAATCGTGAGCTCTGTAAGCCGCGACCATGATTTGCTGCAATTTGAAAGAAACGACTTAAAAAAAATGTTTTATTTTCAAAATTATGAAAGAAACGGCTACTTGAATGATTTGATATAATGCAATACAAAAATATTTTATTTTTTAGCTGGCCATAGCTCCGAAAATAAGAATGTTGCGTTGTGGGACTCGTTACTACCTCAAAAAAAGTCATTAGTTATAGGTAAGGAATCGTGTCAACAGTTTTGAAACAAATCATTTTTAATTTTGCATACCATGTATTCGAAAACATTTTTTTTTAAGCATTTACGTGTCACGAGCAAGGAGCTAGTAGTCTAGTGTTTGCGCCGCAACATCAACTTTTAATAGCTGCAGGAAAGCGGGGCGACGTGACTTTATTAGACGTGAGAGCGCGGGCATTAAGGCATCGTTTCACGGCACATGAGTCGCCTATCAAATGTCTTGCTGTTGATCCGCACGAAGAATTCTTTTTAACTGGCGCTGCAGATGGAGCTATTAAAGTAAGAATCTGTTTCAGTTATTTTAAGGTAGTTGTCGTGGTACAATATTGTCAAAAAGTTATAGATTATACGCGCCACAAAAGTATACTAGCTTGGAGCTAAGTGTTCCATAATTTGTACGCAAGACTGTACCCGTGGAAATGTAACCCATACAGTATTAATATGCATGTATACTTTTCTATAAATTGTTGAACTTTAAACCATTATTTATAAATAATTAGACAGTCAAAAATGTTTTCTTATTTTTTTTTTTAAACTCATAACAAATGCATTGAAAGACTGTCAGTTTTTGGAAAGTTTCTGACAGTTAGTTCTTTTTTTTATAAATAAGAAACTGGTTCAGAACTACAGAGATCGTATACAATCAATGTTAATTATCCAATTTTTAATTGAATTTATCTCGGATTATATACGGTCGATCGACTTCAAATTTTCAGGGTAATTGTATTATCATGACCTTAATAAGTATACAAAAATTAAGAATTTTCTGACGGTGTGCCTTAACCACGACAACTACCTTAATATCCTATTAGGTGGCTATTAGCAATGTTCATTCACGTTTGTATTTTTATAGATTTGGGGTCTTTCGGCTCATAGTCTATTGTTGTCGTTAAATGATGAGCACATCCGCGGCAGCTTCTTTAAAAGTATAGGTCCCGGTGTAACACAAATCCACGTAGATAATGTCGGGCGTTTATATTCATGCGGTTCAGATGGCAGTATGAAATTAAGACTATTGCAAGAAAAAGAATTTGCTGTACAAACACTGTATTAAATTATTACAGGTAAGACTGTTTTTTTCAAAAATAAGTATAGAGTGTGCGCTGGATCGCGTTCATGGTGACAGAAGGAATATATAAAGATAATAGGGATGTTGACTATTTTCGGGAAAGTGTTTTAGATCGTGCATAAGTACCTAATATAGTCACAAATATTTATTGTTTTTATTTAAATATGACTCAAGCTTTAAAAATCATGTATTTTAAGTTTCGTTTTAAATTTAGCTTCAAAACGCCAATAATTGCCACGTGACTGTCGTGACGTCATACAATCATAAACGCTGGTAAACTGATGAGGTGATGAAAGGTTTTTTCGTAGTTGTTGCTATAGTTGTCTGTAATTTGACGTTTCCTATAAATAAATAATAATAAATTACACACTCTAAATATTAACCTAACAATGAAGCCTTTTAACAGCGTCTGGTAATGTTTATGAGTGAGTGACGTCATGCACTCTGGTGTTCGTTGTCACGTGACTTGAGAGTGATTTTATTAGGTTTTATTTATTAAATATTAATTAAATTCCTTAAAAATAAGAAAAAATATAGTGTTTTTTAGTATTTCTGTCATAGAAACTACCACTTAACGTTAAAATTATGTTTTTATTTGAATACAGTCAACATCCCTACTGATTATCTTAGTAGACAGTTTTTTTTTAATAAAAATTAACAACATTGCTTTAATAGTGTTGCTCATTTGAATGTGTTTTAGTTGCGATTTACAATCTCTCTATTAATTTATTTGTTACTAAAACAAACAAAAATTAATTTTTCAGGGCCGTTGTTGAACTTTTAAAAAAATATTCGTTACAAGGCGTCTGCTATCAAATGTCAGTTGGACAATTTAGCAGTAGTCATTAATGGTCTGATATTTTTAATATATCGATTACAAATTGTTTTTGAAATGAAAATGTCTGTTGATTCTGTATCGTCAATATAATCGATAAAATTAAAACAAAAAATTGTTGTGTCGCGACACTGGGAGGAGTGCAACTTCTTATGTGAAAGGTTACACAGTAAAATTTAGTTCACACATCCGGCAAACAGAGACTCTAGTCAGCGATTTGGAACGCCAGTGTTTGTAAGTGGGCGATGGCCGAACTGTTTTTACGCCGTCCGACAAACAGTGATACGTTGTTTACGCAACACATTCAAGCAAAATATATGATTCGTTTTTGGTTGCCATGGTTACACTGTTTTAAACTGTCCGAATTCGCATAAGCAGTTACACTTCAAAAAAAAATATGTCCTTGTTAATTGATGAGTAAATCATTAATATATTATTATTATTAGCTGTATTTGTTCGCAAATTCTGAGCCAGTTCTAGAACTGTTAACGCACTTGTCGGCAATACAGAAGTCTTGTTGCTCAAACTCTCAGACTTTTTGAACTTGATTGTGTCAGTTCTAGACTTCTGGCAGTTCTAGGAACCTAAAATTGTTTGAATCATGTTCAAACAGTCCGAAAATTTGAGCAATAATTGCGCAGTTGTGTACGAAGAGTTCTGTATTGCCGTCAAGCGTTTTAGCAGTTCAGAATTTGCCGACAAATACACCAATTATTATTAACAGCTATGCTTGCACCTTAAAAGTATTTATCAGTCGTATTGTACATCACAACTATAAAGAAATATTCTATATTCATAAATGTAATAAATTAATATATTCTTTTAAAATATTTGCTTGTTGGCATGCCTGAGTGATTGCTTGATCTGTATACACATTTATGTCAAATTAGTACAATAAAAACCCACTTTATGAAACGATTATAGGTTATGTTTATGGCAATAATAAAGGTGGGATAGCTATATTGATTACACTTATTATTTATCATTTAATTCATTTTTTCAGTCAGCTCAGTGGCGACGATAAGGCCGTAACAAATCCTCCCTTATGGAACCCTTTTTACTTTCCTGTATATGAAATACAGGAAGTTTCAAGTCCTGTGAACACAAAAAAGAGATTTTTTTTTAAATATATCAGCTCAAACAACTCAAACAATTGGGTTGATTTTACTCAAATTCAGGACAGGCAAATACTGGAGAAGTAGTTTCCCAAAAATTGTTTAAAAAACTGGAAATTATTTCTTTCTTCTAACGGTTTTGCTTACACTAGCATGAAAACAAAGTGAATGAACTGCGTCTGCGCAACAGGCCAGTTCGGTAGCAAAATAGACAAGGATAGACGACCAGTTATTTAGAACGAAAGATTGACACCCAGTCTATTCTATCTTTCTTACAATATTACTAGAAAGCTACGCGTGACGCTCGGTTTCCGATTTTTAAAAATTGTTAATCACTTGCAACTTTGGAACATTTAGGTACAAAGGATGTCCTTTTAATGTTCTCCCTCGTAATTTTGATTATGTGAAACTAGATTTAATTTTGGTCTACTTAAAATGTGGAAAGCCCTTAATACTTATCGTCGCCATTGGGACCAGTTCATTTAAACTTTGCAAATTGCGCACACGTTAGCAAATAGGAAAAGTGAATTTAAAAAAATAAATTAATAATAGATAATAAATAAATATATCTGAAATGCATTAAATTTCAGTATTAAAAATGAGGCGTGTGGTATTTTAAAAATTCACTTTTCAATATTTTATTATTAAATGACAGACTTTTGAATATGACTGTAATATGACAATGCCAAAAAGACATAATATATTATTATTATATACTTAAATGTTGTTGAACGATTCCGTATGTGATTGTTGTACGTGTGAATGAATAATAAAATGGCCGACGATACAGAATAAAATGGACGCATTATTTATAACCTATAATAATCCGACTATTTGAAAACAAAATATATTATTACGTGGCATTGGCTGTGTACAAAAAATATGAAATTTTAAATTAATGGTATTATACTCAAAATATACACAATATTATTCGTATACCTCTAGATATATTGTTATTAGTTTAATATTATATTATCAATGCATTATTAGACAATTATTATTGAATTGTAGGCCTATTCCATAAAGAACAAGTGTTGTTACGTTGTAACAGTTACTATGTCAAATGTTTTAATTTATTAAATGTATATTAATAATGTTTACCGTTTCTCTGTTCATTTATTACCTTTTAGTACCTGATCACCTGGTCGCAGCGACATATTATTGCATAGACCAGTCATGAATAACAAATGGCACGCGGTCCCGATTCGCATGAAAATCACTTGGGAAAAATTTTTCAAAAAAATTAAAGTATAAAAAATGTCTGCCTTTATTAGATTTTTTTGTGATTTCAGTCGCGTGAAAATCAATAAAAATCAAGGTCATTAGAACTACCTCGTTCATGAAGCCGTTCATATTTTTATCAACCAGACAATATCAATTGACAGTCCACTGGTTAACATGCTCTCTCCATTACCATCCAACGGAACGGGGTCACATCTGTATCTAATAAGCTTGGATAAAAAGTACTTTATCCCTTACTAGTTACCGTGAACCAAGTGTTTTATCAGTCTACGTGTGGCCCGTTTTAAGTGTTACAGACAAAAATTCGTAGAACGTGTTCTCTCAACTTGAATATCATACAAAATACTCAAAAACTGCTAAAAACCCACAAGAAAATTGAATTACTGACAATTTTCTTTACACCGTTGTTTAAATTATTTCATGTTGCTTTCTATAAGCATAGCATCGTTTATGTTTACATTGTAAATTCTACTTAAATTTCTACATTATGTTCACCCCAAATAATTACATAACTTGACCGTGATTGTTTACCGTTGTCGAGCGTCTATAATCGAAATTCCCTCCCTCTCTCGTTTTCATATCTAACTGCAGTAAGGTACCAACATCTAAGGGGCTACTCATTATTCTAGTACGGATCGCTAATAAATTGGCAACGCGATGAAACTATGTAAATTGTAAAGCAAAAATTATGCCGCTTAATATTACACTGAAGTATAAGTGTATGACAGTCCTTAAATTTTGAATTTATATTTGTGCAAAACATACGTGCATCAATGAAATATTTTGTATTAAGAACTTATTAAATGCGCGTATTATCAAATGATGAGCAAAGTCCAACACATCTTTTTAGACAATGCGTTCAGGTAAGTTTAAATTGAACATTTTAAAAACTGTATACCTTTAAAAAATAAGAAATAATTAATTTCTATTAGGTATATCTGGCCCGACGCGTCGACCATTTTTTCGTTTGCATTATGGAGGCTCCGTAATTTGGATAAAATATTTACTCGTAATTCACAAAAGCGTCGGGGACAACTGTCAGTATCTTGGCAATCCCCGACGAATTATTAAATCCAGTGAAGTCGGGCCAGATATAGTTGAAATTAATTATTTGTTACTTTTTAAAGATTTGCTTATTTACGTCGGGGTTTTTTAAATTTTTAATTTAATTTTTGTCATGTTTTTTAAACTAAGTAATCAAAAACTGGATTATTTGAAATCAGACTCGGAAGTTTATAGCTGAATAGTGATCGAGTTTTCTTCATAAGTGTGATGAGAGTTGAAGACGGGAACGGCTGAACCGATTTCTATTAAACATGGTTAAGAACAGTGGCGGATTTACCAGAAGGCTGAGTAGGCTGAAGCCTAGGGCGGCAGATTTTAGGGGCGGCAAATTTGACCCAGAGGAAACGAGTTTCGAGAATTTAACAAAAATTTCAATATTTTAGTACTGTACTGAATACTCTAACGTCTATATGAAAAATTACTAAACGCTCTGTAAAATATACTTTTGTGATCATGAATTTTTAAAATATTTCAATAGCGTTTCAATATTACATTTTAAATTTTGTAATTTTTACTCATTTTTTTTATTAATCATTACTATAATTTTTTTCTCCATGTACCTAAATGTTAGGTTCACTCACACAATTCATTTGACGTGTAATATGTTTCAACACTAAAACACTTAAATATTTTTTTGTGCAACGTATTTGCGTAGTCGTTTTTGGGTCCCTGGCATACCTTACCCCGCCTTTTAATTAGTACATAATTGAGCTTTTTTTAGCTCGGAAGTATACCCAAAAACTATTTCTCGTGTTATCTTCACTAAATCGTAAGTTGTAAAATTAATCTAGAAACTAATACAATGATCCCCTAGTTCACAATCATAAAGACGATAGAGCACAAATCTTAAAGTTGCAATTTCATTAACAGAATAAATGTAATTAATATGATTGCGAACTAGAATATCGAATTTCAGAGGTCAGTAGGGGCGGCAAAAATTTAATAGCCTACCGGCGGTAAATTTGTAAATCCGCCACTGGTTAAGAACCATTTGACAAATATCAGCATTGCAATTAGCCAATCCATTTTGGAGCTGCGATGCCAAAGACTTCACCCCTCGTTTTGCATCGGGATTAAAAAAAAATCAAAAAAATATTCGTAAGAAATTCAGTATAAATTATTGCAATTCAGTATACCTACATTTTTTTATAAGCATACTGAATTTGAAACATCGTTATATTTTCAAAAAAAAAAATGAAAAAAATCCAAGGCTTGCGTATTTTATATGTTCTGAGTTCAAGTTATCGAGCGTCTATAATCTAAAATAAATCTAAATCTTTACTGAATTCACTGAGCAAAGTTTCATAGCCACTGATTTTGAAAACGATCTGGACAACCTATTTAGTGAAGAAATACGTAAAGCTTATATAAGTTTTAAATAGTTTTATCTTTCCATCTTTTTGCATATTAAGTATTACGCTGATTCAAAATGTGCTGATTTAGATAAACACGTCCACAATTCAGTACCCTGTAGTTTAGGTCTCCGAAACTTTATATTTCTCAAAATGCATTTGCCTTCAGTGCCAAGACTTACATAATCTCCAACAATAAAAAAACAAACAAAACAATGTCAATGTAGTGACCTGCAAATAAAATTATGCAATATTTTACGGAACGGCAGGAAGGCTTGAATTTTTCAGTTTCTGGTTTGAAGCTGGTGCGAAAGGAAGGGACAGACCAGACAAGACAATCGGGCGCCAATTCGACGCGCCAAACGTCGGTCGAGTGCAGCGCGACAGCCGCCTTGAGTCGGCCTTGAACGGCGCTTTAATAAAGCAGCATGCGGGGGCGACCGTGAGAGAGCTTACCTTTGAAGTGGGACTATCCTCTCGCGCTCACTATTCAATCTGTGTGTTTGTGTGTGTGATGACGCACAAACTGTACACCTCAGGCCGGCGGCAGCGTCGATCTGCCACTGTGCGTCGTAAGGACGCATTCGCGTTGTTGGCTGGTGTTGTGTGTGTGTGCGCTAGCGGGAGTGCCGTGAATCGCGATCAGTTTGCTCGCGCTTGTCGGCGAGGTTGGTTCATCGCGCTGGTTGCGCGCATACCGCGTATACTTTTGTAATCATAACCTAAAATTTCAATATAATACAATTTAAAAAACGGAGTTCCGTTCATGACTTTTGACAATACATCGATAAGTGCAATAAAATAACATTTAAATTAGCCACTAATTTATTTAAAAAATATCTGTAAGTTATTAAATGAATGAATGATTTAAATTGTTAACGCGTTTTGAACATTGCTTTGACATTTTATTTTCGTTAAAATAAACCCTTTAAGAATGGCTGAACGTGAAAGAATGGTTAAAAGTGCGCCAATTAGAGTTGGTTTTTATGATATTGAAAGAACAATTGGAAAAGGAAATTTCGCTGTAGTAAAACTAGCCAGGCATCGAATTACTAAGACTGAGGTAAGCATGGTCAATAGGCTCATTCATTTTAAATGGGGGTTATCGCCCTTGTTTCTTTGTACATATACATGTTGATACCTGTGTATACCTATATTGCATGTCTAGGTATGTCATTCTACTTTTTTAATAATTGAACATTGATAGGTAATAATCTGTTTTATTGTTTGCGATATCTAAAATGACACTAACGTGGTCATCTTCACCTTTTTATGTATTCAAATTGTGAAATTGATTTTAATCTTTTACAGACACTCACATTAAAAATTTCAACACTTTCTATAAGAGAAATGTTTTAATTCATTTAAGAGTTCATTCATAAAATTGTATAAAAGCCGCATTAAAAGTAGCATCTTCAATTCATTCGTCGAACGATTTTATCAACATGTCTATCAACAAATTTTTATTTTTCTTGATTTTAATTTTAAATATCTGTTTTTGGTGTTTTTTAATCCTTCATAATCTGTTCAAATAGTCCACAAAAATTTTAAGTAATATTTTATAGAATTCTAAATGCGTCACTTTATTTGTAAAAATGTGTAAATTAATTTTTAAATAACTTGCAACATTCGAAAATATACGCGTGTGTATCGTATAGTCAAATTACATTATGTATATTATATGCAAAAAAACTTTTGCATAGCAAACATTCTGAACTTGTTTATAGCACATTTTGCATGCTGGTGTATTATCTTAAAAAAATAGAGAATCGCATCGTGAAGTCTAGTTAAATAAAATGGAGCGGGGCCGTCGAAACTGAAAACAAACTTCGAAGTGTAAATAAAAAATAAATAATAGTTTGTGCAGGTCCTGAAACCTATTTTAGACTTCAAGCTCTGACATGCAGAATCGATTATTTTGATCCATAGAGGAAGTATTAGCATGTAGAGAAATTTTCTTTGATCCATAGAGGAGGTCCTAGAGAACTGTTCTGGATTTAATTTATACGATGAGATCTTACGTAGGACATTTTGAAGGATATTTTTACAGATATCCTAAGGATATTTTAATAAGCGGACAGTGTATTTGTTAGTTACCCAAACATTTCAACCAAACCGCGTCATTTATCGAGATTTGAGAACACCGCATCGATCAGTAACTAATTAGCATACTAATTACCAATATTTGAAACTTCCGGGCTTTGGAATATAAATAGAATATTGTCATTGTGTATCGTATGACATAAAAAATATCGACAATAGCCCCGAAACTGGTCAGAATTCGAGTCTGATATCCAAAATAGATTATCCAAAATATTCAAATTTTGCTAAAATAATAATGCATTTCAGGGGCGAATACAAACTTTTAATTGGTGGGCGATTGGCGATTTTATAAGAAATATTGTAAATTGTGTGTAGAAAATTCAAAACTTCGAAGGAAATCGGAGAACATTCTTAAGTTCTTCGACTCTGATGGGAGCGATCTCATTTTATGAATTCATTTAACAGTTACCGTGAGTGAGACCTTGCATTATTTTTTAGGCGTCTAATTTGAATATTATAGGATACACTACACTCTTTGCAAGGATAGGAAATATCATTCTTTCCAGACCCCACCCTTATCTGCAACTTAGGCTAAGATAATCTATGGCTTAGGTGAATATTCAGCATATTATAAAAAGTTAAAGTTTGTATATTTGTTTGCGACCGATAAAGTCAGGAACTACTGAACCGATTTGAATAATTATTTCACTGTTCAAAAAATCCACATAAGCTATATATACTTAGCGAAAATATAAAACAACTCTGGGATTTCGTACGCAATTTTTGTGTAAGGTACGCTGACTAAACTATAATAAGTTTGTTGATCTTGGTTATTTCGTTGCCTAACCAAAATTCACTAATCCGGGCCGTAAAGCGAGTACTAAATAATATACATATGGAAAAAAATGAATGTGCAATGTATACAAGTAGAAGCTGTATTTGTAGCTCTTAGAAATTTCGGGGGAACGTCGATTCCAACGAGCGTATTTTTTAGAAAAAGCTGACTACAATAGATGGTACCTATTTCCGTAAAATAGATCACGATTGCATCCCTTTCATTCCACACTCTTTCCAATCTTCTTACACGATGAGATAGAACAACGGCGTTTATCTGAACCCAAATTCCAACAGTTAACCCCATATTAAGTCGACGCAATTACATAAATATAGCTCAATACATTTAACACAATAGTATAACACGGTAGGTTAGATTCATGTTAATTATTTATATGCCATAAATAAAGGATATATGCCTAGTGCCCTGTTTCATGAGTATTACAAATAGCATTTAGCAATTAGTGTTATACATTTTAAACACTTAAAACGACACATAAAGTATAGTGGTTTAAATTGATGTTGCTATATCACACGCACTCTAGAGATACACTTAAATTATTAACGCTGTGGTACATCGGTAATGTGTGCTGTCTACTGTACAAAAACTTGCACCAACTAAGTTTTTGGAACCCTTTTGCGGATTAAATTTTTTAGTATACTTATAAATCTAGATTCTAGAGGTGTACTAGTGACAAATTTAGTGCTGGTCTGTAGTTGAGTAAAGAAGAAAAATACTTGAAAAATCTTATTAAATGAATAACGTTATCGGTTTGACAAAAGCCATGTAATTCATAGGCTGTATTTATTGAAATAATTATCGTTATCAAATAATTGTACAGTGGTACCTCGACACATGAGTTTTATTCGTACCGCAACCTTGCTCGTATGTCAATTTGCTCGTATCACAAAGCAAATTTCCCCATTTAAATTAATTGAAGTGCCATTAATTCGTTCCAGCCCCCAAAATGTCACCCCAGTTGTTTTTGTTACGTGTTTTTGAATAAGAAAAAATTATTTATAAATTATTTGAGCTTATGGAAGATGCTGGTGGAGATGTTACTTTCGCTTAATTTTCGTCACTGTTTTTCTCTTCACTGGTCTTTGTTTTTTCGCCACACTGTCCTCAATTTTCGGGGTGTTTCTTTTTCACGAACTGTGAAATTCTCTCCCATATTCCCAAGATCTTCTTTATCTCACTTGTAGAGATAACCTCCTGTACCTCTGGCTCCTCCTCGAAACCAATTTCTTGCAGAACCTCCGTATGTTGCGTCGACTGTAACTCCTCGGCCGTCAGCTCCTAAGAGTACTCCTTGACGAGCTCGTATCTGAAAAAACTCGTATGTTAGGGCACTGGTATGGAAAGTACGCTGTATATATTAGAAACGGATAAGTTCTCAATTTTTCAAAAAGCATGATACCTACCACGAAAGCGCAAATCAAATTCTAATACAATTTTTTGTATCGGATATCGAATCCGTGAGATCTAACTTATCGCTGTAACACGGCGTGCAGAAGCGTAACGATTGAAAACAGTAAGGGGCAGAAGGTAAAAGACTATATAAAAGCGACAACTTAACAAAAGCTACCGCATATTTCCCAGAGGACACTGAACCCCATGTTCCTTCCTATACCGGCGCCCATGACTGCATATTATTATCCTTGAGAAGTTGATAATGATTGTAACGTGTCGCTATGGTAACGTGGTAAGTGTCTGAAAGGATGCACATTAGTCTTTGAAGTCACGTGATTTGAAGAATTGCAACGTTAGCCTAGTAAGTAGTGTATATAGTGCACATACAGAGTCCGTAGTGTAGTGCCAGACATGATCGATATGTTACACGCGCCTCCGTGACTCCACTGATCTCTAATTATGTGGATTGCAGATAGTCAACTGTACAGTGCCTGAAGGTTCTTAGAAGCAACGGAATGTAGTGGGGGAGAGGAAAACTTTGGATGACGCAATTATTAGTACGCACCGCTTTATAAATACGTTTTCCAATAACGGTTTGCCAAATGTCAGCCAACCGGCGCTTAATTAATGAAATGTTAACTAATCCCAACAGAAAGCTCTAAAAGTTGACCATTAATATGGCTTTTCACATGTTGATTTCACACAAAAAGACTAGAGATCGGGAGAAGAAACTTTCTATTCCGAGCTAGAAGGCACTGTCATCTGTCGATGACATAGCGTCGGGTGTTTTGCCCGTATTTTGTGTGAACCGAAATGAAATTAAACACCGAAATTGGTTAGGTTTTATTTTCTATATCAAACAGAGAACTAGTTAACAAATACAAGCTATCGTGGGATGTGTGATCATATAGATATGTGACGTATTTCGTTCAACCTCCTCCATTTGAGTGTATTTTCCTGATAGTTTTCTTGGTTTCACACAGTTAGGGTTGCCATCCGTCCGGATTTCCCCGGATTTGTCCTAGTTTAGACGGCATCCGGGGAGCGTCCGGGCGGGGCTTCATTTGTAGTCTGGGTTTAAAAATATAAGAATAAAAAAATTCTAACTGATTATTAAAACAATTTGTAACAAACTCTAATAAGATTCTGTTTTGTTAGGTACATTTAAAATGATGATAAAAGATGACTAAATTTAATTTTAAGGTCTGAAAATAAATAAAAAGGTGATTTATGACATTTTCAACTATTTTTTATTACACTGACTATGTTTAAAAAAACCTGTTGACATGTCCGGGTTCTGGGCTCTAAAATCCGGGGTTTTCACGCGTCTTGTCCTGGTTGCCAAATTTTAGAGATGGCAACCTTTACACACAGTGGATGCCATTCACAATCCAAGTATTAGAAATCAGTGGTGTCATCATTTTGATTCGTGCAGCACCTCGCAGTACGTGTCTAGTGTCTACTGTGTTTTGTCTGAGTTGATGGTAGATCTAGACCAGGATAACATTTCTACTACGTATTATATGACAACCTCTGGAGACTTTGAACCGATTTCTGTATCACTTCGTGTACTGCAGCTATTGTATGTGTAGAAGGTGTATCTAGGGCATCTCCTGATGGACTTGAATTTGGATTTCGTTTTATTGTACAACAATGCTTTGTATAGACTGTTTTATCTCGTGTAGGAATTCGGATTTTTCCATTTTAAATACTAAAGCATTTCTATCATCTAATTCGCATATTGAATTTACCAACATAACCAGTTATTTGCGTTGGTATAATGAAATTTCTTCATTTTTCTGTTGTTTATTTTTTACTGGCTACTACCCGCGACTTCGCAAGCGATTGAGATGAAACAGTGTTATACAGAAATAATCCTACATATTTTTGAGATAAAATGTAGCCTAGATCTTTCGTGGCGTAGTCATTTACCTATCTGTGAAGCGTCGTTCAGCCGTTTCGAAGATTAGCCCGGACAGACATAACACATTTAAAAACGAGCATTTACATTCTGTTTATAACTCGCAAGTAACCGTGTGAACTCAAAAAGTGATTATACAGCGAAGCTCAGCTTCGATGTATATTAATTTCGATATTATTATAGACACTATATTTTTGGGTTAAAATGTAGCCTAGATCACTTCTGGAATATCTCTGTGAAGTGCTATCATAATTGGTTCAACTGTTTCGAATATTATCGCGGACAGACAGACAAAATTTTTAAAAACGGTCTTTTATGTTCTGCTAGCATTCAAGTAACCATATGAGCTCAAAAAGTGACAGTTTATTCGAAACGTGAGCTCAAAAAGTGACAGTTTATTCGAAATTATGACAAACACTTCAATTTTATTTAAAAGTATGTATCTTCGATTTCACAAAAATAATCCAACATATTTTTGGGATAAAATGTTGCCCAGATCACTCCTGGAATAGCCCTCTATTTGTGCCATCACAAAGTCGTTTCGAAGATTAGCGGGAGCAGACAGACAGACAGATAAAATTTTTAAAAACGGTCGTTTATATTCTGATAGCAAATAACTGTGTGGACTCAAAAGGTGACCGTTGTTTCGATATTACAGGCAGACACCCATTTTATTTAAACGTATAGGTATTTACACTACAATCGAAGTCGACGTAATTGATTTGTTTCATTAGATAGAATGGATGACGGTTTGGACCTAGTGCATCGATCAAGGTATTTAAATTTTGTATGATGCTTAGATGGTAGAATTTTTTTCTTAAGGTAGTTGTCGTGGTTAAGGTACACCGTCAGAAAATTCTTAATTTTTGTATACTTATTAAGGACATGATAATACAAATAAAATTTGAAGTCGATCGACCGTATATAATCCGAGATAAATTCAATTAAAAATTGGATAATTAACAATGATTTTATACGATCTCTGTAGTTCTGAACCAGTTTCTTATTTATAAAAAAAGAACTAACTGTCAGAAACTTTCCAAAAACTGACAGTCTTTCAATGCATTTGTTATGAGTTTAAAAAAAAAAGAAAAACAAATTTGACCGTCTAATTATTTATAAATAACGGTTTAAAGTTCAACAATTTATAGAAAAGTATACATGCATATGAATACTGTTTCCACGGGTACAGTCTTGCGTACAAATTATGGATCACTTAGCTACAAGCTAGTATACTTTTGTGGCACGCATAATCTATAACTTTTTGACAATATTGTACCACGACAACTACCTTAATGCTTGTCACAACGACTGGACCGATAGGATATTTTTTATGCAACTATAATGATCCTATGCTCCCGTTACAACGGACATAATGAGAACGATGCAGCTGGTGAAAAGCTGTTAATGTAAGCTTGCTGTAATCTTTTAAATTAATATCAGTTTCGATATCTTTACTTATTATCTAATAATAATTGCAATTCTTTGGAATTACTTTTTAATATGCAGATTTTATTTACGTGATGAGAGTATTAAATGTCTTCATTAAATGTAAAAACATGTGTTGTTTCTTTTTTTGATCACGTAACCAACGTTTATTGCTCACGTTTGGCTGTTTATCTGAATGAAACGCACGTAAAGTATTTTAATTGCATAGCCGGAAGATATTTTTTAAAATAAATTTTCCTCAAAATAAATTGTAATTTTCACTTAAAATGTATATATTTTGAGAAATGCTATTCACAAATTCATATTGTTATAGTCGCATTTTTATTTGTCGTATTTTGTTTTGTTACATTTGTTTTTTCCCCAAAGTTTACTCCCAAGTTTTTCATTTTTAATCGACTTGAAAAACAGGTTATTAATTCGACATATATACAGGATGTCCGAGAATTATCGTTACAACTTTGAAATTTAATAACTTTTGAAATAAAAAAGATATTCACATTCTGTGTTCTGCAGTTACTAATGCAACTCATAAAGTTTTTTTCTCTGGGGTTATTTGAAGGATATTGTTTATCGGAGAAAGGTTACTGACATTGCTGACTTAAAAACCCGCATTACAGAGGCACATGTAGAGGTGCTAACCTAAACAGAACAAAACTTTATAAGTTGCACTAATAACTGCAGAAAACAGAATGTGAATATCCTTTTTATTTCAAAAGTTATTAAATTTCAAAGTTGTAAAGATAATTCTCGGACACCCTGTATGTTTTTTAATGTTTAAATGGTCACACATAAATTTTACTTAAATCGTTTCACCTTTTTTGTAGTTTAGTAATTAAATATCAGAAAAAGTCAGTTAATAAGTGCAAACTACGTATTGCAAAGTCGCTGAAAAGTAAAAACATTGAAACTCCTTAAAAAACACCTGAAAATGGTAAAGATTTCAAGTCGTCGCCAATTTAATAAAAACACTTAGGTACATAAAAAGTTATATTTAAATTGACGACAGCTTGTTTAAGGAGGTTCGTTTTTTTATATATATATTTGTAATTATTTTAGACGAGACAAACTATGGAAAATGCCAAAAAGACATCAAAATATTTACTTTGTAAATAATTACATTTATACACGAAATATTTTTACTATATAAGCGGTGTGTTTTTATGGTAGGGATTTAATCTTTTTATAGAGCAAAAAGATAATTTTGCCAATTATAATTTGTTTTTTGATCAATAATTGTCGCTACACATGAAAGGTAATAACAAGCATCCCATAAATGCTGTATTATATAACTATTTGCCGGACGACGTTCATACGGTTCAGCCATCGCCGGCCGAGCTGTATAACTTTGCGATGCACATCGCTGATTAAAATCGTTGTGTGCCGGATATATGTAGATTTTACGTTTCACTTCTGTAGTGTGTACTGTAGACTTCGCGGTATATTTAATATCTACGGACTCCGGTTTAGGGTACGCTAATCTATAGTATAAAATATTCTGTCATCCTCAAGACACTGTGAGATATATTATGTAGCGCTTGCAAAAAATGGAATCGTTGTTTTTGTCATAGGTAAGCTATGTATACTTTAAATTTATTTGATGTCACATGATGCCCTTTTTTTAATTTGGCCTCCAAAATCGGAATTCGTTGATTTATGCTGTACGTCCGTGATTGGGTCATCTAACTTTATACTTATGTACCAAAGTTCAACTCTTTTTCGTCCAGTATAAATTCGGGGAAAAAAACTGTGAGAGACGAATAAGGGTTTCGTTTTTCCTTTGGATGTCTGGAACGCTAATGGAACGGAAATTGGAAAAATCCTCGTGGCATTAGTTACGCGCATTAATTTACGCATACAGGTCACGTGTTAGTAAGTGTTTATGTAATATAAAGCAGTTTATGGGAAGAGTCAAGAGGCGTTTGATGATCGCCATAAAATAATGTGGCGTATGGACGAACACCTGTTTTGGTTTCAAGTTTTATGTTCACTTTTATGCAAACTACGGAAAAACACCAGTTGCTATCTGATTCCTTTGAAAGATAGAACGGTCAAGTGGGAGCCGGTCTCGCGTGAAGAGGCTTGCGTACCATTCCGTTTTCGAGACTTACGATTTTCGTTTAGGTTTTCCTGTAAACTATATGATTGAGGCCCTATATTCCCTATTTTTTCGAAATTTTAGGCTCGGTAGTTTCGGAAACAAGTGGGGGAATGCTTGATTTTTGTGTATTTTCTGTAACCGTTTTAAAATTGTGAATAAAAGTTGTATTTCTTATAACGAGCCCTTTAATTTGATATGTTACATGACGCAGTTGGATTTTTTTATTTTCTAATTTACCTCCCAAAATCGGATTTCGTTTTTTTACGCTATACGTCCCTGATTGGGTCATCTAACTCTGTATATGTACCAAACAGCGTTGCCAGACGTCCCGATTTTTAAATCAAAATTAAATGTCCCGCGCGGGACAGGCTCAGTCCCGCTTTTCGGGGATAACTCGACCGTGCGTAAATAATTATTCTCTTATTGTAAGTTGCAATTTGTAACACTCACTCCTCAGACTATTGTTTGAAACGCCATATTTTTCTAATGAATAAAACTTTTTTGATTTTTATTTCTGTTTTTTTATTTTTTTTTTATTCAGAAGGCGAATAAGACTCAACTATTTAACGATAGGGTAAATCTGATTTAAAATATTATATTTTTATTAAAATACATTTTCTATAGCTATTTTTGCTATCTATTGTCACGTAAACGTAATTTGAAGTCAAATAAAAAGATAAATATTTAAAAACTTCTGATTATATACGTTTTTTTACTATGTCCCGCTTTCGACGAAAGAATCCCGCTTTTTTCACTCAAAAAGTTCCAAAGTCCCGACTTTGCAAAAAAATCTGTCAACGCTGGTACCAAATACCAACTTTTTCGTCCAGTAGATTACGAGAAACAAGCTGTGACAGACGCTTAGAAGCGTTATGTAACGATGTCATGTAAAACTCGGCAGTCAGCATGAATATTAATCACTATTAATTACTACAAAACAAGTGATGTGCGATGACGAATGCCACACGAGATTGTGTCTTGTACTGCAGTGTTCCCAATAGCTGATATTCCGTGAGCAGTTACCGCATACAGAGAATAGGCGTCACGGAATTACCGTCATGGGAATTTGTTATCAAATTAAGTTGACACAGAATTCACAAAAAAATATTACGTATTCAGACGAATGTTAAACTGTTGATAGCCTTCGATTTTAGAATTGGATCATCATACATTTTTTGAAGTTATACTTCTCTTAGCACGTTATGAAAAAATGATAAGTGATTTTTTACACGCACGCTGTAAGTTCGAATTCAACGGGACGCCTTAGACATTTTGTTAAATACGTTTACTACAAATTCTACTAATGGCGCAGCGATCGAAAATGTAAAATAGTGAATATGACAGATGTCAAGTGATGCGTTATTACAATACGAATAAAAATTATTTGTCTGCAAATTAATAATTAGTTTGTAATCTCGCCGAAGAAGTATAACTTCTAATGCGCGTACATAAAAGTACATGCACCCGGGTTGCCAGATTTTTTTTTGCCAAGTCGGGATTTTAGAACTTTTTGAGTGAAAAAAGCGGGATTCTTTCGTCGAAAGCGGGACATAGTAAAAAACGTATATAATCAAGAGTTTTTAAATATTTATCTTTTTATTTGAGTTCAAATTACGTATACGTGACAATAGATTGCAAAAATAGCCATAGAAAATGTATTTTAATAAAAATATGGTATTTGAAATCAGATTTATCCTATCATTAAATAGTTGAGTCTTATTCGTCTTCTGAATAAAAAAAAAAAAAAAAAAAAACAAATCAAAGTCAAAAAAGTTTTATTCATTAGAAAAATATGGCGTTTCAAACAATAGTCTGAGTAGTGAGTGTTACAAATTGCAACTTACAATAAGAGAATAATTATTTACGCACGGTCGAGTTATCCCCAAAAAGCGAGACTGAGCCTGTCCCGCGCGGGACATTTAATTTTGATTTAAAAATCGGGACGTCCCGCCAAAATCGGGACGTCTGGAAACGCTGACATGCACCCACTTTTTTGAGGGCTAAACTCTACATCTGTTTAGTAACGATTTAGATAGATATTGTGGGTTACAGACGCTCGACAATAGAAGTTATCAACGTCTGTAAGTAACAAGAACACAGTTTGTTGTAAGCGTTAGCGTGGTAACATCTTGGTTTAATTACTGTCGTGGAGTCGAATCCCATCTCCGCAGTTCGCTTATGGATGTTTAATTTAATTTGACGTAATTGAACACTGATGATCTTAGTTGTCGAGCGACTATAATTTACAATAAGTAACGGCTTGGAAGCGTAGTTTTATTAGGATTGATAGACATGCAATTCAAATTTCAAGTGAATCAACGACAAGGGCAACAAGTTTGAGATGATTCGGCCGTTCGCAAGGTTATCAAAAGTATAGTTGCTCTTGAGAAGGAAATGTTACCTCGAACTTGACGACGCTGTCTTTGATCTTCAGACTTGTAATTATTTCAGACTATCACAAAATGGTCAATATAAGCAAGTGTTTACATTGCTCTTGGGATGTCTTCTTCTGTTATTTTCATACTGTTCTACGGGTAGGTACTGCTATTTTACTTTTAAATACAATTGGATACAAGAAGACAATCGATAATAATTAATCAACCGGTAAAATGCTCGAAGTGTCGGTGCGTGGAACTCCAAAACATAAAATGTTAATAGTCTTTATTTTGTAAATAAACTGGGTATTGAGGTAGACCAATAAAATTGTTCGGTAGCAAAACGATTACGTGTTTAAATTTGGACATACATTGCCCTTACTTTATTACTTGCGCTACATGCGAGCTATTGTTCGTTTCTGAAAAAAATGATTCATTATTGAAAGTGTTTAAAACGATGTAAATAAGAAAAAGAGCTGAAGTTGAAAATGTGGCAATATTATTCGAAGGTAAAAATAAACAGTTATATTTAATTTTTTCCGGTTTTATTTCCTTGTGTGTTTCGTTTAATTTCACTTCATTTGCTAAACATACAATTTTCGAGGAAATTTGTACTGTAATCTTTGTACTATTTTTAAAATTAAAACAAGTGCCTCTAAAGCAAAATTTGAACACAAGTTTAACAGAAATGACCTTCGTGTGTTCATTTTTGGAACAGTAAGTCTAAATGTATCATGCCGGGGGCAGTCCAGTTCCATAATATACCTAAATGTATACACAAAACCTACGACTTTTCTTAAAATATGCCCACGACGTACGATTTCTTGAAGTCTAATGTTAATATCAGTTCATACTAAATTTACGGTTTATTTTGTAGTTCACTAGAACTAGGAGTGTTAAACCTTTTACCATTCCAACTCCACTAGTGGGGAACGGTACTAATTTAGGTCACAATTCACCTCTCAAAATTTTACAATATTTGAGGTTCCCTGAATCCAAAAAACATATTTTTGAAAAAAGTCTGTGCATCTGTTTGTCTGTGAACACTTTACATGAGGATGGACTTATTGTCCGAAACAATTGTCGAGAAATAAATTAATAAAAAATGGCAGAAAAAAAATTATGAAAATAAAGTTTCTAGATTTGACAAACTAACTGCATTACGATCTAGATACATAAACTACTAATATATATGGGTGTTTTTTGAAAAAGATTCTCATTTGCATAAAATGTTTTAGATTTTGTTATTGATTTAATAATTTAAAATAGCTATCTTGAAAGGCATAAAATTAAGTTGACAAAGAGGTTTGTTTTTCTAAAAAAATCAACATATGCATACTGTTTCTATAAATAATGTTAATTATTAGTCATTGCTAATTAAAAAACTAATTATCATAATGTATTTTATGCAAACAAGCATATACGTCAATAATTAGTAAAGAAGTGTAATTCTTTTGAAGTTTGTTTCTAATACATATATGCGTACCTATGATATAATGACTAAAGTTGATTTTATATTATTTTATTTCTACGTTAGGAAAAACGTGATATTTTCACGTCAACGATGGTTGTGAAAAACAAGTGAAGACAGTGTTTTAGAACACACTTTTTTGTCAACCTTTAATTCTTAAATATTTATTCTTAATTATACGTGCTTAGTATTAAAATATGCTTGCGACACATGCTTTGCTATCTAAAAAATCTACCATAAGTGCCACATAAGTTATAGATTTATAAACAAGCTTTCATAGAAAAACAAAATGTTAACAAAAATTGATTAAAACCCATATTAAATAACAGTTTTTATTACATGCGACAAAACTAAGTGAAGTGATGTAATATAGATACATATTGCTAGCTTTTTTACTGGCGTGTTCACTCAAATTCGTAGCCAAAAAAGGCTTGGGGCTGGATGTGTGAGTCCGACCATTCTTCTTACTCAGTTATCCGGGTTTCATAATTAATTTTTAAAAATTCCCCATCAATTTTAAGATACTAACGTATTTTTTGTCATTAGAGGAAAAAATAATCTCCAAAATGGCGTATCAAACATTAATTTTGATATAGTATTAAGGAAAATATATACTACCGACAAAACACACCTTTGAAAAAGGGATATGGTAAGTTCCCAATGAATACAATATTATTCGGGCTATACTTACCTAATTAAGAGTTACAATAATCGTTCCTTCAATTTGCAATTCAACGATAAAGTGGAATTAAATATATGTGAATTATACTACTTATGTATGTTACATAACGGGCATTCTGCACGTTCCGTTGAACGTCTATAATCTACAATCTATCATTCACGTTCTAAGATACTGGTAATTTCTAAATATTCTTCTTCCTGCATTCATATATTGACGTAAATTATTGTTTGTATGGAACAAACATTAAATATCATATAATTTAAACTGTATAACTATATACAATACATGTTTAATTGTGGAATTATTTATAGTTTATTAAGTAAATAAAAAAACAATAATCGAAAAACGTGCTTGTTAGTGTATTTGCCATAAGGCAACATACACTATTGGCGTTGGTCGGATGGCGGGACCTAGGGGTCGGACCAAAATTTCTCGACGTTTCATAACCTCCTAAACACTTTGGCACCATTTTTGAAAATGTTTATATATACATATATGTATATATATATATTTATATATATATATATATATATATATATATATATATGTGTGTGTACGGGCAATAACTTTCGAAAGACTTAATTGATTTTAACGAAATTTGGTCCACGTATTGAAATCCATCATCGCCAGAAGCCTATTTAAAATGGGCGTAATCGGGCCATTTTAAGGGTAGTTTTTAGGGGTTGAAAAATGTTTTTGGGCCCCAAAATACCGAAAAAATTCTCCGAATCGTTTCAAAATTGAAATTTAACCCTCCGGTAGTGATTAAAAAGTGTCCCCACAATTTTAATAAAATCGGCCCGACAGGACCGGATTTACAAATTTTATGAAAACACTAGTTTGCAGATAGTGACTTATTTATTGAAGAGTGTATTTAATTCGGTGTAGACGTTAGATTGATAATAATATTACAATTAAGAAAAAAATGTTATTTTAAGGGGTGTATTAAGGGGTTAAATTTTTTATTTTGCCCAAAAACAAACTTAATTTCACATAATAAAAGTATAAAACCACACGGCCCTATACAAGCAAATACACTATATTGTCGACAGGGTTTTGGCACTGCGACCCGGGTTTTTTACATTTATTGTAGGGAATCGAATGAAGTTCTCAGTGTAACTTGACTGTTCTGATGCATTAAAATTATAATTCTCTGATGTTAGGTATAAAGTAGAGTTGGGTAACTCAGATCTGAACCGGTTCAAAGAGCCGACTCCGACAGAAGATCCGTGAGAGCCGACTCGCTTTTTTTTGAGCCGACGGATCAACGGATCCGCATAACTCAATGAAACACTTAACACACAGAAGCACATATTACGCTTACGTATCAGTTCTTGCTTTGATGCATCTGTCAGCTCAAATGACTCATGCATCACATGTTTGGCTATGCATTCTTGATTCTATACAGGTCGTGATACGATTGACTGAACTAGGTAACGCAGTGGCAGACTGCAGTAACATATTCAGAACTCGGCTCTTTTTGAACCGGTTCAGTGAGCCGACTCACATACGGGATCCAGATGCAAAGATGCAGATCACTAAAAAGACCCGTTTTTCCCATCTCTAGTATAATTTTTTACTGGATGTAAGTGTAAATTGTATTTTCTTTCATTTGGTATTAACGTTTTAAAAACTAAATTTTTCTACCGATATCCTTTATACCTGACACCAAGGAATGTATATACCTATACATATTATTGAATTCCTCTAAACATCGAATTAGCTGTATTATAAAGGCCTTAAAAAAGCAAGAACTTGATCTATCACCAGTAGATGTTATTTTTTTAAAATTTTCATCCCCTAATTCTTTTTTGAATTTATTAAATTTTAAATTTTTGATATTGTGTGGTATTTTTGCTTGTGTTTTTGATGAGTTAGTAAGTATATATTAAAAGTATCGATATTCGGACGTCAGTATCTTGGAAAGTATGTAGGTTTTTTCTATGAAATTTGGATTCTGGGTAATCGGAGGGGGCTTTAATAGATCAATAAAATTAAAAGTGTGTGGGTTACAGAGGGATCGAAAGTAGCTCGAAAATGGTAGGTACCTACATGTAAATATACAGTCAGCGTTTGCCGAACTTGGCTGACACATTGCCGAAAAAAAAATAGATTTATAGTTGAACGAAAACATAATTTCCCGATGCGAATAAAGAATTAAACATTTAAAGATAAAAAGAGTAAATCAAGGATATATTAATAATTCAAAAGGTCACTGAAAATAATTAAAATAGTATCTTTACTTGGTAAAGTTAGTTCGTAATGTTGATATGACCTTTCTCATAATTTTTCCTAATAAAGAAACAAACAGTTTGTTAAAAATGCAGTTTGCAGTTTCAATGTGCAATGTCAATTAATTAATGAATCGGTCATAGACATAATAAATGTTATTTTCAATTTTTCAATGACACTATTAAATGAGGTTCATATTCAAATTTCGATTACATTTATGTATAGAATGGCCAGGAGTATTTGATGTATTTATTAATTTTGACACAGTTTATAGCCCTTTTAGAGTCACATTTTTATTCTATTATCGTTGTTTTCAACGTCATAAATAGTTTTTATGTTTTTCTATAGAGATCCGTATGATGATTATTTTTTGTAGCAGTTTTATTCGTGCTAATTGCAATTTTTTAGTACTATACAAACCATTACAAGACAAACCACTTAAGTGTATTGTTTTAATTGTGAAATCATAATGAATCAATCCCGGATTTTATATATAGCATCAATAAAACAACATAGCGAAACGGCGATATAAAACGATTTTATGAATGAGTGATTTGTAAAGGATGTACCTACAACGAACCCAAATCAGATATTCAACAATGATACAGCGAAAAAACAAAGATATCATTTCTATTGTGTAAAACAAGCGAATGACGTATATTTTACGAGGTACAAGTTCACTTGTTTTTCATTGATTTTTAGCACATTCCACAAGACAGTCGTGACGTGTGTAGATTCACCAATTAGAAGCATCAGTTTTAATTTCATAAGGACGGTCACTGTACTACCGACAGTAAAAAAAACAAAGTTTCTCTGCAACTCTAAAGCATGATTTTTGTAGAAAGTAGATTTAAGTTAAACACTAAAAGTACTAAAAGAACGTCTGTGCGGGAGGAGAGGTAAAATTGCTAGAACCCTGCGATACCATATAGACGGAGAAGGTGTTCTTCAGGGAAAAATTACTAATGATTGGTATTCATTAATTTTTACAATTCATTTTACACATATAATAAATATCGTCAATTACTCATACGCGGTAACAATGCTGGTAATTCACTTAAAAGTGCATCAATTAATCAACATACATGAATTAACACAGCTGGATATTGAATCAGAAACGCTTCAAGTTACCATTCCAATATGTTCGGACTACTGGAATGTTACTGTTCCAGGAGAGTTTTGTATAATTTAGCACACATTAGTTTGTTTTCATGTCACTTTTCCTAAATAAGAGACCCTATGCACATTCTTTTATAGTTGATCGAATATGCACCTTGAAAGTAAAATTAGCTTCGAGAAATATTGTTGACTGATAATTAAAGTATAGACTAATCTCTCTAAGTATGTGCTTAACAGGTGTACATAACTCTTGTTTAACAGATTTGGCCGTTTTATCAAATATTTAATTAGTTAAAACCATTATCTTAATTAAGATTTGTATTTTGATGTACGTGAATATTTACAGATATAAGAACTTTCGTGAAAGTTGTTCTTAAAACAAGTCTCAGTTTGCATTTATGTCGCTTCTTGTTGTCATTTTCCGATTGCATCAGTTATTTGAATAATTTACCTTGAAATTTTGCATTGTCAATATTTCATTTTTCGTAATTACATTATATGCAAGCGAATTGTGTTTAGGTGCGCTTTTTTAAGTAACTTACATTTTTATAAAGATAGAGAGCGATTAGACTAAAACTATGTTATGGTTTTTAACTTTAAGTTCGGTCAACCTACAGCAGTTCTGTCCTATTTGATATTCTGTGATTCAATGCCAGTGCATGCAATGAAATAATTTATTCTGAACGTAGAGATTATAGTAGTTATGCTTTGTTATAGTCAATTTCTACTCGCTAATAATAAGTAATTACGATTTTAAATCCCTATTCTTACAGAGAGTTGATAATAACATAGAGTGGATTAGTAATCAAATAAATATGAAAAGATTTTAATGCGTGGGCTTAAACATGACGCAAAGGGTTGCTATAATTTATAAAGATTATTCAGCCATACCTTACACGGTCTCGGTATAAACACAAGAAAAATACATTCTTTATACACCTACATGCTTTATTATAATTGTTTATAAAAAGTAAGTTTATACATTAGATACAGATAAATAATTTGTATTTATTCAATAAATTTTGTCTTAAAAAAAGTATATTGATTGTTCTACGAATTTGGAACAAATGTATCTAATAAGTTGTATAACGGAATGTTCCCGTTCGTGTCTGTATGTTCGCAGAACTACTGAACGGATTTGAATGCGGTTTTTGTCATTCAATAACTTATTTCTTGGGGAAGGTTTAGATCTATAATTTAGTGGTTTCGCACAGGTGAAAATCGGATTGAAATCGTTTTATACTGAACATATGTGAAAGCAATTTTTCCCATTCGATAGCTTATTTCTAAAGGCAAGTTTTGGTCTTTAGATCCAGATTCGCACGAGTGCAGATCAGATTGAAATTGGAGATAGAATGGGTGAAGCGTGTGAGTTTCGTAATAATTAATTATAAATTTGAGTGAACGAGCGAAACGAGTGGGTAACGTATTAACTCGATTAAACGAACGAATTGAATGAGATCTCGCAATTAAACAACTTATTTAATCTTAAGATAAGAAAATTTAATTTACACGGGCGAATTCACTTTCATTAACGGCTTACAATTTCCAAACGACTACGTTGCTGTGAACGTTACTTTAGATTACAGTAAGACATCGCTTAACGCTGCTCCGCTTAACGCTATTTCAGTATTAAGCGATTTCTAATAAGAAAAAAGTGTAGCCACTATAACGTAAATTATTATGGATCAGGTTATACAAAATGATTCAAATGTTGATTGAAGTTCAAAGGCAAGAACGGAACAGAAAAAAGCAAACATTAGATGACTTCTTCACAAAAAACAAAGTATGTCAAATGAGGAACCTTCCTCCTTACGAACATAACTTCTTACTCAAACTTTTATTTGATTTTCATAAATGTTTTATGAACAAAAATTGATATTAGCAATAAATAAATATATAATTAATGTGACAAAAAAGTATTTAGCAATAATTGTTACAGAATTAAACAATCTATGTATTAAAAT
This sequence comes from Venustoraphidia nigricollis, assembly GCA_034508555.1. NCBI lineage: Eukaryota > Metazoa > Arthropoda > Insecta > Raphidioptera > Raphidiidae > Venustoraphidia > Venustoraphidia nigricollis. The sequence goes on from JAVRKA010000013.1 coordinate 2,359,191, forward strand.
GACCTTGTGCAGCGCTGTTTCGTATAGCACAGGAACTTATTGGAACGTATCTCCCGCGTAAGCGGAGTCTTACTGTACCAGGAATATTTTATTACAGGAAAATTGCTTGTTGTATATTTCTATAAAAATATTATTTTAGTAAATTAGAACGATTCTTGATATTTCTGATGTAAATACAATATTATTATTGTTAATTTTATAAACTTTAAAACTATTTTTTGCGAATATACAATTGTTAATTCAATGAGTTAACTGGAATTCGTTTAAAAAGTTGAAGATAAAAAATAAGAATAAATTTAATAATTATTATCAACTTTAAATAATAATTGTTATCAGATTAATTTCTAGAAAAAAATGTAGAAAACTGTTGTTTTTTTAATTTTGGAATGTTTTTTTGTGTGTGTTGCTTTCCAATTATAAGTTAGTAATCACACTTTTTTATAAGAAAAATAGAGAAAAACAAAATCTAAATATATAAAATTGTTTGTACTGACTGACTGATCTATCAACGCACAACCAAAACTACTACGTGTAGAAAGCAGAAATTTGGAACATACGTTTATTTTATCCGCTAGGAAAAGATATTTGAAAATTTCCACTTAAAGGGGGGGGGGGGATGAAGAAAGTATGGGAGTATTGGTTTTCTAAAGGTAGGAACTTGAAAATTGGAATATTAAACTTTTTTTTTATTTCTCACATAAAAAAACATGTAATCCCAAATTTTCAGCCTCCCAGCACCTTTCAGTTCAATGCTAGCGAGGTCTGTAGCAGGTCAACGTCTGTCTAACATATCGTCTAGTAATTTTATATAGCAAAACTGTTATGAGCATGTATCTACAATATGTTCCTAAGGATAATTATGAAAATTTATCTGTGAAGTATTTTTGAAATGAATTATCTTTAGTGAGGGTAGTAATTTTGAATGGTCTCGACATGAAATTACTTCCAAAGGGACACGGTGTATAGGTATATAATTAATTACTTTTTTTTAATGTAATTTCTCATAATTGACGAAGTTGAACGAAGTTTTACTTGAACCGAACAATTATTTATACATTTTTGGAAACAGTAAAGTTGACTTTCAACAGTAAAAAAATATTTATTAAAGATGCAATCTTCACTTTGAATTGATGTCAAATGAAATATGACATTCTAATTTTTTTTTGCGTATAATTTTGTTTACAGAGTAAAAAATTAAATATGTTGCCATGTCATTTTTTCAGTAATTTGCACTAGACGATTTTTACTCATAAAAAGCAATTTACTTAGTACTGACGTAATTATTGCGTCAAAATAATTTCAGATAATTCAAGTAGGTATTGTTTTTTTCTTAGAAAGCATCATATTTTTCCTTTAAATTAGCTCAATAATAATTAAAATAACCTTTGATTATTATACTTGTATATGACAGTATCTTTTGTTTGTAGATTTTATGTAACAAAAAATCATTTTATAAAACAATGCGATCAAATGATTAGATAAATATTTAAAAAACCCCAACACTGTTTTTGTTTTTATATCAAAGGATTGTTTAAAGTTTATATTGTTAATAGGTCAGAAACTTGTGTATATTCAACAAAATTGACGTCATTTGATAAAGTAGAAATGTTACTAGCGACAGATTATAGATACTCTATTTTCCTCTGTTGATAACTGGTATTGATTACTAAACTTCGTTTCGTGACTAATTGATAAGCTGAACTGCTATTTGGCAGCTGATTTGAATAATATTTGCTATATATAGTAGTGTTGGGTAACTCAGATCTGAACCGATTCAAAGAGCCGACTCCGACAGAAGATCCGTGAGAGCCGACTCACTTTTTTTTGAGCCGACGGATCAACGGATCCGCATAACTCAATGAAACACTTAACACACTGAAGCACATATTACGCTTACGTATCAGTTCTTGCTTTGATGCATCTGTCAGCTCAAATGACTCATGCATCACATGTTTGGCTATGCATTCTTGATTCTATACAGGTCGTGATATGAATGACTGAACTAGGTAACAGTGGCAGACTGCAGTAACATATTCAGAACTCGGCTCTTTTTGAACCGGTTCAATGAGCCGGCTCACATACGGGATCCAGATGCAAAGATGCAGATCACTAAAAAGACCCGTTTTTCCCATCCCTAATATATAGTAGTTACGAGAAACCGGATTGTGATGTTCCTAAACCATATCTTCAACACTAATATACTGAAAGTCCACACCCACTGAATCGGAACGGCTTGACACGGCAGTATATACGCACGCTGGATTTTGCCGATTAGTGTCTGGAAACTCGTTTAACTTCATGTATTCCAAAATTGTCGATCGTGCTGAACCGATTCAGGGTGTGGGGACCTTAAAAACAGACTTCTTAGGTGTCAGGAGAACTTCGTGAATCATTCTGTGTAAAATACGGTAACGGAATCCGTCTATAATTTGGTTTTCTTACGGGTTTTCAGAAGTTTTCGTGTAGGTATTTAAATAGGAGAATGTGTTTCCAAAACTTTTTGTTCGTGTGTACCTCTGCATCATGAGAACGACTTACCGATTTTGATGAGACTTTGTACAAAGAAAATAAAGGATTTATTTGAGTACAAGCCGCCAGTTTCTAGGTTCTAATGTGAGAACTGATAAAAATATCAATTAATTGATTATTATTATTAATAAAAAAAAACCCGGATCGCAGTGCCAAAACCCTGCTGACAATATAGTGTTTTTGCTAATACAGGTATTGTGGCTTTATTAAATGAACTTAAGTTTGTTTTTGGACAAAATAAAAAAAAATTGAACCCCTTAATACACCCCTTACAATAATAATTTTATTAGTTGAAATATTGTTATCAATCCAACATCTGCACCAAATTAAATACGACCTTCAGTAAGTAATTTCGTATACGCAAACTAGTGTTTTCATAAAATTTGTAAGTCCGGTCCTGTCAGGCCGATTTGCTTATAATTTTAGGACCACTTTTTAATTGCTACTAAAGGGTTAAATTTCAATTTTGAAACGATTCTGAGAATTTTTTCGGTATTTTTGGGCCCAAAAACTTTTTTCAACCGCTAAAAACTACCCTTAAAATGACCCGATTGGGCCCATTTTAAATAGGCTTCGTGCGGTGATGGATTCCAACATGTATACCAAATTTCGTTAAAATGAATTAACTCCTTCGAAAGTTATTGCCCGCACATATAAATATATATATATATATACACGTATATAAATATATATATATATATATATATATAAACATTTTTAAAAATGGTGCCAAAGTGTTTAGGAGGTTATGAAACGTCGAGAAATTTTGGTCCGACCCCTAGGTCCCGCCATCCGACCAACGCCAATAGTGTATGTTGCCATATAGGAAATACACTAATAATACATTGAAAATATGAATTGGAACTAGACTGAAATAACGGTCGCTATAGGTGTACTTACGTTATTCATCTATACTCCAGCTAACAGAAGAATCTCAAAATCGACGTTATTACCCAGTAAATCTGCTGGTAAAATCTTACAGTCCAAACTGTATTATTTAATGTTTACAATTTTTTTATATAATAACGAGAAGGAGATTCAATTTAACACTTAAATAGCGTTGCAAAGAAAACAATGAGATATTAAAATGTCACAGTTATCAAACACAGACTTTTTTCTTCATAAATCGAATCAATTAGTCATGAAACACATTTTTATACAAACGTAATTCATAACCTTTTCAACGCGAATGCAAATAAATATTTAATTAAAAATAGTTATTCATTTGACGGAAATGTTAAAAATTTTTACTACTTTCTAAAAAGAATGGTGACATTCCTCTCCTCGAAGATAATGTGAAACGAAATGGTTTTAATTATCATACTTTTATTACTTAAACAAGAAGATTTTCTATGTTTGACTCCCCTCTCGAAATAATAACTCGATTTAATTTTATTGTGACGATAAATTTTGGACTTTTATAAATTATTTAAATAATAAAATCTTCTTTATAGACGATACTACAGGTCCAAAAATAAATGATATTCTTCTTCGTAGTATGTATGAGTAACAGGATATCAGGCACTTCCAACAAATGTTTTTAAATAATTTTATTTGTGTCCAACGTTTCGGCAACTATGTTTTTCCTTCCTCAGGACACAAATAAAATTAATTAAGAACATTTGTTGTAAGTGCCGGATATCCTGTTTACTCATACATACTACGAATTATATAAAAAAGGGTGTTTAAAAATATTGACATTCTTCTTGTTTTTAGAAAAATTTATATTCTTAGATTATAAATTTTTCTAAAAACAAGAACAATGTCATTTATTTTTGGACCTGTAGTATCATCTACAAAGGAGATTTTATTATTTAAATAATAATAACTCATGCTTATCGCCACAGAAAAAAAGCTGAAACTTTCTTCTTAACAATTTTTCACCAAACTGCTTCGGTTCCGAGTTATTCCGGTGTATTAATCTTTTTTCAACACCCTGTATGTACTGATACACGTGTGCATTGGATGATGGTTAACTTACATAACCTAAACTGTCCATTTTTTAATATTATATTAAGCTAAATAATAATAATAGAAGCTGTTAATATATGTCTACTTTGTGCGTCTGAAGAATCTCTGCGGCCGGCGCGAGCCAGTTAAGAGACAGCGATCACTCGATCGTCGAATGTTTTAGTTGTTGCGATGCTCCGCTGTTACGTGCGTCAACTAATGACGTCAATCAGCTATAAAAGGATATTAAAGATTTACGATCAAGATTGCTGTGAACTATATTATGCGCTATATCTATAGTTCTGGTATGCACTGTTTACCGTATTTCGACCGGCTTAGTACCTGGTTACTTTAAATAGTATTTCCGTTGTTGAATGTGTAAAACCTCGTAAATTCATTTAAAAAAAATTGCTGGAGAAATATTTTTTTGTGTTTTAAAAACTGCTAAAATCTTGTAAAAAAGCAGATACTGTTAATTACAAGCCAGAAAAACTTTGCCTTGCTTTTAAGCTTACAAATATTGTTAAGAGACTTTTGAATTTCAACATTTTGAGACTTTGCACTTTAATATTTGATTTTTTTTGTCTGCAAAGAGTGAAAAATTTTGACTTAGAAATATTTAAATGGTATTTACGATGTGCAAATTAAAAAATACTAGCGGACCCGTGCGAATATTTCGCACCATTAGTGGTCACATAATAGAGTGGAAATACATTTTATTCTATTCTATTCAGACACTTCAGCGCCATTACGTCGCTAATATTACCGACAACTGTTAAAATAAACAGATTGCCACTAGATGACATTTGTTTTTTGTGAATGTTATTTTCTGTAATGAAATAGTTAAAATTTTTAAACCATAATTTTATAATCAAAACATTAATTTTTAAGATACTAACTTATTTTTCGTCACTAGAGAGAAAAATAATCTTCATAATGGCGTATCAAACATTAATTTTGATACAGTAATAAGCATAGGTGGGCATTAACTCGTTAATCCGTTAATCGTTAATTAACGAAGTTAACAAAGTGCTTAACGATTTAACTGTTCAGTTAACTTTAAAAAATGTTAACGGACACATTAACTTCCGTTAACTTGCCATAAGTCCGTTCAATCGTTAATTAAGTACCTACAAGAGCCTCACTTTCCGACGAAAACTTCAATATATTGTTGTTTATGAAGGGGAATATGCACCTTATGTCAGACTAGCTGTATTTTGAGTTGAACAGTTATTATTAAAAACTCTAATGATACACCCTTCTTTTACTAATATTTCATGACCTGCCTAAACTTCCATAGCCCGTATTAACATTAAATATAAAATAGAATTTCTATCGCGAGTTAACGATTTACGATTCGTTAATCGTTAACGATTAACGAAGTTAACTTTTTTAGTAACGGATTAACGACTAACGAAGTTAAGTATTTGATTAACGGTGCCCAGCTATGGTAATAAGAGAGATCATGCCGACAAAAAAACACCTTTGAGAAATAATATAAAATACCGATATATATATTTTTACAAAGATAGAGATAGTGTATCTACATGGATGGTTACAAATTACAGTGACATGTAAATATTTTTGCTTTTTAAAGTAGATTAAGATTTTTTATAGTAGTGGTCAAAGCGATAAATAGATAATAATAGATAAGTTGCAACTGATAAGAATTGTTTGTCAACGGTTCATTTGATTATCATTTTTTTAAACAATACGACGGCAGAAAGGTAACTGTAAAATGAACTTTTGAAATTTTCCCTTTAACACATCAAAAATAAGGAAACAGTCGAGAAGCTGTAATAATTTGGATACAAACAATATCCTCCTCGCGTAGGTAATTTATATTGCAAAAAAATTGTTGTGCTAAATCTCAGATGCAATAATGTTTATCTTTGATGATGAAATGTAAACATTATAGTAATTACAAGTTCATTATCAGGTCATTTAATGACTTGTATCAGAGGTGGCTCGTCTCAAAATCACAATTTGAACAATTTTTTTTGCCAACCTACTGCGCTACTGATCTCTGACCTTATTTTTTATTAAGATTCACGAGTAGCCTATGACTTGGCACGCCTTTTAAACAAAACAATTCAACTGGAACAAAGTTACTAATTTGACGTGATTGACATTGACCTGATTGTAATATAAAAATTCGTTATTGAAAATTTGTTTTTCTTTGGAGGCAAAATTCAAAATCTACATCTAATTCACACTAACTGCACTGTAAATTTTATGCAAGTTTGTTTCGATTTTGGGCAAACATTTAAAAATCAGGTTTCAAGATCCACAAATATGGCTCTTGAAAGAAATCAATACAAAATTGATTCGACTTTTTGGACTGTACGCGTGATATAAAATAGCGTGACATTTAGACGTTTCCAGAGCAAGGGGGTGCTATAGTATATTTTCATATTATTCGCGCTTAAAAATATATTGAATGTCTTGTAGAATAGGACTGAGATACCTTACATCATTTTTAGGGTCCCGTACCCTAAAAGGAAAAAAATATTATAGGATCACGTCGTTGTCCGTATGTCTGTTTCTCGGAAACGCATGTAGGTATCAAGTTGAAATTAATATCAAAGTCTCAGATCTGCAATATTTTGGAGCTGTGGAAAAATCCAACTTCTAAGTCAACACAATCAAAAGATACGGCTGTTTATGCCGAATGTTTTGACATTCGCAAGGGATCAAAACCTAGCGTTCTCTCCGTTGTCCTAGAATCATGAAATTTTACTATGGCCGCTATAATAGCAAATCTTTTCTGGAAAACACGAGAAAAATATATAATACAGTTACTAAATGCGCTGAAAACAAGCTGAAAAATTGAAGTACTTTTAATTTTACTTAATGAGTATTCATTGTGTTGCCTTTACTTTTAAAAGGGACAGTTGGAAATTTCATTGTGAATCTTTAATTTGTATTTCTTATGCTAATTTAGATATTTATATAGAGCATTGTAATTTCTTTCCACACAGAAAAAGCGTTAGCAGCGTCTTCCAAACTTTTCGCCAACGGACTTCTTAGAAATTAGCAAAATTGTCGCAATAATATAGATTAATATTATTATCCCCATGTAGATTTTGCGTCAGTTTCTCTAAAATGACTGGAAATCAAGACAAAAACCTTAATTTTATAGGATGTGGGACAACAAATACAAAGTATATCTAGGACGAATGATATTGTGACTCTCCTGACTGTTAAACTCGCTGACGCTCGTTTAACATATCACGTCTCATTAATAATATTCTTCATTACGCTCAAAAGATGCAGTCCAGTATTTTTTGAATGACGTTATTATGGTTTTATAAAATGAATGACAGGTAGTCAAAGACAAACGACCACTTGAAAAAAAAAATAGGAAAAAAACATTCATAGTTTTATACTTCAAGGTTATATTTAAGTTAAGTTATTAAATAAAACAATTGAGATATTTAAATAATAGAACGAATATAAAAGTGAACGACATAACAAATTACTAGGTGTATTATATTGTTTTAATAAATCTCTTTAATGATCCAGCTTTTTTTTCTCCCTTGCCAATTTTTTTCTGGAAAAACACAAAATAGTCAAACTTTTCTCACGCAAAATAAAATAATTCAGTTATATCACCGGGTACGCTATAAAAAAAACCATTATTTTTAAGTTTTTGTACAAAGCTTTTATATGAAACAAGACAAAATAAATTATAAATATTTCAAGACAAAGTATTTTTATCGTATCTCTAATAAATCTCTGATTTTGCATTTCATCTCGTAATTTTTAAATTTGAAAATTCTATAACTTTCTGGCATGACTTAATTCGGGTGTAATTTGGTTTCGCAACAAAATAATCAAAAGAAACAAAATCTAAACGATAATTTAACTCAAACCATGCGGCAGATATTTAAAAAAAAGCAAGAGATTTTTAGTAAAATAAAATGTTGATTTGCCAAGTAAATAAATTCTTAGATGCTAATGATGTCAGTAGTCGAGCGTCTATAATTTTAATGCAAGTCACAAGAGATAGGTCGAGTTCCGTTGTGCAGTTTTGAGTACTAGAATTCGGTTAAATATCTTGTGACAACAAGTAAAATTTTATAATCAAGCAAAACACTATTACCAACAAATTACAAACTTCCAATTAAGTATATATGTAGGTATTTATAGTGCGTGACGTCATATGAACCTAGTTTTTATTGCAAATAGTAATTTATATTAATAATTTAATTCTATTCTAGATTGTGGAACTGTGATTGTCCTTATGGAAAATTACTCTCATAGAGTTATAGCTATTGACACCTGTGCATGTTAGCAGAGCGAAAAATATTTGAATATTCAGTTAATCTGTGAATCAATAACTTGGAACGTTTATATCCGTTATTTGACTAATGCTGACAAATATGATAATCTTGCTATGACGTCTGCGGGTCGTGAAATGTTCTTTAAACTGATTATTATTGACGTTATTGCTCGTTATCGAATAAAGAAAGTCTTGTTTGTTTATTCCTCGTGGTTATTCCAATGCTGTAAAACTCGTGCATTCTCGTGGATAGCAACCACTAATATAACATTAATGTGTTTGTTTTAAGTACGCAGGGTTAATCACAGCTTACAGGGTCGGCTCGTAAGCCTTTCGAGGTGAAATAAATTAATGAATTATTAATACAGATTTATTTCCCAACAGATGTAAATCCAATAACAGGGAACCACAAATATCGAAAATGAATACATGATAATAGCATAACAATACAAATTATAGTACAACATAATACACCTAATAAAATGTAAACGTAATAGAATATAACATAAATATAACAAATGGAAGTGAGGCAAATTTATAAAAAAAAAACGGACAAGTTTGAGTAGAACTCGCGCCCTGATAGTTCCGTGTCGTTAACAATTATAACGGTTTTTTTGGATTTTTCATTCCTACCAAATTGCAAGATTCTAGAATCTAGATTAACTGGAAATACATATTTTGATCACAGTTGTAGTTTTTGATGAACGAGTCACAAAATACGTGTTTTTTTATTTTCATTGCATTCGGTTAGTCTTACATTTTTACAGAACTTTATTTGATAGTTCTGAGAAAAAGGGTTGTGACGAACAGACAGATATCAAAGTGATCCTATAAGGGTTCCATTTTTTTTCTGAGCAATGGACTCCTAAAAAAGGTGTAACTGATTTGTGATCTCAGAATGGAGATTTTTTAACGTACAGGGTAAAAAACGTAAAAATCTGGCAATAATTCGTTGTATATTCTTGATAATTTTTTTATTTGTGATGCATTGTACTTTATATGAACGGTTTTTGGTCGTGGGCTTTCAGACAAATTAAACTGACAATTTTAAAATGATTATAGAATGTGGAAATCATGAGTTTTCTCCGTGTCATTTTTTTTTCTTTTGTTTTCAAAGCAGAATATTGCATAATTGTGAAATGTATAGACTATTTGTTTTTGTTTTTTTTGTATATTTGGTACATATTTACACTGTTCTTGTAAACATACTGTCTGACCTTTTATTAGACACTATAATGTCTGATGGTCACTAGACAAATAAATAAACACAATCGGTGATTAACTGCAAAAGAAAACTTATTTTTTAGACGTTAAAATATATAGTTCATACATCTTTTAAATAACAAAAAGATTTTAATAGACAACAACAGCGTTTGTTTTGTGTATTTAAAGTTCCATGTACATGATGTAAAATAGGCATGAACCTGTTTAAAAAATATGTTTTTGAATAGTGACCCCATTTTAATAAAATCATGAGTTTTTTGTTCTTCCTCTATTAATGTTTTCGGTGTATATGTTAAAAATAAATTAGTCTAGAAACGAAGATAGTTAAAACTAGATCAATAAAACGGTTTAAAAGTATTATCAATAAAATCTCTGGTATAATGGAAAAATCGCTTCACAAAAGAAATAGAAACGCTATTATAAAAATTCTCAGCTGTTGAGCGTCTATAATCTACAATCTATCTATCTATAGCTATTAGAATTATATATTCGAAAATTTGTGTTCTGGTTATTTCTCGAAATTTGAATTTTGTATAAGTTGTCATGAAGTTTATTTTTAGCTTGATTTACTTTATAAAAATCACAAAACCATTGTTTGAATATTATCGTAAATAATCATTATGATAGTTATCGAACTGTGAAGATATCATTTATATAATTGTTATTGTCTACTAAATGCCTTTTACGTAATTATAATATGTACTAAACGTTGATTTATTATTGTTTGCAAAAATGCAAGTCATACAATAAAAATCAAACTAAATACATATTAAGTACATTCTGAATGTTACGCAATATTGTTTTTCGTTTATATAAGTAATTAAATACGCTTAATTTACTTTTTTATAACAATGCAATTTGTTTCGAATAATTAATTTATAATTATTAATTTTGAAAGACGTAAATAGTTCTTTGATATTTGTAACTTTGTTGTTGTTGAACATAGAAATATCGAGTAGATATTTGATTCGCAAGTTTGGCTGTCATACAGAGTTAAATTAATTTTTTATAATTAAATTGGTCTCTTCTGATAATTTTAGCATAAAATATGGTAAGACGAAAGAACGACTGCAAAATGTATTATCGCCCGTTTTAGAACCTGTTTAGAACGGACTTACGTATTCAGTTGTGACAATGTTTTATCACTTAAAAATATTACGTTGAACATAATATGATACATTTTATGTTAAGCATAAAAATAAATCAGCGACCCACAAATCTGAACGTGCTATCAGGCTAAGTAGTGTAGTAAATTTCTGAAAGTCGTAGGTCCTTGTTGAACGAAAAGTGTCCACGTTGCTCATCTGTATTTCTAAAAAAAATCATGTATTTTATGTGCTTGTGCTCATCATAATTTGACATATAATTTAGTTCTAAATTATAGAGGACTCGAAAATTTCTCGATAGTTCCAGTCTATACATAAAAAAATGCCCAAAATATCACAGGTGATATTTTTAAATGATGCAACATAATAAGCAAATTTTTACGTAATTATATACATATTTAATTGTTATTATATTTACGTTGATAGATTATTTTGAAAAGTATTTGATTGAGTTAAATAAAATACAGAGGGAAAGAGAAAAAAAGTCGTAATGTCTAGCTGTCATATATTTTTTATTAATGCAATAAAATTTATAAAAATACGCAAATAATAAATTGAGCTAGCCAGATTTTTTTTAAATATGTTTAAATACGCTTTGACGCACAACAAAACAGGTGATGTGGTATTGAATTTTTTCTTTTATTGTATTTTTTTTCTATATTTACTTTTAGATTAAATTATAATTATGATATCAAAATTTGTGGTGTGAATTATTTTATGACTATTGCTCTTAATGAAGATATAATTTTTTTTGTTAGACATTTAAATATTTACACAGAAAATATAATACTTTAAAACAATTTGCGGTTCCCTGATTAGATTTTATGATGTTTCTGACTTATTTTAAATAGATTCTTCCTATTGTTAATAAGTTTTACCAATTAAGCTCCATTCCAGTTGGATTTATAAAAAAATGCTTCGTATATAGTTGGCTCGCGTAATTTCCATTCGTTACCGACTCCCTTTTTATTGTTGATTTTTTAAAATAGCATGTAAAATAGCAAAATATAGTGCAGCAACACTGTACAGAAAATGCTATTAAAAAAAAAAAAACAATTTGTTCAGCGATGCAGAATGCGAGATAAATTATTTTTGTATACTGCTTATCATTTTTGAAATATATCTGTCAAAATGCAATTTTATATCCTGTTTCATACAGTGAAATAGCACATTTGTGATTTATAATTCAATTTACAATTTTTGCACGACTTTAGGCGGTATTCTACCTATATATAATTTTTGTTATCTAAAATTGTTACGAAGTCGGACGTGAATATGTTATAAATAACTGTATTATTTTTTATGTTAATTTTCATCTTGACCACACTGTCGACTTCAAATTACGCTAACCGCAATGACGTCATTAAAGTCATCTTATTCATTACTACAATACGAATATTATTATTCAGAAATGCAGTTTTTTAAGTATAACATGCAAACGTCTATTGTTTATCAATTTCAATCGCTTTTCGCCACAAGAGTTATAAAAAATTCTTTAGATATATTAATAAACTACTGAAAAAAATACATAATTCTCTTTATTACATAAATACTATGTAAAACAATATTCATAAACATGTAAGGTCATATAGGCAAGTGATCGAGAACCGACGACTTTGTATGTGTATTGAGTTTAAAAAATAGATAGGCAACAGTCATTCTTATAACATACTTCCTAACGGAGAGGGGGGAGGTCCGCTGTGGACCTCCTCGTAAATAGATGCCTACTCCATGACAGGTATGTATACTGCCATGACATTTTAACTTCAAAAACTAAATTAAATAAATTTCGTAAATTTTAAAAATTAATCAAAATTAAGAAGAAATAAAACACTGTTTACACAGAAAAAAATAGTTGACCTTTTATTAATGATCGCTAGTGATCAAACGTAAATCATTATTATAATCATTTTTTTCCTTAATACATTGTGCAAAACTGATAATAAGTATGAATTTTATTGATTGTCTAATACCATATTCGTCATAATAATGATCGAGTCTCCATTATAATAATATAATATGATCATACATTCAATGTAAAAAATTATGTAAACAATGTAATTTACATTGGTGCAACGACAAAAATGCATCTAGCTAATGACCACGAAGTGTTTAATACTACGTATCGGTAATTTATCACATCGCATTGTAATAATGCATAAGTTAATGGCCTTATGATTATATCAACGTAAAATTGTTCAGCAAAATGTTTAGTCAATGTATCCAGACCTTAATATAATGAATACTGAGTTTAGTGGGACAAAATGGTACTAACTCAATATTTTATTTCGTTCCGTTTATGCTTCAGTACGTTGTGGTTATGTTTTAACCCTTGATATATCAATTCCATCGCCCCTCACTCCTACATAACCAATAAGACATCACACGATCACAGGTCGCAACAGGCAAAAATATTGTTGGCGGCTTTGTGCAAATGTAGTAATCGGTTGCTTGTGTCCGTGTTTAAAGGCATTTTTTTATACTTGTGCTTTAAGTAAAGAATTAAAAAGTGTGTTACAGATACAGTGAAATTACTAGTGTGCTAAGTTTATATATTTTTTATACACCATTGGCATGCATTATCTACACCTAAACCTAAAAAGCTAAAAGTTTTTATATCGGCCGAGAACACACTATTTGGACAGCCTGTATAATTTACAGTCTACAATGTTAAGTTTATAATAAATTATTATGTTAACAAGTAATTAAAAAAACTAGAAAATTCTACAAATAATTCTTTATTTCTCGACGATCGTTTCGGACAATAAGTCCATCTTCAGGAGTGCAAAACTTATACTAAATTACATATTTTCATTATACCTACTACCACGTGCCGAGTGAAAAATCAGTGCAAATTAATTATTATGTGTTTATAATATTATTTAACTGTACAGTGGAGCGTTTCTCAACCTTTTTAAACGCGACCCAACATATTATGTTTTGAAGTCGTATTCAATTATTTTATAATATAAAATCAGAAAAAGTTACTATATCAACATGATATGTATCATGGACTAATAATTTATAATTTAAAAGTAATTTTTTAAAATTGAAATCTTCAGTTAATTTCCCAAGTGTTATCTTTTCAAGTATAAGATATCTAATTATATTTTTATTTCGCTATTTTACCAGTTCCTTCGCGACCCAAAGGTTGCGAAATGCTGGAATGGAGTATATATTATTTTTTTTGTATTTTTTTGTATTGAATAAATATTACAATTAAATCTGATTCATGTCTTTTCAAAAATGTACCTGTACGAAATATTTACAATAAAATAGAAATGACTAAATTAACATACAATTAGTATATCATATTAAAAATTATCACCGTTATGACTGAACGTCGATCATTTTTTAATATTATACACTAATTGTCTGTTAATTTGGTCATTTTTATTTTCTTATAAATATTTTCAATAAACCACCTTCCTTGAATCGTTAAGGCAATGCTACGCAGCCATGGATTAATGCCTGCCGTTCTTATATTAATGCCACTAAGCATTAGACCAATACACTGGTTTAATTAAACAAACCATACAAAATCATTAATACAATGGCCAACTATTGATGTTCAAGTGATAAAGTTGATGTTTTTTATCATCAATACGATGAATGCGATTGAATAATCGATGTACAGAAAACATTAAAACCATGATACAAAGTTAAAGCTTTATGGGATCATATTAATAATTGTGATTATTGACTTACAAACATTGTTCATTAATATAATGCAGTTCATTTTTAAAACTATTTGAAGAAATCAATGTCCCTCGGGCGTTAATATAATCACCTTAACCTTTATCAATCAACAATAGTACGTTACAATGATTAAGTCGAGCATCGGTTGAAAAATAATGTCCAAATACATTGTTTCAACGTCTTTTTTAATTATATTTACGTCAGTTTTTCGTTCTGTGTACGTATGTGCTATAAAAGCCTCCCGTGCAACCAAACATTTTTTAAAGGCCTCATTTAGTCCTAGTTCACCACTGATTGAAGGTGCTTATTCTATGGATTTTGCGCGGCATGCATGATATTGTGTGAATATTCACGAAAGCTTGTCAGCGGATGTAATCAACAGGTGGTCTGTTGCCTTCTCAAATACGTTCGGATGTTGTGTATACAGTTGTAAAAATAATGAGTGACATAATATACCGTATGATTCAAAATAATAATTGAGCCTGAATGACCCAAAGACCAATTCCTATCTAGGCAGCAACGAACATCGTTTCATAATCATAGCGCTTCTAATTGTCTATGTTTTTAATTCTCAGATTTTTGTCTGAAAACTGGAAACAATTTATAAAAATGGAATATAATAAACTGAAAATATCAATGGGTTCTATGTCCAGATAACCTTGACAGTTGGTGGTATTTTAATTAAAAAGTTCGGATATTATTTTTATCTTGATATTGTCAAATTTGTTAAACACATTCTTATTAAGGTCACTTTATTATTGGTGTACGTATAACCCTTAGCTTGATGTCCGGGGTCAAAAATTATCGCAACTACTTTTTCTCGCAATTTTTACTCTTTCATCTGACAGTCATATCTTATCTTTTTGTTACTATACAATTGTTGTGAAATTTTTTTCATATTTTCAGTTTCTATATTGTTTTCTGCTTCTTATCGTGCATCATTATACAGTAGAACCTCGATGAGTTAAAATCCAAGGGAAACGTTAAAAAAAATAAGTTATCGAGTTTTTTACTTATTGAGAATTGAAGTTAGAGAAGTTGTCAGAGTAAAATTTTTAACTTACCGAGGTTTGTGGATTTTATAGAGGATGCATTTAGTTCAATAGAGGTGACACATTTTTTATCTATTCATTTATTCATTTAGAATCAATTATTTATTTATTTAAACACAGTAATTTTTTTTTGTTTCAATCAGTTTTGATTTTCTACATCAATTATGTTATCTATATTATGTAAAGAAGAAAAAAATTCGTCGTTAACATGATCACAACGCTCGATAAAAGCACGTAAATCGTCCACAGCCTTCCTTGCTCTACTGATTGGCGGATCTAGTGGCGACTCATTCAAATCCCCATTTTCAACTTCGTCATTGTTTATAATCGCTTCAATTTTGTTTAAGTTACCGACGTTTTGTGATTTAAGTAATGGAGGTTTTATGCTTTCGGGGGAAGGGAATTCAAAAAATTTTTAACTTATCGAGATTCTACTGTATATACAGTATGTGTTACAAATACTTGGCATCAAGTTTGTGAAATGTTTTTAAATAACAAACGTTTAATGATATATTTTATATTTGATTACTCAAACAGTAAAACAGAATTATCAATCAGTAGGTACCTATGCTTGATATACATGCTTCTTTAGCATTTAAAATTAAAAACTTGTTTCTTTTATTTCAGGTGGCAATTAAAATTATAGATAAGTCTCAATTAGACGCTGCCAATCTACAAAAAGTCTACAGAGAAGTTGACATCATGAAGAGATTAGATCATCCACACATTATTAAACTCTATCAGGTAAGTTTTTTTGTTTGTAAATAAAAATGACCTAATGAATCTTGTTAAAAATTAGGTAATTTTCCATTTTTTATACTTTTAATCATAGTTCTAAAAACTACAAATTTAATGACGAAAGATTTTTTGTAATATCTTCAAAACTCACAAAGTTATGATACTTCAAAGTCTTTAACAATCCTGCGGCACAAGTATCATATTTAATAATAATAATTTTATTGATTTATACAGCTGTATACAGTATAAACAGTCAAAACATAAATAATAATATAGCATTGATCAATAATAATTAATTGTTAAAAAATTCAGAAATACCATGAAACTCTTTTCGAGTAATAGTAACTGATAATATACTAATTTCTTATTTGATAATTAATTTTTTATCGTAAATTTTAAGTATTTTTAAAATAAGAATTTCGGAATAAACCCTCTTCATATTATTCTTGGAACGCTTAAATTTCGAAAACATAATTATTGTACATTTTGATTATCAACTTCACAACATAAACATTAATTGATTATCGTTTTATCTTTGATGAAAAAAAAATATTTGGGAAACGCTTTTTAGTTTAGATACTAAAAGATAAATATTTATCAATGTTGTTTTTATTTTATTGCGTAAAAATGTTTTAAAGGTTGCAATACAGTGAACTCTCTTACGTGTCAGTCAGTGAAGTTCGTTGAAAGGAATACACTATTCATTAAAAATTCATGAAAATGAATGAAAATTTTATTTCAATAAAAATCAATTTCCTTGTAATAAAATAGATAAGAAGGTTGTCAAAATAATATCTGTAACAACTGCAAAAAACGTATCTTCTATGATATAGCTCAGTTGTTTTTGAGATTTGTGTAGACAAACAACCAAAAGCAAATTCGCCCGGTGAACCCAGCCCGGAACCTAGTGTTTAATAGTGCTACAAGCGTAAATAAATAACCAGAAGTATAACTCGCTATTACCGATTACGCGCTTCATTTCTTCCCATAACCTCGGTGAAAGGATTCTATTCTAGAGTTGGGTAACTCAGATCTGAACCGGTTCAAAGAGCCGACTCCGACAGAAGATCCGTGAGAGCCAACTCACTTTTTTTTGAGCCGACGGATCAACGGATCCGCATGACTCAGTGAAACACTTAACACACAGAAGCACGTTTTACACTTACGTATCAGTTCTTGCTTTGATGCATCTGTCAGCTCAAATGACTCATGCATCACATGTTTGGCTATGCATTCTTGATTGTATATAGTTCGTGATATGATTGACTGAACTAGGTAACTCAGTGACAGACTGCAGTAACATATTCAGAACTGGGCTCTTTTTGAACCGGTTCAGTTAGCCGGCTCACATACGGGATCCAGATGCAAAGATGCAGATCACTAAAAAACCCGTTTTTCCCATCTCTATTCTATTCTGAAACGGCCCGTGTTGTACTGTTGAAAGGTTTGCAGTGAATTGTTTGTTGCACGTCGGGTTTGACAAGACATTTTATCTAGCTACTTGATTTATTTCATTTTAAAATTGCGTTTTTGATAGTAAGACATACTTTAATTAAACAAAACCGTAAACGTATAAAAATAAATTGGTTAGATATACCTACGGGAAAGCAATAAAATTTCATCTTTTGCTTGAAACCAAGGTCACGAGTCCATCGGTAGCCACATAAACGGCATCGTCTACGAGTTATGGGTCTGGTTATTTACTTATTCTTGTGATAATGCATTACAGAAAGCTGGTAACTGAAGACACGCCGGAATTGGCCTTGGATTCAATAATTCCAACAATGCAAGTTTGGCATGTCGTGAAATATAGGTATTTAACAATGCCCGTACTATTATTATATGTGCATTGTTATAACGTCAGTTGTTGTGCAGTAATTGTACGTCAATTACACTTGCTTGGAGATATCTTAATTACGTATGCACTTGGTAGATATGTTTTTTTTTGTTATTTCTATTGAGGTTATTTCCCTTATAATAACTGTTTACAGCGCCTTCAAACAAAAAGAAAAAAAATGTCGGTACGAAGAACAATACAATATGATTTTCTTGTTCCTGTCTTTATGTAAATCTATAGTTGTGTAATGGCATATATTACGACGAGGTATGACATTATGTCAAACGAACGTTAAGTCAGACGAGTCATAATACCATTTGTAAACGCGTCAAAAAGTAGAAAAAAATGTCTTTCTCTTCTATAAAGTTTAAAAGCGTGGGGCACTCGAATTAAATGAAATATAAGTAAAGTGAGTGGCTCACACTTGTAGACGTTATAGAGAGAAAGATATTTATTTTTTACTTTTTGGTGCGTTTATATAAGCGTGTTTTTTATTTTATTTTTTTTAAATACTGTGGATTTCATGTATAACGATCTCGGTTGTAACGACTTTTTGGTTATAACGACGTCACTTGAATTTAAAATATACTATTAGAGAAAAATAATTTGGCTATAGCAACTTAGGATATAACGCCGAATTCGGGTATAGCAACTAGTTTTAAAGAACTATGTATTTGTAACAAGTTACTAGAAATTCCAAGCAGATATTGCGACCGAGTCTACACACAAAGACCGAGTCAACAAACAGACAAAGGTTCTTTCATAGAATCATAAAGGAGTTATGAAAATAGAACACACCTTACATCGCACGTTAGCACAGAAATCTAAATTGAAACAATAAATGTCTATGTGTAAATTGTGTGTAGTATTATTAAGTAGACAATAGGCGATATTAATGCACATTGCACGACCGTATTGTCTGGCAATAAATATGGTTTTCTTTCTTTCTACCTCTGTATATAGCGACTTCTGGATATAGCAGCGGAATTACAGTGGTCCCTTCGTCGTTATAACCGAAATCCACTGTGTATGTATATTTTTTTGAAATAGAGAAGAATAAATTTAAAAAAACCGGGGTGATTCGGTGTATGTGCAGAAATAGGATCAGTCGGTTTGAGCGCGATAACAGAATTATCAATAATTGTGAGGACGGAGAAAGCTTATTGTGGGCTTCACGCCACATGCTGCTTTCTCACGGTAACCCCCAGGGAGAGCTTTCAGATTTCAAGTTTCAACTACGTCAATACACACATATACTGCATACACTATATATTTGGATCTGTAATCACAAAGCTAAGCGGTTTATGTCGGATTTTGACAATTTCTCGTATAGTAATTAATAATATTGACTCTACCAACAGTAATAGAATATTAACAAAATAAAATTACTTGCATGTTCAATATTTTTATTTATATAAAAGACGTTTCGACCAACAGTTTTGATCCTTTTCAATTTTATATAAATAAAAATATTGAACAATATTGCAAGTAATTTTATTTTGTTAATTTCTCGTATAATTTTTTTAAACTACTAAAAATATTTCATCGCTCGGTATCCGTGTCAACGGATAATACGAAAACCAGCGACAAATTTTATTACATGTGTGGTTTGTAACAACGTTAATACATAATTTATTCGCTAATTGGAACTGAAAACTTTTTGAAGTTTCACTTCTTTAGCGACGTATCTGTTTGAAAAAAATAAAAAATCGAGGGGAAGTAGAACTACCAATAAAGGGGAAGCTAGTTTGTCTCCTAAGTTACATGAAACTGACAAGGACAGAAGTTTATAGTGTGTTGCTAAGTATGTGTAAATATTATTAATTAGTTTGACATAACAAAAAATTAAACTTGAGAGTAATATTAAAAACTAAAGAAGTTAAACTTCATATGTGAATTTATGAGGGTGAGACTCATTATATTTTTTTAAAATCGATATAGGTATGAAAAAAAACAAAACAAAAATAAGTAAATTAAAAAACAGTTGCATAAAAATCAGATGTACCAAGTACAGAAATATGTGGCGCCTTCAGCTGCATGTTGCCTACTGTTCTATTTAATCCTTTTTTCATTTTTAGTTCTTTTTTGCGCAGTGGGGTTTTTTGATTTTTTATTTTTCACATTTATATTGCTAGTGGAATACATATTTTATCTACGCGGCGAAATTAACTTAAGTATATCTGCATTTTATGTGAGAGAAGTAAATAAATAATTATTAATTATTATATAAGATACGTTGTCGAATCGACAGAAAGCGCTTAATGTAATATCATCCTGTTCCAAAAATTGCCATAAGCCGTTTTGCATTGTAACACCAGATATATGCCCCTTTATATTGCCTTTGTGCATATCGATTGCAAACGTTTTCACGAATTCATTGTGTTAAATAAATTATTTTAAAGAGGAAAGAAAATACTTATTTTTAAATTGCGGAATTTACTTATAGAAAATACTATTTTTCTAATCAGTATCTATTTTTATGCTTACTTTTTATGTCAATAGACCCAGAACCGTATTTATCATAAAACTAAGGTCTTAAATACTAAAAAAAATTTGAATTCTGTGAATGATATAATTTTTTTATATTCATATTTACATGTAGAGCATGGCTTCATTTGTCATTTTCACTTTTGAAGGATTGTCGTCGTTGAAGACAAATGAATATTAAACAGAAAAAAATGCTAATTTTGAGTTAGACAGTTTCCGAACGCCATTTTAGTCAATTAATAAAGAAGTAAATATGTGTATTTTAAATACAACTTCACTTGTGTAAGATGTGCATTTATTTTAGAAAATATTGGACCGTTTTGAAAAAAAAATTATCCCTTTTTAAGAAACTTCTCCTTCTCGAGAAACTATATTAATACGGTACAGAAAAAGACAAAAGACAGTGGAAGAATATGCGTTAATTATTTATTTGTTGTTTTTCATCTTTTTGATTTGAAGAATATCTAGTTCTTATCCTATTTCTTTTGCAACTTTTCTATTTTTTAAAATTGGTCTTTTTAAATAAAATAGACTTAGGTATAATAACCACCTAATCCGACCCTGAATAGAACCACGTGGGCTATTTATGTATGACGTCGGTCTGTAGTTATTAAAAAATAATTACCGTTTCAGCGTTTCGTCTAACATATGTTTGTATTCTCTGTACTTAGTGATTTTGTAATATTTGACATTTACAACTATATTAATTTAACTTTGTTACTTTTTCTATTTAGGTCTATAAATTTATTTTATGCTTATGCACCATTTATAGGGGAGTTGATTAGGAACAAAAATCCTGTGGGATAAATTTCCCTGCTCTGTCCTTGATGGAATTGGACAGCGCTGTTGAAAGATCACGGAATATTAATTAGACAAGTTTAAAAGGTTGTTGATCGTACTTTTAGTTAGAAAATTCGTAACAATCATAAAAAAATCAAAACCTTAAAGTGTAGACAAATTTCACTTGAAAAAAAAATTGGCATCTCGTGTAATTTGTTTAATTACTAATTTAGAAATGTAATTAATATGTTATGTGTTTGAACGATATATGAATCAGCGTTGCCAAGTAGGGATTTTGGAACTTTTTGAGTGAAAAAAGCGGGATTCTTTCATCGAAAGCGGGACATAGTTAAAAAACGTATATAATCAGAAGTTTTTAAATATTTATCTTTTTATTTGACTTCAAATTACGTTTACGTGACAATCGATAGCAAAAATAGCCATAGAAAATGTATTTTAATAAAAATATGATATTTTAAATCAGATTTACCCTATCGTTAAATAGTTGAGTCTTATTCGTCTTCTGAATAAAAAAAAAACAAATCAAAATCAAAAAAGTTTTATTCATTAGAAAAATATGGCGTTTCAAACAATAGTCTGAGGAGTGAGTGTTACAAATTGCAACTTACAATAAGAGAATAATTATTTACGCACGGTCGAGTTATCCCCGAAAAGCGGGACTGAGCCTGTCCCGCGCGGGACATTTAATTTTGATTTAAAAATCGGGACGTCCCGCCAAAATTGGGACGTCTGGCAACGCTGATATGAATACACTAGATCAGGAGCAAATTATATGCTGACAGGTATAAAAGACAAGTCGAATAACCCAGTTTTTAGCCGTTAAAATAAAACGAAAGAGAATACAATTAAAGATCCAATAAAGAATTAAATTTAACTATTTTTGGCATATAAGTCTGTTATACTTGTCACCAGAAATTTAGTATTTAGTAATAGGCTAGAATCTAGAGAGGCATATTTCAGGGAGCAGAAAAAGAAACAGACGCAAACTCATCATGCAACATTCTCGGAATTGTTCATGGTTTTTTTAATATTTTCTGAAAAATTACAAAAAACAGAATCGTATTAAAGCTTACAGAACCATACGTTTAAATCCGCCTCTGACATTAGCCATTGTGTAATATGTACAGAAAGCCGTGTTTAGTTTAACCTGAAAATTAGACGATGTCTTTTGCCGTTTATTTGGTGACCAACTTACAAGTGCCAATGAAATGTTTATGATCAAATGATAAAAAACACAATAGTATAGCATTACTTTTTTTATGATAAACGTGCCTTTGTAAATTGACCACCTCCCTTCAATTACTATAATATTTCGGAGCCGAAAGTCGTAGTCACGAAGACAAGTGCCCAGAAAAACTTATTTTAGGGCAACCATGAAACTTTGACCAGACGTCGGGACTGATGAGGTTTTGAAAATGTTTAATTTCACAGGATTATAAACGATTGTGTATTGTTTCCTTTTAAATTCTCTTCAATTTTGCAGAACAAACGATTGCTAGAATATTTTCTAAAATTATTTTCAGTTGTATAGGAAAAGTTCAACATATTTGAACCAACTGAAAGTGGGAAAGCTGCCGTGCAAGACACATCAAAGCTAACAAAATCGTCAAACTTTTAATATAAAAGGAAGCGTTTCTATCGGAAAACTTCCACTAAAATACGTGCGCTGCGTTGTTGGGTAATTTTGATCACACACTTGTTCGATAAACAAAATGGTATCTATGTAATAAGACGTGGATATTGAGCAATCAAATCGTACTAATATTAGGGTGTTTGATACATTAATGTAGTGTACGTAACACTTGTAACAAATGGGCTAGTGGTTCTGAGCATTTTCTGAATAGATTGTACATGCACACTACAAATTGATAAATACGTGACAGATTTCACAAGGTTAGAGTTAAAACACAAAGACAAGTTGTTTTTACACTGACTGACAAACTAAATACATAGTGTCAAAGGTGTTAACACTTTTTACACTGGGGTACGTTGCCACACCTATTTGTGCATCATTATTTCTTCTCCGAAACAATATTTTTCCTACAGCCAATTTGATCAAAATTTAGTTTGAAAAGTGATCTTGTAGACCAGTCATTTATCTTTCTATTAGTACATTACACAGAGTTTTATAACGACGTTAGATTGTTGCTGCATTAATAAAGTGATTGTATGATCATAATCGTAATTCATAGTCAAATTAGATTTTCATGCTGAGTTGTTCAGCAACTCAGCATGAAAATTTTGCCTCGAAATGTAGAACAAAAACAAAATAAGTCAAACTGACGTACTATGTACGTTTAAGTTGTATAAGAACCCAAAGTTCTTTTTTTGCGAACATCTCAAGTTGACTTGACAGTATACAGTAGAACAAGGAACGCTCAAACGACACGAGGACTGACGTGTAGACGCTACGGCGTCCTAGCTGTCAGTCTTGTTTGGTCTTGGCGTACGTGCTTAATCACAAATGAAGGGCCAGAAACACGAAAGTAGGTTCAATTTATAAACTTTATTTCACATTTTATTTCAAGTCAATTTTACTTTTATAAATGTTGAAATTTTTCGAACTACTTTGGTACTGATCAAGTTTAAGAACAACACTCTGGGACCTCTTCTTATTTATTGCGGAGAGTTTTGCAGTTAATCTCTTTCTTAAGGAGCGCTCTTGAAATAAAAAGTTATCAATTCGACACGTGTATTTATAATTTTATTTTTATTATACAGTTTAAGATAAACTGTATAAAAAAAATTTTTTTTCTCTTATTTTACATTTTTTATATATATTTTTTTAAATTAAATTAGACACTAAAAAAAAAGCAAGTCACTGGTCATGGTAATAGCGGCTGTTCATGTTGTCTGAAATAAAAAAATCGGATGGATCGTTGTTCAGTAGGTATGTCGGTATCGGCCCTACCAAAATTAATCAATTTCATAAAAAAAAAAATGGCGGACTGTAGAAAAAAGTTTGTGTTTTTTGTTAATTTTTTTGTTAAAAATCGTTTAAAAAAATAAGAAAATATTTTCGAAAATAAGCAATTTTGGTACGGCCGATAACCATTTCAAAGCAATCGGTTGAATACTTTTTTTAGGACCATGACAGTTTTAGAAAATAATGTTTCCAGAAAAATGCGTTTCAAGTTTCAAGAGCCGACAAGTCGCTTACGGCGCGTCGGCCACTATATGAGTTGTAATTTATTTAAAACTAGGAATTTCGGTCTCTATTTTTCACAGCATATTTTCGATAGGTTTTACTATTGAAATATGAAAAAAAATCGATTTTTCGAAGTGGTCATATGAGAATACCCCCTTAAGAAAACGATTTTTTTTAAATTGTGTTACATTTACCGCAATGCTTTTCCACAATAAAAAAATCGTTGGGTTTTTTCACACATTTCAGCCGTTATAAATTAATATAATTTCCCAAAATTATACTGCATAAAAAAGCCGTAATTTGGGAATTTGTAAACACATCGGTTGGGTTGCGTCAGTGCAATGAATTCACTTAAAGAATAAATCACAGTACGAATTGCGCTGACGATGGAGCTTTCACATTCAGCCTATGATTGACTAACTGACTGACATTTGGCAGATGGTCTACAAGATTTTAGCGTAGGCATTAGCCTTGACCATATAACTCTTATTTTTATACATCAAAATTCATATAATAGTAAAGCTAATTTTGTTGTCAAATTATTTTTGCAGTTTTTAGTTCATAAAAGCGTGTTGTTTTAGTTTTGTTGAAATCTAATTTTAATTATAAAACAAAAAACAATATTGCATTTGATGATTTGACTATGGGGTAGGCAACTCAACGTATGTTACTGTACAGCGTGTTAGCTTGCTTCCTGCAATTTTTCAAGTTTTTTTATCCTGAAGGACCTGGTCAAGATAATGGGACAAACTTATTAAATTATTGTATTGTATTGTATGATAAGTGTGCAAAGTTTCAGTTTAATCGGACTTTTTGAAGTGAATGAACTTCATTTTCAAAGATTCCTTTACAAAGAAACAAACATACAGATGAAGCTAATAAAAGCGTGTTCAGACCATAGTTTAGTCAAGGAAAGAACCATAGAACCAAAGCGCATTTGAAATGCGGTTTAAGTTTAGAAACCATGGAGAGATGAAGCGTTTTTACGTAGTTTTACACAAAATACAGTTAAGTAAAAGATGTAGAAAAAAGGACGAAAAATTTGACGTAAGCAGTTTTGGCCACTAGTCATAGATACGCCTGTTTACCAACATACGGAGTAACAAATTTTCTCTTAAACGACCGAAGGGAAATTCAACTGCACACTGCACACTCATCTTAATTATGCACTCTGTTTTAATCGAATTATAATAATAAACGATTTATCTAATTTCCTGTTCGTCGTGGCCTTAGTTACGTCGTGACGCAATACGTGTATTTCATAGTACAGTTGTCTCTTTTGGATTGCACCATTTGTGTAATTTCAAAGCACATAAAGACAGGAAAACACGGGGGAATTGGCACCTGTTTAGAAAGAAATGGGAAAGTATAATCTTAAATAAACTATTGGGATTGAGAGATTGTAGATTATAGACGCTTCAACATCTGAGGTAAACTATTGAATTTTTGTGTCGAATAATAAAAAAAAGAAATTCTTATGAAATCAATATAAACATAAGTTATCAAAAAGCAGTTTGGATTCCAATTACACCAAGCATGTGAATAAGAACCATAGGATAGATAGATCTCCCTATATAATAGAAAGAAAAAAGATTATAGACGTTCAACATCTGAGGTCATCATTACCAACAACTAATAAACTTAATTATGCGGTATAATAATATTATGATGTATATTATTATTGGATAATATTTAATGAAATGCTTATAATTTAATTTATATTACATACATTTATTTGTTTGTTGTTTGAAACCCCTGGAGCGCAACTTACACTCGCACTTTGCCGATCTTGTTTTCGCATGTTATTTTCATTTTTAGTGTATTTGCCATATGGCAACATACACTATTGGCGTCGGTCGGATGGCGGGACCTAGGGGTCGGACCAAAATTTCTCGACGTTTCATAACCTCCTAAACACTTTGGCACCATTTTTAAAAATGTTTATATATATATATTTATATATATATATATATATAAATATATATATATATATATATATATATATATATATATATGTGTGTGCGGGCAATAACCTTTCGAAAGAGTAAATTGATTTTAACGAAATTTGGCCCACGTGTTGAAATCCATCACCGCAAGAAGCATATTTAAAATGGGCGTAATCGGGCAATTTTAAGGGTAGTTTTTAGGGGTTGAAAAACGTTTTTGGGCCCCAAAATACCGAAAAAATTCTCAGAATCGTTTCAAAATTGACATTTAACCCTCCAGTAGTAATTAAAAAGTGTCCCTAATATTTTAATAAAATCGGCCCGACAGGACCGGACTTACAAATTTTATGAAAACACTACTTTGCAGATAGTGAATTATTTACTGAAAGTTGTATATAATTTGGTATAGAAGTTCGATTGATAATAATATTGCATTTAAGAAAATAATTGTTATTTTAAGGGGTGTATTAAGGAGTGAAATTTTTTATTTTGCCCAAAAACCAACATAAGTTCGCATAATAAAGCCACACTGCCTGTATTATCAAATACACTATATTGTCGGCAGGGTTTTGGCACTGCGACTCGGGTTTTTTACGTTTGCAAGTGTTTGAATTCGGAAGTGACACTGAAGTACGAACAAACAATACCGTACTTGAGATATTTAAGCGTTTTTTGCCCTATTGAAAGATAAACAACAGTGTCCATGTGTAAAGGTGGTTGTGTGTGTGTGTGTGTACACAAATAATAAACAAGAAGACGCCAGGCGACGTCTCACAAAACAGGCGTCTTAACGTTCTATTTTTAACTGACCATATGCAAAGGTCGGCGTCCACGGACAATTATATTTATGTAGTATAGACTTTATAGATAGTACACATTTATCTTTCTCTCATTATCAGTTGCTACGCTAATTCGCTCTAAAAACAATGTCTCTGTGTGATATATTATGGCCATGAGACAAAACCTTATCCTGAACCAAGGAAATACTTTAAAACAATGACAAAAAATATTGACCCGGAAAATTACTTTTTAACCACTAACTTTTTCTTAAGGCTGTCGGAACGCTCTGAATTTAAACCAAAAATAGAGCTTCGACTGTCAACTGATTGTAGACTTATTCGTCAACATTTTGCAAAAATTCTTTCTCTATAAGGAAGATAAAGGACAAATCTAGGTCTCTAATGGACTACTTTTGTAACTTATGTACGATTTACTAGAAAAAAGTTAGCATTAATTGTGCTAAAAAAACGCGTTTTCAATGTCACACTACGACCTTTTTCGTACTTATCTCACAAAACTGTTCCTTCACAAACCTAAAGTGACTCTTCCTTTTTCGGAAAAGTTTTTTAAATCTTCAAAATATTTCCAAAAATTAGAGTAATCAATTGACAGCGGCACCCTTGCAATAGCATCTTTTATCGTCGTAGTTGGCACTAGCCAAAAATTGAAACGTGCGGATGATTTGAACGAGACAGAGCTAAAGAAGGTCACACCCACAATATGTCTTTTGCCTACCTTGCCCCTTACCGCTGGGCACAAACAAAATTCAGAGCGTTCCGACAGCCTTAATGCGTTTTTCAAAAACACAATGTATTTGAATGACTGATAATGTTTTCATGGCTTGTAAAATTTTTGGTAATTCTTTCAATATCTTCACATAATTTTTTAACTGCTATGTAATTTGTTCGTAAAATTGCGTTAAACATTTAAATTTTAAATAGAAACTAAATTTAAATTGCATTTCAAAATGATTTATGAACCCCGTAGTCGATATGTAGATCAACCAGTAGTATGTCGATCACATGCTTTGTGGCACCTTCTAACTACATGAGCGTCGAATGAAATTGATTTGTCAACGTACATTTAAATAAACTGTCGAATATGATGAGGTGAGAATTTGTGTTTGTATTATGTCTTCCTCACCAGTTGTCTTTAGTAGAAGTAGACTTATTAGATCTACTAGAAATTGTAGTAAATTACGCAAGAAAATAATTTTAATTTGGGCAAATAATTTCAGCATAAAAAATGGGTAAATGTTAAATAACAGAACTGTGATTATTATTTCGATTAATGGAGGATATACAATAGTTTGTATCAATCATAAACGCCTAGACCGATGCGTAGAAACTTGATACATTATCAATTAATACCAAAATACTTTAATAATTGGCTTCTTTTGGGTTAAACTAGGGTTCCCATCAATGTGCAGGTAAAATCCAATATCTACACACGCAAGACGAAGCCGCAGGCAAAAACTGTATTGACAGGGTCGTTCTTCATATTTTTAATTATGGAAATTAAGGATTAGTAACAAAAAATAGTGTTTTTGTTCGTGTTTTTTTGTTTTGTCGAAATAAATTATATTAACTCCCATATTCATTATTAAAAGAGGTCCATTAAAATCTCAGTGTATTAAAGTACGTCATTAAGCGATGCGCTAGTGTGCATATTACATGAACACATACGATCCAGAGTGGTACCTCAAATAATATTTGATGACGTCCTAGGGATTTGCATTCTCCAGTAATTACGATGTTTAGCAATAGTTTTCTAAATACAGGAAGTTTAACTTTAAACATTAATATGTTTTTTGATATACATTTTATTAAGACAGAATTTATTACTAAATTCTTTACATTCTCGTGAGCAGACCCTGAAATATTAATATTATTGTTTTTGTGTGAACGTACGGGAAGATTCGGGTCAAGTTTTTTGTTATTACAAATTCACTTTTGCGTCATAGAGTTCTAACTCATAATAAAAATGTATTATCATTGGTACTATTATATTTAAACTGCCAAGTAATTATCTGTTATCAGACTTAGTGTCTTGCATTCGTATGACGTCAAAGTCTCCGGTATATACCTAATTGTTATCATTATTATGTCTATACAAACAACTTAATATTAATTCTTGATAAAGTATTGTTTATTGTTTATAATTTGTTTATTCTAATAACTAATAACATAATCATACGCATAAAACACCTGGTTTTTACAATAGAACTCATATATTTTCAACTTGTCGGGAGTAATCGACTCATGTATTTTCAACTTCTCCTTCACCCTCAGATCGTGACAGACCAATAAAAAGAACCTTTATTAACCCATTTTTTCCCGAGTTTTGTATAAATAGTATATTTATTTTGTATAAGTAGTATTTCATAACAGCAATTTTTTAATTAAGTGTGATTTTTCTCTTTAAAATAATGCAGGTTGGCAAACTTTATGAACATTTCTATCAACATAATTACAATTTTTTTAAACGCTTGTTTCAATTTGGAACACTGGGATAAACGTACAGAGTTCCAATTTTAGATGTAGGGACCAAAAACTTGAAAATACGTGAGAAAAATTGGTTGAAAATACCTAAATAGTGTTGACAATAACTGAGTCAAAAATACATTTTTTGACTGCATCTAATTTGCATAACACACTACAAAATAGAATTGTGGAACTCAGATCTGAACCGGTTCAAAGAGCCGACTCCGACGGAAAATCCGTGAGAGCCGACTCAGTCTTTTTTGAGCCGACGAATCAACGGATCCGCATAACTCAGAGAAACACTTAACACACAGAAGCACATTTTACACTTACGTATCAGTTCTTGCTTTGATGCATCTGTCAGCTCAAATGACTCATCCATCACATGTTTGGCTATGCATTCTTGATTATATACAGGTCGCGATATGATTGACTGAACTAGGTAACTCAGTGGCAGACTGCAGTAACATATTCAGAACTCGGATCTTTTTGAACCGGTTCAGTGAGCCGGCTCACATACGGGATCCAGATGCAAAGATGCAGATCACTAAAAAGACCCGTTTTTCCCATCTCTACTACAAAAGTGAAATTCACTCTTCATAGAAGCTAAGTAAATACTTTCTCTGTTTTAAGTCAAACGGGATCCGCGACAATTTTGCTGATGTTTGGAGGGCTCTCCCGTAGGCGATAAAGTTTGGGAAACGCTGGTGTAGCTGCTTTATATTAAAAATTACTTAACAGTACACGTCCATCGATAACGAATAGTAATATTACAATTGTTATTAATTTCTAATTGAAACTGGTGGTTTTCATACACAAGTGCTTACACATTATGCATGTATGTATTGGACTAGCGGCTATCTGTCAAATCGAATTAACGAAGAGTGAATTTCCCCCGAGTGCCGGCGGCGATTCCAAACAGAACGAATTACCGCGATGACGTCAGTTTAAATTAAACATCATTGAACGCTCTATGTTCTCCCCCCTTCTCCCTGCACACATATTCAGGTCACATTTGTTCCTAAAGCTTCGTTTACACGCAAGTACTGCCTTATCGCTTCAAACAGTTCTTATATTTGGGTATTTGAGAAAGTAAACAAAAAAATACACATTTTTTATGTGTACCCTTGGCTATTATTTTTTTTCGGCTACAAATATAACCAGACCCTGATTAACCCTTAGGCTAATTAGGCTGCAGCCTAGGGCGCGTGGGTCAAGGGGGGGTGCGCTAAAATCGTGTACTATTCTACTGACTTACTACTTTTTAGGCCGTCCGTAACACACCTAGCGGGGGCGCGTCCTCGTAATTAGCCTAAGGCGGTCAAAACTCTTGATCAGTCGCTGAATATAACCATGTAATATGTATTTATTTTGAAAAAATAAATCTTATTTCATTTCATTTCAAAATGGCTTCTTTATGTTTATACAGTTATTTAAACGACATCATTCGGGAATAATTTGAACTTTAATAATCATAGAAATTAGTTTCACGGGTAATTGGAATAAAAAATCAATTTAAACACTTTAAATTGATTTTTTATTCCAATTACCCGTGAAACTAATTTCTATTATAACATATTTTGGAATTGAACTTTAAAGATGAATTTAATAATCATTTTAAATGGATTTATTGGTTTCGTCGTACCATTTTATTATAGTACAGTATATCTACTAGGAAAACTAGGTGTTGTCTAAATAAGAATTATTTAACTGCTACACGCAAATATTCGAAGCTGGAAATCCACTATTATGCATATAGGATTCCCGAATTTCAAGTGTTTTTATTAAGTGTTTTCAAAGTCTCATTTGTCCTTGGTTATATTTTCCACACAGTCGTTTTTATAGCATTTTTTTATGTGCAAATTACAGATCAAATTATGATCTAACTAAAGGATGTTCCATAAATATTGCGAAAGATTTCTGGGGCTGATTCCTTAGATCCTTCTTAAAAAAAAATGAGCGAGTCTTACAGTAGTCGCCAATGATGCGTAACGTATTTATTTCACCTGTGTTTATAAAAGGACGGTTGACAGCTGTCTTCTTTCTTTTTCTCCCTTTCTTTCTCTCTCATACGCCAACTGCAGGCCACACGAAAGAATCATATTATAGTAAATTGAATAATTTGAATAGCGCGCGCTTTTCTCACTTTCTTAACGCATTTTCGCATCATTCACAAAATTACTGCCCATATCGAGATCTAAGATGTTACATACATATCAAAAGTTCCCATAAGCATGGATCCGGAAATGCTTACCCGCTGAGCTTATAGCCCTACAAAAACGGAACAAGATCATCAATACGCTATACCGAACGTTTTAATTTCAAATCGAGAGCAAAAATACAAAAAATTATTAATATTCACAAACATTTTGGAAAATCAAAGTAATTGTCGAAATGTTCACCTCTCGTGGTTACAAACGCCTCTGTTCTTCTTGACATAGAATGACGAAATCGTCGGCGTTCAGAAACAAAAAAAAAACAAACACGTTTTTCTTCAGAGGTGGGCATTTTCAATAGTTACTTTGATTTTCCAAAATTTTTGTGAATATTATTTATTTTTTGTATTTTTTAAACTTAAAATAAAATCGTTTTGTAGCCTATATATCTTGTCCCGTTTGTTGTACGTCTATATAGCTCAGCAGGTAAGCATTTTTGAACTCATGTTTATGTAAACTGTTTTTTAGAATGATCTAAGTAAGTTACTCCCTGAAATCGCAATACTTATGGAACACCTGTATAAGGACAAAATTGTGATAATTTTAATTTACGAGTGTCTCCACTCAAGGTTTTCCATAATGGATAAAGATCAAACTGTGACACTTTTTTTAATTATTAAATTACATAATATTAATATAGTCTTTTTGTATCAATGCAAGAAGTATGTGAAACTATGTATAACTTTTTTTTTTGTTCTATTCAATTAGACGCTCCGATTGTTAATGACTAACTGAACAATTAAAATATGACGTAGAAAATGTTGAGATGAATATGATGTTTGATAGTTACAAATAGAACGACACTTCAAGGTCGCGTAAATACGCAATAGTCGATGTGTCACCTATAATTTTTTGCGGTTTAAAGTTGTATAGCTTAAAATGGTGCGACTCTACCGCACTACCTTTCTCGATCAATTTAACCATTGAAAATGAGAATGGTTTAAGTAAAAAATCGACTTTTGGTACTATGATTTGCAAAAATTTTCTCGGGCGTTATCTATCTGTACTATAAATTTATAAAATCAATATTTAAGTTAATCTTATATAAAGATATGTACACCGAAAACATTTCAATATTTTATAACTAGATCTAACTTTACTTGTACTTTATGTCATAATATAAATTACTTAAACCGTTCTAGTTTTTAATGGTTTCAATTGCTCTGACCGCGACTATGAATTTTCATTTATAAGTCAACTGCTTTTTCTGGATTTTGCGGAAGAAAAATTAATGGTGGCATAACTTAAGGTCAGTGGCCGTGGCCGGACGAACGGGGAAGGTCCCGAAGCCCCTTCGCACGATCCACTTAATAATATATGAAATGTGAACAAAATCATTGGAACCGTTTTCGAGAAAATCACTACTTTAGATTTTGATTCATAGGTAAATTGGTCTTGTTTGAGATTACGATCTTCGTTTTCGTCACATTTTTGCGTAACACTTTCGTAGTGTACCTTCAAAATGTCACTTTTGAGTACGTAAATGATTGAAAGCTCTAAAAAATGTATTTCTAGTATCCTAACTTCAAAAATTAATATGTGATTATTTTTCTTGTTTCAGGTGATGGAAACAAAAAACATGATCTACTTAGTATCAGAATACGCAAGTCAAGGAGAAATATTTGGTAAGTTAATCAATAATTTACTAGATCTTACATTTATTTTATACCGGTGGAGAGGGATGAAACATTATATTGCGTTGCGTTACTTAAAACACGTAAACAGTTTGCAGAAAAATAAAGCTGCGAAAAGTTCCGTATATCGACAGGACGTAGTTGAAATTTATTGGCATCGAAAAACTTCACAATACATTCCAATGATATATATATCGATATAAATAGTTACTATATTGTAAGTGGGAAGGTCGACTTAAACCTTTTGTATTTTTTGAAATTTCTACAAAAATTATTATTAAACTAGCGGTACCTGTGCGAATAATTCGCACTAAAATTCGTTTCTAATTTCTCACACTCTTTATAACTTTCTTCTTTTTGTTGTATTACATTACGAAGCTCAGTGACGGTTCAAGAAAATATTTTTGTAAAACTGTCATATAGAGGCGCAAGTATCGAAAACGTTGAGCTGAAGCGCCGCCATACGAAAAGTATTTATACGTGAATTTTGATTAAAAATTAAACAAAAAAAATTTACCGACCGTCAATCATGTTGACGTTGTTTCAAAGTTAGAACCGTCAGATGGCAGCATTGCTGTATTGTATCTTAATGTATATCTATATATATCATTTTAATAATTAATAAATTTACAAAAACAAAAGCAATAATAAATTTTTTAGTTGTTGATGTCGGTAGAGCAAGCAATTATCTATAAAATGATATAAAATTTATGTGGAGCAATTGTGTGGTTTTTTCGAAAAAGGGAGGCAAACATCTTAACCTTAACGTATTAATATATATGATGATTATTTCTCGACGATCGTTTCCGACAATAAGTCCATCCTCAGGAAAATAAAACATTTACTCATTAATCATGTTCTACCAACTGTCAAGTGAAAAATCAGTGCAAATTGTACAAACTTTTTCTCTGTGAGTAAATTACTCGAATACCGGATGCGCAACGCTTCAACTACACCACTGACATCGCATTTATGTATCAAGTTTGCAGTTACTATATTATGTACTCGCATACATGTAATATAAGAGAATAACTTAAATGTTTACGCATCACACGAGATATTCTAAAATTAAATTTCTCGAATACCGTTTCCATCGTCGTCGGTGGCTGTGATGCTCTCTTAGAAGACTTCTCTCATAACACAG
The DNA here is from genome assembly GCA_034508555.1 of Venustoraphidia nigricollis. Lineage (NCBI taxonomy): Eukaryota > Metazoa > Arthropoda > Insecta > Raphidioptera > Raphidiidae > Venustoraphidia > Venustoraphidia nigricollis. Next base: position 2,394,250 of record JAVRKA010000013.1, read on the forward strand.
TATATGTTGTTGTAGTTGGACGTTGGTATGGTGCACGAGAAAAGCGCGTGTGATCGCCGAAAACCCGAATGACGCAGAGGCATGCATCTGTTGCACATAGATTGACCCAATCAACTTTTTCCCTTGCGCATCTATGCTCGGTTGCACAAAGCATTGTCAGAAAATCTGATTTGATAATGGCTTTAGATCAGTGGTCTGTCAGAGCCTCGGAAGTGGTCCGCGGGAGAGCCCGGCAGTTGCAAATAAAAATTTTCTATTAAATGGGAATTTTGAAAGTTATATGCATGGGGTGAATATATCCGTGCTTAGAGTTATGGCTATCAATAAATACGTTTTAAAAAACTGTTTTACTTAAACATCTTTCAATTTCGTTACAACTTGAGGGGGGGCAGGGTGATGGCATGGAAGGTCCGTACTGATTCAATTTCAGACTGAGTAGTCCGCAGACTTCTACGGGTTGGGAGCCATTGCGTTAGATTGTGACGAGAAAAAATCCTTTATAAGAAAAGCATTGTAGAAATTTAAAAAAAATTAATTTTAGTTTTAAATTATAATTGATTATTGAAACAATATTTTTGAAGTTAGATTTCTTTTGGCGCATTGAGGGTGAACTTTTCTCTATTACGGAAGCTGCTCACGCAGCATGCAATGAAAATGAGACACCATGAAGTTAGTTGTTGAAGTGAACAGACTAACGTTCAGCTATATTTATTATCTCCCTAGACATCCTATTTTATATTATCAATGTTCATCCTTAACGAAAATGTGAATATCAATAATCGTGATCACGCCAAAGAAGTATAACTTCTTTTAAACTGTGTATACGTGTATTTAACATAGGTTTTTGCACAATTGCCACTTCGAAACAATATTATTTCGGTATAGTGATTTTGTTTAAATACATACATAATATGTAATATTTTTGCGTGTAATTACGGACATAAAACTTGTTGGGTTTTATTACGAAGTTAAAGCAATTTTACTGTACAATTACGGTTCGGTCCAGACCGTGTACGCCTATCCTGTATTGCGTACATACATATTATATAAAACTATAAGGGTGTCCCACAAAAACATAAATGTGAAAAAAGGAGCCAAGCTCGATACAAAAAAAAAAAAAAATCCAATGACCTTATCTCCAAATACGACATTGAAAGTTTGTGTCAGTGAGTAAGTAAGTGAATCAATCAGTGAATGCTAAAAATAGCGATATTCGAACGTCAATATTTCGGAGAATATTTGAGCATTTTTTTATGAAATTTGGAATTGTGGGTAATGGGGGAAGGACTTAATGGAAATTACAAATGTCAAACATTTTGAGTTATTAAGGGGGTTCACCAGTGTAACGACCGATTATCAAGGGGTTTTTCAGGAATTTATTGTGGGAAAACTACTAAAGTTTTTTCAACAGTTTTTACGCCATTTTGTTCTACATAATTTTTGTTGAAAGTGTAATCAAATTGATGTGCCTCTGATAAAGGCTGAGACATGACTTCCACAAAATGACACTGCCAAACGGTGTGCAAGATGTAATACGCATCGGTTGTCTGAAACAAAAAATGAAAATATCTCGTTATTCGTAATCCATTTGCCGAGGTACTGACGTAGGGGTTTTGCAAAATTTTGAAAAAAATCCGTTTTTTATGTATTTTTCTGACATTGTAAGCTGCAAAAAATGTAAAAATCAAAATTTAAAAAATCCCCTACGTCAGTACCTTGAGTAATGTACAAAAACTGCACACATAAAATTTTAATTTGTTTCATTGAATACATTTAGCGCAATCCTGCACACCAACTTGAAAAACATAGTTTTGAGAAAAACGCTTTTGAAGTTTAAGGACGCTATGAAACATAGTTTTCAGAGACTTACATTCAATCTACGATCCCTGGACCATAGAGTTCTCCTTCAGGTAGATAAGAAATATAAAAAAAAAATCGATTTTTTGAAAATTTTACACTGGTGAACCCCTTTAAAATGTCGAAATTAGCTCGAAATGTTTCGATTACAGAACTTGGCTGATACACTGCCGTGTGTCTAGGATATATACTGAATATACACATGAATCACAGACTCACGGAGGCGGTTTTACGAAGGCATTTCAATAATTTGAAAAGAATGCATTAACCAATCTTATTTGCATTTACGGTTGACATTTTTTTAATAATTAGGGTGCAAACATGGGTTTCTGACCACGTATCTGTGTTTTCAAACTCACCATGCGTGTACAAAAATGCAAACCGATTCCAATGAGATAAGCAAACGTTGGTATTTTTTTTGATTTATAAGTTGTTTCCATTAGTTATCAAAGTTCACAAAAATAAATCTTCGAGAATCCATAACTTCTAAACCAAAACAAACAGAAATTTTCCAGTGAATAGAAGAAAACAAGTCGGAAAACCTTCTGAACACCCTCTTCTAAATATTTAGAACGTAATTGGGACATCAGTCAACTTCAAAAGGTAAAAAGAAAGGAACACATTGATTCCTTTCTCCTGCGTCTTGAAGTTGACTGTCATAATAACTTCTACATAATCATAAAAAAACGCAAAAAATGAAGTCTTTCATATATTTTTCAAACTACGAACATTTATATAAAAATATGCTGATTCCAACGAGCGCAAGCAATTTCTGTATCTCTTTTAGTTTAAAAGTTCTGGTCATTTGAAGATTTTTTGGTGTATTTTGGGAAACTTTAAATGATTACAACTTCCAAACCAGGAAAGATACGCGACTGATTGTGCTAAAACGAATCTTCAGCATTGTCGTCACTTATTTGTTGAAATAATTCTGTAGGTACTGTAATATATATTTTTTTAATTTCTAATAATTTTGAACCTATCCAAACTAGTATTTTTTGAAGTAGAAATTGTAGTAGGAGTTACCAAAAGTTAGATTTCACCGCTGAATTGTACCTTGAAATAAAAAGTATAGTTAATATAAAATATTTTGAGCGACTCTCGTATAAGTATGGTGGATATTATTATCGTGTGCCAGAGAGAAGACCCTCTGCCTTTCCCATTCGCCTACCCCCGGCGTGCTCTGTCAGTAGGGCATCGCCCTTATCGTTATGTCTAGTAGGGTAACAGGAAATTGTATACATATCGCGACGGCCTTGTACTTCCGGTGTTAAATATGTGATAATACATTTTTTTCTTTTGTACACAAACTTACTTTTTTTTTTACGAAGAAACATATAGACGCTGTAGACAAGTTCTTAATTCTTATCTTTTTTTTTCAAACGGATATATTTTTAAAATATAATTTTCGTTTTGCATATCGACTATTAATTTTTATAATCTCTATATTATGCACTAGCTTTCCGGTTCAGTTTTGTTGGGGTATATATTTTAATTTGGCAACGCGAATTTAATTTTTAAATCGCGTGCGGTACCCCTAAATTACATTGCATTTTTTCTCTCATTGCTCATCCCTCTTTTGTCCTTTCAGCTAATAATATAGTCTGTGTTACTCGAGAAGAAGTGCGCTTTTAACCTGTTCCCGATTGACCTTGAAGCCATAGTCTAGAGTTAGGTGGAGCATTACGAGACGAAAGTGAGTGTAAAGCCATTGACGTGTAGAAATATAATAATCACAATAAAGTATGTCTATGAAAGAATTGCACTTACGTTTTTATTGCTCAAAACAAATATTTGTTAAATAAGTTATTAATAATAACACAACATTTTTATATGAAAATCTATTTTTTTCGCGGCAGGGATAATTTATCGAGTGTGGTTAATTGGTAAGAGGCAGTTTGTTAGCGGAGCTCCTAGGGGTCTCTATTTTTTTGCCCATAGTTGCATGAACTGCATCAAATGTGTTTTCAATTTTTGTTAAAAGTAAATAACATATTTATAATAGAAACAATAATAATATATTGAAAATATAATTTCGTACCACTGACAGATGATGGTGCATTTTTAAAAATCGACTCTGTCATTGGGTTTTGTTAAAAGTAATAAATACATGGTTTTTATGGAATTTGTGTTTTTAATATTCCAGTCATGCATTATATTTTCGAGTTTTATTAAAAATATAAACTACTGTTCAATATTCTAATATTTATGTGAGGTAGTGTATATTCAGCAGGAAAAACGGGACCAACGACCGGGTACGAGAGAATGGGCTTATACACATCGAGCTATTATGTACAATGTTCCAGAGCTTGTCGACCGGGAAATGACGTCAGAGCAGATAAAGATGGAGATAGGGATAATGTGAAATAGTACATGAACATTCGCTACTGTGTAGTCGTGTTCAATGATTTTTTTAATCAAGAATTAAGACGGAATTAATCGCTAAAGCTAAAAAGGCTTTAACCTTCACGGAGATGAACTACAATAAAGAAGGTTGAATTGAACTCCACGAACTTTGAATCCTAATCAACTCAGGTTGTGACGTTTTGTAAGATTCATCGAGTTAAATAGAAACACATTTTTGAAGTTTGAGTGACCCAAAAGATGGTTAAGTTTATCTTTAGATCTGAATCGGTCAACTCAAACGATCATTTTGCCGGATATTGATTCGTGTCTGGTGTGATTTTTTCCTTTTTTTATTTTTAGGATTTTTATTATCCTACCAATTGGAATTTCAACTGACTAGCTGTAGGTTTTGCGATCGAAGAATCCGACCCTGATCACGGACACGATTTTTAAAAAGCATTTTTCTAACATAGTTTTTGATAAATTTATGTTGATAGAATATGTTTTTTCTGTTTTTTTAAGTAGCTGAAATGTCGCAAAAAATCATTTCAAAAATCCTTAAAAGGCGCAGAACTTTTGTTATAGATACTGAAATTTAAACAATTTAAGGCAATCCTCTGAACGCACTATAATTTGTAGAGTAAAGTAATCGACGTACCTTTTTCTCTACCCCAATTCAGACCACTTCCTCCAAGACCCCCTACTATTGCCGTAGGGAGTTCGAACATCCATTTGGCGTGACGTCAAAATCTATTGGTTCTTTTTAAATCGTTTGGCTGATACAATTTATATCAAAAGTGAAAAAGGAACAAAGATAAAATACGATATTACCCTTGAATTCTATAATGGAAACACTTGACGTTCGACGAATCAAAAGCGACTGCATATCGCTTATATATATTGAAAATAAAAATAATATAGTGTCGATGACAGCTGTTCTTTACTTCAAAACATAAACGATATCGATTTAAAAGTGGACAAGTTCTTTTTCTTCATACCATGCCGAAAGTACGTACCTTCTGATTCGATTTTAAATCTGAAAGTATGACATTTATGCACTCTTGTAATCACAGCTGGAATTACTCGCCAGTAGGTAGCCATCTGCTGTTATTACATGGACATTATTAGATCCATGTATCATTACGTATAACCTCAACATTGCTCACTTGAAAGTAATTAGTCTTTTTATATATTAGAGAAAGTGCGTACTTTTGATCGGGTATGAAGAAAAATGGTATATACCACACGAGCAGAAAGCTGGAAGTCCTGCAGTGCGCGACATATATGATGCCCTCGACTTCGCCTCGGGCATCATGTGGTGCAGTGCAGGAAATTCAACTTTCGGATCTTGTGGTGTAATATACTATTAATCTGCATCGAACAATAATCTGCATCGAACAATAAACGAAATAAATCATTAATTGAAGTTTTCTCTTATAACAAAAGTTAAGTTGTTTTTGGAGGAACCACGGAAAAATCAATACAAAATTTATTTCCATTAAATCGGTGCATATGCGCTAACTTAACGGGATCCTATTTTTTAATTTATTCTGACTCCAAATTGCATACCGCAGGCTCATCGGGGGATGTAAAATTTTATTGAAAACAATATATCGAAGCGATTTTGCCTTCTGGTTACGTATTAGTCGGAGAGCTGATGACACCCTTTTCATGAAGTGTTTGATTCAGGTAGAAATTTTATACAATAGTATATATAGGTAAGATATATAGGTACATGAGTGTTTGCCTGTCGTACCTGGGTACTCTAGGTACTACGCATACAGGAAAGGTTTAAAAAAATATGTGCCAAAAAAGTTTTTGATACAAAAGCCAACAAGTACTATTCGAAAGTTAAGTTGATTTTAAATAAATAAAAAAATGAGGCAGACACTTTCGGAGCGGTTAACATTAAACCAAAAATATTTGCAAAAAGCCAGATACTTTTTCCAGGGTTTAAGACTATTTTTTGGAAAGTGTTTTAAATCGTGCATAAGTACCCATAAATAAGTTCCCAAAAATAGTTTTAAACCCCGGAAAACTGTCTGGCTTTTTGCAAATATTTTTAAATGTGTCTAATAAAGCTGCTATAAAAATTTCAGCGTGAATCAATCACTTGTTTTTTTCATTTTTGAAAATTCAATTTTGAGGTATTTTGGTTTAATATTAACCCCTTTAAAAGTATCTGCCTCATTTATTTATTTATTTAAAATCAACTTAACTTTCGAATAGTCCTTGTTGGCTTTTGAATCCAACACTTTGTTGCACATATTTTTCATAAACTTTTCGTGTATGCGCAGTACCAGGCGTACCCAGGTAGGACAAGCAAACTCTCATTTACCTATACATCTTACCTATATATACTATTGTATAAAATTTCTACCGGAATCAAACACTTCATGAAACGGGTGACATTAGCTCTTGACCTATATACAATTTCAAATCTGCAAAGGCATTCAGGCTGTTGTCACTCTTTATATTACGTGTCACGGTTTGTAGCCTTAAGATAGCCCGCCAGGGAAAATTCGAAACGTGACTGGGCTACATGGTAGGCACTATCGTTTGAAATCGTTGTATAGCTGAAGGGAAAAGCTTCCAAAACCCGTTCTTTTGTGATAATATACACACGGCAACAAAAAGCGTAATACAGTCAAAGCCCTCTAAGTGCACAGCTCGGAACCGAGCCCATCCTTTAAGTGCACACTTCCCCTACGATCTTTTTCATCCCCACTCTTCTAACTCCTATAGCTATCTTTATTCAATCAGATGCTATAAACAATATCTCTAAAACTCTATGAATATGATGGAAATGGAAAGTTTGAAAATAGCGCGCTTACGGTCGCACGTGATTGGTCGCAGATTATTCGAAGTGGGGGCTGGGGAACGTGCACTTAGAGGGCGAGTTCGTGTGCAGTAAGAGAGCGTGTGCATTTAGAGAGCGTGCATTTAGAGGGCTTTGACTGTATACGAAGAGTGTTGGAGTATAGTAACTATTATATGAAGTGTAGATAATGTATTAACGTGTAGACTTCACAGGATCACATCAAACGATATTAAGTTATTAGTTTGCGTAGGCGGGAGGTATGCAGAGTAGTAGGTATTCGCACATTTATACTAAATACCACTATATATAGTAAACACACTATATATGGAAATTTATATAGTAAACCAAAGTGACATAGACACATGCAAAACCTGGAAAGATCATGACATTTTTAATAAGTCGCAGAAACAAGTTGGAAAATATGAATTGTAGGCGATGTGAAAATGAAAATAATATAATAGATCAAGTAATTATATACGTGTATTGTTTACTCAATGATAATATTTTTTGGTGCAAAAATACAATAAATTAATTTAACAACTAAGCAGCCGCAATGGCTTCTTTTAGTGGATATATAATTTTGATGAAACGTTGAAATAAGATTGAAAGACATGGCGAAACAGGTTAAGGATAATCTTGATGAAGATACTGAAGCACATGGGGAAGTTGAGGATTTCTTTCCAGATGATGTTTGCGATAGCCTTGTAAACGTATGAGCAGAAATGACCGTGTCTTACAAAAGAAATTATCTGTGATTGGATTAATCATCAAACGCTCTATTGATCATCCTAAACAGAACATCGAAATTATGCTTACTAAAACATCGCAGGCGAGCCGAAATGCAATGAAAATAATTGCAGAGCAATGACAAGGGCAATGTTATTTCAATTCAAACGCATACAATTATTAAATTTGTTGAAAAAGTCCTAATCTAAAATATTTGGACGAGGAAATAAATCTTCCTGTAGCATTGTTTGATTCTAAGATATGAATTATCTCGTTTTCTACGACATCACAAGACGACTGTTCAAGGGTAGTTCTCGTTTAAGTTTCTGTAGGGGAAAATTGTAACGAGATTTGTCCTGCTACCTACTGTTATCCAAGGTCATTCCCATTGCACAACTCCAATGTGAGTTTTTATTAAAAAAAATTACTTATACAGTTTCCAGTATTCCGACTGTTCGTTTGCAAATTACTTACGTTATGATCAATGATTTGAGTGCACAGCAGTCACCATCAAGCTCTACCAGTCATACTTTACCCGAAGGAAAGCCTATGATTGTAGGCCTCGATCCAATGCAATTTAGACGATTTTTGACCCCCATACCTACCTCAGTAATGCAAAGCCTAGTCGACTCAATTTTTCCCCTGGTAAGGGTCATTCAATTACCTATTCACATTTCCGTAGCCATGTTAAAAGTTTTGCCTTTTATAATTTAATTTTAGTTAATTTGAAAAACTTTTCCATCGAGAGATTTATCTTATAATGAAAGGTCGTGTTACTATATTTATAGTAACTAGATAACTGAGGATTACAGAGTGACACGGTTCTTCGATGGTACTCCGTGCGCGACTCGGCTGGTTGCTAAGGATCAGAGGAAGCTGTAGATTGTATTCACAGAGATAGATACCGTGAAACGCGTGGGCTGATTTATATGAATATTCAAATGATGTAACAAGTCGTTTCGGGTTATAAAACACGCCGCAGTGGAGAAGCTTGGACACCGTTTGTGGGATTTTAAGTTGTACGATGAAAGGTTACATTAAATATTGTACAGCTAGATGGAGAAAAAATCACCCTCAATAAATAATACATACAGAGAACTGTTGTAAACTCTTGGTACTTCAAGGATCGATTTGATCGTTATATAAAATAAAAAGTAAATAAGTAAATGAAACAATAAAATTTGGTTTAATCAAAACGAAGTCTGAATATTTCTGATCACAAAAGAGATTGAAAACTATATTAAACTTTTTGATTTATCCGAAATGGTAATGATCTATGTCCTATATTTTGGTCAATATAAGAATGATCAGAGGCTCACTGTATTTCAGAAAATTAGTTGATTCAGATTATTTGAAGTACGTGTTTTTATCTACATTTAAATAGACGCTAGCAACGAATAATCCACATTCGCAATATCAGAAAGATTCGCAATTTTTTAAGTCGCAATCGACTTCGCAACTTTTATTAAAAATGATAACATACATACAAGCATAATAATAGTGAGTTTTCTTAATTATCTGATTAATTGTTCAATAAATTATAGTAATTTGAGATTTTGGTAATTTTATTAAATCAATTTTGTAAAAATAATTTGAAATAGTCCCTACAATGACCTCAGCTGTCGAACGTCTATAATCCGCAATCTGACGAGTTTTAAAGTCTTTATTGGCGAACGTCTACCAATATTAGTATAGAAATTGTTTCTTGTGCTTAAAACAGTTTCTTATCTGAATATTTGGAAATACATAAAAACTTCATCTTGATGTAAATTTTTTGTCTAGAAAACCAGACACAGATAACAATAGAACTATCGTATTTCATTGTTCTCTATTGTTTCATTTTGTATTATAGTAAGAAAATATTATGTAATGTTGAAGTCTTCCGGAGGACATGACGTAATCAGTTTGTATACGTTCCATTGTTTCAGATTATATCGCACGCTACGGTCGAATGACGGAGCCAATGGCAAGAGCGAAATTCTGGCAGATCTTATCTGCTGTAGAATATTGTCACAATCGAAACATAGTGCATCGAGATCTTAAGGTACGTTAACGCTTCTCTGTTTACATTATTATATTTATTTATTAATTATTAATGTATTTTGTACTTTGTTAACGTCTGTATTTATTTAGAATAAATAAAATTAATCGACTACTAGCGGACCCGTGCGAATACTTCGCATCGTTAGTGGTCAGTTACGTAATATAATAGGGTGGAAATAAATGTTGTTCTAATCTATTCAGAGACTTCAGCGCCACAACGTCGATTAATTCTATTCATATTCCTGGATTTGCCTATATGGCACAAAAACTATTGACGTCGATCGAAATAGTAAAAAAATGTTTCAAATTGGTTCAGTAGTAGATTACCCGCCGCAAGCAAACATACAGATATTTCCTCTTTATAATTACTGAACTAGGAACACTTTCTTTTGAAAACTTTCTGGAGAGCCAATTTACCTGAAGTTACTGCATCGACTTTGTACATTCAGATCACAAGTTTAACCCATTATAGGCCTATTGCGTATTGTCGATGGCGTCGCTATTCTGGATGTACGAAGTAAAAATATTAAGTTTCTACGGAAACAAAACACACAAATGTCGTGAAATAGGTAGTTAATTTCGATGAGTGACGTCACTTTTCGCTAATGTTTGAAATTACGTTCCGTTTCACTTCATTTATAATTAAGAGTTTTCGTAGAAACCGACATATTTTAATTAAACCTTTCAGTATTGCACTTTCCATATCTTTTGCTATTCAAATTAACATAATATCGATGTATAAGTTTTAACATTTCTCTGTTGACTTTTTTCTCAATTAACAAACGACATTCAAGGAATTCTCACGCTACTTCGTACATTGTTTAATTAATCTCTTGTGATGTAATTTTTATTTGACCGACACATCATATTTGTAATAGTACTATATTATGAATCGACCACTACAATAGTAATTATATAGTACATTAATTACTACGGTAGTATTTCAATTACATTCAGTTTGACGGTCTCGCTTTATCAACCACAACGTACTAACCATCTTTCTCTGTTTATTGTGTGCTAATGACGTCATGGAAAAACTATAAAAACCGTTTATATTTTACAACGTCGTTTAATGTATTGGTGGGATCCCCACTGACTTAATGTGTAGTCACAGTGAATTCAACCCCACTATTCATCTGAATCAGTGCTTCTGAAACTTTTAAAGTGAAATTTATAGGTACGATAAGCAGTATGGCAGTGATTCCGATCGGATATACAGCGTGATGGAAGTAATGGTGATAAATAAGGAAAAAGGAGTAAAATCGCGGGTTTAATATAAAGGGATTAGTTCAGTCACTAACAGTTGGCACTAATGATAAATTATTCTTATCCGAAGAAACACAATGACCAGGAATTTGTCGGAACAATACGTTATAATATTAGTTTTAATATTATGCATATTTTTATGGAGTGACTATAATAATTATAATAATGCGTTTAACGTCCGTTTCTCGACTTTATGTTATAACAGACGCCATTCGCACCATTACTATTTTCCATTTACAACACTTCCCGTTATTTTTCTACATTTTTAAAACTTCAACTTATGTAATAGCAATGGGCGAATGAAGGAATTATAGAAAATTAGGATAAGGTAGGCAATTTTTGAACTAGGAGTTTGATAGGTAATCGGCCATGGCCTCAAATAAGGAACCATCTCGATATTTATCTGGAATTAATTGAGGGAAACCATGGCAAACCCCAATCAAGATGGCCGGTACACAAATTACCGTTTCTCGGCGAGAGACAGTAGGAAAAAGTCCCAGCCACATCTGCCCCCGCCGGGATTCGAACCCGGACCTTCCGAATGCGAGTCTAGTGCTGTCACCACTACTCTACCTAGCTCGGTATGGAGTGACTATATAAAATTAAGCAAATTACATCACCGGCAACTGGGAGTTATGGAAATCCTGGTTAATTAGAAAATAATACAAGTGATGGCATTTGCAGCCGGGATTTGTACAGAAACCGTAAAAAACGCATCTAAGTAATGATATAACCAAAAAACTATGACTATAGAAGTTAAGGGGGGAGCCTGCTTTAGAGGCTTCAAAAAATCTATTTTTTTGAGGAATTTTTAGGGAAGGACATAAATATTTAATTGAAACGAAACTTTCAGGTTTTATTGTTATATATTTCAACATTTTTCTCAAATTTTTTCATTAAAATATATGTCATAATATGCCGGGTACAAGCATTTCGCCGAGGCGCCTCGAGCGTGCATGTGTCGTGTGGCGGGAAAGATGCAGGTCACAATTTCCATCTGAAACAAAAAAACCAAAACAAATTTATATTTTCAATAGTATAGATTCTAGTTAAACCTAAAAAATCTAAAAAAAAGTGAGAAATTCAACAATTTTTCGCAACTTAAAAAAAAATTATTTTTTTGGAAAAAAAATTTCACTTTAGATTGTTTAAAAAGTGGGTTAATTATAACTTTTTTTAAGGTTTTTTAGGTTCAACTAGAAGAGAATTTAATCCTGAATACAATCAATTTTGTCTCGTTTCGATAGGACGTTAATTTTTTTTCCTATCTTTCCCGCCAATTAGGAAAAGTCGAAAAAATGAAAAACCGAGAAATCGCGCGTCGAAATTTCGTTTATAAAAAATCGTATTTACCGCAATAATGTGCTAATCAGCGATTCCTGGTCCATAGAGTTGCCCTTCAGTCTCGAAAGACTATTAGTCCCTTTGGATACGTACAATAGTTACAATGGGTACAATACATACAATAGATTTAGGGACTGAGCGCAGGCACTCCGAGCGATCCGGTCGCTCGACCTGCTCGACGCTTGCTCACTATTTCTTCTGTAACTCCGAAAATAATTTGAATTTGTTTCTGAAATTTTAGGGATATATTCTTGGATAGTTTGGGAAGACATTTATGCAAAAAAAAAATCGATTTTTTGAAGCCTCTAAAGCAGGCTCCCCCCTTAAGTTTCCCCGCGAGCTTATGTGGATGAGGCTGACATTTTTTTTTATTACTGTAGAGTATTATAGATGCTCGAAAACTAAGCTCATCATTCAATTAAATTTAATTAAACGGTACAATGAGCGGAGGCGGGCTTCGACCCACAACAGTTAGTCCTCAATACGAATTTAAGATCACTGTGTTATGTGTGGGGTAGGCATCTTTATGTGCAACCCTTTATGTGTGTAATGTTGAGGGCGGACCTCGCGGCCGCTTCCAGCGATCGATCCACCTAGCTATGACGTCACACTTGTATACATGCACACAAAGTCGCCCACGCGACCCCCGCCCCCCGCACCGTCTCTTTAGGCAGACGTGATGCGTGGGCGACGTTTTCCAGTCGGAGCAGATGTCGCGGGTAGAAGAGGGTTAAATGCGCGCTCCCTGATCTATGCAACCCGCTGTGCCGTAACAGCGTTTTGAATCTTGCAATTTCTAATGGTACTAATGACATTTGACATTGATTTTTTTTTTATAATTATGCTAAATCAATATGATATTTATCAATAACATAGGAATGTTTAATTATTGCGCAACATTTCGTACAGAGAGGAGTAGTTACATTATTATCTTAAGGAAACTAAAATTTGATAAAAAATATAACTGATCGTTTCATGATATGTTTTCGCCATTAGCTTTATATGAAGAAAATGAGTTATTTTTTACAAACTTTTATATAACTTGTCATGTTTGTCAGTTTGGGTCAAATCTTGCAATCAAAATTTAGACTAGATCTAATTAAGCTACAGCTTTGGAATGTTGCACGACAATGCAATATATGTAATATCATTCTAAATAATATGCCTGAAGGCAATAGTGCTAATGACCTCAGCAGTCGAAGCAAAACTTTGTTTGTTTACGTATTAAATAAAAAAAAATCTAAATCCAAAATGACGGATGCCTCAAGATGGCGTATTACCTTTTTTTTCACAACCCGCTGGTATAATGTATATCAAATGAAAGCGTTTGACGAGTGAATACCATAAGCTATGTTATTGTAAAACCAATATGGCGGATGCCATATATCCGATTAATAACTCTAATAACTGTAGTTGTTGAGATCCTAATAAAATAAACGAACATTTCCTGATCACATTTTTCACCAATAAGAAAATAAGAATGCCAGTGTAAACAATCCCCGTAGCTACGCTACTGGTGATATTGAAACCTAAATTCTATTCCGTATTTACTTACATCATCGTAATATATTTGAAATGGTGTGCTGACTGCTGACCTAAAGTTCAGAATGTTATAACACCCGGCGCCTACACCATCACATATTGACCTCCAGCGATTTTCTTGCTATTCTTATATAAAACTAATATTTGAAGTATTGTAAATTGTTATGAAGATAAACAATAAGCTAGTATACGAAACGTTAGAAAGCTATATTAAAACATTCCAAAGTTCGTAACCACAAGTACATACCAGCTTGTAAATATTCCGTTGTCAATATGCCGCCCTCCATGGTTCGTCTATTACAATTTTCAGTATCCAAAAACTGGTGAAAGTTTCAAAATGATTTTCAATATTTTATAAAAAAATAATAACCTAAAAACAGCAATTACTACTAACCCTAAATAACCAAGGCAATTTAGTCGCCTTGTTGTCGATAGTTAAACTGGTGACCCGGTACCAACACCATATTCACAGAATTCTGAAGGAAGCATTATTTAGAGCTCAAATGCACAGACGACTACAAAGTAAAAATATCAAAAGTTCAGAAGTCAGTTTCTTCGTATTGAAGAAAAATATATTCAAGTAATTTTGTGTTAACCTATATTTTACTATATTACTATATTTTACTATAACTGAATAAAATGTGAATGTCATGTGTGCTATGAATGCGACATGTAATGCATGTATGTGTTTGTGAAGAGTTTTAGTGTTCCAATGCAAGTAACTATCTGATTTCTGTCAGCATTATGGAGGTATTTACTGATTTGTTTTTTAAAGAAATTAACAGAAGTTATCGCGCGAAGTTTTTGTGGCAGTGTATTGCACATTTTAGGGACCAAGTAGTACTATCTGTGTGCCTGATCTAGATTTTTCTTTGGTACTATGTGTTCTTATGTGTTTTGCATGCTATATTGAAAGATGTTTATATTTAGTATTGTGAAAATATGCTAAGTACTACCCGCTTATGCGGTTGACTTTAGCAAATAAAAATGTGATAACAGAATTATAATGTACAGCGTCAAAGGTCACACGGTTTTGTAATTAAATACAGCTCGAGAACGGTGATTACAGTTGTGATCGTGAAGATGAAAAATTAAATTAGCCCGACCAACTTTCATTTGCTGTCAGCCACTTCTTAACGTCATTTTGTGAGAATTACTGTGAAATCTCTGTTGTAGACTTGTAGCTAACGCCCCTCAATAATGAACCCTTCTGAAGACGTTGGTACTAGAGGCGGACAACAATCGATAATAATAAACAATAGATAATCAGTAATCAAATAATTGGTTATTGTCGATAGTTTCAACATTTTGTAAAAACCGACTTTTGTAACTATCTAATGTAGGTAGCAGAATTGGAACAAACCATCAAAAAATCTTACTTGACAATTACCTTATCTTGTGATCATAAAATATTTACAGTTTTTTTTATGTAGGAATAGTTAATTATCGTCGTTAAACTATTTGGTATGTAATAAAATAAACAGAAAAACATGACTACGTAGAATAAAAAGATCTGTTTTTAAGCTAAATTTTGATCAAAATGCTTAGAAAAAACGGTTGCACCAAAGGTCAATGCAATTTGTTTATATTCTTAAACAAGTTTTCAATTAAAAAAAATCTAGTTCTTTAGTGGGTAGATCCAGAAGATTGATGCTGATTGCAGAAAGCGTTGTCAAAAAAAACTGATTTGACAATCACTGTCAATCACTGTCATTTCAATATTTTTGCCAATCCTTTCTGAAATCCAAATAAAGTGCATAATTTTGCGATCTCAAGTACAAGTAGCCCTAAAGGCTGCAGTGCTCTCGGCAGTAGAACGACTTCTAAAGTAAAAAAATCGTTTTGTATCGAAAGATTTCACTGTATATACTTATACCGTCTTCTTCGTCAAACGAAGAAATTATTTTTTTATTACGGAAATCATTTAATCCTGCGTAAAATACGTTACATCGTTCAACTGTAAAATTTAATTAATAAAACCCATTGCAGTGCTTTTCAATTATTAGTGTATTTGCCATATGGCAACATACACTATTGGCATCTGTCGGATGTCGGGACCTAGGGGCCGGACCAAAATTTCTCGACGTTTCATAACCTCCTAAACATTTTGGCACCATTTTTGAAAATGTTTATATATATATATGTATATATATATATATATTTATATATATATATATAATAAAAGTTTAATTTTTTATGCATGAAAAATACACATGTTCAAAGTGCTCCAACTACGTAAAAAAGCGTTTTCTGATCCCGTCTATAGGAACTTTTGGCATAAAAATTCGTCTCCCATACTTTGTCAGTGTCATTTTTAAACGCCCTCTATGCATTTATATGGACATACATAATCATTTTTTATGTATATACTGCCACCTCTCACTAGATTGAAAAGTAGACTTCTGCACTTGTTCAAAAGGATCAAAATCGATTACTCTTTTATGAGACAATTTTTTTAATAACGCCGTTTGCTTCAAGGTGACACATTTAGCTTCGTGAAAAGATTTTTTAAGGTAGTTGTCGTGGTACAATATTGTCAAAAAGTTATAGATTATACGCGCCACAAAAGTATACTAGCTTGTAGCTAAGTGATCCATAATTTGTACGCAAGACTGTACCCGTGGAAACGTAACCCATACACTATTCATATGCATGTATACTTTTCTATAA
Source organism: Venustoraphidia nigricollis (assembly GCA_034508555.1). Classification (NCBI taxonomy): domain Eukaryota; kingdom Metazoa; phylum Arthropoda; class Insecta; order Raphidioptera; family Raphidiidae; genus Venustoraphidia; species Venustoraphidia nigricollis. The sequence continues at coordinate 2,410,865 of JAVRKA010000013.1, forward strand.
ATTGTTGAACTTTAAACCGTTATTTATAAATAATTAGACGGTCAAAACTGTTCTCATATTTTTTTTAAACTCATAACAAATTCATTGAAAGACTCAGTTTTTGTAATGTTTCTGACGGTTAGTTCTTTTTTTATAAATAAGAAACTGGTTCAGAACTACAGAGATCGTATACAATCAATGTTAATTATCCAATTTTTAATTGAATTTATCTCGGATTATATACGGTCGATCGACTTCAAATTTTCAGGGTAATTGTATTATCATGTCCTTAATAAGTATACAAAAATTAAGAATTTTCTGACGGTGTGCCTTAACCACGACAACTAGCTTAAAGTGCTTATTGGAGTATTTTGCTTTTTAAAGACTCTTAGGCGCTAACCAGTTTTGGTTATAAAATGACTCTCTAAACATATGAACAACGTAAAAGTGTATATAGATAAATAATTTCCACGAACTATATGCATTTTTTAGGAAATGGCAAAGTAGTTCAATCTTTTTATTGTTAGATAAAATTTTATCTGGGGCGACAGGTGGTCAGCAATCACTGATAATTAATGATAAACAATCAAACCGCTTGCGAATTGTTATTCTCGTAAATAGTTTAGTGTTTCAACAGAAATTGATAGATGCCTTTACTGATCATTATGTCGTAGATATTATATGGACGAAATTGAAGGCATGAAAATATGTTCGCTACTTTCAGGCCTAGAAAGGCCACATTATGTCAAAAAGAATTCTAATATTTCATTAATATATTAAATAGCTTTCAAAATTTTGTTTGTCTGAATTTCCGTTTGTACCAGCATCACTCAAAAACGGCTGGACCAATTTTGATGAAACTTTCTTAATTGATACCTAACCTTAAGGCTGTCGGAACGCTCTAAATTTTGTTTGTGCTGAGACCCAGCGATAAGGGGCGAGGTAGGCAAAAGACATATTGTGGGTGTGACTTTCTTTAGCTCTGTCTCGCTCAAATCATTCTCACGTTTCAATTTTTGGCTGGTGCCAACTAAGAGGCTAAAAAATGTTATTGCAAGGGTGCCGCTGTCAACTGATTACTCTAATTTTTGGAACTATTTTGAAGATTTAAAAAACTTTTCCGAAAAAAGAAGAGTCACATATGTTTGTCGTGGAACAGTTTTGTGAAATAAGTACGAATAAGGTCGTAGTGTGACATTGAAAACGTGTGTTTTTTTAGCACAATTAATGCCAACTTTTTTCTAGTAAATCGAACATAAATTACAAAAGTAGTCCATTAGAGACCTAGATTTGTCCTTTATCTTCCTTAAAGAGAAAGCATTTTTGCAGAATGTTGACGAATAAGTCTACAATCAGTTGACAGCCGAAGCTCTATTTTTGGACTTAAATTCAGAGCGTTCCAACAGCCTTAAACCGCAGTGTACTTTGTTTCTGGCTAATACAAAATCAACAAAAAATATTGTATTTAATAATTAGATAGAAATATATTTTTGGTAAAAAAATGGATACGTGTACTTATGTATTTCCGTTAGAATTTGTTTGGCGTGAGTAAAAATAGATTTTCAGTTTGCATAGAAGTAATTTATTGAACTAAAATTACAAAAGAACTGAAGTGAAATTTGCATAAATACTGCTATTAGACGCTACTCTGTCGTCCTTACTCAGTGAACAACTACAGCGATAGGATATGTGGAAGTCGGTTAAAATTTGATTCTAAGGTTTGACCTTAACAAACCAAATAGCGTTTAGTTAATAAATAGCTTGTAAAATGTTCGTCCTGAAACGATAAAAGCCTGTATTATCTTATGTAGCGTTTCATTTTAGTCACCCTCCTATGTCATTTAAAATTACAACGTACAAATACCGCTGTAATAGACCAGTCGCTAGGGGATTTGACGTCAGACTTATGACGTAATAATATGATAGTGAAGGAATACTGAAATCATGGAAGGTCGAATGTAAACAACGACGGGCGGTGACAGCTTAAGCACCGAACAAGCAAGGAAATATCACGATTGGTTGTTACCATATAACAGTGGGTCTCAAACTATTTTGACAAAACAAAATATTTTGACAACTCAATATTATTTTTGAAACAATCAGTAGTGGTGTAAAAGGGTAAACGACCGTCTAATTAGTTGGTTAAATATCCGCGAGTATCTATTTTAAATAACCGTGGCTATTTATTATTATAATATAAGTTTGTGCAGAAAGTTTTGCGTATGATTGTAAATTCCTCTCATTTTAATTTTAAAACCAATATCTACATACAAATACATTATTAAATTAATTCTTTCAATTCTACAGTTGTTTAGTTTTTTGTTGTTATGAGAAACATTTTTGAGAAACCGCCAAGTTGTTTTATAGATAGTCGGTTAAATTTCCGACTAAAATGGTTACAATAAAAAATTACCGGTAATTTTACATTATTAAAAAACTGACAGATTAATCTTAAGATACAAATAATTGATCTTCAAAAATTAAAATATGTACAGTTATAAACACATTTTTCAATTAAAAATCTTTTTTTGTCCACGTCAATAATAAAAATTACATTGTGTGTCGTATTTGACGTAAACTATGCAGTAATACCAAAAACACTCACCGAGCGAAAAAATGAACGCGTGAAAAGACCACAAAACAATTCGTGTTGTGGTTATTACAAAAACGCCGTCAACGCGTTGTGGACTGTGGTAACGTTAAAAAGACACAAAACGAGATTCGTATTGAGATTCTCTTGATAATCGATCAGAACACGTTCTGGCAATGGAAAAGGGCCACAAATGGACCCTTATGAATATAGCCATGCCCGTTAAAATAAAAAATATCTTTAGAAAATTGACAAACTGTTTGTTTAAATACTTTATCTAAATCAAATATGGAGAAAAACGAATTCAATATTATTGAAAAAGGAACGAAATTTAGGTTGTTGCCCATTTTAAGGTGTTAAATGTTTCGTGTCAAAAGTAGGTAGCTTTATTTCTGTTAATAAGTTTCAGTGAAAATGACTGAAAAGGAATATTGCGCATGTGTGTAGTAATAACAATAATAATAATGCGTTTAACGTCCGTTTCTCGACTTTATGTCATAACAGACGCCATTCGCACCATTACTATTTTCCATCTACCACACTTCCCGTTATTTTTCTACATTTTTAAGACTTCAACTCATGCAATAGCAATGGGCGAATGAAGGAATTATAGAAAATTAGGATAAGGTAGGTAATTTTTGAGCTAGGAGTTTGATAGGTAATCGGCCATGGCCTCAAATAAGGAACCATCTCGATATTTATCTGGAATTAATTGAGGGAAACCATGGAAAACCTCAATCAAGATGACCGGTACAGGAATTACCGTTTTTCGGCGAGAGGCAGTAGGAAACAGTCCCAGCCACATCTGCCCCCGCCGGGATTCGAACCCGGACCTCCCGAATGCGAGTCTAGTGCTGTCACCACTACTCTACCCAGCTCGATGCATGTGTGTAATATGTGTGTGTATAATTTGATTTCGTTTTATATATATTTCTTTATAAATTTCGAGTTCGGATCTGTTAATATTTTCACTATTAGATTCTCTATAATGATTGTTTCCTGGATCCCGGTATTTTGATGAAAACTGATTGTTTATGTTTGTTATCATAATATACATATCTGATATAATAATAAATTACTCTAGCGTGAATTCACATCGTATATTTTTTCAATAGTAGGGTCGTCCCGCTTATCAAAATTTAATTAGTTTTGCACAGTGGACCTTATTCCTTACGCATAAATAATTAATGTAAACCAAATACAATAAGACCTCGCTAAACGTTGTTCTACTTAACGCTGTTTCAGTATTATGCGGTTTCTAAAAAAAAAGTTTTTCAACTATAACGTAAATTATGGATAAGTTTATACAAAATGATTCAAATGTTGATAGAAGTTCAAAGACAAGACAAAGTTGTCATTGATGCAATATTTTGCTATTGACAACAGCTTGCTGAACGAAACAGAAAAAGGCAAATGATATTAGATGACTCTTTCACAAAAAACAAAATGTCAAATGAGGAGCTTCCTCATCTCAAACATATCTTTTTACTCGAACTTTTATTTGATTTTCATAAATGTTTTATGAACAAAAATCGATATTAGCAATAAATAAATCTATGATTAATGTGATAAATAAGTATTTAATAATAAATGTTACAAAATTAATAAAAAAAAGACTAACAAAATTTCTTATTCTCGGTTCTGCACTAATGACCTCGTTTAGTGCTGTTTCGTATAGCGCAGAAACTTAATGGCACGTATCTCCCCGGTTAAGCGGGGTCTTAATGTATTTCGTTCTTATATATTCTTCCTCTTAATTGCAAACAAGAATTTAAAAAATGTATCCAATTCAAACGACTGAACTTTAGGCGCCATATGATGACGTCAACTGTAGACCTGAGTCGGAAACTCGTATTTTAGGCTGAAACTGAAATCGAACCATCGATCGAAGGTGCGCAGTATTATTTTTTATCCTTGTCGGTTACATTTTTCTTATCGATATTTTGAGTGTTGTGTTAATCGGTTGGTCGCTAGTAGAGAGTCCTCTTAAATTGAAATTATTTTTAATCCAAAAGTTCTTGTCTTACATAAAAAAAATAAAATATAGAGAGAGACGTATTTGCGTCAGACGAATGCATGTTGCAAAATAATCGGACTTATATAGAGCGGCTTATATCAAAACATAAATGTCTCAGATGACGTAACAGTTGAAAAGAAGACGTCTATGACGCACGAGTCACTTTCAGCTGACGCCGGACCGACTGACATGCACGGTACTTATTTTTTAATAAATCAGAGGCGTACGTCCGATATTTTTTTAAAACTGTGTACACATGTGTCTTACATCGTTTTTTGTACAATTTCCACTTCTAAACAATTTTTTTCCATGCATTTTGTTTAAAATTTAGCTTGAAAGCGATCGCTTCCTAGGTAGAATCATTTCTTACAATCTAATGTTCTACAGGACAGGAAGTTTTACGACATTAAAGTGCTAGTGCATGTATAAAAACTCCAATAATATAATCACAATCTAGGGTCACTGTCAAATCAAATTTTTTCACAATGTTTCCTGCAACTCAGTATGAGCCTTCAATCAAAAACAAAATATAAACTTAGTCTGACTTTGGTGTTCGGATACACGAATAATGAAAGACAAGTGAGTCCAAAAGTAATCGGTTTTAGTAAACAAAAACCAATGTTTATCGGTTTTTACAAAAACTGTTTTTTTAAGATTTTTAAAACAGGTTTACATCACTATCGGTTCTAACTTCGTAAGGTAACAGTTTATAGCCAAAAAGCACACAAATTAAAAGAAAGGCATGCATATTTATATGAACTGTGTCAATTGGCTATTTTTTATTTAACGTCATTTGAAACCCCTGAATATAAAAACTTGACTACGCCCATTCTTCGTTACGTTATCATTTATTAATAATCCATTATAAGCAGTTTTTTTTATTTTAGTGGAGACAACCGATTTCTAACATTGTTACATTGTATTATTTACAATGCTTATAATACAAAAATACCAGTTCGATTACGGAATTATTGCATAAATGCAAATAAATAAAATTGAGGACAATGTGTCAGTGTATGGGCTTTTGAAACAGGTTGTCGTGGTTCGAATCTCGCCTCAGCTCATGGTAATTTCGTGATGTCGTTTAAGCCCAGCTTTGATATTTGATGATACTGACCAGTTACCGTACACCCCCCAAGTAATATTGTGGACATATATATTTTGAAAAAAAAAATCCTAGCTATTCCGATCCGAAACAAAATAGCAGGAACGTGGAAGAATAAATGCATTTTATCTTCCATGTTCCTGCTATTTTGTTTCGGAATTTGTATAAATAATGTATGCTAATATCAATTTGAATCCTATGTTTAAAATAGTATTTTTGCACATCCCTTATAGTTTAATTGCATGCCTGTATAGTGATAGTAATATTACTCATTTCGCACTAGTACGTAAAGTAAAGTAAAGGTCCTCGTACTACTATATTTTTATAGTGAAAACTTCCAAGTGTCGCGACACACAATACTTTTTCAAATGGTGCTTTAAATAGCGTCTAATCCCTCGACTAAATAAGTTCTTGAGCTGTCTTGCGGCTTTAGAAACTTTGGAAGATGTTATTTGATGTACCCATCTACATGTAAGCTGCGCATATAATATTATAAAACGTAAAACATAAAAAACGTATATTTTTTATGAAATGTGTTCCATGTTTTCTATCATCTTAAGAGCTCTATATGTACTTTATATTTATTTAAACTTTAAAATTTAAAACATGTCCCCAATTATTTCTTTTTTTTTGTCGCAGGACATTTTTAAGAGTCAGTTTTTAATAATTTTTACCTCAAGTTTTTTCTACATTACTGTTCATTTTCTAGTAGCGTAGGTACCTGGGCGTTATGTATAGCGACGCGTTACATATATAAACTAGCAGCAAAAAACCGTATTTTTTTAAATGTCGTATTATGTAAGAAATAGATAAAAGAAGGCTAAGTATTTATTATTTCCATCATTATAGTTTAAATAGAAATTGAATATATTTTCTTAGTCCACCACCAACAAAGGCTATTTGGACATAGTTTTTTTTTAAGAATAAATTGAAAATCCAATTAATACTTTTATTATTAGAACATGGAAACTGAGGGCTTGTAATAAACGTGTAATGGAAACGTCGTTTAAAACCGAACATCACTACAAGCTCGATTGTTTTTAAGGTAGTTGTCGTGGTACAATATTGTCAAAAAGTTATAGATTTACGCGCCATAAAAGTATACTAGCTTGTAACTAAGTGATCCATAATTTGCACGCAAGACTGTACCCGTGGAAACGTAACCCATACAGTATTCATATGCATGTATACCTTTCTAGAAATTGTTTAATTTTAAACCGTTATTTATAAATAATTAGACGGTCAAAAATTTGTTCTTATTTTTTTTAAACTCATAACAAATGCATTGAAAGACTGTCAGTTTTTGGAAGGTTTCTGATAGTTAGTTCTTTTTTTATAAATCAGAAACTGGTTCAGAACTACAGAGATCGTATACAATCAATGTTAATTATCCAATTTTCAATTTAATTTATCTCGGATTATATATGGTCGATCGACTTCAAATTTTCAGGGTAATTGTATTATCATGTCCTTAATAAGTATACAAAAATTAAGAATTTTCTGACGGTGTGCCTTAACCACGACAACTACCTTAAGCTTCAAAATCGAATACTAAAAATGCTGCCGAAGTAGGTACGTATTCCCCTTACGGAAAATAAATTGGTCTGTGACACCTACGCGAGTATTATATCAACTCATCTTTCCAGTCCATAGATTTCAGTGTTACATATAATGTGTACACATACCCTATTATATGTCTCGTGTAAACACATTCTCAGGTACTGTAATCAAATGTTTCACCTATAGAAACTGTATAAGGTTGAAGTTCGCAATATGACATTTAATATTTACATACATACCTAGAACCTATCCCTACGCGACTGCAGCGTTGACACATTCATTCCAGTGATCTTTAAAAGTTAGATCTCGGCTTTAAATCAACGATTATACATTGCATTTTAGATGTCTTACATAAAAAAAGCACATTGAGCCTCACCCTCATAAGCTCACATAAGTTTACTTCTCTAGTTTTTAAGAACATCAAATTACAGAAATTATTTTGTACTTCAATTGTTCGTAATTTTAAACGTCAGATTCCCAAGCACTGACATTATATGTTCATCCTTGTCTTACTATTTTGCGAATCAAAATGCAACATACTATAAACTTCTGTCCTTGTGAGTTTCATGTAATTTAGGGGACAAACTAACTTCCCCTTAATTTGTTTCATTCTACTTCCCCTCAATTTCTTACTTTTTTCAAACAGATAAAATATTTGAGCCTCATCTACGTAAGTTCGCGGGGGAAGTAATACTTCTTTTAACCGTAGATATTATTTATATATATTTTGTAATTTTCGTTGCCAAGGTTGCTCTTATATTTCCCCTTAAACGTCACAGAAAATTTCATTTAGATTCCCACGCTAAAGAAGTTTTACTACATTATTAAAACTATAGAAGCAAAACTGGTATAATTGTAAAAAGAGCCATCCACAAATACGTCACGCAAAAATCACGCACTTTTGTTGACACCCCTCCCATTTGTCACGCTGCATTAAATTTTTTTCAACCCTAATAATATGTCACAACACCTGCCCCTTTCCAATGAATGATGCTTTTTATGATTATTTTTCCTGTTAAATGACCTGACGAAATAGAAATATTCTGTGACTTAGGACAGATTAATAAATGGAAATAATTTCGTCTTTGATTAATTTGTAACTCTCACTATTGTGAGGGTTCATGTCTAGCGTTACCGAAGTTAAAATTAACTCTCGCACGAAGTGAATTTGGTGTCGCAGTTTGCTTTATTATGAAAGATTAACTGCTGAGATGTGACACCGTAGAGTAACTGATAACTCATTCCGTCGCGAAAGTGGAAAGATTGTTTGAAAATAGATTGTAACAAAACCCGGGTCGTAGTGCCAAAACCCTGCCGACAATATAGTGTATTTGCTTGTACAGGGCCGTGTGGTTTTATACTTTTATTATGTGAAATTAAGTTTGTTTTTGGGCAAAATATAAAATTTAACCCCTTAATACACCCCTTAAAATAACATTTTTTTTCTTAATTGCAATATTATTATCAATCTAACGTCTACACCGAATTAAATACACCCTTCAATAAATAAGTCACTATCTACAAATTAGTGTTTTCAAAAAATTTGTAAGTCCGGTCCTGTTGGGCCGATTTTATTAAAATTTTAGGGACACTTTTTAATTGCTGCTAACGGATTAAATGTCAATTTTGAAACGATTTTGAGAATTTTTTCGGTATTTTGGGGCCCAAAAACATTTTTCAACCCCTAAAAACTACCCTTAAAATGGCCCGATTACGCCCATTTTAAATAGGCTTCTGGCGAAGATGGATTTCAATACGTGGCCCAAATTTCGTTAAAATCAATTAACTCTTTCGAAAGTTATTGCCCGTACACATATATATATATACATATATATATAAACATTTTCAAAAATGGTGCCAAAGTGTTTAGGAGGTTATGAAACGTCGAGAAATTTTGGTCCGACCCGTAGGTCCCGCCATCCGACCAACGCCAATAGTGTATGTTGCCTTATGGCAAATACACTAACAATGGATGTTTCTTAGCGATTATAGCAAACGATAGCTATTATACTGTTTATAATCTACAAAATCTTTCTATTGAAACCAAAACCCTGTAGCGATACTCGCTGTACGAGAATTTTGAGAACTGATGTTTTATAGTAACAAAATTCACAAAAGAAAAACTATATGGTTATTCTGTAAACATGAAAGTGAATTTAAGAGATATTAATGTTGAAATATCGCTGATTTTATATATCATATACATACTTTTGATATAATATACATAGATAGCGTAATGCCGCAGGCGCTTTTGAGTTCCGACAAATTTCTGTTAGACTTTAATGCTTATAACCATTGTATACGACGTGCGATGTAGAAAAGAAATAAAGTGTTTTCTTTTTTATCGTTTTTATATCTTTTTATACTTACACCATAACACTATGGACTGAACATCAAGCCTTATCGCGTTTTTAGTTTGAAAACTCTCTTAACGTGTTTTGTATCTGGACTAACAAAGCACAGTAGCTTATGTACATTTTTGAATATTTTTTTTATATTTTCCGATCTCAGTACCTTTTTAATTTCCACACATATTTTAAGTAGCGCAGGAAATGAAAAGTATAAGTCGGAACTAATTTCCATGTATTTTTACAAAGATGTTAAGATTTGAGCATCAATGAACGGGCGTCAAAACTAATAAAATTGTGCTATTATTGTAATAATAATTCACTACATAATTAATAAATACTTACTGATAAAATGATAATGAACAGGTTCCTCGACAATTTCGAGGAAATTATCAAATTAATTTTTACGGTTTCCAAGAAGCGTTTATTATTACAGAAAGTTTAGTTATTTTAGTTTCGTTTTTATGGAATTTTAATATTTTGTTCTCAGTACTTTAAATGTGGAGAATAATATAAGCGTTTTCAGAAGTACTCTTCAAAATATCGATATCAGAAATCAGTAACGTCGAGTACTGTAAATTTTTACCCACAAATTATTTGAGTACCGTACTATAGACCGAATAAATCGTGTCGACTATGTCTTTGATTTGGATGAACTGAAAAACTACTGTACCGATTTTAAACGAACTTTCATTATAGCTTCTGCTAAAGTCTGACTGAGCAGTACAGTTAAAAGATCGACATATACGCAAGCGAAGACGAGGGCAAAAACTAGTCAAAAACTTTAAAAAAAAATTGAACCTCCTTGAAAAACGTCACTAAAAAGAGATATAGAATAAAATTTTTAGATCGGCGCCAATAACTAAAACTTTTTACATATCTACTTTTATAAAATTAGCACCAACTACAAAATGTTATTATTTTCCTCATTTTAGTGACTTGTTTGACGGAAACTTGTTTTTTAAAGCTAATTATTTTTAAATGTTTAGTGGATTTGCAATACGCAGTTTGCACATTAATTGATATTAAACTACTGAACTGTTGTTATACGTGTATTCAAAATATTAATAATATCTTTAAAATAAACCTTTTTTAAAAATGTATATATCAGATCCTTTTGATGTTAATAATTTATAAATATTTTAGAGGAATTAGGATCAATGAAATTATTATTTCACAACGTTTCGTATTAAATCAATACTTCATCAGGTGATCTTAATTAATATAACAAGATAATTGAATTGAATCTAATTATTAAGACAATTAAGATCACCTGATGAAGTTTTGATTTAATACGAATCGTTGTGAAATAATAATTTGTCTTTTAATTTCATTGATCCTAATTCCTCTAAAATATTTATAAATTAATAAGCCTTTTTTGTTATCTAAAACCAAAAGAATTTTTAATTATCTGAAAATAATATTTTTTCTCTTTGTTTACAGGCTGAAAATCTTCTCATGGACTCTAATACGAATATAAAAATAGCAGATTTTGGTTTTTCTAATTTTTTCACTGAGGGTGGTCAGTTGTCAACGTGGTGCGGGTCACCACCTTACGCGGCCCCTGAAGTATTCGAAGGAAAAAGATATACTGGACCTGAAATTGATATCTGGGTAAGTTTTCATCACAACATTTTCCTAGTGTTTATTTATTGAAGTGAATAAATTCTTAGGCGACTCCGCACACATAACGTGTTGAATCTACTGCATTATATTGTTTAAATCTTACATTTTTAATCATTGTTAGACGCAGTGTTGATCAAATGGCCGATAGATTGATTGATAGATTGTAGATTAAAGACGCTCAACGTCATCTAAGATTACCAGCATCGACCGACCAACCAGTTCAGTTGGTTAGAGCGTCGTGCTAACAACGCAAAAGTCGATCCCATGATTCATTGTTCTTTTTAAAACGCTTCTTTATTCAATCGCAATAACTACTTATTTTGAATCAATAGATACAAATGATTCATTGATGAGGTGTGCCAACAATGACAGATAATAGCTTAACTATTTTAACAAATATTTAAAAAACTCATTCATAAACATGTTTGTATGAATCTCAGATATATTTGCCAGCAACAGGTGCTGTTAATTTTAATGACATTGTATTGTATAATAAATCAGGGCTGCGGGAAATAGGCGTCAAATATAAATATATGATTACAATTATTAGGCATATATTTATAAATTAATATTATTAAGAATTGAAAGTTAGTATATTGATAGTATTTATCAAAAAAATGCCATATAACATTTTATCTTGTGACCATGAATTACCCTCGCAAATTAAAACTAACATTTCATGTTTCGTTGAATCTGTTTGATAACAGACTAGACTATAAAATGATTGGAAGTGCAGAAAATAAAATATAGCAATCTGTTCAGAGTGCAGGACTGCGAGAAAAAAGTTTTTCTTCTTTAGTTTCAGAACTTTTTTTTGCATAACGTATTTTGAATAAAAATTTATTTACTCATGTTGTATTATGGAAAATGTTCTTAAAGAGTATCACAATTTCTTCGCGAACATTTAACTTGATTTCTGTAAGACACTTCGATTACGTCATACATGGAACGAGACTTCTGTCTGCATTTTATGATACTCAAATGAGACTCAGATCTGAACCAGTTCAAAGAGCCGACTCCGATAGAAGATCCGTGAGAGCCGACTCACTTTTTTTTGAGCCGACGGATCAACGGATCCGCATAACTCAGTGAAACACTTAACGCACAGAAGCACATTTTACATTTACGTATCACTTCTTGCTTTGATGCATCTGTCAGCTCAAATGACTCATGCATCACATGTTTCGCTATGCATTCTTGATTCTATACAGATCGTGGTATGATTGACTGAACTAGGTAACTCAGTGGCAGACTGCAATAACATATTCAGAACTGGGCAGAACTGAGCTAAAAAGACCCGTTTTTCCCATCTCTAATGAGACTATTCATTTTCTGAACGTTTTCCTGTTTGTTCCAACATAACTCAAGAACTTTTGAAACTTTGTCTCTTAATGTCAAATAATACTTTTTATTTGGCTATACAAAACCAACGCTAAAGGTTGGTACACACTTGACCTCATCGAGTCCGTTTCGTAGCACGACCGCGTTTGGACAATGAATTTTACCGCGTGATCTTATAACTTAGTCTTCACATCCACGCACGGAGCCCAAGCGTCGACATCGCAGCACATCCACACCGTGCGAGAATATTTTTGTTTATTTTTTGACGGAGACGGTGCGTCGTCGGATGGACTCTTGGCAGACATTTTGAGTTTTCAAAGGAATATGAACATATTCTAAAATAAAAGGGACATGGAGATACTAATAGAGGAAATGAAACATATTAATCAACCTCCAAGAAGTACCTTTCCTCTTTAATCCAGCTGCGTCAATAGCTTATGGAAGGTGAACTGTGTAATTTTAAAGTATCGATAAAATTTGGCCCCGTTGGCCATCAGATGAGGATTCAACTTGTGTTATAATCGTGTTGTCGTCCCTTTTTGTTGACATTCAAACTGTCATTGCGTATGCAACGAAACCATAAAAAAATCCAGCTTCATGTCACGTATCGTCTTGAAGCCAACATACAAATTATCACAACATCCAGCGCCACAATACGCTTGAAATGTAGCAGCGAAAACAAGCAGCCAATCCAGCATCGTGTGCAACGGGCTTAAGACATTTTACACACAACATTAATGTAAACTATACTGATCTAATAAGTAATTTGTTAAACTGTTTATCTAATACATAAATTCGTTTGTCTAGTCTAATGTAAATTTGCTTTTTACACAATGGAAGTCAAGGTTACGACAGTACAAAACCAATAAACACTGCTGTAGTTATTTAAACATTGCTTTGTGATTGTGACTGTATTTTCACTATTTACTGAACTATGTATAGATATTATAATTTTCTCGAATAAGGATTTATTTATAAAGTACTTAGAATTGTCAATAATGACTCTCTAATCATAAAAAAGTCTAATGCTGGGTTGTAGACACCATTGTCAAAAAATTGAATTTGATAATGACTAAATTCTGATCATATAATGATATAATAGTTATTCAAGTTTCGTAATGATATACCATAATTAACTATCTCCTTGACTACGATTAGTAACAAAATTATTCAAATAGTTTATCGATTCATATAAAAATTCTCCGTTGTTTTTAATAACTTGTTTAAAAAATATATTTTGGGAAATTAAATTTTTTTTCAATGTTATACGTTAGTTTGATTATCATATTTATATACGAAAAGTGCTTACAATCTCACTCTCTTGTCGTAGTTCTCCGCCTAGATGAATCTCTAGCTCCACCCAACTCAAGGATGGATTCAAAGTCAACCGAGAAAGGGTTCAATCGTTCCGTTTATAGTGCAACCACTTACGAGTGTGTAACTTTTCTTTGTGAATATATAATACAGTCTTCTAACTACAGTTAGTGAATGAAAGTGATATTTAATAATTAATTAATGATAAGACGTTGAATTTGCTTTCTACCATACTCGCCGCGTACTTTGTTTGACACTTTCATTAACTCGGTGACGCCGACCGCCCAAGCAGACAAATTAGTGTACAGCCGCTAAACGCTTACCACGTGATGGTGCTTTGTACAGCGTGGTGCTTAACTATTCGGTAGGTGCGTGGATTTTTCACTACAACGTAAAGAAACGGCACAGCTAGCAAACTAAGAGATGAACAGGAAACGAAAATCGGAGCGCTAGGAAGAGGAGAGCGCTAAAGAATAAAGATTTTGACGTTTTGGCCTGTAACTGTAGTAGCAGCATGACTTTAGACATTGATATGTTCCGTGTAAGTAAGATGGCCATATTGACTTACTGAACCCTAATAAAGGATTATTATTATTACCTTCCCACTAAACCATTGGCTTGAAGCTAGCGACTATCATCATTTACGGCTTCGTTCAACTAGCGACTAGCGATTCTAAAAATTATTTTCGTAAATTTGTGCTTCAATTTTTCAAAGTAAAAAGGTTGCACATCACTGCATGACACGAATATGGTGAACACAATTGATTTACTAACGTACATTAAATCTAAAAGAGTTTCATCCCCAGAAAACAGTTTTAACGACTTCATGAATTGGATTTACAGATGAATACATTTTGTTTGATATGTCGTTTATCGATTAGACTCTGTCAAAAGTTACTTAGAAACAACAGGATAAACTGAAAAGTCAACTATCAGTGACCGTCTTTAAGCAGATATAATTTCCTATTGATAAAGATATTTTAGAATATTAATTTAAATAACTTCAACTCGAACTGTATAAAACGTAGTTTTAATACTAATAAATATGGTATATCAAGTTTCATCAAACTCGGTCCAACCGTTCTCGAGTGATATTGGTACCAACAGGCAAACAAAAATTAAATGAAAAAGCATTTTTTCGTGTAGGTGTCATACAAAATAAATTTGTAAGAAAACGAAATTACGAACAGAGATCATATTACTATTTTATTAATAAATCAATAAACTTCTTTATTTTTGATGTGTAAACACGCATATTCCCCAAAATTGTATACGTCAAAAATAAACCCAAACGTGGAACGGATACATGCTTGTGAAAATGTCGTGCGCATCAGTTAATGCGCACCTCACTTATTCCACACACACGATGGAAATCACGCATTTTTTAAAGAAATATATTAAAATTTGTCGGTTGTATCGTATGCCAGTTAGAGTAAATCAGAAGCGTAGCGTGCCTTGGCGGGGCCCCGTATAAAAATTTGTTTGGGGGCCCTTCCCCTGTAAATGACTTAAACGGGGAAATCCCGCAGCCCGCGATAACCGATGTAGGGTGTTGCCAACTTTTGAGCACACGCTTTACGCGGGAAAAAATAATTTTTTTTTGACTTTTGTCATTTCTGAAATAAAAAAAATTTGGAAGTTTTTATTAATTTTTGCTTACGCACGTTGGGGGCCCCTGTGGCCCGGGGGCCCCGTATAATTGATACGGCGGTAGCTACGCCCCTGGAGTAAATACATTTTATATTATATATAATTATCGTGAATATAAGAGGTAACCAAAAACAGATTATATAATATGCTAATCCAATATCGGTTGTTACAGAGTTTGGGGGTGGTGCTGTACGTGCTGGTTTGTGGAGCACTGCCATTCGATGGATGCACTCTTCAGGCGTTGAGAGATCGGGTCCTATCTGGACGATTTCGCATTCCATATTTTATGAGTTCAGGTGAGTGTGTCGCAATGTGATGTCGAAACAGTTGATTTTAAATTTTAAATGTTAAGAAAGCAAGATATACAACAAAGTCACCCCAAATGTTTATTAAAACAATGAGTATTAAACGCGACCGTAATCCACACTATACGAGGCTAAAAAATGCTGTTGCAAGGGTGCCGCTGTCAGTTGATTACTCTAAATTTTGGAAATATTTTGAAGATAAAACTTTTCCGAAAAAGGAAGAGGTACTTTAGGTTTGTGATGGAACATTTTTGTGAAATAGGTACGAATATGGTCGTAGTGTGACATTGAAAACGTGTGTGTTTTTGGCACAATTAATGCCATCTTTTTTCTAGTAAATTGTACATAAATTACAAAAGTAGTCCATTAGAGACCTAGATTTGTCCCTTATCTTTCTTATAGAGAAAGAATTTTTGCAAAATGTTGACGAATAAGTCTACAATCAGCTATTTTTGGCTTAAATTGAGAGCGTTCCGGCAGCCTTAATAATACAGTGCATATATAAGTTAAATATACATTTTGGAATTAATCTGCCCAAATGAAAAGATAGATACTGTAGAGTAACAATACCGGACAACTAAGATCATTAACAATAACAATTGGCAAACAATAGCAATTAAGATTAGCAACCAGTAAAAAAAATAAGAAATGATCCTTTTGTAAAGTGTTATGCACATAATAAAAATGTAATATAATTATTGAAGTTGCAATGGTTCTGTCGCTCAATTGACTGGAATTTTTCTGTCTGTTTTACCATAACATTTCAAAGAAGTTTGGTACACCTATATAGGGCTCCTCAACTCCAAAGGATAGGCTACTTTCTCCGCGTTGACATAATGTAATAAATAAAACTAGCGGTACCTGTGCGAATAATTCGCACTAAAATTCGTTTCGAATTTCTCACACTCTTTATAACTTTCTTCTTTTTGTTGTATTACATTACGAAGCTCAGTGACGGTTCAAGAAAATATTTTTCTAAAACTGTCATATAGAGACGCAAGTATCGAAAACGTTGAGCTGAAGCGTCGCCATACGAGAAGTATTTATACGTGAATTTTGATTAAAAATTAAACAAAAAAAATTAACCGACCGTCAATCATGTTGACGTTGTTTCAGAGTTACAACCGTCAGATGGCAGCATTGCTGCATATACTGAATTAATGTATAATTGTTATAATTAATTATTTTGCAAAAACAAAAGCAATAATAGATTTTTTAATTGTTGATACGCATAGAGCAAGTAATTATCTATAAAATGATACAAAATTTATGTGGAGTAATTGTGAGTTTTTTTCGAAAAAGGGGTGCAAACATCTTAACCTTAGCGTATTAATATATATGATAAAGTTTCCGTTAACGGGTGCGAAATCGCGAACAACAGCTAGTAATAAAGAAAATTTATCAACTATTTTTACATAATACAGAGCTACTACTGCGATCTCTAAACGCACGACACACAAACACACACACACACACACAGCATTTCTGTAAATGTATGGCACCCGCCGACGCTCTCCGTCGCCCATTGACGTCATCCAACTTGCGTCATACGTCGTCGCCACTTGTATAGGTTTTACCATACTACACTGCATCCATATAGTTTGTATGGATCCACTACACCATAGGCGCCGTCTATCCAAAATGACAAACATTCCCATCCAAAAATCAGCGGTAAACGCGCTGGCCTTTGTATCGAGCGGCCGTGGGTTCGAATCCCACTTCAGCTGATGGATGTCATTTAATTTGATATGATGTAATTAAACCGTAATGGGCTTAGTTGGCAAGCGTCTTTAAACAGTGAATTTAGAAGTAAATTGTAGAATTGGAACTGCTCGTAAAAACTAGGAACTGTACTGAAATATAAACCAGAAGTGAGTTCGCAAATATGGACTAACACAGATACGATTTATTAAAATTGGTTTTAATTAACTGTCAGGGTTATCTAGGCTCAATTCAAATTTTCAGTTTATTATTAATAAATTAAAAATCTAGTTGCTACCTTAATCAGTATTCAGATAAGACCCTGGGAGCCCGATTTTAATTTTTTATTGTAATTTAATCCATAAATAAAACTTGTAAATATTGTAGTAAAATATTATTTACTAGCGGCCCAGTTCGGCTTCGCCCGGGTGTAAATGTAATATATAGGATATATTAAAAGATGAGAATCATTATCATTAAATTCTCAACGTGTATTGAATTTGCGCGAATTCAATCGCTTTTATTTGTGAATGTTCAAAAATCGAAGAAAAATCTTATTTCCCAAAAAGAAATTTAAAAAATTCTGTTGATCCGATCGCTACCAAACTTCAGAAGATCACCCGCTGGGCTAATCTAAAGATTGTCTGAAAATTTCATCAAACATGGTCTACCCGTTTGGAGTCCATAGATTACATATACATCATCTTTTATCTATATAGATTATTAAAACGTAAAAAGTGGTTATTGTGACATAACGATAATAGTTGGACATTAAGTATCGGGAAGTTTTTTGTAGTTATTGATATGTTCTTTAATATTGTAGAACATACTTTTGTTCTATCATCAATAGTTTCCGCAGCGAATACGACGAAAGATGTTTTATGGCATTTTTTTTACACCTTGGGTTACGTTACTAAAGTTTTAGTAAGGATCCCTAATATTTTCTAGCAATAAATATAGCCTATGTTACTCAGGGTGAATGTAGCTTTTTAATGGTGAAAGAATTTTTTAAATCGGCACTAGTTTTTGAGTTTATTCATTACAAACATACAAAAATACAAATCTTTCGTCTTTATAATATTAGTATGATAAGTCCCCTTAGCCACGCATCACCCCTGTACTTGATATACTAGGAAAAATAAAATATTTTTAAATTGTTTCTGGAAAAATCAAGTTATTTCATTTTAATACATAGACTATGTACATTGTACACGGTTGCTTGTAGAGACGCAACGTGACCACTGTTCGCACTAATCAACAACTAGTTTTCATTCAGATTGTCGTGCGAAAATCACTTTATCATTGTTCACTTTATGCGTTTCGTGCAGAAAGTTACTGAAAGAGAACTGAGAAGACAACTGCGTCTTCGGCGTCTAATGATTTAAAAAAAGCGAAGGTGTACGTGCATTTGAAGTTATACTTCTTTGGCGTGATTAAAAACTGATGTTTAATATATATGCAAATAATTTATAGAAATAGAATCTTCAAATACTTTAGGAATAATACTTACAAAAATTAGCCTCAAATGTTTAAAAACACTTTGAAATTTTTATTTTGGTTTTCGCTTTTATAGTGAATCCATTGAGTAATCAAAAATACGATATTATAAATTCCACTTGATGACACTTACAACGACTAGTTGTAATCAAAGTCGTCTTGTCTATAGTTTCCAGATGGCAGAAAGTGCATTGATTTTGTTTATGTAACATTAATTCAGTCTGACCATCTTGGTTAATAGGCCCCAGTACACAGTGGTCTGTAGTGGACCATGCTTTGCAATGTGCAACTGTAGGCCACTATCACTTGGTGTTCTCACAATGGCCCATGGCTCATTTCTGCCTGACGAAGCACTTGCGATGGATGTGGAAGTAATTACGGCCGCGGCTATTTATTTATATTCTATTTACAAGTATTATAGTATTATAAACCTAAAAGTCTGTTCCTTGCTCCAGGATACTGACATTTTGGGCGATTAAAAATTTAAATAGTATAGCACACAACAAAAAAAGTAGGTACCTGTCTAATCAATGGGCGACTGTATGAACACCACAGGCCACGCCACGCCACGATTCCTTTGAAGTGTGTCAAAAAAACCGACAACCAATGGATTGCGCACCACGATTCACAATTATCCGCCACTACAGACCATTACCCCCTGTACACAATGGCGATGGTCTACAAGGGCTCACTACAGACCACTGTGTACTGGGGCCTTTATACTTTCGAATTTTCGTTAACGCGGCCAACTTCATGCCATCGAATTTTCGTAAGCTGTGCCTGCTGGAATTTTACTCTCAACGCGTCAAAAGGAATATAATTTCAAAAATCTAAAGATAACTTTTCGGCTACAGATATAAAAATTTGCTACCGTGGCTTGTTGATGATATCAAAAATCAAAACATATCCACCCAATAGTGATTGACATGTCGGCATCCAGCCGGTTCTAATCGTGATATGTCTGTTGGAAATCATCAGTGTGTGCTAATCAGTGCTCACTGATCAATGATCGTGCTGACAGCACTGGGTGACTATAGTTTTTCTTGTATGTTTGCGGGAGACAGGCAAGCGCGTTCGATGTCATCAATCACAGCCGGCATGTCTGCCGCTGACATGCTAAACTAAACTTCGCCGCTACCGCCGCCATCGAGTTTCTCCCGGATTGTAAACCGGCAAATTATATCTATAACATATATACCACAGTCATTTACCCCACTTGTTATATATTCATCCGAGTATTTACCCTTACTGCATGGACCAAAAGAACCCTTGTTGTGTCATCATCATTTGGGAAACCGAACCGAGCATAATCATATAAAAAAACCCGGGTCGCAGTGCCAAAACCCTGCCGACAATATAGTGTATTTGCTTGTATAGGGCCGTGTGGTTTTATACTTTTATTATGTGAAATTAAGTTTGTTTTTGGGCAAAATAAAAAATTTAACCCCTTAATACACCCCTTAAAATAACATTTTTTTCTTACCTGTACCTAATATTATTATCAATCTAACGTCTACACCGAATTAAATACACCCTTCAATAAATAAGTCACTATCTGGAAATCAGTGTTTTCAAAAAATTTGTAAGTCCGGTCCTGTTGAGCCGATTTTATTAAAATTTTAGGGGCACTTTTTAATTGCTACTAACGGGTTAAATGTCAATTTTGAAACGATTCTGAGAATTTTTTTGGGTATTTTGGGGCCCAAAAACATTTTTCAACCCCTAAAAACTACCCTTAAAATGGCCCGATTACGCCCATTTTAAATAGGCTTCTTGCGGTGATGGATTTCAACACGTGGGCCAAATTTCGTTAAAATCAATTAACTCTTTCGAAAGTTATTGCCCGCACACATATATATATATATACGTATATAAATATATATATATATATATATATATATATATATATATATATATATATATATATATATATATATATATATATATACATACATATATATATAAACATTTTTAAAAATGGTGCCAAAGTGTTTAGGAGGTTTTGAAACGTCGAGAAATTTTGGTCCGACCCCTAGGTCCCGCCATCCGACCAACGCCAATAGTGTATGGCAAATACACTAAAAATTGGCATGGTAATTATTTTTCACACGTGCTTCGTAGAATTACGATAATGACTAGTTCAATAAAATATTAGGAAAAAAAGCTTTTAAAAGCCAAGCTTTTATTCTGTGTACTGAAAAGAATAAAAATAATGTTTAATTATTTAGCTTCATAATTATAAAAACGTGGGTTACAAGCTCTATGATAGTCAAGGCCCACATTTTTGTAACTATGAACGTAAATTATTAAAAATTATTTTTATCCTTTTTAGTACACTGCAACAAAAGCTTGTCTTTAAATTTTATTATTTCTAATATTTTATTTTCAGATTTTTAGTTACGTCTTAAGCTATGCATTCGTCATAATGAAAAAGTAATCCGCCATCTTGGGGCGTCTGACATATTGAATTTAGAGTCACGCCACACAGCGTATTGCATTCTACTTATCATACCCTTTCATTCTTAACCAATATCACGAGGTTGTAAAGAAAAATGTAATCGACCATTTTTGTTGCTGCCATATTGGGTTTAAAATGACGGCACATAGCTCACTGTATTCTACTTGTCATTCCCATATCGGGAGGGAGGGTTGCAAAGAAATAGATGATCTGCCATTTTGTGTCGGCCGCCATTTTGGATTTGGAATGAAGTCATACTGCTCATTGTATTCTACTTGTCATACTATAAACTGGCATTATTCAACATGGGTATTATATGAAAATGTGATATCCATGTTGAAAAACGTCAGTTTATAGCATACAGTGAGTTTCATCCGAATCGGTCAGGATATATTTTAAGTAATGCCAAAGGTTGGCCTTAATTCGGTTAGTTTGGCTCTGAACATAACGAACATACTTTTTGAGATAAAAAAGAAAAATGAATCCAAACGACCGCGAAGATTGTGTTAAATGAACTGTTATGCCAGATGGTCAGTAATAAATACTTAAATCAACAAACAATATGCAGTTTTTGTTTACCCAAACTTTAAATAAAATTATTCGGTTCCAAAATAATATCGAAGGACATACATTTTGAGATAAAAAATATCTATTTTAAGCATTACACGGGAAAATAATATTATTTTTGAAATCAGAAAGTGTTTCTTTAGTCAAATCTATAGAATAAAAATAATTTATTAATGCCTAATATTAGCTATTACTAAAATGGCCTAAATTTATTATTAACTCTGGAAATACGTACAGTGTGCTCAAGAAAGTTTTAATAAATGAAATCGGTAATTTCTCACATTGTAGAAATTTTCGTTTATTTCAAATTGTTACTAAGTTGTGTCTCGAAAAAAGAAAAGAATAAGTGAAGTAGACTCTCTTTATGTGATCATAGTCAAAAAACAAGTCAACCAAACACAAAATCAATACGCTTCTTCAAACGTGTAGCTATTAGTACCAGAATAACTTCGGATTTCGTAGACAATTTAGTCTCCACAAGTTGACATTGGAGAAAATAATCGGAAGTCACAATTATTATTATTTTTATCCTGCTAGATCATGGGCTAGTGTGGATTGTCTTAACGAGTATATCATGGAGTACCGGAGTTCATCCTGCGACAACCCCTTGACGGATCTTATTTTTCAATTTTCGACAGAATAAGACTAATGCTAATATAGATAAATTGATCTTTCTGTCCGATACACATCAAATCCGATGGTCTGCTCTTGGACTGTTATAGGTAGTCATTTTTTCCGTATACTCACTTTTAAATGATCGTTTCACTTAATTATTATTAAAGCTGTTTTTTATCAAACGCCGAAACAAGTCAATCTTACTCACGATATCATTCACATACCTAAAAAAAGTGTGCGTGTAACCTTGACGCGCGATTGAAGTAAAACATAAACAATACATATATATTATTAGGTTTAGTTTTTTAGAAATATACTTTATAGATACAAATAAATAAATAGGCAAAAATGACGAAAACTGAAAATTCGTTCTAGGAATCTTTAAGACTGTACTATTACAAACTAAGTCACGATTCTATTTATTTGTATAATTCTGTATAATTCATTAGAAAGCAATTCTCGCAGTATGTGGACATTGTAGTTCGCTGCTATATAGCATAGGTGAATTTCTAAAATGTCAAAATTTGGAATTCAGCTAAGCTATAACATGTTTTTTTATGACTCAGAAATTCTTAACTATTTTTTTTAACCTACTATAATCAGCACTGAAAATTTATCTTATTAAGAAATGTTTGTACGAACCAGAATTGTAATTGTACTATCTCATGTATCTTGACTTATGCATACTTCTTGTAAGTCTTAGCATCAATAAATTTATTATTATTATTATTATTATATATAAAGAATATTTTGTTATATTATGTATCCGCTGTACTGCATAAATGGACTTGGTAGGCCGCGTAAAAACTTCACATTTGTTCGTAACGCCAACTCATCGGATAGATCCTTCGCGAAATTTACAAAACGCGCCTAAAGAAGTTTTACTTCAAAAACACGCACGATGTTGGGTGGAAATATAAAGATTCTTGGATTACACTTCTATGCCTCGATTTATAAAATCAATCGTTTTGCTATTATATATTTTAGCGACAATTTTGTACGCAATATTTATTTTTCAATGTCCAAATGTTTACTTTTTGCAGACTGTGAATCGTTGATACGCAAAATGTTAGTGTTGGAGCCTGGTAAACGCTATCGTGTTGGTCAAATCAAGCGGCATCGATGGATGCAGGCAGAAACACCTCCAGCGTCGCCTTTGCCCCCGCCAGTATCTTCCGGACCAAACGAACAAATCTTAAGACTCATGCAGAGTTTGGGCATCGACACAAACAGAACGAGAGAGGTAAGAATTATAAACGTATTCCTCAACAAACTGTTGTATTTAAACTTACTGTTAAGGCTGTCGGAACGCTTTGAATTTAAGCCAAAAATAGAGCTTCGGCCGTCAACTGATTTTAGACTTATTCGTCAACATTCTGCAAAAATTCTTTCTCTATAAGGAAGATAAAGGACAAATCTAGGTCTCTAATGGACTACTTTTGTAATTTATGTACAATTTACTAGAAAAAATTTAGCATTAATTGTGTTAAAAAAACACACGTTTTCAATGTCACACTATGACCTTATTCGTACTTATTTCACAAAACTGTTCCATCACAAACCTAAAGTGACTCTTCCTTTTTCGGAAAAGTTTTTTAAATCTTCAAAATATTTCCAAAAATTAGAGTAATCAGTTGACAGCGGCACCCTTGCAATAAAATTTTTTAGCCTTGTAGTTGGCACCAGCTAAAAATTGAAACGTGCAGATGATTTGAGCGAAACAGAGCTAAAGAAGGCCACACCCACAATATGTCTTTTGCCTACCTCACCCCTTACCGCTGAGGCTCAGCACAAACAAAATTCGGAGCGTTCCGACAGCCTTAACAGTTCTATTTGTCCACTTGTATTTTCTTTATGTTAAAACATTCCTCATTTAACAGTCTAGTGATAATGAATTCAATGTAACATTTACGTGAGTCGCTTGTCTTTAACGCAACAATAATAATTTTATAATTAAACCGTCGATATTTTAATCAACCAAAATAGGACTATTAAGAAGACAGTTCGAGTCAGTGTGTATTTTCATTTTAAAACAGTCCATTAGTGAATATTAAAGTCAAAACATAAAAAAACGGCGCGTTAGTCTTATTATTAATATTTTCTCAAAGTGTTTGTTTTATGTTTTATAATTTATTTTTATTTATTTATAATATAATTATAATTTATTCGCGGAACTCAAGAAGCGGGTTCCTTGAAATTGTCAGATGGGTTACTTGCTGACCTGTGGGTCATAGGTTGTCGACGCCTGATTCTCTATAGGCTAACGGTTCGTATTTTTGTTTCAGTCTCTGCGAAATGGAAGTTACGATCACCATACAGCCATATACTATTTACTCTTAGAAAAGCTACGATCACAATTAAGTAATAGTGAAGCTTCAAACGGAGGCAGAGAAGCACAGCGGAGACGTCCTTCATCGATTGCCGAACAAGCAATGCGTAAACTAGGCAGGACTGGAACGAGTGAAGACTGTCGACGCATATTACAGGGTGCGGCGGCATCCCCAAGACCACCGCCGATGGCAGCACCGCCTCCAGATCCCGGAATAAAACCTTTAAAAAGTAGCACAGAGATAAGACTGAATCAGTGTGAAACCGTTCCGTTTTCCAGTCATGGAACAGGCCATACTCAATCTGTAAATACAGACCGATTATTATCTGCAACAAACAGTGAAGATGCAATGCGTATTTTACGACAATCTTCGTCAACGACATTTTCGATGTCTACCGAAGCCTCAAAACTGATGTCAACGTTGCAGCTGTCACCCGTGCCGACTGCAATGGAACGACAGTCTGAGAGGACGAGTCATGCGGATGTACTTCCCCGATCCCAAGAGTCTTTGAGGATACAAACCCAAACGTTACCGTTCAGAGATTTTTCTCAACCATATACAAATGCTCCCAGCGTGATGTGTAGATGTCCACAGCCAGCTAGCACAAACGATGTCCTTAGCCATTTGTGTAGGCAGGATTCAAAATTCTCGCTGTCAGGCTGCCAAGCTCCTGCTGTCAGTGCGAGCGGCAGGAGCACAGAAATGCACACTCAGTATTCCAGTTCGACGGATGAAGGCTGTGAAACAGATATGGAAGATTCACCTTTACAACGTTTGAGTTCCTATGCAAGTTCAAGTTCCAGTAGTGGTGTCGTAACAAATTTTAAAAGTCTGAGTCAGAATTTAAGTTGCGATTCATCGCAAAGCAACTTTTCCATGTATGAAAGTCTCGATTATCAGCTGTCAGACTCTAGTGATTTGGCGAGTAGTTTGCCGAGCTGTACTTCAACTGACAAACCTTCACAGGATCATATCATAATAAGTACGAGTTCAATTCATCCGGGTGTCTATGTTTCAAATTCTAGTCGGACGGGGTTTGTTAGCAGAAATAACCCTTTAGTTTATATGTCAAGTGCAAAATCGGGAACAAGGCATTTGACGAGATCGCCGGTTGATTTTCGAGAAGGCAGAAGGGCCAGCGATGGTCTTGTTGCCCAACAGGCAAATCAGCCTGACTCCACTAGTAATGTTGTTGCATTTAACAGTCAAAGGTTAAAAGATAACTGCAAAGCAAAAGGTGTACTCGAGTTGCATCTGGTGCAAAAGGAAGCACAAAAATTAAAGAATCAGTATCAGAGCAGCGTGGTACCTATGGAGGAAGTGAGTCAGAGACAAATACAACACAGTCAGTTTAGTCATAATCTTCCACATCCGAGTAAACGAATCAGTTTACCTGAGAATTTCAGTTACTCACCAAATATGACGGGCGCAACGAGTGAAACGGAATCCGTCAATTCAACGGGATCGAATACAGTCACTAAACCTCCTTTACAACAATTGATGCAACATCGCTTGTTACAACAAAAGAGGCAAATCCTTCAGAAACAAGGTGCATTCTCCCAGCCGTCCACCAGCCAAAGTTTAGATTCTCAAGCTCCTCCACTCCTGAGCCTCTCTAGAAGACAGATGTTACGACAGGCTAGTTATAAAATTGCACAACAAACTCAAATTGTCCCGCCGTTACCACTTTCCGAATGTGAGACCGAAGATTTAATGGCTTTTCAAGCAATTGTTGAAGGACCTAATGGAAAAGATATTACTGCCAGTACAACTTCTGCTACGGCGGAGAGTTGGTGTAATTTACCCAATAATTTGCAAACGGCATGTCAGATATCAGATATTACGACTTCATCAGCCTCATCAGGAATAGTGTGGCATCCACCGCCCAGTGCAACTAGCAGTTTTCAGTCTTCATCAGGACCTGCTTGGAGTCAGGTACAATACTATTAATATTATCAGTATAATTATTTATATAATATAAATAATTCTATTTATATAATAACAATAGGCACTTTTTTGTTTGCCACCAAAGATTATATTGTACTGTAGATGTCCTTAACATCCTTATTTAATTCTATGGAAATAAAAGCAATTTAGAATAAATTATAGATTAAATTAAAGCAATAAATTTTAGCTAGATAATACAAATAAAATGCAAGAGTGACAGATGAGAACAAGATTGCATCTGCAGTTAAAAATTATGATAAGTGCAAATTGTGACATACCTACTTCACATAAGTTCTCAGCGGTTGGATCATTTGATAAAAATTAATCTAATATTACTCCACAATTTATTCTAAATCGCTATGATTTTAATAAAAATAGTTGGTAGGGATTTTATGGAGATCTTTCTAATATAAAATGTATTAGCGCATTTACCATATGTAGAATGTACAGTTGAATTCTTATAACAGTGTAAAGTACTTAAAGAATTGAATAAATATAGTTTTAGGAAATATCCCAACGGTTATCGAAAACCCATAGTGTTCTAGATGCTAAAAACATATTAACGCGACTTTTTTACTGCCCAATTTCAGTTGGTCCCGCCAAACGGATGAAAACTAAGAGCATTTTCTACTCGCTGCACTGAACAAAAGAAGTCATTTTACGAATCACGAATCCCGGTTAGCATCAAGGGATGAAAGTGTTAATATACTGTTCCAACGTTTTTAAATTGATCTGGCTACACTGCCGGTGAGCGTCAAAACTGAGCGACAAAATATCAACACCTAATTTCGGAGCCATATTTAGGTATTACAACCAGTCAAATTAGTAAAGTTAAATATTTCGACATTTATTCAGAGAATCCAGTACCTATAGTATTATCGCAGTTCTATTATTTACGGGGTCTATATAAATCTTACTGTACATAGGTACATATTTACCGTTCTGCATTAACTTCTACGGAAAAGAAGAAACGTTTTCTGTTGGGAAGAAAATCTGTATATTGCGCTCGGTTTGCAATGCTAGAATAAAAAAGATGAGAAAGTTAAGATTTGACGCTCTATAGTGTAGCCAGGAACTGACTCCCTGATATTATTTACTAGTGTGCTACTTACTTCAGACCGGTATCACAATGAACGTTGGTCTCAATAATATTTTTGTTCAGTCATCCAAAGCATTATTAGAATAAAAGTTTTTTCTAATTAGAGATAGATCTATTTTAAAGTTAAAGTAATCAGTTAAATAAGTCAGTTACACTGTTACAACAATTTCACTACATAATATAATATAGTAAATATGCTATTGCAGTGTATCTCATTACAACACCTGCATAAATAAATGTGATAAATTACTGTGGACTTCAAAAACGTCCAAAAACAAAATTGAATGCGTTTTATTGCAATTTAATTTTCACATGGTTTTGTAGTGTGATAGAAGTTTGCTTGGATAAAAATACACTTTTAATATTTTACATTAAATCTTAATGTAGCGTTAGACCAGTGTAGGAAATGAATCAACAGATCTTACCACTGTAAAGTTAATACAATCTCACGCGGGGTGACAGAGCGTCTGGTGTTGTGTGTTGTATCGTTTAGAGAAAATAGTAGCTGTTACGTTGGGATTTTCAGATTCATTTAAGTTAACATATTTAATAGTTTTTTGGTATTACTTAAATATTAAGTATAAATCGTATGTATGGTATAACTAACCACCATACTCCCTTCATAATTTAACCTCCTACCACTCGACTTTCAACTATATTACAGTTCTTATATATACCGAAAATAATGTTGTTTAAATACTGTTTTATGAAATATATTTACAAACAATTTATCAAGTAAGCATAATAAATTATTGCCGACACGTCAATAAACAGTAAGTAAATAATTACTGCATCTAATGTTTATACATTGCATAGCAAGGTGGGAAAACTGCGTAGTGAGAAGAGTGGAAAAAGCGATCAGTAGCGGGGTGATTTGTAATTTCACGCGTAATCATAAGTGGTATCTGTACTGGTGCGTCTCGACCAAGTGACGAACAATTAAATGACCATAATTATAGGACCACCTCTTGTTAGAAAATATAAATCCATTTGTGAGAAGAAATGACGCTACTATCTTCTCTAAACGACACTACTCTACATTAGTTTTTACCGGTTTATAAAATTATATGACTCATTAATTTTACGGTTAAAGTTTTTAGAACACAAACACTAAACATAAATTTTATCCGAGCAAAAGCTTTTAACATATTTTTTGAGAGCAGCTTATTGGCACTTTAGTTTGCACGATTATAAGCTATTAGATTTTGTAAATTTCATATAAAATATGTTTATATGTATGTATGTGTTATAGTTATTATTATTTATCTTAATGTAATAATTTTAAAGAAACAAAATATATTTTATTGTAAAAGTAGTATAATTTTGTTTTTTGTTTTTTTTTATACTTGCAATATTTTGTACTAATTGCATGATATTTTTTACTTTTTTTCAGAATTTATTGCAATTTTCGTTGTAGTAAGTCAGGAATATTTATTTCTCCAATAAGTTACATGAAAGCTATGTTCCCCTAGAATTATTTTTGTGAGACTTATTTGTATATCTTGACGAATAGAAGCTCGAGGGTCCCATTTTTACACCGGGTTACCATAAAATCATTTGGAAAGGTAAGTGAATTTCATATTTTATTGGACTCTGCCACTAAATATATGAAACTGATGTACAATTTTACCCAGAATAAAAAAAAATAATGCAAACTATAAAAATTGGAGAAGTAAATAAAATATTCAAGTTTTTTTATTGGGAAAAAAATAAGCTACTCGTGTGTTTTCCCTTCTAAAAAAAGTTGGGATTTTCCTTTTTTTCTCATATACATTTATTAAATAGGTGACTAGAATATTATAAATAGGAAATTACTAAATTTTTTTGGATTAAAAATTATTATATAGAAGTAGCCGCAAATTTATGGGTAGATAAGTTCAGAAAATATATTCGACACACTCGTATATTAAATGTTTTTTTGCATTATTTTCATGTTCACTGAACAGTAAGTATAACATTTGGGCCCCAGATGTACTTAAAATTCTCGGGGACTACATAATATAATCTGCACATTCAGATTAAAAAACACGTATCTTCAAAAAATTTTAACGTCCAATTGTTATTTCTGTTCATTGCTGTTACTCTTAAATTGTGACTACATCTCTTTTTAAAATTTATATGAATAGTGCGTTTCGCAAAATATGAGAAAGATTAACAAATTCAGCGATCAAATTTCTACCATGTTTAAAAAAAAAACTTACCATAACGACCCCTCTATTTTTATTTATAATAATCGCAGAACTTATTATATTCGTCAAGGTAAGTTTATAATAAGTTTGTTTGTGTTGTGCAAAAACTTTTCACAATTTGTTCTAATATATAGTTCCTTTAATACACAGGGAACGTCGTATTCAACAGGTGCGTGGCCCCCGACGTTATTGCCACTCAGTGAAAGCCCAATATTGGAACTAAGTGAACAGATGGAGCCCATGTGATCCCAGACAATACTTCACAACAATCAGAATTAAAATATAATAAATTACTATTTACTTAATTTTAATAAAGATAGATTGTTTGTCATATCAGGAATGATATTGTTCCTATCGATCTATATAAGAACTTGTTTTCATGTCTAAATTTCCTAACCCTTGCAACTCTCATAACATCGAAAATATGTAATTATTTTTGTAGGCGAGTTTTCTAATGGTTTTTAGAATTTTTTAACAATTTTACAATATATAAACCCGAATTTAAAATAATGTAACCGATTTCTTTAGAAAATTTTTCTTGGTAATAACAAGGTCGTTCCACATTTTTTTTTTAATAGAACTAGGTACAAGTAAATTATGAAACAATTTCTTTGAGGATTTTTCGGAAGCTTTTTCTATACTAAAAAATTTCCCAAATGCATATTTTCAATGGAATTTCAAACATAAAATTGTGCTGTTACTGAAATTATCAGCTTGTGATTGGCTAAATAGAACTATGTCACGGCCACAGATCTGAGTGAACCACAAGGGAGTTATCTATATACATCTCTTTCAATAAACAAAGAAGGGTGACTAGTCTCCTACGTCATCAAATGGCAGTTTATGTTCAGCGTTTAAAATATATTACATATTTCTATAATTATTTGCAATTATGAGGAAGGATATAAGAACGAAGTATGTGCATTGGAAATACCATGCAATGTTCAAAATTATCAAATTCTGACACGTGGAACGACCCTGTTGTTTAGATAAAAAAACGTGAAAACAAGATTTTAGTATAACATTTTCATTTATACATTTTAGAAAAATTATTTTATGAACTCTAGTATACTTAAGTGCTTTGCATCTATATTCCATATCTGAATTTAAGTACATGCCTATTTTTAAAACACGTTAGATTCACAGTTTTTATGCGATTATAATACTGACCTATAGTGAATGACAGCCAATGTGAGAAACCTGGTGGTACGGTGCCATATTGATGGGTCACTTTAGAGTGGGTTGTTGAGACCTGGATAGACTAACTTGTATAATGCCATACAAAACGTTAGCAGTGCTGGATCACTTTCACACAGTTTGTGCTTCAGTGCAGCGGTAAGAGGGGAGGCAGGCTAAAGGCATACTCTGGGTGTAATCTGTCTCACTCAAATCATCGGCACGTTTCAATTGTTGGCTTTTGTAAATGTATGGTAAGATGGTAAAGTGGCACGAATGGTGGGACGTTGGAATTGGCTGACGTTTTTCAAAACATAGATAAACGTATTCGTAACGTAACGTGCATTAGCTATACTGGTAATTTAAATTTCCCGTTCATTTCTTCTTCTTCAGTACATTGAGCTCGTTTTCTGTCGCTTGGTATCAATTCACAGTAGAAGCCAGATTAGTATATTACAGAGACTATTGGCAGTATGTTCATATTTTTATCAACCTATAATGACAATATCAAAAATGTAATCTATATTTCACTAGGACTATGTAAATTTCTTCAATTTATAAATTCAATTTATTGCGAATAATATTAACACTTTGTCTTTTGATTTCTTTGCCATTTATTAAATACTGCCATTAAAGTTTATAAACAATAGCCTCCTCAACGCAATCAATTAACAGGTCCCCTTATTACTATCCAACAGACGAGGCAGCCTCTGTAATCTACATACCTTACCTCCATAGAGCATCTGAAATGTGATTGTATAGAACACACAGTACCTATGACATAGAAAATCAAACCGGACTGTGTGTCTGCACGCTAGTAGAATAGGGGGCGGTAAATCACATGAATGTTTACAAGGGGCGGCAAATTCAGTTCGCACGCAGGCGCATAGACAACTAGCAGCGAGCCCGAGTTCAGTTATTTAAAACGATTTGAACGTAGAACATAAAAAAATTAAACCGATTTTTATAATAAATTTATCATTATTTACATTTAAAATGCTTTAAATACGCCTGAGAGTTACTTAAAAGTGGATATGGATGTTGAGTTGTGTTTTGAAATGATAAAAAATATAAATATAGTAGGCATCAGTTTGAAACAGATTACAATACAATATTTTTGGTTTCAAATTTATATAATTTGGATATTTATTTTAGTAAACTTTCTGCTCAAAAGTTTCATCTAAGTTTTACGTAGCTCCTATTAGTAAAAAATGTATCCATAATATGTATTAGAAATATGAAAGTATATCTTTCTTATCTATCATTCTAACATATTCCATTGTGTTTGAAAGCGTCGCCCATTTTTCATCAAACTTTCCAAAACAATAAGGATTAATCATAATGCAAAATGTTTGCTTCATGACTACAAAAAGTTTTTAAGGCTCTTTCTATAACATTCAGAAATCCAACCGCTTAAAATATTTAGATGCAAGTAGACCCAAAATAATCTCGGCACATTAATAGGCGCTAATGACCTCAATTGTCGCGCGTCTATAACTATAATTAATCTCTTGGTTTTCTGTGAGTCAATAAACCTGATCTATTAATTATTATCACATAAGAAGTAATAAAAGTATCTATATTATCTAATCTTTTACAAATATTTATGGTGATTGCGTAATAGTTCCAGTTGGAATAGTCGAAGTTTTGTAAAGTGTTTAGATTCTGAAAGAGTCAGTCGGCTACTGGGTAAAGACAAGAGTCAGGTGAACCAACGTTATAAAAAAACTGAGATGGTTTCCAATAAAATACCAATTTTGAAAATGGTTAATGAACCATAATAAACAAATGTATATGATGAATCTAATAGAAACGCGAATCTCAAGACAATGCGTAATGCTAGTTTAAAATCAGTTTCAGGGAAAAGTGCATGTCCAAAGTTGTTTGGAACTGCGTCTCTATCTCAGAGATGTTAAACACATTTCTAAAACCGCTTTTTTTATTATTGTTCAGTTGAAATCAATTGACCTAAATTCGATATATCGACTGCAGTTTTCGCTGGCCGCCAATTTTATATTAATCGCGTGTGAAAAACATATTTTCTTTTTACAAGTTCAAATAAATTACCTATTGAAATTTTGCACAAATAATTTTGGATGGACCTACGATAGAAAATTTCTTAAAGTTCTTTGTGCGAAATCTACATATTTTAGTTGTCCTATTTGATAGGATTTGGTAGTTTTCATATATTATTATTAATACGTCAAGCAGAAGAGTGCAAACAATGAATGACTTCATTTTGAATAAAATATAATAACACTGAGTAAGTAAATTTATAAGCTTTTTTTCGATTTTTTTTTATCTCAACACATTATTATAATATAATGGCGGTAATAGATGACGCAGTTTTTACTAAGTCGGTTGAGGATAGGGTTGCCAGGCGTCCGGATAAAAACCAATTCAGACTAGCCGTTCTCGGTTACGATTCACCGGTCCGGTTGGGAGCTCGACCAATCAGGGCGTAGTCGTTTCCGATTGCGGTCAAACGACTACGCCCTGATTGGTCGAGCTCCCAACCGGACCGGTGAATCGTAACCGAGAACGGCTAGTCTGAATTGGCTTTAAAGCAGGACATAGTTAGGCTTTTTGATGGCGTGTCCGGCTTTTTAGGTTTTTTACATTTCGCAAACGAGCGATTTATTTATTTTTCATTAGAATTTAACAAGATTTATGGTAATAACTAATAATCAAAAACGCTTGATTCTACATTTTTTTTTGTCGTACCTATAAATACTGAGAAAAAAATCATCAATAATGTAGGGTGTCCCGCTTTTTTACCTAAATGTCCGGCCAAACTGACTGGTCTGTTCGGCTTTTAGGTTTGGCGTCCTGGCAACCCTAGTTGAGAACAATGTTCGAGCGCTGAAAGAATGTCACTGAAACAGAAAACTCAATTAAACCATTCTTTTATTTCTGATGCTATTAAGATGACTAATTATTAATATATTATTTCCATACTAGAAACTCATGAATTCTTTGAACTTAATTATTTCAGAAATAAAGGCATTGGTGGACTAGCTCATAAACAACCGGAAAAATGTTTGGTCGGCCCCCTATAAGGCCGTGAGAGAGATATTATTTTATTACCTGAACAGACGAAATTTAAAAAAAAATGACTAATCCATATTTAGTTCACATAAAAATTTTAATTTAAGTAATTTGGCTTATATTAACTTTAGTATCTGAATTTATTTTGTGACAAAGCATTTTTTAGTTTGATAAAACAGTTATGTAAAGATCAGTAAAAAACATTATTTTAAGATTAATCTTAAAATAAAATATCTAGTTGGCCATAATACAACACAACTGCTTTGGTTGAAAAGTTTAAAATATACTGAATCTAAAAGACCACCACTGTGTAAAAATGGAGCCTCTTTTACCATTTGTTCATTGAGGCTTTAAGGCTGTCGGAACGCTCTGAATTTTGTTTGTGCTGAGACCCAGCGGTAAGGGGCGAGGTAGGCAAAAGACATATTGTGAGTGTGACCTTCTTTAGCTCTGTCTCGCTCAAATCATCCGCACGTTTCAATTTTCGGCTGGTGCCAACTACGAGGCTAAAAAATCTTATTGTAGGGCTGCCGCTGTCAATTGAGTACTCTAATTTTTGGAAATATTTTGAAGATTTAAAAAACTTTTCCGAAAAAGGAAGAGTCACTTTAGGTTTGTGATGGATTAGTTTTGTGAAATAAGTGCGAATAAGGTCATAGTGTGACATTGAAAACGTGTGTTTTTTTGGCTCAATTAATGTCAACTTTTTTCTATTAAATCGTACATAAATTACAAAAGTAGTCCATTAGAGACCTAGATTTGTCCTTTATCTTCCTTATAGAGAAAGAATTTTTGCAGAATGTTGACGAATAAGTCTACAATCAGTTGACAGCCGAAGCTCTATTTTTGGCTTAAATTCAGAGCGTTCCGACAGCCTTAAGATTTCAGCATGCCCCTAAATAAAGGAACTATTTTTTTCTGTTTATTTTAACGCTATTAAATTTGTTGTAATCGTGACGCAAACATTCTGTATAACAAACAGGTAAATGCTTTCTTTATATCCATTGTTATTTGGATAGTATAATATATAAATCTCAAAAGAAAAACAGTTTAATTTAATCCATTATCCATATAAAGACTGTATCAGTCAATTGTTAACTTAAAACGATTTGTCCTCAATGTTCCAGGACAGATAGCTATTATTTGAAGGCTGTACAATAATAATATTAATTTAATGTAGTGATGAAATTATTGGTACATATAATAATAGTACGAATACTTATTCGATAATATGTACTGAAAACAACATTCAGATTTGGATCTTTTACTTTCACTTCGATTTCACAATCGATAAAAAAAACTGTAAACATAATTTCATAATAATTGAAAATGTAAATTAAGTATGTTTTTCAATGAAAATTTACTTTTGCCGACAATATTTAGTTTTTATGTAGTATGTTGTGAAAACTACGAATGACAAAATGAGGGTAAAATTTGTTGGATGAAAGTGTTTTTACCTTTTATTTTATCACTTCAGGATTGCAATATTTTAAAGTAGGTAGTTACTGCAAAATTAATCTTGAATGCGAAGTTACCGGCTGCTAATCTGATATTTATGGTTTAAGGGAACCGTTGATTATGTATAAAAAAGACAGTCATGTTTACATTGATTTTCAATGCCGATGTTTCGAAAAAAAAATTTGAGATAGCCATAAATACAGAAAATTATAGTTCACATAAATAATCCTTAATAAAAAACAAAAATTGTGCAAACAGAAAGTACATATACATACTAGGCATTACATAGTTTGATTCCTATGGAGTCTCTTCACGCTAATGACGTTAGTTCTCGAGCGTCTATAATCTGTCTTTCATTGTAGTTTCGCACAGCGCGATTTGTCGTTACCCGATAAGAATCAACGAAATATTACAAATCAGTTTCTTATCTGAAAAACATTAGTGGGGTTTACAGTTGCTTTTGGAAATAAGAATGACTAAAAAATATTATTAATTCTGAAAACCGGTGCCCTAAAAGGCATGGAGTTTCTTAAGGACAGCTATTAGATTAGCAGCAGATACTTTATTTGACTATAGGAGTTGATTTAATGATGATAATTATAAGGGTGCACGTTCATTTCAGTGCTAAGAATCTATGTTTTATTCAGAGCTGGGCAATGCTGAGTGCTTAGTGCGTGTAATAATGGTTTAAGCACTTCGCTTAAAGTATTTTTTAAAACAGATACTCGATGCTTAGAGCACTTGCATTAGCTACTTATTAAGCACGTAAACATTATAAATTGTTTAATAAGCATTCAACAAGCTTATTAAGCATTAGAAATGCTTAATAGCACTTTCAAAATTTCATAAAACATATTTCGTCAATCTTTTATAATTCTTATTTCGTTTAAGTTTTGTTTAAGTCCCAACTTCGCCATTAAAAATATTGTCTCTGTCCAAAATTTATATCATAACTTAGTGTTGGAAGTTAAGATTTAAAAAGTTACTTTTATAACGCTAATACTTGATGCTTTAAAGCACTTTAGTAAGTGCTCGATGCTTTTAATCATTTTTTCACAATGAACGTGCTTGATGCTTTAAGCACTTTAGAAAGTGGTCGATGCTGGGTGCTTCAAGCATTTGGCGGTGCTTTGCCCAGCTCTGGTTCTATTTGTATAAATAATTGATTAATAAAGAGAAAATGAAGAGCCCATTAGGATTTCGCATAGAAATCAACGGTAGGCTTCGTTTGAGATGATATTTTTGAAATTATTGCTGCAGTCGTTGATAAAGAAACAAGGCCGTATTGCATCTATATTATTTCATTTCGTTGAGACGAAACCGATAAGGCCGAGCGCGTATACACAGTAAATCGGTTGATCTTATATCGGGTAGCAATGGCTACGTTATTATAACATGAAAAAGCGCACAATAGTAGTTAGTGGGTACTGTACTATGTACCTATAAGTAGCTTGTCTAAGCGGCCGTGACCGTGTGGGTAAAGACACCGGTCTGCCATCCAGATTTTGTACAAGATTCCAGTTCGCGTAATTAGAAATATTGAAATTACTGGGGTTTTCTTTATTTGTTACTAAAAATAATAAATTAAAAAAATTTAATTATGAAGCTACTTTACTGTCTGCCCTCGTCACCGGCATGTAATAGGTCATTACGACCGTATACATCCCTAAAAAGCAGATATTTTATAGGGGGTAGTTTAAAAGTTATTTTTATGAACAATTCAATATACTGATTGATTGTTTTAAATGACAAGCTTTTGCACCAAATATCTTGACTTTATTTTTGAAAAAAATTGATACGAAATAAGATAAGACACTCATTGCTGAGACGATGCTTACTATCTATTTTTCGACGAAATCAACCAATTGACGCAATATTTTCAAAAATCCCGTTTGGTGTGAAGCCCTAGAAAATATGTATCTTAATAATAATATATTGATAAGTTGATCCGTGTTTCGGAAAAAGTGTAAGATAAAGATATATAATTTTATTTGTTATTATTTTGAATTTTTGGCAGATAAAAGTGGATTAACTAGCTCGAAATGTGACTATTAATTTTGTTTTGGATACTGATTGGTTATATAACTGTTGTGAATTTACATATTGAATATAGAAATTATAGTAGGCTAAACACTTTGGTTGAGATTACAATTCGTGATATTGTTAATTCCATGATTTTTTTGTTATTAAGCTGTTTTCCGTTATAAGAAGAAATGTCTGAAAATTGATTAGATAGTTTTAAGATTAAACGAAAATGGAGTGATAATTTTGTTTAATAGATGAATTTTCATTTCTTGTTAATATTATTGTTATTCTAGTTGTATAAAAAGAAGAATGTGAATAATTTGTAAATTATTTAAATTGAAAACATCATTTCTCAAAAGACAGTGATATATTAAGCAATTGAAATACAAGAGCTAAATCAACGATATTATAGATACTACATTCAATTTATAATATTTGTATTTATTTTTTTGCGTTGAAATTGTGCTTTTCAAAAATACATAGAAATGTTATCAAAACTAGTAGAGCAATAACATTTATAATGATTAAAGGTGCCTGTGTTAGCACAACTTTGTTTCATATTTTGAAAAAAATATTATTGTTTAACGTATCAAAAATTAGTTTAAAGAAAGTAGTTGAGTAGATAGTCCAGTAAGTTACTTATATATAAATATAAGTTAATAAAAAATATTGATTATTTTTATTTCTTTTTAAAGAAAAAAATGCTCAGTTGTGACTTCATTTTTAAAAACATCATCCCAATTATTTTTTCATCCTATTTTTATTGCCTGTTTTGATAAAAATTTTAATTAAACGGTGCGAATCTAAGCAAGAAAAAAATATTGGTAAAATGTATTCTAAAAATGTCGCTTCATCATTGAGAGTCAAATTTAAATTAAAAATCGAAAAAAATAGGATCGAACCCTAAATAAAATCAACAAAATATTTTTTTTTCTAAATCTGTTCAGTCGTTTCAGTTGTCCCTACACATGATACAAAATACCGTGACGTACAGATGATAAAGAACGGAAAAATATCTAATGGAATGGAAGATACTTAATAAGATAAAGTTGTGTATTTTATAAAGAGTTTCTTTTTATATTAATATTTTATTTCTGATATTATTAGTAGGTATTCATTCATCTTTTTTTTCTTTTCCATTAAGTTCACTCGTGTTGTTAGTACTTATATATCAGCAATCTCTGTTATTAGCGTCAAGAGGGTTATTATTTCGAAAAATCAAAACCTAAAACCTATATTTTCAGAATTTATCCAACTAACTGTAAGTATACATTTACCTAAAAATAATAATTTATTACAATAATAGCTCAGGTAATACACTAATTTTGTTATTTGAAATTGGAAACACTGTTTTATCCTCCATTACATTTTATTGCTTGACGGCAGACACTGTGACGCATGAATTATCTATAGTTATCATGTATCCTTAGTTTATCTATGGTACATAGTTTGACGGCTGCAAGGATGTTATAAAACGTAGCAAATGGTAGACAGCAAGCAATTTTAATTAAACAGTTGTTATACGTATAAATTGAGTGTTGTGTATAATAAACTGTGAATTTGCTATTACTGCAAATTATTTAATAAGTTTTTACATTGGTTAGTTCTCTGTAATTGAAAAATGGATGTCGATGAAGGTAA
The DNA here is from genome assembly GCA_034508555.1 of Venustoraphidia nigricollis. Classification (NCBI taxonomy): domain Eukaryota; kingdom Metazoa; phylum Arthropoda; class Insecta; order Raphidioptera; family Raphidiidae; genus Venustoraphidia; species Venustoraphidia nigricollis. Next base: position 2,450,451 of record JAVRKA010000013.1, read on the forward strand.
GTGTTTTTTTTTAATGTGTTAACCTCAAATAATTTAAACTTATTAGTAAATTTAGCTTTAGCTTTTAAAGATTTAGATTCCCCTTTTTGACTTTTATTGAGACTTGAGACAAATACACATTTCTTAAATAATTGATATAGATGTTTGATGTTGCGTGAAAAATTGCATCATCTATATTTCTAAGCTTGTATTTTTTATAATTTGTAAAAATATAAACAAACATTTGTATTTGTTTCTAGGTCAACTTAACAGTTCCGAAGTGAATAGTTCACCAGTTTCTAGATCTAGATCTGCAGAGTCAGATATTCGATCACAATCAGGTTCACCAGAACGCAGAAGCTCTGTTTCTCCAGCTAGGTCTCGAAAATCCCGTTCAAGATCTGGTTCGGAAGTTAGATCTCGTAATAGTTCGGGATCGCCAATTAAACGTAGTTCCAGATCAAGATCGAATGACTCAAAAGCAAGTGTCAATTCAGGACAAAATATTAAATCACCATCTCCGTCCCCGGTTAAAAATGGAATAAGGAGTCCAAATTCAAGGTCGCGGTCCCGATCTGTGTCTGCTGGTAGTGCTAAAAGTAGGTCGGGATCAAGACACTCTTCAAAGTCACCGATTCGATCTAAGTCTCGGTCTCCATCACCTAGAAATGAAGCAATGAGTCCAGAAAGACGCTCACGATCACGTTCTGGTTCTAGAAGATCTAGGTCTGGATCTGTAAAATCTCGATCAGGATCGAGAAGATCAAAATCAGGTTCACCTAAATCGAAGAGGTCAGTTTCAATCGATCGTAAATCAAATTCCAGAAGATCAAGGTCTGGTTCGAGAAAATCGCGATCGGGTTCAAGGTCTCGTTCTAGAAGTGGTTCAGTAAGAGTGTCCAGATCCCGCTCTAAAAGTGGATCTAGAAAAGGATCACGTTCACGTAGTGGTTCTTTTAGATCTCGATCTGGCAGTGGATCTCGAAAAACATCCAGATCTCGGTCAAGAAGTGGTTCAAGAAAAGGTTCTAGATCACGTTCAAGAAGTGGTTCAAGAAAAGGCTCTCGGTCACGGTCTAGAAGTGGTTCACAGAGGATATCTAGATCCCGTTCAAGAAGTGGATCCCGTAGAACGTCTAGGTCACGTTCTAGAAGTGGGTCTCACCGTTCTTCGCGTTCAAAAAGCGGATCTAGAAATAGATCTCGATCGAGGTCTGGTTCACGTAAAGGATCAAGATCACGCTCGCGAAGTGGTTCTCAGAGAGCATCTAGATCACGTTCGAGAAGTGGTTCTCGTAAAGGATCTAGATCACGCTCGCGAAGTGGTTCTCAGAGAGCATCTAGATCACGTTCAAGAAGTGGTTCTCGTAAAGGATCTAGATCGCGGTCTCGAAGTGGTTCTCAGAGAGCATCTAGATCACGTTCGAGAAGTGGTTCTCGTAAACGATCTAGATCACGGTCACGAAGTGGTTCTCAGAGAGCATCTAGATCACGTTCAAGAAGCGGTTCTCGCAAAGCGTCTAGATCGCGGTCAAGAAGTGGTTCTCGTAAGAGGTCTAGATCACGATCCGATAGTGAATCTAGAAAAGTACGTAGATCAAGAAGTCGATCAAGATCTCGATCAAGAAGTGGTTCCAGAAAGGGATCAAGATCACGTTCAAGAAGTAGGTCAAGATCTAGAAGTGGTTCTCGAAACAAATCACGGTCAAGATCAAAGTCTGGTTCTCCACCAAAAGAAGGTATGCAATTGAAAATTGTGATTTTAAAATATACTTATTTTAATAAATAAACATCTGTGTTTTCTTAGGTGTTCCACGTAGTCGGAAACATCTGTTGTCTGATTCCGAAGGTGAAGAAGAAGCCGGTCCAAGTAAACGTGCTGTATTAAGTGATTCTGATGGAGAACAGCCAGCTGAAACGAATGTGGAGCAAGCTGAAACTACTGAAGTTACAGATCAAGTGTTACCTGAAGTGTCCGACGATTCTGATGATGGTATACGCAGAGACGATGATGACAGGTAAATTTTAGTTGTAATTTATTATATTTTTTATAGTTTCAGTTGTAATTTACATTAATTTTATTTTGTTTAAACGCTGCTTTTGAAGAAGGTACGTGAGCCATAGTTTTCCATTATTTTAATTTATTTATAATTCTTAACTGTTTTTGATAAATGAACTGGGATTTAGGAATTATTGCTAGTTGGTTGTGTACTTGAAAATTTTAAGTGGAAGTAAACGAATTGTGTAAATCAGACAAGACAAACGAAACACCTAGCAGAATGAAAGTTGTCTTTGAATTAACCTGTGATTGTTGTGTGTAAGAAAAGTATAACTAGCGTCACCCTCATTACACATAAGCTCACATAAGAAATTTAACTTCTTTAGTTTTTATAATATTATAATTACGGCGACATTATTACACATTTTAAGAGGGCACTTTGATGTTTATGTCTTGTGAAAATTCTCACAGACAGATCGTCACATCCGTGCCACAGTTTTATTTACATACTATAATCTATATAAAAACATATTTAATATGAATTATCTATAGTCATAACGTCAAACGTCATAACCTGACACTATGTGACTTTTCGGCATAAGCTTGTATTTAAAAAATGTTTAATCCGAAAATTGTTCTGATATCTGAAAATAGAGAATATAAGATTTAATATTTTCGTTTCTGAACTTACATGAAATATATGAGTTCCTACCGTTTGTACGTCAGATTCAAGTCGTTCATCCTTGTCTTACTATTTTGCGAATCAAAATGCAACGCACTGTAAACTTCAGTCCTTGTCAGTTTCATGTGATTTAGGGGACAAACTAACTTCCCTTTCATTTGTTACATTCTTCTTCCCATTGATTTCGTACTTTTTTCAAACATACGTGGCTAAAGAAGTTAAACTTCAATAAAATTGATTTTGAAAATAAGGAAAAAGATAATTAACTACAAATATAAAAATGATTTGTTGGGAAAAAGGACTTTTTTAGTAAACACTTATTTGTTATTTATAGCGTCTCTTTCTTGGGACTTTTTCAAGCTCTATAACTAAATAAATGTTTTGGTCAAGCAGATATAAGAGTTAACACACATATAAATATAAATTTTAGTTAAACAATTGTTCATTAAAAAGTTTGCAATAATTGCTTTTTTAAAATATATTTTACGGTTGATGTTCAAACTACATTTATTTAACTTTTTAGGGGAGGCGAGCATGTGTCAGATTTTGAAGCGATGCTTCAGAGGAAACGAGCTGAACAGACTCGAAAGCGTAAGCGTAAAGATATTGACATAATTAACGATAACGATGATATCATAGACCAATTATTGAATGATATGAGAATTGCGGCAGAGGAAGATAGAAAATTAAATCAGGCACAACAGCCTGCAACTAAAAAAATAGCCATGTTACCAAAAGTGCTGTCACAATTGAAGAAACACGACTTGCAATTAGCTTTCATCGAACACAATATCCTGAGTATTTTAACAGATTGGTTAGCTCCGATGCCTGATCGGTCTATGCCGTCGCTTAATATTCGCGAAAGCTTACTGAAACTGTTGTGGGACTTCCCTAGAGTTGATCAATCAACGTTGAAACATTCTGGAATAGGCAAAGCAGTAATGTATTTATACAAGCACCCTCGAGAGACCAAAGAGAACCGAGAACGTGCTGGTCGACTTATAAGCGAATGGGCACGGCCGATTTTTAATCTGTCTGCAGATTTTAAAGCTCTTAGCAAGGAAGAACGATTACAGCGCGATATGGAACAAGTACCAAAACGTAGACGTAATGAAGATGGCGCTTGTAAGTATTCTAATTTTTTATCATTGGTTAAATTGTATAAGAAGAGTCTTATGCCACACTACTTTGTTTTCATTAAAAAATTTATAAGGAAAGTAAAATCTACAAGAATAACTTTTACAGTAAGATCCTGCTTAACGCGGGAGACAGTGCTAAACAAGGTCATCTAATGTAGTTTGCTTTTTTTTTTTTGTTTGGTTCAGCAAGCTGTTGTCAATGGCAAGACATTGCATCGATGACATTTCGTCTTGTCTTTCAACGTCCATCAACTTTTGAATAAACTGGTCCACAATTTACATTATAGTGGCTAAACTTTTTTTTTTAGAAACCGCGAAACAGCATTAAGCGAGGTTTTACTGTACAATAGTTGCAATGTATATTTCCTTAACATCAGTTCCATAAAGCCCGCCATTCACTATCCTGCATGGCAGTCCGCCTTGCCGTCCGCCGAGTGATGCAGGTTAATGAATATGCTTGCAGTCTGCGCGGTGTCCGGCAGATGAACGCAGGATGATCGTTGCGTCCTGCTTGAGACCTGCAAGCTCCTCCCACTACTTGCAGTCCGCCGCGCCGGACTGTCAGTTGCGTGGCGCCCTGCACGGCGTCCTGCATTTTGCATCATAGTGTTTTGTCTTGTTATTATTGGTGCCACTTTATGTAATAAATATCGAAAAGTCTCTTCATCCATCCTTAAGTAATTTTTATAGTCATCAGGATCAATTTCCTTTAACATTGTAGCGTCACAAGCACAAATACATTTCTTGTGACGAATCTTTAACAGTTTCTTTTCCCATATTCTTTTTTTATTTTTTTCTAGTAATAGAACCAAACATAGTAAAATAGCTATTTTCTTTTTTTTGACAAGACAGCGTAGATTAGGCATTTTCAAAGAGAAACGTCACTAGCAAAATAGGCAAAAACACTGACGACGGACTGCTTGCAGGATAGTGTGTGAGTGACTTTCTGCCTACGTGGCGGACTGCATGCAGGATAGTGAATGACGGGTTTGGACTGCTTGCAGTATAGTGTGTGAGCGACTTCCTGCCTGCGTGGTGGACTGCGTGCAGGATAGTGAATGGCGGGCTTAAGTTGAGTGTATGTCTAATAAACAACTTCTCTGTTTTAGCGACAACTGGCGAGAAAAAAGAATTGTCAAGAGCTTTTACTGAAGATGGTAAAGTTCTTCGACCGGGTGAGAAAGGTTGGATTGCTAGAGCGCGAGTTCCAATGCCTTCTAATAAAGATTACGTAGTTAGACCAAAATGGACAGTAGAAACTGATATAAGTAGGGTAAGTTTGAAATTTTGTACTATTTTTTTTTTATTTCAGAAAAGTTCGCAATGATGCTGATAACTCATCTTAACTTCTTTAGTTTTTAATATAACGGCGAAATTATTACACATTTTAAGAGGGCATGTTTATGTCGTGTGAAAATTCTCACATGGACAGATCGTCACATTCATACCATAGTTTTATTTACATACTATAATCTATAGAAAAACCTGTTTAATATGAATTGTCTGTAGTATATCAACATCATAACCTCATGTTATGTGACGTTTCAGCATAGTGTTGTATTTAAAAAATGTTTAATTCGAAAATTGTTCTGCTATCTAAAAAAATAGAATATGATATTTAATATTTTCCATGCTGAATTTATATGAAATATATATTATGAGTTCCTACCGTTTGTACGTCAAAGTACAGAAATTATTCTGTACTTCAATTGTTAAACGTCAGATTCAAGCCGTTCATCCTTGTCTTACTATTTTGCGAATCAAAATGAAACACACTACACACAAAAAAAACACACACTTCTGTCCTTGTCAGTTTCATGTAATTTAGGGGACAAACTAACTTCTTTATTTGTTTATTCTACTTCCTCCCGATTTCTTACATTTTTTAAACAGATACGTCGGTAAGGAAGTTAAATAAATATTTGTATTTGTATTATTTTAGACAACAAAGAAACAACTTAATCGATTTGAGAAACATATGAAAAATTTCATCGACAGCAAACGATTGAAACAAGCACGCAGAGCTGTCGAAATTTCTATTGAAGGACGAAAGATGGCACTATAAATTTTAAGATGACATGAAGAAAAAAAAAATATTGGTTTTTAATACTAAATTTATTATAAGACTGTATGCATTATATCATTGTATAAATAATTTCAATTATTATAAATAAATAATTTGCATGTAAATGCCAAATAACGTTGCTATTTTCTACAATTCTATCCATCCTTCCATTCCTTTGACATGTCTGAGGAAAATACTCTTTCTAGTAAATTTCAATTTCCTACATTGCAGGAAAATTGAACAAAATTAACTGTATGAACCCATATTGGGTCTGTATTTTTCCCGATCTGATGTCGTACGACATCAGAAGAAAAGCAAAAGTTAAGATTGTTTTGTAGGTGCCTACATTGAAAAGGGAAGCCCGGTCCCCTTTCCAATGTAGCGACCTACAGTACCTTTGCTTTTCTTCCGATGTTGGCTGATATCAGATCGAGTAAAATGTGGATCTAATGTAGATGCAGCCTTAGTGGTCATATGGAAAATATTACATTTGAATAGTAGTACGCTTATGACCTGAGCTGTTGAGCGTCTATAATCTGCAATTTTCTGTAATCTATAGTAAGTACCTAGTTTGACGGAATTCATATTTTAATCTTTGAAGTTGCAATCCGCCTTCCATTTGCGCAAAATAGAAAACGATTTTACGAAAATACTGGAAAAGTTAGGAGCAGTCTTAAAAAGCGTTTTATCGCGTTTCTCTCGCGCATGAGTATTGATTGTTTGTTTTGCGCACGCGCCGTATTAAATACATCAACCCTTTTGAGTATTCAAAAATATAGATTATTTTTACCCTGACAAAATAGTTGGTTAGCTGTACAGCATCCAATGATTTTAAGAGAAGATGGACCCTTCCTGATGAAAATTTACATTGTCCATTTTAATTATTAAATTAAAATGGAAATTCATATGTTAAGCTTACATATTTTAAGTGCATTACTTGTTTATCCAAGTAAGTTATGTTACTTTCACTGCTTTATTGTTTTTTTCAAAAAATTTGAAAAGCTGGAATTTAAAAACGACGTGCGTATTAATGCTAACAAAAACAAGTGCTCATGCTGGAATTTAATTTTTGTGAGTCTTTAAAATGAACTGTTGGTGGTTTTTATTTTATTATATATATTGCATATTAATATTTAATGAAATCAGTTGCAGTTATTCTGTGTTAATATGCGTGAAAGAATTAGATTGAGTATTATAAAATTTTGATTTGTTGACATTTTTCGCACTATCTACTAGAACTTATATTTTATAGAAAGTTCCGTTTTGTTTGTAGTAAAAGCCAACAATGTCACCACAACTAAGGTCTCAGTAACTGCAAATGATGAAAACTATGACTATTTTGATTATGAATTGACAAATAATATAACTGACTCAGAATCACTTATTCATCCTAATCCTGAGTTATTCGAGACAAAATATGCCGAGGATACTGTCGATGTACTTCCGAATGTAGAATTACCTGATGATTCGTTAGCTGATGCTGATATGCACGAACACGATTTTATAGACAATATTATGTATATTTATTACGGATCTCATACAAAAAGTGGTTACACCTTCGGAGCCGAAATAATAATTATCGGTTCGGTTTTAAGTTGCGCTGCGCAATTACTGACAATAATCTGTACTTTGCTTCGTAAAGAATCGAAACATGTCACAGCAAAAATTTTTTTAAATACTATGTTTTGTTTGTGTATAGCTAATTTAATTTTTATGTTAGGTGTACATGTAAGTTTTATGAATAGTATTTTTAAACATTATCTGTGAAAATTGTGAACAAAACATTTATATCTAATTTATGATTTTAGGCTACGAAAAATTCACTTCGCTGTGAAATAATTGCTGTAATATTGCATTATATGCATTTAATAACATCTGTTTGGATTTTCGTGTGCTGCTATTATATTTTTAAACGTTTTTGTAACGAATATATGCCAAGCTTTAAATATATTTATTTGTTAGCCTATGGAATACCAGCATTCATAGTTTTGGTATGTATTGATGTTCAGTTCAATAACTCATTATTGGAATGTAAAACAGTTTTGAAATGTAACTTTTTATGCGGACTTGGACGTTTATCGTTAAGGCTGTCGGAACGCTCTGAATTTAAGCCAAAAATAGAGCTTCGGCTGTCAACTGGTTGTAGACTTATTCGTCAACATTTTGCAAAGATTCTTTCTCTATAAGGAAGATAAAGGACAAATCTAGGTCTCTAATGGACTACTTTTGTAATTTATGTACGATTTACTAGAAAAAAATTGGCATTAATTGTGCTAAAAAAAACACACGTTTTCAATGTCACCCTATAACCTTATTCGTATTTATTTCACAAAACTGTTCCATCACAAACCTAAAGTGACTCTTCCTTTTTCGGAAAAGTTTTTTAAATCTTCAAAATATTTCCAAAAATTAGAGTAATCAGTTGACAGCGGCACCCTTGCAAAAAATTTTTTTAGCCTCGTAGTTGGCACCAGCCAAAAATTGAAACGTGCGGATGATTAGAGCGAGAAAGAGCTAAAGAAAGTCACACCTACAATATGTCTTTTACCTACCTCGCCCCTTACCGCTGGGTCTCAGCACAAACAAAATTCAGAGCGTTCCGACAGCCTTAAGTATTTAACGCTAGCGGTGTAACCATGACGACAATACACATTATGCGGATGTTATGACATTATAGATATAGATTTGGTGTACATTTCACTTGGATAGTATGTACTGTAAACTACAAGATCTTATAAGGAAACTAAATTGTAGGTACTGCGTAACCTTTGAGTATTACATATACAGATTGTATCAACTCAAAGCTGTCCATAGGGCACTCTGTGTGTAAGACAAAGCACCATACACAAACGATAAACAAGAGTGAGATAAATGATCGCTAATAGGTAGTAATTACTGTGGTTACTGTAAAAAAAATTTAAATAAACGTCTTTGTTTTCTAAGTAAAAATAGCCATTTTATCAATTAATTTATTACGTCGGCGGTTGAGTTACCACTATAAAACTATTTAATTATTTGGATTTTTTCGTGAACAGTATAAATAGCCATTTTATCAATAATTTCGGTAGTGACTACAGACTGTCATTAATTGATAAAATGGCTATTTTTACTTAGAAAACAAAGACGTTTATTTAAATTTATTTTACAGTAACCACAGTAATTACTACCTATTAGCGATCATTTATCTCACTCTTACTTATCGTTTGTGTATAGAGCTCTGTCTTACACACAGAGTGCCCTATGGACAGCTTTGAGTTGATACAATCTGTATATAAAGTTACATTTCTTTAAGTTATAACACATATAATTTTTTTACACTGATGTGAATATAAGATGTGTTTTATATCGTGCTCCAATTTAAAAAGTGTTGACACTTTTGACATTATTGCGTTTCTTATACCAAAGTAACGATTATATAGGTACCTAGCGTTCATAACGTACACTTTCTAGTGTAAATTTCACTGAGTTATCTACACTACACTAATATATGAAACACGTGACTATTTAGAGAGCAGAATAGTTTTAGAATATTAATAGTTTTTATTTTTGTACATAAGAAAAATTAAATGCGGAGTTAATAAATATCGAATTAAATGAATCGAGGCAAAATATGTCTGTGTATATTTTACAGTCTGTATTAATAACAGTTACCATACAACTATCATTGGCGTAGTTATCGTAAGGCTAGGCGGGACAGTTCGACCACTACACAGTTCGAAATTTCTTGGGAGCATATTGAGAAAAATTTAAGAAACTTTTGTTCATACTTCATAGGCCATGATTTTCAGCAAATTTTTCACAAAATTTGCCAAAAATACTTAACGCTACAATATAAATAACTTTCTTTATATTTTTTCAGTTTTGTTATGGCGTATCTCCAAACACTTATGAAATAAAAAAGTTCTGCTGGGTTTCAGTACAAAAAGGAATGCTGTTGAACTACATGTTACCAGTTACTATCCTAATTATTACAACGACATTAATATCATTAAATGGAATTAGAAAAGTTAATTTCGAACTGTCCAAATATGAATTATCCAGTACAGATTCAATTATGACAACTATTGATCTTGAAAACAAAACAAAATTGTTTGAAAAAACATCAGCTGTCGCTCATTTAGACGTTCAAATAACAAATGACAATGTCGATGTGTGTACTATTTCTACAGAACGTACAGACGATGAAGAAGAATACTTGAAATTTTTGTATTCTTGCAAAAAAGCCTTAAAAATTTTGTCCATCGTTCAAACAAGCTATATTGTCGTATGGTTTATTGCCGTTTTGGCACTAGAAAATGCCGCTTACAGTTCTGTAATGCCTATAATTTACGCTGTGTGCAATTGCATATTGGTATGTTATATTCTTAATTAAAAATTAAAAATCGGTATCTTTATGAATTTTGATTTATTTTACGCAGTGTGTTTAAAATTTTTTTTTTTGTGAATTTTAGAATTGGTTCATTTTTGTTAAGTCGAAGCATTTCGCTCCACAGTTTAAAGATATTCCACAAGCAAATGAAAGCATCATAGAAACTTTTAACGAAAATAAGATAAAATCAATTCAATGTATGGAAAAAACTACACATACGGAAATATCAGACAACATGCCATTATTGCACGGTCCAGACAATTTCACCGAACTAATCGAATTAAGAACGGAATCGATAAGCACAATCAGTAATTGAATTTCGTTCTGCAACGTAAGATTTTATACTGTTTTATTTTTTTTATGTCTTTTTTCAGATTTTCCTCTAAGCATGTCGACATGAAACTAATGGCTGCTTCAAGAACTCAATGTGAATTCTAATTTATAAACGTTGTACCTACGTTGATAATAATAATTTATTCTTAATGTTAAGCGTGAAAAATTATACACTGGGTGCCGAAAAGAAACAGCGGTGCTTCAAATTTTTAAAACAGTGTAATCATAGTAGTCAGTTTATGAATATTAAACGCCATAATATTTTATTATAAATGTTTTTTAAAAATATAATATTGCGCTTACAATTATTGTATAACAGTTTTTCTTCTTATTCAGGCGCGGTTTTAGAAAACCAATTTGAGATAGAAACTTATATTTAGACTAACTGTAAATCTTTCAGTTGAAAAATTAAAACGGGACAAGGACAGAAAGTTTCTCTAAGTCGTGATAATTCTCCGACAGATGAAATTTTCGGCATTCGATCGACACGTCCTTTCCTGGTGATTACACGAATTGTACCTGCATGATCGTAAATTTGAAGTCTTTTCACGGAACGATTTAACGATATTTGTATTTTTACTAAAAAGGTGCTGTCCTACTAAAATGTGTGTCTCTACAACAATATTCTTTGAATGCGTCAGCTCGTGTGTTTGATTCGAGATATTATTTTGAAGAAGTTTTCATTTTCAACATTTCATGAGAGCGCTTATATATTATAATAGGTTCAGAATTAACGTAAATAAAAATTTATGAATGGGTCCCACTATTAAAAAATTCCAGATAGGATTCTTTTTTTATGAACTAATAAATGGTTGTAAATTATAGATGCTCGACAACTTGTTCATTTATATAAAATGCAATCCTGGTTCTCTGCTTGAAATTATCACGGGATCTTAGCCGAGTTGGATCATTGATTATGAGGTCGGTTTTTATGAATTCACATGTGGATTTTAGGATCAACATGGAGACGGACAGCTAAATTTTGCAGTCATTTCGATTTCTACCACTAGTTGTCATAGCGACAAATATCAATTCCCATTGCATGCCCTTTTATGTAGATTGTAGGTTCATATAAGTTCTAGCCAATTTTTATTTTTTTCCAAATTCCATATGATTGTTTTCAATGGTTTCTGCTAAAACCGCGCTTGTTCTTAACATGTGTATTAAATAAATGTATAATTTATTATATATATTATGCATAACTATTTAAATAAATAAGATATTTTGTCCGAAAATAAATCGTAATGCGAAGTAATTAAGACGTACTTATCAATGATAGTACATGATCATGTGAAAGTTAAAAAAGGCAGTGAAATTTGATATAAGTTAAGTAAAACGAATTTTATTATATTTTAATAAATTTTGAAAAACGTTTTGAACAGTATGTTCCCGTATCTTTGAGTTTTACATTTCCTAATGGATTGTATCTCTCAGATTAAGGAAGACTTGCTTAATAACAAATCTTATGGTATTATATTATTTATAAATTTATACAGATAATGGAATAGATTTTGCATTTTACATTTTAATTAATATATTTATTAATTAATACAAACATATTTTTATATGAATTTTCTTACATCTGAGCGATGTAATCTTTTGTAACAATTATTTGATAAAAAGCCTAATAGACCAGGGTAGATAGCTTTGAAAATGGTAAAAAGTGAAAGAAAATTATAGTAGGATGAAACCCATTGGTAAAGGTAGAGAATATAACAAAAATGAAAGGAAAAATAAATTACGGTCGATCTGAGGTCGGGAAGGGGTAGGGGGTGAGTTTTTAAGGGTAAAAGACGGTTTATCTTGATTTCCGGCAAAACTACAAGTCCTATGAAAAAAAGTTAAATCGCAAAGTTGTAGGTAATAAAAATATCTACAACTTTTGTTTTTACACTTTTTTCACATAACCTCAAAATTTATGTGAAAAATTCAAATAACCAAGTTTTTGGTTTTTTATTTTTATCTTTTGCAAAAAATTTATTTTTTCACGAAATTTGGTGAAAACTTACCTTTTTATGTCCCAAACACCCAGTAATTTTTTTGATTTAAAATATTCATTTTTTCACCTTATTTTGACTTAATATCGAAAAAGCACCCCAATTTTCAATCGAAAATTCTCACGTCAAAATATCCGCTTTTTTAAAAAAATCGGTGGGCTTTTTGTTCCTTGAAATCTCTACTTTCTGATGGTATGAAAAAAAATATACATTACTACGGTAAATGTTCTCAGAAAATGCAAATAAGTTATCTTAAAATAGCAATAAATAGGCATCTACGCATATAATCTTATAAATTATATGCGTAGATGCCTATTTATTGCTATTTTAAGATAACTTATTTGCACTCACCCCCTACCCCTTCCCGACCTCAGATCGACCGTAATTTATTTTTCCTTTCATTTTTGTTATATTCTCTACCTTTTCCAATGGGTTTCATCCTACTATAATTTTTTTTGGTCTCAAAAATTATCGACCCTGGTCTATAATAATAAATAAACACATCAACTTTTTCAATTTCGTGTTTGAATGTATCAAAAAAATTGTTGCGGGACTGAGAGTAAATTAGAATGTTAAAAAATTTAAAAATGTTTTTAAAACTAGAAAAAGAAGAAAATATTACCGTTATTGAAATGTATAAATATAAAAAAATGTAGTTTACACATTTTAAAAATCGTCTATATTTCAATGTTTAGATCATATTATTGAATGTATAAATTCGAATTAAAGAAAATTAGTCGATAGAAAAATAAAATCTTTTAACAATGTTTCTTCTTGCTGAAATGTGATTATAGAAATGTTACAAAACTTTGTTGCTCATCTGTAAAATTAAAAAAAATAAATTTACGAAAGTCCAAAATACTATTTTCGATTGAATTTTTTCCCAAATCGAGAGAGAGAGAGAGAAAGTTATATATACAATACACCAGGGGTTCCCAAACTTATTTTGCCTACTGCCCACTTTGAGAATAAATTATTTTTTAGCGCCCCCATTTTTTCACTTACTTAAAAACCACTAAGTATAACTTCAAATTAATTAATTATTGTGAGCTATATTAGCGGAGATTAAACATTCATTCTAAACGAGACTTTTACTATAACCCGCAAGAGTTAACTTGAGACCTGAGCGCAGTAGGTAGTACACAACGGCGCTCAAGTCTCAACCTCTTACGAGCTACACCTGCCAATGAGAATGATTATTTATAGTATTCAGACAGAGTATCTTTTATTCAAAATAAAACAAACATAATCGATTCTTATATAAAAACGAATGTGAAGGATGAATCTGACGCTGTTTAATAAGTTTGTTGATAGCAGGTTCCAATTTACTCAAGAACAGCCGCAAGTCGCCACGTTCGCTAACATGTAAACGAATTCTCTTTTTAATAAGCAGCGTTGCCACAGTACTAAGTCCACGTTCACACAAATATGACGATGGGAATGCTATCAAGAATCGTTGAACGATTGACCACAATCCAGGGTACAATTGCGGGATCGGTTTTTGTAGCCAAAATTCTTGGTAGCCATTTTTGAACTTGATTTTTATTTTCTCTCGAGTCGAGAGCTCAGTCGGTGTCTGAGTCCTCCTAGCTAGATGAAATTACAAATCGCCCCCCAAGCTTCTACACAACGCCCCCATTTTTTTCTGGGTCTCTTAGCGCCCCCCTTTAGGCCTGCAGCACCCACAAGGGAGCGTTATCGCCCACTTTGGGAAAGGCTGCACTACACGATCGATAATCCGCTGTTCGTTAATCCGACACGTTCAGTAATCCGCTGGTAGAGGTCTAGAAAAATCGCTCTGTAGTCCGACAAAGTAGACATTGGAAGGAGAAGTCACGTTGTTTGTGCTTTATATGTTTACTTAAAATAAATACTAATCTTATAGTAAAAATTTTTTTATTTAATAATACATTATGTGTTATAAATATGTATTATATAAAGTCGTTAGTGACTAGAGGAAGAAAAAAAAGTTAAAAGAACTCTTTTTTAATAGTTAAAGTTTTAGTACGTATTTTCTATGTTGTTAACGTACAAATAACACGTTTAAATTACCCTTCTTGTTTATGGTGCCCTACTTCTAAAAATAACAAATTTTAAGAATTTCTCTGTCCAAATTTACCACGTATAAAATACCTCTTCTTCGATATGATGCTCTACTCCTAAAATTACGAATTTTAAGAATTTATGGAAACCAGCAAATTTTTTTTTTGGAAAACGCCTTTCTAATTTCAGAGAAGTCACCTGGAGGTCTGTAACTTCGAAACGGTGAGTGTTAGAGCGCAACGGATGGGCTCGTTGAATTCGGCGTGTCATTTTCTATATGTATACCGAATTTGAAAAGGATCCAAGAGATTTGTCATTTTTGTCCAAAAAAAAACCAAGGCTACTATGTGAAAAATCTCGATTTTCGTCAAAAATCAAAAAGTCGTTTTTTGGTTTCTAACGGCTTAAACAGCCTTAGACTAATATAGAATGACGTTTTAAATTCAAAAATAGGCCCTAGTTTGCGTCCGGTGGCCTTTTCAATATGTGTTCTTTTTACGAGCATTCTTTGAATGGCTCTATCTCCGAAACGGTAATAGCTACAGACCTCTGGGTGCACTCATTGAGTTTAGAATGTCATTTTCTGTCAGTATACCAAGTTTAAAAAGTATCTGATAGGTATTCCAGAGATTCCAGAAAATCAGTTTGAAGGGCTCGAACTTCGAAACGGTGAGTGTTAGAGCGCAACGGATGGGCTCGTTGAATTCGGCGTGTCATTTTCTATATGTATACCGAATTTGAAAAGGATCCAAGAGATTTGTCATTTTTGTCCAAAAAAAAAACCAAGGCTACTATGTGAAAAATCTCGATTTTCGTCAAAAATCAAAAAGTCGTTTTTTGGTTTCTAACGGCTTAAACAGCCTTAGACTAATATAGAATGACGTTTTAAATTCAAAAATAGGCCCTAGTTTGCGTCCGGTGGCCTTTTCAATATGTGTTCTTTTTACGAGCATTCTTTGAATGGCTCTATCTCCGAAACGGTAATAGCTACAGACCTCTGGGTGCACTCATTGAGTTTAGAATGTCATTTTCTGTCAGTATACCAAGTTTAAAAAAATATCTGATAGGTATTCCAGAGATTCCAGAAAATCAGTTTGAAGGGCTCTAACTTCGAAACGGTGAGTGTTAGAGCGCAACGGATGGGCTCGTTGAATTCGGCGTGTCATTTTCTATATGTATACCGAATTTGAAAAGGATCCAAGAGATTTGTCATTTTTGTCCAAAAAAAAACCAAGGCTATACTATGTGAAAAATCTCGATTTTCGTCAAAAATCAAAAAGTCGTTTTTTGGTTTCTAACGGCTTAAACAGCCTTAGACTAATATAGATTGACGTTTTAAATTCAAAAATAGGCAACCGTGGCTACAGTCCTGGGGCCTCCACAAAAGAGGGGCCCCCACAATAGAGACATCGAAAAAAAAAATCAAATTCAGACTAGTAAACACTAGTAAACAACTTTTTGTCCATTTTATTTGGAAAATAATTTGGGGCCAGGCGGCCTCCACTCCTTTGTTGCACCGAGGCCTCCAGACCTCTAAATCCGGCATTGGCTTTAATATATCATAGATCGCTAGCTTGAGTATGTTTCTGGGATTAGGGTATCATGTTCTATTATAAAGCTGCCAAAGTCGTTTGGAAACTAAAAACGAGCTTACGTGCTCAGAAAGTATGGACTCTTAGACTACTTGGATATTCTTTTCTTCTTGGGAGTGTCTGCAAAGTTTAGGTCTATCTCAGCTTACATAAACAATCAGAATGAGGCCAACGGATTAATACGGAAAGTCTGGAGTCCAGTTAATATCTTATCTGATTTCAGCGTGAAAAAAATAGTAAATGTGGTACGTTCAACAATAATAACAATAAATTCATATAAACAATTTACAGCTTTATTTTGTTTTTATAGCACTTTATACAAGGAACTTAATTAATTTGCAGCTATGTTAGTTGAAATAATTACATTATATTGTAAATATAAATGACAGTTTGGACATATTTATTTACACGTACAGAAAAATGATACATTTATTTATAAATTATTATTATACATTTTGTTTTATTCAAATAATATTAGTTTACAATGAAACTTGTTGGAAAAATTTGTTACATGTAAGTGCTGTCTACAATTATATTTGAAATGAATTTATAAAAATATTATTTACAATATTCATAAAATACCTTCGATAAAATTACATATTTATACAATAATTGTAGCCATTTAATAATAATGGGGTGGCCAAAATAATTCTATAAGCTTGGAGCACGTTATATAGGTAGCTACAATTACAGGAAAAGGAGATAATTAAGACTGAACGTATACACAATGACAATTCTGATTTGTGTCTATGTCGTGGCCCAGATCTTTTGAATTGATCACATCATGACGCGGCCAAACAATTCATGAAATGGTTGTATTTCATGACGTGGCCATTTCATGAATTGGTCGGCCACATCATGAAATGATCAATTCTAAGATCTGGCCACGACATCTATAAGATAATCTTGAAGTCGGAATAATATGTATATTATAAATATATGAACGTTTAATTACTGCACCATATAAAATAAACTAAAATATACACCGAAGGTATTTTGATCGAAACAAGTTTTATTATAAAATTATATTAATAGTTAACAAAAGAAGTTTTCATGATTTCAATGGAAATAGTTAATCGTACAATAATAAACAACAGCGATAGTATATATTGGAAAATACTGTACATAAATAACCGGTGTTCAAAAAAGTATATTACCTACATGAATGTAGGGTTTCCCAAAATTTGCGTCTTGATACGATAATCATCTAATAAATGATGGGTGGCAGATAATTTTAAAGGTCAGCCGAGATTCATTTTTGATGTCATACTTCTTTTGGCGCGTTTTGAAAAAAAAATAGTGGATTTTTACGATTCTTGCATACACTGTAACATCAAAATTAACAGGGAGTTGCTCGCTAAGCCCCTTGCTAGAAAAGGCTACCGATACAAAATTAATTTGATTGAATTTAAACTGTTATCATCCGTATTTATTATCTCACTCCAGTTATTTTATTATTTTATTTCAATAAATTATTAGCATGCAAACTGAAAATTAGTTTAAAACTTCTAACGCGACCACTCTTTTTAGAAAAAACTATTTTTTAAAGCTATCAACAGCCGGGCTTATCTGAGCCTACTACTAATTTATATTTTCAATTTATGATTATTGTTAGTAATAAATTGAAAATTCAATTATCAATCATTTTACCAGTTCTCAGATATAAATGACTTCAGTTGTCGAGCGGCTATACAATCTCTCTCTCTCTCGACTATTATGAAGCCAGTGGCAAGTTTAAGCTGCGCCGTCTAATTTTGCGGTCGCAAAATATGAAAGTCTGGGAAAACCTCACAGATTTAATGCGTTTAAAATTTGTAGGTAGTATTGGTACCTATTAATAGTATACACTATTGAAAATATCTATAAAAAATCTAGCTCGTAATCGTAATCGATTGAATTTCAGTTGTAATTTTTTCAATAATGTATTTACTTATAACGTTTTTATACAATGCTCATTTCACCGCTTTCCCATGGAACCAGCGGAAGTGCAATATTGACTGTTAATTTCTCATATTCGTCTATTTCCATGATATAATCATAAAAATTCGAACAAACAAATCATTAAAAACTTTTTCCTATAATTTCAATAATATTTTAATATTAAATGACTTAATTAGTTTTCATAAAACTGATTTCTAAAATTTTTATAAAAGTTTCAGTTCCCACTTTTAAGTCTCAACAATATTTTTATATAATGATAAAGTTTAACTACAATTCGTCACCGACTTATCAACGAGTTCGTTAACTTTGGCACACACTTTTTTTTTTTGGGCAGTCAAGATTTTACAAATAAGTAGTTTTTAACTTTTTATATATACATGTGGGATGTATCTAGCATGTCTGTATTTTCTAGGTTTTCAGAAAATATAAGTGCATACACATTGTACGATTTTTTTGCGAAACATTTAAACAAAACTAACTAATCAAAGTTCAGGTGAAAAACATTTTAAAAATAAAATTTTCACAAAGTTACATTGCATCGCATACAGCAAATAAACAGTATTAAAATCCGTGATCGAATCCTCAGACCGTTACAGTATAGAAAAATATCATCAAAGTTTGTCTGGCTCTATGATTTCGAAAACGAAGTGCCGTTAATTAAAATTAATTAAAAAGAAGTTTCATTTGTCATGCTAGATACATTGTTACATTTTTGGTGCACTCATTAACAATCTGTACTTATAGAACTAGTAAAAGATATCTTAGTGACTTTTACTCTAAAAAAATAATGTATTGATTTTAAACTTCAATACCAAATGTTTCAATCTAAATACATAATTGCTGTTGCATGTCTCTTATTAATAATAAATATATTACGAAAAGTGATGGCAAAATCGATGGTATACTTTTAATATATTATTACAGTGAAGTATGTTATTCTAAAAAAATATAAGTTACATTTCACTGTAAAGCTTTCAAACTGTTTTGTTCTCATTATTATCAAGCATTTTCCAATAGTTGATAATAATAAATCTACATTACGAATAATTATTATAAAGTTTTCCTTAGAAAATTAATATTATTATTCTTAGAACTTAAGGTAGGTAATAAAGTAATTCGTTAAAATAATACAACATAATAAATATTATTACACATACTCAGTATTAATAGATTATGAAATTAATTAAGTACGTGCCATGAGTAGTATTAGTTCCGAAAAAATGAAATGCTGTTTACTTCGCACCAGTGCAGCGCCGGCCCTAGCCCTTGATCAGGGTAGAGCGAAATTGTTTCTCAGCGCCCTTTAATCGACGCTTTCACTTCACATAAATTGTACTTCGGTTTTATGTTAAATAAATAATAAGTCCCAAATTTTCAAAAATCAACTTTTATTGCGAACATTAACACTTGATGGAAATTGTTTTTCGCATTTGGCTTTTTGTCGCCCCTTGGCACCTAGCGCCTAGAGTGACCGCTCCTCTCGCTCTACCCCAGGGCCGGCGCTGCTTCGTACAAATACTATGACGGCACAGAAACTGAGTTTCAAAATACAGTCAAAGCCCTCTAAGTGCACGCTCTCTAAATGCACACGCTCTCTTACTGCACACGAACTCGCCCTCTAAGTACACGCTCTCTAAATGCACACGCTCTCTTACTGCACACGAACTCGCCCTCTAAGTGCACGTTCCCCAGCCCCCACTTCGAATAATCTGCGACCAATCACGTGCGACCGTAAGCGCGCTATTTTCAAACTTTCCATTTCCATCATATTCATAGAGTTTTAGAGATATTGTTTATAGCATCTGATTGAATAAAGATAGCTATAGGAGTTAGAAGAGTGGGGATGAAAAAGATCGTAGGGGAAGTGTGCACTTAAAGGATGGGCTCGGTTCCGAGCTGTGCACTTAGAGGGCTTTGACTGTACCAGTTTCCCGTCGGCACAGCATATAAAAATCGCGCACTTTGTTGTTTGCCAGTCAGTTAAGCGCATACTAACCCTGCTAATCCTACTCGATTTTTTTCTACGCAGCATCGGGGCTATACGCGTTATTTAAAAAGAAAGAAAAAAGATAAGAATTTATTATAAATTGTTAGAAGATGGATGTTATGAGATGAAGTTGAAGATAGTGATGATTATGTGAGTCCACTACCTTAATTTATTGAACAACGGTCATGTTTACTAAGATCATTTAGCTGGTTGAGTTGTGCATTTGGTTAAGTATCAGTCGCATAAAAACGTTAATAATTTCAAAATTCGAATTGATACTAGACCCATACGTGCCTAGCAATCGGTAGTCTTAATAATTACTATAATCACACGCGTTACCGATTCTTACGACAACCACTTCGACGCGCCATCGTGTGGTGAAGGCTACCCCATAAAATTCAATGTAATTTTTATGCTTTGTGGCGCGATTTGGCGTTAGTCAGTCTTAGTTTAATTAAAACCTATTACAATTCAGCAGCTATTAATACTGAGGATGTATTCTTATGACAGGCTACTAAACTTGAATACTAAAGATATAAATCAATAAAGAAAAGCTCAGCAAAAGTATATAAACAGAATATAAATGCATTTTAGTGCACAAAAAGTAAGAAAAAAATATTATTATAAGTATAACAATATAAATTTAAGAACAATAAAAAAGTAAATGTAGAGTTGACTTTCAAATCGGTGTTTTTTTCTTAAGCAACACCGATATATAAAATTATACTTTATTAATCCAGGTTCACACGAAGCAAGTTAACAAGTAAGTCAAGTGAGCGGGCTAGGTGCTAATCGATGTTTTTTATTAGAGCAAATAGAATGGCGGAAATTACATTTCCTTTTCATTTGTATTACCAAACAGTTTGCCGGTCAACTTCCTCTATCTTAACAATTAACGTATAGTTTACGGCGCATACAAAACGAAGATGCATGAAGCAATGTTTCGTTTGGTATTTACTTGAGAATTGACCTATGCTTGTTTCGTGTACAAGTGTTTAATACGCATGTCGTACCAATTTTTTTAAATATATACTCGAAAAGCGAATTTATTATAGTCAACTCTATTTGAATAATAACAATAACAAAGTATTTTTTTTAATAAAATGTAAATGCCTTTTTTTTAATTTATAATTTTTGGTGATGGCATTTCAGCTAGGAAAAACAAAAAGTAGCTTCTTCGAAGAAAAAAAAGAATAATTTTGCGTAACACTAAATTGAAATTTGACAGCAAAACTTTAAGTAACGGCGTCATGCTGGGCTGCAGAAAGCGTTGTCAGAAAATCTGATTTAACAATGACATTAGATTTTGACGACAGACATTTCTCCATAATATAAAAAGCATAGTAGAATCGATTCTGGTTGAAAAATAGTTGTTCGATTGTGTATACATGTGTTTATTTTGTACAATTTTCACTTCGAAACAATATTTTTCCACGAATATTAATCAAAATTTAGCTTGAAAGCGACGTTTTTGATGTAAATGAATCGTTTGTTTGTATGTGAGTACAATCTAATGTTCTTCACAACTAAGAAGTTTGACGACTTTACGCTGTCTAAAGTCATGTTAAATAAAAAAATTTTTTGTCAATGCTTCCTGCATCCCAGCGGTAATGTATTTTTTCACATCATAAATTGTAAGTAAAAAATTAAATTACTTTGCTGTTCACTTCAAACGAAGCTGTGCCATGTTGCCTTTAACGAAGTCAACAAAGTTCAAACTATTTACGAGTATAGTAACAAATAAATGGATAGACAATTCATTGCTGGGTTTTCGATAACGGCATAACATAGCTCCGCTCGTAGTGGATAGCGAGGTAAAGAAACATTATTAACACAGTATAGAGTACAGAGGTGATAGTAAATTCAGAGACTGTTGATGATTTTATGATGTTTATGTCAGCAAGTTTTGTTTTTTGTCAGACGAGTTCGCATAGCCTTAATGCCAGACTGGCGTGTTATAAAGTTCCTTAGTTCAACGATATGCGAATGGCGAATGCTTTGCCGTTGAATAACAAAAGACCAGAGCCTGATTCAGTGCAATTTTTGAAATCAGTGTGCCAATTCCATAAGCACACGGCACCCTGTTCCCTGCATATTATGCCAGTTCGCGCTCTATGATACTGTGCATGTCACATTAGAGTTGACTTGCGTAGTGTATTTATTACGACAAAAATTTGAGGAGTGAACGAACTGCTTGCTTTGCCTTTAAACTGTGTCAGTAATGAGTCTACCATTTTGAAATAAGAAGCTATTTTTGAGTCAACTTCAGGCAAATTTTATTTGAAACAGTAACTCTTGAGAATATGTTGAATTCAACATAAATAAATAACAATAAGTAGATTTGTTTTTAAAACAGAGTTGCTGTAAAAAATATCATAGATACACACTCTCTATAATTTGGTTCTAATTTAGCAGAGATGGACGGTAATGAAAATCACTTACAATCTTAGGAAGCCATTTATGCATTTTTTATTACATAAACATAATTTAAAAAGGGCGAAAAAATTAATAATTAAAGCAATATTAATTTTTATAATTTGCTATTAATTTATTTATATTTCTATCTGAGCTGTACAAAACATGCCTTTTTGGGCAAATTAGTAATAGTCTTGCTACATTCTTGCATAAATGGCTTTTTATGGGACAATTTTCCCCATACATTTCTTAATCACTCCTAGCTTTTATGTACACAGTCACTTTGGTTTTTATTTTAAAGTATAATGACCTGTTAACAAAAATTAAAATTTGCCTTACTTCGAACGTTAGTAAATATTTTTTAAAACGAAGGAAGATAATTATAGAAAAAGATCAAACAGTTTTTGTGTTTCACGAAAATTAGAATAAATTAGATACATTTTCATGACTAATAAACAAAATATATCTGGCTAATATTATAAACGTGACAATAACTTACTATATTCTATCTTCACTTATTTTAATTTTTACAAAAGGTCATCATCTTCTTGTTCTTGTAACTTATTGTTTTTGTCCTTTTTCATTTGAGCATATATTGAGGCTGCCTTATAATTGATAGGGCCATAAGACTTGTAATCCACATCTGCGTAGTCTAAATCGCTGAATGTTGGCTTGAATGGCTAGAAATAACAAAATAAATTTGTCAAAGATATTTTAAACCAATAAAGTGTTTCATGAAAGTTTTCACGGAAAATTATATAAATAATAAGTAGATATAAACTTTTTTGAGTTACAAATGTTGATAACATTTCCTTTTACTGAATGAACAATGTTAAAATTAAAAACACCAATAATCTTTGACTATATCTAAAACCGTCGACATAGAGAATGGACCTCGCGTATAAATCATAAAACGTGAGGAGATAGGCAGAGTGACTGCCTTTTCAAATCATACTCGAACCAATGATTCTTCGGGTCTAACCAATAGCGGACAATCTCAGTTCATTATTGAAATACGCAATTCATTCTCTAATAGTCCAAGAGGTCGGGGCCGACAACTGTAAGATTTTTATAAATGAAAAGTTTGAGATTAGTTAGTATTTAGGGTGTGAATAAGATATACAATATTTAAGCCAGAGTTTGGGGCACCTAGCGTCGGGGCGAAAACTAGTGTTAGTTAAGTTGAAATTTGGTACCGTGTTAATTTATTGAATATAACTTATGAAAAAGACAGTCAGACCTCAATTTGATAGAACCAATCTAATTAGCACACGGTAGAAGTTAGCTAATCTCAAAATATTAGCCCTTATGGAAATTCTTACAATTTTTTGCTACGAGCTCTTGGACTAAATGTCGCGTCTAAAAACACATTGTCTATAAAACACTGACTATATTGGATTGGATTTTAAAATATACATATTTAGAATTAGATCAAAAAGAATATATAGATTAATAATAGTACTTGTAGATTATAGACGCTCGAAAGTAAGCGTCTGTTGTCAATTATGTGTTCCTAGTACATTAAAAATATGACGTTGTGAGCGACTTATTTAATTCGGTCTATAACGTTACGCCAAAAAGTAGTTATTAGACATAGGACATTTTAGTAAAAAATGTTAAAAATCACAGACTGACTTGGTGTAAATTTATTTCACTTGACTAAGTTATTGTTTGTATGTAGGTTCGTCCGTGTGTAAAAAGCACACGAGCGCGCATATAATAATGAATCACAATAGTGAAAAAAACCCGGGTCGCAGTGCCAAAACCCTGTCGACAATATAGTGTATTTGCTAATACAGGCCGTGTGGCTTTATTATGCGAACTTAGGTTGGATTTTGGGCAAAATACAAAAATTTAACTCCTTAATACACTCCTTAAAATTACATTTTTTCTTAATTGCAAAATTATTGTCGATTGAACGTCTACACCACATTAAATACACCCTTCAGTAAATAAGTCACTATCTGCAAACTAGTATTTTCAAGAAATTTGTAAATCCGGTTCCGTCGGGCCGATTTTATTAAAATTTTAGGGACACTTTTTAATTACTACCAGAGGGTTAAATTTCAATTTTGAAACGATTCGGAGAATTTTTTCGGTATTTTGGGGCCCAAAAACATTTTTCTACCCCTAAAAACTACCCTTAAAATGGTCCGATTGGGTCCATTTTAAATAGGGTTCTTGCGGTGGTGGATTTCAATACGCGGGCAAAATTTCGTTAAAATCAATTAACTTTTTCGAGAGTTATAGCGCACACACATATATATATATATATAAATATATATATATATATATATACCTACATATATATATAAACATTTTTAAAAATGGTGCCAAAGTGTTTAGAAGGTTATGAAACGTCGAGAAATTTTGGTCCGACCCCTAGGTCCCGCCATCCGACCGATGCCAATAGTGTATGTTGCCATATGGCAAATACACTAATAAGATCATCTTCAGTTTTTAACGTTTTTTTATAGAAATGTCCGTTGTTTAATAATTAAATGCTCAAAATTTACAATGCAATTCAAACGAGGAAAAATATTACCTTATTTTTTTAAAAAATATAGGTGTCGCTCGAGGCAGGCCCATTGGACTAAAAAGAAAAAGAAAAATGTAATTAAAAACAGCATTGAAAATAAAATCTATTTCACAGTCCAACATAATAGGTCATTGTATATTTTGAGCAAATATGAACAGTCACAAAAAAGCAGTGTTAAGTGACGAAGGAAACTCGACGTTTAGTATGTAGTAAAAGAAAAAAAAAAAGTAGATTTACGTAGATCGAATATTTTATTCTGGCAACGTAAAACGCGGTTTTACAAAAAGCGAAGTCGTAACGCAAGAACAAACAAACAGAAGTTATACACAAAATAAAACCAAAATACTCACCATTATTGTGTTATAATATTATAAGTTAGAGTATAAGTTATATTAGTATGTTTTTACACATCAATTTCTTGTCCAATTTCATTAAATTTTAATGTTGCATATTCAGTTTTATGTTTGGAATGTTTTTTTAACTGATTTGATCTATCGTCTTGCGAATTGCTTGTTAATTTATCACCTTTTGTCAATTCTCTAGTATTATTGGAGTTAGATAATGCAAGATCAGCGTATACAACACCGTTCGGATGGAACTTTGTTACATTTTGTCCATACAAAGGTTGTGGATATTGTAATTTCAGAAAATCATTATTCTCATGAAAACATTCACGAGATATTACATCGTTCTTAACACATATTAGCGGTCCCTTGCGCTTTTCCTGGCTTTGGTTTATATTTAATCTCATAGGCTTCCTTAAATACGGATTACTATCTTTTGGAAGTTCATGAAAACTATCACTATCAGTACTTTGGTTTTGTGGTTTCGCGTCAAAATAACTGCTAAAACCAAAATGACTATCACTGAAATTATTTTTTAAATGTCCATTTTCAGTTAGTTCGTCGTTAGTATTAGGCTTTATTGGCTGAAAATACGATTCGGTTGGTTGAAATTTAAAACTATGACACTTCTGAAGCGGAATTTGAAAATGCTTTTTATTTTTTTGTTTCGACGAAAACGATTTACTTTTATTTACGGTAGGCTGTTCACGAAACAAATTTCTCGGTAATAGCTTCAGATGTCGATTATTTGATGGCAGTGTTGAATAATTACAAAACTGATTGAACTGCTGATGATCACTAGCTGTTAAATGTTTGAAGTTAGGAGTTAGTGTATAAAATTGATTCTGAAACAATACACATTCATGTTAGTATGTTATTTTCGAAAACTTCAAAATTGTAGAGCAACGGTACAATTATTCATCTTACAATATTTGTGAGTGACATTGTAACAAAAGGGAGCAGCAACCTCTTTAAATTTATTTGAACAATGAACATGTTTTGATTTTACTTAATAGTTTAAAAAACTGACTCGAACAATAAAACATGCCTTGATCAAGTAACTAAAACGGTCAGAGATAATCGTAATCTCTGATTTTTAATAACAACAGACCAAACAGCTCCGTAGCTATGTCTAAAAATTACACGGAGTAGAGACTTTAATGATAGGTAAAGAAGGAAATCGTATAGAATGTAACGAAAAGTTATATTATCTAAATATTTTTGGCATAGATGTACTTAAAAACGTCGTTTATTCATTGTCTAAATATTTAATTGATAAAAAACAAATGAAAATGTTACTTTCATTGTTTATCCAATGCTTTTTAGAGCCGACAAGCGTGGTGGGTTGCTAGTTCCTATTTTACGTGTCAAGTAGTAAAAAATGTTCCCGATTCTAAATTAAACTAGAGTGAACTAGTTAACATATTAAAAAAATAACAAAAACAAAACAAAAACAAACCTGTGAATTAAGCAAGCTAGCACTATCATGCTGTACGTTATTATCACAATTCTTTGGTGTAACATCCAGTCTGTTTTGAGATAAAAAGGACTGACTGGGATAATTTTTATGTAAGGTATAAAAAGTAGTAGGTAACGGTCTAATTCGTGCTGGAGAATTAGGTTTTAAATTTGGCATAATTCGTGTTTGGAAACTGGCTGGATTTGAAGGAGCTTGTTTAAATGCTGTAGGTGATTTAATAAAGGCCTTGTTCGTGTAAGCATTGGGAGGTATTTTTGGTTCAATTGATTTAATTATTGGTTGGGGTCTCATTTCAGTTAACGGAAGTGATGTTTTATTAATATTAAATTCAGTCAAATTATTTGTGGAATTAATCAGGTTAATTTTATTTTCAGGGTTCTGAAAAGAATTTGAATTTACAGCTACAACTGGGGAAACTTCAGTATCAGTTTTTAAAGATTTAATATCTCTATCAATAGTTTTGCTATCTTTTATTTGGTCATCTTTGGGTTGAATAGGTGGAGGTACAGAGTTATTTTTGGTAAGAGACTCATCTTTTGGTAGAGGTTGACCAGTAAATGAACTATCTAGCTCAACTGGACCTGGTACATTTTGGTATATATGCTTATTTGGATCCTTTGGTATCAGTTTAGTTCTTGGTGCGGGCTTTGGTTTCATTACAGGCATTTCAATATTTTCACATTCAAAGATTTGAATACTATCTGTTAAGTTTTCATAAACACTTTCTGAATTTTCCAAATTTTCATTTAAATTATTATTACCTGAAGTTTGGTCGTCTAGATTAGTCTTAACTATATTTGAATTTGAACTTTGATTTCTTTTTGGTAACAACGGAGGTTGAAACTGATTTTCAAGTAGTGATGGGGGTTTATTGGAATCGAATTTGCTTGATTCATTATCTATCATAAAAATGGCGGCTCTTCGGTTATGTTTTCTACATGTTCTCATTGAGAAAAACTGAGGAGATGCATTTAGTTTTGTTTTTCTGTTAACCAGAGAATAATATTTTTTAGAACTGAAACGAAGTGAATCATTTTGACTTGGATGCATGTTTAAATTTTGATTAGAACGAGACAAATAACTTTTAGCTATAGTAGGTACGAGGTTATTTCCTAAATTAACAGTATTCATTTGTGATATTTCATTTTGGCGAATACTAGACATGTTCGATTCATACATTTCAAACGGTATTCTTCGCGGAACAATTCCACAAGGTTTACGAGAAGTATTTGCATTTGTGAATGTTCTGAACGGATTGCTATTAAACGCACTGTTTATAGATTTAAATGGATTATTAGTTTGATCCCGTAATGTCATTGGTTTTATCACAGAACTTTCAAATGGGCTAACCATATTCGAGAAATTTCGATTAATATTTGGTGTAACTATTTGTTGATTCGAAGGATTCTTTGAAGGACTGGCAAACGGATTAATGTTCGGATTTTGAATACTTTCACCAGGAGATGTAGTTTGCTTTGGTCCAGATATCATTGCTTGAGTCAACAACGGTGCTATTACTGAGATTGGCTGCAAAACCAAACAAAAACCATGCAAAAATAAAACACGAATATAATAAAATCTTGTGTATTTTATTTAATTTAAATAATTTGTTCATTAATCGAAAAACTTACTTGCAAATATGAAATGTTGATAGAAATAAGAAATATCAGAATGAAGTTTCATACAAAAGTAAAGGTGCCTATAAGAAAAATGAAAGATAGAATACAGACTTTAAGTAACTCGTGACTAAATTAAGTCTTTTTCAGTATAACTTTTAAAGTGTTTAATAACTTTAAAATACACAATATTTTTTCGAGAACATAAAGTTTTAGCGATAGGTGAAAATTATAGAAAAGATAAATAATGAAACACAAAGAAATATATGCATGCTTAAAAACAAATTAATATTATTTTAATGCTGATTTTTACCTTATTGGGTGGATTCTGCATACCATGGAATGGAAGGTTCTCGTAAAACCCTCGATCGGGTTCTCTGAGAGCCTCGGATTGACCATCCGGACTCAAACCTTTCTTATCTGCTGTATTCGATTGGCTTGGGCCTGAAAATAATAACAAATAAATCATCAGAAATACAATAGAACCTTTAATTTATTCTTGAAAAAATTGACCGCCTCCATCGTGATAAAAAACGTAAAACATGTTTCTTCATACTCTGGGTGAAGCTAGTTTAACAATTTTCTTGAAGTGAAAACTTCTTTAGCCGCACCGTGTACACTTTTTCCTGGGCAATAAACAAGTCTGATACATCAGGTTCCGAGGTGAAATACTCATTCGGGTAAACTCGGGAGAGTCGAGTTTAGCCGATTGTTTTGTAACAATGGTAGTCAGAGTAAACGCAAGAAAAAAAAGTTATGGGGCATTGAAAAACAGTTAGGTACCACATATTTTCGAAATTTTGAAATTAATAATGTACTATATGTATAGCAAACACTATCAAAGTATTAGAGTATGTTAGTTCCGCGGTATACCATAATATATTGAAATTTTGTTGGGAAACTTCATTTTTTTATTGCAAAATAAATTTTCGTTTACATACAAAAACGAATATTATATTAAAAATAAAACATGCTGTGAAAAAAGCTATAAAAATAAAATTACAAGTTACCAGAACTCAATTATTTTTGTTCAATCCAAATACGCAAAATGATAAACCATAACGTTTTCTGATTGAATTTTAAGATAAAAAATATGAATAACCATACAGGTCTGTTATCTTTAAAATTTAATTTAATAACACATTTTATAACAAATATGTTTCGGTTATAAAACTGTTTTTTTTTTTCAACTATTATTATTGTGAACTTATCAAAGTATTACCCGTTTGGTATACATTAGAGATATTGAAACTGTAACGTCTTAAAGCGTTTTTCAACAACAACTTATCGATGCTGATGCTGTTAACGAAACGAGTTACGAATTTTTAGATTTTGTGCTGACATTTTAGGAAGAAAACGATATTCATATTTATACAAAAATAGCGATGGTTTTCTCTTTCGCTGTACTGCGACGGGTCTTAGATGGTAACAAAACAACAAACTGTAACTAATTACTCAACGTTTGGAAATAAATAACTTGATAAACATTAATAGGTATGGATAAACTACAAACAACAATTTACCTTGGCCAGGTTTCTTTCTTTTTCTGGTTGAAGTGCTTGTTCCTTCGCAAGGACTTGCAGGTGTGCTTAGTTTTTTAAATGTAACAACTACAAAATAACATACAAAACAAAAAAAATAGCATTCAAACAAAATAACACGAGCAATATAAATTATTAATATTATAAAAAGATAAGTGATTTAACGAATAGCATTCCAAGGAGTCGAATCAGAATTTCAATTCGATTTGAAAGGCGCAACAAATAAATAATATTATAGAAATTTAACTTAAACGTTTGGAATTTGATTATGCATGAATTACGCTTTTTTACAAAAAATATTTAGTCAAAATCGAATTTTTACAAGTCTGACTTCAGACTTGACTTCCTATTGAAAAAAATAGATTTTATCTACAACTTTTAGATGGTCGCGTGATGTTGGACTTCATCGAAGAACAAAGATTCTACCTAATTTTGTAACTTTCCATCTGTTTTAAAAATGTCTATAGACTTTAGAAAATTGAATTCAAAAGTACTATTGTCAGTTACCGCCAATCTTTTGGTAGAATGCAACAAATTAATATCGAATAGAAATATTTACCTCCGCTACTTCCACGAAAAACTCCCTCATCTAAAGTTCCACTAAATCGTTGGGTAATCAATTGTTTTAGTCTGTAAGCGCGCGATTGTCTGTTAGAATTGTCCGGTCTGACTAAACAACCCGTGCTCCTAACTTGTCTCGCATCGCGTTCTCGACAGTACTTAGTACCTTTATTACCTCTGTCAGTATCGAATGACTGTTTCGGTGTTGCACTACTCGACATATTTAAGCCCCCCAGTGAAATGTTGCTAAGCCTGCCCATGCTTAGGCTGTGCATGGGATTTACGTGTACAAGTACACCGGGTTTTAACGGCCATTTGTGCGTATTGGTACCACCACTGTTTTCATCTGGAGGTGATTGGCCTTCCGGTCTGTTTTGTGTGGTGTTTGCGGTGAAAACAGACAGGAATGGTTGTGCAATAGTGGCAAAACACGAACAACATGAAACAAAACACAATCACATGCAGCAAAACAAAAATAAAACGCCGACATTCAAAAACAATAGCAAATAAAAACAAATTCATATTATCAGTGTTCAATGACTACCATTTTGTACGCATATGATAGTCATCACATTCAAAATGGTGGAAGTAGAAGTGATTAGTTAATTTCTAACTGGCACTAAAAAGCGTTTCTCAAAAACAAAAAAAAAAACAATCTATAAGGGCCCCGTGTTTAAAACTGCATTAACACTATTATTCAGATTTCAAACTTGAACAACTGAGTAAATTTAAAAAAGCGTTTGAAAAGACATTTGGTTTTAAATATTTCCACTGATAATATCACATCTTAACAACCACTTTACGCTATCCAAATTATAAGCGCTAGATAATTGAGGATTTATGCGTTTATACATTCCTGATAATTTTGAAATCAGCAAGTAAATCAACGTTACTACTCGACATGTTTTGTCAAAAGAAAATTAATTATGGATTGTTCATACGGCATTTGTCGTCAAGATATGAGAGTAGTACAGTCGATTTATGTGGAAAAAAAGTTGGTAATAGAAATGGATGATTGTTAAGATGTATTTAAAAATAATATGTAATAAATAGCGGGTGCAAGCCAATCGTTTTTGAAAAACACAACAAATAAGCAATGAGAAGTACCTGATTTATGCAATGACAGTCTACTACCAGAAGTAGACAGCCTGATTGCCTGATTTGCCAATACATCAGGACTTTGTGAGCATAAAAATCTTACACACAATAATGCTAATTAGTAATATTTTGTTACAAACTTAACTACTTTTCAATTACACGAATTTAATGCATCATAGTCTGAGATTTTAAATATTGTCATATGTTATTTTTTTAACTACAAATTAGATTTTGAAACAAAATATTAAATAGGACACGAAACATTTTACTGTTTTCTTTCCGATAAACAACACAACAGTTTATAATCATTCCAAACCCGTTAAACAGGGAGGAACTAGTTTATTATAGCGCCCTTAAAAAATTGTTGACATGAATATGTGGCGTTGCCAGGTGCGCATCTAGGCTTTGGCCTGCGAGGCCTGAGGCTAACGAAAGCAGATTTACAGAAGAAACCAAAAATATTATTTATGAAGAACGGTTTTTAAGTTGACTATGAAATATAAGAAATAAATATCCTGTCCTATGATTTATCGCGCGGGCTCTCAGAGCCTTAGGGCACAAAAGCTAAATACGCACCTGATCGTAATTCTTAAAAGACTTTTTACTAGATTTGAAAGAATGCATTAAATTTTTGTAATTAAGAAGTATTGGTATAGCGAAATTTGAGTATTTTTCCATTTCATTTTATTTGTATAAAAATTTTCAGAATGGAAGCTTTTTCAAAATAAGTAAATTTGATTTTCTAGCATAAACATTCTGCCTATACTAAAATATGTGCAATTTAGAAGTAATAGTTTTATTCTAAACACAAAATGAATGCAAAGAAAAAAATACTAGCAAATAAGCAATAATAAAAAAAACAAAACAAAAACAAATCGGTGTGACCATCAAAATACAAAATTAGGTACTTACATTGTATTTTCTTCAAAAAATTCCAGTAAACGAAACACATAACTTGATATCAAATGTGAGATGTATGCGATTTTATACAGTGTGTTACATAAATTTCAAACACAAATCAAGAAGAACCCTGCCAAAAATTCGAACGAAAACGACAACATTGTTGGCACGAGGGGGATTAAATCTCTAAATTATTAACTAACATAATATTTAATATAAGCCCCTCCCCCCAAATGTAGTTCCGCCGTCAATGGACGAGCACTGTAATCAAATCTGCCAGTTTCAGGGAAATTGTTACTGTATATGCATTGTTTCTTTTTAAGCCAACTAGCAACCGAGGTTATTTGGGCTTATTTGATTGCGTTCCTTTGTGGAAGGAACAATTTCCCTCGGCACAGAAACGAATAGAATATAATATTGTAGATTATGCACGCTCGACAGTTTTCACGGAAACGACATCAAAAATATACGCCTGATTATTTGTTCGTTTCTGATCAAAATCAAACCAAAATAAAGAAGAAACTGTTAGGAAATGCTATATTGACTCGTGGTACGTGATCTCACCATTTTATTTGCTTGACGAGATGCTTAAGTCATTCGTGGATTGCCAGGTACGTGATCGATGTGCTTTGCCAATGTTCTATTTTTTATTGTATGAATATTAAGAGTAAAATCAAATAGAATCAGTTCGATTTTATTCGAATTTTTAGCAGGCAAGTTAATGCTATAAAATATTAGATAAATTCTCATACATCTCGATAGTATTGAGAAAAAATTTAAAATAATACGAAAATATGATAAAGAATAGATACCTAAACAAAAGAACATCACACGCAACAAATTAGAAAGAAGCAAGAAAAATATATATAAAAAATAAATATCTTTATTGCACAACATTTAGTATAAGTTTTAACACAAAACTTTGATGCTGTTAATGGCCACCATTACCATGTTTCGTGAAAATGCTTAGAATGGACTGTTTTCTTTCAATTAATAAGAATTCTAATTTTTACTGCAAACAATTTATCACAGGCCACGAATAGCACCAATTGTATATACAAAGTTTATATCACAAAATTTGTATCAATGTTTTTTAACTTACTTTTCTCGTTCTTCCAGTTCCACGGGATTATTATCTATAAATTAATAAAGCAAAACACAAAACAATGTTAGTACACATACATGACTGTAATTATTTTTATTTTTGGTTAATAGCATAACTACTTTTGAAAACATTTACAATTAACAAAATTCTTAAGTTTATAAAACAAAATTTGAAATCGTCACATGTATCAACTTCATGCAATGTTGAAAAACAGAATAAATAATGCCACAGAAAAATTTGTGTTAATTAATTAATTATATTAATCGACAATTTATTTCAGACTTAAATGGTAATTACTATCAAAATATACGCAAGAATAAATTATTTTGTAATTAAATATTGACTTCATTGAATTCACTTAAAAAAACATTTGGCGGAATTAAAAATCATCAAATTATACGATATTTATATTCTCCAATTGTAATGTTTTATGACTTTCTATGTGGTATTTTTGCAGAATTTTTTCTTTTAAAATTATGTTTATTAGTAAAATAAGTGGCCAGTTACCAATAATACCAACGCCTAGGTACGACGCTAGGTGTAAATAAATAATGCTTATTTTGATGATGATAATTCAACTAATAGTTTATCAAAATATGTAATATATCTGCAATAGGGAATTTGTATGATTTTTAAAATGGTTTATATTTGATACGTAATAGCTGGAAACCTAAACATACAAAATATTCAGGTTAAAAGTAAAAAAATATGGAAAAAGTCGCCGTGAGAAACTACGACAAACCTGTCATTATTTATGAAAAGAAGTTAGCGACTAAAGAAAATAAGGAAGATGAATTTCGACACAGAACAACGATTTTCGGTCATATTTGGACAAAACTTACAATTCTCTTTTTTTACTATTATTATCTAACCTTGGCACTAGAAACTTAATTTAAACCAATTTTTACTAGGCACTTGAAGTTTTGAAAGTAATAATATTGGAAATATATATACAGTTAAGCGGTATGTTTCTATAACTTACAACAGACAAAAAAAATCATCCAAAATATCAATTATTAATTTCATATGTAAGCTTAATATCTGTGTACTTAACTTTTTGTCGATAAACATTTATAGGATCTAAAAATGTTTTAAGATTACCACATGCCGTAATGAAAAAGAAATTTCTAAGCCAAAATACAAACTTACATTTGTCGCTTGCTCTTTTCCTTCTACAGACAATAATGATGATAACACATATGATGATGACACAAAGAATTATTGCTACAATGACGGCAACAATGATAAGTAAATCATCATTACTCAGTCTTTTCCACCAGACAACCGCTCCTGATAAAAGAGAAGCACATTAGTTTTTTGACAAAGTTTAAAAACAAAAATGTAAACATCGATAGGTCATTAATAAGAGAAAATCACTGTTGGGACTACAATCCGAATTTTTCGGGTCAGTTATCAGTTACTCAACAGTAGAAACGAATTTATTATTTATTATAAAGCTAACAGCAGTTTTCGATACGTTCAATTTCATTCAAATTCTCGAATGCACAGGCGTTGATTTCTTGTTTAAGTCGTCGGGGATGCTCTTAGAATTTTACAATTTGATATTTTATTGGATGGTTAGGACACGAGGACTTAAAAAATATGATTATCTTTATAATCATATTCTTTATTTGTTATTACCATTTATGAGATTCGTTACATTGAAAATGAACGACTGACTAGGGACAAACTATTCGCGAATGCGTATTTTGAGAGAGCACAGCCATTGTCAGCCTCTATGCTAACATGTATAGAAAATTGTCATAAGACGTAAAAACAATTTGGAAAATTTAGAAGAAAGAACAAACTTTTTGAGTGTGCATCCTTTATGTAAATTTAGTGTGAGTTTTTTTTATAACAATATTGTTTACGAGAGTAAATAATGCGATTAATAATCATGTAGTCAATAATAACGTATGGTATAATGGATATTATCTTTGTAAGAAAAATAATTTCACTTTGTGCACATATTGAAAATTATGGCACAATTCAGCATGCAAAAAATAAATAATTTTCATCCAGTAAGTTTTTTCACTGAACCTAGCTAAATTTGAGAAATTAGTTACATAGAAAGGAATTGTCTTATCGTCGGTGATTGTGCAAAATCGCTAAACGTCATTTTATAACACCGCGCAAATTTTACAGAGCTTCAACAAATAGTCCAGTGATTTTAAAGTCCTTCTGATTGCCTAATTGAAACGAGGACCGATTAATTCTAGGTATAAGTAAGCCCAGCCGTACAAGGATAGCTTGAACTGTTAATCGTTAATCACTACAAAACGTACTAGTAGATATTTTTAACCGCTTGAGCTACTCGCTCAAATTCCGTTGCAATACGAATTTTGAGGAAGAAGCACTACTCTTCCTACTTTTGCTCAAGCGCGGACACAAAACAAAGAAAATTCCTGATTCATTCAATTTTAAAATTAAGGAACAACATGATCAATTTCATCACTTGCCCTGTGTCGTGTTGTCGCGATAACCACGCTCAACAACAGCTCGAGCAGAATATGTGTTGGAACTGTTCGACTACATGATGAAATCCAGCCGCGCTGCTGACTACTCGGTGCAATAGTGACCGGTCAGGCGGTCGTGTGCATAGTAAAAACCAAATTCACGTGCACATTAAATAGTTTAGTAACCTAGTAATTATTTGGTTGTATTACAGACTTTTACATTTATCTAGTACAAATATAATTTATTTAAGGTAAACGAAAGAATCTGTATTACAACTACATAATTACTGGATTACTAAGTTATTTAGTGTGCACGTAAATTTGGTTTTTACTTTATGTCAGTGGTATATTTTCTATGGAAATGTTCAGATGCATTGCTGTGCTTATCGTCCGGTAGTCAATGCTTGAAACTGTTAGTTTCGACAGCTAGAAGCTGCTCGTGCACAGTCGGTCTAAGCGCCAGTGTGGTTAAAAATATTATCCCTGTACGAAATGTGAATTTTGCTAAGCTACGCAGACAATGCTATGTTATATTATATGAGTGACGTTCAGCAGTTTTGCAGTATTAGCGACGATATGGTACTTTTTGGATTAAAAACTTAGCTGAGTTCGGTGAATATGAGCTGAGAAATAAAATAAATAAAACAGAGAACTACTGCTTCGAAATGAACGATTTTGCAAAGATACTAATGAAACTACGTTTCAGAATCAAACTCAACAGCGATTAGGAAGCAGAACCCAGGAGAAAAGCACTATTGTAATGATTGGCAGAAGCAAAATATTTTGATCAATGTTCTATGCACATAAATGAAGCATACCAAATGAGTACACAATTACAGTGGTATGCTTGGAATTTTATTATTCAATCTTCAGTCAATGCTGTTGTATTGTCGAAAATATCCAAACTCTTAATATTTGATAATTTATTATAATAAAATTTCAAATTTAAAAAAAATGTATGCTTAAATGTTTTTGTTGTAAATATGTTTTATTTAACATTAAAATAGCAAGAAAAAATTTGAAACACGAAATATCTACCGAAAGAGTGTATTTTTACAATAATGTTTGGACACGCAGATGACCATGTCAATTCTTTTTCGCAATATATTAAAAACATTTTTATGCATGATCTGCAGAAAAATATGGATAGAAAAAATTTGTTTTGCCAGTTCAGCGGTACGACACTGTACACCGTTGTTAGCTATTTAAAAAAATACGGTAAATCAAAAATAAAGATCGGTTCGACTATTTTTGCAAAAATACGCTATTTCAGGTGTGTTCCATACATTTTTTTAACTCTACATTAATAGCCGAAAAAAAACTGTTGTATAATCAATTGATTTAGAGCGTGAATAAAACATGGAATGGATGCCGATTTGAATCCAGTATTTGACATACAATTTGTGGCCGCTTCGAATTTGGTATTAGGTTTTTTGAAAGAAGATGAACTTGCCTCTACTTAAAACTATTCGCTATTTTAATGTTTGAAATGTTTCTGTGCGTGTTTGTAGATTATTGCATTTTATGACTATTTTGTGCTGCGAAGGAAAAATGATTTTGATGGTTACCTATTTTTGTTATAATATAGGTATGAAAAATTATATTTTGAATAAAGTATTTTATCAATTCAGTTAACTGCTTGTTTTTCTCTACAGTAATTCTACACAATCGCGATGTCCACGCCATTTACAAAAAAGAAAAAAAAAATGCTTAACTAAAAACTAATATTGGCTTATACACAATTCTAATTCAGAATCGATTTGAAAGTGAGCCTTATATGATAGATATTGCAGATTATAGACGTCTGACAACAGAGATCATAAACGTCTTCATGGAAACTAAATATTTTTAACCTTAATAGCAGAACGTATTTTCTGATTTTCGGTCTACTTTTTTGTTTAAATGAGTTATTTAATAATAAATTAAAGAAACTTAGTAAAATGCAAATTAAACTCAAATACTGAGATTAAAGGTTTTTGTAACATTCTTTTTCCCTGACATTCTAGACGAAATTCTGGAGGGAGGGGCGCCACTAAAAATGTTTACACATCAAACATACATTCCTATATTCGCAAAAAATGTAAACCTCGCGGTTGTGGGGGGACAATTACTGTATTTATCCAAAGTATTTTTATAATAATTTTATAAATATCACTTCATATAGCATACCCCACTGTTTAAAATATCATGCCTGTGGGTCGTGCAATGTGCAGAATGTAAAATAAATATGCAAAAAATCTTTCATCAATTTTTATTAATCGATTTACCTGCTTGTCTGAACTTACTACTTTGCTCCTGGGTAGCTAAAAATATCCACATGATAAATAATTGTTTTGGCGTCAAATCAAGAGTTTATATGTTTCTTAAAATTTCTTTTGACTATTTTAACTTCCTGTAGTTGCGCAAATCACAGTTAAAGCTGTCTTTCGAAATTTGCGACCGTGATGCGAAACAGTGATACACTAGAGAGACTTCTTTTTAACAGATGCGTAGACGCCGATGTTTCGCATGACAAGGTCAAGTGATTTTGAGATCAGCGCCACTACATGTCATGGTCGCAAATTTTGAAATGATAGAAAAACGTATTGTCGCTCGTTAAAAGGTTACCCGCTACATAAAAATCGAAAAATAACGTAGGTACATTATGAATTTAAATTAAGTCGTGAAAACGGTACGTCTAGTGTATTTATATTCGAAATACATGTTGATGAATAAAATTTGCTGCATGATGTAATGGGAAGGTACTTGAAAACGTAGCCAATTGTACCGAGGCATCAAAAAACGGGTATTACTCAAGGGCTAAGTGCATTTATACAGTGGCGGCTATTCAGGTGAAGTAGGTGAAGTGAACCTTCACCTTTCTTTTAAATCGTTTCCGATACAAAAATTTATACATGTAACAGAGCGGTGCTCAACCGTTGGTTGCCTGCTTGACTCAGTTAAACCTATGAAATATGAATAATGACTCCGATCAACGATTTGGTTAACAACAAAATTTCCGCCTATGCCTCCGAATATTAAATCGTTTCCGATACAAAAATGTATATATGTAACAGTGCGGTGATCAACCAATGGTCGCCTGCTTGACTCAGTTAAACCTATGAAATATGAACAATGACTCCGATCAACGATTTGATTATCAACAAAATTTCTGCCTATGCCCCTGAATATAAGAACAAATGTTCTCCCAGGACTTCACCAACCTTGGGACCCACACGCCGCCACTGCATTTAAAAAACCCAATATAGAAGCAAAACAGAAAATTATCGACACACGAATTAAAAAATAATTTTTGATCAACGCAATTAATAAAGCTGCCTCTTTAAATTATATTAATATATTTTTGTGATGTTAAAATAGTGCAATTCGACGGTTAAAAAGCATAACAAGATTAGTCTTCCAATTTTAATTTACAGAAAAAAATGAGTTTATATAATCTAATAAATTACTCAAATAATTTTTAAAGCAAAGAAAAAAAATTCACCTTTGACATCAATTTCACATGCGACGCTTTTCCCAACTGAATTGTTGGCTTGGCAAAGGTACGTTCTGAGTTCCATAACAGTTGAATCCAATGTAAGAATGCTTTTCAGACCGCGATTCTCAATATTGTTGGGGTCGATTGTTTCGTTGCTGTCACTGATACTCCACGTGAAGTTGACATTTGTAGGGTTTGCCTTCACTGTGCATTCCAGGATCGCGTTTCCATCTCTATTATTCTCCGAAATGGCACACTCTGGTTTATCTGTATTGACAAAAATACAATGATTAATAATGAATAATTAATGTCCAAACAGTACGCTATTTACTACTAGCTAGTTATCTCATAAACGAGCGTAGCTTGAAAATACTTTAAATACCAATTAATAGCAGGCGTGGATTCAAAGTACTCCCTCTAGGCTCTAAAGCGGATGCTTTTTTTAAAATTAAGTTTGCTTCATCGACCATCTCTTTGATTATCTTTAGCAAATATTACGCAAACCATAAACACTGGTTTCAAGGATTTTAGGTAACTGCGCCTGATAGTTTTTGGCTTTTATTAAAAAAAATTGTCCGCTGAAAATTGCCCTCCCAAGTTTTAACCTATTGATAAATTCGCCCCTGATTGATATTGTATTAAGTACAATCAAAATTTCTATTTATAGCAAGGAAAAGCAATTATATCACTAAGTTTCGAGGCGACCTCCTGGTGGACGCTAGTCCCCTCATTAATGAATACAAATTAGACTTTTAAAAATTATTGTACACAATTGGAAGTTTATAAACCACTTCAAAAGCTAACTTTATCTAATGTAAAATATGTATGCGGAGTGGCATCTGTCTAAACTTTGCGCACGTCAAAAGTCTGCAGCAGTTCTTAATACGGATAGTTTTGAGTCAACTGCTCAGCCATTTCGCAATTAACCGTTACTCCCGACATCCATTTTAACAGAAACTTTATTTTATTTATTATATTATATCTCAACGCGAGGGAAGTCGGATATTTGAGCTGAGAGAGGCCCTATGTGTAGGTAGCAATTTTCATTGAAGTCATATTGAGCGTTTAAGAATTAGGATGGAACAGAAAGACATGGAAAAAAATCTGAAAATGGCCAATTATGACTTGATATGGCGCAAAATATCTATAAAATTTTTTTTTCTTTGTTTTAATGAATGTAACGTACAGGAAAATCTTCATTTAGTTTTATTATCAGTATCTACTGCTAATGAAAAAGAGAAACTTACATAAGACGTTTAAATATGCCGAGCGAGCGGCAAAACCATGTTTGTTGTGTGCTTCACACGTGTAATTTCCCGCATCACTCCGAGGCACAGGTCTGTTGATAGCAAGTTTGTTTCCCTTGAGTAGAATTTCGGTGCTGCCTTCACGCCGCCAATGGTACCAGGGTTCCGGTAATGATTTAGTCGAACACATTACTTTCTCAGGTATGTGATTTTCTATCACTCTTATTTCAGTAGTCGTAAGCGATACGTTTTCAGGAGGATCTGAAAATGCATTATCGTATTTTAAAACAATTACCGAGCTGTGTAGAGTAGTGGTGACAGCACTAGACCAGCATTCGGGAGGTACCGGGTTCGAATCCCGGCGGGGGCAGATGTGGCTGGGACTTTTTCCTACTGCCTCTTGCCGAGAAACGGTAATTCCTGTATCGGCCATCTTGATTGAGGTTTTCCATGGTTTCCCTCAATTAATTCCAGATAAATATCGAGATGGTTCCTTATTTGAGGCCATGGCCGATTACCTATCAAACTCCTAGTTCAAAAATTATCTACCTTATCCTAATTTCCTATAATTCCTTCATTCGCCCATTGCTATTACATAAGTTGAAGTTGTAAAAAATGTAGAAAATAACGGGAAGTGGTAGATGAAAAAATAGTAATGGTGCGAATGGCGTCTGTTATGACATAAAGTCGAGAAATGGACGTTAAACGCATTATTATTATTATTATATTATTATTATTATTTTAAAATAATTGGTTAGCTCTTGACACGTCATAAATAAAAACTTACATTCAACAGCAAAATATGTTGTCGATTTGACGCCAATTCCAATTCCATTTGATGTACTTTCACAGGTATAGTTCGCGTTATCTGTCAATCTGTCGAGTTGTTCATTTGGCCAAGCTGTGATGTTCCATAACTAAAAATATCATTACATAAT
The DNA here is from genome assembly GCA_034508555.1 of Venustoraphidia nigricollis. NCBI lineage: Eukaryota > Metazoa > Arthropoda > Insecta > Raphidioptera > Raphidiidae > Venustoraphidia > Venustoraphidia nigricollis. The sequence goes on from JAVRKA010000013.1 coordinate 2,492,295, forward strand.
GCATCAATAGTATTGACTAAGGTGAAAACATTTTATTTCAAAATAGCCCGTCTTATTTCTTGTTTATTTAACACAAATGTAGTCAATTTTTTGTTTACAGTAAGACACAAACAACGGTTTGAAGAATAGCGGAAGGAAGTTCAGAATCATTTTTTTAATAGCCCTACTACTAACTCATAGTAAAAGTTACTAGTTAAAAAAACATGCGCATTTCATGACGGATTCTCGTGGATTTCAATCCTTTCTTTAGGTTTGAGTGGATTTCTATAGATTTGTATTTCAACGAACTTCATAATAATTGCATCAATTAAGTCAAGAATTCTTACATTGGAATGTATAAGAATCTATCTATGAATCCATGAGAATCTGGTCAAAAACATCTAGATGGATTTTTTCTTTCGCCAAGCGTTAAATATACTTACTAAAGTGGAATATATGGATTCAAAATCGTTAGTTCTTGGATCTGGATCGATTTTATCTTCTCTGACATAATAAAGATCACTATTCTGTATGTCGAGTGGCCGACCGTTTTTTAACCAAGTGATGTTGCAGAGTGGTGAACATTCCACTCGACAAGAGATGTTAATGTTTTGCGCATTGTATAGCGCTCCGCTGTACGGTGGCAGTTTTGAAATGAATGCCGGAGGAGCTGTAAATTACAATGAATTAAGATGAACGTATTTTGAAAAGTTTTTTTTATTTTCAAGATCAGAGGTTCCCAGCTTTTTCTGGACCACTCTTTAGAAGAAAAAAATTCTAACGGTCCGTGGTTCATAATTGTTTATTTTATATCCAATATTTTTACAAAAAATCAAGAAAAAAATTGGAATATATTTTTGAAAAAATTTTGAAGAAAATTTTTTGACAAAAACTTTCGGCACTTCAAATTTCATATAAGTAATAATATTAACACTAATAATAATAAAAGTGATGAATTAGTTAAAAAAAATATATTTTCTAAAAACAAAAATCGGAAACAAACTTTTGTTGAAAGTTTCAAATGGTATAAAATGATGTTCAGGGTCATTAATGACCAATTTTGAAACATTTACGAAAAAAACATTTTTCTCAAATTTTATGAGTTCTTCATCTAATTTCAAAATATTTTATTATATTAATTTCCTAATTAGATAGGTACGTGACGACCGCCCTTCTTGACTGCCTCAACGCCCCCCCATTTGCCTCTAGATCCGCTATGTCCCCCATGGAAGGCTCCAGCACTCACTGGGGGGCGCTACAACCCCCGTTGGGAATCTATGGTCTATAGGTAAACTCATATAATCGATAAGATTACATTGTAAATTATAGACGCTCGACAACTGGCCTTACATATGGTTTCAACAAGGTTTAGATTTAGTTAAGTCCTTTTAAAAACTTACCATAAACCTCAATGTAAACAGTATCCTGCTGACTATCACCGCCCTTATTACGCGCTAAACAAGTAAAATTACTTTTGCTTTCTAAAGTCACTTGACTAATTTTGTATTCCGATGTCGTAACATCGGGTATTAAAGATGTGCCACGAAACCATCGATACTGAATATTCTCTGGTTTTCCGGGATCTTCTACAGAACAAGTTAGTGTTAAGGATGACTTTTTAATAACCCGGATCGGTTCGTATTTCAACATTGCCGGACTTGGAGGATCTAAAAATTACAAACAATTGTTATATCATCAATTCTAGAATCGTTATAACGATGTGCAAAATCAATTAAGGCCCAATTTCAATGGTGTAGTTGTGAAGTGAATGATTCGTTAAAACGTGCTGATTTATTAAAGGTGATATGCAATTCTGTGTTATTTAAACAATTTGTGACGCACTTAGCCGTCTTGGCGTCAAAAGTGTGGTAAAACTATATTTTTGTGCAGGTCACGTTTTTGGTGTAAGTACTGAAAGGTACAAGTGACGTCACCAGTCACGTGTTTAAATAGCGTAAAAACTTCTAACAGATTATTGCATTTCAACGAATTGTTCAATATTTCTCAGATTTTAGAGTTTTGTTCAGACTGATGAATAGTTTCATTCTACATAGCGCGATGTGTTGGATCTTAAAAATTGTTATAGACGCTAGCGCAGTGCCGGATTAGCCACGTAGCAAGAGTATACGGGCCCCGAGAATTTGGGGGCCCTGCGCTCCAAGGCTTGTCTGACCGTAATAAAAAAATGTTAATTTAGATAGGAGCGTAAAATATCTTGCATGCCTTAAACGCGAAGCGCTTAGGTAATGCCTCACTTGAAAATCTAAAACTCGATTTCGTCACGTTAAATCGTAAAAATAAGTAGATATTTTACGAACTTTTTAACGTTAATGTTCTAATGTTTAATTATAATCGATATATTTAGACTAGCATCTATACCACATTTCTACCCTTCAAGCGGCCAGATTTTTATTTTTTATATAGGTATACATTTATTTTGCGAGTTTACGTAGCCTAGATCGTACTTTTTTAATCGATTTTAATATAATATCGATTATAAGTATTTCGAGAAAACAGGCGAACTATTTAAATTTTATTAACTCAGTCACGATCCAATCTACTGTGGTTGGTTGATTTATTATAAAATATAGATTCAGCAAGACAGCAAGAAACAGGAGCCTCTGGAACAGCAATTTTATAAACTTTTATTAAATAATTCTTTAGAATCGTGTTTCCCAAACTTAGAAATTGCCTTGTACATTTACTTGTCTCTCGTGATCACTAACTGCAGTGGCGAACGTTCTTTTTCAACATTAAAACGTATTAAAAATGAATTAAGGAACACGATGGGCCAAGAACGTCTTATTTTATTTAATACCCTAAACTTGAGAACCTAAAGCAAACCAAGGGCCCCTTGACAGAATTTGCTACAGGCCCCGCGCTGGCTTAATCCGGCACTGCGCTAGCGTTGTTATAAAAATGATTGTCTAGTTCTCAAATTCATTGTGTCAGTATTCTATTTTTTTTATTAATAAAGTATACTAACAGTGAACAACGAGTTCTACATCTTGTGATCGAGGTCCCCAGCCAGCTTCATTCATTCCTTCGCATGAATGGTTGCCGGCAAACTCTTTTCCCACGTATTCAAGCATCATCTGACTTGGATCAATGTTACACAAAGGCCCGTCATCGTCTGTACCGTTGCATTCTGGGAGCTCTTTTAAAAGTTCACCGTCCATATACCTAGATATCAGGTAAGAATTCGTCTTAAAACATTACAATATGGAAAATACAAGCATTTGTTTAGATTTCCGTAGAGATGTTAGTCGGAAAAGTAAAACACATATTAGATGTGTTTGGTATATAAGATTAGAGTAGATATCTCAGTGAAAAGAGTACGTTAGGTTTGCCAAATGTGTACACTTATGACAAACAGATTTTAGAACTAGTTTAGAGTTAGAATAGAAAGTCAAGTTTTTTATATTTTATATCTTTATATTGCTTGATTGAAATTATGTAAAAGGCGAGTAATGAAAACAACATTCGGTTAAACAAATATCAAATTCAGACATATGTCCCGCGATTTTCTCTATTCGACGTACTTCTCTGCTTAAGACTCGGGACTGCTAGTGTTTACTCCTTTAATCCGACACTGAATTACCAAGCAGATCAGTGTAACTTATTCCTTTATTGAAATTTATAATTTGAAATAATCGAAACTTCTTTACTCACCATCGAACTGCAATCAACGTCTCTGGATTACCAGATACAACTCTACAGGTGAGGGTAACATTCAAGCGATCGTTTTCTCTAACAGGTGAAACCGGTTCCATTACTAATTCCACAACAGGTTTGACTAAAATGAACAGAACATTAATTAGTAATTGCGTTTGTATTGACACAATGTCAAAAAATGGACGTTAAACGCATTATTAAGAGTTACATAAAACAAATGGTGATACAATTAGCAAACGATCTCTGTACATCTTGTTTTACGAAAACTAAATGAAAACCTTTGGCGTGATATCTTAAACATAATGTCATACTTACAGTGAACATTGAGATAAATTGTGTTTTCCGAGGCTTGGGTACCGACAGCGTTACCCAGAATGCAAGTGTATTCCCCCAAATCGTCTCGAGTAACGTTTTTTATCTTTAGAGCTGTGTTCTCAGTATCGCCTCCATCGTAATGATGCTTGTTTTGAACCGATACTACTTGACCGTTTCTCAACCTGTATAAAAAATTTAACGAAATTACTGCCTAGTTATTTCGTTTCAATATTAATTGTAAATCATATCCTATGAAATCTTCACGAGACAAAATCCAAATCACAATCTACATTCCACACAATATTAATTTCACTAGTTTATTATGTTATAAATGTAAGCTTCCGTCTTTAGAAATGGACATCTAATTGCCAACTGGCGCGACCGCAAAATGCACCAAATCGCATAACCCGTCAACAAAATATGGTAATAGAAAAAACCGCTGATATGATTTGCACATATTAATCGAATGCCGGAACATCTTGGTCTTAAAAGCAATTATTAATCAATGACTACCTTAATAAACAAGGAAGCGCGGAAGACATACGTAGTTCGAGAGACGACTGGTAGTAAATTAGAGAGATCATCAAGTTTTGGAATCTATGGATCAGTGACAGCTGTAGATAATTCGTTCATGTTAAAATATATTTTCCATAGTCAAAAAAGAAAATTGGTCAATGTAAGTGACCACTCAGATCTGATAAGTGTGAAATCTTTTATTGAAAACAATTTCTTCTTCTTCTTCTCCTTGCAAACGCAATATTTTATAATTTTCACTTCCTTGGCAATCGCAGTAAAAGGAATGCATGTATTTAAGTAGCCTTACGTATCTGGCAAGCACCTGAGTGTTAATTCTTTAATAAATAAATAAATATTTGATACGTACCACTGCGTATGATTCAGCGCAGCAGGATTAGCTTGATAATCGCAAAGCAGAACTACGTTGACTGACTCATTCACTGTGATGTTTTCCGGTGAAACGGTTACAATTGGTGGATCTGAAATTAATAAATTATTTAGTTAAAAACTAGAAAATCTATTAAAAAATTATAACATTTTATTTATGAAGATATTTACACTAGAAGCAAAATGTCGCGGGTGATGTATTTTTAATATATTACGAATTAAAATTACTTGCCTTATTCACTATTCAATAGTTAGATAAAATATTTTAAGATTTATTTGTTTTTGTAAAAAATATTTTGTACTTATATGCATTGTTTCCAGACACCTGATGAATAAATAAATTTTTCGAAACGTCGTGTAAAAAATAAAAAATTTAGTATTGATTTAAAAAAACTGATCCTAAGTCCTCAGAAAATTTTTTATCTAGTTAGATAAAATTATAACAAATCAATGGACTAACAAATAAAATACAATACTTACAGTGGACCTCTAGTTTAATAATTCGCTGCAAAGGTTTCATGTTTTCGTCTCGCATTACGGCATTATCAGCTTCGCATTTCAACGACTTGTCGTTATCGTATCGCGTCGCATTAAAGATGAGTCGACTCCGCGTATCGAACGTGCCATCATCCTAAACGAAAAAATATTGATATTATTAGAATTTTTATTTTTAGGACAGTATTTTTAACAATAACTTATATTGCTGTCAATAGAATAATCTAGATTTTTTCGATCCATTTATATTGTTATAAAATATAGTATTTCCATTTTAAAACCATCAAAGAAGAAACATCTTTGTGTATTAGTTAGATACTTTCGTTTTGTCAATACACAAAGCCATAAATATTTGGTTCAATAATATTTACATGGTTTTTTTTTAGTGAAATGATATTTGATATTTATTCTATACAGTTATGGATTATTTATTTATAAAAAAAGCTTAACCTGAGTCAAGTACATTTTAATATCGTCGTCCGTGGACGACATACAAATGTTTGTATATTTATCTAGCGAAACAAGAATAATAAAATTCATACTATTTGAAGTAGAGGTCTTTACATCAAAGTGCACTCGAGTCTAGGACATGCTAGACACCATAATAATATAATAACAACACAACACCACTTACTCAACCGACATACAAAAAGACGAACAAGTGCGAGTTGAACTCGCGCTCTGAGGATAATATCATTTGTTATTTTTAGAGTTTCGTACCCAAAAAGTCTAAACGGAATTCTATAGATGTGACAACCCTGTCCGAACTCATAGGTTTCTAGCTCGAAGTTGAAAACCATTTTGATAATTTTAATCTGAGGGGAGCAACCATTTTTTTATACCTAGGCAATATTGTGGGGTACCATTGTTTAGAGTTCGTTAAGCATAACACGACGATATTTTTATTTAACAATGTTGGTTAAACTTGGTTATTTTTAATAGCATGATCTTTTTAGTGTAATACAGTAAAGCCTCGTTTATCTGGCCCTCGATCAACCGAGCCTCCGCGTTATCCGATCCAAGCACTCCGCATTAATTGAGGTGTATGTTTGGATAATACGGAAAACTCGGATAAAACGAATTAAGCCATTATATAGTAACAACGCTTTGTACGCCAAAGTTTAATCTAAGTTCGTTAGATTTTCACTTTTATGCATACTTTTGTGATTAAATTTCATTCTATTATTTCAAATATGTACATAAAAATTAATTCTTCCGTATTATCCCAGTGTTCATTTATACGAGGTACCTCCTCCCCACGTTACCTCGAAGAAACAAGGTTTTACTATATCTTTTTGGAACCAATTATTTATACAGAAAGTTCAGTTCCTTATTTTTAATTAAAACAAATAATTCAAAGGATATTTTATGGAGCAGATAAATTAGTTAATATATTATTTTGTTTAACACGACGTTTCGTAATAATTTATTACTTCTTCAGGTGCTCTATAAACAATAATATAAAATGTAAAAATATGTTAGAAATACAAATAAAGAATTATCGATTTGTATTTCTAACATATTTTTATATTTTATATTATTGTTTATAGAGCACCTGAAGAAGTAATAAATTATTACGAAACGTCGTGTTAAACAAAATAAATATTAACTAATTTATCTGCTCCATAAAATATCCTTTGAGTTATTTGTTTTAATTAGGAACCAGTTATATTTTTCGGTAACAGTTACCAAATAATTGTCACATAGATCGGACCAATGATACATTTTTCACATCGACATGACAATCCTAGAACAAGTCTACTAAAACAAAGAGTTATTGAGTGGCGAAATCCAGAAAAAGCGAAGTCGGACATTTCAGTCGGCCTCAAGTAGTGGTACCTCGGAGTGTAAACCGAGCTAGGTGTGTATGTGTGTGTGTGTTACATCTCTAACACAGGAGACAACGACTATAGGAACGGTAGTACGACGTTGCTTAAATCGTCACAGATGTCAAATAAATTATGCGGGATTTAGCTCGAAAGTCTTCCTCCTTTTGTGTGTAAACTTCGCCAGCAACTTACAGGGACATCGCATACACATACACACATCCAAACAAACGGTATGCATGTATACAGACAATACATCCACCACTATTTCTTCTTTACCAAACAACCTTGTACTTATGTGTTTGCAAATATAGTCAGTCGTCCACTTTTACAAAGTACAATTTACAGTTCTGTGTGGGGATTTAAACAGAAACTTGATAGGATTGCCAACAGTTCTGATTTGGTTGTTTTAAAGCACTTGAAATGAAGTACGCGTCGTACGCGATATAAATATTAGACTATAAGCAAACATTTTTTACATTAGATTTAATAGTTTCATTACAGAAACAGAACATAACGTTAGAAATATACATTATCATTTAATCTACAGTATATTTTTTTAAAATTAATTTTGTTATAAAGCAGATTCCGTCACGTAAGCAGAAACAATTTGAAACAACACCAGCCGTGAAAGCTTACACTTGAATAGAACACTTAAGGCTATCGGAACGCTCTGAATTTAAGCTACACTACGAGGCTAAAAAATGCTGTTGCACGAGTGCCGCTGTCAGTTGATTACTTTAAATTTTGGAAATATTTTGAATATTTACAAAACTTTTAGGTTTGTGATGGAACAATTATGCGAAATAAGTAGGAATAAGGTCGTAGTCAGTGGCGGATTTACCATTACGCCTGTGAGGCCCAGGCCTAGGGCGGCATGATTTTAGGGGCGGCAAAATTTTAGAGACGACAAAATTTCAAAAGTAAACAATGTTAGGACAGTTGAAATTTAAAAATTAATTTAATTATATTATCATCCGTTGTCCAAATTTACGGTTCCCTGGTTTTATTAGATGTTTAATTTCAATAATTAGCTACCCATAGAGCAAAAAGGGCGCCATATTGAACGGGGTCTAGGGCGGCATCGAACCTAAATCCATCACTGGTCGTAGTGTGACACTGAAAACGTGTGTTTTTTTTGGCACAATTAATGCCAACTTATTTTTAGTAAATCGTACATAAATTACAAAAGTAGTCTATGAAAGACCTAGATTTGTCCTTTATCTTCCTTGTGGAGAAAGAATTTTTGCAAACTGTTGACGAATAAGTCTACAATCAGCTATCAGCCGAAGCCCTATTTTTGGCATAAATTCAGAGCGTTCCGACAACCTTAAGTGAATTTCTAGTGGATAGCCGGCACGAGAATGGAAAATGAATAGTAAGAAGAGAGCCATAGCGCACTGCAGTGTGACTCGGAGACAGCAGAAAGCATTTTTAAGAATGAAAACACCACGCAACAAGAAACAACCGGAATGCTGCTGCACAACAGCCGGGAGAACATATCTCGCCGTATAATAATACAATACATACGGTGATTCAAATATAAATTATTATGTCGTACACTATTGTATTAAAAAGAAACTTTTGAAGAAACTGTGTACAACATTGTTATTTAGTACTTTTGTGCATAGTCCTTGACTTTACAAAATTTACAGTGGATGTCCATCGTCCATACAGTAAAGATCCACTAAAAGTACCTAAGATGGAAATCCACAATATAAAACAATATTTGGATAAGTTTGGATAAAATCTGTGGCACAGGATCAATAAAAACACAATACTGAAGTTTAAATTTGCATTTTCACTGACGTTTCGGTGCGCTTTGCGCCATCTTCAGCGCACCGAAACGTCACTGAAAATGCAAATTTAAACTTCAGTATTGTGTTTTTATTGATCCTGTGCCACAGATTTTATCCACACTTATCTAACAATCATCAAGGATCACAACCACTCTAATTAACTTCTTTTAATTAGAGTCAACCTCGTATAAAACAATATCTTAGGTACAAGATATTCACGGTTATCATTGCAAGAATTAAGAGAAGGATCTTTCGTAGTTTAAGATACAAGATATTCTCTAGCTCTAGCTTGTACAAATAAAATAATCGGACCAACAATTACACAATTCTACAGGGTAGGCGTCGGGGGACGCTCGCCAGAAGCGAAGATTCCACGCACTTTTAGTGGTGTAACCGCCTGCTAATGGAGGAAAAAGTTAACGGCAAGGCTAACGGTGACGCTGGCGTTTTTTTCTTGGTTTACTCCTCAATCGTCGAGAGCGCTTTAAAAATATTTTTGTGCCTGGATTTATTTTATTATTTTTTATTCGTTATACACCAAAAAAATGCTCACTTTCCTCTTGAAATTTTCTTTTGTAGTTTGGGTAATAATAATATTGACTACATAGTTTTCATAGAATAACTAAATTAAAATAATTCATCTTTAAAGTTCAATTCCAGATATATGTTATAATAGAAAACAGTATCACGGGTAATTGGAATAAAAATAAATCAATTTAAATACTCATTGATTGCAACGTTTAATTAAATAAAAGACGGAACGTTGCAATCAATGAGTGTTTAAATTGATTTATTTTTATTCCAATTACCCGTAATACTGTTTTCTATTAAAATAATTGTTCTCTTGGCTACAAACAAGGCCGCCTTTAACCTATTGGAGATTCTGGGCACTTTAGGATAATGGGACCCATATGACTATTACAGAGGACTATTTTATTAAAACAGGCAAAATGATTGTCTATAAACAAAATTTTTCAACAACCTAGAATATCACTACTTAAAAAAGAGCGTAATTACTAGGCAAATCAATCATTAACAAATATATTATTAAAAAATATATCGATATATTTGTCGACAGTATCGGTTATCCGGTTATCAGATGCTGATCTGGCAGGAACTAGGGGCCCAAACGATCGCGGGGCACTGGACACTTGCCCAGAGTGCCCAGTGGCAAAGAGGGCCCTGGCTACAAAAGAAAACTTTTTTATGGAGCATACATTTTTTTCCCAGAAATGTCTCTAAACCTATCGTTATTGCATATCCAGATCTCAAGCACAAATTTCGTGTTGACCTGTGTTATTCTTTAATTCCGAACATAATTTAAAACGTTTACCAGATCATTGAAATTTGTTATGCTTCGTATTTTTGGGTGGTTTGCACCCCCATAGTATTTTTACCTATATATCTTAGGTACACGAGCAAATATAGGTATACACGCAAATGTGCTTACAATAACCCACTTATCTTCAGCGATGATACAGCTTATTTCATTTTATTCCTTTACAATAAAAGAACGTCTTTTTTCATTTCTTTGCTTGTTTTCTTTGAAAATAAAATTTAGCTATATATTGAATATATACTGGTAATAGGCATTTTAAAAAGAGTATTAAGGTTTGGATAAACAAATTTCACTGAAATGTCTCCAATGATTTATTTATTAGTTAATCTGTGCTCGGTTGTCATTAATTAAAATTGTTATTATAAAACACTTACCTTCGCAATAACTTTTGTTATGGGTCCCTAGCAGCATGAAAAGAAATAACAAAGTAAAAATAATTGCTTATGATAAAAAGTTTTCCATTTTATAACATTTCTAGAGTGTAGATATTTTATGAAATGTTAGGCCAACGGCCATTTTAAGAAATGTCTAAATATTTTCAATATATTTATCGATGTTCACTTGTACCAAATGGCCACAATCTATATATTCATTTGTTTATATTCAGATACATATATGGTGGAAGTGACGAGTTATTTATGGTGGGGGGACGGGTTTTAGTGGAAGTAAACATTTATTGATTTAACTGAACGTCAGAAAAGAGGCATTTAAAAAAATGAATAATTGAATCCATTAATTATTGACGTATTTATTGCTGTAAAGTCTGTCAAAAAATTCAATGAAATTTTAATCGTCACACAGGTATACTTTGATGTCAAAACTGCGTTATGACTTTTACGACTCAATTATTTTTACTTTTAATTCTGATTATAAATTTGACTGTACAATTACATTCATTTTGTGTTTGTAATTGTTAACATAGATAAAAAAGTAAATAAATTCCACTGAAAAAACTTAATATTGAATTTACTTTTTTGCAAATATTTTATTTATTTATTTGTACAGAATGGAGCTTTTCACATTAAGATATTTTTCAACATTATGCGAATGTAATTAATTCTTAGCTTTTTTATGTTTTATGTCTAAAAAGCTAAAAAATGCAATCACAATCATTAGAATATCCTAGAATAGCGCTAAGAACATTCAATGTTATTTTCAAGGTTTCAAATCGGTGATCTAGTCACTAAAATAAAATTTTTCAAACGCACACACTTTAGAACAGAAGTGAAATGGCGCCCACAAAAAAGGGCACGAAAACTCGGATTGCAATCTCAAAAAAAATGATTCAGATTTTTATATCACTGCGTTTGAATTTATTTGCATTTAAGAACTTTATTTCATGAATTTGTTCCGTTCAAAACAGCGGCTTCACCAAGCAGAAAATCTTAACAATGGAAAATAAACCACTGATCAAACACGATCGGGCAGACCTGGAGTGTGACTGAGACAAAAAATATATGATTCCAACATCAATACTTAGTTCTTTTAATACCAAGAAATATTTGTATAGAACCAAATACAGCCTCCTTCCTTTTTTTTAAATAAGATAAATGACACAGTTTTACTTTGGAATATTTACAGTCGCCAATGAAAGGCAAAAATAAACATACTCTATCTAATTAACTCTTATCAGTTTGATTGTGCCAATGTACACAGTGTGGACATCTGTCAGCGGCGAATGAAGATATATTACCAACGTTAATAATAAAAACACTGGTCGAAGTGCAAAACTTTATGTATTTTGAGTGAAATATTTTAAGCTAAATTGTAGGTATAGTGATGTACAATCACCGCTTTTTTATTGTAACCATTTTAATCAGTTAATTAACCGGCCATGTATAAGAAAACATGGCGGTTTTTGGTTTCCGTTCTTCAGAACAACAAAAAACAAAACATAACGGTATTCAACAGTAGAATCAAAAGAAGAAATAAAAGAATATTTTTATGTTGATAATATTGGTTACAAAATTATGAAAGCAGACACTTGACAGGCATCGCAAACTTGATCAGAATTTCTGCGCAGGCTACGTAAAATAATAGACGTGGATATATAACCGGCTAATTAGCTGGTTATTTGCCTACTAATTACAGGACTTTATTTTTCATATATCAAATAAAAAATACAAATGTCGTTAAGCAGGTAATTATGAACGATAATCTTGGCAATCAGTAAATAATTTAATTAACAATTTAGATGTACGGCTAATCAAGAATAATAAACATCAGATTAGAGCGCCAAAAAAAAAAACATTTTTTGAAATATAATTTTTTAACTCGTACGCTTAATTCTTTTTAAGAAAGTATTTAGCATTGAATGATTTTATAACATTTTTTTTCTCTCCTATCTGTAAAATTTCGTATTCGTTAAGAAAGAGCAATTTTGGTTCCTAAAAACTTGTTTTAATGTGAATTGGCTACAGAAATACAAAAAGTAAAGACGAAAAAATACATTTTGAACTGCTTGTAAAGATTTAATAATACTGTTTGAGAGTAGCGAAAGCAACGCATGCAATTTTTGCTTTTAAAATAAAGTTTTCCCACCCTTCAAAGAGTTTTATGACACAATTTTTAAATTAAAAGATATACGATAAAGAAAAATATAGAGAAAGATGTGAATAGGGAAGCAAGCTTATACAGAGTGCGTTTTTTGATAAAATATCGACTGTTCATAAAAAACACGTTATCACAAATTGGTGAGATTTTACTGAAATACAGTGGCTTTACCGAAGAAACTTAAAATAGTAATTTAAGTATAGTATGATGTAATGAAGTATATTGTCAACGAGTAAGCGACATTATGTTATCACGATCGTCAGCGAGTTTTAACAGTCACACGAGTCATAATATTATTACGTCCGAGATACATATTATATTTTCTGCATGTACCTTCTATAAAATAGTTGTTTTCCACTTTATTTTCTGTAAATTTTCAACGTTTTTGACAACTCAAGTATGTAACAAATGTCACTTCTGATATGACATAAAAATTACTATCCGCGTCTACTTTTGTTTCTCATATACTTCTAATGGTAGGCTTAAGTAATTTATGAAAATTATTGTTGAATTGGGTAGATCGCCTACGTTTATTTTATTTTACGCACTAGTGTCAAATGAGTTATTTAGCGACCGTTATAAACCCACGAACGATAAGAATTTTATAAAAGACACTGCAAAAATAAATACTAAATGTTAACTTAGTTAAAACCGTATTTATTTGTAAACGCATTCACTTTACCAAGGCCTAATCAAAGAAAAAATTTACATTTTTTCAGATTGTTTTGAAATTAATGAATATTTAAAAAACTATTAAAATATAAAATAATGAAAACATTGTAAAGTGAACATATGAATTGGTGTTAGGCACCTTAGCTGCTTAATGAGCAATGTGGTTATAAATTAGAAAAAAAACATTTTAGTCAGTTCTCAACAAAAATTTTATTATGGGATGTACATCTCAAGAGCAACTACTAAACTACACTACTGATGACGAGAGAATTGCTTTTGAAATGTTCAGCCAATAATAAAATTGTTGTGGTTAAAGACTGCGACTAAATTGTTTTATAAATAAATATTTATAACACATTTTCTATTACAGAAAATATTATTAACTTTGCTATAAAGATATTTCTTGCTCCCACGCAAATCAATGAAATTAACGACAGAAAATCTATTTAACTCATACAAAATTCAGTTTCGTATTTTATCAATACTGCTTTAACTCAATTCTTTACAACCGAGGAGGAGTTTTTATGTAAGTAAAGCGACATTTCTGGTAACATTGCCGCTACAATAGGGGCGTGGGGATGACGGGAAGAGAGAAAAAGCCCGTAGAGGAACGGGAATGAAGACAGAAGACTATCGAGTACGGCGCGTGACGTGGAACGAGCAAATATAACCATCAGACACCACGCCAACGGCATTCCTGCTGCTTCGGTCCTTCTTCGACCGTCCGCAGATCATAATTTCTGCAGGAGTTCCTCCCCCAGACGTGCATAAGTCATTCCACTGTCACACGACTGGCGCACTTTCTCACAGACTAATCTCGAACAAAAACATCTTAAATTTAAAAATTCACGCTTTCTCGCTCAACTTCCTTCTTTTTATCTCTTCAGTTTTCTCTAGCGCCGTCTCTCTTGTCCCCATTGGCGACATTATACATACCTATCTACCGATGTATAAAGACATACGCTACAGTTCAAAAGTGTTTCTTATTATCCTTTTCAGAATAGACTACAATCAAATTATACACATAGCTATTTCTAAAATTGAAAATCGCCACGTGCTGTTAATTACTGTATTTATCGTGATTAACGGTTAAAGCCATGATATTTTTTTGTATTTATTGCAAATTACAGACGCTCGGTAACCAGAGTTGAAAAAATAACAATAAAAAAATAATGCATTTTTTTGCGTAAGTTAAGGTAGTTGTTGTGGTACAATATTGTCAACAAGTTATAGATTATACGCGCCACAAAAGTATACTAGCTTGTAGCTAAGTGATCTATAATTTGTACGCAAGACTGTACCCGCGGAAACGTAACCCATACAGTATTCATATGCGTGTATACTTTTCTATAAATTGTTGAACTTTAAACCGTTATTTATAAATAATTAGACGGTCAAAAATTTTTTCTTATTTTTTTTTAAACTCATAACAAATGCATTGAAAGACTGTCAGTTATTGGAAAGTTTCTGACAGTTAGTTCATTTTTTATAAATCAGAAACTGGTTCAGAACTACAGAGATCGTATACAATCAATGTTAATTATCCAATTTTTAATTGAATTTATCTCGGATTATATACGGTCGATTGACTTCAAATCAGGGTAATTGTATTATCATGTTCTTAATAAGTATACAAAAATTAAGAATTTTCTGATGGTGTACTTTAACCACGACAACTACTTTAAATTATTTAGATTATTAATTTCAGACAATTAACCACCATCAAAAATACGTCATTATTAATAAAAAAAAAAATGTGATTAATCATCAAAAAAATAATCCACAAAGCAAATTTTAGAATTATTATTTTTTAGAAGAACTTGCAGTGCAGATTTCACAACTATTAAAGTGAAAAAATTTATAATTACGAAGTAATGCATTATTTAAAGTAACCCTGCCGATTTCTAACGTCATTAGCATCTAATTACAATAACTTACATAAAATTAAATTAAACATCGTCACTAAACATCCATGAACGGATGTGGGACTTGAGTCCACGACAGTTTAATTTAAAGTTCAACACGTTAATAGGTGGAGCCGAATAAACTACCAAATATGTGAATTGGAGATAGATTGCAAACGGCTACATACTTATGTCATATTTTTTTATATTTTTGGATTTGAAAAAGGGAAAATTAATATGAGCCGATAGATACTACAGAACGTGCGGAAAATGTTAAAATTTTCATGAAAAGAAATACTTTTCGTTCGTGCGATATAGCAGGAGATGAGAGACTACCTGATTTGACGATGTTTAATTAAATTTTGAGGGATTCTTTAAAAGAAATGATTCGTCAGCTATCTCCAAACTCTGAGAGAATACCTGTCACGGAATCAATAAACTAAGGTTCATTAAAGAAAATTAGACTAAATGTCATAAAATGATAAAATGATTTATGTAGTGCTGATAATTGTCGCCATTTGAAAAATATATTTTACCAAAATGTAAGAATTTTTCAAGAATTCAATGAAAAGATAAATAAATTTTTTTCAAGTTATTCCAAAACAACAAATAAGTTGCGAATTAAACATCTATTTTTCCGTAAAATTTTTTTTAGTACGGTAGTGTACTCGAATATACATATATACAGAAATTTTTCAAATGTACGTTTTGCATCTTCTTCAGCTAGGCATAAACATACGTATTATATTATTGCCCTCTTATTTTACTCTAAAAGGCTAGAAGATTTGTTTCAAAGATTTGATTTATTTCTTTCATGTAGCAATATTTTAATACGCTCAACGTTAAAGATAAGGTCCGCATTTTGTTCAGTTTCTTAACTTTTCCATTTGAAGACAAATTCTGCTTTCAACATAGTTCTGACAATAAAAATAAAAGTGCTCCCTGATACAAGACTGTGCTTTATTACACCTGACACGAAAGATTATTTGTAAGTTTAAAAAAATATTTTGGGATAATATTCGGTTTCAACAAAGAGTAGGTCAGTTTTGTAAGAGGCGACACTTCTTTGATATTTATTAAACTCTAGTTAAATAACTTACAAACTACTGTCTCCCCCTCTTTATGAAATTGTAGAATCTTATGCTCGACTTCTGATGCGACTTCAATGTTAAATTTACTTTTAAAATACTAGTCCAGAATTACTACCGTGAAAACCCTCAATGCTAAATCACTTTTATCTTAAAATTGCATTCTAAGTCGTAAATCAAGCATTATATAGAAAAAATAAGTTCGTTCAATGAAAAAATATGACCGAAAATCTACGATAAACCTTTTTATCGGTTTTTTTTTGCCGCCTCTCGTAGAACTATCTACTATTTGGATATATTTTATCTTTTATTAATTTGATGAATTACATTTGTCCAGAATTTATAATATAAAAGACTTTCTGAATTAGAGAACACATGTGATCCTATCTTAGATAGGTAAAGAAAATTGTCATTTCAAAATGTTGAAATTAAGATTGGAACACATCCCACTTAAAACACAATATTTTGTTAATGTTTAGTACATGTGAAAAACTGCATACTTTCACTCTCAGTACCTATTATTAAAAATGCAGAATAAAAACTATCGGTAGAGCAGAACCTTTTTAAAGTTTCGAAAGAAAAGACACTAAAAAGTTTTAGTATGAAAACATCTAAGCTTTGAAAGAATGAGTGTGCAAACCACTTTTATTAATGTTTGTAAGCCCTGGAAAAAGCATTAGTCAAGTAGAATTTATATTTTTTAATAATACTGTTATGTTTTATTTTACAAATAAATTAACTCATTAATTTTAATTAGACTTGTTAATGAAACATATTGTAAAAAAATTTATTTTTTAACTAACGTTTGTAAAATAGAACGGTTATTTTAGGATTCTAATATTTCGAAAAAAATATTTTTTTCAGGAAATATTTTTGCAAATAAAAGTGAATGCGTACACAAGAGAAATATTGTTCACTTTTGAATATTTTCTCTAGAGTATGATCTTTGGTGAACAATAGACTAGGGATTGTAATGCTGGATCCAGCAATCCAGCTGGATCCAGCACATTTTTGGCCTTGTTGGATTCAGCAACTGGCGCTGGATCCAGCGGTGCGGATCCGCAATCACCTAAAAACAAGTAATACACTTGGCCTGAGAAGGATTATGATAAGATATTAAAGAAAGAAATGACACTTTATGAAAGTGAGGGAGTAAGAGGTGAAATTCTAACTTTAATCTATTTAATCTATGATTATTTAATGACTCTCAAACTAACCAGCGTCGAGATAGAGAGAGCCCTTTCCGCATTCGGGTATATTTGCAGTTCTTTAAGAAGTAGACTGGGAGATAACATCAATAACATTTCTTTTTTGAGATCTTACTTTAAAAATAGTAAAAAAGATTATAACATAATTGATTTGCTTCATTCTTTAAAAGACAAGTCCAGTTTTAAATTATATAATAAAATTTATATTAAAGTTTTGTTTCTAATAAGAGTCACCAAAACATTTTAGAAACGGGAAACGCAATTTTATTTCTAAAATTATTGAAACTGAGAAACGGACTACATATAGTTTGTAAAATAGGTAAACGAATAACTATTTCAGATATCTAGAATATCAATTTAGGAGACTTGACTGTATTGTGATAATTAATAATTATACTCCGGATACTCGTAACTATTACATACTATTAGAGTACTTTACTAACGCCAAAAATGGTTACATTTATTTGAAAAATCGATTAATGCTGGATCCAGCTGGATTTGCTTTAATCCAGCATAAATCCAGCTGGATTGAAAATGCCGGTGGATTGCAATCTCTACAATAGACGTTCAAACTTTAGCAAATTTTCTCGTCAAGCCTGAAAAAAAAGCCCGAACTAGACGAAAGTTCAGCCACTCCTGACGATTTGTACAACGTAAAGGTCTAGAAGATATAGCGATCTAAGATATCGCCGGCTTTATAAGCCTTTCGATAAGACGGGGAAAAAAGTAAAAGTATAGTGGACAAGAGCATGTAAAAGAAAAGACAAAGAGGTGTTACATTGCGAATGGAAAGACGGAGTTCTCACTCTTTTGTCTCTGTGGCAGTGGATAAGTAAAAAGAAGGGTCAGTTTGTGGATGAAACACAAAGAAACTTTTTTCTCACATATATTTTTTATTTACAACTTCGAAAAAAACTCTAATGCAAATTCCTTAAATCGTATAAACACATCGACTATCGACCAAGTCTTTGAACTTCAAGTGAGGTAAGCTTTTCCGATTTATACATACAGGAGGCTGTCCGCGGGAAAAACAAAGAAATTCTGAAGTGTGCTGGAGTGATAAAAATAAAACGAAAATATCCTATAAACTTTTGTTTAAAAATGCATCAGCAAATTGTGTAGACAATTTTTTTTTCAGAGGGCAGCGCTTACCAAACAATTAAATCGTCCCAGTTAATTTAAGTTTGTAGGTGCTATTTTTAAACAACCGGTATATACACGGATTTTGAGAGTATTTGAAACGAAATATCTTTATATTTGATTCTAAAAAATGCTCTTAAGCCGGATTAGCTATCGTAGAATCGGAAAAAATATGCTTAAACTCAGCTTTATTTCAGTTATGGACAGTTTTAAATAACCAAACGATGTTTTTAGATATGTTGTATAATATAAAATATGTATGATCGATAGGCCTCAAGGTACTAACCGCGTTACATTTGGCAAACTGCTTTATATTTTAACACACCTGCCCTGTTATGTTATATACCGTGACGCTACTGGCTCACACATTACATAGTGTCGTTTCAGAAAACTGTTTTTTATATAACGATGCAGGTATCGTGATGAATACCAACGCTATCAGCAAACAATAGACTTGTCATTGTGTAACTCTTGGTATAAAAATTTAATGAACCAGGCCAGTGAACCGTATAAACGCGCCCATAATTGTATCACAATCATTAAAAAAATAGTTGACAAATGAATAATAGTTCCCTGTTAAAAGAAGTTTATATAAAAAATATTTTTTATTGAAAAACTTTTTTGCACTTCCTTCAATAAAACATCTGCTTTACATGCGTGTACACATGTAATGTGATCCATTACAAACTAGCGCGGTGAAGTAAAATTCAATTATAATTCAACAAAATAATTTCGATTGAACACTGACCTTTCCTTTGTCTTCTGTCGACGAAATCTCTGTAATTTTCGTGTTGACTAGCGCTTCTGTACCATTGTACCAGGTGATGTTGGCCGCAGGTCGAGCCCCGTGAACGTTGCACTGAAGCAGAACTGTGTTTCCCTTCACCACGTGTTTTTCTACACCGGCGATGTCCAAGCCGGTGGGACTCACTGAAACGAATTGATTTATTATTAATATGTCTGCGCGGTCTAGTTACAAATAATAGGTGGAAATCTAACTGCAAAAGGTTTCAATTATTGAATTGTACAGACAATGGTTGGGTCGTCAGCCTAATTAGTACCATGTTTTTCAAATTTTCGAAATTTCTATGCAAACGTCTTTAAATAGTTTAGAGCCACTGATTTATTATTAATATTATAGTCTACGCGGTTTAATTTAAATAATAGGTGGCAATCGAATTGCAAAAGGTCTCTATTATTGAATTGTACATAGAATGGTTGGGTCGTCAGCCTATAGGACCATGTTTTTCAAATTTTCGAAATTTCTATGCAAACGTCTTTAAATAGTTCAGAGCCACTGATTTATTATTAATATAGTCTACGCGGTTTAGTTTAAATAATAGGTGGCATTCGAATTGCAAAAGGTCTCTATTATTGAATTGTACAGACAATGGTTGGGTCGTCAGCCTATAGGACCATGTTTTTTAAATTTTCGAAATTTCTATGCAAACGTCTTTAAATAGTTTAGAGCCACTGATTTATTATTAATATAGTCTACGCGGTTTGGGGGGGGGGGGGGGGGGGGGTGGGGGTAATATTTAGGCGTATTTATAGTCTTAAGTGTTTCACCTAGGTGTGTCAGCCTATAGGACCATGTTTTTTAAATTTTCGAAATTTCTATGCAAACGTCTTTAAATAGTTTAGAGCCACTGATTTATTATTAATATAGTCTACGCGGTTTAGTTTAAATAATAGGTGGCAATCGAATTGCAAAAGGTCTCTATTATTGAATTGTACAGACAATGGTTGGTTCGTCAGCCTAATTAGTACCATGTTTTTTAAATTTTCGAAATTTCTATGCAAACGTCTTTAAATAGTTTAGAGCCACTGATTTATTATTAATATAGTCTACGCGGTTTAATTTAAATAATAGGTGGCAATCGAATTGCAAAAGGTCTCTATTATTGAATTGTACAGACAATGGTTGGGTCGTCAGCCTATAGTACCATATTTTTTAAATTTTCGACATTTCTATGCAGACGTCTTTAAATAGTTTAGAGCCACTGAAATGAATCGATTTATTATTAATATTGTCTACGCGGTCTAGTTTAAATATTAGGTGGAATCGAATTTCAAAAGGTCTCTATTATTGAATTGTACAGACAATGGTTTGTTCGTCAGCCTAATTAGTACCATGTTTTTTAAATTTTCGAAATTTCTATGCAAACGTCTATAAATAGCAAAATTGATCTGAAACGTCCTTTCATGGCATTTTTCATTACATTGCAGAACGATGCAGAACGATTTGAACAAAGTTCTAAGAGCTGATAAACATTGAATGATTTGCTGAAATTCAATAATTTATTAAGAACAAGGATGTTATAACATCTTTGTTTACTTTATTAATAAACTTGAAAAGAAATCATGTGATATCAAACAACGAGTGACGTTATAGGACTGTTCATTTCTATATTTACATCACTGGAATAATTTATAACTACGCAAACCAGTATTTTTCTCAGTTTTTATACAGTAGAACTCACTTCTTCCTTGCTTTCATAGATTGTGACGTCTTTTTAACGGACGAAGTGTTACAAAAATATATTCAAAATTTTGTTTTGAACTTATTTGTAATTTGGCCCCAATTACTTCACTCAACAAAATTGACCCAAATCACTTAGGTATATTTTGTTCAGAATTTACTGTTGTATAAAAATGCCATGCAGAGATCCTACTGTCAGGTTTTCAAAAACCAATTATGTGAATAAAATGTAATGTTCTACACCACAGGAAGTTTCACAGCGATATTAGACTGCTCCTTCAGGTATCAAAACTTTAATTATATTATTACAAATTAAATTTTTTGACAATGCTTTCTGCAATATTGAATTTATAAGGCAGACTAGACAACGGCCTAAGGCATCAACCCAGATGGGGCTCCACGAAAATAGATAAATTTTTTCCTCGTTGGAACTATTTCGGTTATTAAACTTCTAGTTAGAAATTATTATATTTGCACAAGACTTATAGCATTTATGATCACTTCATAATAGTTTCAGCATATGTAATGATTAGAACTATAATAAAAAATTATAATGAGCCTCACTCTCATAAACTCACATAAGAAGTTTAACTTCTTTAGTTTTTAATATTATTCCCAAAACTATTTTTTTTATGTGAAACTAATTAATAATATTTACACATACTTAGCAACACACTATAAAGTTCTGTCCTTGTCAGTTTCATGTAATTTAGGAGACAAACTAACTTCCCCTTTATGTGGCAGTTCTACTTCCCCTTGATTTCTTACTTTTTTCAAACAGATACGTCGCTAAAGAAGTTAAATTTCAAAAATTTATTGCAATATATGCAAATCGAGGGAGACAATATTTGAGATGTTATTACCAATAATAATAATAAAAAATAGTATATTATGTAAGCGTGAAATGTCGCCTCAAGTCCAAAGCAAAGGAACAAATTTACGCAGGCAGAGATGTTATACATACTACTGCAACGTTCACTATAAAAAGTTATATCCGGCGCTGGCTTTCTGCGACCCAGTATAAATATTTCAATAAAATTCAGTCGAATAAAAATCCAGTCATTAATAAACAAAGACTGTCGCAAAATTGTCGTTATGCAAATATTTAGTTTAATGAAATCGAATTAAACGGTACGGACTAAGCATACATTTATGAACGACGTTAGACATATTTACAGAAATAAATTCCAAACTGGCTTTGAATATTCCGATATACGTGAAGTTCAAATTAATTTGTTTGTAATTATGCCAACTGTAGTACCTACATATCTGTACAAGTCTAATGAATAAACACTCGCTCTCATGAAGTGTATCAAAGAAACATTTCACAGTAAATAAACAAGCATGTAAATGTATTCTAAAACACTCCTCGTATCACTTCATAGGCACACAAATGGTTTTCGGCTAACACTGTAGATTTACCGTTCATTAATACATACTTATATATACAGATTGTTCCAAAAAGCCTTTGACATTTGAGAATAAGCGCATCTGTGAAAAATTTACTCATTTTACGCATTTTATCTCCGAGGCTAGTTTTTTGTCAGAGGCGTGAAGGTTATCAAAGAAAGGCGGTATTCCAAATTTCGTACGTCTAGATGGAATAGTTTTCAAGATACTAGTATCCAAAAATTTACATTTTGAGCATTCATTGACTGACTGATAAGATCATTATAAATCTAGGGTACTTCCAACCGAGCGAGAGCTTTGAAATTTGGAACATAGATAGTGCTTAAGTTGATAATTACTAGAAAAATCAAAAATCAATAAAGTAAAAACTTGGCGTTTGCCTAGACCTCACTTCTTCAAAGCCGTTAAACCCAACAATTATTCTTTGTATTGAACTTGGCTGTTTTTTCACATTTATGCTTTTTATGGAACGCAATATTTTTCTAAGCTACCAAGTTAGTCATTTCAAAACTCCGCGTGTCGCGATCGGCTTATTTGCCGGCGACGCGGTCGGGACTCCCCCGACTGGTCGAAATCCCAACCTGATGCACCGATCTACGCGTGAGTCAGTACAGGTCACACACAGCTTATGTGTAAACAAAGTCATTCGTTGAAATATTGACGATTCCGACGTCACGCGGACGAGTGAAATAAGCCTTAAAATCTGAAAAATACATGAAGTATTCTCTTAAATATAGAGTTAAATTCAAAATCTTCGTCCTAATTTTCATTGCTACCATTTTTTTTCAAGCAAGACTACATCAAAACACGAGAAGAACTCTTTTAATACCTACGTCTTGTTGAGACAACGGACGATTGAAGAAATGGTAGCCGTAATAGAGGACGAAGACGAGAACAGTACGGACGAGGACGATGACGATTATAGCGTTAACGAAAACAAAGACGAACTTTAATTTCCTTTTAATACACGAATCTACACGCAGTTCTTATAACTGTTGTAGTTACACAAAAACAGACTTTTCTATTCGATTTTTTAATATGTCTTCAAAACACTCGAGACACTACTTTTGGACCAATTTGTATACTGGGTGACATTTATATATTTAACGAGAAAAGATCAAAACAAACGCTTCCTCCGCTATGGTTAGGGGCTGCGGTAAAGTGACCGCATTTTGGTATAAATATCAAACGACTTATTATAATTACTGTTTGTGTTACGATGGTTCACTGACTGTATTTTTGGATCAAAGTGAGTTATAAACGACTTATTTTAACTATTATCTGTTGTTTCAGAAAGGAAAACATGAGATATTTACGTTGATAATAATCGAATACATTCAATAATTCTATCATAAGACCGATTTTCCATTTTAAGGTATTTTTTTATATACAACAAACGCTCAGCTACTAAGGCTATATTCGTGATTAAAGTTCGTATCATAGTAGGTAAGTATTTTGTAATATGAAGTATTGGTTGATAGTATTATTTAAAACTGTTCATATTTTGTATTTTAGGTGCGAGAGTTCAAGGGGTTTTAAGGTCGAAAATGACGAGTAAACAATACAAATAAAATATAGTATAATCGACAGCGTATGGCGGACATTATGTGAAACCAATCTGCCATATTGTTATTGATATCAGAGTGATTTTTTTGGCGGGCTATTTGATTTGGCATAATTTAAAATATATTTTTAATACGTCTTATTCAAAATATTTTCATTGTTCTGTGCTTATTAAATACACCTAGTAGTTTAGTAAACTTATTGATAATGTTGTACTGATAATTTAAATTTGCCACTCAAAGATTTCTTTTTCTTAAGTATGCTTCAAATGATCCACTTTTATTGTCAATATTGATATTGTCCAATGTTTAATCATTAGTTCTATATTATTTTGTCCAACCTTCAATATAGGTACTATTGAAGTGCAGACAATAGAACTACGAATACATTTCCCTGTTGTGTTGTGGCGCATTTGCAATAATCCTTTGCTGCCAGATTTTCGTCACAACACAACTTTAATATTAGTCATTTGCAAAGGCCCACAAAAAACAAATTATCCTTATAAAATTTTATCCTTATAAATTTTTTGTAGGTGAAAATTTAACATACTCTTGGATGAAGTTTATCAATTTTTTGGGTAAAGTGTGATATTTTTCATATGAATTTTGAATATTTTTTGGGTCAATTTTGACATTTTTTGGGTGAATTTTAACATGTTGTTGGGTGAAATTTGACAATTTTCGGGTGAACTTGTAGTACAAGTTTGGTCAGATCACCACATTTCAACTCTTATTGCGATGCTATTAAAATTTAAACCCCAAATTAACGATCCTTAATTTAACAAAAAACGGGGTCCCACCATTGGACTTCAATAAGTCCTGGGCACCGAAAAACCTAGATCCACCCCTGATCATGGTGCGCTATCCATTATATTCAGATCAGTGAAACTGACCTGCGATTTGCGAATTTTATTCAATCTGCAAATGAAAAGTTGACCATTATGCAATTTTGCAATATTGCGAAGGTATGTCTGCTATGTGGTCAAAGTTATATGTGTAGGACATAGGACTGCATTATAGAGCTTATTCATTGTCATCTACACACAGTTATAAACAACAAATTCATTAAACGAAATCAACCACAAACTGCACCAACACAGAACTATACTCTGTTATTGTTCAAACAAAATCAACTTGTAAATATTATTTTAATCTAGTCGTATTTACTGAATGTTTCCCGTGAATGACAGCCCCCTGTTATGATAGCTTAATGAGATATTTCTAAAAGCCTTTAAATAATATTGCGACAACTCTTTCACGCTCCCATTAGAAGGGTTTGTATCATAAATAAACGTAAACTAAAAATTTGTAACATTCCTCGAAATATCGCTACTGTTATTAAAATCCTTATTTTCGATTAATTATTACTCATTCCCCTTTTTCATTTGATTAACATTGGATTTAAGTCATCTATATTAAAAATTTCGTCCAGGAATATGGTAGACTTGAGCGAATCTAACAAAAATTATTACGCATAAAGAATATTAATTTCCAGTCAACAACATACATAGGTATATTCACAAAATACTCATTACAATAATAACAATGAATGACAATAATTTATTTCATATACACACACTATGACAGCTTTCCCATCCCTGTCAATAAAACAGTATTGTCTTATATCCACTTAAGTCGCTGATAAAGTGACTCATAAATGACGCTTCGGGACCCGAGCGAAGCCGAATTCGCAGCTATCAAATAATACGGTCAGTCTATAGACATCGTAGCAATGTTCTATTTGACATTAAACAATAAGTACTACAGAAGCAGTTAATAGGTTCAATATAACTACTTTAATGCTCGGTTTCTAATAGGACTTTCAGTTTTAAGAAAGTCGTTTGTTTTTAATGAAATAATATACTGGTTGAAATCAAATCTCACTGTATACTATTTATAAATAAAAAGTTCACGGAAGAAGTGAAATTTCGTTAGAGTTATGAATTCGTTTCATTGATGCGTTATTCGTTTTGCGTTACCAATGTTTCTCTTATATTTCTCGGCCGTTGAATTATTTAACGCCACACAAAATTTCAAACAGATAGATCGCTTAAAGAAGTTTCACTTCAAAAATGCACACTTTGAATATTAATCGTTTATTTGTAAGACTCTTATTAACTGTTTGACTTTGTCACTGACTTTAGAAATAAATATAAATTGCAATTCATGCCAGTTGGCTGCACAGTATCGTCAGAGCAAAACCAACTTGCTGTCAGTTCAAAGTCGGTGGTCTCAGAGGACACGGACTACTGAACCAGTGCACTCTATCGTCACAACCTACGTCCGGTACACTGAAAATAACATTCTAGACAACTCTTTGAATCGTAGCAAAACTGACACAATTTTTAATTAAAACTGTTTATTTATAGCTGCACTGAAAAACAAATGCAAATAGACAACTGGCATTTATAAGTTTTGTCTTGAATCCATTAAACCAAACCTATTATTGGAATGCTCTATAAAAAATTCTTATTTTTATATTATTCTACGGAGGTATGTGCCCACAATCAGTACTTAAAAATGGTAACACGTTTTTTTAAAGGTTTATTGTGACTGATTTAATTCCAGAACACAATAAAATATTAGTAAAAAACTTTTTTAAGACAAACTTTTTTTTTAATATGGTCATCTGCCATTTTATTGTGGCGGCCACATTGAATCTAGCATAATATTCAATATAGTATTTGTTTTGTTCTCAGAGCCAAATGTTTGTGCAAAATTTCAGCATGCTCGGATATCGGGAAGTGGTCGAAAAATCGATCGCTAGACTCGACCCGAACAGACATTGCAAGTTAAATAAAAGCTTGTAAAAACAACTAAATCAATAAGTTTTTAAAATATAACTGCATTAATCTGCGATTCGTCTATCTGGTTACAATTTCCAGTTGTATGATACTTTATTACGTAAATAAACATTGAGACAGAAAGGTATAGTAAGAATAGTAACCAAGGTCAGTAGACTACAGATTACCTCGTTCCATGAATGATGCCACCTGGCGGACCGTTCATATTTTATTAACCACGCAATATCAATTGACAGGTCCTTGGAATCACGACATTCTCCCACTACTATCCAACGGAATGATGTAACTTCTGTAATTTACTGATCTTGAATAGTAACAATCTGCTGCATTATTTCTTTCTTTCTTTAATCATCAAGTCACTTATACAACACTTGTTTAAATTATTTTAGCTACACTGGAAAACTGTAATTATTAATAAAAAATCACAGAAAATATAATCAACTGATTACGTAGAAAATGAAAACGAAATAGTTTTGAAACGGTCTATTCAGTTGATCCATGAATTATGTTTTGCGAATTTCTGTGCTCACAATTGGACACGTTTCCGAAATAGCGAAATAAATAAATACATTTATCTATATATTTATATACAAGAATTGTTCGCTTAAATATATAAGATAAACGGTATACAAAATAACAGTCTCTATTTACTAAATTACAAATTTCAAAAAAGATTTCGCAGCATTGGAAAATTGAGGCTTTAAGAAGACGTTGTTGACGAATGTGTAATCGAATTGAAATTGACAATTTGGGAGTACTTACAGCTGACAAAACGACTCCAGGGCGTATTTAGCTATTAGTAGGGTTCCCCTAGCACCGTTAGATTCATCACTTGGGAGATTTACAACTTCGTGCCACATGACATGACTCGAATTCATTGACACAGAGGACGGTTTGCACCGCAGAATGTTTGTTATTTAAACAAAAAAGGTAGATAGTGGTGACCGCTTCTACACACCCTTTTTTATTCAAATTCGGACCAAAAGTGCTCATAGCAATAACATTCACACAAATATAAACTCGGATCAATTTGGTTCATAGAAATTTAGAGCGGTTACAAAGAATCCAACTTCTAAACAATAACATTCAAAGAGATGTAAGGCTCTGACAAATAGCGACTACAAAGATTCAGCCCTTGAGCCATAACATTCAGAAAGATTCAGGTTCGGACCAATAGCGTTCTCAGAGACTCAGATTCGAACCAATAGCGTTCTCAGAGATTCCGATTCGGACCAACAGCGTTCTCAAAGATTCAGATTTGGACCAATAGCGTTTTCAGAGATTCAGATACATATCAATAATGTTCACACAGACTGGCAGCCACTTTATTTTATCTCACTCACATAATAGTTAAAGTTTCAGGCAGTTTGTTTTCGGAGATAAAAAAACAAAATTGTTAGTTGCTTTGTTCTATTATAACCGTTTCATATCAAATTTAACTGTGAAGGCCATGCGACTATCGAGGTTTGTAATATCTAGATTCCAGAATAATATAGCTTCATATACTACACACGTGCAGTGGTACATATACAGCTGATAATACAAAAAGTAGAGACACTGTTTCAAAAATATCAACCCCCGGTCACGATATCCAGTTTTTTCAGATAAATCTGGCTATTGGGCTTGCGCAAAGCAGTTCCAAAGATGGAATGGACATTGATATTTCCTTTGTTGAGCGAACATGACTCTGTGAAACATGTCCACAGAGGATCTCGTTTCAGTATTTCACTGGCTCAATTCTGGGAAAGAACTGATTTAAAGAGTATTCGTGACAAAACACAGCCATTATAGACATAAAAAATACTATACTTTATAAACGTAGCATCTAAAATGTCGAGCTTTCCTGAACTTGTCGTGTGTCCGATTATATGCGCTTTAGATTAGATTAGAAAAGAGGGCGAGAGGGTTTTATTTCTCGTCAACACCGCGACCTTGATAGATCTATTGTGTCTTATATGCGCTTTAATTCGAGTACAAATTAATATTGGCCGTGGTGCTGGTGGGTATGATGAAATCGGATCATAATAACCTAAAGTATGGACAAGCTAAGACCTAAGTTGCGTTCTCTGAAAACATAAGAAACGTTTCCGAGAGAGTACATGGTTTCTGGAGCTATACTACTCAATCTAGCGGCGATCTGTAATATACAGTTAAGTATGTACTGCTTTACATATAAGCATCGCGGCCTATATTGTGTGCTGAACCAAAGAAGAGTGTAACTGGTGTAGAATTCTATGAAACCACAGACTGAAAAGATGTTCTCGCGTAGCGGGTGATGCGATTATCGATATGGGAAAACTTGTAAATAATATTTTAATAATATTGGTCGATGTTTATTAAAATTTACGATTCAATTTTGCATAAAATCACACAAACCTTTGTTACAAATCTCGTCACCTATAAGTTAGGTCAATTATTCATACGCCTCGATTAAAGGTGCATCAATGAATCGACACCCTACATTGACACAGCTGGATATTGCTTAAGAAACGGCTCAGGTTACCGTTCAAATACGTCTGGGATACTGGAATGTCACAATGTGACAGGAGCGGTTTGTATAACTTAACACATGAAAGAGAACAGTGTGGTGCAGTGGTTAGCGTGCTGACTTCTTGACTGGACTGTCATGAGTTCGAACCCTGCCTCTGTTTAGGATATTTTGTGATGTCGTTTAATTTTAAGTGATTATGTTATTTCACGTAATTAGGGTGCTAATGATCTAAGTTGTCGAGCGTCTATAATAAATAAATTAACACACGAGTTATGCTAAGCGCTCCTGTCACATTGTGACGTTCCAATAACCTACATATATTTGAATGGTAACCCCAGACGTTTCTTAGCTACAAATCGTTCTTTTTAAGAATATGTTAATTCTGTAAAGCTTCAGAACGAGCTATATAATTTATTATTTATAGCTCGTTCTGAAGCTTTACAGAATTAACATATTCCTAAATTGATAATCTATTTCGTATTAATAAAATTTCCATATGATAATATAGGTTGGCTATTAGCCCCTATATCTGCCTTCGAATTACGTATTGTACTAAGGTAGATTGATGATTTAATAATAATAAAAATGGAAGTTTACTTGGTTCATTCATACTCTCGCTACTGTGAAGATTCGTGTCTAGAGATCCTAATGAAATATCAACTCTCGCATGTAGTGAATTTAATGTTACATTTGCTTTATTATGAAGAATTAACTGTTAAGATATCGCACCGTAGAGTAACTGATTAACTCATTCCGCCGCGAAAGTGGAAAGATTCGGGTTTGAAGCCCGACGGTGACAGTGGATAAAAAATAAATTTTTCTAATTTAGCAATGTAACAATTAATGTTTACAACAAATACAAATCGTTCGTTTGTTTTAATGTCGCTTTCATTCAATAACGGACATTCTTTTGATAGACATTCTTCGGGCGGTCGGATAATATAGTATCCGTGTATAACGAGCAGTAACGTATGCGAACACAGTCGCCATGTAGCTGTAGGTAAGCGTGCCTACACTGCTTGCCAGCCTTCCTGCACAGTTCGCACTAATTTACATAATTGCGGTCTCGAGTACGCACTTATTATTATAAACCATCATCGCGCTCGTTATACCAACTAAAACGTACCTAACCTAGTGCCTATTTTATCCTCTATCCCGACCTACCAAATGTACACCCACACCACCCGGTGCTCTAGATCGGAGAACTAGTGTGCCTCCAGTTGGTTGGAACCATCGTATTGTGTTGTACAGTTCGTACGATTTGCTATTGCAATATTTTCTACTATAGAACTATCCTCGAATGGATCCAATCGGACCATTTTAAGGGTAATTTTTAGGGGTTGAAAAATGTTTTTGGGCCTCAAAATACCAAAAAAATTCTCCGAATCGTTTCAAAATTGAAATTTAACCCTCTGGTAGTAATTAAAAAGTGTCCCTGAAATTTTAATAAAATCGGCCCAACAGAACCGGATTTACAAATTTTTTGAAAATACTAGTTTGCAGATAGTGACTTATTTACTGAAGGGTGTATTTAATGTGGTGTAGACCTTCGATCGACAACAATTTTGCAATTAAGTAAAAATGTGATTTTAAGGGGTGTATTAAGGAGTTAATTTTTTTATTTTGCCCTACAATCACCTTATTTTGCCCAAAATCCAACCTAAGTTCGCATAATAAAGCCACACGGCCTGTTAGCAAATACACTATATTGTCGGCAGGGTTTTGGCACTGCGACCCGGGTTTTTTTATTCTTAGTACAGTCTCGAAACTTGAGATCAGCTATTTTTTCGCACTCGCGAGCTTCAAGTTTACTTTGCAAAGATTTTATTTTTAGGATATCACTCATTTTTGTTTTATTGATATATAATATCAATATAATACCTCGGTATACGGCTGCTCTTTATACGGCATTTTGCTATAACGGCCCTATTCAATTAAGGCACGTTTTCGATTCACGACCTAAAATGTTTCGCTATAACGGCAAAAAAAACTTTTTTTCGATGTCGATATATCTACATGTTGCCAATCTTGCAATTTAGAATAATAGATTTCTTATACGGCGTTTCGCTTTACGGCCAAGTTTCGTGGAACGTATCTAGGCCGTAAAGCGAGGTATGGGTGTATTTAAAAAAATCATTTAGGTACCTACTTATTACTGTGATGATAATATGCAATTTACTCGTGTGCAAAATTTCTAAGCTTTAGCTTAATTAGATCTAGTCGAACTTTCGATTGCAAGTTTTGATCCAAAATGATTGACTGACAAACATAACAACTTATATAAAGTTTGTAAAAATATAATAATTTTTTTATTAATAGTCAATAAATTTATTAATTTGAACATTGCCTGTAAAAAACGGAATTATTATAAACTTTTTATTAATAATTGTTAAACTCAAATTTTTATTTACATGTGTATATTAACTTTTATATCTACTTAATCAAAACATTTAATAGTTATTAAAGCTTGATAAAGTTCCAAACAAGGAACGAAACGTCGCTGTAAATAAAAAATTAAGTGTTTATTTAAAAAAAGTCCTTTTTCCCGAAAAATCATTAATAATAATCGCCTGCGCTTATGCAAACTCACACAGATAAATTTGTCTATGTATTCGAAATCTGACGGTGGGGTGTTCGTCTAATATATTAACATAGACAAAATTTCAACATGTTCATATGGAAGTAGAGCTTTGCTAATTAGATTAGTTCAACTGTGTGACGAACGACGACCCGTGTTCTAAGGTTTTGTTAAAAACAAAAAATCTGTTAATGTGTTGACCCTAAATCAAGAGGCATAAAGGATCGTTAGAGTTTAATTTACTATTCACTACAAGAGATGAGTCGCGTATGGTTTAGATAGGTGTATAAAATATCTCTATTCTATCATAAATACACCGATGAGTTATCCTCAAAAAGAACGTCTCACTTTTTCACGTGTTTTACACTTTCGACCATTTTTCACTTACACTTTGACTTATCTGTAAAAACCAAGAGGGTTCGGATTAGGACTAAACTAGAACAATTCTTTAATGAAAACATGTTTCTACTTAAAAACATTATGGTAAGCAGTTATAATATAATTGCATTCTTCTATGCAGTGTTTACAAAATAATCTTATTGTAGTTAGACCAAAAGAACTAAAATTTCTTCTGCGCGTTAAGGCTGTTGGAACGCTCTAAATTTAAGCCAAAAATAGAACTTCGGCTGTCAACTGATTGTAGACTTATTCGTCAACATTCTGCAAAAATTCTTTCTCTATAAGGAAGATAAAAGACAAATCTAGGTCTCTAATGGACAACTTTTGTTATTTATGTACCATTTACTAGAAAAAAGTTGGCATTAATTGTGCCAAAAAAACACACGTTTTCAATGTCATACTACGACCTTACTCGTACTTATTTCACAAAACTGTTCCATCACAAACCTAAAGTGACTCTTCCTTTTTCGGAAAAGTTTTTTAAATCTTCAAAATATTTCCCAAATTTAGAGTAATCAATTGACAGCGGCACCCTTGCAACAACATTTTTTAGCCTCGTAGTTGACACCAGCCAAATATTGAAACGGGCGGATGATTTGAGCGAGACAGAGCTAAAGAAGGTCACACCCACAATAGGTCATTTGCCTACCTCGCCCCTTACCGTTCGGTTTCAGCACAAACAAAATTCAGAGCATTCCGACAGCCTTAAGTACACGTACCATTTTTATTTTAACTGAGTCATGATGGATAGCTGTATAGTTTTGAAATACATGGTTCAATACATTGCTGTCACTTCGTAACTATGTTACTGCATTTTGATATGCCTACTAATAAAATAAATTCACTGTACATTTTCAAAGCATCTGTTCTGAAACTTAAAGTATAGAAAGAGATAATAATAGACACGAAAGCTACTAAAAGTAACGTTATTTAGTGAGTACAGTATAATAATGAATATGTATTATATGCCCTAGTTACAGGTATTCAGTGCAGTATTTTAAGTGGGAACACTTGGAACACTTCCCTAGTGATAGGATTAACATACACTAGTAGTTGCTGCCTCTTAACTACCCTATCACGTCGTGCTGAATAAATCAATTATTTATATTGTATCCAATATATGTCGACATAATATGCTTAATTTGTGAACAAGACAACAAGAAAATTTTAATTAATTTTAGAAAAAAAATGTACGAAATTGTCTTTTATCATATTTGCTGATTTCATTGTATTTTATATTAATTAAGATTTTTATTCAAAATGGTAATTATTGTGTATACTTTTATAAAATTACAAAATTGTTTTAGACAATGACTACAAAAAAAAATGTTTTGCTAATTTTGAAGGTCCTGAACAAGACGCAATTTTTGTCAAAATGTTGGTCAATAAAAAAGGTTCATGCCTAGAGTTTTTTAAGATAAAAATTAGCTCTCGCATTATGTCAAAAAAACAGTTACAAATATGCTTTAAATGTGATAAAGAATGACTGTTTGGATATGTCACTATTGAGTAATTGATAACTCAAGCCGCCGCGATATTGAAAAGATTCGGGTTTCAATCCCGACGGCGACAGTGTTTGAAAATTATTTTTTTCTAATATAGCATTGTAATACTGGCTATGGCTATTCTACAGTTTAGCAAATATTTTTAAAAGTAATATAGCTTCGAAATCGGCTTTGCTCTGCAGTATCCGCAAGTAAGCATTTAATTTTTCCATTCTTGTTTACGTAATACCGTACACGGTGAAATTACTCCATGCGAGAGCGATTTTGGTTGTGTAACAACATTACGGTGAATTTTATTTTTCTCATTTCAAAATACTTTTGTAACAATTAGGTATAAGAAAAGTCAGTCTTTCTCAAAATAGACATTACTGAAACCATATGCAAGAGTACTAGAAACTAAGGTTGGGCGTTAGCATTGTTGATGCTGTAACTAGGCGAGACGCAGGAGAGGGCGGAGGAAGTAGGCTTGTGGAATATTTTTCCTCTAAACAGTTGGGATAAACATGCATGGACATCGGTGACGAAAGCAACCGACTCAACCAATCACAGACGTTATCATGTTTATAGCCTCTACCCCCAACCTTCTATTATTCTAGTAATCTTGAACTATATCACAAGTGAATCATAAAGTACATAAATAAATAGAGATAATAATCTGACTCAACATACCGTGAACGTCAACTTCAAGCCACGTGACAATCGGTTCGGGCAATGCGTCGTTCTCAACACGACATTCGTACCGGGCCTTCAGGTCTCCTCGGGTCAGTGTCACCTGTAATCGGCTCTTGCCGGTCCCGACGCCGCCGGCGTCCGGTTCCTGACTGTATTCAGCTGAAACACAAATATAATGAACATAAATTACATTGTTACATTGGTGTTATATTAGGTGTGTTTAGTATAATTAGTCTAGTGTAGATAATTCAGTGAAATTTACACTGCAAAGTGTGGGCTAGTTTTGTTCTAGCAATTATCAAATTCAGACATCTGAATTTGACAATTGTTAGAGTAAACTTAAATTCTTGGTCGGGACTGCTAGTGTTTACATTTTTACAGGTCAGTGCAAGTCACACTTTTGTGTAACAAATACAACAGTATTAAAAGTGTCAATACTTTTTACACTAGAGCACTTATTGTCTTATAGAAATAAATCAGATTATCTACGCCTACCAGTACATGACTGGGCAAAGTCTTTAGATGAATTCGATATTCAAAAATTACAAAGCAAATTACGATTGGCAACAATTAATAAAAATCTGTCAAGTTCTCGTATTTTAAATATGCAGTTACAAAAGTTTCAGATTTATACCGTTGAATGTTCAAAAATATATTTTTAAATACACTCATACCTCGCTGTACGGCCGCTCTTTATATGGCATTTCGCTATAACGTTCCTATTCAATTAAGGCACGTTTTCGATTTACGGCCTAAAATGTTTCGCTATAACGGCAAAAAAAACTTTTTTTCGATGCCAATCTTGCAATTTAGAATAATTGATTCCTTATACGGCTTTTCGCTTTACGGCCAAGTTTCGTGGAACGTATCTAAGCTGTAAAGCGAGGTATGGGTGTATTTCATTTCATGATCAAATTAGTGATACCTAGTGGGACCCTAGTCAGCTGTGTTAAAACTGTCCTATTTTTATTTAATTTGTTTTAAAATTTTCAAGTTCGGATAACAAGAATCTTATTTCTATAACAAGAATCTTATTTCTATAATCACGTAAAAAAAGGCATTCAAATTACGTAGTTTTTTAATAGTTTAGTTTAGTTTTACCTTATAGAGATTTCTTTAATAATGCAAAAGCGCAAATGTTAAAAACAAAACTCTTTTTACACGACTCCGTATAACATACTTGCATTTCATGTCTGTATAGCAATTGTACACTAGTACAAAAATTAAAATAAACTTTGTCGTAGTATCACGTAGCCTACAAATTAGAAGTAAACCTACTCAAAATGGAACTGTCAAAAATTTTGAAAATGTTATGAAAAATCAGCTACTGTGACTGTTGAAATTTGCTGTCGCGCGATAATATATGTCAACAGGCACAAGAATCTTAACTTATTATTATGCTGAAAGGTTAAAAAAATATAACTTTGCCAATTCATGTATATTGTACGCTGATGTGTATATAAAAAGATTATAGCTGAGTTAATAAAAAAAATTGCGACGTCTTTGTCTGGCTTGTCTGTCATTATATGGCAAATGGATTCACAATAACGTAGGCGTAACTTAATAGAAGAGAATCGATGCGAAAACATCGAAAATTTCATTGGAAACTAGGCCTATTCTCAGACACATAACAGCACATAAGTGAGTTCATTTGAAACGGCAGTTGTCGTTTAGAAGGGCGAACGGCCCAGAACGAATAACAATCCCTTCCTGAAAACAATCGACGCTTCAGAGAACATTTGACAGTCAACGGACTTTATATTATGTAGTATAAAGACGCAAAAACTCCCATAGTTTTTTTTTTCATCTATATACAGAGTGCATATTTTAAACGATCTATAAAATATTCAGTCAGTTACAGAGCTGTTGCTTAATGTTTGTTTCACTTACAAATTAATAATTTGTAAATTCTCTTCGCGCGGGCATAATATATCATTATCAAAAACTTATTATTAATTGTTTTGTTCCAATAATGTAATCGTTGAAGGAAGTTTGGATGAAGAAACGTTGGCCACAAGCGAAACATCGGTAAAGGTTTTCTCTTTTGATTGTTCCTCATCCAAACTTCAACATACGAAATTTTAAATGTACTGCAGATAGTATAAAAAACGCAAACGCACGATTAAGAGCGAACATATGTATATTTGTCATTTTTTGTAGAAACAGTTTGTTGGTTCTGATTGGTTACTGTCATAGATAAAGACATAGAACTTTTGATAAAGAGATATAATATATTGTCGGAATAACCAGGGAATTACTTCGAAAAAAAGAGACGGAGATATATTTTTTTCACGATCTGTTACCTTCGCTTAGCGCACATTGCTTTGCAATATTATGTATGACAGACAAACAGTGATTAAGTATGGAATTAGTATATCGCGACTAGTTCTATTTTACTTTACCGCACTTGTACGTAATGGGTCACTTTATATGCCTCAATGGGTAATGCAAAAAGAAACGTATTATATTTTCTACATAACATCTCTAGTTTGTCGCATTTGGCAGCATGGGTCAACTGCAACGGTTGACTCATGTTGCCAAATATGATGACGTCCGCCAAGTAAAATAACAAAACAGGAAACATTTTGAAAATAAAAGCGCTGAAGTAAAAGACACAGTTCATAATGGCGGCCTCAGTACTATCTAGATAATATATGCATGTATCATAAAATAAAGAACTGTTCTATACAGTGAGATTTTCAGTGTCGTTTTTCTTTGGTGAACACTAGCGACCCTTTTATATTCACAGAGGAAAAACTCGGTCGAGTGACATTCCTGCGGCGGTTACAGGATTGCCAACATTGCAACGACATATTATTAAAACCAATCTTCTCAAGATGCATTTCCACGTAATATGGGAATATTATACGAAATTTGTATTCTACGATAATGGTTTCAGGCAGCCATTCTTTTAATTTACAAAATGAAAAACATTAAGTAAACGTTCGTAGCTAATACTTCATTAAGAGATCATAGAAAAAACATTTTTAAAAGTAAACATCGAATTATTTTAAGTGCACAAGACTTTATAGAAATAAATTCGAATTAAATTTCAAGACTCTTCAATTTATCTTTAAGCTTTAAGTACAAGTTTTATTCTCTTCATGTTAGAGAGAGAGAGAGAGAACTTCTATAATTTTTAACATTCGAGCAGGGTTGTAGAACGCATTGTCAGAAAATAGTTGGCAATATAAAAACAGTTTAAAAAAAGATCGTTTCTCAACTGATCAGTTATATTATTTTCAGTAGGATCGAATTAAAATCTTGCAATACTTTTCTTGAAGAATAATGAAAAGAAATACTGTTACAATCTAAGATCATTTTCAAACCTGATTTTCCGATAAAGCGTTCTTCAGCCCAGTATTAGAGATGGGAAAAACGGGTCTTTTTAGAGATCTGCATCTTTGCATCTGGATCCCGTATGTGAGCCGGCTCACTAAACCGGTTCAAAAAGAGCCGAGTTCTGAATATGTTACTGCAGTCTGCCACTGTATAGAATCAAGAATGCATAGCCAAACATGTGATGCATGAGTCATTTGAGCTGACAGATGCATCAAAGCAAGAACTGATACGTAAGTGTAAAATGTGCTTCTGTGTGTTAAGTGTTTCACTGAATTACGCGGATCCGTTGATCCGTCGGCTCAAAAAAAAGTGAGTTGGCTCTCACGGATCTTCTGTCGGAGTCGGCTCTTTGAACCGGTTCAGATCTGAGTTAACCAACTCTATCTGCAATTTATCTTTAATTACAAGTTTTATTCTCTTCATTTGTGTGTGTGAGTGTGTGAGAGAGAGAGATGAAATGTAAATTGCAGATTATAGACGCTCGACAACTTCTACAATTTTTAATATTCGAGCAGAATTGTAGAACGCATTGTCAGAAAATAGCTGACAATATAAAAACAGTTTAAAAAAGATCGTTTCTCAACTGATCAGTTATATTTTCAGTAAGATCGAATTAAAATCTTGCAATACTTTTCTTGAAGAATAAAGAAAAGAAATACTGTTACAATCTAAGATCGTTTTCAAACCTGATTTTCCGATAAAGCGTTCTTCAGCCAAGTATGTTATGTCATGGTGGAAGACACGGTATATGGTGGAAGAACAGGTATACTATACCCAATGAGAGTAATTTACAATTTTTCACAAAACTATTTTTTTTTTGTCGAAATTCTCTCTAAACGTGATCCTCTTTGTTTTGTTCAAGTGCAATACTAATAATTTATAAGGAGACTTTGGACTGTATAATCTTCTAGTCCCTTCCAGTATGCGTATATATTATGTAATCTACAACCCGTACCGAAAACATTGATTTGCATCCGCCGCTTCATAAAACAGAGGGATTTTACTATCTTGAGACTATTTATAAGTAGAGTATAATTTAATATTCTATTTGCAGGAGAACTTATATTCTTGTGTACACTAAAACCAAAGACTAGCTGGGTATTAAGACGTGACACTCGACGCAAGAAGTTGATTTTCGACGGAAACAGAACTCTAGTGATTTAAATAATCTTTCGTACATTCTCGATCGAATTCGGATTTTACGGCCCACACATTTAGAAATGGGTACTAAGACGTGACACTCAACGAAGGAAGTTGATTTTCGACAGAAACAGAGCTCTACTGGTTAAAATAATCTTTCGTACATTCTCACAAATTACGGTTCAAAGTCATTTAAACTCCCCTCTGAAAATAGAGAGATCTCTCGAAGTGACGCCCGTTTTAGAATTTTATCTGCTAACTTTATTTAAGGTCAACTCCTTGATAACAGTTATGAATATATGAGTCAAAATAAATAAATTGAATGCTTAATGTGTAAAAATTTGCATGGAACAGATGACGTGGCAGTATTTTTAACTGAAACTAAGTGCGACTTGAATAGAACACGACCGGTGTTGTTATATTTTTCAGTTGCATTTCATGTCATGTCGGTGCACAGCGACTACCTTCCAGAGCACTTCCTTTGGTTGTCGCTCGGCACCGCTGCAGTTCTATTCTATGCTCACTCGGCCAACATATAGAGCGCATCAAAAAGGACTTTGCAACGGTGTTACAACATTTGAAGGTGTTTTAATCTATTTATATAAATGTATGTTTGTTTGTTTGAGATTAAAAAACTTCGACACCGCTTAACCGATCACCATGGAAGTTTGCCACATATATGTATATTTTCATGGAGAAGGCTTTTATGCTATCCACTTTGTTGTAACTCGCTCCTAGACTGTAATACGGTGGAGTCGAAGCCTCCACTACTTTTGTCGCAGCCGTACATAGCTGCAAGTAACGGTTGGAAAAAATCTAAAATATTACTTTTTGAGATACAAAATAGTGTCAAATTTATAATTGCGCACAATTCTTTATAGTTGAACTCGTATTTTCAACCTGTCGGAACTTATCTACTCATGTATTGTCAACCTGTCGAAACTAATCATCTCATGTATTTTCAACTTCTCCTTCATTCCCAATTCGTGGCAGTCATAAACCAATCGGAAAAAATCTTTATTTATTTGAGGTTAAACGTTTCCCAACGTATTTTTCCACTGACTGAGCAGCGTAGCAGGAGACACTTTGCGTGAAAAGTAAAAATTGAAAATACGTGAATAAAATAAGTTGAAAATAGCTAATGTCGAAAATACACGAGCCCGGCTGTAAAAGAATTTTCAATGAGGTGAAAAATGATTGTTGTGAAAAGCAAGTGTCAATGCAAGCGATATATTTTTTAGCTTAAATGTCGCATATTTTACAAAATCACTGATATTCAAAGATACCAACCAAATGATTATTTTTTGATATTTTTTTTCGCATTTCCGGATTTTCTACTTTTATTTCTTCCAGAGGTTTGCATCCATTTCCTTACAGCGAAACTTTTAATTTTACTGTTGAATATATTTTTTTTTTACGTAAAAAAAGTGATTAATGCTTAAACTGAATATTTTTCACGTAGTTTCGAAGCTAGTTTTCGTTTTTTACATCTGCTACAACAGTCCTTTTAAATAATGTCAACTTGTACATTTTGTAAAACATGTATTGATACAAGATAAAAGTATGTACAGTAAGTGCACATACATTTCTATTTGATGGCATGTATAAAAACTGCAATGGTAAAAAACAGTTGTCCAATGCTTTTATACAATCCAACTGCTCTATATATATATATGTTTGCTGAATAATTTGAATGTTGCCTTGTTTTGAAACGGCCATAAAAAATATACAATCTAGGTTATTCGTGTCTATTCAATAAATGGCTCCATTTTAGTTTGCTAATTTTGAAAGGTAACAGAATAAAGACATCCATTTTCGAACACCTACTTGACATTATTATAAATTTCTAGTTTCGTATTACCAAAATTTTTACGCATCGATGCAGAAATAAATTAAAGAAGTGAGTTACACATAAACAAAAAGAAGTGCAACTAACTTGGAAATTAATTATTTCTGTTTTTTCGTAGCACCGATAAAGTAATATTTATTGATGAAATACGAAACCACAGAATTTATATAATAACATTATAATTTTTCTAGTTACGTATGAAAGTTATGTAATACTAGTTAGATGTTCAGTATATAAATTTTAGACAGTGATTATAGTTTACAATCTATATATGTCATATAAAAAATTGATGTTGGTCTGTTTGAGATTAATAAACTTTGACACCATTTGACCGATCACCATTGAAGTTTGGCACATACTTATATGTGCTTTTTCATGGAGAAGGTTTTTATGCTATCTACTTTGTTGTAACTCGCCACTAGACCGTAATACGGTGGAGCCGTGCAATGCTTCATTCAAACGCGTGCAGAGCTGCAGGTAGCGGCTAGTATAATATAATATAATAATAATAATGCGTTTAACATCCGTTTCTCGACTTTATGTCATAACAGACGCCATTCGCACCATTACTGTTTTTTCATCTACCACTTCCCGTTATTTTCTACATTTTTTACAGCTTCAACTTATGTAATAGCAATGGGCGAATGAAGGAATTATAGAAAATTAGGATAAGATAGGTAATTTTTGAACTAGGAGTTTGATAGGTAATCAGCATGGCCTCAAATAAGGAACCATCTCGATATTTATCTGGAATTAATTAAGGGAAACCATGAAAACCTCAATCAAGATGGCCGGTACAGGAATTACCGTTTCTCGGTGAGAGGCAGTAGGAAAAAGTCCCAGCCACATCTGTCCCCGCCGGGATTCGAACCCGGTATCTCCCGAATGCGAGTCTAGTGCTGTCACCACTACTCTACCCAGCTCGGTGGCTAGTATAATATATGTGGCACAGTTTTTATGCGATAAGATGAGCATGCTTTACATTATTTCATTGCATTGTCGTTTCATTAAGCAAACCATACTTTAATGATGGATCAGTCTCTACTATTTCAGAACCGCAAAACCCACCAGTAAACCAATGAGAAGATTTTAATGTTAATATTTTAGGAATTTATTAATAAGTTTGTTTGTGCTCCTGACGAGAAAAAATATTCCAAAACGATTTAAGTGCTTGTTTAATTTTTTTTTAATATTTTACATTTCTACTTTCGTATTTTACCAATAATCGACGGGAAGAGAGATTAAAAAAAATTGCATGTGTTTGAAAGTAGTTCTGTTTTAGTGAGGACAAAATCCCAACCAAATTATTCCAGCTTAGATTTTAAATTTAATACAGCTATGTTCCTCTCTATATAGGGTTTAACTCGTTTCTGTCTGTAGAATTATTCAAACTTCCTTAAAGATGTCACCAAAGCGGTTAATTTGATAATTAAATTTTCTCAATAATGAGTGCTTCACAAAATCCTTATTTGCAGATGGATAGGTACAAATTTTCGTTAGTTTCAAGTTTATTTCGCTAACGGAATTTGTTAACTGATGCATTATATGCGCCACTTTAGATTTTATATTAAATTTCTAATGATTTTAACCTTACTTTGAAATATTTGTAAGAATTGTTTTTGAAGTATTTTTAGGATTCAGTTCCTCAAAATCAGAAGCACCATATCCTTAAGTGGCCGTGTGTCGTAGACAATATTATCTTATTAATCCACATATTTAGCAAACTTTAAAGGATGCATATCAGAATTAAAGAGGGGACAAATTAAGTACCTACTCACATTTTTTTAAAATTATAACATCATGTGTGACATTATTAAAAAGCTCTGGTTATGAGGAAAACGAAAAAATATTTTTTATTTTTTTTATAAAAAAAAGCTGCTTTTTGATGCCTGTATAATATAAAATGATCCCTTTCGCTTTATAGTGCGCAAAGTAAAATAAACATTGTCTTATTACCATTTCCCTAGCAAAAGTATGAAAATCCAACGCAGCCTATAAATTAGATGTGAACTTGCTGAAAAAAGAAACTGTCAAATTTAAAAAAAAAAAAAAAATTGTGAAATTCAGCTATTTTACACAAGACACGAACAAAAAATACTATATGTATCTGAGTGATGATATAATGGCTTATCTGATTGCCAAAACTCCAGGCTCTCAATTTTAACATAATGTCACAATCGCTATAATATGTGTCATCACGCACTAGAAACATAACCTACTATTTCATCATTTTAATAAGCATATTTAAAACATATTCTAAAAAATATGCGATTATGGAACAATCTCTCCCTTATTTCCGAAACTGTGGAGTCTAAAATGTCCGTGACATTTCGTAGAGTTACTCTAGAATCTAGAGGATATTTTTTGCAGCGGAACGTCAGTAAAAATGTTAAAACATCAAAAATCAATAAAATAATAACAACAATTTATCTTTTGAATAAAGACAAATAATTACTTATTCAAAACACACAAGCATACTCATTTGTGAAAATCACAATTTTCTTGAGTTCGCCATGTAAAATTATTTTCCTTGTTGACGGCACAAAGTAGATTCCATTAAACTGATTTTAAGCTAATACGCTTTTTGTGTATTTATGTTTATGGCTGAGAAATAGATTAGTACAGCAGCTTATTATTTCAATGGCGTAGGGATGCAAAACCGATATGAAATTCGAAATTACATTTATCGGCCAGAAAACGAATAGTTGTACTGTAAGAACT
This sequence comes from Venustoraphidia nigricollis, assembly GCA_034508555.1. Taxonomy (NCBI): domain Eukaryota; kingdom Metazoa; phylum Arthropoda; class Insecta; order Raphidioptera; family Raphidiidae; genus Venustoraphidia; species Venustoraphidia nigricollis. The sequence goes on from JAVRKA010000013.1 coordinate 2,536,146, forward strand.
AAGCACTTACATTAAATAAATGAAACCTTAAAACTGAATTATAAATAATTAGTAATGAATTGTTTTCTCAAAATGTAATTATCAGATTAAATTATTTAGAATGTTATTAATAACAACTTTGAATTTTCTTCGTAGAAATAATTTAGAAAATATTAAATTAGAGAGAGAGGGTTAATATAACAATGCTTGCTACAGTATTATACGGTGACAAAATGTTTTTGAGTAAATTTATCAGTACAGGCCATTTAGCAAAGTAAAATTATGTAATTCAATTACATGAGAGAAATTAAATTCATAATTTAAATATTTTTACATATGTTACAATATCATGAATCGTAAAGGCCCCAGTACACAGTGGTCTGTAGTGGGCCATTGTAGACCATCGCCATTGTGTACAGGGGGTAATGGTCTGTAGTGGCGGACAATTGTGAATCGTGGTGCGCAATCCATTTGTTGTCGGTTTTTTTGACACACTTTAAAGGAATCGTAGCGTGGCGTGGCCTGTGGTGTTCACACAGTCGCCCATTGTTGAGACAGGCACCTACTTTTTTTGTTGCGTGCTATACTATTTAAATTTTTAATCGCCCAAAAGGACGAGACTTTTAGATTTATAATACTATAATACTTGTTAACAGTATATAAAAAAATAGCCGCGGCCGTAATTACTTCCACGTCCATCGCAAGTGCTTCGCCAGGCAGAAATGGGCCATGGGCCGTTCTGTGAATACCAAGTGATAGTGGCCTGCAGTTGCACATTGCAAAGCATGGCCCACTACAGACCACTGTGTACTGGGGCCTTAATGAATAGTAATTGAATTACTGAAATATAATTCGTCCTTTTATATCCTACATTTATATAAGATATTTTATATTATCAACAAGAAATAAACATCTATATACAAACGAAAAAAAAAGGAAAAAAAACGTCAACTTTACGATGTGCATCTATGTCACGCGTTAATTAAACATTCGTTAAGGTTTTAACGACCCTGCAATGGAATGCAAAAATCTGCCAATAATTACTTTCGCATGCCAAAACAGATCGTTAGATTATGGTGGAGGATTGCGTCGTTAGCGTGACGCCACTGACGTCCCATTCCATCTTACCGCAGTCTTCTGTGTCAGCAGACGCCTGTTTTGAGAACGTGTGTTGTGTCTCCCCCCATCTTTAAGTATCAGCCGGGATTAATAATATCCGTGTTGTCGTCTACAGATCGCCTCCTAATCCTTATTCCCGTGCTCCCACCGCCGTTTTTCGACCCACTGTACAGTTTTGTTATAACGACAATTCTCATCGCTTTTATTCACCGTAAGCCTATACTAATTCTTACCGTTGTGAATTTCTCATTTCTCAACGGACTGTTCATAAAATAATTATTGTATATTCTCTATGTGAAATAACTGACTGCCGTAATTTATTCTATTTACAATATACCGGGTGTTCATTAGCAGCGTTTCCCAAACGACATTCCGCGGAAAGTCAATAAATGTTCCGTGAATAATTAACGTAAATACCAATAATGCTTTCTCAAATTATGATAATAATGATAACTTTATGAATATTGAAAGATTTTTTCGCCATTTTTAAATTCACTTTTTCATGCGTGGGGCCGTAAACAAGACTGGCCGACGCCGCGTCTGGTCGGTTCTTGTGACGTAGTGCGGCATAATGTGTCATACTGAAAGTTAGAGTTCGTTGTAAGTAATAATAGGATCATGAATTTAAGATATATTCAGATATGTCGATGTTTTTGAGATTACATTAATTTTTAAATCTATGTAACAGTTAATTCTCTGTTGCCTTCAGGACTTGCTATATTATTAGTTATTATAAACATGACACTTGTGTCGCGTGACGTCAATCGCACTAAGAATTGTCAAATTCAAACTTCAAAGTAGAATAGCTTTGAGGTCTTTAAAGATATTACAAACATTTTTCTCGTTTAATTTTGAAATTTTTAGGACTATGATTAAAAGTAAAAAAAGTAATTTTGGAAACTACGAATATAAGTTTCGTATGATTTTAAATGCTGCGTCAATTTGAAAAATGTTTGAAATCTACTCTATAAGATAACCAAGAAGCTCCGCTAAAATTTCAAGATTTATGAAATGTTTCATCATAGGAAATATTTGGGAAACGCTGGTCTATAATGATTGCCATACCGCAGCTCGCAAACTCATTTTCATAGCGTGCTGACATTAAAACTGTCGTGGGTTCATATCTCGCCTTTGCTCATTGATGTTCTGTGATGTTTAATTTAATTTGATATCTTATTTTTATTCACTAATCCCTATATTTTTTAATATAATATTTTAGAATAGTCGAACGTATAGCAAAACATAATTGTTTATATAGCCTTTTCATGGTTTCTATATTAAAAGCCCCCAGTTCTCAAATTCTATTCAGAGAATTACTGAAAGTATCTATCAAATTTTCAATTTTCTATTAAATAAATAAATAAATTAAAAATACCAACTACGTTGGTGGGCTTAAAGAACTTATTTTCGTTTCTCTATAGCATACTAAATATTTGAAGAGAAATTTTTGAGAAATCTCGCTGTCGAGACGCGCAAAAGTACCGAGATATGAATTGCAAAATTTATCGTCTCGAAACGAAACGAGACGAGACAACACTGATCGATATTGTAGTTAATTGTAAGTTAAAAAAACACACATTTCCTTTATTCATTTATAATTAAATTTCTTTATAAATGCAAAACACGTTTCGCGTATTGATCGCTTTTTATAAGTAGTTACGCACACAATAGCCAGTCGTATAATCTATTATATAAAGCGCAGTCAAAGTGATCCGGGATCAGATGACATTCAGTTTAATCGTTCGATTGATCTCGAGTATTTAATCAAAAGGCCAATCAAAGCAGAACATCACCTACTGGATTGTATGTGTATACGCGCAGTCGTCTCGTCTGTGCACGCTGCAAGCGATATGGAGAACATCCAGGACCGGCTCAAAACAAAGTTTTTTAAAAAGTTAATTTAATGTCCGGCGTCGATCTCTTTACATCGAGGCGATCGAAAGATTGCCGAGTTCATGAGACAGACGACGATCGGTAGATCTCCGAGTTGGCGAGACAGACTATCTGCTAAATCAAAGCGATTGGTAGACTGCCGAGTTCGTGAGACAGACGCGGTCGATCAAGCGAGTCAAAGCGATCGGTAGAAACCGAGTTGGTGACACGGATGATTTACTAAATCAACGCGATCGGTAGATTGCTGAGTTCGTGAGACAGACGCGGTTGATCAAGCGAATCAAAGCGATCGGTAGATAGCCGAGTTAGTGAGACAGACGCGGTCGATCATGCGAGTCAAAGCGGTCGGTAGATAGCCGAGTTGGTGAGACAGACGCGGTCGATCAAGCGAGTCAAAGCGATCGGTAGAAGCCGAGTTGGTGAGACGGATGATTTACTAAATCAAGGCGATCGGTAGATTGCCGAGTTCGTGAGACAAACGCGATCGATCAAGCGAGTCAAAGCGATTGGTAGATAGCCGAGTTGGTGAGACAGACGCGGACGATCAAGCGAGTCAAAGCGATCGGTAGAAGCCGAGTTGGTAAGACGGACAATCTACTAAATCATGGCGATCGGTAGATTGCCGAGTTTGTGAGACGGACGATCTACTAAATCAAGGAGATCGCTAGATTTCCGAGTTCTCGTGAGACTGACGCGGACGATTCACTAAATCAAAGCGATCGGTAAATAACCGAGTTGTTGAGGCGAACGATCTACACCAAGGCGATCGGTAGATTGCCGAATTGGTGAAACACAGAAACTATTAAATCAAGACGATCGGTTGATCGCCGAGTACATGAGACAGACGATCTACTATAAAGCCTTATTTACGGGAATCCCAATACATTTTAGAGTCTCATTTTTACACCCAGAGATGTCGGTAATGTGCTAGTTTTAACATATTATCATTCTAATACCAAATCTTAACATAGTACTAAATCTTTTTATACGATAAAAATTGTGTTTTATAAATCTAAATACCTAAATATAAATGGTCTAGTTCTAGATTCTTATTTAATATTATTTTACTCCTTTGTTTTTACACGTTTTTTCAAGCCGTTCCTGCGCACATTTTAAATTTGCTTCCAAGCGGGGTGGAAATGCGTTGTTGCCGCTGCTTGGGTATTAATTCAAGGTCGTGAGTAATGTTTCTCTTAATATTAATATTATCATCCATAATTTTTTAAGATTAAAAATTATCAGGAAATTGGACAAAATAAAATATGCAATCAATTCTGCGACGTTTCGGTTTTTTAATTAAAGTTTCTTCAGGCTTCTTGATTAATATAGTTAAATAACAATAACTTATTATACATTACTAATACTCATAAACTTTTCCAAAATTCTTTAATTTTTTATTTATTTTTATTAAAATATATTAAAAATCAATTGACAGAAAAAATTTAACAGAAAAATTTTTCTGTCAATTGATTTTTAATATATTTTAATAAAAATAAATAAAAAATTAAAGAATTTTGGAAAAGTTTGTGAGTATTAGTAATGTATAATAAGTTATTGTTATTTAACTATATTAATCAAGAAGCCTGAAGAAGATTTAATTAAAAAACCGAAACGTCGCAGAATTGATTGCATATTTTGTTTTGTCCAATTTCCTGATAATTTTTAATCTGTTTCTTTTAATTTTCCAGGCTGAATATATTATTCTCAATACAGATATAAAGCTGTAGTGTCGTACAACTTTGGTATAGTTTCATAAAAATATAAAAGGTCCAACCTTGGAAGAAGCCTATATCTTTCAATTTTGTTTTGTTATACGATATTTTTTCTTTGTATAATTTTAAAAGAATAAATTCTATTCTATTCAATTCGGACTGAACGAACACTGTTGTAGGAACTTTCGTTATCTATATACTATAAGACTTTAGAAACATTTGTCTATTGTAAAGCTCCAGTTCAAAGATTCTAATCTACGAAAACAGTTAATAAACCGTGTTTTAAGTTGTATATTAATTGATACTATTGCTTGATAGACTTGATAGATGACTGTTTCTAATAAAAATAGTCAAATAACCACAAAAAAGTAACGAATTTTGATTGTGTTGTATTTTATATAAACATTAAAAGAAAATTTGCTGCAAACTAATATAACAATGAATAATTCGTTATAAACCACCGAAAAAATTAACTAACGTTTATATAAAAAGTTGCGCTTAAGACCACAGGGTAGAAGTGAAACTTCTTAGCTACTTTGATTATCAAACCATAGATGACAGTGCCAATCAAAGGCATTGTGTAGTTCATAAAGAGAGCGTTAGTTATTGACTGTATTCTGTTTCTTTCTTTCGCAATATATTAATCCCTATTATGTCGGTTTTTCATTTTATCGCCTCACAAACGTACAGCCGCTGTTGGACTTTCACTTAAAAAAATTAAAATAAAAAATAAGATTTAATTGACTTTTGAGTATCGTTCTAAATTGGGACAGCGGCAACGCAGCGTTGTAGCGAAGTGAGACTAACCCGATATACAGCGATTATCTCCTACCCCAGCAGTTTGGTTTCCATTGGATCGCTTGTCGAGTGTCGGCCGCCTGGTTCTGACACACGCACACACGGCGATCAGTTAATGAAAAATCGGAGCGTTCCAGTCTTCTTCTTCTTCGTCTTCTGCAGTTACATTACTGATGTTTACATCAAAGTCTACTTTCACTGGTTCAGGACCGGGATTAGCATACCAATAAATGCAAATAAATGACCCAGCAACGTATTAAATAATAAGTTACAAACAATCAGATTAATATACAAAATCTGTTGCAGATTTTTCGATGTATTCTAGTCTACAGTTTCTCTTGTACTTAATTATACGCGGGTTTATGTCGTTAAAACCAACACACTCAAATATTCTTTTTATTTTTTATTCACATGTAAATTTTGAAAAACAATAATAACACTGGCTTATTACAGGCTATCCTGTGGGTCATAAATAATTAAACTAGACTGCGGTTAAAATGCTCAATTCAAAAACATGCACCCCTGATGTCATGCCACAAACTTTTTTGTGGTATACATGCTGTCATTTCTGATTTGTGGTTTACTCGGTAAAAAATGTGTTAGTAGGAGATAGAACATTACTGTTCCCAATTATTATTATTATTTACATCGTTTTTTTTCGAGTGAAATGTTGCAATATACATTTGCAAGTAATTATAAAATTTAATTAACGAAATAATTATATGAAAATTAAACCTATTGGATCATATAATTTTGTATATTTTAATTAAACTGTATCAATCGATATTTGTTATTATAAACGTTTTATTAAGTGTATCGGGCGTTAAAATATCCATGAGTTAAATTATACTATGCTTTCATTAGATAATATTATAGATGAGGAAGATGCATGCTAATTTTTTGTACTGTATTTATAGAACGACAAATTGTGAATTAATTAATCCTTTTTGATACCAAATTAGTTAAAAAATAAATTTTGGGAGCCTGGCCGTTAAAAAACCCTTTTTCCCGCGACGTTATATAATACGAAAATGTTAGAGAGAAAGTGAGTCTAAGTATTAAAAATCAAGAAAATGAACACTTAAGATATACAGTGACTTGCCACGCCATTTATTTTGACTTTTTTTCTTCTTATTTTAATGAGTTTCGGTGCTCCAACGCTTCGTCCTGTGTTTCTCAAATTTTAGTATTTTGTTCAAAATTACGTATGTTCTTGTCCTGGATAATAATTCTATGCAAGTAACCCATTGAAAAATAATTACAGTTCTAGCGCTTTTAATTTGTCTCGGTAGACTTCATTTTATTAAGATCTAAAAAAAATATTTTGATTTGTATTTCTTGTTTTCGTAACTGGAATTCCGTTTATAATATTCACAATATAAAATCATTATTAAAACACATTTTCTAAAAACGTTTTGTGAAGTCTTGAGAGCTTGGATTAAATGCAAAGTCTCCAACTGAAAATCTTTTCACAAAGAAGTTTAAATAACAGTTATCGTTAGTTGTTATTTGCAGCAGCAATTTTTTTAAATTTACTTCCAGACGCAGTTACAATGTTTTATTTTCAAGTTAATCCGATCACGCGACAGTGTAGTGTCGCTAAAAGAAGTCAGCCAGAGAAGAATTCAATTTAGTTGAAGCGTTAAACAATCGTTTAATCAGCGAATAAATGATAGCGAACGTCGCGTCGGGTCCGCGAACATTATGTGCACTCCTTCTCGTCACCGATCTCTAATGTTGGATTCCCACGATTGAAGTTGACACTTGACAAAAATGGACTCTGCTTTATTTTTACCCGACTGATAAGAAGGGTTATATTCTTTGCACGTAATATTCTTCATAATATCGTATCATCCAAACTAGGGATGTCAGAAGTGCCAAAAAGTATCGATATATATCGTATCAATATTTTTTTAAGTATCGATATCGGTACCGATATATTTTTAAGAAAATATCGATATATCGGTACAATTTGAAAGAGAATATTGACACTCGAAGAAATTTAGTATACATATTGGCTAGCGTATTATAATCTCAAATAGCAATTAACGGTCATTATTTCTAATAAATCAAGTAATAAATAACTATCTAAAATCAAACACAACGATAAGAATTTTTTTATTAATCAAAGATCAAATACATTTAGGAGCAGATAATTTTAGAGATTAATCGCACAATTAATAAAGCCAGGGATGGCGAACCTGTGGCATGCGTGTCAGAGGTGATATTCGACAGAAAATTGTTGGTACAGCATGAATTTAGGTGTAAATCGAAATAATTAAAAAATATTCTAGATGTTGTAGAAATGAAATGAAATATTGTATGAATAGCTATTTTGATTGTTTATTATTCCGAATATATCGAAAAACCCGGTGAAAAAGAAACGTGTTTTACATGTGCTCTATTTACTGTTGTTGTTTTTGGAACGCACTTAAAAGTATGTTCCAAAAACAAATGTAAAAACACATGTTTCTTTTTCAGTGGAGTTTTCAATATTTTCGGAATAATTAAACGGTCATACTCAGTCGCGGTAGTACATAGGTGCAAGTGTTGCTACTGGAAAAAAATATCGGTTTTAGATACAAGGAATTTTATGTCGATATATTGAAATATTAAATATCTCCCAAAAATATCGATATATCAAATAAAAAATATCGATACATTGATATATCGACACTTTTTCGACATCTCTAATCCAAACGGCTGGACGGATTTCTAAAATTAAGGTATTTGTCTCGGCAACCCAAGTGGCAAGTGTCCCAGGATAAGTGGCATCAAAAAATCAAAATGGCGGATTTTAGGTGTTATTATGTGTGGCTCGAAAAATTTTTCTTCTCCAAATGAATCCAATAGGGTATCAAAATGAAGAATATTAAAAGGCGATTACAAAAATATATTCTACTACTAGTTGTGCCTGTGACTTTTTAACAAATAGACCATTTTTATTGTAAGTTCGCAAAACTATTTTAATGAAAAGTATTGTGTTTTTATATACAAATTATTATAACCCATAGATTATGATCATGTATCTAAGATTAGAACAATTTACCACCTTTTGACAAGCCTGAGGCCCTGAAGATGGAAATATATTTTCCTAAACGTGGACCACAAGCGAAACATCGGTAAAGCTTCTTTTTTTCAACTGTTCCTCAACCAAACTTTCCCTCCACGTTAAAAACATATGTATATTGGAACAAAAAATATTAAATTCTACTAATACGTTTAAATGTTTTCAAGTTGTCAACCGTGGGTATTATTTGCACTTTTGACGATTTTTAATGATCACACCATGCAGTGGTTCGGCTATTCATCTAGCATTATAAAAAACTTATCTAGAAAATAGAGTTCAGGAACTGTACAGATAAATCAAATTTCCTGCTAAAATTGTCATCCACACTTTGTCTCTCCCTCAGTGCATCTTGTCTGTAGCCTGCCGCTTCAAAGAAGCTTTAGGCGTCGTAAAGGGACTAGCCGTCTATCTACAATCCATTAATTAGATATCAATGCTTCTGGTTATACACACAGTTCGTCTGCTGGCGCTCGCTGCGATACCCCAAAGCTAACGTCTTCAAAGAAATACACTGCCGTACATTGAAAATGCATTACTTGACCGTGTTGTAAATCTAAATTCAAAACCGATTCAATTTTGATTACGATTCAATAATTAAAAGCACGTTTTCAAGGTAAACTATTCGTGAGGATAGCCGAGTTCGTAGGGATGCCGTTGTTTATACGGTCTTTCCGTGGTTCGTCTATTAGAAACCTTCAGTTCCAAGGATTTTAATCTGAGAACCGGTAAAAAATTCAGTCTTATTTTCAATTTATTATTTCCAGCCAATTGGGAGACAGGACCATTCCAAATTCAAAAATATTGACATTTGATATTATAATAGGTTATAATAAGTAAAATAACATTTCAGTTAATGCGCGCAGCTAGTAACAAATATTATGATATTTGCTATTCGTTTGCATGATTACGTAATAACTTGAACTACGTGAATCTTTTATCTTGAAAATTCAATTTATTTCAAATAATATGTTTGTTCTGTCTTTTGATTTCTTTAATATTTGATAAATATTACCATTAAAGTTTATATACAGCACCCGTTGCCACGCAATCAATTGAGAGGTCCGCCAGATGATGTCATCTCCCCACTACAATCCCACGGAACGAGACAATCTCTGTAATTTATTAGCCTTGGCTCGATATTACAGATCTATTTCCATGGAGATAGTAACTATGAATACGAGTTTTTTTAAAATTGTCCACACATATTTCGAACAGACTACCGAGCTGGGTAGAGTAGTGGTGACAGTACTAGACTCGCATTCGGGAGATCCGGGTTCGAATCCTAGCGGGGGCAGATGTGGCTGGGATTTTTTCCTACTGCCTCTCGCCGAGAAACGGTAAGTCCTGTACCAGCCATCTTGATTGAGATTTTCCATGGTTTCCCTCAATTAATTCCAGATAAATATCGAGATGGTTCCTTATTTGAGGCCATGGCCGATTACCTATCAAACTCCTAGGTCAAACATTATCTACCTTATCCTAATTTCCTATAATTCCTTCATTCGGCCATTGCTATTACATAAGTTGAAGTTTTAAAAATGTAGAAAAATAACGGGAAGTGGTAGATGAAAAAAAATTAGTAATGGTGCGAAGGGCGTCTGTTATGACATAAAGTCGAGAAACGGACGTTAAACGCATTATTATTATTATATTTCAAGCAGACTCAAATATAGGTTTGTAAACAATTAGGAGATTTCAATTGCTTTATAATAAACTTCAGCATTTTTCCAAGATAGCGCCCGATACGATCGCGTCGCTTGCAAGAGCCGGCCCTGCGTATACTTATTTAAGGTGAAGTAATTCTTTAAGATAGCAATAGATTTAGATATCTCTCTTTACATCGAATGCACCAAAAAAACATTACAACAGCGACGCTGTGTACGTCTTCATTTAACGACTGATTTAGCCACATTACAGCCATTTCGGTGGCGACATGGAGATTTATAGTCGTACAAGTCAGCGACTGTACTGTAATTACATACATTACGTATACATATAGGAGCAATGTATATATGGGATTGTACCTCGTTAAGAATCACTAAGTTGTTGGTACGATAACGCTCAACGATCGCTTAGTATAAATATGTAGTATCTCTAATGTTTTTTTGAGCTAGATTTAAACCAAAACTACATTTAAACTGACAGGTATGTATAGAGTTGAGAACAGAGTTGCCAGAAAAATTTTAATCAAGTCGCCCCATCTGTGATTATAAGTCGCAAAATACTCTTTATAGTCGCTCCACTATAAATTTGAAAATATTCTATTGGTACACTTGAATTTGTCGCATAATCTGAAATATATATTTTTTTAAAGTGAGTGTTTTAGAACTAAAAATAGTGCTTTAATGTAATTTTGTAAGGCAAAGTATTGCCAACAGATATATCTAATTTTGTAGTTTTAGATCGTTGCCAATGTTAAGAAATGAAAAGAGCCTAATTTACGATTTGTCGCTCAAATTTAAATTAAGGAGCGTACGCAGAGAGAAAATCGCCCAATCTGGCAACACTGGTTGAGAATAATCGAATGACTTTATCAATCAAATTGTTACTACCCGAATCATTCATTTGAAGTGATTCCTTCTACTGATGTGCCATAATGTATCATAGGCTGTAACGTATCGCGAGATATTTTAATAATCAAATAGTTCGAATATTTCATTCGATATATCCCATCTCTAATATGCATATATTTATTAATACGTATTTGTAGACCCGTTTTTAGAAGGGAAGTGCATATACTATATTTTTCTTTATTGAATTAAATAATTAACACTCGCAATTAGAATCAAGTTATGGAATAAAAACTGGCAGTAGAACGAAATATATTTCAAACAAAATACGATGTTATAGACCGAGAAAATATTACCGGCTGTGTGTTAAGTTTACTCATACAGACCAAACGGATCCGCAAGTATAATATCCTCGAAGGAATCGAATCCTTCTGTGAAGCTAGACCGCCAATTTTTGCAAGAATGTATACTTTACTGTTCTGGTTATCTGTTATTGCTTTGAGCCTATTCGTATACAAACGGTTGGCTATAGAGAAGCGTGAAGCACAATAATTGAAACATCTGAAGGACAACAACTAAACAGTATATACTGTATATTTGCGACAGATTCGCTACTTTACTACTAGGGTTTCTTTTCGTCACATCACTGATACGTCGATAAAAAAGTTATCGAAGCACGTTCTCAATTCAGAACCGTTATGGCGTACGTAATTATTACATGTTTATAAAGAAAAAAAAGTATTTCTGTTATAGAACATAGTTTATTATACACCGTAGTTTGAAATGAAAGTTTGCGATTAACAGACACTTATTTGTTGACAAAACCAACAAAATTAAAAGTTTCTTTTTCATTTCACAAAAAAAGAGGAATAATGAATTTATTTATACAAGGTTGAGTACACTAACAAAATTAAACTAACTATTTCCATAGACTTTTACACATAACAGAAAATTATTTTGTAGATTAATTTCAAACGTAGTATCATGAAGGACATAGAAATGAGATTGATTTCGGCAGGCCATAATGCGAAGCACGTGTCCTAAAAATTGATGATGGTAAGGGTTTGCAAAAGATTTACGCGCGGCGCTGTAACTACAAAGCCCCGAGTTTCGTAGTGCATCTCTCTGAATTGATTTTGGCTCCATGATTTTATTAAAGAATTCACGTCAATGTGGTGTTGTTAACCTAACTGTTTATTTTTTAATTCAATTTATTTCTATTTTAAAAAAATAAATAAAATCTATTTGGGGTTTTATAGCCTTAGTGCAGATGAAGAATTCATACAACAATGACAAAATACTGAAACTATTGATTAAGTTTTTTTATTTTGTTTAAAAAGAAATTTAAATCACATAATAAAGCAATACTGCCTGTAATTAGCTATATTGTCGGCAGGGTTTGACACTGCGACCCGAGATTTTATTATTTTTAAAACCACTTGCCAATTTTTCTTTTCTGAAAACCGCATCCCAGCGCATCACTTAAAAAAAAGAATACTTTACATGCTGTAGTTTTCCGCACGAGAAACATTCCTCCTCGGTGCTGAGCTGCGCGAAATTTAGCATTAACGGAAATTGGTAGGCTTGTTCAAGCACACTGCAAAGTGTAAACGCACATTGTGCAACATAGTCCGTCTCCGTCACATCTACAAGACGGAATGCGTGCGCGAGAGAGCGCGACGATACGCCGGAATTAAACGCGCGATGAGCAAGTCAATATCTTATTCAAGAGGACCGGATGGGACACTTGAGATGTCGTGTCATGGGGATGCCGGGGGTTGCGGAGGACTACAGCAGGAGCAGAGAATTGTTTAAAGGAGTAACCGGGATATTGTGTTGTATGCATGGACGTATCTGTGTAAAGGGTGTTTCAAATGTTTTCAATGAGACAATAATTTAAGATTCTTTGACATATGAACGTAATGGTAGCAAGTACTTAGAGCTGTTGATTTTTTATACCTTCTAACAAATTTAATATTACTCCTGCATAAGTTATAATTAAAAATAAAATCATTGTAGATTTATATAATATTAGGCAATTTTCGCTGCTCTGCACGCGGTTGAAATGAAACATGGCAGCGAAAACAGTAGTGAAGCCTTCGGTTCCACCTGACGCCATCTAGTGGCGAGATACAAAAACGTGGATTGCATAAAAATCTTCACCAGGAAAAAATACATTTATGTGCTAACTGTCATGGTGATCGGTTAAACGGTGCCGAAGTCTATTAATTTCAAACAGACCAACATCCATTTCTATATTTAGATAGAAGTTATGAAGTGTCACAAATTCTTAAAGAATCAAACCATTAGTCGTAAGTTCCAAAACGGATGCCACTAGGTCATTCACCACTAGAAAATGTGATTAAGAAAAAATATATTTTATCATAGTCAATCGGCAGAACATGACTGGCTAATAAGCATAAATACTCAAACACTTGGAAAAGGTCTAGCAAAACCTTTTATTTTAAATTCACCCAACTATTATTTTAGTTCAAGTTTCCACCATATAAAGTCTTATTGCACAGCGGTACTTAACTTTTATAATGGAAAACATCAAATCGGTAGCAGACTGTTTCGATTTTTTTTATTGTATAAGTATTTCGTAATATACTTTTGACACAGATTATTGAGAAGTATCAATTAGTTTTAATTGTCATTGTCTTGCAATTGTTTTTTGCATCCCTGGCGGACTTCAATCTGAAAATTGATCTAGTTGCTAGGTATGTAATAAATAATTATAAATCAGACAATGTTCTCTGTAATTTGGATATATTTCATCAAGTAGCGTTGAGCAGTATTTATTCAAGATTCTGACAATTGAAAGTGATTAAAAAAATCCGCTGATTTGTACAATAAAAAACAAGGGAAAATCTCATTTTAGCAGTCATATACTGAGTGAAATAGTTCAATATACAGTATTCTCTTTTGAATTTTCTTTTTTTGTACAAGTAAAATTTTCTCATGAATACAAATTAATAATACTGTATCCTTTAATGTTTTTTATATTGACATGATTTTAATTTTTTTATCCTGTGTTCCTTTTATCCTTGCGGTTTACAGTACAAAGTACGCGGCACTACAAATAACTCATTTTTCATACAAATTGACACAAGAGTCCAGCAGATTCGTTAGCAAACAGAGCATGAGAACTTCACAGGAATTTGAGATGTTCATATTTTTTTAAACGCAAAAAAAATGTTTGTTTTCTTGTAAAATGAAGTTGAAAGGAAAAGCAATAAAAATGACACAAAAAACGCACGCGAATTTTTGAAAAAAGAAGAAAATACACAAAACATCCAATTATAATTTAATTATACTTATGTAAATAGCTGATTAATTTAAAATTGTTGTATCATTTAGTTTGGTTGACTATCGTAATGGTTATATATTTTTTCTCGCGACTTTGTAGGCGTTATCGTCAGTTTTTGTAATCCTTTAACAGAAGCACGATGGGTACCCTATCATTTCTTATAGTATAACAGACATACTGAAAATCATAAAATCGGTTTAGTATAGTTTCTAGCTAAACACGCAATACCCGTTGATTGATACAAAATACATTGTATTTATGAAAAGTTTATTGAGTGAATGAACGATTCATGATAAATTCAAAATAAATTTAATAATTTAATAAATAAATTCATATTAAATTAATATCGTTTTATGTATAAAAAAGTATTATGCTTATTTCCATTCATACCGCATGTATTTTTACTTCACAAGTGGGGAATGGCACGAATTCAGGTCAAAATTCACTTTTAAACATTTTAAAATATTTTTAAAATTAGCAGGAAATTGGACAATATTAAAATTTATAATCAATTTAGCGATGTTATTGAACTACATAGATCAAGGTATATTTATATTGTTTTAATTTTATTAACTCATTGTATTATTTATAATTTCTTGTTATGTATGTTTCAGAAGCCTGATGAAGATTTAATAAATAAACCGAAACGTCGCTAAATTGTTTATAAATTTTAATATTGTCCAATTTCCTGCTAATTTTAAACTTAAAAAATTATGGATGATAACATTAATATTTTAAAATATTTTTTCGTTTTTAGATCCCACGATTCCGAAAAGCATAATTTTGGAAAAAGCCTGTTCGTCTGTTAGTCTGTGATCACGATACAGGTCCAACGGATTGAAATCAAATTTTGGGAGCGTGTTTAATAAGCAAATATGAAAAGCTCTGTGAATATTTTCAAAAGTTGAAATGATCCTGTCATGTCGCCCAATTGGCTAGAATAATTTGGAACAATGTAGTACGAGATATAGCCTAATTCAATGTACTAAATAACACAATTTACTGTGTTCTTAAAAATATTGTTGATGCATGCACCGCAATTTCACATTTATTATTATTTTTTGAAATCTAGCCAACTGCACTCTATAAATGCAATTTGTTGCAGATTTTCAGTGATACAATAAGTTAACGTGTTTTGATTTATTGAAAATTCTTTACATTTCAAACGATTTGTTGAGAATACAATGGATTGTGCTTTTTTTCTATAAATTGAACAAAAAATAGCTACCTAAGAATATTTTTTTATTTACATTGCAGAAATGCAGCAAAAAAGATATTGGTAACATTGTTAAAACAATTTTTAGTCTTTAATTTATATTTTATGTAAATGTAAAATTATCGTTTTTAGGCTTCCGTACTCAAAACCCTATTCTGGTAACTCTGTTTGTTCATCCATCTGTTTGAGGCCTGAAGACAGAATATTGAAATTTTCGCAGATCATCTACTCTTTTCACTCAAAATTGAAAATCGTGTTTAAAATTTTGAAAATGCGTGTAGAGGAGGGGAAATCGTCGAAAAAAATGTTTTTTTATACCTAGATATGTGGAATCTCGTTGTCTAGAACTAGTTAAGTAGACTGCATTTTTAAATTTATTTTACCGAGCTGGGTAGAGTAGTGGTGACAGCACTAGACTCGAATTCGGGAGGTACCGGGTTCGAATCCTGGCGGAGGCAGATGTGGCTGGGACTTTTTCCTATTGCCTCTCGCCGAGAAACGGTAATTCCTGTACCGGCCATCTTGATTGAGGTTTTCCATGGTTTCCCTCAATTAATTCCAGATAAATATCGGGATGATTCCTTATTTGAGGCCATGGCCAATTACCTATCAAACTCCTAGTTCAAAAATTACCTACCTTATACTAATTTCCTATAATTCCTTCATTCGCCCATTGCTATTACATAAGTTGAAGTTGTAAAAAATGTTGAAAATAATGGGAAGTGGGAGATGAAAAATAGTAATGCTGCGAATGGCGTCTGTTATGACATTAAGTCGAGAAACGGACGTTAAACGCATTATTATTATTATTTTTCAATTTATTTTAGATAAAATATAACAATTTGACGAATAGTCAAGTTTTCCAATTTTAGATCGTTTAATTGTTTATCTCGAAAACGGTAATACTTCAAAGACGTCAGCAAAATAGATTTGTAACATTAAATTATTACAATTTTCTCCTGCATTCTTGCGAAAGCAGACTCAGTAACAAAGGTTATAGTATCATTTTAGAAAAATAATAATTCAGTTTAAACTTAAAGTCATGTCTCAATGCCGCATTGCAGGAAATACATTGACGACAGCTATAAATTCAAGAAAGCTATAGAAAATATACGTAAGTAACCACCGTCTTCAGTCGGGTGCTGAAGGCAAAGACTGATGAGTAATCATTATATGTATAAGAACCGCTACATACCGTGGAAGCCATCTACCAGACCTAAAGTTAGAGGTACACGTATCTTTATGCCAATATATGAGTAACTCTATTATGCCGGAATCCCATGACTGATCTACAAAGCAAATATTTATCACGTGTGGATACTTGCCACGTCGTTG
The DNA here is from genome assembly GCA_034508555.1 of Venustoraphidia nigricollis. Lineage (NCBI taxonomy): Eukaryota > Metazoa > Arthropoda > Insecta > Raphidioptera > Raphidiidae > Venustoraphidia > Venustoraphidia nigricollis. Next base: position 2,553,088 of record JAVRKA010000013.1, read on the forward strand.
GAACCTGTTATACTTGTACAAATGTTTACCATTGTTTCCAGCAAATAATTGCCAAAGAACGGTAAAGAATTTTATACTTGGCAAGTCAATGTGTTTCCGCAGCTTATATTTATATATAAGTTTTTTTTTTGTTATCGATAAAATATATAAAAAGCAACGTTTTAAATGGCTTAATTTCGTAAATTAAAACCTTTGTTTTTGTATCCAAGTTCCCTTTACTCAAATATTATATTGATAATTACTTTCTTATTTAAAAAAGCTATTAAAATCGGTCTCGAACAAGTCGAGAAATAGATAAATATGAAAATCTTCAAAGATTCAAGTAATTAAAAGATTTCGTTTATACAGTAAAATCTTTCGATTATCAAAATGTTGAAGTATATTCATTTAAATTTAAATCAAAAAAACCCGGGTCGCAGTGCCAAAACCCTGCCGACAATATAGTGTATTTGATATATAGGCAGTGTGGCTTTATTATGCACACTTAAGTTGGTTTTTGGGCAAAATAAAAAATTTGACTCCTTAATACACCCCTTAAAATAACATTTTATTTTTCTTAACTGCAATATTATTATCCATCTAACGTCTACACCGAATTAAATACAGCCTTCAATAAATAAGTCACTATTTACAAATTAGTGTTTCCAAAAAATTTGTAAGTCCGGTCCTGTTGGGCCGATTTTATTAAAATTTTAGGGACACTTTTTAAATACTACTAAAGTGTTAAATGTCAATTTTGAAACGATTCTGAGAATTTTTTCGGTATTTTAGGGCCCAAAAACATTTTTTAACCCCTAAAAACTACCCTTAAAATGGCTCGATTACGCCTATTTTAAATAGGCTTCTTGCGGTGATGGATTTCAATACGTGGGCCAAATTTCGTTAAAATCAATTAACTCTTTCGAAAGTTATTGCCCGCACACATATATATATATATATACGTATATATATTAGTGTTGGGCATAATCGATACATTTCAATAATCGAATGAATCGAAATAATCGGTTTTTATAATCGAATGATCATTCGAATTATCGATTATGAATGATTTGAATTATCGATTATGAATGCGGCCCGCAAAACCTGTGAATTCGGCCCGCGATATCGATAATATATATTATATTTTTATTAAAAAATAAATAAGTAAATAGTAAAATAAATAATACATATTACAAATAAGATACAATAAAATATTTTAATATTTTTAAAAAATTCTTACAGAACTTTAACCATACGCGTTTGTATGAATAAAATATTGTTTACTTTATATTTAAAAAATTATTGTAGTATGTCTAGTCTAGTTATTACGCATTGGTTTTGATTTTATTACGTTCTTTTTTTTTTGGCCCGCCAAAAAAATCGGGAATATCAAATTGGCCCGCCTACGAAAAACTTTGGGAGCCCCTGGTTTAAACAAACGAAAGCACCCCCACCTCCAGTGCAACAGACTTCCCAATGTGTGCAGATGCAGAACCGAATGATATATCATTCATAATCGACAATCGACATACATACATTTCATATCTCGCTAACCATAATCGAATCATGTGAATATCTCGCTAAGCATAATCGAATGATATCTCGCTAAGCATAATCGAATGATATGATGATATCTCGGTTGCCATAATCGAATGATGTATGATAATTCATAATCGACAATCGACATAGTACTGTGTCGGGATTAATAGTTAATACAAAACACATTAATAATGGAATCGCTGGTATGATTCAATACAAAAATAAAACGAATTCTTTATTATTATAAATTAATTATAACTCATAGATTTGTATTTAAAAAAACAATATAATCTAAATTTTTGGGTGAGAGTCTGTTCCTCCTTGCATTAGTAATGACACCAGTTTTTGAAAATATCCTTTCGGAAGGCACGGAGGTAGCTGGCGCACAGAGAGATTTTTTATGAAGCTCGTATAATTCAGGAAACAAATTTTTGTTTTCTGATCAAAAAATAAGGGGATTGGAAGAGCGAGATATATCGGGCATTGACAAATATTGTTTTATGATTGCAACGGCTTTTGTAGTAATATAGTGACAGTGAATAATAAGTAATAAGTTAATAACCGGTCACTATGAGAAATGTATGTACCGTATACACGTAATCTCAAAAGATACGCCGCCGCTCTAACTTTAAGTAATGCAGTCAATGACTGGTCTACTGGAGTCTGGGAGACTGGAATGCCAAAACAGTACAACACAGAACAAACGAAAGTACCCCCACTCTTCAGTGCACGCAAATGCAGAAACCGAATGATATAATATGATATATGTCGGGATTAATTCACATACATTTCATACCTCACAATCGATTGAAGCGAATGATATCTCGCTAACAATAATCGTTTCAAACGAATGATATCTCGGTTAACATAATCGAATGATCGATTATTTGGCCATAATCGAAATATTTCGATTATATCATTCATAATCGCCCAAGACTAATATATATATATATATATATATATATATATATATATATACGTATATATATATATATATAAATATATATATACATATATATATATATATATATATATATATATATATATATATATATACGTATATATATATATATATATATAAATATATATATACATATATATATAAACATTTTCAAAAATGGTGCCAAAGTGTTTAGGAGGTTATGAAACGTCGAGAAATTTTGGTCCGACCCTTGGGTCCCGCCATCCGACCGACGCCAATAGTGTATGTTGCCATATGGCAAATACACTAATTAATTTTAATCTACATCTTTACGGATTAGTAAGAAAGAAAGGAACAATGATAAACTTAAGCTGCGATTTAACTCAATGACAATTTTCAATTGAATGTTGATGTCTCGTCACCAAGATGTGTCGTGTATTATCAGCTTAACAGTATTCTCTGTGTTAGTGGCACAACCTACCCTTGGCGTAATTGCGCGTCCAAATTAAAGAATACTACCCCTAAATTGTACGTTATAGGTTTCCCTCTGTAGAGAACTCGTCCCAACCCCGTACCGCCCTTAACAACTAGACATTTCTTTTTATTCGTGAGATACTTTTTTCTCTACATATACAAAGCTATATACTTTTAACAATACCTTCCGACCTAATACTTACTGGGAATGTGAAATATAGAAATTTCATTAATTTTTTTCCAACCATTCTTACCGTAAATAGCCAGTTACCGGCACAGACTTTCAGAAGTGGTATGTATTATCAACGTTTTCCCCTGTCGGTCGGTCATTTCAAGCGAAGTAGATAGTTATAATAGTCCATATGTAACTGTGTATTTCCAATAATATTAAAAACTAGAGTCCGCCTGAACACTCAAATAAAAGTATTGAAATTTTGAAACTGGTACGTTTTCAAGTCCAGCAAAAATGAACATTTGTTGCAAATGTTAATTTCTTCTGGACTTGAAAACGCACCCTTTTCTAAATTTCAATACTTTTATTTGAAATTGTTATTTCAACAGTGAAAATAATGACATATATCAGTTCTTTTTGTTGCCAAATTTGAAATTTTTTGATTAGATTTATATCGTCGACATTTCATTCCTATCAGCAACCTTTTTTAACATATTTATTTTTTTTTTTTGCTAATAATAATCGTATTATATAAAACGAATTACTTTTTTAGAGGACATCAATACACGAACTTAGAACTTAAGAGATGTCGCAACGTCGTGTATAAATCGAGAACACAAAGGGAATGCATTATGGTGTCCATTTGTCCTATCCTGCAATCTGGGTTACTTTTAACCACAGCAATTCCTGGCATACATCGTACATAGGTCGGTTGGCAATCGACTCAATGACTTGCAATCTCCACTAACAACCACCGACTGAAATTAATTTCCATTTCTAGTTATTGTGACTGAGAATTAGTGTCACTTAAGAGTGATTTCACGCTGTCTCTTGAAGATGACGGAATTTTATTAACTGAAGAGCGGTATTCAGATATATACCTTTACGCTATCGGCAAAATATTTAAATGATGGTGACAAAGACAAGTTTAGGAGTCACTTCACAGCTCAGCGTGTCAATGGTTGTCATTGCTTTTCTAGTTGCGCATGTGCAGTCAAGGACAATGAATCACGCGTCTAGCGTCAGTCAAGGTTGCCAGATTTTTTCGTCTCACTGATGGCACCACTAGTAAGTAAGGTATATCTGACATTCAAATGTCAATACTGTTTATATTTTTTAACACATCATTGAACAGCTAAATCACAGTTTTGTATTTATTTATATCTTATTAAACGGAGCTACGATTTCGTATTTAATTAACTAATGAACACAAACCATTAATCTTCAAACGTTTGGCACATACTTTACTTGTCACAAACGACATCTGACAAATAGAAAATGTAAAAGTTTGACACATACCTTACTTGCCACTGCGTCATTTGACGAATAGAAAATGTAAACATTTGACATACATCTTACTAGAAAAAATGTTAACCCGAATTATTATGACTGTACTGCGCGTACGCACATTACACGTCTTGCTCTGTTTTATCGACAGGGTACGGCACTGTGATGCAAGTTTTTTAAATTTTAAGTAAATAAAAATTATTACGATCTGTACTTCTTTCACAAATGTTCTGAATTTCTGTTTAACCTTTTAAAAAAAATTACCTGGTTAATACGTCTGACACTAAAATTATTTCCAGTACTGTACTGTTTAAAACATCTCATCCGTTTGATATCTCTTTAAAAAAGTGTCACTAATATAAAGTACGCTCTTTTTTTCTTTGAATTTGTTCATTTTTAACGACGTATAATTAATAACATCTGTCTGTTAAATGTGACTCTTTCCAGTGAATAATTTTTCACTGTAGAATGGTTCCAAAACAATTAAGAAATTGACAACACTTGATAACTAAATTACAAAACAGTTCTAGGGAAATAGAGAGACTTTAAAAAATATAAATATTATATATAAGGAATATATTAGTTGGACATAAAGAGTGTGCTCGTTGCAGTTTATTATTATTATTTTTTTGGATTTACATCAAATTAACGGTAACTACACGAGTCCATTGTCATTTAGATGGAAATCTTCAAAAAGAAGAGACCAATGAATACACTCAAAATGTTTTAAAAGCTACACCATTGCACTTCCAAATTTTTTGCTTGTTAGCCAATCAAATAGTTTAAAATTTTGACAGATCGTTGGGAATATAATTTTCAATAAAACAGTCCTCATGAATATATCATTTTTAATTAGTTAGAGAATTACAATCAGTCAAAACTTAGTGCCACGACACTTCAAAAATTTGTCATTATTCCATAAACATATAAAACAGAACCTATGTTGATTTTTCACTCATGGTTATCTTTTCAACAATCTGTCAACGTTTCGAATGAATTGAATTACACCTTTGCGAAATAACGAAGCAGAAATTTAAAAATTTCGACATTTTGTATCTTTGTTAGCAAAATTTCAGAACAACATTCAAAAAACTGTTTGCATTGAACATAAATTAAATGATATTGAATTGGCATAAAATAAAAATTCGTCAATTGCGCAAATGGCCAAACTTGCTGAAGATTACGTCTACAAAATTTTTATTTCTTCTTCAGTAATATCTTATATCCCTTTCTGAAACTTTTTGGTCACAAATCACCCTGTATATTTCTTTCAAATACAAAGAAACGCCGCGCGCAGCTCAGATTTTTTTTTATTCTTAATGAAATATGAATTTCAAAAAAAAAAATATAATGGCATAATTTAAGAATCCAATTTTATGAGTGAACAGAAAATCAGGCTTTGAAAAAGGACAACCTTTTTATAATAGATGGAAGTCGTAACGTGGATAAATTGGATTTAATTATACAAAACACGTGTTGGAAATGAACCTGAAAATCAAGATGAAATGGATGAATAACGCACCTTGAATGTATTAGAAAATGGGGCGGAGGGATGTCGTGTTAGAAACGGGGAGAATCCCAACGCTAACGTTATTCTTATTCGTACTTATTCGTACGTATGTGACAACGCGTACGAGGACAGGATTGGATTTTCCGTATAAAATACACGCTACTACAGGTTCCGAAACGCAGACAGAGTTGTGAAATGCGCAATGTGTTCCGGCAGTTCTGTGGGAAGTGATCTAAAGGACAACACGTGACATCCAATGGGGAACAGACATGATATCAATACGAACACTAACAGCTTTGCGTGAAGTGGTCTAAAAAGAAGGCATGATATCCGATATGCAACAAAGAAAAGGTACGAAGTGGTCAGCGAAAGTACAATACCGATACGGACAGGATGCTCGGTGTAAAGTGTTCTAAAAGATGACATGTGACATCCGATGTATAACAAAGATGAGGCTCGATATGTTCGGAGAAAGTACAATATCGATACGAACACTTCGAATGCTGTGTGTGAAATTGTCTCTTCACAGTGTTCTTTCATATTTTTGAAGTATCAAGCTGCGTTACGGAACCTGTATGAAGTAAATTCTCGCTGGAATTTCTAAAGCACTACGGTTATTTCTCTATATGATCACATTCGTTTCAAATAAATTAAAAAAGTATACTTTTGCACTTACTTTATTCCTGAATATTATAATGGTAATAGCGGTAGGCAAATTCGTGTTCAAGACAAGATTTTTTTCTATTTTTGGAAATCTCACTCACAGCTTTGAGAGCAGACTGATACAATTCTAGTTTTGAAAAATATTCTTCAGGATTTTATTTCCACACCCCTTCTGAGATAAATTCAGGGTTCGTTTCGAAGATACGAAAATATTATTGTCCATATTGTAAGAACTTAAATAGGCACTACATAAAATAAAAGAAAACTACAAAATTGAATTATAAAAATAATTCGTAATGAATTGTTTTCTAAAATGTAATCCTAAGATTAAATTTTTTATAATGTTATTAATAACAACCTTCAATTTTCTTTGTAGCTAAGGAAAAACAATTTAGAAAATATTGCATTATAGAGAGAAAGGGGTAATTGTAACAAAGCTTGCTACAAAATGGCGTGAGAAACGGGACACTTATGGTGGAAGTGACGGAATGGCGAAATATTAGGTGTATTTGGTATCGTGCACCAGTGTAAAAAGTGTTAACACTTTTTCTACATTGATCTGTTTAGTATTTCAGTGTTGGATATTAAAAGTGTAAACACTAGCTGCAGTTCCGAGTCTTGAGCAGGGAAACAACTGTGTGAAATTTTGATAATTTATAAAACAAATTAATACTTCAAACTTAACGTATACTTTTCAGTGTAAAAATAATTGAGTTCTCTATACTAAAATAATACACCAAACACACCTTTTGTTATGTCATCGTAACTAGGTATGTGCGCAAAGTTTTCAAATCAATCGAGTCTTTGAAAGTAGGTCAAAATTAACCACTAACTAACTAATAAATCAAGTTAACAAAACGGTTTAAAAACATAATTGGTTAGTTAAAAATCTGAATAAAACGAAGTACATAGAAACTAGTTCACGTTTCTGTGAACTGCGTTTATATTCAGATTTTTAACTAACCTAATGATATAAAATGAAGTAAAATAAATGGAAACTCAATAGATAATAGAACTTATTCATTATTTCTTTCAAAGGACCGTAAATTAAAATTATTAAATCAGTCAACGCTACGCGGCTTTGTAAAGGTTCATTGAATTAAATAAAATACTTGTACTACAATATTCATCAAACGTTTTAAACTCCGTCTGAAGTAGAAAAAGAAGAACGAGTGTTTTTTTTTGTCCGTCAATGGCTTCGGGACGCTATTGACAAGACGAGAGAAGAGAGGTGTCTGTGAAGAAGAGACGAAGAGAGATAGTATTCAATGCCTTCGGCACCAAATCAAAAATGTAATCAACGGATCGCCAATAAAAAAGGGCGCGCGAAATGAAAGGAGCGTTCTGCAAAAAAAAGGTGGCCTCATGTCGTCAATATCCACGCGGTCGTATATCTCCATACAAGGGATGTCCAGCGTTGCAAGATGATACAAATTGAACATAGAAATTAACATAAAGCGGCGATAAAAAAATCTAGCCAATTGGACAACAGGACCATTCCAACTTGAAAAAGATTTATATTTGATAGACAACAAGTACAATTAATGGCTAGTAATAAATATTGCGTTATTTGTTATTCGTTTGCATGGTTACGTAACATGGTTTCACATGTAAACATTAACCAAAGCATGTTTCTCAGTTACTTAGCTTATTTCTTTGTGACAGATTTTCAAAACAAAAGAACATCTGATTTCTTTAGAAAACTTTCTTGGAAAAAATAAATAAGATAAAAAAAAGTTATGAAAAGCATATCAATATGAGTTACAAAACAACATTATAGGGCTACCAAACTTCACAGAATCACCCGCTGGGCTAATTTGAAGATTGCCTGAAAATTTCATCAAGATCAGTCCAGCCGTACGGACATCGGTTTTTATATATGTAGATTTTCAAGGTCGTCTGGTAGAACGCTACATTCAAGTTAGTTTATTCTATAAGCATTCAAAGTCATTATATGTCACAATGTTCATCCCTGAATCACGCCTCAGACAGAGAATTACTTTTGCATGCAACATCGGGCAGTGCAAAGTCAATATCTAATACATTCCAAGCGAGCTGATACTAAATCAGTATCTGCCCGATTCAAGTAACGCGGGTGATGCGCTTTTTTTCTGCAGTATTCGTCGACAAAAGTAAAAGTTTAACTGCCAGCTGTTTGATATTAGAAAAGAATTCTATTCATGTATGATTTTTAATCATTAAAATCTCAGGGCGCATAAATGGTATTTTAATAGTAGTAATACAGTAATATCCCGACTTACGCTAACCCGTTTTACGCGAATTCAGAGTTACGTACTTTTTGAAAACATTGAAAAACTTGATTTTTTAGATCTAGTTCAATTAAAAGATCAAATGACGGTTAGAAACTTGGCAGAAAGTCTTAACTAATTTGAAAGAGGGTTACAAATTTTGAAAAACAAAGAAAAACTATTAGCGTGCTTCGAGGAATTTTTGAGTGGAAAAAAAATCGTTGTACCTACAGACGACTTTATTAGATTTTATTAAGCTTTCCACGTCAAAATAACTTCAGTTTACGTTCGTGCAATAGGAATATTGACTGTATTCAAATAAAAACATAATTTTAACGAAAAGTAGTAGTTTCTATGATAGAAATACTAAAAAACACTATATTTTTCCTTATTTTTAAGGAATTTAATTAATATTTAATAAATAAAATCTAATAAAATCACTCTCAAGTTACGTGACAACAGACACTAATCAGAGCGCATAACGTCATATGTTCAGCCACTGTCAAAAAACTTCATTGTTTGGTTAATATTTAGTGTGTAATTTATTATTATTTGTTTATAGGAAACGTCAAATTACATGTAACTATAGCAACGACTACGAAACAACTTTTCATCACCTGAGTTTACTAACGTTTATGAGCATAGAATACGCATCTATAGGATGGTAGTTCCCGTGTAAACTTTTGAGCCTCCTTTGGTATGAATAGGTGACGTCACGCGACTAGTAATGGCGTTTTGGACCGAAATTTGAAACGGGATTTAAAATACATGATTTTTAAGGCTTGAGTTGTATTTAAATAAAAATAATAAATATTTGCGGCTAAACACTTTCCCAAAAATAGTCAACATCCCTATTCATAATAATATTATTTGTTGTATTATCCAAGATTTTTACACTATTTTCTTCTATATTATTGTTTTCTTTCGTTTCCGATCCCAATTAAACCCCGACTTAAGCGAACGATAGTCTCTCCCACCTATCGCGTAAGTTACGGGTATTATATTGTATTAGATAATTAGTTTTTATAAAAAAAAACACATTTTACTCTCTGACGTCTTTACATTTCTCTTGAAAATTTTCAATAAACTTAACAAAAAAAACTCATATGTTGTTATACTTTTGAATGAGTTACATAAGACATTTTTAAAGTTTGTGTTCAAGAGTTTCACTGATGTACGAGAGAGATGATATGTGTACAAAAAGCAAATAAAAGACAGAGATGGAACGTATCGGTACAATCAAATTGCTTTGATAAAAACGGTATAGATGGCTAAATCGAACGGAGATGAAAAAAATATGGGTTTTGTACGCGACGAGCATTTCGTATTATAACGGCTACACGAGAAAGATTCAAACTACGTCAGGTTAACAGCGTCGGCAATGGGCTGAATGGAAAACTAAACAGAAGGGACGCCCTACAAAACGATCGTCACAAACCGTCGTCAACTTAAACATGCAGTTTTTTAGACGTTACTTATATATTAGCTGTTAAAGCAAAAGGAGCACCGGATTTAATTTTTTGATGCTCTAGGATTTTATGGTGAACGATGTCCTAATATCTATAACATCTCTGTTTACGTAAATTTGTTCCTTTGCTTTATAATATACTATTATTGGTAATAATAGAAAATATTGCTTTCACCTCGATTTGAATATATCGTAATACCTTTTTATGATAATTCTTATCATTAAAAACTGTTCAAACCATAACGGAGTGATCATAAAAGCTACAAATATAATTTTTAATCAGAAGTCAAACAAATGAAATAGCTCTAACTAGAAAAAAGTAATGTCTTTTTGTGATATCCTCTCTGTGGTGATGCCCTAGGCAGCATCGAGCAAGGGTCATTAGTTGGCTTCCGGACCGCAAATACAATTTTCTGGATCTCGGTGAGATAGTGTTAAAAAAATATATGCTATTTATCACACCCACAGATATCACTGATCCATTAAAAAAATCGCATCGTATTTTCTCTATGTTCCATACTGCCGGTTACACATTGTTTACGTTTATTAAATTGACGCCGACTTCAAAATTTTATTGCGCCATAGCGCTTAGTTTCTGTCATACAAATCGTTATATCTGGGTTAATTTCGCACGAAATCGAACCAAATTGTAGTATTTCAAAAAAGTGAGATTCTGTTCTATGGAACTATTTTTGAATCAATTCTAGTTCATAATTACTCATAAAATTGTAACTGAAAATCGCTAACAGCAGTTGTCCGGTTGGTCTATACGTACGTCCGAGCTCTGCAAGTTGCAATTTTTGACGACTTGCCTTGGTTTATGCATTTTTTTCTTTTCTACAAGCTTTTCTGAAGGAGGTTTAATTTTTTTTATAAAGACTTTCCACTTTTTAGTGGTTTTGCAATACGTTGTTTACATGTTATTAACCAATTTTTAATTTGATTACTAAACTAAAAAAAAACTACTGAACAACAATTATATGGGTTCATCTAGACATCTTCCTGAACACGGCTAGGCCCTTGAAAAGTTCAATTAAAAATAAATGTATAAATATATACGTCGAATTAATAACCTTCTTTTTTAAAAGTCGGTTAATAAAAACGATCTAAAAGCTTCTACCACAATAATGGCGGTGTTAACAGAAATACACTCGATCCCAACAGAGGAAGTAGAAACAATTTATTCTTTTATCTCATACGGCGTTCTCGCGAAAGATCGGCCATGTTGTTGATAAATAGTCGTGCTATTAGTTTTGTTCGGATCTGACTTTACTGAAGCACAACAACATTGGGGAGCATTTAGTGTGCTCGAGTCGCGAGACTCTCGTTTAGATAATGTCCATTCGCAATCGGTTTGTAGTTAACGTAAGAATTATGGCTGCACCAATCGCATCTATTGTAATAACTCACACCTCATTGTATCGTTCCCCTTCTTTTCTTTAAGCTATACGAAGCGACTCTCTTTGCTTACCTCTACACAGGGTCAGTCAACAATTCACATTCGATAACGATCGTTTAGTATCATAAAAGTAGAAATTTAGTGTAACTTTATAGTCAGTAGACCTTTTCATAATTGTACAATTTGTGTGCGTATGCTTCAACTGCCGCCATATTTTTCGGGCACTTTTTATTTTGACAGGTGAAAAAAAGTAAATAGTAATTAAATGAGACATATTATTTAAAGAAGTGATACAACGCCGGAGAAACATATTTCACTACTTTTAAAAATACATTTTTTTGACAATCAATGATTTATGCTAGGTAGGACTGTAATTTTTCAACCAGTTTTTGTTTACTTTCACCAATTTTTCCGATCGCGGAACTTCAACTACTATCGCAACTGAGCACAAGTGTGTTCTTTTACTGTTTTTTGCACTAATAGAGCATCGCTAGTAACATTTTCATCTAAATTAACATTGAAAAACGTTACTGGGTCAGCAAATGTGTCAAAAAGTGCCCGAAACTTATGAAAAGTCCTGTTGCTGCATAGCAGCATAAGTCAAAATGATTTTCAATTGTACAAGATGTCCAGTAAACCTTCTGTAAGACTTTATTCGATGAAAGGTCTGGCCATGTGCTATCAAAACAAGAAAACATTGACGCCAGTAAAAACTTCACGGTTTTCGAGATACTAAAATTTTAAAATCGCATGTCACATTAAAGAAAAATAGTAATTTCTCAAAAATGAAACTACATTCAATTAAAATAGCAACTTTTTTCCAATAATTTAGATGTTTTATGTCATTTTAGAATTTAGATGAAACAAGAAGTTTTGAGACTATGGGCATAAAATGCGTTTAAAAAGTTTAAACATCTCAAAAATCGTGATGTTTCTCCTGAGGTTATGTTTTATTTTTTTAATAGCACACGTTGCTCGCTAAACAATAAAAGTTACTAAAAGTGAAATACCTGCTTTTTTAACATTTTATAAAATCAATCGTTTTCAAGTTAAAACCCAAATACCGATTTCTGGCCTGATTCATTCGAGTAAATTTCGGTTCGTATAAAAAAATTTATAGTTTACAGGGTATTAGTTTTAAAATAAGCTAGTTTTCTGTCAGATAAGACGTCAGTTTGTATAACTTAAAAAAAATGGGTTACGATTACCAACAACTCTTACTCCAATTTTGTTGTTGTTTGAATAAGGGTGCACTTCTGACGTACCCTGTATCCTTCCTGGGTACAAACGCTTAGAAAATAAAACTTGTATAAGATAATACCAACTCAGCAACTGTAAAGTTACATTTCTAATTGAATCAGCGCTAAATTTATTTTGTTTGCTGGCTTATTTTTATTAGAGTTTCCGACAATTATAATGATATGTAGTGAATTATACAGTGTTATTCTACGATACGATGTCTTATAATCTCACTGAATCGGATCAGATCGACTCGGCAGGTTTGACAGTGTTAGGATACATGCAGCTAAATGATTTCCCACCGACTAGTCGGCTTGGATCAACTTGGCAACATCCAGCGTGCTGTGACACCTGCCGCATCGACCCGATCTGATTTAGTGGGTGTGGACCTTAGTAATAAATGACAGCTAATACGTTTTGAAAAACCATCGTTTTTTGGAAAAAAATTAATAGCGCCAATTAAATCTAGAATTATAATACGTGCCACGGTTCTAAAAGGTTCTGAAGTTAGATGCAAATGGAGGCTTGCGCAGGTACAGTCAGTTGAAAAACTACAAACTCGCGCTATATTATTATAATTTTTCTTTAATCGAAAGGTCTAATTCCTTGCATAAAGTCATCCAAAAAATTATTTTTCATGCTTGTCTATGCAAAACTGTATTAGGCATCTTGATCAATTAACAATCAAAGAAACACCTTAACAATAACGTACTGAACTGTACTTTATAGCAGGAAAGCGACAAGGGACATGACAACCAGCGATAACCAATCACCGACGAACGCACGTTCTGTGCCGGTAACTGGGAGGTGGTGGGAGTCTTTCTTTCCCACAAAACAACCAGAACGGCTCTAAAATATGCATTTGCAACACTGTTTTGACTTCAGAACCTTTTAGAATCGTGGCGAGTATTATACGCAACGCTTTTTACACATGTGGTCGGAATCACTCCTACCTGTCGCGCCTAAAGAAGTTTAAAAAAACAAAACAAAAATACGTCTTGCTACTGTTTTATACAGAAGCATTGGGTAGTATTGATTTTTCTAAAGAGTTTAACAGTGATAGTCTCCAAGGACCCTAAATACATTACATCATAATAAATTTCGTGCATTGCCGTGCCCGCTGACAAATGGGGTGTTCGGACAGAACCAGTGTAATGTCGTCTGAACGAGGCTGAAAGTGAATAACGCTCCACTGACTTCATGTATCATTTTCAAATTATAAAGGACATATTACATGCGATAGTTTCCAGCGACAGAGATCAGAAAACATTATAATGAGCCTCACTCTCATAAGCTCACATAAGAAGTTTAACTTCTTTAGTTTTTAATATTATTCCCAACTTTAGTTTTAATTTATGTGAAACTAATTAATAATATTTTCACATACTTAGTACACACTATAAACTTCTGTCCTTGTCAGTTTCATGTAATTTAGGGGTCAATTCTACTTCCCCTCGATTTCTTACTTTTTTCAAATAGATACGTCGCTAAAGAAGTTAAACTTCAAAAACGGCGCACGAGTTAAGAAAGTAAATTGTGTCAAAGACGAGCCCACCTAATTACACTGGATATGATAATAATAAAACGAATAATTAATTTATTGATCTTTATTGAAATATAAGTAAGTATGCAAAATTGATAACATCATATTCGTTGCGGAAATATACAAATAAATTTCTATAGTTGACTACTGTATAATTATTTTATTATTCTTAGACCTCTTGACTGACTCAAGGTTCATATTTTAATGATGCTTAATGTAAGCGTTCAGAGAATGTGAAATACTGTTGCAAAAATTCTTATGATTGCTTAGAGGTGTCACTGTAGAGTAAATGATAATTCAGTCGCCGGGATAGTGGAAGATTCGGATTTGAGTCCCGATAATGTCATTGTTTGAACAATAAATTTCTCTAACATTGCATTATAATCATACACAGGTTAGCAGGAAAGTGGACGAATAGATGTTAATATCTATTCGTTCACTTTCCTGCTAACTTAATTGTGTATGTTTAAAAAAATATGGACGCAATGTAATTGCATTATAATGTTGACATTGGGTGTTTCGTTATACGACAGCAAACTATAACTAATACTACATAATATGTAGTTAAAATTAAAACTGAGAAGTCTTCAGTACCTATTGTAAAAAATAAAAAACAAAGAAACAGCACAATAATTCGTCTTTAACAAGTGGGACCTTCTCAGTTAACGTAAAAAGTGTGCGAGTAAGTCAAATTCCGAACCCATTGGTAAAAGGCAAATAATTTTTTCTTTATAAAGAACTCTCTTATGTAATATTCATAGTTCATAAATAGAACGAAGTACAGAATGAACACAACGCAAGAGACGTTACGTATATGGAGTGTGTTAAAGAGACACGTTTGCGTTGTGATTTTGTGACACCACGAGCAAATCCTCTACAGTTACCTATTCATAATATTAACTCGAAAGCATGCGAGTCGGTTATTCACTTTCTACGCATGCGTACCTATGGTGGTAGTAGCGTCGCGACGATGATTTATATATTTTCATTAAATAGATCCTCCTACACACACTGCCTGCAGAGGTCCGTTCGAAAGCGTATTATATCGCTACCACTGCACTACACACACTTACACATATACACATTGGGTGTCATTCCATGCTGTCCCGTGCCGTCGCCGGTCTGGGTGTCAGTGCCGCCATGGCCCACGACCCAAGGCGCTCGGTTTACAATCATGTTAGTTAACGTAGTGTCAAGAAGTCAAATTGTTGAATAATAGTATTGCGCATTGTAAGACCTTTTAATGAGTAAGTGAGGTCCGATCTGCTTAATTGCTAATCAAAAAACATACAACAGAGATATTTCTCTCTCAACTAATTTAATTCAATTTACACTTCACTTTCCCATAGAAAATGTCTTACAGTTGGCCCCACGCTGGGCGCCAATTTTAGTGTCTGAAATTACAATAATATTCACTGGTTTCTAAATTAGGCAGGAAATTAATTTTATTAGATATTAAAGAAAGCCACTTAATTATATTTATAATTTAAAGTTGTATTTATTTGTATACATTTATTCATGTTAGTTAACGTAGCGTCAAGAAGTCAAATTGTTGAATAATAGTATTGCCCATTGTAAGACCTTATAATGAGTGAGTTATAGGCCCGATCTGCTTAATTGCTAATCAAAACATACAACAGAGATATATCTCTTTAAACTAATTTAATTCAGTGTACACTTCACTTTCCCATAGAAAATGTGTTACAATTGGTCCCACGTTGGGCGCCAATTTTAATGTTTTTGAAGTTTTTCAAGTTGGGCAGGAAATCCTTTTTATTAGAAATTAAAGAAAGGCACTTATCTAATTATATTTATTATTGAAAATTATATTTATCTGTATTTATTATTTTTATTTTGTTATAGGCTCAATCGAGTTCCTAGTAGGAATGGACTGTACAAAATATATGCAAATTTGAAAAACCTGAATGTTAGATGAAGTCACGTGCTCGATTTCTTGGAAAATGTATTTATGATTAAAGTTCTTTCTGCACTTAATGTTATCATCGTTGTAAAAATACTTTGAAAAAATTTATGCCTAAATATTGAAAGTCGTTACAGAAATCTAACAACGGTGGGAGACAGAAATTTCGTACAATAAGTTTATAACTTTATTTCGGGCTAACTGTGTAATGAATTGAGAATTATAATTATAGGAGTGGCGTCGATTTTGACAATGCCGAAAACTGACTATCTTTACAGAGCAATATTGTGATCGTAAAACGAACGATAGGGTAACATCGAGGTGATTGTAAACGAACGCTTATATTGGCTACGAACCGCTCTTTATATTCACGGGATTTTTTTAATAGCGGCATAACTTTTTCACATATGCGGTGTATAAATGCCAACTGCGATTCAAAATATTCATTTTATTATTATTTATATTGGCGCATTATAACTATACTGTGAGGTTAGGTTTTTACCTTTTTAACGGATTTTGTAAATGTTCCTCTTCACTGCATGAACACAAACTATATTTTACATTAATTTACTTTATCATGTACCGCTTTAAACTAGGAATTGAGACATAATAATAGCGTGTTGTTTCAATAACGAATTATATAAATATCAGTCCATTTCGGTTTTATAATTGCTTGCTGCTTTGCTCGCGTGAATATTGATTTTGTCTGCAGATTCGGTTAGTATCGGTTTTAATTGGAACACTATTTTCATTTGAACATATACGGATTAAAAGTACCCGATACTTTAAGTTTTGATTCACTGAAACTGGTTAGTACCTAAACTCAAGTTTCGTCAAAATCGGTATTGCCGTTTTTAAGTGATGTCCATACAGACAAAACTTCTTGAAAGACATTTTCCCTGAAACATTTGGTTTTATGTCGTCTACTTCAAATAAGTGACGGTGCTGAGCTGTCAACACGTCACTCAAATACACGAAGCATTTGTTCAATTTTCACTCACTGCATTGTATTAAAGTCATCGTAGTACAGTGTTGGCAAGTATATGGTTCAGTTTTGAAAGTACTTATAACAAAAACTAATAAATATGTTTAACGTAGTGACGTACATAATAAATTACCGGTTATTTTAACTGCAATTGTATACGACGGTATTACATCTACTATGGATTTTAATAATGTATTATTAATATTACTATATTGATTCTAAATTGGAATTCGAACGAGCGAAGCGAGCGAGTAACTTAATATTTGTAAAGTTGAGCAAGCGAGCTAAGTCCAGGTGCCAAGAAACAGTCCTTTTTGACATTCCCTTGAATTCAGTTTATAGATTTAAAATTTTCAAAATAAATAAGCTATCGAAAGGTAAAACCCTTCAAATATGTTCCGTATAGTCAATTCAATCTGATTTTCACCCGATTAAAATCCGGGTAGGCCGCAATTATTATAGACAAACTTATTCTAAGAAATAAGCTATCGAATGGTAAAAACCGCATTCAAATCCGTTTAGTAGTTCTCACGTTTTTAGCAGACATACAAAGCGATTTAAATAATAATTTCCATAGACTATTTAAAAAAAATTGCACGCCGCTTTTTTCCGACAACCTTCAGAATTTCATTCTTTAGGTCTTTTTCAACTTAAAGAATCAATTCGAATGAATCCAACGAATTATTCATACGGGATGCAGCTCTACGCTTGCATTATTATGTCTTCATATCACAGTTTCAAATTGTGACCTGCAGTAATCAAACTGCAACAACTAAGGCAGTCTCATCTTGTTAAATTAGATGGCAATAATACAGTACAATCTAGATATAACAAAGCTGAAAGGAATTAGAAAATATTCGTTATACCAGTAATTCGTTATATTGAAGTTTGTTATATAGAGGCTAGGTTGGTCTAAGATTCGTTTTAACAAGGTAAGAAAACCCATTTTTTTATCTTTAAACTTTAAAATTGTAGCCAATGTACTTGCGGGAATTTCGAATTCTTTAGCGATATCTAATTTTTTCTTTGTAGGATTCTCGTCTACATATACTTAATGATTTTTCGTTTCTCTGCGACGGTTAAGGAACACCTTTTTCATTTCTCAGTCGCTGCAACTTTTTTACTAACAACAGTGACCAACAGCAGTGCTTACATTACTTTAATTCAAACAATAATGATTGTCTAACGATAAATTTAACGTGTCTGAACCTGTCCAGACATGAATTGTTGTTGTTATTGTGGAATTGTGTGTGATTGATTGGTAGGATACGTTATGTAAAGGTTATAAGTTGACAAAAACCGTTAAATAGAGGTAAATTATACTTTCTATTTATATTCTGGAATGACTGAAAATCTACACTAATATTATAAAGAGGAAAGATTTGTATGTATGTAATGAAAAAATTCTTTCACCATTAGAAAGCTACATTCACCCTGAGTAACATAGGCTATATTTATTGCAAGAAAATATTGGGTGTTTTTAGATTATACCGGGTGTTTATAGATTATACCAAGTGTTTTTAGATTATACCGAGTGTTTTTAGATTATACCGGGTGTTTTTAGATTATACCGGATGTTTTTAGATTATACCGGGTGTTTTTAGATTATATAAAACGCGTTACGAAAAACGTCTTATACGAAAGGGACTTCGTTCCAAACGCGTGTCCCGCGACACGTTCCAAGTTTTTTTTTTAATTTCTTTTTGGGAAATAAGATTTTTCTTCGATTTTTGAACATTCACAAATAAAAGCGATTGAATTCGCGCAAATTCAATACACGTTGAGAATTTCATGATAATGATGCTCATCTTTTATAGCTACAGATAATTAGATAATTAGTGCTACCCGAGCGAAGCCGGACCGGGCCGCTATTCGTTATAAAGAGGTATTTGACAAAAATTATTCGTAATGTAGAGATATATTTTGCATTAATTCTTACGGGCCGTTCTAGGGGATTTCGAAAAATTCGTTACATCGAGGTAATCGTTATATTGAGGTTCGTTATATTAAGGTTACACTGTATAAAAGATTGAGAACAACTGGCTTTCACTGAAGTGAGTGGGCAGGTTATAGACAAGGAGGGGTTTGGTTTGGTGTAGTGCTCTCTGTAGTCTACTTGCTGACAGACAAGACCGCGGACCGCAACCGCACACCGCGCGCCGCTAATAGCGCGGCTCCCTCATCACTGTCCGTCCGTCGCTCCCGGTCTCCCCTTCCCATCTCAGACGAACCGCGCACTTAACGTAACGATTTAACGCTGCCACCGTTGTCGTCCTTCGCACCCCCCGGGGAATACATCGATCATTACATCTGATTGTACATGCGAACAAGACGTCAAATTCTAAGGCGCGTCCCCTGCGTGACACTTGATATCACTCTCAGTAGGTGCGTTCGGACGAAAATTTACTGGTATTTTTCCCCTTTTTACCTTACGTAAGAAAATGGTTGGTATTGTTCCCTTTTTTACATCTATGCAGCGTTGTAGCTAGGCTTGCCAACTTTAAATACAAATTTGCGGGAAGGGTTTAAAAAGCGGGATCCAACTAATTTTATTTAGAATACAAAAAAACGTGAAATTTTCTTTACAAATCAGGATGAGAAGTAAAATAAAACATCTTGTTAGATTAATAATGGTCAATATTTACCAAAAAAATAGTTATAGTGTAATTTAAACTTTATTATGAAAACTATAAATTACTTTTCAAATGAGTATTTTTCTTGATATTTTGCACTTTTAAGATAGTTGTCGCGGTTAAGGCACACCGTCAGAAATTTCTTAATTTTTGTATGCTTATTAAGGACATGATAATACAATTACCCTGAAAATCGACCGTATATAATCCGAGATAAATTCAATTAAAAATTGGATAATTAACATTGATTGTATACGATCTCTGTAGTTCTGAACCAGTTTTTTATTTATAAAAAAAGAACTAACTGTCAGAAACTTTCCAAAAACTGACAGTCTTTCAATGCATTTGTTATGAGTTTAAAAAATATAAGAAAAAATTTTTGACCGTCTAATTATTTATAAATAACGGTTTAAAGTTCAACAATTTATAGAAAAGTATACATGCATATGAATACTGTATGGGTTACGCTTCCACGGGTACAGTCTTGCGTATAAATTATGGATCACTTAGCTACAAGCTAGTATACTTTTGTGGCGCGTATAATCTATAACTTTTTGACAATATTGTACCACGACAACTACCTTAAGGATTTTTTTATTTTTAAGTACAAAATTGTAAAAATCGTAAAAAGCGGGATATTTAGCGTCTCGCACACATCCTGAGCGGGACGTCTCGTTA
Source organism: Venustoraphidia nigricollis (assembly GCA_034508555.1). NCBI lineage: Eukaryota > Metazoa > Arthropoda > Insecta > Raphidioptera > Raphidiidae > Venustoraphidia > Venustoraphidia nigricollis. The sequence goes on from JAVRKA010000013.1 coordinate 2,573,749, forward strand.
AGGGTATCAGAAACGGTACGTCCCGCGTATAGCGGGACGGTTGGCAATCCTAGTTGAAGCGTTTGCTTTTCTTCCTATAAAGTAAGTTTTAGGAAACGCAAAATTCAAATCTTGCCCTGGGCGATCATGACCTTAGCTACGACACTGCATATATGTAAGGAAATGGCTGGAACTTTTCCTCGTTTTTACTACGTACGAAAATGAAAAAAACCGCGGTTGATATAAGATCGTATGTTGATAGTACTGCCTTCAAAACATTAAAGGATAGTCGCTTATCGTTTGAAGCCTGGGTGTGAAATTTCTTTCGTTCATAATAATTTTTGCAAAGCTGCACTGATTTCAATGTTTTAGAAATGTACATTGTACAATCGAACTCCTGCATTTTCAACACCATCTGTTTTCAACTGATTTTGTAAGTTTATAGTCCTTACTTCTCACGCAAAGTGTCTCTTCTTACGCTACTCACCCAATGAACAACTTTAATCTCAAATTTAACAAACTATAATTATAGGATCATTGTCAAATCAAATTATTTGACAATACTTTCTGCAACCCAGCATTAATATTCTACTCGATAGTAAATTTCACGCAATTAGACTTGCTTTTAAATATATGATCACAATCTAAGATCATTGTAACATCAAATTTTTTGACAATGCTCTCTGCAACCCAGCATTGATGTTACAAATCTCATTTTAATATTTTTTCAACATATCATTTCGATTGTCACTCAGATAACGTCGACGATTTTGTAACAGCATTCTATTTCAATCAAACGGTCATTATTTCCCAGAAATGTATAAAATCGCTTGTTATGTTCACTAAGGCAGTCAGCCTGTTAACCGCTGTGTATTGGAATCTATAAATAGATTATCGATACACGTTGTTATTAATTGCATAGCCGAATCATTTTCAATGGCGAGAGGAAATCAATCGCGGAATTAATGGCCGAATAATGATTCCCTTCATTTACAGGCATACATAACGTAATTAAATTTCCAAACTGGATTACACTATGCAATCAGCGATTTTCAATATAGGTACTAGACACCGATATGCCATTATAATAATATTGCAGACTTCAATCTAACAAGACACTTAGCTATGTCTACTATAAAGGCATGCGCATAAGGCAAGTAAACTGCAAATAAGGAATTGTTTGACAGTAGGGTCACCTAGATAATGAATAACGTCAGCTAGAAGGCCATTCAATATTTTTATCAATCAGTAGTGATGCAAAATTACCGATTATTTCTGATAGTAAGTATTTTGGCTGGATAATTTACCGATTAATTAACCGACTGTCTGTAAAACAAAATGGCGGCTTCTTAGAAAAACGAAAAGCAAAACAACAGAGCAATTTTCCACAGTAGAATCGAAAAAATTAAATAATGTATTTATATTTATGTAGATATAATGAAAATTAAAACCTCGAAAGGAAGCAACAACCATAATCATGAATAGCCGTAATTTAAAATAAATTACCGCGGTTATTTAACTGGTTAAATAGCCGGTATTTTATTGCTTTGCATCACAAAATAATTTTTGAAAGTTTTTTAGATCGTGTATTATTACAGAATCCTTTTCATATAGCACTGCATTATTTGTTTTAAATGTTTGTTATAAAAAAATAATAAATTGAAAAATAAATTGGTAGGTACTTGATCCAAAATATTGTAGTTATCGGTAGCCTTAAAGAAAGAATAAAAGTAAGTTAAATAATGTCTTTTTGGTGAAGTGACGAAATGTGTCCTATAGATGGATTTGATACTACGCATTAAACTACAGGATATTAAACTTTTTTTTAATAAACTCGCAATGAATATTTACTCTTCGATGTAGAATCTAAAGGTATTTAGAACTACATATATTGTGATCATAATACTTAATAGTATTCGAATATTCTGACATGTAAATATCGAATATCGATTTTGAAAGCTTCCTGATGACAAAAGATGTAAAGTATAACGCTGCCAATATGAATATTTCAATTTATAAACGATCAAAGTTGATTTAAAATTAGTTTCGTCAGACAATCTTGTTTTAATAATACAACACACAGCATGATTCATTAATATTTTTCATTAAAAATAGGTGGAGAAAAAATTATGTCTAGACAATATTTTTTTTATGGAATGGTATAAAAACAACAGATTAAAAAAAAGTAGGTGCGTGTGTTTATGGACTAGAATATTTCTTTGACGTGATTAAAAACTACTATACATGCAAATAATTTATTGAAACAAAATCTTCAAAAAGTTTAAGAACAATACCTACTTACAAAAAATTAACCTGAAATATTTGAAAACATTTCCAAAATTCTATTTTGGTTTTTACTTTTTTTTGCGGTATGACACGTAAAACAACAATTAGTTGTAATCAAAGGTTATAGGCGTCTAGTATATTATTATATAGTTCCCAGATGGCACCGATTTCGTCCATCTATCATTTCAGTCTGGGTCTCTTATGGTCAACTTCATACTTTCCAAAATTTATAAAGTTGGCATTTAACGCTTAATTCTTAAGAAATTTTACAATTCGGATTCTGTTATCGATTTTACGAAATTCGAATAAGTAGGCTATTTTAGGATTTTTTGAAATGTACACTTGGTTTCTGGTAATGACAAGCTTAAATACAGTAGGGATGTTGACTATTTTTGGGAAAGTGTTTTAAATCGTGCATAAGTACCTAATATTGCTACAAATATTTATTATCTTTATTTAAATACAACTCAAGCCTTAAAAATCATGTATTTTAAATCCCGTTTCAAATTTTGGTCCAAAACACCAATACTAGTCGCGTGACGTCACCTGTTCATACCAAAGGAGGCTCAAAAGTTTACACGGGAGCTACCATCCTATAGATGCGTATTCTGTGCTCATAAACGTTAGTAAACTGAGGTGATGAAAAGTTGTTTCGTAGTCGTTGCTATAGTTACATGAAACAATGAAGTTTTTTGACAGCGGCTGAACATATGACGTCATGCGCTCTGATTGGTGTCTGTTGTCACGTGACTTGAGAGTGATTTTATTAGGTTTTATTTATTAAATATTAATTAAATTCCTTAAAAATAAGGAAAAATATAGTGCTTTTTTGTATTTCTATCATAGAAACTACTACTTTTCGTTAAAATTATGTTTTTATTTGAATACAGTCAACATCCCTATTACTTAATAGGTAAGAAGGGTGGATTGATATTTGAACAAAATTTGACGCAAGGGTTTATCTGTACTATCTATACTATAACGGAGATTCAAGTTGAAGTTATCAATAATACAGTGTATTGTACACAAGAGTTAAGTATTGAAAGGTTATTAATTTAATCAACCGTGAAGCTGCAGGAAGATATCCAGTAATAAATATTGCACAGACGATAGATAAAGCGGATGCCGTCGATAATACAGAACTCGTCTGAAAATGAAAAACAATAAAAGATAGAATTGGAAGCAATTTTAAAATATAAATAAAATAAATTGTTACTATTCGTTACACTAGCACAGTCAGATATTTTTTTAAGAAATTAAATATAAATTGTTATGTCGAAGTTTCTGAACGAGCTTGTCCTTAGAAAAGTTATGTATCATAGCTTTCAAAGAAAATACATCCATATTTGTTTATTATTAATAAATGTGATATAATAGCTGTCTGCTACATACCGTGAATTTATTTTAAGATGAAACATACAAATTTCCTTTTACATGGTTACATAATAACATTTCTGACAGCAATGTAATTACGTGTTTATTTTAAAATAGAACATAGGAATGAGTACAAGTAATAATAATTACACGTGATATGATTTTTTTTAAGTTATCAAAGTAAATTTTCGAAAAGTCCCCCATTCACTGCTAAGCAATGCCCTAAACGGTCATGAAAATTCTACAAAACGTGAAGAGGTGTTATATCTCTTGATGCATTTCGTATTTTAGTCTTCAATTGGTCTTTTAACAGATCACCATTGAATATTAGGAGTTGTTTGCAAAAACTGCGCCTGCTTTGGATCGCATGCTGTTCATTTTATAGAATTAAACGGTAAATGACAGATCGGTTTTAGAAAGTACTGTTGGATTTGGATAAACTCATTTATATTTTGTTTTATTTTACGCTCTAGTGCGAAACGGGCCATTCTATCACTATACATGCATGAAAAGCAGTTATTTTGCAGGGGGGTGTGCAAAAAAATGTTTTGAATTGGTGAGGAACTTGCAGTTCTGTCTTGGTTTTGCTATACCGTAGGTACAATCTTGATCGTGCAAAAAATGCAAGAGCAAAATCAAGACTTCAAAACCAACACCAATTTTGCTCATCACACAAATGTACATAAAAATAATTACGCATCTACCAAGGTTAGTAGATTCCAGAGGTTGCCTTGTTCTGTTGAATAGTAGTGGGAGGTTGGCGTCTTCCAGATTACATGACAACGGCTGTTGTTTATAAACTTAATGCCAGTGTTTAACAAATGTCAAAGAAATAAAAAAACAGAGTAGTGATATTATTTGCCATAAACTGAAAGGTTAAGGTAAGAGATATAGCTGACGTCATTTTCGTGCTTACGCTGATTGATCAGATGGAACGAGGCAACCTCTTTAATCTACTAACCGTATCTACAAAATTATTGCGCAAATCGTGTCAGGCTACGCGTAGACAGTAGTGAGCAATCGAATTTAGTAAAACACGGTAAAATCAAAGTAACGAACACGGACTTTTTGATCATCGACTTAACAGGAAAGAATATTATAGAATACTCGGAAAGAAACATCCTGTGTGTTATGAAGTGTCGTTGCATCTGTGTCGGTATTTTTCAATACATGATTTTCACAGCTGCAAACACGAGCACCTTCCATATGATACAGCCGTTCATAAAATTATGTTATAATAGAGATATCAAAACATTACAAAAAATTGCCGAACTATATTAAAAGTAAAAAAAATGAAGCAAAGTTTAAAAAAGAAGTAAAAAATTATTTGTTATGTATTGTCCCTTATAGTTTCTCAGATTTAATCTGATTTCTTTTTTCTTTTCTTTTTTTTCCTTTGACAATTTTGTATACCTGTATGGTCAACACAAATAAAATTTATTATTATTAGATAGATAGATAGATATTTATTAAGTCAATCGAGACATACATCCATTTGACACGTCAGAATACAGAAATATCTACAACCCGTAAATAAAATATATATATAAAAAATGACATAAAAGTCCCAATAAAAATAATTAATTATTAATTATTATTATTATTACGTTTCTTTCAAATTTTTTTGAATAGATATGCTCTCAAAATCATAAAGTAATAAGAAAAAAATGAATTAAGATAAAATTTGGTTTGCAAGTAAAGCACGAATATAGATTTAGACGCGAAAAAAGAACTTAACTTTTTATAATCGATTTCAGGTGGCTGTATCATTTGTAGCTTTTTGCACTGCCCCTATAAAACAGCTGCAAGTAAACAAGCATGTAAAGTGATCCAATACGCACTAGTGCAATAAAGTAAAACAAAACTGGCCGCGCTATAGCTATTCCATATGTTTGTTTGTCCGTTGCTGTTTTTATAACCTCCTATTGTACATAAAGTTTGCTTCACAAGTAAACTGTAAAAAACGTTGAAAATGAAGTGAAAAATAGTTATTTTACACGCGGAGCGTGCAAAAAATGCGGTATATCTTTTGTGCGTAATGTTATTACGACTCGTGTGATTATTAAAACTCGCTGGCGTTCGTTGAAAACATAATGTCACAGCTCGTCGGACTTATAGCCCATTACGACAATCTCCTATTTTCCATTTTGGAATCGGTTCACCTGTAGTTGGTGTTCGTGAAGTTTTCCAATGAAGTTGCACAACAGACAGCCCGATAGAGGGTCGGGTCAATCCAAGCGCGACGCTTTAAGTGTTCATCATTATTTTCTACATAGTCTACATGTTTCTACTTTCTACTACTGTAGCTCTATCAATTTGTCGTTCTTGTAATACAACTATCGACAGATATCGACACATATACAAACACTGTAAAGCAATCTGTTGTTTTATAACGCGCAAAAGTGAAAATATATTTTTTTCTAAAAACAGTCAACCGATTCTACAATATATATTTTTAGTGCAAAGAATTTAGAACTAAAATTTGCAAGAAATGCTCACGATAAAATTTTGGTCACGCTGCATTAGGTAAAAGGCACAAAAGGTGAGCGATTGTCCTGCTCGAGGTGAAAAAGTCAACAGTGCGAGTGATTTCCTATCACGTGACGTCGGATGATGTCATATTGCAAGACGTTAAGACAGGGATTATACAGTACAGTGGACGTCTTCAAATCAGTGCATGTGGAAAGAATTTGTATTAGCTTCTTAAGCTCTAGCTTCTTCTGCACTCCTGGCAACGATTTATAACTGACAGTAATCCACTGAATTGAATAAGCGAAAAGTGCACTACTTTTGTAGAGGAATAAAAAAACATTTTAGAATAATTTACGAACGTTAAGGAAAATCAAAATGCCAATTGCTATGCTTGTGGATTTATAATATACTAGCGGCGCGGTCCGATTACTCTCGAATTTGTAGATAGTGCCTATTTAAGATAGACATATTTTGCTGCAGCAAGACTTTCTTATAGAATAATAATCGTATTTTCCTCGCGTCGTTTTTAATCATTATTAATTTTCTAATTAAAGAAATTATCTATTATATTACTATTTAATTTATTACTAATTTATTATTGCATAATTATCAACAAATTAAATTACTTTGGTAATTCACATTAAGAAATTTTTTTGCATCCATTGAAGAGGTCCACATAGAATGTCCGTTCACGTGAGTATGTCCGCAAGACCGCGTCAAACGTAGCTTCGCTTCTCCCACTTATTATAATATCCCCTTCGAGCAATACCCTTGATTCCACTACGGGCGTTCAGAATATGCATACGTGGTGAGGAAATGGGCTTAGTGACGGCTCAAGTAATAGGAGAAACCCATATATATGTAATTAATTTATTAACTCAAAAATTAATTTAAATAGTGAAATTAAACATTTCATAAGATTCATAAGAAACATAAAAAAAGTTTCATAAAAATTCGTCAAATAGTTTTTAAGTCCGTTCGAACATACATAGGTACATACAAATGCACAATAAGAATTTTATAAAAAAGTGAATAGATTTATTTATACACGTGGCACACAGGGTGTTCCAGTACGTCAAAAAATTGATACGAGGGATTCAGAATCCAAAAAAAATATTGTGATATTTTATACATATTTTTTCGATGTGTTTAGGACAAACAATTTTCGCAAAAGTTTACTCTAATCTTTTGCTGACAGCACTACTAGAGAAGCGAGATATTACAAACACTTCGACAACTGAGGTTAATAGCGTCTATGGTCCTGCTAAATACTACGATATATTCTTTGAAATTTTGTGTATTTTTTTATTACTTAAAATTTATCTAAAAAACATTTTTTTCATTGTTGAAACAACTAGAATACTTATCATTACCGTTAGCAATCATCATATCTTGAGCACTGTTGACCTCTTTTTATTTAATATCGGATAATGACTCTTTCAGCCTTGTACATCATTGCTTGGTTTATGTCACCAAAGAGCAAAATTTGTTTGAAACTAATTCAGAATTTCATGATTACGACACACGGCATAAAAACACCATTACGTTGTGGCTACATAGATTAGCCACTGTTCAAAAAAATTTCACATACGTGTCTCTAAAATTCTACAACAAATTGCCAATTGTCATTATTTACTTTTTGTGGGGAAATGATCATTTATGTTAAAAGTATCGAAGATAATATTTATACTTCTGATTTTGTTTTAAGTTTTATTTTTGCTGAAGTCCGGTAGAGTGTGCTGTGAGATATTGCACGCCAAGCAAAGTGTGTAAGTTACCGATTTGCTTTGTGTTTGTCAGCGATGTGCACATTCTGCACGATTTGTCTCTCACCAGGTTGTCTATGCACTGAACCGATACACAACTTGAAACGGAAAGACTGAACGATTTCACTTTTTACATTATGGCTTTTATAAGTGTTATACATATATTTTTTTTGTTTTTGCGTACTAAATTCCATAAAAAAAGTTTAGAGAATAATATTTACTGGTGGACCCCGTGCAAGAATGACGTTGCAATATACAGGATGTTTAATTAACTTTCTGTAATGGTCGATTTCCACGCGATGCGTGATTTCGCAAAGCTCGTACCGACGCAACGGGGAACGGTGCTGTCCGTAGCGACTCGGAGGCATTCGGTAAGGTCGAAGGTGCGGTTCGGGCTCGTGCAGACTTGTCTGTGGTGGTCCGTGTCAGCACAGACCAGCGACTCAAGTTTGGCGTCGATAATCGTGTAGTAGATACTAATACGAAATTATTCGAACGATTTAATTTTTGAATTTTTAAATTTATGCCAAACCAGCCTTTGTTATAAAACTAAACGACAGCATACGATAAAAATAAAAACAATGTATTTTTTACTTAGAATCGAATTAAGAAATGTCTTTTTTTTGGTCAAATAGTAATGATGACTAAATCGTACAACAATACCTTCTCTTTCACTAGGCATTTTGAAAAGGCAAAATTTGTGAACAAAGCGTTCTACATCGTGTGCCCCTATAGACCGACACGCACCGTGAGTCCTGCTGCGGTATGTGATCGTCCGCGGTGCGTGGTGCCGTTCGTAAAATCATGCATCGTGGGAACTGATCTAAAGACGGTGATAGGTCTGGCCATGTGCTATCAAGTTATGAAACGCGTACCCACTGTTTCCGAAGTATTTAAACTTTCTAAATGCATTTGAACGCCTGTTATTCCCATTTTCCTTCTTATTTCATCCAGATTCCAGAATGGTGTAAGACATCTATATTATTTGTCTTTATACCTGGTTGAAAGTACGTACTTTCGGCTTCGATTTTAAGGCAAAAAAACTTAACATTTATGCACTGCTGGAATTACTTGCACGCCATCTATAACAGCGGGCCGAAACAGTTTTCTCGTACACACCGATACGAAAGTACGTACTTTCGACTGGGTGTAAAAAAAATAGTATACACCACACGACCAGAAAGTTCAAATTCCTACCCTGGCGGTGTAATATACTATTTCTGAATAAAAAGGTATTGCTATTTTAATTGAACATTTATTTATGGCAGGGCATGAGCGTTCTTTAAAAAAGTTCAAAATATTTCAAAAACCATGAAGTTTTTTATTGGAGTTAATGACATCGTGGTACTTATTGTCCGTCTACCTACTGTAAAGCGAAAATGTATAGGATGTTACAATTATTATATTTGATAATAAAAAAAAATTTGAAAATTCTACGGAATTTAATATTAAATTATTTCTCGACGATCGTTTCGGACAATAAGTCCATCCTCAGGAATATAAAACATATATACTAATTAATCATGTTGCAGCAAGTACTGAGTGAAAACTCAGTGCAAATTATAATATTATACTTGAATTTTGTGACGTTTGTGCAAAAAGTTCGAAACGTACGACCCTGACATAATGACTAAACTTTCTGTTAATATTTATTATTCGAAAATCAGTTGGTAAATATCTCTTATCACACATACTGTGCATACTTTAGTACGAGCAGTGCCATTGTGCCAAATGTCTTTGTAGCCATGCATATCTAAGTGTTCATTCTAAAAACTGACTGCAGCAACTTACTGACGATTCAAAATGCCAAGCACTTGTATAAAATGCATAGCTACCTATATAGAAACAGCTTATCGAAAACCTATTCCAGTCTAAATACTTTTTACTCGGATAGTAATTTATGTACTCCTATTACAATAATATGTACAATTGTACAATAGTGTATCAAAGAAACTAAATTCGTACCTATATATATATATTGACATATATTACAGCGTCTACACCTTGTCTGAACCTGTTAGGTAATGGTAGATTGTATACCTAGTGTCGTAACCGTCACACGAGTAATAATACTTGAACTAGTATTTTTTGCCCGTGCCTCTTATAAAATAGCTGCTTTTCACTTATTTGTCAAAATTTCTTACATTTCAGTTACGAGCAAACGCCACTTCTAAGTAGGTTATTACACTAAAAACAAAAGACAAACATGGATCTATCATGGAATTGGTACAGCGCAACCAGTTTGTATTAAAGCATTAGTGATGTAATGTCTGCATACATCATGTATGCTGGGTAGAGTAGTGGTACAGCACTAGACTCGCATTCGGGAGGTCCGGGTTCGATTCCCGGCGGGGCAGATATGGCTGGGACTTTTTCCTACTGCCTCTCGCCGAGAAACGGTAATTCCTGTACCGGCCATCTTGATTGAGGTTTTCCATGGTTTCCCTCAATTAATTCCAGATAAATATCGAGGTGGTTCCTTATTTGAGGCCATGGCCGATTACCTATCAAACTCCTAGTTCAAAAATTACCTACCTTATCCTAATTTCCTGTAATTCCTTCATTCGCCCATTGCTATCATATAAGTTGAAGTTTAAGAAATGTAGAAAAAAACGGGAAGTGGTAAAATGAAAAATAGTAATGGTGCAAATGGCGTCTGTTATGACATAAAGTCGAGAAACGGACGTTAAACGTATTATTATTATTATTATTATTACATCATGTATGTAGAGCTTTGGAATCAGAGGACTGCCTTCAGAGTGGTTAACTCTCTACCTTTCAGGTCGTAGTCAGCCAATAAAAATGAAAATAACATCGTATATTCAGAATTTCAGTCAGTTACAATGAGTGTGCCGCAAGGTAGCATGTTGGGACCGGAATTATTTATATTATTTGTCAATAACATATAAGAGAGGATAAAAGACCACTTTATTATCCAGTTTGTCGATGGTACATCGGCAGTTGTGTCTAGTTCAAATATAGAAACGTTCAGTGATGATTGTGCTTTCAAAATGGCTCAATACTGTGAAATGTCTAGTCTTGTGTTGATCAGTACCAAAACGGATCTTATGCTATGCTCTGCAAAAGAACCTAAAAATCAGTCTATTAATGCGCTTAATGAGCAAAAATAACTGTTATTATTGATTTAATACTATATCACAAAAAATAGTTCTTCGTTTGTTACATCATAGATGAAATCATAGAGAGGAAACAAACCTAGCGAACATAAAGTAACTCTAAACGGTGTCTTCAATTCTGAAGACACTCCTGCCATCATAGTTTCTCGACCTTCTCAAAAATATCTGAATATTTGGCCACAATAATGACTTGCGTGATTTCTTTTGTACAGTAGCGTGACAGTTCTGTTGTAAACTTGTGTATATGCACCTAGTTTGTACAAAGTAGGTACACAACATAATATAGATAGTCATACCTTTCTATTGTATTCGACAATAAAGAAGCTTTTGAAACATTAATTATTCATCGTGATTTAAATACGACAAAGGAAATTATTTGTATGATTTATTTTCAACACATAAATTATGGAAATTTCACTCTAAACAAATAAATTATTTATAAAGTTATAATGAAGACAATGCAACTGTTCATACAGAAACGGAAAAACGCAAGAGAAATGCTATTTATTTTGTAAATTTCATTGATAAACAACTGAAGATTACAAACTTCTTTGCCAATTAAAAATAAACTTAAAGAACATCTCTTAAATAGCTTGTCTATATGATTTGCAATTAAAAATTTAATTTTAATTATGTCATACTGGACAATTTTATAGACTCTATTAAATTTGTGATTTTTTAATGACTTCTTCTATACATGTCATATGTCTTTGGAGCAATAAAATTATTATTATTCTTAATAAATGACTGTTTCATAATAACAAATAATAAAAACACTTGAAAATTCTACAAAAAATATTATTAAATTATTTCTCGACGATTGTTTCGGGCAATAAGTCCATCCTTAGGAATATAAAACATGAAAACGATCGTCGAGAAATAATTTAATAATAATCTCTGTAGAATTTTCAAGTGCTTTTATTTATTTGTTATTATTAATCATGTTCCAGCAAGTGCCGAGTGAAGAATCAACGCAAATTAAATGACTGTTTCGATTCAAAAATTTTTATTGAAAAAATGAAAAATCTAGCTTTTCGCCACCTCTTCGTCTCTGGTGACTTGAACGCTCACCGAACCTTGCTTCAACCTAAACATGATATGTGGTGGAAGTTCCGGTGTTCGTGGTGGGAGAACGTGTCTCCAGTTTATACAAACATTTTTTCCGATTTATTAATATAAATACATAACTTAAAATTAAAACAATCTTCTTTTAAAATGCACTAAACATTTTTTTTATTTCACTAAAGCGTGAGCCGTGGGTGTAATAAACTATTATAGAGTTTTACGACCCACGCTTTATAAATAGGAACCCAAATTAAATATTATATTTTTCGTTTTAGCACATTTTAATAAAATATATTTTACTTAACAATAGACCGAAAATACAAATGATAAGTTCGCACAGCTGTTTAACCAGAACCTAGAAATTACGGGTTTGGAATAGACGATTCTGAGAATTTGTTACTCTGAAAATGCATTCCTTATTAATACAGATAAATCAGCGATTTACAAAATGTTTCCTGTTCATTTTGGACAGAAATCAATAAACTAGACAAAATATAAACGCCGTACAATGCAACAATGGTCTTGTTCTGCAAATACAATGTACTAAAGCTAGACACTAGTGAAATAATGTTGGGAGAAGAGAAGCTCTGAATAGTCGCATTTCACAGAAACTATTCAAATAACAAAGTAATATGCATCGCAACAATAAAGTACTTTCTAAACACTGCACTATACATTGTTAGGGGTGTACATATATACGTAATATGAACTTTGTCCACACCTTAAATTAAACACGAATGTTTTGAATACAAATTTTTACAATATAGATTAAAATCCCATCAAAATTTTGTTCGGGTTTCGATATTTTCATTTCGTTCTGGTTTCAGTTTTTGAAAATTAATGAAGTATACCGAGCTGGGTAGAGTAGTGGTACAGCACTAGACTCGCATTCGGGAGGTACGGGTTCGATTCCCGGCAGGGGCAGATGTGGCTGGGACTTTTTCCTACTGCCTCTCGCCGAGAAACGGTAATTCCTGTACCGGCCATCTTGATTGAGGTTTTCCATGGTTTCCCTCAATTAATTCCAGATAAATATCGAGATGGTTCCTTATTTGAGGCCATGGCCGATTACCTATCAAACTCCTAGTTCAAAAATTACCTTCCTTATCCTAATTTTCTATAATTCCTTCATTCGCCCATTGCTATTATATAAATTGAAGTTTAAAAAACATGTCGAAAATAACGGGAGGTGGTAAATTTAAAATAGTAATGGTGCGAATGGCGTCTGTTATGACATAAAGTCGAGAAACGGACGTTAAACGCATTATTATTATTATTATTAAAATTAATGAAGTATCAAAAACTCAGTTACAAACACTAATTTTATATTTATGTTATTTTTAATGAATGACGGAAAAAATAAAAATTGATTAATAATACTTTTTTCGCGCGACATCTTATAAAATAGCTGTTCTTCATGCTGGTATAACGGTAGTAAAATAGCTATTTTTGTACTAGTGCGCAATGTAAAACAAAAGAAATACGCAACATCGTCCTACTAGCCTTATCATAGTAATTGTCGTCTAAGTATCGTATAAGGACTATCTAGTAAATTCCACCGAAATTTTTAATTCTATCAAAGTATAAAAATGTCTAAACCCATACTTAGAAAATTAACTGCTGCTATAAAATTATGTAAAGTAATTACTTATAATATTAAAGACACATTTTTTGTAAGATTACAAAATCTAGTTCAATAAAACCGTAAAGTCAACAAATTAAATTTCCCTATATTTAATTAATTTACGTCTGCACTCGAGTTCAGCAGTAATTATTGCAAGACCTCTGCGGACGTCCACTATGTACAAAGAAGATTTCTCAGTCAAGTTTCCCGGTCTTCGTTCTCTTTCTATTTGCACTGAAACATACATTATGAGAGAGAGAAACAGACCTATAAAGGCGGGTTCAGACACATCAATATGCACTAGAAACATAACCTATTATTTTTCGGTGCTTAGAACATAACCGTTTAAAAAGGATAATATCTTTAGGACTATTAAAACTGCTATGTCTAAGGAATTTTAAAATGTTGCGATGAATTGTTTATCAATAACGGGAAAACGTAATAAAATGAAGATGGTAGTGCTACGAGTGGCCTTTATCACAACAAAATATCAAAAAAGATGGTTAATTACTACTTTTTAGGGAATTTTTTTTTAGACGACAATAACATTCAATCACTTTAATTTTTTTATATGTTTTTGTTTGTATCTTTAACTGTATAAAAAAATTTTGTTTTCTCTTATTTTACATTTTTTATATATATATTTTTTTTAATTAAATTAGACACTAAAAAAAAGCAGGTCACGGGTCATGGTAATAGCGGCTGTTTATGTTGTCTGAAATACAAAAATCGAATGGATCATTGTTCAGTAGGGATGTCGCTATCGTCCCTACCAAAATTAATCAATTTCATTAAAAAAAAAATGGCGGACTGTAGAAAAAAAGTTTGTTTTTTATTAATTTTTTTGTTAAAAATCGTTTAAAAAAAATAAGAAAATATTTTCGAAAATAAGCAATTTTGGTACGGACGATAACCATTAATGAGTAGAAGAACATATATAAATTTCAAAGCAATCGGTTGAATACTTTTTTTTTAGGACCATGACAGTTTTAGAAAACAATGTTTCCAGATAAATGCGTTTAAAGTTTCAAGAGCCAAGTCGCTTATACGGCTCGTCGGCGACTATGAGTTGTAATTTATTTAAAACTAGGAATTTCGGTCTCTATTTTTCACAGCATATTTTCGATAGGTTTTACTATTGAAATATGAAAAAAAAATCGATTTTTCGAAGTGGTCACATGAGAATACCCCCTTAAAAATATTATTATATTGGCACACAATTATTTTCAAACTCGATATATGGAATAGAGATCCACCTTAAAATGGGAAGCATGCATGTTCATAGTGTGTGTGGGTGTGTTGAAGAACACAAACTTCCTGATGTCAAAGAAAGACAAAGACGAACAAAGAGCGATAGAGAAAGATAGATACAGAGAGCCATCCATCGTAACACCGAACTGTCTCATCTCTGAAGACTTCATTTACATAAACGCAACTCTGTTCCTCTTTTATGACAACTTAATGGACGATCAACTTAAATTATATCCTCGATGATATCCAAGTATTCCGGTTTTCTAGTAGTAGTATTACGCATACTATAATACTATAAAGCGGCACAGCGATTACTAACTGGAGCATGATCGAACGATAAGTATATCGTTATTCGTCTCGCTAATTACATAAAAATCCAGGCTTCAGACATTAATAGCTAGTTAATAAACCGCCATTGGCATTTATATCCGATTTCAATAACAACAGTTATCTTTCAGCTATAGACCAGTATTTCCCAAACAGTTATTTTTTCTCTATCGTGAGTTTTCTAAAACTGGTGTCCATAACAATTATTTGTTATTTGTGGATATTTTTAACGTCGCTTAGTTGTCGAGCGCTTTAAATCTATAATGCTTGTGTGAAACATTAATTTTGATACAGTATTAAGGGAGATATTTCCTACCGACCAAAAACTTTTTTGAGAAATACAGTGGAATCCGTTTATAATAACATCGAAGGGAATTGACAAACACGTCATACTAAGCGGACGTCATACAAAGCATTTTTGTGAAAAAAAAAACCTTTCTTTTTTTAGGTAGCATAGGGCCGCTGACGGGTATTCCTTTGTTTCGCGTGATTTTAAACTACTGAATTAACGCTTGATCAACATTTTCTTGCGCGATTTTCGAAGCCTCTTCGGTTTCAAAACATTTGAATTGAACGATCGCTTAATCCGGTTCTTGTTTTTGAAAATCATTGAGATTGTCGAATGACCCACGCCCAATTCCTTTGCGAGAGATGAGCTTGATTCTCCATTTTCTAATCTGCATATTATTCACCTTTCTCCTCAATCGTAAATGCTTTACGACGTTGAGATGACATTTTTTACATAGGATATCACTAAAAACAATGCGTGACGTTCAACTATCAATTACTCACTGAGATTCAAAACAAAAACAAGCCACGTGCCGAACGTCGTCGGGAATCAACGAACATTGCCGAAGGTGTAAAAAATCATGTCGGTCACTATAGACGGACAAAATTTATTAAAAATGGGTCATAATAAGCGACATGTCACTGTAAGCGAAGTCATTATATCCGACTTTGTTACAAAGAATTCTATATGAAAACCAAACCTCGTTGTGTAATTACGTCATAATAGGCGGTTGGTCAATATAGGCGGAGTCATAATAAACGGATTCTACTGTAATATATACCGATTCTGTTTGTATTGAAATTATGAGCTGAGCTGTCAAGCATCTATAATTAACGGTCTATCTATGACTTGTCGAATTTATTAGATATCTAAATAAAACTTTTTGGACCACAGTATACTATATAGGTATAGATATTTTTACGGCGACAGTTATCACAATCAGACATCAAGCAGCGAGTTCGCCTCGCTGTAAAATACAATCGATGAGCTTTGTTAATGTATCCCAGTCTCCTCCTTTCTCCTTTCCAACCCTCACCTAGACTAACAGTGTGGTTCACCCTTTTCAAGTGTCCATTAGAGATTCCAATTACGAGAAAAAGAATGTCACTACGGGAATTCGAGAAGTTATTGATTTTTTTTTCAAAATAAAAAAAAAAACAATTGAGAAGACTCTTTCGATAGCGATTTCCAACATGTTTGAAATTAATTAAAAAAATACACTGTTGAAAATATTCTGAAATTTCATATACTAACGCGTCTAACGTTTTAGTTAGAATTAACGTTTTGAAAATGATTTAAGAATAAAATAGTTCTGAATTTTCAGAAAGTAGTAAGCAATTCATTAATGTATATTATCTTTAAAAACTACAGGTTCTTAAGTCGTGATGAAAATTGTTTCACAACTCTCAATTTTCAGTAAAAGTTTAATAGTGTACGGCGTTCGCTTACACAAATAAACTTTTTACAGATTTTGCATCAATTAGAACTAAAAATCTGTTATACTTTTTAGATTGTAGGTAACTAGAGTTCACTATAGAAAGTTAGATAACCCTGTTAGATGATGATAAATTAATTATTTTTTTGATAAATATCTGAAATTGAGAGTCAAAAAAACTGTATCTAAGCCCAAAATAAATGAACGTGTATACAGAAATATTAAGTTCATTGAACATAGTTTGTTCAGAATTGTACAAGAAAGTATCACGAATATTAATAACAACTCTGTTTGTATTTTTTTTCTTTATATCAATAAAGTTTTGAATAGAACGCGAAGCCAACAACAAACGAAATTATAGTAATAAAAGTTTTAACTAGTTAAAACTAATTTCAAACTGAAAACAGAAAATTCAAGCTTTAAAAAAAAGTAAAAAAAAAAACATTTTGTATTTTGTTAAAACAAAACATAAAATTATCCTTGAAGTCTATATAATAAAACTTCCGATATTTTGCAGATATTTTTTTCTTGTTTTTAACACCACTAGCTGGAAACTCTGATATAATAAAATAACGCTAACAAAGCTATAACTCGAATATAAAAATAACAAAAATACTTATCTAGTTCATAACATCAGTGTGTCTGTACTGAAAATGTCACGTTCGCTTGTAGCCTGACATAAAAATATTTATGTTCAAATGGATTAGTAGATATTTATTAATACTGTTGTTGCTGACAAACAACTAAATTAGAATCAATTTCAGAAACAGAAAAACTTATATACTGTCTTCAAAAACTTTTTTTTATCACCTAATTAGTTTTCCCATCTACGACGATAAAAGTACTATTTTAGAGTTGTTGTTATTTTTAATAATATATATTTCACATTCCAATTCAGGGTCACTATAAATATTTCTTCAAAAACCCCTTTTACTCAATTACTTTAACCGTCATTCAAGTAAAGTAGCAAATTTAGTTTTTTAATGATATCATTATGAACGGCAAACCTGTAACACGTTTGCACAATACTAATTTTTATATTTTTCTCTGACATTTCCGTGACTTCCCCGGTCTATAAAAATTCTCTGATTTTCCCAGGTATTTAACACTTTTACCAGTTGAACCTGAAAACTGTAGATTTTGTAACCGATGAACTATGGAAACGCAACACAAAAAACGTCATCGCCGTCAAGGTTAATAGAGCATAGAGCAGAGGTTGCAGCCTCATTCAGTAGGATAGTAGTGGGGAGATGACGTTATTTGGCGGATATGTCAAATGATTACGAGGCAGTATCTTTAAAAATATTAAAAAATATATGTAATCATATCTACTCAACAAGCAGTAATAATTGAAATTCTACACTATCAATAGTTATTAATTATGAGTGTTATAGAGATATATATTTTGTTTTGATTTAATATATTGTTTGACATTGTATGGCTGACAGGCTTTTATGTCAATTTTTGTTTATTTATATAGAAATTATTAAAACCTAAGCTTTGTAATGAAAATACAATCTTTCCTATATATTTAACGTCAATTATTTTATCTACCTCTGTATTTCATTCGAACGGACCACTAGTTGACGTCGTTCCCGTGCTTACGCTTATTGGTCAGTTGCAACGAGGCAACCTTTATACTTTACTAACCTTAATCGCCGCATAAAGCTATTGGAATCAGTTCAGTTCGGAATCGAAAGCTATAGATCGATAGACTGTAGATTATAGACATTCAATAGCTGAGATCGAAAGCTACAGAGATTTATAACAGACGAGCCAAGGCATCGCTACGAACTTGGCTACTGTAAATCCTACCTTATATAAAATAGCGATATTGTTTTGTGAAAACATACACCCAGTATTATTTTTTCCTTCATTGAAAAAAGAAAATTAAAATCGCGTATACTTAGGAAAAGCTGCACGCCTACAGAATATAAAATGAGAACACGGCATAAATGTAATAGCAGAGACCGCTTTTTTAAAACGTTAAGGATATATTTCTGAGGATGGAAATTTTAGAGTTGCGAATGCGGGTAATTTCTGTTTTACATACGGCTAATCTGAATAAGGGTAGATTTATATCATCAACAGAGACGCGGAACGTATCAGTTTAACATCGATTAGACCCATACTGTTTAAGGCTGTCGGAACGCTCTGAATTTTGTTTGCGCTGAGACCCAGCGGTAAGGGGCGAGGTAGGCAAAAGACATATTGTGGGTGTGACTTTCTTTAGCTCTGTCTCGCTCAACCATTCGCACGTTTCAATTTTTGGCTAGTGCCAACTACGAGGCTAAAAAATGTTATTGCAAGGGTGCCGCTGTAAATTCATTACTCTAATTTTTGGTAATATTTTGAAGATTTAAAAAACTTTTCCGAAAAAGGAAGAGTCACTTTAGGTTCGTGATGGAACAGTTTTGTGAAATAAGTACGAATAAGGTCGTAGTGTGACATTGAAAACATGTGTTTTTTTAGCACAATTAATGCCAACTTTTTTCTAGTAAATCGTCCATAAATAACAAAAGTAGTGCATTAGAGACCTAGATTTGTCCTTTATCTTCCTTATAGAGAAAGAATTTTTGCAGAATGTTGACGAATAAGTCTACAATCAGTTGACAGCCGAAGCTCTATTTTTGGACTTAAATTCAGAGCGTTCCGACAGCCTTAAGGTATTTACATTGAGAATATTTGTATCGGTCGGATTATACCAGTACAGACAGTATTAAAACTGGATGTGTGTACTTATGAATGCGCGTTTGAAGTTATACTTCTTTGACGTGATTAAAAACCAATTTTTAATATACGCATGCAAATAATTTATTGAAATAAAATCTCTAAATAGTTTAAGAATAAAAAAAATAACTTCAAATAATTGAAAACACTTTCAGAATTTAATTTTATTTTTGCTTTTTCCGTTGGACGACATTTAAAATGTCTATTGACTGTTATTGAAGGTTATAGTCGTCTAGTATATTATATAGTTTCCAGATAATTTCGTCCATACTGTCAAATTTTCGATAGTGCGGCAAACTGCATTTAGCTTGAAAAGCTATCTTTTTCTATGTAGATTAAGCATTTGTTTTTGTGTGAGTACAATCTAATCTACACTAATATTATAAAGAGGAAAGATTTGTATTTTTGTGTGTGGGTATGTTTGTAATGAATAAACTCAAAAACTACTGCGCCGATTTAAAAAATTCTTTCACCACTAGAAAGCTACATTTACCCTGAGTAACATAGGCTATATTTATTGCTAGAAAATATTAGGGATCCTTACTAAAACTTTAGTAACGTAACCAAAGGTGTAAAAAAATGCCATAAAACATCTTTCGTCGCATGCGCTGCGGAAACTATTGATGGTAGAACAAAAGTATGTTCTACAATATGAAAGAAAATATCAATAACTACAAAAAACTTCGCGATACTATATGTCCAACTATTATCGTTATGTCACAATAACTACTTTTTACATTTTAATAATCTATATAGATAAAAGACGATGTATATGTAATCTATGGACTCCAAACGGGTAGACCATTTTTGATGAAATTTTCAGACAATCTTTAGATTAGCCCAGCGGGTGATCTTCTGAAGTTTGGTAGCGATCGGATCAACAGCATTTTTTAAATTTCTTTTTGGGAAATAAGATTTTTCTTCGATTTTTGAACATTCACAAATAAAAGCGATTGAATTCGCGCAAATTCAATGCACGTTGAGAATTTAATGATAATGATTCACATCTTTTATATCCTATATATTACATTTACACCCGGGCGAAGCCGGACTGAGCCGCTAGTGTTCTATATGACAGAAAGTTTTCAACGACATTAGACTATTGCTGCATGTGCAAAAACTGTTAAATATATAATCACAATCTAAGATTATTGTCAAATCAGTTTTTCTAATGTTCTACATGACAGAGAGTTTGACAATGACAGACTATTGCTGTATGTATAAAAACTGTAAATATAACAATCTAAGATCAGTTTTATTGACAATGCTTTCTGCAATCCGGCATAAGTAGATCGTTATATATACCTGCTTAAGAAGATAGTATAACTCGGTTTTGATACGGAACATTTAATTAACCTTACTTCATACCAAATCTGTTATCGAATCGTAACATATCCAAGTGATCTATGGTTTCAACTGGTAATCTTTAACGTAAAGTGTTAGTATGATATTTTAGAGATTATATTAAACACCCTGTATAGCGTTTGCATAACTATTATCACTGCATTATCTTCTCACACCCTGTCTATTCCATAAGATGTGTGGATATGCACATATGTCGGTATTTTAGCGTTGAAGCAGAGCCAACTTAAACAGGTGATCCATTTTAAACATATTCCACAGCCAAAAATCCAGTGATCGAGAGATGTAGAGGAACAGTATACCGAAAACCTTAACACTTTCACTGCTAAGCGAATGCAAAAGTGCTGGGACATGCTCTAACAAGGCGTAAAAGAATATAGTGCAAAGAACATGAATATTTTTATTCTTGTGAATCGTATCGCAAAGTTATCAATTGAAATACTAGAAACATGTTCTAATAACGGTCGTTTAAATTAAATATAAATTCAAAGGCCTCAACACCTTCTTTATTGAGCAAATTTAGAAGCACTTTGCATGATTTCTGGATATGTTTGTCGTATCGCGAAATTTTTTCATTAGAATGTTTCCAATCACCCAGGCGTAATAACGTAAAGAAAATCTGAAAAATTCTTTCCTGTGAAAATCTAAAAGCATGTCGCATGCTTTTTGTGGCAGCCGTATTCCAAGAATATTAACACCTCTATAGTTTTGAGCGATTCTAAAAGTATCTCGTATGCTTTCTGAGAAGGTAATTTTGGTTTATGGAAATATTGACTTCGCCGTTGAGTCAAACCGCAAATTGTTTATGATAGATTTTAAAAATTTACTAAGATTTATAATTTTTGGACAGCGTACTTCCGGGTCACCTGTAAAGTATTCGGATTATGTAGTGACATAGTGCTTCGCTAGAACCTCATTATATTATCGAACGTACGTGTATGTATTGGCGCATTAAGAAAATTCATCTATCTATAAAACTATCGAAGCATATACTTAAAGATTTCGCCATTAAATAGACGCCTGGCAGTTTGAGTCGACCGCGCCGAACATTCAGCATGGCGGTGATAACAATACGCTGAGACTTTGGCTGGTTGACTTGAATATAGTTAAATGTAGTATATCAGAGTCTGATAAAGGGGATGCCCCGTGTATAACATCCTTTATATAGTACTATTCGTTCGTCGCAACCTGTATTCTCGTTGGTTCAGTTAGATCACCAGCGGCGCAACGTCTTTCCGTTTGTTTGTTTGTTTTTTAAGTTCAGACATTATGAGATCATAACTTAGGTATATACTTATAACGAAGATAGAAAAATACTGCTAATTAATGTTCAAGAGATTGGAAAGTTTGAAAATTAAATAGGTTTAGAGAACCAACAGCTTTTTGTTGTTCAACATTTTAAGCGATTCAGACTTAGTTTCGTACTAATATTGGTATTTCGTTATGCGTTTTATAAGTTTTTTTTTAATACACGTGTTTTTTGGCTTCTTAACTTAGTGGAATTAGCCACAACTTATTTTATTAAGTAATAATATACAAATAAACACATTATCAAATAATTAGGCTTGACGAAACATCCATGAGTATAGGCGGGATTTGAACCCATGACGCTGACTGCTACCTCACACTATTTTAAGTATTTATAAGTAAAATATAGAAAATTTATTTTTATTCTATAAATAAATAACATTGCCGTAGTTCATTGCGTTTTTTTTTTTGAGGTATTCGAGTATTTTGTACGGCACTAAGATGGGTGAACACTTTTCCAGAAATATGTCCGTTTGTCTATTATTTTCTCATTAAAAAATCGCACATTAAACGTTATACAGAATGAACTTGTGATTACAAGGAAACTATGACCAATTGAGTTCTTTTTGAGCATCTCAGAAATTTATTTCTTTTCGAAATGCGCCTCTTTTTGAGATTGACCACGATTATACAATTCTTGCATCAAGCGCGAAGCCGGGGATAAAATATTTGAACTGTCAATAAAATATACTTTTCTCTTCAAGGCCACGAAACGTCGCGGTTATTTGGGCCTATTATCAAGTTGTATTTTTAATTTGTTATTTTATTATTTAATACTTGCGCCGTAATAGATCGTTCGGCTGCAAGAAGCAAACCTTGTTTGAAATTTCAAATACTTTGCTGCTGTTTGATGTGTATTTCAGAGTAAATACAGTGTTTGCAGAATGCAACTATGTTTTCTTGTTGGTGTACCCACTTATCTCTGTTTGATGAACAAGTGTTGTTAGCTTTAGAATGATTAAATACAACAATGATTTGATAAAGAATTAATCTTTAGCATTGGTATTTTCTAAGGTAAAGGATTCAAGACTTGTGTAATTATTGACACATTTTATTACGCAATTACACAAGTCTTGGATCTTTTATCTCAGAATATATCAAAAATACATTAACTAGTAGAATCAGAAGAAAATCTGTAAAATTAATCTTTATTAACACGCTTTTATCAGCTTCAGTTGTTTGTAAAGGAATCTTTGAAGGTGAAATTCACCGATTTCAAAACGTCAGATTAAACTGAAACTTTACACACTTATCAAGGACTGATCATAATTTAATAAGTTTGTCTCATTATCCTGACCAGGACCTGCAGAATAAAAAGCTTGAAAAATTACAAGCAAGCTAACACGTTGTACAGTGACGCACGTTACGTTGTCCACCCCATAGTCAAATCTAATATTGTTTAGTCTTATAATTAAAATTAGAGTTTAAAAAAACTAAAACAACACGCTTTTTTGAACGAATAAATGCAAAATAATTTGACAACAAAATTAGCTTTACTGTAAAAAGCTTGAAGTGCTACCTACGTAAATTTTTATAATAGTTCTAGGTTTACAATTAGCAAGTAATTATTACCGATATTAAGTACTCCACGCTTTTTACAATAAAGCTAATTTTGTTGTCAAATTATTTTGCATTTTTTAGTTCGGAGCTAATTTCATTACAAAAACTTTTAATTACATATCTACCTTTATTAAATAGGTGCCGACCTCAAAATTTCATTATTTTCATCTTTTTAGTGATTTTTTTGTAATGAAATTAGTTCCGACCTTAAAATTTCATTATTTTCATCTTTTTAGTGATTTTTTGAAGGAGGTTATATATTTTTTTAAAGTTTTTTATTTTTTACTTTTTAATGGTGGATTTGATTTCGCACATTTTTGAAGATTTCTCTCGATTTCTACAGGGTTCCATCATCAGATCCTGACCTGATGACCATGGAACTACCTGGGTTGTATACCCTTTCAAACAAAAAAAGAATTTTCCAAATCGGTTCAGGCGTCTTCGAATAATCGGGGAACTTACATAAAAAATAAAAAAAAAAAGATTCCGACGAATTGAGAACCTTCTCCTTTTTTTTGAAGTCGGTTAATAAAAGCGTGTTGTTTCAGTTTTTTTTCAACTCAAATTTTATTTTATCTGAACGAGCCGCCGCTGCGATGACTGGTGGCTACGGGTTGGTGGCTTTGACGCCGCACCAAAAGCTGCGGGTATAAATTAGGGCTAAATGTGTATTAGATTGGACCACAAATCGTCGTTTGTCTTAGGCTTTAAATGTGTTTGCCTGCGTACATCGATCGAGCGGAACAACATCGCGCCCCCCTTGCGCCAGCTGAATACTCGACTCGCGTCCGCACCTCGCCACTAGATCACCGCCACCTTGTCGCTTGTCTTATTCATGAACACGGGCGAACAATTTCTTCCACTACGATTCGCGTTCCAGTAAAATTTATTTTCGATGATCGATATAACTTCAGGACCGTTTAACGTTTACACATTCAACATTTCACGGTGTAACCATGCCAACGTAAAACAAATCATATATAAATCTGCAAGTGGCAATTTATAAGATACATGACGCTATTCTCTGCATGGTCAATATTAAAATTAACAGCGCTGTTAATTTCTGTCTCGCTTTAGCTTATGTGATGTTAATTTGTTAGGAAATGAGAAAAAATAACAGCACTATAAATTCTTACATTGAGCATACACAATAACACTGCGCAAGTAAGTGTCGTTTCTGTAGTGTGTAATGTAAACAACACATCACTGTCTTTTGGCCGTCACTTTGCTCACTTACATACAGTCAAAGCCCTCTAAGTGCACAGCTCGGAACCGAGCCCATCCTTTAAGTGCACACTTCCCCTACGATCTTTTTCATCCCCACTCTTCTAACTCCTTTAGCTATCTTTATTCAATCAGATGCTATAAACAATATCTCTAAAACTCTATGAATATGATGGAAATGGAAAGTTTGAAAATAGCGCGCTTACGGTCGCACGTGATTGGTCGCAGATTATTCGAAGTGGGGGCTGGGGAACGTGCACTTAGAGGGCGAGTTCGTGTGCAGTAAGAGAGCGTGTGCATTTAGAGAGCGTGCACTTAGAGGGCTTTGACTGTACTTGCATTTCAGATCGCTGACCAGAAATACTGTTTTCCGGACGTATGTAATTTTTTCTGTAGTGTGACTATTTAATAACCGGTTTCTCTGTTTTTCATTGCAAAGAAAAAAGATCGCCAATTATGTCAGTAGGGACGTCTCCTGCCACAAAAGGATGGTGAATGTTGAGTTAACCGAAATTCATTCATTAAATATCAATAATCTGGGATATTAGCACAAAGCAGCACAGTTCTGCAACTTTTAATGAGGGTTCACGAACGACACATCACTAGCACATTAAATCAGTTCAGCACGGTGGTGTCCGAACTAAATCACCAATAAGACAAAACAACCACGACAAAAACAACCTCGGGTCATAACAACCCCTTCAAGAATGACCACGTCAAAAACATCCATAGGACATAACAACCATAAGTAATAACAAATATATTTATTTTTATTTAGTAGTGTCATCTAGTATTTTAGTATTTAATTTTTATTTATTTTATTCTTATTTAATATTTTAGTATTTATTTGTATATTAGTATTCTTGTGTTGTGTAATTATTTATTGTATTATAACTGTTCTGTCCCATGGTTGTTATGTCGTGGTTATTTTATCTTAGTAATTTAATCGTACGATCCAGCACGGTTAGGTAGAAAGTGCAGGCGTCTGACGGTCGTGTATGCGCTACTCTATTAAATAACAAGCTTTTCTGTTCCATGCTGTGCTGGTCCATACCTGATAAGTATGCGCGGTCTTTTATACTCATAAAATGCACATTGCATAAATGCACACAGTATTATCGTAACCTCGTTTCCCTTTACTTTGAATAAAATCAATATTTATGTTTTCTATAGCAATTAAAAATAAATATTCATTTAATGAGCACAGTTCGCTCTATACTGTGTGCCTAATATAAATATACATGCGTTTTTTCCCTCTCTAATTTTCCCCACGCGTTTCAAAGTATTCTTTTGATATACAACCCCTTTTATCATTTACATTTTTATCTCAATTAAAAAAATGTGTATTCAAATTATAGCTGCAATTATTTCAATTTATTATATCATATAATAAACATAATTAGGATTATTTTAATCAAAGATTTTAGTTTTTAAAGCAATTTTCAAGGTACGTTTATTACATTTCAATTTCAGTTTAAACATTCTGAAGGTTCGTATTAATTAAAAAGCATATAATTATCATCAATAATGCATACATAGAGTAATTACATCAAAGGTATTTAAAATAAACGTAAACTCTGCCAAATTGGATATTGAATAAGGTTATTCCAAAAGTGGAAGCAGCTGCCATTATATTATCAATAAAATGAAATCTGATTTTTGTATTCATACCGAATGTTCATTCAGAGAGAATCATTAAAAGTTTAAGGTGAAATCATTTGAAAAAAGAATTTCAGTATTAATATTTTCAAGTCTAGTAAATGTAATGAATTGTATGGTTTCACCGCACTGGATTTCTTGTTGCTCAACTGCGTTAACTATTGATTTTCGTTCCTCAATAAACAAATGAATTATTTAATAAACAAATAAATAATACATTTATTCAATGAGTCATAATAAATAAATGAATACCTACGCCTAATTAATTCGATTGTAGAACTATTCATTGATGTATCGATTTGTAAAATATCAACCAAATCGTTGGGGTTGTTTTCAAGAAATTTGACATTTTTGGACTTTCCTTCGCCGGTAAACTCTTGTTTGAGAGCATAGGTAGAAAATAAATAATTCACGAAGAATCGCCAAGAAATTCGAAATTTAAAATTTGGTTTCGGTTCGTTGTCAACCTGGCATACACATATATGGACGGACTGGAGGACATCTAAAACTCGCTTTCTTGGCCTACTGTTGCCCAGAGTACAAATATAATTCGTTTTCTTTGCTGATTTTTGAAATCACCGGGCAATTTAAGATCATCTGCTTTAAAGTATCAGTTACCTCTAAGTGATAATAATAATAATAATAATAATAATAATGCGTTTAACGTCCGTTTCTCGACTTTATGTCATAACAGACGCAATTCGGACCATTACTATTTTCCATCTACCACACTTCCCGTTATTTTTCTACAGTTTTAAAACTTCAACTTATGTAATAGCAATGGGCGAATGAAGGAATTATAGGAAATTAAAATGAAGTAGGTAATTTTTCAACTAGGAGTTTGATAAGTAATCGGCCATGGCCTCAAATAAGGAACCATCTCGATATTTATCTGGAATTAATTGAGGGAAACCATGGAAAACCTCAATTAAGATGGCCGGTACAGGAATTACCGTTTCTCGGCGAGTGGCAGTAGGAAAAAGTCCTAGCCACATCTGCCCCCGCCGGGATTCGAACCCGAACCTTCCGAATGCGAGTCTAGTGACGTCACCACTACTCTACCCAGCTCGGTATAATAACAAAGTAATATTAAATTAAATTAATTTGGTAGATTACGGGTGCGTGGTCAGAAATCGGTGACTTTACCTTAAAATAAGAAATGTACTAAAGTGAAACCTGGTTTTAAAATTCACACAGTATAAAATAAGAATTTAACTAATTAAAATAAATAATCAAATATTCTCCTCTGGCCACAAAAGTTTGGAGTATATTGTGCAAAACAGACCGTCAGTATTAAAGCAAAAGAAAAGTGGTAGAGAGAATATTTCGCAGTTTAAATTTCTTGCCCTTTAATGGAGTTAAATAAACGTTCCGATGGGATTAAGCGTAAAAGTATAATGTAACAGTGAAAACTTTCCCCTTTTTCGTTAGAGAGACAGGATGCGCGCAGCACTGATGCTCAACTTTTTCTCGCTTAGTTACTTGGTGTTAATTACTTAAATAGTGTTCTTCGGAGTTCTACCTTGGCGAGGAGGGAAATACGAAGGTCGTTTCATAAATTATGTTGAATCTTCGTGGAAAAAAAATCTTCGCGTTTCAACTTTCAAATTGTTCATTTAAATGTTACGCATTACACATTTTGTCTGACGAACTAATTAGTACGTTTTTTAGATTCATTAAGTTTGCTAATTAGTACTTACTGTAAAAAGTCAGGTCTGTAATTATCGAGTTAAAAAAATAAATACACGCCAACTAAGAGAGCTGGCTATGCTTTTTTTATAATAAATCGTTTCAAAAATGTTGTCAGGATTATTACAAAATGAATAAAAACAAATAATATTGTTTCAATACTTACATATTTGGTATTAAACAGACAAGCGCACTTACCTGAAAATAAATAAAATGTGTATAAAAAATGTTTCGAATGTTACGTTACAATCTTAACTATAAAACAGAAAATATTAGTATCGATTCGTCACACAAAAACACTGTAGCGACTAGCGATGACCTCTGATCTTATGAAATTTACTCAGTGTATTGTGTTTTGCAAATTCCAATGAATCTGACTACGTTCAGCTCACTACACCGTTTCTTTTTCGATTTATGTTAGAGGAAGTTTGTAATTAAGGCGACTTATTAAGACTATGGCCTAGGCAAAATAAATTTTAAGCACTGAAATACAGATTTCGGAGCTTATTTTGATTTTTTCTGATTAAAATAGTTATTTTTTTTCTATTAATTATAGTTTAAAATTTTTAAACTGTAATTTTTTAATGAAAACATTAGTTCGAACATATATTAACTTATTTTTCGTCATTAGAGAGAAAAATAATCTCAAACATTAATTTTGATACAGTATTAAGGGAGATATTTCCTAGTGACAAAAAACACTTTTGAGAAGTAATTTGTACCGATTAATAATTAATAATTCAACCAATTTAAAGGAATGGTACGTTATAATAGTAATTGATAGTTTTATAAATAGAACGTGTTATCGCTTGTATTTGAAATCGTTTTGAAGATCCGTCGGCAACTTTTTTTGGCTTTGGGTCCATTGGTAACTGACCACTAACAGTGCGAAGTATTCGCACGGGTCTGCAAGTAAGTTTAGTAACTGGGTTAATAAAAACGGTAAATCGTTGGCTCTTTCTTTTGTTACAAAATTTTTAAAACGTTGAAACTTCGATTTTAATTTAAAAAACAGTATATTTGTATGTTAAAATGTGTATATAATATGTTAATTTATGAAAATAAATATGTCAAGAATTTCATTTATTATTTTTGTTTGCACATTTCCTATTTAATTTGGGTATTTTGACTGGATTGGGTATTTTGACTGGATTGGGTATTTTGACTGGATTGGGTATTTTGACTGGATTGGGTATTTTGACTGGATTGGGTATTTTGACTGGATTGGGTATTTTGACTGGATTGGGTATTTTGACTGGATTGGGTATTTTGACTGGATCGGGTATTTTGACTGGATTGGGTATTTTGACTGGATTGGGTAAGCAAGGGGAACTGTTCTAGTGCAATCTGAAAATATTATGAAAATTAGATAATGGGGAAATGTGATGAATTGAATACAGAAATGGCATGTATGACGTTTGATCCAACAATGTCGAAAGACTAACATTGAAGGATTATTGTTATTATGAAATATTTGAGAAGCCGTATAAAGTAAAAGACAATAACAGAACGGATTCAAATATTCGAAGAGTAGAAACTTATAAAAACGCCTGCGGTTATCCACTTAAAGACTTACAACAAGTTTCAATAAAGATTAAAAAAAATACTGCGAACGAATACAGAACTTTGCCAAGCTTTAAGCTTCACATTTTAAAATATGGCCACAGTGAGAATTTATTTTGCCAATTGCATTTATAAATAACGTGGTTAGCTTTTACAAAAAAAATAAGCACTTCAACTTTAGCTACTTTTATTCTTTTTGTTTCAATGTAAAGATTTTAATTAAATTATTAAAAAGTGGAACAATTCTGCTATAAAAATAAATACTGAATGATAAGTAAATATTACACATATTAATAAAATGTTGTGGTTTTCTTAAGGCCAGGGTTGTATGAATATAGCGTCAACTCATACTTTCAATTTATTTTTATTTTTAATTATAAATTCAAAATCCAATGGGGTTGTTATATTGAGTTTAAAGGAATAAAGGATCAAACATTTTGACGTTTTGTGATAATATACACATATTATCAAAAAACGTCAAAATGCTCCTAGTTACATATTATGAAATGATAATGCTTGTGACGTCGCCATATTTTATCGAGGCGTCACTTTGCATAATATGTGTCCATGGTAACAACAACAACTAGCGCATGACCTAATGACATATTTTGATGTAGTGAGATTTCAATGGGCATCTTTCTTCATATTCAGGGAGAAATATAGGAATTACTATCAACAACAAAAATAGAAATCCGCTGTTCAAAACAGAAAAATACGTGTCAAATATTTTTTGGTACTAAACCCAAAACTAAAATTAAAAGAAATACGTAGTACACTTTCATCCATTTTCGGATTAAAATTTGTAACAGATACGCCATATAAACGTCATATTAACAACATAATTTCGTAAATTATTGGATTATCAAAAATATCGTTCGTTTACAGTAAACAAATTCATTGCATAATAAATAAATGAAAGCACACAAAAGCTCCGATACCTGAAAAGTATTCTACGCGTTTCGGAAGCACATCTTTATAAATAAGCATTATAGGTACGGGGTATCATCTTTTTAAAAGCTGGTCGTAAATTTTACTAACTAGTCTAATCACATTACGACAGTTAAACAGGCTGCGTGCGATGATTATTTTAAATTCATGGCAGTCGTAAAGAGTCTCAGCGGGGCCCCGCTAGCGGTCCATGCGGGACACACGCACACACACACATACAGCTTCACAGCGGACACGATAATACTGTTATGTGTTTTCTCTTTCAAACACACACAAAATGATATTGCGTCACTTTATCGCAAACGGCCAATGTCAACGCCTAGTGCTTAATGAGCTCTCCTCCCACTTCTGTATGTAAAAGTCGTTCCGAATAGTTATATGTAAACTAGCTTCCCGCTAAGGGTTCGTCCGGGTAAGTTTTGGTTTGACAACGAAATAATCAAGACCAACAAATTTCTTATATGTATTACTTTACTGTATAGAATAGAATAGAATCGAATTTATTGAAATGCCACAAATGCGGATACAAACGTCAAATGATAATTTAAAAAAGATCCTTCAAATCATATGTTGTAGCTTAGCCAGCGTATACTAATTTAGCTCAGAAATCGCGAGCAGTATAGGTTATTAGCCTACTACCGTGTTAGTGTAGTAATTACGTCCGTATTCCGTTGTAATAAAAAATGTTTTTTCGAAATTTCTTAGGAAGAACCTAGGTGGCACACGATCGAAAAAAGCAAATCCTGTGCCACCTAGGTTCTTCCTAAGAAATTTCTCAATTCTACTTTCAAGGATCATCATCACTAAATTTTTTAGAGTTATTTTTGCAATATGTTTTTTCACAAAAAGAATAGAGACAATTCTTATCCAAGAAACTTAAACATGCTCATTCTAATGAATTCAAATATGAACTGCCAAACGCTTTAACAAAATTCTTTTACATTGAAAAAATGCATTATAACAAAATAATTATAAGTACTCTATTTACTTAACTCGCCACTGTACAGTAGAAACTCAAAAATTATATATACACATCAGTTATATAACATCAAACATTACTGCTTTTTATTTAAATATTATATTCTATAAATCAAATTTATTTTTTAATAGTAGGTATAGAAAATAATAATTAAACATTAGACATCATTAAAACAAATAATTCAAAGGATATTTTATAGAGCAGATAAATTAGTTAATATTTATTTTGTTTAACACGACGTTTCGTAATAGTTTATTACTTCTTCAGGTGCTAACAATATATTCATTTATTATTTAAATGACATACATTAAAATTTAAAATTCTTTTGCATCTGGATCCCGTATGTCAGCCGGCTCACTGAACCGGTTTAAAAAGAGCCGAGTTCTGAATATGTTACTGCAGTCTGCCACTGAGTTACCTAGTTCAGTCAATCATATCACGACCTACATAGAATCAAGAATGCATAGCCAAACATGTGATGCACGAGTCATTTGAGCTGACAGATGCATCAAAGCAAGAAATGTGCTTCTGTGTGTTAAGTGTTTCACTGAGTTAGGTGGATCCGTTGATCCGTCGGCTCAAAAAAAAGTGAGTCGGCTCTCACGGATCTTCTGTCGGAGTCGGCTCTTTGAACCGGTTCAGATCTGAGTTACCCAACTCTAGTATAGCGTCAAAACCGACATTTCTTCGAGCGAATGTACGGACAAAACTTTGATATACGGAGGCGAAGTAGCGTGCAAAAGCTAGTGAGAAGATAAGAACATGTGATCATAGCATATTATCTATATTTTTATTGTCATATCAAATAATGTTCCAATAAATATTTAGATATTTTTAAAAAGCTTTCAAACAAAGAAATGGCGGTATACATATTTTAGATAAGCATTAGACATCAAGCAACTTTTCAACCAATACAAATGTTTTGTGTTTGTTTGCCGAAGTTCCCTTCCGTCGTCTTTAGAATATTCTACCAGATACAAGAGCCATAATCATAAGACTTAGATATCAAATATTTATCTTTCAAGAGGAGATTTATTTTTCCAACAGAAACAAAGAGTTTTTATTACATTCTATAGATATTTATTCTTGTTGACGTGAGTCAAAAGTGATTCTACATTCAAATGTTGGATATCTAGTTTAAAACACCAGCCGTTTTCTTTCTACTCAACCGATTTGCATTTTTTTTTAAACTGAAGTTTTTTGTTTTCAGATTTGTCATCACTATTTTTATTTTATGAAGGGCGGAATGTGATTTTGACTCATGTAACTGATCAAAATCGTCTTCATGATGCTCTTTTATGATTTATAGAAGATATATACAACCAGCGCCGGCCCTGGGGTAGAACGAGTAGAGGGCGCCAGGTGATGGCCGCCAAAAAGCCAAATGCGAAAAACAAGATTTTATTATTTAATGACTAATTGAAATTAACACCAAATACTAATTTATAGCTTTCTTAATGTAAAAGAAGCAGAAGTATAATAATTAAGGCTACTTAATTAAATTTAAAATCAACAAGTGTTGACGTTTGCAATAAAAGTAAATTTTTGAAAATTTGGAACTTATTATTTATTTAACATAAAACCGAAGTACAATTTACATAAAGTAACCGAGCTGGGTAGAGTATAAGTGGTGACAGCAATAGACTCGCATTCGGGAAGTCCGGGTTCGAATCCCGGCGGGGGCAGATGTGGCCGGGACTTTTTCCTACAGCCTCTCGCCGAGAAACGGTAATTCGTGTACCGGCCATCTTGATTGAGGTTTTCCATGGTTTCCCTCAATTAATTCCAGATAAATATCGAGATGGTTCCTTATTTGAGGCCATGGCTGATTACCTATCAAACTCCTAATTCAAAAATTGCCTACCTTATCCTAATTTCCTATAATTCCTTCATTCGCCCATTGCTATTACATAAGTTGAAGTTTTAAAAATGTAGAAAAATAACGGGAAGTGTGGTAGATGGAAAATAGTAATGGTGCGAATGGCGTCTGTTATGACATAAAGTCGAGAAACGGACGTTAAACGCATTATTATTTATTTTATTATTAATTTACGTAAAGTGAAAGCGTCGACCAAACGGCGCTGAAAGATAATCTCGCTCTACCCTGATCAAGGACCAGGGCCGGCGCTGTATACAACTCGAGACCTTTTTCAAGGTTATTATATTTTAAAACGATTATAGACGAAGATGAACGAATGCTGAACCACCTTCCAAAAAAACTGAATCGGATAGAAACGTATATAAAAGACCGGTCGCCATATCTGGAACGGCTCAGCATCGTGCCGTGTTCTGTAACACTGACACAGCGACATAAGTATCTAGCATAAAGACTGAACACATCAAACATCGTATAATGTCATTATGTAAATGTTATGTGTAACAAAGCACATTAAAGGTTGCTCCAGTCTGGTTTCAGTGCGCCGTGGCATGAACGCTTAACGACTGTTCAAACAGAGGTAGATATAGGTTCATCTGTCTCTCTGAACGCATCCGTTTCTTACACCACATATACCCGTTATCTGTCAATGACTATATGGGCAATTACTGGAACGTAATGAAAAGTACTTCTTGGTAATCTGTGAAAGTAATTGACGTTAGGTGAGATTAATCCACACAAGATAAAAAATATAATGAGCCTCGCTCTCATAAGCTCACATAAGAAGTTGAACTTCTTTAGTTTTTAGCATTATTCTCAAGCTCAATTTTTTGTTATGTCAAACTAATTAATAATATTTACACATATCTTAGCGACACACTATAAATTTCTGTCCTTGTCAGTTTCATGTAATTTAGGAGACAAACTAACTTCTCCTTTAGGGGTCGATTCTATTTCCCCTCGATTTTTTACTTTTTTCAAACAGATACGTCGCTAAAGAAGTTAAACTTCAATAAATTTATTGTAAACTTTTCTCATTTATTTTATACATCTTGTATTTTCAGATATATTTTGTATGTTAACAGGCTTGAAAATGATGTAAATTTATCGAAATATGTCGCCATTAAACAGTGTACAATAAACTTATTTTTATCTTGTGTGGATAACTTCAATTACTGTAACGTCATCCTGTGCTATAAATAGCCGCGGCTGTCTATTATTTTTATGCAAGGCTGCGCAGAAAGTTTTAATTCTAATTTTATAATCAATATCTACATCAACATATAAATACATTATTTATTTAATTCTTTCGATTCTACTGTTGAAAACTGCTCTATTGTTTAATTAGTGTATTTGCCATATGGCAACATACACTATTGGCGTCGGTCGGATGGCGGGACCTAGGGGTCGGACCAAAATTTCTCGACGTTTCATAACCTCCTAAACACTTTGGCACCATTTTTAAAAATGTTTATATATATATATATATATATTTATATATATATATATATATATATATATATATATATATATATATATATATATATATATATATGTGTACGCGCGATAACTTTCGAAAGAGTTAATTGATTTCAACGAAATTTGAGCCACATGTTGAAATCCATCACCGCAAGAAGCCTATTTAAAATGGGCCTAATCGGGCTATTTTAAGGGTAGTTTTTAGGGGTTGAAAACGGTTTTTGGGCCCCAAAATACCGAAAAAATTCTCCGAATCGTTTCAAAATTGAAATTTAACCCTTTGGTAGTGATTAAAAAGTTTCCCCACATTTTTAATAAAATCGGCCCGACAGGACCGGATTTACAAATTTTATGAAAACACTAGTTTGCAGATAGTGACTTATTTATTGAAGGGTGTATTTAATTTGGTGTAGACGTTAGATTGATAATAATATTACAATTAAGAAAAAAATGTTATTTTAAGGGGTGTATTAAGGGGTTAAATTTTTTATATTGCCCAAAAATAAACTTAATTTCACATAATAAAAGTATAAAACCACACGGCCCTATACAAGCAAATACACTATATTGTCGGCAGGGTTTTGGCACTGCGACCCGGGTTTTTTTTTGTTGATCTGAGAAAGAAAAACCGAACGTTGCCATTTGGTTTTATAAACAGTCGGTTAATTAACTAGTAAATTATCCGATCAAAATGGTTACTATCATAAATAACCGATAATTTTACATCACCAGAATAAAATAAAAAACTATAATAATTAAACGTTGCCACGAAATCTCTTCTTGTATAGCATGAATGCATTAAGTGCAGAACAAGTTTATAAGTGAGGAATTAATCGAATCCATATAAAAACCTGGATGTGTGTCACATAAAAATGTAATGCTGAGTTAAACAAGCGAAGTTCACGAACCGTTGAATACGTGTGCTGCCATCTATACATAGTAGACGACACACAAGCATATAAGTACACACACCAATGATAGGGCAGACGAAGTGGCCGAAGTATAGATATAAAGGAGCTCGAACGATATAGGCTTTTTTTATGATTTTCCTGTTCACAAAAATGCTGATGTTCGTGAATTACTAAAGTCCCTTGATTTAGTGTTGGGTAACCCAGATCTGAACCGGTTCAAAGAGCCGACTCCGACAGAAGATCCGTGAGAGCCGACTCACGTTTTATTGAGCCGACGGATCAACAGATCCGCATAACTCAGTGAAACACTTAACACACATTTTACACTTACGTATCAATTCTTGCTTTGATGCATCTGTCAGCTCAAATGACTCATGCATCACATGTTTGGCTATGCATTCTTGATTCTATACACGTCGTGATATGATTGACTGAACTAGGTAACTCAGTGGCAGACTGCAGTAACATATTCAGAACTCGGCTCTTTTTGAACCGGTTCAGTGAGCCGGCTCACATACGGGATCCAAATGCAAAGATGCAGATTACTAAAAAGATCCGTTTTTCCCATCTTTACCTTGATTTGACAGATTACCGCAGTTGTACACAATTTTAAGACAAACGATTTAATTTAAAGATATAAATGTTTTCGCAACTAAGGAAAAAAAAACCCGGGTCGCAGTGCCCAAACCCTGCCGACAATATAGTGTATTTGCTAATACAGGCAGTCTGGTTTTATTACATGAACTTAAGTTTTTTGGTGAAAATAAAAAAATTTACCCCTTAATACACCCCTTAAATTAACAGTTTTTTTCTTAATTGCAAGATTACTATCATCGAACATCTACACCAAAAAAATACACCTTTCAGTAAATAACTCACTATCTGCAAACTAGTGTTTTCATAAAATTTGTAAATCCGGCCCTGGCGGGCCGATTTTTTTCAAATTTCGGGAGCACATTTTAATTGCTACTAAAAGAGTAAATTTCAATTTTGAAACGATTCTGCGAATTTTTTCGGTATTTTTGGGCCCAAAAACTTTTTTCAACCCTTAAAAACCACCCTTAAAATGAACCGATTGGGCCCATTTTAAATAGGCTTCGTGCGGTGATGGATTCCAACATGTGTGCCAAATTTCGTTAAAATCAATTAACTCTTTCGAAAGTTATAGCCCGCACGTATATACAGGGTGTCCCATAAGTCGACGTCCAAACGAAGTGAGGTGATGGGGGAGGTCATTTCCTATCAAAATAACCATAAATGTGGTTATCCAATTGTTTACGGTTCGAAAGTTATTTCAATTTTTGTATTTTTCTCTGAAATCGTGTAGTGCTTATACTAAAAAATTAATTTAAAAAAATCTATGAGTTGTTTGGTTGATTTTTTTTTTAATAGGATCCTGAAGGGTCTGCCTTTCCAAAAAAAATAATTTTCATGAGCTCTGTTATCATCTGTCAAATAAAAAAAATGGTTTTGTAAACACTTTTCGGTGGCAAGAAAAATATATTTGATTTTAAATTCACGTTGACAGAAAAAAAGTGTCATAAAAAAAATTGACCAATTATCAGAAAAACTTGTCCATTTAATAGAGATTCTAACGCGGTATAGTACAACTCGTTATTCATGACAGTTTTTTTTTATAACAATTTTTTTACATGCAAGTCGTGTTTGTTAAAAAATACATTTTCGAAAATTTCAAAATCTAAGTTGGCTGGTCTAACACAAATGAACCAAATTTTATTTAAAGTTACAACAAATGTTCGAAATTAGTCGAAACGCCCGTTCGTTATTTTGTATTGTATTGGTCGCAATTCTTATTTTTTGCCGCAGCTGATGTTCGTTTTGGTTTTCTGTCGCGTAGACCAGTTCTTTGAAATAACCCCATAAAAAGAAGTCTAGGGGGTTTAGGTCAGGTGACCGCGGTGGCCACTGGATGGTTCCTTCCCTTCCAATCCAGCGATTTGTGTATTCGGTGTTGAGGTATCGTCTCACTACTAGAGCATAGTGACAAGGAGCCCCATCGTGCTGCAACCACATGTTTCGGCGTGTTTCTAGCGACACGTGTTCCAGTAAGCCGCCCAAATCATTTTGCAAAAAATAAAGATATTCATCGCCCCCGATCCTTCTGGGTAGCTCAAGGGGCCCAATCATTTTACCTTCAACAATTCCCGCCCGCATGTTGACCCCAAACTGATGTTGAAAATGGTCGTTTCTTATAGCTCTAGAGTTTACATAATCCCAAGAGTGAAAATTATGGATGTTGAATACTCCCGTCCTTGGAAAGCTCGATTCGTCACCCCACAAAATGTTATAAAAAAACTGAGGATCTTCCCTGTTCCGACGTAGCATTTCTCGGCAAAATTGCACCCTTTTGTTATAATCAGCGGGTAAAAGTTCTTGCACACGTTGCACATGGTATGGATGTAACTGTTCCCTTTTTAAAATACGGTGCACTGTGGACTTCGAAACTCCCGAACGTCTTGACAAACGACGAACACTTGTAGATGGGTCCTCAGTCACCATTCCAATTATTTCATCTTCGTCGATGTCAAGTCTAGGTCTTCCAGCTCTTTGCTCATTCCCAGGGATTTCACCTTCTCTGTACCGCCGATGTATACTTTGGAACACCCTGTGGTCAGGATAGTGTTCTTGGTTGGGATATCGTGCCCGATATTCTCTTGCAGCAGCCCGAGCATTCTCGTCACAAAACCCGTAGACATAGTGCATTTCTGCATACTCCCGATGGGAATAAGCCATTTTGATGCGTCCAACTTGAAGAGAGTCCAAATCACAAACAGGATCGAAGTTCAAATTACCAAGCGCAGGTCCAAATAACAAAGTACAAAATGAAAAGTCAAGTCGGAGGTTTACTAGTAATAAAACGAATAGCGAGCATACATTAGAAGTAGTGAATGAAAGAGGAACGTAATAATTTGTTTAAGTCGTTCCAGCCAACTTAGATTTTGAAATTTTCGAAAATGTATTTTTTAACAAACACGACTTGCATGTAAAAAAATTGTTATAAAAAAAAACTGTCATGAATAACGAGTTGTACTATACCGCGTTAGAATCTCTATTAAATGGACAAGTTTTTCTGATAATTGGTCAATTTTTTTATGACACTTTTTTTCTGTCAACGTGAATTTAAAATCAAATATATTTTTCTTGCCACCGAAAAGTGTTTACAAAACCATTTTTTTTATTTGACAGATGATAACAGAGCTCATGAAAATTATTTTTTTTGGAAAGGCAGACCCTTCAGGATCCTATTAAAAAAAAAAATCAACCAAACAACTCATAGATTTTTTTAAATTAATTTTTTAGTATAAGCACTACACGATTTCAGAGAAAAATACAAAAATTGAAATAACTTTCGAACCGTAAACAATTGGATAACCACATTTATGGTTATTTTGATAGGAAATGACCTCCCCCATCACCTCACTTCGTTTGGACGTCGACTTATGGGACACCCTGTATATATATATATATATATATATATATATATATATAAATATATATATATATATATATATATAAATATATATATATATAAATATATATATATATACATATATATATAATTTTTCCAAAAATGGTGCCAAAGTGCTTAGAAGGTTATAAAACGTCGAGAAATTTTGGTCCGACCCCTAGGTCCCGCCATCCGACCGACGCCAATAGTGTATGTTGCCATATGGCAAATACACTAACAAGATCGACAATAACTATCGACAACAGATAATCTGTTTCATAGTGAAAAATATGTCAATTACCCAAATTGTATAATTGAGAAATTTCTTAGGAAAAACCTAGGTGGCACAGGATCGCAGAAAGCAAATACTGAGTT
Organism: Venustoraphidia nigricollis; assembly: GCA_034508555.1. Taxonomy (NCBI): domain Eukaryota; kingdom Metazoa; phylum Arthropoda; class Insecta; order Raphidioptera; family Raphidiidae; genus Venustoraphidia; species Venustoraphidia nigricollis. The sequence continues at coordinate 2,613,886 of JAVRKA010000013.1, forward strand.
ATTGCATTTATTCTACTCAGTATTTGCTTTCTCGATCCTGTGCCACCTAGGTTTTTCCTAAGAAATTTCTCAATTCTACTATCAAGGATCATCATCCCTAAGTTTTTAGAGTTATTTTTGCAAATTATATAATGTCACATGGATTCAATGGATGGTAAATCTGCTCATCTAGGAGCTTAATGAAGTTGATGGTGCATCGTTTTAACACGTTTTATGCGTGCTCGACACAGCATCTCTCACTCACGAACTTATAGTTTATTTATTTATCAAATTCAAGCCATTTCTTTAACATTGCGTTAGCGCTCCTTATTTCTTACTTCGTGCGGGGTGGGCTAAAAGAGACGTGAAAAGAGATGCGAGACATCGACGAGCACACCGGGCGACGGTAATGTCTCCAGAGAGCAGCTCGATAGCACCAATTACTGCCGTTTGGTAACAATTCAACTGTTATGGTTGAGTCATTTGATGAATACAAAACATGTCTACTAATATACAAATTTTATTACTTCTTCATTCAACTGTTACTAAACACAAGCAACGGGGACGAATCGTATAAAAGGGTTAAAGAAAATCCGAGCTACGCAGATACGATCTCGTACCAACAGCAGCGTAATATTTCTTGTGAATTTTTGCGTTTACATAAATATTGTAGATTATAGAAGCTCGACAACTTAGGTCATTCGCGTCTTAATTAAATCACTTAAAACTTAACGACATAACAAAACTCCATGAACAGAGGCAGGATTCGAACCCATGACAGTCCGATCAAGAAGTCAGCACTGTCTTCTTGAATGACTTTTTGTATATACAAATAACGGTTTCAATAAATGAGATTGTTGTTCTCTGTCTTAGCCTATGTAAGTATTTAAAAATAGTTGGATCCTGATTATAGACGCGCGACAACAAATACTCAATGAAAAAATTTGGTTAACAGAATGCATCGATCGTAGACAAAGATGGGGATTAAATTATCTCGGCAATATTTCCGTCTACAGGAATTCAGTGCGTGCCGCTTTTCTGGTTGAATGGAATAAAAAAAAGCCTACTTATTGTGTATTGGTTCGAAAAGTGCACATAATCACAGCTTCTAATTTTTGCTTGTAGTAACTGAGCGGCATAGAGTAGTGGTGACAGCACTAGACTCGGGATGTATTGGGTCGAATCCCGGCGGGGACATATGTGTGCTAAGACTTTTTCCTACTATCCCTCGCCGAGAAACAAAAAACCCGGGTCGCAGTGCCAAAACCCTGCCGACAATATAGTGTATTTGCTTATACAAGCAGTGTGGCTCTATTATGCGAACTTAAGTTGGTTTTTGGGCAAAATAGAAAATTTGACTCCTTAATACACCCCTTAAAATCACATTTTTTTTCTTAATCGCAATAATATTATCAGTCGAACCTCTATACCAAATTATATACAACTTTCAGTAAATAATTCACTATCTACAAACTAGTGTTTTCATAAAATTTGTAAGTCCGGTCCTGTCGGGCCGATTTTATTAAAATTATAGGGACACTTTTTAATTACTACCAGAGAATTAAATTTCAATTCTGAAACGATTCGGAGAATTTTTTCGGTATTTTGGGGCCCAAAAACATTTTTCAACCCCTAAAAACTACCCTTAAAATGGCCCGATTAGGCCCATTTTAAATAGGCTTCTTGCGGTGATGGATTTCAACACGTGGGCCAAATTTCGTTAAAATCAATTAACTCTTTCGAAAGTTATTGCCCGCACGTATATATATATACGTATATATATATATATATATATATATATATATAAATATATATATATATACATATATATATAAACATTTTTAAAAATGGTGCCAAAGTGTTTAGGAGGTTATGAAACGTCGAGAAATTTTGGTCCGACCCCTAGGTCCCGCCATCCGACCGACGCCAATAGTGTATGTTGCCATATGGCAAATACACTAATAATTGCTGCACCGACCATCTTGTTGAGATTTTCCATAGTTTCTCTCAATTAGTTTCAGATAAATATATCGAGACGGTTTCTTATTCGAGGCCATTGCCGATTATCTGTCAAAATCCTATGTTGTCATTGTTTTCTATCGTATCCTAATTTCCTATAAATCCTTCAATCGCATTGCTATTAAGTTGAAGTTTTGAAATGTAGAAAAATATCGGGAGAAAACAGTAATGGTGCGAATAGCGTCTGTTATGACACAATGTGGATGTCGTGGCCGGATCTTAGAATTGATCATTACATGATGTGGCCGACCAATTCATTAAATGTCACATCATGAACTACAACCATTTCATGAAATTGGTCGGCCACATCTTGAAATGATCAATTCTAAGATCTGGCCACGACATCGAAAAACGGATGTTAAACGCATTATCATTAGTGTATTTGCCATATGGCAACATACACTATTGGCGTCGGTCGGATGGCGGGACCTAGGGGTCGGACCAAAATTTCTCGACGTTTCATAACCTCCTAAACACTTTGCCACCATTTTTAAAAATGTTTATATATATATGTATATATATGTATATATATATAGGTATATATGTGTGCGGGCTATAACTTTCGAAGAAGTTAATTTATTTTAACGAAATTTGGCACACATGTTGGAATCTATCACCGCACGAAGCCTATTTAAAATGGGCCCAATCGGGCCATTTTAAGGGTAGTTTTTAGGGGTTGAAAAATGTTTTTGGAGCCCAAAATACCGAAAAAATTCTCCGAATCGTTTCAAAATTGAAATTTAACCCTCCGGTAGTAATTAAGTGTCCCTAAAATTTTAAAAAATCGGCCCGACAGGACCGGACTTACAAATTTTATGAAAACACTAGTTTGCAGATAGTGAATTATTTACTGAAAGTTGCATATAGTTTGGTATAGAGGTTCGATTGATAATAATATTGCAATTAAGAAAAAAAATGTTATTTTAAGGGCTGTATTAAGGAGTAAAATTTTTTTTTACCCAAAAACCAATTTAAGTTCGCCTAATAAAGCCACACTGCCTGTATCAGCAAATACACTAAATTGTCGGCAGGGTTTTGGCACTGCGACCCGGGTTTTTTTTGTTTGTAGCACATAAATACATAGGGCTATCATCACCGCATTTATTGAAGAGTTTCATGGAAATTTTCTAATAGTACCGCGTTTGCTGTAACATATACAATATCAGCCTATTTCTCCTTTTCCTTGATCCACGATACGGGGACTCGTTTAGGCTTCTTTAGGTTGACAATCACGTACACAGGCTGCCAAACTGGATCGAGCCGGCCGTGAAACAGAAACAAAGCACCGTCGCCAACCAGAGTACAAATGCAAACATTAACGGTCGTTAGCCGTTACCTATTCACTATATTATACGAAAGCATTGATTCCCTATATTACGTACAATGAGAGTTTATCTCGCTGTGCGCCACCGAGTCGTACGAAACTAATATTAATAATGATAAGGACTCGCTTCAATAAATAACACTTAATTCTTATGAATGAAAGCACGAACAGCGGGAATAAAAATAATAGTAAATAAAAATCGCTGCTTTAAACGGAATTGTTGTTTGCAAACTAAATTTGTATAAATATTACGATATTATTTAGTAGCATTAAGAGGTTGATCAATAAGTACCCGTGTTTGAAATAATAACTCAATATTTTTTAACATTTTTTTATTTATAGTCTCCTTTCAGGTCTACACACTTTTCCCAACGTTCGTGCCATTTGTTTAACACATTGAAAAAAAATATGATTCTTCAAATCCTGCAAAATACGCTTCTGCCTCGGCCATTACCTCTTCATTTGAGCCGAATTTTTTTCCTCGTCAAGTTAGGGAAGAGGAAAAAGTCATCGGGTGCCAGGTCGGGCGAGTAAGGTGGGTGCAGAAGCAATTTGTAATGCAGTTCGTGCAATTTGGCCGCGCAAATCAAAGACGAATGTGCTGGTTCGTTGTCGTGATGAGAGAAAGAGCACTTTTTTCTTCGCCATATGGGGCCGTGTCTCCTTCAATTTCTCATTGCATCTGTCCCACAACTCACTGTTTGCTTTTCCTTTCTGCAGAAAGTCAATGCGGAATCCCAAAAATCGTAGCAATAACCTTTCCGGCTGATGTAATCTGTCTTCAAACACGGGTACTTATTGATCTATAATATTCTACCTACAAAATCACTCCTGCATTCCTCATCTCAAATCCTTCCCTCTCGTCTAAAAATTATTACAGCTATTTTATATATTTATAATTCGTTTAATTTTTTATTTGAAACCGATGGAAACTTGCAAAAACACATTCATAAATAATAACACCTTAACAGTTCCTAGTATTTTTATTTTTGAATGTATCTTACGAATAAAAAAACATATCACTTCATACACTAAAGTCAATGAGGTACATAATTATAATATCAGAAACCGTGAAGACATCAGACTAGATAAGTGCAGATTAACACTGTCTCATAAAAACCTGGACTATATTGGAAGTGTCTTATGTAATAAACTTCCTTGTAGTTTAAGAAGCATTCAATGTTTAAAAAAATTTGAAACTAATTTAAAAGCATTTCTGGTCAAACATTGTTTTTACAGCATGGATGAATTTTTTAATTGTAATTATTAGCTATTATTTTATATTGTAATTGACGATGTATCCACTTAGGGCAGTACAAATATATCTATTCTATTCTATTCTATTCAGAGCTAAAGGGTTCAGTAGATTGTGAATTATAAGCGGATATGAATGTATACAAACTTTCCTTTTGATTTTGATGGACGATTTCTTCTATCATTTCGTAAAAATTATTTATGAAAAACAATTTCTTTACTTTCAGAAGCGAAAGACTAAAAATCATACTAAAAAATTAATGCAAGAAATAAAAAATTCGATACCCCATCCTCTATTGTCAATTATTCTTTAATTAACATTTAAATTTTTTATGTTCCAGTAAGTGTTTTGGCCTCGGCAAGGTAAACGTTCATCTCTGCATTGTATACAAACGTTATAAGACAATACACATAGGTATATATAGATGCAGGTTTGCTTCGCTCACTTTCAACCATGTTCCCCAATCTTAATCCGGGATAAGTAAAGGAATCATTTTTCACGCGTCCCGGATTAAAAACGGCGTGGCGGTCCATCCCTTTATATTACACGTGCCGTCAGATTTTATACTTTCATTAACTTAGAACGCTTTTATCTTATATAACACCGTAGGAGATCGTCCCTTGAATGCCACTATATACGGGGTTGTTGAAAAGTTCGCCAATACCTCCGAATTCTACTACTATTAATTTCAGAAACATAAAATGTTTTACATAATACAGTATATTTTATGCAAACTAGCCTATTGAGATCGGAGCGGTAAAAATAATATGTATTAAAACCGAGTTATACTGCCGGTTTAAGTAGGTATATATTGAAACGATCTCTACCGAGCTGGGTAGAGTAGTGGTGACAGCACTAGACTCGCATTCGGGAGGTCCGGGTTCGAATCCCGGCGGGGGTAGATGTGGCTGGGACTTTTTCCTACTGCCACTCGCCGAGAAACGGTAATTCCTGTACCGGCCATCTTCACTGAGGTTTTCCATGGTTTCCCTCAATTAATTCCAGATAAATATCGAGATGGTTCCTTATTTGAGGCCATGGCCGATCAAACTCCTAGTTCAAAAATTACCTACCTTATCCTAATTTCCTATAATTCCTTCATTCGCCCATTGCTATTACATAAGTTGAAGTTTTAAAAATGTAGAAAAATAACGGGAAGTGTGCTAGATGGAAAATAGTAATGGTGCGAATGGCGTCTGTTATGACATAAAGTCGAGAAACGGACGTTAAACGCATTATTATTATTATTATTATTATTATTGAAACGATCTACTGATGCCGGATTGCAGAAAACATTGTCAAAAAATTGATTTGACAATGACCTTAGATTGTGATTATATTATTACAGTCTTTAAAGGTCCCCGTCATGTAGGAATTATTAGATTATATTTACAAATAAACAAATCTCCGATCTACATAGAAAAACATCACTTCAAGCTAAATTTTAATCAAAATACGTAGAAACATGTCGTTTCAAAGTGAAATTGTGGAAAAAAACTATGTTAAATACATGTGTAGTTTAGTTTAAAAAAATATAGTTTCAATTATTTATCGAGTGGAATCATTTTAAATTCCACAATGCATTTTTATTATGCAGAAATATTTTTTAAGACATGCTCTTAGGATACTTTTCAAAATTAAATTAATACTTATAGTAAAAATAACATTTTTATAACAGTCATTACCAAAATAAATTAGCCTTACTTTTAATTATCTTCATAAAAAATCATAATTCGTTTTAAGTCGATGTTTTTATGTCATTTTTATGCTAAATTATTATTATAGAGACAACATGTGTGGAGATGAAAAGGTTAATGTTCGTGTTTTATGAAACGCCTTGTATATTTTTCTTTCAACGCTACTTTAGAGAAAATAAAAAGTTACGATACTGCTATAATTTTCTCAGTTCTTTGTTAGTTTTGGGGAAAAAATGTTTTTGCAAATCAAAAAATTCAATCGATTATTTTATAATAACACAAATTAAAATTATCATTAATCCCAAAGGACATTTTATAGCCCCTTCTATTTTTCAAAATATCACCCCACATTTTTGTAAAAAAAAATACGAAACAAAAAACTTATTTTAACAATGTCTATTCGAAACTATTCAAATTATAATAAATTTAAGTATTTAACTAGATTTCGAATAAAGACTTCAAATTCCCCATTTCTAATATCTAGTACGTTTATTTGCACTATTGACCCGTAATAAACATATAGAATACCAATCACCGCACTCCATAAGCAAAGTCTCTTCCGATAAAAAGACTACTAAAGCTAATAATCGACAACAGAAAACAAAATGCAGTCAATAAACATACAAAAAAATAAACTGCGACTATAAAAAAATCTATCCAGTTGTTTGATCACAAGAAGAAAGATGACAGACAGATATTTAAAAAAAAGACTTTATTTTGGGTTTGGGGGAGAAATTTGTATATTCCATAAAAACTCAAAATAGAATTTTTGCACGATTTCCCCTATATACACCGTATACAGGAAAGTACAAAGATAGAAACATTGCACGAAAAAATAACATCGTAAATATGAAAAAAGTTATTGGCTGGGAAAGTATTAACGTTTTCATTAATTGCCGCATACTTCCTTCGTTCAGTGTACCTACTAATGAGCTACCAAGGATTAGCAATTTCAAATACAGTCTGTATAAAGAAGAAGAAGAAGTAGTCTGAACGCATTCGGAAGTTACGCCAGTGCGTTATATACTGCCGAAGAAATTGGGTTTTCAGTGAGTTAAATTTTATAGGTTGTCACATTCTTAGTTTTGTTGAGCCCAGGACGGTCGCTGTGCAACCATCATGCACAAAGCATCTCGGCAGGGTCGGTAGATCCAACACAGCACAACCGCGACACAGAAGAGAATTACAGAAGCGATACTCTACGTTAGTGGTGGGTGTTGATTCAACGAGCTAGTGAAATTAACTGATAATCGTTTGTCAATGGCTAATTGATTCGTTTTACAGTTTTGTAATTCAGTTGACATAGTTTATTACGACAGAATTTTGGTATAAAAAGATTAAAATGAATTTAGCCTGTGTTCATTAATTTATCGATTTACGGTAGTAAAACATGCTAAAATTCATTAAATAATTTAAGAGGAATACGTAGATTTAATTGTTAAAAACAAATCAGAAATATAGAATCAAATTAAGGAGCATAGTTCGGGGTCATACTATCACGGGCCTAGCTGGGGGACGCATTGTGGGGTAGTGCCTTATCTTAAAAAATACCATAGTTAGAAGTCATTTAATCTGATTGAAGTTCTTCACATTTTTAATAACATAGCGAACCGAAGAATTCAGTGGTTTTAAGCAAAGACTTTTTATAATAATTATATTGACTACAATATGTTTGGAGAAATAATAAAAACCTGAATAAATGAATTTTTTGCTCCTATCCATCTATCACCCACTCCCGACAGTTAAGTAGTACCTAACTCACCTACACTCACAAGTCAAGTACGAAGAAAATCGATTGACTAGATCACATCAAATACATTTTTTACGTCCGCCCTACTTGTAACCACCGCTGCCCTACCTTAAACGGCAACGCATACTATTATGAAAAATTTTAATGTAAAACAACGAAACAAAAGAAAACTTCGGTAGGAAAATTCATAGGAAAAATCATTACGAATTTCTAAATTTAAATTAATTAAAATGCCTGGCAAATAAAGAAAACTTTAAAGACTGCGTAATAAAACGTACGTAAATTTAATCTATGGACGGTCAACATGGTGTCCTTGATCATGTGCACAAAAATATGGTTAGGTCAAAAACGTTTCTGTAAATTCTCTTCTGTGATCGTAGAAATGATGGAGGGATCGAGAGGAACGGGAGGGAGCCTAAACCGACACGACTCGACTCAAGTCGTTGGGGAATTATTGTCGTCGCTGTTGGTTACTGTCAATCATTTTTAAGTACCCTGCAGCAATTTCATTTTACAGTGATGGCACTCTTCTTTCAGTCTTCTTATGTTGGTATTGCTCTGAATATAGGTAACTGTGTATAAAACCAGTGACGCTACTCGAAACGACCATTAAGTTCTTTTATAGTAAAAGATCATTTACGACATAATATAAAAATTATTAAATTGTTTATCGAGACGAAAGCTAAGCATCATTTAAAAAGAAAATCTCTTTTAACATTTTTAACAGAAAAACATCTTTCAAAATTAAATTTATCTGACTAGTTTATCCCCCAGCGTCGCATGCAAAAGAGTGAAACTGTAGATTATAGACGCTCGACAATAATTGAGGTTACTCATTATGTCAATCTCATTTTACCCCAGCCTTTAATCCTAACCTTAGTTTTGGAACCAATTGATAATATTCTAGTTCTCGCTTGATACTGGTACATAGGGATGTTAAGGAATAAGTTATCGGTTAATTATTTCATGGTTATTCATGGTTATTTATTATTCTTATACAAGGCCCCGCAGACAGTTTTGCTCATGATTATAACTTCCGAGCGATATTTTAATTTTATAGCCAATATCTACATAAATATAAATACAATATTGAACTAATTCTTTCGATTCTACTTTTAAAAACTGCTCTATTGTTTTGTTTTTTTGTTGTTCTAAAAAACAGAAATCGGAAACCGCCATTTTGTTTTATAGATATTCCGTTATTTAACTGATAAATTTTATCCCATCAAAATAGTTACTATCATAAATAACTGACAATAATTAATAATACAAAGGACAATTTTGAAAAAGCTTCATTGCATCTAGGCATAGTCGAAAATTTTAACGAGAAAACCCTATTAGAAGTGAAATTATTCCGTTTTTATTTTTTGTATAATAAGTATTTATTACATAATCCGATTCTTTCTAGACATACTTCGAGAATTTTTACATTCAATTTATTACAAAAATATTTATGAATTTGTTTTTTTTTATTTTCTTTGTTTTGGTATATTTAAATAAAGGCTTGTTTTTACAAGGTTTTCTTATATTTTAATAGTTTCCAAACACAGTACGTCTGTTATATAGGTTGTTAAAAAGTTGCATAGTGAGTTGACTATCCTGCTTACTTACTGTATTGTCATCGCTACTACAAGAGTATGTAAAATTTCAAAGTAACAAATCAAGTGGAAGTGGTTCAAACCCAAACTGTTTGACTGACAGAACGTGTGAAGTTGAATGAAAGCTTGTAAAAAGGTGTGCGCACGCCCCTGAATTCAAAATGTCAATGTAGGTGAAAGAGACAGCATTCTCCACTAGTGTCAAGTATAGTAGATGGGGCGGCGCACACGCTGAGAGATGTTGAAAATTTTCATAAATAATAAGAGAGTTATGACATGAATTGTGTCATTTTTTATGAAAATTGCGAATAAGGTGGTTGGTGCTGATGAAAAAATAACATTTCTTTTATATTATATAAAATCCGTTTTATGTTAACACTCTATTATTCTGTTGATACGTCTTATAAAATATAAATGCGTAATAATAAATATATACAATATACATATAAACTATATTTATTTAAAACAAATCAACAGATGAATGATCTTTACAAGTATATTCATTTACAGAAAAAGCTCTCAGATTTCGAATCAAAGCTACGTGTAAGTTGAGGACGAAACTTTCGGGCGCAATTATAAGTGTACTACATAGAGTGGTTAAAAATGAGATGGACAAACTTTAAAGAGTGATTCGTTAGTTAATTCTAAGAAAAAAAGTTCTGATGGTAGTCCGAAAAGGCTTTGTTACGGAGTTGAAGCGCTCTAAAAATCGGATTTTTTATATATGTCTCATCTTTGCAATGCGGTAGGGTGTTTAAAAATGACACTACAAGGCTTTGGAAGGTGGTTTCTTAGTTCATTTTAAACGCTTTGGTACGGAGCCGCAGCTTTTTGAGAATTAGAAATTTTACATGTATAATATAAAAACACCCTTCTATTTACTGCACCTCCGAAACAAAATAAAAATGTTAGGAAAGTCGATAAATTTATCTTTAACGACGCATCTGTTTGAATTTTTCTGTAACGTTAAAGGGGAAATTATTCAACGGTGGGAAAATATAAGAAAAATCTTGGTAAAGCATCAATAATTATGGAACGAATTTATAACTGAAAAGACCACTTCCTCCGTGAGCCTATATGGATGATTTTCACATGTTTCTTCTTTTTAATTTGAAAGACGAATATAAAGTCTGAAATCAAGGCTCTGTTTGGGTTTATACCTTTTCATTTAAAAACATCCACGAAAAATGTTATTTTATAATACAAATAGTGCAACATATAGAGTTCAAACAGCGTACGTTACGTGTAGAAGTCAAAACTTAATCCATGTTACTTACAGTTGATTTTATAAGAATCTTTATTCCAAGGTTTCCATATCTTTTGTCAAATCATTATTTTCCACACTATCAAAATCATCAAAAACTAATTACAATTTGGTAAATTATTACGTAAATATAAATACACCTACAAAGAATTAAACTTTTAATTAATAAAGAAATAATAAGATAAGTATAATTTTTAATCGAAAAGTAATTAATAGCAGTCACGTCTTATCTACAATTTATATCTTCAAAGAAAACTTGCACGCGACATGAAATGTAGAGGAAAGTTGAAGATAAAAGGGTTAAGATAATAAGGCATATTGTCAAGGTCCTTGAAAAATAAGAACGAACTGTAAAATCTGATATATTTGGTTATTTAAGAACGATTTAAACATCTATATAAATAAATAAAATTAAAGTATCTGTTTGTAATGTAAAAATAACAGCTTTTTACTAAATTTTAAAAATTTTTTCAAAATTTTTGTCTGTTCCGGCTAATCTCCGAAACGGCTGGACTGATTTTGACGCGATTTTCACTGGCAGATAGCTGATGCTATGGGGAATAGCTTAGGCTACTTTTATTTTAGAAAAAGAACTAGCTGTTATCCGCGAATTCGTCTGCGCGAATTTAACAAAAAAATGTTTTTCCAGTTCGCAGAATTTACGAAAAGTTAATATTATATAAAAATGGATGTTAGTCTGTTTGAGATTAATAGACTTCGACGGCGTTTGACCGATCACATATGTATTTTTCTAAATATTTCCGAGACTATATTTGCATATTAAATATCGTCCCAAAATTCGGCTTTATTCCGCTCATCCGTTTGACTTGTACCGTGTTCATAGACAAACTGACCAACAGATAAACAGACATTTTCCAAAACTATGTTTTCATGATTCAGGAAACTTCAAAACAAACAAATATTGTACAATTTAAAAAGTGAATTTTTACCTAAATTGGATTGGAATGGTAAATTAAGTACATACATTCCATGGGCGAATTGTGTTTGTTCTGTAGATGATAACGCCATTTCTCTTGTACAGTAATTCAGTGGCAAAAATACGACTGTTAATTAGTTTTAAAAATATTTCAACTTTACCCCAATAAGCATGTTTAGTAAATATGTTGATAAATAAGGTGCGTAGTGTCCAGAAAAACACAACGCGTGTACAACATGTATATGCAATCACAGCACGTTCAATATATATCGAGTGAATGGAAGGAAAGACTGTTTTTATCAAATTTTTTTTCCTGTTTTGTTGGTAACGGCAGAGAAGCGAAGCGTCCACTTTTTATACTCAGTGACGTGCAAAAGACGTTGTATGTAGTATGTATTGTGTGCGAAGCTTAGTTTTTTTCTTTTTCTCTTGTTTTTTGCGCTGTTGGTAATGTTATTGATAAGGTTCGTGATACAATTAATTTGTGTTGGTGGCGACGTGGCGGTCTCTACGTCCGAGTTTAATAGAACATGCAGTGAGGAAGGATTGAGCATTGAACGTTTTCTTCTCTATATTCTATATTTGCTTGCAGTATTCTCTAATTATTGATGTCGATTTGTATTTGTTTTGAATGCGTACACTAAGAGCAGAAGCTGAGAACTCGATAACATACGTAACTCGGGTAGTTTTATTACGAAGAACTATATCAGACTTGGCAGCTCAAAGTTAGTATTGGATGAATAGTTCCAGAAAATTTTAGATGATTCATCCTCGACAACGGACTCAATATCGCTAGGACAAACATAACGAGAATTTTATCCACACCGTAATGGTAATATAAGAATCTTAGTGCAGTATTGTGGCGATGAACATAAGCGTAACCTGCATAATGACTGCAAACCGATAAGAGATGCATGAGCGTCTCTAGATGCGATCTACATGCCCTGCAAGATGCATCTATTAACAATATTTCGATATACGAGGGTGTTGACAACATCGTCTTCACACGCCAAAACAAATTCTTTAGTTTCAGGCTTCAGTCCAGTCAACATCAAGAAGGCAAACATAAGATTTTTCGATTAACCTCACGTATCGATGTTTTTATAATAAAGTCCCTGTATTGGTTTATCGGTATGTTGCTAGAGCAGAAATGTTTACCCTGCCTTCAATATGGTGTGCCTTCAATGTTAGAGTAGAGTTGGGTAACTCAGATCTGAATCGGTTCAAAGAGCCGACTCCGACAGAAGATCCGTGAGAGCCGACTCACTTTTTTTTAAGCTGACGGATCAACGGATCCGCATAACTCAGTGAAACACTTAACAAACAGAAGCACATTTTACACTTACGTATCAGTTCTTACTTTGATGCATCTGTCAGCTCAAATGACTCATGCATCACATGTTTGGCTATGCATTCTTGATTCTATACAGGTCGTGATATGATTGGCTGAACTAGGTAACTCAGTGGCAGACTGCAGTAACATATTCAGAACTCGGCTCTTTTTGAACCGGCTCAGTGAGCCGGCTCACATACGGGATCCAGATGCAAAGATGCAGATCACTAAAAAGACCCGTTTTTCCCATTTCTATGTTAGAGATACAACCGGTGCATATCTACGTTTTCAAGGAAAACTGAAGTCACAATCAACGCTGAGTTCATTTTCTGCTATAGTAATAATAGAAAACACATTTTCTGACAAATTCTGCCGAGCGAGAAATGTTAATGAATTTATTTTTTTTATTTTTTGATGATCTCGGAAACATTCAGCGGAATCTCACAGAAAAAGTATTTTCTATGATTTTTAAGCCCCCCAGTTGCTAAAAAACATATTCAGACATTGCGATTTGCGACCATTAGTGTTGAATATCAATACGAATCTCCATTACAAAGCGTCCTAGCGCGCTGCAGCCTAACGCCAAATAATAATGGGAGAGGAAAAAGTTGGAGAGAGTGACTCGAACCACTTACAGACGCTTATTGGATCGTTGCGATCACACAACCATTTTTTGTCGTGAGCACTCTAACTATAGTAATTATAATAGAAAACAGTGTTACGGGTAATTGGAATAATTCCAATTACCCGTGATACTGTTTTCTATTATAACATATATCTGGAATTGAACTTTAAAGATGAATATAATAATAGGGATGTTGACTGTATTCAAAGAAAAACATAATTTTAACGAAAAGTAGTAGTTTCTATGATAGAAATACTAAAAAGCACTATATTTTTTCTTATTTCTAAGGAACTTAATTAATATTTAATAAATAAAATCTAATAAAATCACTCTCAACTCACGTGACAACAGACACCAATCAGAGTGCATGACGTCATATGTTCAGCCGCTGTCAAAAAACTTCATTGTTTGGTTAATATTTAGTGTGTAATTTAACGACTACGAAACAACTTTTCATCACCTCAGTTTACTAACGTTTATGAGTACAGAATACACATCTATAGGATGGTAGCTCCCGTGTAAACTTTTGAGTCTTCTTTGGTATGAACAGGTGACATCACGCGACTAGTATTGACTTGGACCGAAATTTGAAACGGGATTTAAAATACATGATTTTTAAGGCTTGAGTTGTATTTAAATAAAAATAATAAATATTTGTGGCAATATTAGGTACTTATGCATGATTTAAAACACTTTCCCAAAAATAGTCAACATCCCTATTATCGCAGGATTCATTATTTCAAAATTATTACTGCAACAGACGCACATACAATGTCGGATTCACGCTTTATACGATCGTTTCAAGCACAATCTACCCGTCCACGTACGCGATCACGTTATAGTAAGAACAATGCCCCTGTACAAGACCGATTACCTTTCTAGATAGCCATAGATGATTTGTGATGCCGCTAACTTCAACACAGAACTGTGATATACACGGAGATTGCAGGATTTTGTACACAAACATGCATTCAACTTGGATTTATGCCGTTGCGACTCTTGAAAATGACGTTTCTAATTTGTATATTGGAAAAGTAACTCTGAGAGCCCGTTTTACAACGTGAGTTTAAGGTCAGTTTAAAATTAAGCTTTGTTTATTATTATTTACTGAACCAGTTGTGTAACCCAAACGGTTCAAACGATTTTGAAAAACTTTTTTTTGTTTGTGTCCTTCCAATGTTTAATTGTTCTTGACGGCACTCGGTTTTTGAAATTTATTTGTTTATTTTAAGCTAGGTTTAACAGTAAAACTGAGTTTAATCCGAATATGTAAAATGGACCCTTAACGTTACACACGCATTTATGAGCATGGGTGTACGCGGGGTGGAGGGCAGATGCCACTTCTAAAACGTGAACTAGTGTGAAAATGCATTAAGCTTACTTCAAGTTGATTCCATTTATTTCCCGTTATTAAAGTTTGGTGTCTGAAAATTTTGGACAATCAGTATGATAACAGGTCCACGTTTACTTTCATAGATTCGGTTCTTCTCTTGAAAAAATGTTTCCTTACGCCTTTGTTACTAAAGTGAATGGTTATTCATAGTTACGATATCAGAAACAGTAAAGACATTAAAATAGAGACGTTCAAATTGACACAATGTCCCAGAGAAACCCCAATTAGTTTGGAAATGCTTTCAATATCTATATTTACTATCATAAATAGAGGTTGAAAATCTGTACCTTCGGTACGAAATTCCGTATAGAAGATATCTCAAAAAACGCTTATAACTATGCTTTTTCTGATATCGGCATCTCGAAAACTTCTTTGATTATAAACAAATTAGCAGAAGATATTTTTAACCAGCCTGTGCCACAAATTGTTATGGCTGTAATACATGAACGAACCAACCAGAGGTCATTAATTACAAAGGCGTCTTACACACGACGTTGTCAACTATAAATAAACTACAAACCGCCATCAGGCGTTAACACCGTATACTTGCAAAAGTTATGATGTAATTATTATAAATGACATTTTTATATACCCCATGAATCCATCATCGTACATATTATATGAGCTGAACTAATTTTATGTACACTCATAAAATCATTCAGTTTTAGGTGACGGATTCCTCAGATTGTAAAATATGCTCTCGGGAAATTTCGAACTGTGGTCGCCACATTTATTTTATAACTGTTTTCACTAGCTGCGATAATGCATTAAGCTTCACAAAATTTGACTTGCTGCTTAAATATTTCAAAAAAACATATATTTAAAATTGAATCAAAAAACGTGATACCCAGCCCGTCACGAGATTTCAAATTACGGGAAAGCAAACTAAGATCTTGAAGTTTTTTCTTTACAAACTTATGTTAAAGATACTGGCAAATTTAGCTTGCTTAATATTTTCTTCAAATTTAATTTATGTAAAACTTATGTTAATTTTGTTGTTTTTATCTGATTTCAAATCGTTTATTTAGATCAAATAAACAGTAAAACTTTAGCCAAAAATTATATGAAAAAAATGGTCCATATTTTTATAGTTTATTTTGAATCATTAAAATTATTTTTATTTAAATTCGGTTATTTTGACATTTTTTGGGAGAGTTTTGACAATTTTTTTTATACAATTTTATAATTTTTTGTGTGAATTTTGATATTTTTTTTGTTGAAATTTGGCGATTTTTTGGGTGAATTTTGACACTTTTTGGGATGAATTTTGTCAATTATTAGAGTGATTATCTAGTATTATTCGTTCAGTCAGGTCACCACGTTTCAACCCTGATTTTGATTTTATTAGTGTATTTGCCATATGGCAACATACACTATTGGCGTCGGTCGGATGGCGGGACCTAGGGGTCGGACCAAAATTTCTCGACGTTTCATAACCTCCTAAACACATTGGCACCATTTTTAAAAATGTTTATATATATATGTATATATATATATATATATATATATATATATATATATATATATATATATATATATATATATTTATACACGTATATATATATATATATATATATGTGTGTACGGGCAATAACTTTCGAAAGAGTTAATTGATTTTAACGAAATTTGGTTCACGTGTTGAAATCCATCACCGCAAGAAGCCTATTTAAAATGGGCGTAATCGGGCTATTTTAAGGGTAGTTTTTAGGGGTTGAAAAATGTTTTTGGGCCCCAAAATACTGAAAAAATTCTCCGAATCGTTTCAAAAGTGAAATTTAACCCTCTGGTAATAATTTAAAAGTGTCCCTAAATTTTTAATAAAATCGGCCCGACAGGACCGGACTTACAAATTTTATGAAAATACTAATTTGCAGATAGTGAATTATTTACTGAAAGTTGTATATAATTTGGTATAAAGGTTCGATTGATAATAATATTGCAATTAAGAAAAAAATGTTATTTTAAGGGGTGTATCAAGGAGTCAAATTTTTTATTTTGCCTAAAAATCAACTTAAGTTCGCATAATAAAGCCACTCTGCCTGTATAAGCGAATACACTATATTGTCGGCAGGGTTTTGGCACTGCGACCCGGGTTTTTTTTTTAAATTAATTTTAAACTCCAGTACATAAAGATGTTTAATCTAACAAAAAATGAGACCCCATAGGCATCAATAAGCCCTAGGTCCCTGATGACATTCTAGGCTATATTTACGTTAATAGAACAAAGATTGGCTTGTATCTCCAAGTTAAAACATATGGCTACATCATATTGAATCAACTATCTTTGCTCCCTTTAAGATTCAAATCACTACACCACCCGGTTTAAGTCTTATTTACAACATTGCAGTTGTTTTATTGGCTGAAACCTGGACGGCATGTTGCAGCAACAACAATATTCTCAAGACGACGCTATATACGTTCATATTATAAATACAAATAGCATGCAGCACACAGATTCGAAGTAGTAGAGGAGAACTCGAAACACCGCGGTTGAGCCGCACGGATTTCATCCAGCCGCAGACCGCAGACAACCAGACAATGGATTACATATTTCACAAGTGTGATAATTTACATCGCGCTCTCCCTTATTCGGCATGCATTATCATCACGCAGGTTCGTCCCGTTTTGTATGACCGCCCCTTTGCTCGCCTACCATCCCTTATGCATATATTTACCGAACCGATGACAGTTCCGCGCTTGTGTGATTTACTGTGACCCAATTAACCTGTTCATGTCCAATGCCAATTAAGATCAAACGTCTCACTGAAATAGTTCGCTTTCTGGGAAAATGATCCAATAAAGATGTAGGGTAAATAAACCGTTTCCAGACCACTGTCATGTTTTGGCTAGACGCATCAATATCGGTCTATCAATCTATCGAAAAAACGGTCAATTCTGTGTCGGTTCATGCGTGCTTTTTCATATTAGACCAGGCAACACACATGTTAAGCCTAGCCTAATACTCATTGACAAATATTTGCTTCCAATATTTGTCTCTCCCTACTCCAGAAGCCGCCCAGTCTGGCCCAAAGTTCCTGGGCAAATATTTGTGTCCAGAACACTTTACTCCCACTCAATTAATATTAACAGTATAATTATTAGTGTATTTGCCATATGGCAACATACACTATTGGCGTCGGTCGGATGGCGGGACCTAGGGGTCGGACCAAAATTTCTCGACGTTTCATAACCTCCTAAACACTTTGGCATCATTTTTAAAAATGTTTATATATATATGTATATATATATTTATATATATATATATATATATATATATATATATATATATACGTATATATATACGTATATATATACGTATATATATACGTATATATATATATATGTGTGCGGGCAATAACTTTCGAAAGAGTTAATTGATTTTAACGAAATTTGGCCCACGTTTTGACATCCATCACCGCAAGAAGCCTATTTAAAATGGGCGTAATCGGGGCATTTTAAGGGTAGTTTTTAGGGGTTGAAAAATGTTTTTGGGCCCCAAAATACCGAAAAAATTCTCAGAATCGTTTCAAAATTGACATTTAACTCTTTAGTAGTAATTAAAAAGTGTCCCTAAAATTTTAATAAAATCGGCCCGACAGGACCGGACTTACAAATTTTATGAAAACACTAGTTTGCAGATAGTGAATTATTTACTGAAAGTTGTATATAATTTGGTATAGAGGTTCGATTGATAATAGTATTGCCATTAAGAAAAAAAATGTTATATTAAGGGGTGTATTAAGGAGTCAAATTTTTTATTTTGCCCAAAAACCAACTTAAGTTTGCATAATAAAGCCACACTGCCTGTATAAGCAAATACACTATATTGTCGGCAGGGTTTTGGCACTGCGACCCGGGTTTTTTATACCTTACAATATGAAAATATTGATAAAAATTAATTAGTAATATACGGAATATGAAGTTAAATAAAACCGTTAAAAATGCAAATAACACCTTTTTTTCTGTTGCAAATACAAAATGTCTAATTCTGTTAGAATTTAAATACTAAATGCAAAGTACGTATTTTCAAAATATGTTTATTGAAATAAAATACTTTTTGTGTTATTATGTTTATTTCACTTATTTCGTTGATATTATTAAAACAGTAACGACAAATATGTGGCCTGACTCATTGGACCATTATCAAACAAGACGGCTGCTTTGGTACAAGTTGGAAACTGGTTGGTATTTGGCGTTCTCTTTGACCAGTGGTTGGAAACTGGTGCCTTCACCCTATAAACCATTTTACGTGAAAGGAGCTTCGTATTATTTTACTGTTTACTACGAACATCGAGTTCAAAGGCAAGCTTCATCAATAGTAAAATATAGAGCTGCAACAGGAGCTCTGTCTGTGATTTTGTTTTGTAGTGAAATTTTCAGATGTTTCTTACTAACGCGTTTATACTCGGAAAATTTACGTTCACGCGAACGACGCTATACGGCTAAAAGCTACTAGTCTCAACAAAAATAGCGGAAACTAAACGTCAACATTCTAAAAATCATTTTACAACAAATTACGAGCACATTTTACTGTACTTTCATTTTCTGTCACAAGATGTCATACTGTCCTTATACAGATTGTATCAACTCAAAGCTGTCCATAGGGCACTCTGCGTGTAAGACAGAGCACCATACACAAACGATAAGCAAGAGTGAGATAAATGATCGCTAATAGGTAGTAATTACTGTGGTTACTGTAAAATAAATTTAAATAAACGTCTTTGTTTTCTAAGTAAAAATAGCCATTTTATCAATTAATGACAGTCTGTAGTCACTACCGAAATTATTGATAAAATGGCTATTTATACTGCTCACGAAAAAATCCAAATACTTAAATGGTTTTATGGTGGTAAATTCAACCGCCGACGTAATAAATTAATTGATAAAATGGCTATTTTTACTTAGAAAACAAAGACGTTTACTTAAATTTATTTTACAGTAACCACAGTAATTACTACCTATTAACGATCATTTATCTCACTCTTGCTTATCGTTTGTGTATGGTGCTCTGTCTTACACACAGAGTGCCCTATGGACAGCTTTGAGTTGATACAATCTGTATACATATTGTATATAAGGTTAGCCGTAACGCCAGTATACTGATATTAAATACAATTCTAGATGAAAATATTTTAAAACTTAAAGACATATTTAACAGGTAAAAAGATTAAAGATATTCTATAAATTGAAGAACTATATATACACGTATTAGATATATGTATTTTTTAAATAAATTTGTATTATTATAAGGACATTGGCATACAGAAGTAGCAATTTTCCAATCCTTAGGCATAAGAAATTTGAAATATAGACTACTCGTATTGTGAATCTTGGGTGAGAAGAGTCTTATCCTTTAGTTATATAAATTAACAATGGACATAAACAGGTTAAATACGATTGGAATATCCGTGTTTTAATGGATATAATCTAACTGTCATAAATCCAAATTTTATTTATCCACATTCAAATTCGGGTGTAATAATACAAATTTAAAACCAGCACGCAACGCACTAAGGATGAATGTTATATTATTTATACACGTATAATTAATGAATGGTTTAATATACAAAACATGGCGCAGTCGATTCGAAATTAATGTGTCAAGTTGAAATGAACGATAGTTCGATAATCCTACAATTTACTAAAATTATAGTTTTAGATCAGGCAGCTTATAAATATTAATGTATTCATGCGACGGCTTTTAAGTGACTACTCAGTTATTATTTGTATGAAATAATAGTATACAGTTGATTCGCAGTATTAGTCATCAATAGTATTATACAGAATGTTCCATAAATATTGCGAAAGACTTCAAGTGATTCTTTCAAACATTCTAAGAAAAAAAGTTCTCACAAATTCGAAAATGCTTACCCGCTAAACTATGTTATAGCACTACTTTAACGAGACAAGATTCGCAATAGGTTACAAATTGTTTTTTGTTCTAAGAATTCAAAAAATAGAAAAAATGAAGTAACATTTGGGAATAATAAAAGTGTTTTTGTTCATTTCTGAATTCTTTCAGTCGCGTAATCAAAACATTTTAACTCTTATCCAAGCGCCCTATTGGGTGTTTCACATCAAACATATGAATGCAACTTACCGGTCATTTTTCTCGTGCCGTTGTACCAGGCGACGGAGGGCACGGGCTTGCCGCCGACAGCTTCGCAAGTCAACTCGATGCCAATGTTTTCGTTGAATGGTCCGAGCGTCGACGCATTTTGCATTGCGTTGCCATTGGCGTCCGTCACTTTCACTGCACTTGGCTTCACTGTAACAAGAGAACAATTTAATATTAACTCCAGAAGTCATTTAATACTTGTCTTAGCAACACCTATCTTAACGGTCGAATCACGTGATCAACAACATATCAGTAGAAAACCTTGACAAATTCTGAATCTGTTGCTGCCGTGGTTTAATATTTGATACAGTTGATTGTCATTTACGTATTTGGCATAATTTTAGCTAAGGAATGTAATTTATACTCTGATCAGTATGAAGAGGAACGCAATAATCTTTGTTGCTTTCGTTTGATAGCTCCCATTTTTGGCACGTATCTTAAATTATTCTAACGTTGTCATTTTACTGATATTTTTCAAAAAGTGTAGGTCCGGCATTCTTATTAACGATAAAGTGTCGTCTGCGCCATCAAGTGACCAGCTTTTCAAACTTTGAACAGCTTTCGGTGCGATAGTAACCACCGGTGGCTTACCATGTGGTCTTCGATACTTCAGGGAAAGTAGAGACTAGAAATTCCAATCTACAAAGTTTCAGTTTTCATAAAATTGCTTACAAAATGAGTTTATTGGTTCGTGGAATATAAAAAATAAATTAAATTATCAAAAAAAGTGTGAGTCTCATCCCTAAGCTCGCTTTAGTCGCCGATGCTATTTATATAATTTTGCGTTGTCAAGGTTACTATTATATTAATTAGATGAAGAATCGGTATGTGATAATGAAAAAAATATAATAAAAGCCTTTCCCGATCCAAAAAAAATGTTTTATTTACTTAAGCAGCCATAAGGAGCTGACAACAACATATATAAAAGAAAAGTTACATTAATATAAAAATGAGCAAATAAAAAAGTCTGAGCCCGCCAGTAGATAATTGATAGTCTAAATTGGCGGGTTCAGACTTTTTTATTTGCACATTTTTATATTAATATAACTTTTCTGATGTATTTTTTAATTACATTCTGATGATTAATTTAATGACATTATTGATAATAGTTGATATAACAAGACTGTTAAGGAATCTGACAAGTTTTACACTTGAGGATGATGTAAATTAATATCGAAACGTTGTGTACATGTTGTTGTCAGCTCCTTATGGCTGCTTAAGTAAATAAAAATTTTTTGGATCGGGAAAGGCTTTTATTATATTTTTTCGTTACTCTTATATTTTCCCTTTAACGTAACACGTTACTTCCCCTTTAACGTCACAGAAAAATTAGTTACCCTCGTTAAAGAATTTTTACTTCAAAAACATTTTTTTCGCTGCGATAATTGAATATGTGAATTGTTCTTTTTTTTATTGGCTTCAAAAATGGAAATTCTAATTTTAAATTCTATTTTACATATTGAAACATGTAGGTAAGTTAACTTATTAAGTAGGTAAAGGAGGTCGTAATATTTAAACGGTTTAGAATCCGCCACATGAGTAAACCTCGATACACTCCGTTCGAGCGTAGTCAATTTTCAAATAATTATTAAAATACGAAAAAACACGGATACATTATTTTTTCACTGAAAAATAAGACAATATTTTGCATTATATCGCATCAAAAATTATTACTATAATTCAATAATAAATCTCAGGTATTTGGATTAATAATACAAAACAATCGTGTTATTGTTAATCTTGCTACGTTTCGACTATTATTTCATTTATTAGTTATGGTAACAATTTACAAAATTTTTTATATATTTTTTACTTATTATAGTATAATTGAATTTGTATATATATGTATTTTTCAGAGCCTGACGCAGACTAAATAAAGTAGTCGAAATGTAGCAATATTAACAATAACACGATTGTTTTGTATTATTAATCCAAATACCTGACATTTATTATTAAATTACAATATTTTGCTTCACGATTTTGTCAGGTTATCTGACAATTTATATTTAATTGTATCTTAACTAAATAACGGACGAAGGTTAAGGCTTGCAGTGAGATCTTAGACTATAAACAACCCTGGTACTTAGTGGTTTCAAATAAATAAAATAATCCAATTGTTTTAACATCTCTTGAGGAAACTTACGGACAAAGACATTTAAAAGTCTAGTCTTAATAGAGCTTGTATTTTTTATGAGTCAAGGGTGTATTGCAATCCAGGCTGTCTACACGAAACAAACATGACGAGTAATCTTATGTGTCCACCGTAAAACACACATTGTTATATTAACATTCTAAGTTCCTGATGTCGTGGTATCACATATGTTTTTGCATTCGCCATACATACACCCTATCTAAATATCTTCATAGCATATTATGTGTAACAAAGTGTAATAACAGCGCACATAGTTTGCGTTGTTACAATGTGTTACATAGCCAAACACACATATGTATATGTACTAATATTATATTGTAATATACATTGACTATAACTCTAGACTGCCCAAATACCAGAGAAAAAAATCGCATTAGAAAAGGAGATATAGTTCACGCAATAGGTAGGTTTTACGTTGCAAAATGCCAGTATAAAGTTGACATTTGCCATGGTTCAAGTTTGATACATTAATAAATATTCTGAGTTTTCGACTTTGACGCGTTGCCGCGGATGAAATCACACTGTATGCAGTTCTTTCGGAAACTACCCGTATTATCAAAAAATGTTTCAAACAAAAATTATAAGATAATCAAAAGGTATGGAGCGCATTGTCTAAATTAATTAAAAGTGTTTTGAAGTATTATTTTATAATTTTTAGTGCATGACAACAGCGTATTTGTTATTTGTTAGTTTTTTTAAACTACATATTGTTTATTGTTTACTTTTTACCATCATGCAAACTTGATCAAACTTCAAGCGCATGTATACTTGACAAGTATGCAGTTACGAGTGTGACTGTGGCCGGCATTAATTCCTTTTCTAAATGCCGTTTTCTTTGCGATGCTGTCTCCAATTATGTATTTTAGTTTCTTTGTTTTGTTTGTAATGGTTTTATTCCCATGAGTAGCGGATAATCATCAGATCAGCTCGATGGAACCAAATTATTATATTGTCATCGCTATTACATACTTTTGTAAAGTTTTAAAGCAATACAACAATTAGAAGTTGGTTAAATATGTTAGTTACAGGTGAAGCTAATAAAAAATTGTTAGAGCGCGTTCGTAAAAAATAAGGATCGACAGTCACCTTATTCTTCGTGAATCGAACCTTTTGACAAAGAATACGCTGTCAATTCTCTATGTTCATGGCTGTAATGCACATTATATTACTTACCGCATGTCCAGGAGTTATTGCGATATCCCGTGTATCAAGAACATATTTCACTATTCACATTATTCCTGCACATACGTCCAGTGAGCAACATCTCATTCAAAATAAGGACAATTCAAATACATCTTATAAAAACAGAAAAAAGGAAACAAGCACATCAAAGCGTGAGACAGTATTTTTTATTTTATATCAGTCGTCGCGGGACTCGAATACCGGCTTTTTTTCTCCAGCTCCGGAACAGGTCCACCGACTATTCTTTTAAATAACGGTTTGCTTTTTAAGCTTTTATTCTCGTCGCCAAAGAAATCAAATACCTTAGTGTTTGATAATAATTATCTTTAAGATTTGAAATTATGATAAATTAACAATTACAATAGTAAAAAGATATTAAAACTATTTTAATTAGATGGTTTAATGTAGCTGCCTGGTTCAAGACTGACTATAGAAAATGAATTGCATTTATTGAAAGACATCTTACATAATTTGTACATTAAATACATAACACTGACAAAATTTAAAATATTGCCTCACGTTTCGATTTGCTTATTTACTTCTTTTACGTAATCTGGTTTTAGTTTTTTTAACATTTAATTTTTAAGTAAAACTTCATTTGGCATGGTACGGTAAAATTGTTTCTTGAGATTGTAAACGTAACGGAAATGTCACAGTGCGTATAGTATAAAAACTAGATGTCGAACTTTAAGCTAAATTGGCGGTGAAGTAGAACACTTGCTCCGTAACCTTAAGTTTCGGTCTGGGCAGTCGGTATCATTTTTTTTTGTTTTTTTTTTCAATTATACCGGTCTTACTTTTATAGTGTGTAGGGTAAAACATAGTCTTTTTTTACAGAAGAATTATTTTTCTAAAAGGATCCTTAATTACTTATAAAATAATTAAAGAAACAAATAAAAAAACGCAGCATAAAACCCAAATTATTGAAATTTTTATATTGTCCGAGACAATATGGCAGGTATTAGACGCCATATTTGATTTTTATAGCCTATGACACGCCTAACATTGAGATGAATTCAACCACACCTGCTTTATCAACCGCTTCACAAATCGCTTCACAAATTTGGTCTCTGGAAGGGATCATCTAAATTCACATACGTTGAAGTTTCTGACATAACCCGGCCATACTTACATGGGTTACTATCAGCGTTGCCAGATTTTTTTTTTGCCAAGTCTGGATTTTGGAACTTTTTGAGTGAAAAAAGCAGGATTCTTTCATCGAAAGCGAGACATAGTAAAAAAAACGTATACAATCAGAAGTTTTTAAATATTTATCTTTTTGTTTGAATTCAAATTACGTTTACGTGACAATAGATAGCAAAAATAGCCATAGAAAATGTATTCTAATAAAAATATGATATTTTAAATCAGATTTACCCTATCGTTAAATAGTCTTATTCGTCTTCTGAATAAAAAACTAAACAAAACAAAAATCAATATAAAAAAGTTTTATTCATTAGAAAAATATGGCGTTTTAAACAATAGTCTGAGGAGTGAGTGTTACAAATTGCAACTTACAATAAGAGAATAATTATTTACGCACGGTCGAGTTATCCCCGAAAAGCGGAACTAAGCTTGTCCCGCGCGGGACATTTAATTTTGATTTAAAAATCGGGACGTCCCGCCAAAATCGGAACGTCTGGCAACGCTGGCTACTATACAATTTAACATAGTGTACCCAGTATAAAACAAATGGCAGCCATGTGACACAGTGCACATTATACAATATATGTAACGTTTTTCTGCTATCTAAATGCATGTAACGTGGACCGACGTCGGAACACTAGTAAGTACTTTTATTTTTATGTCGTCAACGTTAATGTCGGTCCGTTTCGACGTCGTCGGATCTTTCGCATATTCACAAAGCTAAACACACCCACATGCTTTCAACATACAGACTGTCGGGCGTTTCAACGAGCTCGTAGATCACCAAGCAGTAAATTCTTCAATAGAAAGTAACGACTCGGATACACTGAACTAAATGTGATCGAGAAAGATTTGCTGCCAATAATATCTCTGTAAAATCTGCGGGCGTCGAAACAAAGTCCTCTCCCAAACACCAAATGGTTCTCTTCTAGAACTAATATAGGTCGCAAATCTATCTATAATCGTTCGCGAGTGTCTAATCGTGGTTTCATCCGAAAACTATTAGTATTTTTTTTTTTTTTTTGGGGAGGGGGAAATCCTTTTTACGGACACCCAGCGATGATGGCCTGGGTAGTGTGGGAATCGGAACAGGGCCCCCTACCCACTAAAACCCCCTCCATCTAGCTCCTTTGTCCCTCCCGCGGCACCGACGGTCTGTCATTCCTTCGCGGGAGGGGAGCTATGGCTTTATCAGCCGTTTCTCCGATCTCGTACGACAATTTGCTGCGCAGTAAGCTTAACGTTGCCGTTACTCTTCCTCTCTCTTGAGAGTTTTAATGACTGCCACGGCATATTCATGGCCAGCCTTCCAATCTTTTTCGGAACGCAACATAGTGCTGACATAAGAAAACTATTAGTATATTACCTCACAAGTGCAGAAAGTTAAAATTTCTGCACTGCGTGACGTGATGCCCGAGGCGAAGCAGAGGGTATCATGTCACGCAGTTCAGGGTTTTCAATCTTCTGCTCGTGTGGTGTATACTATTTTTCTTTATACCCGGTCAAAAGTGCGTTTATTAACAAAATTTTTAATTATTCGTCCATCTTTTTCTTTGATTAGTTTTTACTTAATATCACTATTTAACTTTTATTCACCATTATATACAAAGATTAATAACTTTCAAGTGAGCAATTTTGGGGTTATATACGCAATAACAGCTGTTAGCTTCTACTAGCTGGCGGCAGGTTCACGTACCAGTGTGCACGAGAAAATTCTTTCGCCCCGCTGTTACTTTCCTTTGGTTCGCTGTTATAAATGGCATGAAAGTACTTCCAGCAGAGCATAAATGTTATGCTTTCTGCCTTAAAATCGAAGCCGAAAGTATGACGTACTTTCGACAGGGTATAAAGAAAATGTGTATTCAATCCAATAATGCATTCAATATTAAAATTGTCCGTATAAACTTTACGCGTGGCTGTAAACAATACATATACGTTCACGTTTTTTTTTATATGCATAGTTACAGATAAATAAACAGTGCGGGGGTCGCCGTGCAAGGATATAAAAAATATTAAAACACGATGCAATTTTACGAGGTTAAAAAACTAAAAATTCGCTTCAAGAATCTTTAAAACTGGTTTGATTTATTAATATTAATTGAACTAACTTCTGTATAATTCATTAAATAACTTTCGCAATATGTTTTAATTCAAAAATTTAATAGAAAAATTGAGTGGTGCGTTAATTCTGATCAGGAGTGTATTTCAAATGAGCGCTCTTTTTCCCGTTGTATCGCAGCAGGAAAGTGAATTTCTGTGTTTGTTATTTATAGCTGTAAGAGAACAAGCTGTATAGACAATGGCGCATTAAAGGATCACAAGAGTCAGTCAAAACATATTTACTCAACCATCATCCATACATGACGAATATATAAGAGTTGAACCACATCACTTGCGGAAAGGAAACGGAGGAGAGAATTTATCATATTATAGAATAGAATACAATAGAATACAATAGAATAGAATAGCATTTTTTATTCTGTAAGTTGCAACAGCAACTTAGAACAGGTCAAATTTAAAATTTAAAGATCACACAAAAACACATTAAAAAAATAGTGTCCATATTACAATAGCAGAGTTCTTTCACCTGCCAATGTCATTACGGTTAAGCTGGCATATTCAGGCAAACAGAAAAGAAACCCTAAATTTTTAAAATAATTTAAAACAAAATCAAACACAACTAGTTTCGTTTGCTTTACGATATTTTTAAATGTTAAAGATAGGTAAGATTTACACAATACGAAGGCATTTCTACAATTATGCTTCATTTGACGCATTGAGAGTAAATTTTTAGCAGGCAACGGAAGTTGAACGCACATAGTTAACGACAGTGTGAAGTTGATCACGCTAATGCTAATGCGACAGTATGAATTTGGCCGCGCTAACTAAATTCGATAACATGAAGTGCGTCATAAAACGCTCAAATTCAATGCCCTTTCTGTGATCTGGAAACTGCATAATATATTAGACGACTGTAACCTTTTATTGCAACCAATATTCGTTTTAAGTGTCATCTAGCGTGATTTTAATATTGTATTTTTAACTATAAAAGTAAAAACCAAAATAAAATTTTGAATGTGTTCTCAAATATTTGGGATTAATTTTTTAATTATTCTTAAACTTTTTGTATATTTTATTTCAATAAATTATTTGTATGTATTTATATTAAAAATTAGTTTTTAATAACGCCGAAGAAGCATAGCTTCATACGCGCGTACACTTTTTTAAAATTATTTTTATCGTTCGCGTTGGAAAAATCTTACTTACCATTAACTATTCAAGATTTCATGATGTATTACAAGTGTTTTAAATCTAAAATATTATACAATAATATTTTATTAATTTGTAATGCCTATTTTTAAACTAAATTGATTATGGGAATATTTCTAAAATGCTTGCACGAAATTATTAATTTGGATTTGGCGTTGACTATAAGCAGCCACTAAATTCTGACTTAAAGTATTCATCATATTTTTAAATCAGATCAATCAATTGTGCTCAATGAATGACTTTTTTCTCGCCGCTACTCAACCCTTTTTGAGTTACTTCGGCCCATTCACTAGTCTTCTTATAGATTGAGCAGCTAACTAAAAAATTGTTCTTTTAACACTCGACTCAGATTTTTACGTGTATTTTTCGATGCTTTTTTTAAGAGCTCACACATCCCTCTTTGGTTTTTCACATTACACTCT
Source organism: Venustoraphidia nigricollis (assembly GCA_034508555.1). Taxonomy (NCBI): domain Eukaryota; kingdom Metazoa; phylum Arthropoda; class Insecta; order Raphidioptera; family Raphidiidae; genus Venustoraphidia; species Venustoraphidia nigricollis. The sequence goes on from JAVRKA010000013.1 coordinate 2,643,350, forward strand.
GCTATAGAAGGGTCGTTTATGAGACATCATTATACGGTCTAACATTAACATACATATCTATATGTTTACAGGTACAAGAAACAGCGTTTCCATCAGAGCCACCGATGCTCAGTCAAACGACGAGCGCTGATGACGAACCACAACCGGAAAAAGACGAATGCGACGGAATAATCTACTGTATGTGCGATCTGGTGCTATACACTGTTTTCTAGTACTTATAGATTCAACTGGGCATGTCTTTCAACATCTTGAAAAATATTTTTAAAATTGAATTTCTCAAGAGTGCCTTAGATTAAAAAAAAAGTGGGTGGCACCGTAGACTTACGTACGCGCATTTGAAGATATTATATTTCTTTAGCGTGATTAAAAATTAATTTTAGCGGGTGTTTTTTTTAACAAAATATTTAAGAAGTTGAATGCGTTTCGCTAACAACGTTTTACAGAAAAATGTTTTTCACTTTTCAGATTTTTGTTGGAGGTTTCGAATATCTTTGCATTAGCAGTACTAATGAACCAAAGTGCACAACGTGTTCTTAGTTAAAAGTTTTTGACATTTAAGATTTGGATTCTGCAAGTATGTTCTATATTTTGGAATGTAAAGAAATTATCCAGCCCTATATTCTTTTAATTTTAAAACGTGTATGTCGTCTTTAGAAAGACATATTTAAGCAAAAGAAAACGATTTTAAAATTTCTTATTGCAGTCCCGTGTTACTTTTAATTGCATTTCGTATTTACTGACACAGATATTAACATAAGTTCAAATTTTAATTAAAAACATTAGTGAAATAGAACCGGGATTAGAGTTGCAGTTGTTAAGATTAAAGCGTTATCTGCGGACCATTTAACAAGCATATACACACACCTATACTGGCTACGAGCTACAACGGTAATTAATCCCGGCAGTCCAGGTTTCAGCGCGACTCCGGTCGTCCGGATTATAGTGAAAAGTGTAGACTGCAACGCATAGTCGCTAGATACGGCTTGAGGGTCAGATCTCCGCTTAAATATTGTGAACAATTTATCGAATTTCGATAATACAAATTAATGAATAATATTGTGATATATTGCAATTTTAGATTTAAATTTTGATTAACTATAGAGATCGAGGTGCGGAATTGTATAATTGGAGTGGACGGTCGTAAATTATAATTAGTTCGGAAAAATGAAACATTTATTTGGAATGCTGAAATTGAACGAGTATAAAATTAAAATATTTAATAAAATTATATATGCGTATCTATGATAAAAAAGTGTAGGGTTCGAATCCCGGCGGGGGCAGATATGGCTGGGACTTTTTCCTACTGCCTCTCGCCGAGAAACGGTAATTCCTGTATCGGCCATCTTGATTGAGGTTTTCCATGGTTTCCTTCTATTAATTACAGATAAATAGCGAGCTGGATCCTTATTTGAAGCCATGGCCGATTACCTATCAAACTCCTAGTTCAAAAATTACCTACCTTATCCTAATTTCTTATAATTCCTTCATTCGCCCTTTGCTATTACATAAGTTGAAGTTGTAAAAAATGTAGAAAATAACGGGAAGTGGTAGATGAAAAATAGTAATGGTGCGAATGGCGTCTGTTATGACATAAAAGTCGAGAAATGGACGTTAAACGCGTTATTATTATTATTATTATTTTTTTTTTTTTTTTTTTGTTTAAACGCGCGGCAACGAGGCTATATGCGTTGATGGTGATGAGCATACTGAAAATTATTATTATTATTATGATAAAAAAGTGTAGGCGTCTGGACTTATGTCTGCGCGGTTATAATTATACTTTTTTGGCGTGATTGAAAAGTTTTGCTTTTAACTTTTTCCGCTGTGTGGCACGACTATAAAGTAATCAAAGGTTATAGTCGTCTAGTATATTATTACATAGTTTCTAGATGGCTAACTTCATACTTTCGAATTATCTTTAGCTGTGCCCGCTAAAATTTTACTCTCTCAAGTCTCTAAATAGAATAGAATAAAATTGATTTCCACCCTATTATATTACGAACTGACCACTAACGGTGCAAAGTATTTGCACGGGCTCGCTAGTATATAATATTTATCTCGATATCAAACTGGTCAAAACTCAAAACTGTGAAAACAGTATTTGATTTCCTATTTGATAAATATGATATAAACACTTCTATAATTTTAAAAATATTAAACTCAGTGTAGACTCTAACAATGTTACCAACCATAAATAATATTCTCATGTCAAGAGTATTAGAGCTTTAAAATTTTTAAATGAGATACTTTAGTATAAAGTTGATAAACAAACGACAGGTTTTTTTTTAATTGAAAAGAAAAAAGAACTCTAAAAATAATTTCACATTTGTGATAATATTCAACACAAATACTTTTTAGCGCTCGCTTTAAAACTGTGGATATTTTCAACTGAAGCAATCAAAGTAATTTAGCACTTTAATATGGTGTGTACGTATGCAAAACTTTTCTATATCATTGCATTTAGTCGGACTTTACGTATGTAATGTAAGCTGTAAGTGCACATACAGTGGTGTGCAAAAGAAAATAATATAATCGTTTTCAAGTTTTTTATTCAAGCGGATCCCGTTTAAAGCCAGTCACGATTCATTGCTGCAGTATGATATTGTTGAATGTGATTGCAATACAATTTTTTTGGAAATCGGATAACAACATATAGGTATCTAAGAATCTTGTAGTACGAGTTTTGCTTTCAAACGGTAAAAATGTTACACAAAAATCTACTTTTAGCAATTCTTGCGCTTTGTATAACCAAAAATGTAAAATAGCAATTTAAAAGAACTAAAAAAACACGCTTTAATAGCAAACAACTAAAAAGTACAAAAATATTTCTTTATTGTAAAAAAGCGTGGGGTGTTTGATATCAACGAGGAAATCTGCCTTTTTTACAAGCTTTTATTTAACTTGCAATGTATGTAACACATGTTTGTTCGGGTGGAATCTTGCAACTGAATTTTAAAACAGTTATCCTCAACCGATTGAGGTGAAATTATGAATTCACGTTTAGTTTGGATGACAATACATGATTAGACAAATGATGTCATTCTAAATCCAATATGGCGGACCGCCGAAGATGGCGAACTACTTATTTTTTATGCACTACCATGATATGGGTATCAAATGAAAGAGTATGACAAGTAGAATACAATTAGCAGTGTCACTTAATTCCAAATCCAAAATGGTGACCAACACAAAATGGCGAATCATCTATTTTTTTACAACTCCCTTGATATGTGTGATGATATTTAAATTCCATTATGACGGCCAAAAGGCGTAGCTAAAAATTTAAAAATAAAATATTAGTAAAAAAACTTTTTAAAAACAAGCTTGTATTAAATTGTACTAAAAAAGAAAAAATAACTCTTAATACTTTAGGCTTATAATTATAAAAGCGTGGGTCGTTATTATCATAGAGCTTACAACCCACGCTTTTATAATTATGAACCTAAAGTATTAAGAGTTATTTTTTCTTTTTTAGTACAATTTAATGAAAGTTTTTTTACTAATATTTTATTTTTAATTAATATTTTCAATTGTATGCTAACTTTTTGGTGTCAGTTAAAAACATTTACCAATTTCCCGTAAACAATCAAATTCTTTTACACAGTATTGTACATATATACATTCTGAATGTACAAATGAACATTTAGAGAAGCAAATGGGTAAAATCGACGAGCAGAATACATTCCACGTACACCGTTATAATAATATCCTATGGTCTATTCGTATACTATACTGCGGTTCGGAAATAACAGAGACTGAGTCATCATTATAGAACGGTTTGCTTTAATGGAGAGACGAAGCATTGTAACAATGTGCAGGGTATCAGTCCCACGCAGAAAAACTTCGCCGCTTGTATTATATTGTGAAGTATAAATGTGCGTCGCTGTCAACTATTTTCGTATACTTTACTAAAATGACACAGGTGTATTATAAATATTATACAGTAGAACTTCGATAAGTTAAAATCCAAGGGAAACGTTAAAAAATTTAAGTTATCGAGTTTTTTTCTTATCGAGAGTTGAAGTTAGAGAGGTTGTTAACTTACCGAGGTTTGTGGATTTTATAGAGGATGTATTTAGTTCAATAGAGGTTACATACATTTTTTATCTATTCATTTATTCAATTAGAATTAATTAGTTATTTATTTAAACAAAGAAATCAGTAAAGCCATTTAATGGAAGACTAAAGTGAAAATCAATTAAGTTCTTGGCAAAACCTTTCGTTTGGATACTTACTCATGATGACTCACTGATAATACTTTAACTTATCGAGGTCACCAAAATATTATTTTAAGTTATCGAGGGCGATGTTCAGAATATTTGTTTAAGTTACCGAGGTTTTGTGATTTAAGTAATGGAGGTTTTATGCTTTCAGGGGAAGGGAATTCAAACAATTTTTAACTTACAGAGGTTTTTAACTTATCTAAGTTTAACTTATCGAGGTTCTACTGTAGTATAATTTGAATTATTCCCTACTTGTGATAAATAAGCTAAAAAATATCTCTGAAACAATATTGAAACATGTTGTTTATTTCTGTAAAAAAACAGCTTTAAGAGGCAATAAGTAGTCGCTGCAGTGTGTTGCGTGTGTCCGCTACATGCATAAAGAAGAGTAGTATCGTCTAGAGAAGACAGTCGCGACATTTCTGCGCGCAAATGAGTTTCGGTTCGGACGGGGTGGTCCTATAAATACAGTAATTTAGTTTTTCGTCGCTAGGCGGGACGCACCATTGACAGTACCGACTATGATTGCCCCTGAAATTACAAATCATACCGCTACTGATCGCTTTTCCCACTCTTCTTACTCCTAGCTTGTTACTGTTTTCTCTAAACGATACTACCTTTAATCGTATAACAGATGCCAAATTAAGTTAACTGTAAAGGAATCGTACTTAGAATTTGATTTAACATATTTTCTACCTTTTTGACTAGGAACTAGTCATACGCACAATGCATATAGTTCCTAAATGTTTAGTAACTGTAACTCAAGACACGGAATATGTGGTTGTAATGCCTGTATGAAATGTATTCAATTTCAACGATAATGTTTGTCGAACGTGATTTTTGTAACAGGAATGTGAAATCGATGTCACAGCTTTTGCCTACCATCGAACTTATAATGTCTTTCGGTTTGCAAATACATAAGTTCTTTGTAATGTAAATAAACCTACACGTATTTCATATGCATATAGCACTAGTGTACCATGTATAGGAATAAAAGCGTATAACTTTACACTATAAAGGTGGCCACAGACTAGGCGTGTTTTGGAAATTCGTTATTCTCTCTACACCAATACCTCGCTTTGCGTCGTTTCGTTTTGCATTTTTTCGAAGTTGCATCGCTGCTTAATTAGTACTAATTTTCACTGTGCGTCGTTAGATTTTCGAAGTTGCGTTGTTTCGGGTTCGAGTCTTTAATTTTTTTTTGAAATTTTCTTTTTTTTTTCTAAAAGATGGACCACTTTTGTTTCTAATTGCGCCATGCCATCAAAACTCGGGGATTCACTTTCTAACTAAAAATCGACGCAATTTTAATACAGTTTTATTTTCACTTTGTTTTGCTAATTTTAGAGTTCAGTTTCAATTATGTAGTGTGTTGTGTTTTTTGTAACGTTATGTAATAAAATTTTATATTATTTTTGTTTTTTAAATGTTTACTTTGTTCAATTTTCTTTTTAAAAAGTAGTATTTTCGTAACCCTGGAACGTATCTTCGATCTTGACATGGTTTGCTATAGAAAATCTTAATTCACTTTGCATCGTTTCAATTTGCGTCGTGTTTTTTTGGAACGTAACCCCGACGCAAAGTGAGGTATTGGTGTATATGTGTTTTCGCCGGGCAATTTCTGGAAAGTGTGTAGGGACTTGTCCGTTGAAAATCGACTCGTAAACAGTGCGGTCGCAGTGATTCGCTCTGCTAGATGGTTTTTCGGCGAATCGACACTAACTGCAGATTCGTCAGAGTTCGCTGCTAGCTCGTCGTTCATCTATATTCATGTTTGGTGATGTTCTAGTGTACAATGCGCTCTAGTGTATTTTTAAATAAATCAATAACTATAGCATTTTTTAGTATATAAGCTTTGTTCAATTTAAACTTCGGTGATTACTGCGAAGACGATGAATCACGCATAATCAAAATCATTCACGAAGTACTACGAACTATTAACGAACCGGACGCATCGCGAATACACGCATAGTCTGTAGCCATCTTAAGGGTTACCGAAAATACAGAGACGTAGAATCGTGCTTATAACATTCGGTCGCCTCTATAAACACGATTGTTATATTCATATAACATTCAGTAGCTGTTATCGGAAAATTAAATAGGTCACTAAAAAAAATAATAAAAAACAGGTTATATAACTGACAGTTTTCATTATACACCAAGAAACTAAGATCCTTCGCCTCGGGCATCATGCGGCCCAGTGCAGGAAATTCAACTTTCGGCTCTTGTGGTGTAATATAACTATTTACTTTTAAAAAATGGGACAACCTCTACGTAACAGTGATGTCGGTGGTCTAGCAGCTTTTATAATGCGCCTGGCATCTCTGTACTCTGTAGTCTCCGCTGTGTGCAATGTTATACTATATGATGTACATTGCACTGTTTACATGCCGGTGACATATGGTAATTTGAGCGCCACGTAGCGTCGCGGCGCTCTACACCACACCGTGTTCTAAATATTATTACATACGTGTACGTGTTTATGTTTAAAACATTTAGATTACCGATAACAAGACGGAAAAATAATACTTATCTACGTATATATCCGGTAAGGTTTGAACAAGTTGGCGTGTGGAAGAATAATGGAAATCATTAGTTGTGCAAGTAGTAAATTAGTATTAGTAGTTAATTTATCGGTAATTAATTTTTTTACATCAATACTAAAATTTATTTTGTCCATGTTTTTACAAAAATCGAAGTCAACTTTTCGTTCTTTACGTCTGTAAATGGGCCACCACTTCATCTACATTTGTCAAACGGTCACGCACCGAGGTGATTCCATAAGTCTTTCGTTGGTATGGAACACTAGAAAACGTGTCCACATGATTTCAATGAGTAATATACATATTTCTTTTTTGTAGAATCTTCTAGGGACAGGAAATCCTTAATAGCTTAGGGATCCAAATAAATGCAGTATTCAATAAAAATTGCTCTTATTCTAGTTATTCTAGTATTCAATAAAAATTGCCCTTATTCCAACTATAATAAGAGCAATTTTTATTGAATACTGCATTTATTTGGATCCCTAAGCTATTCAGGATTTCCTGCCCCTAGAAGATTCTACAAAAAAGAAAAAAACTGGATCGCAACGTTCTACATATTAGGTAGATTGAAGAAAATAATACATATTTCAAGCACAAACTGCATCTTTTCCCCATTTATATGTTAAAAAGCAGCATTTTTTATTTTAAATAGCAGCAAACTTCTGTGCATTGAGCCTCCTTTCCATCAAAAATGTATTAGTAAACTTTTAATTTACCGTTTTATTGATAAAATGTTTAATCTATAAACTACGTCAGATGACAAAGAGTTTATAGGTTAAGGTATCTGATTCTTCATATTCCAAAAACACTTTAAATTTCAATTTCCGATTACATGCCTTGTTTTTGAGCAGCGATAATTAAATAGTGACTCCAAATAAGTATTTTATAATATTAGATACATCTTTTAAGTATATACAACATATTATATCTAACTAATAAGTAATATTTTTAAAACTATACGAATGAATTAAAAACCCGGGTCGCAGTGCCAAAACCCTGCCGACAATATAGTGTATTTGTTTATACAGGCAGTGTGGCTTTATTACGCGAACTTAAGTTGGTTTTTGGACTCCTTAATACACCCCTTAAAATAACATCTTTTTTCTTAACTGCAATATTATTATCAATCTAACGTCTACACCGAATTAAATACATTAAATAAGTCACTATCTACAAATTAGTGTTTTCAAAAAATTTGTAAGTCCGGTCCTGATAAGCCGATTTTATTAAAATTTTAGGGGCACTTTTTAATTGCTACTAACGGGTTAATTTTGAAACGATTTTGAGAATTTTTTCGGATTTTGGGGCCCAAAAACATTTTTCAACCCCTAAAAACTACCCTTAAAATGGCCCAATTACGCCCATTTTAAATAGGCTTCTGGCAGTGATGGATTTCAACACGTGGGCCAAATTTCGTTGAAATCAATTAACTCTTTCGAAAGTTATTGCCCGTACACACACATATAAATATACATATATAAACATTTTTAAAAATGGTGCCAAAGTATTTAGGAGGTTATGAAACGTCGAGAAATTTTGGTCCGACCCCTAAGTCCCGCCATCCGACCGATGCCAATAGTGTATGTTGCCATATGGCAAATACACTAATAACAGTTACGATATAGTGCACTAAGAATGGTTAAGGTTAAAAAAGGACAGAGGCAGCTATTATTGTCTTCATCACACAAACCATAATGATGTAGCAGCGCTGTGAATAATCCGTTTTACTGAAATTAAGTTTTGTAGCCGACAACCATAATTTACCTGTATTCATTCTATACACCTTTATTGTATCTATAGTATACAGGCTGATTCCAAAAACGGCTACTCTTGACACATTCAAATATATACCAAGAGTAACCTTATTTTTACTAATTTTCTTTTAAACACCTTGTTTTGGTAATGTTGCCTGCTTTAAAAGCAAAAGAATTACTAAAGCAATATTTTTAATACGAAAATTATAGGTCTGAAATTACTGTTAAAACTTTAGATATTTAGAAATTGAGCAAATACCAGTCTGCTTTTATGTTCCTTTAACGTTTAACATGTGAAAAAAACCACTTTTCTGTAAAAAAAATATACATATGTTTATTTTTTAGTAAAGTTTTGATTTATATAAAACAACTGTCATTGTGTCAGCGAAAGATTTTTAGCGACATCCCTCTCCCAGAACGGAGTAAATATTTTATTACTTAAATACTAAAAACGTATATTACACCCCCTCCTTATCAAAAAGCTTCTTTTCATGCCTGTTAGCAGTGGCGAAGTGACATATTTAACACTAGTGATGTAAAGTTGTATAATGTAAAATAAACATAGTCGATTAGTCGAATTACTATAGTTTAGCCGCATGAGAATACAACACAGTCTACAATTAGAAATGGACTTGCTCAAAATTTAAAACTCGCTTTTAACATATTGTGTTTAACACATTCGGACATTCATAAAATATTTTTCATCACGCACTACAAAGCGCTGTCCAGAGAGCAAAGTTTGCCGAAATGCATTGTACAACTCCAAGACACCTGCTACAATACAGTGACGTTTAAGTAACAATATTATTTTAGATTATAGACGTTCGACAATAGGAGTTATAAGTAATGAATATTAATGAGACTTTGTAAATTTGTGTTTTCTGGGTTTTTGGCTATCTTATACAATGATAACAACGCGAACGGTTGGACCGATTTTAACGAAACTTACTACCGTGTTCAGATTCCGATAAGATTCCCATCAAAACCGTTAACGTAAACGAAGCAATTTATTTCAAGAAAACTGCGACATTGGCAAACAAAACTGTCGATGTTTTATATTTTTTATATTCACCTGTATTAATAACGCGTTAGTTAGTAAACAACTTATATAATTATGTACATAGTTGTCGTCAAGGTAAATTCCGCAGGGGTTCTTAATTACAAGAAACCAATTTGCCATTAACTTACATTTTCTGATACTGACAGCTTGACGACAGTCTAATTCATTAGAAACATTGATTTCTTGGTAGGACAAAGTTTCTTACTTGTCAGTTCACAATCATGTATATATCTATATCTTACTATTATGGATCGATAATCGAAAACTCTTCATAGAGAACATATTAGCGACGGCCTTCGTCGAGCGAACTTCAATTGAAAAAATATGATAATGATTTATTACTTGACGTAAGTCACAAAGTAATAAGACGTATACATAATCTGTCGAAACGGGACGAGTTTTCACAAAAAGTAAGTCTTCTGTCTCCATAGGGAAAAAAAAACCCGGGTCGCAGTGCCAAAACCCTGCCGACAATATAGTGTATTTGCTTGTATAGGGCCGTGTGGTTTTATACTTTTATTATGTGAAATTAAGTTTGTTTTTGGGCAAAATAAAAAATTTAACCCCTTAATACACCCCTTAAAATAACATTTTTTTCTTAATTGTAATATTATTATCAATCTAACGTCTACACCGAATTAAATACACTCTTCAATAAATAAGTCACTATCTGCAAACTAGTGTTTTCATAAAATTTGTAAATCCGGTCCTGTCGGGCCGATTTTATTAAAATTGTGGGGACACTTTTTAATCACTACCGGAGGGTTAAATTTCAATTTTGAAACGATTCGGAGAATTTTTTCGGTATTTTGGGGCCCAAAAACAGTTTTCAACCCCTAAAAACTACCCTTAAAATAGCCCGATTAGGCCCATTTTAAATAGGCTTCATGCGGTGATGAGTTTCAATACGTGGTCCAAATTTCGTTGAAATCAATTAACTCTTTCGAAAGTTATCGCGCGTACACATATATATATATAAACATTTTTAAAAATGGTGCCAATGTGTTTAGGAGGTTATGAAACGTCGAGAAATTTTGGTCCGACCCCTAGGTCCCGCCATCCGACCGACGCCAATAGTGTATGTTGCCATATGGCAAATACACTAATAAGACAAATCAAAGATTGTAATAGTAGGGGATTTTGGAATTTACTCAAGCGCGTCAGATTAACACATGGGGGGATACCTTGCACCCTGTTGAGTACCTCCACCATATTTGAGCCCTCTATACAAGGTCACGCGTGTAGGACAATCGATCAAAATAATAAAAAAAAATCAAGGGCGTTAGATTAAGGTATGACGGGTTATTTACATGCTAAAAAGTGTGCATTTAAATAATCTGACGACTTGAGTGTGACGTAAGAAAGTTGGAGGGTCACAAACTTGCAAAAAAAAAACGTCACCCTAATTTAAGTCAGGTTCAAGACTTAAACAGCGGTGCAAACTAGTTGAGATAGGAAACATAGCCCATCATTTATCACTTTTACATCGATAGAAACATGACCTTATAATATAGACTTGTAAGGCTTATACAGCGTAGAAATTTATATAGAATCGCACCACAACATTTATAAGAATTCAAAATCTAGGAAGTATTTCAGAAAAATTATAATAATTATTGCACTCAAAGATTCCACATTACATGATATCGTATTATTAAAAATTCCGGAGACATATTTTTCTTTTTGTATAGTTTCGTTGGCAATAAAGGTGAGTATAAACTAGAGCGTGCATGTGAAAAAAATGCGTGTTTTCGGTTTCGTCATTATCTTACGTATATGGTCATATAGGTAGCTCATAAAATACCGAAACTGAGTATTTTTTCAATAACAAAATATTGTCAAAATGAGATACAAGTTTGCATTAGATATAAAAATGCTTTGGTTTTGCGTTGTTGCATTTCTAAAATTCATAAAATCTACCAAAGGACGCGTTTCTTAATAGTAAAAGCAAGGGAAATAACGAATTCTAGTTATTTCTAAGCTCTAGCAATAAAAACTATAACGACAATAGACCAATTTTAGTTTTGCTTATATAAAGCAATTGACGACTTCATTACGTTGGTGGCCTGGAACCTTGAATGTTCGAAAAACCACTGCTTAAGACAGCAATATTCCTGTATTTTCAAAATTTGCTTCATTCTTACTGCGTCGCAGTCATAGACCAATTTGAAAGAACCTCATAAAACCTTTATTAATTTGAGGTTAAACATTCTCCAATGTACTTTTCCATTCGCTGAGCAGCGAGTAGGAACTAAAAAATACGAGACGAAAATTAGTTGAAAATCGATGGTCCGACTGTATTTTTATAGACGCTAATGACCTCAGTTATCAAACATCTACAATCTGTTTTACAATATTCGATCCTTTACGTGTGAAACAGAGGAAATAAAACAAAATACATAGTATTACAACTACATTTAATAACATAATCTTTTTTTATAATTTCTAACTGCAAATAATGTTGTTAAAAACAAGAATCATTCTTTCGATTAAATCAAGATTAATTGGTTTTTATTTTTATTGCATGAATGTTTTATTTGAAATAGTAAAAACAGAACAACAGTCGCGGTTAAATTACTTTTATGCACTTTGAATGCACTGACCGCATAACTGAAATGCTTTATTACATTTACAAACGCAACTTTTATATATGAAAATGAACACATATACTTCACCGGTATTCTAAACATATAATATTTTACAGTTACGTGTTTTGGATTGTGATAAAATAAAAATGGAATGTACGTTTGTTGTCATTTAAATTTTAAACTACAAAGCAAATAAGTGTAAAAACATGAATGTATAAAGTGACGTTTAAATATTGCAAAGTAACTCAGCCTGTTTGTTAACCGCCACGTCGCTATAGTACCTTTGGAGTAAGTTTGGTCGTTTGGAATATATTTGACTGCAAATTGAATTTATTTTCTGCACCTATCCCCTATAAAATATTTGATTTTCATATCGGTCGTAAAATGACCATTTCAGACCGGTGACGAAAGCCAGGCGGTAAAAAAATAAATCGGTTAACCATATACCAGCTGATCAAATTTGACTCAGACTGGTCCATTAAAACCGCGCGCGTAAACTCAATTGGTGAAATATTTTTTTTCTAAGTTGGTACAACTTTCTTTAACACTCGTTTAAAATTTGAGCGGGATACATTAATTATTGTGTGGAGTTTGCTTAAAATTTTGTGTTTCCAATGGAATTTCGGCTTATGCCACTCAAATAATAGCATTCTCGATAGAGTAGACTCCCCAAAACACTTTTGCAACATTTGTAATGATTCCGTAGCCGAAATTCCATTGGAAACACAAAATTTTAAGCAAACGGTTCTATTTTTTTGTCTATAGTAAAAATCGCCAGACAAACTTTTAGCAAAGTAAACCAATGGCTGCCAACCACACAATAATTAACGTATCCCGCTCAAATTTTTAACGAGTGTTAAAGAAAGTTGTACCAACTTATAGAAAAAAAATATTTCAATGATTGAGTTTACGCGCGCGGTTTTAATAGATCAGTCGGGGTCAAATTTAATCAGCTGGTAGATTACTATACAACTGCATACCGGTTGAATTCAAACAAATTTGAAACATTAAAACGTTCAATAAAAAAATATTCAGGTGGTTATGTGACAACACAGATTCTCAGGTCATTTACAATATCCTCAACTAACCAACAACTAAATTTTTCTTTGTAGTTATTATTATTATTATTTTTCTATTCATTACTCTTTTTTATTTTTATTTTCCCCTCTTTATTTATTTTTTTTTCTTAAATAACTCACTCTCGCGCACGTCTAGCTCAGTCTATTCCAACCCTGGAACTGGCAATAGCCAAGTTGGTTTGGAAAATTCCATATATTTTTTTTAAACATAATGTAATTTATTTTATTATTAGGTACTAATTTTGTAACTCTGTTTTCTGTTTTTTTTTCCCGAGGAGGAATACATTTATTATTATTATTATTATTCCAAATGAGAGCGATACCACAACTCAGTAAACGCTGGAGTCTTCCATTGGGACTTTATGAATTTTAATACATAAACAGGTAAATTAGCTACAGGTAAAATGCGACAATATTTTAATATTTCATATAAAATTAACTATTATGGCCAACGCGACGTTGTAATTTTTTTCCTTCTAGAGGGGATCGTTGGTCCAGAAAACGCTGGGAAAGTCTGGGTTAACCCATCGAAAAGTTATGATTAAGCAAATCTAAAAAACTATAATATATAAATGTCGAATTACCAATCTCATTTTTTAAGTTCTTCCACTGCAGTCATATATGCGATTACGAAAACCATGTTAAGTTAGAGGGACGAGGGACTTACCAACCATTTAAATACATCTTTCGCTCTGTACAACCTTCTTGTTGGGGATTAAACTTATTTCGGTGTCACAGACATTTATGTCTGCACGTACTGATAAACGTTAACGAACCAAGTACATGCAACCTGGAATTGCTATTCTGCTGTCCCCAGTATGAATATATATGCGAGTTAAAAAGGACAAAAAAAAAACTATACGAATCGACAAAACAAATATTTGACATTTTTCTACTCCGCCTATTATATTTAGATGTTTCACGTTTACGAAATATCTGTCACAGATACTCGCGAAATGGCAATTTTTATATACATTTCTATAGGGTGTCTCAGAAAGTGTGCGCTAAGTTTAGAAAGTTCCTTTCATATTGCTATATTTCTCGTGTGTTTTTAGTCCTCGACTCAAAAAGAAATGTACATTGTGTTTGGGTTGCGTGTACGTTTCTGACATGATAACTCTTCAACGGGTGAACCGATTTCAGTGTTTTTTTAATGACTGTGTACAAGCAAAAACAGTCCATCGGTATTAGGTATTAGGCAAAAGTTATTACGGAGGAGTCGATGGCTCTACTACTATTAGTGCTGCCTTGCTGAATGTAGTCACGCGAGACAAGACTGTAATACGGCGATAATACGATGTTGTCGCTGTCGTGTTTTATCGCGGGTAACGGCTAGTATAAAATATATCTATTGAAAATAATAGGAAATAGTCCTTGGTCTACCTAAAAATGGGTGGTTTCCGAGCGCCCTAATTCTATTCTAAATTAAAAATACGAATTTTCTAAAAAACATGCTTATAATAACGTACTAAAAAGTTGAAAATATATTTCGTTCTCTTTCTATCGAGTGTCCCATGCTTGTAAACGTTTTACAAAAGACAGTTATTTTCTACTTTTTAGTGCGTTGATACAACCTTGTCTTTTAGACTTTTTTTGAAAATATAAATTTTATTTTTATAACTTTTTAGTCTTTTATGGAGTGCCTTCTAATTTTAAAATGTGCGCCGCTGAATTACCAGAAACAGTTAAGGAATGGACCGGGGTGATTTTATTGGTGCAATATGTATTTTAAAAAATATTGAGACAATACGTAAGCGAAATATGTTTGGAAGAAAACTGAAATATAATTTTGATGTGTGCGCCACTGAATATCCCGGAAACAGTCAGAGAATGGAGCGGAGCGAAGGACGACAACGTGGTATGGAAGGCAGCATGAAACCGGCAGCAGGTCTCACCTTCTCGGCGCAACGCGACCCAGGAATTTAATTTCACACCGCGACACCGAATTCCAAGTGCCGAATGTAAGATCCACCCTTTTCGTGTAACATCGGCTATATGAAAGACTTATCAAAGAAGAACTATTAAAGTCCTATTACATAAATACCTACTGTTCAGCGAAGCATAATTTGTCAAAACTACTTATAGCGATTTCTCACCGTTACGCGATCTGCTTAGCAGTTAGCACTATTTCTTTACAACGTGCTTGCGAATAGGGCACACTGGAATGGATTTTTTTTTTTGACTGAATATTATGACTTTATTATCTATGGCCATAAAAGATGAGAATCATTGTCATAAAATTCTCAACGAGATGTGAATTTGCGTGAAATCAATCGCTTTTAATTGTGAATGTTCAAAAATCGAAAAAAAGTCAAAACTGTCAGAAAACACAAAAAAAGGTCTGTGGATCCGATCGCTACCAAACTTCACAGGATCACCCGCTAGGCTAATCTGAAGATTGCCTGAAAAATTCATCAAAATCGGTCCAGCCGTTTTGGAGGCCATATAGATAGATAAACATACGTCAATTTTAACAAAACTCTAAAATCTAAAAACATTGAAGTGCAAAAATTAATTGAAGTTTAAATTCTTTAGCGACGTATCTATTTGAAAAAAGTAAAAATCGAGGGGCAATAGAATTGTCCCCGAAAGGAGAAGTTAGTTTGTCTCCTAAATTACATGAAACTGGCAAAGACAGAATTTTATAGCGTGTTGCTATGTATATGTGTATGTGTAAATTTATTAATTAGTTTGAGATAACAAAAAATTAAACTTGGGAATAATATTAAAAACTAAAGAAGTTAAATTTCTTATGTGAGTTTATGAGACTGAGGATCATTATTATTTTTTTAAAGTAAATTAACGCGTCTCCGTTCTTTAAATAGCATGTTACGTCGAAACTGCTTTGGTCAAACCTTTTCAATCCTTAAATCGGCTCACACACGGGGTGCAAAACTCACATTTGCACTAGACTCTAAGAGTTATTGCATGCGCGCAAATGTGATTGTTCATCAACTATCAGTTTTGTACCATAAACGGTCACATTTGCCCGAGTACATTGGCTCTGTGTGCAACTGTGATTAAATAAAAATTAAATTATGACCTAAAGGATATAATATTTTTTAATAAGAAATAAAAAAAAATTACTACGAAATAAAGACGCAATTACTACCAACACTTACTAAAACAAATGTCATCAATTGTTAGGGTTATCAGGATCCAGTACTAGTTCATTTTAGAAATTTATAAATAATTTCTATAATAGCCTAAATATGTAATTGACACTTTCATCATAAGTTTTTAAATTACAGTCGCACTATAAAATAACCGAGCGTGTATAGAAATGACGTTGATTATAATAGCGTTTCCATGGTTCCTCTATTCCCATATTCTAATCCGGGAATTGGTGAATGTCTCAATAGATTACGATCTGAGAAATGAAAACTTATAATAATTATAAAGACACTAATAGACGAGCCCTACGAACGCTATAGTACAAACATTGACTCTTTTCTTTGAGATATCACTTTAAAAGAATTGGCGTAAAAGACATTGAGTCATGTCGCTTCTGCCTGGAGGCTCCTGAAACATCGGAGCATCTGCTTTGCAAATGTGAAGCAGTCATGAAGCGAAGACTCCGTCACCTCAATAATTCATTCCCAATACCTGACCAGGTATGGGACACAGATTTCAGGACAATTCTGGGCTTTATTAAAAGTCTCATGCAGAAATAAACAAGTCAGGGCTACACAATATCTAGATCTATCGAGGTCGCGATGTTGGCGAGGAATAACTTCTCTTGCCCTCTATTCTAACCTAATCTAATCTGGGCTTCATTACGACCTTGGACCTCTAAAGTCATCAAAGAGCTTACATTTACGCTATTTTATTTTAAGTATTGTAATTAGCTCTAACTGTTATGATAGCGATTGGAAAAAACACTATCGAGTTAATTGCAGTACGCTAATTTCGAAATAACTGCCGGTTGACTACAATTATCTAAAGCTCGCGCTGCATTCTGATGTAATATGAGTCTACGAGAACAGGGGGCGGAAACGGAAGCGTACAACTCGACACACTTGAGGAAATAACGCACGTAAGCAAAAAAATGCTATGTTTCTCGTGAATGTGAACTCAAATAATATACGTAATATAAACATATTTAAACAGCGCCGAGTCACAAACAAAAACGTCACGTAAACTTACAGAAATCATTACGTCACAAGGCGGTAGATTCGACAGGAATTTATCGTGGTTCGAATTTGTTTCCGTGTAACCAACTTCTAAAGGGAATTTAAAAAATGGATAATATAAATATATTTAAATCGCGTCGAGTCGTAAGTGCAAAATTGTTACGTCATAAGGCAGCAAATTCGAAATGCTTAGATTGTTTCTACTTAAGGTTCTCGGAACGTTCTGAATTTGTCACACAACGAGGCTAAAAAATGCTGTTGCAAGGGTGCCACTGTCAGTAGATTATTCTAAATTTTGGAAATCTTTTAAAGATTTAAAAAACTTTTCCGAAACAAGAAGAGTCACTTTAGGTTTGTGATGGAAACATTTTGTGACAGAAGTACGAATAAGGTCAACTTTTTTCTAGTAAATTGTACATAAATTACAAAAGTAGTCCATTAGAAACCTAGATTTGTCTTCTATCTTCCTTATAGAGAAAGATCTTTGCACAATGTTGACGAATAGGTTTACTATCAGCTATCAGCCGAAGCCCATTTTTCGCTTAATTTCATAGCGTTTTGACAGCCTTAACCACTTTGGTTTAAACGCGCATTTTAAAAATTGAAAACAAACCGTGTAGTGTCACAAAACAACGTTATATAAAGTACACAAATAATTACGTCGCAAAGTAGATACTAAATTCGACATGGTTCGAAATAATGAAAGGGTGTTAAAAATGTTTTTTTATACTCAAGTGTAAAGATGTGCAAGCAGTAGATTTCTTTTTGGAAGAGAATTAAATATTTGAAAAATACAGTCGGACTCATACATTTTCAACTGCTTTTACTCACGTATTTACAAATTGTTAGTCTTCATACTGTTCACGCAGTCTCTACTCTAACTAGATTTATCATCTCCCTAGACATCCTATTTAATTTATCAATGCACATCTTTAACGAAAATATATTAATTATCGCGATCACGACAAATAAGTATAACTTCTGTTGCGCGGACATAACTACATGCACCATTTTTTTCTGTGAACAAACCCTGATAAAAGTTAATGCATTTACAGTGATTTATTAGTGAAATTTTAATTTCAATTCCTGCAGAAAATAAGTTCACAAAATTTACTGTCTGCGAACCATAATAACATTGTTAAAGCAACGACAATGTATACATGAGCGAAATTGAGCCTGAACCTACATAGAGAAACTGTTTCCCAGGTCGTTAAGCTATTTTATTATTTCAATCTTCTTGTCGCGAACTTGTTTTCCGCTATGTTTTTGGTAACAATTAGTACGAGAAGTATGCGTGCGGATGTACGCATGCGCTGCATATAGAACGTTGTTCGCATCCCGCTATGTTTTCTGTCATGTCAGTTCGTTGAAGTCAAAATAAGGTATTCGCATTTCCGTTGTTCAAAATTAGTACGAGTAGCACTTTTACTGCCCAGATTAGCCCGAATAAATTTTGGTTTGGCAATGAAATTATCAAGATCAACAAATTTTTCACATATGTATTTATATAATTTTTAATGGTTTTTAATAAAAGTTTAAAAACATATTAATTTATAGAAAATATAGAAGTAAATATCAAGTGAAATAATATGAAATGGATGAAAAAGAAAAATTTTAAGTCGGGGCTAGGATCGAACCGGCAACCTTGACTATACTAAGCATACGCCTTTGCGGTTACTCAACAGTCAACACAGCGAGTTGGCAATTTTCACGGTATAACTGTCAGTTCGTTGAAGTCAAAATAAGGTATTCGCATTTCCGTTGTCTATATCTCATTCAAAATTAGTACGAGTACCAGATTCACAGTCCAGATTAGTCCGAATAAATTTTGGTTTGGCAACGAAATTATCAAGATCAATAAATTTCTCATATATCACTTCACTGTATTTCTTATAGTTTAGCCAGTGTACGTCAATTATTTAACTTACTTTAAATGTTGCCAAATATTGAAAAAATTCACCAGACATTTAATTTTCGTAATTTATATACGATGTATCCGTAGGGTAAACGACTAAAGCAGATTTGAATGACTCATTTTAATGAGTCATTCAAATCTGCTTTAGTATCGTTCTTATTCTTATTATAGCTAATGAAAATGTGTTCTGTCCAATGACTAGTAATGTCCAATGACTAGTCGTTACCCTATGTAAATTACGAAAATTAAATGTCTGGTGAATTTTTCATAAAACAAAATAAAACGCCTTAAATCACATTTTATTACAAACTAAAAACTCTCGATATTTAAAACATTAATAATGAGCGATTAGCTAGTTTTAACAGTCACACGAGTCATGAAAGCATTACAATCCAGATGCATATTGCATACTATATTTTTTGCACGTACCTCCTATAAAATAGCTGATTTTTGACCACACTAAGCATACGCCTTAGCGGTTACTCCACAGTCAACACAGCGAGTTGGCAATTTTCACGGTATACCTGTTAGCTTTTCTTGTACCTATAATATACTGCACAATAACGTACTATAGCAAAAGTGTCAGTTGGAGTGTCGGATACTTTTTCCCGTGTAGCTCCCACCCGCCAAGCGCGATAAGGAACATCGTTCCAAAAAGTATTTTTGCCAATTCTGTATTAATCACACAGCTATTATGTACATCATGACGAATCAGCCCGATAGCACAATTTTCATACAATATTGATGCTATATAGGGTAAGGTGCGGGGTGTTTCAGTAGTAAGTCATGCACGCGAATACAAAATGAAGTGTTATTTGCCGTTCACATTCATTATTTAACTTGCAAATGTAGCCGACGTGTCCAACTGAAGACGGTCTTGACAGCAATGACCGCATCGTCTGCCTGTCGCTACCGTGTACTGTCTGCTGACCGGTTCGCACTGGATCAGAACTCGAAAAACATGATCAAAAAATTCAGTTTTTGAGTTATTTGAATGCTCTTAGATTATGAAAGTGCAGGCTTTTAAGAACATCAACTGCGTCTAGTATACTAGAGAGGATAATTGTACATTATAGACGCTAAACAGCTAAGATCATCAGCGTCTCTAGTATTATTTTTCCAATAATAGATTAAAACTGATAATTTGACTAGTTTTCAAATTTGAATCTATAAGTTGGGGGTTTGTAATAGACGAGTCGTGGAAAGTAATGCCTTTGTTATAAGAGCTCGCCTCTGATATCGTAATATTTAACACACGACCGACTGTTTTGCAATTTGAGTTTTAAATCGGTTCAGGTTAAAAATAGCGGGTGCATCTACTTAAATACCTACGCGCGTTAAAAATCATACTTCTTTGGAGTGATTAAAAACCAATTTTTAATATACATGCAAATAATTAATTGAAATATAGTTTTCAATCAAGATTAGCCTCAAATATTTGAAAACACTTTCAACATTTTATTTTGGTTTTTACTTTTATAATTAATCCATCGGGTAATCAAAAAACGATATTATAATTTCCGCTGGATGACACTTAAAACGACTATTAGTTGTAATGGAAGTCGTCTAGACTCTAGACTAGAATATATGTCGTAGAATAATTAAAAAAATCGGATGCTTGCAAAAAACCGGATTCCAATTACCCGGTTTAATGCAATCTTCCTAGGATTTTCGCGAAGATCCGATTATTTCAATTATCCTACGACATATATAATAAAGTTTCCAGATGACAGAAAGTGCATTGATTTCGTTCATCTGTCATTTCAGTCTGAGCCTCTTATGGTCAACTTTATACTGTTGAATTTGTTAGCACGGCTAACTTCATACCGTCGAATTTTCGTCAGCTGTGCGAGCGCAAATTTCTTTGCCTGCTAAAAGTTTAACATCAACGCGCCAAAAATTCTTCAATGTCTGTTATAATATATTCCCTTAGGTGATATGAGTTTCAAAATATTGTCAGTGCAGAAACTTTCAGATCGTGTTCTTCGATTTGTGGCCCCGTGTGCGATGTCGAGTTTATAATAATGTGCCTGGTATAGTGTACCTGTCCTACCATCGGCTGACTGCGGCCGAATAAACAGCAATGGCGTAATGAAAGTTACCATATAATCATTGTGAATAAATGCTTAACAAAACATGTCGACCGTACACGTTTAATAAATTATCCACACTACACACAATATTGAGTTATACTTTATAACTTTAAACAAATTTCAAAAGCTAACCTTTCGCATATAATGTGTATAGAATCGATTCACGTAATTATATACATTACCTTCACGTTGAGGAGCGGTAACATCACATCAAACAAATCCCCAATCCCCATTACGATTTAAATGACGTTGCGTAAGGCGACGAAACTCGTGCAGAATGGAATAAAAAAGTGCAGTTCTTATCAACAATATTAAAAAATATATAAAACTAAAAAAGTCGCGTGGCAGTGCCAAATCCTGTCGACAATATAGTGTTTTTGCTAATACAGGCAATGCGTGACTTAATTATGTGAATTTACGTTTCTTTTTTGACAAAATAAAAAAATAAATTCCTTAATACAGCCTTAAAATATTTTTTTCCTAATTTCAAAATCTTTATTAATTTAACATTTGCATCAAATCACACGCCTCATTAAGTATATCCTTATTCGCAAACTAGCGTTTTCATAAAATTTGTAGGTCCGGTTCTGTCAGGCCGATTTTATTAAAATTTTATCAGCATATTTCAGTCTTAGGAGCTAAATTTGAATTCTGAAACGATTATGAGATTTTGGCGGTATATTTGGGTCCAAAAACTTTTTTCTCTCTCTCTGAAAACCAAATTTTAAATAGCGCGTTTGGGCCCAATTTTAAATACAAATCGTGCGGTAGTGGATTTAAACTTGTAGACCAAATTTAATCTGAAATCAATTGACGCTGTTGAAAGTTATTGCACTGACACAATTCCAAAAATGGTGCCAAATTGTTCAGTTTTCATGGATCGTTTATTGTACTTCTCAGGTTTTAATCCGAGATCTGTTGTATTTAATTAGTACCAGGTCCAGGTAACTCTGGCAGTTGGTACCAATATAGACATACATAAAAAAAATATCTAACAGAAAATTTTTTTTTCAGTTGTATGGTGAAATAAAACGTTTCAAAAGGTGATAAAAAAAATAATTATCTTTACAAAAAATCAAATTAAATATACATAGAAACTAAAACAAAACTAGATTGTGATGACAAAATAGTTACCTAATTAATGTTCTCGAAAAAAGCCAGAACAATTAACTTCTGTATTTGTAATAATAATAATAATATTTATTGAAGCCGTTAGACATAAAACAATGTGTAGCCAAAGTCAGTTTACAGAGAAAAAAAAATAACAATTGATTAAAATTAATTAAAATCATCTAAAAATTCATTAAAAGAATAATATGCTTTTTCAGCTAAAATTTCGGAGAAACATTTCTTGAATCTCTTAGTATTCATAGTTTTATACTCAGCAGGGAGTTTGTTATAACTTATAACAAACTCCCTGCTGAGTATAATTGCTTATAACTTACAAGCAATTATACCTAGGTAGCGAATACCTCTTTTATGTTTGGGAACCGATAATACTGATATGCTCCTTGTGCTGTAATTATGAGACTGCTGTAATGTTTCAAAATCTTTAATAATATGCTTGGTAACCTAACTGAACTGGCAACATAAGAAATAGAATTCGCGTATGAAATCGTCAAATATTTGTTCTCCAGATGTGCAGCAGACGGGTTAAATGCGCGAACAAAGGGACGGGGGTGTGCCCGACAAAACAAAACAAGGTGAGGCACAGCGTTCGGGAAGAAGACGTCGCGACGCGATTCAGCGCTCCGGAAACGTACGCCGGGACCAAAAGGTGAGCTAAACACCGGCATCGTTAACGACTAAATTCACGTGCGCAAATCTGCAACACATATATTTGCAGCTACTTGATTCAGACGTTCAAATGTTATTATTCTTGATCAATAAATCAATTTATTGCACATGCGTATATTGAGTATCAGAATTGTGGATAGTGGAAATATTTTTTAAGGCCACCAGCAGCTAAGATTGGTTGGGCCTAGCATTAATTTATTATTTATTGATAAATTGAAAATTAAATTAGAGTTAGAACTTGTGGGCTAGGGCTGGTATTAGACAACTAGCCTGTCTATTAAACAACATTTTAACTATCTTGTCGAATACTGAATATTTTCCAACTAAGCGATCGATAACCGAACAGTATTCATTAATTGATTTACTATATTCATATCCATATTACTAAATGACTGTTAATATTCATAGGTATTTGGATTGACAAGACTGGTATTATTTAAAAATAATTCTTTAATATTTTCGTACGACGTTTCGTCTCTCTCGAGACTTCTTCAGGTACTGTAACGAGAACACAAAAACAATAAATAAATAAATATCATTTTTACAAGTCAAGAGTTGTGAAAATATAACTAGTAGATAATTTTCAACATAATATAAACAATATAAGTAAAATATAATAGTACGAAAATATTAAAGAATTATTTTTAAATAATACCAGTCTTGTCAATCCAAATACCTATGAATATTAACAGTATTCATTAATATTTTTTAATGATAAAAAAGCAGGAGGACAAACTTTACCGCTATGTCAGTTTGTGAATAGTTCAAAGCAGTGTGTGCAAAATCAATTTATTTCAAATAACAAAACCTGTCAATGCCGATGTGCTGTGTTTAGCAATTTTCAAAATATAGGTATACAGGTTTTTGTATTTCCAAAGGGTCCAGAACTAAAAAATATGTGTAGTATGCTATCAGAAGGGTTTGCTTAGCCAGTTGTCAGAGCTATTAGGATCTAGTGCGAATTAAATTTCAAGTTTACTAAATGCTAATTTGGTGCTTAATGACAAAAAATAAACAACCGCACTGTATAATAATTACAAACATCTTTTAAACAAAATAGCTTGTCACTGTACAGCTGCAAAATTTAGCGTGAAGAAAATCCAATCTTTCCAAATTCTATTTGCACAACAACTTGAGTGAAGATGAATAATTAAGATTTTGTCGGATGTCGCCATGTTGGTATTATCTCTGCTGGTTCTTTCAAAAGTCTGTTGCAATTAGCATTTCTACTTAAATCAACATTTAATGTAAAACACGCGAGCTCCTTTGTTTCCACAATAACATTGTTAACTTGTATTATTTCCAGGTCAGAGACGTATTGAAACTTGAAATTGTATTCTTTCTATCGAGAAAGCAGTCTTCTTTGAACTTTTTGATTTGCCGAAACTTTCTGGTTGCTATGAGCGACGTGAAATAAATATTGTTTTAATATTTCGTATAAGTTTGTGTGATTTAACAAAAATCGACCATGACCTTGGCTGGCACTTTGCATTTTTATAATTAAGATGGAAAACTAGGTTTGTAACATCAGTTTTAAAATGTTATTTGCTTTATATAAATTGTACATCCTAGAGCGTACAAAAAATATTGCATAATATAATTACGTTTATATTCTGAACGAGCCATTACCGCCTAATTGGACATGGGAACATGAAAAGCGTAACGTAGATGGCAGCAGGTACATAACGACCTAAGTTATGGTTGATTTTTACTATGGAGTATAGTAAAAACTAAATTTACGTGTTCCTTCCTAAGTGTCGTGGTTTAAGTAAGGAACAGTTCAAAGTAAATTAATGATGTTTTAATACTACAACCATCTTCGAAATAAATAGTATAATTAGTTTTCTATCTCCTTCTTTGCAAAATTCTTTTTAGTAAAGTGGGACTCCACAAACTATTGTCTTAACATTTACAGTAAAATTCGTTCTGATAGCATACAACCACATATTTTTCAGTTTCGAATTCTTTAAAAATACAAAACTTGTATAATTTGAAAACTCGTAAACACAGCATAACGCCATTGTTAAGGTTTTATTATTTAAAATAAACTTAGTTTGCACAAACTGCTATAAACTATTCTCAGGCAGAGGTCATTATATAGCTGACGGTCTTAGCGGTAAAGTTTGGCAAGGCCGATCTTCATTTCGTGATACCGCTCAGTTTTTTAATAATAGCTACATTTAGAGAGTAAAAAACGCCGGTCCTGCGTAAGTATCCGGTTATTCGAGTCGCAGATAAGTTTCACGTCCGCTTTTTGTGGCAAAAGTCAGTGCGGCAAAGTGAATAGATATACAAGAGAACGTCTACAATCGAGATAAGTGGCTAAGATTAAAACACCACACTACACTTGTGTTTTGGGCGGTACAACTACAATCATCGGAACCGCCGCGTGCTACATCTTTCTCCTTTCTCTCTCAGGCTCCTCGTCCACAACAAACAACAACAGCTCCAGCCCCACTGCCCCAGCAACGAGTCTCGCGGGTGTCGCCGATTTCACATTACACGGTTTGTCTTAATTAAAAATTTTAAACAGAATATCAGCTACTATAGACTCGTCTTTATTGTTACCGTAAATCAGTGATGCGCAAATGTTACATGCGTTAATGTTAAATAATACACGTCGTTAATTCGATTGCGTTCAATTGTTGTTCAATGCGAATAATAATGAATATTACTCAAAATTCACACGGTCCAATAATTAGTGGTTTTAACAGACTTTTATAAGCTTCACCTGTATATGTTTGAACGTGAAATCCACCCACTTCAAGACGTCAGATTAAACTGAAACTTTGCACACTAATCAAGGACCGATGACAATATAATAACTTAATAAATTTGTCCAATTATCCTGATCAGGACCTTCAGGATGAACAAAACTTGAAAAATTACAGCAAGCAAGCTAACACGCTGTACTTACGTTGCGTTGCATACCCCATAGACAAATGCAAAATTGGTTTTTAGTCTTATAATAAAAATTAGAGTTTAAACAAACTAAAACAACACGCCATTTATACTGTTTTACAGTCTCTAAATAAAGATCTTTTTTATTATTATTATTTTATGAACTAAAAAATGCTACATAATTTGACATCAAAATTAGCTTTACTGTAAAAAGTAGATAGCACCCCACGCTTTTTACAGTAAAGCTAATTTTGTTGTAAATTTGCATTTTTAGTTCATAAAAGCGTAAAAGAAAAGTTACTTCTTACCACAACAGATTTATTCAGTGGATGTACATTTCGAGAGCTAAGCTCCCATCTTCAGCAAAACAGTGTTTTGCTGAAGATGGGAGCTTAGCTCTCGAAATGTACATCCACTGAATAAATCTGTTGTGGTAAGAAGTAACTTTTCTTTTATTTTTATTGTTCCAGCCACAGTGCTCTTAATATTTATACATACAAGCGTGTTGTTTCCGTTTTTTTAAACTCCAATTTTTAGCGTTAAAGTTCATACCAGAAGTTCGACATTTTTCTGATATTCTTTGTTTATCTTTCTGACACCATAGAAGCCAACTCTCACGTAACTTATATCTGTAATTTATAATGCTGACAAAACGCACTCTGCATAACGTGTTCAGATGTCATACCCCATAGGAGTGATAAATGCAATTAGGTTCATTAGATTCATGGCAATTTAATTGCAAATTATTCCCGGGTCGATATTTGCCCTTAACCGCACAATTAAAATATGACATGTTTTACACCAAACACGACACTCCGTGACGCGCGTCAAACATTGAAACTAATAATTATTCGATGCTGAATTAAATCATCTGTACAGACTGTACTAGGAAATGTGTACATAATCATAATAGGTAATGTTAGGGTTACTGGCGACATTCAATTTTTTAAAACCTCTATCAGCAGTCTTAATTTTGTATTGGAGCTATTCTTCTTTTGACGCCTTGAGAGCAGCAGCTATCAGAAGTTCTGCGCGCACAGCTAACGAAGATTCGACAGTATGATGGTCGCGCTAACGAAAATTCGACACTATGAAGTTGGCTATAAGAGGCTCAGGCTGAAATTACAGACAGACGAAATTAATGCACTTTCTGGCATCTAGAAACTATAATAATACACTAGACGACTATAGCCTTTGATTTTAACTAGTAGTCGTCTTAAGTGGAAAAAAGTAAAAACCAAAATAAAATTCTAAAAAATTTTTTTATTAAGGATTTGAGGTTAATTTTTTGTAAGTATTATTCTTAAATGTCTTGAAGATTTTATTTTAATAAATTATTTGCATGTATTTTAAAAATTAGTTTTTAATTACGCCAAAGAAGAGGAGTCGATCGTCAATATAGATTTTCAATAAACCAACCGCTATTTTGTAACAGCTTGTATAATATTAATACATAGCAAAGTGCAGCCACAAAATATGCATACTGTGCAGATATAATATAATATGTAAACAGATGCTACTGTTAATAATAATTATAAATGAAATGCTGAATACACAACGATATCAAAAGATGACTGCACTGGTGCAGAGAAATACTGCACCAATCTTAGTTAATTGATGTAACTTTTCATAAACTATGAAATAGCTAATTAGTACCAACAGGTAATATTTTATAGGTTCAATACTTTTCAAGGTTTCGTACCTTGAAAGGAAAAAGGAACCCTTATAGGATCATTTAGTTGTCCGTCTGTCAAGTTTTCCTCAGGAACTCGTGGAGATATCAAGTTGAAATTAATATCAAATACCTAGGTCTGCAATCCCTTGGAACTGTGCAAAATCAAACTTCTAAGTCAACGCAATAAAAAGCCGCAATGGAATCAAAACCTATAAGGTACTTCCCGTTGACGTAGAATTATTAAGTTTGGCAAGAAGCAATATCTTATAGTACAAGAAAAGGTATAAATCCCTATGCCGCAAATTTGAAGTTACATCATAAACGTCAAAATAGTGCATACTAGCGATATCGGACAGAATCTCTTAAAAACTATTAGTTCAGGCATTTTTCAAGAAATAAGCTATCGAATGATAAAAATCAGATTCAAATCTGTTCAGTATACCGAATTCAAATCGATTTTCACTCGGGCGAATGCGGATTGGACAGTTGTTATAGATCTAAACCTTCTCCCCTGAAATACGCTATCCAATGATAAAAAGCGCATTGAAATCTTTTCAGTAGTTCTGGTGTTTTTGAACACGCAAAAACGCATCCGAGGAACTTTGGCGTACAAAGGTCTACAGCAAGCTTTAGCATGTTATAACAAATTATTTGCGTCAAGGTTCATATTATGCTACTATAAATATTTCGAGATTTAAAATATGTTTTTTTTTTGCTAACAGGTGCAGTATTAGTGCAAGCAAGTACTTCCAGTGTATCTACACCGAAATGTACGTAAAGGCTTTATCACGCAGGAGTACGTTTAATTCCTCGCAACAATGCTGATGTACTTACCGAATCTACATGGGAACTTCGACATACGTCGTGCATTCTTACATCAAACAGGTGATCAGGAAGTCGGTAACCCAAAGAAGGACGTGTAACGTAATTAAATAAATTTTTAACCTGGGGGTAATTTTTGGGGAAAAATTAGGAAATTACAAAAAAAGTTTTGAAAATTGTACCGTGTGAAAGGGCTTAAAGTAAGGGTCTAAAATATATTTTTTAATAATTCTAAAAGAAATAGTTTTAAAGTTATTTAAGAAAATAGAGGAACAATTCACCGTTTCCCCCCCCCCCTTATCTCCGAAACTACTGAGCCTAAAATTTTGAAAAAAATATGCAATGTCGGGTCTCACCCATAGTTTACAGGAAAACCTAAACGAAAACCTTAAGTCTTAAAGTACTCACGGAAAACGGAATAGTACGGAACCCTCTTCTCGCGAGTTCGACTCGCACTTGACCGGTTTTTTTTGTTGATATTGTTAGTCGTTCAAGTATAATTAATTGATACAAAACTTCTGATCTGTAAAATACTGAATAAATGCGTGTAAAAGCGAACTGTCAGTGTGTTTATTATTATGATATAATACGCTTGTATATTGCATTATTTAGCATGCATTGGGCATCTCTCTCACGCACGTTCCTAATCTATATACACGCAATGTCTTCCTTTTCTATCAACGCATACAGACATACATACATACACACGTACAAACACTAACACAGTCCGACAGACGTACATTTATGTATATATGTCTATACGGCAATATGATTTTCCGGGAGAGTAAATCTAAGCTTGATGTGGAATGATATTGCTAAAGTTTTCCTCTCGGATAGAGGTAAAAGTACAGCTGCACGCTTCAGGGATGGGAAATTAGTCCCGGAAATAAAATAACAATAGGTGCAGTTTGTTACATTAAAAAATATTAGCGGTACTTGTGCGAATAATTCGCACTAAAATTCGTTTCTAATTTCTCACACTCTTTATAACTTTCTTCTTTTTGTTGTATTACATTACAAAGCTCAGTGACGGTTCAAGAAAATATTTTTCTAAAACTGTCATACGAAAAGTATTTATACGTGAATTTTGATTAAAAATTAAACAAAAAAAATTTACCGACCGTCAATCATGTTGACGTTGTTTCAAAGTTAGAACTGTCAGATGGCAGCATTGCTGTATATACTGAATAAATGGATAATTATTATGATTAATTATTTTGCAAAAACAAAAGCAATAATAGATTTTTTAGTTGTTGATGTCTGTAGAGCAAGTAATTATCTATAAAATTATATAAAATTTATGTGGAGCAATTGTGTGGTTTTTTCGAAAAAGGGACGCAAACATCTTAACGTTAGCGTATTAATATATATGATTAAGAGTTTAAAAAAACTAAAACAACACGTTTTTTCTGAAATATAAAATTTGTATCAAATGAAAGCTGTCCATAGAACGCTCTGTGTGTAAGACAGAGAACAATATACAAACGATAAGTAAGAGTGAGATAAATGATCGCTAATAGTTACCCTGGTTACTGTAAATAAATAATACTTGTAAATCTTTTTACCAATTTACAAACTAAAACAACTAAACCGTAATATTAATTCGTATTATTATTATATCTGGTACAACAGTTTGAACAATAATTTTAATAATTAATTTATTAAGTGTTCGAAAAGTCCTCCACGTTCTGTCAAACAATAACCTAATTGATTATAAATACTTTTCCTCACATTGGCTAATATCTCATGGTCAACGGACTGACATGCATTAGAAATTTGTATTTTTAGTTCGTTTAAATTAATAGAAGGAGTTGGTCTGTTTTCAAAGGCAGCTACAAATAAATTTATTACGTCGGCGGTTGAATTACCACCATAAAACCATTTAGTTATTTGGATTTTTTCGTGAACAGTATATTTTACAGTAACCACAGTAATTACTACCTATTAACGATCATTTATCTCACTCTTACTTATCGTTTGTATATAGAGCTTTGTCTTACACACAGAGTGCCCTATGGACAGCTTTGAGTTGATACAATCTGTATATATACGCTCTAACCGTCATTCCATTTTTGATGGCAACTTTTAAAGTCATAGAAATACAAAAACGCACGCTAAATTTCAACCGAAAAGAAGAAGGCCTGCACCTAAGTAAAACTTGGACACCAGCATTGAGGCATACGAAGCTAATGAGCCCAACAACCAATCAGAGAAGAGCGAACTACGACCGAGTAGAGAACGTGACCAACGGTGCATAAAAGAAGAAGGGGCAGCAGTCGTCGACACGCCTGTGAGCAACCGAGAAGGACACTTCGCCCGCTACCACATCGCCTTTGATAATGTCTACCGCAGTTGTAGGCGAAACGTTAGGTAGAAATACCAATGGACCACAGCGTACAAGCCCAGAAACCAAGAAGTTTTACAACTTTTAAAACATTGTTAAGACATATATATTATATATCTCTATGTCTATTTGAAAGCAGATAATATTGTCAAAAAAAAAATGATTTGACTATGACCTTAGATTGTGATCATGCAAATACATGCAGCAGCAGTCTAATGTCACTGTAAAACTCTCTGCTTTGTAGAACATTAAATTGTACTAATACAAAAACAAATGACTAAATGAATAGGAAAGAAACGCTTTCTAAGATAAAAATTGATCAAAATGCGTAGAAAAAAGTTGTTTCGGAGTGGAAATTGTATAAAAACCGATGTCAAATACATGTAAACACAGTTAAAAAAACTTCGACCAATTATTTTTCGAGCCGGATCGATTTGAAAATCAACAATGTTTTCTTATGGAAAAATATGTAGCGATCCAGTCTAAAGTCATTGTCCAATCAGATTTTCTGACAATGATTTCTGCAACCGAACATAAGTAGAAGGTATACTGCGTCGTTACCATATTTATCATTCATAACCGAGCTGGGTAGAGTAGTGGTGACATCACTAGACTCGCATTCGGGAGGTACGGGTTCGAATCCCGACGGGGGCAGATGTGGCTGGGACTTTTTCCTACTGCCTCTCGCCGAGAAACGGTAATTCCTATACCGGCCATCTTAATTGAGGTTTTCCATGGTTTTCCTCAATTAATTCCAGGTAAATATCGAGATTGTTCCTTATTTGAGGCCATGGCCGATTACCTATCAAACTCCTAGTTCAAAAATGATCTACCTTATCCTAATTTCCTATAATTTCTTCATTCACCCATTGCTATTACATAAGTTGAAGTTGTAAAAAAATGTAGAAAATAACGGGAAGTGGTAAATGGAAAATAGTAATGGTGCGAATGGCGCCTGTTATGACATAAAGTCGAGAAACGGACGTTAAACGCATTATTATTATTATTATTATATTTATCATTCATAAGACAATGTCCTTTCAGAAAACGGGTATAAGGAGCGTTATGGATTTTTGTAAGCGTTTTTTTTTTTCAAACAGGACATAGGGTAATTCCATCCTTTGTCTTTGTCACACGAAGTACCTACTTATATCGCATCTCAGTGGTGACAACATAAAAGAGTATTTGATATCGTTTTTCTCGTAGTATTATAACTATATATGTACTTCTATTTTATATGCATACTATAGTATTCAAAATAGCGTAATATAATACATGTTTTGTCAATGCTATTTAATTTCTTATCCCAAAAACTTATTCTCTCTTGAAAATTTGTTTGAAAGTCTTTCCAGAACTTGTAGGTAGACTAAGAACAAGAAAATATCATTTCAAGGAAACAGTATTTTGTACAATGGTAACGTCACAGTTAAACTAGACAAAACATAGTTCAACGTTCAACTAACATAATATATTTAAAAAAAATATATTAAATTTTTTTTATTATAAATAATAAATAATATTGACTCTACCAACAGTATTAGAATATTAAACAAAACGAAACCACTTGCGATTACTGTTCAAAACATTCAAATCAAATAAAAAAATGTTTTGAACAGTAATCGCAAGTGGTTTCGTTTTGTTTAATTTTTTTATTATAATTTCTCTGACGTTTATGTAAACGAATGTTTGACCCATAGTGTTTAAGCGAATATTATTCAGTATTGTCTAATGAATTGTGTAATGTTTTGTGTTATGTAAGCTGCGTACATTGATGTAAAGATTGTAAGCTGATGCAATAGCATTTCTGTGTTGAGATAGAATGGAGTTCACATTGAATTCAATACACTTTATTTGAAAATTTAATACTCGTTCATTTACTGGTTTCATCATTTTATTTTCTACATTTAGCATTATTTTATATTAATACGAATTTATTTCAAAGTCAATTTCAGAGAGAGATTGTAGACTAGTCTTGACACCTGGGGTCATTAGCGTCTGTAAAGTCAATTTCAATCGATATTCAAAATTTTTCAACAAACTAAAATGTCATACATACTTTTGGGTATCATAATACAAATTCCATCAAGATCACTTCAAATTGTAGGCTGCGTTCAATTCTCATACTATGATTTATGACTATGATTTAAGATGGAAATAGTACTACGAATATGCTTACTTTACTTTACGCAACTTTACAGCACTAGCGTTAAATATGACATTTCACGACCGCTATAAACAGGCATTAAAAGCAGCTATTTTATAGGGAGGTGTGCAAAAAAGTTAATATCTTATATTATTAGGAGTAAAATAAATGTGAGCGCACGCATAATTAAGGTACATCTGACAACGCTGTAGTAAGATCGAATAAAAAAGATATGATTATATTTTTTTTCTTTGGTTACGCTTTGACATGCTTCTTGACATGAAGTATACGTCAATGTTATTTTTGTACACAACTGATCAAAATGTACAATGAAAAACGTTTTTTGACAATTATTCAAACAGTGCTACAAAACCTAAAGCGTTAAACTTCGAGTAACGAAATACTAACCATTAGTTTCCTGTGAATTTAAAATAAATTTAACGGTTCCAATTTTTGTCCATTCTCATTTTTTTACTAATTTAAACGACCCTTCTGTGCATGATCAGTTTTATATTTACATATAATTGACAGATTAATTATTAATTTATTAAGGAATATTAAAGACAATTATAATAATAAATTTCTAGGTTCAGTTGCTTGACAGTTCATGTTATTAGCATCTATTCGTATTTTATCGATATGCAAAAAAAAAAAATTATTTACAAATAAGTTACACACCGATCTGCAACTAATTTGCCAAGTAATATACTTACACTACTAATTCCTTGGGAAATTTTTTTCGAGTCGAAAGTAAGCGAAAGTGACGTCATCCCACGCGACTATTGTAAACTATATCCGGCTGTTTGCCTAACCTACAAACTCCATTTACGGTGTTTTTGTAAGTATTTCTGTTCTTACAGAAATCACTAATACAAGGGCAGAAAATTGGCGATTACGACTCATGCGCTTTGGTGGGTAAACGTCACGCTTGTTCGTAATCGCTAACTTTTCGCGCTAGATACATAATGTTACTATTTCATTATTATACTAAATTAATTCAGCTGGTACGTAGCTACAAGCTTATGTAAAATATCTACTAATATGAAATAATGGTGTTGACAATTTACCAATATTAAATTGTCGTTTTCCGCATTGAAACAGTCCTAACGAAACAGAAAAATTCTGCGACTTAGAAACGACTTAGAAAGTTCATCTTTGATTCATTCAAGAATCCTCGCTACTGTGAGAGTTAATGTCTAGCTATAGCTAAAAATAATTGGCTCTCGCATGTAGTGAATTTGAGTGTTGTAAATCGCTATATTATGAAGGATTAAAATGTTGAATTGCGTGCACCGTAAAGTAATTGATTAACTCATTCCGCCGCGAAAGTGGAAAGATTCGGGTTTAAATCCCGACGGTGACGTGTTGGAATAATACATTTTTCTAATATAGTGCTACAACAATGAATGTTTCTTAACAATTATAGCAGACAAAAGCTATTATACTAAATTATTTCATTATTAGATATATCTAATGTAAATTTTGAAAAATGTATAATCAGATCCTTTTGATGTTAATAAATTATAAATATTTTAGAGGAATTAAGATCACCTGATGAAGTATTAATTTAATACGAAACGTTGTGAAATAATAATTTGTTTTTTATTTCTTTGATCCTAATTCCTCTAAAATATTTATAATCTAATGTAAATAATAACTTATTCTGACAGTTCTATAAATACAAAAGTGGTCGCGCATGATAGGTGAGTGGTCGGCCTCGAGGGCCACAGCGCTGGGTCGGTTGTCTCTAAATGCAGACAAAGAGCAGCTGATAAAGTTAAAAGCGCCTTCTGGGACGTTTATTTCGAATGCATTCAACTTCATCATTCATCCACGACTGTAGTTTTGCAAAATAGTCGCACTGCAGTATTTCTCTGTGAGCGAAGAGACTAGTACACAGTGTCGAAATGAACTTTGTTAGAAATAAAACACAGTATATTCAAGTAATCACTCTATGAGAACAAAATATAAACTGACAAAGGACAAAAAATAGCGCACACAGGACTGCTGTTTCTTTTTCTTTTATGTCTTCAATTTCTAGTTACAAAAAGTTTTTGAACATTCAGCTATGAAGATTTATAATATACAGTTAGTTTATTTTTAACGCACAACATGCAAATTATGTTACTATAAACATAATTTGCATATTGTGCGTTAAAATTTTTTGCATATCGATTTTTATCCTTTTCCAAATATCCAATTGCAGTCATATAGCTTTCATGATAATACGTTATTTGATATTTTATATGAGAATAAAAAAACAAGTGATAGGAGTGAGTAACGGTGTTGTTAAAATATAAGATAATATAATACAGGCCTAAAAAATTGGTTTGAAAAAAATCTTAAGAAACACGCTTAAATATATCATTTCACTAAAAAGTAAAAAATAAATTCCTTTCTCTTCTATAAGGTTTAAAAACGTGGGGCACTCGATAACTTAAATGAAATATAAGCAAAATAAGCACTCCGTACACTTTTGAACTTTATAAAAGCAAAAGAGATTTAGTTTTTATTGCATTGATACAAGCGTGTTTTTTAAATTTTTTTTAAAGATAATTTATATCATAAATTAAAATAGTTTTTTAAAGTTAATTTTAAGATAGATGTAGGTTGTTAGTATGTATACTGAGTTTTATCATGTGACTGTTTTTGACGTACGTATTTCTTATTTCGCGTTTTTTGTGAATTTTAAGAAGTTTTTTTATGTCCGTTCTTTTGAAATAAATACCTGACATTGTGTACCTAAAATTTGTTTTTTTTTTTCATACATTCAATTTTTCGCATTTCTTATTATTCGAAAGACCTACGACCACAATAATCGGTACATCTTATTTTAAATGTGTTTTTGTCGGTATGAAATATCTCCCTTAATACTGTATCAAAATTATTGTTTAATATGCCATTTTGGAGATTATTTTTCTCTCTAATGATGAAAAATAAGTTAATATCTTAAAATTAAAGTTTTCACTAAAAAAATACAGTTTAAAATTTTTAACAAGTTCAATACAGAAAATAACATTCAGAAAAAAACAAAAGGCGCCGTCTGGTGGCAATCTGTTTATGTTAACCTTTGTCGGTAATATTAAGTGAAATAGTGGCGCTGAAGTCTCTGAATAGAATAGAATAAAATTTGTTTCTACCCTATTATATTACGTAAATGACCACTAACGGTGCGAAGAATTCGCACGGGTCCGTTAGTAGTTGATATTAATATATTAAAAAAAATTGAAACCGTGTACAGTGGAGACCCGATTAACCACACTAATAATAATTAGTCTAGTGGGTCGGGTCTCTCCTGTAAACGTTTTCAATGATTTTTTTTATATTAATATCTAAACATTAATTTTGTTAAATTTATTCAAAAAAATACCGGACTTAATAATGCAAACAGTGTTCGTGGCACTGGCAGCTTCATAAAGCTGTATTAAAGAAAGAAAAATGCTTAGCACTTCATTATGAAGTTATC
Source organism: Venustoraphidia nigricollis (assembly GCA_034508555.1). Taxonomy (NCBI): domain Eukaryota; kingdom Metazoa; phylum Arthropoda; class Insecta; order Raphidioptera; family Raphidiidae; genus Venustoraphidia; species Venustoraphidia nigricollis. The sequence continues at coordinate 2,679,886 of JAVRKA010000013.1, forward strand.
ATTTTTCAAACTTGATGTAATTCAAATACACGCAGCAACACCTTTCAATGTGTGCGCGTTATTTTTGTTTGTATATGTTTACAATACTGTTCACGACCTACTTGCATACATTAAAATGACGAATTGATCCCATTTATAAAATGTGAAATAAAACCGCAGTCATATAAAAACCACTCAATAAAGTAATTTGAAATCACTCAGATCGTCATACAATCAATTACAGTACTCGCCCGGTGCGTATATACTATATCTTCGACCTAAACACAAAAATGTCTACGTCGACTTTTACGTATTTTTACTTTCCCCTGCACGGTCAAAAATTTAACTTCCCTGTACATTGAGAAGTTATTGTAACGAGCCCGAAAATCGAAATCGTTATTTTTTAACAAATATTTCAAGGCTACAATACTATTTTAAACTATTTTTGAAAAGATGAATGTATATATACGTAGTCATTTCTTTCTAAAACGAAATCTCGAAAATGAAAATAGTTTTAAAAAAAACACGCTTTAATAGGAAACAATCTAAAAATAAAAAATATTTTTTTCATGTAAAAAAGCGTGGGGTTCTTGATACCAACTGGTATAAATAAAAGTAGAGTTAGAATAAAAATATTAAAAAGCATCTCACGCTTGTTTACAATAAAACATTATTTTTTATAAGATATAAGTTTTAATTTCTACAAGCTGCAGAACGGCTATTTAATTGTTAAACATTCATTGTTACAATGCTAAATCAGAAAAAATTATTTTTATCCACCAACACCGTCGGGATTCAAACCCGAATCTTTCCACTTTCGCGGCGGAAAGTGGAAAGATTCGGGTTTAAATCCCGACGGTGTTGGTGGATAAAAATAAATTTTTAGCATTGTAACAATGAATGTTTAACAATTATTTTTTACTTTGTAGTTCGGTTTGCTATTCAAGAGTGTTTTTATAGTTTTTTTAAACTATTATTTATTTTTATTTTTTTAGTCTCATTTTTTTATCCTGATGATACTGGTCAGGATAATGGGACAAACTTATTAAATTACTGTATTGCCATCGGTTCTTGATAAGTGGGTGGATTTCACGTTCAAGGATTCCGTTACAAACATACAGGTGAAGCTAATAAAAGCGTGTTAAAAATTATATCGACTACGTTAGCGTGCTAATCGGTCCAGTTGTTTTTTATTTATTTATTTATTTTTTTTTTTTGTTTAAACAAAAATGCTGCAAGAAAGTGGTATTTACACGACATTTCGCAAATAAAAGACGATATCTACTTCGTTACGGTGCCAATGGAAAGAAATTTTATCAAAATCAGTTCAGTCGTTTTTTTTATTTAGACAAAAAGAGTAAAAGTGCACATTTTAGTATATTTTAAAATAAATGTTTCTCGGGTCTAAAAAAATCAAACTGGGAAGTTGACCGTGTGGACCTCAATAAAGGACCCATTTCACGGCTTGTTTTATTTTACCATTAAATTAGAAATAAGCGATTTTGACTGATAGCTATAGATGACACACACACACAAATACATTGTACGTTTTCGTGTTGCCAACCCTTATAAATAGTATACGTACGTCCAACCCGGCCCGTATAACGCAGTCCCACGTACCTACTGTTGTCCCGCTAAGCCCCATTGCCACGAGCACATGAATCAATCGGTCTCACTGAATAAACAGTCACTGACGACTGTCTCATAAATCAAAATATAAATAAAACACAAATAAATATATCTATACATATATATTACGTATATAATGTGCGTGGATTTCAACCAGCCTGCGGCATATTTCGTTTAAATGTGGAAGTACGCATGACAGGATTGTCCATTGATGTTTATAAATCGTTATAATCACAGTTAAGAGGCCGATAATAATCATACAGGTATAGCATTTAATATGTAGATCTGGTGTTTTATATAAAAAAGCCCAGGACCATTCCAACTTCATAAATATTGACATTTGAAATATTATAATAAAAAACCCGGGTCGCAGTGCCAAAACCCTGCCGACAATATAGTGTATTTGCTAATACAGGCAGTGTGGCTTTATTATGTGAAGTTGGTTTTTGGGAAAAATAAAAAATTTTACTCCTTAATACACCCCTTAAAATAACATGTTTTTTTCTTAATTGCAATATTATTATCCATCGAACCTCTATACCAAGTTATATACACCTTTCAGTAAATAATTCACTATCTGCAAACTAGTCTTTCTTAAAATTTTTAAATCCGGTCCTGTCAGGCCGATTTTATTAAAATTTTAGGGACACATTTTAATTACTATTAGAGGGTTAAATTTCAATTTTGAAACGATTTGAAGAATTTTTTCGGTATTTTAGGGCCCAAAAACTTTTTTCAACCCCTAAAAACTACCCTTAAAGTGGCCCGATTAGGCCCATTTTAAATAGGCTTCTTGCGGTGATGGATTTCAACGCGTGTGCCAAATTTAGTTGAAATCAATTAACTCTTTCGAAAGTTATTGCCCGCACACATATATATATATATATATATATATATATATATATACGTATATATATAAATATATATATATATATATATACATATATATATAAACATTTTTAAAAATGGTGGCAAAGTGTTTAGGAGGTTATGAAACGTCGAGAAATTTTGGTCCGACCCCTAGGTCCCGCCATCCGACCGACGCCAATAGTGTATGTTGCCTTATGGCAAATACACTAATAAAATCGACAATTCCAAACTTTGTACAATACAGCACTCTTAGGAGAATATGATTTATGTGTTTGTATATATCGTAGGATAATTGAAATTATCGGATCTTGCGAAAATCCTATAGGACGATTGGAAAAACCCGGATACCTATTATCCGGTTTTTTGCAATCGTCCTAGGATTTTCGCGAAGATCCGATGATTTCGATTATCCTGCGACATATACATAGCCAATGGATTACAAAATCCACATGCTGCGAGAGTTGTTTTTAGTTCAATTAATACAAATAAATAGAATCCTTAACGTAGTCTATAATTGTACAGCTATTCCTAATTTTCAGTCAGTTTCTTCTATCTGTCTGGGTTGTCTGTTAGTTCCGGCTAATCTCCGAAACGGCTGGACCGATTTTGACGGTGCTTTAACTAGTAAATAGCTAATGTTATAAGGAGTAACTTAGGGTACTTTTATTATATATATAAAAAGAAATAGGGCTCCGCGCAAAAAAATTTAAAACTCATGTAATTGTGAACAACATCCGATTCAAACAGGACAGTATACATCCAATAACTACATATAATATAATCTAGGTTACATTTTATCTCAAAAATAACACTTATGGGGGTGAACTAGAGATGGGAAAAACGGGTCTTTTTAGTGATCTGCATCTTTGCATCTGGATCCCGTATGTGAGCCGGCTCACTGAACCGGTTCAAAAAGAGCCGAGTTCTGAATATGTTACTGCAGTCTGCCACTGAGTTACCTAGCTCAGTCAATCATATCACGACCTGTATAGAATCAAGAATGCATAGCCAAACATGTGATGCATGAGTCATTTGAGCTGACAGATGCCTCAAAGCGAGAACTGGATACGTAAGTGTAAAATGTGCTTCTGTGTGTTAAGTGTTTCACTGAGTCATGCGGATCCGTTGATCCGTCAGATCTGAGTTACCCAACACTAGGGTGAACAAGGTAATGGAAACCTCCATATAGGATGTATCTCTGAAAATACTTCAGTTATAAAAGAAATATATGTTCGACGGTCTTTTGAACACATTACCAGAACAGAGTGGGGGTGGATTTTATATAAAAGAATTTAACCGAGTACAATATATCTACAATACCACGCAGACGAAGTCAATAATAAATATGATTTTAATGTAAGATTTTTTTAATTGCAATCTGACGCCAATGTAAGAATTAAAATCATTATTTTCTGTCAATCGGCCATACAGGCTCGGTTTCATAGTTGTCTTTATCTACTACATGGGTACAATGTATTGCGGTACTTGGTAAGTCTAGTAATTTTAGGTTCGTACTGAGAACAGCACTACATGTGGCACTTTTTCAAACTTCGATAAACACTGATTTTGTGCCGCACAGCAAAGGCCGCGGACATTCGTCTCCTTAACTTTTATACTTCATGTTGTGATTAAAAACATTCTGACAGTTTCAAATTACTACAATAAACGATAAACTTGAAATAAATTGCAAAACCCTATATGTAAATATTGCGATCTCATTCTACTCACGTTTTTTTAAACGGTGAAAAAAGCGTATTATTTGAGAACGAACATTTCAATCGAATAAGAACAATGAACAGAGAAACACACAGTAATAATACAATAATATGAATAAAGTGTCTTTTGTGTATGATGCAATGCCACAAGGCATATTCACGGAAAGTAAACGAAGACAATCATTGATCATTGAATCATTTGATATTTTAGATATTAAGGTAGTTGTCGTGGTATAATATTGTCAAAAAGTTATAGATTATACGCGCCACAAAAGTATACTAGCTTGTAGCTAAGTGATCCATAATTTGTACGTAAGACTATACCCGTGGAAACGTAACCCATACAGTATTCATATGCATGTATACTTTTCTATAAATTGTTGAACTTTAAACCGTTATTTATAATTAATTAGACGGTCAAAAATGTTTCTTATTTTTTTTTAAACTCATAATAAATGCATTGAAAGATTGTTAGTTTTTGGAAAGTTTCTGACAGCTAGTTCTTTTTTTTTTAAATAAGAAATTGGCTCAGAACTACAGAGATCGTATACAATAAATGTTAATTATCCAATTTTTAATTGAATTTATCTCGAATTATATACGGTCGATCGACTTCAAATTTTCAAGGTAGTTGTATTATCATGTCCTTAATAAGTATACAAAAGATAAGAATTTTCTGACGGTGTGTCTTAACCACGACAACTACCTTAAGGTGCCTGATGCGTCAGATTGTAAAGTATGCTTTCGGGAAATTCCGTACTGTGGTCGCCAAATTTATTTTGTTACTGTCTTTATAAGCTTTGATTAAGCATAGAGCTTCAAAAAATTTGGCTTGCTGTTTAAACATGTCAAAAAATATATATTTTTTTGTCAGAAGTATATTGATCAACAAAAAATAAGTGAATTTTAGCGAAGACAGGAAAAAAGCGCCAGTAAATACTGAAGAGTTCAAGGGCACCTGAATTTATCGCTCAGAAAATTTCAAACATGAGGAAATATATTAAGTGACACCTCCAGTTTGTTATCTTTGACCGCGTCCACCCACGCATTGTCCCCGGTCTCAGCTGCCAGACTGCGGTTTTTATGATCAGCATAGTGCCCTAATGAACCCACAAAAACTCCGGTTTGAGGAAATACTACGAGCAAAATCGTCACTAGCTCCCTACCTAAAATGCAAATAGCTACGAATAGATACGAGTTTGACATTGATGGACACATTATATAAGCTATGAAAAATGGCCGAGTCAATTTTATTTCTTGGAACATATATCAATTTGTCAGGTTGCCAGTATTACGAAACACCTTCATAGGTGTCTATGAGGTAGTACTATAGGTAAACGCGATATAAGCACGCGTATAGTCCACAGAAACGAGTCTAGACGGCTTCGCAATTCCGTGAGAAAATCGCCCTAGGCAATGTTCCAGAAGAAAAATCACATTTCTTCTGTAAACAGCGTTGCCAGACGTCCCGATTTTTAAATCAAAATTAAATGTCCCGCGCGGGACAGGCTCAGTCCCGCTTTTCGGGGATAACTCGACCGTGCGTAAATAATTATTCTCTTATTGTAAGTTGCAATTTGTAACACTCACTCCTCAGACTATTGTTTGAAACGCCAAATTTTTCTAATGAATAAAACTTTTTTGATTTTGATTTCTGTTTTTTTTTTATTTAGAAGACGAATAAGACTCAACTATTTAACGATAGGGTAAATCTGATTTAAAATATCATATTTTTATTAAAATACATTTTCTATGGCTATTTTTGCTATCTATTGTCACGTAAACGTAATTTGAACTCAAATAAAAAGATAAATATTTAAAAACTTCTGATTATATACGTTTTTTTACTATGTCCCGCTTTCGACGAAAGAATCCCGCTTTTTTCACTCAAAAAGTTCGAAAATCCCGACTTGGCAAAAAAAAAAATCTGGCAACACTGTCTGGAACGTTGCCTAGGGCGATAGCAGGTAATATCGAGGTTGGTCACATAATCTGGATCCAGACAGTTTGTTTTTTTTTCAAATGATTGTCAATATTTATTTGAGTTAAACCTTCAAATTTTCTCAAGAACGGTTGAATTTAGGATACAAATTATACTTGCAAAAAATATTCAAAATAAAGTTTCAGCAAGTGATAGCCTAAAGTTAATAGCTTTCAATAAAATGCATATATTAAACATTGCTTATCCAGGGGAATTAAAAAAAATCCATGGCAGGCCATGATAATAATAAATTATTGATATTTCTCTAAAATCTGAATACATTTCATCAAATAATGTTGAGCCGTATTCGAAATATTGACAACTATGAAAAATTTGTAATCGTCTGCCGCTAATTTGATATTTTCACCATAATATCTGTCAAATTCAATAATAAAAAACTAATCAGTGATTTAACTGTTACAAAAACAAATTCTACTATGCGCTAATAATTATAATAACACCATCGTCTCTATTTTCTTCTGTTGATTATAAGACGGTTTAAAGAAAAATAAATGTAGCTTCATATATAAGTTCTTCCAAAAAGAACTTTCATGCATTCAATTGAACTATTTCAGTATTCTTTCATGAAATAGAATACAGTGGGAATTTCTCAGTGCCATGAGAAACACGTGTGTATAGATTTTATTTTATAACAATATACAACTGGAAGATAGATTTGATAAAAAATCAGAGAGTTCTAAAAATGTTCATTACGCTATAATACATTGAAAAACTAACCTTTATGTGACTTTTTTATTTCACATCACTGCTTATTAAATCTACTTGCTTGACGTCAAAAGAAACTCACCTGAAACAAAAGAATATACTGTTAGAATAGTTGAATAAACCTAGTCTATTACATCGTTTCCTAAACTTAAAACGAGCCCCTTGGAAATTGGCAAAATTGTTGCTGAACCTCATTAACATAACATTAATTTTTTTCAAGTGTATATATTAATTTATAACTTTTAAATGCAGATTTTATTTAAGGAAAGAGCGAACCTACTGAACAGCTGGTAACCTTAAGAATCGATACTTTAAAGTAAAATTTATGAAACCATTTTTGCAGCAAGTATATTTTTTATATAAACTTAAAAATATGGCCGTTTTTTGTATAGTTAATTATAATGTCACTGACTATGCTTTTTATGTTCCATACATCAACTAAAATGTAAAAATATTACGTTTTAGCAAAATTCAGTTTGAAATCTTTTGAAGGTAAAAATACTTTGAACTAAACGTACAACATACAGAAGCTCGCTACGCAAATTATATGCTTCCCACTGCGCCTCAAGAAGAGATCACAGCCGAAGCGCAAAGGTCCGTTGTCCATATGCACTGATGCGTACATAAGTGGAAGCGAGATTATCCAGGGCCGGACTTACCAAAAATATTGCTGTAGAGCAGCGTTTCCTAAACGTTTTCGCCTACGGACCCCTGAGAGTCAGAAACTAGCAAAATTGTCTCCGATGTTCAAACCTTCATCAATCTCGTAAACCGAGTTTAATTTCACTGAAGTATAAACGCCAATCTCTAACGTTTAGGTGTAGGTTTCACTTCTACAGTGTGTATCACTGTTTTTGTGTGCATGCCTCAGCTTATATTTTTCAGGCACGTTTCATTTTGACAAGTGAAAAGTGATTGATTAAAAAAAAATAGTAATTAATTAAGAAGCATTATTTTAAGCAGGGACACAACACGGTAGAAAAATATTTAACATATTTTCAAGGTACATTTTTCGACAATCAGCGATTTATGACAGGTAGGACTGCAACCTTTCAACCAGTTTTCGTTTACTTCCACCAGTTTTTTCCAATCGTGGCAATTCAAAACCTGTCTCAATTGAGCACAAATGTACTCTGTGCACTAATTCAGCATCGTCAATACTATTTTCATCTAAATTAACGTTGTAAAATGGTTCTGTGTCAGTCATTGCGTCAAAAAGTTGCCGAAACAATTGAATACCGTGATCATAACCATGGCGGCGACGCTTGCGCATGAAAACGATGAAAGGTCCTATTAGTGATGAGTGTTGATGCGACTATTTTTGGAATTGTGGAAAGATTGTTTTAATAACCATGATCAAGATACATATCACAAAATACAGCCCCTAAACGGTTGAACATAGAACGAAGCACGTTTACACTGCATAAATTATCCGTCAAACCCAGCTCAAAGCAACGTTATATTGGCGATAAACTTGTGGAACGAATGCGACCTTCCTAGACCGGTGACAATTTCACGACAAAGGACTGAGGGTAAACTTTCTTACTTATTTATAATGCTTAGTTGAAGTTGTTTTATTGTTACAAACTTAAAATAAGCGAGAGTTTAGGAATGTTATTCGAACAAATTAAACAGTTGAAACGAGAATAAAAATTCCAACCAATTGGGAGATATTCCAACTTCATAAATATTGACATTTGAAATAATATAAAAAATAAAATACAATTTCTGTTAAGGCGTGCGTTGGCACGGGTAACGGCTAGTAATAAATATAATGAAATTTGTTTTTCATTTTCATTGTCACATAATAGGGTTTCACATGTAAAAATTAACCAAAGCATGCTATATCGTTCCAATCGTTCAATTATTTTTCTAGCAGGATCGATCTAAAATTCTACAATGCTTTTGTATAATTAAGTATGAGAAGCCACATCTAAAGTCAATGTCAGATCAGATTTTCTGACAATGCTTTCTGCAATCCAGCACTAATCATTAAATCACATTTGAAAGTTTAATGGGAATTATGGACAAATTTGATGTGTTAAACTTTTTAATTTATGCCAACGTTTCAACAATCTTTGCTGTCTTCTTCAGGGCCTGAAGAAGAAAGCAAAGACTGTTGAAACGTTGGCAATAAATTAAAAAGTTTAACACATCTTTGTCCATAATTCCCATTAAACTTTAAAATTATTAAAAATGGACTTAAACTTCGATGATTAAATCACATGCTGAATTTTACATAATTCCGCTAACGATATGATTCTATTTTTAAAACCCCATTGAAAAATACAATTTTGGAATTTTTCATTGTAGAAAAATTTACAATAAATTCTTGAAAAACTAGTTTTTCGAGACCTTGTCGAAAATTTCATAATCCATTTGTAAAGTAATGTCGATATCCATTGCTAATTTGTTTCACTTAAGTATGCAATCCAAAAAAGAGATTCGTTTTTCTCGTTAACTGAAAATAATTATCTGTAAATCTGTTCACTTAAATAAATGAATAAAACGTAAACCATATTATATGTTCAAATAGAGCAATCCATTTGAAACATTAATAAAGCAGAACAAGTCAGACGGAGGAAAAGAGATAAAAACAAATTAGTCTATAATTTGCATCTCTCTTATATAAAATGGAAAGTTAAGAGTAAGGAGAGTAAGAGTGGGCATAAAGTAAATCTTTTTACAGAATTCCGTGCATACTAAAAATAAAAAGCCCCATTCAATTTTTACCTTGTATGAAAATCTACACTGAAGAAAGTGTTGCAGAACGGAAAACTCCTCACAAACTTTTGTTTAACTGTTTAACTTATAGAAAATAATATTATCGTGCCATTACTGCTTGTTTTAACAATTTGGTTTAAAACTGTAAACTTTCTGAAAACTGATTTTATACATTTGCGAAACTAGAATAATGGATATTATCAAACCACAAACCGATCACTTCAATCGCGAACAAACGAACTAAATCAGGCGCATTGTGAAATTAAGCATTTTACGTAATTTAAGAATAGCCCCGTAATGAAATATTAAAGCGGGCTGTATACGGTCAATCATGAATGACTTTCTTCATGACTGACAGCTAAAATTGACTGAATTATAATCACTGATAATTTTAATATATTTTTAGTTTTTACCTCGTAAGGAGACAATATTTCGAAAAAATATGTATTGTACTATTGTAACAAGAAGAAGAAATAAATTTTCGTGATTAATTAATTTCAAACATGTTTGATTTTTACAGTAAAACGTTTTTTGGCACGGTATTATTATTGAGTTTGAAAATGTAACGAATGTGTCGCAATTTACGTATACCGTATACTATATAGACGGACTGTAGAACATTAAGCTAAGCTGGCTGCGAGGCAGAATACTTGCCTTGTAAGCTAAACTTCGTAGATTCGATCTCGAGCGTTTGGTTTCAATATTACTTTTTTGTTGTTTTTTTTACAATTATACCAGTTTAATTTCTATACTGTGTAGTGTAAAATACAGTTTTTTTTTAAATTAATTGTTAATTATAGACGGTCGACAACTTAGGTCTTAATTACATAAAATAACATAGTCACTTAAAACTAAACGACATCACAAAACATCCATCAGCGGAGGCAGGATGCGAATTCTTGACAGTCCGGTCAATAAGCCAGCACGTTAACCACTGGACCACACTATCCTCCCATTTTTTATGGTGACTGATCGTATGACACAATGTCATTAATTACCATTGAATTTCGGTTTAATTTAAACCGAAATTCAATGGTAACTTAAGATATTAAACAACAAGTGTGTCAATTTTCCTCAGTTTGATCATAAACATTAGAATTTATAAGGTAATTAGTTTAAATCATTTGTTACGACAAAAAAAATTAACAATTTATCGGTAAATTCTAGAAATGGACATGACACGGTACTGACATTCAAGTGATGTAGTATAAGTTTTCTCTAAGTGACAAGTTATATTGTATAAAAATAATGTTTAAATATCTTAAGAATTATTCAATTAACACAAAATTTTTATTAATTGATTATTAATTAATGACTAGTGCGAACAAACAATACAGGACATTGAATATCACAGTTATAATGGAATCACCCAAATATTAATGGCGTTAAGGACTCCATTTTGAACATTCTCTTTTCGTAAACTGTGCGAATTATTAAATCGTTGCATTAGAGGGTTCTTCTAATAACATTCTACACAGAATCGATAATAAAATGACAAATAAAACATACCTTATGAGATTTAAAAGTAACCGACAAAGACAAAAAATAATAATGTACGTCGGTTGTTACGCAAAAAAGTGAAAAACAAACGTTCTCTCCCGACTTTATTTGAACCTACAAGGTCGTAAATACAGTACAACCTCGATATAACAAAGCTGAAGGGAATTAGAAAATATTCGTTATACCAAGAAGTTTCTTCTAAAAACTTATCTTTAGACTTTAAAATTAAACATCATCTCAATTATTTTTTTTAGTATTATAACTGCTATTTTCGCAGTGTGTAGTGTAAAATACACAGTGTTTTTTTTTCCAAAAACGTGTCATCAAATTGTGTTTTACAATTTCATATTGCTTATATATTTCAATGTAATGCATACAAAATATAGAAACAAACCAGACGAAACCAGTACGATATGGAAATATCAATATAATATTGGAGTTGTTGATATTCCGCCAGTGTATATACAATTTAGGTTGCTCTGTGTACAGATTTTAAATTCTCTTATATGCATACTATATACAAGAGAAAAGTAGAGAAGTCTTGTTTCTATTTTCACGTATATATTTGGCAAGCGTACTGGAAAACTAATTTTCCCGTCCATTTCGGCCCATTAGGGTACCTCTTGAGAGAAATCTGAGACTTTTTATTTATTTAATTTACATTTACAGCTTGTTAAGAGCTTCTGCTGCAAAAAGCTCTGCACCATTGCCACGAGTTTTATTTCAACACAGTACATACGCTCACGTGGAAAATCTCAAATTTAACCTCTGCAGAGAAAAAACAGAATATTTAATTATAACATTAAAGTACAAGATAAAGTCAATCTTTAAAAAAATAAAATGTCAGAATACATACATATATCGCAGGTAAAAATAAACGAAAACAATTTTCTGTGTCAGAAAACCTTAAAAAGAAATTAAGTCGGACATCTCCTTTATTATTTTTAAAATGGCAACAGAAGATCGTGTTCCAGAATGCTTTTTCATTTAGTAATCTAATTTGAAAATAACTTGTTATAAATAACTGTTTAAAAATAACGATCCATTTATAAGAATGGAATTATAAAAAACTGGATGCGTGTACCTACTTATATTTGAAGTTTTAGACGTAATTAAAAACGAGTAATTTATTGAAATAAAATCTCCAAAAAGTTTAAGTCATACAAGAAATTTACATCAAATATTTGGAAACACTTTCAAGATTTTATTATGGTTTTTACTTTTGTATTCAATCTATTGAGTAATCAAAAATACGATATTATAAATGACACTTGAAACGAATATTGGTTGTAATCAAAGGCTATAGTCGTCTAGTATATTATATAGTTTCCAGATGACAGAAAATGCATTGATTTCATACATCTAATTTCAGTCTGAGCGTCTTTTGGCCAACTTCATACTGTTAAATTTTCGTTAGCGTGGCCAATTTCATACTGTCGAATTTCGTTAGCTGTGCGTGCGCAACTGCCGTTGTCTGCTAAAACTTTAATCGCAATGCGCTAAAAGAAGTATAACTTCAAACTGTTCAAAATTTAGATATGAAACTGGGGATGACGATTTAATAAAATAAATAATTAAATAAATTGACTCTACCAACAGTAATAGATATATTTAAGAAATGAAGCTACTTGCTATACTGTTCAAATGTATTTATTTCAATAAATACATTTGAACAGTAGTTTCATTTCTTAAATTTAATAAAATAAACTTTAAATTGACATTAAAAATTATAAAACTGGTCTTTAGAACACTGCACTGCAGTGGTACAAACAGTTTAGTAACTGTAATAATATTATCAAATTGCATTATGTATAGCATTGAGCTTTTAAAGTTTGTATCGTACTTTTTAAACTTGAAACCTGTCAAAGCTAAATATATAGCTGCGGCCATAACGCAAAGTCGCTTATGTCTATAACAATTCTACACCCAGATAGATTTAACATCGTATAAACATGTTTCACATCAGCAAATTCCAAGGTTAAAGTAGATTTCAAAAAGTCCAGTAGGTGTGTGAGAACCAGTAATTTGTTTTTTGCGCTACTTCCTATAAAATAGCCGTTTTTCGGCGCAGTAGGTCGCAGTTGGATATCGGAATTGACTTTTTTCGGGTATCCTTATGACTTATTATTTGAGAGCATAACTCACGTATTTTATCCGATACGAATCTTGTCAAATAAATGTGAACTATGCCAAAACATAAACTAATAAGTCACAAGGACACATGAAAAAAATCGGTTTCGACATCCGACTATAGTATGAACGAACTCTGATTACCGTACCAAGAGAGATAGATATAATTGTAAGACCTATTTTTTTTTTATTATTATATTTATTATCTCATCCCTAATATGGTCATATCACATAGGTCTATGATCATGTATTAACTCCATATGAAATACTCATTAAGCTTGCATTCGCAAACATTACAAATCTATGATAAATACTCAGTAGGCTTGGACACCTACCTTGATTTCTGGAAATGCTGGCACAATATCACGACAACACAGTTTACACAGATTAATTGCAATTATTATTGAAATATAACACATTCTGAATAGATTAATATGCAAAGACAAGCACAACTGTTCACTTCCAAATCTCATAAGTAACTGTTAAGCGTCTCCGAACTGCCCCTTCGTCTTTCTGCCCTTTTCAAGTACGTCGTTACATTTTTAACTAATACTTTATTATTTCTGAGAACCTTATCCGTATTCAGGACAGACCATTCCTGTGTAATGTCTGTCAACGTGTTCTTTATTATCTAACGTTTGCAAATTCTGCATCTTTAATGCTGGGAACAACTATATTTAGAGAAAATGTGACTTTTACCAACATCAAAAATAATATTATCTTACATAATATGCCACACTTTTGCGCCGTCTGTTTTTTGAAGCGGACTTATTTTCTAGTCAAACGCCCAGTCTGTGGATATAGGTTTATGATGTAGCCTTATCTCACTAAAAAATTGATATAAGCGATTTTTCTTTGTGATTGAAGATATATAAAATATTTAAAGCTTTTGAGCTCCGTATAATAAGACTTATTAGTGTATGAATAAACTTTTCTGGTTATTACTTGGAATCCATAAATAAAGTTGTTATCAAGGAGTTCTAAGAATTTATATTTGATTTCTATACTTGTCGTAAGTTCAGTTCACAGCAGGTATTTGGTCTATAAGAGAGTTACCGGGAAAGTAAACTAAAGCAAACAAAAATAACAAATAAATTGCTTCATATGAACTATATATTTGTCTTAAGGTTTGAATAGTTGTTATTATTTTGAACAAACTAGTTTGAAAATTAATAAAGTGTATATTTTTAAATTAGAATAATACCTTTATAATATTTATATATTTACTCAACAATTATATAGCTTATTATCTAAGCTTCTACTCTATATATATAAAAGACGATCTATTATGTATGTTATCTATGGACTCCAAACCGGCTGGACTGATTTTGAAGACATTTTCAGGCAATCTTTGCATTAATCCTTGTGAAGTTTTAATTTTCATTTGATTTTTGAACATTCAAATTAAAAGCGATTGAATTCGCGCAAATTCAATACACATTGAGAATTTTATGATAATGATTCTCATGTTTTATGGCTATAGATATAATTAGTGCTACATGTGCGAATAATAAATAAATACATAAATAGAAAACAACTCCGGGCAAATTCACCTTTGATTCTATAAGAAAATCTACTGATATTAATATGTCTATCTTTAATAGGTAATCCAGGCCACCCCGGACATACATTTAGTATATTCATTCTAGATTTAAATGTATGGGCAATACGGCAAAATTTATAATTTAGTCTTACTAAAATGCAATACAGGTTTGTCAAAAATAAGAAGCAGTTGTAAATATGAATTAGTAAGAGGCCTAGATAACCTTGACAAAAAATAAACAAAAAAAAAATATGTATGACTGAAATATCTAATTAATTGGATCGCCTTTAAGCCGTCTCCGGTCCGATAAACAGTTTGTTCTCAACGTATGCTATTTCTGTGCTCTCGCTTTAGCCGAAAACACGTAAAAGTTAAGAAAGTTAGGTCAGGTGTCAGAATAAATCCACGGCCAGATCGCTGATAAGATAACAAAGTGAACTTTAAACTGTTTATGTGTTCTTTCACATAAAACAGGGCGATGAAATAAAGTTTTAACGGCGCTTATACGATCGCAGTGGCGTCACTGCAGGGAACATTTCTCATGGATATCAATAGTCGATAGCTCATGAGTAATATTTCATCTCACTTATCCCCCTCTCTCACTCTTTCTTTCTTCAAATATGGATTTAGAACTACTTTGACTTACATGCTACTTTTTGTATTGAACACGCGCGATTTAGCAACTGAACCGCAACTGCATTGCGATTATTCTACTCGATCGCACGATTTGGTAATAGAGTTTCGATTGATGCGTTTATTGCACATTTGCACGTGAAAAGTGCAATATTTTACATTTTATTTTACTATTTAACCATAAAAAACGGAACTTTTAAAATACAAATTATAATCGATTATGTACGGTTCAAGGTTATTAAGACTCTACACTAAATATCAAAGGAACCGCTCGAAGCGAACCCTCTTTATAAAACCTATTTACTCTATGCTTCAATAAAAAATGGCCTATATGTGTTTTAATTTCTTTCTGCTTTAATGTCTGTAAATTAAATATAAAACTTTTCTTTTATATTAAATCAAAAAAATACATTTTTTTGATACTAGTTCTGGCGTTCAGTGTTTCATGTCTGGTTACATAAAAATAGGTTTTTATGAATATCAAAAACTTTGATTTTGTTTACTTTTAGATTAATAAACGTTGCTGCACAAGCATTATAATGTTTTAATGAAAGGTTCAGGGGAAAACAGAAACGTTTTAACCTCCGTCATTTGATAAAATATTTTTCCTGTATTTTGTAGTTGTAATTGGTGACCAGTTTTTCGGTAGCGTCGCGAGATCAAAATGATTAAAAACGACTGCAGTTACATCATTGGATTAAGACTGAACGGAAGGACAACAAATAGTCAGTCTTTGCAATCAGTGGTTATCGTCAGTACTATATGTAATAATACGGTAAAATATATATTTAAATAAACGAAGATATAGAACTAAAATGTTGCTAGCTCTCGACTATAATAAATGAAAACATGGTTTAGGCATCTCATTGGTATTCTTTTTCTGAAAATAATAGACTTGTTAAACTTTTTTATATATATATTTTTTATATATATATTTATAAGAATGCCAAGAAACTTTACTGTATCATTTAATTAAACATACATTATATTTTCAATGCCTGATGTAATTAGTAAACGTATCCAACTAACTCCGGTTCGAATACCGACAATGGCACCATAAAACAAGTAAAAGCGTTTACAAATAATGTTTATAAATATATTCCATCAGATAAGTTTGTATTTTGAAAAACAAATTTTGATAAAAAAACGCTTTTTTTTACCTTCTGCACAAGAATCACATGTGGAGAGCCTCTGATTGACGACATCGCGAATTACGTGATCGAATTAAGTCTGGCGGGAGATTGGGTTTAAGAATCAATGAAACGTTTACAGATTATTAAACAACGGTGAACAAGAAACAGGGGAGCTTTCTTCATTAAGTGGTAACGTATCCGAAAAGGACATTTCTTAAAGTGTTAAAATAACACACAGCTATAATCTAGAACTAAGACTTTTTAACTACAAAAAAATTGATAAGAAAATACATCGCGATACAAGGCTAAATATTTTACGATATATACTTGCTAAAAATCTGAAGTAAGAATTGGAGAAAATTAGAGAATGTCATTCTATATATATGTCGTGGCCAGATCTTAGAATTGATCATTTCATAATGTGGCCGACTAATTCATGAATAGATTATAAATTTAAATTATTATTTCATGAATTGGTCGATCACATCATGAAATTATCAATTCTAAGATCTGGCAACTGTTTAACCAATTTTGTAATTTCGTAAAATTAGTCGAGTAGTCATTAGTAATTTTCTTTTTTTTCATAAGGATAATTACTTATCTGTGCAAATAACATCGATCATTAAAGATTTTTACCAAGCAAAAACTGTTAATTGTTGCTACTCTCAAGAAATGTTTGAACATTTTGACTTAAATAGGAATAGATTAAGCCTCAATTTTTTTTGACAACTGTGTGGAATTGTCCGTTAAATTGTGGGTTATTTTTGCGACATGATTTTGTACCGATACTAGTAGAAGGGGCACCAGTCCAAATGTGTATTTAAGACCCCCCCGCCCCCCATATAACACAGGCTGCAGTGACGAGGTGCTCCGCCAGAAAATTTTTCAGGCGGGGAAAAAATATTGTACCTGTTCTCATTTCTGATGTCTACGAGAGGAGTATGTTCGGCTGTGATAATTAAAATAAGAACCATCAGTTATTTTTAGCAAAATTGACCAAAGATCAGAATTAACCATGATATAAACGTTTACACAAAAAACGCAAGTGCTTCATACGTATCGTTGTTTTTTCCTTTTGGATTATGTCATAATTTTTTTTGTTTATAATTTCAGTAAATAACAATTAAATTTTTGACGGATGCTAACATTCTTTTTATAATACAATAATTATACCGAGCTGGGTAGAGTAGTGGTGACAGTACTAGACTCGCATTCGGGTGGTACCGGGTTCGAATCGCGGCGGGGGTAGATGTGGCTGGGACTTTTTCCTACTGCCTCTCGCCGAGAAACGGTAATTCCTGTACCGGCCATCTTGATTGAGGTTTTCCATGGTTTCCCTCAATTAATTCCAGATAAATATCGAGATGCTTCCTTATTTGAGGCCATGGCCGATTACCTATCAAACTCCTAGTTCAAAAATTACCTACCTTATCCTAATTTCCTATAATTCCTTCAGTCGCCCATTGCTATTATATAAGTTGACGTTTTAAAAAAAATGTAGAAAAATAACGGGAAGTGTGGTAGATGGAAAATAGTAATGGTGCGAATGGCGTCTGTTATGTCATAAAGTCGAGAAACGCATTATTATTATTATTATTATTATTATTATTATAATACAATAATTACATTTCTCGTTGAAAATTTAAAAAAATCGTTACGCTTCTGACTCGACGAAACACACATAACAGAGTGTCGAATAATTGAGTTATTTTGACACGATGTAAATCAGAATCAGAGTGAGGTTTCAACGCAAATTGTTTAATTTTACCTAAACATTACAAGAGTGTAATTAAAATCGTGCTGAACGCTCGCTATCAAACTTTTATTGTGCACACGCAGTGCCAGCGTTAAAAGCGTTACATATTATATACCTACTCACACCTAACCAGTTTATTTAGCTCTGATGCTTTTGTTCTGATAACCTAGTCAATATCCAGAGAGAAAGAGAGAGAGAACGCCGACAAGCGTTTCTCAAAGTCCTGCAAAGATAATATTTTGTCAAGACTTAAAGTTCAGTTTTACGTAAAAGTGCACCGCTATATTGCACACACCGGTAGCGGTAGTGTGCTCTATTATCGCTTTGCGCGCCAGAGCTGAGTTTCGTTGATACAAGAAGTTAATTTCGCCCAAAATCTATTCAAATTGTAACTTTTAGAAAACGAGAGATTCTATTCTATAAATTGGACGCATGTTTAAGGCTGTCGGAACGCTCCAAATTTAAGCCAAAAATAGGGCTTCGGCTGATTGTAGACTTATTCGTCAACATTTTGCAAAAAATATTTCTCTATAAGGAAGCTAAAGGACAAATCTAGGTCTCTAATGGACTACTTTTGTAATTTATGTACGATTGACTAGTAAAAAGTTGGCATTAATTGTATCAAAAAACAGACGGTTCGATGACCTTATTCGTACTTATTTTACAAAACTGTTCCACCACAAACCTAAAGTGACTCTTCCTTTTTCGGAAAAGTTTTTTAAGTCTTCAAAATATTTCCAAAAATTACAGTAATCAACTGACAGTGGCACCCTTGCAATAACATTTTTAGCTTCGTAGTGTGGCACCAGCCAAAATTGAAACGTGCGGATGATTTGAGCGAGACAGAGCTAAAGAAGGTCACACCTACAATATGTTTTTTGCCAACCTCGCCTCTTACCGCTGAGTCTCAGCACAAACTGTGTGAAAGTGATCCAACACTGTTAAATTGATTGGAATAAATAATCAGTCCTGAAATTTTACCTCAAAAAATTCCGGACAGTTGTCGGTTGGTCCAAGCAATAGACTATCCAAGCATGCAGTTATAGTAGATCAGCGTGTTAAAAAACGTGGAATACAGTGAATTGCTTCACGACACATCGGTTATTACTAATAAATATTACTGGATTGAAATCCGAAAAATCTTTATAGAGTTGCCATTGTATCGCATTCTCATGAATGCCATATTTACCTCTTAAAAATATTTTCACTTTTGAAATCCCACCCACAAACAAAATTGAGATAACTAAAGACTGTGTTGCGTTCCCAAGAGAACTATAAATGTACTTTGATTTACCAAAGTAATTTATTATTAAAAAAACTGTCCACAATCCACGTTAAAAGTTTGAAATTCACTGTTCTAGAGACTATAATTACTGTTTTGTCGGCGAAAGTTAAAGGTCAGCGCCATAACAGCTTTGTTTTATGGAATCCCATTACTAAAAAGTGTTATCAATGACATTTTGTACTCAATTGTTTGAAAATATCACGCACAAAATGAACATTATTTTATGAAAATCTATAATTCTTAATAAACTCGTTAATTTGAATTTACGGTAGCGATATTTCGATCTAAATGAATTCGACTGTTCAGTATGTATACGGGAACAGGCAGAACTTTATTACAACTACTATATCTATGGTCACAAAATAAAATGGCTTACGCTAGATTTTTGATAAAATAAAATTAATGACAATTTATTGGGCGCGTAAATTATATCATGTTGTTTTTCTCGCCAAAAAAAGGAAACTTTGCAGTAGAGTAGTATAATTTATAGAAGAGCAGGTGAGGACTCTGTGTAGTAAGAAGAGTGGGAAAAGCGATCAGATCAGTAGTGATATTATCTGTAATGTCAGGGGCAATCATAAGCGGTATCTGTACCTATTATCAACATTGCGTCGCGACTAGCAACGAACAACTGCAATACCATATTCATAGAACCCACCCCTTGTTAGAAAACGTGGATCCGTCCGACAGGAAATGACGCAACTATCTTCCCTAAACGACACTACTCTACCTATTTTTTAGAACTTAAAATCTGCCATCGCTTCTTGTCTGACAGTGCGCATTATTTGTCAAAAAGAATACCTCTTTATTAGTGTATTTGCCATATGGCAACATACACTATTGGCGTCGGTCGGATGGCGGGACCTAGGGGTCGGACCAAAATTTCTCGACGTTTCATAACCTACTGAACACTTTGGCACCATTTTTAAAAATGTTTATATATATATGTATATATATATATATATATATATATATATATATATATATATATATATATATATTTATATATATATATATATATATATATATATATATTATATATATATATATATATATATATATATATATATATATATATATATATATATATATATTAGGTTAGGCATAAATACCAATTGTTCGCTTCTTTCTTCTAGAGTCCAAGAATACTTTTGTACACTTGAAAATGACGATAATTTAACGTCGAAACGTTGTGTTTTTAATTTTTGTAAACTCCTTATGGTTTTTTAATAAACAATTTCGGATCGGGAAAGGCTTTAATTAAATAAAAATAAAAAAAAAAAATTTATAATTTTTTTATTATATATATATATATATATATATATATATATATATATATATGTGTGCGGGCTATAACTTTCGAAGGACTTAATTAATTTTGACGAAATTTGGCACACATGTTGGAATCCATTATCGCACGAAGCTTATTTAAAATGGGCCCAATCGGATCACATTAAGGGTGAATTTTAGGGGTTGAAAAAAGTTTTTGGGCCCCAAAATACCGAAAAAAATCTCAGAATCGTTTCAAAATTGAAATTTAACCTCTTAATAGCAATTAAAAAGTGCCCCTAAAATTTTAATAAAATCGTCCCAACAGGACCGGACTTACACATTTTTTGAAAACACTAATTTGCAGATAGTGTAATTTATTTTATTGAAGGGTGTATTTAATTCGGTGTAGACGTTAGATTGATAATAATATTACAATTAAGAAAAAAATGTTATTTTAAGGGGTGTATTAAGGGGTTAAATTTTTTATTATGCCCAAAAACAAACTTAATTTCACATAATAACAGTATAAAACCACACGGCCCTATACAAGCAAATACACTATATTGTCGGCAGGGTTTTGGCACTGCGACCCGGGTTTTTTACTTTGACCTCTGCTGTACGTTCTTATAATACTAGGCGAACTTATGACATTTACATTTTGTCATTCAGTACTACATTAGACAGTAAAAGGCCTATATATATAATAACTTACCTTGTGATATACGACAGATTGATAATTACAATAAATAAGTTCGCTACAGGCATATTACTGTCTCGATGAATTCTTTGAGAATCCCTCTTAGTATAGGGATGTTGACTGAGTTCAAATAAAAACATAATTTTAACGAAAAGTGGTAGTGTCTATGATAGAAATGCTAAAAAACACTATATTTTTCCTTATTTTTAAGGAATTTAATTAATATTTAATAAATAAAACCTAATAAAATCACTCTCAAGTCACGTGACAACAGACACCAATCATAGAGTCAGCCACTGTCAAAAAACTTCATTGTTTGGTTAATATTGAGTGTGTAATTTATTCGAAAATGTCATTAAAAAAAGACTGCAAGGAGTTTTAACGTCATGGAAAGTGTATTTATTAAGGCTAATAGTTCGAAAACTTGAATTTATCTCAATATTGTTCACGTCCATTATAATTAATAAGTTTTTTTTTATTTAGTTTATCTATATTAAAATTCAATTGTCCAATTTCCCGTGATTAAATAAAAAACTTAGAATTTATCTTTTATAACAAGAATTACGAAAATTTTTTTTAAAACCTTATTAGTTTACTAGCGTTTATGAGCACAGCCTCCTACTTTGTGACCGCATCTATAGAATGGCAACTCCTGTGTAAACTTTTGAGCCTCCTTTGGTATGACCAGGTGACGTCACGCGACTAGTATTGGCGTTTTGGACCGAAATTTGAAACGGGATTTAAAATACATGATTTTTAAGGCTTAGTTGTATTTAAATAAAAATAATAAATATTTGTGGCTATATTAGGTACTTATGCACGATTTAAAACACTTTCCCAAAAATAGTCAACATCCCTATTATGTTGACCTTGACACTATTTGTTATTTCTAGTTATAACAAATAAAGAGAAATATTATTATTATCTATAACACGAGTCTCATGAACGTTGAATTATCAAAAACTCTACATAACACATTTTGTTTTATGGTCACAGATATACGCATGTAATGTCAAGTGCAGCTCATATATTTCTCGGTAATTCTTCCTAAACGCTTTGATTTATATTTTGTAAGAATGTAGCTACGTTCAGAGCTAAATGAATTCGGCCGTTCAATACATACATGAAAGTCCTCGAACAGTGCAGGTACCATTTTACGTATAGCCATGGTTCCGCTCGCGAATAAAGTTTCTTTTACGCACGCAATAAAGTAATTGATCGTCAGACCGAGAGAAAACATGTTTTCAGTTTTTCTGTGTCACCGAACTTCGCGTTTTTCCTAAAGAAAACTGCCGTAAATTATTACGATTCATGTAGTGAATTTCTTGTGTAGAACCAATTTTATTGGCTCATTATTGTATGTAGTTTTTCAAATGTCGTTACAGTCGGTCACATAATGTCACATTATTAATTTGAATAACTTTCTTTACAGTTTCATGTTGTGAGAGGTTAAAGTAGAATGTTTATAGCGTTCGGGTTATAAAAAAAACTTGTGTACTCAATTTTCTCTTGAAGACAACGTGTATAGGTACAGTAAATAGAGTGATTGTGAACAGCAAAATGAAAAATAAAAAAATGATAATGTAAACATAAATTATATATACTTTTTTTCCCAGAAGAAACAACAATATTCACATTTGTTTGTTTTTTTTTTTTTTTACTTTAAACATAAACATTTTTTCTGGGTATAAGACAGTTGAATCGAAAAAATATTTTATTAAACATTCATTAGTTAAACTGAGCAACTGTCATACTATAATTTTTAGTTGACTGTGAAAATAATATAAATTAAAAAAAAAACCCGGGTCGCAGTGCCAAAACCCTGCCGACAATATAGTGTATTTGCTTGTATAGGGCCGTGTGGTTTTATACTTTTATTATGTGAAATTAAGTTTGTTTTTGGGCAAAATAAAACATTTAACCCCTTAATACACCCCTTAAAATAACATTTTTTTCTTAATTGTAATATTATTATCAATCTAACGTCTACACCGAATTAAATACACTCTTCAATAAATAAGTCACTATCTGCAAACTAGTGTTTTCATAAAATTTGTAAATCCGGTCCTGTCGGGCCGATTTTATTAAAATTGTGGGGACACTTTTTAATCACTACCGGAGGGTTAAATTTCAATTTTGAAACGATTCGGAGAATTTTTTCGGTATTTTGGGGCCCAAAAACAGTTTTCAACCCCTAAAAACTACCCTTAAAATAGCCCGATTAGGCCCATTTTAAATAGGCTTCTTGCGGTGATGGGTTTCAACACGTGGTCCAAATTTCGTTGAAATCAATTAACTCTTTCGAAAGTTATCGCGCGTACACACACACACATATATATATATATATATATATATATACACATATATATATAAACATTTTTAAAAATGGTGCCAATGTGTTTAGGAGGTTATGAAACGTCGAGAAATTTTGGTCCGACCCCTAGGTCCCGCCATCCGACCAACGCCAATAGTGTATGTTGCCATATGGCAAATACACTAAAAAGAACATTATTTTCTACAATTTTCAATTTTTAATAATTGTTTTTTGTAATGCTAAATTGCATATTGTATCATAGTTATCGTTTAAACATATTGAGGTTAGTCACACCATTGTTTCTTTTTAGTAAATTATTTAATCCATAATGTTTAATATTTTTATTATGTGAATGTTAATTTTTGTAAAAAAATTTTTTTTTTTTAGAGCTTGAAAAAGTCTTAATTAAAGAAAGACGAAACGTTGCAATCAATGAGTGTTTAAATTGATTTATTTTCATCATTCCAATTACCCGTGATACTGTTTTCTATTATAACATATATCTGGAATTGAACTTTAAAGATGAATAATACATAATACTGCTTTTAATGAAAAAAGTTCATTTGAAATATTTCAGAGAAAAATATTACATAATTCGTCGTAATTAGTGTATTTGTCATATAAGGCACATACACTATTTGCGTCGGTCGGATGGCGAGACCTGGGGTCGGACCAAAGTTTCTCGTTTTATAACCTCCTGAACTTTCGAAAGAACCTATTTAAAACAGGCGCAATAGGATCAATTTAAGGGTGGTTCTTTAGGGTTGAAAAATGTATTTAGGGGTTAAAAATGGCTTTGGGGTCCAAAAGCACCGAAAAAATTTTCAGAATCGTTTCAAAATTGAAGTTTAACCATTCAGTAGGAATTAGAAAGTGCTCCTAAAATTTGAAAAAAATCGATTTAACAGGACCGGATTTACAAATTTTATGACAATACTTATTAGCAGATAGGGAGTTATTTACTGAAAGATGTATTTAATTAGGTGTACCTGTATGATTGATAATAATATTGCGATTAAGAAAAAAAAATGTTTTTTAAGAGGTGCATTAAGGGGTTATATTTTTTATTTTGTCCAAAAACAAACTTAAGTTCACATAATAAAATTACACTGCCTGTATTAGCTAATAAAAAAGAATTAAAATTTAAAGTGCCTGGTAGACATTTATTGAAACAAAAATGATTCAAAAAGTGAACATTAAAAATTTGATTGATATAAAATTTACAACACATGCAGGCACATATTTTAAACGAGAAGTAAAAAGGAACAATCGTGTCTGGTAGAAATGTATGGCAGCCAGTGAATACTGAATTGAAACATTTATAAAATATCGAGAAGATAATCAGTGCAGTCATCTGATACAAATCAATTCATACAAGTTTAACATCGACGGATCAGTACTACGTGAACATTTAAAACTTTACAAAAGAACCTTTGAACTAAACAGAAAGATGATACAGCGTTTTAGATAGCAGTTCTACGAGCGCCGCTTAAATTGAGCCTTTGAGTTTTATTTAACTGCCTTGTAATCGAAATAACACTAGCTTCTACTAAATAAATGTACAAACAATATGGAAATTTCATACATCACATAAATCTTGAGAAATTATAGCCTTTTCAGGGTTATTGAGGCCTGACACCATTTCGTATTTTCAATTTTTCGTAACCAATTGAATATTAAATTGATACTTAGATTAGAATACCCGAGAACTGGGGCTTTTCAAGTTGAATTTTGATCATTATGAGTAGAAAAATGTTGTTTCGAAGTGTTAACTGCAATAAACTATTTTAACTATTTTATGGTCACAACGTGAGGTTATTGTCAAACTAGATTTCCTAACAATGCTTTTTGCAACTTATTTACAACGTATATTTTACTGAGTTAATTATAGTAAGTACAAATAAAATTGTTTGACATTCACATTATTGGTGATATCTCAATTCTGCCCTAGTAGAAAATAGCAGAGTGGGTCGTTAGTATAGGTACACCTATAGTTCAGAAAACTACAACTCAAAACAGCTTAACAAGTATAAAACTAATTCAACTTTCAATTACTTCAAATTGCAAACGTGTTTCGGAAAAGTTTTCGAGTTAAACTTGTCCCTCTCACTCAAGTGCATTTTATCAATAAAAAAAGAAAAACCGTTGTTTGAGAAGAAAATTTTAAGTTGTTGTCAAGAATAAGTATTTAAGTGATCTCTTTGCTTGTTCAACATGATAAGACACTCCCATAGAATATAAATAATCGTATCACTATCCTATTAAGTTTATTACGTAAAAAACAAAAACAAAAAAAAAAACCCTTAACAAGAAAAATTGCACTACTTATCTGTGAAAGGTTTAAAAGAGTGTATTTTAATATCTCTGTGTTCTTTTAATAATACCTAGCAGTTTAATAAATTTTGTGATAACTAGCTTTTACATGTGGTTTCGCTAGCTAAATAAAAAATTGGTACCATTAACTATTATTGTATTATGTATTATTGTTATGCTTTTTGGAGATTTTATTTCAACAACTGATTTGCATGTATATTAAAAATTAGTTTTTAATAACGCCAAAGAAGTATAGAATAGAATACAATTTATTTGTAGAGCCAGTCTAGATACAAAGCGTCAAATTTCATTATTATACATATTTTACATGGTCATACAAACAAGTTTTAATTACATAATATCTTACTTTATTTTTAAAACATGTGGCGTTGTTTATATTTTTTATGTCAAGAGGGAGATCAATATACTAGCTTCAAACGCGCTTACAAAACACACGCACTCCCTTTTTTGGAATTATAATCATCATACATCATACTAATATTATAAAGAGGAAATATTTGAATTCTTGTATGTTTGTAATGAATAAACTCAAAAACAACAGTGCCGATTTAAAAAATTCTTTCACCATTAGAAAGATACATTCACCCTGAGTAACATAGGCTATATTTATTGCTAGAAAATATTAGGGATCCTTACTAAAACTTTAGTAACGTAACCCAAGGTGTAAAAAAAATGCCATAAAACATCTTTCGTCGCATGCGCTGCGGAAGCTATTGATCATAGAACAAAAGTATGTTCTACAATATTAAAGAACACATCAATAACTACAAAAAAAATCGCGATACTATATGTCCAACTATTATCGTTATGTCACAATAACCACTTTTTACATTTTAATAATCTATAGAGATAAAAGACGATGTATATGTAATCTATGGACTCCAAACGGGTAGACCATTTTTGATGAAATTTTCAGACAATCCTTAGATTAGCCCAGCGGGTGATTTTCTGAAGTTTGGTAGCCATCGGATTAAAAGAATTTTTTAAATTTCTTTTTGGGAAATAAGATTTTTCTTCGATTTTTGAACATACACAAATAAAAGCGATTGAATTCGCGCAAATTCAATACACGTTGAGAATTTAATGATAATGATTCTCATCTTTTATATTCTATATATTACATTTACACCCGGCCGAAGCCGGACTGGGCCGTTAGTATTACATACTTTTGTTACTGTTTTTGTCACCATAATCAGTTTTTGTAGTTTTGACGTTTGAAATGCGACATATTGTAAAATTGCGTTTCAGAGGCAACAGAAAAAAAAATAACAAGTAAAAATTAAGTTGTGCGAAACTCACTCATCGGTCTGTTGACGCGCGCTCACCATCCTTCTAACCACTTCCGTTAAGTACACTTCCGAGTCGTTCTATTTCCTCTCGGTGGTCCGACCTCGCACACCCCGCTGTCATACTGACCGCATACAGTGACGTATGCAGGTCCCGTTCATTTGTTTAACAACAATAGCACAACACTGAACTTTGTAGGTAGATGCAACATCTTAGATCTCATAATAATAGCGATTGATTAAGGAGACGCTCATATAGCATTGCCAGACTTTTTTTTTGCCAAGTCAAGATTTTGGAACTTTTTGAGTAAAAAAAGCGGGATTTTTTCGTCGAAAGCGGGACATAGTAAAAAAACGTATATAATTCGAAGTTTTTAAATATTTATCTTTTTATTTGAGTTCAAATTACGTTTACGTGACAATAGATAGCAAAAATAGCCATAGAAAATGTGTTTTAATAAAAATGTGATATTTTAAATCAGATTTACCCTATCGTTCAATAGTTGAGTCTTATTCGTCTTCTGAATAAAAAAAAAAAACAAATCAAAATCAAAAAAGTTTTATTCATTAGAAAAATATGGCGTTTCAAACAATAGTCTGAGGAGTGACTGTTACAAATTGCAACTTACAATAAGAGAATAATTATTTACGCATGGTCGAGTTATCTCCGAAAAGCGGGACTGAGCCTGTCCCGCGCGGGACATTTAATTTTGATTTAAAAATCGGGACGTCCCGCCAAAATCGGGACGTCTGGCAACGCTGCGCTCATACTAAAAAGAATTTTCCAAGTTCAAAATTTGAAACTTAGTATACATATGAATGAATACTTTAGTGGCGTATTCTCAAAATTTTAAAAGGATCCACTGTTTAGTTTCTTAGAAAAATAGTTTTAAAAAGGACGTTTTTAAAGTTCTTATACAAAGATTCTTATGGCTGACAAGCTTCTTCTTATTTTGTTTTTTTTTAATATTAGCCTTCCAATAATTTAAAGAATAAAAAACCACATGTAATAAACTTGAAAAGTTGTAAAATACTAAAAAATTTAACAATATAACGTTATCATTGTAATTATCGGTGTATATTATTTCTCAAAGATGTTTTTTGTCGGTAGGAAATATCTCCCTTAATACTGTATCAATATTAATGTTTGATACGTCATTTTGGAGAATATTTTCTCTCTAATGACAAAAAATAAGTTAATATCTTAAAATTAATGTTTTCATTTAAAAATTTGTTTAAAATTTAACCATCTGGTGGCAATTAGTTTATTTCAACAGTATATTATTTGCAATCAAACTTATTTTGTTACTATAATTTACATTTATTTATTTATTTCACATAATTTTCGACTATGCCAAAAAACTGATATTAAAATATATACGATAATTCAACAGGAAGTATTATTTTTTTCAGTTCATAAACCGAAAAGAAAAAGCGTTGTTACCAACTGCATCCGTTTAACTAACAGTGTAAAAAAATACTATAGTTTTTCTGTTTCATTAACAAATCAGTTCAAATGCAACAACTGATCAAAGTGCTCATTAACAGATTTCCTTTGATAAGCATTTTAAAATACGGTCGCTTGAATCATAATGAAACTATTTCCCGGAAATTAATATCCAAATAAACTATAATCGTGCACATGCATCAATTTGTTTTCCTGTTTAGTATTGTTTTTGTTCGCAATTCATATAAAATCAAGCAAATATATAATTTTTTAAAAAGGCAGGCTACGTCGGGTTCTCCTGTAATAGCAAATTATCTATACTATCGGTATATATTATTTTTCGAAGATGTTTTCTGTCGGTAGGAAATATCTCCCTTAATATTGTATCAAAATTAATGTTTGATACACCATTTTGGAAATTATTTTTCTTTCTAATGACGAAAAGTAAGTTAATAGCTTAAAATTAATGTTTTCATTAAAAAATTACAGTTTAAAATTTAGTTATCTGGTTTTAACAGTTGTCGGTAATGTTAAGTGACGTGGTACCAGTAAAGTCTTTAAATAGAATAAATTAAATAAGACATTTACATAAATTATAAACCTATCAAACTCCTCCCTTATCCTAATTTTCTATAATTCATTCATTGCTATTACTTAAGTAAAAGTTTTTAAAATGTAGAAAATAGCGGAAAATGGTAGATGTAAAACAATATAATGGTGTCTGTTATAGCATACGGTCGAGAAACGGGCGTTAAACGCATTATTATTATTAATATTATTATTAATACACAATTAAGTTAGCAGGAAAGTGGACAAATTGATGTAAATCTTTAAACCAATTATTAATTTAGCGACGTTTCAAATGACCGAAACGTCGCTAAATTAATAATTGGTTTAAAGATTTACATCAATTTGTCCACTTTCCTGCTAACTTGATTGTGTATGTTAACAAAATAAAATTACTTGCAATACTGTTCAATATTTTTATTTATATAAAAGACGTTTCAACCAACAGTTCTGGTCCTTTTCAATTTTCAAATATAATATAAAAAACCCGGGTCGCAGTGCCAAAACCCTGCCGACAATATAGTGTATTTGCTTATACAGGCAGTGTGGCTTTATTATGCGAACTTTAGTTGGTTTCTGGGCAAAATAAAAAATTAGACTCCTTAATACACCCCTTAAATAACAATTTTTTTTTCTTAATTGCAATATTATTATCAATCGAATCTCTATACCAAATTATATACACCTTTCAGTAAATAATTCATAATCTGCAAACTAATTTTTTCATAAAATTTGTAAATCCGGTCCTGTCGGGCCGATTTTATCAAAATTTTAGGGACACTTTTTAATTACTACCAGAGGGTTAAATTTCAATTTTGAAACGATTCGGAGAATTTTTTCGGTATTTTGAGGCCCAAAAACATTTTTCAACCCCTAAAAACTACCCTTAAAATAGCCCGATTAGGCCCATTTTAAATAGGCTTCTTGCGGTGATGGATTTCAACACGTGGGCCACATTTCGTTAAAATCAATTGACTCCTTCGAAAGTTATTGCCCGCACATATATATATATATATATATATATATATATATACGTATATATATATATATACGTATATATATATATATATATAAATATATATATATATACATATATATATAAACATTTTTAAAAATGCTGCCAAAGTGTTTAGGAGGTTATGAAACGTCGAGAAATTTTGGTCCGACCCCTAGGTCCCGCCATCCGACCGACGCCAATAGTGTATGTTGCCATATGGCAAATACACTAATAAGACATTTACATAAATTATAAACCTATCAAACTCCTACCTTATCCTAATTTCCTATAATTAATTCAATGCTATTACTTAAGTAAAAGTTTTTAAAATGTAGAAAATAGCGGAAAATGGTAGATGTAAAACAATAGAATGGTACGAATGGCGTCTGTTATAGCATACAGTCGAGAAACGGGCGTTAAACGCATTATTATTATTAATATTATTATTAATATACAATAAAGTTAGCAGGAAAGTGGACACATTGATGTAAATCTTTAAACCAAATTATTACAGTGGAATCCGTTTATAATGACATCGAAGGGAATTGACAAACACGTCATACTAAGCGGACGTCATACAAAGCATTTTTGTGAAAAAAAAACTTTCTTTTTTTAGGTAGCATAGGGCCGCTGACGGGTATTCCTTTGTTTCGCGTGATTTTAAACTACTGAATTAACGCTTGATCAACATTTTCTTGCGCGATTTTCGAAGCCTCTTCGGTTTCAAAACATTTGAATAGAACGATCGCTTAATCCGGTTCTTGTTTTTGAAAATCATTGAGATTGTCGAATGACCCACGCCCAATTCCTCTGCGAGAGATGAGCTTGATTCTCCATTTTCTAATCTGCATATTATTCACCTTTCTCCTCAATCGTAAATGCTTTACGACGTTGAGATGACATTTTTTACATAGGATATCACTAAAAACAATGCGTGACGTTCAACTATCAATTACTCACTGAGATTCAAAACAAAAACAAGCCACGTGCCGAACGTCGTCGGGAATCAACGAACATTGCCGAAGGTGTAAAGAATCATGTCGGTCACTATAGACGGACAAAATTTATTAAAAATGGGTCATAATAAGCGACATGTCACTGTAAGCGAAGTCATTATATCCGACTTTGTTACAAAGAATTTTATATGAAAACCAAACCTCGTTGACTAATTACGTCATAATACGCGGTTGGTCAATATAGGTGCAGTCATAATAAACGGATTCTACTGTATTAATTTAGCGATTTTCGGTCATTTGAAACGTCGCTAAATTAATAATTGGTTTAAAGATTTACATCAATTTGTCCACTTTTCTGCTAACTTGATTGTGTATGTTAACAAAATAAAATTACTTGCAATACTGTTCAATATTTTTATTTATATAAAAGACGTTTCAACCAACAGTTTTGATCCTTTTCAATTTTCAAATATAATATAAATAAAACTGTTGGCTGAAACGTCTTTTATATAAATAAAAATATTGAACAGTATTGCAAGTAATTTTATTTTGTTAATATAATCTATTACTGTTGGTAGAGTCAATATTATTAATTTGTGTATGTTTGAAAAAAAATATGGACGCAACAATTTCCAATTATTATTAATATTATTCTCAAGCCTGATGTTTGTTTCAATTTCAGTTTGGGTAGTTGTGACAGTCCGTCCCTGACATTGTGTTTATTCGGCAGCGAGCAACCGTTCGTCCGAGCGAGAGGTTCTCGTAAGTTATAGACCGCACACATGAAATATGTTACATGTTTGACACATTTACACCGCCGAGCTTGCCAAAACACCCGGCCTGCTTCCTCTACACGCTGCTGCTTTCTTCGGTTCACTTCCATAATATCGTGCCCACCGACACCGTACTACTATACGTACACCGCTCACCACTCGGTCAGACACCGATGGCTGCCTGACCTTACACTTAACACTATCCATTATTTCTTCTATACATCTTTTATATTATAACGCTTGATAAAATGGGTGCTAAATGTCGTGTCATTTGTGCAAAACCTTAAAAAAATATTTATCTACTTCATTTTGAGATATAATTATTTTTTGCTGTCCAGAAATCTCCTTTGGATCTCTAAGTAATTAAATTTTCTTGACGGTGTTCTCGTATATATCTAGATAGTAAACCGTTTCCGAATTTTTTCTCGCGTTTCCTAATATTTGTACCAGCATTATTCAATAAAAGCTGAACTGATTTTGATGTAACTAAAGCACACTAATTACTAGTCTCTAAACTTAAAATATATAATGCTAATTTTCTTTCAATTGCTAAAACCGACATTGAGAGTGAAATCTTGGTTAAAGGCTAGTAAATTGGTGAAACGAAAGTATTTGCAATTTAAAAGTTTGTTTTCCTTGCTCATATTAGGTTTTAATACCTTGTTAGCAATTGTTAAACATTCATTGTTACAATGCTAAATCAGAAAAATGTATTTTTATCCACCAACACCGTCGAGATTCAAACCCGAATCTTTCCACTTTTGCGGCGGAATGACTTATCAGTTACTCTACGGTGCGATATCTAAACAATCAATTCTTCATAATAAAGCAAATTGTAACATTAAATTCACTACATACGGGAGCTGATTATTTTAAATAGGTACCGCTAGACATGAATCATCTCAATAGCGAGAGTTATGAATGTATAGGTAAATTTCCATTTTTTCATTATTAATCCAACTTACGTACATCATAATATCTAATTCAAAGGCAGATACAGGGGCTGGGCCATACCTATGTGTATCATATTATGAATTACATATTATGATGTACTTAGGTTGGATTAATAATGAAAAAATGGAAATTTACCTATGCATTCATAACTCTAGCTATTGAGCAGATTCATGTCTTGCGGTACCTAGTTAAAATAATCAGCTCTCGTATGCAGTGAATTTAATGTTACAATTTGCTTTATTATGAAGAATTGATTGTTTAGCTATCGCACCGTAGAGTAACTGATAACTCATTCCGCCGCAAAAGTGGAAAGATTCGGGTTTGAATCCCGACGGTGTTGGTGGATAAAAATACATTTTTCTGATTTAGCATTGTAACAATGAATGTTTAACAATTAAATAGCCGTTCTGCAGCTTGTAGAAATTAAAACTTATATCTTGTTAGCAATTATTTATTACAGTAGGTTTAAAAAAATTATGTATTAGAAACACATTTTACTTCCACCATAAATACCCGTTCTCCCACCACATTTAACGGTTTTTATTTTTGGGTTAAAAAAGAACGAACTGTAACAAAGTTGACATTAAAAAACTTGTTAATTGTTTTATAAACTTTTTTAAACACACGAAAGGTCTTTTAAAGAAAATATTAAAAATAGATATGTCATTTGCTTAATTAAAATTTGTTTAAAAGCCAGGCTTGCTATCGTATCTTAAAAATTAACAAAGATCTGTTATTTACTAGCTAATAGTAAACGTGTTTATAATATCATATATTAATTAGTATATATAGTAATAAGTCATATAAAAGTTATAAAATGTTAATTAAGTTTAAAGATAAAGTAGGTATGATGAAGATATCAGAAGTATATTTTCTGATTTGAAAAATGAACGCACTCAGTGCTAATAACTTTTTTATATAAACTACGACGCGTTTCTCAAAGCAAAAATAAAAATAAAAGCGACTCTAAGATAATAAAAAAAAAACCCGGGTCGCAGTGCCCAAACCCTGCCGACAATATAGTGTATTTGCTAATATAGGCAGTCTGGTTTTATTACATGAACTTAAGTTTGTTTTTGGTTACAATCAAAAATTTAACCCCTTAATACACCCCTTAAATTAAGAGTTTATTTCTTAATTGCAACATTACTATCATCGAACATCTACACCAAATTAAATACACCTTTCAGTAAATAACTGACTATCTGCAAACTAGTATTTTCATAAAATTTGTAAGTCCGGTTCTGTCGGGCCGATTTTATTGAAATTTTAGGGCCACTTTTTAATTGCTACTAAAGGGTTAAATTTCAATTTTGAAACGATTCGGAGAATTTTTTCGGTATTTTAGGGCCCAAAAACATTTTTCAACCCCTAAAAACTACCCTTAAAATGGCCCGATTAGGTCCATTTTAAATAGGCTTCTTGCGGTGATGGATTTCAACACGTGGGCCAAATTTCGTTAAAATCAATTAACTCTTTCGAAAGTTATTGCCCGCACACACATATATATATATATATATATATATATATATATATACGTATATATATAAATATATATATATATATATACATATATATATAAACATTTTTAAAAATGGTGCCAAAGTGTTTAGGAGGTTATGAAACGTCGAGAAATTTTGGTCCGACCCCTAGGTCCCGCCATCCGACCGATGCCAATAGTGTATGTTGCCATATGGCAAATACACTAATAAATCATCATTAAAAACTCGTTAAGTTAATTGTATTTTTTTAGCATTGCAATTTTTAGATTTTATCAATTCGAAGTAGTTACAGACTGTTCCAACATTCATCGAATTCTCATCGTATGATAATTTTAAAAGGTAAAATGTTGCCACAAGTTATAATTTCCTACACAACCATCTTTAATTAGATTTTTTCACCCGAAGAAGCCGGGTTAGCCAATTATTATAGACTTAAACTTTTTCTAAGAAATAAGTTAATGGTAAAACCGCATTCAATTTCGTTTAGTAGTTATCGAGTTTTTAGAGGGCATACAAGCATAGAAAACGATTTAAATAATTCCCATAGTGTGGTTAAAAAAAAATTGCACCCCGATTTTTTCGGGCAACCTTCAGAATTCTATTCTTTAGGTCTTTCTAAACTTAAATCATCAATCGGGATGAAACCACCGGATTATTCATTCGGGATGCAACCCAGTGTCCGGTCTATGAACTATGACGCTGAATATAGACCAATTACTTCAGTCTGAAAACTTTTCGTTATCTAATTTTATATAAAATTGGTCTAGTTTTGCTATGCTTTATCATCAAAATGTTAAACTATAAACAATCTAGAACTGTCGTGAAGTCTGTCGCCGACAGAAGGGTTACTAACTGCATTACAAAACTGGACGTAATATGGGAGGACGTCAGGCGAACACTCATAATGAAATGCCTTCTCCACAAAGCAAAACAAAAACTGCTTGTTTACACTGTGTAAAATATTATAATGTAATATGTGTGCATATGATAAATTATGGAAAAGTTGACCATTATAAACAATTACATTTTCTCTTTGACGATCGCCATTTTTAGTGTATTTGCCATATGGCAACATACACTATTGGCGTCGGTCGGATGGCGGGACCTAGGGCTCGGACCAAAATTTCTCGACGTTTCATAACCTTCTAAGCACTTTGGCACCATTTTTGGAAAAATTATATATATATGTATATATATATATATACGTGCGGGCTATAACTTTCGAAAGAGTTAATTGATTTTAACGAAATTTGGCACACATGTTGGAATCCATCACCGCACGAAGCCTATTTAAAATGGGCCCAATCGGATCATTTTAAGGGTGGTTTTTAGGGGTTGAAAAAAGTTTTTGGACCCAAAAATACCGAAAAAATTCGCAGAATCGTTTCAAAATTGAAATTTACTCTTTTAGTAGCAATTAAAATGCGCTTCCGAAATTTGAAAAAAATCGGCCCGCCAGGGCCGGATTTACAAATTTTATGAAAACACTAGTTTGCAGATAGTGAGTTATTTACTGAAAGGTGTATTTAATTTGGTGTAGATGTTCGATGATAGTAATGTTGCAATTAAGAAAAAAACTGTTAATTTAAGGGGTGTATTAAGGGGTTAATTTTTTTATTTTGACCAAAAAACTTAAGTTCATGTAATAAAACCAGACTGCCTGTATTAGCAAATACACTATATTGTCGGCAGGGTTTGGGCACTGCGACCCGGGCTTTTTTTTTTATTAAAGGTAAAACGTTATAATAAAGTAAACTGAACTTCAATATTTTCTCTAAAACTGTAATGAATAATGTCGCTGAGACGAAACAGGTTTTCTTGTCTCGAATTCGCGAGGTTTAATTGACAGGAACATTAAGTTTGGGTGCTAAACTTGATGAAAAACGGTCCAATCTTTTTCGATTGACGTATAAACAAAAATTGTGTTTCCAAATACGCTTGTAATGTCTGGATACTACTTAAAAATCCCAAGTAACTCGAATCAAAATGAAATTATAAATCGAGGTCTAACTGTTCTTTTGTGGAAAACATTTTTATCCAGGTCTCTTGATTGAGGTTTACATACTATAAACGTTTGTCGTCAAATGCTTTTTCAACAGCGAATTTCAAAATGATTTGTGGCACACATTTAGTTAAGATCACTTTTTACAAGTTCTGATACTTTTCAGATTTTAAAATATTGAAAAGTTTTAAATAAAGAGTAAAATTACTAGATAATTTTAAATTTTAAACAAACAGCTTTATTTTATTTGTTAATATCACTGAGTACACAGCGTATTAACCGCAAAAAATGAACAAAAATTGTCCAGTTATTTCCTTTTAAATTTTTCAAACATTGTCACTTTTCACGTTTTAAAAAATATCAGATCTTATGTGATTGAAACGGGTCCTAAAAGTCATTTTAAAATCGCACTACAAAAACCATTAGGTAATACAAGACAAGACGAATCTCCATGACATAAAAAACTGTATGTATATTATTTACTACTGATTATTTCAGAATATATACTTCAATTGATATTTCGACTTTTGATATTTTGCATTTCAAGACTAATGCTGGGCTGCAGAAAGGATTGTCAAATAATTTGATTTGACAAGGACCTTAGATTGCAATTACAGTTTTCATATATGCAAGAGCAGTCTAATGCCGTATTCAAAATCCTTGTCATGTACAACATTGTATTCACAAAAAAACAAATGCTTGATCTATACAAAAAAGGTCGTTTTTCAAGTCAAATTTCGATTAAAACGCGTAGAAAAATCTCGTTTCGAAGTAAAAATTATGCAAAAAACTAGGTTAAATACACGCATACACAGTTTAGAAAAAATATCATTTCAATCGATCAATTATTTTTCGAACACAATCGAATTAAAATTCTGCAGTGCTTTTCTTATGGAGAACTATGCGTGCTCACAATCTAAGGTCATTGTCAAATCAAATTATTTGACATTCATTTCTGCAAGCCAGCATAAATATTGGATAAAAGATGATAATTTTTCATTAGCTTCCGACTGCATCTCAGATTTCAACAATTACCTTTCCCAAGTGCACAAAACAGTGTACGAAGAGGGTGGTTTGACAACACCGCCAACAACAACAACAAGTGCCTCCCACTCTGTTACCTGCTTCAGTGTAAAGTCGAGATGTTGTCGCGAACAGACCGTGATGGCGGTTATTGTGGCGCGCATATGGAGTGTCCGTTGGCCAGACGCTGTTGTGTACTGGGGGTTCACCGTTGATAGATATGTCAAACGCCACCTGAGCTAACATACGGACCCGACAGACTACAACGGCCACTGCAGCACAAACTCTCAACATACTGGCACGCGTTTTCTCTCACTCTCTTACCTCGTCTTCTTCTCTCTTTGTCTCTGTGTACCTGTCGACTAGATGTGGCCGACATTCGACTATTCGGAACGTAATTTACCTTAAGGTAGTTGTCGTGGTTAAGGCACACCGTCAGAAAATTCTTAATTTTTGTATACTTATTAAGGACATGATAATACAATCTGAAGTCGATCGACCGTATATAATCCGAAATAAATTTAATTAAAAATTGGATAATTAACATTGATTGTATACGATCTCTGTAGTTCTGAACCAGTTTCTTATTTATAAAAAAAAAAAACTAACTGTCAGAAACTTTCCAAAAACTGACAGTCTTTCAGTGCATTTGTTATGAGTTGAAAAAAAATAAGAAAAAAATGTTGACCGTCTAATTATTTATAAATAACGGTTTAAAGTTCAACAATTTATAGAAAAGTATACATGCATATGAATACTGTATGGGTTACGTTTCCACGGGTACAGTCTTGCGTACAAATTATGGATCACTTAGCTACGAGCTAGTAAACTTTTGTGGCGCGTATAATCTATAACTTTTTTGACAATATTGTACCACGAAAACTACCTTAAGGCGACTGTTTATCAGCTATTCGATGTGCCAGCTTTTTCAATCACTGTGCGTGTAAAATTAGTTATCTTTTGAAAATCTCTAATTTCCAGCTAGCTAGAAGAAATAGGAAATTGAAAATATATAAATATATATAAGCTCATATAATCTTTGCCAGATTAATTCACTTCGATATTAACTCATTTAAAATTCAATTCAGTAAATTACATTTGAGTCGAGCCCGATGTCCATTAAACTAACTCGAGCTAAATTACCTAAAGCAAACTTCAAAATCTATTTATTTTTACTTCATTCTGAAGTATACTAAATGTGGTCCCGTAATGAAGTCCACTAAACTATTAAATTCCGTAAATGTTGGTCACACCTATTGAGGCTATCATGGATCTATAGGTTCATAAACCACGCTCCTGAAGTTATATGATATGACTAGAGTCCCGCCGTCGCCATTTTAAATGGCTATAAAATGATAAAAAGCAAGTCAAACTTTTCTCTATAAGAGAATTGACTATAGCTTCTTTTTCAATTTTATAAAAATATTTATAGTTGGGAGCTAGTGACGATTTGACGATATTTCCTCAAACCTAAGTTCTTCTGAGCTCATTAAAGGCACTAGCCTGAACATAAAAACAGCAGTCTGGCAGTTAAGATCGCGGACAATGCCGTGGGTGGACACGGTCAAAAATATCAAACTGTAGATGTCACTTAATATATTTACTTCCTCATTTTTGAAATTTTCAAAGCGGTTCAGGTGTTCTTGAGCACAAAAACTCGAATCTGGCATTTCGTATCCCGTAACTCTACATATAGGTAAATTTCTTGGACTATTTGTCGATAGCGATTTGAAATGGAAATCGCATATTGATCACCTATGTTTAAAACTATCCAAGATTCTGTATCTATTGAGAAAAGTTTCAGAATATGCATCCTTCGATGTGAGAAAAAGTATTTATTATGGCCTTTTCCATTCTAATATAACATATTGTATTTTGCTATGGGGACATGCCCCTGATGCTGTAAGAGTGTTCCGACTTCAAAAACGAGCAGTGAGAATAATAATAGTAAGTCAAGAGATTGTTGTAAACCTTTGTTTAAACAACATAATATTTTAACTTTGTCATCTTTTCTTGTTTACGAAAATTTACTCTACGCTAAACATAATCTCTCAAAATGTCTGTTGGTTGAGGAGGTACAATCTTACAACATCAGGAGCTGTACTAATATTCGTGTGCCTTTTTTTAATCGCAACAAGCTGACAAATGGTCCAAATTATTTAGCACTTCAGTTATATAATCAACTTCCCATTAGTGTAAGAAACTTGCCAATTAATCTTTATACAAAAGAAATAAAGCGAAAATTATCAAACGAACCACTGTATTCATATAAAGACTTCGCGCAATCAATAACCACTTGGTAATTAAATATGCACCGTAAAAGTTTACTTGTCGCTGATTTTAATGTAATTGTTTTATTTGTAATTTTAATTGACAATCACATCTACTTGTAACATTGTAACATTAGCCATTCTATTAAATCTTACAATAGTCAATGGAGACTTTCTACCGTAAATGCTATTTGTAAACGGACTCTAGTTGTTTTCTATATTCTAAAATAGAATTTTACTCAGTGGCATGCGAAAAAATGTGATAAGACATGTAGGCAAATAACACAAATCAAAACCAAATATTTATTTATTTCGATTGTTTATTCAGGAAAACAGTATTTCGTGACCTGATTTTAAATCGTCATGATTTACGCAAACAAATAATAAAAGTGTTTTGAGTGCAAAAACAAAAACTGTATGTAACGTTAATTTTATTGAGGAAATAATCGCAATATTGACAAATTGATTTGAAAAATGAAACCAGGATTCGAAAGAACGAAACAACTGTGCAAATTATTAATTAATTATTAAATCAAGAGAACGAACGAAGCGAGTCAAGAATTAATTATATATTTGAACGAATGAGCAAAGCGAGTGTGTAATGCAATAATTAATATTATTATAAATTCGAGCGAACGAGCGAAGCAACACTCAGTCGCCTATTTATTAATTATTAAATCATGAGATCGAACATAGCGAATGAAAGAATTAAGGCTGTCGGAACGCTCTAAATTTTGTTTGTGCTGAAACCCAGCTTTAAGGGGCGAGGTAGGCAAAAGACATATTGTGGGTGTGACTTTCTTTAGCTCTGTCTCGCTCAAATCATCCACACGTTTCAATTTTTAGCTAGTGCCAACTACGAGGCTAAAAAATGTTATTGCAAGGGTGCCGCTGTCAATTGATTACTCTGATTTTTGGAAATATTTTGAAGATTTAAAAAACTTTTCCGAAAAAGGAAGAGTCACTTTAGGTTTGTGATGGAACAGTTTTGTGAAATAAGTATACGAATAAGGTCGTAGTTAACATTGAAAATGTGTGTTTTTTTAGCACAATTAAAAGACAAGTTTTTTCTAGTAAGTCGTACATTATAGAGAAGGAATTTTTGCAGAATGTTGACGAATAAGTCTACAATCAGTTGCCAGCCGAAGCTCTATTTTTGACTGAAATTCAGAGCGTTCCGACAACCTTAATGATAAATTTGAACGAAGGAGCAAAGCGAATGAACAATACATTAATTAATTATTAATTCGAGTGAACGAGCGGAGCGACTGCGTAATGCATTAATTAATCATAAAATCAAGGAAACGAACGAATCGAGTGCAATTATTAATTCTAAATTTGAACGCAGGAGCAAAGCGACCAAGTATTCATTAAAAAATAACAAATTCGACTGAACGAGCGAAGTAGGATGGGTCATCTAGTTAAGAAAATAGCGACAATGACACCCTTTATAAAATTACAGCGTTTAAAAGTACATAATAATTTATTTATATTGTTCGAGCACCCCGTCTTTGCGAGTGCCACTGGAGCGGCCGTCAGATCTGTGTACCTCACGCTGGCGCGCGCGAGCGCTCGTGTGTGTGTGTGTTTGTGTGTATAAGCGCCAGTATGATATATGAGATCGCTCACACGCTGGCGGTCGTCGGGGGTGTTGCCGTTATAAATTGCACAAGCCAGCGGTTCTCAAATATATCTCTGCCACCTCTTCACCTGGATAACACGTGCACTGATCTGTCAATGAACTGCCGCAATACGTCTACAGGTGATTCATTATTACCATCATCATAGTCAAAAACGACATAACATGATCATTCTACACGTTCTAGATCAAATTTTGTAATCGCATGACATTTCTAACAAATAGTATGCGGCCGGTTAATGAGCTGTCGTTTTAATGGGGATTTATGGAAATAAAAACATAGTTTTAATGTTAAGTGGTAGTTTCTATGATAGAAAAACTAAAAAACGCAATATTTTTCCTTATTTTTAAGGAATTTAAATTATATTTTATAAATAAAACGTAATTAAATCACTCCTAAGTCACGTGACAACGAACACCAATCCTCTGATTGGCGTCACTGGCTCATAAACATCATCAGACGCTATGATAGAGAAGAACGCTGTTCACGCTGTCAAAAGGCTATATTGGTTGGTAATATTTAGTGTAATTTATTCAAAAATTTCTATGACAATTACGAAAAAACCTTTCACCTCATCAGTTCAGCAGCGTTTATGAGCCTGCGACGTCACGGCAGTCACGTGACAATTATTGACGTTTTGAAGCGTTTGAAACGGAATTTAAAATAGATGATTTTTAAAGCGTGAGTCGTATTTAAAAAATTATAAAAAATATTTGTGGTTATATTAGGTACTTATGCACGATTTAAAACACTTTCCTAAAAAAAGTCAAGATCTCTATTGATGCATTTAATACTGGCACAGAAAGTGCAGTTATAATTTTATAAAAATCACTAAGTAAGAAGTATATAATTTATCCAACTTATACATCTGTATAGTATGTTTGCTATATAAATGAAGTAAGTTAACGTTATAATTTTAGTTTTCGAAAAAATGATTTTTTGATTTTGAAATGAAATTTTTTCGAAGTGTCTAAATATTATATAAATAACGACAAAAAAAAGCAAACATATTGTAAAGGTTCAAGGCCCCATTTTTCCCGTTAGTAGTGACCAAAATTTCTCGGCGTTTTATAGCTCTTGAACAATTTGACACCATTTTTAGAATTCATCCCGCACGAAGCCTAATTAATAAAATAAAATAGGTAATCGATTAAAACATATTCGAGTAGCTATTTTGATCGGCTATTCTGGCATTCATTTTAACGTAAAAGTTGATTATATGAAGCAAACGGTATTTATTATCCGAACAACCAAAAAATGAATAGTTTTCTAATAGAAAATGGTCTAATAATGCCCTAGTCCATCCCGAGAATGAAAGAAACATTCAATATTCAAAACGTAACATAAAACCTTACCGGACTGATCCATCACTGCCTAGACGAGATGGATGAAGACTCAAGTCGTATATCTGTTGTTAAGGCAAAATGGCATATGTCATATTTTTGGCAACATCAAATTAATGACGATTTCATCACCAGATCGCATTTTTTCTTTCGCATTGTTTCATTATTTTTCATGGTATAGCCGGCACGTGAAAAAATTGTTGTTAGAATTTATTTTTATTTGTTATTGGCCTTCGGGAAAAACATACTTAAATGCGACCTCCCTTGAAGTTCACAACATTCCTATATTTGCAATTTCTCTGGACAAAAAGTCTCTTTTTATTAATCGTATGACATAAACTGCGGTGTACAAACTGGAAGTTTATTAAATTT
Organism: Venustoraphidia nigricollis; assembly: GCA_034508555.1. Taxonomy (NCBI): domain Eukaryota; kingdom Metazoa; phylum Arthropoda; class Insecta; order Raphidioptera; family Raphidiidae; genus Venustoraphidia; species Venustoraphidia nigricollis. Next base: position 2,723,239 of record JAVRKA010000013.1, read on the forward strand.
TCTACACAAACAAGAGGTTCTTTGAATTTTTTTTGTGAAAACCATACGCTTAGCGTAGCAGGCATATGGATTTTGTAGTACTAACATTACATAAGAATCTACATCACTCAAATCTGCTTACAGTAATTCTTATTTGTAGAATTCCACTGTCTAATCGTCGATAACTGATTATTGTCTTCATATCTGTTTTACACAAAAAAAAAATATGTTGACATTTTATATACATATTATAATAAATACCCTACTGAAGCGTGCTTGTCAACTATTTTTGACAGATCAATAAAACATCAGAACAAAACAAAAGCTGATTTTTTTATTTCTGAAACTAAAGTTTGGGAAGAATTTTTTTTAGAAAAATAAATAGAACATAAATCATTATGAAAAAGTATATCATTATATGAGAAAAACAACGTTATAGGCTCTTATATTTCTTTTGCACATGCGCCGATTTTTCTCAAAAATAATAAGGCTCTTCATATTTTCAGACCAAACATCCTCCCAAATTTTGATTTCTGTCCGTTTATCCGTTTGACCTGTATCATGCTCACTAACAAACAAATAAACGCACAGATTTTTTCCAAAAATATGTTTTTGAATTCAGGAGACCTCGAAACGACAAAATATTGTACAATTTTAAAAAATGAATTTTGACCTAAATTAGTGCCATTCTCTATGGTAAAAAAAAACATCTTTTCACCTAAAAAATATATAGGGAGATAAGAAATCAATTACTAAAAATTCGACATAACCGATTTTTCGTTGTGACCACAGAATATTTATACGGACAGGGACAGAGACAAAGGACACGAAATATTTTCTTTTTAATGGGTCTGACCGTGTCGACTGGCGCTGGCATGAATTGGGCTAATAGGCACGTACAAAGGGCCGCACACCTATACGTGAGGGCCCATCGCATCAACGAGCTGTGTAGAGCGACTCGCTACGCTGCACACGCCATCACTTCACGCTGAAAAATATACCGCGATTTATTTTTCAGACGCGTACACACAACTGATGTATCTAATTTATTCTTAACTTGTGTTTTAAATTATATTGCGAAAACATTTTGACATTAGTCAGCCAACATTCATTTTATTATTGTGATTTTAATCAAGTTTTTTTGTTCAACTTTTAAGAGCTAAGATGAAAAGCAGACCAAGTATTGTTGAATTTGTCATTAACAGATTCACGACAAAAAATGAAAAGGAAAATAAATTAAGACAAAAAATTAGCAAAAAAAACCTGTTTATTTTTTGTCAAAATAGTTCTTATTTAAGAGTTGCTGAATTTTCAGTATAGGTAAATCATATTTTTTTTACGCGACTTTAAATATTAAAACTTTTTACTTAATCTTGTGACCTTTCTATTTAAAAATTAATAAACTTTTTTCATTTTCAAATACTATTCGTCCTTTAATACGTTTTTATTAAACTGAAAAATATAACCCAGATTTCGTTATAATTTGGATCACTCGAATGAATCGAATCATAATATATCCAAAGATATTATTTAATATATTACTTTTATTTATTGTTTGGTTTATTGTAGATTATAGACGCTCGAAAACTAGGCTGCCTTCTTCTATTTAAGCTTTATTATCCTAGCCAAGTAAGAATGACTGAGTTATAGCCGATACGTGAATTTTAATTTAGCGGGACTTCGCTGAAAATTAAATCATTATTGTGCTCTTGACTTCTGTGACCCAAAGGAGTTTGCATTGTAATAATTAATTAATTAATTAATAATTAAATAATTAATTACAGCTTAACGGGACAGAATAGAGTATTTGACACTATAAAAAATAAATGATTAAATTATGTGAATATGATAATTTATCGAATAAGAAATCAGGAATTATGGGTTTGTATTCATAAAAACGCAAAATTGATTTATTATTAGTGTATTTGCCATATGGCAACATACACTATTGGCGTCGGTCGGATGGCGGGACCTAGGGGTCGGACCAAAATTTCTCGACGTTTCATAACCTTCTAAACACTTTGGCACCATTTTTAAAAATGTTTATATATATATATATTTATATACGTATATAATATATGTGTACGGGCAAGAACTTTCGAAAGAGTTAATTGATTTTAACTAAATTTGGCCCACGTATTGAAATCCATCACCGCCAGAAGCCTATTTAAAATGGGCGTAATCCGGCCATTTTAAGGGTAGTTTTTAGGGGTTGAAAAAAGTTTTTGGGCCCCAAAATACCGAAAAAATTTTCAGAATCGTTTCAAAATTGACATTTAACCCGTTAGTAGCAATTAAAAAGTGTCCCTAAAATTTTAATAAAATCGGCCCAACAGGACCGGACTTACAATTTTTTTGAAAACACTAATTTGTAGATAGTGACTTATTTATTGAAGAGTGTATTTAATTCGGTTTAGACGTTAGATTGATAATAATATTGCAGTTAAGAAAAAAAATGTTATTTTAAGGGGTGTATTAACGAGTCAAATTTTTACTTTTGCCCAAAAACCAACTTAAGTTCGCGTAATAAAGCCACACTGCCTGTATAAGCAAATACACTATATTGTCGGCAGGGTTTTGGCACTGCGACCCGGGTTTTTTAAATTTTAAAATTGCAATTTTTTGATATGTCAAAAAACGCACTTATACAAAACACACACATACCTATATAAAACACTAAAGGAGCCACGTGTAAACGATTGCAATTGTTTGTATACTACAAGAATGACGTCACCGTTGGTAAACTTGGCGGTTCGTGTTTTCACGTCAACTTTTATATTTAAAATTTTGAATTCTGTATCCTATAAAATGATTACACTCAAGCGAAATACAAATTCCTGTTGACTAACACTACGATATGAATATTTCAAGAAAAATAAAAAAGAAGAGTCAAATAGTCTTTTGTGCGCTTTGAGTGTGAAGACGAAATTTTGATTGCTACAAGTAAATGAATTAATTAATTTTATTGAACATCTGTAACGAGTCGAAACCAGTATTTATTAGACATTTTCATTTTCCCTTCGACTACGGACGGTTTTTACTAGCACTTCTTCAATTTAATCTTTTTCCTTGTTAAATTGAAGCTCTTACCCGGTATAAGAAGGGTCATTTTATTCACAGCTTCTATACATAATCTGCTTAACCCTTTTGAGACATTATGGCGAACCATTTTTGTGCGTTGGTATTGAATATTCATTACTTTAAAAGAGTTTGAGGTGCAATGTGCAACTAGGGCAGACAGTTGACGATTGAGAACAAATGTGTTTACAAATCGTAATCGCCAACTTTCTGCCCTACTTGCTCTCAGTACTTTTTGTAGAAAGTTCGATTTCTTTTTCCAGTGATAAACACTTGCTTTTTCTATTTAATTCAGAAATTATGACAAGAAAAAGTTTAATAAAAACCCAGGTCGCAGTGCCAAAACCCTGCCGACAATATAGTGTATTTGCTTATACAGGCAGTGTGGCTTAATTTGGCGAGCTTAAGTTGGTTTTTGGGCAAAATAAAAAATTTTACTCCTTAATACACCCCTTAAAATAACATTTTTTTTCTTAATTGCAACATTATTATAAATCGAACCTCTATACCAAATTATATACAACTTTCAGTAAATAATTCACTATTTGTAAACTAGTGTTTTCATAAAATTTGTAAGTCCGGTCCTGTCGGGCCGATTTTATTTAAATTTTAGGGACACCTTTTAATTACTACTAAAGGATTAAATGTCAATTTTGAAACGATTCTGAGAATTTTTTCGGTATTTTGGGGCCCAAAAACATTTTTTAACCCCTAAAAACTACCATTAAAATGCCCCGATTACGCCCATTTTAAATAGGCTTCTTGCGGTGATGGATTTCAACACGTGGACCAAATTTCGTTAAAATCAATTAACTCTTTCGAAAGTTATTGCCCGCACACACATATATATATATATATATATAAACATTTTCAAAAATGGTGCCAAAGTGTTTAGGAGGTTATGAAACGTCGAGAAATTTTGGTCCGACCCCTAGGTCCCGCCATCCGACCAACGCCAATAGTGTAGGTTGCCTTATGGCAAATACACTAATAATTAAAAATGTTTAAAACTTGTCTTAGTATGTAAAGTTTTCCAACCGTATTTCTTGACTCGGCTCTGAAATTTAGTATTTATGAAATACTCGACGTGAAAATGAAACTGCACACCTCATAACATTTTATGTTAACACAACAATCTAAGAATTTTTTTTTTGTTTTTAAGTTTGCGAGTCCTTCATAAAGATACATGTTTTCAAGACCATCAATAGTTACGGTTTTTTGGGCCTAGCGCCAGTTCCTATTTTCACTATATAATAATTTAAATCAAATCATTACAGAAAGTATCACACTCTTTTCCTTACAAGTTTAACTTTTATCTATGTTAATAAAGTCTGCACCTTTTAGTTTCTGCTTTAACCGGGATGGAGATGTCGTCGCTAATTAAATTTTTGTTTTTATAAATAGTTTTTATGTGCTGCTTGCGAGCTTTTCCGCACCCAAAGCATGTTTCATGAAAAACTATGTTACAACTTTTTATTGTTAGGTAAATGAAAATGAAAAATTAATAACACAGATAAAATCAGATTTTTTGCGACCAGAGTATGACGTGACATAATATTATATATATACACAACCACACGCAGCTCATGAAAAATAATAATAAAAACAAAAACAATTACGGCCACATTAATAATTTTTTAATGTTCACGAATTAATGACGGTCGTGCTATATAAGCAATGCGCATACCTTGTATTTTTTAGAGTTATTTTGATGCTGCGATGCGTCTGATTTTTTACCGGCAAATTATTTTTTTTTCTATAAAAAAAACGTCCTGTTATTTTCGTCATAAATGATCTTGATCTATTTTTTTTTGTAACGATTTAAGGGGGTCGTCTGGTGTGAGGGGTCAAAAAAGCCGAAACATTTTTTTTTGCTTAAATCGCCTTTTTAGAATCTCCAGATTATATTTGTGAAAGAGTTTTTCGAAATTCGAAGTCGTTGGAAAGTTACAGAAATAGATCGTGAGTCAAGGACTTTTTTCTGTTACGCATACTTGATTTGTCAAACGCGTTTTTCTCGAAACTGTATTTTTTAAAATGGTTGCCACGATATCTCAAATCTAATGATCCGATTGCATTGAAATTTTTATGGTATCTTCAGTACATCTATAGTTCTAGCCCGAACCAAAATTGTTGTGATAACTGTAATAGTTTTTTTATTCTTCAAGCTGGAATAGAAAAAAAACGATGAAAATCGTAAATTTTTTTTTAAATCTTCGCCAAACATGAAGTTTTCAATATTTCGACTTAATTCTGGTACCGGCTGTAGTCACAGGCCTACCAATTAAGACGCAATTTGATTTGTTGATTTTAGATAAGCAGAACAGTATGTATCGTGGCAACCGTCAGCCGACTTTTTTTTTACATGGGCGTCATCCCGGAGATCTACACTCGGTTCAACTGTTTATTTCAACGTGAAAAAATTTGGAAACATTGGTGAAATGTCAGTAAATACATGATGAAAATATTAAGGTAGTATACATTCATTCCCAAAAAAGCGTGAAAAAAAAACAGTTGTCACACCAGACGACCCCTTAACGGGTATTGTTTCTATTGTGAGATATTCGAAACATTTTAACAAAATTTTGATCTATTATACATAAATCATTTTTTAATATTAGCAACAATAAATCAATCAATAATTAGGGTTCTGTACGTTAGATTAAAAAAAACGGAGACATCATAGGATAACTATATTGTTCGTCTATCTATGCGACAAGACCCTTTTTTTCTAAGAAATAGTTGGAGATATCAAGTTAAAATTAACATCTAATAACTAAGGCCAATAAATCCAGAGTCCTATAAAAAGTAATTTGCTCTGTTAAGTGTGATTTTTAGTATACACATAGCAAAAATCACGCTGAATTGATTCCGACCGTTCGTAGCCCGGTAACTCTTTCAGTTTCAGAGATATAGTCGTTTTAAACTAATGCTGGGGCTCTGTTTTTTTTTTTGGTCAGTTACCGCCAATGACAAATTATAAAAAAAACCCGGGTCGCAGTGCCAAAACCCTGCCGACAATATAGTGTATTTGCTTATACAAGCAGTGTGGCTCTATTATGCGAACTTATGTTGGTTTTTGGGCAAAATAAAAAATTTGACTCCTTAATACACCCCTTAAAATAACATTTATTTTCTTAATTGCAATATTATTATCAATCGAACTTCTATACCAAATTATATACAACTTTCAGTAAATAATTCACTATCTGCAAAGTAGTGTTTTCATAAAATTTGTAAGTCCGGTCCTGTCGGGCCGATTTTATTAAAATTTTAGGGATACTTTTTAATTACTACTGGAGGGTTAAATGTCAATTTTGAAACGATTCTGAGAATTTTTTCGGTATTTTGGGGCCCAAAAACATTTTTCAACTCCTAAAAACTACCCTTAAAATGGCCCGATTACGCCCATTTTAAATAGGCTTCTTGCGGTGATCAATTTCAACACGTGGGCCAAAATTCGTTAAAATCAATTAACTCTTTCGAAAGTTATTGCCCGCACACATATGTATATATATATATACGCTTATATATATATATATATATATATATATATATATATATATATACGCTTATATATATTTAAATATATATATACATATATATATAAACATTTTTAAAAATGGTGCCAAAGTGTTTAGGAGGTTATGAAACGTCGAGAAATTTTGGTCCGACCCCTAGGTCCCGCCATCCGACCGACGCCAATAGTGTATGTTCCCATATGGCAAATACACTAAAAATCAGTTGACCGGTTTTCGAATATTCATAGCCGAGGTTTTAACCGGTTTTCGTGCCCAACCTGACGACCCGGCCACTGCAAACCACGATCACATACACATATTTACATTTTCATAACGCTCGCGATTCGAGTTTAAATCTCTGTCGGTGTGGCGTTAACGAGCCCGGCAATGGTCGTTGTACACGAGATAAGGCTAAAATATCTGGACAGATATTAAGTTTTAAGTTGCCAACCTCTGACGTTCAACTCGTACAACACAAACCAACACACACTCCAACCTTTCTTTCTTTCCTATATCTTGTCACGATATACCCATCTCTGTTACAATATATTACTGGTCTGACTCAGAACTATCTCTTTCATAAACTGAAATGAAATACTTTCCGTTAAATCAAGTCCGTTCTTTTGTTTTTAAAGTAAAACTTTCTTTTTCATGCGATTGAAAGTGAAACGAAAAAAGTGTTACGAAACATTACAAACAGGGTCTATGGATCAAATTATGTGGATCCTCGTGAAGATGCACGAACATATAGGCGATACTTGGTATATCGTATACTACAAAAACCGACAGTAATAGGCTACGGTAGTTGAGATGTAACGCGACTATCTAGTACACAAATGGTCGAAGGTTTGATCCCGACGGCTATATTTACTTATAAGTTTTTTCAATTTATTTGATATCGTCTTAATTTGTTAATTTATTTCTGGCAAGGGCAGACTTTTTCGTAAGGGAAGAGCTTCTCGCGAAGGGGTATAATTGCAAGACGGTGCTTTTTACGATGCGTGTGTGTCTATGAACGACGCGACTAGAAGTTTCACTTCTGTAGTGACTAGCGTAAAATAAACGGTCTCTTATTCAAATTAAATGTTTGCAACAAAACACTACAAAAAAGTTCCTAGTAATAAATAAAAAAAAAATATTTTGTCAAAAAAGTATTACTATGTAGATACTTTTACCACAACCAAACACAAAAGACATAAAAATGTTCACTTTGATCTGATATTGCAACCAATACGGTCTGCACAAATCGTCAGAATACTGTTTTGTGTCTATTTTTTATAGTTCACTACACGCACAAAACTCTGCTTTCTACGTCAGATGTCGGTATATTATTTACTCGAAATAGACAATGAACCAAGAGACACTTTAAGACGATATAATATTTTGTTCATAATAATTTAGAACCTTATTTATTTCCCATTTTATAATTTGACATTATCCACTTTTAAATCTAAATTTAAATATTATATAGGATAGAGAACTAGAGCGTGTCAGTGTCATTGTTTGTAATATTAAAATACAAAATACAAAAGCATCATATTACATGGTGTTTTTGTATTTTGTATTTCAAAATCATCCTTTCAAATTGATTTAAAAAGTGCCATGCGTTAATCGTGCGACTTGTCGCAAACGCCAACTTTCTGTCATAGTAACACAATCATAGAAAAAATTCAAATTAAGTTATAAATGATAATAATGAAAGTATAAATGTAGGCATTGGTTTTTGTTGTAAATAAACTTGTTTTTGTAAATATATTCTTATTTTTATCATAAAATAGTCATTATTCACGTGCACATACACAAAACGGCAGTGCTATACATATAATAAAGTTGGAATATATTTCTTGAAGAAGCGCTACACAAATCTGTCGAAATTTGAAATACGAGTAACGTTCCGAAAACATATCGTCTAACTCTAGCGTTTGCCTACCAGCGCGGACGTGTACTGCTTCATCTCTTTAGATGATTGGTTTCACATCGAATGGGTTGCAGTAAATATACGAACAAGTTCCAAGAATCAACTAAGATGTTACATAAGAAAACACATTAGAAACTGAACATCAGCTAAGCTGGAATCTATAGAATCAATTTCGGCTCATCACGATATTATCGTGACTGTGATATTAACCCGGCGTAAATGAACCAGGGTTCTTGGCACCCACTAGTGTATAAAAACGCACACATTTATCACAATTGACGGTATCCTACCTCCTGCGCCTGGGTAGCTGCCTTCTTGGAAATAATGCATAGATTATTGACTGCGAGTGTGGCGCGTGACGTCGCTGTTGATGTGAGAGTTCAAAGTGCACTTGGGCATATTTTACCCGGGTTCATAGTTTGCGTGATAAACATTTTTAACGCCGTTTTTATATTTTCTCTTATGTGTTTTTAGATTTACGTAATACATAATACTTGATTATTCTTATTTTGTTCATGATGGAAGACGAAATGATAATACGCCATTTGGAAGAATGTTCTTCGGACGAAAGCTGTCCATCGCGGGGTCGGATGTTGACGAAGAGGAGTGCATCAGTTAAATTTAAAGTTTCTTCATAAATAAATAGTCATAATATTAAAAACGTTTTTTATTATCACATATAATATCCTATTTGTATTTCATATACCTAGATAAGAAAAAAACTATTTCAAACGAAATATATTGAAATCGATACCCGGGTAAAATTCACCCTGGTTCACTGACGATGTGATTGAAAAGAGGTTAATTTACGCCGGGTTAATATCGAAAAGTATCTCACGTCGACAATGAAACTGTAACCAACAAGTCAGAAACTAGGCGATGCGTTGTCGTTTAACACATCCAATACTTAACTGCTATTCCTATTATTGTTTCAGTCAATCTACTACAGTAAAATATAGTTTCCAAATGCCTACACACTTGTACAATGGAAGTAGTATATGTGATGGCAGACTTAGTAGAGGTTCCGAGTTGGCAGTATGACATGATTGGTTTCGTATCGGTCGGATGCGTTCTGTTTCTGTTACATTTAATCATAAACCGGAAGTGGAATAGATTCACTCCGTCGGACGGATGAGTATCCTGCACACATACCCATAACGCAATGGCGTACGAAAAGTGTCAGATCTTCTAAGTATGTAATATATGTCCGTTTAGACATATATCAGTGAAGTGGCAGTTTTAATTTTTAGACGTAAATATTTTTTGGTTAAACATTTTGAAACGAAAGAAATTTCGATTTTTTATCAAATATCTGTTAATTCTTGACGTCCGGACTGGAATTCAAACAGACAGAAGAAAAAAAATTGTAGAAATGTGCAAGTAATGGATATACACTTTCGAGTTAAATTCGGTCGAACACTAATTAACAAATACTGGATTTTCGAATGAAAAAAGTGTATTTGTTTTTCAGCATCTCAATTTATTCCTGGCACCACACGAGACAACTCGAAAAAACAGATTATATATCAAATTCTGAACTTCAAAAGGAAACAGTACGTATTACTTAAAAAGTCATTCAAACTACACTACCAAACTTATTTTTGTAAATCGCATCCAACCAAAAACGTTATTCTCTTATTTACTACTGTCGGTTCGATCCGACTTCGCACGAGTAGCATTAATTATCTAATCTATATATATAAAAGAAAGTCTTGTTAGTTACACTATTTATAACTCAAGAACGGCTGAACCGATTTGGCTGAAAATTGGTGGGGAGGTAGCTTAGAACCAGGAGACGGACACAGGATATTATAAATTCGAGCGAACGAACGGAGTGAGTGAGTGAGTAATGAAATAAATAATTATAAATTCTAGCGAACGAGCAGAGTGAGTGAGCGACTAATGAAACAAATAATTATAAACTCGGACGAACGAACGGAGTGAGTGAGCAATGAAAGAATTATAACTATTAAAATCAGCTTTTCGTCTATGCGTCGAATAACCTTAACAGGAATTAAAAAAAACCCGGGTCGCCGTGCCAAAACCCTGCCGACAATATAGTGTATTTGCTTGTATAGGGCCGTGTGGTTTTACACTTTTATTATGTGAAATTAAGTTTGTTTTTGGGCAAAATAAAAAATTTAACCCCTTAATACACCCCTTAAAATAACATTTTTTTCTTAATTGTAATATTATTATCAATCTAACGTCTACACCGAATTAAATAGGTACACCTTTCAATAAATAAGTCACTATCTGCAAACTAGTGTTTTCATAAAATTTGTAAATCCGGTCCTGTCGGGCCGATTTTATTAAAATTGTGGGGACACTTTTTAATCACTACCAAAGGGTTAAATTTCAATTTTGAAACGATTCGGAGAATTTTTTCGGTATTTTGGGGCCCAAAAACAGTTTTCAACCCCTAAAAACTACCCTTAAAATAGCCCGATTAGGCCCATTTTAAATAGGCTTCTTGCGGTGATGGATTTCAACACGTGGCCCAAATTTCGTTGAAATTAATTAACTCTTTCGAAAGTTATCGCGCGTACACATATATATATATATATATATATACATATATATATAAACATTTTCAAAAATGTTGCCAAAGTGTTTAGGAGGTTATGAAACGTCGAGAAATTTTGGTCCGACCCCTAGGTCCCGCCATCCGACCGACGCCAATATTGTATGTTGCCATATGGCAAATACACTAAAAATGTGTCGGTGTACTTTAGACGTACTGGCAGTAGTTTCAAAGGAACGCCACTGCGCAATATTCCAATAACACAAGTACGTAAGAGGGATGATGAGTCTCAGGAAGACTGAGTGATAGCAACTGTACACAAGACCCAAGCTGCGCCTGTGCCACATTGCGCAATACACAATATTATACACAGGGTTGCTAAATCATTCGAACGATTTGTTTTCTTCATTTACTCTTTTGAAAAGAAAGAAAAACCAATCCCATAATTTGCATGAGAATGTTCCATAATCCGAATTACGTCAGCGATACTATAAATATGCACAGAACCACACGCTTCCTTCATTCAAGGGATGTACAATGTATGCATAATGGAATACAGTATACTTCATTGCATTTGTTATGCATCCAACTGTTCTTGGAAGCATCGATCCCGAAGTTTCTCGATTCGGATAGTATTTTATTTAATACTTATTATATCGAAAAACAGTTGTAAATCAATCCGTTACGACAGCTGGATGGATAAATTTTACTTATCGCTGATTTTAATGTAATTCTTTTATTTGTAATTTTAATTGACAATCACATCTACTTGTAACTTTGTAACATTAGCTCTGTGAATAAAGATATTCTATTTTATTCTATTATATTCTATAGCATCTACTTCGTACCCTATAAAGTCTGCACTCATGGTTCTATTCTGGTCGATACTAGTTTTTTTCTGTCGTTTTAAAACTATTCCATATTTAACTTGGTATGTATTTATATACAATTATTCAATTTTTTTATGTCTTTATTTTTATTTTTTTATATTACCTTTATGTAAAACTCGTCCTACTGATAAAACTGATAATCGGACCAACAAAAAAGATGGAACACGTTCCATTTTTCGACTGACTTATTTGTTGAAGGGAAATTGAAAAATAATTAATTCTTTGGTGTCAGGTATAAAAGACTGAGCAAAAAACCTAGTTTAAATAATAATAATAATAATAATGCGTTTAAAGTCCGTTTCTCGACTTTATGTCATAACAGACGCCATTCGCACCATTACTATTTTTTCATCTACCACTTCCCGTTATTTTCCACATTTTTTACAACTTCAACTTATGTAATAGCAATGGGCGAATGAAGGAATTATAGGAAATTAGAATAAGGTAGGTAATTTTGGAACTACGAGTTTGATAGGTAATCGGCCATGGTCTCAAATAAGGAACCATCTCGATATTTATCTGGAATTAATTGAGGGAAACCATGGAAAACCTCAATCAAGATGGCCGGTACAGGAATTACCGTTTCTGGGCGAGAGGCAGTAGGAAAAAGTCCCAGCCACATCTGCCCCCGCCGGGATTCGAACCCGGTACCTCCCGAATGCGAGTCTAGTGCTGTCACCATTACTCTACCCAGCTCGGTCAAAAAACCTAGTTAATACCAAACTTTTTGACTTAAGTCCTTTATACCTGCCACCAGAGATTTGGTCCTAAAATCCGGCTAACTTGTTCGGCCCAATAACAGCCTGAACAACAGTGTCAACTATAGAAAAATTATGACATAATTCATGTAACAATTTCGACAGCGCATAATTATTTTAAAATCAACTATTGGCCATCCCTAAATTTAATCTCTTTCATTTGAACGGGGAACATCCTTGTTACAAGTCTTATATATAAACAACGTAATCGCATAAACGTAAAGAAAACAAACCGAAGTTTACAATTTCAGCTTTTCCCGGATTCATTTGAACGCATACGCAGTGTTATCTAGTTAATACTTTTATATGCTTAAGTTATGTTTACCAACGTGTTTGTAATCGAGGAAAATCGTCCATATTTTTGGACATAAACATACAAACTAGTTTCCTTTAAAAACCGAGCTGGATAGAGTAGTGGTGACAGCACTAGACTCGCATTCGGGAGGTTCGGGTTCGAATCCTGGCGGAGTTTTTCTTACTGCCTCTCGCCGACAAACGGTAATTCCTTAACCGGCCATCTTGATTGAGGTTTTCCATGGTTTCCCTCAATTAATTCCAGATAAATATCGAGATGGTTCCTTATTCTAGGCCATGGCCGATTACCTATCAAACTCCCAGTTCAAAAATTACCTATCCTATCCTAATCTCCTATAATTCCTTCATTCGCCCGTTGCTATTAGTTAAGTTGAAGTTTCAGAAATGTAGAAAATAACAGGAAGTGGTAAATTGGAAAATAGTAATGGTGCGAATGGCGTCCGTTATGACATAAAAGTCGACAAACGGACGTTATACGCATTATTATTATTAGTATAGTTTCCTTTAAAAGATCGTTTCTTGTTATTTTTTTCACGGTTTCGTACCTCAGAACGAAAAAAATGAACCATTGTATCAACCACTCAAGTGGATAAAACAACATATACGACAGTAAACTGTTTTAATGACAGAGACGGACATGCTGTAATGATGTGCGTCTATGAAATACTTGTCATTTATTATTATTATTATCGTAATAATTCGAATTTTGTGGATATCTCTTGTCTATTCAAAATTATTATTTTTTATGCCTATTATTTTTTGAAAGATTTTAATTAAGTCTACCGTACCCCTCGCCGAAATTATTAATATAGATTACTTACACAACTTGGCAGGTTAGTGCTAGTACAAAAAAGCTGTTCTACAAAATATCGCGCAATAATTCGACAAACATTACATTTAGAATTGGAATACAGTGACTTCGGAAATAATAATACAGTCTATTAAGTCTATTAAGCATATTTGGGTAGATATTTGAGGCACTGTGAAAATGTGTACGCTAACTCTTTAGTAATATTCGAATACAAAAACACAGACCTAGCTGAAGGGTAGCGAGGCTTAACCAACATAATCGATTTTTAAATTATTGCGCAATAAAAAAACCCGGAGGCATTTTGAAATTTTAGTACCTTGAAATTTAGTATTTAAGAAGTTGAAAAATAAAAGCGCCAGATTTTTAATCGGGTCTAAAACTTAGCCAGGTGTTTGCAAAATTATATTTTTAATTTTTAAAAATATATTTGAGGCGCGTTGAAATTTAAACAGAATAATATTGGTAACTAAAAACAGATATATTCAAAAAGACAGGTCGTTTCGGTGGGACATTTTAGCTGCCAGGCGATCAATATGTTTAATAAATCGGTTAAGTCGATTAAGCCCCGCCTGCCAGGGCTAGGCTTTTGTAAACGGATATTACTAAAGGGTAGAGTAGTGGTGACAGCACTAGACTCGCATTCGGGAGGTCCGGGTTCGAATCTCGGCGGGGGCAGATGTGGCTAGGACTTTTTCCTACTGCCACTCGCCGAGAAACGGTAATTCCTGTACCGGCCATCTTGACTGAGATTTTCCGTGGTTTCTCTTAATTAATTCCAGATAAATATCGAGATGGTTCCTTATTTGAGGCCATGGCCGATTACCTATCAAACTCCTAGTTCAAAAATTACCTACCTTATCCTAAGTTCTTGTAATTCCTTCATTCGCCCATTGCTATTACATAAGTTGAAGTTTTAAAAATGTAGAAAAATAACGGGAAGTGTGGTAGATGAAAAATAGTAATGGTGCGAATGGCGACTGTTATGACATAAAGTCGAGAAACGGACGTTAAACGCATTATTAGTGTATTTGCCATATGGCAACATACACTATTGGCATCGGTCGGATGGCGGGACATAGGGGTCGGACCAAAATTTCTCGACGTTTCATAACCTCCTAAACACTTTGGCACCATTTTTGAAAATGTTTATATATATATGTATATATATATATATATATATATATATTATATATATATATATATATATATATATATATATATATATATATATATATGTGTACAGGCAATAACTTTCGAAAGACTTAATTGATTTTAACGAAATTTGGTCCACGTATTGAAATCCATCATCGCCAGAAGCCTATTTAAAATGGGCGTAATCGGGCCATTTTAAGGGTAGTTTTTAGGGGTTGAAAAATGTTTTTGGGACCCAAAATACCGAAAAAATTCTCAGAATCGTTTCAAAATTGACATTTAACCCGTTAGTAGCAATTAAAAAGTGTCCCTAAAATTTTAATAAAATCGACCTTACAGGACCGGACTTAAAAATTTTAAGAAAGACTAGTTTGCAGATAGTGAATTATTTACTGAAAGGTGTATATAACTTGGTATAGAGGTTCGATTGATAATAATATTGCAATTAAGAAAAAAAAATGTTATTTTAAGGGGTGTATTAAGGAGTAAAATTTTTTATTTTTCCCAAAAACCAACTTAAGTTCGCATAATAAAGCCACACTGCCTGTATAAGCAAATACACTATATTGTCGGCAGGGTTTTGGCACTGCGACCCGGCTTTTTTATTATTATTATTATTAGTACAAATTTTCACAGTGCTTCAAATATCTACCCAAAAATGCTTAATATTCTTGGACTATCTTGTTTATTAATGTTAAAAAGTCGATAACACACAACATAAATTAAGTCTAAGTACTTATATACTAGCTTGTTTACATTCATTGCCGAATATCCGCATTCGTATTGAAACGTAGTTTAAAACAATTTCATTCGAAAGCCGTGAATATCTGCAGGATAGTTTTAACGCAGAATCGAAGCTATATAGGTAGAGATGTGTAAGTTTTGTGTGTTAATTTTCAGCAGGAATTTGTTTAATTATAACTAATGAGGTACAGGCCACGGCGACAGTATAACTAAAGCAGTAGTTTTAATTTAAGCGATGTAATAAACATAAATTGTCAACCCTAATCCAAGTAGCAGCGTCTATGTCGCACCGTGTAAGCGTTCACATTCGCATATTGAAATACAGTAGCCTCTCTCTTAAGGTAGTTGTCGTGGTTAAGACACACCGTCAGAAAATTCTTAATTTTTGTATACTTGACATACTAGACATGATAATACAATTACCCCGAAAATTTGAAGTCGATCGACCGTATATAATCCGAAATAAATTCAATTAAAAATTGGATAATTAACATTTTTTGTATACGATCTCTGTAGTTCTGAACCAGTTTCTTATTTATAAAAAAAGAACTAACTGTCAGAAAGTTTCCAAAAACTGACAGTCTTTCAATGCATTTGTTATGAGTTTAAAAAAAATAAGAAAAAATTTTTGGCCGTCTAATTATTTATAAATAACGGTTTAAAGTTCAACAATTTATAGAAAAATACACATGCATATGAATACTGTATGGGTTACGTACAAATTATGGATCACTTAGCTACAAGGTAGTATACTTTTGTGGCGCGTATAATCTATAATTTTTTCACAATATTGTACCACGACAACTACCTTAAACCGTTCACCGTCTGCGCCTTACCACTTTTAATCGTTACAAATCACCATACACCTTCTCGTTGGCATAACTTATGAATGATATAAGATTATAAATGCAAAGATTGCTTAATTCCAATGTGGCTTTCTTCTGGGAACACGCAGTAAGACGTGATTTTTTACAATTGAATGTCTTGCACGTGACAGCTAATTACACGATTTCTCAAAAAATATTTAGATTAGCAAAAATATATTATCTAAGAGGTAAAATCTTCTGCCAAATACAAGTTGTCACCTAGTTCCCCTATAATTATAAAGATATTTTTACTCTTATAGATAAAATTAAGCACTGAACTGGAATCAGTAAAATTCTGGCGGAAGTGGTTTGCGCCTAAATATCACGTCGAGCGTCCAACGCCACACTGCGATCACGCCAGCATCCCCTCCCGCATACCTTTGCCTCCAGCTACTCAGCGCGACAATCTTGCCAGATAAATATTTTTAAAAAAATATCGATGTTTTAAATAATATCCGGGTATGAGATACCCTGTTATTTTCTCGCCGTGTTAACGAATGCTAACTGCGTTCCTTGCGTTTACCGCGGAAGCGAAGAGCCACATACCTTTGCCTCCAGCTACTCAGCGCGACAGTGTTGCCAGATAAATATTAAATAAAAAATATCGATGTTTTAAATAGTATCCGGCTATGAGATACCCTGTTATTTTCTCGCCGGGTTAACGAATGCTAACTGCGTTCTTCTTTGGGTTTACCACGGAAGTTGTGTGTCTATTTTATGATCAGTCTGTATAAAGAGACAAAAGTGGATGACACTTGTATACGTAGGTACACAACGGACACTATTACACATGCTTTATTACTTTGACGCGTATTGTCCTTTCGTGGATTTATATTATAATATATACTACTTATATACTCCATGTGTACATGGGATCTGCACGTTTGCCAGTCTACTGAGAGATTGTATTTATTTTGTTTGACAACGGCAAATTTACATATTATGCAGGATTATCTGAGACACCTTTAGTCATTCTCATTCATTGACAATTAGTGTTATCTGTATGGGAGGGTCTTAATTTAAACAGTGAAGTCGCATATTATCTACAATAACTTATACCAATTTTTGAAACTAGTACACGTGTCTGAGTCATCAGAAGAGAATATCCTTTTCGCACGCAAAAATGCACATTTACATTAAAATAGTGAATTCGTCAACACAAACCTCTATGCAAATTAAACAGTTATACAGCTATTATTAGTTAAAATTTAATAATAAAAACAGGTCACACTTTGGTTTCAAACCTGAAACTCCCAATTTCGGGTTGGTTGATTTTTCAATTAATCTACAGTAATCGATAAAAAATGTCATTAGAATTCATATGTTATATATAGCTATTGACCGAGCGGGGTAGAGTAGTTGTGAGAGCACTAGACTCGCATTCGAGAGGTACTGGGTTCGATTCCCGGCTGGGGTAGACATGGCTGGGACTTTTTCCTATTCTTTTGTAGCTTCTGTCTTTCTTCGAAAAGTGTCCTACCAGTCCTCTTTTTCGATATTTTAAAACTGTATTCAGAGATGTCGCGCCGAAAAGATGATATATAGACAAAAAATATTCAGTGGAAAAATACACTTTTAATTAAAAAATTAAAAGGAATGTAAGCATAATTACTGTATTTTTGTTTGAATATGTAAAATGTTTCATTTATTTACGTTGCACTTTTTTCTAAAATTGCTTTGTCCTCCTTTTCATTGTAAAAAAAATGGTCACCTTATTTTTATAACTTTTTGTAATAATGTATTTCTTTCACGTACTTCAATATTTCTTATTTTAAAACCTGAAAACTGAGCGTTTCTACAGCAGCCTTGTTTTAAAAGATTACGTAATGATAAAAATAATACGCACGACACTGTTTAATACGGGCTATATGCGTTATTTGTGTTGGTACCATTATGTCCATTGTATTGTTACGTAATTTTATTGTCGGCGCTCTTTACTAACCAATTAAACTTTAGCTACACCGGTATTTAAATTGTATGCAAATTGATTCTAAATAATCCAATAAAAAATTAAAACACATTTGCAGAACAAACAGTGAAGATCAAGCACACTACAGATTATATACTTTGAATATTTAAAAGCTCCACGTTACAGCACTTTCAACTAGCACATTATTTTAAGCGATGTATTTTGCCGTATTGTTTTAATCCTCCCATCACGGCACGGGAGGTTTTATTTTGGTGAAAAGGTTTTATAAATGATAATAATGTCACAGGTGTTTGGACAATTCAATGTTTAAAACAATGATCGGTATTAAACTTTTCAAGCAACTCAACAAGTTAATTGACCAGCAACATAATAATTATAGAGTACATGAAATTAATGATAAACTAACACACTTTTCCCACTCTTCTTCCCCACCTTCTTCTCTAGACGATATTACTCTTTAACAATAATAATTTAAGCACTTACCTAATGTAGTTAAGTTGACAAACTGGACGACGTCACAATTCTCGCGTACTTCCATGTACGTGATTTCACACTTGTAAACCGCCTCGTCGGTCACTTCAAGGTCACGGATCTGAAGATGCGACGTGGTACTACCCGGAACGTACTGCACTTCCATTCTGTTGACAAAATACACTGCGATTAGCCGGATTTCATAAATAAACATTTTTATTCAAGTGAAACAGAAGATTGTGAACTTCCAAATTCCTTAAAAACTATCAACAGTTTTGTAATTTTTAAACAACATTTAAAAAAGTATTTAATAGAGGGGTGCTTTTATATTTATGAATTTTTAAGATAATTTTTTTATTGTAACTTTTATATAATATACGTCTTAGTGTAATTTTAGAAATGAACTTCTTATTGTAAATTTTGTATTTGACAAATACATACAATGTTTGTATTGTCTCTGGAGAATTAATAAACTAACTAACTAACTAAAGAAGGCTGCATTCGAATTGGTTCGCATACCTTTTAATTGACATCCGAATTGGTTCCCGATATTTTATACGACACACATCCGAATTGGTCCCCGGTATTTTATACGGGCTGAATTTACGAGTAGTTTAGAACGAACAACTAATTACTGTGAGTCATTCCATAGCAAGTTTAATATTAATTTTTATTCTGCAAGTCCAAACATCTTTCAATTTATGGATATTTTAAACGAAGTGCAAATTGAAACATACGTTAAATTAAGAAGTAATGAAAAAGATTAGCATAAAAAATCAATGATAAAACAAATACATAGAAAAAAGAAATGGAGAAATAGAAAAATAATGAAATTTCTAGATTTGAATTTACATCTAACAAATGTTGGAATTTTTTACCACAATAGAAAATACACCTATAATACAAGCCTATTTTAGTTTATTTCTTAATATTTTATAATCATCATTTAAAATATATGTAGACAGTCTTAAGTCTGTATAAAACGGCAATTTGCTTTTAAAGTAATCTGGGAACTAATTCGGATATAGTCTCCGTAAAAACCTGGGAAGTAATTCGGATATACCCTTCGTAACAACTCGGGAACCAATTCGGATATACCCTTTTTAAAAACCCGGGAACCAATTCGGACATTTCGGAACCAAGTTAGATACACTGAAAAATAAATGTACCTACTCAAACAAAAAATATAGATACGTTCAATAACATATATCACACAGTGGTTTAATTAATGCATATTGTTGGTTTTAGCAAACGAAATTGTAGCAGCAATACATAACCTGATCAATAATGTGCATGCATTTAATATTCATAGTAGATACGTTTATTTGAAAGTGGAGCACTACAAAAAGCCGAGGCAAGCCAGTGCGCTCAGTTTAGGTTTAATTTAGTAACTGAATATTATTTGGGTTTCAAGGGATTAACCGTAACTTTGTGTGCTGTATATTTACACTGCCGTCACGATAATAAAAAACTTCGATTTACATAAAAAAAACACGTTTTAATTAAAAACACAAAATAACGATTTAATTATTATATATGACTAAAATGTAATAATAATAAAGTTAACTCTTTATTTATGACACCAAAAAATATACAACAGGCAGTGTCAATATAATTTATAAAGATTTACAAACAATTCATGAAGGCGCAGTAATATGTTTGTTAAGGGGGTCGGTTGATAATAAACAATTGATAAGCGATATATTATTTTTGACAAATGTAACTTTTTTTTAATACATAAACGCGCGGCACCGAGGCTATATGCATTAATTATAAATGAAGAGAAAAAAAAACACTAAGTACTGAAATGTATCTTATTCTACATCCAAAAAATACTTGTAGAAAGTTTTTACCGTTTAAAAAAATATTCACAAAAAAAGTTATCGACATTTTTTCGAAATCGGTCAAATGTCAAATTTTGCCCATATCTCGGTTCGAAATATTGAAATGCGGTTTTTCTCCAAAATCAAACAATTTGGAACACACTGTACAGCAATAGAATCAAATTTAAAAATACTATAATTACAATATACAGTCAAAATCTGTTATAACGACATCGAAGGGTCTTCTCATATTTGGTTGTAAAAACCGATAGTCGTAACAACCGGTGATGTTTTCTAGGTACAAAGTAATTTTTTATTAAGTATGTAGTATTATTGAATATGTATAAATCCATAGATAAGAATAATATTCACATTATCATTATCTGTAATTTTAGTTGGAACACTTCTGTGCGTACGAATTTTGTTTACAATACAGCTGGTCGTTCTAACAGATATAATTCTCCAAAGATATGAAGATATTACATTAATTAATGTAGTCGATATGTCGTAATAAGCAATGTCGTAAAAAGCAGTGTTTTTTATAAGGCGGTCATATAGTATTCAGCCGGGACCTATACGTTTGTTCAATATAACCGGTATGTTGTTCTAAACGATGTCGTCTTAAACGGTTTTGACTGTAAATATATCATGTATAAAAATATAAAAAATAATCTCATTAAAATTATTTCAGTTCTTTGCTTGTTCCTTTTACCCATTAAAAGTTTTCTTTTAAGTACAAAATATGTCTAAAATATATTTCCTTGCTCGTGGGTTTATCAAACTGAAACCCTTTGTAAATACATGTTTATTTTAAACACATACTTTTCGTCTAAATATAGGCAAAACCAAACAAAGACCCTAACTAGAGGAAATATTCATTACATCGCATATAGTTAGTAATTTTTATCCGTGACTTCACTCGAGTTACTGTCGGTTTTTATAGAAACTTTAATCCGATCGTATACTGGATAAAAACCAGTACGTAGAATACCGGGTTTCATAAAAATCACATTCTGTCAAAAAAATAGAGGGAGTAAAATTGGACATAAAAAATTACATACATAAATAACATCTACGACTAAAGAAGTTTTACTTCCCCGCGAGCTTATGAGGCTGACACATTTTTTTTATTTTGTTTCATAGATCACCAACAGCTTGGGTTTTTTTAGGCCTTGTACCAATTCAAACTTTCAATTTGAAACTACAATAATTATTACTTTACCAGTTTTCAGATTAGAATTTCAGAAGTAACTTGTAATAGAGAAGATATGAAACGCCATATAAATAACCGCATCGGTTATTCTCAAGCCCGTAAAATTGGATTAGTGCACCGGCAGTGTAGTCCGGTCCATGGACACAAGTACTACCGTCATATAGTTCGAGGTATGCATATTTAACTCATAAATTCGGATATAGAGGCGCGTATGTACTACAATCGTGGCATGCACAATTACGTTAGATGCAGATATTAAATTAAAACATAATATTATATATAAAACGACAGTATCGCAGCGTTCCTTAACTTTCCCAGAAATACATATTATAGATGTTATAGCTCATTAAATGTTGGGAACACGTTGCTATTACGAGTATTAGGTGGTTTTTATGATTTGCAATTACACCATCAAAATACTTCGATAAGTAATCGGAGTTTAATTATATTTATATTACATAATATATAAAGAGGAAAAGTTTGTTTGTTTAAAATAGGGAATCAACAGTAAGGAAGAACGTAAAACAATTTAGTATTAAAACGAACGTTGAGGAAAAGATTGGCTGAGGAACAATAAGAAAAAGCTTTACCGATGTTCCGCTTGTGGCCATCGTTTTGAATTTTTTTTTTCATTTTATGAACCTTAGTACAATTTACTACCCTTCAAACTAGCCAGAGGCCCTGAAATTATTTTTCAAAAAGTTGACTACAAGCGAACATTAGTAAATTCGTATTTTTTCGTTTTTAAAAATATCAATAAATACGAAAGTTATAGTTAATTAAAAATTGATCAGCTATCGAACAAGGCGTGACGTCATTTATCTGCAGTCTACGTACAAATAACAAGAAGGCTAAGTAGGACAGTAGGTACATTTCACTTACCTATGAAAGTAATTTCGTTACTAAAGCTACTGAATTTTTATAAGCTTAATAATAATCACAGATATGAATTTGCACAGAATTTGCAAAGAGAGGCATTATGGATATACAGTATCGCAGCCTTTTGCCGCCATTTGCGAAATTGGCGGATTATGAACCGTTCAAATATCAGCACAATTTTAATATGCCTTGCTTGCTTAACAAGTTAATTTATATAATAGATTTCAATATACGTAATAGAATTTTGTAATTAATTGTGTGGTCTATAAGCAGTGGCATTTTTTGCGGTGGCCCAAAATGCGTCAAATACGATATCATCGGCCCAAAATAAATACATAAACATCTGTAAGAAACAGCTGATTTTTACGATAACATGAAAATTTAGATGAACGCCCGAGCTTTTTTTAAGAAACCTCAAACATCTTTTCGATATGCTCGAAATATAACTTACAATAGATGCTATTCTTACAGAAAACGTCACGCTGAATCGATTCCAACCACTCCCAACTATGTATCTTTTCGAGTTTAGAAGATATAATGTCAATGATTGACTTTGACGAGCTAGTAAAAGCGGAAAACGGCAAATGAAGGAGTCTCGTGGAAAATGAGAATAACAATTCGATGGAGATATGGAAGAAGAGGAAGAAGTAGAAGAAGAAGACCGCAGTCATGTGACACATTGATGTGTACGCAATAACAAAGTTTAATATTCCGAAAGTAGGCGCTGGATCCATAACTCTCCGATGGAACGTAGGAGGCATGGCAGTCGAGCAGCAGTCGCAGCTAAAGTACGAGTGGCAGCGAAAATAGATCAACGGCGGCGCGGCGACCGAGAGAAAAAAATATCTGCGTGTAAGCGACCGGCGACACGGAAGTGAATCAGAGTTGGCCGCGCTATAAAACATTGTACTGTTCTAACGACAACGACCGAACGACGCAAGTGTTCCGGAAAATGGATGAGAAAACTCCATCCTCGATGCCAATTCGCGAAGGAAATAATTAATAAATATCATTCTCTTATTAACAACTAGCGGTTTATCCGCGATTTCGTCCACGTGGTATAGATTGTACCCACAGTTCTTTTATACAAAATCCACCCCTACCCCGGTCGAGTAGACAGTCGAACATTTATTTCTTTATTTTCTAAGAAGAGTATGTTTTCTCGTTTCAGTCTTGGGGGTTAGTGTCACTAAACCACCTCTTTCCGAATTTTTAAATTAAAATCCATGTCATTTAGCGACAATCGGTTGAATTATTATGAAAGTTTGAACCATGCTTGACAAGATGTGACACCGATTGGCGGTATATTGATTGAGTGACTTCATTTGCGTCGAACTGAATATTGAATATTGCTCTAAGTTCAAAATATGTGTAATGCAGGGGCGTAGCTACCGCCGTATCTGCCGTATCAGGGCCCCCGGGCCACGGGGGCCCCCAACGTGCCTAAGCAAAAATTAATAAAAACTTCCCAATTTTTTTTTATTTCAGAAAAGACAACAGTCAAAAAAAGCAATTTCTTTTTTTCCCGCATAAAGCGTGCGTTCAAAAGCTGGCAACACCCTCCATCGGTTATCGCGGGCTACGGGATTTCCCCGTTTAATTCATTTACTTCAACGGGGGAAGGGCCCCCAAACTAATTTTTATACGGGGCCCCGCCAAGGCACGCTACACTTCTGGTGTAATGTAAAAGCCTGAAGGAAAGAGCTAAGCGATTTCAAAAATACAGACTCTCATCTTTTATGAAATAAAGTATAACTTTTTGCAGAAATATTTCACAAACACACAGCGAGGCATATACTCGTGCACGATTTTTCGACCCAATCACTATAACTTCTATTTTCAAAAGAGAATTATTTCCTTAATTTCTACAGGGTTCTGTAAAAATGTCAGATGATGGTTTGATTATTTGAAGCGCGTTGCATCCCTGTGTCTAGAGAGGAAGAAGTTAACGACTACACGAAGAGTCTGAAGAACAACTGTTCATTCATTCAAAGCGAGGTTGGAAACCATAAGTCTTTCGGCGACCTCTGTACCGCCACGATTACACTATATGCCCGTGCATATACGATCCATACACGGAGGAGGCGGTATTGCGGTGATCTTTATTTCACGGTTACAGAATTGCACTAACAACATTTTTATTTACTGCCTACATTATTATTATCTATGTCTATGCTCTATAAAAAGATTTGTTACCTCCTATTACCACGGTAGATTTGTTTATTCTAACCAAAATTTTTATAGTCTTTCATATAAACAGGATGTCGACCGATTTTGGCCACTGAAAAATTTCGAGAATTTTCTGCTATATTTGCTTAAATTAGAAGTTAATGCGGAAAAAACTCAGATAAATAATTAATAAAATAGTTTGTGCTGCCCGCCAACTAATCACATTCTAAACGAACTCGGTGAAAACAAATTTATATCAATGTTGCCAAACTGTAACTGAGCATAGAATGATGTCATTGATAACGCTTAGATTAAAAGAAATGACAAATTCAAGTCAGTTGTAATTGATATTATCTATGATACAGATAAAAGAAAATATAAAGTTTATAAATTAAAACACAACGTGGCAACTATATACGATCATTACTAATTTGAAGTCGTCGCGTTTGTTCTAATCAAAAATTAACTCAACATTTAACGTTAATATCATCACACAGTGCGTTTGATTTCAAATATATTGACTTTATATGGTAAATTTCCCCATACGATTCACACTGAATGCAAGTTATATCAAACAGTAGGCTCTGTCCATAAAAACCGCGACACTGCTATTTTTGACAGTAAATATGATAATATTTTAGAAATAACTTCAAAACTTACCATGGTTTTGGGCAGATTTCAGTTAGTCTACTATTTTCTTTATTTATGGTGGGTTGTAGAAAGGTTTGTCAAATAATTTGATTTGACAATTTTTACTTTGGTATTATGCACGCGTAAAATAAAATAATTCTTGTTTCTTTGAAAGATAATAGTTTAATGAATTAAAATAAAAATACAGTTTACAAATCATTCTCTTAACTATTATAAAACTTTGTCAAGGAGAAATATTGCATAACTTTCTAACAAAACTCAAAATCTAAAGCTGCGACCAGACATGCGGGATTCGCCAAGCGCTAATCGCCTAGTGCCGAGTGCTTGACTTCGTATTCGGCAAGTAGTGAGCATGTTTATACAGACATGTGGGCTCTGTTTAAAAGCGTCGTAAGCGTCGTTTTCTTCGGGAACAGCGAATATAGCCGAGTGCAGTGCGAGCATCCGTTTGGTGCGAATCAATATTTTTAATCATGGACAACAATGATGAAATTTGTACAAGTATTCTCGTATTCGTGCACTTTGAAGTGGAGAGGCGAGCACTAATACTCGTCGCTCGGAGATGTACGAGCACCCATCCTCACTACTCGCTATTCTGCGAATAATCGGCTCGGCATTCGGCGAATCCCGCATGTCTGGTCGCAGCTTAAAGCCAATGTAACAACAATGACCTTACATTGCGATATAAATTACAGTTTTCGTACATGCAAGAGCAGTCTAATGTCGTATTTAAACTCCCTGTCATGTACAACATTAGATTGTATTCACAGAAAAACAAATGCTTGATCCACACGGAAAAAGGTCGTTTTTCAAGTCAAGTTTTGATTAAAATACGTAGAAAAATGTCGTTTCCAAGTAAAAATTATGCAAAAAAAACTATGTTAAATACACGTATATACACAGTTTAGAAAAAATATCATTTCAATCGATCAATTATTTTTCGAACAGAGTCGAATTAAAATTCTGCAGTGCTTTTCTTATGGAGAAAAATATGTGTTCATAATCTAAAGTCATTGTCAAATCAAATTATTTGACAATCCTTTCTGCAACCCAGCATTAGTCTACTATTTGGTTTAACTTGTATTCAGTATAAATAATATGGAAAAATTTATCAAGTAAAGTCAAGATGTTGATTGAAATTAAACGCACTGTATATACGACCGCTAACTAAATATACATTAATTAATCCTATATTTTTTCCCGTAATTTCGAAACGCTACTGTGTACAAAAATAAAATGAAAAGTACGAAAGTAGGAAGCCCCGTTATAGAACCAAAGTAATACATTATTTGAGTTAATGTAACACTTTAGTTGCGTGCAGTGAAATTGTGCCGACGACACGGTATAAGTGCTGTCCTTGGGTCGTCCCGAAAAACCAGAGACGCTGAGACTTTGCGCATTATATTACAGACTAAATTAGGTGCTGCTGAAGACCTCCAGTTCAATTTTAGAAAATGTGCAACCTCAACATACTCGTAGCACAAACGCGTATGTACTCGTCTTGGTTCATACTTTCATATAGATAATGGCTATCATTATTACGAATTTTCCATGAACACAGTGCATTTCCACCAATGAGCTTTTCAAAGAACGGTGATTGGCTGAATATTTATCGTAAATAACCAAACTTGTCACTGTTTATTTTTTTAAAGAGAGATGCGAACTAGTATATGAGGTAACTGTGTGGAAGTTGAAGAAGAAACAATTAATTTCCTAACCCTTAAATAATATAGTGGACGTAGTATGCTTGTAAGCATCAAAAAAAAATTTGCAGTTGTATTCAAGTAATTTGAATTGTTCGATATAGTAACAACTCAAGCTATCATTATAACAAATAATTTAAATTGCTTCGGTACCACCATGAACTATACATTCAGAACACTAAAATAGTTTTTTCGACACACAATCCACAAAATGGCTGGTTTTCATGCCTGTATAGCGATAGTAATATGATCCATTTCGCACTAGTGCAACAAGTAAAACAAAAAAAAAATGTGCCGACTTGTTAGTTCCCGTTTAATCTATAAAGATGTTTAATCTATAAGATGAACAAATGTAGCATGCGACACAAAACAGGCCACTACAAAAAATGACAGCTGTCAGATATATTATTATAATGTGAAAATCAGTAATTTTATGTAAGGTACGTACAAAAAACGTAGTCGGCATGTATTTCGAATGTATTGCTTTAAAACTCGATTGCGGTAGTTTTTTCATAAGCTCGCACATAAAATATTACATTACTATATGTATAGGTATATGATATAATATTATTTTGTTACTAGGGGATTAAATTTAACGATTACGTTATTATTATTCTGTATTTAATTAACCATCGTAAAATGCATATTATAAATTCAATGGTAGATAGGCATTATTAATATATCTAATCAATTTCCGAAGTCCCGAAAAAAATAGGTATAAAATCCTCAGTTATGACGGATTCGGTTATAAATAGACTGTCGCCTCTAATAGACTAAAAAATCGTTATTTTGATCTATTATAATAGATTCAAAACGAAAAATACAAGAGCACCGATTTTCAAAAAGCCTCCCGAGTGATGACAGTTTTGTCGACATTAATAATTATACAAGAAACTTCGCCCAGATGCAATTAAATATTATATAGATAAGTAGTTCTATATTCTGTGATATTTCCTATAAGAAATTCATCTAAATTAAATAATGTAAAAGGCAATTTTGGTCTAAATTAAATAAAGATGACTAACATATTTAAATAAGGATTAATACTATGTCGGTAAAAACACATTCATGCATATAAAGACAGACATACTATCACGGATTTTTTTAGAACTTTTTAAGAGAAACTATTATTTCCGTGTATTTTTAACTTTTTACGCAGCGTACGCCACGAAAGATTTTTCTGTACTTCATTCACAAACATCATCATACCGGTAGTTTATTTTCACAAAATGTTCATAAACTATAGCCGATAATCTTCCTAAATAATCCCTCTTTCTATTGGTGAAAACCGTATGAAAATTCGTACAGTAGCTTCTGAGATATGCCCGGACAAACACGAACTCAACGCGGCGGGGGACTTTAATTTATAATTGTATTGATGAAGCAAATTAAACTGTGTCTGTTGTCTAACAACACAATAATTTACGTTCCATTGCCTACATGAAAATGGAGTTACAAAAATGTGATATTTTATTTTTAATTATTCGAATCTGTGATCTTGCAAATATTGCTTTAAATTATTCATTATGTATAGTTTTTAATATCTTTAGTATATTTGTGTTGTACTAAGTTTTACAAACCTACAAAATTTACCTATTATTTATAAGCATAATTTTTGTGTAGGACAATTGTATATTTAAAAATTATTAATGTTTTTATCAAATAAAGCATAAATTATTTCAAGTTAAATATTAAATCAAATTATTTATTAAGAAAGAACATTACGATATTATTTTATGTTTTTTGTAACATATTTACGGTCAATTGTAAATGAATTATAAACTATTATTTACATTTAGCTATAAATTAGGATTCAGGGCAATTATTTCTCTCTAGTCATAGCTGTTTATTTGTGTCGACTTCAAATTAATTATAGGAAGGGGAATATTACTGTAAAACGAGAAAAGACATTTTTAGAAACATTTATATACTTTTTTTTTTTAATCGATTCAATTTTACATATGCAATGGACAGGTCTTTTGGTCCTTCAACATTCATTATAAGCGAAATCGACTGCACCACACATTACACGCAAAAAATATAACTCTAATAGGAAGCGTCGCTTTAAAATTAGAACGATATCACCAGAAATATATTTAAAACTGTAACCTAATTTGAACAAACCTCGCAGGCAGTATTAGAACGTTGCAGATTTCCACATTACCGACATGTAAGTATAATGGTGGGGAGAAGGGTGGTGGCTTCGAGCATTCGGCGCTCTATACGTACGAACAAGTGAAAAATTACTTAATATTACGGAATGCTTCGCTTAGCACAATCTCATAGTCGATTTTATGAGCCGCTAGCGAGAATATTTATTATAATATGATATCGCCTATGTGCGAGCGACAATCTAGCTGTTCAGAATTCAAACGGTACTTTAGATATAAGTTGATGATAGGTGTTAAGTTACTGGTTTTCGTGTCTACGGTTTTCTATCTACAATACTAATCGTGCCAAACCGCCCACTTTCTAGCCACACTAACTTTTTGTTGGTTTCTCGAACAAACTCAATCACTATAGGTTTTTTAGTAGCAAGTTTGTTTTATTTTGTTGATTTGATAAGAAAATTTTGTAGTACAGAGTAAAGTTTCCGTAAAATTAACATTTTCTTGCTTCAAAAAATATATATATTTTTTTTTCAAAAATACTGGTCTATTACTTTGATATATTTCAACTTCTTTAGCGACGTATCTGTTTCAAAATGTAAGAAATCGAGGAGAAGTAGAATGAAAGAAATTAAGGGGAAATTAGTTTGCCTCCTAAATTACATGAAACTGACAAGAACAGAAGTTTATAGTGTGTTGCATTTTGATTCGCAAAATAGTAAGACAAGGATGAACATATAAATCTGACGTTTAATATTACTAACAATCGAAGTACAAAATAATTTGAGTAAATATGGAATTGAAAAGAATTCACATTTACTAAAAAGTAATTGACAAATTTAAATTTTGACGTAAAAGTTGTGCCACCAAGTTTTCAGTATGAATACCATTTATTCAATTCAAGCGCTCTGAATTTTTCTGTGTTCAATATCAAAACTTTTATATTTCAACTTTACATGCAACGAAGTTTAAATTTTACAAAACTCAATATTTTTTCTTTAATCTTCTTTTATCAGATTAAGATTTTTATGTGTCTCTCTTTCAACATATTGGTTTCAGAAGTTTTTTTTTCCTACAGACGAAGAAAAGCTTTTAAAGCGCAATAAGAAATCGTACCAGGGTGAAATTTATATTTCAAATTGCATTACATATATATATTTTTCAAATAGCAGTAAAATATTGAAAATCTATAAGGAGGCCACAAAACAATAACATTTTTAAGAGCACATAAACGATAAATAAAAAACGAAAATAAATATTTTGCACCCTCCTAGGGCGTTTGACGATTTATTTAGTAATACACAGTCACGCTCACGCATATACTACAAACAGATGTACGGGTATTTGCAAACAAAACATACCCCTGCCAAAATAATCCGTACGAAACACTTTGCACCATGGCGAGACGTGAAATGAACTAACACACAAACTGACTATTTCTAAACACTGCACCATTAAGTTTTATTTCAGAGATGTTAAATTTTTTTCTTTGATGTGTAAACATTTTTACTGGTACTTCACAATAAAGGCACACAATGCTGATTTTGTCGTTGGAATCGCTGCTGGTTGCCGTACTGGCTACGAGGATGGAAATGGCGTCGCTGCGACCTCTGCAGTGTGATTACAGACTGAATTTCAAAATTAGAACCGCAACTATTTTTGGTGCTCGATTTTTTGCTAGCATGCATCAATTAGAATAATAATAATAATGCGTTTAACGTCCGTTTCTCGACTTTATGTCATAACAGACGCCATTCGCACCATTACTATTTTCCATTTACCACCTCCCGTTATTTTCTACAATTTTTAAAACTTCAACTTATATAATAGCAATGGGCGAATGAAGGAATTATAGGAAATTAGGATAAGGCAGGTAATTTTTGAACTAGGAGTTTGATAGGTAATCGGCCATGGCCTCAAATAAGGAACCATCTCGATATTTATCTGGAATTAATTGAGGGAAACCATGGAAAACCTCAATCAAGATGGCCGGTACAGGAATTACCGTTTCTCGGCGGGAGGCAGTAGGAAAAAGTCCCAGCCACATCTGCCCCTGCCGGGAATCGAACCCGTACCTCCCGAATGCGAGTCTAGTGCTGTACCACTACTCTACCCAGCTCGGTGCATGCATCAATTAGAAAACAGTATTTGGTTACGTTGGAGAAATGGTCAAACGCCACAAACAAACATGGCGTCATAGTGCGTTTTGTGTTCAGAGACAATAAACATCCACTTTTGTTAATATTTTATCATTGCTCGCGCATCCAAACCATCTACACGCTTCATGTGAAGCGAACTCAAACAGTCACAAAATCCAGCGTCACAGCACGCTTGAAACCTAGCAGCGACATCAAGCAGCGAATCTAGCGGCAAACCAGCCTCGTGTGCTATAGCGACTCAGTGAAATGTCACGGAAGCGTATTGTCCGTGAGCTGCAGAACTAACGCTACATTCTACCCTTTTTGGTAAACTATCCATAATTGTTAAGGTTAGCTGTCCGCATATTAGAATTTGAATGTTTATTACCGGGACTTTCCTGTCTTTTTTAAAATTCCTTGACAGTCCTACAGAATGATGCCACTATTTCGTTAAAAAAATGCCGGTTAGCTCTTTTCACTCCTAAGCAGTTAATTTGTAATTAGAATAAAATAAACACTGATGAAATTAAAATAAGCAAATATTAATTATTAGTGTAAAGCTATTGCCACAGTCATGTTGCAAGTGGAACACATTTTAGATTTGTATCTTTGCAAAGGCCGTATCTTCATAATATTTTGATAGTTTATACTATAAAACCGCTTCTTAATGCCAATTTTAAGATGAATTAAGCACCTACATACCGAAACAATGAAAGCAGTAATTCTATTTGGAATAGTCGGTTTTTCGATTGACCCATCTTTGTTGCACACCAGCCTTCTCAACTTTTAACACGCTTTCGTTAGCTTCACCTGTATTTTTGTTTGTTTGTAATGGAATTTTTGAACGTGAAATTCACCTACATCAAAACGTTACATTAAACTAAAACTTTGCACACTTATCAAGGACCGATGACAATACAATAATTTAATAGGTTTGTCTCATTATTCTGAGCGGGACTTTCAGGATAAAAAAACTTGAACAATTACACGCTAACAGTGATGTACGTTGAGTTGCCTACCTCATATTTAAATGTGATACTGCTTTTTAATCTTATAATTAAAATTAAAGTTTAATAAAAAAAACTAAAACAACATGCTTCTGTGAACTACAAAATGTAAAAATTTGACAACAAAATTATCTTTAATGTAAAAAGCGAGGAATACTTAATACATCTTTCATTTACTAGCTAATTGCAAACGTAGAGCTATTATGAAAATTTAAGTAGATACGATTTTTACAGTAAAGCTAATTTTGTGGTCAAATTATTTTGAATTTTTTAGTTCATAAAAGCGTGTTGTTTTAGTTTTTTTTATTAAACTCTACTTTTTTTTTGCTAGAATGATTCGGAGATAGCCGTGGCAATAACAATTGCGGCGGTGGTATGTCCAGGCAAAACATGCAATATCTGCACAGAAAACCAGAAAAGCAATACAAAAACAGTGAATTGTGTAGACTTCGGGACAAAACTGTAATCGAAATAAACTTCCAATTTATTACATCGTAAATTCGTATATATTCGCGTGTAATAATAGCTTAACTCTATCCATTTTTACTGCCGCGATCGATTCGTGAGGGATTTTTGTTTTATTATACAAACCGAATGAAAAACATCGACCTATAGTGACAAAAACAAATAACTTAGTACTGAACTAACTTTGTTGGAGTTCGTTGCATCAAATTCATTTAAAATATAGTATAATATTACACTCCATCATATGCTCTTACAAATGCTATGTTAGAAATACATATTCATCTTTTAGACAACGTTTTCATGACACTTTTAAGCAAGTATTATCCATAATTTGTCATGTGCCACTAGTAACCTCAATGTAAATACATTTCTGCCTGAAGTTACAATATTCATCAAAAACTGTATTTTGTACATCACTTTTACAATTGTCATTCCATCAACAAAAACATAAGGATCAATTTGAATACAACAAACATTTAAATAACAATGCAAAAATAGCAACGACATTCTGCCCTACTGCAAGTCAATAAATTTCAGAATAGGTTACACGAAAAATACTACTCGGTTGTATGTTAAAAATCGAAATTTATTTTCTCCAATTATATAATTTACCATTGGTTGAATATTGTTTTATGTAATAAATACAGAATGATTAAAAGAGAGGTTGAAACATGAAGAGAAAATTATAAAGCTTAAGGTAGAGGAAATCAGTTCATATAAACATTGCATCGGTTTGAAAATGTTATTGAAAAAGGACTAGTCAATATTGAATTTTTCCCCCAAACGTTTCAGGGAAACACAAATAACATTACAAATCAGTATTTATTGAAGTTAATTGTTTATTTTCAGCTTCAGAAATCTCGGAGTTCGACTTTTATTTTTAATCAAATAGTCGTAGACAGTGGTGTAAAATTACCGGTTATTTATGATAGTAACTATTTTCGCCGGATATTTACTGGTTAATTAACCTGCTATTTATAAAATAAAATGTCGACTTTCGGTTTCTGTTTCTCACAACAAAAAACAGTAGAATCGAAAGAATTAATAAATCGCCCTGGAAGTTTCAATCATATGTAAAATTTTCTACGCAGCCTTGTATAATAATAAATAGCCGCGGCTATTTATAATAAATTACCGTGGATATTTATCGGTTAACAGTATTGGATCACTTTCACACAGTTTGTGCTGAGACCCAGCGGTAAGAGGCGAGGTAGGCAAAAGACTTATTGTGGGTGTGACCTTCTTTCGCTCTACCTCGCACGTTTCAATTTTTGGCTGGTGCCAACTACGACGATAAAAGATGATATTGCAAGGGTGCCGCTGTCAATTGATTACTCTAATTTTTACAAATATTTCGAAGATTTAAAAAACTTTTCCGAAAAAGGAAGAGTCACTTTAGGTTTATGATGGAACAAGTGGTGGAATAAGTACGAATAAGATCGTAGTGTGACATTGAAAACGTGTGTTTTTTTAGCACAATTAATGCCAACTTTTTTCTAGTAAATCGTACATAAATGTCAAAAGTAGTCCACTAGAGACATAGATTTTGCAGAATGTTGACGAATAAGTCTACAATCAGTTGGCAGCCGAAGTTCTATTTTTGGCTTAAATTCAGAACGTTCCGACAGCCTTAATTTAACATGTTAAATAAATGATAATAGATACGAGACAACTCCAAGGTCGTTAGTAGTCGAGTAAATGGAATCGACCTGTACAATATCGTCTATAATAACGGACACAAATTACAATAACGCTGGCAAAAACATAAATAAATCTCATCCCGTATTTTGATTGCAAAACAAACAAAAGCGTTGTGCGAATGTTTTGAGAATAATTTATTATCATCGATGAAGAGAACATAAAACGGTCGTATATTATGGCGTAAAAATTAATAGGAATCCCTAATGAGGACATCTCAATGATTATATTAGAGTGGAGTGGGGTACGGGAGGTGGTGAACGGTTGAACGGTGAGTGGCGACACTGTGTCAGCCGCCTTGTTTGAATAAGGGTGCGTAGTATAAGTTATAGTAGCAATTAGAGTTGACTGTCCAAAATCTAAAATGTTGGATTGCGTCCAAAAGTCGTTTAACCACCACCACCATCAAGCCTGCTATCGCGTTGCAACATGACTATGTACTTACATACGTCGTCTTTGTCCCTCTTTATTTCTCTTTTTCTAATGGTGGAAGCACACTAAGCATTTGCATACTGGTGTAGTTTTATGCAGTTGACAGTGAATGATATGTTGGTTGCTCTTATAATTTGATTACTCCTAAACAGTTGATCAAAGTTTTGCGGAACCGGAAAAATTTCCATAAATTTAAAGTTTAACTTCTTTAGCGACGTATCTGTAAGAAATTGAGGGGAAGAAGAATGTAACAAATTAAGGAGAAGTTAGTTTGTCCTCTAAATTACATGAAACTGACAAGGACAGTTTGTTGCATTTTGATTCGCAAAAAAGTATGACAAGGATGAACGACATGAATCTGACATTTAAAACTACGAACAATTGAAGTACAAAATAATTTCGTTAATTTGACGTCCAAACGGTAGGACAGTAGACAGTCAAAAATTTTTTCTTATTTTTTTTAAACTCATAACAAATGCATTGAAAGACTGTCAGTTTTTGGAAAGTTTCTGACAGTTAGTTCTTTTTTTATAAATAAGAAACTGGTTCAGAACTACACAGATCGTATACAATCAATGTTAATTATCCAATTTTTAATTGAATTTATCTCGTATTATATACGGCCGATCGACTTCAAATTTTCAGGGTGATTGTATTATCATGTCCTTAATAAGTACACAAAAATTAAGAATTTTCTGACGGTGTGCTTTAACCACGAGAACTACCTTAATGATTATATAAGTTCAATATCATTATAATACGTTACTTGGTTCTAAAATTATACTAAATAATACGAGGGTCTGTAAATGCACGTTTCCGTCGCAAAGTAGCGTCGAGTAGCTGGTAGCCAACATACAGAATGGTTCGGAGTGCAAAGGACAAAACATTAGTTTTTAATTACCCACTTTTTTCCTATATTGGTATGGGCAATCTGTCTTTAATTACCAGAATTATTTGAAAGTGAAATAATAAACACAGACAGTCTTGTCATACGTTTGCTTGAAAAAAACCTTAGTGCCGTTTTTGCGCGACAAGCGTTTTTATTATAATTATTTCAAATAGATTTAAGTACTGTTTCACTATATGATTATATCTCAACATTTATTGAGTTTTAAGTTTTTAAACTCTATATAATCAGTTTTTGTGAAAGAAAGCAATACACTGTAACGTACGTAGCAAATATAAAAAGTCGAAATTGGAAATACATCAATCGAATGCATTACTTAAACAGCACAAAAAATCTCAATTTTCGTTTTACGACATACTAGTACCCAATGTAAATAATAAGAGCGAATATATTTTACTGTTTTCAGTTTTGAGACAAAATCCAACGACGCATGTGTTAAGGAAGTAGACATAAAATCCGTAACTAGGTTATATAAATTTGATGCATTACACTTGAAATACATAGTAATGACATTTCAAATAAAGTGTGAAATCGTAAAAAAAGTCACCGGATAAAATATTCGTTTTTAAACAAAAAAATGTCTAGACAAATCAACTAACCCTGATTATTTTTATTCAGTATACGTCATAAGATGGATTAATTCACGTTTTTGTTTTTGTAATAACAGGTAGGCATGAATATTTTTAAATAAATTATTTGACAAACTACGCAGTTTTGTGTAAAAAATACATAATTACTACCGCCGTACTGTCAACTCAATTTAAAACCTTCAATTACTGCAGAACAAAACAATAATTTAAATTCGTAAAAAATAATCAAATTAATAAAACGGTATCTCAATTTACTTTGAAATCTCAAGTAGTGTTTTTACAATAACTGTATACATTTATAAAAACCCTATGAAAATTTTAAGTTAACAGTGTTTGTGCACCCCTGCTTCACCGTCACATCTGACTGAAGAAGGAGCTAAATATGTTTTTAACAATTTTTGTCGTAGACAAATAAACATTTTGTTTTCTTTAACCTGTAAACACCTTAACTGAAAAAAATTTAAATATCATTACCCTGGAATTTAATTATTTTAAGTAACATTCCTTTATTTTTAATAATAAATAAAGAAATAATAATAATAATATAATCTTTATTTAAAGGACCTGATACAAGTCATAATAGCGTCAATATCTACAATTCAGTCACTTATTATCTACTTACTATCTACTTAAAAATTCATTTATGTTATAGTAACATCCATTAATTAAAAACGTCTTTAATAATCGCGTGCGAAATCCCCGAATTGCTTTGAATTTTCCCCCACTGACCATTCCTTGTTTTGTTTCGACTTTCGGGGAATCACTTGAACAACTTCTAAGATTCTTTGCGACAGACAAACAACGATATGAACTTTGCCTCTACATTTATTATTGTAAACTAACATTTTTAATCGTATCCACAAGTTTTCCAATTTCTTATTTTTCTGTTTAATAGCGATAAGGATTTTGATAAAACTATTAAAAGAAAACACTTTAAAGGATTATAGTCCATAAAAGAATGAAATCATTATTATAAGAACTTTAATTAGATGATCGCAATCTATTTAGCTTTAATATAATTATTATTTGATTAGTTTAAACTGTTTTAAAACTTTACCAATACCTATTTGTTCAATATCAATGTCAGTTTAGATTTCTAACAAACTTTTACGAAACTCTGCATTATTACGGAACTGGTAGAAATTAATTGCGCTGTTAAAACTTTTAAATGAATTCAAATCTTTGACACTGAGCATTTTTATTTATATTTCATGGTTTGCTTCCGCAAATGAAGGTAATCCGCCAATGGTTCCCCTGAAATTTATAGGATCTGTCGAAAAACCGGGCTTCTCGAACAATTTTAAATACGATTTAAATTATTTTTTACCTTTAATTATTCAAACAAATATGAAATTCAAAGTTCAACAGTATTTAAATAAAAATCGCAACAGAAAATTATTCATATTTTGTGATTTATTTATATTTTGGGATGTGAACAGATATTCAAAAAATTTAAATAAACATTGTTTGAAAAAAGTTTGCGCAAATAACATACCAGAATTATTTTTTTGTAGATTTATTTTTGACATTTTTACTGACTCAAATTTAACTGGTGTGAGACATTAAAATACCGTTAAAATTCACCTGCCAAACATTTTTGAGGTTATACTCGTATGTTTTTGTCATCCTATTCGAATCTAAATGTTTACACAACACTCTTGAGAGTGCTGGGGACAGTTTCTTTCCATTTAGTGTATTGGCCATGATATGGCACATACACTATTGGCATCGATCAAATGGCGGGACCTAGGGGTCGGACTTATAAATTTTCTGAAAACATTTTTGTTACTAGAAAATTGTACTTACTGAAGGCTGTATATAATTTTGTGCAGATGATGAATTGATAAAACGCAGGGACAAAATATTGAAATGAAGGAAAAACTATTATTTTAAGGGGTGTATTTTAATTTTTTTATTTTCTCCAAAAACAAACCACTTCATAAAATAAAGTCACAGTGCCTGTATTAGCAAATACACTATTTTGTCGGCTGCAGAGTTTTGGCACTGTAACTCGAGTTTTTTTTTCTGGTGAGTGAAATCGCGGGTAAAGTCTAGTATTAAAATATAAATCGAAAGACAGGTACACCGAAGCCACGTCATATAATAACGGACATATCTATATAATATGTGTAACGTCTATACGACTGTTTTGTATCGTAGCGGACTGTCATTCATAGTTTTATCGCCGCACATAAAATATCGTCTCTGGATCCTCCGGTACGTCAGCGGAGCCCGCAGTACTCTGGTCACATTTGTGTTGCAAACCCACATCTGTTGAGAGCTTCGACCGACCCATTCAAAACTATTGCATCTTCGTGCAGGTACACACATAAAATATCACTTTATAATACCGTGAAACGTGTGTATGTTGAACGTTTACGATGCAAACGAAAACCGTTTTGCTTACTGAA
Source organism: Venustoraphidia nigricollis (assembly GCA_034508555.1). Taxonomy (NCBI): domain Eukaryota; kingdom Metazoa; phylum Arthropoda; class Insecta; order Raphidioptera; family Raphidiidae; genus Venustoraphidia; species Venustoraphidia nigricollis. Next base: position 2,762,390 of record JAVRKA010000013.1, read on the forward strand.
TTATTCAGCTTATAGAAAAGTTTTTTTCTCAGAAATAAAAATAAATTAAAAAAGTGGGTGCGTGGACTTATGTACTTCATTGTTATACTTCTTTGATGTGATTAAAAACACCGAGCTGGGTAGAGTAGTGGTGACAGCACTAGACTCGCATTCGGGATGTCCGGGTTCGAAGCCCGGCGGGGGCAGAGGTGGCTGGGACTTTTTTCTACTGCCTCTCGTCGAGAAACGGTAATTCCTGTACCGGCCATCTTAATTGAGGTTTTCCATGATTTCCCTCAATTAATTCCAGATAAATATCGAGACCGTTCCTTATTTTGAGGCCATGGCCGATTACCTATCAAACTCCTAGTTAAAAAATTACCTACTTTATCCTAATTTCCTATAATTCCTTCATTCGCCCATTGCTATTACATAAGTTGAAGTTTTAAAATTAGAAAAATAACGGGAAGTGTGGTAGATGGAAAATAGGAATGGTGTGAATAGCGTCTGTTATGACATAAAGTCGAGAAACGGACGTTAAACGCATTATTATTATTATGTGATTAAAAACAAACTTTTAATATGCAAAACATATATTGGAAAAAGATCTTCAAAAAGTTTAAGAACAACATTTCCAAAAAATAACCTTAAATATTTGCAAACACTTTAAAAAAAAAGTATAACTATAAAATTAAGCTCCCTCCAAAAAAGGGCAACTAAAAAGCGTACAATAATAAAGTTTGCCTATTTAATTACTACAAATTTTATATACATATGTACTGCATCAAATGGCGCTGACCTCAAAACTTTATTATTTTAAACTTTTTAGTGACTTTTTTTCTAGAAGTGCAATTTTTTTAACGTTTTTTTATTTTTTACTTTTCAGCGACTTTGCAATACGTAGTCTAAACGTTATTAGCTGCCTTCTCCTTTAATATTTATTACTAAACTGCTGGTCCGATTTAAGAAAATTTTATGTCAGACCACCCTGAAAGTGTATCCTATTAATCAGAAAAAGGATCGTCAAAATCGGTCCACAAATTCTGAACTTATGAGGTAACATATAACATATATAAAACGCTCCTTTTTTTGTAGTCAGCTAAAAACGGCTGAACCGATCTAAAGAAACTAAATGGTATTAATCCGTGAAATCATTTAATTCGTTTAAAAAATATTAGCTAGCAAACAAAATCATAAATATCTCTCACTGTAAATGTATATATTTTCTCCGTTTTGTCATGGCTAAAAATTGTTTTTAAAATGGGTTTCATTTTATTCACGGTATGAGTACAATGGTCGAAATTGCAGATCGATCATCCATTTCGGTCATGCATACACGGATATTTTATATGTCTAGAACGATTTTTTTATTTGAAATAGGTATTGTATATACAGGTGTCCTCACAATTTATTTGCTTAAATTTTTTTTGTTGAATTTATTATACCGCCGAAAGTTTGTCTTTAAAATTCCATAGAAATGTTAGATATCAAATGTATATTTATTTAAGGATGATTTGTCGGTACAATCGGAAACAAAAGTTAATGACATTTGCACCAAATTCATATCTTTTAATATCTGTTGAAATAAATGATTTAAATCAACCATTTTTTTTATAATTTAAATTTTGATATTAAGTTTCTAAAAGAATAAAATTTAGTGGTCATTTTAATAATATTAACATAAAAATCTCAATATAAGTGAAAATTGTAAAATAACTATTGTTTGTGACTGTACCTTGAATTTAACTTTAAAAAAATAAAAACTTAAATTTTTTTTGTCACTGATCATCGTCACAAATTATCCCAAAAATTAAAGTAAAAAATTAGGAGACAAATACATACGTTCGTAAATTTCCAATTTAATTTTATTTTATTTAATTAAATAAAATAATTCTTGTTTTTATTCAGGAAAGCGTGACAACACCGCACTATTTTAATAGTTGGTATTATCCAATTTTAGAAAAACCTGACAGACAATATCGATGCAAAGGAAAAATTGTCAGCAAGAAAATTTATTTACAACAATGTAAACAAATTTAGTTACCACAGAAACGTAAACTTTATGTTTGCGACGTTGCCACGTTTTCTTGTAATTCATACTGCTTATTCAAAAATACGGCAAATATCACTCATTTTTATTATTTTTCTCTGCAAATAATATTGAAACTACCAATTATTAATCGCTTTTATGTTTCTTGGATATTTAATCTATTGATCTGAAATTTTTGGAATTTTTCTCATCACAATTTCATTATTTTTTTTTCATTTAAATAGGTCTGATAGCATGTTTTCCATTTAACTACGTGTTAATTTGTTGCGACTAATAAATGTTATAACTTTTCAACGGGCTTGTAAAAAAATCCCAATTTTTTTGAGGAGCTTTAGTAGACTTGCCAGAATAGTATATTTTTTTTTCAGTCGATTTTCATCATTTTCAGTATACCGACAAATCATCCTTAAATTTTTTTTGTTGAATTTATTATACCGCCGAAAGTTTGTCTTTAAAATTCCATAGAAATGTTAGATATCAAATGTATATTTATTTAAGAATATAAAAATATGTTAATTCCGCAATGCTTCAGAACAAGCTATATAATTGTTATAAATATTCATTGTTACAATGCTAAATTAGAAAAATTTATTTTTTGTCCACTGTCACCGTAACTATGGATAGAAATGTTCATAAAGTTTGCCCACCTGCATTTTTTTAAAAAGAAAAATCACACTTAATTAAAAAAATTGCTGTTATGAAATACTATTCATACCAAATATAATTATTATTTATATAAAACTCGGGGAAAAATGGGTTAAAATAAAAAACAGACAAATGTGGTGGAAGTGCAGTTGTTAGTCACGGCACCTCCACCACATATTTTAAAAAATATTCTGACAACGTGACTGAAGCTACTAGATTTACCAAGTATCGCAATCTATTGTACTCACGTGCCAGAAAGAGAGAGACAGAGAGAAAAATGAAATCGCCCCAAGATGGCTGACTGACAGATAATAATGATTTTAAGTCTTGAATGTTGCTAAAAATTATGCTTGAAGTAACAATTAAAAAAACTTTAAAATACAATCTGAATTACACAATTTAAATTTGTATAATTTATGTATTTGCGAATATGTCATCGATATGTATTTTTGAAGGCGCTTTCTTGTACAGTCCTAGACCATATAGTAAAGGTTTCTTCCAGATCGGTCCAGCAGTTTGAGATATTTTTTTTCTCCATAACAAGTTTTACATACATTTTTTTTTAATTTTTCAAATTTTATTCTTTCCAGACTGCAATTTGATAAACCATTTTTTTGATAAATATTTAACACATAAATTATTAATTTGCTTTTAATTGCCTTGTTACAAGAGATATATTATTATTATTATTATAAAATATGCCAAAACTCGGGCATGCTATAGACGCACGTACATAAATCTTAAGACCGGTAGCCGATTCTGAATTCACGCCCTCTCACAAAATAATTTGTCATAGACACGTTGGTACATGTGCGGCTGAAATACATGTAAACACAAATTTTTCATCAACACATGAACGTCAATTGGAATGGCGTATAATTGAAACTTTCAATTTACGACAAAAAGTAATCGTCTTTATTGAAAAATAAAAAAAACCCGGGTCGCAGTGCCAAAACCCTGCCGACAATATAGTGTATTTGCTTGTGTAGGGCCGTGTGGTTTTATACTTTTATTATGTGAAATTAAGTTTGTTTTTGGGCAAAATAAAAAATTTAACCCCTTAATACACCCCCTAAAATAACATTTTTTTCTTAATTGTAATATTATTATCAATCTAACGTCTACACCGAATTAAATACACCCTTCAATAAATAAGTCACTATCTGCAAACTAGTGTTTTCATAAAATTTGTAAATCCGGTCCTGTCGGGCCGATTTTATTAAAATTGTGGGGACACTTTTTAATCACTACCAGAGGGTTAAATTTCAATTTTGAAACGATTCGGAGAATTTTTTCGGTATTTTGGGGCCCAAAAACTGTTTTCAACCCCTAAAAACTACCCTTAAAATAGCCCGATTAGGCCCATTTTAAATAGGCTTCTTGCGGTGATGGGTTTCAACACGTGGCCCAAATTTCGTTGAAATCAATTAACTCTTTCGAAAGTTATCGCGCGTACACATATATATATATATATATATATATATATATATATATATATATATATATATATATATATATATATATATATATATATATATATATATATATACATATATATATAAACATTTTTAAAAATGGTGCCAAAGTGCTTAGGAGGTTATGAAACGTCGAGAAATTTTGGTCCGACCCCTAGGTCCCGCCATCCGACCGACGCCAATAGTGTATGTTGCCTTATGGCAAATACACTAATAACCTAATCTTTATTTCAACAATGTAAAAATCTCTTTGGTTTTTCTGCAAGCGCAGGGTCATACATCTATGCGAGTGTAAATTTAGTGCACGCATACAAACATAGATGCCACCACTTTCAAAGCAAATGATTAGTGTTCTGTCACTGTTTATCTACCAGCTTACAAATCATTCTGTTCGCGTTTTCACATAAAACACTGAGTGAATATTTCAGTTGAAAATAACAAGAAGGTACAATTAATTTAACACATTTTCATGATATAAAAATACAGCAAGAATATAGTTATACATGTTTTGATCTAGCGTGCTGAACTGCAATAAAATAAAATCTTTTGAAACAATAAAATCAAGTATTATACGAAACGTCTTTTTTTAAATAATAATCATAATATCCGTCATCGAAGGTGTAAAACTTGTTAATTGATTTTTGAAGCACTCAAATACAATATTATTTTTATTTTTACGTAGTTTGTCCGCAGTCATTAACAGACAATAAATAACACAAAATTACAAGTAAAATATACATTATAAATGAACAATAAGACTGCCCATGTAAATAAAATAAAATATATATTTCAAATTCTATTCAAATTCCGTACCATTATTTCTAGTTATTAACCCAGTTTTTTCTAAGTGAAAAGTTCAAAAAAATGAAAAGAAAATATAGTTTTCACTGAAAATAAACGTATTTCTTGACAATAAGGTGACCAATTTTTACAATGAAAAGGAGGACGAAAAAATGTAATTATTTTACAACGTAAATAAATGAATAATTTTATTAATTCAAACAAAAACATAGTAATTATGCTTACATCCCTTTTAATTATTTAATTAAATGAGTATTTATCTATTGAATGAATATTTTTTGTCAACATACCATGTTTCCCGAACTGTACGGTCAGATGACGCGTAAATTAGTTTTAAAATATCGAAAAGGAGCACAGGCAGGAGGACATTTTTTGGGGAAGGACAGAACCTACAAAAGAAGGACTGTCCTCCCTAAAGGAGGACGATTGGTCACCTTATTAATAATAAAATTCGGTACGGCAATGTTCTTCAACCTGTCAACGGTCTGCGAAAAATTTCGCCCGGACCTTGAAACCACTCCATGATTCCGGTAATTTTATAACATTAGATTTAATAAACAAAATACTATCCACATTGGTTGCCATTTCTGTCTTAGCCGTTAACCAGTCAGCGAAATATTTCACCTATTTTCGTCGGTCCGCAAATGCAAAAAGGTTAAAGCTTAACATTTCCAAAAGTCTGTAAGCAGTCGCCAAACGATTTGAGCTCACTGTTCTTAATAAATGCCCTTGAGTCCGCTCTGCAAACTGCAGTTATAATTTTAGTTTTCAGGATATGACGTCACTTGCCAATTTCCGTTGCAGAAAATTCTGGGTTACTGCGAGCTAAAAAGTTTCACTTTAAAAGTATCGTTTATTTTAATTCAGAGAATTTCAATTTTTTCAGAAAGGTTTTATTTACGCACAAACATTTAATATTTATCGCATATTACGTAATTATTTTACACTTGGGAGAACTGGAGTTGGGTCATCCGGTAGGGATTATTTTTGTGTCAGGTTCCCCTTAACTGCTAATAAATATTTGTTGGATGAATAAAATGATGTCCTGAATAACGTTGAAAAAGAAATAATCCACGATGCAAAGTTTTCAAAAATCAACATCGACAAAAACTTATTTATTCGAATATATTACAGTTTTTGTATGTTTTCTTTGAATAAATAAAAAGTTTTATTTAAGCTTCATTATTATATTATATAGAATGTCTCAAAACGATTACCTTCAAGCAGTACGGTAAATTACAGAAAACAATTCTGGGTAAAAAAAGTTCTTACGACATTTTTTGATCACCAATAATATGGAGTGGAATACATATAAGACTATTAATTGGTGACACTTAATTAATATTTGATTAATGATACATCAGATTACAAAATGTCCAAAAACTTTTAGAATTATATTTTTTACCTCACAATAATGTTCTTGAGCGATCAATCTCGAACACCCTGTGTAAATAATGTCTGATGTATTTATAAAACATGCTAATATGCGAAGTTTAGTCGTTCGAACAAGGAAGACTTCACAGAACTTTTGGTATATTGACATCACGCAAACTTTTAAGTTGTTATTAGATTTAAATGAAGTGTTTACGAGTTATCACTGGATAGAAGTTCAGCGTCTGAAAGACTAGAACGCTGATCGATGAACACGTCTACTTCTTTAACAACTATGCACACCATAAATTCTGTATCTGCTGATACAACCGTAATCAGTCAAGCACATTTGAAATTTGTTCAAAATTACTTATTATAGTTTCAACTATAGTAAATAAACATCGGGATATGCTTTAGGAAGTTATGTATGTAGATAGATTTAAGATTTTTTTCAAATAAACGGTCAAGTGCCAACTCTGTTTATACACAAAGGGTTCCGTGTTTCAGCTACACGTTTTTCTATAAGGCGCTTATTTCATAAACCACTTGTAGCACTTTAAGAGATAGGAGATTGTGACAGAGAGACAATATCCGACACCAAAAACAGAAATGTGTTAAAAGGGCCAAGTTCAATGCAAAACACATTATAAACAATTAAATTATATGTCGGAGCAAGAGCCGAGGAAGTAGTCTTATTTGTTTTCGTCATCATTTATTCACAGTAATGGTAATTCACAATCAATAGATCCACATTATTAAAACAACTACAGTACACTATGACAATAATCCGTGGATGCGATAACGAGTCCACAGTCAGCAGGACGACAGCTCCCAAAAGAATGTCTTGTCTCTACCGATGCTCACGTCGAACTGCCCTAGGTACCTTGTACCCTCGTATCCTATTTTCAATGTCTGCCGTTTGAAGGTCGACTTGCTACCTTTCTTAGAAATGCGTACTTTCCGTCCTGTGACCGTGGCCACGTTTGGAGACCAGATGTCAGCCCGAACCCCAGATTTTCCAGTTATAAAACTATCTAAGGACTATTTGTAACTAACAGTATTTATAGGTAACGAATATTTGTTGTAAATAACAAATTTTTATAACTAACAGATGATGTGGAATTTCCAAAATCTTGACTAAGAAATGAATTGTTCTTTAATATCCGACATATATAATATATTTCAATCGTGATAGTTTTCTTACAATCATCTACACCTATTTCTAAAATCTTCATGATTTTAATCGGATTTTTCTTACCGACCATTTTGGTAATAAGGATGGAGGACAGCAATGTTTAAGCGTTCTTCCCAAAAAATGTTAAAAACAACGAAAAATATATATTTTAACCGTCTTTGAAAAAAAAAAGTGTTTTTCAATTTTTCCAATTATCCCCTAAAATGAACCCCCAGAATCAAAATTCAACTTTTTATCTTCCACGCCTGCATTTGAGCCACCACATTCTATGTCTGCGCCAAATTTCAAATATTTACGTCGTGATAGAGGAACAGACGGACATCAAAGTGATTTCATAATGTTCCATTTTGCACGGAACACTAAAAATGGCCATAATGTACATAAAACGGTTTGAAATCTTATTTTCAAGTTCGTATTTTTGTGAAAAGTTCCATCAAACAATTTAGACCTTCCGTGCGACAAGAATGTTCAGAGACAGAAACGACGCAAGAACTAAGAAGAGATTACGTTCAAGACGAAGACGGAGGATATACCTAATACCTGTGCAGACAATAGAAAAGCGTATTAATTTAAGAATGTCGCGCTAAAAGCATATAGCTGCACGCAGACATGTAAGAATTAACAACTAATCGGAAAGCAATTAGATTCAAAGTCCAACACAAAGTTTTGTCGCGCATGTTCGAATCTGAAATAAATCGAAATATACAAATGCAATTATTACAGGATCTCGTTCTGAAATTTCATTTTATTGTGGAATTTTTCGCTATTTAATAAGACATTTACGCGATGTAAAGTTTAGGTTTTTCGTTTATTATGAGCTTCTATATAATTATAATTAAATAAGCTTCTATATAATTCTTAAAAAAAATACTTTGACGCTAGCGCGACTAATGCTGAGTTGCAGAGAATATTGTCAAAAAATTTGACTTGGCAATGACCTTAGGCTGTGACCACATATATAATTTTAAAACTGCATTGAAAAACTACCTTATTGAAAGATGTTTTTATAATTTGCAGGAATTTTTTAATGTTTAATTTTTATCTTTGTACTTGACTATGTTTCATACTCTCCTGAGTTTTCTGAAACTTAATAAATTATTATTATTATTTCTTCATAAGAAAAAAAGTTTAAGCTAAAAAAGTAATTGACCGATTTAAACGATACAAACGGTATACATCTTTGAAATAGTTTGTTTGTACAATTCGCTTTGAAACAATAATTTTATTTTCTAAGCAATGAATGGAAGCGGCTGAATTTAAAAAAAAACGCCTAAACTTATAAATTGCTTTTATACGTGTTATTTTTTATATTATAGCCGCTCGATTACTACAGTTATTAACGTTTTAGTTAACAAATTACAAAACATCCTTGAATAGAGGCGGGCTTTGAACCCACAACAGTCTGATTCAAAAGCCAGTATGTTAACCATTGTTAAATATTGAGTTTCAATGAATCGGTCAGATTTGAGTTTCAGTTCAAATCGATGTATAATTTCGTTATAATTAAAATGCAAAAAAAATTCATACAAATATCCTAGGTACTAGTTTTAAATAATGTTAAAAAAAACGATTCCCTACAAGGGAAGCAATAATAATTTAATTTTAGATTTGAACATAGAGATTAGCATTTCTGCATAATAATGTAAAAGTTGTCACATAAATATTAATAGAGCGACAGAACTGAAACCAATTTAATGTGGATCTGAAAGATATGCATAGTTCCGTATACGATAGATATAATAATAAATTAAATAGAGCGATGCAATTAAACTAACAGAGAACTAAGCGAGTTTCAGTTTCGTAGACAAACCCGACGAGGTTTCAACTCAAGCAACAATATAACAAACTCACTTCACTCATATATTAATCCAAGGAGATCGTGGTCAAAATATGCAAGACTTCTGTAAAGACATATTTTTAAATTAGCTGGTATTTGGGTTCGAATCCCGGCGGGGGCAGATGTGGCTGGGACTTTTTCCTATTGCCTCTCGCCGAGAAACGGTAATTCCTGTACCGGCCATCTTGATTGAGGTTTTCCATGGTTTCCCTCAATTAATTCCAGATAAATATCGAGATGGTTCCTTATTTAAGGCCATGGCCGATTACCTATCAAACTCCTAGTTCCAAAATTACCTACCTTATCCTAATTTCCTACAATTCCTTCATTCGCCCATTGCTGTTACATAAGTTGAAGTTGTAAAAAATGTAGAAAATAACGGGAAGTGGTGGTAGATGAAAAAAATAGTAATGGTGCGAATGGCGTCTGTTATGACATAAAGTCGAGAAACGGACGTATTATTATTATTATAAATTAGCTGGTATTTAGAGTGTAAATATATATAGAGCATTGGGTTGCTTTAAAATGTGTCTAAAAAGCTAGCGTTTTTGTAAAAGCTGAGATTTGACACGTCATAGTTTATTTATAGAATATAATTTACGAAAAAACAGATTTTAAGTTTTAATTGTCAGCAGTCGGTGGGAGTTCCCAACTTCTACTGATTGCTGACGAGGTCAGTTTTATCAAAATGATGCCCAGCTTTTTTTCATAAATTATATTCACTGTACTAAATTTTAGTTTTTACTCCGCCGAAGGACAGTGAAACTGCTATAATTTTGCGAAATCATAGGCGGATTAATATTGATATATATTGTATCTGTTAATATTTATGATTCATTTTTTCATAAAATCACACAAATCTCGTCAACTGCAAGTTAATCATACTTCGCTTAAAGGTGCGTCAATGGATCAAAGACGGTACGTTGAGACAGCTGGATATTGAAAAATAAACGTTACTGGAGTGTCAAAATGTGAGAAGGGCGTTCTGTATAACTTAACACACATTAGCTACGACTAATTCGACATTTTTCAGGTCACTTTCCCTAAATAAGGGACCCCATACACATCATTTGTGTACACTTTCTTTGATTGATGGAATAATATTAGCCATTACAAAAATCTTGAAATTTTTGATCACGAGCTCTTAGTACTTATATATAGTGTTCCGGCATTTGTGTTGGTATTATGTTATTATAACAGTGTACGTCTATTGCCAACTTTACACAACACTGGACGCGATGAAGCGCCGTGTTATTACCTCTGTTATGGCAACGACATAGCTTAGCTTCGCACCGCTAGCTGTGGGGTTTCACTCTGCTTCTCTGTATGTCCAACTGGACCCTTTACGGATATATTTCACATACTGAATGTTCTATTATTTAGACAATTCTAGCGAAAGTACAAAGCGTTGCGAAATTATCAAACGAACAGTTTTACTTAGTGATGTAAAATTACCAGTTATTTATGATAGCGCCCCAGTCCGACTTCGCTCGGATTTGTATAAAGTTGTATGCTGCAGCAGACTTTATATAGAATAGCTGCTACCCGAGGCTCTGCCCGCAATTGAGTTGAAACAATGATTTAAATAGCAGTGGAGCCTTCGGCTCCATTGTGTTGCAATTAAGCCTCGCGGGGCTGCGCCCCACTATGTAATTTTGAATGTAGTGGAGCTTTCGGCTCCGTCGTGCTACAGTATATTTGCTGACTACTTTATTTACTATAGTGATTGTTAAAACGAGTGACCAGCGAGTTTTAACATAATATGCCCTCTTCGTACATTGATTTATGAACGAGATACGAGATTTCTCTGCAGTTTCCACTTCGGAACATCATTTTTTACCGAATATTGCTCAAAAACGTGACATCAGATAAATTGCTGTAAGTACAATCTAATCTTTTACATAATAAACAGTTTAACAACGACATTAAACTGTTTCTGCTCAATTATATAATGTGATTACATGATCACAATCTAAGGATATTGCTTAATCAATTTTTTTTTGAAAACGCATTCTACAAGTCATCATAAAACCTAGTCTGCATCTAACGAGTACTCGGCCGAGTTACCCGTTAGTTTGTTCGGCCCAGCAGTTGCTAAAGCCGAGTGAGGATCACACTTTGAACGAGTCAGTACATTTTTGACGATGAGTGACAAATGTGAGAAATTGCAAAAATTGTTCAAACATAATGCTATAGGCTGGTCGAAGTATTGGAAGAAATATTATGCTACATTGCACTCGAAACTGAAGATCTCAATGAATACCGTTTATTCATGAAAATTAATCTTGTTCAATTCGAGAGTATATTGGAAGAAATAGCTCCAAAAATCCAAAAAGCAGACATCATTTTTCGAGATGCCATAACAGGAAGAATTAAATTGCAAATTACTTTGTCATTTCTAGCTATCGCAGTCTGCTATATTTGTTTAGAGTATCCAAACCAGCTATATCATACAAAAACAAGTGTATTTCGTCGCTCGCTCGTTTACGTGCTGTTTTGATTGGTTTACACGGATCGAGTGAACAAACAAGTAGGGCGCGGGGGCGAGGGAACGGCAATGGAATATCCGCTCGAGCGAGTGAATACGCCGAACAACTCGTCCGTTCGATTACTCGCCAGGCAACTCGGCCTAGTGCTGACTGTCGGGTTCACAATTGTTAAGTAATCGGCCGAGTGCTGACTGTCGGGTTCACAATTGTTAAGTAATCGGCCGAGTGCTGACTGTCGGGTTCACAATTGTTAAGTAATCGGCCGAGTGCTGACTGTCGGGTTCATAATTGTTAAGTAAACGGCCGAGTGCTGACTGTCGGGTTCACAATTTTAAGTAAACGACCGAGTGCTGACTGTCGGGTTCACAATTGTTAAGTAATCGGCCGAGTGCTGACTGTCGGGTTCACAATTTTAAGTAAACGACCGAGTGCTGACTGTCGGGTTCACAATTGTTAAATAATCGGCCGAGTGCTGACTGTCGGATTCACAATTGTTAAGTAATCGGCCGAGTGCTGACTGTCGGGTTCACAATGTTAGGTAATCGGCCGAGTGCACTGTCTCAGCCGAGCACTCGTTAGATGTAGACTAGGCTTTAGTCTGTATTCAGCTTTAGCCAACAACGAATTTCAAGGTGACTCAGACGAGACACATTGTAGATTTTAGACATGCATATGTATAGGGCTAAGGTGGGGTAAACTACACTACAGGAGGTTTATTACGTAGTACACTCTATGCGCTCGTTTCCCATAAGTGTTATTAATTTCCACTTACGACAGTGGTCTAACTGCACCCTGGAGGACGACGTGCTACATGACATCGTGTCTGTGTGCAGTAATACTAACAGTGCTGTGTACAAGACGAGTTACATATTACAATGCCAACAGTACCGCCATATTGAAACTATCAGATCTCGAGCAGTGACGGCCACTAATGAAATTAATAAAGCTTTAATGCACCACTTTATGTTTCAACTTTAATAAGACATCTCGCAGTATGCAATTTATTAAACTGGGGTTATCACTTGTGATATTCGGTATGTTTCGTATATACTGGAGTCGATAACTCAGTGAAATTTACTCTGAAAAGTGTGCCGTAAGTTTACCACATATGTACATTTATAACAGTTTCCCAAAGTGTGGGTCGCGATCCGGACCGGGTCGTAGAAAATTTTTGCCGGCTCATGAAAAAAATTGTAAATTTTTGTGTATGGAATAAGCAAACAACTTGATTTCTATTAAAAAATAAAATTTGTTTTGTAAATAAATGTTTTTTTTTCATAAGGTGAGTCGCAAAAAATTTTAAAATCTCGTTTCGGGCCGCGGTCAAAAAAGTTTGGGAAACGTTGAGCTTGTGACAGATTTCACAACAAGGTTTAGATTCAGGTTAGACCTAGAGCAAAAAGATAAGTTGTTTTTATATTTTTAGGGTTCCGTACCTCAAAAGGAACCCTTATAGGATCACTTCGTTGTCCGTCTGTCTCTCTGTCAAAACCTCTTTTCTCTGGAACGTGTGGAAGTATCAAGTTGAAATTAATATCAAATACTCAGGTCTGCAATCCCTTGGAGCTGTGAAAAAATCAAACTTATAAATCAACGCAACCAAACGATACGGTATATTTTAACACTCACAAGGGAATCAAAACCTATAGGGTATTTCCCGCTGACAAGAATCATGAAATTTCGCGAGAAGCAATGTTTTATAGCACAATTACAGGGAAAAAATCCGAAAACCGTAAATTTCATCACAAAAAGAAACAAAATTTATGACAATATTCAAATTTCCTAATTTGTAATGATAATTATTAATTATAATAATTATTAATGTACGCCTGCTCTACAATATTATTAACATATACCTCTTTATGACTATTGTAGGAATGTTGATTCACTAAAGCTGCGTTTTTGATACATAGCATATTGCATTTTTATGTGAATACAGTCAAAGCCCTCTAAGTGCACGGTCTCTAAATGCACACGCTCTCTTACTGCACACGAACTCGCCCTCTATGTGCACGTTCCCCAGCCCCCCACTTCGAATAACCTGCGACCAATCACGTGCGACCGTAAGCGCGCTTATGTCAACACATGTCATATGATTGTAAACACAGTTTGAGTTTGAACTCATTTTTAAATTCTGCGCAATGTTTCGCGCAGAGAGAGAGAGCATCTGACTGAATAAAGATAGCTATAGGAGTTAGAAGAGTGGGGATGAAAAAGATCGTAGGGGAAGTGTGCACTTAAAGGATGGGCCTCGGTTCCGAGCTGTGCACTTAGAGGGCTTTGACTGTATATTCGTAGTGCGATGAAAACGAACATATGCCCTACGCCTATGGCGTTATGATGACAACATGATTGTGTTTACATTATTTTCATGTAATCTCATAAACCAAACGACTAGCGGTTTTTGTTTAACCCTGCAGCCACTGCCATCGCACTATCGTCGACCCACACACGCGCACCATTTTTTTCTCTTATTCAAACCATACAAGTAAATTGATTATGTAAATCTACGTGGTAAAACTTTTTAACTTTTAGCATTAAAATGAATTCAATAACTTTTATTTGTTCAGGCTTTAAAGAGTTTTACAAAAAGCTAGCTTCATAACTTTTTACTGATAAGAGGTTTAACTATATTTTTGTCAAAACGTCTATCATTTAAATTAAATTTTTCTGAACTAAAACGCGATTTTTTACAGGATGGCAACAAATATTCGCAAAAAACCCTTTACTTTTCCAGGTTTTCCAGTACTTGAAGGTAAAATTTTTTAGTCTCGCAAAGTAGTAGTTACTTTTTGTTGTTTTCAAAATTCAAATATATGTTCGATGTAAAATTGCCGGTTATTTATGATAGTAACCATTTTGTACGGATAATTTACTGGTTAATTAACCGGCTATCTTTAAAACAAATCGGCGTCTTCCGGTTTTTGTTTCTCAGAATAAAAAAACAAAACAATAGAGCAGTTTTCAACAGTAGAATCAAAACAATGAATTAAGTTATAAAATTCAAATTGGAATCAAAACTGGAAGCTACAATTATGCGCAAAACTTTTGGCGCAACCTTGTAAAATAAATTACCACAGTTATTTAACCGGGAATATATACTTTTTCATCACTATATTTGTCATCTTACATTGTAAGCGGTGCCTTTTATGAACTTGCGACAATAACGTTACGAACTGGACGTTAGAATTAACAGTACGATAAAAACAGTACGGCCGACTGGCCGTTTTCTTACAAATATCAATAAAAGTAGAGCAGTAAGTCAATTTTGTGCAGTCGAGAAACAGCCACATGCAGTCTCCTGACAAATAATCCAATTGTAAGGCTTGCTAATATTATTACTCCGAACATTAATAGACATAATAACGTTTGTGCTGGAGTGGCTCAGCCTTCGTCTTGTCTCTAGCACTGTCTGAATACAGTATAGTTCGGATTCTTCGACATTAACTGAACGGATACGTGGGTTCAGCTTCGGATCTACGATTTTTTCGATCCGGGGCAGAAACTTGATAGTGGTGATATCTCCAGTGTTTGAGATAAATTGTTAAAAAAAACTCGAAAATATATAATAGGTGGCATTTTTTGTGACTGGAAGGAGAGAATAAGAGCTCTCTAATATTTTTTTTAAATATTGTCATCAATTTTCAAACATATTATATTATGATTTTGGCGCACCCTAAAACTGCCGCCCGGGGCAGGTGACCCGGTTTGACCCCCCCCCCCATATCCGGGGCGGCGTGAATTGAATAACCGCGAAAACACTGTTGTTGTGTTTTTTATCAATAACCACCAAATGCCTCAAGGATGATTTCCCATGTACCAATAATTAATGTTGGTTGAAAATGGAAATAATCTTGAACTCAGAAAGGATCTTTCTTTTACTTCTTGTGATGAGTACACTTGTAAAACTTTTGATGTGTGAGGGTAATTTTGTGAATGAAGGAAAAATGCGTTAAAAAGTGCTACAGTCAAAGCTCTCTAAGTGCACGCTCTCTAAATGCACACGCTCTCTTACTGCACACGAACTCGTCCTCTAAGTGCACGTTCCCCAGCCCCCACTTCGAATAATCTGCGACCAATCACGTGCGACCGTAATCGCGCTTATGTCAACACATGTCATATGATTGTAAACACAGTTTGATTTTGAACTCATTTTTAAATTCTGCGCAATGTTTCGCGCAGAGAGAGAGAGAGCATCTGATTGAATAAAGATAGCTATAGGAGTTAGAAGAGTGGGGATGAAAAAGATCGTAGGGGAAGTGTGCACTTAAAGGATGGGCCTCGGTTCCGAGCTGTGCACTTAGAGGGCTTTGACTGTATTCAAGACACAATCTACTATAATATGATTCTTTGGTGCGACCTACAGTTGACGCATGTGCCGCAGCGTAATACAGAGAGTGAGAGAGAGAGAAGACAGAGCTGTCAACCGTGCTTTTATAAATACAGTGTGAAATAAATATATTACACATTATTGGCGACTATCATAAAACTCGGTCATTTTTATCTTCTTCTTATTTATTCCGTTTACAAAATATTAAAAATAATAATGTTTGTTTCAATAAGAACTCCAGTAATGTTGATTATTAGTATCAATTGGATCAGTGATTTTGGAAAGATACACAATTTTGTTCATATTTTGAACTTAAGACGATAACATCAACGTATTGTATGAGGGGCTTTCTCGTAAGTTTTTCATATATAAAATTATTTTGATTTTGAACCGTGAAAATCAGATTTTGTTCTCTTGTATACTATACTTCGAACAATTAGCACTGTTAATGCAGAAGTCAGTTTGGAAAAAGAAATAAATTGTAGAATATAGATGCTCAACAGCTGACCTCGGACAAAGAAAGTGTGTGCTTGAGAGCGCACGGTAGGAATGAATCTCTCCCTCTCTCTTATACTCACCGATATACTTTCACATCCTCTTTCATTCATGCATGCACTAAAAACAATGAAAACTTTTGAGCAAGCGCTACCTAGAATAACTTATTGGAACAGAAGAAACGTTTTTTTCATTTTTAGTGTATTTGCCATATGGCAACATACACTATTGGCGTTGGTCGGATGGCGGGACCTAGGGGTCGGACCAAAATTTCTCGACGTTTCATAACCTCCTAAACACTTTGGCACCATTTTTAAAAATGTTTATATATATATATATATATATATATATTTATATGTGCGGGCAATAACTTTCGAAGGAGTTAATTCATTTTAACGAAATTTGGCATACATGTTGGAATCCATCACCGCACGAAGCCTATTTAAAATGGGCCCAATCGGGTTATTTTAAGGGTAGTTTTTAGGGGTTGAAAAAAGTTTTTGGGCCCAAAAATACCCAAAAAATTCTCAGAATCGTTTCAAAATTGAAATTTAACCCTTTAGTAGCAATTAAAAAGTGCTCCTGAAATTATAAGCAAATCGGCCCGACAGGACCGGACTTACAAATTTTATGAAAACACTAGTTTGCGTATACGAATTTACTTACTGAAGGTCGTATTTAATTTGGTGCAGATGTTGGATTGATAACATTTCAACTAATAAAATTATTATTGTAAGGGGTGTATTAAGGGGTTCATTTTTTTTTTTATTTTGTCCAAAAACAAACTTAATTTCATTTAATAAAGCCACAATACCTGTATTAGCAAATACACTATATTGTCGGCAGAGTTTTGGCACTGCGACCCGGGTTTTTTTTTATTATCATCTGGTAGATAAACTCTATACTAATAATAATAATAAAAACTCGGGTCGCAGTGCCAAAACCCTGTCGACAATATAGTGTATTTGCTTATACAGGCAGTGTGGCTTTATTATGCGAACTTAAGTTGGTTTTTGGGCAAAATAAAAAATTTGACTCCTTAATACACCCCTTAAAATAATATTTTTTTTCTTAATTGCAATATTATTATCAATCGAACCTCTATACCAAATTATATGCAACTTTCAGTAAATAATTCACTATCTGCAAACTAGTGTTTTCATAAAATTTGTAAGTCCGGTCCTGTCGGGCCGATTTTATTAAAATTTTAGGGACACTTTTTAATTACTACTAAAGTGGTTAAATGTCAATTTTGAAACGATTCTGAGAATTTTTTCGATATTTTGGGGCCCAAAAACATTTTTCAACCCCTAAAAACTACCCTTAAAATGGTCCGATTACGCCCATTTTAAATAGGCTTCTTGCGGTGATGGATTTCAACACGTGGGCCAAATTTCGTTAAAATCAATTAGCTCTTTCGAAAGTTATTGCCCGCACACATATATATATATATACGTATATATATATATATATATATATATATATATATATATATATATATATATAAATATATATATACATATATATATAAACATTTTTAAAAATGGTGCCAAAGTGTTTAGGAGGTTATGAAACGTCGAGAAATTTTGGTCCGACCCCTAGGTCCCGCCATCCGACCGACGCCAATAGTGTATGTTGCCATATGGCAAATACACTAATAATAATAGATTTATTCCCAACAGGTAGGACCCATATACAGAGAATTACAAAATTTATATACATAGGTAAGTAAATAGAACATGCACATGATAAGTTCGACATGAATAATAATAGATATTGTATATTATGCAACCTAATTAAGCCTATGCATCTTTGTGCAGATTAAAAATATATATATAAAAAAAATAAAAAATAATACCCGTGTCTATTTCTTTCTCGTTGTCCCTTTCTTTTCCCACTATCGATTGCAATTATTTCTATTTACTGAACCTTAATTTCAAGAATTAAATGCATGGATATACAGTAAATGAGTCAGATTGTTGGATAATCGAATCGGATAATCGAGACTATACTGTGCAGATATATACAGCGCCTACACAGTAGAAAGCATACTGCAGAGCTCATTAGACAGCCACTCAGAACACTGGTTCCAATTTATTATCGCGTTCACGATTGCAAAACTGGAACACAAAACATCGGCAGTACTGTATTAGTGCTGCACTCAGCGCCGTTATTAAATTTAAAAGCAGGTATTAATTATTAATAAAATATTCCATCTTATTTTTTCCTTATTTAAAAAAAGTATGGACGAATTATCACCATTAACTGCTGAAAAGCTTGTGGCGTTTCGGATATAAAAGTATATAAAAAGATCGCTCGCGCAAACTATAATTTCATTCTAATATACTTCAAATAAAAACATTTCAAAGACTATCTGTTCTTATTAAAGAATATCTATCCAATCATGAACATGGAAATTAAATTATAGCACACTAGACACAGTAAAAAACCCTGCCAAGAAAAAGTCGTATGTTTGTAACTCGAAAAGAAAATACATTACCTAGAAAGTTAGTCATGCGAATTGAGCTAAAACTTTTCTTAAAATGTAAAATTTTCCTTCCTGTACTGCTTGACCTGTTTGAAAACAGTTCGTCATTTCGACCCATGTGTCGGTATTTTTGTTAACAGAACAGCACAGTAAACCAACATTCCTTTGCAACTCGATTCCAAGCCTTGTTTCTAACCGATCTGATGACGGAGTATTCTATAAATACTCGGTACCAATGAGCTCGTCCCATATTTTTTTAGGTCTAGATTCGACGTTAAAAATAGATAAAAACACATTTTTCAGAACTATTCAGAAGCGTTTTCTACAAGAAAAAAATTCCCACAAGTGTGTACTTAAAAACATAGAATAGATAGCTTCAACTAGCTATCTGTAGTTGAATCACGCCTGCTGGTTCTTCAGAATTGAACCATGAGGTAGTAGTATAAATAACTGATATATCTCTTTCCATAGACATCCCTCTTTGTATCAAAGGACGAAAAAATTCTGTGTTGGCCAGGTCTTGTTTTGATGTCATCACAGGGACTATAAACTAAACCGTTTAAACTCATAAAATTCTTGTTTGCAATTATAAGTCGTCGGAAACAAGAACAAAATATTTGGTTTACATGATTGGTTTAAGCATAAGAAATAATGTGCACTGTTTAAGATTTTCATAGGCGGGACGACTCTAAAAAAAACGCAATGTTGTAACGTTTGCAACTAAAAAATTCAGCGAATAAATCTTGTCACTCAATATACAAATCAAACGATGTACGTGCACAAATCAAATGCAATTTATGTGTACTCTGACAAGATGTGAACTCAGAGGTCAGCTTTGAAAGTGCAACCCGGTTCTGCACAAGGAGAGCTAATAATATCGAGTACATGTACATATGATACGTTATAGTATCCTTATAGCATCTGTAAGTAGGTAGTGTGTGTGCAATTGATATAAAGAGAACACGGGAACCAATTCAGCGTACTGTCACATAGATAGGGTTTATTATGTGTGCCTCCTTTCTCGTACGAACGAAAATTACTGGCGCAGGGGTGCAATTCTACAGATCCGTTGAATATTTTTAAACCTTTAATACTTATCCAATAAAAAAGTAGGTTCGCGAGTGATTTTTAAGTTTTTTTTTTTTAACAGCGTGTAGAAATCAAATAGACGAACACATATTTCTTTTTTATCAAAACTCAAAAATAAAAGAGAAACAGGCTTTCAAAATTTAATTAAATTTTGTGGTCGGTCCTGGCGTTATGTTATGCCATTATGGAAATATTCACTGAAATTGTTCGAAGTTTAATACTTTATAATGACATAACAGATTCCTCATAGTCACATAACATAACGCCAGGTAATGAAACTTTGAAAGGCTGATTTTTTTCTTATTTTGGAGTTTTTCTAGTATTCTAGTAACCTTGACTCCAGCACTGCTGCAGTCAAGGGTCGTGTCGATGCGGTGAGAAGATAGTCGGCGGTGGCGAGAAGTAGATTTGCATAAACTCTCTAAAACCGGCGATAAATAATATCTAATGAGTGTAATCAAGAACTAATAAAGTTCCACGTGGCCCGTACTGCACATGTTAGGTATGTGCCGTCAGCATCCGGTTCAAGTCAGCGTTTCAAAAACAGTTCTCACAAAGTCATTTTTAAAGAGCGCATACAGCGCTTTTAACTGTAATTTGTGGAAATGTGTGAACGTGAAAAAATAGTACTATAATTCAATAATAAATCTCAGGTATTTGGATTAATAATACAAAACAATCGTGTTATTGTTAATCTTGCTACGTTTCGACTACTTTATTTAGTCTTCGTCAGGATCTGAAAAATACATATATATACAAATTCAATTATACTATAATAAGTAGTCGAAACGTAGCAAGATTAACAATAATACGATTGTTTTTTATATATTAATCCAAATACCTGAGATTTATTATTGAATTATAGTAATAATTTTGGGTGCGATATAATGTCTAAAAATAGTGCTATTAATAAAAAGGATTTCCGTTCAAATATCAGAATGACATCATTCTGAATGACAATGGCAGAAAATTTGATGTGACAATGACCTCAGAGTGTGACCGCATATCCATATAAATGAAAAACATTGTAGAATTTCAAATCGATCTTGCAAAAATAAAATTGATCTACTGAAATAAACTGTCAGCAAAAAAAATTTCCATCAACCGTCATTCGATAATCTTTTGGTATCCGATAGATAAGACTGAGAGTTTTGAAACCTCTGCGATAAAGCTGTTAAATGTATAATGGAATAGCCGTATAAAGATTTAATGAAATCCATAACTTTATATTTCACTGTGTCCTGCAAGATGCACAATGCACTTGCAACAGGGTTGTACATTTTTCGTGAACCTACATTTCTGTTTCAAATAATTTGTACAAAACTAAACTTTTGAAAATCGAAATTTAATTTGTCGGCAAATATTTCACATCTTATTTTTAAATAATAACTAGTACCTATAGTCAAAACAAAGCAATTTCTTTCGTGATAGGGGTTTTTATGAAAAAACAATCAGGTCAATTGTTGTTTACCCGCAATAGAGTTTTGACATAATTCTAGATTACTTATATACACACTTATGATTGATCAAGTAATTTTAGATAGACAACCCTTAATCGAGACTGCATTCAAACGACGTGACATCACAGAGTATCATTAAGCCTGCCGGCAAGTACGTAATTTGCCACTGGTTTAGTGATAGAAATCTCAAAAAGAAAGGTACGGTGATAAACATTTTTAGTTGCGTTTGCACCTCAAAGGTCTTCGTATGTGATGCACCGGTGGGAAAGACAGGGAGAGATTGTAGTTTATAAACGCTAAAAAGTTGAGTACAACCGTGGGTTCTGTTCGTCTTGACTACCTGCGCTGCCCCCATAAGGAGGTGTGAACAAGACTCTAGCTTGGGGGTCCGTCGTGTCGGATCGACCAACTGAGAGATGAACAGAAGACGAAAATCGAGGCAGTAAATAGAAAAAAACCCGGGTCGCAGTGCCAAAACCCTACCGACAATATAGTGTATTTGCTTGTATAGGGCCGTGTGGTTTTATACTTTTATTATGTGAAATTAAGTTTGTTTTTGGGCAAAATAAAAAAATTAACCCCTTAAAATAACATTGTTTTTCTTAATTGTAATATAATTATCAATCTAACGTCTACACTGAATTAAATACACCCTTCAATAAATAAGTCACTATCTGCAAACTAGTGTTTTCATAAAATTTGTAAATCCGGTCCTGTCACGCCGATTTTATTAAAATTTTGGGGACACTTTTTAATTACTACCAGAGGGTTAAATTTCAATTTTGAAACGATTCGGAGAATTTTTTCGGTATTTTGGGGCCCAAAAACATTTTTCAACCCCTAAAAACTACCCTTAAAATAGCCCGATTAGGCCCATTTTAAATAGGCTTCTTGTGGTGATGGATTTCAACACGTGGGCCAAATTTAGTTGAAATCAATTAACTCTTTCGAAAGTTATTGCGCGTACACACACATATATATATATATATATATATATATATATATATATATATATATATATATATATATATATATATATATATATACGTATATAAATATATTTTTATATATATATACACGCATATAAATATATATATATAGATATATATATATATATATATATATATATATATATATATATATATATATATACGTATATAAATATATATATATAAACATTTTTAAAAATGGTGCCAAAGTGTTTAGTAGGTTATGAAACGTCGAGAAATTTTGGTCCGACCCCTAGGTCCCGCCATCCGACCGACGCCAATAGTGTATGTTGCCATATGGCAAATACACTAAAAACCCGCCAAAGATCCTGCCCTGATGGCAAGTTACTGATTGAGAGGGTCATGGTTGCTTGATCCTAAAAGTTTCTACATAGTGAATTTGCATTTTACACCCTATAATATAGTAACGCTGTTGATAATAATTGCTTTGAAAAAAGAAGTCACGTTATCTTTGGAACAATTTCTAAACGGAAAATTATGAGTCATAATAATGATTATGAGTTTCTAAAAGCACAATAAAAATAGCTTAACTCAACATATAAATAAAGTTATAAAATCTGTTATAAACGTTTTCTCGGCAAAAAAACGAACACGATTCGAGATAGTACGGTGTTGGGTAAGTATGCATGTAATATAATATCCATTGTGCATAGTCTATATTGCAACAAGGATTAAACGAGGGATTGGTAATAAAATAAATAGAATTTTGCTTGCATAAACAACTTAATTCGTTTACTAAATGTGTACGAGTGATTTATATGGTTTCCTTGTCACACTTTAGAGTAGTGACGTTAAAAATTAAAGAAGACTTGATGATTTCCACCATGACTTATTTGATCCTAAAATAAATCTCAGTGCTTCAGCATCTATCTTACAGCTTTAAACTTCATCTCAAAATGGAGGAACCGATCAAAAGGTCCACTTTTTAATTGGTAAAACACAATTAAAAAATTGTGACATAGGTTCAGAGATAGCTGAATCAAGAGGAACTAAAAAATGAAGTGTGTTATCTAATATATTAGTAGAAGATTAATGACCAGTAGGATATATAGTTGTTTCTTTGTATCTCCATATGCGTAACTATAATTTCTTTCTATTTTTTATTGAGATTTATCATGGACTGTATACATTTCGCAAATTATCTCGACTTTCAGCATTTTTAGTAAATGTTTAAAAAAAATTATAATCCTCATCCTCATAAACTTACATAAGAAGTTTAACTTCTTTAGTTTTTAATATCATAATTACGGCAAAATTATTACACGTTTTAAGAGGGCACTTTGTTGTTTATATCACGTGAAAATTCTCACATGGACAGATTGTCACATTCATACCATAGTTTTATTTATATACTGCAATCTATAGAAAAGCATTTTTAATATGAATTGTCCGTAGTATATCAACATGATAACCTCACATTATGTGACGTTTCAGCATATACTTGGATTTAAAAAATGTAGCCGTTCATCCTTGTCTTACTATTTTGTAAAATGCCACACACTATAAGCTTCTGTCCTTGTCAGTTTCATGTAACTTAGGGGACAAACTAACTTCCCCTTTATTTGCTTATTCTACTTCCCCTCGAGTTCTTACAGGTAGGTCGCTAAACTTTCAAAGTATTCTAAAGACGTGACTTTTCTTTCCCTAAAAAAATTAAAATAATAAAAACATATCACCAATATACGTTACTTTACACTACAGCGAATTAGGTTTTAGACTTCGAGTTATTCAGCTGTTCTTCTTCATTAAGCTGTGCCAATGAGTTCACACAACACGGACTCCGTCACAAAAAAGCTTAGCGCGAATGCAGTGTAGCTGAATTCTAGAAATATACGTGTGTTGGTCGGCACTGGCCACAAAGGCTGGAAAGGCAGTTTGAGGTTTGCACCGCTGTAGAACGCAGGCAGATCAGAACGTAACGTTTCTGTATGTATGTTCATGAGTGGAGGAAATTAGGCCAACTTGAAAACAGATAAGGCGGGTTTGTGTTCCGTGCAAAATTATGTTATTAGTGAGTCTACGTTCTCCACATTCACAATCTACATATTGCTGCGTTGCTCTCTTCAGTTTCTACATATACACACACGGTTCTGCAACGATCTACCACAGATGATAATACGTAAATACGCACAAAATATTTACCGAACATTTTAGTAGTCAGCTATTGTTCTCGTGGAAGCCGTCATGAAATTATAAAAGAAAACATCGGTCGCGGAATTGTGTAGTTGCTAATACATAATAAATTATTGTTTTCAAAATATGTGAAGTGAAATTTGTCTGGAGAGAAACCCTTTCATCCGTGTCTTGATATGTTTTCTTTTTTTAAATATTCGTTAAGCATTTCATCGATCCATTCATTACAGAAAATTATTTTACCAATACTTATTACTTAATATACAAAATAATGACTACAGTAAGAGCTCGCTTAACGCTGTTTTAGTATTACGCGTGTTCTAAAAAAAATTAGTCACTATAACGTAAATTATGAATTAGTTTATACAAAATGATTCAAATGTTGATAGAAGTTCAAAGGCAAGAAGAAGTGTCATTGATGTAATAGCTTGCTATCGACAACAGCTTGCTGAACGAAACAGAAAAGGGGAAACGACTTTAGATGACTTCTTTACAAAAAACAAAATATGTTAAATGAGGAGCCTTTCTCATCACAAACATAACTTCTTATACGAACTTTTATTACATTTTCATAAATATTTTACGATCAAAAATCGGTTAGTAATAAATAAATCTATTATTAATGTGATAAAAAATTATTTAACAATAAATTTTACAAAATTAAACAAAAAAAAACTAATAAATTGTCTTATTCTCAGTTCCGATTCACTCATGCCTAATTATCAACGTATTAAAATGACCTAGTTTAGCGCTATTTCATATAGTGCAGGAACTTATCAGAACGTATCTCCTCCGTTAAGCGGGGTGTTACTGTACCAGTAATTTTGATTTGGTGCGAATTTTTAGGATTTTATTGGATATCCAGACGGCTCAACACATGTCCAGAAATTTTATTTTGCTGAATCCGTTTGAACTAAACCTATGGCGTGGGCAAAGCTAGGTGTGTTTTTATCTAACAGACTAGCGATTTTCAGTGACTTTTATCCGCGAGCTAGTTGACGTTAATGACGATTTTGACAGAAACCTAATCATAATTTGGCTAAAAAGTATAGGTACATCCTTAAAATATACATATGTATTTATTGTGCCAATTATTAAAATCATTTTTCCCATCTAGTACACAAAAAACCCACAAGAAAACGAAATAGGCGAAGCAAACTTTAGTTAGTTCCAGTTAAAAAATAGTTTAATATATGAGAGATCCTTATAAACAACATATTAAAACTTCAGATTTTCGTCTGGGAACCTATTTATTCACCGAATAATCTTAATATAGAGGAGCTCTCTATTAAGAGTATTATTATTATTAGCAAGTCTGTCACGGAGCCTTGCTAATTGCTAAGGGGCTCGTAGGTGAAACAGTTTAGGAAACGCTGTTCAAGATTATATCTCATTACGCTACCAAAATAGGGGGCGCTGATCAATGAACGAAATAGTGAAACGGGTAACTTTGGGTAAATACGACTGGTTTTATATATTAGTATTGATGTGGCGAGGTGCTGTAGAGCAAAGACGTAGCGCGTGTGAGCTTACAAGAAGCCGTTGCGACCGCACGCAGTCCCTGCAGACATAACGGGCGTTAACGGGACCCGACCGCACTCACCAGCTCCGCTTGACTACGCGGCTACGACTTCCGTTATAATATTATGTAGCTCACAGCCGCACACATTCGCGTTAAGTATTCATGTACAACACGTTGACAGCGCGCTTATGACTTCAGTTGTCGTGCGTCTATAATTTACAATCATACTATGCTGTCGCATGTGAACAACTCCCAAACGTTTCTTTGTTGAGCGGACATTGTTCTGGTAAACATATTCATTGAACGATCTTTGCGTTAGAGGTGGGCGTTGATTCAACGAACTTATTAACTGCTAATGATTCGTCAACGAAGTATGCATATATGCAACTCGTTAATAGTGCGTTTATGACTTAAGTTGTCGTACGTCTATAATTTACAATCATACTATGCTGCGTGTGAGTTCTAGGCTTGCGTAGAACAACTCCTTGTTGAGCAGATATTGTTCCGGTAAACATGTTCACAGAACGATCTTTGCGTTAGAGGTGGGCGTTGATTCAACGAACTAATTAACTGTTAATCATTCGTCAACGAAGTATGCATATTGTACAACTCGTGTGTCTATAATTTACAATAATTCTGTGCAGTTGAATGTGTGTGCGTTTTAGTCTTGCGTAGAACAAATCCGAAAATGAAACGTTTCCTTATTGAGCGGACATTGTTCCGGTAAACATGTTCTCAGAGCGATCTAGATTCACTGACATCTTTGCGTTAGTGGTGGGTGCTAATTCAATGAACTAATTTACTGTTAATCGTTCGTCAAAAGTCATATTTAGAATTAACTACTTCATCTATCAGGTAGAGAAAACGCAAAAAACTGCTTCAACGAATAGACCTATTATAAATTATAAGTTATAAACAAGTGCATCCCCAATTTAAATTTCTGGTTACGCCCCTGTTTTCAAACAAATCTTTTAGATGTCAGTTTTAAGTGTCACGTGAACGAAACCACACTCAGAAAATACCTTGACAAAAGGATAAAAAAAAGTAAATTTTAAACTTCGTGCCACGTGCTGGTAGTCTTTTTTCAGAGGTCGACGATGATCAAGCATAATAAATATAGTGTTAGTATTATATAATATGTGTGTGGGCCGGTTGTTACGGACGATCATGTTTAGTTTAATTAATGTACAAAGTTTGCTAAGTGTATGTAATTATAATCGCAAACATGCGTTGTGCGATCGGGACTAAAGAATAACCATGCCCTTCCTTCAGCGTTTGTTCCTGGAGTGTTCAAACTATTGCGTTTCGGATCGAATTATTAAATTTTATTTTCGCAGCCTGTATCATCACAGTTTTGAATTCAGCTATGAAAATCTATCTACGATTAGTCTTGGGCACAATCGAATGATTTTGAGAAGGTTGCTATTCGAATGATTTTTATAATCGAATGATTAATTCGAAATGATTCCTTCAGGTGAGATATCATAATAATAGATGTGCTGGTACTATGCGTGAATGAATGAATGTTTCAACTCTCGAATAAATTATGCTCTCGGTTTCGATTGCATACAGATGCAGATAAAAGACGTAAGTCAAGTATTCTGTACTGTGCAATGCGTATAAACATCTCGAGTGGTTAGGATGCAAGTGACAACACAATTCATTCTATCCATCTATGCATTTGATATGATTCTTGTAGCGAATGAATTTTCGATTATGAAACTTGAGACAATCTGTTGCAAGTGCCTCATAGAACAGCGGAAGATAAAAGACTAAGTAATCATATTATATTAGATAATGTGAAATGCATGCAGTGTTTTAAAGAGTTAAGAAAGAGTGTAGTACGTAGTGATGTACTGGAGATTGCATTATGTCATTATAAGTCTCATTTTATAATCAGCTTTTAATATTCTTCATTTTGTTACCCTATTGGATTCATTATGGCACCTAAAATTCGCCATTTTGATTTTTTTTTTGAAGTCACCTATCCTAGGACATTTGGGTCGACGAGACAAATCCAACAATACCTTAATTTTAGAAATCCGTCCAGCCGTTTGGATGTTACGACGTAATAAAGAATTTGACCGTTCGTACCAGTCGGGTAAAAACATGACACGTTTTAAATTTGGAAAGGTTTGCCAGTACTGTGTCGTCTCGAAGCTGTGGCATAAGCGTCGTGGTGTGAACAGCACGCGTGCTTTTTGTAGCCAACGAGCTGGTTCTAAAAAGGATCGAGTTTTCCTATTTAAAACGTAAAATACGTTAAATTTACGGTACAGCAGGCAGTTTGGTTTTGCTAAGCCAACCCGCACGCATTACACTTAACACTTGATTAATTTGTGTTGTATTTAAAACTACAGAGATTCGCTTTAAAACGCATATCAAAGTGCTTTTATTAGAAACCCGAATTAAATCCAGAAAAACACGAGAAAAGAATTAAAACAGATTAGAATATACAGTGCAGACAATTTAACTGAAGCAGACGAAAATCAATTAAATAAATGTGTCGACTGTTTTGCAATTTTAGTTTCAAACTGGTTTAGGATAAAATCGGTCGGTGACCTTTAGTAGGTACGCACATGGGTCGATAGAAGCAGGTCCGATTTGAAATTAGTTTCAAACTGGTCGCATACGATCGTTTTTGCAGGTCGAGAAGCAATTTCAGTTGCACGGTTACATGTTGCTGCGAAATTTTTTTTCTGTAGAGAACAATCAGAGGACAGCTCATGAATGTTTTGTGATGTCGTTTAGTTTTAAGTGAGTATGTTATTTGATGTAAAGACGCTATCAGCAATTCACGGCAATGGCAACATGGAGCAATTATTGCCAAAGATACCGCCACACCATATCACGCAATATGGAGCAACTTTGAGCAACTAGGCAATACAAGGCAATCATTCATACACTATGCAATTCAGTTGAACTGTCACTGGCTATGGACGAGGCTATGGCAGCGGCGTGTAGCGCTTTTATTATAATAAGTTTAAAACGAAAAAAAAAAGAAAAGGAATAGACAGATTTGGGTGCGAACGTATCTAGCAAAACGAAAGCCATCTTTATTGTGTGATGATATGAACAATTATTTATTCAAAAACTTTATTATTTTTTCATTATTCCACGCCATTTTTATTAATCCATGCACAGCTGTACTGCACTGTACAATAGAAGCAAAGAAAATGAAATGACAGCGGCGCATCTCATCCCTGTCACCACACGAAAGTGAAACCATGGAAACCAAGGAAAATTAACTAAAATTTCCAAACCGTGTGGATATTCGGCAATTCATGTCGGCCACTTTGGACAATAGGAATATATGGAGCAATTAGAAGCAATATTGCCGAAACTATTGTCGCAATTTTATTGAAATTGCTCCAGATTGATCCATTAATTGCTCCATTGTGTTGCCGGGCAATTATTGCTCAAAACATTGCTCGTGTAAAGGCATCTTTAGAAAGGAAGAAATGGGTTTCCAAAATAAGCCCGTAGGCTTTCATTTAACAAAAGTCTACTGTACAATCTTTTACCGTTTGAAATGTCCACTGTACGTACAACCAGTTAACGGGACGAACTACCCGACTATAGTGCCGTCATCAAAACGTCCATTCAGCACGTTTTTAGCACCGCCATACACATTCAAGTCGGGTGAATATAAACGATACTCCCGAGGACGTGTACACCTTCTCCGACAAGAAAGACAGTTGCACGACAGTCACTCGAATCCGTTCGTTTCGTTATATACTCACTTGTTTTCGATACGCGCGGTTCACTATCTCACGTGAGAAATTCGACCTTTTTTAACCGACTTCAAAAAAAGGAGGAGAGGTTCTCAATTCGGTTGTATTACCGGTATTTTCGTTAATTGTAAACCGATTTGAAAATTTTCGTCGTCATTTTGTTCAGAATGCTACCGGTTAGTATCATATAGTTTTTATTCAAATCGGTTCATCCGTTTTTAAATGACATCAAAAAAAAATATTTTTAATGTTCACCGATATTTTCGTCAATTGTAAACCGATTTCAAAATTTTCAACGCCATTTTGTTCAAAATACTATCAAATTGGTATCACATAGATTTTATTAAAATCGGTTCATCCGTTTTTAAATGACTTCAAAAACATATTTTTTGTTAGTTCACCGATATTTTCGTCAATTGTGAACCGATTTTGATAATTATTTTGTTTGTAATAGGGCACATCTTCAAGGTGATCCCACATTAATTCACCTAAATCAGTTCAATAGTTTTTAAAAATGCGCGAAACCAAATCCACTAAAAAGTAAAAAATTAAAAATTAAAAAAAAAATTCATCTTTAAAGTTCAATTCCAAAATATGTTATAATATAGAAATCAGTTTCACGGGTAATTGGAATAAAAATAAATCAATTTAAACACTCATTGATTTATTTTTATTCCAATTACCCGTGAAACTGATTTCTATTATAAAAAAAAATATTAACCTCCTTCAAAAACGTAACAACCCACGCATTGTCGCCGGTCTCAGCAGCCAGACTGCGGTTTTTATGTTTACGATAGTGTCCTTAATGAACTCACAAAAACTCAGGTTTAAGAAAATAGGTACTATGAGTAAAATCGTCCCTAACTATAAAGAAATTTAACTTCAAAAGTTTTCCTATATTTATTTTGGTGTGGCCTTACCATAAGTTTTTAATGGGCAAGTCATATAAACGCAATTACTGCGTGTGAATGAAACTCGAGTCGTTCAAATTCGCGAAACATATTGTGTCGTCGACGAACGACTAATTTGTGCAGGATAAGCAAGAAGACGAGAGTCGCGCGAATTCCATACAAAGAGAAGTATAGTTGTACACTGACTAGCGACGCGGCGATGGCCTCACAATCTATCTTGACGTAACTAACCGCCATCCACCGACCGCCCTTTTATGGGAACGTTTATCTCTTTCCAACTTAACGAGCCTTCAATGGGATCATCTTTATCAGAGTGACGATATCTATTGCAACTATAAGTGAGTCTACCTATATCGGTATGGCTCATTCATTCTTTCTCTCTCTTTACTACAGTAACACCTCTACGTTCACAAAGGACAAAATGTCCCCCTCGCTTGTTTTTTTTTATTTAATTCATTTGGTTTCGATTTTCTAGTTCGTTTTTCTTTTTGAAGTGCAATTTCTTTAGCGATCTATCTATTAGAAATTTTTTGTAACGTTTAAGGGGAAGTGAATCAAGGGCGAGGGAATGTAATAGTAACCTTGCTAACGCAAAATTAAAGGGGGAATGATTCAACGGCGGGGAAGCAAAATCAATGAAACGAGTTCATAGTTTTAAAGTAGTTTCACTTCCCCCGTGAGACTCAAACGTCGTTTTCTATTATGCCTAATTGCTACATTTCTTTATTAGTAGATAATATTATTTTCTTTATTAAGGCCCTAGTGCACAGTGGTCTGTAGTGGGCCATGCTTTGCAATGTGCAACTATAGGCCACTATCACTTGGTGTTCACACAATGGCTCATGGCTCATTTCTGCCTGGCAAAGCACTTGCGTAGGACGTGGAAGTAATTACGGCCGCGGCTATTTATTTATATACTGTTTACAAGTATTATAGCATTATAAACTTAAAAGTCTCTTCATTGCTCCAGGATACTGACATTTTGGGCGATTAAAAATTTAAATAGTATAGCACGCAACAAAAAAAGGAGGTACCTGTCCAAACAATGGGCCATTGTGTGAACACTACAGGCCACGCTACACCACGATTCCTTTGAAGTGTGTCAAAAAAACCGACAACAAATGGATTGCGCACCACGATTCACAATTGTCCGCCACTACAGACCATTACCCCCTGTACACAATGGCGATGGTCTACAATGGCCCACTACAGACCACTGTGTACTGGGGCCTTTAGGTATATCAGTACGACATAGAATAGTAGAATGTATATTTACTTGCGTAATGGGATTATTACTTACGCGTAGTGACATGATGTAAAAACGAGAGATATTTAGTATATTTTCAGAGTTCAATTGTGTAGCAGACTTTTCTGATATATATTATAGTTTACGAAAATTACCTACTATATTTATCATAATTATGCTTCTGACGGTAGATTTAGGTAGTTTATGAAAATTACTGTTGAAATTTGTTTTTCATTACAGCACTAGTACTTGTATTATTCATGCATATAAAGCAGCTAATTTAAGGGGTAGTGAAAAACAACACGTCTCAAATTGTGTAGGCATTTTTATACCATGTAAATATTGCATTGCATATTAATATGAAAAAAAGAAATTCAAAGAAAATAAATATAAAAAATATAGTTTCCCTCTAGTTTTGATTTAGATCTGCAATTTACATACACCTGTATATGGAACTTTAAAATTATTCGACACAATTTGTACCGTGAAAAATTGTAAACAATTAAATGAAATTCAGTTCCGCAAGAATGAAGCAATTCCAATTCTCTTCGTTTAGGAGTTTATTCATTTTATCCTATTATTATATTTCAGAAAGAGATTTGTTTTAATTTACAAAAGCGACTTTACTGTACGTATCTCGTATCTCTGTCAGTATTTGGATCACGTCCGGAGTATTATGGCACAATTGGTCGCGGTTGACCGGAAAAATGCCGTCTGTTCAAACCAGTGGCGTATTTTTATTTTTTTCGAGTCTGATTCGCGGTTGGCTCGAAAAAAGTTGCTTTTTAGTATTTCTAAACTAAAATGGTACATGTTTACGTTTTAGTTGAGGGTTACTTTAACTTTAAGTAAAGTTAAGAAAAAACGTCTTTTCAGTATTTTCAGTAAATCGTCTCTCACGTGACGTTTTATATCGCCCGCATGCAATTAAATATATAGATAAGAAATTAAACAAAATGAAATTACTTGCAATTACTGTTCAAATTATTTTTTTTTTTTATATAAAAACAAAACAAAATATTAAAAACAGTTACTAAAATTTTTTATAAAAATTATATAATCTATGGCATAGATTATATAATTTTTATAAAAAATTTTAGTAACTGTTTTTAATATTTTGTTTTGTTTTTTTATAAAAAAAAAAAAAATAATTTGAACAGTAATTGCAAGTAATTTCATTTTGTTTAATATTCTATTACTGTTGGTAGAGTCAATATTATTAATATAGATAAGAAGTTCTATATTCTATGATATTTCCTACGAGATTCATCTAAATCAAATAGTGTAAAGGGCAATTTTGGTCTAAATTTAATACTTTAGATAACTAACATATTTATTTAAATACGGATTAATACTGTGTCTGTGTTTCCTTGAAATTATTAAATAGTCCCTGAAAGTTCTGTGATTTCATTGACCCATAGCTCATAAAAAATTCTACAGATTTTCAAAGTTCCTGATCTGTGATCATTCCCAGTGCCTTAGTCACGCGGGAATTCTTAGCTTTTTACTTCCATACTTCTGAAAGTTACACTTGAATGTAGATGATTCTTTCAAGTCTCATAATCGAAAATACATTCGTTATAAATAATCATATCGAATGCATAGACAGATAGAATGAATTGTGTTTTCATTCACATTCTAACATCTCGAAATGCTTAAATGAATTGCACTTATTTTATCTGCGTCTGTACTACGAAGCATTGTATGTAGGTGTTTCTCTCAAGACTAATAATCGAAATCGAAAGAAATATTTATTTGAGAGTTGAAACATTCATTCATTCACGCATAGGACCACCACACTTATTATTATGAAACATCAGCTGAATCGAATGAATCATTCAATTAAAAAAACCATTCGTACAGCAACATTTCGATTATCTAAATCATTCGATTATTCCCTGGAGTCTAGATAATTTTAGATTCCAACATTTTCCCAAATTTCCTACAGCACTGATCATGTACTTATGTATCCGTGCGCAAACGAAGTGAGATAACAGGTAGATACCAGTCTGGCAAACGGGACTTGAACTCGGACCACGTTCACACAAACACTACACCGGGGCAGTACTAATAGTGCACTTCAGTGTTCATCACTATGAAATGTTAATGTGCAGTTCGCAGCCACTGAATATCTGAAAACGATTCCGAGCGCTACGGAACCGTTTTAGTGTTATGTGTTCCTGTAAAAATGTGCTTCTCCCGTTGCACTCAGTGTGATTGGTGCTTTTTAATTGGTTTTCATGATATGAGAAACTTACTCAAATGGAATATGAAAATTTTTCCATAATACGGGGAGTTTGGATTAATTTTTTTTTTGTTCACAAACATTGGCTTGTAACATCCTATCGGTGCCGCGACTATTAAACCGCGGACAGTTCAACCGGGACAGTTCAACCGCGACAGTTCAACCGAATGATATTTCAACCGACGACAGTTCAAGCGAACGACAGTTCAAGCAACCGACAGTTCAAGTGTCAAAAACAAAAAAAAAAAGTACACTTTTCAGAGTAAATTCAACTACTCTAAAATACCAAACACATCTGTAATGACCGAACTTACCAACTTTTGTTTTTAACATTACGTTGCTGAAACCGAGGAAAAATAAGTAGTTCTGAACATGGCGTACAAATGCTCTGTGGCGTCACGAGTGTGACATGGCCATACGTGCTACATGCGCGACAACAAACAACTCTAACTTTTATCTGATGCAACAAACGTTTATTATTCACACTTCTTGGTTACATTTACATCTTTCCTGAAGCCATTTACACTGAACAGCGTGTCGCAATTGCTAAAATATTTCCACACAGTTGAATATTTTAAGAAAACCACTTTACATGATCATATTCGAGACCGGAAAACTTTGTTAATTAGGCGCTGAATTAAAAAGTCTAAAAGTATATTTATTTTAGCACCACAATCCATTTCTTAAATAGGACAGTATAAAAGATTTTACTTTGCAAATAAGAATGACTGAAAAGTGTTGACGAGTTTGTTGAAGGAAGACTAAAATATTTAGTCACAATAAACTATTTCATTTAAACCCTCGCCATCTATAATAATCAATATAACCTTACAGCGAAATAATTATTATTTTGTTGACAGTGTCAGCTGATAATCTCAAATCATTGTGATTGCAAATTAGTGATGTGAATCAATTACGAGAACCGACTTTTACCGATTATTTTGAAAAAAAACCGACATTTTTAGGTTTCTTTATTACTTTTTAAAGAAAAAACAAAACATTGAACATGTTTGAGTGAAGTTTCTCAACCGTGTTACCTGACAAACGGTGCGGTACTTCCCCGATCAAAGATAACATAAACTTAGTCTGATTTTGGTGTTCGGATAAACGAATAATGAAACATAAGTGAGTCCAAAAACAATCGGCTTTAGTAAACAAAAACCGATGTTTATCCGTTGTTACAAAACCGGACTTTTTATGTGATTCAAATCACTAGCGCAAATATGACCAACGTATATTCAAAAATCTTCAATTTTCATATACTAGTCTCTATGGCAAGAGAACTATTTCTGCAATAAATTGGATAAATTTGAAGTATATCTACTTGAACATTTATAGCGCTATTCGGTATGATCAATGTTAAAATTAACAGCGCTATTAAATTTCCGGCTCACTTTAACTTATACGATGTTAAATGTGGGAGAAAGTGACACAAAATTAACAGCACTGTAAATTCTTACATTGACCATACAGAATAACAGCATTATGTTTGAAACAAGCAATGGTCAGGAGTACCATATAGAAACACAGGTACGCATACTGGGTGTACCAGCAAAAATATTTCGTTTCCCACGGCCCTCTTGAGCTATTAAACGTCAGTGTTTCATATTTTCAATCCTAATGTTTCAGAGTAGTATCGTTCAGAGAAGATAGTAGCAAAGTAGAGAATCTCGGTGGAAGAAGAGTTGGGAAAAGCGTTTAATAAAGGCGTGATTTGTAATTTCAGAGACGAAGAATGTCTATATGGACACGATAGTACGACTTACTTTACACAACTTTATAGCACTAGTGTTTAATGTGTAATTTCAGGATCGTATTACAAGCACGAAAAGCAGTTATTTTATACAGAGGTGTACAAAAAACATTTGTAAAAGCCAGCATTAATCAACCACCTTTTCATAAAATTCTTAAATTATTTTAGAGGAAGGATTTGCAACAATTTCTGCGCGACTTTGGCTATTTTCAAGCTCTAGTTGAGAACAGATTGTGTAGGTGGACACACTGTATGTAGTACACTAGGTAGTGATGCAAGTACAGAGTGGCCAAGATAAAAGAGGTCCCGTGTACTGAAAGTGATATTGAGCGCTTGCGCGAGCTCACGTGATATCCAGCGTTGTGTTAACTGTGTATTGAGTGTTGCATTGTCACTTGTTGATAACGGTTGTGAATAAGTTCAGCAGAATGCCATTTTCAATTGAACAAAGAGTGTTCATTGTTGAAACTTATTTTGGATGTAAATCGTTTGTAACGTTAAATGAAAGGTTCACCTCAAAATACCCACATACAGTTGCTCCTGCTAGAAGTGTTATCCAGAAAATGATAGCTAAATTTAGAGCTACACCTTCTACCTGTCTACCTGCGATTTTTATTTGTGGGGCAATTTAAAGGGTAAAGTGTACTGTAACAATCCGCATACAATTGAAGAGTTGAAAATGAACATTCGCAATACGATTGCGGAAATCACACCACATGAATTGGCAAAAGCTTTCCAAAACATGTTGAGACGTGCTGAGTTGTGTATCGAAGTTAACGGTGAACATTTTCAACACTTGCTGTGAACTAATGAATGTCCACTATGTTGTTATTAATTTACCTTTCTGTATTCACACGAGACCTCTTTTATCTTGGCCACTCTGTATATAATAATGGCTATATAACTATGTTATGTTTCTCAGCACTACATTTTTAAATAAAGTCCGTAGTTGCAATTATTTTCATTTGAAGAGTTTGTGTCGGAGTGTAAAGTTTTTAATTACTTCATTCTAAAAACTTTTTTACGTACCAACCAACAACTCCAGCAGAACTACACAAATGTGATTTAAATTGAAGTTGTTTAAAGTTTGTTTTATAGTGAACATTGCCATTTCTGTATACCTTTTGCCTTAAATATGATTTTTTATCACTTGTAATTATAATAATGATTATAGCAGAACGAGCTAATGCAGAAATGGCGTTGCTTTTTAGAGAAAGCAAAACTAAATAAAATATTTGTATGTAAAATCGTAATTCCGCATTTTCGTCTCGTTACACCAGAATGCACAATAGTAGACGCCATTTTTTTTCTTAATATTTTGCTAATGAGCATGACTAATTCCAGAAGGTACGTCCGAAAGTTTTCAGACATATATATGCAAGATATAGCATCTCTTCTTAGACCGAATTAGTCACTTTTATTTTCTGCCGGTCACTTTATTCAAATACACTCGACCAATTTTTATTGGATTTTTTCTATTGCGTTTCAAATTTCAAAAAAAAACAAAATAACTTTCACGTTAGAAGTATGCTTTCCCCAATTCTTTCATACAAAGATACTCTTTTGGGAATATTTCCAGGAAATTCCAGTGTATCTAAAGTAAGAATGTTTCTAAGAAATATCCGTTATCCTCGAAATTCCGAAAATATATTACACATTTTACATTTCTAGAATATACAAATTTTAATTATTTGTAATAGTGCTAATAGCGCCAGAGTTGAAACACAACCTTTTTTTTGTTGTTGTTTGCTAAATAAAAATTTTTTTCTTAATTAATAGAACAATTCCTTTATACATTTTCCAGATTCTTTACTGACTTTCCTAGAGCTACAAAATGTTTAAATGTGAAAAAGTAGCTACAGCATTAGTGCATTTATCAATTTTACTACGACACGAAATTGTTGCATTACCAACGGAATTAATATTTGATCTAAAAACAATCTGAAAAATGTAAAAAATTTCAAGAATTCAAAACTGCTTTTTAATTAAAATGTTTATTTACTAGACAATCTTTCTTTATGAATTAGTTGAGTTTATTTTAAAACAAACCAGAAAAATAAGCAAAACTTTAATTAACTTTTTACAAAGCAACTATGCTTTGCTTATAAAATTTTGAAACATGAATAGTACATAACACGCTTGGAAAAATAACATACAGTAAAATATTTGGAATTAGCGAACGCGAAACTATTGTATTATTTGATTTTTTATAGACTAACGAAATAATTTTACTGGATTTCCTTCCGTTTGTCGCATTTACAAATAACCCTCTCTGGGAGCTTGTGACCCCCACACGGCTACCGAAGTGAGCCTACAAATTTGCGATTTTTTACAATTTCGGTACAGAACACCAAAATTCAAAAAACAAATTGAGGGAATTTGTAGAATGAACTCTCGCCTTGATTTTGGTTAAAATATCGTTGACATAAAATATTCCAACCAATTATGTGACAGAATCGTTACAACTTCAAAAATATTGACATTTAAATTATAATAAATAAAATAAAATTTCTGTTAAAGCGTGCAATGACGCGGGTAACGGCGAGTAATAAATATTATGATATTCGCTATTCGTCGCATA
Organism: Venustoraphidia nigricollis; assembly: GCA_034508555.1. NCBI lineage: Eukaryota > Metazoa > Arthropoda > Insecta > Raphidioptera > Raphidiidae > Venustoraphidia > Venustoraphidia nigricollis. The sequence continues at coordinate 2,801,229 of JAVRKA010000013.1, forward strand.
ATTACGTAATATAGTATCACATGTGAAAATTAAGCAGATCATGCTTGCAACTATCTAATTCCTTTTTGACAGCCGTTTGACCTGCAGGCCCTGCAGTGACCTGCAGACCCTGCAGTATTCATGCTTACAGACAAACCGACTAGAAGACGAACAGACTTTTTCCAAAAATATGTTTTTTGAAATCGAGGTACCTCAAAACGAAAAATATTGTAAATTTTTTATTTAAATTAGACCCAAATGAATGAACTCTAATGCACCGCATCCTGAAAGGAGCTGAAATTTTAATAAAGCATTCCTGAAATTCGTCGGTTTCTACTTTACGACGCTTGATGAAAAATTCCGATAGGTATTGTAATCGTAATCACGAGTATACCGCTGCAGGCATCGCAATTATAAATCTAAACAATCACAAGTTATCTGCAGCGTTCAAAAAAGCATTTCCATGTCGATGAAAACGCATTTAAATCCGCACGCAATATTTTCTTTGGAATTACACGCACCGTGTAATGGAAAAGTGGAAGTCGATGTAATATTTTCATTGTCGCGAATGTATGAAACAACAAACGCTTTATGTCCAAGCGACACTAACAATATAAAACCAATGGATATTAATGAAGTGCCATTCGAAGTTAGGGCATGACAGATTAAATAAACGGTAAACAGAACGCACTAATGAATTCCGCGCGCGAAAAACCAGTTTTAATTGAAAATAAAGAACTGGAAAAATCAACTTTACAATGCGGAGAAACACTGGCATATGTAAACATTTTCATTTCATCTTTTTTAATTACACAGACTAAATACCACACAGCAACACGGCACAACACAATACAATATTATATAGGCTGGTCCGTGACGCGAGTGATATAGCTTAAAGTTGGGAATAATCGACGGTTTTAATAACTGAAAAGATGCTGTTCGAATGATTTTAATAATCGAATGATGTATGAGAATAATAGGAGGCGTGAATTTATTTATTTATTTATCGCTAGGTAATTGTAAAATATAAATGTAGGTAAAAAAACTTTTAAGTTAAACGGTTTTATTTTAAATCACTTAGTACAGACTAATATAAAAACATGGGGCACATAAAAATCTGTATAACGACTGTATAAATAAAAAAACCCGGGTCGCAGTGCCAAAACCCTGCCGACAATATAGTGTATTTGCTTGTATAAGGCCGTGTGGTTTTATACTTTTATTATGTGAAATTAAGTTTGTTTTTGGGCAAAATAAAAAATTTAACCCCTTAATACACCCCTTAAAATAATATTTTTTTTCTTAAATGTAATATTATTATCAATCGAACCTCTATACCAAATTATATACACACTTCGTAAATAATTCACTATCTATAAACTAGTTTTTTCATAAAATTTGTAAATCCGGTCCTGTCGGGCCGATTTTATTAAAATTTTAGGGACACTTTTTAATTACTACTAAAGGGTTAAATGTCAATTTTGAAACGATTCTGAGAATTTTTTCGGTATTTTGGGGCCCAAAAACATTTTTTAACCCCTAAAAACTACCCTTAAAATGGCCCGATTACGCCCATTTTAAATAGGCTTCTTGCGGTAATGGATTTCAACACGTGGGCCAAATTTCGTTAAAATCAATTAACTCTTTCGAAAGTTATTGCCCGTACACACATATATATATATATATATACGTATATATATACGTATATATATACGTATATATATACGTATATATATATATATATATATAAACATTTTTAAAAATGGTGCCAAAGTGTTTAGGAGGTTATGAAATGTCGAGAAATTTTGGTCCGACCCCTAGATCCCGCCATCCGACCGACGCCAATAGTGTATGTTGCCATATGGCAAATACACTAATAATAACGACTTATCTCGAAAAATGTTTTTCCAAGCCCTCCAAAAGAAATATTTCAAATACACCCCACGTTCTTATTTTATTCTGTTAAAAGTCCCAGATTATTTTGTTTTTGGTACAGCTGATGATTTAAAATAAAACCGTTTAACTTAAAATTCTTTTTACCTATTTTTATATTAGGTATGTAACTCGTAGATACAAAAATGATTAACTGATTTTGGAGGACCTCTAAAGAAATAGAGATATTTTAATAACCAAATGGTTTCATTCGAAATAGCCCATCTCTAGTGTATTTCTTATATAAAACATTACATGATATGCGTTTGCTGTGCTTACTATTTACATTTAATATTGAGTTTTGGACACATTATGTGTCTAAAATACATTCGATTTGAAATTGCCCAAGGAATACACCATATTAAGCTGTCACTGAACATTATACAGAAACGTGGAAAGCTTTAAGTAGAGCATTAATCACATACATTTGTGTTTTTAAAACAATTATACAGAAACTGTAGATTATAGTTGCTCGGCAACTAAAGTCATTAACGTCAAAATTCTTTTACATAAAACAAGCAAAGTGTAATTTAAATATCTATATTGGATTATAAAATGCACCTATTTTGATATGTGATTATGTTGAATACGTTTTCCAACATAATACACAACACATATACGAGTAAATACTCATTTTTTCCACAAAAGACGTATATGTCCTTTATTTAAAAAGAAATAAGTATTGCATTATGTAAACTGATAATTAAAATTGCAATTAAAATGTAACTCGTAGTATGAACTCTGCTTTTAAATTATAATTGAAAAATATTTTTAATCCCCAGAAAATAAGCCATGCACGATTTTTGAAGTTTCTTAAAATATAAATCATACCTCGAAAATTTCAATTTCAAGGAGGTATCTTTACAGTTCAATAAGATTCTTTATTCTTTCCACTGGGAGTGATAATTCGAATATTAATGACGATGTTCCAGAAGAAGATGATATTAATGTTATATTTGAATAAATAAGTCTAATATTAGCTACTCTGATACTTATTTATGTTCCTGTTATGTTATGTACTTACATGAAAATATAAATTCAATAGATAAGAATTATTAACTTTTTAGTGTATTTGCCATATGGCAACATACACTATTGGCGTCGGTCGGATGGCGGGACCTAGGGGTCGGACCAAAATTTCTCGACGTTTCATAACCTCCTAAACACTTTGGCATCATTTTTAAAAATGTTTATATATATATGTATATATATATTTATATATATTTATATATATATATATATATATATATATATATATATATATATATATATATATATATATATATATATATATGTGTGTGTGCGGGCAATAACTTTCGAAAGAGTTAATTGATTTTAACGAAATTTGGCCCACGTGTTGAAATCCATCACCGCAAGAAGCCTATTTAAAATGAGCGTAATCGGGCCATTTTAAGGGTAGTTTTTAGGGGTTGAAAAACGTTTTTGGGTCCCAAAATTCCGAAAAAATTCTCAGAATCGTTTCAAAATTGACATTTAACCCTCCAGTAGTAATAAAAAAGTGTCCCTAAAATTTTAATAAAATCGGCCCGACAGGACCGGACTTACAAATTTTATGAAAACACTAGTTTGCAGATAGTGAATTATTTACTGAAAGTTGTATATAATTTGGTGTAGAAGTTCGATTGATAATAATATTGCAATTAAGAAAATAAATGTTATTTTAAGGGGTGTATTAAGGAGTCAAATTTTTTATTTCGCCCAAAAACCAACATAAGTTCGCATAATAAAGCCACACTGCCTGTATTATCAAATACACTATATTGTCCGCAGGGTTCTGGCACTTCGACCCGGGTTTTTATACTTAGGTACCTAAAAAATTCCTCAAAAAAATATAAGCCATCCGTTGTTGACAATTTTAAAATTTTTAAACGTAACCTTCGGGATTTTTTAATAAATAGGTGCTTTTATAGTATCAATGAATATATAAGTTTTTAATATTGTTATATTTTAAATATTGTAGACACTATGTAATTAAGACGCATTGTTATCAATTTTTGCTAACAATAAAATAAATATCATATCATATCAAAATAAGCCATGGTACGATTTTTAAGAAAAAATAATATAAGCCATGGCTTACAGTGTTGAGATACACGGTATTATTTCAGTTTATAGCGTTTTATAATCCAACCCAAGATTTCATGAAAGCATGTTAAAAAATGCATACAAATTACAACCTGTTAGTACGTCAATGAGTATGTCTCTTGTACTATATTATTTCAACCGCTTCAATATTTTGATCGTATTTTATTTGTTGGATTACATTAAGTTAATATGCAACAACCACTGTCAAACGGACCTAAATAAAGCAAAACGACTTGTGGTCGTGTTTTCAACAAACAACACTAGAACTGTAATTTGTAAACATTTAATAAAATACCCTGTAACACACGTAAAATGCAGTCCACTTTTTATCAGTGTATATCTGTATACACGGTGTAAGATAGAAGCATTATTACAATAAAAAATTTAAAAAAATATTTTGTGCAAGCAACAAGATATTATGCAGGATGTTTTAAAATCTTGGTGCCAGAACTTTAGGTAAGTTAAAGTACCGAAAATATAACTTAAAAAAGGCGGACAAGTCCGAATTAACCTCGCGTGGAAAGGGTTCCGTACGCTAAATACGTTACCATGTTTTTTTTTATCTGAACTGGTCTATTATTTTTATTATAATTAAGTAGAGTGAGTAGTACAAATAATTTATCCTAAGAACAAACATAACATTGTAGTTGAAAAACAATATGTTCTCCCAAACACTTAAAGCGCAAATGTAAATTTGAAAGATTTACAATGTTATCTTCAGATCATAGACTTATTATAGGTTTTCCAGCAATCTATAAGTAAAGAACTATTTTCTGTATTTTTTTCAAAATTTTGTGCTCAGTAGTTTCTGTGATAAGGGGAGGAGCCCCTAAAAACCAACTTTAAAATGGTCCATTATAAAAAAACTTCGTGTGGTGATGGAGAGAAATAGGTCTCGCCATGCGACCGACGCCAATATATGTGTGACATGGCAAATCCACTAAATAGTGCCAGGGCCGGACTTCAGAAAATACTAGTTTCCAGATAGTGAATTACATACTGAAGGGTTATATATACTGCACACCACATATAGGTATAATTACGTTGAGATATTAAATTGATAAAGTGGATGTCGAATATTGAAATTAAGAAAAACCGTTATTTTAAACGGTTCACTTTCTTATTTTATCCAAGAACAACGATCAACAAATGAAGTTATAACTCATGTATGAGCAAATACACTTTTTATCGGCAGAGTTCTTCACTACGAGCCGAGTTTTTACGTATTCAACCGATGTTCTCACCGTATGCAATTTTCGGCACTACCTATATATTATGTTAATTCGATTGCAACATTTAATTTTACATACAGTACGTATGCAAAGTATGGTATGGCTTGTTCACATGTGTTTATATGTTCAAAACAAACAGCCTATACAAATTAATTCCTATTCAAATCATTTTAGTTGAAACTACTCATAATAGTTACCTTGATGCGCGTATTTGATGTTTGCGTGAAATATCAAAATTTTTTTTTATTTAAATACACAATAAGTCGTGGTACGACTTTAGTTTACTTTACAAACTACAATGTTTATTATTGTGAGAGTTCGAATAACATGCTATTCAGCCTGAAGTAAGTTTTACACATGCAATTATAACAGATTTGCAGTTTCGATAAGGCTTGACAGTTGTTTTTCGGTACAAGAAAACCGAATATATTCAGAACAATTAGATTTAAATAAGGTTCAAAATGAATTACACAATAGGTATGTTGACTGTATTCAAATAAAAACATAATTTTAACGTTAATTGGTAATACTAAAAAACACAATATTTTCCCTTATTTTTAAGAAATTTAATTAGTATTTAATAAAAAAAATCTAATTAAATTACTCTCAAGTTACGTGACAACGAACACCAATCAGAGCGTATGTGATCAGAGAGTCATGGACAGCATCAGACGCTGTAAAAAGGCTTCATTGTTTGGTTAATATTTAGTGTGTTTTTTATTATTATTTGTTTATAGGAAACGTCAAACTACATGTAACTATTAGCAACAACTACGAAACAACCTTTTATCACCTCATCAGTTTACCAGCGTTTATGATCACACCCTCCTACTTTATGACCGCCTGACGTCACGGCAGTCACGTGACAAGTACTGATGTTTTGAACCGAAATTTGAAACGGAATTTAAAATGCATGATTTTTAAGGCTTGAGTAGAATAATAAATATTTGTGGCTGTATTAGGTACTTATGCACGATTTAAAACATTTTCCCAAAAATAGTCAGCATATCTATTCCAAAAGGCGACCGAATGTACAAAGTGTAGAACATGAACAGACTTCGTATCCCGACTTATTCAACAGAAAATCAACGAATTTAAAATATCCGTTTGAATTCTAACATGTTTATTATTAATATTATTAATATTACGTGATCGTTTCCCATTGTCATTGCCAGATTGTCAAATTCTGGATATATAAGACTGTTATTCATAACCCGCCTCTTCCACCATATATGACCTGTTCTCCCACCACAATTGACATCTTTTTTTTGCATACCAAGTGCTTCTTAATTTTTGACACAAGAGAGCTTTAAAGCAGTTTCATTCTTACAAAAAGTATATTTTTTTTATAATTAACATTCCTTTCGAAGCACAACTGAAATTCCACATCTTACAATGAAATTTGAATAATGTGATTAACCTGTACGCGATCTAAAAAAAAGATAATGTGCGTCTAGTCACATCTGATAGAAGTAAAACTTGTTACAACTTTAAAGCATAAAGATAATAAAATATTTTATCTTTACGGTAACTAGCTATTTTTCATGACAGTTTAATTTATAAGCAGTAAATATTTTTATGTAGGTATAACGCTACGCGTGACGTCACGTCTTCAATGACACACAATAATACGTAATAAACATTACTTTTAATAAAATTATGAGTTAGTTATATTAATTACAGAAACATTTTCCAGAACAATGTCGATCGCACTCTTTTCAAAGCGAGACGCAACCTTAAAAGCAAATCCAAATAAAATAAAAAATCTTTAAATAAAATCCGAACCAATCAATTAATGTTCTAAGGAAAAGGTTTCCGATCGATCGACCATTCAATGCATTATAACCTCAATTTAGTACCGAGTTCGTATAAGTCTTTACACAATAAAGTGGAGCCTGTCCTTTGCAAGGATTCCTTTTTATACACCGATGCAACTATTCCAGTGTTAACTATTACTAACTGTTGAACATTTTGGTTAAATGGAGTAAGTTTCGTCTTTTTCGAGATGGAACTCTATTATTTTGGCCCATTCTTAGAATAGCCAAAAGCTTATCCCTGAGAGGAAGTGAGAATCAAACCAATAACAGACTGTGTTAAAATGTTACCAAAATGCCATTTTTAAAGAGAAATGTGTTATATTGACAGCAAGGATGACAAGACATGACTTAACATACATATTTTTGGAAAGCCTATTTTCTCTGTTTTTCTGAAGTCAAAGCCAACCATGGTTTCTATCTGAAATAACAAAGTTGACCTTGATATCAAACAATTGGTAAGAGATTTTTTTTGACAACTGTATGTCGAAAAGTGCCTATAGAAAGTTTTTAACTTTTGAAAAAATATTCACAAAAAAAAAATCGAAAATCGAAATCGGTCAAATGTCAATTTTAGCCGGTATTGGAAAGGTAATTCTCAGAATCGTTTCAAAATTGACATTTAACCCTTTAGTAGTAATTAAAAAGTGTCCCTAAAATTTTAATAAAATCGGCCCGACAGGACCGGACTTACAAATTTTATGAAAACACTAGTTTGCAGATAGTGAACTATTTAATGAAAGTTGTATATAATTTGGTATAGAGGTTCGATTGATAATAATTAAGGAGTCAAATTTTTTATTTTGCCCAAAAATCAACTTAAGTTCTCATAATAAAGCCACATTTCCTGTATAAGCAAATACACTATATTGTCGGCAGGGTTTTGGCACTGCGACCCGGGTTTTTTTTCTATCGGTTCTGGAATTAGGGAAAACGTTCAAAATGAAGCAATTTGGGACACCATGTACTTATGTTTTAAATTTCTGTCACCAGACATCGTATCGTCTTATGTAAAATTCCAATAGTTAACACCGAAATAGTTTCAATCCATTTACGACTTATATATAGTTTGTGGAACGACGCGTATATTGTATATGTGTTTTATCGATAGATGGAGAGAGCATTGCCAACAGTGTTAGTAGTTGTGCAGGACGGTGACGGTCGGAAGCCGAAGTGACTGATATGTGGATTGTGGATCCTTTTCCTGCGTCACGAGCGCGCGTACAAGTGCAGTGGTGCACGTCGATTATTGATTGAACGCATTCATGTCGGTATCGTACATAACATACGTGCCGTCATGTGTGCCGCGCAATACTTCTTATAACCGATAGGCGAAACGTATTTTTTTCAGAATGTATTAGCTAAATATCGACGTTAAATGTAACGATAATTACAACACTAGAATCGAAAAAGAGATTCGTGTTTTTTCAGTCGACTTTTGCTGAACTGCAGAAATTGTCAAAAAATCTTAATTGATTTGACAATGACTTTAGATTGTAACTGTACATATAGACCGACACTCAGAAAGGTAATTGCGCTTTTAACCAGTCATGATTTCCTGAGAAAACATCTACATATGATGGGGAACAGCAGGAATCAACACTATGTAGATTTTGCGAAATGGGGGATGAAACAGCCATCCATATCGCATTCGAATGTGAGGCTTTAACCTACAGGAGGACAACCAACTATGGCTACATTGATAAGGATGGAATAGTTCCACAGAACAATCTAGCAGTCAATCTTCTGGAGTTCATAAGAAGATCCAGATTATTTGCTGACTAGATCCAATAAAAAGGGGAAACCCAAAAATCCTTTTTAGGATGTGGTGCATTTGGGTCAAGATACCCATTCTATTTTAATCTTTATTAACTAGAGCAGTGGTTCTTAACCTTTTTGGAGGTACTGAACCCCACCAGTTTCATATGCGAATTCACTGAACCCTTCTTAATTTGAAAAATAAAATATGTTTTATTCAAAATGATAGACAAGCGGGGCGTGTCATCACGAATCATATGAGTCGGATGGGTGTCTTGACCTCCGCCGAACCCACGAGACTGACTCACCGAACCCCTGGTGTTCGATCGAACCCAGGTTAAGAACCACTGAACTAGAGATATTTCTCTATATGAAAAACAGTAGAATTTTAAATCGACCCTGTTCGAAAACAAATGACTGATGAAACGATTGTTTTTAATTGTATATAAATGTGGTTAGCGTAGGTTTTTTGCACAATTTCCACTTCGAAACAACATTTTTCTATGCGTATTGAACAAAATTTAGTTTAAAAAACGATAACTTGATTTTTGTTGAGAACAATCTAATGTTTACATGACAGGGATTTTTGCGACATTATACTGCTCCTGTATAAATTAAAACTTTTATGATCACAATCTAATGTCATTATCAAATCAAATCTTTCTTCAATCCACTATTAAAGTCGTCAGGATTGGTTCTGTGTCCAAATTATTAACGAGTTATTAAAAAAATACCAAAAACATATAATCGTATACTTAACGAGCAAATAGTAGTTTTCACGTCAAAATCAGCAGTAAAAATACTGTCGCCGCTAAAAATTGCTGTGGTTTATTTAACTTAAGACAAAAGTCATCACTGTTTTTGAATAGAATCACTATTTGTCGAACGACATTCATATATGTTTAAATCATTCGATGCAAAATAATCTGATATACATTTATTCTAGAGATGAATTATGACTCGCAGGTAGTGCATATATCAACAATAACAATTCATTGAACAAATGTTCTAATTGCATATGACGCAATTTGCAATCACTGGATTAAAACAGAGTTGATTATTTGCCGCACTGATTTGAAGCCAGTCAAACGCGGCATCGAACTACAAATTTACGGCCTGTATACATGACGTCATCATCGATTTCGATTATTAAGGTAACTGATCCCTCAGATTATAAAATATGCTTTCGGGAAATTTGGAACTGTGGTCGCAAACTTCATTTTATTGTTGTTTTATTAGTTGCGTTTACGCATTAAGCTTCGCAAAATTTGGCTTGTTGCTTAAAGATTTCAAGAAACATATTTTTGCCGTAAAATTGAATAAAAAAAAATGTAATATGTGTTAATATTTCTTTACAACACGTCACGAGATTTCGAATTACGGGAAAACAAATTAACATTTCGAAGTTTTTTCTTTACAAACTTAAAAATATCGACAAATTTGGCATGCTCAATAGCTTTTTCAAACTTATTTTTTTCTTTTCAAAAATTTGTATACATTGTCTTGTTTATATTTGATTTTAAATCGTTTATTTAGATCAAATACTTATTTCTAGTTTATTTTAAAGCATTGACATCAAAGAATGAATAAAATTTTTCATACAAAATACTGAAACGCAAGTAAGTGCATTTCACATACACACACACAACCACACAACCAACTGTTCGTAAGATAGAGCCACTTATATGCGAGTGAAAAAGAAGGTATATGAAACAGTTGGTAAGCAGTAACCTTAAGCGATATTCATAAACAAAATATCGGTATGATCGAAGAATATTCTAAGCCAATTTTTAAAATAGTTTTTAATATGAAAAATTTCAATGAATCTTCCAAGAAAGTTCTTACACGATCGTTACAAAATATGCATAAAATTTCGAGTGGTTTGGTATTTGATCAACATTGGATTTTTTTACGAGTCACATGAAGTACAAGAAGAAAAGTTTAGATACTGAAACTTGTTAAAAAAAATTTTCAGTAATATGTAAAAATTTTATACTAGATTCGATTCAAGAAAGAAAATCCAAGTTTAATATTACTGTACTTAGACTTCTGGTCAAACTGAGCTGCAAATTAGGAAATTTCATTTTTCATAATCAGCAAGAGACGCGAAATTGTAATCATTTTTTTAAGAGCGTTGACTTACTTTCATGAAACTTATTTAAGTGAAATCAATTTTTTGTTACAGTCAACTCTAAAGTTATTTACAACATAGGATATTAAAAACTAGAACATTAAAACTACTTTTTTAACATAATGGAAAACGTTTAACAATTAATAGTTTGAAAATACTTTGAAAGTAATGTTTTGAAGAAAAAAAAAATAATATGGAAACGTTCACGCTTTGTGAACTTTTTAAACATTGCCCAGGTAGATACAGTTAGAAAAACTTTTTTTAAGTTATGCAGAATATCTAAGTAAGTATGAACGTTATATGTGTTGTGCTTGCGCCATAAGAATGCCTACAAAGCAAAATCACGTATGTCAAACCTCTCATAAATTGGTCTATAGATATCTTTAGGCAGACTTTTTAACTCTAACATTTTGTAAAAACGTCATCTGTCGTCAAACACTGGTTCTTATTGATCAACCTTTCTATTACTATTATTACAACACCATACATACCGTACAGCTCGTTGCAGAACTTATTTTTGGGTCAATAATCAGCTGGAGAATTTATGGCACTAGATTCTATGTGTATTATGTATATTATGTTCTCATTTATGAACTGTGCACCAATATAATGTTCAAACATTGATTTCCGTTCAATAACAATGACAATATCCGTATGGCGCTCTCCCTATATTACAGCCATAATAATGTAGTAGCAAATAGGGATGTCGAAAAAATATCGATATATCGTTATTTTTTATTTGAAATATCGATATATTTGGGCGATATTTAATATTTCGATATATCGATATAAAATTTCGAGTATCGGAAACTAATATTTTTTTTTCCAGTAGCAACACTTGTATGTACTAATATTATTCCGATTTACATCCGAATTCGTGCTGTAGCAACAATTTTCTGTTGAATGTCACCTCTGGCACGCGTGCCATAGGTTCACCATCCCTGATTTTATTAATTGTTCGATTTATCTCTAAAATTATCTGCTCCTAAATGTATTAGACGTTTGATTAATAAAAATAAAAAAAAATCTTATCGTTGTTTTTGATTTCATATATTTATTTATTACTTGATTTATTAGAAATAATGCCCGTTAATTGCTATTTGAGATTATATTAAGCTAGCCAATATGTATACTAACTTCGAGTGCCAATGTTCTCTTTAAAATTGTACCGATATATCGATATTTTTTTAAAAATATATTGATACTTGAAAAAAATATCGATATATTATATATCGATATTTTTTGGCACTTCTGACATCCACAGTAGCAAGTGAACTGTGTTTCTATCGTGACGGTAGTCTTTCGAAACTTCGACCGCGACGAGTAACGCGACCCGCGACAGGTCTCAAAGACACCAACTGAGTGAAACTGCATATGAATTAGTTCGATATGAGTCAAGGTTAAAAGATTACAGAGGTTGCCTCGTTCCATCTTTTTATAAAGTACACACACAATGTGCTTTAAAAAAAGTTCTCTCAGACTGTTAATTACAATGCCAGTTCTGTTTTGTTTAAATAGTATTTTACAGTGTTATAAAAGCAATATACGCTGATGTTCATTTCTGCATTATTAATGTGTGATCGCAACATTAAAATGCATCGCGCAATTCGGATGCAAAACACTGTTTGTCTGTTTGATGTAATTCACAGTGACCTCAACTCTACACGCGTGTATTGTAACAATTGTTTATGCATTTTGATAAATATTTGATGCAACTATTTGTCAATCAGTAGTGTAGAGAAAAATATTACAGAAAAACAGTTTAAACATAATATTTTTTGGGTTCCGTACTTCAAAAGGATCTTCGTATGTCAGTATCAGAGCCAATTTGCTCCGAACTACTGGACCGATTGAGTTGAAATTTGATACACATATGTAAGTCGGTGACCTAAAGCCGGACGTGTAACGTAAATAAATAAACTTTGAACATGGGGGTAATTTTTGGGGAAAAAATAGGAAATTAAAAAAAAAGGTTTTGCAAACTGTACCGTCTTACATATCAAATGAAAGGGATTGCAGTAAGGGTCTCAAATATATATTTTTTTATAATTTTAAAATAAATAGTTTTAAATTTATTTAAGAAAATAGATGAACAATTGACCATCCCTCCCTTATCCTCGAAACGACTGGGCCTAAAATTTTGAAAAAAAATAGGGAATGTCCGGTCTCACCCATAGGTTACAGGAAAACCTAAATGAAAATCTTAAGTCTTAAAGTACTCACGAAAAACGAAATAGTACGGAACACTCTTCTTGCGCGTTAGACTTGCGCTTGACCGGGGTTTCTTATGTAGATTGTAGACGCCCGACAACTTAGATCATTAGCGTCTTAATTATTTACATCAAATCACTTTAAACTAAACGACATCACAAGACATCCATGAAACAGGATTCGAACTCACGACAGTCCTGTCAAGAACGCAACACGCTAACTGCTGGACCGCACTGTCCTCTTTAAATATAATAAGAACAGTACATTGTCACAATTATTTTTTCTGTTTTGTTTTTGTGTGTTCGATTTTTTGTGTTATTTTGTTTCATAAATAATATCAAGCAACAGTCTATACACAAAATAACGTGCATGGGGGTTAAAAAAATGTCTGAAAATTTAATAACAGGTTTGCATACAAAAGATACGACGCTGAATACTACCAACCATAAAAAATTATAAAATCTCATTTGTCTGAATTAGTCGACATAACAAATCCACAAGAATTACACGGAGTTTTGCAGTTGAATGACCATAATAATAGACGATCTATATAAAATTCAAAAACTGTGACTCTGTAATTAAAGGTTGGATCTCTCAAATAATTTATTTAATAGGTGTACATTTCGTATTCACAAATGGCAAATAATTCCATGTAAACAGCACTGCGGAATATTGGCTGAATAGTTTATTGGTTCAGTCTCTATTAAATAAACTTTCCAGATTATATTGACGCGGCCTAAAATTAACTACAACCAGAAACGAATTAACTCAATTGGTTCACATACAGAGTATTCCAGAAGTAACTGAAATGCTATTGACGACATACCCGATGTTAATTCAGAGACATCTGTAAATTAAACCGTCTTAAAAATATTATCGAAGTGAAAACTTCTTTATATCGTTGTGATTTTAAACTCGATGAAACGAAAAAGCGACACCAAAAAGAGACAAACTTTAAGACTTAAGATTTTCGTTTAGGTTTTCCTGTAAACTATGTGTGAGACCCGACATTCCTTATTTTTTTCAAAATTTTACGCCCAGTAGCTTCGGAGATACGGGAGGGGGGAATGGTCAATAGTTCATCTATTTTCTTAAATAACTTTAAAACTATTTATTTTGAAATTATAAAATATATATTAATATATATTTTTTTTTTGAGACTCTTACTACAAGCCCTTTCATTTGATATGTCACACGGTACAGTTTACAAAATTTCTTTCTTAATTTCCTAATTTGCCCCTCGAAAATGACCCCCATTTTCAAAATTCATTTATTTACGTTACACGTCCGTCTTTTGGTCACCGACTTACATATGTGTACCAAATTTCAACTCAATCGGTCCAATAGTTCAGAGCAAATTGGCGAAAACAATAGGACGGACAGACACACGAGTGATCCTATAAGAGTTTCGTTTTTTCCTTTTAAGGTACGAAACCCTAAAAATAGTTGAATGTATGAGATATGGAAATCTCATACATTCAACTATTTTTTACTAAAATTTCAGCTATTCGCCTGGAAACTGCTCTATGCATCAAAGAACCTTAAGCAGTTGTATTTTCGTTATTCTAAATTTTAAGTACCATACCTAGCTGACTGAAGATATATATATTATAATTATCTATACTATACAAAACCATTAAACGGGCAGCTGGATTACGAGATGGAATTTATCTCTTCAATTTAATTAGAAAAAAAAAACAAAAAAATGCTCATTTAAAGTCTCGGAAAATGCACACACAATTTCCCGCACTTAAGTAAAACGAAACCGCAATTTTCACGCCTTTTAAACAATCACATCTTTACATAAAATATATACCAACAATAAATTTTTAAAGACGCCTTTTCCATACATTAGCGTCATTTTTAATTACAAGTCGAGGCAAAGAAAATAGACGAGAAAAGTGTGAAAGGAAAAAAAAAACTTTCTTAACGAATCCCAACGAAACGATTTAAAAGCAATTAGCGAAACGGCGCTAAAAAGTTATCGCGTAAGTTGGTCTCTCACTGCGACTGTAAAGTAAGGTCCGACAAGCTATGCGCCTGAATGTACACTTCAGTTGCGATAATCCAAACGATACAATTCGATTCATGTTTGTATAGACAATAGTTATAATTGAACACTGGTCATTTTTCTTCAAAAGCGTTTCACTTACTTCGAAATCAGAAAAAATCTCATTGAAGACCAAGTGCTCTAGCAAAATACACAACAGCATTTATTGATTTACCCTAAAGAATTAAATTTTTCATACAGCACCGTGGTTGCGTCAGATAAAGACTTTCATTTTATGAAGCTATTGGCTTCACCCAGATTTGTAGACTACATATTAAAGATAACATATTTAAGGCTGTTGGACCGCTCTGAATTTTGTTTGTGCTGAGACCCAGCGGTAAGGGGCGAGGTAGGCAAAAGACATACTGTGAGTGTGACCTTCTTTAGCTCTGTCTCGCTCAAATAATCCGCCCGTTTCAATTTTTGGCTGGTGTCAACTACGAGGCTAAAAAATGTTGTTGCAAGGGTGCCGCTGTCAATTGATTACTCTAAGTTTGGGACATATTTTGAAGATTTAAAAAACTTTTCCGAAAAAGGAAGAGTCACTTTAGGTTTGTGATGGAACAGTTTTGTGAAATAAGTACGAATAAGGTCGTAGTATGACATTGAAAACGTGTGTTTTTTTGGCACAATTAATGCCAACTTGTTTCTAGTAAATCGTACATAAATTACAAAAGTAGTCCATTAGAGACCAAGATTTGTCCTTTATCTTCCTTATAGAGAAAGAATTTTTGCAGAATGTTGACGAATAAGTCTACAATCAGTTGACAGCCAAAGCTCTATTTTTGGCTTAAATTCAGAGCGTTCCGACAGCCTTAATTGCATGAGAATTAATATAATGTCGGTCAAAATAGCTTCGCAAATAACTCATTACTTTTGACCAAACTTTTGAAAGATAAAAATGGTTGCTGTAGGTCATCCTTAAAAGACATACATATGCTACGAGGACTATTCTTTTTAAGACCTACTAATTCTGTACCTAGTACATTAATTTGATGTGTATCTTATGTATATCTTATGTATATCTTATGGTCAGCGTACGCTCTAAAAGGGTCTTTTGTGACTTGATTACAAAACATCGAGATTTCTCTAGTATCTTTAGATTTAATAAGATTGTATTATACACATAAACCTTCCGGAAGAAATTCTTTAAATAACGGCGAAAACTGCATCGAAATCCAGAGTGCGGTTTCGAAGAACTAAGAGGACAGACGCGGGTAGCGACATTGTTTTATACTATTTAGAGAAGTTTTTTAAGGCTGTCGGAACGCTCTGAATTTTGTTTGTGCTGAGACCCAGCAGTAAGGGGCGAGGTAGGCAAAAGATATATTGTAGGTGTGACCTTCTTTAGCTTTGTCTCGCTCAAATCATCTGCACGTTTTAATTTTTGGCTGGTGCCAACTACGAGGCTAAAAAATGTTATTGCAAGGGTGCCGCTGTCAATTGATTACTCTAATTTTTGGAAATATTTTAAATATTTAAAAAACTTTTTCGAAAAAGAAAAAGTCACTGTAGGTTTGTGATGGAACAGTTTTGTGAAATAAGTACGAATAAAGTCATAGTGTGACACTGAAAACGTGCATTTTTTTAGCACAATTAATGCCAACTTTTTTCTAGTAAATCGTACATAAATTACAAAAGTAGTCTATTAGAGACCTAGATTTGTCCTTTATCTTCCTTATAGAGAAAGAATTTTTGCAGAATGTTGACGAATAAGTCTACAATCAGTTGACAGCCGAAGCTCTATTTTTGGCCTAAATTCAGAGCGTTCCGACAACCTTAAGTGTAAATAAATTAAACACTCGTTTCATTTGATTAAAATGGCATTCATTTACACCAAATAACGATCAAATCAAATACACAAGTACTCTTATAAATTTGACCTATCGTCGACTCAGTGTACGATGTATATATATGATAGTAGAACAGTTCTATACGAACGTTACAGAAATGTGTAAGGAAGAGGCATGCAAAAAGTTTGTTCCGCAACCTGTCAATAGACGCGCTCAAGTCATTCTGTAAGCGCAAATTGAAAAAAAGAAATGCGACTGAGTGTACCCTATTAGAAGATTGCTACCTTAATATACAATTCAACGGAACTGACGTATCTAAAATCAAATAAAAGGACGCAGTAAATTATACGAAGATTTTTATACACCCGATTCAATGATACATTTAAAGTCACATTATGATGTGAAATTTAAAATTCTATAAATAATAAAACTGGAGTATTATTTCGAGATTTCAGTGAAAGACTAGCGAATTTTTAAACTTAATCGAGTCAAGTAGTAACAGGAGAAAACTTTAACTCAAATAAATATACGAAGTCAAACTAAATAAAACTGTTTAGAAATCTAATGTGTAACACGCATGCATTAAAACTGCAGAATTACTTTTTTATGTCAGTGACGAAAAATAAAGTCGCGCATGCGCGGCTCAAATATGAATTGTTTTCGTCCTTCGGGAATTTGTTTTTGCGTCGAAAGTAAGTGCAAACGGTCCTGCGCGATGATTGCAAACTGCTATTCGTCTAGGCTACAATATTTAAGATGTTTTTTTATGTTGTTATAATGCTATTCTTTATCCATACCTAATATAATAAATGCGAAAATATGCCTGTCTGTTACCTTTTTACACCTAAACCGCTGAACGGATTTCGATAAAAACTGGTAAGGAAATAGATTGAAGGGAGTGAAATAAGGGACAGATCTTTCACGATATTTTTGGAACTATTAGACCTACAGGCTTGAAACTTGGCACGAGTGTTTCTTTTGTTGAGTAGAGTTTCGCTAAGAACGACTTTTGTAGAAATCGACTTCCAAGTGAGGGTTGCAGGGACGTTAAAGACGTAAAATTCTCGTTTTTGGACTATAACAGATCTGAAATTTAGTAGGTATGTTTCATATGCTATATAAACATTCACCAAAAATGAGTTTTTCTAAAACCGTCTTCTAAGGAGTGGAAAGACGTGAGGTGCAGGGGTGTCAATTATTAACACATTCTAATTTTTAAACTGCAGTTCCTATGGACTTGGAATTTAGTTGATATATTTTTTATGGTTATTAGATCGCAACACCGCAACACTGTGGAGCCGAAGGCTCCTCTCACTGCCGTCTTTCATCTCAACCATATCCGAAACCGCGGGTGTATTTATGATGAATCACTCTTTACTATTTCAGAATCGTAGTATAGGAAATTACCTATCGGGGATGTACATATCTTATTCACTGAAATATTTAAACGTCTGAGTTGTTTAGCTCGTAATTATAAATCTCAGTAATCAGATTTCAATCTGATCACGACAGACTTTTCACTACACAATAAAAGCGTCTCGCTTACTAAATACACTTTAAAAATTCAATACAAAATCAATCATAATTACTGTACCGGCAGATATTACTTATAATTTCTATACAACGCGCGACACTCGGAAGCTGATTTTTGACACACGATCGTAAATTTTCATTTGGAGTGTCAAGTATGTAAAGCAGAATTTCTACGTTTCTCTTTCTACTATTACTGTCTATTGTAGGTTTACTACAATATTTAAATGTTTTTCTGTTTAAAATCTTGCAGAATATCAGTATGATATATGTGCAATATTAAATACAAAATCATTTTAAATTGATTCTTTTTTTTAACAGCGTGCAGAAATCCAATAGACGAACAAATATTCTAGGTAACTTTTTTATCAAAACTTAAAAATAAAAGAGAAACAGGATTTCAAAGTTTAATTTGATTTTATTAAATTTTGAGATCGGTCTTGGCACTCTGTTATGGCACTTAACATATTTCGATAGTGACAAGGCCGACCTCAAAATTTAATAAAATCAAATTAAACTTTGAAATCCTGTTTCTCTTTTATTTTTAAGTTTTGATAAAAAAGTTACCTGGAATATTTTATTTTTTAATTTTGATAAAAAAAGTTACTTGAAATATTTGTTAGTCTATTTGAATTCCACACGCTGTTAAAAAAAAGAATCAACTTAAAAATCACCTGTATAAACAAAAACAATTTTTTTTTATATTAAAATATAGTAAAAAGGGAACAAATTCAAGCTAAACAAAAAAAAGTGTGCAATCTTCCCGCGTGGTTGAAGTAAAACATGTAAACCATACAAAGACTATCCATAACCCAGATATCGAAAAGATTTACTTCGGTTATTTCCGGCTCCTAGGCTGACTCTCAGCCCAAAAATACTATAAGCTATATGCTATTACTTAGCTTATACTATATATTATGTGGTGGCAACTCATAGAGTGGCCCCTTGGCAAAATATTATTCACAAAAGGCGCCTAAAAAAGTTTCACTTCAATAAGCATAATCATCTTTACTATCGAGCTCTCTTTGTATTGTTTAGTGATTTTTCTATTTAATAATTATTTATTTATTAATAAGTAGATTCAATTTAATAATTCTTTTTTTAATCATACAACTTAGCGTACAGAATAATGAACATTGAATGAATAAAATCATTTATTTTATAGAAAAGAATGCTAAAACAGATAATGTTAATAGTAATCGCTACTAAAAACTGTAAAAGGTATTATACAATAAATTGTGAAGTGCGATTACAATACACTCTTCATCATTAAGTTGGATTTGTTCGATGTTCTCCTGTATTTTTTATCTTTCTTTTAAAAAACAGTTTCTCCTTTAAGCAGAACTGACTACGAGTCTGCATAATATTATTGAAAAAACTTATAAACAGTGAACAATAGTCAACTTGCTAAAATGCGTCTAACAAATAAACGTTGGCAATATTTAAGCTATACACTGAAGAAAAACTTTTGAAAAAAAAACAAACAATACAGAAATGTAACTATAGAAAGTATATGGAAGAATGTACCAACTTTCTATAGACAGTTATTTTAAAAGCTTTTTATTATACTAGTTATGAATGCAGCTTTAATATTTTAAAATTTTAGTTATTTATCAACGTGCAACGGAGTGAAGCTTTTGGCGCCTTTTAAAACAAAAACAAATAAAATTTACTTCAATATATAAAAAGGCAGACGATTGGTTGAATTCCAAACTACAAACAGGTTTTGTCTTCATTGTCTTTCATTCACTAAATAATTTTGGGCTACCTAATTTACGGAACTACGATATTTTAAAAATTTACTACCCCAACACTAATAAACGTTTCTGGAATCTTCCTTTGAAGTTTTCAGTATTATTACTTAGGAAACACTCTGTATTAAGAAGCTTATTAAATACTGACATACTGTATACAATTTTCGGAAGAGAATTTGCTAATTAGAATTATTAAATATAATAAAATAATCAACGAAATTTGATATATTCGAGTTCAACACAGAGTTCGGACTTTTTTTTGTCGAATACAGTAACACAATTTTATTGTTTTAATTATATCGGCGATGTGTTAAAATGAACGAGTATATGAACTGCAACTGTAACAGTACTTACATGATCTACGACAAATTAACGATCAACGGAACTCTTCAAACAATCTTAAATCCGTACGTACCTGAAACAAACAAAAAAAATTAGAAAAGACATTAAAAATCTGAAAAATAATAATAATTAAGGTAGTTGTCGTGGTTAAGGCACACAATTCTTAATTTTTGTATACTTATTAAGGACATGATAATACAATTACCCTGAGAATTTGAAGTCGATCGACCGTATATAATCCGAGATAAATTCAATTAAAAATTGGATAATTAACATTGATTGTATATACGATCTCTGTAGTTCTGAACCAGTTTCTTATTTATAAAAAAAGAACTAACTGTCAGAAACTTTCCAAAAACTGGCAGTCTTTCAATGCATTTGTTATGAGTTTAAAAAAAATAAGAAAAATTTTTTGACCGTCTAATTATTTATAAATAACGGTTTAAAGTTCAACAATTTATAGAAAAGTATACATGCATATGAATACTGTACGGGTTACGTTTCCACGGGTACAGTCTTGAGTACAAATTATGGATCACTTAGCTACAAGCTAGTATACTTTTGTGGCGCGTATAATCTGTAACTTTTTGACAATATTGTACCACGACAACTACCTTAACCTTGTAACCTTGTAAATTGAATTATAGAATTCAAACCTACAAATGTGAGCATAATTATGTAACCACTGTTAACCATCTCATCTAGTAAGTGTGCAAAAAAAATAATGATCTCAGTTGCGGATTTTCGGGGAGGACATAGGGCAAAAATCCACCTCCAGATAATTACAAAATAAACTAAGTGAGTGATGTTGTGTTGAGAGCACTAGATATGTTCAGAACGGTACCGAGTCGAATACCGGCGGAGCCAGATGTGGATTTGACTTTTTTCTACTGCTCAAAAAGTTCCACACGCCCCGTCGTAGATAGAGCGCAGGCCAGGGCATTTTTTGAGTTCATATTATGTAGCCGTCATCGTTTTATATTTACACATCTCTTGGCAATGCTCACCGTTTTTATTATTTTTCAAGTTATACTTCTTTTAGCGCGTTGAGAGTCAAATTTTAGCAGGAAACGAAAGTCGCACAGCTAACTTAAAAGTATGAAGATGACCGCGCTGATGAAAATTCGAAAATATGAAGATGGTCGCGCTACCGAAATGTCGCAAAGTATGAAGTTGGCCATAAAAAACCCTGACTCACAATCAGATGACAGACGAAATCAATGCACTTTCTGTCATCTGGAAACTATATAATATTATACTAGACGACTACAACCCTTGATTACATCTGTCGTCCAGTGGAATGTATATAATATCGTGTTTTTGATTATAAAAGTAAAGATCAAAATAAAATTTTAAAGTATTTTAAAAAATATTTTATGTAAATTTTTTGTAAGTATTAATTTTACATTTTGTGAAGACTTGACTTCAATAATTGATTTACATGTATATTAAAAATTAGTTTTTAATCACGTCAAAGAAGTATAACTTCAAGTATAAGTACACGCTTTTTTTATTATTTTAAGTCACCGAATGCATGAATTATCTAGGCCTAGTACCGATTAGTGATCTCAATGTATGCTTTACACTAACCTCATACTTTCCTCGGATTAGAACAGGGGGTTTGCAACTAGACGAGTCATGGAAAGAATGTTTCATTTTTAATAGTAAATAAGTATAGTATATAGTATAGTATATATTATACGCACCTACTTTTTTATTTTTTGTTTCATTTATTCCGATATCGAAATGTTTAAATGCAATTTCCATGTTTTGAGTAATTTTTAAAATTGCATGTAAATAACGAATATATAAACCCAATTTTTCATATATTTTTTCCGAGAAGTTATAGTAGCAGTCAGAGTATAGAGTATAGATGAAGGCATCGAAGTGTAGACGAAGCTTTATGTAATTGCATGTAAGCGAGATTGACACAGCGGTAAGGCGGGACAAATGGCTCAAAGCAAATTGGCTCTGTCATATGCATGAATTTCCGGTAATGCGCCGTAAACTTGGCTTTTATACACCGGATATTACAAATCGCCTATCTGAAGTTATTTACATGTTGCCTAACATATAATGTATATTATATATCGATATTATATAATGTGTATATATTTAAATTAATACAGTGTTACAAAAACGTTTACAGCTACGTCCTTTCTAACGTCAATAATGAATTTAAAAGTTGATTAAAATAACTGGTTTTCAGCTGATTTGATAAGAATTTTGGACGCGAAAAACAATTTCAGTTTTACATTAAAATTAAAAATCATACACATTCTAAATGCCTAAATATAAAAAACACAAAAGAAATATTGAGAAATCCCTCAAAAAAACGCATGTTATTAAAACTTTCGTGATTGATTTTTTTTCCTGTACATAATAATATGCAACATATAATGTACTCACAAAAATGTATCTGGTGGAAATTATACCAGATTTTTTTTACATTTTCAAGTTGAAACAAATTAAGTACATAAAAAGTCAAGTGCACACTCTTGCAACACATAAAATAAAATATGTCGATGCTAAAGTAAGACTTTTTCACTAAATCATTTCGCAACATAATTTTTTAACACTACTTAGATAACAAATATAAACGTTAATTCTACATAATAAATCACTGAAGTCGCGTTGTTTATAAGCGTATTAAATTATATACAGGGTAATTCGAATTTAATGTTTCTTAACAACAGTAGCGAGTAAGGTTTATCAAATCAAAAGCAATGTCTAAAATGATCAAAACATAACCATAATGCAAACGTTCTACTCATAAATGTAATTTGAGAAATTTTCAATCGCTAAAGTTCAATAACAGCTGTTATGTATTTGAGTGGACTGTATAACTTTATCGATTTAAAATAGTGTCCTAAATAAATTCAAACTTTCATTACAGGTTTTTAATAAATTTTATTTCATTCAACTACACTTTTTACTGTCTCCGCCATCTTAGTTTACTTACGTACTCTGTTGCAACAAAATATCCAACAATAGCCCTATAATTAATGGTTATGCAATTACTAAATAACTTTACCTAACTGTAGATATAAGCATAATTTTTGTACACGAAATTTGTACATTTAAAAAATATTCTACGTTTCGTCAAATAAAGAACCAATTACTTCGAGTGTAACATTAAAAATCAAATTATTTATTAAAAAACAACATTTCAAAAAGAGATGAGCATTTCAGATCCTAGGAGGGATAGATGTCCTTTCCTGTCCCCCTTGCGTACGGCCATGTCTAAAGGCATGTTTAGCACACAAACTAAAATAAAATAATGTGTCTCAATACCTGCATAAATATAAATAAATTATTTAATTAATTCTTTCGGTTCTACTCCTGAAAACTGCTCTACTGTTTTGTTCTTTTGGTGTTCTGAGAAACAGAAACCGGAAGCCAACATTTTGTTTTATAGATAGTCGGTTAATTAACTGGTAAATTATCCTGCTAAAATGATTACTATCATAAATAAAAGGTAATTTTTCATCACTAGTTGGCAATGGTTCCTTCTTTAACTCTATTTAAGAAGTGCACTTTTGAATTTAAATTGAGTTGAAATGTTCAGTCAATTTTGATTATAATACTCGCCACGGTTCTAACAGGTTTTGAAGTTAGTCACAAACAGCGTCGCAAATGCATATTTTAGTGCCGTCCTAGTTGTTTTTGGGAAAGGAAGACTCCCACCACCTCCCAGTTCCCGGCACAGAACGTGCGCTCGTCGGTGATTAGTTATCGCTGGTTGTCGTGTCACTTGTCGCTTTCCTGCTATTGTTAAGTTGTTTCTTTGATCGTTAATTGATCAAGTTGCCTAATACAGTTTTGCGTAAACAAACAAGAAACATAATTTTTTGGATGACTTCATGCAAGGAATTAGATCTTTAGATTACAGAAAAATTAAAAATAATAATATAGCGCAAGTTTGTAGTTTTTCAACCGACTGCACCTGCGCAAGCCTCCAATTGCATCTAACTTCAGAACCTTTTAGAACCGTGGCGCGTATTATACCCGAATGCACAATTCCATTTTGGATACGACTGTCGGAAACACCCTGTATATGTACATATAAATAGGAAAAGTTTATATTATTTTATGATGGAGCATATCCAACCAACCAGCGCCGCACATAAAACCCCAGCAATAAATTTTCGACGGTTTAATTAAATTTATTAAAGTGTAGTTTATTTGATGAGTGTAATTTTGTTATATAATGTATAACGCGGTCATTAAAACCGATGTAAAAACTTGTAATTATGAACAGAAACCGGTTATTTATATGTTTCACTGTAAAACACTAAACTCGATCAGTTTCGCATGCCATAACTTTGATTCGTTTAATTTCAAAATGTGACCGTACACCGCTGATTTAAAATTCTGATATAACGTAGCCATTCGAACCTAAAACTACAGTTTAACGTACCAGGTACTTGAGTAGGATTAGGTAAGATTTTATTTAAACTTTTAGATCCAGGCCCGGATTTACCCAGAAGAAAAATAAACAGTTGTTTAGAGTCCCAGTTTAATGAGGCTTCCCGCTTCATTGAAACCTTACGCGACCCAACTTTTTAATTTAGACAAACAAAATAATATGCTAATAAGTTAACTAAACTGAACTGTATATACATCCAACATTTCAATAAAAGATGTTACGTGAGAAATTTCAAATATTGCATTATTAAAAAAATATGACTTGCGATTTTTTTCTGAGGTTAATGGCGCCTTCTATGACCACTACTTAGGGCACTTATAAATATAAATCCAGCGCTGTCGAGATCAAGTATCTCAAAAATATTTCTCTTCAACATAATTATGTCACTTTTTAGTGTATTTGCCATATGGCAACATACACTATTGGCATCGGTCGGATGGCGGGACCTAGGGGTCGGACCAAAATTTCTCGACGTTTCATAACCTCCTCAACACTTTGGCACCATTTTTGAAAATGTTTATATATATATGTATATATATATTTATTTATATATATATATATATATAGGTATATATGTTTACGGGCAATAACTTTCGAAGGAGTTAATTCATTTTAACGAAATTTGGCACACATGTTAGAATCCATCACCGCACGAAGCCTATTTAAAATAGACCCAATCGGGTCATTTTAAGGGTGGTTTTTAGGGGTTGGAAAAAATACCTAAAAAATTCTCAGATTCGTTTCGAAATTGAAATTTAACCCTTTAGTAGCAATTAAAAAGTGCTCTTAAAATTTTAATAAAATCGGCATGACAGGACCGGATTTTCAAATTTTCTGAAAACACTAGTTTGCAGATAGTGAGTTATTTACTGAAAGGTGTTTTTAATTTTGGTGTAGACGTTCGATCGACAATTATAATGTAATTAAGAAAAAAATGTAATTTTAAGGGGTGTATTATGTAATTTTAAGGGGTGTATTAAGGACTTAATTTTTTTATTTTGCCCAGCAATCACCTTAAGTTCACATAATAAAGCCACAAGGCCTGTATCAGCAAATACACTATATTGTCGGCAGGGTTTTGGCACTGCGACCCGGGTTTTTTGACATTGCCATAAGGTAGGAAGAGGCTAGTTGAGCATAGGGGCAAGTTGTGACACATCTATATCGCGGAAACTCTACAGCATACGAAATGGTATGTCGAACAGTTCTGATTTCTTTGAAAGAACTGATAATTTTTCTTCACTATATTTTGTAAAATACATTTGTCCCGATTTAATACTTCTGGGATAAATAGACTTTCTTTTGTTATGCATTTTTTATGCATTATAAATCGTTCTGAAAATATGTTAATTGTTAAGAAAAATGGCTACACCAAACTCTTCTTACCCTACTTAGAAAAATATTGTTCTTTTGATTATGTCAAAAAAAATTGTGGTGAACAAATAAATATGTATTTTTAAAAAATAAAATCAACGTGTCAGGCTATTTGCTCAGAGTGTTAGCAAAAATTTCAATTCACTAGTGGAAGACTTTACAAAAAAAGGTAACATTCTAAAGCTTGAAGGGTTTTTTGTTTAGCCCTGAATAAAGATATTATTATTAAATTACAAATAGATAATTTCATAATTATTAGTTTAGTCGTAATACTCTTGGTATATTCATTGTAATTTGATAAAACAGATAAATAAACAAACTGCAATTACTGTTTGTGACCGTTGATAGTTAATTATAGATACTACACAGATCGTACAAAATAACACGTTCCAATTACTAAACTTGCCATAGTTTGTTCTGTACCAAATATTCAACTTCTAACAAACTGAATTTTTTTTTTTAAATAACGCGCTATTGTTACTATTACTTCTTATACACAAATAAATAACTATAGTTTGCTATAATATTATAAAACATCCATTGTTGAAATTACAATTTACAGTTTTCGAGAATTTTAAAGTCTGCAGTGTCGTAAGATCTGGCTAGTTCCAATGAAAAGTAAGTCTTAAGTTATATCTTCTACTACAAATAACCGGTTATTCAGTAACAAGACTTTGATTACTTGTCTTTTTTAGCAAGATAATTTTGCAATCGATTATTTTACCTAAACAAATAATTTTTGCGTTCCAGCCACTAGATATTTGTGACTACTGCTGAATAAACATCAAATTCACTCTCTTTGTATTTTTAGCATTGTATGGTTATATAGACATTTTTAAAATTTTATCTCTGTAAACATTGATTATTAAATTAAAAAATGACCGTTGGGGAAATATAATACCTAAAATGAAATATTTGTTTTATTATTTTTGTATCTATTTCCTTTTATTAAATTCAATTCAGATTTTTATTTGGTTGAAGAATTTCATTTTCTGTCGTCTGCCTGATAGTAAATGAAATTCTCCAATTAAAAAAACAAATATTTAAAAAAAATTTCAAATGAATTTAGTAAAGAAAATAGATAAAAAAAATACCAACGGGAAATGTATGTACAAAAAATACGCATGGATGTAAAACATTTCATTTTATTAAATCAAACAATATTTTTTATGGTATTACATTTTTTAATTTAATAATTAATGTCCATACATGTATGCCAAAAATACAGTATCCACACAATTATGTAAATTATAAGGAAAAAAATATGCTTCGTAATTACGCAAATAATCAACACAATGTTACAAAACATTTAAATAATTAGTAGGGTCATAAAATTAAAATATGTACACATTTCCATGTCTTAAAAGTTATGTAGGAACATGTAGATACATACAAAAAGACACATTAAAAGCTGCTGTAGACCAGAGAAAAGCACAGTCACAGAAGACAAAAGCGTGTGTCTAATTTCTCATACCGTTGGTGACTTTCTTGTTGAGCAAGCTTACTAATAACGGAATTCCCATCAATGCACTAAGGACTGCAAGTAGATAAAGCACTATAATTCCCTCCGAAGCTTATAGTATTCAGACTATGCTTTTATTGAATGTGAGTACTGTAACGTCGTTCCGCTTGAGATATTAATACTAAATACTAGACTTGGAAATAAACGAATTATTTCCAAGACCACGCACTACACAGAGAGCGTCCGTAACACACGTGGCCCTATTTTAGCCTCTCTGGAACCCCTCACACCCTTCATGTAGCTCAACGCAGCCTTTCCTATGCACCCCTCCTGGATGGAACATAGTTTTTTATTATCAAGACCAGAAGACATTTTCTGTTTTCTGTTAACAAACTATTAAGTTTAAGAACAAGACTGATATTTGTTATATGTATATTTGTTATAATTATATTACGGCATTGTAAGAATACAACGTTTTTAAGATATAAGACTAACCAAATAAATATTCAATTTATTCTGCAAATTATTTTCATTGTGCCAAATAAAATACATGAAAAAAATTACGTAGCTTGACTCCAGTTTCCCCTTCCCCTCACGAAGCTGATCCCACCTCCGTCTTGATCGAGCTACATGGTTTATTGATGTTCCCACATCAGCTAGATTCAGGTTTTTGTTAATGATCAAAAACAAATTTTGTACAAAAGATGTCCACACACGTTGTAGCGAACACTGTCAGTCGATTTTCCTTTAATTCAACTTACTTTAGACGCTACTTGCATCTGGAGAATAATAGCGATGCCATTCTAGTATTACACAATTATATAATAATTATTCACGCGCTATGCGCGTCCGCCCAGTAATGTCATATATACTTATATATAGACGGCTGCCGCCGCCGGCTGAATGTTAACAACAGATATGAGAGCTCGACGCCGGTGGAGGAACGACAAACAGTCACAGATGAAGAGGAAAGAAAGAGAGGGAGAGTTACACATTGCCAACTATACAAACACTAACTTTAACACGCAAATTAAACTAAAATTTCCATTTCATCTTAGGTGCAAAGGTCACGACAACGAGAAAAGACAATTTCGCGTCAGAAAACTAAGGTAAAATAGTTGAGACGGACGAGACATGCCATTTATAAGCGTTATATCGTATTGTACACTACATTCTTCATTTAGTTACTTTTTATCTTTCTGTTTGCAAAGAAAAACCTTTGCAGTGGATTTTTTTATAAGGCACCGCTTTCGATATTTAACACTTTCGGAGAGAGACTGTAGCTTATAGACGCTCGACAATTTGAAACTCGTTATTTTTAGCTAACGCACAGAGCCTGGAATGTTCGACAAAATATTCCAGGGGTAAATTTGCTATAAAGTCTTTACCAGGCGTTGACCATAAAGTCTTTACCAGGCGCTGGCCATAAAGCGTAATCTCATTATGTCATAAATACCAAGTAGTTAACACTTTAGAGCAGATATTTTCGGGATTAGAATAACTGTCCTAATCTCTGTTAGTATAACCGAAAAAAATATTCTTTAATTCCGAATATATTTTATAATCTACACGCAAAGCATTTAATGTAAAAAGTGAATATATATTTTTTTTTGCACACCACCTACTGTTTTTCATGCGATCTTACCAATCCAACAGTAATTTCCAAAATTAAATTATCATTTATCATTACAAGATGACAAAGCAATTATCAAATAATATTTTATATATTTATTTTGATTGAAAAACAGCTATTTCATAGGAAGTACGTGCAAAACATGTATGTATCTCAAATGTTATGTTTTATGATTCGTATGATTGTTAAAACTTACTGGTCGTTCGTTTTTAACATAATGTCACAACTCGTCAATAAAAGAATGCACTATAATCTACATAAACTAAAATGAAAAAAAACTTTTGTTTCAGATTTAGAAACCTTTTATAGGTACGCCTAGATTGTAGATCAATAGGTACCTATCCTAGGTTGTTTTTAAAGCTCTAATATTATCGGTACAGTCGTAAATCAAATTGATATAGTTAATTAAAAATAAATGGATCCAAACAAAAATAGAATGAAACCGCCTGTAGTGTTTTCTGTTTGTGTTCTAACACAGCACAGTAGGTATTTGGAAATTCGATTAAATTATATTGAGTCCATTATAATGTTTGTACACTTTTAATAAATTATCTTTGCTATGATACATGGAGTTTGTTCAAATAAGAGAAATAGCCTATTTTCAGAAGATAGAAGAAATATCACAACACGTTACACTACTAAATATTTTTGTCCTTGGAACAATCTCTCTTTTTAGACTTGCACTTCAGTACTATAATTAAAAAAACCCGGGTCGCAGTGCAAAAACCCTGCCGACAATATAGTGTATTTGCTTATACAGGCAGTGTGGCTTTATTATGCGAACTTAAGTTGGTTTTTGGACAAAATAAAAAATTTGACTCCTTAATACACCCCTTAAAGTAACATTTTTTTTCGTAATTGCAATATTATTATCAATCGAACCTCTATACCAAATTATATATACACTTCGTAAATAATTCACTATCTGCAAACTAGTGTTTTCATAAAATTGGTAAATCCGGTCCTGTCGGGCCGATTTTATTAAAATTTTTGAAACACGTTTTAATTACTACCAGAGGGTTAAATTTCAATTTTAAAACTATTCGGAGAATTTTTTCAGTATTTTAGGGCTCAAAAACATTTTTCAACCCCTAAAAACTACCCTTAAAGTGGCCCGACTAGGCCCATTTTAAATAGTCTTCTTGCGGTGATAGATTTCAACACGTGAGCCAAATTTAGTTGAAATCAATTAACTCTTTCAAAAGTTATTATATATATATATATATATACACACATTTTTAAAAATGGTGCCAAAGTGTTTAGGAGGTTATGAAACGTCGAGAAATTTTGGTCCGACCCCTACGTCCCGCTATCCGACCGACGCTAATAGTGTATGTGTCATATATGGCCAATACACTAATAAAAATAAAACTAGTCTAGAATTGTCTATCTGTCGAACTTTAAGTGGTGACAGGTAAAATTTTAAATTCATCACATATACTATATTATAATGTAATAAAGAATGTACATATTATACATTATACGTATTTTAATGCAAAGTATCTTTTAAGCCGATTTTACATGCGAGTCGAAACTTCTGGACTCTCTTCTCCAGAGGCGAGATTTAACCACACCGGCAAAACTAAGAGTTTTTTTTAAACATAAAAATAATTACTATTATTTTCAACTAAATAAGGAATTTTTTATTGCAATTTATTATAGTCAAGTTAATGCTATTAACCACTCAACACTTCTGTCTACATAATAAAAATGAAATGCTGTTTGTTGGTAAGCGCATCACTAGAGTACGGCTGAACCGATTTGGCTAACTTTTTCTTTCAATGTTCGTAATAGTCCGAGTAAGCTTTTTCGGGAAAGAAAAATTGGAAAAATTACCCGGAAAAGAGGAAAATTCGGGAAAAACAGAGTGCTTTTTTCTATGGGATTTATTCTTATTAAATCAATGTCAATGTCCCGCGAAGCAAGACTGTTATATGCTGGAGCCGACAGCTCTGCTACCGTTGTCGCTGTCGAGCGGAGCAAAATCATAATATGGTAGAGCCGCAGGCTCCACTACTGTTGGTGCTGCCGAGTTGGGCGCAGCTACACTGAAATATGAAATTTGGACGACATATCTATAATGGAAAAGATTTTTCAAAAGGGAGTGTAGCCTCTTCGTTTCATATTTCAAACACAAATAGTACAAAAAGATCAAATCTGCGAAAAAAACATTTATCCGTAGGTGTTCTTCAGAATAATAAAATTGAAGTATGATAATTTAAAACACATTTAAACAATTAATTGTAAGAATGACTAAAATAAAATATTGTATAAATATTTCCGAAATTGCATACAACATTCATTCTTAAATGCTTTAGCATTAATGAGTATTAAAATCACTCTAATTAATTCTTAAATGCAAGTTCTTACACTGGACATTACCACCATATAATTAATTTGGCAACAGTTGCATCAGCGACAATATCAAATCGAGCTTTGTACCGCTGATTCAATACAGCTATAAGATAGCGAACAGTGAAAAGAGAGAAAAGGGTGAGAGAGAGGGAAGAGAGTTTACCTGCACAGAATTACATTTCATTACTAAGTTCCCGTTTGACATAGAACCACAACAAACTTCGTTACGGGGATTATATTATGTTGATGTGACACACCCAGCACCGTGTAATCGTTAGATAAGTATTGAAACATACATTAATAAATTCAGAAACAGCGCACACATGCTATTGTCCAAGAGCTATTAAGCATTTTTGGGTAGGTGTTTGAGGCATTGTGAAAATTTGTACAGTAACTTTTTAGTAATATCCGAATACAAAAACACAGACCTGGGTCAAGGGCTTGAGTCATGCCGGTGGCGGTACCTTTGTTCCTTGTACTAATTATTATTTTCAGATTTGGTCACTATTTTCGGGCGCATATTGTATTAAGTTTTGATAGAGCAACAAGTTTATTGATGTTGAAACAGGCTGACACCAAAGTGGACGTGTTTTCCCATTTAAAAAATTTGAAAAATGAAAACCGTTATTATTGATTTTTAATATGCAGAGCTAAAGCTGTTATAAAAAAGTGAAAGCAGTTATATTTTTTCACATTTTTTTGCTAGCGGGACATCCACAAAATGTCATACTTGTTTTTATATTTATTAAAGCGATAGAGGGTAGACAAGTTTACGTTCTATCTATTCAGTGTTCACATCTTCCAATTCCCTATTGCAGTCGTAAGTTTGTCAATGTGTCATCCATCTTTGTAAAACAACACAACGCGTACGAACGAGACCCTGTCGATTTGTTTGACCCTGTTTGCAAGCTCAAGGTCGTTAAAGGATAACTTTTAACGGTCACATCAACTTTCAGTTAACCCAATTTTAGCTGTAGGTATAATATTAAATTTCCCAGTTTATAAAAAAATGCGGATAGTTTGAGTTTATGAATAATTGTGGCGTCTAATTTCAAATTCAGTCAGATCCAAAAATGTAATTTTTACAGTATGTAATTTTTTATATTATTATTATTATTATTACGTGAATAATATAGTTGTCAAAATTTAAAGCAATATTTGATAAGTATAGCAAACACCATAGGTATTGATTTTAAATTCATTCGTTTTAGAATAAAAAAAAAATAAAATAGACAGAAAATCTCCTTTTAAAGAAAGTGGATCTGGCGGTATTTGAAATTAGACGACACAATTATTCATAAACTCAAGCTATCCGTATTTCGCTTTTAGAACTAATAAAAATTATAATTAGTGTATTTGCCATATGGCAACATACACTATTGGCGTCGGTCGGATGGCGGGACCTAGGGGTCGGACCAAAATTTCTCGACGTTTCATAACCTCCTAAACACTTTGGCACCATTTTTAAAAATGTTATATATATATATATATATATATATATATATATATATACATATATATATATATATATATATATACGTATATATATATATGTGTGCGGGCAATAACTTTCGAAAGAGTTAATTGATTTCAACTAAATTTGGCCCACGGGTTGAAATCCATCACCGCAAGAAGCCTATTTAAAATGGGCCTAATCAGGCCATTTTAAGGGTAGTTTTTAGGGGTTGAAAAAAGTTTTTCGGCCCCAAAATACCGAAAAAATTCTCCGAATCGTTTCAAAATTGAAATTTAACCCTCTGATAGTAATTAAAAAGTGTCCCTAAAATTTTAAAAAAATCGGCCCAACAGGACCGTATTTACAAATTTTATGAAAACGTTAGTTTACAAATAGTGAATTATTTACTGAAAGGTGTATATAATTTGGTACAGAGGTTCGACTGATAATAATATTTCAATTAAGAAAAAAAACGTTATTTTAAGGGATGTATTAAGGAGTCAAATTCTTTATTTTGCCCAAAAACCAACTTAAGTTCGCATAATAAAGTCACACTGCCTGTGTTAGCAAATACACTATATTGTTTTTTATTTAGCGTGTATACGCGTAGTTTCAACACATCTATTACTAATCATGCGAAGGAAACATTTCGATTTATTCGATTTTCAAAAAAAATCAGTCGAATAGCAGCCTCTCGATAATTCCCAAGTCGACCTCTTAATTTGACAACACAAGAATAACTACTATGGCGCAAGTTTATAACAATGTATGTATGTGAACGGGTATAAAGTGACATCGCGACGCTATTTACCGACGGGCGTCTTTAAGACGGGCGGCGCGGCGGTTTGTGTACTTACCTCCTTCAAGATCGACGGGCCCGTAAACCGCCGCTCCAATGCACCAACATCCGCCGCGTCGCTCCGCGCGTCCACAAACAATACACCAACACACACCTGCATACGTGAACGGCATCAGAGTGTTCTGTGGAACCTTCACAAATTAGGTTTGTGCCGTGTCCTCTCCTAGCTCACAACAGAACACTTCACCTTTACACAAAGTTACACCAGGGTTTCTGATTTGCACGTTTAACAAAATTTTTAACACGCTTTAATTAGCTTCACCTAACCGAACTGGGTAGAGTAGTGGTACAGCACTAGACTCGCACTCGGAAGGTCCGGGTTCGATTCCCGGCAGGAGCAGATGTGGCTGGGACTTTTTCCTACTGCCTCTCGCCGAGAAACGGTAATTCCTGTACCGGCTATCTTCACTGAGGTTTTCCATGATTTCCCTCAATTAATTCCAGATAAATATCGAAATGGTTCCTTATTTGAGGCCATGGCCGATTGCCTATCAAATTCCTAGTTCAAAAATTACCTACCTTATCCTAATTTCCTATAATTCCTTCATTCGCCCATTGCTATTACATAAGTTGAAGTTGTAAAAAATGTAGAAAATAACGGGAAGTGATAGATGAAAAAATAGTAATGGTGCGAATGGCGTCTGTTATGACATAAAGTCGAGAAACGGACGTTAAACGCATTATTATTATTAATTAGCTTCACCTGTATGTTTGTAATGGAATCTTTGAACGTGGAATTCACTCATTTCAAAAAGTCAGATTAAACTGAAACTTTGCACACTTATCAAGGACCGATGAAGATTCAATAATTTAATAAGTTTGTCCCGTTATTCTGACCAAGATTATCAGGATGAAAAAATAAGACTAAAAAATAAAAAATAAATAACAGTTAAAAAAAACTTAAAAAACACTTTAATAGCGAACCGATCTAAAAAGTAAAAAATATATTTATATTGTAAAAAAGCGTGGGGTGCTCATTAATATTTTTATATTAACTCTACTCTTACAAATGAAATATTTATACCTGTTGATATCAAGCACCTCACGCTTTTTTACAATAAATCACGTAGTGGATCAAGACGCAGGGGGGATCAGTTCGAAAGCTACGCTGAGCTAGGTAAGGTGAAGTCAAACTAAGTAATTTTTTATGTATTTTATTTGGAGCATTGAAAATAATTTGCAGAATAAATTGAATATTTATTTTGAAAAATTGATTACTTTTATATTTTAAAAACGTTATATTTTTATTTGTGCGATTTCTAGACATATAGTGCGCGGATGGTGTGGCCTATGTTCCATCCCATCATAGAAAAGGCTACATGAAGGGGTGACGGGTTCCAGAGAGACGAAATAGGGCTACGGGGCTTATGAACGCTCTCTTTTTAGTTCGGTTTGCTATTATACCTGTTTTTCTCGTTTTTTAAACTATTATTCTTTTCTTTTAGGTCTGCCTTACACTAGAAATTTATGGCTGTTCAATTAAATGTTACTTATTTGCGCACGTTTATAAACTAAAAAAAAAGGACGGTGTTTTTTATACTACATACTACAGAAGTAAAACTGGCTACACGCATACAACCAGCGATTTTTTTTTATAAAACCTTGCAAAAATGAACAGAATAATAAATAGTTATGACATTATAACACTGTAATAGAACAACTCGTTTTAGTACATGTCTCTTCTGCGCCAATTTTTTTCAAAAAATTTATTGATGTTACCTGTTTATAGAGGACCACAATGACAATATTTAAAGTTTGTTTCTTGAACATACGCACTGTGGAAAGTTTTTTGTTGAGTCCACGGCTATCCTATGACAGACAATGACACGCAATCGTGATAGGTCTCAAAAATAGCGATTAAAAGAAAATAACTATGAATTACTTCGAGATAAGAGATCTTGTCGCACGATGCATTGGTCTGCGCATTTGTGCAAAGTTTTAAGTGATTCAAAATTGGATAATAACAAGTAAAGTTAATAAGAAGGGTTTTAAAAACACGAAAATCACTAACGTATGTTAGGGAACCCTAGCCAGTCTAAACTCTAAACACGGCGACGGTAACACTGACTTAGTAACGTTTGTCTTACGTATAAAGGAATAATCTCGCGTGTATACAGAATTTAGAGTTACTTAGAGTCTACATTGTCCCAGCTTTAAGAGACGTTATACGCCCTGAAAGGAACATAAACAACGTGTTCAAATTATGCTGAAACATTATCTACTATGCAAAAATTGAAAGCGCATTTATCTCACAAGCGTTCAGAGTAATTACAAACAGAAAAAACCCGGGTCGCAGTACCCAAACCCTGCCGACAATATAGTGTATTTGCTAATACAGGCAGTCTGGTTTTATTACATGAACTTAAGTTTGTTTTTGGTCAAAATAAATAAATTTAACCCCTTAATACACCCCTGAAATTAATATTTTTTTTCTTAATTGCAACATTACTATCATCGAACATCTACACCAAATTAAATACACCTTTCAGTAAATAA
This sequence comes from Venustoraphidia nigricollis, assembly GCA_034508555.1. Lineage (NCBI taxonomy): Eukaryota > Metazoa > Arthropoda > Insecta > Raphidioptera > Raphidiidae > Venustoraphidia > Venustoraphidia nigricollis. Next base: position 2,837,925 of record JAVRKA010000013.1, read on the forward strand.
CTCACTATCTGCAAACTGGTGTTTTCATAAAATTTGTAAATCCAGTCCTGGCGGGCCGATTTTTTTCCAATTTCGGGAGCACATTTTAATTGCTACTAAAAGAGTAAATTTCAATTTTGAAACGATTCTGAGAATTTTTTCGGTATTTTTAGGCCCAAAAACTTTTTTCAACCCCTAAAAACCACCCTTAAAATGATCCGATTGGGCCCATTTTAAATAGGCTTCGTGCGGTGATGGATTCCAACATGCGTGCCAAATTTCGTTAAAATAAATTAACTCTTTCGAAAGTTATAGCCCGCACGTATATATATATATATATATATATACATATATATATAATTTTTCCAAAAATGGTGCCAAAGTGCTTAGAAGGTTAATAAACGTCGAGAAATTTTGGTCCGACCCCTAGGTCCCGCCATCCGACCGACGCCAATAGTGTATGTTGCCATATGGCAAATACACTAATAAGGTAATGAGACTGATTCCATAAAAACCGTATATTTAAAAATTATTCTACATCTCTGCTATCCCCTTCAAAGTAGTCTCCTTGGGCAGCTATACAACGATTCCAGCGCTTTTTCCACGCTTCGTAACATTTCTGGAACGCTTCGACTGGGATGTCCGCGAGTATCCACGTCACGGCCGTTTGAAGGTGCGTAATCGACTCAAAACGGGTTCCTTTGACCACCGATTTTGTTCTAGGGAACAGAAAAAAGTCACAGGGTGACATATCGGGCGAATAAAGCGGCTGTTGCAATACGGCGATCCCTTTAGAGGCCAAATACTGGGACACGCTGAGGGCGGTGTGGCACGGCGCGTTGTCGGGATGAAGGATCCAGTTACGAGCGATGTCTGGGCGCACCCTGTTGACTCGTTTTCGCAATCTTTCGAGTACTTGAGATAGTAGACTTGATTTACGGTTTGCCCCGATGGAACAAATTCTTTGTGGACGATGCCACGGCTATCAAAAAAGGTAATGATCATCGATTTTCGTGACGAGCACCACCAACATACGTCTACTCAACACGACACAGCAGGCGAACTAAACAAGCTAGAGTGATGGTAAATATATTAAGGGAGAGGGGAAGGATGCCGGGGAAGGGGAAGGGAATTTTAAGGTCGCAGGTTTACCACAAGCGCGCTTAAAAAAATCAGTCTCATTACTTAATTGTCACCTCTCGTATGTCAATCAAGTGAAACATTTTTAGGTGCAATATGAGAGGTAACTCAGATCTTTGTCTAACGGAAGTAAACATTTTTCACGGAAAAACGTTCAATTTATGTAAAGGAGTATCGACATATTGGCAAGTTAGAAATCTTATAATGTTTCTGTTTAATCTTTTAGTCAATAGATGGCCGCACAGTTGTAAAATGTCTAGCTTACCGACATAAATTGTGCCATTACGCCAAAGAAGTTTTAGTTCAATTGCACGTAAAGGTTACACGCACTTTTTCTCAAGGTGACTGTTTATCAGCTGTTGTTCAGTATGTCCCCTTTTTCACCCGCATAGCACGAGCACTTGCATGTGCATGTAAAATGCATTTACTCACGATACGGAAAATCATATACAATCTTTGATGTTAATGCTTCAAAATAAATTATAAATACGTATGATTCTTTCTATATGAATTTTAGTCAAGTTTTTACAGTTTATTTGATCTAAATAAACGATGTAAAATCAGATAAAAACGAGAAAAGTTTTACACAAAATTAAACTTGAAAAAAATTATTGAGCAAGCCAAATTTGTGAACATTTTTGCCATAAGTTTGTAAAGAAAAAAGCCTTCAAAATATTAATTTGCCTTACCGTATAAAATGAATTTTGCGACCACAGTTCGAAATTTTCGAGAGCATATTTTACAATCTGAAAGATTCAGTCACATTCGTGTTACAAAGTTGTAAAATTCTTTAACTGTTAAATCCTAATTTTGAAAGAAATTAACATTTATTTTATTCTGTGGATATTTTTGTTCTATGGCCATTATATAGGCTGATTATTAAGGTGATTCCTTTTGTGTAGTAATCAAATAGACGAACAAATATTTCAGGTTACTTATTTAATCAAAAATAAAAGAGAAACAGTCTTTTAAAGTTTAATTAAATGTTGAGATCGATTCTGGCGTTATGTTATGTCAAGTATTCACAGGAATTGTTGGAACAATAAACACGTCAGTTTCAAGTAGACATCCGGATACTTGCAGTGACAACACATTTCCATATTGACATAACATAACGACAAAACATAACCTCAAAATTAAATAAAATTTTAAAAAATTAATTAAGCTGTAATAAGCTGTTACTCTCTTATTTTTAAGTCTTGACAAAAAAAGTTACTTGAAATATTTGTTCCTCTATTTGATTTCTACACGCTGTTAAAAAAGAAAGAAACAACTCAAAAATCATTCTGTATGTTAGAGAACACCCGGTATAACTATTAGGAAGTTTCTTATCGTGAATATGGATAGTTCTAGATTGCACTTTATTCTTAGCTGATGTGTTGTGCGAGGAATGGAACTAATAGAACTTTTATATTATGAACTTTAACGTTTCAATAAAGAATTCCAGTAGTATGCCGAACCGGTAACAGGATTATTACATTATTGGTACTTTAAGTATACGTGATTTCATGTTGTAGGTGTATGCAATATCTAACAATTTTTCCAGATTTTATCGCTATCACAAAGTGTTGCATTTTTATAAACTCTAACAATAAAAACTTCGATATACTTCTTTCTGAATCTTCAAAGTTTTTAATTGTGACAAACTGATGCTCGGTTGCAGAAAACATTGTCATAAAATCTGATTTTACAGTGACCTTAGATTGTGATCATACATATTTCTAAATAAGAAGTATTGTAGAATTTTAACTCGGTCCTGCTCGAAAAATAATTGATCAATTTAAACGATATTTTTTTATATCAAATAATCTAAAAAACGTGTCTAAAAGGATGGTACATATTGTAACGCGCCTCCAATTATTACGCCACTGGCAATGACAGAGGCTTCTTGAACGAATTGACATAAGTTTCTGGAATGATCGAGAACGGAATGTACACGCCTATAAATACAGCGCGTGTGGGGCGCGACGGGCATTCAGTCAGAGACAGTCAGTGCAATCAATTCAGTCGATAGTCAGTTATCGCGACAAGCAGGTAATTGGTACGGCGGTGCAGAAGACATAAATAATCAATTATTACATAAATTTCGGTGTGTTCTAAATAGTCGTGTGTGTATATATTCTATAGTTATTGTTGAATTATTATTTACTAGAATCCGTTCATTTTTCATTGTTAGTTTCTTTTTGTCATTGTTATTACAGAAGTATTTTTTAGTTTATTTGTTTTGTATTTATTTCGTTTGTTGAAAATAAATCAGTTTTAAACCACCACACAGAACGGCTTATGTTACAATATTTTATTTTGAAGCTTTAACATAAAAAATTAAATAAAATGTTTCATAGATGTCCGAAACGTAAGTGTATTTTACATGAACACATTCACTCTGGTCGTAAGATATATGCGTGTGAAAAAGGGGGCGCATATTGAACAGGTAGTGAACAATGGTTTTAACGAAAATCTACTGTATAATCAACCACTTTATAAAATAGATTGGTGTTATAAACAATTAGGTAGGTATTCAATTTTCTTTAATTACTAGGCACGATGCTTGACATTTTAATCACAATCTAATGACTACAGATTGAAGTATGTTTTTACACGTCCATCAAACTGTATGAAATATTTAATTAAAAGTGTTTTCCAAACGCAACATCCTTTTAAATTAAAAATACGTATCAGAGAAACAGCGCAGCATTTAAAGCAAAATTTAATTTAAAACATAGCTGGTTATGTTCCAGACAAGTGTCCGATGTCAGCAAATTCTTACAACGCAAAAATTATAATAAAAAAATACTGACAGTTGGCACGTAGATTAAACACAAAAAATGTAGAATGAATGATGTATCCGAACTCACAAAATACGAAGAAAAAAAATCAAATAAGAAGTTATCGCCGTTATAAAATCAAGTGGTACTGGAATATGATTATGCGAAATAAATCACTTGTGTCATCGGGAGTACATACAGGGGAGAGTAGATGGGGGTGGTACAAGGAGGATGAGCGGTGAGTGAAACATTGCATGAAGTACAGACTTAAGTATGTTGCAAACGATGCTAGTTTCGAGCTAGTTCGCTTGATTGGAGTCCTGCATGCTTAGCTGCTGGACAATGACGTCCCTGATAGAGTTGGGTAACTCAGATCTGAACCGGTTCAAAGAACCGACTCCGACAGAAGATCCGTGAGAGCCGACTCACATTTTTTTGAGCCGACGGATCAACGGATCCGCATAATTCAGTGAAACACTTAACACACAGAAGCACATTTTACACTTACGTATCAGTTCTTGCTTTGATGCATCTGTCAGCTCAAATGACTCATGCGTCACATGTTTGGCTATGCATTCTTGATTCTATACAGGCCGTGATATGATTGACTGGACTAGGTAACTCAGTGGCAGACTGCAGTAACATATTCAGAACTCGGCTCTTTTTGAACCGGTTCAGTGAGCCGGCTCACATACGGGATCCAGATGCAAAGATGCAGATCACTAAAAAGACCCGTTTTTCCCATCTCTAGTCCCTGATTGCTCTGCTCTTCGTTAGTTAGCTAGATTTTGGTTCGTGCAGGTTACCTGCTAGCTTAAGCGTTAATTCAATAGCGGATCAGGATTTTGTCACGTAAAGTAGTTGTGTAGTACCGTTTAGCCTTTGTAAAAAAGTTTATTCTGCAAGTGATGGAGCCAACGATTATGACTACTAAACCTACTAAATGGACACTAGAGCATATAATTATTTTAATTGACGCATTAACCACTCCCGACTATATATGATCGCCTTGCTTCTTCTCGGCTTATTTTTCTTAGCATTTCGATCATGAAATTTGCCTCAATAGCAGTTCATCTTGATGGCAGTAGCGTAACAATAGGCTGGCAGGACGGGCAAAATGTCACGGACTCCGCCGAAGGGTTTCCCCGGATCGTGAGCACATATACCGTATATCGTTTCGATAACTTCTTTCGTTCATACTTCTTATATTTAAATAATTTTCTCGCGATTTTTTTGAGCTATCAAGAACAACATAATTTAATGACTTTTCATTATTTACTTTTCTTTTAAACGGCTTGTGGATGTTAGACACGAGCTCCGAAATCCAGCGTCTGGACGCGTTGGTTTTTTATTGTTTATTTAAAAACTACTGAGGAACTAACGATAAAAATTGGGAGCTATCATCTTGATCGTTAGCTCCATTGAGTGAGCTCAAATACATCAAAATCCGTTAATATCGGATGCTAAGTTCATCAGGGTTGCAGAAAGATCCAGCAAGCGAACTAGTACGAAAACTAACACCGTGTGCGCCATACTTTACAAGCTGTGTTGTCGTTCATATAGACAACAGATGGGAGATGATGTCTTCAATCATTGTAAAAACGGCATTAAGGCTCACATACCGACTGGCACAGTACCAATAAAGTGCCGCTCTTCCGAGACAAACTGTCGCCGTCTCTTTCTGTTTTGATAAGGTACAGGATGTTTCAGGTAGTACTGATACACAGTTCTCTTTTTAAAAGACTTAAAAAAACCGTACAATATTTATTAACTTTTTTTTATTTTTATTACTTGTTGTTAGAACGGTCATAGGCACAGAAATGCCTGAACTAATAGTTTTTAAGAGATTCCGTCCGATGTCGCTATTGTGCACTATTTTGACGTTTACAAAATGGTTTCATATAATCTTTATTTAAGTCGGTTCAATAGTTTTTAACTGACTTCAAAAAAGCGGGTTTTTATGTACTGCATTAGTGGACCGTTTTTGATAATTCTTTTTCTATTTAATAGAAGAGACTTTCAGGGTGGTTTCACATAAAATTTGCTTATAGCGGTTCGGTAGTTTTTTTTCTTACTTAATAAGTAATCACATAACAAGAAACACATCGGTTAATCACGTGCAAACTACGTATAAGAAAGCCACTAAAATGTAATACATTAAAAAAACTCAATAAAAATTTAACTTCCTACAGGAAAAGTCCTGAGGTCAACGCTAATTTAAAAAAATATATGTAAGCGTATACTTAAAAAAATTACCATTTTTAGTGACTTTTTTTGAAGCATGTTCAATTTTTTTTCATTTATTAGACGCATCTATAATATGCGAAAACTGCCACGACGTCAAGTTTATTCAGCCTCAGGAATCGAAATCAGACTCCAAAACATTGTCGTAAGTAGTTTTCTACCATTAAATTTTCTTTAGAAATATTTTTAGTAAAGTCGTTTGCAGAGCTCTGTGATCATTTCCGTTATCTACAATTTTGTTCTTTAAAATTGTCCATTTTTATACTTTGCTGTTTTAGATTTCATCTATTTGAAAATGCACACTGTTGTAAACATCAAAAGGCGGGCGAATGTTCAACGACTTCGCATAAAGTAGAATCCTGAGACGAAACTCAAGGAGACGATGATATCAAAATGCGTTCGGTCCATGGAGGTTGAAATGTTCTTTAAAGTTTTATAAAAGTTCAATGTTACTAGAGTAGAGGCTGCCTCGTTGCAATAGTAGTGGAGGGATGATGTCATCAGGCGGATCTGTCAAATGATTGCGAGGCAACGACTGTTGTTCATACACATTATAATGGCATTTTTTAACAACTGTCAAAGAAATCATTTACAATAAATTGTGAGAATTTTAAAATCTTTCAAAATAGATTTCTGATCTAATATGAAACCAGAATTGAGTTATTTATGGAGTTATTTTGTTTACAACTGCTCTATTAATATAGCAAAAAAGGTACATTATTAGGTAAGGTGATTAAATGCAGATGCAACCTTGTTCCGTTGGATAGTATTAAGCGCATGTGTGGATGATAAAAATATGAAGTCTCCCAGCTGACGTAATTCATAAACAAGGTAAGCGGTGTATTTATAATGGCCTTGACTACTAGGTACCCCTGAATAAGGATTTCCAAACAGCCTGGCTCAATCTACAAAACATATCTATCCCAACTAGATGTAATTTCACACCTAATTGCAGATTGATTTAAATATTTCATTAATAAATCCGAAATGATCCCACATTTTTTTAAACACGTAGTTCGTTTCGCTCCGTATGTTCCGAGCTTCTCGGTTTATGAACACTGGCCGGGTTTAAAGGCAGACAACACGAATTTACACACACGCACGCACACACACAAACGGACAGATAGACAGACTCACATAGATGCGGCCAATCGGGCCACACTGACAGATAATCGATCTGCAGCGTACGTAAGGTCACAGAAAAGCAATACAGAAGCGACAGTCGCCGACGCTACCGACGCGTTTCTTGCAGTGAATTTCATTTAAGATGCAACAGACATCAGTTGTGTACGTTAGCATCAGTATACAAATGAATATTTTTTGCCACTTGCGTTTGTGATGCAGAAGTGGGATTTCAGTGTCGGACTAAAACGATAAATGAATATTTTTTAAATTAGAACGAAAAAACGCATTATTTTATGTTTCGTTTTTTCCTTTTTAAGCGACTTCAGAAAAAAGGAGGAGGTTCTCAATTCGCCGGAATCTTTTTATTTTTTTATTTTTTATGTATGTTCCCCGATTACTCAAAGACGCCTGAACCGATTTGGAAAATTCTTTTTTTGTTTGAAAGGGAATACAACCCAGGTGATCCCATATAGTTTTTATTAAAATCGGTTCATCCGTTTTTAAATGACGTCAAAAAAACATATTTTTTAATGTATGCTACCTCATATCTCCAACATTTGTAAAGCGATTATGATGATTCTTTTCTTATTTAATAGGGCACATCTTCAGGGTGATATCACATAAATTTTACTTAGTAAAGTTTTTAAAAATGTGCGAAATCAAATCCACCACTAAAAAGTAAAAAATAAAAAAAAAATTAACCTCCTTCAAAAAAATCACTAAAAAGATGAAAATAATGAAATTTTGAGGTCGGAGCTAATTTCATTACAAAAAAAATCACATGAAATTTTGAGGTCGGCGCCTATTTAATAAAAGTAGATATGTAATTAAAAGTTTTTGTAATTAAATTAGACCCAACCTCAAAATTTCATGTGATTTTTTTTGTAATGAAATTAGCTCCGACCTCAAAATTTCATTATTTTCATCTTTTTAGTGATTTTTTTGAAGGAGGTTCAGTTCTTCGTCAAGAAAAATAAATAACTATCAGTAAACAATCGTGCGCAACATTAAATAATGTTTGTTTTAAATTAATTCTGAGCACTACATATAAGCGCAGCGACATTGTATGGTTTGGCTTACGCTCTTGTTGTATTCAAAGTTTTGAAAGATATTCTTTACGACTTTTTTTTCCCACTACCTTTTGAGATAAACTCCAAGATTTGTTTTTAATCGTGGAATGAAAATAATTTATTTCATATGGTGTGAGAAACGAAACATTTATGGTGGAAGTGATGGGATCAAGTACGAAATAATAGGAGTTTGATATCATACTGCAGTGTACAAAGAGTTAACACTTTTGACAGTGTAAAAGGTGCAAAAACTTCTTATACTATTACGTTCGTTATGCAAAAGTGTAAGATGCACTGGCCTGTTCGATATTTTAGTGTGTATGACACAGAGAATAGTAATTTATGATAGATTAAGTCTACCGTACCGCTGTATCAACAATTTAACTGAATAAAACAGCATTCAACAATAAATTGTTTTTTGACAAAGTCGTGTGTGTATATGAAATAATGGTTATTATAATTGTTGTGACGTGAGTATTCGATTTGCGATTCGAAATCAATAGTTTCTTATGCTTAATAATTTTTAATACATTTTAATCAAGTCTACGATACTTCTCAACGAAATTATTAATACAGATGGATTGTTGCCATGCGCATTAATAATATCGTTTGGCCTGTGACACTTCTGTTTGTCCTTTTCCGTGGAAAGGTTATATCAGAGAAAGACATCCCAACAACTGCCAGACCAACTCAATTCTCTCCGAACGCCGCTTCACTCATTTATATAAGCCCGTCTATAACAACCGACAACCGCGATCTGTTTTATATGCACAAACTGACATCGTCAACATACATACGTAACACATAATAAATTACACTTTCAAGTGTTTCATCTTCAGTGTATGATCCGCTTTGCGCATGCATAAGGTATTTAGGAAATATTATAAAAACCTTCTTTATAACACTCGCACGTACGGTACTTGAAATATGGAATGTTTGTTTTTCAAGCTGTATCTTAATTGATATTTTAATTGCGATTATCTACTCTGCATACACTTTTTCAGTACTTGGTGCCTATTTTCTGTAGATTAGAGAGAGAGAAAGTCAATTATAGACGCTCAGCAGCTCTAGCTTATAATTGGCAATTCGAGTGGCTGAATCAAACCAGTTTTATCACTGAAAATGTCCATTTTTTTGAGTTATGAATATTTTTATATACAGTGATTTTGTTTTTATTTTTGAAGATATACTTTTTTTGGCGCACTGAGGGTAAAATTTTCTCTGTACGGAAGCTGCGCACGAATATGTTGCGAAAGCTATATTGCAGAAGTTGTTTCTGATAACGTTAAAATAGTTATTTCATAAAACAACAAAGTAGTTTATACTAGTGACATCGGACGGAACTTCTTAAAAGTTATAGTGTTGTTAACAACTTTTGACAGTTAAATAACCTCAATTTTTGTATTTTTCTTTTAAATTATGGATTCAACAATATTTTATTTTATCAATGGTACATCTTTAACGAAAATGTGAATATCAATTATCGCGATCACGCCAAAGAAGTATAACTTCTGACGCGCGTACATAAAGTACACGCACCACTTTTTATGTGGATTTTTTATAGTAGGTACCTATATTTATTTTTAGTTTTATTCCGCACAACAATATTCTGAAGTTGATTCAACAAATTCCAGGCAACCTCGAAAGTTAACTACGTGGTTAATAAATTATCCATAAAAATATCTCTCACAAGTTCATTTCACTTCAAGTAGGTTTATATCCTAACCGTATAAACTCAGCGATTAACGAAAACATTATTTTAAAAACATAACATCTCTATTTTTGAAAGAGCCTATAGTTTAGATCAAGTAAATTTCAGTATAACGGTAATATATGTATATATAATAAAAGACAAGAAGAACTGACAAAATATCCGTTAAAGTTTCTTTTCTTCTGTATGAAACGCGACTTGGCGGTCTTCTTTTTCTATCAGAAAATTCACAGTTCTCTCTTTATTCATTTCTGTTTTCTGTATGCGTCAGTGTATTTGAATGGGAAAAATTATTCAATATCAGAACAAAAACTTGTCTCCGAAGAGCGGTAGAAAAAACAGGAAAATGTGAAAGCAACATATTTTGTTTCAAGAAACCATTGACGTACATAAATAACGAAAAATATACAAAACATATAGTATATGTACTGATGTGAATCCATTACAAATTTAAAAAACCGGTTTTTACCGATTACTTTGGAAAAAAACCGGTATTTTTAGGTGTTTTGTTACTTTTTAAAGAAAGAACAAAACATTGAACATTTTTAAGTTTACTCAATTAAAAGCAAAACAACTTCTATCTAAAAATAACTAATCGCATAAGTCGTAATTTTGATTAAGAAAACAGATGTGATCGACAGGGTTCGCTGGCAGTCTGCTCTTCTCTATAGAATTTGAACTTTTGCATTAGAAAACTTTTTAAGTTTAACTGAAGGCAGCAGGATTTCAAAACGGAATGTTTCTTGGCTCGTTTGCACAAATAATTATTAAGTTACTCACTCGCTTCATTCGGTATCCCTCCAATTTAGAATCAATCTAATTTGTACTCCGGTGAATCCGGGTCTATAGGTTTTAAATTTTCACAATAAATAAGCTATTGAATGGTAAAAACGTCATTCAAGCCTGTTCAGTATAGTGAATTCAATCCGATTTTCATCCGAATGAAGCCGAGTCTTCAGTTATTATAGACCTAAGATTTTTCTAAGAAATAAGCTACCGAATGGTAAAAACCGCATTCAAATCCGTTTAATAGTTCTCGCGTTTTTATCGGACATACAAACACGGGCAATTTAAATGATAACTCCTATAGTCCGGTTAAAAAAAAGTTGCATGCCGATTTTTGCGGCAACCTTCAGAATTTCATTCTTCCCTGAACTTAAATCATCAATCGGAATGAACCCACCAGATTTTTCATACGGGATGCAGACTAGCGCCTGCACTATTACATTAAAAATCATGTATTAGGTAGAGCATATCTACCATATATCAAAAATACGACGGACCGCATAGGTAAGCTTCTGGAAAAATACAACATAAATATATATACAAACCAACCAAAAGATTCAGGAGTGCCTAAGATCGGCCAAGGATACTTGAGACCCTTTGGCAACACCGCGAATATACCGCGTTCCTTGCACCTGTGGTGCAATATATATTGAGACAACAAAACGCACTATAAAAACTCGTATTGCGGAACATAAGAGAAGCTGCAGACTTGGCCACGTTGAAAAATCTGCAATAGCCGAACACACGTTAACGATGGTCAACCACAAGATCCTTTTCGAAGATACGAAGGTAATAGACAAAACAGTGAGTTACTATCCGCGCATAATCAGGGAAGCCATAGAAATACAAAAATACACGTACAATTTCAACCGAAAAGAAGAAGGTCTGCACCTCAGTAAAACTTGGACACCAGCACTGAGACACACTAAGCTAATGAACCCAACGACCAATCAGAGAAGAGCAAACTACGACCGAGTAGAGAACAAAAACCAACGGTGCATAAAAGAAGAAGGAGCAGCAGTTGTTGACACACTTGCTTGTGAGCAGCCGAGAAGGACACTTCGCCCGCTACCACATCGCCTTTGATAATGTCTACCGCAGTTGTAGACGAAACGTCAGGTAGAAATACTAATGGACCACGGCGTACAAGCCCGGAAACCAAGAAGTTTTGCATGTATAAACTATTGACTTTGGACATAATACCATTGTTGTCTTTCTTGCAGAACAAAAAAAGAAATAACACGCCACTGATTGACCAGATATACAAAAACACATATAGGTACTTTTAGCAAAGAGAATAAATAGCACCGCGCATATACAGCGTGTCTGTTTACACAGCTGACGATTCTAAAATATTCTTGCTTTTTCACCTAACAAAAATATGGGTGAACTTAAATAAAACACGGCATACTTTTACAAGTGCAAAATGAAATGTTAATTACATGCGCACATCTGGATATAAAAACAATGAGGTCAAAAATAAGTCTTGCAGCTTAAGGCTGCGAGTTGAAAATTTTATTCTTTTTCTTTAAAATACTATTAACAGTTTACACAGAACTGAAACGGTAAGTATACACCACAGCTATCGAACGTCTATAATCTGCACTTTAATCTAAAAAGACATGTTCTAGTGATCAAATAATTTTTGTCACGCAATGAAATAATTTAGAATTTGTTACAAAGAACGCGCTTTTTCTTTCAAAGCATTTTTATAAGCAATCTAGTTCTTTCAATGAACGTTACTCGGCTAAATACTTTTTACGCCCACTCCGTTTTAAAATAGTTGCTTTTCGTGCCTATACTGCGGTAGTAAAATGATTCATTTAATATTAGTGCGTAAAGTAAGACAAATAAATGCGATCTTACCAATCTAACAATAATATTTAAAAGATATCTGTCAGTTGTCATTTAAAACTATACGAGGAACAGGGACTCCAAAGTCGTATATTCGTAAACAACCCAAACAAATTGCAATATAACCACACAGAGTTGTCAAAATATTAATGAAGTGAAAATCAGCTATTTTATAGAGGTATGTCAGTACGTGAAAATAAATGTAGTATGGATTATTTATTTCATATAAATTTAACCCCTTTAGCTGCATGAAAAATATGAGTAGGTATCTTGTTCGCAATGACATTATGACTCAATCGTTCATTTATACATAATGTCTCGTCAAAATACTTTCGTTAAAAACAACTCATCTTTTTTTTTTAATTAAATGAGTCCTATCAGAACTCTGACAACAATAAAACTGTATATAAAATGCTTCAAAATTTAACATAATACTTTCTCAACTCTAAAGCTTCAACCCGAGAACAGATCGAATACACCAAAACACGTAATTCTCTAAAAATAAATTAACATTTCAAAAGTTTTGAAATTTCCAAAGAGGCTTCTATCATTTTACGATAATGAAAAAATATATTTACATGTGTATTTTAACTTTTATATCTACTTGATCAAAACATTTGATAGTTATAAAGCTTGAAAAAGTCCCAAGCAAGGGACGAAACGTCGCTATAAATAACAAATAAGTGTTTACTTAAAAAGTCATTTTTCCCGACAAATCATTTCTATATTAATTACCAAGGACAAAAAAAAGTCAATATTTTACGATAATATTGCGTTCAATAGATAATATATATTAAATTATTACAATACAGTATATGTTTATTTAAGCCTAAAAACAAATTTTACGTACCAACCTTAAAAGTTTTGATTTTCATGTAACATCTGTTTTATAAATTTAATTTCAGTGCCAAGAAATTGTTAGAAAATATTGATTCACAAAAAAACAAAATGTTATTTCAAAAACAGTGTCATAATATTTATAGGCAGACCTACTAAATTAAATATAAATTAAAAACATGTATTTTTTATATTTGTTACAATTCCGTTGTTTTGAAATTTTGAATTTCTTAATTTAAAATTTTATAGACATTACATTTGAGCTTACAGTTAATTGCAGACCTTTTTAGTATTTTTTTAAATTTATTGTCGACTATAAACGCTCGATATCTAACATCAATAAATCGCAAAAAAATTAAATTAAACGCCATCACAGAATATTCCACGGCAATTTGATCAAAAAGCTAGCACTATCTTCTACTTTTTTAATCGTCGCAAATAAATCATACTCAGTTCTACTTTAGTGTTTTTTTTTACATGCAAATTCATTTTTTCATTTTTCGTAAATATTTTTTTCCCATTTAAAATTAGCTAAACTGATATATTTTCTATACTGGACACTTCCTCGCATTAATTTCTTTATATCCGGCGAAAATTAACTTGTACATTCTATTATCGTACTTTGTAGAGAACCATCTAATAAAATTTCATTTTTGATTTTTTAAAAATTTTATTCTTTGAATAGCTTAGAAACTATTTTGACTCCACACCCTAATCAGATCTAAGTCACATTAAATCCTTTCAAATGTCGCAAACTCGATTTCAATCAATCACTCTGAAGATATTGTACGGCAAAAATGTGTTCACATGCGACATACGAACATCCATCCAAAAATAGAATAGCGTCCTAGGACCTCAAAACGTCGAGATCTGATGAAAACTCGATTTTCGAATAGCGGTCCGCAACCAATAACTTCCCTTTTTTTGAAAATTTTCAATAGCGGGAATTTAACAAATATAATAATCATAATAATAATAATAATAATAATGCGTTTAACGTCCGTTCTCGACTTTATGTCATAACAGACGCCATTCGCACCATTACTATTTTCTATTTACCACACTTCCCGTTATTTTTCTACAGTTTAAAACTTCAACTTATATAATAGCAATGGGCGAATGAAGTAATTATAGGAAATTAGGATAAGGTAGGTAATTTTTGAACTAGGAGTTTGATAGGTAATCGGCCATGGCCTCAAATAAGGAACCATCTCGATATTTATCTCGAATTAATTGAGGGAAATCATGGAAAACCTCAATCAAGATGGCCGGTACAGGAATTACCGTTTCTCGGCGAGAGGCAGTAGGAAAAAGTCCCAGCCACATCTGCCCCTGCCGGGAATCGAACCCGTACCTCCCGAAAGCGAGTCTAGTGCTGTACCACTACTCTACCCAGCTCGGTAATTTAACAAATATAATACTTAGTATAGAGGTGATCGCATTTACACATGAACACCCTGTACATTATGGGTATGGTACGGATGTAAGTCGGAATCTCCAGGACAAAACAATAATAAAGTTCGATGCAGTCAAGCGAAGTCAACGACAAACTTCATACAACTGGTTACCGGACCATTGTTCGTGGGAGCCAGAGGAGATCGTGATTGTGTGACGAGGAGGAGGTCACCGCTCCCAGGAGACCGTACCTCCCGTCGGTGGCATTCGTGTCACGCGTCTATCGGGACTGAGCCAACTCCATTCACTTCGTCTGCTTTTGTTTTTATATCGGCGTACAGACCGAACAGTTGGGATTTTACACCGTAGTATTATACCTATGACGCGCACACCCATACAGGTATTTTGTAGTAAGTTCAGAGACATGTAAACGATTCACTAATTAATATTAGGTGTGTTTGGTATCGTCCTCCAGTTCAAAAAGTGTTACACTTTTTACACTATTGTGTTTATAAGATACACAGATCTGTTTGGTATCTCAGTGTCGAACTAAAGGAGTAAACGCTAGCAGTCTCGATTCTTGACCAGCGGTGCCTAGAGAGTAGAATATTTCACGTAACATGGATCTGAATTTGACAATTTATATACGAAGTACTTTTTAGTGTATTTGCCATATGGCAACATACACTATTGGCATCGGTCGGATGGCGGGACCTAGGGGTCGGACCAAAATTTCTCGACGTTTCATAACCTCCTGAACACTTACGCATATATATATATATATATATATATATATATATATATTTATATATATATATATATACGCATATATATGTGTGCGGGCAATAACTTTCGAAGGAGTTAATTGATTTTAACGAAATTTGGCCCCCGTGTTGAAATCCATCACCGCAAGAAGCCTATTTAAAATGGGCCTAATCGGGCTATTTTAAGGGTAGTTTTTAGGGGATGAAAACTGTTTTTGGGCCCCAAAATACCGGAAAAATTCTCCGAATCATTTTAAAATTGAAATTTTACCCTCTGGTAGTGACTAAAAAGTGTCCCCACAATTTTAATAAAATCGGCCCGACAGGACCGGATTTACAAATTTTATGAAAACACTAGTTTGCAGATAGTGACTTATTTATTGAAGGGTGTATTTAATTCGGTGTAGACGTTAGATTGATAATAACATTGCAGTTAAAAAAATGTTATTTTAAGGGGTGTATTAAGGAGCCACATTTTTTATTTTCCCAAAAACCAACTTAAGTTCGCATACACTATATTGTCGGCAGGGTTTTGGCACTGCGACCCGGGTTTTTATAGTTTTTGTGTCTTAAAATTTATCAGTTTCAATATAAAAAAAACCCGGGTCGCAGTGCCCAAACCCTGCCGACAATATAGTGTATTTGCTAATACGGGCAGTGCAGTTTTAATATGTGAACCCAAGTTTGTTTTTGGGAAAAATAGTGTTAAATGAAAGCTTACTGATGCACGAATTCAACAATATATATATTTTTTAAAAATATTTTTCAGGAAAAACGTTTAAAAATGGCTACCCCACCCTTATCACCATGGCTTAGAAAAAAACTGAAAAATAATATGACCATTGAAAATTAGGTGTACACTAAATGAAAATTATCAGGATTCAAAAATTCTAACGGAATCAATTGTTTTAAACAATTCAAATGTTTATTTCTTTATAACTTCAGAACCACTAATTGTACAAATATATCTAGCACTTGACTAAATAATTTATTTTATTTAACTAACTGAATTTTTAAAGAATTCATGGTGGTCAATGGCTTCACTAGCCAAGGTATAAGCCATTAGTGTCGAATAGTCTCTAACGACAAGTCATTTAACTGTGACGTCGTTCAATTCATTCACATTTGTTCATTACTTGCGGAAAAATGTGTCAATAAAACGAAGATGATTTGTGTTTAACGATCGCATTCCAATTTGTACGGAAATCGTGACTTGATTTTTAGATTCATTAATAGACTTTTTAGCGATTAAACAGGGATATACTAATTAAGAGGTCGACACATTTGCGACGATTTATCGCGTAAATAAATTTATATATACTATAAAATCGACTGCTTTTTTCTGATCAAAAAATGTTTTAAACCATATTTTTGTTTATTATAATTGGTTAAAACAGTCGAAACGAAGTTCTTACACTAAATGTGAGAGAGTTTTGTTAATATTAATATTAAAAATCAAATTTTATTATTCCCCGTTTTTCCTCATTGCCTTTAATGAAAACTTTTTTTTAATATTTAATGCTCAAGCATTCGAATAAACAAAATATTGATTAATATAGTTTAAAAGCTCTATTCAACACTATCTATAAGCTTGAATTCAGTACCCAGTTTTAGATTCTTGAAATAGTATTTAAAGTCTTGTGTAAATTGGCAAATGGAAGATCAAACATATGTTTGAATCATGCACTTTTTTACTATTATTTAAACAATGAAAAAAATATATATAAAAAAAACAAATATAAACAAAGTAAGATCTCTTATGCTTTTCTTACGAAAAAATATATGTGGTCACAATGTAAGGATCGGTATCAAACTGGTTTTTTTGATAATGCGTTTCGCAACCCAATATTACGCTTATTTGTCGTTAAATAAGTATAGTGATTCCTATAAAAACTATTCTGTATTTACTTTATAATAAAAATATTTTGTTCCGCAATTGAAAGTGAAAAAAAAATGGATTCAATGAAATTTTAAAGCATCGAGTACAATTCCGACAAAACAATAACACTCCCTGAGAGTTTTCGCAGCTCTAAACAAATAATTTAGAGGTACTGCAATTCGGCAGATCGCCTCTGTAACAATAAAGACAACTACATATTACAGGTTAGGTCTTTGTTGGATTCGTAGAAATGTTCAAATTAATGATTTTAATTTTGAATTTCAGTTAGTACAATATGTCGCAATAATCTAGTTTTTAGAAATAACTAGATTATTCGATATTCCAGTTTTTACCAGTTTAAGTTCATTTGTCTATAGCTTAGCAATAAATTTAGTTTGATAAGTAAAAGGCAATGTCAAAAAAAAGAAAAAAATGTTATTTAAATGCATGGATTATTTAAACGATGAACAAAAAGGAAGAATGTATACAAAATTAGAGGAGAGAATTTGCTAGTATCAAATCTTGTAATGTTTTCATTGAACAATATTGAGTACAGAGTAATATTGAGTAATTTGGATTTTTAGAATATAACTCTTCTAAAGGATACATTACCTTCAAAATCCAAATTAAAATAAACAAAAATTAAGAAAAAAAAATCGTTGGGTATGATTTATATTTTAATTAAAGGATGTGATTTCTATTTTAGTATATTGTTTCTATCGTTCACAAATTTTGATTATCAAAACCAGTCGATTATTCCCAAGACTAATTGCGATTCCAGTTTTTTTTTCATAACAAAGATTTCTACTTTGTAAATATAAATATAAATACGTAAAATGTAAAGCAGGTGCAGGTGACCAAGCTGAAATCGTTGGTTATGGATTATATTTCAATTAAACGATGTGATCTCTCTCTCTCTCTCTCTCCCCCTTGTATTTAAGACAGTGTAATACCATTATAAAAGTCATTCGAATAGCAGCATTTCGATTATTAAAATCATTCGAGTACAGACGAGTTGCGTTTGGGACAGGCCGTATTTGATATGGCTTGAGGTGTTGCAATTTAACCAGTGCAGAGTGCGTTCATAACGACAGTAGGTCACGTAATACAGTACCCAGGGGATAGTGTAAACTGTAAAGTATCTCACGGTGTATAACGTGGATGTACGATCGGAGATCCAGCGGCAAAGCATGGATACCTACAGTGTTCTGAACAGCCGGCGTTCGGCAATAATTTGGGATTTACAGGATCTTGGTTGACCACTAGGCTGTTTGAGGTAAGGCGCCAGCATAACACTCGGCTTTTGTCTATACTACTTCCATTGTTAAACTATATATACCCATAGGTATGACAGGCGTCCGTTTGTCTCTCTTATCCTATATATGATTTTATCTGTTTATTTTTTTTTTAACTTATATCTGAATAATATTTTCTATCGCGACTCGTTTTGCATTGTAAAGCAAGACGTTTTACTATTTCTTACACAACTTTACATAATTCTAGTTTATATCCAGAGAGAGCTTTAAAATTTCCTATCAAATTCTTCTTTTCGTGTTCGTATTACATTGCTATGGAACGATAGATTGACAAACTTTACCGCTAGGAGCGCCAGTTATATAGTGACCTCAGTCTGTGAATAGTTCAGAGCAGTCTGTGCAAGATAAGTTTATTTTAAATAATAAAACATTGACAATGACATTGTGCTGTGTTTGCCAATGTCCAAATTATAGAGGTTTTGTATTTCCAAAAGATTCACAACTGAAAAACAAGTGATTATATGCTACCAGAAGAGAAAAAACTTGTACACTGTAAATTCTGGGACAACAGTTTGTGAAGCCCCCTTTACTAAAGATGATTTTACGGCAGAAGGAGAAATTAGATATAGAAAATCTAATTATATTTACTTGAATTATGGCGATCACACATTTACTTCGAATATTCCTTATTTAAATCATACAACTTATGAAGAAACACGTATATTTGGTTTTTACTACACTCGATAGTGATAACCAATCACAACTTAAGTCGTTATGTACCTGCTGCCATCTACGTTACGTTTGCCATGCGCCCATGTCCATTAACAAATAGTACTAGGGGACGCAGCGCTAAGCTTTACTGATAAAATAGTGCGTATACCAACATGTGAGCATAAATTTGTTTTTGTACAAAATAAAATAACCCTTTAATAAATTCTTGAAAGCTGTTTTTACATTGAATAGTCGGCAGATGTTTTCTTTTATTTTCACCAAATTATAATTTGTAATTATAATATTTTGTTCTGTTTCGTTTTGTTTTTTTTATTACTTATACATAACCGTCTGCAACTGGAGCACCGCTCTGTTGATTGATAAATAAATAAGTAAATAAATACTTTACTATTCGCAAACCAGCGCGTTTGAAAACTTTAAAGTTCGGCTTTATCTGGTTGATATTTTAATCTTTATTGAAAGGTTAGATTTCAATTTTGAAATAATTACAAAATATTTTTTTCGCTTAATATTTTTTTTTGGTAAATTAATACATAATACGATTTTTAAAATAACCCGATTTAAGTAGGCTTTGTGCAATTAGCGACCTAAATGATGGAAATATAGGTTCACAGGCACGATAGACGCTCAACAACTGAAATACAGGTAACTTCGAAAGCGTCACATCATTAAACACTTCTCCGTGCCCCATTAGAAATCACAACGTTGACCGCCACTGCTATGCGGTGTACGGCAATGATATTTCGTCGTACATTACACGTGTGTGATCCCTTGCGTAACAAAGAGAGAGAGAGAGGGGGAGAGAGAGAGCGAGAGGACATAGTATAACCGCAAGGCTTGTAATATTATGCAGGTACGTATATCTATATTAACACTGTGTTCAATAAAACTTAAGCCCAACCATTGATTTACAGCTCAGAATTACATTAACTAGTTAGGATTTAAACTAAGTCCGGCACGAACTATCGAATTTACCATTAGAAGTGATCTAAATTACAAAATTTGTCCTTTAAGGCGACTGTTCACTCAGATTATAAAAAATGCTCTCGGCTCTCGGGAGAATACAACTGCGCGGAGGAATCCATTGAGGGACGGGTACAAAGCGTTGGTACAAAGTAAGAATGGTGTCGATTTTTGATTAGCCGGCGCATTGTGCTGCCTACAAAAGAAATAATACTTAAAAAAAAATTACTTTGTATCTCGAAAACCTCACCGGTTGTTACGACTCTCGGTTTTTACGACCAAATATGAGTAGACCCTTGGATGTGCATTATAACAGATTTGACTGTATTCAAGAGCCCTCGCTACTGCGAGAGTTCATGTCTAGCTACAGCTAAAATAATTTGAGTGTTGTTAATCGCAATATTATTATGAAGGATTAACATGTTGAATTGTGTGCACCGTAGAATAATTGATTAACTCATTCCACCGCGAAAGTGGAAAGATTCTGGTTTAAATCCAGACGGTGACGTGTTGGAATAATAATTTTTTCTAATATAGTGCTACAACAATGAATGTTTCTTAACAATTATAGCAGATAATAGCTATTATACTAAATGAATTCAGCAGGTACGTTAGCTACAAGCGTATGTAAAATCTACTAATATGTATTTTTAAATATATCTAATGAAGCTGCTATAAAAATTTCAGCGTGAATCAATCATTTATTTTTCATTTTTTGAAAATTCAACTTTGGGGTATTTTGGTTTAATGTTAACCCCTCCAAAAATATCTGCCTCATTTATTTATTTATTTAAAATCAACTTAACTTTCGAATAGTACTTGTTGGTTGTGGAATCAAACACTTTTTTTTTGGCACATATTGTTTTTAAACCTTTTTGCGCAGTACCTGGCGTATCCAGGGAGGAGAAGCAAACACTCATTTACTTACCTATGTATACTATTGTATAAAATGTTTACTTGAATCAAATTCTTCATGAAACGGGTGTCAGCAGCTCTTGGCCTAATATTGCATGCAACGATCGCGCCATCTCGTCAGGTGTATATTAAGTGCAGACACTAATAGATCTAATGTTGACATTTTCACTCCATCAACGCAATTGCACAGCTGTTGCCTATAATAGTGGCTATACTATGTACAGTGAAAATGTATAGAAAAGCATTTCCACTTGACGATAATACGGTTCGGTGTTCCGTGAGACGTGCGCTGACAAAAGTAACCTAATCCATTAGCCTTGAAATTGTCTTCGCTCCGTTCTCCCATCCGTGCGCTAGTCTGTTTGTCTATCTATCTTTTCTCATACTATACTTCAATATACTATATAACTCTTTTTGCAGTATACACTTACAATATTTCGCGCACTCACAAGTAGGGATGTAAATCGAACCGTAACGCAAATCGTTATTATCTAAATCGTAACCGTAAAACAATATCTTTCATTTTATAAATGTGTTAGAAAATTTGTGAACTCAATATCTTTAGTATCTAAACTAGAAAAAATTGCAAAAAATTACGTGAAATGAAGAATAATTGTATGCAGCTTCGCAGCTTTTTATTTGAAATATCGGTATATATTATTTATCAAATGTGTTTTCGTCGGTATTAAATGCCTCTCTTAATATTGTATCAAAATTAATGTTTGATTCGCCATTTTGGAGATTATTTTGCTCTCTAAAACTAAGTTAATATCTTAAAATTAATGTTTCCATTAAAAAATTAAAGTTTAAATTTTTTAACAATTTAAGTACAGAAAATAACATTGTCGTCATCTGGTGGCAATTTGTTTATTTAACAGTTGTCGATAATATTAAGAGACCTTGAATAGAATATAGAATAAAATTTATTCCCATCCTGTTATATTACGTAACTGACCACTAACGGTGCGAAGTATTCGCACGAGTTCGCTAATCTTTAAATATTACTGTTTTGAGGTATTTTATCTTTGTTTGTTATTGAAACATGATTTTTCAATTAATAAACGTCAACAATAAATTTAAATATACCGTATATCTCACATTTAAAGCCATCCCTAGAAAATAAGCTATGCGCGGTTTTTGAAGTTTCTTAAAATATAAGCCATACCTCGAAAATAAGCCATGTTTTTTTTACTATTTTTTTTCATTTAATTCGAATATTAATGACGATGTTCCAGAAGAAGATGATATTAATGTTATACTTGAATAAATAAGTCTAATATTAGCTAATCTGATACTTATTTATGTTCATTGTACTTACATGAAAATATAAATTCATTAGATAAGAATTATTAACTTTTTGTCTATAAAATTCCTCAAAAAATATGGGTCATCCCTTGAAAATAAGCCATGGTACGATTTTTAAGAAAAAAAAAAATAAGCCATGGCTTACAATGTGCGATACATGGTAAATTTATTTTATTATCTGGTAGCTTTTTTATAAAAATCTATCGACGCGTTTATTTCTTATTATTAATAAAAGTATGCCAAAATCAGTACATTCGACTATATTCATCATGTTAATTTACAGAACGTACTTTAATCAGGGTCGGATTTACATAAAGGCACGTATGGTCCAGACCTACGGGTTCTCACAATTCAAGCAAAATACAATTTCTAAAAAAAATATATATGATAAAAAATATACATGTATACTGTTTGGTCATACTTTAATGAATTTTTAGTAAGACTTTGTACTCAATTTTTTACTTTAACTGGAATATTATTCAATCTTGATCTTCTTATATGGTATAGTCCCCACAGCCTTGAATTATTAAATCCTGCACTGACGTTAATTACATTTTTATTGCAAATTCAGAACGTGTAAGTTGTGTATATGTTTCTTAGAAGGTAGAATTGAATATTTCGAAAGATTATTTAAAATTTAATTAAAATCCGCCGCCATTAATTTTGCGCAATAACTACCTCGATTACTATGTAAAACAAAAAGTGACAAGACGAAATCTGCTGTGACATTATTCGGTGATATAGCCAAGCGATAGTCTGATCCTACATTGTCAAATCATATACGAGTATACAATGTCGTACCATACGTATACATTCTGTTCATTGCATTCCAACTTCCAAGTCATCTGAGATTACTCGATCAGTGCTTCCCGCAGCTCTAGCTGCTTCATATTATGTAATCGAGTTCAACTCAACATGACGTTTTCAAGGACTACATGCATTTCAATGCTTAATTAGACAATTAGATCGACCAACCGGGAATGCAGTCTAGCAGCACTTAAACAGAGAGAAACAGGGATTTAAGATTCGACAACAATGCATCACGCCAAATTAACAAAGATTCTGTTAGTGAAAACTAAACTTACAAATCCTTATATATAAAAAATTAGAGTTTAAAAAACTATAACAAAAAAACTATGACAACAAAATAAGCTTTACTGTAAAAATCGTGGGGTGCTATCCACTTAAATTTTCATAATAGCTCTACGTTTACAATTAGCTAGTAAATGAAAAATTTATTACCGATATTAAGCACTTCACATTTTTTACAGTAACGCTAATTTTGTTGTAAAAATATTTTGCATTTTTTAGTTCATAAAAGCGTGTTGTTAGTTTTTTCCAACTTTAATTTTAATTATAAGACTAAAAAACAATTTTGCATTTGACTATGGGATAGGTAACACAACGTACTTCACTGTACAGCATGTTAACTTGCTTGCTGTAGTTTTTTTTATCCTGAAAGTTCTGATCAGGACAATGGTGCAAACTTATTAAATTATTGTATTGTCATCGGTCCTTGACAAGTGTGTAAAGTTTCAGTTTAATCTGACGCTTAGAAGTGGGTGAATTTCACGTTCAAAGGTTCCTTTACAAACAAACAAACATATAGGTGAAGCTAATAAAAGCGTGTGCGAGCCGAATTCACGTACCAATATTCAAATGCCGTTTCCGTCTGCATAAGCTATGTAATTTCTAATTTGTTTTCAAGTCGAAGAACGTTTTCTGCAAATCTAAAATGCGCTCATAGTGTATTTTCTGCAATTCTTAATTTACTCGCACACCAATGTTTGATTAAATTTCTTCTGATTTTTTGTCGTAACTGCTCCATCCTTAAAAAAAACTACAACGCAAACTAACAACAATACAACGAAGTAGTACATTCAGTATATTTCAATTTCTCGTATTGGACTTTATCTTTTTGTCTCAAGTCTCTGGAGATGTGTCGACATTTGCTAGACACTAAAGCCTTTTTGCTGAAGAAAGATGACAGTTTCGTGTTTGTTGCTGCACATTTTCAACACAGTGAAAAGAGAGAGAGACGTTTGTTCCATTCGATTCGATTGGCAGAAATGTCGCTGTTCATTTTTTCAAGAACCAACGATGCACGTCCTCACATTTAGTGCCATCATCGAAACTGATTGAAAATGGTATCGATGTCGGTCCGACAAAAAACAATGGACGCCACCGATGGCTTAGAGAAGAAATTGCTTTTATCTTTTACAACAGTCGTTATAATATACTGCATTATTGAAGATGCACTTTGCAATAATAGATAAGACGTTTCGAAAAATGTACCAGGGCGAATAAAATCCAACGAAATATATTATGTATTTTCTTTATAACAAATAGGGTTACCAACCACTCTAGTTTTAGCCCGGGGACTCCAGAAAAATTAATGTTTCTCCAGGCTCCCAGCTTATGAAAAATAATGACCAGATTTTTCGATTAGTAAGAAACCAATTATTCATTTCTAATGAATATTTAGGTAATATATTTAATAAATATATAATAATAATAATGCGTTTAACGTCCGTTTTTCGACTTTATGTCATAACAGACGCCATTCGCACCATTACTATTTTTTCATCTACCACTTCCCGTCATTTTCTACATTTTTTACAACTTCAACTTATGTAATAGCAATGGGTGAATGAAGGAATTATAGGAAATTAGGATAAGGTAGGTAATTTTTGAACTAGGAATTTGATAGGTAATCGGCCATGGCCTCAAATAAGGTACCATCTCGATATTTATCTGGAATTAATTGAGGGAAACCATGGAAAACCTCAATCAAGATGGCCGGTACAGGAATTACCGTTTCTCGGCGAGAGGCAGTAGGAAAAAGTCCCAGCCACATTTGCCCTTGCTGGAATCGAACCCGTATCTCCCGAATGCGAGTCTAGTGCTGTACCACTACTCTACCCAGCTCGGTTTTAATATTTAAGAAAATTATAATTAATTGTTCATATGATATGCCTGACAAAATATGATATAATACAATCATGGCTGAACGTTAATTTGACGGTTCTTTTAACAATTTTTAAGTGACATTTCCCTAAAACTAAACATGAACGGTTGAAATGGGCAAACAGTTACCAAGTTACCAAAGTTGCAAAGATACTATTTTTCTTCATGAGCAATAAAAAAGTAAATAAACCGTTTGTTTTTCGTAAACACTCAATACATTTTTACTTTTTAATGTGTTCTTTAAACGGCCGTGCAGAATTACGTTTGAGAATCACAGAACAATCTGCATGGTGGAAGTGCAATGTCATTCGGTACCTTCACCATGAACACACCAGTAATTTAAAATCAGCATTAAATTTTCTTTAAGATATAATCATATAAGTTTGCTTGATTTCACCTCATAGCATAAAGAATATTGTTCCTTATAAAATTGGCTTTCTTGTAGATGCTGTTAACTGAATCGTAAACAACTGAATTCTATTTTCGACAATACCATTTCATAAACTTTTATTAAGTTTCCAATCCGTAACAAAAGAAATCTGCATACAAGATTAAAAGCATACAATGGAACCGCATTAAATGTACATTATTCAGATTTTTGTGCAGCTGCAAGTTCTGTGAAATTGTCGTTGCGAAGTTACAACAAATAACTCTTCACGAAGATATTAAAATAAATCTGAGCCAAGGATGAGCGCATGAAAAAAATTCGAAATCAATTAAGTTCGATTTGGACTGAATCCAAATCGAAGTTGATTGATGTGGGGACATACGTCTCAAGATTACACAGAATTCAAAGTTTAAAATTTAAACTTTTTTAGACGCGCGAAGAGTAAAATTTTAATAAGCAAGAAGCTGTGCAGCACGAAAATTCGACAGTATGAAGTTGATCGCGCTAAGAATATCGCCAGTATGAAGTTGGCCAACAAGCTCAGATTGAAATCAGACCCGAAACCAATAACATCTTTTTGTATATAAATGTGCAAAAGATAGTTTGAAGTATTTGTAAAAATATACCAAAAATTTAATTGAAATCGTCAAATGAAATATTTGTTTGATGTTACTGAACATCAAGTATTCACACATCCCTAGTCAAAACCATAATAGTAGAAAAGTAATATCCACAAACGAAAACAAAAGTTTGCTGAAGGTACTTTTAAATCCATTTCTGATATCTTCAAATAACAGATGAATATAAAAACTGTAAAACTAATATGCAAAGATTTTCATTTTGAATTATTCTGAATATAACTTATAATTTATAAAAATAAAATTTTAATGAAGTGCCAACCGTGGTTCACGATTTTTAATAATATTCTGTACTTTATATTATGTTTATGTAAATCATAATGTAATTACATTTTTTATTTATGTTATACTTATGTCTCATCTCTTTCTGATATTGTGCTTATTCATAAAACAGTTCTTTTTTCGGATGATCTGAAATTATTTCTCAAAATTTCTTAAAAATATATATATTGTAGGTACCTGTACAAATATTTTATTAATTTTGAAATTTAAATATTTTACCTGACATGCATGTTCACTTTTGTTTCACGTCCGGCATGCCTCAGGTACGTTAAAATGTTCAAATACATGAAATGAAAAAACGTGTGAAAATGTTCACACTTTTTTCCGAGCAACTTTTTTCGTACACACAATGAAATTGATTTTTATTACAATGGACTTTCTCCCTCACAGAATGCCACATAAACAAAATTCATTTCTTTCAAAAAAAAGTTAATCGTTTGAATAGTTTTTCAAGGTATGAATATACTAATTAAAAGTTTATTTACAAATGAGTGCGATAAAGTATGTACTAGATATCTGGTAGTTTAATTTGTTCTGTACTGCAAGTTGACAATGTAATAAACCACAGTGTCACTAAGTATGTTTGTTAGTAAGTTCTGAACTGATTCTGAATTGCTAAAGCACACGTCGGCAATACAGAACTCTTCGTACACAACTATGTGTTTTTGGGTCAAATTCCGGACTGTTTGACCTTGGTTCTAGTAGTTTTAAGTTTTTAGAGCTGCATAAAGTCTAGAAGTGACAAAACCAATTCGAAAAGTCCAAGAGTTTGAAACACGCAGTTGTGTTTGAAGAGTTCTGTATTGCCGACATGTGCTTCAGCAGTTCTGAAGTTGCCAACAAATACAGGTATTCGTTGCGATGCCCCCCTGTATATATTAATATTTTCGCGAAACCGCAATGATTTACGACGTAACCGATTTTCATTATTCGCAATAAATTAACTTTCAAGTTTCAAATAGTTTTCCGTGCAAAAAACATCTTTTAACAATGTAAATATTTCCATAATATAACACAAATATTCTTACTTCTCGATGTTATTGTTCTTTAATGAAATGTATACATTTGCATAGCTTTCGCAGTGATAGTAATAACATAGTCTGTCAGCAACGTTGCATTCGAAACTAACGACGGTGCATAAGTCACTGCACTTTCCGGTAAACAATGGCGCAAGGTGCACAAGTTACATAGTCGTCTTTGTATGAACGAGCTGTCAGTATGCGCGCTATAATATTCTACTACCTACAGTTATAATTTATATACTGTTCAAAACCAGTCCGAAATTTCGTAGATACATTCAGTATCAATAGTCGAAAACTAAAATGGGCTGTAGGTAATTGCGTCCCATAGCGAACGTTAATTCGTCTCTCTGTCTCTCTCTCTCTCTTTTCACGTAAGTTGCGGCCGGCCATCACCCGTATAATCCGATACCAATTTCCTGTAACGTCCTGCATTTGGGGCTGTAGATCAGCGTTGCTAGATTTTTTTTTCAGGCAAAGCTGGATTTCGAAACTTTTTGAGTAAGAAAATCGGGATTCTTTCGTCGAAAGCAAGACATACTAAAAAACGTATATAATCAGTAGTTTTTAAATACTTATCCCTTTATTGAGTTTCAATTACAGCTTACATGATAATAGATAGCCAAAATTGCCAGAGAAAATGTATTTTAATGAAAATACGTTACTTTATTGTACTAATAACAATAACTGTCTGGTTTACCCTATAGTAAGTCCCCGAAAAGCGGGACATTTAATTTTGGGTTGAAATTCGGAACTTCTGACAACGATGCCTATAGATTAACAGCAAACAATTTTAGTTACTGACATGTTTAAAAAAATTCTTTTTTACAAGTACTGATACTATTTTCACTCGCAACTTGTCAAATTAATGAATATAATAAAAAAAAATGATTTGCTATTCTACATATTATAAATATTTATCGAATACTGACATAATTATATCACAATCATAGAACCGCATTAGCAATTTCTACCATAAAAAATTATACAGTACGACTTGCTGCAATTAAAAATGTATTTTTTTAAATATTTAGAAAACAAAAAAGTGGTTACAACCGTTAGCTTGGCAAAAAGTTAACGTACGTTCGGATGTAATTTTTTTTTGAAATACATAACCAGTTTAGAATCCAGCGAAAAGAACAAACCCCGAGATCGTGGAAAACAGGTAACTTTGTAGACAGAAAGACAAATAGCTTCCATATAGCTGGCGTTGCATCTAAGCAACCAACCAACTAGCGACAAGTTAACCGTGCGAACACTTTAGAAATGTGTATTTCATTCTTGTCGGTAGCGTTAGCGATAAATCAATACGAAGGAAGCAGGACTACTTACTGACCTATCGATAGTCCAAGAGCTCGTTGTCACAAACATTGCAAGACTAATATTTTGAGATTAGCCACTATTTAGGGTGTATAAATAAATATATTAAAGTCAACAAATCAGCGGTTGGAACGCCTGGCGTTGGACGCTTTAAAAGATGAAATTTGATCCTGGAATAAGTTAGTGGTTAAGCAGATTTTTTCACAAATTATATTCACTATATTATTTCCATGCATTTTTTTCAATTTTTATTAGTTTTTTTATATTTTTTAATTCATCCCGAATGCAGTTATCCCGGCTTCTGACGTACTGACTAATATATTTATGTACACTCTTAATACCTACTAATTACTAACTAATCTGAAAATATTGTATAAGCCTTTCCAATTTTTGATCTGCAGCTCTTGGACTATGAAGCAAGACATTCTAGAAAACGAATAAAAATATGTTCGGCTGCACATACATCTTTAAATTACATATGTGAATATGTTTTAAATAAGCCCATCGAAGAAGCATAAGTCAGCCATTTATGACTGTCACTTCGGAAAAAGTCGGTGACAGACAGAAATTCTTGAAAGCTATTAAACTGCATGATGATTTATTGAAAATATGTATGTACACTTCAGTTATTGAATTTTAACTAATTGTATGTTTGTTTCTCCTCCATCTGTATTATCACTTTGAAGTGATCAGGATAATAGATGGTCATACAGAGCAACGTTCATCGATTTTACAATAAAAGAAAAGTTGGTAGACAAGTAACAAGATGGAGGGATGACCTTGCCAAATTTGCTGGACCTCTTTGGACAAGGAAAACCAAAGACCGATTCAAATGGAAGAAGCTGGAGGAGGCCTTTTCCCTGCAGTGGGAATATTGAGGCTATATTATTATTATTCTCCTCCATCTGTATTATCACTTTCAAGTGATCAGAGATACAAAAAAAGTTTAAAAACTGAATTCGAGATTTCGACGAGTTTTAGATGTTTTTTGATCCCTACATATCGAAAAAGTGTGTCCGTTCATATGTACTGAGGCCTTCTGGACGTTGCCTGTTCAACGAATCGAAATACATTTCAAACCTATAATTTTTAGAGAATTCTTTAGGTATAAATGAAAATTGAAAATTGTGGTTTTCTCGAAAACGTTTTCAATGATTTTGTTCAAATTTCATAAATCGTTGTC
This sequence comes from Venustoraphidia nigricollis, assembly GCA_034508555.1. NCBI lineage: Eukaryota > Metazoa > Arthropoda > Insecta > Raphidioptera > Raphidiidae > Venustoraphidia > Venustoraphidia nigricollis. The sequence continues at coordinate 2,868,442 of JAVRKA010000013.1, forward strand.
ATTAATAATCTTGCAATATGTCACGATTTAATCGTCTTGGAAACATCCATTTAATAATTTATTTTTGACCGATAATCCGCAGTCGATGCAGTTGAGTCAGAAAGTCACGTGGTGAAGTCGCACTATATTGCAAGCTTTTATTTAACTTCATATGTTTGTTAGTCATTCAGTCAGTCAGTTTGGGTCAAAATAAGTTTGATTGCAAATGATATTACAGATTGCCATACTACCGACAATTGTTAAACAGATTGGCACCAGCTGGCTAAATTTTGAAGTGTAATTTATTAATGAAAATATTAATTTTAAGATATTAACTTATATTTCGTCATTAGACCGAGCTGAGTAGAGTAGTGGTGACAGCACTAGACTCGCATTCGGGAGGTCCGGGTTCGAATTCCGGCGGGGGCAGATGTCGCTGGGACTTTTTCCTACTGCCTCTCGCCGAGAAACGGTAATTCCTGTACCGGCCATCTTGATTGAGGTTTTCCATGGTTTCCCTCAATTAATTCCAGACAAATATCGAGATGGTTCCTTATTTGAGGCCATGGCCGATTACCTATCAAACTCCTAGTTCCAAAATTACCTACCTTATCCTAATTTCCTATAATTCCTTCATTCGCCCATTGCTATTACATAAGTTGAAGTTTTAAAAATGTAGAAAAATAACGGGAAGTGTGGTAGATGGAAAATAGTAATGATGCGAACGGCGTCTGTTATGACATAAAGTCGAGAAACGGACGTTAAACGCATTATTATTATTATATTTCGTCATTAGACAGAAAAATAATCTCCAAAATGACGTATTAAACATTAATTTTGAGACAAGCATTAAGGGAGATATTTCCTACCAACAAAAAAAAAACACCTTTGAGAAGTAATATATGCTGATAATTTTGTATACATGATTAACAATAAAAACTAATAAATAGTATTTTGCAAGATGCAGCAATTTTTCTGTACTGAAAAGTCTACTTTGTACGCTAGGCACAACAACACGGTTAACAAGTTAATATTGCGAATAGGCGGCCAGATAACAATCAGTAATACCCGAACACAACTTTGCCAGTTATCTCACTGAACGATCTCTTAAGACTTGCGCGCGGAGAAGGGTTCTGCAGTGTTGACTCGAGTTTCAATACGTACTAGCTACTTTTTAAGCAAGACCATATTCATCAAAGAAACCACATATTTTTTTAACAACCCTCTATAAATAGTTGCTTTTCGTGCCCGTATAGCGGTAGCAAAATGACCCTTTTCGCACTAGTGCGTACAATAAAACAAAGTAAATGCGAAACGTCGTCGTACTACCATTTCCATAGTAAAAGTATGACAATCAAACGCAGCCTGCGATTGGAAGAGAGTTTGCTCAAAATTGAACTGTCAATTTTACCAGTCCAACCCATGGAAGGGAATGGTACTAATTTAGGTCAAAATTCACTTTGCAAAATTTTACAATAAAATTATAAAATAAGAGGAATGATTAGGATCAATATAACTAAAATGCTAAATTATCTTAGATCGCGACGTTTCGCTGTGTATTTTCAGCTTCTTCAGGCTTCTTCAAGCTGAAAATACACAGCGAAACGTCGCGATCTAAGATAATTTAGCATTTTAGTTATATTGATCCTAATCATTCCTCTTATTTTATAATTTTGTTATGAATCAATTGGATCTTATCTCACCTACAAAATTTTACAATATTTTTCGTTTTGAGGTCTTCTGAATTCAGAAAACATATTTTTGGAAAAACTCTGTGCGTGTGTTTGTCCGAGAGTACGATACAGGTCAAACGGATGAATGGATTAAAAAGAAATTTTGGGAAGATGTTTGGTATAACGTTTATTCAAAAGTAAACTATAAAATTTTTTGAAAATGCAATTAATCACAGCTATTTTTAAAAGGTAAGTGCAAAAAACAATACATATATCTCGTGTGACTGTTAAGACTCGCCGGTTTTACACCTCGCCGTAATATAAACCATTACGACACTATACACAATATAAAATCGAGTAGTGAGATTTTATAAATTTTCTTTTATAAAAGATCTTTGTGAAAGAAAAAATGCAGAAAAAATGCAGAGGAAAACAACATAAAATGAAGTTTAGTAATTGCACAATAAGTTTCAAAAAGTGTAACTAAATGTGACTGATATATTTATTAGTCTCGTTTATGTCAAATGTAAAAAAAAATAAAATTGGCGCATTTCTGATTTTTTACAATTTATTCACAGTATCAAAGCACTTCTTTCGATTTATTATTAAGTGATCATTTTCAGTATTTTAAAATTACGTATTTATTTAATATTAAACTGAAAATCCAATGGATACCTCTACTTTCATATTTTCGGATTAGAATCTGAAAACTGAGGAATTGTGTTAGACCAATCATAGACCATGGTTATGTCCTCCTAATCATATGAGAAAGTTAGTTGGCACGCCACTGCAGAACCTTTGAGTTTACTAACAAACTTGTGTATACGTCACGCGCTCTTTATACTACCGGAGGGAATAACGGGAAGAAGTAACTCTCACCACACGTTCTCCTGATTCCTGGCTTGGGAACCCATTTAGTTACGTTATTTAACGGGACTCCAGCTATACCGCACTTACCGACAAAATAGTGCCTAATAGTGTATACGAGACAATAATTAAATAATAAAATATTGTATGTATGTAAACAATTACCCCTATTTAATTACGCTGCAATTGGACAACCCAATTATACTCTGCACGTTAATTGATTTGCATTTAATTGCACAGGGTTATCCAATATCATCAATCCCTTGAATTACTAAATGCATTTAATTATTTACACTGACATGTGTTAAGGTGCATCGATACAGTAACACCCCCCGTAATATTTCGAGTTCGATAATACAACGCTCCCCTCTAAAAATTTTATTTTTTATAATTTCCTTATACGCGAGCCCCAGTTCATTAGCTCTAATAATTTTACAGTCTTATCCAAGTATGTTCCAGAACTTCTTGGCTTCCGGACTTGTTGGTCCATTAGTATGTGGTAGAGGACGAAGTTTCCTCCTTGGCGACTCACAGGTAAGTGTGTCGATGATCGGTTCTCTCCCTTGTTTAATACTCAGAGTACTAGTGTTTTCGGCTTGGTCGTAGTTCGTTCTTTATATCATTTATTTGGCATGAGAACGGAACCTAAGTTTTTGGTGTGCTTTATTAAATGTGCGATTTGCATCCAAACGATGGCCAGGCTAGTCAGCTAGTTATCGTTATATTGAATACTAATAATTTATTTTTATTTGCGTTGGCCAATAAGTATACAAGCAATCAGGAGAAAAAAACAAAAATAATAATTCATAAACAGAATAATAGCTATTGTTTGCTATAATTATTAAGAAACGTCCATTGTTACGATACTATATTAAAAAATTTATTTTCAAACTGTCACCGTCGGAACTCAAACTCGAATCATTCCACTTTCGCGGCGGAATGAGTTTTCAGTTACTCTACGGTGCCATATTTCAACAGTTAATCTTTCATAATAAAGCGAATTGCAACACTAAATTCACATCATGCGAGCGATAATTTTAGTAACTCAAAAACTGTGTGGCAAAGTATTTAATATTTTTTTAATTCCTTTCCGAATTTAAATTCTTTTTTATAATATTTATGAAATTCAGCAATCTATTATATATTTTAAATCCAGTGTATACTGGGCTTTTAAAAAAAAAAGTTTTTTTGTGTGATATTAAGACATTTTCGTTTCTAATGTTAACTTTTTCATTTTTTGAGCAAAATAGTTATCGAAACTACACATATGTGCCAAATTTTATCTCAATCGGATAACAAGAAATGGGTGAAATATTGGTCGCAATATTTGAAACAAACTAATATACGAAACGTGAAGTCAGGCAGACTACTGTAACAGCAATATGTAATTCTCCTTAATTAATATCTCTGTATTTTATTTCATTTGGAACCGGGCGGTGCGAAAGTTTTTTTGCGACTCATCTTGCCGTAGCAGTAATCTGAGTTTTCCGCATACGAAAAGCTTCCAACACAAACAAGCAAGCATCAGCCATATGCATCTGATACAATGATAAAATTAATCAAGTTAATAACCAGAGCCCTCGAGTAAGCTCGACGTCTATACAACTCGATCAGGTGAGTTGTTATCATTCGCGCAAACGCCCCATCACCTAAGCACACCTGGTCGACTAGTCCCACCGCCTGTCGGCGTCTTGTTAACACGAAGCCATTCAGGTTGCATATAGCAAGTTAATGTGTTACTACGTCACAATATAGTTACATTATGTAATGTCAACAGGGATGCTCAAACATTGCATTTTTTATGCATAAACCATATTATGGCACATACACTATTGGCGTCGGTCGGATAGGGGACCTAAGGATCAGACCAAAATTTTTTTGACGTCTCACATTATTGTGTATTTGTATGTGATGGCGGGCGATAACTTTCGAAAGAGTTAATTGATTATAACGAAATTTGGCTCATATGTTGAAATTTATACCTGTTTAAAATGAACCCAATCGCGCCATTTTTAGGTTAGTTTTTAGGGGTCGAAAAAAGTTTTTGAACTTAAAAACGCCGAAAAAATTCTCATAATCGTTTCAAAATGTGCTGTTAAAATTTTAATAAAAACGGCCCAGCAGGACCGGACTTATAAATTAGTTTGATGCGTATAAGAAATTACTTACTGAAGGGTATATTTTATTTGTAACGTGGAAAGAAAGATTGGTTGAGGAACAGTTGAAAAAAAGAAGCTTTACCGATGTTTCGCTTGTGGCCTATGTTTCGGAAAATATATTTCCATCTTCAGGGCCTCAGGCTAGTCAAAGGGTGGTAAATTGTACTAGCCTGAGGCCCTGAAGATGGAAATATATTTTCCGAAACGTAGGTCACAAGCGAAACATCGGTAAAGCTTCTTTTTTTCAACTGTTCCTCAACCAAACTTTCCTTCCACGTTAAAAATATATATTGGAACAAAAAATATTAAAGACTATATATTTTATTTAGTTCAGATGTTGAATTGACAACAATATTTTAACTCCAGTATGCCTCGACCAGATGAACTAAATTTTAAAGGTACAGAAAAACTTTTTCTGATGTATAGTTTATCCCACCCCTAGTCGAATCATCTTCACTATCACTCCTACGCTAGAGGTTGCGACACCTTCTTCTGTTTGCCGTCTTGTATGTATTTATAAGTTGTAAAACGACGTAATGTCGGTTTAGCTGTTGGCTGTTGTGTATAACACCGTTACACAGTGATTAAATCAGACACCTGTCAGTCTACTAAACTGGCTGCTTGTCTATACCTGTCATCGACTATACAGAATGTTCGATGATTAAAAAGATCTTCATTAATTAACTTATTAGCGGCAGAGAACAGTCACCAAAATAAGAAAAAAGTAAAAACTGCTACCACATGAAAAAACAGTAAGTAAATTGTACCAAAAACTGCGGAATTGTGATTCTATGTATAAGGGACCATAGTATTACGTAACGCACTTAGGGGGGGGGGATCTGGCAAAACGTTACAGCGCGTTATGTCGAGATCTGACGAAAACTCAATTTTCGAAAATCGGACCGAAACCAATGACTTCTCTTTTTTTGAAAATTTTCAATAACGGGAAGTTAATACAGTTACAGAGTTTTCAACACGATCACACACATAAAAATTCTCTGTAACGTGAAATATTTTTTTTCATGTTCCAAATTTTGCTGCCACTGGAAATTTGCTGCCCTAGTGCCCCTAGTGTAAATCCAGCGCTGAGTTGACTACTATCTTTAACGTCAAACCACTGCGACTGGTCGGTCTATTTTTTCACTATGCTGCCTGTATATATTCGTTTCAATGTAAGAAACAAACAGGTGTGTTGTTTATCCGTTAATGTAATGAATGTGTCACAATTCAATATAAAAGCATCACATAAGACAGTTCCGTCAAAATGCACAGCGCAAAAACAACACATGACTAATACAAAGAAACCTAAGAACAATATGTACAAAATTTAATTTTAAACGATGAAATTTTCTCAACAAAAATAGAATCCCAAAAATTACAGAGGTTTTAACGTAGGTCTAGGCCTATGTTCACGGGTATTACACTTTTTAAGAAACTCGCTTTCTTATCAATTTTCATTTGACACCCAACACGATGACCGTGAAATAGTAGCTTTTGAACACATCCCTAAAAAATAGTTGAGCTGATTTTTATGCCTCTATAGCGGTCGTAAAACGACCCATTTAATATTAGTGCGAAAAGTCAAAGAGAAAGATGCAACTTAACTTATTTAATAGTGATTTCAATAAGCTACCCAAGCATACCTTTAGAAGTCTATATGACAAACCAACCATAACACACAGCGTAATAATGAACTGTCAAAAATGTTGAAAACTTAAAATTAAATGGAAATCAGGCTATTTTATAGGAGTTATGTGCAAGTATCTCGTGCGTAATTATATTAAGACAATCATTGTTCTTGTATGATGTAGGTACTGAACATTAGAAACGTATTAATCATCTTTTTAATCGACACAAAACAAGCAAAAATAACATCTAAAATTGATTAAAAGCGAACTCACTATTATTTAAAAAGCAAAGAGAAGCTGTTTGTTCATTTAGATTCGGCTAGTCATTTTAGTTGAAAATAATCTTAAAAAAGTATATTATCCGTTAAATATGTTATTCCGCTTTCTCAATTTAAATTTCAATATCAACCTTCTAGAACGTTTTACAAATAAAAATTTAAATGTATTTAGTAGGTTCAATTAATTTAAATAGAATTCCATTAGTAACTTTGAAATGGAATAATAAGATTTGAATGCATAAATTAAATTTAGTTTTATAATACAGATATTGAAAAAGGGATTACCTTTTCTAAAGTAAAGATATTTGAATGAAGAATGGATTGCAGAGCAAAATATATTTTTCTTGAAAAATATAAAACTTTAAGAAAAAAAATACATTTACTATAATCAATCATTTAAATAATATACATTTAAACGTTTCTTTCATTATTTATAGTTTTAAATGTAATTTCAAGTTACAATTAAAAAAATAAAGAATGATCGATAGTATCAGATATAGATAATTAATAGATGGAATTTTTATAAACAAATTACTTCGTCTACGATGCTTATTCATTAAATTAAGAAATGCTTCTTTTATGCTTGTAAGCATTGTCAAAAAATCTGATTTGACATTAAAAAAGCATAGTATATTTTCAAATCGATCCTGCTCTAAAACTAAATGATTGGATTGATATTTTTTTAAACTGTTAACATTAATGGTGATTATGTATAATTACCGGTAATTATATATAGTCACCAGTTTAATCACACGTACCGTACTGTGAAAAGCATTTCACCATGCTATTAACCACTAATCTACACACTGTATATTTGTATATAAATTGCAGACGACTAGGCACTAATAGTAACAAGCTAATAACTTAATAACTCACAGCAAGGTGCTGGTTATTTAATAACCAGCTAAGATGTTCCGCTTAAAGTACTCATAGTATGTGGCGAATATTCTGCATTCTTTATGCATATATATTAGTTTTAGTACACCAATAAAACGTAATCAAATTTATACGGAAAGTGCTTATATATAAAAGAAAAGAGGTTAAGGTTGTCAGTTTACACGTTAATTTTCATGACTAATTGAAACCGTTTGTGATTGTTTTTTGAAGTTATATTTATTTTGGTGCGTTGAGAGTGAGATTTTAACTGGCAATGAAAACAAAAATTTGGCAGTATGAAGTTGGCCGCGGTAGCGAAAAAATTCGACAGTATGAAGTCGGCCTTAAGAGGCTCAGACTGATGGACAGATGGACGAAATCAGTGCATTTTCTGTCATCAGGAAATTATATAACATACTGGACGAGTATAATCTTTGATTACAACTAGTCGTTTTAAGCTGTCATCAAGTGGAATTTATAATATCGTATTTTGATTACTCGAAGGATTAATTATAAAGGTATAAAACAAAATAGAATTTGGAAGGTTATTTTTAAGCGTTAGGATGATTTTGTTTCAATAAATAATTTCCTTCTATATAAAAAAATAGTTTTTAATCACCCCAAAGAAGAACTTCAAATCCGCGTATATTTGAAGTCACGGAATATCTGATTTATCTAAAGTCTAAGTTTACTACCAGTTAATATTTTTAATGTATTCTTTATACATACTTTTCTCAATTCTTAGATTAGAACAGGGGGTTTGCAATTAGACAAGTCATGGAAGGGATGTTCCATTTTTAATGCTCTGAACTTTAATTATGTAAAATCTAATAGCTTCACTTCAACCAAAAAGCAATTTTTCTTTATCGCGTAAAATCGAACGGTAAATTTAGTTTCCAACATTTACTTGAAAATGCAACATTTTACTCACCCAGTTTCTTGCAATTAAATGATAAATGGTTTTTTACCTGAAACAAACAAAAAGAGATATTACTATACTACAGATTACAATTATTACAAACTAGAAAAAACTGCTAAACGATTTAAGTAAAATTTATACGAGATTACTCAGAAGGTACGCTTATCCAAATAGAAAAAGAAACATCAAAATCGGTTCACAAATCCTGAAAATATTATGTAAATAAAAAAGCTTCGCTTTTAAAGACTGGACCGATTTTAAAAAATATAATATGTATATCGGAATTTTATAAATTGGTTAGCTTCTCGAAAAGCAATGGATTTAAAAATATATAATATGACGATTGATAACCCCTTTTTTAATAAATACATCAGACATATAAAAAATTTCAGATCCAGGTTATTTTAATCGTATTGCGCAGTAGAAAATGTTGTTCCTGAATACAACATTAGTATTACCTTTCCCAACAAGAAACAAACCCTAACACAAAAGATAATTTATTTTTGATCATTTTTTGCAGTTTTTTACTTGTGACATTTTAGAGTACATCTAGCTATATTAAATTTACAATGTAAAATCTGTTCTTTAATTAAATAGGTACATAATATATTTACCGAATACTAACGTGTAATTTATCTAATTACTAGAGTGCTCATACCAGAGGGGTTTCTAAAAAAGGATAGCTATTAATTATACCACTGTTAATTAAATCATATCAAAAGTATACCGCTTTTTGTTCATTTAAGTCTAACGATTTGAGCAACGTAGCAAATGAAAATGTTATTTCAGTCACACAAGTATTTATTATTTCAAACTTCGATAGAGTTACAACAATAATATGTAGATACACAATTACGTTTAATTTAGTTGAAGATTATTTGAGTTTAAAATGTTTATTACCAACCAAACTATTTTAAAATTTACAGTAAATGAAATATTTATTTCGTGACAAAAAATATGTTATCAAATATATACTTGCATGAAAAAAAAACATGAATCTGGTATGTATCGAAATCGATTCATTAATATATATGTCGCAAGGAGATGATAAAAATGGAGATTTGAGTAGACGGTAGACGGAAATAATGCACAAATAAATTGATCATCTACCTTAGGGATTTGATCAATTCTCCCTTGTTATTATTTACCTGTGACATATATATATATATATATATATATATATATATATATATATATATATATATATATCAAAATAGGATCCAACCATTGATTATAGTTTTAACAAAATACACGCGCACGGAACCAAGACTTTTTTTAAATTTACTTTATAACTGAACTTAGTTTAAATTGACGAGATATTTTTATACCTAAAAGGAACTTACTTAAGTAATAAAGTTACGATTATACAATGCTAGATTTTAAAGTAAAGGCTAATTGCCATATATTACACCTACGACTCGCGTAACTTGATAAATTCACAAACAATTGATCATTCTGAAAGGACACAAGTCCATAATTATATTAAACTGTTGCCATTGGAAATAAAAAAAAATCACATCGATTAAAAAATACTTTACAAAGTTAAAATCCGAAAGAGAATTTGTGAATTGACAATATTTTCAACATTCTCAGGAATAACATTAAATTAACTGCAACAATTAATCGAACTATACGAAATAGCGAAGAAGGAATAGGTACCTTCTGCGAACCTTCCAAAAAGTACAGGCCACAAAGTTTTTCTTACAAAGATTGTCATTACAGTGTTAAGAAGAGCTCAAGACATGCATTCAGGGTGCGCTGGCATTAATAATTGTCTTCCGAAATTGACTGTTTTTATTTATAAGCATCAAGTTTAACCAGATTACGCTTTTTACCACCACACTATATAGTCACAAGGCATTGACTGAATCGATCCATTTTTTCAATGTTTCATTTGGCCAAAAATGACAACCCACCGAATGTCCCTCACAGGAAACCTATTGAAGATTTATAGAAGGATTTACGAAACTCAAACTGAAAAGCAATTCAGTTTTAGTGTCGCAGAATTTTCCAAAATGTTTATAAAATCAGCGTTACACTATGGCCACGAACTTATCTGAAGGTAAACTGTTTTCGATTATATATGTTATGTTTGATAGTTACTTTAGATGGAAAATCAAATACAACATTCTTTAAATAAAACTGAATAGGAAAAAATATATGCACGCGAAAATTATAATAATTCAAACATTTTTTTTCAAGTAAAGCGGAACATAATTTTATCAATAAAGACACAAGATCTTTTGTTATGCGCGTGAAAAACAAGAAACAATTAATCGTTTCTTGAATTTTAACTTTCTTTATCAATTGAAAAGTATAACGTATTCTGGGAATGACGTAGTTGAAAATAATTCGTGTAACATAAAAGTCGATTGTCATCGACAGAACTGAGTTTCGAAAGAGTTGCTGAGAGAGTATGGGTTTTGCTGATGCTGTGAAGTACGTGGAAGGTACAGCGAGAGAAAAGAGAGAGAGAGAGAGAGAGAAAAAAGATACGAAGTCTTAATTAGAACGCACCCTGCGGACAATAAGTACAGGAGAAGAGCTGAGTTCTCTCTGCTACAACAAACGGATCACGGGCTGAAGCTGTTCAGAGATTTCTATATAGTCAGTGCCATATACGTGCGGCTAAATTTATAGGTTATTTGAAAATAATTTATCATTTTATCAAAGACATAAGATGCGACATTCAAAAATTCCAATTTTTTTATTATCTGTTCTGACTCTTTATCTTCAATAAAATATATTTTATCTCCCTCGTCAACAAATTCAATAAAGACCGAAATATTAAATGTTCTCTTCGTAATCCAGTCTGTACAAAAGAAGGAAGTCATTTTTATTTGGACCCCATCCCACGTAGGTATTGACGGAAATGAAAAAGCCGACTCTGCTGCCAAAAACTCTATAGATCTTCCTATAACCAACATCCCCATTCCATTCCCAGACGTTAAAAATTACATTAAGACCAAAGTCCGTGAAAGTTGGCAATTGGAATGGACGGAAATCTCCAACAACAAACTCCGCGTCATCAAACCATCAGTTTTGAAATGGACCAGCCTACCGATGAATCGAAAAAATAACACTGTGCTGACCCGACTAAGAATTGGCCACACTCTACTAACGCATAGCCACCTATTCAGAAGAACTGACCCGGACAACTGCCTCACGTGTAATACTGCACTGACCGTTCAACACATCCTCACTGAATGTCAAGCATACACCAACCATAGACTTGAACTCCCCACTCAACTTCAAGACACCCTCGGCGACAACAGTGAAAATATTTACAAACTATTTCGTTTCCTTGAAAAAACTGAACTTCTTAACAAAATTTAATCAGTGATAAACAGTTATATATAATATACAGTGATAATTTATAGATTTGGAGCTAATGGCCTTGCTGCCGAAGCCCTATTGTTTAATAAAAAAAAAAAAAAAAACAATGAAGACAAACGAATTTACTACTTCAAACCTTTCGGTAAGACAGTCCAGACTCTAACCGTTCAAAAGCCTATTGGGTAATACTTCTAAAAGTTCTCTAATGAATTTAGACTGATTCATTGTTTTTAATCACTTTTTTTGCTCTCAGTAACTTAAATTCAGATCAACACTACTTGTTGACAATATAGATAATAGATTATTTATAATTACCACCATCTATCTTACAATTTTTCTTTCATACCTCGCAACCTCATATTAGCCCGAGAACTGTTAGACATTTTTGGGTAGGTATTTGAGGCACTGTGAAAATTTGTAGAATACCTCTTTAGTAATATCCGAATACAAAAACATAGACCTGGCTGAAGGGTAGCGGGGCTTAACCGACCCTCAAATTTTTAATCACCTGGCATTTGGAGAGAGATCTTCTTGGTATGCAGAAAATGACAGATTATGATAGTTGTAAATTATAATATGCTATCTTCTTTATAATCTGTATTTTACATCTCATTTAGAAAAAAAGTTATAAAATGAGAAAAAACAGTGCATTCCCGGTACTCTTAAGATATGTGTAACCATGCAGATTCGATTACGAGGCAACTACATATAACCTCAAAAATTTAACAGTTGAAAAAAGAGGGTGACGGTGAAGATCTGCGTTACTTTTGCGACACACCACTTCCGTACCATTTTACCAAGTCAATCTAGGAGAAATATAGAGAGGGTGGCAAATATATAATATTTTTCTTTGCAGTTTGGTTTCTATCAGGTATCAAACTAAAGCTAAAGAAAACTAACAAGTGTCCGTTTTACGGCGAACACAATATACGAGGAAAGTTCCATCAACGTGTAGAGAATAAATTTCAGAAAAGTTTTAATGTTCAAAATAACCGTGGGCAATATGTATCGTCCATCGAACTCATAGCGCATGATTTATCATGCATCACAGTGTTAACCTGCCCGTCGGACATTTTGCTTTAATTGTTTCATTCATTTGCGACTCATGTATTTCACAAAACGTGCAGTCAGGTATCAATTATACAGGATGAGGAGAAATTATCAATACTAATAATGATAATGATGAAATTTATTCACATAGTAAATACGTCAAAATTAAAAGACCATCACATAAAATCGTTACAAAACACTATTTTAGAACAATCATACAAGACACTATCTAATAAAATATGCTTTATCTCCTTTTTATATTTATTTAAATTTAGCTCTCTGACATTTCGAGGTAGCTTATTGTAAAATATTTTTGCCCAATAATTGGCTCCATATTTATCCGCTCTAAATATAGATTGCAAAATATCTATATTAGACCTAGTAGGGTAGTTATGACTTTCAAATTTTTGTGTTGGGGCCCTTGGGTACATAGCTATGTCACTGTGTACACAACAATCTAGGAATACTACAGTCCAATAGATGTGCTCGCTTTGTATAGAAAGATTTCAATATTTGGTTAAATTTATTAGTGTATTTGCCATATGGCAACATACACTATTGGCATCGGTCGGATGGCGGGACCTAGGGGTCGGACCAAATTTTCTCGACGTTTCATAACCTCCTAAACACTTTGGCACCATTTTTAAAAATGTTTATATATATATATATATATATATGTGTGTGTGCGGGCAATAACTTTTGAAAGAGTTAATTGATTTTAACTAAATTTGGCCCGCATGTTGGAATCCACCACCGCACGAACCCTATTTAAAATGGGCGTAATTGGGGCATTTTAAGGGTAGTTTTTAGGGGTTGAAAAATGTTTTTGGGCCCCAAAATACCGAAAAAATTCTCCGAATCGTTTCAAAATTGAAATTTAACCCTCTGGTAATAATTAAAAAGTGTCCCTAAACTTTTAATAAAATCGGCCCGACAGGACCGGACTTACAAATTTTATGAAAACACTAGTTTGCAGATAGTAAATTATTTACTGAAAGTTGTATATAATTTGCTGTAAAGGTTCGATTGATAATAATATTGCAATTAAGAACAAAAAAGTTATTTTAAGGGGTGTATTAAGGAGTCAAATTTTTTATTTTGCCCAAAAACCAACTTAAGTTCGCATAATAAAGCCACACTGCCTGTATAAGCAAATACACTATATTGTCGGCAGGGTTTTGGCACTGCGACCCGGGTTTTTTAAGTTTTCATACAATTCGAAGACAAGAGAAAGCTTATTCAGCAACAGAAACCATCGATTTTACAACTGATTAAAATTACCTAACTTAAATTAACAACAACATTCTAGGAATACTAAAATCTAATAGATGTACTAGCTTTGCATAGAGAAATTTTAAAGTTTAGTTAAATTTGTTATCATGCAACCCCGGAGACAGACAAAGCTCATTCAGCAAAGGAAATTATTGATTTTACAACTGATTAAAATTAACTGAATAATGTATTCAACATTCTAGAAATACTAAAATCTAATCGGTGTACTAGCTTTGTATAGAGAGTTTTTAATGTTTAGTTAAATTTGTTTAAGTTTTCATGCAACCCCAGGGAAAAGACAAAGCTTAATCAGCAAAAGAAAACATTCCGCTTACAACTGATTAAAAATTAACTTAAATTAACAATGCACACAACATTCTAGTACTGGGTTGCAGAAAGAATTGTCAAATAACTTGATTTGATAATGACTTTAGATTGTGAACACACTTTTTTGTCTATAAGAAAAGCATTGTAGAATTTTAATTCGATTCTATTAAAAAAAAAATTGATCGATTGAAATTATATTTCTTCTAAACTGTGTATACGTGCATTAAATACAGTTTTTTGCATAATTAGTGTATTTGCCATATCGCAACATACACTATTGGTGTCGGTCGGATGGTGGGACCTAGGGGTCGGACCAAAATTTCTCGACGTTTCATAACCTCCTAAACACTTTGGCACCATTTTTAAAAATGTTTATATATATGTAACTTTCGAAAGAGTTAATTGATTTCAACTAAATTTGAACCACGTGTTGAAATTCATCACCGCAAGAAGCTTATTTAAAATGGGTCTAATCGGGCCATTTTAAGGGTAGTTTTTAGGGGTTGAAAAAAGTTTTTGGGCCCCAGAATACCGAAAAAAATCTCAGAATCGTTTGAAAATTGAAATTTAACCCTTTAGTAGTAATTTAAAAGTGCCCCTAAAATTTCAATAAAATCGGCCCGACAGGACCGAATTTACAAATTTTATGGAAACACTAGTTTGCAGATAGTGAGTTATTTACTGAAAGGCGTATTTAATTTGGTGTAGATGTTCGATGATAGTGATGTTGCAACAAACTGTTAATTTAAGGGGTGTATTAAGAGGTTAAATTTTTGATTTTGACCAAAAACAAACTTAAGTTCATGTAATTAAACCAGACTGCCTGTATTAGCAAATACACTATATTGTCGTCAGGGTTTGGGCACTGCGACCCGGGTTTTTTTTTACTTCGAAGCAACACTTTTCTACGCATTTTAATCAAAATTTGACATGAAAAACGAACTTTTTCTGCGTATATCAAGCATTTGTTTTTGTGTAGATACAATCTAATGTTGTACATGACAAGGAGTTTCAATACGACATTAGACTGCTGTTGCATGTATGAAAACTGTAATTAAATTATCATTATCTAAGGTGATTGTCAAATCAAATTATTTGACAGTCCTTTCTGCAACCCAGCATTATAGAATACTAAAACCTAATCAATGTACTAGTATCTGGTTATATAGTCACTTCAGAAACGGTATCTGGTGGCCTAGATCTGTCGACGAACACTTCGCATCTCGCAGCATATGGTCCGTTCAACCTGCAGGCGTCCTGCTATAACCTAAGCGTGCTTGTGTTAGTGGCGCTTGCTGCACGTACGGACTGGGGCGTAAACTTGAAATAAATATTTCGGGGGGGTCGTTAATTAAGAGGGATTACTCGCTTCAAACTGTCACGCGCACAACCACACACTTTCGTGTGCTACTGCGCTATTATAGCCGGGCTGTAGCTTGCCTATAGTCGAATCGTTTGCACAGAACACGCCTTACAGAAGTGTCAGTACGTATTTTAAATCCACAATGTCTGACAGCGGGTTCAGCATCACGCGTTGATGGTTTGGGAAAAGACGAGCGTGTAACGATTCATATGACTGTTCAATCTACACTAATATTATAAAGAGGAAAGATTTGTATTTTTGTGTGTGTGTATGTTTGTAATGAATGAACTCAAAAACTACTGTGTCGATTTTAAAAATTCTTTCACCATTAGAAAGCTACATTCACCCTGAGTAACATAGGCTATATTTATTGCTAGAAAATATTAGGAATCCTTACTAAAACTTTAGTAACGTAACCCAAGGTGTAAAAAAAATGCCATAAAACATCTTTCGTCGCATGCGCTGCGGAAACTATCGATGATAGAACAAAAGTATGTTCTACAATATTAAAGAACATATCAATAACTACAAAAAACTTCCCGATACTATATGTCCAACTATTATCGTTATGTCACAATAACCACTTTTTACATTTTAATAATCTATATAGATAAAAGACGATGTATATGTAATCTATAGACTCCAAACGGGTAGACCATTTTTAATGAAATTTTCAGACAATCTCTAGATTAGGCCAGCGGGTGATCTTCTGAAGTTTGGTAGCGATCGGATCAACAGAATTCTTTAAATTTCTGTTTGGGAAATAAAATTTTTCTTCGATTTTTGAACATTCACAAATAAAAGCGATTGAATTCGCACAAATTTAATACACGTTGAGAATTTAATGATAGTGATTCTCATCTTTTTTATCCTATATATTACATTTACACCCGGGCGAAGCCGGACTGGGCCGCTAGTTTATTATATACAGTGTGTTTATTATATTAATCTAGCCAACTACGATTAAAATAAAAAGTAGGTTTTCAAGTAAACTCACATGTGCGATCAATACAGAGCAAAATTTTGTTAAAAAAAGTTATTCAGAATTACAAAAAACTTAAGTATGAAGTTTCGTTAAAAAAATCATTTCTTAAATTTCTCAAAATATGAATGTCACCTGTAATTTATATGGCACTATTTTATTGTTTCATGGCACTCTTGTTAGTAAAATAGCAAATAAATAACCGGTTGCATTCATATTTTGAGAAATTTAAAAAATCAAGGTCATATTATAAGGCGATGGTACTGTGTGTTGCTTCTGTAAGTTCTCTTCTGTGGTTATGCTGCAGCAAGTATTATAGCGAAAACGCGAATGGCCGATGTCTGTTTACTAGTTGGTGGTTGGGATAACAAGCTGATTAAAGGCACCATCAAATAATGCCTCATTTTGAGCAGCGTCGCCAGTCATTTTGCATCAAATGCTTCAAAAGGCATGAATCAAGTGTTTAAATGCGCGTATTCATGTGCGCATGTTTGCATATGCGTAAATTTTATGTAACATAAATTGTTGAAGTATATAAAAAATATTTATATATTAACATAGTAAACCGCATGTATTAAATATGTAACAGTTTTTTGCACGTACTTTTTGAACTGAAACTTTTTTATGCTCGGTAGAGTAATTTTGATTCATGCGTTTGAAAGTGTAACGAAACGCTGCATCGTCGGCGCCCCCTCTTCTACCACGCAGTTGAGTTAGTGAGGGGAACACAGAACAGCGTTTTTCCGTTTGTTTATTCTAAGTAAACTTAAAAGCTACTGAACCGATTTCGATCAGATGATCGGTACATCAATACCTTTATATATTTTCACACCAAAGGTTCCATCACTCTTCTTGGACCTTTATATAAAGTGACTGAGCAATAGCCAAAAAAAAAAAAAACGAACTGAAAGTTGTAGATAAAAGCTAGTATTCCCAACAAGAATTAAGTATTTTGATAAATATATTTTCTACGCAAGATCTCTACGTAAGCTGTAAATGCCTAATGATAATTGTTAGGAAACATTCATTGTTACAATGCTAAATTAGAAAAAAAAAATTTTATCCACTGTCACGGTCGGGGCTCAAACCCGAATCTTTCCACTTTCGCGGCGGAATGAGTTATCAATTACTCTTAAGCTAGCGCACCGTAGAATAATTGATAACTCATTCCGCCGCGAAAGTGTTGGGTTTGAGTCCCGACGGTGACAAAAATTAAAAAATTTTCTAATTTAGCATTGTAACAATGAATGATTTCTAACAATTAAGAATTAAGTAACTTTAAAAAACATTATAGGTAGAGAAAGAGATGAGAAGTTTAATCCAAAAAAAAAGTAGCACGGTAACCACTACCCTGCTCTGTCTGTAATCATATACCAGTGCAGTGGTGAAACACAAAAAAGCAATACTTTTTAAAAAAGCGTGTACCACTATGATACTGTAATCGTGCACATCAAGCCATAACTTACATAGCTCCCTTACTGTGAGTTCTCATAAACATAGAAATAAAAAGTAAATTGAGGAGAGGTTAAATTAGCAAATCGCATGTTGACGATAACTAAACGAGAAGAAGTATAATGTAATGGTCAATGTGCTAACCTTCGAATGAGATTGTCGTGGGTTCAAATCCCACTCCTGTTTATGAATATTTTGTGACGTCGTTTAGACCCAGCTTTGATATTTGATTGTATATGCATATTATGATCTATAATAGAAATTAGTTTCACGGGTAATTGGAATAAAAAATCAATTTAAACACTTATTGATTGCAACGTTTCGTCTTTATTAAATTAAGACTTTTTCAAGCTCTGGAAAAAATTTTTTTTACAAAAATTAACAATCATAATATAATAAAAATATAAAACCTTATGGATTAAATAATTTACTAAAAGGTTTTATATTTTTAGTGTATTTGCCATATGGCAACATACACTATTGGCGTCGGTCGGATGGCGGGACCTAGGGGTCGGACCAAAATTTCTCGACGTTTCATAACCTCCTAAACACTTTGGCACCATTTTTAAAAATGTTTATATATATATGTATATATATATATATATATATATATATATATATATATATATATATATATATATATATTTATATATATATATTTATATATATATATATTTATATATATATATATATATATATATATATATATATATATATATATATATATGTGTGTACGCGCGATAACTTTCGAAAGAGTTAATTGATTTCAACGAAATTTGGGCCACGTGTTGAAATCCATCACCGCAAGAAGCCTATTTAAAATGGGCCTAATCGGGCTATTTTAAGGGTAGTTTTTAGGGGTTGAAAACTGTTTTTGGGCCCCAAAATACCGAAAAAATTCTCCGAATCGTTTCAAAATTGAAATTTAACCCTTTGGTAGTGATTAAAAAGTGTCCCCACAATTTTAATAAAATCGGCCCGACAGGACCGGATTTACAAATTTTATGAAAACACTAGTTTGCAGATAGTGACTTATTTATTGAAGGGTGTATTTAATTCGGTGTAGACGTTAGATTGATAATAATATTACAATTAAGAAAAAAATGTTATTTTAAGGGGTGTATTAAGGGGTTAAATTTTTTATTTTGCCCAAGAACAAACTTAATTTCACATAATAAAAGTATAAAACCACACGGCCCTATACAAGCAAATACACTATATTGTCGGCAGGGTTTTGGCACTGCGACCCGGGTTTTTTATTATATTATGATTGTTAATTTTTGTAAAAAAAATTTTTTCCAGAGCTTGAAAAAGTCTTAATTTAATAAAGACGAAACGTTGCAATCAATAAGTGTTTAAATTGATTTTTTATTCCAATTACCCGTGAAACTAATTTCTATTATTACATATTTTGGAATTGAACTTTAAAGATGAATTATGATCTATATTCTAATATAATATAGACGTATTTATAATCTACAATCTAATCTAATATGTGAACATAATATGATCTACAATTGGATATACCTTTAAAATAACTAAGTGTGACTAAATAATAATAAAAATTTAGCCATTTGAGCGCAAAGGAATCAATGCAATTATCCTTAAAAACAACTTTCTATTTACAAGTCAAACATCCTACCAAAACTTGATTTCGATCAGGTTAACAGTTTGATAAACAAACACAAATACAAATTTTTCGCAAAAACACAGAAATAAAGAAAGTATTATGAACTTGTGAAAAGTGAATGTCGATCTAAGTATAAATACCATTTCTCACTTAGAATTCTGATTGGAATTTTTTTCGTAAACTCGACATTTTAAACTGGAAAAAATAAAAGTGAACAAGATTTGAATATTAGTATTTCGGAATTTTATGTATATCTCTACTAGCCTTTATCTGCTCGCGTTAAGATCAGTGTTTTTCGGTTACTGCTCAGGCGTCTTTCACAGAAATGCGATGACATATTTCCCCGAAAAAACACAGACAGGCAAAAATTCTAAAAATAGTTCATTCAGATTGGGTATGCATTAAAGTATCAGCAGAACAGCGTTAATCGAAAGGCATTTGAAAACTAGCAGTTAGAGAGAAAGCTTTAATCTTTTTTTATTGTTATTAATACGAAAAGTATAGACGTTGATGACCTCAGATGTGGAGCGTCTATAATCTAGAATCTCTCGATACAAAAAGTCGGTAATTTATTCTAACAGTTTTAAATCCTTTTAGAAGCACTCATTCATTTCGAAAATGAACGACACATAATATCAGGCACGTGTAAAGCGGTTTGTATATTTTTTCTCGTCGTGTCAGTTTGCTTAATTAAAATAATTAATTTTGTGTTTTAGCTTTTTTCTGTTGGCATTTTATGAATCTGTTGAATTTCAATTGGCTATTTACATTTTACGCATGGGCAATATTTTAAAACGAACAGCTATGGAATACAAAAAATGATACAAAATCTTGATCCAATAAAATATTTGTTACATAAAAATTCTAAATTCTCAAAATGTTAACACAGTTATTTACGTTTAATACCAACAACAAAAATTTTAATTGCATTTTTAAGTTTGAGTATTTTTTAATAAAAAGTCCAGCCAATTGAACGACGGGACCATTCCAACTAAAAAATACTGACATTTGATATAATATAAATATTTGCCATTATTTTATAGGAATGTACATTGTAACATCCGTATTTTCGGAGTTTTCAAATGTGTATTTGCATTTTGAATTAATACAGATATAACATTTTACTTAAGAATCAACAGCTATTATTATTATGGGAAAAATGGAAAAACCCATATCATCATTTGATATAATATTAATAATCTTATGTATAATAAATATACATATAATAAAGTTCCTGTTAACGCGTGAGATGCCGCAGGTAACAGCTAATAATAAATATTTATATTATGATACCTGCTTTTCGTAAAAAATAGCCACAGTATGCTTGTCAGCTAACTCATTTCTTTCGACAGCTAAATAACTTTCGAGCAAAAGAAGAACTTGTTTTTAGATTTTCAAAATATTTACGGAAATATAATATTTAGACAATAATTTCAAAATTTTTTTACAAAAATGAAGAGAAAAATCAAGCATTTGATCCAGTAACATCCAATAGAATAAAAAAAAATACTGAGAAAAATTCTAGCTGAACAATAAAAAACCCGGGTCGCAGTGCCAAAACCCTGCCGACAATATAGTGTATTTGCTTGTATAGGGCCGTGTGGTTTTATACTTTTATTATGTGAAATTAAGTTTGTTTTTGGGCAAAATAAAAAATTTAACCCCTTAATACACCCCTTAAGATAACATTTTTTTCTTAATTGTAATATTATTATCAATCTAACGTCTACACCAAATTAAAGACACCCTTCAATAAATAAGTCACTATCTGCAAATTAGTGTTTTCAAAAAATGTGTAAGTCCGGTCCTGTTGGGCCGATTTTACTAAAATTTTAGAGGCACTTTTTAATTGGTATTAAAGGGTTAAATTTCAATTTTAAAACGATTTTGAGATTTTTTTCGGTATTTTGGGGCCCAAAAACTATTTTCAACCCCTAAAATTTACCCTTAAAATGATCCGATTGGGCCCATTTTAAATAGGCTTCGTGCGGTAATGGATTCCAACATGTGTGCCAAATTTCGTCAAAATTAATTAACTTCTTCGAAAGTTATAGCCCGCACACATATATATATATATATATATATATATATATACATATATATATAAACATTTTTAAAAATGGTGCCAAAGTGTTTAGGAGGTTATGAAACGTCGAGAAATTTTGGTCCGACCCCTAGGTCCCGCCATCCGACCAACGCCAATAGTGTATGTTGCCATATGGCAAATACACTAAAAATAGACAATTCCGTCGGCTGATCGGGCTGCAAGGGTAATACCGAAATTCTTTTTGGTAATTTTATTATTATCCTTACCTGATAATAATTTTGCGGAAGAATGGGTTTTTTTCGAACCTAGTATTTCTGTCAAACAATCGGTTTTTACACGTTGCACAACCTATCCCGAAAAACGTAAAATATCTCATTGTTGTAAAATACGTCCCTGTACTTAACTTAAAAGCCTCATTTGCTTTATGAAAATTTAATATATTCTATAAATTAGCATACTATGCCTTTTATGTGCTAAAAACGATTTACTGCTACGGGACAATTTTTATATTAATTGTGAATAATTAATCGTTTGAAAATATACACCTTTTAGTTTAATTTTTACTCATCTCTCAGAACTAACAAAAAAAATATTTGAAAATATTTTCGCTCTAATTAAAGCGAATGAAACATTTTAAGCCATAAAAAATATTTAGTTATGAATTAATAAATGTTTTTGTTCAATAATACCGCCTGTCGGTGTGAATTTAATTGTATCATATTTAATTGTAATGAAAATTACAGTTACAGAAGAAGTTACGTATAGATTTGAAAACATATTTTTTCACTTACAAAAACCAAAATATTGAACATCAAAAAACTATTTTTCTTTTCGTTTTACGATCACCTACCGTATTTATATTCAATTTCAAAGGAGGGTGATAAAATGAAAATAAATATTTTTGTTTAAGGCAGCTAATTTTTGTATGTCTACTGTTTCTTTTGTATTTTTTTACATACTTTCAACAAATAAAAATTGTTCCTTCAATTTTTATGATTGTTAAATTATTTATTTTGTCTAAATAAAAATAGACCATTACACCATATATGATTAAAGAATTCGATATATACAATATTTACATTATACTTTCCACATAATATTGATTTATGAGAAAAAAAGAGGTTGGTTTTGAACCGTACTGTGCTTATGTCAGAATATCCAACAGTCTCTGTGGAGTAGACGTAATTTCAAATGTAGGTACACCCGCCTGCCTTTATGCGTGCTTCTGTGACTTTTTTCTTTTTTCAGACGCTCTTTGGCTCTTTCAGACGTGCGTCTACGTCGTTGAAATGAAAGCGTTTTATGTCAGTTCTTCCTTTTATTTAATAAACATTACAACTTTAATCGACCCAACAAAATACTCACTAACGTTATGTGAGATTGTATATTATTCTTTTCAAATTATTCATCACTATAAACGAACTAAGTGACAAAAAAATCTATATGAGTATTGTCCACTTTTTGTGTAATATTTTAATTTCATAATTCATAATAATTAAGAGAGCTAGTGACGATTTACTCATAGTTTTTCCTCAAATTTTTGAGAGTCCATTAAGGACACTATCCTGAACATAAAGACAGCAGTCTGGGAGTCCGGTCAATGCATGGGTGGACGCGGTCAAAGATGTCAAAGTGGAGGTGTCAATATATTTCCTCATGTTTGAAATTGTCTGAACGAGCAGTTCAGGTGTCCTTGAGCACAAAAGCGTAAGTCTGGCGGTCCATGCTTAGGGAAAAGTATGTCTGGCAGGCCGACGAAGGTGTTATGAAACGAAAAATGTGTAATGATAAATGTCAAAATTGTCTACCAAAACCATGGTATAATACTCGCCACGGTTCTAAAAGGTTCTGAAGCTAGTCACAAACAGCGTCGCAAATGCATATTTTAGACCCGTCCTGGTTGTTTTGTGGGAAAGGAAAACTCCCCCACCTCCCAGTTACCGACACAGAAAGTGCGTTCGTTGGTGATCGGTTATCGCTGGTTGTCGTGTCCCTTGTCGCTTTCCTGCTATAAAGTACAGTCCAGTACGCTATTGTTAAGTTGTTTCTTTGATCGTTAATTGATCAAGATGCCTAATACAGTTTTGTATAGATAAGCACGAAAAATAATTTTTTGGATGACTTTATGCAAGGAATTAGACCTTTAGATTAAAGAAAAATTAAATATAATAATATACCGCGAGTTTGTAGTTTTTCAACCGACTGTACCTGCGCAAGCCTCCATTTGCATCTAACTTCAGAACCTTTTAGAACCGTGGTGTGTATTATAACGCAATGGTAACTCTCCAAAAAGTACCAAATATTTTCCGTCCTTGTACAAAGTTCCATCAAAATTGATCAGGAAGTTAAAAAGTTACAGGTATTCGAGAACACCTGGATAAACCTGGACTAAACTAAACTAAACTATGATTGAAACTGCCAGTAAAACTGACGTTCATGTAAGCGAAGCCGCTCGTAAAAGTTAATTAATAACATCACACAATACGACAGACCTCAATGTATATCTGCATCGTGAATGTAATAAAAATAGAACAGCGATTTCTTTTTCTTAATCACATTTCTGTAATTACAGTTCCATTTAATTTAAATTACTAATTAAAATCATATAATATAAAAACGCCGGTCGCAGTGCCAAACCCTGTCGGTAAAATAGGTTTGCTGATGTAGTGTGCAGAGGTATTTAAATGTATCATTATGCAAACTTATTTTCATTAAACAAAAAAGGCAATATCTCAATGAATCTCTTAAAATTATCAAATCATTTTTTATATTCGGCATGAATTTTATCAAATTAATTTCTGCACCAAAGTCCCTATAGGTACCCGTAGGCCGTAGTAAAATACAACCGGCAAACTCTTAGGTGCAAATTTTAATATTTTACAGAAGATTAAACTTCAATTTTAAAATAATTGCTTTAATTTTATCTATGATAATTGAGAGTAAAATTTTAGCATGCAACGGAAACTTCGCACGCACATCTGACGAAAATTCGACAGTGTGAAGTTGACCGCACTAACGGAAATTCGAAAGTATGAAGTTGGCTATAAGAGACCCTGACTAAAATGCATTTTCTGCTATCTGGAAACTATTTAATAATATACTAGACATCTATAACTTTCGATTACAACCAATAGTCGTTTTAAATGTCATCCAGCGGAATTTATAATATCTTATTTTATTACTCTGTGAATTGAGTATAAAAGTAAAAACCAAAATAAAATTTTAAAAGCATTTATTTGAGGTTAATTTCTTAAATATTATTCTTAAATTCAATAATAAATCTCAGGTATTTGGATTAATAATACAAAACAATCCTGTGATTGTTAATCTTGCTACGTTTCGACTACTTTATTTAGTCTTTGTCAGGCTTTGAAAAATACATATATATATACAAATTCAATTATACGATTGTTTTGTATTATTAATCCAAATACCTGAGATTTGTTATTGAATTATAGTAATAATTTTGGATGCGATATAATGTCTAATTATTCTTAAACTTTTTAAAGATCTTATGCAATAAATTATTTGCCTATGTATATTAAAAAATAGTTTTAAATCACGCCAAAGAAGTATAACTTCAAACGCGCGAACTCCTATATACCTACAACCCTTAAAACAATCGAGTTTTTCAAGAGTTTTCGCACGAACCATTTTCAAAAGTGGCGGTAATTTTTTTTTAACTACGCGCTCAGCTGCTAAGCTATATAAACGTGGAGATTTTATTTATTTATTTATTTATTTGAGATACTCAACAGGACTAAGTCCCTATTACAGAGTATAAAAATAGAAATTGTACACACAAAAAAAAAGATACAAAATTATATAACCATAGATACTCTATAAAAAAATAATACATAATTACATAATATACTTTTAGTAATTTAAGGTTTAAGAAGATTAATTATTGACTATACCAGGTCCTTCAGAATACTAGAAAAACTCGTAACACTATCTGCAAAAAAGTCTATCTAGTGTATTAAGAATGGTATTGATTAATTTGCACATATTTAATACTGGGGAATTCGCGTGAGACATAGTATTAGCAAACGGTACATGAAACAAAATGTTGCGGTTTCTGGTTTTTAAGGTAGGCAAACTCGGGTAATATTAAGTTTCTTCCACCATACGACTGACGCCAATAGTGTATGTGTCATATACTATGTATAAGTAAATTACACTAATAATGGTAATCAAAGTCTGCAGTCTGCATTAACATTAGCAATAATACCAATGCATTTGAATTTAGTTTCAATGTAAGCATTAGCAAATTGCATACACAGTAACTACTGTATATATATATGTATACTGTGGATTGTGTAATGTGTTAAAAATACCGACTTCTCCTCATTCTGCAGTGGTACCTTAATTTGATTAAATAACTTGTGATCTAGAATGAAATCTACATGCAAACATGCAAGATTATATTACATTGAGAAATTAAGGAGTATACACTGTTCAAAAAAATAATAACTCGAATCGAAGTGCCAAACCCTACCCACAATATAGTGTATTTGCTAATACGATCATGTGAACATATGTTTTTGTTTAGGCAAAATACAAAATTCAATCCCTTAAGGCTGTCGGAACACTCTGAATTTAAGCCACACTGCGAGGCTAAAAAATGCTGTTGCAAGGGTGCCGCTGACAGTGGATTACTCTAAATTTTGGAAATATTTTGAAGACTTAAAAAACTTTTCCGAAAAAGGAAGATCACCTTAGGTCTTTGAGGGAACAATTTTGTGAAATAAGTACGAATAAGGTCGTAGTGTGACATTGAAACCGTGTGTTTTTTGGCACAATTAATGCTAACTTTTTCTAGTAAATCGTACATAAATTACAAAAGTAGTCCAATAAGGACCTAGATTTGTCCTTTATCCTCCTTATAGAGAAAGAATTTTTACAAAATATTGACGAATAAGTCTACAATCAGCTATCAGCCGAAGCTCTATTTTTGGCTTACATTCAGAGCGTTCCGACAGCCTTAACACACCCTTCAAATAATATTTTTTCCTGAATTTAAGTATTATTAGCAATTCAACGTCTGCACCAAATTAAATACACACTTCAGTAATTAAATACTGTTTGCATAACATTTCTAAATCCGGTCCTGTTAAGTCGTTTTCATTTAAATTTTAAAAACGCATTTCAATTGTTATCAAAGGGTTACATTTCAATTTTGAAAGTATTCAGACACTTCTTTCGGTATTTTTGGGTCCAAAAACATTTTTCGACCCCCAAAAACCACCCTTAAAATGATCCGATTGGACCCATTTTAAATAGGTTTCATGCGGTAATGGATTTCAACATGTGAATCAAATTTTATTTAAATCGATCAAGTGTGTACCGTAAAAGTGAATTTTGTCTAAAGGTGCAGTTGAACCACCGCTCAACGAATCGAAATCAAATTTTAACTTAAAATTTTTACGAGGCTTCTCAGGGGTTTACTCTTATGTTAACCCTAATTTGTCAAACAAGGGTTTACTGATGAACTAGTTAGTGTACAGTAATCGTAAAACGCGATTATGGAAAACGGGACCACTTTAAATGATTACTTTCATTTAATTTATAATAAACCTTTTAGACTGTCATACAAACAAAAAAAGAAACATTTGAACTAAAAAAAAAGGGCGAACAAAATATATCGTCTAAAGGAAATTAACAGCGTATAAAAGAAAAACTGAAATTATGTTATTATTTCCGAACAGACTAATGTATCGGTTTTGTTTCGTAATTATGTTTCCGCATTTCAACTGAGTATAGAAAAGCCGTCGTCGTCGGTGACCTCTTATGTAACAGTATATGTATGTAGTCTGGTATTCAGCAATGTTTTCTAAAGGTCTTTTGCAGCGGTTCGCATGAAAAGATGTCTCTGTTACCTTCGCATTCACGGCCACTGGCCCCTGTCTACAGTTAATCTCCCCATTCTCCCGCAGAACCCAATCCTCCTTTCTCTCACTCTTATTTCCTACCCACATACGAACACACACACACAAACCCACACAGAGAGAGAGAGAGAGAGAGAGTCTTTCATGCAAGTCGTAGGGCCACGACAAGAAGATGTCCGAAAATAAAGCACATCATTTTGTACACAGAGTGCTCAGAAAAAAAGAAATACTCGGGTCGCAGTGTCAAAACCCTGCCGACAATATAGTGCATTTGTTAATACAGGCAAGTGACTTAATTACGTTAACTTAATTTTGTTTTTAGATAAAATAAATAACTCGTTAATACATTCCTAAAAATATGTTTTCTACTTAATTGCAATATTACTGTCAATTTAATATCTGCACCTAATCAAATATATCCTTTCAGTATGTAAATCTGCATACGCAAACTAAAATTTAAACAACATTTAAAAGCAATGCTGATTCAGAAAAATTTTTACTCGGTCGAGGAATATTTTAATCATAAGTTTTAATTGTATACTTTTATAATTGACGCATTCTACACTGTTTTATACAGTACAAACAGTATAAACAGAATATCTATCTAATGTTTGCATAAAATTTGTATGCTTGATTATGTCTGGCCGATTTTATTAAAATGTTAGCAGCACATTTTAATCTTTACTAAAGGATTAAGTTTCATTTTTGAAACAACTCTGAGCTTTTTTTCGGTATTTTTGGATCCAAAAACATTTTTCAACCTTTAAAAGTACTCTCTCGATCGGGTTCATTTTAAATAGATTCGTGCGATGATGTGTGGACCAAATTTCTACAAAAAGAGTACGGGATGAGATGTCTGATATCGACCGCGCGTAAGCAACATGGCATTAATCGTTTCTTCGGTTACAGTCAAATTCGATCTGTTTTTGGCAGAACCGGATTATTTTATCCAAAGTGTAACTTTCAACCAATGCTGGGCGAAACCAATTATTCATTGGGTCGCCATAAATAACATAAATATAGGTATATTAAGAATGTAAGAACTTGGGTAGAGGAAAAAATCAAAAAAATGTAACGACCTCCATTCAAACTGGGACGCGCAATTAATTGAAACAATTTAAGTAGGCGCTTATTGTTACAGTTAATCTTAAATAGGTCTCACAAAGAAACATTCATACGAAGCCAAAGCTCAATTTCCTAACAGCCCGTATAAATTGCACAGTTACTGTGATTCTGAATAAAATAAAAATACTTATGAATGAAATAAAACGAGACGTCTGATTGCAAACAATTATTCTGCCTGTTTACGACTTACGCCGAGGTCACGAAATTGACTATTTAAATTGTTTATCTTCGGTTCCAATTAATCAATATTGAAAGATAAACATTTTATTGTTGTGACTGCATTTGTCAATATCAGTATTGTATACTTTGTCGTCGTAATATAAGATGACTCTGGGCAGCAGGGTTTCCCAAACTTATCGTGTAAGTGTACGATTTTGGCGAAATTCAGACAACCTATATGTCCCCGATTTTTATTCAAATATGGAGAGATAATATAGCGATCACAAAACAATACAATTCTTATATTAATTATACTCAAACAATAAAATGACTGGCAGCAAGTACCATTTTTTGACTAGAGGATGTGGAAAAAAAACGCTCGTTACACAGCTATTCACGAGTAAAATTACAATACACTGAAATACACGTAAAGTAACGAGTGTGCGGTGTAGAGAGGGGGGAAACGTTTAGTACAGGTGTTCAGAGGAGAACCGACGAGTAGCGAGGTTGGTCGAATGGGACGTCGCGTCTTGCAATCTAAACGTTTTCAATCTCATCCAAGTGCGCTATTAGATGTTTAACATCCAAAAATTCCACACCATATTTATACTTCAAACCAAGTACCTTACGAAAGCACAACTCGCTCGATATCGAAACATATAATACTCGTGATTTTCACTATAGTCGTGATTTTAGGAACACTTTGTATTATGCAACATAATAGTTACCCATGCTACCCTAAGTAAAGATCTCTCAATTTAACTAAAGGCGCGCCCACACTTTAAGCTTGAAGCTTATCTTATTCGTATATATCCGCATTAGTATCAATTTTGATAGAAGCCTTACAACAAAATCGATTCAGCTGTTCTTGTGTGATAGGTTCATAGAAATGTTAAACTCCGAAAAAAAATCTAAATTAATGACAGTGATTGCATTACTATAATTTGAAATATCTATTAATCGACTTAAAAAAGGGGTTATCTTTTTTCTGTTTGTTCAGACAATTTTTCGAGGGGTTAACCGATTTGAATAATATTTACAGAGTGGGCCCATATCATTTTTTTAAAAATCGGTTCACACGTTTTTGGCAGACTTCGAACCAGAAGATTTTTTTTATGTATACCTAATCTTCAGCATTTGTGAGTCGATTTTGATGATTCATTTTCTATTTAATAAGGCATACCTTCAGGGTGGTTTCACATAAATTTTAGCAGTAGTTTTTTTTAGATTAATGTTAAAATATTCAACTAATTGCAAAGCCACTAAAAAAAAAATGGAACCTCTTTCAAAAAAGGCCACTAAAAAGCGCAAATTAACAAAGTTTCGACGTCGGCGCCAATTTAATATAAATACACAAGTACATAAAACGATCTAGTAATATGGACGCAGACCTCAAAACTTTGTTATTTTACGCGTTTTAGTGACCTTTTTCGAAGGATCAAATTTTTAGAAGTTTTTTTTGTTTTTTAACTTTTTAGTGGCTTTAAAAAATTGTAGTTTTAATGTAGTGTTTATTGATCGTTTTATTTATATATTAAATATTCGTTATTACATTATATTATTGATTTATATAATAATTATGTATGTTTTCCTACCCAACTTATCACTGCCAGTTCCAGGGCAGGAACTGTATATTAATATTTTTGACAGCTATTTTAAGACCATTCTTACACAGGACGTAAATCATTCGATAAAATCAAACCGCGTGCAGTTTAACCGATTCCGATTTTTATCACACGTGTGCTTACATATTATGTGGGGTTTTCCGGGACGATTAACAATCAGTTATGTGCCTGTTTTTATTATCGCAAAGAACATCACATCAAGGTTAATAATGCAACATTAAAAGCGATTACATCACGAGTTCAAAGACAGCTTTATAGCATATAGTCATGCATTTTGTGTGCTTCCATAATATTTACTAAGCTCATCGGCATTTTGCCCAGTATCACGAACGTATCACATATGGTTCATTAATACGCTGACCTTAAGCGCATTAAGGTCATGGAACAAGCTCTCCACCGACGTGACTATGACCTGCAAACTGTTATTATAGGTTACGGCTACACGATGGCACCGTGCACTTACTAACCTTTTAAAAAAGTTTTTTAGATGCCCGTTTTACGATACACAGTGTGTGTTTAGTTGAAACGTTGTTTAGGAATTATACGAGTTTAAAAAAATCTAGTGCTCTTCTACACTAGTTTGGCTTACAGTGTTTTATTTAATTAATTCAAGTTTTCAAAACTTACACATTAAAATACTGTTTTATATTTTACAAATACTCTACCAATATATTTCCCGTATATTCCGTATTTTTTCTTGAAACAACCGAATATACGTTCATGTAGGGTTGGGTAACTCAAATCTGAACCGGTTCAAAGAGCCGACTCCAACAGAAGATCCGTGAGAGTCGACTCACTTTTTTTGAGCCGACGGATCAGCGGATCCGCATAACTCAGTGAAACACTTAAAACACAGAAGCACATTTTGCACTTACGTATCACTTCTTGCTTTGATGCATCTGTCAGATCAAATGATTCATGCATCACATGTTTGGCTATGCATTCTTGATTCTATACAGGTCGTGATATGATTGACTGAACTAGGTAACTCAGTGGCAGACTGCAGTAACATATTCAGAACTCGACTCTTTTTAAACCGGTTCAGTGAGTCGGCTCACATACGGGATCCAGATGCAAAGATGCAGATCACTAAAAAGACCCGTTTTTTCCATCACTATATTCATGACGTCGGTTGTCGAGTGTCTATAATCTGCAATATCTATTTAAAAATAGCCGAGATCGTTGAGATGAAGTTGTTTCTATGGTATTCGTGTGGTATAAGCCCTTAGCTCTATTTTTTTTTTAATTGATGGTCGTCTCGTAGCTCTTATATGCGCCCAAGGTAACATTTAAATTTTGCGCCCCCAAAACTTATTTTGTAAAAAAAAAACCAATACAATAACTGTAAAGTGCGCCCCCTTAAGGTAGTGTCTCTGGCAATCGCTCCCGCAGCCAGCCCCTAGCTACGACGCTGAAAGGTACGAATTGCAGTTTCAATTTATTAATTAATACTGAACCTAGATAGCTCTCGCAATTGGTGACTTCAAAAAGTGTCATGTAATTTTTTTTTCATCTTCGCAATGATGCTGAAAAGGGTCAGAGTTCAAAATACTCGTTATGCTTACATTTATTAAGTGCCTATGCATTCTTCTCTAGTTTTATTTATTAACACCAAACAGTATTTCCAAACTGCTTTTGAAACAAGAGAAAATTACAATTTTTGTAGTTTTTCAAATGCCGTTTTTCTTAATTTGTAGAAATTAAAATTACATTAAATTCGAAATATTGTATTATAAAACCATTATTGACAATTCAGATATAAAAAAGTCTAGTAAATATTGAAAGGGAAATGAAAGAAAAAAAAACTAACATCCTGTACACCGGATTGAGCTGAAAAATACACAAAATTTTTGTTTAACATTTTTTATTGATAAATCCCCCTTCAAACATTAAATACGCTATTAATAAATAATACATTCAATTTATAGAGGCACTGCTATTTTCATCATTCTCGCTTATTCCCACCTGTGAATTTCAAGTAAATAAAAAGAGATGAAAAACGTTTATATCTGTGCTTGCAAGGTAAAGTGATTATGTCAACTTTTTGTTAAAATTATTTACGACTTTATGCTTCAACGAGGCGATCTTCTAGTAAAGATTAAAACGTGCTTTAATCTTAATAGAACCGACCTGACAAAACCGAACATACAAATTTTGTAAAGACCGTAGCTTGCTGATAGATTTACCCACTGGATGATGTAGGTATTTAATTTGGTACAGGTGTCGGCTTGATTTTAATATTGCAATTAAGAAAAACATATTTTAAGAGGTGTATTAAGGGTTTAAATGTTTTATTTTGTCCAAAAGCAAACTTAGCAAGCCGCAATATCCGTATTAACAAATACAGTATTTTGGATTTAGCACTGCGATTTTATAGAATAATATAAAAAAGTAAATTAAAAAAATCAAAAACCCGACTGCGTAAAGAACAGAAAAGATAGAAACAAGAGCAAATGATAATATGCAGTCGGATGCATCAGACATTTCTGTTCATTTTATTTTTGCAGTTACTACATGTATATGTCTCCGACTGCCTATTATCATTTGATCTTGTTTCTATCTTTTCTGTTCTCTTTTTACGCAATCGGGTTTTTGATTTTTTAATTTATGTTTTTTTGACATTTTTTTAGTGTTAGATTTTTTAGTTTTGGTCGATTAGCATCACCGGAAAATAATTTACATCTGTTAATTCTGAGAAATTGGAGAAAAGAAAATTTCGAACCACACATTACGGCACCTCAAATCCGCCATTTAGATATTTTTGACGTCACACTTGGGTTCCCGAGACAAATCCAACGATATTTTAATTTTATAAATCCGTCCAGCCGTTTAGACGACATGAGGTAATAATACATAGTACGTGCAAAGAACATAACCCTTCTTGACAGTCGGATATAATATTCGCCACGGTTCTAAAAGGTTCTGAAGTTAGTCACAAACAGCGTCGCAAACGTATATTTTGGCTGTTTTGTGAGAAAGGAAGACTCCTACCACCTCCCAGTTACCGGCACAGTACGTGCACTCGTCGGTGATTGGTTAACGTTCGTTGTCTTGTCAATTGTCGCTTTCCCGCTATAAAGTACAGTCCAGTACGTCATTATTGTTTTTTTGATGCCTAATATGGTGATTCAGACGATAATTTGTCTGCTGAGAACCCCCAAAGTCCCACACCAAGTACGAGCAGGATGGATGAATTTAGTGCAAGGAATTAGACCTTTAGATTAAAGAAAAATTAAAACTAATAATATAGCGCGAGTTCGTAGTTTTTCAACCGACTGTACCTGCGCAAGCCTCCATTTGCATCTAACTTCCGAACCTTTCAGATCCATGGCATGTACTATAAAAAAAAATTAACTTTGAGCTGTTTTGTATTGTGACCACTGGTATATTGAGGGGTCGGAAAGACAGACGTGCTAAGCAATATGCAAGGACATTTATGGCATCATTTTCATTTTGTTCCGATCTCAGTATACGAGTGTAAGGTACTGTGCTTGCGTATAAGCATTCCATTATTCAGCATCGCTCGCGTCCCTCGCGAACCCGCAACTACTACCATACTTCCAACACCCCATCTTCACTATTATTTTCAGCGCTCTATTTATCTGTAAGGATCTTTCTTTTCAACGATACACATTCAGTCTTAGGGGATGTTGTTTGTGATTGTGTGCATGTCGTATATTTTTTATTCCTTCCTGTACCTTCAGAAATAGCGACAGTATACGAGAATAGAGTAAGATTGTTTTTAATAAGCTTAATGAACAAGTATTTGATACGTCGCAACGTAATAATTCCAGTATAATATCTCGAGCTAACACACACTATTTCGTCGAGGGGTAAACTTAAGGGGGCCTTGTGGGATCAAAAGAATCGTTTTTTTTTGTGCATTTTCAGACAGATACATGCTTCAAGAGTACTCTCTTAAATTTTCAAGTTGAAATCTGGTAAATTATCAGAGTTATTGACCGTTTGGTGGAGCGGTGTCAAGCTATGGAAAGCATACGCAACTTGCAAAATGTGTGATTTGTTATAAAAATTTGTTTATAAAAATTGTTTAAGCAAATTCATTTTGCAAATTTGATAGCAGATTCGTAATCAGCGACCCCAAAAACATGAAACATGGAAATATGGAAACATAAAAAAACGAATACTTTAATTGAGATCCCTGGAATTCAATATAAATTTTTGCAGTTAAAATTCAAATTTTCAAACGCGTTTTTCTCAAAACCACGTTCTTCGAATTGGTGGAAGCCCTACAGGGCGCAAAAATTGAGCAATCGCCATGAAATTTTTTACACATTTTCATCAGGAGTTTGTGCATCCGTGATACTAGAATCTTCTAAACATATCAAAAATTGGTCCTTTAAAAAAATAATTAGTAACAAAAAAAGAGCCAAAAATCTTTTCTTTTTTTAAAAAGCTCATAATTTTTGTAATTTTCATGTCTTCTCCTTCGTTCTAGTACCACGGATGCGGAAAAGTGTACAGATTAAGAAAATATTTTTATTTTGCGTTTCACACTTCATTTACGGACGCTAGGACTTCCACCATGAGGACGAGTCGCCGCCGACCTGCTACCATTGTTCGGTACCCCCCTTGCCCCCCTTTACTTGGAAAA
Source organism: Venustoraphidia nigricollis (assembly GCA_034508555.1). Classification (NCBI taxonomy): domain Eukaryota; kingdom Metazoa; phylum Arthropoda; class Insecta; order Raphidioptera; family Raphidiidae; genus Venustoraphidia; species Venustoraphidia nigricollis. The sequence continues at coordinate 2,903,692 of JAVRKA010000013.1, forward strand.
AAATTTGGTAAAGCTTCAATAAACTTTTTCCTACAACTGTGCGAAAATTTCATCCTTTTACCTATTATACTTTTCGAGAAAAAATTTCCAGAAAAAACAGCAGGTTTTCGGGCCAACAAGGTAGGAACCCCCCTTAATTGAAATCTATTTATTAAGCATAAAAAAGTAGGTGCTTGTATTTATACAAGCGCGTTTGAAGTTATACTTCTTTGACATGACTAAAAACTAAATTTTAATACACATCAAAATATTTTATTGAAATACTCTTTAAAAAAAAACTCTTCAAACAGTTTAAGAATAAAGTTAACATCAAATCTTTGAAACATTTTCTAAATTTTATTTTGGGTTTTACTATTGGTTGTAATCAAAGGTTATAGTCATCTACTATATTATTATATAGTTTCCAGATGGCAGAAAGTGCATTGATTTTGGCCATCTGTCATTTCAAGCTGGGTCTCTTATGGTTAACTTTATACTTTCAAAGTTTCGTTATCTGTGCGCGCGCAACTTCTGTTGCCTGCTAAAACATTACTCTTAAGTTCTCAACGCGCCAAAAGAAGTATAACTTCAAAAATATCAATTTCAAAACCGACAACATATCCGCAAAATTCGGACACTCACGTTGTTACAATAATAATAACAGTGAATGACAATTATTTTGTATAAGCGCACCATGACAACTTATCCACCTCTGTCAATAAAACCGTTTACGGTCGAATGCTGTTTTATCCACTTAAATCGTTGATACGCTTCGGTGCATAACATACGTGATATGGACCCACGCAATTAAAAATTTTGTGGATTTCTGCTCACTGGTATTTTTGACTGATAAATATAACTTCTAATGTCTTCAGACTCTTAAGTATATAGTAGTGGTAATCCAACAGAATGTCACAGTGAAGGAAGGTTTGGTTGAGGTTCAAGAAATAAGCTTTATCAATGTTACACAAGTAGCCAACTTTTAAAAAATACGTTTTTTGCAACGTTAGCCACTAGCGTAACATTGGTAAAGCTTATTTCTTGATCCTCAACTAAACCTTCCTTCACTGTGGTAAATTCTAAAGTTGGTGGTGAACAGATTTTGAGAAATATCAATCTAAATTCAAAACTGCAATTAAGTTGTATGGGTGTCAATTCGAAACGAGCGGTCTATACCGGGGCTGAAGACGAAAACTTTTTTTTTATTATTACTTCGCAATCAATTACTAAATGGGATATAAACATCGAATTCCAAATAAAATGGAAATGTTTATTGTCGCTGCTAACTATAAACGCTGACCTGATTTTATCCGCCATCATCTTCCCTCGTATAATTCTGTGGTAAAGTTTGCGACTGTATAAAAACTGAGAAAATGGTAAACTGTAAACAGTTAGAACATAAAACATGTTCGTAAAAACAACAAGAATATAATTGATATTAAAAAAAGAAAACTTAGTCTATATAAATGAAACACCACAGTCCCTGACATTTATACAACACTATTTTGAGGTTCAACACAGCATCCATCCTTATTTCAGGTCTCAAAATATAATCCCAACGAATATAAGAATTTAACTTTGGAAAACTAGTTCAAAAGGGATTATTATTGAGTGAATAACTTTTTGCGCAGGCGTGCAATAGTAAAAGATCATTTCCGGTTAAGTTTTGAGCAGTTTTTGAATAAATGCATTGCGGAATTCAATTTATTCGTAAAAGTAAAACGGAAGAAGTTTCTTGCAAACGAAACAGTTTTATTAGTGTATTTGCCATATGGCAACATACACTATTGGCGTCGGTCGGATGGCGGGACCTAGGGGTCGGACCAAAATTTCTCGACGTTTCGTAACCTCCTAAACACTTTGGCACCATTTTTAAAAATGTTTATATATATATGTATATATATATATATATATATTTATATATATATATATTTATATATATATATATATGTGTACGCGCAATAACTTTCGAAAGAGTTAATTGATTTCAACGAAATTTGGACCACGTGTTGAAATCCATCACCGCAAGAAGCCTATTTAAAATGGGCCTAATCGGGCTATTTTAAGGGTAGTTTTTAGGGGTTGAAAAATGTTTTTGGGCCCCAAAATACCGAAAAAATTCTCCGAATCGTTTCAAAATTGAAATTTAACCCTTTGGTAGTGATTAAAAAGTTTCCCCACAATTTTAATAAAATCGGCCCGACAGGACCGGATTTACAAATTTTATGAAAACACTAGTTTGCAGATAGTGACTTATTTATTGAAGGGTGTATTTAATTTGGTGTAGACGTTAGATTGATAATAATATTACAATTAAGAAAAAAATGTTATTTTAAGGGGTGTATTAAGGGGTTAAATTTTATATTTTGCCCAAAAACAAACTTAATTTCACATAATAAAAGTATAAAACCACACGGCCCTATACAAGCAAATACACTATATTGTCGGCAGGGTTTTGGCACTGCGACCCGGGTTTTTATTGCAGTGCACTTGTAATTCTAAAATATAAAGTACTAGAAAAACATGCAGTGAGAACGAAAAGGACCAACCAATGAGGGCTTTTATGATGTTTGTAGCAAATCACATTTTGCCGTTATATTCAAACTTTCGCTTGATGAAAGTAACAATAGGAGTCCCATATATCATAACGGCTTTCTTTAAAATGCAGTCATGCAAAATTAAAACTTAACTTCGGAAAAACTAATATCAAATTTCTACACCTTTAAATAGCATCAAAACGTTAAACAAAAATTGTAGAGTGCCAAAACCCAAATCCATCATAAAACTCCAATTTTTTCAAAATATCGAGGGCCTCATTTATCTCAATTTATATTCTAGAATCATCATTATAAAATTTAAAAAAAACTCGGGTCGCAGTGCCAAAACCCTGCCGACAATATAGTGTATTTGCTAATACAGGCCTTGTGGCTTTATTATGTGAACTTAAGGTGATTGTAGGGCAAAATAAAAAAAATTAACTCCTTAATACACCCCTTAAAATTACATTTTTTCATAACTACATTATTATTGTCGATCGAACGTCTACACCAAAATTAAAAACACCTTTCAGAAAATAACTCACTATCTGCATACTAGTGTTTTCAGAAAATTTGTAAATCCGGTCCTGTCGGGCCGATTTTATTAAAATTTTTGGAGCACTTTTTAATTGCTATTAAATGGTTAAATTTCAATTTTGAAACGATTCTGAGGATTTTTTAGGTATTTTTGGGCCCAAAAACTTTTTTCAACCCTTAAAATGATCCGATTGGGCCTATTTTAAATAGGCTTCGTGCGGTGATGGATTCCAACATGTGAGCCAAATTTCGTTAAAATAAATTAACTCCTTCGAAAGTTATTGCCCGTACACATATATACCTATATATATATATATATATATATATATATATATATATATATATATACATATATATATATAAACATATATATATATAAACATTTTTTAAAATGGTGCCAAAGTGTTTAGGAGGTTATGAAACGTCGAGAAATTTTGGTCCGACCCCTAGGTCCCGCCATCCGACCAACGCCAATAGTGTATGTTGCCTATGGCAAATACACTAAAAAAATATGTAAGCATCTGACGTATCACTGGAAGAACTTATGAATACACGTTAGCCTGAAATCTAGACAGTGAGGAAAGTGAAACTGAAGATTTTGATGAAGTTTATGCTTAGAATTCGAAAAGTATTACAGATACTCTAAAAAACAAGTTAATTGAATTAAATGTGCAAATTGCCTGCTGTTGTAAATCAAAAAAAGCAAACAAAAAAAATTAATAATTTTCCGTGCCCGTCTGATTCAGACACCTATGGCCACCACTCCCTGAATACGTGGGAGAGATGGCCACACCATCTATTTTTCTTTATTTTAAAACTTATTTAGATTATGTTGTAAGCTATCATACTTTTACTTAAGCAATAAATATATTTTAAAAAACTTAACTGTAAGTGTTTTTTCAAACAATAAAACTATGGCCATTTATCCCGGAATTATCCCTATTGTTTTTTTGAAGGGTGGGATGCGTATAGATATTTACACGTTAATAATTAGATAATAAATTGATTCAAAACAAAATTTATAATTTTTCAATTTGCAACATTATCATTTATAAATTCGCGAATATGAATCCACTCATACAAAAATACACACTGTATTATAACGCGTGCCAAGTATCATAAAATAAACGAAGAATCCATTTTACTAAACAATTTGTATATATAGGATACTATAAGGGATAGAAGAGCGATACAATAGAGAAATAGAATGGCGTATAGGTGTTTTGTATAGCATTTTCGTTACCACAAAAGCTGCGAGAAACAGAGAAAGCACTATACGAGCGAACACATACAAAAGTACTCCTCACACATGAGATATAAAATTACATGATATGTATATTGTTTCATCATAGAGAACTGGAACATTATTGGAAGGCCGTCGCAATCGGCACTTTAGATAGATAGACTGTAGATTATAGATGCTCAACATCTGAGGTCATCAGCGTCGGTACTTTACACGTCTAAAAGCCAATTCAGACTAGCCGTTCTCGGTTACGATTCACCGGTCCGGTTGGGAGCTCGACCAATCAAGGCGTAGTCGTTCCCGATTGCCGTTCGGTTCGAGCGTTTAGGTTCAGCTCTAATTTCAACCGGACCGTTCGCAACCGTAGCCAATGAGAACGCTTGCTGGAGTCACGTGACTAGCCAGCTGTTTTTGTTGACGTTTAACTACACATTAAACGTCAAATCATATTCTGAAATTGCGCATGCGCACCGAGAATAATCGTAGAACCGAATCGGGATAGTGTGAGCAACCTAGATTAATCGAAAACCGAACCGGACCGGTGAATCGTAACCGAGAACGGCTAGTCTGAATTGGCTTTAAGGCTACGTTCAGATAACAGGCGTCGAGCGCGCACGAAATTTACTCAAACCGTTCACATGGCAACGCGCGTTTAAATTAGACGCGACACTTGTAAACGAGCATTGACGCGTGTTTTGAGATCATTGGTATTTCGTACAGTCGTTTCGTATAGTGCGTTAAGACGTGGTTAGATTCGGCGATTCAATTTAAAATGTTTAGAATGGATATAGAAAATTTCAGCACACAATGAAGCAAGCGACGTGCGTTTAAGGCCCGAAAAGCGCTCGCCATATTATGAAGATTACCACAAAAACCTAACGCGCGCTTGACGCCTGTCATCTGAACGTAGCCTAAGGCACAAGAGTCTAGCTGTCAGAAAAGGAGACTTCTGAAGAAAAACGATTCGTTGGATCAGGAGCGGTTAACCACTTATTGTTTGTTTGTATTAGATCATATGGTATTAGATAAGCGATCATTCCACATGTAGCTGAACTCTTTTTGAACAATTCGCTTCTAGTTTACCTCTGTCATATTGTACAGACAAAAACGACTGCTAATAAACTGCAATGCTTTATATTTTTAGCAAAGCTCTTTGTAGTTCTGTCAATGAGTGCAAAAATTGCATCAATTAAATATGTCATTTATTGTTTTACGCATTATCTATTTAATCTTACATTGTCTAAATAAAAATGTTATTTTGTCAATAATAAACTCTAGTAGAGATTTTACCATTTTAACTCTACAAGTGAAGACTAATTTAGGTCAATTTACTACTTGCTGTTCGACGTGAATTTAATAAAATTAGATATGTTATTAAAAATTTTAGTAATGAAATTGGCTCCGACCTCAAAAATTTCTTTATTTTCATCTTTTTTAGTATTTTTTTACGCTGAAGATAAGTCCCGAAAGTGGTACACAAATGTTTTAAGTTAGGCAGATACTTTTATTCTATGGTAATATAGCATCTATATGCGCCATGGGATATGATGTAAAAATATATTATGTCTATAACGCGACGCCTCGAGCTGAACACATCAAAACTATGATTTCTCCGGCTGAATCGATTTCAGTTTAACTTTATATAAAAGCACATTCTATAAAATGATATGGCGATACACCTTTATTGGTGCATGCATAGCAATATGGGCAATTCAAAATAGTTTACATCAATATGTAATATACGTACCAAACAGTGCAAGCTCTGACCGCACGAAAGTCTATCGTATACCATTAATATGTTATTATTAGTGTATTTGCCATATGGCAACATACACTATTGGTGTTGGTCGGATGGCGGGACCTAGGTGTCGGACCAAAATTTCTCGCCGTTTCATAACCTCCTAAACACTTTGGCACCATTTTTAAAAATGTTTATATATATATATATATATTTATATGTGCGGGCAATAACTTTCGAAGGAGTTAATTCATTTTAACGAAATTTGGCTTACATGTTGGAATCCATCACCGCACGAAGCCTATTTAAAATGGGCCCAATCGGGTCATTTTAAGGGTGGTTTTTAGGGTTTTTGGGCCCAAATATACCGAAAAAATTCTCAGAATCGTTTCAAAATTGAAATTTAATCCTTTAGTAGCAATCAAAAAGTGCCCCTAAAATTATAAGCAAATCGGCCCGACAGGACCCGGACTTACAAATTTTATGAAAACACTAGTTTGCGTATACGAATTTACTTACTGAAGGTCGTATTTAATTTGGTGCAGATGTTGGATTGATAACAATATTTCAACTAATAAAATTATTATTGTAAGGGGTGTATTAAGGGCTTCAATTTTTTTTTATTTTGTCCAAAAACAAACTTTAGTTCATGTAATAAAGTCACAATACCTGTATTAGCAAATACACTATATTGTCGGCAGAGTTTTGGCACTGCGACCCGGGTTTTTTGAATTTTACAATTAATACGTGAGAAAACGTCAAGTCAAGGGCAGACGAATTCAAAATTATCTTATCGTTTTGTTTTCGGTATTTCGAATACAGCACAAAACTATACTAAATTTATGTGGCAGATTTGTAAATCACAATTTGTAAAACACTGAGTCCAGCCCTTGTAGAACTCAATTATCGTAATAATAGTTAAAATATTAAACAATGCATATTAGGCTATATAATATCCATTACTGAACTTAATTACAATATAACAACGTTATTAAGTTACAATAACAGTTCAAAATAATAACACATTTCAAATATAAAACTCTGAAAGCTGTTTTAATGAACAATACTAAACCAGGACACTAATATTGTTTTAAATAATGCACATTTCTGTCAAAATTGTTTACTTATATAGTTTTGTACTATTTATAACGAACTAGAAATTTATACTTTACATTGACTAAACACAGCACTTAGGGAACATGTTGCCCCAAATCTCAAAATTTCAAAATTTATTTCACTTTTAAAAATCATACTTCTCGACGAGTAACATTATTACGCTACGAAAAAAGAGGTGACCAGTGAACGATGCATCCGAGCAAAGCCGAACACGGCAGTCAATTTTTTTTAATATTGCACCGAAATTTCTTTTGTACTTGCATCAACTCTCAAACAGAAAATCTAGAGATGCAATACATCTTATTTTAAAATTTAAAATCTTGTATGGTTTTTGATGAATTGTTCGTATTCTAAGTACTGACCTTGACGTGTTGCTGCCCTCGGGCCGAGCGATGTTCGCGACATGACTGAAGACATAAATTCTCGAACTGCCTCTGTACCATTTGATGCTATGCAAATCACCACACTTTGCTGAATCAATGTCACACGGCAAAGTTGTCGTCGTACCCTTTTCCGCTCTGATGTCTTTCTGCTGAGTGCCTGCAATAAAAACAAATCTTAATTATGAACGGTTTATTTAATATTTCATGAAAAATCGAAACATCAAATATATAAATATAAAATCTTAAATTAGAAAAATAAAAATTGGAGGAGTCTTTTGTTCCAAATTATTCTACGCAAAATAAATTTATGTAATACAGCACTAGTTTAGATTTTAGAACAAACAATGGACAATATGAACAATGACTAGCCGAAAAGAACAAAATTGTGATTTTTTTGAATTATGAAGTTTGGTGTAGTAGAAAAAACCACGGGCACTATACCAGCATTAATCAGCACAGCATGAACCTGCAACTTGCACGATTTCGCACAGTATCCTGCACTGATTAGCTAATTTTAATGCAGGTTCTGTGTGCGGCAGATATTTTTTGCAATTTTCAAAATAATAAGTCTGCAACATAGACGTGTAAACTGTGGTGGAAGAAGTTTTTCTTTTATTTTAACGGCGTTGTGTAAAGAGGAGGAAGAGGAAGAAACCAGGAAAAAAAGAAGATTTTGGGTTCACTTCATCAATGAAAACAGGGAACAATATCAACATTTATTTACCGAATTAGGGAGTGATCAACCAAATTTCTTTCAATATTTTCGAATGAGCTTGTGGATATCATAGCTCCTCACGGCACCAAAACATAAGATTAAGTCGGTCCAGCACAGCCAGACATAGAAATTGCCATTCAGAATGTGCTCTGACGGTCGTTGCTGATTGATGATTGTAGCTATTGGTCTAATATGCGCTATTCCCTTAAAAAGCATGAGTACTTTCAGACTTTTTCGGTCCGTACCATGCTGGTCGTGATAATACAGTGTGCGTGGTCTTTCAATATCATTTCTTTGCAAAAGTGGATGTTCTTTTGTGCTGCTTTTTTGTTTATAGATTATTTGTGCATTAAAAATCCGTTTAAATGAAAAATTATCAAAAAACACACAGGTAAATACAAAAAATTTACGTACAACAAAACTTTTTAATAACAGATCAAATGCAATCATGAAAACCGGAGTTTAATGTATCCGCAAATTTATTTTTAATTTCTCCAGACATTTCTGCGCTTACAAAGCTTTATCTAACCAAACTTATGTAACTTTATATTATGTGTAGTATGTCGAAAACTTCCATCCAAACAAGATAAGCTTTTAACATACATTTTCACGTACATGACTACAGGAATGTTGTATTTGAAATTAAAGCACTTTAATTAAAAATGGTTTCATTTTACAGTGCACAGTATACACCGAGGCAGGGTATTGTGCAGTGTGCACGCCATGAAGATGTTGACAACAAGGAATATAAGGACAGTACTCCACTATGGTAAGTAGTAGTACCGAGGTACGAACATAGGTGTATGAATAATTTAACAGTATTATATTGTACAAGTGAAATGCCTACGGAAATGGCAAGTTATTCATCTTACCGTGATACATACGAACATACCTACTGCGACCCCTCGGCTCTTTAATAATGTACAGCGCCCTTAAATACGAGCATTTCGCATTATTTTATACATTATCGTCTAGAGCAGCTATCTCGAGTATGTGTACACTGTACAGCTGATATTATAATGTAAACGCCACTCCATATACAGGCTACAGTACTTAAAATGTATATATGAACGCAAGGGATGGAATTAAAAAAAAAACTTTTACTGTACTGTAAAACACAACATAACTCTGTGATCAAAAATTTTACAACGAAATTTGCAACCGTGTAAAAAATGAGATTTACGAGTAGGGAAATGAGACCGATAAAACTTTGCAGGTGATTCTTTGAGGTCACTCCTAGTCGCACGTAACTTTATAGTTCAGTAAACACCAAGACGTTTAATCCGGATCGTCCGGAATTTTTGAAACTTAGGGAATTTTGGGAATTCGATGCCATGAATGAAATGACAGAAAATATGATCGCAACCACCAAAGCCCCCATAATGACAAAAAGTAGTTTCTTTGAAATATCTCGCTTCGGGTGTCTCATAGGCAAACAATGTTAAAAATGAATAAAATAAAACAATGAATATATAATAATATCTTGTTCATGTCGAAAAAAATCTTAAGATGGTATCAAAGGTTCATTTTTTGTAAATTTCTGTCTTTCATTCGAAATGAAACGTCTGAACACAAAATGAAACCATAATGAAAAATGAATTTATTAATGAACCGATCCAACAACGCTAAATATCGGCATTCGGCATGATTCATTCGCACTCTGAATGAATGAAAAATGAAGCGCCTGAACACAAGAAAGAACATTCATTCGGGTTCGATCATTTTGTGTCATATCTTATTGCGGAAGGACTTGGGACTACGACACCACATAGTGAATATATTCTGTCTGTGTATGAGACAAAATGGTATTCAAGTGGACCAACCAAAACACGCTGCTGTTTTTGGAGAATTTCAAAAATTATCAATGTCTTTGGAACCACAAACTTGACGAATACAAAGACAGAACAATACGAACAAATTCTACAAAATCTCTAATTAATGATTTAAACTTGTTTTTTGACAATTCTTCGATCAAATGATCACAAATCAAACGAATTCCAAGACGCACAACTCCATTCGACGACAACTTCGAGGAAAATACTGAATGAACGTTCATTCTGTCTGTTCCGTGTCAGTCAAATGAACATTCATTCGGAATGAACCGTCTGATATCACATTTAGAGATATATTTAGAGATATATTCTTAACAGTTCGTAGTATTTTTATTTTTGAATGCATCTTACGAATAAAAAAACATATCAATTCATACACTAAAGTCAATGACGTACATAATTATAATATCAGAAACCGTGAAGACATCAGACTAGATAAGTGCAGATTAACACTGTCTCATAAAAACCCGGACTATATTGGAAGTGTCTTATGTAATAAACTTCCTTGTAGTTTACGAAGCATTCAATGTTTAAAAAAATTTAAAACTAATTTAAAAGCATTTCTGGTCAGACATTTACAGCATGGATGAATTTTTTAATTGTAATTATTAGCTATTATTAGTGTATTTGCCATAAGGCAACATACACTATTGGCGTTGGTCGGATGGCGGGACCTAGGGGTCGGACTAAAATTTCTCGACGTTTCATAACCTCCTAAGCACTTTGGCACCATTTTTGAAAATGTTTATATATATATGTATATGTATATATATATATATATATATATATATATATATATATATTTATATACGTATATATATATATATATATATATATATATATATGTGCGGGCAATAACTTTCGAAAGAATTAATTGATTTTAATGAAATTTGGTCCACGTGTTGAAATCCATCACCGCAAGAAGCGTAATCGGGGCATTTTAAGGGTAGTTTTTAGGGGTTGAAAAATGTTTTTGGGCCCCAAAATACCGAAAAAAATTCTCAGAATCGTTTCAAAATTGACATTTAACCCTTTAGTAGTAATTAAAAGGTGTCCCTAAAATTTAAATAAAATCGGCCCGACAGGACCGGACTTATAAATTTTATGAAAACACTAGTTTACAAATAGTGAATTATTTACTGAAAGTTGTATATAATTTGGTATAGAGGTTCGATTTATAATAATATTGCAATTAAGAAAAAAAATGTTATTTTAAGGGGTGTATTAAGGAGTAAAATTTTTTATTTTGCCCAAAAACCAACTTAAGCTCGCAAAATAAAGCCACACTGCCTGTATAAGCAAATACACTATATTGTCGGCAGGGTTTTGGCACTGCGACCCGGGTTTTTTTATATTGTAATTGACGATGTATCCACTTAGGGCAGTACAAATATATCTATTCTATTCTATTCTAATTTTTACAAGAACGAGCTCTGTTTAAAAACATTGCTTTATCGATGACTACTTTAATACGTTTCAGATATTTGTCGCCACAACCCTAAATTTCTTCAGCGCATGGATGGACATATAAGCAGCGTTAACCACGTAAGTAATATGAAGCAGAGAGAGGTACGCACTAGGCGCAATTTTATTTACACACTTTTTACTCCCGCACGCATATGCGTGAGTGTGGGTAAATAAGGGAGCAGTGAGTCTATTTACTGAGTGAACTGTCGTTCGCGACGTTACCAACCGTTACGTCTAACGACCGTTACAGAAGGCAGCGCTCGTTGATGACGTGTCGTATAACGACGATAATACAACGACGGAGACTCTGATGTGCCATGTAAATGGGCATAACAAACGATGCTGCCACTTGGATATCATGAAACAAACTGCGGAGCGAGTCCAAGGCCACATAATTATATTACAGTCGGACTCATGTGTTTTCAACACCATCTATTTTCAACTGAGTTTACTCACCTAGTTTCTACTGCGCTTAACTTTAACCTCAAATTAATAGGGTTTTTTTTTCTGATTGTTTTAAGACTGCCACGAAGTGAGGATTAATCTAGACAGGTTGGAAATTAATGTATAAAAGTTTTAGTAGCAGTGAAACGCCACGTTCGAAATTAAACGCATTCGCTGTTTATCTTGGCAGACATTTCTGATGAGCGTTATTTTATGATTTTTACTTTTGAGCGAGCCTAGGAGTGAAAAAACGGAGTTATGAAAACTCAAGAAGTGACTCATTATTATAGTATAGGGTTCGCTAAATTAAATAATCTGCAATAACTAGCTACCGGATTACAACTTGGAAACTGAAGGATTTGTAATACACGAGTCATGAAAACGTCTTATTGTTCAAAAATCGATATGCAGATATATCAATATGTCGTTAAATTATAAGAGGGAATGAGTACAACCCACCTGAATCATTATTGAAACTATCTTGCACATCAAGCAAACCTCTCTCAGTGTTTATACATGCAGGAGCAGTCTAATGTCGTTGTCAAACTCCCCGTTGTATAGAACATTGAATTAGACTTTTCAATTTAAAAAAAACTAAAACATTTTTATTTTTTAATAATATTGGAAAACGAACAGGGACAAAATTAAAGCCATAGATAGTTATTAACAAATTAATTAAAATGTATAAGACTTTATAACATATCACGTGATTACAAAACGCGCCAGGAATGTTTGTGTAATATTCAAAGTTGTCTATTTGTGTAGCAATATTATACAAACTATCGAAGTAACCATGGATACAAAGTCCAAAAAAAGACGTCAACGCGTTCTTGGCGCGTTATCGGAACTTAGTTTAATTAATATTTTTAAAATATATAGAACTTTTTAATTATGAAGTCAAAAATAAAAATAAATGTAGTTTTGCTGTACTAAGAAACCAACGATTTTCGATCTAAATTGTTAAAAATACGTAGAAAAATGTTGTTTTGAAGCATATATTAGTCAAAAAACTATGTTATCGTTTCCATCGATCAATTATTTTTCGAGTAAAATCGATTTAAAATTCACAATGCTTTTCTTATGCAGAAATAGGTGTCAGTGTTACAATCTACGGTCATAGTCAAATAATTGACTTTTTTTCTTTTTTGTCCTTGGTAATTAATACAATAATGAATAATAAATAATATAATTATAATTTATTTTATATTTTAAAAAATTGAAAAGGACCAAAATTTGGTCGAAACGTTTTGTAAATAAAAAATTGGTTTGAACAGTAATCGCAAGTGGTTTCGTTTTGTTTAATATAATAATGATTTGTCGGGAAAAAGGACTTTTTAAGTAAACACTTATTTGTTATTTATAGCGACGTTTCGTCCCTTGCTTGGGACTTTTTTTACAGTCAAATAAGATTTTCTTAGAATGCTTTCTGCATCCTAGTAGTAATCATTGATTATACATTACATTACAACATTGAGTTGTTTGTAAGAACAATTCTGTTATGTACAAAACTACAAACTAAGTATCTAGCTATACTAAACTAAAATGTATCAGATTATCAAGAGAATTTCCTGCTGAGGTTGCACAATAACTGCAAGGTACTAAAGGAATTCCTTAATCAGCGTTTCGACCACACAAGTATTCTGAAGCAGCTGTGGCTCCACTAAATGAGAAATACGCACGTACAATACTGAAAATCGTGTGCACATTTACACTCTGCTAGGAAGTTGGGGGAAATCCCTAACAGGCAATGTCGATATATTAATTACTTTTAAATAACTCAATGCATTGACTGATGGATGGGCAATGTTTCAGATATAGACAGTTTCGCTTGCTCATTCTTGACAATAACTCTATCTTAACCCAAGTTTAGTCCGGTAAAAAGTATCTTGGATATTAAATTTTGGTAGTAACTCATAATAAATCGAGCTTCATCCAAATCTGCTCAGCCATTCTCGAGTGATTCTGGTAGTGACAATTCTAGAGACACTTTTTTCTGTCTACATATAGACAAAACGCGTTATCCAGCAAATAACAAAATTGCAGGTTGACACATATATTACACATATCCCACTATTCTTTTTGTTGTATTTTACGTAGAAAAAAAATGAGCGAGTCTTGCAGTAGTCGCCAATGATGTGTAACATATTTATTTCACATTACATATAATGGTTTTCGAATTATTTGTGTTATGAGATGCTGCTTTGTGCCATATTTCAAGATTCTAGGACAACGGAAAGTACCCAACAGGTTTTCGCAAGCGCAGAGAAAGAGAAAGATTGTGGATTATAAACATCTGAGGTCATCAGCGTTGGCAAATGCGTGTCAGTATCAAAATACTTTATTTGAAAGGCCGTATTCTTTTATTACATAGAGTAACTTGAATTTTACGGGACTATGAGAAAAATGATCTTGACGGTCAACAAAGTTGATTCTATAAGGGTTGCGATTTTTTTCATTCTGTGGGACGGAACCCTACAGAAACTAAAATATTATAAATAATAAATTAAAATTTACATCTTAAACCGGTTAGCTAATAAACTTTAACAACCACCCCTAAAAGACTATGTACAGGAATTAAACAATTATATTCAATAAAAGTCTCGCGTATACATGACACAAAATTCATCATTTTATTTATTTGAAAAGTAAGTATTTAGAGCTAGTGAATATAAAATTGAGGTTTTTATTTAAAGAAGATTATTTTTATGTAAAAGTATGACAAACTGAAATCATTGCTAGCGAAATAATATTATTACATGGTGACCGTATTTTTATTTTAAAACTGTTTAATGTGTTTTTATCCGACTATAAACAGTTAATACCACGGCGATTATACTGCAAATACAACCGTAGCACTGTTCGTAGTCTATGTGTTGTGGGACCGTAGGTCCGTAGCACAGCTATTCGTACATTTATCCAGGGTCTTCAACATACCGACGCGTTTATATGTTAATATTCACAGAATTATCACCCTTCTTTGGCTGTAATTTGTTTTATTAATGAAAAACTTTGGTTTGAATTGATGGCCAAACGGGCTGGATTTATGGCATTTTTCATCATTCTTGCCAGAAATTCCGACGATAGGTTCTCGCACCCATTTTCTTTGCGAGCTTCAAGAGTCTGAGACTTGTTAACACAGAGTAGTGACTTCAAAAAACTCCACAAAAAGAAGTCTGGAAGGGTTAAGTCGGGCGATCATGCCGGCCAGTGCAAACCGCCAGAATGAGAGATTGGGCGACCCGGAAATGCAGGCTTCAAAATATCGGAATATTGGATGAATTGGAACTGAAGAACATGTAGTTTCAACAGGATGAAGCAATGGTGCATACTGCACGAGCTACAACCGATATTCTGAAGCCTGCATTTCCGGGTGTCTGACTGCACTTCGTTTTAGAGAAAGTAAAAGCATTCCAAACAGGATAGCAAAATGATAAATAGTTAAAAGAAATCAAGTATTTGTAAGAGGTACATTGCAAACCCTGTTTGAAGAACATTAATATGTTACGATCCCAGTTCTTATAATACCGCTTAATCTGGCGGAGTTTAGTTTTGATGGATTCTGGTCCGTAGTTAAACTTACAGAGTAAACGGTTCATGAGTTCAGAATGTCTGCTTAATAGAGGTGGGCATCTGTAATCATCTGTAAATGCATGCGTAACGTATGCATATTTACTATATACAGTGATCGTAAACATAATAACTTTAAGGCTGTCGGAACGCTCTGAATTTTGTTTGTGCTGAAACCCAGCGATAAGGGGTGAGGTAGGCAAAAGACAATTTGTGGGTGTGACCTTCTTTAGCTCTGTCTCGCTCAAAGCATCCGCACGTTTCAATTTTTGGCTGGTGCCAACTACGAGGCTAAAAGATGCTATTGCAAGGGTGCCGCTGTCAACTGATTACTCTAATTTTTGGTAATATTTTGAAGATTTAAAAAGCTTTTCCGAAAAAGGAAGAGTCACTTTAGGTTTGTGATGGAATAGTGTTGTGAAATAAGTACGAATAAGGTCGTAGTGTGACATTGAAAACGTGTGTTTTTTAGGCACAATTAATGCCAACTTTTTTCTAGTAAATCGTACATAAATTACAAAAGTAGTCCATTAGAGACCTAGATTTGTCCTTTATCTTCCTTATAGAGAAAGAATTTTTGCAGAATGTTGACGAATAAGTCTACAATCAGTTGACAGCCGAAGCTCTATTTTTGACTTAAATTCAGAGCGTTCCGACAGCCTTAACAGTATATACAAACTTATACATAAGTCGTGTTTTCATCGATGTAAAATTAGTAAATTGTTTACTGTTAAACAACTATTGACGTGGCTAATTACACTAATCGGTTTAGAAGCCAAAAAGTGGTATATTAACAAAAAAACAAACAACTATTGATGATGCTAATATGATTAACGAAACGTACGTCGAGTAGAAAGTGTTGTGGTTTGATGTTTTGTGGTTAATTTTTAATATTCAACCGTCAGGTTCAATCAAGAAAATCATGACAATAGTTGGGTTAAACAACAAAATTTATGGTGCTAGTCTGTATGGTCAATATAAGAATTTGCAGGGCTGTTAATGTTTTGTCACTTTCTAACAAATTAACAGCAGATCAGTTAAAGTGAGACAGAAATTAAACGACGCTATACAAATCTGACAGCGGCTATAGAATAGATACCTTAATCTACTTCCAAAGTAGATTTAGCGTATCCGAAACTGAGAATTACAGAGCTTATATAGAGGATCAAATATTCATAGAGAATCAAAGCATTGTTTTTCTTTTAAAAACTTGCCAAATTAATAATTATTTCTTTTAAATTTTGACACTGAACTCTTATTATAACAATTTTATTAAGTATTTTTTTGCATCGAATCATTCGTTTTTGTCTAGACCGCCAATACCCAGGGTTATTAGCTTATATAATAATAATGCGTTTAACGTCCGTTTCTCGACTTTATGTCATAACAGACGCCATTCGCACCATTACTATTTTCCATCTCCCACACTTCCCGTTATTTTTCTACATTTTTAAAACTTCAACTTAAGTAATAGCGATGGGCGAATGAAGGAATTATAAGAAATTAGGATAAGGTAGGCAATTTTTGAACTAGGAGTTTGATAGGTAATTGGCCATGGCCTCAAATAAGGAACCATCTCGATATTTATCTGGAATTAATTGAGGGAAACCATGGAAAACCTCAATCAAGATGGCCGGTACATGAATTACCGTTTCTCGGCGAGAGGCAGTAGGAAAAAGTCCCAGCCACATCTGCCCCCGCCGGGATTCGAACCCGGACCTTCCGAATGCGAGTCTAGTGCTGTCACCACTACTCTACCCACATCGGTTATTAGCTATACCTAGCACCAATTTGTTACTAATATTGTCAATGATATATTAAAAACGCAATTGATACTTATAGTCGTTTCAATGAAGTTGAAAATTGGTTTTGATGTTGATATATTTCTATAAATGTTATTTGAAATCAGAAACATTCTAGTCTGCGAACTCAAATTTTCTTTTTACGAGTTTTCCTCTGAATTTTCCTACGAGCTTGCGTCCCGTATAACAATTATGCAAAATTTTATCAAAATATTTTTAACACAGCAAACGATCTTTGCGATGAACGTACCACTGGCACACAGGAAATGTGGCGGAAAACTGCTCTAGACTTAAAAATACCTAAGTTGGAAGACTAAAATATTCACAATACGTCTGTAGTAAGCATACAAAATTTAGTCAAAATTAAATGATTATTTATAAAGCGAAAAATGCAACTTGTAACACAAATATATGAAAATTCGGAGGTTATCTATTTGTAAAATGAAAATAGTGCGTCAATAGACTTGAATATTTCTGATTTCAAATAACGAAATATAACAATTAAGTAAAGAGTTTCAAGATTCGAGTATTTTTCTCAAACTAGAGCGGGATGACTTGTAAGTCGGAGCATTGTTATCCTTTTTCAAGTCAATGCAGTACGATATGCACTTACTGCGAACTATTATCTGAAAGTTTCGATTGCAATGAATTTATTTATATAAAAATAATACATTATTTAACACGAACTTACAGTTGACATGAAGCGAGAGCAGCAGACAAACAGATAAAAACACTGAACACAATAGATCGTTTAACATCTGCACAACACGGACCGGAATATCTTTACTAAATATGTGTAAACTGTGAAGAGATACAAGGCCCTATAAACGGAAATTTCTTTGTTATCAATCAAAAAATCATGACACGAACTAAGTAAAAAATATTAAATTGAAAAATAAACGTCGAACGAAAAAAGTATTTGACATTTATAAAAGATTAAAGTCGTTTGTCATATGTCATTGGCGTCGATATTTTTTTCATTTATAATCTCGTTCCAACGCTTACTTGTGTATGTACTGTATTTTTACCAGTACATTTTTTGCATCGTCGGAAGCTTTACTGTCATTTTTATAAAAATATGGAAATATAAATATTTAGTTTAGAAACACATTAAATTTAAAATTTAAAAAAGCATATTACATAGGGTAAACGACTAGTCATTGGACATTACTAGTCTTTGGACAGAACACTTTTTCATTAGCTATAATAAGAATAAGAACGATACTAAAGCAGATTTGAATGACTCATTTTGTAAGTCACTTAAATCTGCTTTAGTATCGTTCTTATTCTTATTATAGCTAATGAAAATGTGTTCTGTCCAATGACTAGTAATGTCCAATGACTAGTCGTTTACCCTATTACCTGAAATATTTTTTTTGTTCGTTAAATTTTCAAAAGGGTTTTATTTATTAAACTCATATGTCACTGCCGGGATTCAAACCGAAATCCTCTACTTTTACGGTAGTTGCATATAACTTGTTAGTCATAACGCAGAAGAAAGTTGAATGGTCTACATCGTTTATTGTATGTAGGAGGACGTACAGAGATATCAACTAATTAGGGTTTCGTACATCAAAAGGAAAAAATCAAGCCCTTACACTCGCATGTCTACTGGACCAATTGAGTTGAAATTTGGTACACATATGTATTTCGGTGACCCAAAGACAGACGTGTAACATAAATTAATAAATTTTGAACATAGGGTAAATTAAAAAAAAAGTTTTGCAAACTGTACCGTGTGACATATCAAATGAAAGAGTAAATATATTTTTTTATAATTTTAAAATAAACAGTTTTAAAGTTATTTAAGAAAATAGATAAAAATTGACCATCCCCCTTATCTCCGAAACTACTGAGCTTAAAATTTTGAAAAAAATAGGGAATGTCGGATCTCACCCATAGTTTACAGGAAAGCCTAAACGAAAATCTTAAGTCTTAAAGCACTCACGAAAAACGGAATAGTAAGGAACCACCTTCTCGCGAGTTCGACTCGCACTTGAACGGTTTTTTTACATAAAATCTACTTTTCCAGTAAACATTCACATTGACCATTAGTGTCGATATTAGTATTGATAAAAACATGAAATTTGCTACCTATTAATGTCTCTGTCATTCGTTATACATTTTTTGCAAAATGAATGAACCAAGATAAGCCATGACTACCTTAATTATTGATTTATTTATTGTCCTTGTGGTAATATTTATCTTGGTCCATTCATTTTGCAAAAAAATGTCTGACAAAATGACAGAGAAATTAATAGCAAAATTTCAAGTTTTTTAAAATTATCGTAATCTCGATATTAATACAGTATTGGCTCATTCTGATCCATTCATTTTACCCTAATTCGAAATGTACACCTTACAAGTTTACATACTATAAACAAAATTATCACATATAAATCTAATTGTCAATTTTAGATTATGATATTTCCAATTATCGACATAAGATAACAACTGAGATCATAAGCGTCTAAATTCTAACTTTTAATTATTAAATCCGTTATCATTACGAAGAAAAAATACAGACAACTCTCTAGTACTCACAAGATCGTATGTGTAAACAATCAGATTCGAATATGATGACAGCTACATATAATACAAAAATATTTTCTCAGCACACAAATATCTTGCTATACTGTCTGCAGTATACATTTTTAATCAAGGATGTTTGAATAGACGATAGAGCATGTAGAACTATTTGAGTTGCCCGTCAGAAACGTCTCTTTATATAGCAGATTTTTGGACGATATTGACAGATCGGAATATTCAGACCTATTCTGCTAACATAACCACGGTGATTACCAAAATAAGCACTCTCGGTTAACATTAGTGATCATATAAATTTTGTAATCACATTAGTTACGTAAGAACAGGAGTTACAACAAAAAATAGTAGGATATGGCTAGGTATTAAAAATAAAAATGAATTATTGAACTTTATTTAAATATAAAGTTTCTGCCTAAACGGAAGAAATACTAATTAGAAGTTTCATGTTAATTAATTAGACGCTCACAATCGTTTTATTACGTTTTAAATATTATGTTTCTACAACGTTGCCTTTACCAACACATAAAATGATGTTTAAAAATTTAACAACACCATACCTACGATTTCGTCTATTCCCAAGGCTTTTATTTATTTATAGTTTGCAAGTGTGCTTTTCGCTTCTTCGTTTTTTATTTAAAAAATCAATTCAAGTTAAAAAAAATTCTGTACATGTGAAACTTGTAACGCTTCCTAGAAAAATGAACTTCATAACAGCGGATTTTTTATAGGAACAACCAAAAAATATAAACTAGAATATTGTGTAAATTCAAACAGAGCCAGGTGCTTAGTTTATTGTCCTTCCAAATGGCTGGAGATCGATTTGCCATAAAAATTTAATTTATATTCAAATTAAGTGTTATGAAAGCCGATGTTGGCAATAAAAAATACATTTAATAGCCAGTGTTTATATTTTTTCACTGTTATTTTGTTAAATGTTTCATATTCACAATTCATTGCAATTTTACAATATGTCGTTTTTAGTGTATTTGCCATATGGCAACACACACTATTGGCGTCGGTCGGATGGCGGGACCTAGGGGTCGGATATATATATATATATATATATATATATATATATATATATAACTTATATATAATAACTTTCGAAAGAGTTAATTGATTTTAACGAAATTTGGTCCACGTGTTGAAATCCATCACCGCAAGAAGCCTATTTAAAATGGGCATAATCGGGGCATTTTAAGGGTAGTTTTTAGGGGTTGAAAAATGTTTTTGGGCCCCAAAATACCGAAAAAATTCTCAGAATCGTTTCAAAATTGACATTTAACCCTTTAGTAGTAATTTAAAAGTGTCCCAAAAATTTTAATAAAATCGGCCTGACAGGACCGGACTTACAAATTTTATGAAAACACTAGTTTGCAGATAGTGAATTATTTACTGAAAGTTGTATATAATTTGGTATAGAGGTTCGATTGATAATATTATTGCAATTAAGAAAAAAAATGTTATTTTAAGGGGTGTATTAAGGAGTCAAATTTTTTATTTTGCCCAAGAATCAACTTAAGTCCGTATAATAAAGCCACACTGCCTGTATAAGCAAATACACTATAGTGTCGGCAGGGTTTTGGCACTGCGACCCGGGTTTTTTTATTTATTAGCGTGCGTAATTAACAATTTTGCTAGAAGTTTGCAATTAACTCTGAGAGAGAGAGAGAGAGAGAGAGATTTTAGACTACGAACGCTCAACAACTAAAGTCAAAGGTGATTAGTCTTTTCGGGGGTGACGCGTCAAAAACAACTGATCCAATAAAATAGATTTTAAATTAAATGTATGCTCAAATTAATTTAACATAAATTAAAGTGAGACGAAAATTTAAATTCGACTATTAACCACACTAACTCCATTGATGCGTTGTTTCAAGTTTATTCAAAATCTAACTATATAGGGGTGATTCGAAACATACGGGATTACAGATTCGAATAAATAGAAATGGAATATAATAGCTATTTTAACGGAGGAGGCCAAAAAAGATTTTATCTACGATAAAGCAATATCCAAAGCTACCATCTTGTTAAATACAAGATATTTCAAGGGCTCTTGTTCACACAAGAGACGGAAAATATATCTCATCATCTCATTTGAACTGGCTAAATTTGAATAAAACATAAATAAAATAGTAAAAGCATAAGAGGAGAATGGAAAACAATTCTTTATTATATATTATATTCTTCCGCCAAGGGAAAATGCATTTTACTAAAGAGCTATAGCGAATGTCTTTAGTTTTATTACCGCCAGAGATTTATGATTACAATTTAAGAGAGTGTGATTTGTTCTTTCGTGTTTATTCGCAAGCACACACATCAAACTTGAATGTGTATAACATGTTTTCATATTTACGTCAAAACAACTTATTATTTTTATACAAATAAACTTTTACGTTCGATTTGCATGAACGTTTGATATTTTACCATGATAACAATGTTATACTGGTTTTCTATAAAGGCAACAATCAATAAATTCATGATTATTTCGTTACCATGGCAATATCTTCAATAATATAACATACTGGTTCAATAAGTTTTTTATTTATTCACGGGAAATTGGACAATTGAATTATAATATAGATAAACTAAATTAAAAATTTATCCAATTTCCCGTGAATAAATAAAAAACTTATTAATTATAATGGACGTGAACAATATTGAGATACTGGTTCAATCATTCATATTTTCAACTAACTGTTACCCGCGACTTCATCCGTGGGAATTTAACAAAAAATGTTTGTTCAGTTGGCAGAATTTACGCAAAGTTAATAGTTCTGTATTCCTCGTCAAGAAATATCCATGATAAGTTTAAATTTTGAAGAATATCATTGAATTATAAAATATTAAATCCACTTCCAGAATTCAAAGGAATTTTCAGTATATAATAATGAAATATTAAATGTATCTATATTATGCAATGAAAAAATCTTAATATTATTAAAAAATATTATTGTATTTCCTAATATACATATATTATCAACATTATGCGGCAGTTCTAAACGGATGTATTAGAAATGTTATCTGTCTGAAGCTCATTTCGATTATATGTGTAAAAGGAAAAACATCCTATTGATTAAAAGTAAACATTCAGAAAAGTAGAATATGGTTATTTCATTGAAAAACAATCTGAAGAACTTATTTTGGGTAAATATTCAATTTGCGAAAAGAAAGATTATTAAAAATATTATTATTAGTGTATTTGCCATAAGGCAACATACACTATTGGCGTCGGTCGGATGGCGGGACCTAGGGGTCGGACCAAAATTTCTCGACGTTTCATAACCTCCTAAACACGTTGGCACCATTTTTAAAAATGTTTATATATATATGTATATATATATATATATATATATATTTATATATATATATATATATATATATATATATATATATATATATTTATATGTGTACGCGCGATAATTTTCGAAAGAGTTAATTGATTTCAACGAAATTTGGGCCACTTGTTGAAACCCATCACCGCAAGAAGCCTATTTAAAATGGGCCTAATCGGGCTATTTTAAGGGTAGTTTTTAGGGGTTGAAAACTGTTTTTGGGCCCAAAAATACCGAAAAAATTCCCCGAATCGTTTCAAAATTGAAATTTAACCCTTTGGTAGTGATTAAAAAGTGTCCCCACAATTTTAATAAAATCGGCCCGACAGGACCGGATTTACAAATTTTATGAAAACACTAGTTTGCAGATAGTGACTTATTTATTGAAGGGTGTATTTAATTCGGTGTAGACGTTAGATTGATTAAGAAAAAAATGTTATTTTAAGGGGTGTATTAAGAGGTTGAATTTTTTATTTTGCCCAAAAACAAACTTAATTTCACATAATAAAAGCAATAAAAGTATAAAACCACACGGCCCTATACAAGCAAATACACTATATTGTCGGCAGGGTTTTGGCACTGCGACCCGGGTTTTTTTTAATAATATTTTGCCAACAGTGCATAAGTGTGGGAAATCCACCTATTTCGTACCATTGTATAGTCTACATTTTTGAAACCAAAGTAATGACGTAACATGCTTACGCAACACAATTTAAATTTGTAGATATTTTCGTAAGATGTGGTCAGATTGAGATTGAATTAAAACGTGTACGAGATCGGCTATTGAATCTAAATTAATAAATATAATTGTTTGATTTGAGAATTTTGTTTATCAATTCATTTAATTGTATAAAATTCCTACAATAAGTGGATTAATTATATCATATTTTATTTCAGCGAGATATAAAGCCTCTATAATCTACAATTGAATTACGCAAATATTCCAAATTGTCTACAATGCGTAACCAAAATGTATTAGCTCGAAAAAAGCATTAAAAGCGAACTAAATAATGTTAAAATGCTTTTCAAAACACATGTTTTCAAAATATGTACATAAAACTAAAGTTTCAAACCCTGCAGAATGCTTCTAAATTTTTTTAATAAAATAATAACCAGTTTATTTAGATTTCCCGAAAAAATATTTATATTAAAATAATCTTCAGCACACACCGAACTATTTACCACAACTATTAATTATGATTCTACAATTTACAAAAGAAACGACACAATATGAAGACATGTAAAATCAAGGCCGCACAAATCTGTTTCGTGCAAAAAGGAACGAATTTGAACCGCTGCATTCTGATCTCTGTCAACTTATGCATTTTGCAATCAGAGTTTAATACAGAATTAAACTAAAATTTAATAAAATCTTATGCCGGCGCCAGACATAGCAATAATATTTGAACACTTGTTTTAACTAGGGATGGGGATTATAAATCGACTATTCGAAATAATCACAAAAAGAATATTTTTCCCGATTTTATAGAACAATAAAACTTTTTTTCTTCTATAAAATCGGGAAAAATATTCGTTTTTGGACCGATTATCCGATTTTAGGGTAATAAAATAATCGGTTTTCCCCACAATCGGTTTTTCGAAATAGTCGGAATCGATTGGCAGGAAAATAATCGATTATTTCGAATAACCAATTTATAATCCCCATCCCTAGTTAAAACAAGTGTTCAAATAAGTGTTCAAATATCGTTGCTATGTCTGGCGCCCGGGTTACAAAAACTATTTCGTACAATTATGAAATGCGTTTTATTGACTTTAAAAACTATTGCTGCGTTTTATTAAATTAAAATCTATAACACTAGTAAGTGCCCAATTTAATAAAAAGAATAGAATAGAATATATTGCAGAAACATCACTGTTTAAATTAATTAATCTTTATGTACTATACATAATAATATAATGGAAGATGTTTGTACTAATCGCGTACCTTGCATGTACGTTGCCTTAAAATTTAAAAACCACCAAACCGATTTACATTTTCGTCTATACATAAAATATATGTATAATATATAATAGCTTATAGATTCAGCATAAGAATTCATAACATTTTCCTATTAAGGAAAACTGCACTTTGGTTATAAAATTTACTAAAAACTGCAATATAAAAATTACAAATAAAAATCAATTTAGAGTTAAAGAAATATCTCATAACTGTAGTTGCATATAATTTTAAGGATCTTTCGTATAAGCATTATAATATGTCATTTTGTGACGTTTTGCATATACCTTTGTTATTTTATGGTCAGTGCACACAAATTACAAAATAAATAAATAAATAAAATTCAAAATCAACTGATATCTTTACCCATTCTTAGATGAGACCAGCAAAGTGGGGACCAAGGAACTCCGTCATCGCTACACGCTCGGCTATTCTTAATCCTTTTTTGCAGTTTTCATAAAGTGAATAGAAAATTTAAATACGATGCGACTTCAAATACTTAATTCTAAAAAATGATTTCTTTCCAGCGATAAACCTATAATTTATAATGTCTAATTTATTTCCGCCAATATAAATATTTCAGTGGCGAGCGTAATTTTCTCGAACCCAAAACTCCCTCGAATACATAATTCCTCCAGTCATACGTTATTATAAGTTGTAATACGAACCTCTGTTATAATCACTAGGATATAATACAATGTAGGTAATATAGCACACTGTAATGTGTTCGATATTAAAATAAACTTGGCTTAAAAAGCACTCAAAACGTCTGTAATAAACTATGAGAAAAACGTGCTCTGAATGAGATTTTTTTAACAGCAGACACCAACATTGCCTTTTAAAATAACACTAAATTATTCATGTTTTACACTTGAATAGATAATAAAAATTTATTACTTTTATACAGTTTCATATAATAATATCTAAGCTAAGAAAGTCTTTTCTGTATTCCATTTCTTTCTAGCGTTCTCTTTTGTAGTAGTGTGATCCATTTTCTCATAATACAAGAGGCGATAGTTGATCCTCTCTTTTCTGTCCATTATTCATATAGTTAGCTTTTGTATTAAACTTACAGTTATTACAAAAGACCAGTATCATATATTATCCAATACCTTAGAAACAGGGGGATGCAATTAGAAAAGAATAAAAACGGGATTAAACTGGGAGCAGCAACAATTCATGAACAGAATACACACGACTAATTAGTAACACGATCCTTCTTCTTTTGAGCGAATATTTCACAAGGTAATTTATTATGGTTAATTAGTTTTGCTTACACGTTGTTAAAATAATAGTTCAATCGATGCCATTTGAAAACATTCAGCTCATTTAAATCTTATAACTCATTCATTCAAAAGGCAGCCATATTTTCATTTACTAATCTTGCAGAAGTACTAAGAAATAGCCTAGTATTTATAAAAGATTGTACTTTATGCCGATAACGATGATTTGTCTACATTATTGTATATATAAATTCAAAACATTTAAAATCCAGACCAAAGATACAAGTCTGAACCTTCTCAACACTATTTAGATGTAGGTACATACTACAAAGAACAATAAAACATGATGTAAGGTTCTACTGTATAAATTCAAAGACTCGTGAATTACGCAATTACTACAGCTGCGTAAACCGAACGTACATGTCAGAATGTGACTGAAAAGGCAATTGATTTTGAATTAATATTAGCCAACGAAAGAGAAAAGGTTGAAAACTATTTGATATAAGAACAATTCATTATAAATTTTATTTTATTTTTGAATGTATTATTATCATTGCTTATTTACAAAAACCTTTACCGTTATAAATATTGCATAAACGCGTTTACTAAAATACAAAATATTCATTTTCATCAAGATCGGATGATTTTTCTGAAATAGCAATGTTTTTATTTCATTCGTATCCAAACAAAAATACTGTCGTATAAATAAATTTGCCTCGAAATCGGTTCACCCATTGAGAGTTATGATGTCACAAACAAGCAGACACATCTCTTATTTTGTGACGGAGATTGGCGTGGAGAAAAACATTGATGTACTGAACTACGTTGTAACAGAATATTTTAATAGGGTTGTGTTCTCTAATTTCTAATTTTATTACAGTTATTACGTAACATAATCTCATTTAGCTCAACCACAAAGTTGTGATTTTCAACTACATTATAATAATGTAAATCACTTTATGTTACACACAATTTTAGTCTCATTAATAATTTTACTCGACAGCATATAATATGCATGTGTCTATTTCGAAATAGATTGACCCACATATTGCAATATCGCTGTCTCCTTCCCTAGTATATTTTCATCTCTCTTGTAATGCATAAATCATATTATTGCAATAAGGTGTCGTCAGAGGAATAATATTGATTCAGCTAACCAAGGGCGTACCCAGCGAGGGGCAGGGGGGGCAGCTGCCCCACCTGGAAGCAAAAAATAAGTCGTTATTAAATTTTATCGCTGGAATTTTTACAATTCTTGAAATATGATACTAGTATAAGATATGTAACTAGAATAATTTTTTTTTCAAGCAAATAATTGTAATAACTTAGATGATAAAGCACTGCTATAATTATACATAATTTTCTTGATATTTTGGTTTCATTCACCTTTTCCGTGATAAAATGTTACAACCTGAACGACCATGGCTTGCTCCCCCCTAGTTTTGATCCTGGATACGCCCTTGCAGCTAACTACATAAACAGTACTTTTGCACGATCCCTTATAAGATAGCTGCTTTTCATGCCTGTATAGCGGTAGCACAATGGACCAATTTTGCACTAGCGTGTAAAGTAAAATAAAAGAAATACGATTTCATCAATCCAATAGTAATTTCTCTGTCAGTTGTCATTTAAATCTATTAGTTGCAGAGAAAAGTTGGCATTTTAATAAAAAAATAGCTTATTTTTGCTACCAGAACAAATTAGAGCCGAGAAATCTTTATCTAAAAATCTTAAATGCAGTTTTTCTGACAAAGAAACGGCTGAAGCGATTTTGAAGGAAAAAAATCTTTCAAAGCATACTGACGTTAGTACTTTTCGATTGACAGCCTAACAAAATCGATATCGTTTTTTATTCGCGAGCTTTTATGCTGCAAAATTAGCATTTTTGCAGTCTTTTTGTTATAACAAAAAGCGACTGCAGCGATTTTGATAAAATTTCTTTCATAATACTGACGTGAATACACTTCGATTGACATCCCAACGAGGTCGATATTATATTTATTCGCCAAATATTGTCTAAATTGTACTTTTTTGCTGTTAAAAAAAAGGAACGGCTGAACCGATTTTAAATCTATTCGACTACCGCATGATTTAAGTTCAAATAACTAGTGGGCGTGATTTAACTACATTCTATGTTCAAAATTACATCGAAATATTCACACCCTTGGAAATTTTTTTCTTGTAGAAAAAAACTTGAAAACATACTAAAAAAGTTGCTTTAATTTCTGTTTGTAACGAATAATTCAACTCTAAAAAAGAGTGGGACGAGTCCATTATTAAATGTTTCTAGTTTTTTAAATTTTCTTAACTGATTTTGGTGTGCTCGAGTTAGTCGGAAACTACCATTCGTTTCAACTTTTCTTTCAGATTTCGTCGTAGTAAGGTAAAAAGAGATAGCATGCTATATGTCAACAACATTCGGACACGTCATAAACGCTATTCATCAGAGAATTTCTATATTTAGGTTGAACTGGTCAACTTAACAAAACTTTGTGTCCTTTAATGTCGACGTCAGAATCACTTATAGTCTGACGAGTTGGAAAAGTCAAGTATGTTGACACAACCCGAACTTCTGTCATTAACACTTTAGACTTTTAGTTCAGTTAAGTGCTTATCTGTTCGACGCTAATTATGTTACCGGCACATTTTTTCAGGTACACTTTATTTTTGTAGAACAGTCGAGTAGTTTATTGCAACTTTTCAAGTCTCTCGGTAAGACTACACCTACATTGGATCCCCAAATTCTTCCCTTCATTTATTTAGATTTCCGATCTGAAATTAATTCTGGGTTGCAAAAAGCATTGTCAGAAAATCTTTAAGAAAAACGTTGTTGTATTTTGAATTTTAAAAATTTAGCTTCCCTACGTAGATCAACCATTTGTTTTTGTATGAGTACGATCTAATGCTCTACATGTTAGACAGTTTGACAACGACATTAGGCTATTGCTGCAGGTGTAAAAACTATACTTATATGATCACAATCTAAGGTCAGAAGTAAAACTGGTATTATTGTAAACAAATATTGGAAAATTTTTGAAAAGTCAATTCTGACTGAAATTAATACCATTCCCCAATTGTGGCATTGAAATGGTAAAAATGTATATAAATAAAAATATAGGTGGAATATGAATAAATTGAAAAAAAAATAATGTCACCGGCCGCCTGGATCAAACTTACGACCTATAAGTTACGGGGTAAGTGTTTTACCATGTCACCAGTTTGACTTAATGTTCTACATCCAGTTTTTATAGTTTATAATGTTATGCAATGCGATCACTTACGTTACATGTTCAATCCCAAGAATCAATTTTATTCTACTGTGCCAAAAACGGTTTTGTTTCAAAAAAATTATAACGAGCCTCACTCTCATAAGCTCACATAAGAAGTTTAAGTTTTTTATTCCCAAATTTAATTTTTTATAATGTCAAATTAATTAAGGTGGTTCGGACATTAAAGGACTTTTAAAGATTAAAAGCTCATTTTTTAATATGTTATTAATCGCTATCGCATACGTCTAAAATAATTTTTTGAAGCAGATCTGACGAAGGGTTTTTGTGTAATTATTTATTAAATAATTGAAATTTAACATGTAGCCTATAGGGAATATAAGCAAAACGCACACATATCGAGTTATGTAGCCACTCCTGGAAAAGATAAAAAAACAAAAAACTACTATAATTAATTATCAATTAACTTCCGTAGAATACGTTAAAAATAAATTGAAATTTTCTGACGAAGGTTTTTAAAAATATTTTAACAAGAAAGACCGAAAATTCACGAAAATGTCAGTCCACCATACAGAATCACCAATCAATAGAAGACTACTTTAGTCAAAAGTAATTTATTTATTATTTTGTGGTAATTAAATTATTAACTCAATTTAATTATAAATTATCATAGATCACCTCTAAATTATAATAATGAATTTATGCATTCAAGTTTATAATTTTATTAAAAAATAAATTTAGATTCTATTATGATCACGAGGTAATGTCCGAACCACCTTAATAATATGTACACATACCTTAGCAACACACTATAAACTTCTGTACTTGTCAGTTTCATGTAATTTAGGAGACAAACTAACTTCTCCTTTAGGGGTCGATTTCATTCCCCTCGATTTTTTAATTTTTTCAAACAGATACGTCGCTAAAGAAGTTACACTTCTTTGGTAGCAAAAAAAATCGTATACCTAGCATTTTTTCATCAGCTATAAGGATTTCTGATGTGCGTAACGTTATTTGCAAATGCAGGGAAGATTTCATCTCACCTTCATACACAATACAGGTACATTAGAGTTCGTAAGGTTAAGTCCTTTCGCCTTGCACTTGATGTTCAGACACTTCTCTTCCTGACCTTACAACTTTCCTTCATTGTCCAAACAAGGAGGCCACTCGCACACAATACAAAGTCAATTACCGTTGACTTCTATATATACATAATATAGCGTCGGTGTAGGTTAGGTATTTCACCTACAACCCGGAACATCTTGTTTCGCACTGATAGAAAGCCTTACAGGTTTGCAGATTATGATGTAACAATGTTAGTAGTGCGTGTATAACAATAGCCAAAGGTTTAATATTCACAATTAATATAATTGCGAACATTAATGACGAAATTCACGACAGCATATATCCACATCAGCGTTGCCAGACGTCCCGATTTTGGCGGGACGTCCCGATTTTTTAATCAAAATTATTTGTCCCGCTTTTCGGGGATAACTCGACCGTGCGTAAATAATTATTCTCTTAATGTAAGTTGCAATTTGTAACACTCACTCCTTAGACTATTGTTGGAAACGCCATATTTTTCTAATGAATAAAACTTTTTTGATTTTGATTTCTGTTTTTTTTTTTTTTATTTTTTTTTTTTTATTCAATAAACGAATAAGAATTAACTATTTAACGATAGGGTAAATCTGATTTAAAATATCATATTTTTATTAAAATACATTTTCTATGGCTATTTTTGCTATCTATTGTCACGTAAACGTAATTTGAACTCAAATAAAAAGATAAATATTTAAAAGCTTCTGATTATATACGTGTTTTTACTGTGTCCCGCTTTCGACGAAAGAATCCCGCTTTTTTCACTCAAAAAGTTCCAAAAACCCGACTTGGCAAAAAAAAATCTGGCAACGCTGATCCACATTGACAATTTGAATTTTAATAGGAACAAGTACGAGCAAACGTACTCAATTATCAACTAGTCTTTACTTCTTGTTGTTACATATTAGAAGAAATGCTATAGCTTAGAGTTCTTTATAATCACTATTATAAATATAATTGCTAAAAAACTTTTCTTATGGGTCCTATAACAAAACTGAATGTTTTCTAATTTTCTTATTAGGTTGAAGTTAAAAGTGTTTTGAGGACAACCAAACCTCTGCGTATTTGGTGTTTACAGATTTCCAGGAAAACCATAATTTGTACTAAAAATTATGATGTAAAATCTATTTCTCTTTAAATTGCCCATTTTCACGTATGCTTAATTGTGAGTCAGTGTAGCATTTTTCTCCAAATTTCGTCGATTACAGAAACGAGTTTTAAAATTGAGTCATATACATAAAACGGTTCCTCCAAATTATAAAGAAAGAAAAAATTAAAATCCCTTTTATCTTCGATGAAATAGATTTATTTAATCTAACATTATCCATGCATATAATATATAAATATTCCTCCTGGAAGCTAGTTTTTTGTTAAGAAGTAGCCGAGCCTTTATATTTTTAATTTTTAAAAATGTCGACACACCGGCAGGGTTCATGTAAAATATTAAAAAACTCTTTTACGTATGAAACGATCTAAGCAACCATTCATTTGTATATTGCAAAACGTCTATGAGAAAAGGGCAGATGGAAAAAAACACCCTTATTTTTATTCATATCTGCTAGCCAGTGATATGTCGCCGAGAATTCTCATTTTATCAAGACTAAAATCCTGATATATTGCATTTTATACGCTCGTTTATATCTGTAACCAAAAGGCAAAAAAGCTTATGTCGAATTTGTGATATTAATGACAAGTTAAGCATCCATTTCATTAATTAATAATCTAATATAATTAAAATGTGCTGTTAAAATTTTAATAAAATCGGCCCGACAGGATCGGACTTACAAATTTTACGAAAACGCTATTTTGCAGATGAAGATTTAATTACTGAAAATTTTATTTAATTTGGTGCAGATGTCGGATGGATAATAATACTAAAATTAAGAAAAATGGGCTGTATTAAGGGGTTAAATTTGTTATTTTGTCCAAAAAAGAACCTTAAATTCACATAATAAAGCCACAAGACCTGTATTAGCAATTACACTATATTGTCGGCAGTATTTTTTCATTTATTATTCTTTTTTTAGTTATACAATCAAAAAACATCGCATGTATTTTTATCACACGAGTATTGCAAATCAAACAAAATTCGGTGAGGGTGCCCGTTAGTCATGCCTCAATGACTTAGGACGATCGCCTAAAACATTTCATATTCCCCAAACCAAATTGTTCTCGGTTCAGTGGTTTTCAAGTCGTGAACATACAGACATAAAAAAGGACTTTACTGTATACATATTAGTGTTTTTCTATGTTTTTTGAATCGTAATAAACAAACAAAAAGACAAACGTTTTCCTTTCGCGACCTCAGACTTTCATAGCAAAATTTAAAACCAATTAAAACAAAACACTTTTACATATAGCATTTTGTAAATACATACTTGGTTATTGATATTTTACGCGTTATTTCATGTAGCGGGAGGGAAGAAAAATGATTAAACTGTTATTGGTTGTTTATCTTTATAGCTCGCGACCCCCCAAGAAGCCATGATCTACACTTTAAAAACATAGCTGTGTTTGTATAATAGATGTACGAATCTCATTCGATTTCGCAGTGCTTTTGTGCTCAAAATGTATATCATTGCTGCACAAAATTTATTCTTGATAGCAATCAATGAAGAATGAATTAACCGTTTCAAAATGGAGTTTTGAGAATTTATTAATAAAACACGAGAAAAATTTTAAATATTCTGACGTGAGTGAATTTACTTTTTGTAGCCACTCCTAAAAGTGTTCAAGAATGTAAAAAATTTAATATATCAATTTCATTCTTAATTAATGCTTAATACCAGGTCAGACCTATCTAAAATACAACATTTTTTTGCAGTGGCACTTCCTATCTCAAATTGTTAAGCACTAACTTTTTAATTATTAACTACAATTTTCTACAATAAAAATAACCAAAAACTTACATTTAATTGCAAACAACTGCGTGGACTTTAACAACTTGGGCAGCGCTTTTTAAGACGGAAAAAATCCACACTTTCTCCTTGTAATCGTAAAATGTTTATCACAAATTGTTTTTTCAAAACTATGAAATAATGGACAACTGAAAACTAAATCATAAATGTTGTACAAAAATTTTGAAGAAAAAAATACAAAACCACATAAAATCAACATTCAAAACGTTGTTTTAATTCTCGTATTTATGAAACGTTAGAATAATTAACACACGAAAAAAAAAACACTTAAATTCAATGAAGCGTACATATTTTTTGAAGTCCCTTAAGAAAACATAATGACTATTGACTAAAAATTAAATCAAAATCACAGAGTAATGTACGATGCAATCTATTCAGAAATCACGTTGAAACTAAAAATTCTCAGCAGGTCATTTTTAAAACGTGAACTGTCTTGTAGATTACATAATTATGAAATCGATCATGCAATTTACTAAATGCTGTTTCATTTATTTCATTTTTAATAATGTTGGAAAAAAACTTTATAAATATTTATACAAACTGTACTCTTTATATTTTTGTCTCTTAAAATAAAAATACGTAGTACCTATCGGTTGAACTAGAAACTAACTGAATGAAATTTGTTAGGAAGTATTTTGTAATACTTCGTATAATCGTCAATATAATTTATAATAAATTAATTTTAAAAAAATTAATAGATAATGCTTTTTATTGGGTTGTTTTAAAAGGCAGAAAATAAAAAATTAATCTTAATGATATAAAGTAGTAAAATTTTCAAACCTTAAATAATTTTGTAGCAAAGATATGAAAATTTTTAGAACTTTGTATGAAATTTGTAAAAGATTCTATGAGGTTCCCAGAATGTTCCAGAAGGTTTCCGATTATATATAGAGCCTACCAATTATACATATACCCAATACTTCTTACTTTATACTTTTACTATGGAAATGGTAGCATTTTTTTTTTGGTTTCTAATTTTAGGCACTAATAATAACATAATAATAATAATAATGCGTTTAACGTCAGTTTCTCGACTTTATGTCATAACAGACGCCATTCGCACCATTACTATTTTCCATCTACATCACTTCCCGTTATTTTTCTACATTTTTAAAACTTCAACTTATGTAATGGCAATGGGCGAATGAAGGAATTATAGGAAATTAGGATAAGGTAGGTAATTTTTGAACTAGGAGTTTGATAGGTAATCGGCCATGGCCTCAAATAAGGAACCATCTCGATATTTATCTGGAATTAATTGAGGGAAACCATGGAAAACCTCAATCAAGATGACCGGTACAGGAATTACCGTTTCTCGGCGAGAGGCAGTAGGAAAAAGACCCAGCCACATCTGCCCCCACCGGGATTCGAACCCGGACCTCCCGAATGCGAGTCTAGTGCTGTCACCACTACTCTACCCAGCTCGGTTTTAGGCACTAGAGCGTAATAGATCATTTTACTAACGGTATACAGGCATGAAAAGCAGCCATTTTATAGGTAAGTGTGCAAAGATAAGTTTTATACAAACGGTTAGAGATATAAGTATAACCAAGAAGTGAGTATTGCGTTTCATGTTACAGAAGTGACGTGTCTGTCACAAGTCGGTACAACTGGTGCAAGTAAAGTTAGTGCGGACAGCTCTAGAATGCTTACCTACTTATATGTGGTGTGTGTCGCTATATGTGTAACCTGTTTACTATTGGAGTCACAGCTTTCGACGGGGTTTCCTTGATGTAACCCCAGAGTCTCAGGTTCGTATCCCCCTCAGACGCATTCACCAGCCACCAACATAGCTACGATAAGACGTGAGCTGCATTTAGAAAAATATTTGACATACTAGTACCTACCTCTAGTATGTACTTGTACACATGCTTAGAGTGACACAATATACATGTAATACATATGAGACTCGGAGAATTCAAAAATATTTTCCAATTCCGTCCGAAATTTTGAATATTTACAAAATGTATGTTAGTATCCCCTTGAGATCTCTAATTCAATCATATAAATCGAAAAGAATTATCACTAAATTATTGAGCAATAAAATTTTGAGGTCGACAACTTAATAAAAATGGTTTTAGTAAGGCACCGATCTCCAAATTTTATTACTTTTAGGCGCTTTTTTACAGAAGATGATTTTTTTTATTACCTTTTAATGGATTTGCACTATGAAATTTGCACGTTATAAAATAAACTACTGAACCGATTTATGTAATATTTATTGGATCATCCCAAACGTATATATATGCTCTATTATATAGAAAAATAATTATTAAAATCGATTCACAACTGGCGAAAATATCGCGAAAAATACATAAAAAATTACTCAACCGATTTAAATAAAATTGATCTGGCACTATCCTACAGGTAGAGAACTAGAATAAATAAAATCGGTTCATAAATTCTGAAGATATGAGGTGACAACTATAAAAAAATTCTTTTTTGTAGTCAAAAACGACTGAACTGATTTTAAAACAAACAAAATGGAACCAATCCGGAAACATTCTAAACAAAATGCCGTTGAAATTTTTGAAACAAATTCATAATTTACGGAGTTTTTGTGGAACATAAAAAATCGCGTCGAATTGTGTAGATTTATCTTTAAATTCCTATTTCTATTATTCCTTACAGAAAATGTTATGACCCTTCTCAAATGAAAAAGCCCTGTGCTGCGTATTATATAAGCACTAGCTTTTACCCGCGGCTTCTCTGACATTATAGCTGATTTTAACAAAAAACATTATCTTGTCTGATCGCAGCTATGACATCTAGCAAACAATTGCTAAATTATGTGATCCTTATATTTACAATTCGAAACACGATTTATGCGCTAACAAAATATTCTGTAATTTTTGCTTAATAATGATGAAATGAAAAGAAATTGCAATATAATATTTACATGCTTGACAGTTGACATTGATATAGGTATATCCTGCGCATTTTGTATATACTATATATGTTTCATTCATACCAAGTTTAATTAACTATACGAACTTTAATAATTACATTATTATATATTATATATAAAGCTCTTTAAAATGTCTTTTAAAAACGCTAGAAAGCACAAAAATTACGTTTTGATAGCCAGTTATTCATTCATTCAGTTTAAATTAATAAGTTTAAAAACGGAAATTCAAATTTAACTCTCATTGTAAATCATAGTCTAACAACATGAGAATTTAACGCATTTAATTAATCAAAAATGTCCAATATTAGTTAATTTATGAAGGACTAGCGACGCGGCCCGGCTTTGCACGGATAGCACTAACTATCTTATTATCTATAACAATAAAAGATGAGAATCATTATCATAAAATTCTCAGCATGTATTGAATTTGCGCAAATTCAATCGCTTTTCATTGTGAGTGTTCAAAAATCGAAGAAAAATCAAAATTGCTAAAAAACAAAAAACAAATTCTGGTGATCCGATCGCTACCAAACTTTAGAAGATCACCCGCTGAGCTAATCTGAAGACTGCCTGAAAATTCCATCAAAGTTGGTCCACTCGTTTTGAAATCCATCGATTTTTATATATGTTTAAAGGATACAAGAAAAAATACTATATACCTCTCGTGCGTGATTTAAGACTCACTAGCGCTCGTTGTTAACATATTATTGCATCCGTAAAATTTTAGTTATCACGCACTGTAGACACATAAGCTACTATTATGTTGCAGTAATTATAAAGATGTTTGATGTTATTTGACCATAAAACATCCTATCTTATTAGACGTTTAATTTCTGTCATAATCGATTACCAAGTTAATTAAACATTTTAACTAATTAGGATTCTTTTCTCTGGAGCTCTGTCTCTTCATGTTCTGATGGTTTCACAATGTTGTGCATTAGCAAACATTTCTAATTAAACTTTTCGTATTCTCCTTCCAGCACTATGCAGTATTTTTCTTTAAAATGTGAATTCATTCGATTACTGCACATCAGTAAACAGATTATCAAAGGTGGTCATAAAGTCAGGACGCACAAGCTTAATGAATAATAGTCAAGAGTTTTTGAAGTTATACTTCTTTTGGCGCATTGAGGGTAAAATTTTCTGCGATACGGAAGTTGCGCACGCAGCATGCAACCAGTGGCGTAATAAGGATGTTGACTGCTCAAATAAAAACATAATTTTAACGTTAAATGGTAGTTTCTATGATAGAAATATAAAAAAACACTATATTTTTCCTTATTTTTAAGGAATTTAATTAATATTTAATAAATAAAACCTAATAAAATCACTCTCAAGTCACGTGACAACAGACAGTAATCAGAGCGCATGACGTCATATGTTCAGCCGCTGTCAAAAAACTTCATTGTTTGGTTAATATTTACTTTGTAATTTATTCGAAAATTTCTTTAAAAAAACACTGCAAGGAGTTTTAACGTCATGGAAAGTGCTTTTTTAAGGCTAATTGTTCGAAAACTTAGAATTCATCTTTTATAGCAAGAATTACGAAAACACTTTTCATAACCTCATTAATTTACTAGCGCTTATGAGCACAGCCTCCTACTTTGTGACCGCATCTATAGAATGGTAGTTCCTGTGTAAACTTTTCAACCTCCTTTGGTATGAACAGGTGACGTCACGCGACTAGTATTGGCGTTTTGAACCGAAATTTGAAACGGGATTTAAAATACATGATTTTTAAGGCTTGAGTTGTATTTAAATAAAAATAATAAATATTTGTGGCTATATTAGGTACTTATGCACGATTTAAAACACTTTCCCAAAAATAGTCAACATCCCTATTATACCGTTTGAGGCCCGTGGCAAATTCATTGGATGGATGTAAAGAAGCTCAACCAACTTATATCTTTTTCTTACAAATGCGTTCAAATCTTGATACATTTTTTTGTTTAATTTGTATATGTACTTTAGTAGGTAACTTAAATTAATTAAATACAAAACTAATATATTTTACTAAATGTAATAATAAATTTTAGAATCATTCTGTGCTCAGACCGAGGGCAACTCAACACAAAAAAAAATGTTAAAAACGGATAATGAAAAAAAGTACTTCGTTTAACAATTTTCACGTGATCTACTCTACTCTACGTACCCCTGGCCAAAAGTCGGGACTGCTAATGTTTACTACGACACTGAGATACCAAACAGATCAGCGTACCTTACTCGTTTGTATAACGAACGCAAAAGAGTAAAAGGTGTCAACACTTTTTGAACTGAAATACGGTACCAAACACACCGGTTATGTCATCTATATAATTGTTTTTAGGGTTCCATATTCAAAGGGAAACAGACCTCACCTTTATGTCGATGGAAACATGATTTATGCAAGCTTACAGCGTTATCTTCTCATAAAGTAAAATTAGAAAAAAAGATATATTAATATCTTAATCATGATAAATTAGATTTGTGGATACATTGCACATAATTTAACATTTAGTTATTAATTATTTGTATTTAAATTAGTGACAGTTTCTGATTCAGTTTGTAAACAATTTGTATTTATTTATAAGTTATAGTGGTTTAAATTGCTTATTTTGAACACTATAATGCAAATTACATTCATTACAACTGTAAGTACAAGATATAATATAGCTACCATTAGCTAAGTGTTACATATGTGCATACTAAATACAGTGCACGGTGGGGTATAATTTTACTAAAATCAAAGGGCAATAAAGAAGTGTTATTACGTTATTTAAAATAAAGTTCTCTGAACTTAGTAGACTCGAAAAAAAATTTTTTCAAAACAGCGAGCACAGCTGACGTCGTGCAATAAAAATGATATGATATAAAAATATACCGACGTTCCTGAAATTGCACATCTAGACAAAATATAATGAGGGCGCCGGGCGTATTTCTAAAAATTAAGCATCAGATCGATCGTTCATGAACAATACTGTGGAAAGAGAAAATAATTCTGATCAGAAAAGCTCTTAAACATTTTTTGATAAGATTTACTGTAAATTATTGCCCTTAAGTTGGGCAAAATACACACAAATATTAACAAACCCCACCTTTTCCCCCATTTATTAGTAATAACTGATTAATTAATATCTCATTAATGGTACATCGAATCCAAACAATTTCTGTTTTCTGTTTTCTTTATTTCACTGTACTGCCCGTAGGCGACCATTCTGAGACACTCTATATATGAGTAAATACACCGCTGTCATATAAAGCCCTGGTTTTCTAAATTCTTAGTATCCTTAGATAGCGGTACCATAATATAACGGTCGTAATATGACTGTGAATGAAGTAGCTAGCAAAACACGTGTGCATATAGAAGATAACGTATGTGGTTATTTCGATAGCGTCGGGCCCACCGTAAAGTAAAAAAGCGGCACACGTTTTTTGTGCAGTCGTTTGCCGTCATATTACAGTTACTATAATACGGTACCGCTATTTTGGGAAACCAGAGCTTTATAGTACACACAAAAATAGTGTCCTTAGCAGACTTATCTAACTTCTTCTGCTTATATGGCCCACTGTGTTCACAATGCAGAAAAGCAAGTGTACAATTTGAAATGACACACGAGTAGTATCGTCGCTCCCTTACGCTCTTTAAATATATCTCATATAGAGTGAGAGAGAACGATTATGTGAGTAATTTCATTTGTAGCAGCTTTAGACGATGTGTGCGCCGGTATATAACAAAGTTGTAAGCTTTGATATACTTACGAATTGTCGGTTACATAAAAGACTTAACAACTGATAATAATAGGTAACAAACTATAAAATTTACATATGTACTTGCTATTACAAACGTTCAACAACTTTGTTTTCGTTTTCTAAAACTAGTACGTTAATTTATTGTCCTAATAAATAGTAGAATCGATTTTTAACGAGCCGTTTTCAAAATATATACAGAGTTCCGTTTTCCGAATTTTGGAAACGCCTGCCTATATATACTAACGGAACGAATGTACCTATTGAAAGTTTGTTTCCACATTAAAATTTGTGCGGCAAAGTTAGTATCAATTCGGAATTTATCGAAACATATGATGATAACTACGTTTTTACAACTGACGTTCTTGCATATGACATAATTGTAGTATAAAACTGTTTTTCTCAAACCCCCTGTAAAATAACTACTTTTTCAAAATGACCTTTTAACACTAGTGCTGAGAATTAAAACAAATAAAGGTTGTCCTACAAATTCAACACAGTCCGAATTAAACACTATAAGAGGAACAGAGATAGCAAACCAATCGTAGTTTTCGTAAACACCCCAAATAGATTACATATGGACACAGACAATTGTCAAAAAAAATTAAAAGTATAGGAATTTATTACAAAGTGAAAACCAGTTATTTTACAAGGGACATGCGCAAGAAATAAAACATGTATATAGGACGTAATTAAATTATCACTCGTATGACTGGCTCTCGTTTTGCTCGTACATAATGAACGGCATTACGTCATAGATACATACATTGCTATTAACTGTCTGACAATGTAAACGATGTTTAGTATGGAGAAGTAGATATTTTGCGAACACTTAAAATCTCCCAGGCACTTTAGTACAACTAAGAACATAAGTTATCGGTAAAGTTGAGTTAAAAACTTAGACGGGTTACGAACACACAAACGCTTATGTAACCCTTATTTAGAACAACAACAGTGTGTTGCATGCTAACTGTTCTATTTGTTGTATATTCTATGTACTTTATTTGCTGTCTCTCTCACACACACACATACCTATATATATTCCGCATCGCGTCAACCTAGTTCCCCACATCCTGCATCCCCTTTAGGGTCACCCCCTTCCCCATTGTAACTTCGAGTAGTTCAATTTATTTAGCAAAGCGGATTTACCACAACAAATTCTATTCCCAACACCTTCTGCACGTAGGCTTACACAATATTGTTAAAAAGAGATTTGGTTTTGATAATGCATGTTTTCTTTAAAATAAATACACCCATACCTCGCTATACGGCCGCTCTTTATACGGCATTTCGCTATAACGGCCCTACTCCATTAAAGCACGTTTTCGATTTACGGCCTAAAACGTTTCGCTATAACGGCAAAAAAAACTTTTTTTCGATGTGTAAATATCTACATGTTGCCAATCTTGCAATTTAGAATAATCGATTCCTTATACGGCTTTTCGCTTTGCGGCCAAGTTTCGTGGAACGTATCTAGGCCGTAAAGCGAGGTATGGGTTTACCGGTTTTCTTCGGGGTTCTTCGGAAAAGTTAACTGAATGTACTATAAAATGGCTTGTAGTTATCTGATGTTATACTTCTTTTGGCGCATTATGAAAAATGTGGGCCACATCATGAAATGAATTGGCGACGACATATAGAATTTGACGATCGAAACTAATACGACACGGACACGGCACATCTGTATATAATTGAGCCTTTACTATCGTTTTTATAAAGTCTTTTGGAGGTTTGAAGACTGGTTTAAAATAAAGTAAATACTAGCAGAACGTTAAAACTTTTAATGTTCCACAATATGTAGAATAATATCAGTGAAATATTCAAACCGAAACAACATAATATTATGCATTCAATTTTCAAGGTTTTTCTGGCAGGCAATATGCAAAAGATAAAGTTTTATTACACGGCGAATTTCCACGGAGTGAAAATACTCAGAAAAAAATCAGTGAAATATATTTAAATATATATTACCTTAAAAAATTTTATAACGTAATAAAAAATGAGAATAAATGTAACTGGCTGAATTATAACACAGATTCTTTACGGTTTAAATGTCCAAAGTTTTTATAGCAAGGTGGCAATAAGGAACACAAGCTTTGGTCTACTTACATTGAAATTATGACTTCTCAGGGAAAAGTTTCTTACTTCATAGGTAAAGGACTTAGCGCAAAATGAAGTTGGATGGAATTATGGGATTCAACTGTGCTTATAGTTTTAAGAAAAATTTATTTCGATAAAACATACTTTAGATTTTCCAGTATTTTACTGGAAGTTTTAAATTTAAATATTTTACAGTTGTTCATGTAGAATATGTGTCCGTATAGGTACTGAAAAATTTTATGTCCTCTATGGATTTAATTAATTTTATAAAAAAGTATAAAACATTTAATGCGAAATTTTTAATAGCTGTTCGCTTTAATGTTACAAAAATCCAATCTGTTTTAAACATTTTCAGCAGTTTCGTTGCTTAAACATATTTTTATAATAGTAGGTTATGTATCTAGTACATAATGACTAATATTTCACGAATGTGACAATATATTAAAAAAAAAAACATTCCAAATAAAAAAACTTTTTATAAAAACAATTTTTTTGCAGTGTACTGAAAAGGATAAAAATAATTTTTAATAATTTAAGTTAATAATTATTAAAGCGTAGGCTTTAAACTCTATAATAGTCACTGCCCACGCTTTCATAATTATGAACTTAAATTATTAAAAATTATTTTTATCCTTTTTAGTACACTGCAATAAAAGCTTGTCTTAATAAAAGTTTTTTTTCTAATATTTTATTTTCAAAATATTAGTTACACCTTTTGGCCGTCATATTGAATATCAAATAACGTCGCACAGTTTACTGTGTTCTACTTGTCATACTCTCTTATTTGATATCCATATCAAGGGGGTTGTTAAGAAACGCACGATGCGCCATTTTATGTCGGCCACCATTTTGGATTTGGATTGCTGATTGTATTCTATTTGTCATACCCTTTCATTTGATACTCATGTAAAAGGAGTTGTAAAAAAGAAGGTAATCCGCCATTTTGTGGTAGCGACCATATTGGATCTACTATAATATTCAGTATACTATATTGTACTGTCTTCAGAACCAAAGGTGTGTGCAAAATTTCAGTGCAATCGAACAACAGGAAGGGGGTCAAATTCAACTTGTAAGATTCCATTACAAACCCACGAACAGACATCAAGACATGTGAAACTAAATAAAAGCTTGTAATGAACGCCAGCCCGTTTTAACAGTTTACAGTAATATCAGGACGCACGTAAGTAGTTTTCATTTAATTTTTAAAATCTTTGACAGTTCAATTTTAAGCAAGTTCAGCTCCAATACATTGCTGTTTTGTATTTTTACGAGGTTAGACTATGATTAACTATGAAAATCATGGTAGCACGACCAGGTTTCTTTTATTTAACGCAACTTTATCCTACTAGTGTAAAATATGTAGAGATGGGAAAAACGGGTCTTTTTAGTAATCTGCATCTTTGCATCTGGA
The DNA here is from genome assembly GCA_034508555.1 of Venustoraphidia nigricollis. Lineage (NCBI taxonomy): Eukaryota > Metazoa > Arthropoda > Insecta > Raphidioptera > Raphidiidae > Venustoraphidia > Venustoraphidia nigricollis. Next base: position 2,947,505 of record JAVRKA010000013.1, read on the forward strand.
TCCCGTATGTGAGCCGGCTCACTGAACCGATTCAAAAAAGCCGCGTTCTGAATATGTTACTGCAGTCTGCCACTGAGTTACCTAATTCAGTCAATCATATCACGACCTGTATAGAATCAAGAATGCATAGCCAAACATGTGATGCATGAGTCATTTGAGCTGACAGATGCATCAAAGCAAGAACTGATACGTAAGTGTAAAATGTGCTTCTGTGTGTTAAGTGTTTCACTGAGTTATGCGGATCCGTGGATCCGTTGATCCGTCAGCTCAAAAAAAAGTGAGTCGGCTCTCACGGATCTTCTGTCGGAGTCGGCTCTTTGAACCGGTTCAGATCTGAGTTACCCAACTCTAAAAATATGTCATTTCATGGCCGATATATATAGGCAGGAAAAGCCGCTTTTTATATAAGTTAAGTGATCTTGTTTCTAAACGTAACGCATGAATATAGCTGCAAGGTGGTTGTATCAGTAAAATAACTATATGGAAACGAAAGTTAAGTAATGTTATACAACAGTAATTACAAATGTGGATTCATTAATTAACATTTTTTTATCAAAAAATGACAAAATAGTGTAAATAAACTGTAAATTAACAAAAGCTGAAATAACCTGTAGGTCGGGATAAATAGCTAACAAAAATGGAATGCCAACAAAAGGCTGTGCCTGATTTTATGCAACATAAATATAACCTTAGGCTCTTGTTTTAAAAAGAACAATAATGAAAATGTTTTCATTTATGAACAAAAAATATTACCAACTGTGTAAATTAAATGATATTGTGTATGGAGCGTACACAATCAGTTTTGTACATATTTTTTCTAGAACATTTGCACTTCCCTTTTTGTATTTATGTTGAATGCAACATAAAATAATAAGGTTGAACGCTTACAATACAAAAGCTAAAAAAAACTAATGCTCGACTATATAATACTAGAAAATAAACGAGGCGTTCACCAATAAATTATGTAAGATATTTCCAAATCCAAATACTGAGGCAGTAATACATCAAATCCTACCAAACTCAGCCAGCGCGATATTTGAAGTTTTTGATTTGAATCCCGACTGAGACATTGTATTACTAAAGTAACGTTATAATAACAGTAGTTGCCTGTTAAAAACTATTCATGAAACGGTAGTTTTTTACTATCTTCAGTAGACGGAGATCTATTCTGGAGCTGAAGCAAAAAGTGTCAGTTTTCGAGTCCCTGACTACTGATGACAACAAAAAAAATACTATCTCGTGTTTTGATTTGTAAATAATAATAATAATAATAATAATGCGTTTAACGTCCGTTTCTCGACTTTATGTCATAACAGACGCCATTCGCACTATTACTATTTTTCATTTTACCACTTCCCGTTTTTTTCTACATTTCTTAAACTTCAACTTATATAATAGCAATGGGCGAATGAAGGAATTACAGGAAATTAGGATAAGGTAGGTAATTTTTGAACTAGGAGTTTGATAGGTAATCGGCCATGGCCTCATCAAATAAGGAACCACCTCGATATTTATCTGGAATTAATTGAGGGAAACCATGGAAAACCTCAATCAAGATGGCCGGTACAGGAATTACCGTTTCTCGGCGAAAGGCAGTAGGAAAAAGTCCCAGCCACATCTGCCCCCGCCGGGAATCGAACCCGGACCTCCCGAATGCGAGTCTACTGCTGTACCACTACTCTACCCAGCTCGGTTTTGATTTGTAAATATGTTGCTTGTTTTCTTGTTTTAGTAAACGACCAGTCATTGGACAGAACACATTTTTATTAACTATAATAAGAATAAGAACGATACTAAAGCAGATTTGAATGACTCATTTTGTGAATCTGCTTTAGTATTCTTATTCTTATTACAGCTAATGAAAATGTGTTCTGTCCAATGACTAGTCGTTTACCCTAGTCGCATTTTAGGTTCTTTTTAAACTTTTCTATATAGACCATTCGTTTATTTTTAATCTATATAATACAGTTTGACAACGATATTAAACTGTTCTTGGGCGTACAGAAACCATATGTGGTCATAATCTAACATCATTGTTAATTCTAATTTCGTGATAATGCGCTATGTAACCCAGCAACAGTGGGGTGGCGTGTAAAAGGTTTAAATATAGTTGCATTAAATAATCGCAAATTTGCGGTCGTTCATAACTGTTTTTTGTTTTCATTTATTGATTTTTATGATTTGAAACTTTAAATTATTATTAATCTTTTCTACAAAAAATATTTTGCGAGGCATGTTTTATAATATTACGCCGGTATATTTGACTTCTTAATACAGGCTCCAAATTTTTCAACATCGCTGTGAACTTTGTGATGCATTTTGTACAAAAAACTTGTTTCTATAAAAGTATGTTTATGCTTTGACTCACTCATTTGCTAATCAGTTTTTCAAATTTTTAAATAAAATTGGAATGAAAAAATAATAAACTGAGTTTTGACCTATATTAGTACCATTCCCTTCTTGCGCAATTGGATCTGTAAAATTATAGAAGTATTTTTAATTGAACAGTTTTAACTGTCCTTCTCGCGTGTCTTCATGTTTTCACGTACATAATCCGTCAATAGTATATCTGTAAGTCTTATTCTATAGCTATTCCAGGTCATTCACAACGAATACCGTCAAATTGATTTCTCACATTTACTAGCTCTATCTTTCGAGCAGTGAGACGTGTATAAGTTCATGTAAAATAGACTTACGTTTCGGAAATCTCTAATTTCGATGAAAAATCTATTATGTTAATGCTTCAACATAAATTAGAAATATGTATCATTCTTCCCATATGACTTTCAGTCAAGTTTTTACAGTTTATTTGATTTACACAAACGATATAAAAAAGTAGATAAAAACGCGACAATTAGAACAAGTTTTATACAAATGTTTGTACAGAAAACATTAAAATTAAAAAAAACTACTGAGCAAGCCAAATTTTTGAGTATTTTTAACATAAAGTAAAGAAAATACTTTAAAATGTTAATTTACCCTCCCGTAGTTCGAAATCTCGTGACGTACTGTAAATGTCACGTTTTTTCTTCAATTTTTAGGACAAAAACATTGTTTTTTGAAATTTTTAAGCAGCAAGCCAAATTTTGTGGAGCTTAATGCTTAATCACAGCTAATATAAACAGTATTATAATGAATTTTACGATCATGTTCGAAATTTCTCGGAGACATACTTTACAATCTGATAGAGATGGGAAAAACGGGTCTTTTTAGTGATCTGCATCTTTGCATCTGGATCCCGTATGTGAGCCGGCTCACTGAACCGGTTCAAAAAGAGCCGAGTTCTGAATATGTTACTGCAGTCTGCCACTGAGTTACCTAGTTCAGTCAATCATATCACGACCTGTATAGAATCAAGAATGCATAGCTAAGCATGTGATGCATGAGTCATTTGAGCTGGCAGATGTATCAAAGCAAGATCTGATACGTAAGTGTAAAATGTGCTTCTGTGTGTTAAGTGCTTCACTGAGTTATGCGGATCCGTTGATTCGTTGGCTCAAAAAAAAGTAAGTCGGCTCTCACGGATCTTCTGTCGGAGTCGGCTCTTTGAACCGGTTCGGATTTGAGTTACACAACTCTACAATCTGAGGAATCAGTCATCTTGAGGTGACAGAGTGGACATCCGGCTTTATAACTGCTCTTTTGGATTAGGCTGCTCGTAGAATGCAAGCACCGGCATTAAACAATGTATAGCTCTGTATAACAAAGAGTAATTCGAGCGAATAAAATCATTTCAGTAAAAGGTACGCAAAGCATACGTACCTCACTCCCTACTATACAACTGTTGTCTGTTAGTATGTGTATCCATGAAAACATTATACAGTACAGTATAACGGAAGTGAATCTTAAACTAGTACAAAAAATCCAACGCAATTTCGCTGGATAAATAAACAGATGTATAAAATCTGTGTCCAATAGCATGTCCGTACAAAGCGCATTGTCAAAAAATTTGAGTTAAATTCTGATAATGAGTTGCAGTTAAAAAAGACTTTAATGGTTTTCTACCTGTCGCACTAGTCTGAAGATGAGTTAAGATAACATAAAAAAAATTCTTTTTAAAATAAAGGAAGTTTGGTTGAGGATCAATACATAAATAAGCTTTACCAAAGTTTTGCTGATGGCCATCAGCAAAACTTTGCTAAAGCTTATTTATTTATTGATCGTCAACCAAACTTCCTTTATTGTGACATTCTACTGGATCAACACCACCATATACTTCTTTAAAGTCAGTAAAAAACGACTAAGCCGATTTTAATAAAAACTATACGGGGCCAATCCGTGGACATTCTGAACAAAATGGCGTCAATTTTTTTCAAATTGGCTAACCGCTCGACAAGTTATAGCTGAACAAACCTAGAAAAATATATAATATGTAAGTCGCAGGATAATTAAAAAATTTGATTTTCGCGAAAATTCTAGGAAGATTCCAAAAACCAGGTAATTGGAATCCGATTTTTTTCAAACGTCCTAGGATTTTCGCGAAAATCCGATTTTTTTAATTATCCTACGACATGTCGAATTAACCTCTTTTTGAAATGAAACGTCTATAGCGACGTATTTGTTTGAAATTTTTGTGAATCGGAATGATTCAACAACGAGGAAATATAATAATAATAATAATAATAATGCGTTTAACGTCCGTTTCTCGATTTTATGTCATAACAGACGCCATTCGCACCATTACTATTTTCCATCTACCACACTTCCCGTTATTTTTCTACATTTTTAAAACTTCAACTTATGTAATAAAATGGGCGAATGAAGGAATTATAGGAAATTAGGATAAGGTACGTAATTTTTGAACTAGGAGTTTGATAGGTAATCGGCCATGGCCTCAAATAAGGAACCATCTCGATATTTATCTGGAATTAATTGAGGGAGACCATGGAAAACCTCAATCAAGATGACCGGTACAGGAATTACCGTTTCTCGGTGAGAGCCGACTGGGATTTTTTCCTACTGCCTCTGAGAGGCAGTAGGAAAAAATCCCAGCCACATCTGCCCCCGCCGGGAATCGAACCCGGAAACAACGAGGAAATATGAGAGTAATATTAAACACGGAAAAGGAATGGGCAATTGTATATACATATACACACTTACATGTATAAAACCTATGTGGTAAGATTGAGTTTTGCGTGCGGTTTATATCATATAACTGTCAAAGTACTATATAATAGAAAAATATGTGTTAATAAATAATGCATATACAGTGAATGAATGACTTGTATCTATTGTTTATATAATATGCATGTATTTATAAATATATATACCTAAATGTGAGTATTTCATTAAATGTCAGTGCATGTGTAATATCAACTACGTCACCATTTCAGCAGTAGTAAATAATTTCGAAAGAAGTTTCACTTTATCCATGAGCTTACCTATGTGGATGAGGTGCACATGTTTTTTTTGAAGTCGATTAAAAACACTTTTATGGTTTCTACGTAAAGAGAAGACTTTGATGATGAAACTTGAAATTCTAGCCCGCCTGTATATTTAGTGTGGCATATAGCATGCGTGTTATATATAAATAAATATGTATAGCGGGAAGTTGTCACATGTTCCCGTGGGACCTAGTCGATTTAAAAGCTTGTACTATCCCACAGGACAATGCAAGCGCTCATACGATCGTCTCTTTACAAGCTACATAACATAAAGGTAGATTGGGAAGTTGTTCTGTATTTTAAAATAATAAGTTTTCTTTTTTTTAAAGAAACAATTTTTAAAAACATGAGTGCTTTTAAAACGGCTCTCATATATTCTACATTTTATTTACAATGTTTCTTTAAAGTTTGAAATAACTAAGTCAGCACATATGTTATTACTTCCTCGAGTATGCATGCCATGAAATTTACGTATAAAATCGTTACAGTAGATGCACACAGCTTTGTTATATCTTAATTTATTGATATTAGTATGATAGAGCTTTTTATTTTTAACCGTCATATTGACTTTACATATAAAGTATCTCACTTTGTCCAAGTATGCAGGCTTTCACGGCGTTATTGTTAAACTTCTTAGTTTCTGAGCTTGTAGTCCGTAGTCCATTGGTATATCTACCTGACATTTCGTCTACAACTGCGGTAGACATTATGAAACGCGATTTGGTAGCGGGCGAGGTGTCCTTCTAGGCTGCTCATAGGTAAGTGTGTCGACAACTGCTGCTTCTTCTTGTTGTATGCAATGTGGGTTAATGTTCTCTACTCGGTCGTAGTTCGCTCTTCTCTGATTGGTCGTTGGGTTCATTAGTTTAGTATGTCTCAGTGATGATATCCAGGTTTTACTTAAATACAGTCCTTCTTGCTACGTGACGATTAATAAACTGAAGATGCCAGACAAAACAAAGACCAAAATGCACTACACCACAATAATCCACACTCTAAAAACTACGAATAATTGTAGTGTTGTTTATTTGTTGATTACACTCAATACACCAGTAGATTCAAGGGGTTCTCAAACATTTTAATCATAATCTAACTTGTAAAAATGATAAAAAATAACTATTTTATAATTACTCTTAAGACTGATGTATAGTGGATATGTTCGGAGGCAGATCAGGAAAGAAAATACTATGATATTACTTAAATAAACATTTTTGAGGTAGCGGTAATTTTATAAAAAAATAGCTACGTTGTTACATAATACATATTATGCAAGTACCAACATATAACAATAAAATACGAATGCAGTGGAACGCAATTCCTCCCACAACCAGTTTTTTAAGCGTTGATTTTTATTAAATGCTATATATTACCTACATTGTTTTATCTACTTTCGGGAACACAGTCTCCACTTCATATGCATAAATTCAGTTAATTAAATCAGCAGTGCATTTAATGTAATACTAAAATCACATACATGAGAATTGCGTAGATGGTCTCGTTACATAGCGTTAAATTAATATTCTAGAAGTAACCTGTACAGATGTAACATAGTAGGTACTTTTTAATTCTGCTTTTGATCGAAAAATTCAATTACTTTAACGTGTATCTTTGTTTGAATGAGAAGTGGAATTTTGTTTGAGTAGATACGATCCCATCAAAAAGATAAATGTGACTCTAGAAAGAACAGCTTCACCGAAAAAAGAATTTTGATATAAATGGGTGCCAAACTTTTACTTGGCAAGTTTTCGCTCGCGAGTCATCGTATATATATTAATACGCTAAGGTTAAGATGTTTGCCTCCCTTTTTCGAAAAAACCTCACAATTACTCCACAAAAATTTTGTATCATTTTATAGATAATTACTTGCTCTATGTGTATCAACAATTAAAAAATCTATTATTGCTTTTGTTTTTGGAAAATAATTAATTATAACAATTATACATTTATTCAGTATATGTAGCAATGCTGCCATCTGACGGTTCTAGCTTTGAAACAACGTCAACATGATTGACGGTCGGTAAATTTTTTTTGTTTAATTTTTAATCAAAATTCACGTATAAATACTTTTCGTATGGCGGCGCTTCAGCTCAACGTTTTCGATACTTGCGCCTCTATATGACAGTTTTAGAAAAATATTTTCTTGAACCGTCACTGATCTTCGTAATGTAATACAACAAAAAGAAGAAAGTTATAAAGAGTGTGAGAAATTAGAAACGAATTTTAGTGCGAATTATTCGTACAGGTACCGCTAGTTTATTTGTAATATAAAACATATATACTTGCCAAGTAAAAACTTGGTACTTATTTAGATCTCTGCAATTATTTTTTCGGTGAAATAATTCTTTGTAGGTATCAAACTTGACTCATTTTTTTGACGGTGTATCAATACTTTTTGTAAAGTATTTTCTATATCAGACGTCGCTAAACTATGACCCGCGGGTCATCAAATGACATTTGATAATTTCAAGAGACCGACTTCTTGAATCCCACAAATAAAGTATAATTATACAATATATAAAAATAAGTTGTAAAACATAAACATGAGACAAACACTTTGAGAAAATATGAAGAATACTTTTTGTTTTTCTATGTTTTGAGTTAAATATTAACTAATGGACTGTTTTAAAATAAAATACCCATTGACCTGAGCCGTCTTCTTAATAGTAATATTTTGGTTAATTTTGACCCGAAGCCAAAACGTCTGTTCTACATATAATAATCAAATATATAATGAAAACGCCAATACGTATCGAACTTAAGAAAAACACAATGTGATTTTTTTTAATGAATCAATGTGACCTATAATAGTTAAGGATCTAGTGACGATTTTACGCATGATATTTTCTCAAACCTGAGATTTTGTGAGTTCATTAAGAGCACTATCATGAATCTTAAAATCGCAGTTTGGCAGCTGTGACAATGTGTGGGTCGCCGCGGTCAAATATGTCAAATTAGAGGCGTCACTAAATATATTTTCTCGTGATTGAAAAATCCAGATAAATCCAGTCCTTGAGCACAAAAACTCAAGACTGAATTGGTAGATGAGCGAAATTAATGGACTTTCTATGATCTGACAACTATAACCTTTGATTACAACTAGTTTTGCCATCCAACGGATTTTATATAATTACGTATTTTTTATTACTCACTGAATTGATGATTATTATTATTGGGTGGCATTAGGAATTCGAAAATTCATTGCCGAGTGTACGGTTTTACGCCATTCTTCCCTGTCTTGCGCACTGAATTGATTATAAAACCAAAAACCAAACTAAAATAGTGTATTTTCAAATACTTTGAAATTAATTTTTCTAATGATTATTCTTAATCTTTTTGAAGATTTAATTTCAATAAATTATTTGCATGTATATTAAAAGTTAGTTTTTAATCAAGTCAAACGCTCATACATAAGTACACGACCCACTTTTTTAAATCGAAAATATCTAAATTTAAGTTCCAGAAATATTTTCATATAATAGAAGACATCGTTTGTTTAAGTTACCGTGATTGAACAAGCAGTTTTTTAGTTCGAAGTGAAGTTATTGTCAGTTAAGGTACGAACACTATAATATGTAGAGCGAACTGAAGTTAGCAATGGATGGTTCATTTCCTTGTTTAGACGTCACGTTAATGCAAGTCAGTTAGAGTGCTAAAAGAAGCAAGTAAATAGCATTAACAAATCTTCCGCCAAATTAAGTTCTGTACTGTAGATATATAGAACTTTCACTCTGTCTCTTTCTCTCTGCGCTGCACAAAAAACACAAAGCTATCTGCAGATTTTCCTAGTCTTTACTTCCTCTTCCTCACTATTTAGGTCGTCAGCTGTCATTGCAGTGGCGCACACACGCAATTTTAAAATAGATAATTACATATTATTAACGAGGAGGGAAAGTTTGGTTGAGGAACAGTTGAAAAAAAGAAGCTTCTTTTTTTCTTCTTTTCTTCTTTTTTTCAACTGTTCCTCAACCAAACTTTCCCTCCACGTTAAAAATATATATTGGAACAAAAAATATTAAAGACTATTACATATTATGTATAAAAGCAATGACATTTAAATAAGTGTCCGGTTATATTTTAAAGTGGCAAAATTTGTATATTGATGAAATTTTTGTTCATGTGGTTTAAACCCGGTATCGCTGTTATAATATGTCACTTATAATACGCGGCATGGTTCTAAAAGGTTCTGAAGTTAGATGCAAATGGAGGCTTGCGCAGGTACAGTCGGTTGAAAAACTACAAACTTGCGCTATATTATTATTTTTAATTTTTCTTTAATCTAAAGGTCTTTCTGCGTCCTTTGGTCGACGCTTTCACTTGTACTTCGGTTTTATGTTAAATAAATAATAAGTTCCCAAATTTTCAAAAATCAACTTTTATTGCAAACATCAAAACTTGTTGAAGTTAAATTAAATTAAGTAAATTAATTAAATTAAGTGCCTGTGACTTTTTAAGAAATATACCATTTTTATTGTAAGTTTGCAAAACTATTTTAATGAAAAGTATTGTGTTTTTATATACAAATTAACCCATAGATTATGATCATGTATCTAAGATTAGTACAATTTAGATACCACCCTTTGACTAACCTGAGGCCCTGAAGATGGAAATATATTTTTCGAAACGTAGGCCACAAGCGAAACATCTGTAAAGCTTCTTTTTTCAACTGTTCCTCAACCAAACTTTCCCTCCACGTTAAAAATATATATTGGAAAAAAAATATTAAAGACTAAATTAAGTAGCTTTAATTAATATGCTTCTGCTTCTTTAACATTAAGAAAGTTCCTACCGCTATATAATTAAATTAGTATTTGGTGTTCATTTCAATGTCACTAAATAATAAAATCTTGCTTTTCGCATTTGGATTTTTGGCACCCCTTGTCTTTGGTGCCTAGAGCGGCCGATCCACTTGCTCTACCTCACGACCGGCGCTGATTTGACTACAGAATAGTGATGAGCAAATGCAAGACCAAGACCAAGACCCAACAAATAATAGCAAGACCAAGACTAAAACCGAACAAGCAAGAACAAGACCAAGACTTACCCAGTCTTGGTCTTGTTTTGCTCATCACTACTACAGAACCCAAAAAACAATGAATCTGAAGTCTTGAGGCAAGTCAACCTACGCCACTGCTCAAGACGTCCTTTGGTGAGCAAGTTTACTACCGAAAGGTATTCCTGCAGACAGATTCTTTAATAGTAAATTACAGGACGGTCAGAAAATCGGATATATACGGGTACGCGAAAGTGGCGATGTAATCTTTATTTCGCTCATTCGGTTCCCCAGTCGTTTCATCTTCACCTATACAAGTGCACGTAAAAAGGTATCAAAATACACGATGTAAAAAGGTATCAGCCTCTAAAACGAACCGGGATATTTCAGTCACGACAAAAAATATGGCATCGTTATCAGTTCTATACTACCGGCTATATGTGCAAAACTGTACAAAGCGCTCGCTTAAATTGCTCACCATCGGCACTGCTCTGCAATACAATCAAATTAAAGAAAACGTTTTTGTGTAGTTAGATAAAGTCTGTGGAGATATGGCGGATGTAGAAAGCACACAAAGGTTCAGCAAAAATCCATTATGTAAATTATTAGAATTATGTAATTTAAGTTTGGTTTGTTATTAATATACGGTTGGATTCATGTATTTTCAGCACCATCTATTTCCAACTAATTTTACTCGCGTATTTTTAAGTTTTTGATCCCTACTCCTCACTCAAAGTATCCCCTCCTGCTCTGTTCATCCAATGGGAAAATACGTTTGCCAACCTCAAATTAACAAAGGGTTTTTCTGATTAATCTATGACTACCACAAAGTGAGGATGACGAAGTGAACAATTTAAGGAAACTGCCACGGAGGTGTTCTAAACACATAAAAAAACGTTTAGCGTTGCTGATTATTGCCCAGCACACACTACTTTTTAAATCTAAAATTCACGATTCAGCAATTTCAACGCAATTTGAAGATTACTCAGCTACTCGTGACTAATTTACTCAAATTTTGACAACATATGGAGACTAAATCACAGTATCTTCCGATCTAGTGCATGCAGAGTGCAGCTTCATTGAAATCCATGACATGGAGTACAGTCAAAGCCCTCTAAGTGCACGCTCTCTAAATGCACACGCTCTCTTACTGCACACGAACTCGCCCTCTAAGTGCACGTTCCCCAGCCCCCACTTCGAATAATCTGCGACCAATCACGTGCGACCGTAAGCGCGCTATTTTCAAACTTTCCATTTCCATCACATTCATAGAGTTTTAGAGATATTGTTTATAGCATCTGATTGAATAAAGATAGCTATAGGAGTTAGAAGAGTGGGGATGAAAAAGATCATAGGGGAAGTGTGCACTTAAAGGATGGGCCTCGGTTCCGAGCTGTGCACTTAGAGGGCTTTGACTGTAAGGTATTTCTGGAAAGAGTTTGCGGTCTTACGCTATTGGTAGCTACATCTGACGATATCCAAGCGACTTACTCGTATGTATCCGTTGACCATATTTAGAACCCGTATTGCCATAATACTTTTTTCATTGCTTACTTTAATCATTCTTCTTCAGCAAATAGTGTAATAGCCATTCGCTACGTGAACGACCTTGAGTAGCTATAATAAATAAAGGCTATAATTGACCGTGTTCTGTTTAGAGCAGTATCGTTTAGAGAAGATAGTAGCAAGGTGGAGAATCCGAGTATACCACTTAGAGGGCTTTGACTGTAAGGTATTTCTGGAAAGAGTTTGCGGTCTTACGCTATTGGTAGCTACATCTGACGATATCCAAGCGACTTACTCGTATGTATCCGTTGACCATATTTAGAACCCGTATTGCCATAATACTTTTTTCATTGCTTACTTTAATCATTCTTCTTCAGCAAATAGTGTAATAGCCATTCGCTACGTGAACGACCTTGAGTAGCTATAATAAATAAAGGCTATAATTGACCGTGTTCTGTTTAGAGCAGTATCGTTTAGAGAAGATAGTAGCAAGGTGGAGAATCCGAGTATACCACTTAGAGGGCTTTGACTGTAAGGTATTTCTGGAAAGAGTTTGCGGTCTTACGCTATTGGTAGCTACATCTGACGATTTCCAAGCGACTTACTCGTATGTATCCGTTGACCATAATTAGAACCCGTATTGCCATAATACTTTTTTCATTGCTTACTTTAATCATTCTTCTTCAGCAAATAGTGTAATAGCCATTCGCTACGTGAACGACCTTGAGTAGCTATAATAAATAAAGGCTATAATTTATCGTGTTCTGTTTAGAGCAGTATCGTTTAGAGAAGATAGTAGCAAGGTGGAGAATCCGAGTATACCACTTAGAGGGCTTTGACTGTAAGGTATTTCTGGAAAGAGTTTGCGGTCTTACGCTATTGGTAGCTACATCTGACGATTTCCAAGCGACTTACTCGTACGTGTCCGTTGACCATAATTAAAACCCGTATTTCCATAATACTTTTTTCACTGCTTACTTTAATCATTCTTCTTCAGCAAGTAGTGTAATAGCCATTCGCTACGTGAACGACCTTGAGTAGCTATAATAAATAAAGGCTATAATTTACCGTGTTCTGTTTAGAGCAGTATCGTTTAGAGAAGATAGTAGCAAGGTGGAGAATCCGAGTATACTAAGAAATATAAGATATAAAATGTTAATTCTACAAAGCTGCAGACGCTATATAATAATCTGTTAAATCATTCATTGTTATAATATGTGGAAAGATTTGGGTTTGAGTCCCAACGGTGTTGGTGGATAAAAAATAAATTTTTCTAATTTAGCATTATAACAATGAATGATTTAACAGATTATACTAAGAAAAGTAAAAAAAGCGATCAGTAGCGATATGGTTTGCAATTTCAGGCGGTATCTGTACTACCAATGGTGCGACAAACAACTCAAAGACCGTGTGCATAGGATCGCCCCTCGAGAACATAGATCCGTTCAATTCGAAACTCGCTTTAACGCAGAAATCTTCTGTAAACGATTCTACGTAGCGAATAGCAGGGCCCACTACACCCCTGCAGAGTGATGTTGAAGTACTTTGGTGCGTACTGCGTAGTTTAGGGTTAAAAAAAATCTCACACAGTACGTAACATATAATTTGAAAGCAACTGCATCTAATTTCTTGTAACAAAGCAATATTATTTAAATAGGCTTTATAAAAGAAATATGTAATTTGCACTTTTTCAATTATTTTCAATTATTCACTTATATAAAAGTGTAATTTTGTAAATTACATAAAACATAATTACAGAGTCATTAAATTTACAAAGTTCCGCTAAGTAATGCAGACTCATTATCTAGATGCAATATAAGAAGACAAAGATAAAAACCCGGGTCGCAGTGCCAAAACCCTGCCGACAATATAGTGTATTTGCTTGATAGGGCCGTGTGGTTTTATACTTTTATTATGTAAAATTAAGTTTGTTTTTGGGCAAAATAAAAAATTTAATCCCTTAATACACCCCTTAAAATAACATTTTTTTCTTAATTGTAATATTATTATCAATCTTAAACGTCTACACCGAATTAAATATACCCTTCAATAAATAAGTCACTATCTGCAAACTAGTGTTTTCATAAAATTTGTAAATCCGGTCCTGTCGGGCCGATTTTATTAAAATTGTGGGGACACTTTTTAATCACTACCAAAGGGTTAAATTTCAATTTTGAAACGATTCGAAGAATTTTTTCGGTATTTTGGGGCCCAAAAACAGTTTCCAACCCCTAAAAACTACCCTTAAAATAGCCCGATTACGCCCATTTTAAATAGGCTTCTTGCGGTGATGGGTTTCAACACGTGGCCCAAATTTCGTTGAAATCAATTAACTCTTTCGAAAGTTATCGCGCGTACACATATATATATATATATATATATATATATATATATATATATAAATATATATATATATATATATAAATATATATATATATATATATATATATACATATATATATATAAACATTTTTAAAAATGGTGCCAACGTGTTTAGGAGGTTATGAAACGTCGAGAAATTTTGGTCCGACCCCTAGGTCCCGCCATCCGACCGACGCCAATAGTGTATGTTGCCATATGGCAAATACACTAAAAAGAAAGAACAAAAATAGATGGTCACGAAGTCGTCGAGCAGCGGAGACATTAACCACATTTGCGACCATCAAATGGGGTCGTAAACAGGCATGGTCATGTTCCATGACACCCACCTTCGTGCTGCTATTTATTGACCCAACAAAAACTTTATGATTTTGTCACTTCCGAAATGGTAAAACTTAAAACAAATACTATGCATAACATGTAAATACGGTCGACTCTTGACAGTTGGCCTAAATTCTAAATTATCTTTCTTACCTAAATCAGATGACTACATTATAGTATTGTATGGATATTATTGGATAACACGTGAAAATTCTTCTAGCACTTCAAGCGACGCACGGCGCTACTGTAGTTTGTCGTTATAAATTAAGCTAGAGGCTGCACGTATCTAAAATTCTTGTTTACTGATTGATAAATTAACACAAGACGCCACCGCATAACTTCAAAAAACTAATGTAGCCGGGTCAGTACCCTATCAGTCGTGATCAGTTTCATTTTCTCTAGATTCGTTCTTACACCACACTACACTTATAGTCCTGTTAACTACTAGGTCTGTATATTTTCACAATTTGTTTAAAATTAAAATCATGTCAGAGAAATTACCAATGTTTGCATTTTACTATAACCTAAATTTATCTATTTTAATTAAATCTAATTATTTATGTGTGACAAATGATTTATGAGTTTATAATTACCTAAATTCAGACTACAGTTTTAATGTACTAACGTAGCAGATCACGGTGTATTAACTATAATTATATTATATAAGTTGTTACGTGAACCTCTTTAGATTTATATAACAAGTCACACCTGAGCCACTGAACTCTAATTAGTGGATTGTGAATTTATAGCTGAAACCTCTTGAAAAGTAGAACTTTGACAGAGAGAAAATATACAATTCCTAGATTTTCATATGCGTAATTAGAAATCCTATAGACCCTAGACCGTAAATTGTAATCCATGATAATATATTTGAACAGCTCGCTTTTAGGTTACAAAGCGTGCCAAAGAAAAAGACATAGAATAGTTTTCAGTATTTAATATTTTTTGTTCCAATATATATTTTTAACGTGGAGGGAAAGTTTGGTTGAGGAACAGTTGAAAAAAAGAAGCTTTACCGATGTTTCGCTTGTGGCCTACGTTTCGGAAAATATATTTCCATCTTCAGGGCCTCAGGCTCCACCCTTTGACTAGAAGATGGAAATACATTTGCCGAAACGTAGGCCACAAGCGAAACATCGGTAAAGCTTCTTTTTTTCAACTGTTCCTCAACCAAACTTTCCCTTCACGTTAAAAATAGTTTTTAGTGATTAGTCTTGCGATTCTGCAAGGCCAAGACCAAAACCATAAGATCAAAACCGAATGAACAAGACCAAGCCCAAAACCAAGACCGAGTATGCAAGATCAAGATCAAATGTGGAAGACAGCTAAAAATTATAACTTCTAAATACTAAACATGAATAAAGTGTTATTAATTACACATTAATTGTATGCAATTTGTTTAATTTATACATCTAACAAACTTTGAAGAGATAGTGTTTAGGATATTTTTTCAAAAGACGTAACAGGCAAAATAAGAAAGGCCAAGACTGAATACGCAAGACCAAGATCAAAACCGAGACTATAAAAGCAAGACCAAAACCAAGATTATTGTTTTATAAAGAGAGCGAGGAGTGAGACTGGGACTGGAGGTTAAACGTCTATAATTTACAATCTTTCTCTCTCTCCCTACTCTCTTTATGCATACATACACTCCAAAAACGTTACTCTCCTTCTGGGTTAGTCAGGCAATAAAATGGTCGCCATTGAGTAGTCTCAATCCATCTACTGGATATCAGTGTCTTTGACAGTGTAAAGTAAGAATTACAGTTGGGTAACTCAGATCTGAACCGGTTCAAAGAGCCGACTCCGACAGAAGATCCGTGAGAGCCGACTCACTTTTCTTTGAGCCGACGGATCAAAGGATCCGCATAACTCAGTGAAATACACAGAAGCACATTTTACACTTACGTATCAGTTTTGATGCATCTGTCAGCTCAAATGACTCATGCGCATCACATGTTTGGCTATGCATTCTTGATTCTATACAGGTCGGGATATGATTGACTGAACTAGGTAACTCAGTGACAGACTGCAGTAACATATTCAAAACTCGGCTCTTTTTGAACCGGTTCAGTTAGCCGGCTCACATACGGGATCCAAATGCAAAGATGCAGATCACTAAAAAGACCCGTTTTTCCCATCTCTAGTAAGAACTAGAATCGCGCGAGACACGGTTTAAAGATCATTCTTTATGTGCAACAACTGTAGACAGTAATAATTCTGCTCGTACATAATTTATACGGCACACGTTTGTGTCAAGACTGGCCATATTATAGTCTGCCGTACCATCCACAAGCTTTCTGTTTCGTTAACACACCTAGGATATTATAAAGTACCATGCTATTAATATTTTTATTGCTCTTTAACATCCGGCTTGTTTCCGTGTTGAACAAATGACGTCATAACTTGGGAGCTATTATTTTATGTAACCGAAAATAATCGATTCTGTATTTTAATGAGCGTACATAATCTCATAGATTATCGCAGAAACAATAATATTGTGATATATTCTATATTTATAGAATACGTACTACCTTTGTTCTATTCTAGTATATAGAAACGATAGTGGTTGGTAGAATTGAACGTAGTGGTAAACTCTGTCACTCGCATTTTTTTCAGCTGGCTTTTTCTTGTAAGAAAGATTGATATAAAATGTAGAATTGGATAAATTCTGAAAAAATCTTCTAAGAACATTCCCCTTTTCTTTCAAAACTGGGACTCTTTTCAAAACTAAAATCGCATTTACGTTAAGGTCATTAGATTCATAGGTTACTTCGTTAATGAATGACGTCAGCTGGGAGACCATTCAA
Organism: Venustoraphidia nigricollis; assembly: GCA_034508555.1. Lineage (NCBI taxonomy): Eukaryota > Metazoa > Arthropoda > Insecta > Raphidioptera > Raphidiidae > Venustoraphidia > Venustoraphidia nigricollis. The sequence continues at coordinate 2,964,895 of JAVRKA010000013.1, forward strand.
TATTTTTATCAGCTATACCAATTGTCAGTCCACTGGATGGCGTCATCTCCCATTAATATTCAACCATAGTTATACAAAAAATCATACGCAGCTCTACAGCTTCTAGTCTAAATATTTCGTTTTTATTTGGACAAATTTTAAACGCCCGTAAATCTAAAAGATAAATAATTAGCGGGCTTGTATTCAGACGATTTTCAACTATTAATTTGGAACGTGGCAGACATCAAAAACTTTTAAAATGTCCCTTTCAAAATTGCAACATTTTTCAATAGTGAAAACGTAAGTGTCCCAATTTATGTGTCATTGGGTTACTGTCAAAATTCAACCAGCCTGTTGATTCGCTTTCCATCTTTTGATAGAAAATAGACTAGAACTATACAAAATAAATAAAAAATATGTTTTTTAGGTCTAGCATTGTTACACGCTCTTCTATTAATTAATTAACAACGTGATGTAATCTATAATCTTATATTAAAAAATAAAATTTGCGGTATTGATAATTTGGAATAACTTTCCTGAGCCAGATTTTAATTTATATATGAACTACTTGCGCTTAAATTAATTCAAAAAATTATGTATGCCATAGTTATATATTTTTAAAATTAAGACGTTAGTTTTTGGGGCGCTTAATGTTTATTAAAGTAGTTTTAAAACTCCAATAAAACATCTTTAATGAAATTGTTTGCAGGGAATACTGCAGATATTAAAGAATGAAAAATATGCACCTCAACCATGACTACATTTGAATAATTCATAAGAAATTTCGTAATAATATGTAGGTGGTATGCTATATTATCGTCATTCGCAAAGATTAATTTTTTCCGCAACTTCACATGGCAGATATGTCACTTAATGTGAAATATATTTTATATAAACTTACAGACGTACAACTATTTATGTTGATCTAAAAAACTTTTGACATAAAACATGATGTTTTAATGGACTAGAAAAAAAAATACATACACAAAACTAGAATGATAAAACTAACTCCCAAAATCGTGTCTGATCTTTTGCGTGTATTCGAGTTTTATGTGAGAAATAGGACTGCGCAAAATATTCGAGGAGCTCCGACTGCGCGTGATAGTCTATATGGGGCCTGTCCAAAGTCCAAAGTAGGTATATAATTATGAACTTGTGAGTCTTGGCAACCAACTTCACTTGAAATATTTTTGGTGGGAATTCATTTCTTTTTCGCAGACACTCTAGATTTTTTTTCGCTACTTTTCATCATCAATGGAGGTTTGTGGACAACTTATGTGAGGGTTTGGAAGGGGAAAGTTTCCGATTTTTTAATTTTTCCGTTGTTTATATGCAAATCCTAGCCTACAGACCAAATTTTAACCTTCTAGAGCTTCAGGAGGTTATAATGATTATCAGTCAGTGAGTCAGTGAGTCTTCAAATTCAGGTATTTCTGAAGTCAATAAATCTGAAACTGTAAAAACTAGAAAATTAATACTTAGTGTGTATGATAAGTCTACTAAAGACATCTTATCCTGAAAATTTCAGCTTTCTAGCATTATCCAGACGGAAGCTATGACGGCTCAAAAATACGGCGAAATGCTTCCTTTGGCTCGTCTTGGCGAGGGCACTACCGTGCCCCCAGATATGATGCAGAAAAGTATATTTTCCCAATCCCTCATTGCCATGTAATATAAAGTTCTTCATTCTATTACATAAATCTTATGTAAATTACAGAAAAGTTGCCAGTTAGCGTATATCACGCTAGAAGTGAATAAAAACTTTACGATTTTGGCTGCCGTTTTTTACGTAATGTATACAAAAAAAAAATCATGGATACCACAGGATTTTTCTTCAACTATTTGCTGTAGCAAAACAAAGCATTTTTGCTGTTGAAATAATCCATTATTAGAAACAATATGAAATTGAATTTCTAGAAAATATTTTTTTAAGATCTATTTTTTAAAATTAGAATTGAACATAATAATAACAGGCTCATTACAGTATGAAATAGTTGAAAGAGGTATCTTTCATTTATCTGATCTTGAAAGACAACAGCCGAATAATTTGACTTAAAACTTAAAAACCGCCCAATAACAAGTTAAAAAAAACAAACTTGAAACCGTATGTATTTTTAAGTTATAAAAATATTCCAATGACGTATAACATTGACATACAAAGACAACCGAGGTATTTTGCTATGAAATAAGTCTCATAAAACGAAAAAAAAATACATTTTAGTGTTGTGCGCGTACAGTAGATGGCTGTCATTTCATTTTTCTTTTTATCTGATGCCTCGAAGATTCCAATTCCCGTCTCCATCCTACAGGCATTCTGTTCTTCATATTATTCAGTTCGAGTCGCAGTCAAGGGATTGAATAAATCAAAAAACGAATGTATAAATTTCTCACCGGCACACGACGAGGTTCTGGGGACCTTTATCATGTCACGATCACAAAATAAAAGACTTTGGAATGGAATAAAACAAATATTGATGTTCGTTTGCCAGGCTGTCGCAACCAGTGCTATTTAAACAGCAGGAAGCTAAAGGTGGCCGACGGGTGCAGTACATAAATATAAAGGTAGATGTCAGTGCGTTGGGACAAGTCAAGAACAATCAAATATAAGTCGTAATTTAACACGTCTTAAAACATATCCGACATTTTATGGCATAATAAATCGCATGAAAACAATTTGTAAATACACACTAAAAAACTATAATATTTGTAAATTGAACTAATGAATTTGACGTTTTTGAAATTTTTGATTATACAAATACAAAGAGAAAAAAACTCGGATCGCAGTACCAAACCCTGCTGACATTATAGCATATTTGCGCTAATACAGGCAGCGTGACTTTATTAACATGTGAATTTAAGTTTATTTTTCGACAAAATAAAAAAATAATAACGTCTTTTTTTTTTTTTTTTTTTTTATATACGTGATTTTTGGCTTCTACGCTTACTGGCGTAAAATAACGTCTTAATACAGCCCTTAAAATAATGTTTTTTTTTTATTTCAATATTCAGTTTCTATTGGATCAATTCACTATCTGCATCAAATTAAAGCTTGTAGTATTATTAAAAGATGCTTCTAAAATTTTAATAAAATCGGCTCGACAGGACCGGACTTAGAAATTTTATGAAAACGTTTGCGGTTAGAGAATTATACTTACTGAAGGCTGCAGGTATATAATTTTGTGCACATGATGAATTGATAAAACAGAGACGGAATATTGAAAATAAAAAAAAATATTATTTTAAAGGATGTATTAGGGTTCAATTTTTTTTTCTCCAAAAACAAACTATTTCATATAATAAAACCACACTGCCTGTATTAGCAAAGATACTATATTGTCGCCAGGTTTTTGGCACTGCGATCCGAGTTTTTATTATTATTATTAAAAGCGGCAGAGATTATAGTAACTGCCATGGATCTAAAAGGCTCGGAAGTTAGATGCAAATGGAGGCTTACGCAGGTACAGTCGGTTGAAAAAGTTGCACTATATTATTATTTTTAATTTTTCTTTAATCTAAAAGTCTAATTTCTTGCATTAAGTCATCCAAAAGATTATTTTTCGTGCTTGTCTATGCAAAACTGTATTAGGCACCTTAATCAATCAAAGAAACAACTTAACAATAGCGTACTGGACTGTACTTTATAGCAGGAAAGCGACAAATGACAAGACAACCAGCGATAACCAATCAACGGCGAGCGCACGTTCTGGGCCGATGATAGGAGTCTTGCTTTCCACACAAAACAACTAGGACGGCTCTAAAATATGCATTTGCGACGCTGTTTGTGACCAACTTCAACCTTTTAGAACCGTGGCGCGTATTATACAGTTTGTGAAGTTTCTTATGACTCACTTTATATGTGTATGAACGTACATACATAGAATGTCATCTGCCCGACCCATTTCACAGTTCCCAACTCCCAGCATCTAACGATTTGAACACCTTCCACCCACATTTCACAATCAACAACGGTCACTGGACCTATTCTACGAAAAAAGACATCGCGGTGCACTTTTTCACAGCATGCCGTCCCATCGATTCTTCTACATACACATGACAGTGTAAACTTAGTTGTTTTCGGGTAATTTGTTGTTTTAGTAAATTGTAGAATATCTGTGATTGTCACTTGCGAAGTAAAATATTATGTAAAAATGATTTGTCGGGAAAAAGGACTTTTTAAGTAAACACTTAGTTGTTATTTATAGCGACGTTTCGTCCCTTGCTTGGGACTTTTTCAAGCTTTATAACTATTAAATGTTTTGATCAAGTTTGAACGTCAACCGTAAAAATATTTTTTAAAAACGGAATTATTACAAACTTTTTAATGAACAATTGTTAACTAAAATTTATATTTACATGTGTATTTTAACTTTTATATCTACTCCATCAAAACATTTAATAGTTATAAAGCTTAAAAAAGTCCTAAGCAAGGGACGAAACGTCGCTATAAATAACAAATAAGTGTTTATTTAAAAAGTACTTTTTCCCCGACAAATCATTTTTATATTAATTACCAAGGACAAAAAAGAAAAAAAGTCAGTAAAATATTATGGTTATACTATTGAAATTATTTTCAATTATAGTATCACCTCTTTTATAATGTAAGTAGATTAGACAGGAAGTGAGGCATAAGATAACAATCATTAAAGAGAGCAAATACTAAATTGTTATCTTATGCCTCACTTCCTGTCTAATCTACTTAATTGAAATCTTGATATATCTTCTTTATTAAATAAAATTAGAGTTTAAAAAAACTAAAACAACACGCTTTTATCAACTAAAAAATGCAAAATAATTTGACAGCAAAATTATCATTACCTACTGTAAAAAGCGTCGCGTGCTATCTACATAAATTTTCATAATAGCTCTACGTTTACAATTAGCTAGTAAATGAAAAATTTATTCCCAACATTAAGCACTCCACGCTTTGTAAAGCTAATTTTGTTGTCAAATTATTATACATTTTTAGTTGATGTGTAAAATTAGTTTTCTTATGCATATTTTGTAATTCCTTTATTTTTTGAGAACAAATATTTAAAAAAAATGCGCAACCGAACTGTATCAACGTTGTCTGGTAAACAGTAATAATATGTTGTTTGCACTTCATACTACAGAAGCGAAAGAAAATCTAGAAAAAATGAAGATACAAAGATTTACTATTCAGGTAGTACATTATTAGTCTAAGTGCTGTAATACCATCTACCACCCAAGAAATTTAAAGTTATTTTTATTTTATTTTTACAAGGGTTTGAACACTCATTTTTGTCGTATGGAAAAAATCCGCAAAAAACAACTTTCTTTGACAAAATTTACATCTAAATGTAATGTTATTTTAGCGTTACATATTTAACGAAAACGTTAAATAGTCCGAGCTAGCATACGTGGTTACATTTCAAAAATCATGCATATTTTTCGATTGTGCTATTTTTGTTCCATCGTTATTCTTTGCCCGACCTGTACATGTGTATATGCGAATTGGTTTCATTTGATTTTCCGAAAGCATCCAAGCGAACTGCGATAATCCATATAAGAGCGCCGCAACCTTTCGATTGGAACGCTCTATGCCGAACCCTTAAATACCTTGCAACCGCACATAAATAACCTGGACACTGACTTACTACATTATATGTATACATATACATACACATATTTTAAACTAGAATATTATACAGTAAAAATTTCGATTTACAGTAAAAATTTTGTTACCGATATCAACCTATACGCGGCACTTACAATATCCGATGTCTGGATATGCGTCTTCTATAAAAATAGAGTAGTACGCACATAACTGTTCGTTGGAAATATCAAGGGCAAACCTATAAGGAAATATTACTCACTACAAAATTACAGAGCATCAAATAAAAAAAAAATCGAATACGTTCAGCTCTGGCATTTTTTTTCTCAAAATACATAGTGCTACTGTTTCTGTAGAACTATATGCATTTTGAAAAAAAAATGCCATTGTATCTACATATACAGAATGACTTATAAGTTGATTCTTTTTTGCACGTATCTTGGTGCTAATTTGAAACTATTTGAAACAATTTCTATGAAGAGTGGATAATGACATAACATGTTAACATAGTGAAATAACATAACGACATGAGCGACCTCAAAATTTAATAAAACTTTGAAAGCCTGTTTCTCCTTTATTTTTGAGCTTTGATAAAAAAATTACTTGAAATATTTGTTCGCCTATTTGATTTTATTTATTTGCTAAACACAATTTTTTCCACTATCCATTTTTTTACTAGTATGACTAATATGTCAAAACTCTGTAAAATATGGAATTTTAAAGAAAGACTAGTCTTTATTGACGGCTTCACTCAAGCTAATGTCGGTATTTTATTCCGACTGTAGCAACAAAAAAAAATAATAATAATAATAACAAGAAAACACTACCAAAATCGATTTCGAAGTAATTTTCGAGTGATCCTCATACAAACATAAAACCAAAAATATTTCACATTTGTATCCCAACGTTATAATACAAAGTCTTGCAAAAAAAACTGAAATTGCAGACTGAACGCTACATACGGTACAAGTTTTGATAATATATTGGACATTCCTAACATCAAATAAAATTCTCTACTTTTAGAGACATGCATAAATAGTTTTTTTATGAAAATGAAACAGTTTTATGACAGCTGTATATAAATACTTTATGACCTATATTATATTATATAGTGACTTGTGTCAGAAATCACAACCTTGTTATCTGAAGTTAACTGTGAGAACGTCAACTCTTTCAGAAGTGCCAACCTATCAAACGATCGATCTTATTTTTCACTCGCAGGTAATTTCCTGTAACTACGTTAAGGTTTTCTTTAAAGTTAAAGTTCTACCATTAAGTTGATCTTGTCTCATCACCAAGAAAGATGTTTTACCTATAAAACTCCACAAGTAACGGAATCATACTACCAATTTAAGTCAAAATTCACAACGTGGAGGGAAAGTTTGGTTGGGAACAGTTGAAAAAAGAAGCTTTACCGATGTTTCGCTTGTGGCCTACGTTTCGAAAAATATATTTCCATCTTCAGGGCCTCAGGCTGAAGATGGAAATATATTTTTCGAAACGTAGGCCATAAGCGAAACATCGGTAAAGCTTCTTTTTTCAACTGTTCCTCAACCAAACTTTCCCTCCACGTTATAAATATATATTGGAACAAAAAATATTAAAGTCAAAATTCACATTTCTCTAAACCTCAAAAATATTCCGAAAAGTTTCAGCATAAAAGAATTTAGCACCTGAACAAAGATTCGCATTCTTTTAAAGACATGATACAATTTTTTTCTTCCAATATTTATTGAAAAAATAGCACCCTCCGCCGAGTCCAAAAATTTTTATTACACGTTCCTGACTGTATTTTCGATCCCAGGATAGATTTTTTGTCGTTAAATTAAAGCTAATAAACCCACTTGAGGCGCTACCCACCGAACAAAAAAAAATATTAATTTAGCCAACACATCATCCTTTATATGAGATAGCTTTTCGCCAACTCTACTGAAAAAGCTTTTTAACATTTTCAAAAAGTGCATCCATTGTCTTTAATTTGAAACTAAAAGGGACCCTTCAGTATTAAAAACTATTACGGTAGAGCGAAAGATAGATTACAGAGGTTGCCTCGTTCTGTTGGATAGTAATAAGGGGATGAATTCATTCGGCAGACCTGTCGCAACAACCGTTGTTTATGATATTAATCGGGCTTGGACCGTGGACTAAATAAAACTAATTAAATAATTTGATTCGCTACGTTTCGTCTATTTTTTCGACTTCATCAGAATAGTAACCACATGAATTAATTGTATAACTCATAAAATTATAATGTAACGCAATTACCTTAAATCATAATACGAGTTTTTTAATAATACAAGATAATTACTGTCCATTTATAGCGCCATAATCTAATAATAAACATGAAATTATAACCTTAAAATAATCACACTAAAAAATAACTCCTTAAAATGTATTCTTTTTAGCGGACAATTAATAAAATATACAGCTGCCAATACGAAAAAAAGTTTTTTTTTATGTATAAGTGACGTGATCAACTAATACCTAATACAATCGACACACCAGTATCGCTAAAAATGTTATTCCATTTATGGCGCTAACTCAAATTCCCACAAAATATTAGTACAATACTTAGTCCTTGAGTATTAGATCTTGAGTTGACTTATTTAAAAAATGACAATGTCATTGTTTATTTTATATCAGTTTATTTTATTTCTTTAGAGGCGACAAAACTTTAACAGCCTGTTCCTAATAAATAGGCAAATCCGCGACTGTTAGGTACAACTAAAAATAGTATATTACACCGTAAGGGCAGAAATGTCAACTTTCTGGCCATATGGTGTATACTATTTTTCTTCATACCCGATCGAAAGTACGTACTTTCGTATCAGTATTCACTGTTTCTGCATGCAAGTAATTTCAGCAGTGCATAAATCTTAGGCTGCCTGCCTTAAAATCGAAGCCGAAAATATGTACTTTCGACAGGTATGAAGAAAATGAAATTTTTCTATACAAAAGACGCATTTCATTAGTGGCAAGAGCAATGATAGGTGGCTCCGTTTGAAGTGCAGATCTTATTAGACCTGTCGGGTTGAATGAAAGTAATTGATCCCAGTAACGAGCAGCTATTTCACTTATTGCCACCCGACGTTCGAACACGTAAGCATGTTAATGCACACGCACCATAACCACACCTTACTCTGGCGTCGCGCACCCAGGTATGTTAATATAGGGTAAAGACTCCTGTTATCGAGCGCTTAAGGCTGTCGGAACGCTCTGAAAATAAGCCAAAAATAGGGCGTCGACTGATAGCTGATTGTAGACTTATTCGTCAACATTTTGCAAAAATTATTTTTCTATAAGGAAGACAAAAGGCAAATCTAGGTCTCTAATGGACTACTTTTGTAATTTATGTACGATTTACTAGAAAAAAGTTGACATTAATTGTGCCAAAAAACACGTTTTCAATGTCACACTACGACCTTATTCGTACTTATTTCACAAAATTGTTCCATCACAAACCGAAAGTGACTCTTCCTTTGTCGGAAAAGTTTTTTAAATCTTCAAAATATTTCCAAAATTTAGAGTAATCAACTGACAGCGGCACCCTTGCAACAGCATTTTTTAGCCTCGTAGTGTGGCTAGCCGGGGTAATAATTAATAATGTAATTTCAATGTAATTCCTGTAGTCAAAGTTTTTCCAGTGTGAAAAGTATAATTTACATCAATATTTCCACAGAAATGAAAAGGGAAAGTTATATGTATGTTTAATCAATGCTATCAAATATTTAAAATGTATGTTTTTTAGGTTACATCAAGAATATATTCAGTTTCATCATTTTTTAGTACCGCCAAGACAGAAACATATCCAGTGCACCTGAACTGGGTGTCGATATTTCGGCCATGCCAAATCACACCGCTACTGATCGCTTTCCCCACTTACTACCCAGATTCCCCACCTTGCCACTATCTTATCTAAGCGGTGCTACTCTAAAACATCTGCAAGATGACACGTCCCCAACAGTTTCCTTTCTCTCCGATGGCATCAAGACTGTGTACCATTCGTTGCAATTAACCCTCATAAAAACTATTCTATTCTGTCAACTATAAGCATACAAAAGTAATCGACCACAGGTAAAAGTGATCGAAAACCAGTGTTTCTACCCTATGTCAGACTATACTACCCCAATACCACGTTATTTCTCCTGAATGAAACATGAACCTTTCATCTAAAATAAGCACTTTTCTCTCGTAAAAGGTCGCATATAATGTGTGTCACGTATACATCTCAACGTGCCACTCCACTACTCAATGTCCGGAACGTAAGGTCACATTTATAATAATGTCCCGTAACACTCACTCTTCTGATGTCACATTAAAATGCGTTCATAATAGTAGTTTCAGAGATCATGCAAACCAAAATTTTTATTTTGTTTTTGATGTTTACCTAAACGTCTTTACTACTCTCCTACCGAATTTTTGCTAGACTGACTCAATCAAGTAGTGTGTAGTGAATATTCACTGTCAGTTATATGAATCCCTCTTGGTTAGCTGTCATTTTTTTGAAGATAAAAATGAAAGCGCGTGAAAAAGAGCTAGTAAAGGCTTACTTTAAAGCAAAGACTATAGTAACTCTACTCGGGTAGTCAAGGGCAATTTGACATTTTATAAGGTAAAGTAAGACGAAAATTTAACAATACAATTTCTACATTTACAATTCATTTCTTTCTATAAGTAATAAGGATCACTGATGATCAAAAAATAAAAACTAAACTTAATGATTATAAGTTCGCAATTACTTCTCGGACAATTTGAAGAGCAATATGACAGCTGAAAAGAAATTTTAATGTTGATTATTCATATGAACGCGTTTTGGTGTTTTGTGGCTACTTTTTTAATACTACGTATATTTAGATTTCAGTGTACATTTACAATTCATGTTTACCCCATTAACTATGACAATTAATTTTAAATTCGTAATGTTTTTTGTAGGTAGTCTAGATGTATGTATCATATAGGTGTACTAAAAAAGTAATATGTTTTATGTAATAAATAAGAAAACAAGAAAAACAGCAACAGATTTCTCAGCTGTGATCGGAACAGTTATAAAGCAATCTAAACATCAGATTGAGCGTCATCCGTGTGTGGTAGATGCGAAGGGGCGGCCACCCTTCGCAGAAAATCAAATTGTTCTGTTTGACCTTAAACAAACGTTAACCTATAATTCAGACAGACGAACAATCATTCGTTTTTTTCTCGTTTTGACAACAGTCGAGTAATGCCTCAAACCTGTTCTTCCATTACAGGGTCTTCAATAAATTCACGTCATGTGACTGTATAAAGAAAAGATGTTCCAAAAAGCTTAATTAGTTTATTCCAAGAATAACTGCAAAAGCATTCACGTTTTTGGAATAAAAATATACTGTTAAGCACGTTCTGACTCAAACTATACAAAAAAAAGTGTGTGAGTTTCAACCACACAGTCTCACGGGGGAAGTGAAGCTTCTTTGTGAACTCGTTTAATGATGCGTTATGCATTTTACGTTACCAAGGTTTCTCTTAAATTTCTCCGTCATTGAATCATTTGCTTTACTTCAATAACTGTAAAGGTGCGCTTACACGGGCAACTAAAATTGCTCAATTCCGGGCAATAGTGTATGTACATCAGCAATTCACGGCAATGGCAACATGTAGCAATTGTTGCCAAAGATACCGCCACACCATATCACACGATATGGAGCAACTTTGTGCAACTAGGCAATACAAGGCAATCATTCATACACTATAGCAATTCAGTTGAACTGTCGCTGGCTATGGACGAGGTTTTACTGGCAGCGGTGTGTAGTGCTTTTACAGATTTGGGTGCGAACGTATCTAGCAAGACGAAAGCCATCTTTATTATGTGATGATATGGACAATTATTTATTTAAAAACTTTACCAGAATGTCTCGGAGTGATTTTGAATTACTTCTAAATAATATATATCCACGCACAGCTGTACTGCACTGTACAATAGAAGCAAAGAAAATGAAATGACAGCGGCGCATCTCATTCCTGTCACCACACGAAAGTGAAACCATGGATACGTATACGTATAGAAGGAAAATTGACTAAAATTTCCAAACCGTGTGGATATTCGGCAATTTATGTCGGCCACTTTGGGCAATAAGGAATATATGGAGCAATTAGAAGCAATATTGCCGAAACAATTGCCGCATTTTATTGAAATTGCTCCAGATTGATCCATTAATTGCTCCATTCTGTTGCCGGGCAATTATTGCTCAAAAAATTGCTCGTGTTAAGGCACCTTAAGATTAGGGAGGGAATTAGCGAGCTCCAGCACAGCTGTTTTCAAGGTCATCGAACGTCGACTCCATGCTATGGTTTTGCGTTGGGACCGATACGTCATATGGAACACCCTGGTACAAAACGTTTTGCTTCCACATATACAATAGGTGGAACCTCCCTATGTTCAAAGTGGTGATATGGTTTCGAACACAGAAAAGCGAACCAGAGAAATAAATGCGATTCACGAGCCAAAACAAATCTATACCAAACACTGTCTTATGAATTCTAATGTGTTATCGTGCAAAGCCCAGACTTCGAACCAGCCGTCGCGTATATTCTTTTTTATATTTTTATTCTCGTTTCTCCTTTCAAAGCGAGCGCTAAAGGAAATCGCTGTTTCTTTAATGTATATTTCTTGATAATATTTTATAATCACGATAAATTTTTACACTAAGATATAAGAAACAACGGTTTTTATTTTCAATTTAAAAATGATAAAACAGAAAATGCATTACATTTGGAATTTATTGTTTTTAGATTTTCAGTAACTGTTAAATGAAAACTTTAATACTTTTATTTAACGATGTTTTCATTGATAAAATACAATCTGAGGAAATACGGTGTGAGCATTTCTTAATGTTTAATTTATATCTTCTTTATTAATATTGGTAGCAAAAATCTAGCTTCCTGCAATCTGTTGTTTTGAATTAAAGTCATAAAAGTATCCTTACTCGGTTTTGCAAATCTTTACAAGTGATACGCATCTATGAATAATTCAAATGATCTAAAAAAGTTGCATGAGTTGAGAACAATATTTAAAAGCATTCTTTAAAAAAATGGTAATAACATGAAATATTTTGGCACTAAAATTCATTACATGTATTAAAATAGAATATTTTTATTTTAAAATGAAAAATTTAGAGACAAAGTTGTAGTATATCATAATACATAAATAAGGTTTTGATCGTTATTCTGCAACCTATAAAAAAAGTAATTAATAATATTGACTCTACCAACAGTAATATAATATTAAATAAAACGAAACTACTTGCGATTACTGTTCAAAATATTTTTTTATTTATAAAACGTTTCTACCAAATTTTTGGTCCTTTTCAATTTATCAAAATACAAAATAAATTATAATTACTATAAAAAAAGTGTTTGATCCGATTTTGTCACTGTTTCAATTTTTTTGACGACGTCATTTCCTATTATTTTAAAATTTAAATTTTTAATTCAGATTATAACAGGTACATTAAAAGCATAAATTTAAAAGAAGTTGTTTTCGTTTATTTCGTCACACATTCTTCTTATCATATATAATAACTCTAAAAAAAGTTACGATTTTAAAATGCGCATTCTGAATTAAAGCCGACGTGCATCTAAAACAAATGAACAATTTCTAAGGCGCCATCTTGTAATGCATATTTAGCTTTTACTGTAACCTGGTAATATAATCAAACAGAATATTATATTTCAGCGCACAAACATCCAAGAAGACCTTTTTTTGTAAAAAGCAACATATATTATCTTCGTGAGTAATGTAGTTTTCAATAAGACTTTAAAACGTATATTATGTCTGTGACTTCAAAGCATATCTGCTTATGTCGATTTTTTTAGTATCTATAGGTAGATACATTAAAAATCGACCCAAAAAATGTCCGTTTTCGTATTTAGAACCGAACCGCATGTTAGTGATTAGTTATGACGAAAGTAAAATCACAAAAAAAAATAAATCTCAGAAATACAAACCGCCAAAGTGACCACTCTCGTCAGCAAGTATGACTTGTACATTTTTACTGCGCTAATATCTCTTCTGAGTATGTATGGTTTTTTTGGGTTGCTGATTAATTTTTAAGCTTACTGTGAACGAACATAGCGCATATGTCATCATATAATTTTATATATTGGTATTGATATAGATTTTTATTGAATGGAACATTGCAACATGAACATTAGTGCATGAAAAATCTAATAATCATACTTGCTGAATGGAGGGTGACTACTTTGACCCTCTGTGTTTCTAAAACGAGTCATATGTGATGAAACCTAAAATGAAAAACTGAATTACCAAACCTAACTTTGACATATTCTATGGTGACATAATCAGATTAGAATAGCTCAGCCAATAGCGTTACTACGACTTCCTCACAGTAAGGCCCTCTGCACACGGGTCGACTGTTTCAAACCAGTTCATGATGCGACTATTGTGAAATCGGTTTGCAATCGGTTGCGGTTTTTTGCTCGCAGAAAAAGTGTTAATACTTGTCACGTGACTGCCGTGACGTCGTAAGCTCATAAACGCTGCTAAACTGATAAGGTGGTAGGTTTCGTAATTGTTGTCATAGAAATTTTCGAATAAATTACACACTCTATAACCAAACAATGAAGCCTTTTGATAGCGTTAACAACGTCCTTCTCTATGACAGCGTCTGATGATGTTGATGAGCCAGTGGCGTCATGCACTCCGATTGGTGTTCGTTGTCACGTGACTTTAGAGTGAATGTTAATTAAATTCCTTTAAAAAAAGAAAAAAAATTGTGTTTTTTAGTATTTCTATCATAGGAATTTAACGTTAAAATTATGATTTTATTGAAATACTGTCAACATCCCTATTGTCAGTAATCTTATTTTAGCACAAATTCGGCTTGAGCAATTTTGTTTTGTGGTCTCACATCTACAATTGAAAATATGACGAAACGGTAAATATTTCACCGGATGTTCCCTGAACGTCGTTCAATGTTTCCGGACAAGAACGAATGGTCGATCGACGTGTTCACTTTTGAAATAAGCGGATTGTCATCAGCGGATACGGTGTTCTTGTTTTAAAAATCTGAAGCGATTTGTTATTGAAAACAGAAAGCGCAATGCGCGAACGGACGATACGACTTATGTACGGCCGATTTCCGTTGTACGTGTGACATCACGTATAAATCATTGTGGAATAACTACTACAAGAAGAATACCGATATAATATATACCTTCACATTCATATGAGCACGTTGTGCACGTGCCTTAAATAAAATGCATTGTATTGCATTGAATAGAATCATTGTGAAACTCGCACGGATATAGAGAGATATCAATATGACTAAGTCTTATGATGCTGCTTCTTAGTTTTATTTCGAAGTGTTTTCGTTCTAGATTACGTAGTTTTAAAGATTTGTTGTTATTTTAAAGAGTACTCTTTTGAAAATGAATATTTTTATCTTTTGTGAGGAAATAATATTTACAGATAGTGGCGGATCACCGCATGGCTGCAAGAAGAGTAGAACTTCAACATTTATTTCTAACTCTAAATAGTATAAAACGAAATTGCTATCCGCGTATTTTGGTTTTTTCGCTTATAGTTCTTCCAAACTACACAACGGATTTTGATGCGGCTTTCACCATCATTGAGAGAATTTCTTATAGAACATTCATATTAAATCTAAAGATAGTAGCGAACTCTCGATGTTTTGTATTTAAGTCGTAGAAAAGGCTTATGGCTTATGGCTCTTACATGGCTTACACCAACTAAACAATAAGATATATATCCAATTAATGTACTATAGAACGGTAAGTACAGAAAATTCCGCAAGAGCATATTATATGGTAACCATTTTTAACTTTGATAAAAAATAATGACTCATTTACGAAGCTATTTTAACCCACATGGAATTAATCCTTATCTAAGTAAATACGTTAGTTACATTGGGCATTTAACTCAGATCAAAATTGAGCTTTACACCATATCTTAGAAGATTTTACAGATTGAAAAAATACTCGCAACAAAATAATTATGGTTTACTTCCTTGGCTAGACTTGCGAAGTTATTTTGACCAACAAAGTATTAATCCTTATCAAATTATTTTTAATAGACAATCTACAAATTCGGATGAAACCGAACCGGGCCACTACTTTAAATATAAAATAAAATGATTTCAGCGTAACTGGCTTATGCACCTGTGAAGGTAGATGGTTTGGATTCGAATACCTGAAATGAGATAATTTTTTGCAAGAATAAAATACTTAAAAAAAAATATTCTTGCATTATTGATGATTCTGATCGGACAATTATAAGCAATTCAAAATATCCCGATTAATAATTATTCATCACAAACAACTCCTCTAATTATCTTCCAACGCAAATATGCTATTTCATCCAAGAAAAAAAACCCTTGGGTCTTACATAAACACACCTCGATATGTATCTGGAATTACATATTGCCAACATCAAAATTATTATTATTCACATCCAATTATCACAGTCACAAACATTTTCGAAGTTTCTAATCCTTGGTTTGGATTCGAATACCTGAAATGATATAATTTTTTGCAAGAATAAAATACTTAAAAAAAATAAAAAATATTCTTGTATTATTGATGATTCTGATCGGACAATTATAAGCAATTCAAAATATTCTGATTAATAATTATTCATCACAAACAACTCCTCTAATTATCTTCCAACGCAAATATGCTATTTCATCCAAGAAAAAAAATCCTTGGGTCTTACATAAATACACCTCGATATGTATCTAGAATTACATGTTGCCAACATCATAATTATTATTATTCACATCCAATTATCACAGTCATAAACATTTTCGAAGTTTCTAATCCTTGCAGTCGATTCGCTAGATTTTTCAACGCCACAGTCGACTTAATCCTTCTAAGTGCTGAGCACGAACTGCGGTTATTAAGCTTATAATTGCAGAGTGCAACATATAGTATATTACGTAAGTTGGTCACATTGCTGCATACTTCCGAGGCATACGAGTGCATCTTTTCTCAACTCAATAATGTTAAAAGCAGAAGACAATATAGGGAAAACAGAGTGCAGTCAAGTTGTTCTAAAATGTCTGGCTTTTGGCATGCTAAAATCGTTCGACTTTGTACACAGAAGAGAAACACAGAAACAACACTCACTGTGGCTTATAAGCTGATCTCCCATACATAACACTTCGTGACCTTGAAACCGCTGCTTTTTTGGAGGTTTAGGCGATACTGAGTGGTTTATCGTTGATCTTGCACAAATATTATTCCATGGTAGTTTTTTGCAACGCGGTTTGAAGAGAAGATTAACGTCGGTCACTACAACCATTAGTTATTTCAAGTGTCATCCAGCGGAAAAAAGAAAAAACCAAAATAAATCTTGAAAGTGTTTTAAAATCTTTGAGGTTAATTTTTTGTAAGTAATAAACTTTTTGATGATTTTATTTCAACAAATTGTTTCCATGTACAACCTCAATATAACAAAGCTGAAGGGAATTAGAAAATATTCGTTATCCCAAGTAATTCGTTACAATGAAGTTTGTTATATATAGAGATTAGGTTGGTCTAAGATTCTTTTTAACAAGATAAAAAAACCCATTTTCTATTAAAAACTTATCTTTAAACATTAAAATTGTGGCCAGTATACTTGTGGGAATTTCGAACTCTTCAGCGATGTCTAATTTTTGGTTGTAGGATTCTCGTCTATATATTTAATAATTTTTCGTTTCTCTACGACAGTTAAGGAACACCTTTTTCATTTCTCAGCTGCTGCAACTTTAAATTTACTAACAACAGTGACCAACAGCATTACTTTACATCAAACAACAATGATTGTCTTACGATAAATTTAACGTGTCTGAACCTGTCGAGACATTAATTGTTGTTGTTATTGTGGAATTGTGTGTAATTGATTGATTGGATACGTTATGTAAAGGTTATTGGTTGACAAAAATCGTTAAATAGGCGTAAATTAAACTTTCAATTTATATTCTGCCATGATTGAAAATTCGTTACAAAGGGGTTTTCGTAATGTAATTTGCATTAACTCTTACGGGCAGTTCTAGGTAATTTCGAAAAATTTGTTAAATCGAGGAAATCGTTATATTAAGGTTACAATATCTATTGAAAATTAGTTTTTAATCATGCCAAACGCCAAGCGTATGTACCCACTTTTTTTGTCTTGAAATCTTCTATTATTAACGATCATATCTTATGTATAAAGTTTTTAATAAATAGCTCTTGCACTTAAAACTATTGTTTGTTCATTGACGCTTCCGTAAATCTTCTTCTGTGCTTTTGGCATGCTAAAGTCGTTTTACTTTGTGTACCTAATATACCTTCCGTCCTTCCGACAGTCAGCACTCCGCGTGCCGTCGTCCTCCCGTCTCCCCCCTTCCTCACATGACATGAGTGTGTATTAAAACTGCACAGCACAAGTTTATATTGATGTTAAATATCCGCTTATGTTGGCAGCTCTTAGTTTGTGTATATTCAGACATTGCACGAATATGTTAAGCATATTATACTGGGAGTCGGTCGAAGTTTGATGATGCCGTCTCAAAAGGTCCACACCCACTGAACCGGATCGGCACGGCAGTGTATTCGCAAACTAGTGCGTGGGAGTTCATTTAAGGGGGTCGTCTGGTGTGAGGGGTCAAAAAAACCGACAAATCGCCTTTTTAGGATCTCCAGATTATGTTTGTGAAAGAGTTTTTCGAAATTCGAAGTCGTTGGAAAGTTACAGAGGTAGATCGTGAGTCAAGTGCTTTTTTCTGTTACGCATACTTGATTTTTCAAACGCGTTTTTCTCGAAACTGTATTTTTTAAAATGGTTGCCACGATATCTCAAAAACTAATGATCCGATTGCATTGAAATTTTTATGGTATCTTCAGTACATCTATAGTTCTAGCCCGAACTAAAATCGTTGTGATAACTGTAATAGTTTTTTTATTCTTCAAGCTGGAATAGTAAAAAAAACAATGAATATAGTAAATTTTTTTTTAAATCTTCGCCAAACATGTAGTTTTCAATATTTCGACTTAATTCTGGTACCGGCTGTAGTCACAGGCCTACCAATTGAAAAACGCAATTTGATTTGTTGATTTTAGATAAGCAGAGCAGTATGTATCGTGGCAACCGTCAGCCGACTTTTTTTTTACATGGGCGTCATCCCGGAGATCTACAGTTGGTTCAACTGTACATTTCAATGTGAAAAAATTTAGAAAGATTGGTGAAATGTCAATAAATACATGATAAAAATATTAAGGTAGTATACATTCATTGTTCGCCACGAAAAATTCCCAAAAAAGCGTGAAAAAAACAGTTGTCACACCAGACGACCCCCTTAACTTCATGTGTTTCAAAACTGCCGATCGTGCCGAGTTGATCCCAGTCGATTTAGTGGGTGTAGACTTTTAAGGTAGTAAAGTACACGACTCTAGTTTTGTCGTTGGATTAGCAGCGTGTTTTCGTGGCTAGATATCAGGCGAGCTTTGATGATGGATGTTGTGATTGTTTGTATAGTCTTACTCTATAAGTGTTCTGAAGCTAGAATTGTGCATGGTTTTATAGTGTACAAATGTCAACAAAAATGGATAACAACGCGATGGTAGCAGAACTGGCTTGTCGCAGACGAATAACAATGATTGCATTTTTAGTGTATTTGCCATATGGCAACATACACTATTGGCGTTGGTCGGATGGCGGGACCTAGGGGTCGAACCAAAATTTCTCGACGTTTCATAACCTCCTAAACACTTTGGCACCATTTTTAAAAATGTTTATATATATATGTATATATATATATATATATATATATATATATATATATATATATATATATTTATATACGTATATATATATATATATATGTGTACGCGCGATAACTTTCGAAAGAGTTAATTGATTTCAACGAAATTTGGGCCACGTGTTGAAACCCATCACCGCAAGAAGCCTATTTAAAATGGGCTTAATCGGGCTATTTTAAGGGTAGTTTTTAGGGGTTGAAAACTGTTTTTGGGCCCCAAAATACCGAAAAAATTCTTCGAATCGTTTCAAAATTGAAATTTAACCCTCTGGTAGTGATTAAAAAGTGTCCCCACAATTTTAATAAAATCGGCCCGACAGGACCGGATTTACAAATTTTATGAAAACACTAGTTTGCAGATAGTGACTTATTTATTGAAGGGTGTATTTAATTCGGTGTAGACGTTAGATTGATAATAATATTACAATTAAGAAAAAAAATGTTATTTTAAGGGGTGTATTAAGGGGTTAAATTTTTTATTTTGCCCAAAAACAAACTTAATTTCACATAATAAAAGTATAAAACAACACGGCCCTATACAAGCAAATACACTATATTGTCGGCAGGGTTTTGGCACTGCGACCCGGGTTTTTTTATTAATTTATTACCTCATCACCTATAAATTGTCAGAAATCACAAAAGTATACGTTACGGCGCCATGTTTGTATATGATTTTTGCCCATGTCATCTAATCTGACCAGGTACTGTTTTCTGATTTATTCTTGCTCCAAGTCAGCACAAAAATTAGCGCCGGTTCTAATTATGAAATCCAGCTTGTGACAAGACGCGTGAAAGCCCCGGATTTTAGAGCCCAGAACCCGGACATGTCAACAGGTTATTTTTTGAAACATAGTCAGTGTAATAAAAAACGGTTGAAAATGTCATAAGTCACCTTTTTATTTATTTTCAGACCTTAAAATTAAATTTAGTCATCTTTTATCATCATCTTAAAAGTACCTAACAAAACAGAATCTTATTACAGTTTGTTTTAATAATCAGTTAGAATTTTTTTATTCTTAAAATAAAATAAATTTTAAACCCCGACTACAAATAAAGCCCCGCCCGGACGCTCCCCGGATGCCCTCTAAACTAGGACAAATCTGGGGAAACCCAGATGGATGGCAACCCTAGTTATATGTAGATATTAAGATATAAAAGTAGGTAACCGATCAAAGCAAGAACTGAGTGTAAAATGTGCTTCTGTGTGTTAAGTGTTTCACTGAGTTATGCGGATCCGTTGATCCGTCGGCTCAAAAAAACGTGAGTCGGCGCTCACGGATCTTCTGTCAGAGTCGGCTCTTTGAACCGGTGCAGATCTGAGTTACCCAACTCTAGTTTATGGACGCTTCTTAATGCGATGAAACATTCTATGGAACTCACTCCGTTATTTACGGCACACATTGTATACGACACGAACATACACGAAGCATTTATTTTATGTGTGTGTACACATAGGTTAGTAAAGAGCATATTGATCTTGGCGGTAACTGATGGGGAGAACAGTTCACGTCATTAACTTGATATTGATATTGTAAGCAACCTCTTAACGGAGAATCCGGTTAAAGATCCACGCTAGTTACACTGCAAGTCATAATAGCAGACATATATGCAAGCGTGCAAGCACAAGTGAATGATATAGTCTATCCCTCCAACAGATATAGCTATCACGTAAACAGCATACGCTTTGTTGTTGTCTGGCTAGGATATGATTTAGAGTTGTGTAACTCAGATCTGAACTGGTTCAAAGAGCCGACTCCGACAGAAGATCCGCGAGAGCCGACTCACTTTTTTTTGAGCCGACGGATCAACGGATCCGCGTAACTCAGTGTAACACTTAACACACAGAAGCACATTTTACACTTACGTATCAGTTCTCGCTTTGATGCATCTGTCAGCTCAAATGACTCATGTCTCACATGTTTGGCTATGCATTCTTGATTCTATACAGGTCGTGATATGATTGACTGAACTAGGTACCTCAGTGGCAGACTGCAGTAACATATTCAGAACTCGGCTCTTTTTGAACCGGTTCAGTGAGCCGGCTCACATACGGGATCCAGACGCAAAGATGCAGATCCCTAAAAAGACCCGTTTTTCCCATCTCTAGTTATATTTAACTGTGTTGAGTTTCAAGCAACCAAATCAGATGCTACTCATATAGTTTTAAGGCCGTTGGAACGCTCTGAGTTTAAACCAAAAATAGGGTTTCGGCTGATAGCTGATAGTTGACTTATTCGTTAACACTTTACAAAAATTCTTTCTCTATAAGGAAGATAAAGAACAAATCTAGATCTCTAATGGACTACTTTTGTAATTTATGTGCGATTTACTAGAAAAAAGCTGTTATTAATTGTGCCAAAAAACACACGTTTTCAATGTCACACTACGACCTTATTCGTACTTATTTCACAAAAATGTTCCATCACATACCTAAAGTGACTCTTCCTTTTTCGGAAAAGCTTTTTAAATCTTCAAAATATTTCCAAAACTTAGAGTAATCAACTGACAGCGGCACCCTTGCAAAACATTTTTTAGCCTCGTAGTGTGGGTTAAATTCAGAGCGTTCCGACAGCCTTAATGCTACATCGGTTCGTGGGATAGAGATGAATGATATTTTACTAGTGGTGACAGTCGCTAATAACTGGATTTCATTGTTCACTGCAGTGACTTTAGACTAGCTACCGGTGATTAATCAGCGACTTTTTAAGCTACCTATCTGCATTGCACGCACATATAGTCTTACCAGTGTTCACTAGTCGCTACTAATAATCATTGGTCGCTGTCACCAAAATACCAGTTACTTGAAAGTAACCAATAAGCTCATCCCTAGTGTAGATACTATAAACCTTTTCGTTTTACATATGATTTGCTTTATACCCGGTCGAAAGTAAGTACTTTCGGCTTCGATTTTAGGGCCGAATAGCCTATAACATTTATGCTCTGCTGGAATTACTTGCACGTCATCTATAACAGCAAACCGGAAGAAAGTAACAGCGGGACGAAAGAGTTTTCTCGTGCACAATGATACGTGAGACTGCCACCAGCCAGTAGTAGCTAACAGCTGTTATTGCGTATATAACCTCAAAATTGCTCACTTGAAAATTGTAAATCTTTTTATATAATGGTGAATAAAAGTTAAATAGTTATACTAAATAAAAACTAATCAAAGGAAAAGATGGACGAATTATTACAATTTTTGATAATCAACGCACTTTCGACTGAGTATAAAGAAAAATAGAATACACAATTCGATATGAAATAATTTTCAATCCTTCTTCAATAGTTTCGGAAAAGTTTGCGAAGCATTTTAACAGAAACGTGCAAGGATAATCAAATCTTGTTGTAATATATACGGCTGTAATAACAGAATATTCTTGTGCAATATAGACATTACCTGGCTGATTGTATGTGATACGGTGGCTATTACACAGGTACGTACAAATACAGACGTATTATACTACCGTTGCAAACACGAGCTCATGCACTCACCTAATATACCATAATATACGTACACACAGACACATATATATTAAGGTAAAACAATAGACTTCTGATTTAAACACCGGTAAAGCACACGTAATGAACTGTTGAAATATTCAATTACACGCCAAGATAATTTGTAACGTTTGTAAATGCAGCTTTATGTTTAGCGTTCAACTGTCAGCGCTTCTCAATTATTTTTCTGCCACAACACATTTGAAAAATGTCACACTAAACCAAAAAGGTACGTTATCCTAAAAACTTGTGTTTAATTTGGCTTCTAAAATGTACTTTTTTAGATCGGAAGTCATTCAAGGTCATTATGCGTATTATAGTAGATTGTGTAAAAAAATAATGAAGTAGAACCTATACCGCCCGACTCCACACGGGTCCGAAATCGATTATTTTACAACTAATTTACACGCGTAATATGCATTTTCAGCAAACATGGTTTAAGTATAGTTACTATAAAGTTTATGAAACTATCGAATGAAACATTACTTTGTTAAGATTCGTTACCCAAAATATTTTTTTCAAAATATTTAACTCAATAAAGAAAACTAAAGCACACAAATCATGAAACTTTGACATTCAGTGAAAAAAAAATATTAATTTTAAATTACTGTTTGTATTTTTAGTTAAAAAAACATCTTTGAAATAATAATAATAACATAATAGAATCGGAATATTTTTGACCCGCCGGCGAATTTTGGTTTGCTTGTTTGCTTGTGAAAGATAATATTGGAAAATAAATATATTTGTTTTGAATAATATTTATTGCTTTTATTAATACAGAAATCAAAACAATATTGTATAAAATAATATAATCACTTTTATGGTATTGACAAATACACAATTTTTTTATTTTTATTTTTTTTGAGAGACAATTTTACTGTTATTTTTATTGCCTGTACTCAAAGTATAAAATACTTATTAGTAAATTGATTGTTTTTGGTTTAGTTCGTAATAAAATTAATAAACGGATATAGATTACTCTAATTATTAAGAAAACACCCATTGTTACAACGCTATGATCTGAATTTACTGTACAGTTTGCTTTATTACGAGAAATATTAACTGTTGATATATAGCACCGTAGAGTAATTGATAACTCATTCCGTCTCAAAAGTGGCAAGTTTCGGGCTCAAGTTCCGACGACGACAGTATTTGAAATAAAATTTTCTTATATATAGCATTGTAACAATGGGTGTTTTGTTAAGAACTGGAGCTATCAAGGTTTATAAAATAGAATATCTCATGGATTTAAGTAAATTTTGAAATGTTCTTGACAATCATACGAGTATGTTTAACAACGATTAGACTAGTTCTCATATTATCCCCTGAAGAAGGCTACATATGACCCAAACTGCCCCTGATTACATGGCTAAAAAAATATTTAACAGCCTATCAGAGTCAATACAGGTTTTACCACTAAAAAAATTCAAAAATAAGCTCAATATTTTCTTTAAAAGAAACTGTCTTTACAATATAAACGGATTTCTCAGTTTTTCATTTAAGGTTTTGTAATCAACCATATGATTTTCAAATAAATTATATTTGATTGTATAATAATATAAAATTATGTCAAAATATGTGGTCCAAATCTGAAGTCATTGCCAAATGAAGTATTCTGAAAATGCGTTCACAAATTCAGCATTACACGTTAGCGATTAAAGGGTAGCAAATCCACGAACCTTATAGCTAAAACATTACCGTCTTGAACTTTGCCGTAGAAAGATAAAAAATTAGTCCTTAATAGAATCCAATAGCGCTATTCTGTATAGCCAATTTTAAAATTAACAGCACTAATATATGTGATGTTTGTTAGAACTTAGAAGGTGACAAAACAGCACTGTTAAATATGTCTCACTTTAACTTATGTGATGTAAAATTTGTTAGAAAGTGACAAAATATTAACAGCACTGCTAATTCTTACAGTGACTATACAGAATAGCACCATAAATCTATTTATTGCGTTAATTGTTTTTTATCGCGATCGGTCATGCCCCATTCAAATATAAATGTGTTTTTAAATTCGACTATTATAAATTATAGTATAAGATTACCGAATCTACACTTTACAGTTCAAATGCTTATAACAAAGCACAAAAAAAGGCAGCGCATCTACTAAATCAGGCAAATTAATGCACAATTTTTGTGTGTACACAAATCACGAAGAGTTTTCGTGTCGGATACAGTGAACGGCCCACGTCTGGCAATCAGATAATTACGGTTGGCACGCATGCGTTTTTCTATTTTGTTAATGCGATTTTTTTTAGTGAACGTCGTCAAATTAACTCACTACACTGAATTTTCTTTTTGTTGTCCGGTAGAAATCAATTTTTATTTTCTGGTATAAAAACGTGGCGTATAATTTAAAAATATTACCTCTCGTCAACTGGACAGTTAATCGATATCTGTCAATTCACCAATAAATAAAAACTGTCTTAAATTAATAAGTCCATTTATTTTAGTCAACAGAAAATCAATATAACCATCAAAAATAGAGAAATCGGGGTAGGTACAATAAATTTACATTATCTGTGAGATTTTTTTCTGTGTAAACATATTATAGTAATTTATATTATTCAGGAGTAGGTACGTATTATTAGGTTAAAAATGATCGCCAGCGAATTTTAACAGTTACACGTGTGATATTATCATTACGCCCGCGCTATATACTATAATGATAGCTTTTGAAAAAAATTTGACGATTCACTTTTAGTAAATTTCACTTATAATAGTAGACACAATAAACAGAGAAACATTATTTCGTTACAGCGCAACCACGTTTCATTTTTCATTACAGCACTAGTGCGTCATGGTTCACTTTACACATCTGTAGACATGTATGTATAGCAGCTATTTTATAGAGGGCAGTGCAAAATTTGTCTTCACTGATCCCCTTGAAAATATCTGCTCAAATAACTCGACAAACTATCACGGAACTGGCTTGCCTAGAAGAACCAACTAATAACGAAGGGAAATAATAAAATTTTGAGGTTGAAGCCAATTTAATTACTAAAACTTTCTATATACCAGCATACGTCTACTAAATTTTTTATGGTAGCTTTTTTTGAAAGAGGTTTCATCTTTTCTGTTTTATACTTCTTAGTTGCTTTGCATTACGCAGTTGTACGTTATTAAGCGACTTTTTTCTTGATATTTGATTACTAAACTAAAAAAAAAGTACTGAACCGACTTGAACGAACAAAACTTATACGGGACCATTCCGTAACATTTTGAAATCAATGAAGTCGAAAATCGAGAATTTCTGACTGAACAAACACCAAAAAAATATAATTATGTACATGTCGAATTGATAACCTCTTTTTTACGTCAGTTAGTAATAAAATCGTGACCAACCTGAGACGAGACACCTCATAAACAACATTTCTACGATTCTGTTAGAGTCCCATGTATAAACAATCAAGCAAATATGGTGGGAGTAACGAGTATAAACTCTCAAAGACAAGTAATAATATAGAAAATTGCTATTATTCTAAAAGTAATTTACTGTTGTCTTGCTAACCCTTCAAATTCTAAAACACCAACAGAGCCCAGTAATTCAATCTCCAATAGCACAAATAATATAATACATAAAATATTTTCAATGATGGCAAAATTGGGGAGGAATTTTTGTATATGAAAGCTTTTATATAAATTTAAATTAATATTCAATACTAGGGGGCCTTGTCCCCTACTAACTTTTGTACGTCAACCCCTAGCACTTTGCGTGCTAATAAATTGATATTTATACAGTTTTACACACAATTAATTAATTAATTATATTTTTATACTGCAATGTTTCAATGGCGGCCGTCCACCATATTTGTTTGTACTACCCTATATAAAATAGCTGTTCTACTTGTATATATACTGGCACGTAAAGTAGCCCATTACGCACTAATTCAGTAAAGTAAACCAGAATTGGTCGCGCTATACCAATTCAATAAAAACCCGGGTCGCAGTGCCAAAACCCTGCCGACAATATAGTGTATTTGATTGTATAGGGCCGTGTGGTTTTATACTTTTATTATGTGAAATTAAGTTTGTTTTTGGGCAAAATAAAAAATTTTACCCCTTAATACACCCCTTAAAATAACATTTTTTTCTTAATTGTAATATTATTATCAATCTAACGTCTACACCGAATTAAATACACCCTTCAATAAATAAGTCACTATCTGCAAACTAGTGTTTTCATAAAATTTGTAAATCCGGTCCTGTCGGGCCGATTTTATTAAAATTGTGGGGACACTTTTTAATCACTACCAGAGGGTTAAATTTCAATTTTGAAATGATTCGAAGAATTTTTTCGGTATTTTGGTGCCCAAAAACATTTTTCAACCCCTAAAAACTACCCTTAAAATAGCCCGATTAGGCCCATTTTAAATAGGCTTCTTGCGGTGATGGGTTTCAACACGTGGCCCAAATTTTGTTGAAATCAATTCACTCTTTCGAAAGTTATCGCGCGTACACATATATATATATATATATATATATATATATATATATATATATATATATATATATACGTATATAAATATATATATATATATATATATACATATATATATAAACATTTTTAAAAATGGTGGCAAAGTGTTTAGGAGGTTATGAAACGTCGAGAAATTTTGGTCCGACCCCTAGGTCCCGCCATCCGACCGATGCCAATAGTGTATGTTGCCATATGGCAAATACACTAATAAATTACTGTTTGTCATTTGTTTTTTTTTATAATCTGCTATAGGAATGAGGTTTGTTCAAAAATAAAAATTGAACTGAAAAGTAACTATTTCATAGGGGGTTGAACGAACAATTATTTTAAACCTTTAGTTATGTATTTTATCGCGGATGTACTTTATTGAAAGGAAGAGAAATTAAAATATAATAATTTTCTATAATAAGTTAATCAAGCATTTGTAAATTAATATTTCCAATTTTTCTCCGTTGAAAAATTTCGACAAAACTACGTTAAATTCGCTGTTCTATTGTCTGCCTTTGATTGCATTCCCACTGTCTCACTCAAGTCCAGTCCTGCGAAATAGACATCTATAGTAAGCTCACACGTAAAGATTTTATGACGGCGGTATGATTTTTTGCCGTGCCATAATGTTATTGATAACGTTCGTGATACAATTAATTTGTGTCAGTCGTGCGGTTCAGTTGGGGTTTGTGTCCGAGTTTCCGCATCTGTGTGTGTGTGTGTGTGTTACGCGGAGTAGCATGTTGTATTCGTAAATATACAAGATGTAAATTCATCTATTGATTACTAATAGCTCCTAGATAGACACAAAATAGTTTATCATGTATTCAGACCTACAAAGTCCAATGTGCCTGCCGGAAAACTTGACCTGGGGCGGGGGATTATTCTTAAAATTGACACAGTGCTGGGTTGCAGAAAGCATTGTCAGAAAATCTTATTAGTGTATTTGCCATAGGCAACATACACTATTGGCGTTGGTCGGATGGCGGGACCTAGGGGTCGGACCAAAATTTCTCGACGTTTCATAACCTTCTAAACACTTTGGCACCATTTTTAAAAATGTTTATATATATATGTATATATATGTATATATATGTATATATATATATATATATATATATATATATTTATATATATATATATATATTTATATATATATATATATATATTTATATATATATATATATATAATATATATATATATATATATATATATATATATATATATATATATATATATATATATATATATATATATGTGTGTGCGCTATAACTTTCGAAAGAGTTAATTGATTTTTACGAAATTTTGCCCACATGTTGGAATCCACCCACCGTAAGAACCCTATTTAAAATAGGCCCAATCGGACCATTTTAAGAGTAGTTTTTAGGGGTTGAAAAAAGTTTTTGGGCCCAAAAATGCCTAAAAAATTCTCAGAATCGTTTCAAAATTGAAATTTAACCCTTTAATAGCAATTAAAAAGTGCTCCTAAAATTTTAATAAAATCAGCCCGACAGGACCGGATTTACAAATTTTATGAAAACACTAGTTTGCAGATAGTGAATTCTTTGCTGAAAGGTGTATATAATTTAGTTTAGAGGTTGGATTGATAATAATATTGCGACTGAGAAAAAAATGTTTTTGTAAGGGGTGTATTAAGGAGTCAATTTTTTTATTTTGCCCAAAAAACCAACTTAAGTTCGCACAATAAAGCCACACTGCCTGTATCAGCAAATACACTATGTTGTCGGCAGGGTTTTGGCACTGCGACCCGGGTTTTTTTACAATTACCTTAGATTGTAATCATACATATTTCTTCGTAAAAAAACCATTGTAGAATTTTAAATCGATTCTCCTCGAAAAATAACTGATCGATTGAAACAATATTCTTTTTAAATTGTGCATATATGTTTTTAACGTATTTTTTTTGTGGATTTTCTACTTGAATACAAAATTTTCCCACGTATTTTCAATGTGCATCAGTCATTTGTTTTGTGTGTTCTACTTGACAGGGAGTTTGAATATGATTTTATCACAATCTAAGATCATGGTACCAAATCAAATTTTTTAGTAATTTTTGTGCATCCTTGGATAGATCTTGCATGCGAAAGTCTGGCTCTCACATGCAACATTATATGTGAGGTCTAGTGTCATAGTTTAAAGAATAACCCCCTCCACAGTTTGGGACTTCGTGAAAAGGCACTGCAAACCAAGAAGATTTAGAATTAATGTTTATTTATATGTAAAAATTTGCAAAGATAAATAAAAAATATGAACTTTTTGTCTTAAATTTGTCTATTCATTACTACTCATTCCGCCGCGAAAGTGGAAAGATTCGGGTTTAAATCCCGACGGTGACGTGTTGGAATAATAAATTTTTCTAATATAGTGCTACAACAATGATTGTTTCTTAACAATTATAACAGACAAAAGCTATTATACTAAATGAATTCAGCTGGTACGTAGCTACAAGCGTATGTAAAATCTACTAATATGAAATAATGCTGTTGATAAATTACCAATATTAAATTGTCGTTTTCCGCATTGAAACAGTCCTAACGAAACAGAAAAAATCTGTGACTTAGGACCGTATTAATAATAGAAAGTTCATCTTTGATTCATTCAAGAGCCCTCGCTATTGTGAGAGTTAATGTCTAGCTATAGCTAAAAATAATTGGCTCTCGCATGTAGGGTATTTGAGTGTTGTAAATCGCTATATTATGAAGGATAAAAGTGTTGAATTGTGTGCACCGTAGAGTAATTGATTAACTCATTCCGCCGCGAAAGTGGAAAGATTCGGGTTTAAATCCCGACGGTGTGACGTGTCTACCAAATAGTGCGGACGTATTTTTCAAACATTCTGTATAACGGTACGGTGGATGCAGCATAGTGTGGCCCATGTGATACATCAAGAACAATACTCGACCATTCTCACTCACTCTACAAGAGCGATTACCTTTCCAGATAACCGAGCGATGATTTGTGACGTCGTTAATTGGAATTAACAATCGTACAACGGGTACACAAATACGGCATGATTCTGAAGTTAGTGATTCCAAAAAAATGCGGCAATCTTGAATTGCAAACTCTACAATTTAATAGTGTGGTAAAAACAACCAAATTTTAATTTATAATTTTTATAACAACGAGATTCAACTAACAAGCATCTTCAGGTTAAAGGAAATCAAAACGTCAGTTTTTAAAATTCAAAAAGTGCAACCCTTGAAGAAGTGCAAAAAATCACTAAAATCATTTCTACCATTATTAAGTATAACTTAATTGAATTTGTAAATTGTAATTTTTAATTATACCTTTTGACGTCACCCCTATTATACTATGTATTTTTTGTGTGATAAATGTATTATTATTATTATTATAAAAATATTACTCACGTTACACGAACTCTGCTCTACCCACCTGAAATAAAACAAAAAGAACTTTAATTACTAATTACGAAGTTTAAAATAAAGTAAAATACAAACCAAAACACTTCTAGTTTTTGTCGAATGTAGTAACATAACATTTATTTTTGTACGCCCACCTATAAAATAGCTGCTTTTCATGTCTGTAGTAAAATGATCAATTTCGCATTACCATTTCCATAGTAAAAATATGAAAATCCAACGCTCCCTACAAATTATAGAAGTTAACTTACTAAATATTTAACTGTAAAAAAATAGCAAATTATGAGAAAATCAGTTATTTTGTAGGATGCACTTGCAAAACATATATTCTATGTTACTCTTGCGTGGTGATAAACGAGTGCCAGCGAGTTTTAAGTCACATTAAATGATTGTTTTCGTTTTTAACATAATGTCACACG
Source organism: Venustoraphidia nigricollis (assembly GCA_034508555.1). Classification (NCBI taxonomy): domain Eukaryota; kingdom Metazoa; phylum Arthropoda; class Insecta; order Raphidioptera; family Raphidiidae; genus Venustoraphidia; species Venustoraphidia nigricollis. The sequence goes on from JAVRKA010000013.1 coordinate 2,996,029, forward strand.
AACATAACCTACTATTTTGGTTGGATTGATCAATAAATTCAGAAACATTTTATTTATTTTTAACAATAACATAACATAATTCTGTATTGTTCTCCATGACTTCGCTTACATGGACGTCAATTTTTTGCGCAGATTCATTAATATAAATGATTATTTGACCACAATATTTATCCTAACTCTATACTTTAACTGCTTATTGTGAACAAAATTCAATCTGATTATTTTCGAGCAACGCTGCGCCGGTACAAACAGGCAGAAAAAAAAATTATAAACGCTTTCCCATACAAAATTCTTGTTAACCTATTGTCGAGCGTCTATACAATCTAAACTCGAATACCTCTAAAAAATATATTACAGACAGAGGTCGTATTTTAAATACTAGTATTGATTAACTAGAAGTGAATTAATAATAATTGTAACTAAATTAATAATACATACATCATTATAATATTATTATAAAGAAATAACTTGTCAGTAATTATATAATAAGTCGCTCGTTACACTAGCGTTCTTGAAATATAGGACATAACATTAGCACAAGTATACAGAGTGTAACATTAACAATAAATCAATATTACCACGCTTCTATTAGCTCGCTTTCTTTTCTGAATGTTTTTTTTAGTACAAATTTTGCAATCGACTTTTCATTTAATTCCCGTTATCCGATTGACTTGAAATTTTACCCACATGTGTACTTCCTATGACAATACAATATTATGGTAACTAGATGACCAACCCGGCTTCGTCCGGGTGCAAATTGCAACTTTTTAATTTTCACCCATTAACACATTGAGTTGAAATTTTGCCCACATGTGGAGTTTCTGTTGACAATACAATATTATGGTAACTAGATGACCAACCCGAATTCGTCCGGGTGCAAATTGCAGCTTTTGAATTTTCACCCATTAATCGATTGGGTTGAAATTTTGCCCACATTTGTAGTTCTGAAAAAGATACAATATTATGGTAACTAGCTGACCGGTGTTAAAAAAAATCCAATTTACGCTGACTACTCGTGACAGTTTGAATATATCTGACGTAAGCGAATCGCGTCCCGCGTGGGATTTGCATTATTGTGAGTAGTCTCTAAATGTTTACATACCCCGCTACATATGTAATTTGATTCTGCGCCACGCGTTAGCTTCAATTCTTACTGCTCCCTAGCGGCGAAATTTAACCCCAACCGTCGTTTAAGTGTAAGATTAATTGCCGAACACAGCGGTTCACAAAATTATTTTTGAAAAAGTAGAATATTTGTGCGAAATTTATACTAAAAGTGTTGACTGGTGAACAAAAACAACGCCTTCATTGCGACCGCCTACCTGGCCGGATAGGAATTGTAACCTTGTCGCAGCCACTGTTCAGCCCCGGTGTGGGCACGGCAGACTTTTTCCTGTTCACAAAGATCAAGAGAAGCCTAAAAGGTCACCGTGTAGAAATATTCCAACCATCCGATGGCCTGTCACAGAGTCTCTGAAAGAGGTTACGGTAGCTGATTTCCAGGGAGTCATAGCAGCGTGAAAATCGGGTAGGCAGCAGCAGTGTATCGACGTCCAAGAAGACTACTTTGGAGACTTTTAACAATTTATACCGATCGGATCAACGTGTTTTTTAACAAACCCAGTACATTACTTTACACATAAACCCTGTATACACTCAACAACCGTGTTCAGTTTAAAGTAGTTTAATTTATTTTCAGTTCCTGCAACTGAATTTTATTTTTAGTACCGGTTTGAATACGGTTCTGATTTATACTCCCTGATGGATACACACATGAATGAGAACTTCATCACGGTGAGAACTGACTGACGTTTTTTTTGTGTATGTTATCTATACTTGTCAATAATAATATTTCATTCTTTTTGACACATAATCCCTCCATTTCGATTTGCGAATGTTAAATTCAAAGGGAAATAATATTACCGTTACCAGAGAGAAACTTTACTGTAGTATTGCGCGAGTACTTATCTATATATATCTAGAGTGGTTTGACGATGACATTTTCATTATTTAAACTGATCATATGAAACCGATATAACTTTTTTTTTCAATTTAATATTCGCATTTTTTGAAATTATATTTCTTTTGGCGCATTGAAGGCAAAATTTTCAATGTTACGGAAATTGTACACGCAGCATGCAACGAACATAAAATACCATGAAGTTAGGTAAAATTTTCTGTTACAGAAGTTGCTGTAACATAACGTTACAGTATCATTGGTATATACGCCATTTTAAAATGTAGAGGTCGTGGCAATGTCACGTGGTTCAGCTGTGAAACGTCACAGCTGGTATCTGAACGTCGGATCGCGGCTCTTTAAATCAGGCAGTCAGTGAGTTTTTGTCAAAAGATGCGGTCGTCGGACATTTTTGTGCTAAATTAAATAATAATTATTAAATTTCGAGTCAGTTTTTTTTCATTGGAAATAAAAGTAAGCGAATTGATTGTCACGAAGGCTAGTCCTCTGATGACTAATGATATATTTTTTTATAAAACTAATTTGCCTTTTTTTCAAAGGTTTTCCTATTTGGCAAACAAATTCGCTTCTATTATTATAATAATTAAATATTTACTATTGTTTTTTTCTTTTGTAATATTCAATGATATTTATTTTTTCGCTTTTTTCTTCGCTAATAAACAAAAATATATCTAGATTAAATTTTTTTCGTATCAATTTTTATTTGTTCTTTAGTTTTCAGCAACCAATTTTTTTTCAGCAAAGGGCAGACAAATTAAACTAGTTAGTAAGCCATTTTCTTTTTTTTTATATTTTGTTGGGTCAAAGTACCAGAGGAAGCGTTACATTGCGCAGTCAGGGAGCTCGACAACAGAATGATAATCATTAGTATATTTTTTTCGAGCTACGAATTAAAAGATAAACGCAAGGAAAATAAATGAAATTGAATTTTAACAATAGGAATGAAACTGTATATTTAGTTAGTATTAGCTAAGAAATGAATAAGAGATATAAATAAAAGCGTAAGTTGACACAAATAATTGTAATAAGTTTAAACCGAATTGACGCAAATAATTTACAGGCAGTTTTTGTTAGATAAAGTTTCCTCTGATGTAAATGGAAACCTAAATGATTATTCAGCATCCTAAATAGATATCAAATATTGACTAAAAGGGGGTAGAGCGAAAGAAAGATAGAGATAGGCAAGGAAAGAGAAGGACGGGTATTTAGGGATAGTTGGATGTAGGTACGTGTGCAAGGTTTGGTGATCGTGAGGCAGACACAACACTGCAGGAGCGAGCCAGGCTACACAACGAATGAAATAAATGAAAGACGCAAGCAGTGCCAACGCTGCGATATTTATTTTATCCCCCGATTGGAGGATGTGCCAGCTCTGTAATATAGAGTTTGAAGGGGCTTTGTATAAACAACTTGACACTGGGAAAGTTCACTTGGTTTACAGTATATTCGCGTTTACATTTTACAAGGTGACAAGCAGGGAGAAAATAATATTTTTTTTCGATCGATATTTTGAAAATAATAACATTCATTGTTTCAGGTTTTAAAGAGATATAACTAATTAATTAACGTCGTATATACAACTCCTCAATAACACAAAATACATTTAAAAAACTGGGAGGCATTTTACATGTCGCATACACAGCATTAGGTATTTTGGATATTTTTAAGTTGTAATGTATATGGAAATTGTGTTTTTTTATTTAAAAAAAAATACGTTTCCCTATTTATTTTCTCCAAGGAGACCAATTTCCAAGGTTATTTTATAATTGTATTATATATAATAGCATTTCATATTTTCGAATTTTTAAAGGCAAAATGAAAATCTAGTTGACACATTTACTAATTCTCAGATTAGCTGAAAATATAAATTCTGTATAATACAAACACATAGCGATACGCTCAGCTATTCTGAAGTCAAAATAAATTTAGGTTTTGTGTAACATATTTTTTTAATACATACCCAAAAGATATTACTAATTCTTTTTTTATTTGAATGGGTATGTTTTCAATATTCTATGTCATGTCTGGCAAGTTCGTCAAGCGTTCTGCGCTTTCATCATAATGAATTTCAAAAAAATACTTTTAATTTTCTACGAGTAGGGAAAACAACTTGAACGATACTCAAACGTAAACAAATCTTAATGAAGCAGAAAAAAATTGTATAAAAATATCTATTAACACTATCTTAAAGACAAGAGAGAGAGAGAGAGAGAGAGAATCAATATACTAGAATAGAAATCACATCCTTTAGTTGAAACATAAATCACAACTAAAAATTTCAGTTTGGTCACCTGCGCCTGCTCTACATTTTACGTGTTCAGATGAGATCATAGAAAGCTTTGTTATGAAAAAAAATTCGGAATCGCAATTAATCTTGAGAATAATCAAATGATTTTGATAATCGAAAGGTTGCTATTCAGATAATTTTATAATCAAATGATTCATTCGAAATGATTTCGATATGACACGCGTATTAGATTAAAATACTGATTACGTGCAAAACGTGTCTGATGACGACTGGAGCGCGCTTGATGTCGAGTGGAGCCGAGTAAACCCGATTTAGCGTCACCGAACGTGATGGTTCACTTACGTTCACAGGTCATCAAAAACGTACCTAAAGAAGTTTTCGCTTCAAAAATGTCGATTTCATTTAGACATGGAAGAGTTTCTGAATTTCGTACGCAAATACAATAGTACACACATACATGTTATGTATTCGTATAGATATATAGAGGTTACGTATGTAATGCGGGTCGCGGGGTCTCGCGAGGCATGCAGGGTGTTCTAGGTACGTTTTCCCGTGAGCATTGTGTCTATTATCATTAAACATATATTGCGAATTTCTAATGTACGATTCATAGCACGTACCGAGCGGCAAATATAGGTACTTAGTTGTATGCGTATATAAAGGACATTTTAAGAGAGTCTATAAGTTCTACTTTAACTGTGCAGAAGATGCAAGTTCTGATAATGATGAGATATGCTTGGTTAGTGCACTAAATGCATTCAAGTAGGATGAACATACTTCTATCAGGGAGATTAGATAATCTGGGGAAAGATTGTCTTCAAAATTAAGAGCGGTCTACCCCTTATACTATCTCGATAATATTTTTCATCCAAGGATAGATTTTGTTGCGCCAAATTGAACCTAATTGTCCCCTTTTACAGGCCAATTTAAAAAAAAATCCGGGTCGCAGTGTCAAAACCCTGCCGACAATATAGTGTATTTTCTAACACAGGCAGTGTGGCTTTATTACGCGAACTTAAGTTGGTTTTTGGGCAAAATAAAAAATTTGACTCCTTAATACACCCCTTAAAAAAATATTTTTTTTTAAATTGCAATATTATTATCAATCGAATCTCTATAATATACCAAATTATATACACCTTTCAGTAAATAATTCACTATATGCAAACTAATGTTTTCATAAAATTTATAAATCCTGCCCTGTCGGGCCGATAATATTAAAATTTTGGGGACACTTTTTAATTTCTACCAGAGGGTTAAATTTCAATTTTGAAACGATTCGGAGAATTTTTTCGGTATTTTGGGGTCCAAAAACATTTTTCAACCCCCAAAAACTACCCTTAAAATGGCCCAAGCAGGCCCATTTTAAATGGGCTTCTTGCGGTGATGGATTTCAACACGTGGGCTAAATTTAGTTGAAATCAATTACCTCTTTCGAAAGTTATTGCCCGCACACACACACACATATATATATATATATATATATAATATATATATATATATATATATATAATATATATATATATATATATATATATATATATATATATATATATATATATATATATATATATATATATATATAATATATATATATACACGTATATATATAAACATTTTTAAAAATGGTGCCAAAGTGTTTAGGAGGTTATGAAACGTCCGACCCCTAGGTCCCGCCATCCGACCGACGCCAATAGTGTATGTTGCCATATGGCAAATACACTAATAAAGTAATCTCCTGAAATACAAAATTAGAATTCAGCGCTCATGTAACTTCTAGATTAAATATAAGTTCTCTGAGGATGCTATAAAAATCGAAAGGGGAAGACCACGTTGTGGAGTAGAATTGTGAATTTTGTAAACTGTTATGTGACAAACTCCATTTTTGATATAATGAAGATTATGCACGCCATTGATACCATAAATTATTCTGTAAATTATGAAAAGCTCATTAATTAAAAAGTTTGCAAGTATTTAAAGCACGCTAAACTCTACACCTGCACTGTTTAATATGAAATAAACAAGTTAGTTGTCAAGTGCATATTGTACCTATAGAACAGCGGTTCCTCTTAACCGACATTTGAAGCAACATATTCAAGCTGCGGTTACCGACACACAAACGCAGTTACAGGATAATTATAATAGATGTAAACTCAATCATTAATTTACAGATACAACCCCTACAAATAACACAAAAAAAAATTAATAGACTCTGATGATCTCAGTTGTTGAGCGTCTATTATCTACAATTCATTCATTACAAAAAAATTATACCTTTAAAAAAAACTCACTAAAAAGGAGAAAAATAAGTGTGGTTGACGCAATTTAATTACTAAAACTCTACTTTTATTAAATTGGCGCCGACCTCAAAATTCCTATTATGTTTCTCCCTTTCGTTCAGTTTTTTTGAAGTTCTTTTTCTCTTGTTTCTCTTATTAATATTAACTTGTTTTTTATAATTGATTACTAAAACTAGACAGCAGGCATATATAAAACCACTGAACCGATTTATATGAAATTTATGTAATTTCCCTGGCACTATGTCAATTCAAATCGCTTCCAATAGTCGAACACTCAAGTGTCAGATATACTTATTATGATGTGAAAATCAGCTATTTTAGAGAAGAAAAAATGTAGTATATATCTCGAACGTAATGTTATTATGACACGTGTGACAGTTAAAAAAGTATATAAAAACTACATAAATTACAATTATTCAGGTCATGACATTGAACGTTTTTTTGTCTAATGGCAAGGTAATTTATATTTGTGGATTAAAATCCAGAAGTTAAATTTTGAGCATCACCCTGTATATGATGAGAAAATGGAGTAAGGATTTTACGACACTTCAGACTAACCGTCAACTAAAGATCCGTATGTGGATTAACGGATATACTGTTAGTGTAATCGGAAGGTCTAGGAATTAATTCCCGTAATAGTCCTTGGTTGATCCAAGTTATTCAGACATGTTATATCAGTAAGAGATTTTTGTTTAAGAATTGATATTGATTTCGTATAACGATCGGATATCGTCAGCAAATTGATGACGCATGCGCATTTGTTTAAAAGCGTTCAAATACGACAAAACGCAAACCGACGATACAAAAATCCGATGTTCCCAAACGCCAAATTGCTTGCTCTATAATCGTGAGAACAATCCGCTAACTGGGAGCGAATTTCTGGTTGGGGCTTGCGCAGTTCACTTTTACGAAACTGTCATATCATAATGTTTAGTAAAACTTGTATTTTTTGATTTTTTTAAAGTAAATGTTTAAAAGTGGATTGAAGGTAGTTTTAGTTGATTTTTACACAATTGTTTTTAAAAATAATTTGTTTAATTGGTAATATTTCTGTCACATGTGATTTATAGGTTCGCAGTGCACAAAATTTCCAACCAGTTAGTCATACGTCACCATGCATGCGCAGAGCGAAATTGGCACTTTGCATGTTCGAACGAAGCTATTACATAGCCTATCTCCTAAGTTGAAATTCACATATTTGCTCAGTTATTCTTATTTTGCTAAGCTACGGTTTAACATAAATGATTAAAATTAGGTGAAAGACAACCACAATTTTATGTGAGAATCCTAGGTCCCGTCATTCGACCAACGCTAATCGTGTAAGTGCCATATAAGCAAATACGGTAAATCTGTTTTTCAATAATTTCTTTTGTAGCTGAATAAACGAAACTTTCCCAGTAGCACAACCGTGTTAATAAATTTATTGTTTCCCTGTAGGTGTATTGATTTTATAGGTAGGTACTTACAACGCTTAAAACCTGAAATATTGTAAAGGTTGCTGTGATACAGTAAGCTGGGATAATTCAGATCAGCTGTGAATGTAAATCTATTTATCAAACTCTAATCTCTCTTTTTGTTTTTGTTGGAAAACAAAAATATAGCTACAAAAATGTATCTACAATTAATATTTTTACAAAGGTTTAATTCCATCTTGTCATATTTTCTACTGATTAATCAATCAATTCATGTACTATACAAACTAACGTTCTCGCGTCACACCATTTGCTAGTGACCGCAATATTAAATATTTAATTAGTTACCCAAGAGATTTAAAAAAAATATTGCATAAAAACTTGTATAAAGACAAGCTTTTATTGCAGTGTACTAAAAAGGATAAAAATAATTTTTAATAATTTAAGTTCATAATTATAAAAGTGTGGGCCGTGACTATCATAGAGCTTACAACCCATGCTTTTATAATTTTGAACTTAAATTATTAAAAATTATTTTTAAGCTTTCTAGTACACTGCAATAAAAGCTTGTTTTTATGAAAGTTTTTTATCTAGTATTTTATTTTCAAATTTTTAGTTATGCCTTTTGGTCGCCATATTGGATTTTAAATAATATCACATAGTTTACTGTATTCTACTTGTCATAACCTCTCATTTGATAGCCATATCAAGGGGGTTGTAAAGAAATAGATGATCCGCCATTTTGGATTTAGAATGAATTCACACTGCTGATTGGATTCTACTTGTCATACCCTTTTATTTTATATTCATGTGGGGGGGAATGTAATCCGCCATTTTGTGTGAACGGCCATATTGGATCTACCATAATATTCAACGTACTATATTTTATTGCCTTCAGAACCAAAAGCGTGTGCAAAATTTCAGCTCAATCGGAAACTGAGAGGTGGCTCACATTAGTGTTGGGTAACTCAGATCTGAACCGGTTCAAAGAGCCGACTCGGACAGAAGATCCGTGAGAGCCGACTCACTTTTTTTTGAGCCGACGGATCACCGGATCCGCATAGCTCAGTGAAACACTTAACACACAGAAGCACATTTTACACTTACGTATAATTTCTTGCTTTGATGCATCTGTCAGCCCAAATGACTCATGCATCACATGTTTGGCTATGCATTCTTGATTCTATACAGGTCTGAACTACGTAACTCAGTGGCAGACTGCAGTAACATATTCAGAACTCGGCTCTTTTTGAACCGGTTCAGTGAGCCGGCTCACATACGGGATCCAGATGCAAAGATGCAGATCACTAAAAATACCCGTTTTTCCCATCTCTAGCTCACATTCGATTACAAACCCACAAACAGACACCGAGACAGGTGAAACTAAATAAAAGCTTGCAAAAAGATATAAGATATGTCAATATAATAAAAAAATTGTTGTGGATTGGGTAACAGAGCCATTCAAACTCCACAATTTAAGCAACTATCATTTAATTTTTCTTCTTTTCTTTTCAAAAAATACTTTTAAAAATTGTTACTGAAATTCATTATTTTTATTTCACTGAACACTTACTTAACACTTGTTACAATGTCAACAAACGACTGCAAATTAACAAACATCCGAGTAAATGTATTTAACTTTAGAACAAGAAAAGAACTGAGTTTTTTTTAAATAACTTAGAAAATACAAAGTAGGTATACTTTTTTTGATGTATTTAATTAATAATATTATATGTCAGGCTAGAGTGCATTCATAAGATCTTATACCAGACGTCTGGAATACAGTTTAAATTGAAAAAACCGACCCAGTGAGAGTTCCGTACGGTTATCTATAAAAACGGCAAAAAAATCATGTCTGTTGTATAGGAGCCCCACTTAAATATTTATTTTATTCTGTTTTAGTATTTGTTGTTATAGCGGCAACAGAAATACTTCATCTGTGAAAATTTCAACTGTCTATCACGGTTCATGAGATACAGCCTGGTGACAGACGGACGGACAGCGGAGTATTAGTAATAGGGTCCCGTTTTACCCTTTAGGTACTGACTACGGAACCCTAAAAATCAGAAATTATAGCAATAATGCTACCATCTGTGATAATTAAAAAAAAAATCAAAACGAGATCAGAATCAGCCACGATATTTTACACATAAAAATCTACAATTGCTTAACACACACCAATTTTTTACTTTATTATTACAGATAAAAAATACACTGTATATAAATAAATATATAATGAACAAATTATAACATGTAGTTAATGAGTTAATATTTACATTAATAAATAAAACTCTATCATAATGCTATTATAAAAAGTGACCATCTCTGTTTAAAACAAATAACAGTATATTAGTGGTAACAGTTAAAAAGAGTTGGCAGTTGTAGTAGTAATATAATGTTTTAGGGTCATAACCCCTCGACCGTACCGCAACCTACTGTATTGTACATACAGCAGACAATTACAATGAAATCAAATTTACAGTGTTTTCCGACGTTTATATTATTATTTCGAGTTTAATGCTAATTTTATACATTATTTTATACTGTGAGAATGTGTTGTTACAATACCGATGAAATACCATGAGCGACTCGTCAGATAAGGCACATCAATACTAATTTATAAAATTGTAAATAATTTTTCTCAAATCATTTTCAATAAATTACTGACAGAGCAACTGCGATAAAAATTACACTTTTTCTTTGTACTGTTTTGTATATTGCTTTTTAATATGTAAATTTTATCATGGGCTAGGTGGAAGACCAACGAAAGTTGAACCATGCCTTTTGTGCGTTTTATATGTACAATAAACGTTTATTATTATTATTATTATTATACATAATTTTACGAGGTTTTTAGGTATGAACTAAACGAGAAACTGTTTGTCTCTCGATCTGTCTTTTTGTAGCAACTTCATCGAGAGTGATTAGATCGATTATGATTAAAGGACTATCAATCGATATGATTCTTCTCAGTCGCGAATAAAGCCTAGCATTTATTCGCGACTACGCTCACATGCACGAAAAATTTTGCTTGCATTAATCTAGATTAACGGCAAGATTTACCGCCGGTAAAAAGCATTCTATAATTTAAGTACGGGTGAACAACTATTAGTGTAGTGTCATCAAAGCCTGTTCAGATGTAACGGTGGAGAAATAGCTAGACAGACAAGAATTCTAGGCATCACACAACATACGCAAAAATTCATGTTTTTAATATATGTACTTAGCTAGATCGATTTTTTATCAGTCAATATCCCTTTTCAGTGAATTCTGTCCAAAACATTAGAGCCATTTCCAAGAACGCGAAATTTATAAATATATCAATATATAAATAAATATATGTACAAGAAGTGCTCGTTTAAATATATAAGATATAATTTCACCATATCTTTCATATTTTTAACTATTTGTTGCTTCTGGGGTATGTCGGGGGATGTTTTGTCCATCGGATATTTTGTCGAGGATATTTTGTCTGTAGGATATTTTGTCTGGGGATCAAAAGGCGCGGAATCCAGTCAAAACTCTTAGTACAAAATGTGTTTCTTTATTGATAAACACTATAGCTATAGTATTCATAACCCTTTATTACGGTGTGCGGTGAATGCAATGTAATATGTTTAATATTCGACGCTATCGTAATTATATCTACTGCATAATACAGAAATGAGAGATTGGTACTTTACTATTTGAACTCTAATCAATAATAAATTATATCTATATGTATAAAAATCGATGTTGCCTATGGACTCCAAAATGGTTGGATTGATTTTGATGAAATTTGAAGACAATCGTCAGATTTGCCCAACAGGTGATCCTGTGAAGTTTGGTAGTGATCGGATCAACAAATTATTTTTTTTTTGTTTTTTTGGCAATTTTGATTTTTCTTTGATTTTTGAACATTCACTATTAAAAGCGATTAAATTCGCGTCAATTCAATATACATTGAGAATTTTATGATAATGATTCTCATCTTTTATGGCTGTAGAGAATTAGATAATTAGTGCTACCCGTGTCTAGTCGGACAGGGTCGAAGTTTTATATAAAATGTTGACGGAATCTATTGTTGTATTTTCGTTTTCGTTGGTCTTTTTGAATATTTAGAGTATCTAAATGGGAGAACAGGTTTTGGATGTGAAAGTATTTATGTTCGCGCGGCCGCGGCAACACAAAATAGTTATTTCAGAAAACTGACGTGTAGAAAAGCCGTGTGAAGAAACAAGCACTTATGATGTATGCTATTTTAAGGACACAAATTAACGAGCTGAACGTAACGTTGCGGATAAGTTTTGCAGGCGGAGAGGTCAGGGGTTCGAGATATAGATACATATCATACTTTATAGTAAAAATTAAAGAAAGAATAGTTACTTCTTACCACAACAGATTTAATCTGTTGTGGTAAGAAGTAACTATTTTTTCTTTTATTTTTATTGTTCCAACCACAGTGCTCTTAATATTTATATACACTTTATAGTGTTTTTTATAATTTAAGGAAATCTCTTGGAATTGCTTGATCAAGGTTTGTTAAAAACAATAAATACATTTTCATATTATACTCGTATTATAAGATTACAAGTTATTTCATTATTTCTGTAGAACTTTTCAACAATAGTAGTAGCAATCTTTTGTTTTGGTATCGGCAGAATTCACTAGTTTAAAAAAAACAAAACATAAACACAGTAGGTATATTTACACTTACTATGAGAGTACTATCTGCTCCCACTTTTTTCTACCTGTTTATCTATTTGTACCATCGTCACTCAAAAACGATTAGACTGATTTTGATGAAATTTACTGCACTGTTTTTTTGGTACCTACAATACACAAAGGTATTTTTCTAATTACAATTGCATTGTGGCATCACTATAAAGATAACATTAGTTCTCAGTATTTAATATACCATTGCATTTAACATAAAAATATACCTATATTCCAATGCATAATCTTCAACTAAGCCAACACGTACATATTTCAAGTTTGTTCAATTGTGGTAAAGCAGGACACTGTGCGATAAAGCACTGCTTTTCATAAAACGAAACTCATTTGCAGTTAGTAATCACTAATTAAAGGAACGACACCTCGAATAGCTGTGTGAAACTCACAAAAAAGCTAAAAATATCTTTTTACTTTTTCATAAAACCTCAAACTGTTTAATTTGAATAGTCGAAAGTGTCATTTTTACATTCGTGTATATTCTAAACCACCAATTTTCATATTTTAATTGAATAAAATTATTTATTTAGTTTACAAAATAAAAAATGATAAATCTTTTTTGTTTAACTGCTGCTAACTGCTTAATTTTTAACTACCAACTTTGGTAGTTAAAAATTAAGCAGTTAGCAGCAGTTAAACAAAAAAGATTTATCATTTTTTATTTATTATTAAAACTAATCAGTCGATAACTCGTTTAAAATTTCTGTTAGCGGGAGAAATTCCGGACAAACTGGAATTAATTTGAATCTATTTGATTTGGTGTTAAGAAATACTCCTTAAAATTGCGTCCTCCAGAAAGTGCGATTTTGGCCGCTATCTTAAAAAAGGTGCAACAAAATTAATTTTTTTGTAATATTTCCAAATATTTCGGTTAGTACCAACGTTATATGGTTATCGGAATTAAAGGAGAGTCAATTATCTACAAAAAATGCTCTTTACAATTATTATCTCGTGTTTCAAAATTATAAACGTCGTAAGGTACATATTCCACGAGTATTTGTTAATTTTCTTAATCTAGGAATTCCTGAAAACATGCTTCCCTATATAAAATAGCTGCTTTTCATGCATGCATAGCGGTAGCAAAATCTTTTTCACTTTGTAAATATGTATAACTATTATTACCAAAATTAAAACCAAGGTGTGTTTAAAAAAATAGTTTATTTCTCGATAAGGTTCAAAAATTAAAAAACAATAATATTTGCTTCTCTGAATTTAAAAATAATACATTATCTTTATTACCAAAAATATCTTATATTTTATATCTATATTTTACCTCAAAAGTACGTCACTTCTTAAAGGCCCCGGTATAAACGACAGACAATACCTCTGTACTGCTGTATTCAATACACCCGACATACATACAAATAGCTTTCTCTCTCTCTCTCTCTCTCTCTCTCTCTCTCGCTCTACACAGCAACTATAACGCTAAATGGGTTTGTTAACGATTATAATTATATGCGATATACCATTTATTATCGTCACCTAACTATACACTCTGTGAACGTAGCAACTGAATTAATTTGTACATGGTGTATTAGAAAGTCAACATAAATTTATAAAAAGAAGCTTTTATATAGAGGTACTTCTGACTTCAGCATCAGGTCGAAAAAATGAAAATATTGTATAGTCACCGGAACTACGTATCTGTGCAAAGTTTCAAGTCGGTATGATATGTGGAAGCAGATAGAAAACGAGTTACAGGATTTGATCTGTCAGAACGCTCTGAATTTAAGCCACACTACGAGGCTAAAAAATGCTGTTGCAAGGGTGCCGCTGTCAGTTGATTACTTTAAATTTTGGAAATATTTTGAAGATTTAAAAAACTTTTCCGAAAAAGGAAGAATCACTTTACGTTTGTGATGGAACAATTTTATGAAATTGTATAAGATCGTAGTGTCACATTTAAGACGTGTTTTTTTTGGCACATTTATTGCCAACTATTTTCTAGTAAATTGTACATAAATTACAAAAGTGGTCCATTAGAGACCTAGATTTGTTCTTTATCTTCCTTACAGGGAAAGATTTTTTGCAAAATGTTGACGAATAAGTCCACATTCAGCTATCAGCCAAAGCCCTATTTTTGGCTTAAATTCAAAGCGTTCCGACATCCTTAACAAGCGATGTTATTAAAAAGGTTGTAAGCAGTCAAAGCTGTAAGTTAATGGTTAACAGAGAATTTAATTATGATTTTTGTTAGTATAAACTCTGAATTAATACAACCTGATTTTCGTTTCATCTACTCTCCAGGGAGGAAACGACCTCATGGGAGAGGGATAATTTCTTAATGACGTCCTAAGGGACTTTTATAATATATGAACTTAGTCTAAATTAGAAAACCTGGTCTACTACGTTCCTCTACAGGTTTATTTTAAATTATATCTCTCAAATTTTTGCAACGAATTTGGCGATAACTTTCTGTCGCGTTCTGTATATATACGTATGGATTCTATTTATTTAAAATGTAATTATTTGGTCAGAGAATAACGCAAACAGTATTTACAATAACTGAGTAACATGAATTGACAGTGTATTAATTTGTAGTAAAACAATTATTGATATTAATTTAATATTAATGATTCAGATATGTTAATAATAATTTAGTTACTGGTACATATGACAGTCTATTAATCTATGAATGCCGCCTATAGGTTAGTATCACAAACAAACCCAAATTTAAATATGGGTTACCAATACCTTACGGACATAACAAAAAGCACTTTAAACGTAAATTTTGGTTTACAACGTATGATTTCGGCTTACACGATATGAATGTAAAACAAAAATTTCCATTTGTGTAAATAAGGTTTAGTACTGTGATGATAATAAAATTCCATTTGCGTAAATGAGGTTTAGTACTATGATAAGACTGTGATAGACTGTGATAGACTATGATAGACTGTGATAGACTATGATAGACTGTGATAGACTATGATAGATTGTGATCTGGATTTTAACTCCTTAAATACTAAATTTCAAGGTATTAAAATTTCAAAATGCTTCAAGGACTTCTTACTGCGAAAAAAATGTTGCTAGTTTAAAAATTTGAGGATCGACCTTAAATACTAAATTTCAAGGTATTAAAATTTCAAAATGCTTCAAGGACTTCTTATTGCGAAAAAAATGTTGCTAATTTAAAAATTTGAGGATCGGTTAAGCCCCGCTACCCTTCAGCCAGGTCTGTGATTTTGTATTTGGATATTACTAAATAGGTATTGTACAAATTTTCACAGTAGCTCAAATACTTACCCAAAAATTACCAACAGCCCTCCTGTTATTTAGTTTAGTATTATGATGATAATATGTAAAAATGAACGCAGTAACACCATCTCTGAGTGTAAAAATGAAAACTGAAATTGTATATTTGTATTACTGTAAATAAGACCTGTTAGTAGATCGTCTACCTTGAACAATTATACATGTTTATTTGCATATTCAAATTATTGAAACTTCATAACTTGTATTATCAATATCATGTTAACATAATATACCTTTCATATTTTGTTTTAACTATGCAAAATTTATACCGTGTACTGTAAATATAAAGCAATTCTAGTAAAAGATAATCACAAATATTTAGATTGATAATACAAATTTCAGTAGTGAAATCACAATACATATTATGTTGTGTTTATTGAACTAACATTAGATATACCAGAATGAACAAATTATATTCGTGCAAAGATAAAGTACATCATCTCCCTCTTGTTATAATAATACATTCGCCATGCCAACCATGAGTGTTTGGTTTGTTCATCATACATAAAATATGTATATACATCCACTGATCTATAATCAATGGATAACGAATATTGGATATTTTGTGAAACTAGCGTCATATTATTATGATGACAGGGTTGACAATATAATTTTCAGACATCCTCTAGGTTTAAAGTAACAATAAGCATCTTAATGAAACTCAAATTTGTTCAATCATTTATTGGTAATGTTTGTATGTCACATATCATTAATTATGCTGCCTTTAAATTAAAGCTTTTATTCCTATATAATCTATTTGGTAGGCTCTTTTCTAGTTTAGGGTCGATACAGCCTCCATCTGTGTCCCTGTCGGCGATTCTGTTTGATGGGTGACTTTTTTTATCTATTTCAAGACACATAATAATATGATCACTCCTATTAGAACAATTTTCCGGAATATTTTTGGTGTTTTCTTTGATATTTTTTTGTCCATTCTTAGCGAGAAATTTGTAATAATTCAAATATCCCAGTATATAAATGAATGAAACGTTTTGGAGAGATAAAATTAAGAGTAAAGACAAAAGTAGATTTCAGTCCCAATTAGTCTAGCTACTATTGATTTAAAGGACTTATTGCAAAGAGGTTGAAACCATAGAATTAACAACCAAGTTAGCGAGATTCCACTGTAAAATTTCTATTCTATTATTAACACTAGTTTTCGACTACTATCTGTGATCTAATACTTTTATATTTATGAATTATTGACAAACTAAATTATTAAAAAACATTTGTGGAATATGAGATTGTAGTTCCGTAACTGGGTTAATTAAAACGAACTATGACATTATGTTAAAAACGAGGGTCAGCACATTTCAACAGGTAAGATATATGGTATTTTTTGGACGTACATCCTACAAGTTATTAGTAAAATACAAAACTAGCCATACAAAATAGTCATTTTACAATTTTCCTCATTAGATAATGTCATATAATAATCTATTCTATCAAGTACACGACACTAAAAAGCTGTCAACGCCAAGCTGGTGGTCGGAACCTACGCCTTTACCCTATATCAATATAACAGTTTGGAAAATAATATGATAGATACTTGAAACTTAATCTAAATATAGCCATATGTATAGTAGAAGAGATAATAGGGGATTGGTGGGGTGAAGTAATCGTGTAAAGCCACAAAACAATAACCCGATGGGAATCGAAGCCACGGTTCTGAGGAAGGAAAGGCGAGGTGTGTAATTTATCATGCAACATTAAATATTCAAGTTTGGTCGATAAAACAATACACAAACGAAAACCAGCGTCCTACACACTGACATCGAAGGCTGGACGAATAAACAATCTTCAGTTTAAAAACTCGAACCGCAGTGCCAAAACCTGCCGATAATGTAGTGTATTTGCTAATATAGGCAGTGTGGTTTTATTATAACTTAAATTTGTTTTTGGGCAAAATAATAAAAAAAATAATCCCTTAATACACCTCTTAAAATAATAGTTTTGTTTTAATTGCAATATTATTATTGATCAGCACCAAATTTTATACATCGTTCAGTAAATAACTTGCAAATTAGTGTTTTCATAAAATTTGTGAATCCCGTCCTGTTGGGCCATTTTTATTAAAATTTTAGGGGATACTAAAGATTAAATTTCAATTTCGAAACGATTTTATAAATTATGTGGTTTTTGGGCTCAAAAACTTTTTTCAACCCCTAAAATCATCCCTTAAAATGGCCCGACTAAGCTCATTTTAGATAAGCGTCGTGCGGTGATGGATTTCAATATGTGGGCCAAATTTCATTGAAATCAATTACCTCTTTCGAAAGATATGGTTCGCACACAAAATACTGCTAAGTAGTTTAAAAGACTAGATGAAACTTCGAGACATTTTGATCCGATCTCTAGGATCCGCCATCCGACCGACGCCAATAATGTATGTGTCGTATGACAAATACACCAAAAAACTTTACCATCAGCGGTAGCCTTTCCCTTAAAACCGTGACTGTCGCTCTAAAGGCAAATTGATCCAATTTACTGTTCATCAAAATAACAGCTTGGGACATTTGAACCATAGCAGCTGAAAAATCAGGAGCAGTTAACACGGCGAACTCAATTTTTTAATTTTAAGAGACAATTCTTTTCGTGGGGGCCTCTAGTCATACTTTTTTTAATTTAAGAATCAATGTTTCGGCACAAAGCCATTAGCAAAAAAAATACATGGCATACTTTTCTTATCTATAAACGCGATATAAATTCACTGAACATATTATGTAACTAGATTTAGGAGGTAATGATTATCCTGAATGGTTTTTATTATTAACTTTTTCTACTTACACAGTTTCCTAAGTATCCTTTCTTCTGCAGCTCACTTTAGAGCAACACAATTAACAAATGTTAAAATTGCAAATAATTACAAATTGATTGGTGATTCACTTCGTATCTAAAAAACTGAACAAGTCAATACTGTAATCATGAGAAAACAAAAATGCGACTTACATAATCTACTACGAAAAAAATATTTTTTTAAAGAATATTTACATCAATTTCAAAATAAACACTTTTGAATGTAATATAACTGATATCAACATGATTATTTGTTTGTCAAAGTCAAATAATAAATCTCAAAAAAGCACTGTAGAGCTAATTATTTGCTTCATTAGTTAAATAAATGAATTACCCATCCCTGAGCTAGCAGGTACTTTGCTTTCAAAAACCTTTAATGGAGTTATTAGCGGGGTCGACGCATTTTTTAACAACATGCGCGTATAACAATAACAAGCACCATTGTTTTCGTGGCTTATTTAACTTTTTGTTTACATTTGGGGCCTTTTCAAACATTTGCCGTGATTATTATTTATTACCTTGAGCAAAATCTGGAAATCGCTGAGGGAATATCGTAGCAGTTTAATTGAAAAAAGAGATTGGTTAGCAGTTTCGTAAAGTAGAACGTTTAAATATTCATGATAAGTTTAATTTTGTGTTGATATTTTTCTTGATTTAAAGATTATCAAAATAAACAAAAACACGCAAGATTCACATGACCAACTTGCAGTTTGATGAATATTGAATATTTTATAATAATAACACAGAAATGTGAGCATTTTCATCATAAAAAAATAATTTAATTTTGCCAACAGCTCCAGTCAAATTTTTATATTTTATATTTTTCAGAAATAGTTGTAAAAATACTGTAGTAACCTAACTGAAACACAAAAATATATAAAAATGTGATTTGTATTTTCGGATCCCATTACAATAACTTCCCAATATACTGGGAAGTTAATAAATACCAAAAAAAAAAAAAAAACTTCAAATAACACAAAAAATAGTACCTATAATTTTATCCAATTATTATATTTCATATTGGATGCTTATATCTTCATAAAGCTCGATGTGTTTTTACATTTCTTGAGCGTATTATAACATTTGCTATAAAATATAAATTTAATGCATATAAAAATAATCGGTATTTATTATTTCTCAAAGGTGTTTTTATTTTAGAATTTCCACCCTATTATATTACGTAACTAACAGTGCGAAGTATTCGCACAGGCTGCTAGTAATCTAACGATCTAATAAAGAAAATTTTCATAACAGTTACTTCGAATGGAAATATTTGCTCGTCAACACAGAAGCTAGTTTAAGGGCCGACATATCTGAAAATGACACGTGGTCATCTTTATTTAGTAATACCTAGTTCAATTGGATTTACGTAAATTATTATCGATGGCTTGACAGTTATGTCAAATAGTGACAAACCATTAATATGGTTGTACAATGTACATTTATGTATAATGGCCTTCATTAGCATATTACTGTTATCTAACATCAAACTATCGACAGCTTAATAGACTATGCCAGTGGTCCATAAAGGGGACGCCGCGGCAGCGAATGTGTTGACAATGTGCACAAAGTTTAAATACATGCATAGGTATTTTCATTGAATTTGAACATTCAACAAAATATTTAATTTCGATGTATTTATACATAGTGTATTTGGAAACCTGAAGAAAATGTATATAACGATTCCGGTAATGTACTCTAAAATGTTCTATTTTATTTGAGAGTCACATAAAAAAGTTTAAGAATCACTAGGTTGCGGTAAAATTAAAAAACCCGGGTCGCAGTGCCAAAACCCTGCCGACAATATAGTGTATTTGCTTGTGTAGGGCCGTGTGGTTTTATACTTTTATTATGTGAAATTAAGTTTGTTTTTGGGCAAAATAAAAAATTTAACCCCTTAATATACCCCTTAAAATAACATTTTTTTCTTAATTGTAATATTATTATCAATCTAACGTCTACACCGAATTAAATACACCCTTCAATAAATAAGTCACTATCTGCAAACTAGTGTTTCCATAAAATTTGTAAATCCGGTCCTGTCGGGCCGATTTTAATAAAATTGTGGGGATACTTTTTAATCACTACCAAAGGGTTAAATTTCAATTTTGGAACGATTCGGAGAATTTTTTCGGTATTTTGGGGCCCAAAAACAGTTTTCAACCCCTAAAAACTACCCTTAAAATAGCCCGATTAGGCCCATTTTAAATAGGCTTCTTGCGGTGATGGATTTCAACACGTGGCCCAAATTTCGTTGAAATCAATTAACTCTTTCGAAAGTTATTGCGCGTACACATATATATATATATATATATATATATATATATATATATATATATATATATATATATATATATATATATATATATATATATATATATATATATATATATATAAATATATATATATATATATATATATATATATATATATATATATATATATATATACATATATATATAAACATTTTTAAAAATGGTGCCAAAGTGTTTAGGAGGTTATGAAACGTCGAGAAATTTTGGTCCGACCCCTAGGTCCCGCCATCCGACCGAGGCCAATAGTGTATGTTGCCTTATGGCAAATACACTAATTAATGGTTGGATTTAAGTGATTAAAAATGTATAAAGGATCAAGAATCCCACTACAAATGTAAGAGATGAATTTTAGGAAAAAAAGTCTGGCCTGCGTAATTTATACCTCGTTTTTAGAAAAGTTATCATCTTGGAGTTATTTTCAAGTTTTTGCGTTGATCCTTCATTTGGCGCTTGCACAACTCTTTAATTTTTAAAAGTAACGTTGGGAGAGCTGTGCCATTTTTTAGAAGAGGATGAATAGTGGTGGGGAGAGGGGAAGTATTTGTAGAGGTATCACTTCTCTTAAGGTAAAATATTATGTATATAATGTTCGATTACCAGGAATGAGACGTGGAGAAATCCCTGAGGATGATGCGATGCGACATTTGTATGCAATGTTTGACGTACGGCCGACACGGTTCTGGTTCGGAACTCACACCGGGCTTACCAATATTTATTATATAGCTCGGTTTAACTAGATCTCTTTCGTATAAATCTTTTTCTTCATACTGTGCCGAAAGTACGTTCTTTCTGATTCGATTTTAGATCAGGAAGTATAACATTTCTGCATTGTTGTTGTCACAAGCCTGAACTACACGAATATCGTTTGTATAGGCGGGTCTAAACAGTTTTGTCATGCGTACTGATGGCTTTTGTCATCATGTTCGCTCATAGATATCTGTGTACGCCAGTAGCAGGTATGTTATTACATGAACATTATAAGATGCATGTGTCAACTGTCAATACGTATATAACCTCAAAATTTCTCACTTGAAATTAAGTAGTTTTTTATATATTGGTGAAAGTAGGTACTTTCGGCATGGTATGAAGAAAAATAGTATACACCACACGAGCAGAAAGCTTAATTTCCTGCACTGTCCGATATATGATGCCCTCGACTTCGCCTCGGGCATCATGTGGCGAAGTGCAGGAAATTCTACTTTCGGCTCTTGTGGTGTAATATACTATTAATAAATAACCAAACTAAGTGCTTCTGTAGAAAAAAGATACTCCTATTTTAGAGATAAAATCAATTCCAAGGTTTCATAGAAATAAGGGTGAACATATATTCGGAAAAGGCGTTTTAGAAGGCTTTGCTAAAAAACGTTGGTAAAGTTAGTTTCTCACCTGAGTTTTTTTTTTCGGTACTTTTTTAACAAAACCAACTCCCATTTCTCATAGAACAGTTTTCCTTTGAAATACGTGTTTTTCATTTTTTAACAAAGACCAGTTATTTCGGCTACAAATTTAACAAAAAAATACAGCTGCAATATCAAACCAGAAATTGATGTAGATCTGTTTGAGAGATTCTGTAACATTAAAGGAGAAACTATTCAACGACGGAATAATATAAGAGAAACCTTGATAACAAAAAGTGAATAAGTTCATAAATCTAAAGAAGTTGCACTTCCCCTTGAACTTATGTGGGTGAGCCTCACGTTTTTTTTTTACGAAACAAGTTAAAATAATAATATAACTAATGATTTCAATCTCCATAAAAATGTGTCGGTTATTATTTCTCCGAAATGCATTTGTGACGACAGAGATCGTCTATATTATAAACGTTACACAAGTTACACAGTTACAGAAGTTTCTATTAACTCCGAGATAATTGAATGATAGAAACTAGGTGAATAGTTTATTCGTTCTTTAAGAAACTCGGATAATAGTGAAAATGTTCAATTTTATTTTACAATCAGTAGATATCTCAGCTTTATGTGCGATGTCTTTATACCGCATTTATTATTCAAAATCAGTGAAATGACAAGCCGTAACAGGTTTTTAACGTTCTAACGACGTGTCGCGACACGCATATTGAACACTCGTCCTTTTCATTCACAGCTAAAAGCTCTCCACATTCGTGAATCGTGAATAGTAAAAGCAAGAACGTGATCCACATAAATATTTCGCTACCTGTTTTCATAGACAAAACTGAATTTCATGTAAGCATTAGTCTGATTGTACTCAACAGGATGTAGTTCTTTGAATATAAAGCGAATAAAAGAACTATCGTCTTTGGATCGGAATATGTCAAACGCTTTTCACTTTCTCATTCTTGCTCTCCTGTAGTCTCCATACTTAGAACACAAAGCGATTTCTTTCGACAGATTGCCATCGGTTTCTACTCAATCGATTTGCATTTTGTTAGTAATTTTTTTTAACGAATTAATTCATAAAATTGAATTTGTAACGCAATGTACGTATACCATATACTATAAAAATCTGCTGTAGAACATTAAGCTTAAAGTGGCACAAAGGTAGAACAAGTTTTCTCGTAGGCTCGATTCAAGCGGTCGGTGACAATATTATTATTTTTTTATTTGTTTTTTTATACCAGTTCTACTTCTGTAGTGTGTACTGTAAGACACATAGTTCAAGTGTAGGTTTTTGTTTAAAAATGTGTTTTCACTATATTCTTCTTTTTTATTATTTTTGTTGATATCAATACATAACAACTCTACATAACAACTCTACAAGCATGTTAAAAACGGTCTTTTTAACATGCTTGTAGAGTTGGGTAACTCAGATCTGAACCGGTTCAAAGAGCCAACTCCGACAGAAGATCCGTGACAGCCGATTCACTTTTTTTTTGAGCCGACGGATCAACGGATCCGCATAACTCAGTGAAACACTTAACACATAGAAGCACATTTTACACTTACGTATCAGTTCTTGCTTTGATGCATCTGTCAGCTCAAATGACTCATGCATCACATGTTTGGCTATGCATTCTTGATTCTATACAGGTCGTGATATGATTGACTGAACTAGGTAACTCAGTGGCAGACTGCAGTAACATATTCAGAACTCGGCACTTTTTGAACCGGTTGAGTGAGCCGGCTTACATACGGGATCCAGATGCAAAGATGCAGATCACTAAAAAGATCCGTTTTTCCCATCTCTACATGCTTGTGCAATAATCGGGTTTCCGCAGAGCTGCTCCGTGAAGCAACAGCAAGCCAACTAGTAGAAATGTTTCACTACAATAAATAACTATGTATTTAACAGTAGTTTATATATCAAGATTGTAATGCAATATTTTATGTGGGAGTTGCGTCATTTTCGAATGTTTTCCTCGACTTGTGCTATAAGACATTGCTTCTTTCCAAATTTCATGATTCTAGGTCAACGGGAAGTACCCTTTAGGTTTTGATTCCCTTGCGAGTGTCAAATATGCGGCATAAACGACCGTATCTTTTGATTGCGTTGACTTAGACGTTTGATTTTTTCACAGCTGCAAGGGATTGCATACCTGAGTATTTAATATTAATTTAAACTTGATACCTCCACGCGTTCCTGAGAAACAGTGTCTTGACAGACAATTAGACAACGAAATGATCCTATACGGTCTCTTTTGAAGGACAAAACCCTCAAAAATGAAAGAATCAACTGCTCTACTACACTACGTTAACTTTTCAATGAAAAAAAATCTACTTCAATTAATTATAAAGTGAATGTTTCTGTGTTGCGTTCGTTGGAAAAATTCTTGTTACAAATTCCTATAAAGTAATTTAATTAGTATTGTCCT
Organism: Venustoraphidia nigricollis; assembly: GCA_034508555.1. Lineage (NCBI taxonomy): Eukaryota > Metazoa > Arthropoda > Insecta > Raphidioptera > Raphidiidae > Venustoraphidia > Venustoraphidia nigricollis. The sequence goes on from JAVRKA010000013.1 coordinate 3,020,830, forward strand.
AAATGTCATTAACTGCTACTTTGCATTTCCTAGCTAAATCAGTTGGGTTTTAGAATTCAATTACATAATTGCAAAGTCTGTTCAATAGATAGAATAAGCTATATAACTGTGTACTGTACACTGTACACACCGTCGTGTCTGTAATAACCAATAACGTAATACCAAAGTTATCTTAACTAAATAAATTACTACCGTCATCTACATAATTAAAATAGTGTATAGATAATGGAATTTAGTCTATTATACATTATACATATTTTTCAGTATTTTTTGCATTTTCCCAATACATTATCTCCTTTATATGCATGCAAAGTAATCTATTATGCACTAGGGCGGCAAAGTAAAACCAAACTGGTCGCTCTATAGCGGAGTTTCTCAAAGTAGGATATGCTAGTGCGGTACGTGAACAAAAAGAATATACGGAATTTTGCCTTTCGTGACAACTTACTTATGTGAGAGTGGGTTTTGACACCTGGTCACGATAAAAACGAAATACAGGAATTCACTGTACGCTAAATATTAAGATTAAAATTGAGCAAAATTGCTCCTAGAATCGATCCAATTTGCAACAACAAGCAAGCACATCCATCACACGAATTAATAACACATATTTATCGTTCTTTGCGATCGTATTTATTTTTTAATAAAATACCTCGTTTTATTGTTTTTTAATGGTTTTGCCGGTGAAATCTAATAAGACTACGTTTGAGTAAGCCTGCTCTATACTGACCAACAGATTTTTTTATAGTTGAAAGTAAAGCATCAAACATTTTTAAAATAAGCCAAAAACCAGCTATTTTCTAGGAGGTACGTGCAAAAAATACAATACATACCTCGTGTGTTAGCTTTAACTGCATCTTATATAAGAATGTCTGAATTGTAACAAAACGCGAATACTTAGCAAAATAAACTTAGATTATAGAATATTTTTTATCTGTTACGGTTTGAGTTCAGAGCAAGCTTTCGTCAATAACGTCACGTATTAAGTCGCGAGTGAAACTTTAGATATGTGTACGAAAATTCAAGACGTGGAAATCATAAAATTTATTATCAGGTCGATATCCGATAGCTTGAAATACTATATATACAATCTATATTATATATTATAGTATAGTTCATTTTAACAGCAATAATTTTAGTTACATAATACATTTTTTTATTTATGAAAAAATTGCATTCAAAACGTGGAAACTTGTTTTAAACAAATCTCGTAAATTTTATTATCAAATCGATCGCAATTCTATGCATTAGTTGAAAGAGAAAAACATTTGAAATGTTTTTTTATATTGAATAATCTGTAGTGAATAGGTTTTATAACCTGTTTACATTCAGAATTCAAGATGAAACTTTTATTACTGTTCTCTGGTTATATAGAAATCTTTTTATAGCAGTTAAATACAGTATTGTGCGAAAGAAACCGGTACTACAAACAATAAACATTTCTACTGCCAAAAAACTCGAAAAAAACATCTAGGTTGTTAGACATTCTACAATATTAAGGAAAACAAGATTTTTAAAATTTAAACAGAAATCTCTTTAGAATTTTATTTTTTAGTAAAATCTGTGCTTTCCAAGCCCGAATATTTCCATTAATTATAATCTCGACGGTCTTGAATTCTGGCTCCCGTAAAAGTAAGCTCACTAATTTTTATCGAGTTTTTTATTTATTTATTGTAGATTATAAACGCTCGACAACTTAGGCCATTAGCGTATTTACATCAAACAACATAATCACTTAAAATTAAACATCCACGAGCTGAGGCAGAATTAGAACCCACGACAGTCCAGTCAAGAAGCTAGCACGCTAACTACTAGACCACACTGACCTCTAATATTTTTTTAAAATATATGAGTAAAGCCACGAATTCTATAAATCGACAAAACGTTTTACGCTGCATCTGTTCCTTTGGTTAGTAATTATATTAATTAAAAGGGCCTCAAAGTTCCTTAATCCGTCACTGCCAGCAGATATTGGCATGGTTGCTTCCGGCTGGAGTGTACAGCAGTCTCTTCTATTAGAAACTTTGCTAATATGCATTTAAATAGGTGGCTCCGCTTATTCTATCGACATAGAGTAACCATGAATGGGAAAACTTCATTTTGATTTTAAAACTGTTTTATAAATCGGCAACATTTCTTGGACTTGCGAAAAACAGTTCCAAAACTGGAATGAATATACAGTGTGTCTCAACCGACGTTGGCTAACATGGGTAACTTTGTTATTAGTGGAGATAGAAAGTCGGTTAAATAGGCAAAGTAGTGCAGAAAATTGTGCTCATTAACGTCCCGTCGAAAAAACAATTAAATTTTGACACCCTATGAATTTATTCAGAAAATAGTGAAAATTGCCATTTATGAAAACTGGTCATAACTTTTTTATTTATGAAGATATTTGAAAATTTCATTAACCATTCTGTGATAACTTTTTAAGGTCTTTTTAGTGGCGTAGGTTTAATTTTTTTATTTCCACTACATAATGAGATATTGACAAGAACTTTGGTTTTTCTTATGGACGGCATTTTTGATTTTCAGATATTCAAATTCTGCTTATTTTTCTGAATAATTTGACATAGCATATTCTATATCTAAACCACTCAGAAGCTACAAAACTGACCAAAATAGCTTTTTGACGTTATCCATACCGATCAAAGTGTGCCGTGTAAAACAAAATTTGTTGAAACAAATACATATCGACAGGTTAACAATCTGTCGACCGATCGCTACAGTTTTGCTAATTCATTGTGTTTGATTTACTCTCTAAGGTGGCTCAAGCATTCTCACATTTGGAGAATCAAAAATACCACGTGGGCTCAAGCAGAATACTCGAATCTTTATCCAAAGGCGGTAGCCTTATTCAATAACTTTTAGGAACTTAAATAGAAATTTAAAGGTATTCGGTTCATTTTCAAAGAAAAAAGGCAACATTCAAAACTGCGAAGAAGAATTAGTTTTAGCAAACTTTGAAATTAATGTAGAATAGTTCCTTTGTTGAGTGGACATGTTTCCGAGAAATATCAACGAAGAACGACAGTGTTCCGCAGTTTTACAGGCACTTTGCAAATGGCAAAACAAAGTGACAGCTAAGTAATATATATTGCCTGATGTTGTTAGTACTACTAGAGTCGTATCTGCATTCCTTCTAGCGTAGATACTCGGGAAGAACACTGAAAGAATTTTTCAAATCGGTTCGGTGTTCTTTTAAAGGGCACAAGAACATACATATTATATATGCATTTTGCCTTTTATAATAATATGAAAAGATTGTTAAGAGAAACCACTGCTCCAAGTAATATAAGAGAATAAATAAACCCGCCGATGAACAATCTCTGCACCCCTGATGTGAATGTTCACAGCATGAATACTAATTATGGAGTGCGCTTTTTAGAGAGGCTGAAGTGAATAGTTTCCACTTTTACGTTTCATGTTACATTGCAATTAATTAGTAATTAATCAAAGAACTAACATAAATAACATTTCCACGTCTCTGAATTCCATAGAAAAAAATCTTTTATTTTATAGCAGACATCCACGAGGATTCCTTTGAAAAATCCACATTTATACTATATACTATCATCAATGCAAAGAGGAAGTTATTGTTTCTTCAACGATTTACAGAACGTTAATTCGTAGACAATTAACTAATTTTAATTAATTTGGATTACAATGTAATTCCTATTTATTGTCTAACAAATCCTCGTGCAATAATGCTTTATTTTACATAAAGAAACTCCTGACATTTTTATACGTACACAGTAATTGACAGTCTTCTCTCTTCAATCTTTCTCTACTCACTCTCCTGTATAAAAAGAATTACCATTCTGCAAGTCTGTTACGGCGTTGTATGGATCTGAAGTCCAATATTTTTGTGGTCAAAGACTTCAGAAACGAATTGACAATAGAGGAATGATTAATTGACCGCAAGGTAGTCTGGAGCTGATTGCTTCAAAAAGCAGTTGATGTTGATAGTCAGGAGTCAGTCAGACAGTCGATGAGATGCCAGTATGTAGATAAAAAGTGATTTCTAAAATACTTACTGATAAAATCTGCTAAGAAAATAATGTTTTTTTTTTCTTATTTTTATTATGTAAAAAAGCAAACAATATATGTAAAGTTCCCTTAAAAATTGGTTCAAGATTAAGTAAAAAACCCGCTGCTCTTACTCTAATCGTAACCTAACAAAGAAGGACAATAATTCTGATTCCTACGTGACCATATCCAAAAATAATTTAACTTGACATAATTTGTACATTCTTGCAGCAGTGAGCGAGTTACGATTTCTGAACCTCTATTCCCCCACATCCCAATGTTTAACAGTTGCATAATTTTTGTTCCACCTTTTGTGATAAGAAAGAGAAACGTCATGAATCCCTGCTACTTTCTGTTCTCCTAAGTCCTAAGCCACGATGATTGGATTTAAAGAGATTGGATGCTAATTTTCAAATGTTTGATAGTCGTGTAATATTTGCTTTGCATCTTTTGAGTTAGGATTGCTGAGACTCTCTGTTAACCTAATACCCACCGAATACCCCCGAATACCACCGAATACCCCCGAATACCCCCCTAATACCCCCCGAATATAAGACTCTTAAAAATAATCCATTCAGGAAGAAAATGGAGGAGTCGGTTGTCTCCAATATAATTTAACATCTTAAAATCGCTTTAACACAACAATAATTTTGCCAATTTCACCAATATAATAGAATTGTTTTATGTTTATTGTATATGTAATAGTTATGCTCTTTTTAATATTGTATTTTATTCTAGTATATTTTTTCGTGGCAACTATGCTACTTTTTTGTATGTAATTTTATTTTTGTAGGTCAAGTTGTAAAACAGCTTAAAGCTGAACTTAGGCCTTTTGATTCTTAATCAACAAATTATTATTATTATTATTATTAATTCACGATGTTTTTGGGCATTTAGAAAGATTAGACAGTAATTTTAGAGCAACTGACTGTTGCACAATTTTTATGTTGCATATTTTAAGGTTAAGAAAAGGAAGTTTACGAGTTTTAGTAATCATTATACAACTAATAATTTAATCAATTTCTCAATGTGCTTGATTAACAGTAAATAATTTAATATATATTTCGTATAATTTGGCTTCGTTTAGAGATCATTAAAATTTTACGAAGCTGCATGAATATGAAATAGATGCTACACAGTACTGAATAATTGCTTGTTCTACTACTAATTATAAATTTAATACCAATGTTTAATACCATGTTTTGTTGCTCATATTTTAATTGATGTTACTTTTAAATTTTTACTATTTTTACAAAATAGAAGAATTTTATAATTATTATTTGTCTACAGAAAAGAGAGTAACAGGAAATCACTAACAGTATAACTAAACCACGTTCGGTTTTGTTCTTTCTTAACGTTTACTTGGAGTTGTTTGTCTTTTTGAGCATAATACGCTGCCCCATGTGACCTTGGGCCATATGAAGAAATAAACAAAACGACTCAGAAAATTTGTTGGTTCCCATTTTGAAGAACTATTCATCAAAAACAAAAGTTATCTATTATACGTTTGTATGTCTGCGGGTATAGATGTTTCCTCCTAAAAACCAAATTAGTGGACCGAGTTTGATAAATGAGCTGTCATTGGATTCATCTTAATGTCACGAATGTCATAAAATCTAATATAGCACCGATTATTCGTAATACTGTCTCGGATGATTGCAATGATTTTGGATTTTTGTGTTTTTTTTTATTAATTTATAAATAATTGAACATCCTAAAATTGAAGTAACTTATCTCTAATAAATGAAAAAAATAATAATAAATGTTAAAAAATTAAAACCTGACTAGATAAAAGAAGAAAATAAGCCAATCAAAACGTGAGACAGTATTTTTTTTTATTTTATGTCAGTAGTCGAGAACCTTTTCGGGAGCTGAAGAAATAATGTCAGTATTTGAGTTTCCAACTACTGATATAAAATAAAAAATATTGCTTGTCTGCTTGTTTTACGTAGTCAGATTTTAATTTTTTTATATTATTTCAAAATCATATGTGTGATGCGAAGTAGTATTAAATATTAACAATGAATCATTTGATAATTACATTTGGGAGATAAAAACGGTATAGAACTTTTGTATTCAAAATTTTACAAGGATGCATGTCCTTAACACCGTCGGTTTTGAGACAGCCTGTATATATAATGTAAATTTCGACAAAAATTGTAGTTACAAACCAGATTTCAATGTTATAAACTCAACTTCGCGTCTAGATATACGGAAACAATACTAGGTACTTTTGAAACTGAGAAGTTTAAAGTTAGTAAAGCAGGGCGTTAGAATATATCTAATACTATGCATTTACGAAGTTCAGAAACTGGAATTCAAATTGATGTCAGTACAAATTTGTTTCAGTGACTTAGGAAACTTCGTACATTGTGACATTGCAACTGAACACTTACTGGTGTTCATCATCAACGTTTTCAGATGGGTAATGCAAAAATAAAAAATCACTAGAATTTCCTAGATTTGAATTTCCAAATATTTCCTTATAATTTTTTACACACGCTAAGATGACGCTATTATAATTCACAAACAATCCCGCAATAATATTCCAGATTTTATTGGATTTTCTGAATCTGTTTAAATATATACAGGGTGTCCCGCGATGCAAGTAGTATAGTATAGTTTATTTATTCCTTTGAGATAAATGTATGGAATAGATCAACAACGAATTAGTACAATTGAAATTACATTCAAGCGACAAAAGAAAAAATTCCTGAAATGAATAAAAGGAGTGACCTTTGACGGTCCGTTTGAAAACAGGTAAACTTTTATTACATTTTAGATTTGCCAGTACGTAACGACATAGCTTGGTGTATTCCTTATGCAACTTCAAGTCGAAATTATCCTATAAAAAAAAGCTTGTGCACTGATCTAGTCAACGTAATGGCAATTAAAGACATATTTTACTTTTTTTGTTTCAGGCAATCTAACGACTTAAAAAATACCATCCAATCGACTGTGATATAGGTGCGGTCAAGAACGTCCCAAGATCGCGAGAGTAAAGATATTTTTTTCAAAAATAATATTGTTAAAGCCCAAAAACGTGTTAACAAGAGAAAAAAACTGTTTCTGATTATCTTAAACAGAGGCTCGAAATTTTGGCCCAACCGTGGAAGGCCCTTTTAAGTTATGTCAGTCGCGTTACGGGACATCATGTACATACAAGTATATTCGAAAATTTGAGCTTCTGTTATTCCCCGAAAAATATTTTACCACTGACGAGATCATTGCGGTTTCGATGTTATTCTAGTGTTGAACAAATGGCGAAAAGGTCACATACGATATTCAAATATCAATACCAAAATTTTATACGGAAGCTATATAAACAGAAATAGCTGAATATAAAATTCTGAAGTGTAATTATTTATGGTAAGATAGAAGCCCAGGAAAATTTTAAGTAGCTGCTACAAATATACTGAAGCCTCAAGATATATTGCAAACATCTTTATCCTTATAAAAGAATATGCCTAAAACTAGAAGAAAAATACCTAATATAACATCGCTGTTCATCGAGATGCTTCGGTCGTATTTATCTACAGAAAAAGTTATACTTAATTACGATTTTGAACTCAAGTACTCAATCAATAAATTATACTGTCAAAGTTTACTTCCTTACTTATAGAACTTGTCGTTGTGGTTGGAACTAGTAAGAAACATTACTTTGTCGATATTTCATATAGATATACAATAGTAGGTAGTAGAAAAGTTATATTATGGCAGTTATGAATTACTGTATTGGGATTAATTCGTCGATATATGAAATATATGTTGTATTTTACACGTACGAAAAAAGTATGTATACAAAATATGGATATTTCTGCCTCATTTAATAAATAGTTTAAATATGAATGGGTATTTGTATGGAATTTTTAGTTGTTTTTATTATTCAAAACGAAAATATACTTCAATTTTAACAAAAAAATTATGAAGCATTGAACGATTATTTTTTTTTTTGAAACACAATAATTTATTAAAATACTAAATGGCTCGTCCAGCCATTTCGTTTATTCGTTGAAATTTATAATTAACTAATAAGTACTTTTCTTTATACCCGGTCAAAAGTATGTATTTTCGGCTTCGATTTTAAGGCAGAAAGTCTAACATTTGTGCTCTGCTAGAATTACTCGCACGCCATCTATAACAGCGGGTCGCATTCAAATCCAATCAGATTAGCCGGTAGACCGACATACATTTACCAAGATTTCTTTTTATACATGTATAGGTGAAAAAAATAAATCACAAACCGCTGTGACATTAACATCACAAATCGTGCCAACTACACATAACCTCCAAAAATGTTGAAAGCTAACACAGAAGGTACAACATGGGTAGCATTAGAATTTTGCGTCACTTCCGTGATATTTCACTAGCTTCAATTGAGCGATGAAATCAGTAAATATGCTTCAAGAGCGTAGAATGTTATTTTGTCAAAACAATACCCCAATTATTGTAGTGTCCTATTCTGTATTATTACATAATACGATCAAACAGAATTCAGTACCTACAATGTTAACGTCATCATTACATTAACGGGCTAATGGAATTGTATCTAAGCTTAGTTCTATATACGCGTAGGTTGTATGACTTTCAGTGAGCTATAAAAGCATATCTAATTGTGATATAATTGCGCCTGTTCTCAGTATTATGTATTATTAAATCATATACATACATACATAATATACACAATAGTGTACACAGAATGTTTCACAAACCGGGTGAAATCTGGCTATAAAATGGAGTTAATGTTAATGACATACAAGGGAAATGGCAATTGAGTTATATGGATAAAACGTAAGAAGCAAGTGATGAAAATTATGTACACGCAAATCGTACACATATTAGAAAAGTCTCACAACTTAAAAAAAACAATTTTTTTAATAAAATTAATCTTACCCAATAAAAAACACTAAAATACAGGAGAATGCGTTAAGAGGTTGGAATTAACGATAAATATATAATAATTAGTAGAGTGTATATTAAAATTATTGAGTAATTTCGGCAGTGCGCCATACATCTGTTGCCTATCATTTCACAGATATATTTTGCCAGACACTCGGTATATAAACTATTCTATATATTTATATTGTGTTATACGAACAGGTACCAGCAGCATGCAGCTCTATTCTGTAGATCTCCGTGGATTAACTGTAATCACGCAGCAGAAGATTTGCATGAATAGCAGACAGGCATGCTAATTTAGATAGAAACATGTTATGTACAATAACACTATATAAATGTTATATTATATCAATATAAACATAGTATAACGGGACACATTCTGTAGGTTTGTAATGGACACCTTGTATAAACCTGAAATTGTTAATACTTAACGAGCTAAAGATACAGAAAGTTTTATTTAAAATATATCGTTTTTTCACCAAAAAAAAATAATTTGAAGCACTAATCAGCGTTCAGCGACGTTACTTCAACCTATAAGTTAAGCAGCTGTTAAGCTGCTTAACTTATAGGTTGTAAAAGTTTTACTCAAATCAATTAATAAATCATTTTAAGTTAGTGTAAAATTATTATCTCAAAGTATTTTCTTCATCTTAGTATTAATTATTTGATATTTGTACAATGAATGGAATTAAAATTGTATGCGAAATTATTAGAAATTTAGACATTAACCAATTATAGAAACAGGAATTGGCGAACGATTAACAGTTAATTTAGCTAGTGCGTTGAATTAGCGTTCAACACTAGTAAATAATAATTAAAAAATTTGAAATGTGAAAACTCAATTCTTCCAGCTTTTGGTCTCAATATTTCTTAAACAACTGACTTTATACTTTGTACTTTATAGTGTCAGACATGAAAAATGCTCAAAATAATGATCCCTACCGAACACGTGAACAAGTATTAAATAATTAATTGAATTTTTTATCTAATTATTATTCCATTTGTCACCACAACAAACAATACCTGCATATATTATTGATAATCGAGTTCAGAAGCGACCATTACAATAATCTTAAATCTTATCGCGGAAATATCAAAGTTAATTACAAATCAATATAATATGTTGAAAGCTATATGAAAATTTATCGTTAATATTGAAGGTTATGTTGTCAGTACTGCGGTAAAAAACTATTTATTACTAGTTTTTGCTTACGGCTTCACTTAAGTGAACACCGATTTTACCCTCAGATTCACTAGCTTTAATGTTCGCTTTAACAGGAACACTATTTTAACTATAGGTAGGTTTGGATACCAAACTGATGATAGAACTCAAATTTTCATTCAAATCGCTCCAACTATTTTCAAGTGATGTCGGTACAAACAAACAATAATAATAATAATGCATTTAACGTCCGTTTTTCGACTTTATGTCATAACAGACGCCATTCGCACCATTACTATTTTCCATCTACATCACTTCCCGTTATTTTTCTACATTTTTAAAACTTCAACTTATGTAATAGCAATGGGCGAATGAAGGAATTATAGGAAATTAGGATAAGGTAGGTAATTTTTGAACTAGGAGTTGGATAGGTAATCGGCCATGGCCTCAAATACGGAACCATCTCGATATTTGTTTGGAATTAATTGAGGGAAACCATGGAAAACCTCAATCAAGATGGCCGGTACAGGAATTACCGTTTCTCGGCGAGAGGCAGAAGGAAAAAGTCCCAGCCACATCTGCCCCCGCCGGGATTCGAACCCGGTACCTCCCGAAACCGAGTCTAGTGCTGTCACCACTACTCTACCCAGATACAAACAAACAAGCAAAAAATTTTAACAGGCATTTTTCTACTTGGATATGACAAAAAATAACCTCTAAAAACCCGCAAAAGTACCTTATTATAGAAAATGGATCCGTTACATTTCCATATATCAGTTTTGATATGAAATATCGAAAACTTAACTGCACATGAAATCTAAGTGCACCTAGAAACACATATTTTTCCTTTATTCTAGCTTAAGAAAATCCTCTTTGTTGTTTATTTGAAAATTCTGTTATTCAGATTTCAAAAACAAGTAGCATAACAACAGGAGCAATAAAAAATGAATCAATATTGTATCTCGGAGAAGGTTGTTATAAAATATATATTGCATTTTTGTAATAAAACATAATATCTTATTTTCAGTTTTATACTTTTACTTTATAGTGCAAAAGAAAGTCGCGGTAGTTGTCTGTCTGTCTGCGGTACAAGTTAACTAAACGGATTTGAATGCGACTTTTATCATTCGGTGGCATATTTCTTGAGGAAGTTTTAGGATTTAACAACTATCCGACCCGGATTCAAGTTTAATTGTATTTGCTATACTGAACAGATCTGAATGCAATTTTTTACTACTTGATAGCTTATTTATTATGGAAGGTTTAGGACTTAAATTGGTTTGTATTTGGTGAACCGAATTGAATGGGATTTTTTTAGTTTATTTCTTGAGGAAGGTTTAGGTCTATAGCCCTGGATTGATTTCAGGTTAGCGAACGAACGCATTAATTCATTATTAGCTTGTAAATTAAAGCCCGTCAATTAATTATAAAATCGTATGAATTTTCGTCATCACAAAGTAAGATTAAAAATCATGTAATTATTCCATGACTTCATAAGCATTTCACAGTAGATCTATCTAAATAAATTTGTTTCGTAATTGCACTTTCAACTTGCATAATAAAAATTATTTTTCTTAGTGTATTTATTCAGTTGCTTCCAATTTTTCGTCACTCGGAAGTCTTCAATTACTAATTCTTCAAAAACTATGCAGGTATAAAAAATAGATACACCAAATAATATTTTTAATTTCAATTAAATGAGTCTATACAACTTAATTTCAATAAGGGGCGATACATATTTGAACCTACGCTGCATTGCAGTCAACGAAACAGAAGCGTCTTTTTTAAGACGAGCTAATGGGTAGAGCTCATTCGGAAGATGGTTCAAGTCCCAACGGACGTCGTTAAATTTTTGTGTAAACTAAGCCATGTACTTGGCTCTTCTAATTTTTATTATTCTATACTTCCGTTGTTGCAAAGTTTCGTACCTGTACACAATTCTAAAGCCATTTGTGTAAACTTTTAAGCTGCAGTTTCATTTAGAAGCTATAGAAGCAAACGTTTATCGCAATGTCCATGAAATATAATACCTTTGCTACAATAGTAGGTACATCGTTATACTAATTATAGTTTGACCAACGAAAAAACGTCGACGTGATTATCGGCAAGGAAATGCCCTTGTCGTAAATAATATTTTATTAATATTAAAAAATAGTTATTAACATTTACAATTCATTTTTACATAAAATCTTGCCGACTAAAGCTCGGGCCACAGGCATTTCAGTTAAGGATACATCAATAAATCAGCACCCTGCAATGACAGCTGAATATTGCCTAAGAAGCGCATCAGATTATCTTTCAAAAATGTCTAGGTTACTGAAATATCACAATGTGACATAAGCGTTTTGTATAACTTAACATATATTAGCTACACATCATGTGTTTGTTTTCATGCCGCTTTCTCTAAATAAGGGCTTCTATGCACTTTCTTTTGGCTGCCTAAATATGTTGCAACAATTGTGTGGAATGATCTGCCTGCTCATGTTAGAAATTATAACAAAAATAATTTTCCAAAATTTATTTACAATTCATTTTCAAAGTTCAATTCCAGATATATGTTATAATAGAAAACAGGATCACGGGTAATTGGAATAATGAAAATAAATCAATTTAAACACTCATTGATTGCAACGTTTCGTGTTTTTTAATTGTATATTATATCATAGTTTAACTATCGTTTAAGCATATTGAGAGCTTGAAAAAGTCTTAATAAAAAAGAAGAAACGTTGCAATTAGAGTTGTGTAACTCAGATCTGAACCGGCTCATAGAGCCGACTCCGACAGAAGATCCGTGAGAGCCGACTCACTTTTTTTAAGCCGACGGATCTAGGGATCCGCATAACTCAGTGAAACACTTAACACACAGAAGCACATTTTACACTTACGTATATCAGTTCTCGCTTTGATGCATCTGTCAGCTCACCTGTTTTGGCTATGCATTCTTGATTCTAAACAGGTCGTGATATGATTGAACTAGGTAACTCAGTGGCGGACTGCAGTAACATATTCAGAACTCGGCTCTTTCTGAACCGGCTCACATACGGGATCCAGATGCAAAGATGCAGATCACTAAAAAGACCCGTTTTTCCCACCTCTAGTTGCAATCAATGAGTGTTTAAATTGATTTATTTTCATTATTCCAATTATCCGTGATCCCGTTTTCTATTTATTTGAACAATTGAAACATTAATTACACTCCCTTCTTGTAGATTCTTTCTTTATAATACTTTTTTATGCAAATTTTGAACTAGGTAGAAGATCAACGCAAGTTGAATCGTGCCTTTTTTGTACAATAAATATTTATTATTATAATTAGTGTCTTAAAAAATGTCTGCATACATACATGCATACGCGAAACTGTGCCTTTAAATACTTAGGAACTTAAAAGCGTGGCAAGACGAGACGTCTAGCTTTAATTTGGCACAAATCAGTTGCCGCATGATACTTCCTGTATGGTTTTCATGTCATCGTGTGTATGAGAGAGATATACAGTGAGAGAAAACGAGATAGAAAGTGTAACAAGCGACTGTTGTTTACAGTCACAATGTACTCGCATATGTGCAAGACATTAATTAAGTAGCTGCTGACTGCTAAATGCCGTCATTAATAATTTCACAGTTAGAAACACTATAGATATATCACCGAGATATCACGCCACTCTTCATTGCTAGCTGGTATTATTTGTACATACGTCTGTTTATAATCTGCGTTCAAATAATCAGCAGATTTCAATCAATTAAACAAATAACATAAAAAACTTAAAAAAACGTCGACTCAAAACAAATATCTATAATCGATTGTTTATGAAATCATTTATTTATTTTTTTCTCATACAAACATTTACTGATATAACGCGTCATGGACTATTGCCATATGTCAACAAAAAAATGAAATTTTCAAAAACTATTAATTTTTAATCACGAATAAATTTAAATGTGTTAAATGAATGTTTTAAAGATGTTCGTTGACATTTTATAATACTCATTATTATATTAAGAAAAATCAGGTCTTGAAATAAATCAGATAAAACGAATCAGGTGAAAAGACCAATCTGTACGTTTCAACACATTTATTCGTTATATGACGTTTCGTCGGTATTATTCCGACTTCCTCAGGCATCTCAAAAGTTGTGTTAAAACATAGTTATACCAATATTTTTTACAATAAATAATGAAATACAATAATACATAAGTCCAAAAATTATTAGATTAACCGATATAAAATAACTCAAAGTGTTAAAATTGTCAATAATTTAAAGTTTAATCATAAATTATAGACAATTTTATAAATTTTAACACTTGGAGCTATTTTATATCGGTTAATCTAATAATTGTACTTCATTATTTATTGTAAAAAATATTGGTATAACTATGTTTTAACAGAATTTTCGAGATACCTGAGGAAGTCGGAATAATACCGACGAAACGTCGTATAACGAATAAATGTGTTGAAACGTACAGATTGGTCTTTTCACCTGATTCTTTTTACCTGACTCATTATTATTATTGTAACAAAGATTTTTTATTTATTGTATTTTGTAAGAGACAATTATCTAGTTTCTATTTCTACTAGTGCTCAAATTAGAAAAGCAAACCATGAGACGTATTTTTATGCATCAAACAACACTAGAAATACATTGAAAGATTACAGTTCGTTGGTAATATCAAAAAAGTATTTGAAATCTGTTTTCCACTTCGATGTCTAATAATTTTTTTTATTTCTAAATATTTGAAATAAAATTCACTTTTGGACATAGTAGAATAAGAGAAATTATTTGCATATTCCTAAGAAAACATCCCAATTTTAATTGCGTCAATCACGAAAAATCCTTTGGAACATTTCAGAGTGTGATATGCCCTTGGAAGCTACTCATTCTCTAGACTTTTTTTTTTTTTTTTATTTACAATTTGGTGCTTCAACTACTGAGGTCATTAGCACAAAAGGTTACAATATGGTTACTAATATAATATAATACATAATACGGTTACTATGGAAAAATTACATGATGACAGAAGGTAAGTAAAATAGTTATTTATTGCGTATATTTTATCAATGGTTGAATATATTATTTGTTAGTTAGGTCTCTAGACTTGTTTTTCTTGTTATATGTTGGCAGCGAAAACAGGTTAATAAAAATAACTATCTATACAACATGGAGAGAAAATCGTTAGTAACAAAATACAATGAAAATTGCAAGCGTAATAAACTAGCTATATTCAATACAAGGACAACTTGCTACAACTTGCGCAACACTGAATGATTTTATTTTTCCTCTATTCGTGTCAGCGTGGAATAGCCAGCTTCCGGTACAAGCGGAAGTTGGTGTGTGCGCTGGGGAATTGACTTCTTAGAAACTCCCTGGAGCTAGAAAGGATGTTGAAGTACACTGAGTACCACAATACTATTTGTACATTTATATTATGCTTATGCTAGATAAAATTTAAAACAGATCGAGACAAGTTTCACTATAGAATTTGCATGGTCGATGCTAATCAGTGTTGCCAGATTTTTTTTTTGCCAAGTCGGGATTTTGGAACTTTTCGTCGAAAGCGGGGCATAGTAAAAAAACGTATATAATCAGAAGTTTTTAAATATTTATCTTTTTATTTGAGTTCAAATTACGTTTACGTGACAATAGACAACAAAAATAGCCATAGAAAATGTATTTTAATAAAAATATGATGTTTTAAATCAGATTTACCCTATCGTTAAATAGTTGAGTCTTATTCGTCTTCTGAATAAAAAAAAAAAAAAATAAATAAAAAAAAAACAGAAATCAAAATCAAAAAACTTTTATTCATTAGAAAAATATGGCGTTTCAAACAATAGTCTGAGGAGTCAGAGTTCCAAATTGCAACTTACAATAAGAGAATAATTATTTACGCACGGTCGAGTTATCCTCGAAAAGCGGGACTGAGCCTGTCCCACGCGGGACATTTAATTTTGATTTAAAAATCGGGACGTCCCGCCAAAATCGGGACGTCTGGCAACGCTGATGCTAATATCTAAAAGGAAGTCGTCTCATATTTTTTGAAGTCATACTTCTTTTGGCACGTTAAGAGTAAAATATTAGCTGGAGACAGAAGTTGCGCGCGCACAGCTAACGAAAATTCGAAACTATGAAGTTGGCTGCGCTAACGAAAAATCGAAAGTATGAAGTTGGTCATAAAAGAAATGATAGATGGACGAAATCAATGCACTTTCTGCCATCTGGAAACTAAATAATATACTAGACCACCAATAGTTGTTTTGTCATACAGCGGTAAAAAGTGGAAAAAAGCTAAAATTTTTAATCTTTCAAATATTTGAGATTATTTCTTTGTATTATTCTTAAGCTTTTGCAAGATTTTAGTTCAATATATTCTTTGCATGTAAATTAAAATTAGTTTGTAATCACGCCAAGAAAACTTTAGTGTACATAACTACACGCACCTACTTTTTTTTTCTTTTTGGGGGCTTGAATCTACATTACTAAAAATAGACTATAAAATTGTTTGAGAAGCTTATTATTCAATTAAAAAGTTCGCAAACGCGCATATGTTTCAAAATAATTTTAAACACAGACTGTAAAACAGCATCGGTGACGCGAACTATGCTCAACCAATCACAGCTGAGTATATTCCATCCTCTCCATTACATTAAAAGCAATGTCATGACACTTCTATAGCTGTTTTGTTCTGAAATGGGATTCCCAGTTCAGAGTGAACGGAATGACAATTGACAGTCTATTTGTTGTATGTAATTGTTTGGCTAGGGTAAGTTTGACATGCAAGTGTTAAAACTGTAGTTACAATGCGCAAGCGAGGACAGTCATTCTCCGTGTCATCACGGATGGGTGACATGAAATTGTTCAAAAGGATACATGTTTTTGAATTCTTGTTTCCAATTAAAACAAAAGATATAAAAAGATATAAATATGAACGAGAATATTGTGTACGATATATAAAGAACAGTTGGATGAGTACTACTATACTCAGGTAGACATTTTAACAATATAAAACATCGTCATGCAATGTACGTTCAAGGAGGTATGCATAGTGGAAGTAGCAGGGAAGATGGAGGAAGAAGGAAAAGAAGTAGTCACTCATTCTACATCTGCACACAATCGGCTCTCTTCAGCTTGTCCTTTGCACTACGATTCCGCCTCACACTATTATAACCCGACACTCGTCTCATCCGTCAGTTCTATTCCTTTATAAATTGTTACACGTCACCTCAGAGCTCACAAAACCCAAATCAATTTGTGCAATTAGTCACCAAAAAATATTTTTTCTTTAAGAGCTATACATTCGAAGTTTTTTTCCCGTATATAAAAAAAGTGTTAGCGTGTACTTTTAGAAGTTATATTTATCTGGCGTGATTAAAAATTGTATGCAAATAATTTATTTAAAAAAAAATAATAATAAAAGAACTGGAGTGAGATAATTAGCCGTATTCTACTATTTTTGTTCTAATCACTCTTCTTACGTAACCACAGTGATTACAAAATTTATAAAGAGTTGTCTGAATTTAATTACAAGTCTATTTTTGCGCGGTTACCACGGTTATATACTTTTGAATTTTGTGTTAGTTGTCAAGTGCTGAAAATAATTAATTATTAATAATAATAATTATTATTATGGATAATAAAATTACAAAAAGGCGACAAAAAAAAGTATCATCTAGTCAATACAAATTGATGATTGATTTTATCGACGCTAATAAAAATATGTTGAGTGGAAAACTTTCATCAACCGAATCCACAATTGTGGATAAAAAATGGGAAAAATTAGCCCTTATACTGAATTCCAATTCGAATTTTGGATTAATAAAAAACGTAAAAGAATAATAAAAAAATGTATAACGCGTGTACGTTATAATATAATTCTATTATTAACCTGTTTTCATTCTCAATTAACTCCAAAATAAGTAAGTGAAATATTTCGCCGTCCATTTTAATTAATAAACACTCAAAGTGTCAGCTTAACAACACCCATTTACAAGTTACAATTTATCCACTCTTATAAACACGCCACATGATCATTTTAACCACTTGTAGCAAACACTTTGCTTAGCAGAAAGAAACAAATAAAAGTTGTTGCCCAGAATGTTTATGTTGCTAAGCACTCGGTAATCACCGTGATTATTATTAGTAGAATAGCCCTGAATATCACTAATACATATTCACAAGTAATAAATGTATTCAATAATAATTATAATAATAATGCATTTATGGTCCGTTTCTCGACTTTATGTCATAACAGACGCCATTCGCACCATTACCATTTTTTTTATCTACCACTTCCCGTTATTTTCTACATTTTTTACAACTTCAAATTATGTAATAGCAATGGGCGAATGAAGGAATTAGGAAATTAGGATAAGGCAGGTAATTTTTGAACTAGGAATTTGATAGGTAATCGGCTATGGCTTCAAATAAGGAACCATCTCGATATTTATCTGGAATTAATTGAGGGAAATCATGGAAAACCTCAATCAAGATGGCCGGTACAGGAATTACCGTTTCTCAGCGAGAGGCAGTAGGAAAAAATCCCAGCCACATCTGCCCCCGCCGGGATTCAAACCCGGTACCTCCTGAATGCGAGTCTAGTGCTGTCACCACTACTCTACCCAGCTCGGTTGTATTTAATAATATTTTCATACAGCACAATAATATTTTCATACAATAATCATTAATGTATATAATTTATATGTACGTATATAAGCTTTATCCGTATTGATATAAAACATCACCTGACATCTGTCGTATTCACTATTTAACGGAGATATTATCTTGTTTTAAAAATAAATGTGTACTATAAAAATGCAATACAAAAATAATATCTATCTAATTTATCTAAATATTCAAATATAACAGTCAACATATCTCATTGGATACAAATCTGACACATTTATTAATGGATCGAATCAACATATTTCTAACATGTATGCCTATAGCTAATAATGAAAGCTCATGCGGTAAATCCCGTCCGATAATATATCCGGCAGAATAGTAGTCGATTATAGGTTTTGATACGAGAAGAAATAAATCTACTGTAATCGATAAGGCCATCGGATAATATTAAATATATACGTGAAAAACTGTCCCTCAGCGGTGAACACTGAGCATCGATGGACGAAAAATACACAGAGAAAAAAACTATACAAAAAAAGACTGACTGCTCATATAGCCGCATCATCAGCGATTTTATGGTACGTCATTCACGGGTAACAGGGATTGGTCAATAATAGGGATTTTGACTGTGCTCAATTAAAAACATAATTTTAACGTTAAGTGGTCGTTTCCATGATAGAAATATTAAAAAACACTATATTTTTCCTTATTTTTAAGGAATTTAATTAAATTTAATAAATTAAACATAATAAAATCACTCTCAAGTCACGTGACAACAAACACCAATCAGAGCGCATGACGTCATATGTTCAGCCGCTGTCAAAAAACTTCATTGTTTGGTTAATATTTAATGTGTAATTTATTCGGAATTTTTTTTAAAAAAACACTGCAAGGAGTTTTAACGTCATGGAAAGTGTATTTATTAAGGCTAATAGTTCGAAAACTTAGAAGTCATGTTTTATAACAAGAATTATGAAAACACTTTTCATAACCTCATTAATTTACTAGCGCTTATGAGCACAGCCTCCTACTTTGTGACCGCATCTATAGAATGGTAGCTCCTGTGTAAACTTTTGAGCCTCCTTTGGTATGAACAGGTGACGTCACGCGACTAGTATTGGCGTGTTGGACCGAAATTTGAAACGTGATTTAAAATACATGATTTTTAAGGCTTGAGTTGTATTTAAATAAAAATAATAAATATTTGTGGCTATATTAGGTACTTATGCACGATTTAAAACACTTTCCCAAAAATAGTCAACATCCTTATTGCATAATCTCGATTGATGAGGATTTTTGTAACCGCCCGGACATTTATGTCTAGACGTTTCATGAACGGATCGAGCGACGTAACTGGAAGTTTCATCAAACGTTTAGATATATCATGTAACGATTAGGTGTTGTAACTGAATTAAAAGTTTAGACATTTCTTTAAATATTCACGTGATGGAAGTAGACTTTTCGTCGAGGGTTTAGACGTCTCAGGAAATGACGAGGTGATGTAAGTTGACTTTTTAACAAAAGTCTAGACGTCTCAAGGAATGATCACGTGATGTGATAGGATTTTTCATCAAGCATTTAAACATTTTATGAAACGTCCATATGATGTAAACTGAACATTTCATTCAATGTCTAAGCATCTCACGAAATGATTGTGTGATTAACTAGCCCTTTCGTCAAATATCCAGACATTCCATGAACTGATCGAGTGATTAACGGAACTTTTCATCAAATGTCTACTTATTTCATGAAAATCCATCAGTTGTAACGAGACTTTCATATGATGTAATAAAGCTTCTCATCAAATGTGAAGAAATGTCTAGTTGCAGCATGTATACCCGTACTTCCACCATAAACACCGATACTCCCACCACATATAATGGCAATTTATTGAGAGTTAGGATAATATAATTTATTTACAAGAGAAAGAAAATAATTTGGGAATATACATATAATAATAATAATAATAATAATGCGTTTAACGTCCGTTTCTCGACTTTATGTCATAACAGACGCCATTCGCACCATTACCATTTTTTCATGTACCACTTCCCGTTATTTTCTACATTATTTACGACTTCAACTTATGTAATAGCAATGGGCGAATAAAGGAATTATAGGAAATTAGGATAAGGTAGGTAATTTTTGAACTAGGAGTTTGATAGGTAATCGGCCATGGCCTCAAATAAGGAACCATCTCGATATTTATCTGGAATTAATTTGAGGGAAACCACGGAAAACCTCAATCAAGATGGCCGGTACAGGAATTACCGTTTCTCGGCGAGAGGCAGTAGGAAAAAGTCCCAGCCACATCTGCCCCCGCCGGGATTCGAACCCGGTAGGTACCTCCCGAATGCGAGTCTAGTGGTGTCACCACTACTCTACCCAGCTCGGTAGGAATATACATATTAAAGGCAAAATAATTGTAACACGTATATTAAATCTTTAAAATCATAGGTACATAAAGTATCATTTTTGAAGTAAAACTTGTATTGGCACTGTAAGGTGAAATTTATTCATGAAATTGAAAATGTAATGAACGTGTCGCATTGTGCAGATTCCATATACTATAAAAGCCGACTGTAAAACATTAACTAAAGTAACAGCGAGGAAGAAGGGTTACTTAAAGGTTATAGGTTCGATCCCTGTGGTTGATTCCATTGTTGATGTTTTTATTTTTAGTGTATTTGCCATATGGCAACATACACTATTGGCGTCGGGCGGATGGCGGGAACTAGGGGTCGGACCAAAATTTCTCGACGTTTCATAACCTTCTAAGCACTTTGGCACCATTTTTGGAAAAATTATATATATATATGTATATATATATATATATATATATATTTATATATATATATATATATATATATATATATATTTATATATATATATATATATATATATTTATATATATATATATATATATATATATATATATATTTATACGTATATATATATATATGTGTGCCGGCAATAACTTTCGAAAGAGTTAATTGATTTCAACTAAATTTGGCCCACGTGTTGAAATCCATCGCCGCAAGAAGCCTATTTAAAATGGGCCTAATCGGGCCATTTTAAGGGTAGTTTTTAGGGGTTGAAAAATGTTTTTGGGCCCCAAAATACCGAAAAAATTCTCCGAATGGTTTCAAAAATGAAATTTAACCCTCTGGTAGTAATTAAAAAGTGTCCCAAAAATTTTAATAAAATCGGCACGACAGGACCGGATTTACAAATTTTATGAGAAAACTAGTTTGCAGACAGTGAATTTATTTACTGAAATGTATATATAATTTAGTATAGAGGTTCGATTGATAATAATATTGCAATTAAGAAAAAACATGTTATTTTAAGGGGTGTATTAAGGAGTCAAATTTTTTATTTTGCCCAAAAACCAAGTTAAGTTCGCATAATAAAGCCACACTCCCTGTATTAGCAAATACACTATATTGTCGGCAGGGTTTTGGCACTGCGATCCGGGTTTTTATTTTTCAATTATACTAGTTTTACTTCTGCAGTGTTTAGTGTAAAATATACAGTCTTTTTTTATTTCAGCAGAGGTACCGGTTTAGTATGTTCTGCTAAGAAATTAAAAAGATTTAGTTTTTAAAAATCTAGTCTGTGGTCACAATATTTAAACCAAGAATTCCTGTAAACATTTGTAAGTGAACAAGGAAAAACAATAAATACTAAATGCTTCTAACAAATTCAATTGTATCTATTTTTTCTTTCTTTAAACAAAAAATCTGTTAAAACATTGATATAATTTCACACTGATTAAATTTGAAATAAACTTTACAAATTCGACTGCACGGTAGGCAGTAAAAAAGTTCCCATCCTTAGACTAGGGTCGTCAACTAATACATATTTTATGGGCACTCGTTGTAATGGAAGTAACAGAGATTCCACGCGTATGAATGAATGAACAAAGTACTGACAGATTTTTCAAATGCCGTTTAACCTGAATGATAATTCTAGCACATGCAAGTCGATTTAATAGGTTAAGAGTTCAATCAATTCTTCAAACTGCTTTTACAATTCGATTTCAATAACCGTAAATTAATGGTTTTTTTTCAGATTTATCGTTTTGCAGTTATGGTATTATTCAGCATCAGTTCTTTATATTATAACGACTAAAAATTACGACTAAAGGTCGGGTTATATGATCCGGAGAAGTATCAGCGACAAATATTTTTTATCCAATCCGTTTAAGATAACCTTTCGAAACTTGTAATTTTGACAGGAGACAAAGACATCCAACGGGATTTTTTTTGACAAATGCATAGCCGATATGTCACGTGACAAGATAGTTGATCTTGAACACTTCAACAATATCTGTTTGACTGAAGATGAATTCCGCGCCTAGTCGGAAAACATAAATTTACCTTTATATAAGCATTTCCCATACCGGCGAAAACAAAAAAGAAGTAATAAAAATATACTGAGAAGTTTATTACGCAACATTTAACGTTTTCATAGTTACTCGCTAAAACAGTTTATAAATCTCCTTATATAAGAGTTCAGCTGGGATTGTATTCAAAGATGCGAAAATAACCTGCCCATATATTCAAAATTTTTAAAAAGACTTTACTCTCAGAATCGATATTTATATATTTGTCTGAGCGATTTAGAGTCGTACATATTTCTTTTGAAATGGTTACATAGTCTGGGGTTTTCTTTTCCAAACACAACAGCTAAAATGTTTTCAAGCTAAAAAATGTTTTTATTCGTGAATAAAACGTTTAACATTTAGACGCACTGTTTGGTTAAAAAGTTCTTCAAAATGAAATATTAAAAAACGTGAAATAAAATCTAAAATTATATAAATTAAATAACAAAAACAGTCGTCTCTTTATGATTTTTGTAAAAATACGTAATTCTATCTATTTACATGAAAAATAACAAATCGGAAAACTTATTTACGTTATTCAAAAAAAAAAAAACAACAGTTAAGGAACGCTTTACAAACTACATGACTCTATTTAGTTCAGCATCACTGAATTGACCTCAGGGTTTTATAGGAGGCGGGTTGAGGTTTTGTTCCTAGAAGGTTTATCATGGTATTCATTAGTAAAAACAACATTATTTTCTTACCAGTTTTTTTATAATAACACAACATCACTTAATTTTAGAAAATTGACAAACTCACGTTTCGATAAACTGAACTGTCTCCGACTATAAACTTACATTTTGACTCGTTTTCTGGACTGTCTCTCTTGACCAACCAATCGGTCCCCTTTTATCAGGTTGTGGATGAAACCTTTGGACGGCAAAAAGTCCCTTGTCAGTTTTTAACCGTGGGACTTCCGCCGATTTGGACTTCGAATTTGCAATATTCACACGCGCCGTAATTTACTTGTAAAATGGCATTTATTACAACACAGGGACGTACTATTACATGACTACAGCACTCAATTTTTTATCTTTGGGTTCACAAGTGAAGTACGTTGCTCAGACTCGAATCCCCTCCGTCGTCCACTTAACCCAGCGTACTCTTTTGCCGAACACCCTTTCTCTAAACAGACCATGTGGTTTGTAGAACTCTCCTAAATAACAGCATATATTCTAAGTACAATCTTTTAAAAAATCTTAAAAATCTAAAATGGAGAGCCCTAATTTTCCCCGTCCACGGATGAATAGAACGTAGCTAGTATCAGAAATAGCGACCATTTTTGGTGAGCATATTGTCGCTTGCAGTCGGCCACACACCGACCAGATAACAAATATGGATCGGGGGGAGGTCGGTGTATGCACGCAGTGTTGTTAAAAGGGCGGACTCATTGTTCCAAGCTTAAGGCATAATCGCGACCGACTATACATCAGCATGACGTCACAATGCGTCCCCAGAGTGTGCCTTGTCTTACACGCACACACACATGCGTTTCGACGCAACACGCAACGCCTTGTTCTTCTTCTTATAGACATGTACTTCGTGCCGGAATCTTTTACACACCAGGCATTCAAGCAAAGCGCCAAACCCCGATGGACAAAGTGCTGTATGCAGCTAACACAAGCACATTATACAGGTTATGTTCTCTCGATTTGATACAGAACTAGTCGATGTCCAATTAGGAACGAATACAGTCTTATATAGATCAGATTCGGATTTAAAAACAATAGGCTATTTGACCCAAATAATATCCCAAACTTTTTTAGTGAATCGGTTAATTAGAACTTGAGATATGATAATTGAGAATGACTCCGATTCTTGTGTCTTCTTGAATTGGAATATAAAAACGTCACAAGATAATAAAAAACCCGGGTCGCAGTGCCAAAACCCTGCCGACAATATAGTGTATTTGCTTATACAGGCCGTGTGGCTTTATTATGCGAACTTAGGTTGGATTTTGGGCAAAATAAAAAATTTAACTCCTTAATACACCCCTTAAAATTATATTTTTTCTTAATTGCAAAATTATTGTCGATCGAAGGTCTACACCACATTAAATACACCCTTCAGTAAATAAGTCACTATCTGCAAACTAGTATTTTCAAAAAATTTGTAAATCCAGTTCTGTCGGGCCAATTTTATTAAAATTTTAGGGACACTTTTTAATTACCACCAGAAGGTTAAATTTCAGTTTTGAAACGATTCGGAGAATTTTTTCGGTATTTTGGGGCCCAAAAACATTTTTCAACCCCTAAAAACTACCCTTAAAATGGTCCGATTGGGTCCATTTTAAATAGGGTTCTTGCGGTGGTGGATTCCAATATGTGGGCAAAATTTCGTTACAATCAATTAACTCTTTCGAGAGTTATAGCGCACACACATATATATATATATATATATATATATATATATATATATATATATATATATATATATATATATATATACATATATATATATAAACATTTTCAAAAATGGTGCCAAAGTGTTTAGGAGGTTATGAAACGTCGAGAAATTTTGGTCCGACCCCTAGGTCCCGCCAATAGTGTATGTGCCATATGGCAAATACACTAATAAAAAGGTAATTTATTACCAAACACTAATGAAAATCGAGACTACATGTTTCGGCTCTTGGCCATCATCAGGTTTTCCAAATTCAAGAGTCGAAACATGTAGTGTCGATTTTCATTAGTGTTTGGTAATAAATTACCTTTTTATTATTATCTTGTGAGGATTTTATTTTTCAATTTGAGATATCATGTCAACCAGGTCGAAAAAAGTAGTTTCGAGAAAATCGCGTTTAAAGTTTCGGGTACCGTCACTCAGATAGTAGTACTTTTTATACTCACATTTTATTAATGGGTCACAAAAACAACCGTAACTCTGAAAATAATCCGAATTTCGAAAAATCCCTTTAGGCTCAGATTCTTATAGGTCTAGATTTTAAAAATATGAAAACAAAAAAAATCGATTTTTTCGAATTTCTAGACCGGAATACCCCCTTAATTCTTGTTTGCAGTTAAAAGAAATGATACAAGACCGAATAGTTGGTTTGCATTATTTATGTATGAGGAATAATATACGCTGTCCAAAAAATCAAATTATGATAAGTGGACTGATTCTTTTATTATACCAATATAAAAATAAGTTCCTGATATTAAAAGTAAAAAAATTGAGGTTTCCATTTAGTAGACCACAAATGGCTTTCTTAAATCTAGATTTAATAGAAACCAAGGACAACCAAATAATATATTGTTTGTTTTTCGTTGCCCTGCTAATACCGTTGGTATTACAAAATTTACGTCGCATAACAATATTGCGCTTCAAAAATTGAATGTAATTAGATAACCGCTAGTCAGTGTCCAGGTAGAACTCTTTTCAAAGTATGTTTTGTTATAAATATTAAGAGCACTGTGGTTGGAACAATAGAAATAAGAGAAAGAATAGTTACTTCTTACCACAACAGATTTATTCAGTGGGTGTACATTTCGAGAGCTAAGCTCCCATCTTCAGCAAAACACTAAACTCTCTCGAAATGTACATTCACTGAATAAATCTGTTGTGGTAAGAAGTAACTATTCTTTCTTTTATTTTTAATGTTTTGTTAGTTAAAAAATCAGCATCTGCGATACTAAGTATCTTAATATCAAATAACCAAAAAAGCAGATTTTTTAATTTTTAATTTGTTAATTGACAAAAATATAACAATTTAAAAAAAAGGTCTAAGAATTAGATTACGTTGAAGTCTCAAACCTCCGCTAGTGAATACAGCACAGTAACTGTTATAACAACGTAGTAGTAGGTAGGTATTAATAAATATTTTGTGAAAAGGCGGACTGTTACAGATTTGCGCAATGTTTTATAATAATGTACACAAACACTTTCATAGAATAAGAGCTCATATATATGTATATATATACATATATTATCTGTCTTCGTGGGAAAGTAGATTTATTCGCCGGCCATTTTGTTAAGTCCGTGTGACGAATAATGCTCAGAAACGGTTCACTGGATAGCTGAACAAACGACATCTGTCTTACCGACCATTTTTTCACGTCCTACTAAAGTCCTGAGGACTATATATTAAGTGACATTTATCCCTTAATTAAGAAATGCGAAAAACAGTTCTGTGCTACGACATCTCTTTCTTTACACGGATATAAATTCTCCTAGTCCATTGATTTTTTTATACGACAATTTAATCTTCTTTACATGTATAACGTATTTTTCGTTTTGAAATTGCAATTTTCTTTTCCAGTTGTTTAAAATTTTTTTTTCGTCATTAATAAAACATATATTTCAAGTTGCGTATTTACGCTAACATTTTAAAACTACCCCTTTGATTTTCTAATTTGTTTTGGTCTACTTATAAGTAGCTTTTTAAATGAATATTATTACCGTTTCAACCTAGTAAGGGAAATTTAGATTAAAATTTACATTTCAAAATTTCACAATATTTTTTCGTTTTTAGGAATTCAGTCTGCACATTAAAAATTTCAAGTTGACATGAGCAACACCAGGTTTAACAGCTACTTAACTACAAAAATGAAATATAGCAACTTCATGAAGTATATTTGTATGCCGTAGATTATATTATCAAGCTATTTATGTAATCACAAAAAAAAACACGAATGCTATAAAAGCAAAATTATGGTACTTACATTTCGAAATATGTCAATAAAATTACATACCTGCAACAAATAAAGAAAAATTATTACTTTGTGCTTATTAACGTAATACTTCAATGAAATAGACCAACAACCTGTGGCCTACTGTGAAGTGGTGTTAACATTGTGAGCAATAGAATAGATAGTATTAGTAATTTTATTATTCTGAGAAACATTGGACAATACGCTGAAGCGCAATAATTTTTTTAATTATAATATGACTAATTTTAATAATAAATTGAATTGTCAGCACAAATAACGTGCGACTTCATAAATCATATCAAGTGTTCATTTTTATAGGTACGTAATATGTAGTATAGTATAGTTTCCTTTGACTTAAATGTATGGAATAAGTCAACAACTAATTAATACGATTGAAATTACATTCTAGCGACAGCAAAAATTTCTGAATTGGATAAAAGGAGTGTTCAACAATTGTTTTAGACGCGTGAAAATCTTATACGTCGGTATGGGCTTATAATTCAATAAATTTGCAACGGAAGTGTGTAAGGGGAAATCAACCCTGCGCACCTGCCAGGCACAGGCGCAGTCGATTGTCATCTACGAAATTTGTACATATGATAAATATATGTTAAGCAGATAATAAATTGAAAATAAATTCATAGAAAATGATTGAATAAATAAATAAATAATTACCAAAATACAAAATAATAATTAAATAACTGAATAATGAATTCTATAACGTGATTAAAAAACCAAAAGTGCACATCTAATTAAGTTTTCCATTGTATGATAAAAATTGAAAACAAAAATTTAAAAAAATTAAAAAAATAGTCTTTTTTTGACATGTTACACGATGCTCTTGAAAATTTTTCCGTTTTCTATTTATTCTCTGAAATTAACCCCCAGAATCAAATTCGACTATTGATACTTCACGTCTGGATTTGAGCCACCACATTCTCTGTGCCAAATTTCAAATTGTTACGTTATAGTGTCACAGAAAATTGCCTGTGACAGACAGACGGACGGACACCGAAGTTATTTCATAAATGTACCGTTCTACACGGAATACAACTAAAAACTGTTTATAAGAATAGAATATAATTTATTTTATTTAACTTAAAAAATGTACTGAAAAGTTTCTGGTCAATTTAAAGAATATTTGGTAATAAAATGTTTAGCAAACATTTACAAAGCATCCGTTATAACATAATCTTAGCTCCCTGTTCTATATTGTATATATGTCAACTATTATAATATACCTTCAACGGGATGGAGTTTTAATTCATAGAACAAAAGAACGAGGGCGGGGAATCTACATGAAGTGACATTTTAAAATTTTTGTATAAGGTTATATGAAAAATTAATTAGCACCTAAATATCGTGCTAACTAAAACTCGTAACATCATCATCAAGACACTATCTCTTTCTATAATTAATTATTATTAGATAACGTTATTTACCTACTAATAGAGTCGAGTCTATTTCGATATGAAATTGTAAAGTGGAAAACAAATAAATCTGTCGATTTCAACTGGAAATCATATAAATATAATACAAAATAATTATCATATAATATAAAATATTTATCATATAAATATAAACTAAAATAACGGAATATTTTAAAAAGTCGACAAGGAAACGAAGTAAAACACTTTTTATTTCGTTTTTTTGCCCGATTCATAGACGGGAGAGCGCGTTTCTAGATTTTTTATTTACTTGTACAAGAATAACTCGGAACCTACTGAGCCATTTTCAACGCAACCTGTTGAAAAAATTAACGAATTTTTACGTGCCTTTTGAAAACAGCCAGTATATTTTTACTCATAAAAGGGGTGGGAAGGAGCACAATAATTGAAAATGGCAACAATAAAACACGATTATATCTTTTGTTACAGATATTATGCTGAAGGGCAAATTTAAAATGAGAGTAGGTACATAAAGCAAATTGTAATTTGAATTGAAAAATTAGTAAACAGGAAATTTGCTTTTTTATTAACAAAGCCTTTTTTCAATTATCTTTTAATGGATATCCAATTCGAAAAAAAACAAACTTTCATTTTTTTATAATTAATGTTTACCTCTATTTATTTACCTCTATTGGCATTGTTTTACTCGCTATTTACCTAATACTAGTTTCATTATATCTACAAAACTCGTACGACCATTTTTTTATTAAATAATGTACTGGACTAGGCCATAGAAACTCGTATAATTTAAGCATTGTTGTCCAAAATAAATACGAGTGAGAATCAAAAAATTTTATCGATGATGCAAGTGAGATAAGATTTATTATTCTTCCGAACGAAGCCGACCATTGGGTTCCCTCTGTTTGTTTGCTTGTCCATTTCTTCCGTGATTATGATCAAAAGCGTGGACTAATTTTAATGAAATTTGAGAGGAACGACACACACAAAATTATTTTTACTAATAGCCTGGGTTCTCGGGCGTCTATAATCTTCAATAATATATTGTCGTACGAGATCTGAGAAACGGCTGATAAAGCCATAGCTCCCCTCCCGCGAAGGAATGACAGATCGTCGGTGCCGCGGGAGGGACAAAGGAGCTAGATGGAGGGGGTTTTAGTGGGTAGGGGGCCCTGTTCCGATTCCCACACTACCCAGGCATCATCGCTGGGTGTCCGTAAAAAGGATTTCCCCCTCCCAAAAAAAAAAAATCTTCAATAATATATGTAAATGATTTGCGATCAAAATATCTTTTGTGGGATGCAGGAGGTTCAGTGGACTAACATAAGAAATGAAACAATCATTTTTTCATCTGTTTATTAGCATAAATTAATTTAAAATCTAAAGTTTCCAGGGAGAAAAATGTTGGAAGCGCAGGGTATAACACATAACTACAATAATCAGGTATTAACGAAGCAGATAACAGGGGATACATTTTGCAGAACTCTGTAGCTTTAACGGTGTTAACAAAAACAAAACACCGCAAAGTAAATATAGAAATAGAGTGGAAGAGTTTGTACAACTGACAATATTAACTTAGAGAATACATTGAGAGAAAAAAAAGTAACAGAAATGCAGCTGATTTCTCTCCTACGCCTTTATCAGATTTCCGGCATCCCCGAGAAAATGACATTTCCGAATCGTTCATCCGGAATCTAACCGGAGGATTTTCTCTTGTCACTATCTCGTTCTATCTCTATTTCCCATACACTATTGTTTCTCTTTCTCTCATGAGAATTCCAGTCACGTGCACAGTTTTTGTCTTTGTCGCTTACGGTTCAGTAATGTATATATCTCGCCAGTTTGTGAAAAAATAAAAAAGGAGTATAACAGAGTAACTGCAAGTAGAAATTACGTTTTATGTAGTTTGTGTGCGTGCTTGATCGTCATCTGAAAGCACATGAAAGCACGGATCCTCTCATTTTATTTGTAGAATTATCTCTAGTCGACACCAAACAATTTTATACTATTTCAAACAGAATTTTGTACGGGACAAAGCAATCCTTTTCTTTATTAATAGTTTATTGGCATTTTATGAAATCCATCTTCTCCACGATTTTTACGTTTTGTAAAATGTTACTTTTTAATAAACGTTTATTGACACCGATAAGATGCTTTCACATTTTTTATAACAGAAAAAAATTTTTTATTATAACTAGAGTCCACACTTACTGAACCGGATTTGTAGTTTTAGGACACATGAAATTAAATGAGCTCTCGCACACTAGTCGGCTCAAATCGACTCGACAACATACGATCTGATTGCGTGGGTGTGGACCATTGTACGACCTTTCGACACTATTATATATTTTTTTCAGACCTTTATAAATATAATTGTGTCTAAGCGTCCCCTAATTACAACAAAAAAAATCTTTATTTTGCATTTTTATTAATCCTAAAATGAATTTTCAATAAATATTTGTTCAAAAGAAAAGAGCAACATTATATTTACATTTATACCAAGGACTTGACTAGGAAGGTACTGGGTTCAAATCACGGTGGAGGCTGAAGTTTATTGCAAGATTTGGACTATTAAATGTTCAATGAAAAAAAATACTAGCTACAAAGAAACAGTTATAGTTTTACGTCGGGATATATAAAATGTGAACAAGCCTTAATAAACATCAGTCAGGTATGCCAACCTTCTTTAGTTAGGAATACGTGTATCCCATTTATATAGTTTATGTGTTCGACACAAATGTCACATTCAGTAAAAGTTTTTCTTTCTTTGGTTATATATACTTGTAATAGAACAGCCATAAAATGTAACATTTTCTTGGTAAACGTCTTACATGAAAAAAGAAGTCATATTATAAGAATTTAGGTAGCGTTTAAACTCACGTCGTTAAAGTTTTACCTTTGAACAGCTATCATCCACTCTAAACTTGATAAAAATATTTATTTTTATATTTTTAACCTTTTTAGTGTATTTGCCATATGGCAACATACACTATTGGCGTCAGTCGGATGGCGGGACCTAGGGGTCGGACCAAAATTTCTCGACGTTTCATAACCTCCTAAACACTTTGGCACCATTTTTGAAAATGTTTATATATATATATATGTATATATATATATATATATATATATATATATATATATATATATATATATATATGTGTGCGGGCAATAACTTTCTTCGAAAGAGTTAATTGATTTTAACGAAATTTGGTCCACGTGTTGAAATCCATCACCGCAAGAAGCCTATTTAAAATGGGCATAATCGGGGCATTTTAAGGGTAGTTTTTAGGGGTTGAAAAAAGTTTTTGGGCCCCAAAATACCGAAAAAATTCTCAGAATCGTTTCAAAATTGATATTTAACCGTTTAGTAGTATTTAAAAAGTGTCCCTAAAATTTTAATAAAATCGGCCCAACAGGACCGGACTTACAAATTTTTTGAAAACACTAATTTGTAGATAGTGATTTATTTATTGAAGGGTGTATTTAATTCGGTGTAGACGTTAGATTGATAATAATATTGCAGTTAAGAAAAAAAATGTTATTTTAAGGGGTGTATTAAGGAGTCAAATTTTTTATTTTGCCCAAAAAACCAACTTAAGTTCGCATAACAAAGCCACACTGCCTATATTAGCAAATACACTATATTGTCGGCAGGGTTTTGGCACTGCGACCCGGGTTTTTTTAGATTAGGAGCCATGAAACATGGTGGTAGAGAAATCAATTGAATCGTGTATTATTCAAGTGCCTATGTGTGAGATTTCAGACTATTACAGCTGTACATATGACACAGCGTTGCCAGATTTTTTTTTGCCAAGTCGGGATTTTGGAACTTTTTAAGTGAAAAAAGCGGGATTCTTTCGTCGAAAGCGGGACATAGTACAAAAACGTATATAATCAGAAGTTTTTAAATATTTATCTTTTTATTTGAGTTCAAATTACGTTTACGTGACAATAGATAGCAAAAATAGCCACAGAAAATGTATTTTAATAAAAATATGATATTTTAAAACAAATTTACTCTATCGTTAAATAGTTGAGTCTTATTCGTCTTCTGAACATAAAAAATAAAAAAAACAGAAATCAAAATCAAAAAAGTTTTATTCATTAGAAAAAGATAGCGTTTCAAACAATAGTCTGAGGAGTGAGTGTTACAAATTGCAACTTACAATAAGAGAATAATTATTTACGCAGGGTCGAGTTATCCCCGAAAAGCGGGACTGAGCTTGTCCCGCGCGGGATATTTAATTTTGATTTAAAAATCCGGACGTCCCGCCAAAATCGGGATGTCTGGCAACGCTCATATGACATTTTAAACTCCTCAGTGAATAATCTCCGTAACTACGATAGTAACCTAACCCATTAATAATCTAGTTTATTCTTAAAAATTCATCAATATATTTAAAAACTCTTTGTTAATTTTAATTACTAATTTTAAAAAAAGGGAACAAGTGCGAGTTGGCCTCGCGCGGAGCGGGTTCCATACGTACCAGACCATAGACTTCTTGTAGGCTTTCCTGTGGTCTATAAGTAAAGAACTATTTACTGTATTTTTTTCATAATTTTAGGCTCATTAATTTCGAGGATGAGAGGGGATGGTCAATTTTCATCTATTTTCTTAAATAATCAAAACTATTCATTTTAAAATTATAAAAAAAAATATATTTGAGACCCTTACTATAAGCCCTTTCATTTGATATGTCACACGGTATAGTCTGCAAATCTTTTTTTTTAATTTCCTAATTTGCCCCTCAAAAATGCTGCACATGTTCAAAATTCATTTATTTACGTTATGGTCCGTATTTGGGTCACAGAAATTTATATGTGTGCCAAATTTCAACTTAATCGGTCCGGTAAATTGGGAGCAAATTGGCTGTGAGAGACACACGAGTGATCCTATAAGGGTTCCGCTTTTTCGGACATACAGAACCCTAAAACTTCAACTTCTTCTATATTTGTACATCCCTCAATTCGTTCTTTCCCCTGCATGAATACCTAAGCTCGTTCTTAGAAAGGGTTGACTGTATTTATAGATAATATGTATTATTACGTACATAAAATCTGCATAGAATTTATAGCGCTACAAAATACACATCGTAAGTTTTGCACTAGTAAAACGGGTTGCCGCAAATATTATTATATTACACCGGCATATATACCATGCTGGAGTAATACTTATATCGTAAATAGGACAAATCATCCTCCATTGCACGGTGCACTGTCCATTATAAGGTAAACCACTATTTACCTGAGAGAAACTACTTTTGAATTTATTAGTCTATTTGCCATATGGCACATACACTATTGGCGTCGCACCATTACTATTTTCCATTTACCACCTCCCGTTATTTTCTACATTTTTTAAAACTTCAACTTATATAATAGCAATGGGCGAATGAAGGAATTATAGGAAATTAGGATAAGGTAGGTAATTTTTGAACTAGGAGTTTGATAGGCCATGGCCCCAAATAAGGAACCATTTCGATATTTATCTGAAATTAATTGAGGGAAACCATGGAAAACCTCAATCAAGATGGTCGGTACACGAATTACCGTTTCTCGGCGAAAAGCAGTAGGAAAAAGTCCCAGCCACATCTGCCCCCGCCGAGATTCGAACCCGGACCTCCCGAATTCGAGTCTAGTGCTGTCACCACTACTCTACCCAGCGCGGTTGAAGTGATAACAGATATTTTATTTTATTTATTACAAGTGGCCTGGTCCGACTTCGCACGGGTAGCACTAATTATCTAATTATCTATAGCCATAAACGATGAGAATCGTTATCATAAAATTCTCAACGTGTATTGAATTTGCACGAATTCAATCGCTGTTAATTGTTAATGTTCAAAAATCAGTGAAAAATCAAAATTGCCAAAAAGCAAGATCAAAAAAATTTCTGTTGATCCGATCGCCACCAAACTTCACAGAATCACTGGCTGGGCCAATCTGAATATTCCCTAAAAATTTCATCAAAATCGGTCCAGCCGTTTTGGAGTCCACGAGGAATAGACACACATCGATTTTTATATATATAGATAATGCGTCTATTGTCAATATTTTGGCGCCCAATTGGCTGGAATTTTTATGTCCAGCTCCGAATCGCCTCCACAATGGTTTTTTAGATAACAACGTATGTTATATTTTATTTTAATATTCTCTACTGATAAAACGGTTAATCACAGGCGACAAATCTACGAAACTTCTGTTCGTGGGGTCTCCAACAGTCATAAACTGCCAGTGCGTGAATGTGACGCAATATTTTGCCACCACGCGACACGTTTCGCCTTAACTCTAAACACCTGTGTAGCGTTGATCATGCGCACCAGGTTTATGGAACAGAGATTACAGTTTGTAACGTAATTTCAGGCTGGAGTTTACCTCGAGGAAAACCACAGATTGTTTCTGTTTATTTCCTTTAGTCGGTTTATTTTGCAAAATACAACATAGAACAGAGATCTATACAGTTTATGTTTTAATTAATAGCATGATTTACCAGCATTTATTATTACAAGCTCTAATATCGAAGTGGAGTTGAACAACAAACTAACAGCTTACAAAACAAATTTATTTTTAAAAAATCGGTTCCATGAATTTTTAAGATTCGTTTTTACAGCAAAAATTACGCTGAATCCATTTCGAAGATCTTTTTAGTTTAGAAGATATTGCGTTCTAGGATATTTTAATTTCCTACCAACAAAAAAAAACCCGGATCGCAGTGCCAAAACCCTGTCGACAATATAGTGTATTTGCTTATACAGGCAGTGTGGCTTTATTATGCAAACTTAAGTTGGTTTTTGGGAAAAATAAAAAATTTGACTCCTTAATGCACCCCTTAAAATAACATTTTTTTTCTTAATTGCAATATTATTATCAATCGAACTTTTATACCAAATTATATACAACTTTCAGTAAATAATTCACTATCTGCAAAGTAGTGTTTTCATAAAATTTGTAAGTCCGGTCCTGCCGAGCCGATTTTATTAAAATTTTAGGAACACTTTTTAATTACTACTGAAGGGTTAAATGTCAATTTTGAAACGATTCTGAGAATTTTTTCGATATTTTGGGGCCCAAAAACATTTTTCAACCCCTAAAAACTACCCTTAAAATGCCCCGATTACGCCCATTTTAAATAGGCTTCTTGCGGTGATAGATTTCAACACGTGGGCCAAATTTCGTTAAAATCAATAAACTCTTTCGAAAGTTATTGCCCGCACACATATAAATATATATATATATATATATATATATATATATATATATATATATATATATATATATATATATATATATATATATATATACATATATATAAACATTTTTAAAAATGGTGCCAAAGTGTTTAGGAGGTTATGAAACGTCGAGAAATTTTGGTATGACACCTAGGTCCCGCCATCCGACCGATGCCAATAGTGTATGTTGCCATATGGCAAATACACTAAAAAACACCTTTGAGAAATTAACCAATATACCAA
The DNA here is from genome assembly GCA_034508555.1 of Venustoraphidia nigricollis. Classification (NCBI taxonomy): domain Eukaryota; kingdom Metazoa; phylum Arthropoda; class Insecta; order Raphidioptera; family Raphidiidae; genus Venustoraphidia; species Venustoraphidia nigricollis. Next base: position 3,057,445 of record JAVRKA010000013.1, read on the forward strand.
TTAACTAGATATAAAATCTGCTATTATTTGCAACTTTGCAACAATGATTATCGGTCAACTTTACAACACTAAATTATTACTATCATTCCTCAGGATTTTAAAAAGTAAGACTGATTTTAAATGGATTCAGTAGTCGCTAAGATTAGCGGGGATAAACATTTTTGCTTTATATAAACGTTAGTTTTGGTTCTGCAAATATAAATGTACAAAGATATAAAAAGAACACAAACATGTTTTTTCATAAAAATAAACACTTAAAACTCTCGACAACTGATTTTATAATACGATACGTATTATGGCTTTAAATAAATGAAAGAGATTATAACTAATTTTTCTTGTATAAAAAGAAAAGCGTTCTTCACTTGTTTGCTACTAAAGTCCTGCCAACATTTCAACTGCAGTGAAACTAAAACAAAGTTCCTGAAAAAGATAAACCTTTTGTGAAGCATGAATATCAACTTGAGAGCAAACCGCAACGGTTCAAAGAAACTGTAATTATAATATTAGCAAATACACTGTGTCCAACAATCTTTACCATTTACGTAACAGTTAACCGATTTGGAAATGAATCTATCAGTAAAAGAAATACTAATACAAGAATGGTATTAAATAGTGGCACATCGAACAAACTGATGAGCTATCAGACGCAAAAAAATAATAGTTCAAAAAAAGTAAAAAATAGCAAATCGAAATAAAAAGTAAAAAATATTTTTCTATTGTTAAAAAGCGTGGAGTACTTGATATCAACTAGAATAAATATTTCATTAGTAGCTATTTGTAAAAGTAGAGTTAGTATAAAAATAGTAATAATCACCGTACGCTCTTTGACAATAAAAATAATATTTTTTACTTTTGAGTTCGGTTTGCTATTTTTTAGTTTTTTTAAACTATCGTTTATTTTTTAGTCTTATTTTCGTATTCTGATGATCCTGGTTAGAACATTAGAACAAAGTTATCAAATTATTGTATTGTTATCGGTCCTGAATACGTATGCCAATTTTCAAATCAATCGAACGTCTTGAAGTCGGTGAAATTTACGTTAATAGATTCGAATTTTCAATTTATTATTTTTAATTTGAAATTATTCATTGACCCTTTTCGTTTCGACCCGCTGTTATAGTTGGCGTGCGAGTAATTCCAGCAGTGTATAAAATGGACTTTCTGCCGTAAAATCGAAGCAGAAAGTATGTATTTTCGACCGGATATAAAGAATATGAATACTATATTAGTTGCCATTTCGGCCACCATGAATGCGATCAATCAGCTACTCTTAAATTTTCCCGCCTTGGACACACTCTAAAAGGAGAAACGAGTATATTACAAAAACAAATTTAATTAATAGAAACAAAGAAATGTAATGTGCTCTGATAAATAGAATTCTACTTTAACGCAAATGCATTTCTGGGACGTCCCTACCTGTATGCAAAATATGGTGCAAAGGCGGAGTTCGTTTGTTAAATGGATCACCTTTTACCTGCAGTTCGTGTGCACAAATTTAAACACAAAACAATGTAATGTGAATAATGATATAAAGTCGCGCTATCAAAAGAACAAAAAACCGCCTTTATCAAAAGAAACCGGGAAATATAATTTATTGTTAAAACAGTCATCAAAATGAACAATATATATAGTTAGTAACTGCATAAAGTATATATATTAATATACTTCTCATTCGGCGTTGAAAGAAGACAATATCAAGAGAAGAACAAAGGAGAAAATAAATAAAAAGACTTTTTAATAATGGTCTAGCTTTATATTTGCATTCTTTTTTCAATTCTTCTAATTAGTATTATAAGCGAGTTTTTCTCCGCTCTAATGAACATCGATAAGTATATTTATAAAATAACTCACTCGTCCGATGGGGTGACTAAATGAACAGTTTATCGTTTCAGAAGAAACGGACTGTTGAAAAAAAATGTGTCGGTCCACTGGTTCACTGATGGATATTACCCGTTAGAATGTTGGGTTTTAAATGTTATTTCGAATTTTTAAACTAATCAATCATCAGCGTTCAGATTAAAAAAAAACATTTTACACTCAACCAGTAAGCGGTAGTCAGTTCTGTCTATAAGAGTGGCCAATAACTACGCAGTTATCATATCATTAGTGTATTTGCCATATGTCAACATACACTATTGGTGTCGATCGGATGGCGGGACCTAGGGGTCGGACCAGAAATTCTCGACGTTTCATAGCCACCTGAATACATTGGCACCATTTTCAAAAATGGTGCCAATGTGTTCAGGAGGCTATGAAACGTCGAGAATTTTTGGTCCATAACTTTCGAAGAAGTTAATTCATTTTAACGAAATTTGGCACACATGTTGGAATCCATCACCGCACAAAGCCTATTTAAATGGGCCCAATCAGGTCATTTTAAGGGTGGTTTTTAGGGGATGAAAAACGTTTTTGGGTCCAAAAATACCTAAAAAAATTCTCAGAATCGTTTCAAAATTGAAATTTAACCCTTTAATAGCAATTAAAAAGTGCTCCTAAAATTTTAATAAAATCAACCCGATAGGGCCGGATTTACAAATTTTCTGAAAATACTAGTTTGCAGATAGTTATTTACTGAAAGGTGGTTTTAATTTTGGTGTAGACGTTCGATCGACAATAATAATGTAGTTAAGAAAAAAATGTACTTTTGAGGGGTGTATTAAGGAGTTAATTTTTTTATTTTGCCCAACAATCACCTTAAGTTCACATAATAAAGCCACAAGGCCTGTATAAGCAAATATTGTCGGCTGGGTTTTGGCACTGCGAGCCGGGTTTTTCTTTTTTAAGGCACCTGGTTTTTAAGCGAGGGGAAGTATTTAATTAAGAACAGTTCAGGGCATTTGTGAAGGTAGCATATACTCTTAAACTTACATAAATTCATGTGTGGTGGCCCCTAATAAATTCTTTTGTCACGCTATACTAAAGATAATAAAACATCTAGTTTGCTTTTATAAATTATAACTTAACTTGTAATTTAAGCAAACAAATTGTTAACACGGTAATGTATGCATGTACATAGAGTTAAAGCCAACAGTACTATTATTCGATGTTGAAATTCAAACAAACATACCCCTATAATAATACATATTATAGTATGTCTATGTGTAAAGTACCTCTAGCAACATATTGGTTTTAAAGTGTTATATGAACAGCTGAAATGTTAAACGGTGGGAGTGTTAAAAGTCATATTTTAAGATTTTGTGTTAACAGTTAATAATAAAAGGTTTAATCCTACACTCTATCACAGATCTGAGCCTGATAAATATATAACTTTTTTTATAAATGCTTCATAAAACGATCATTTTATTTTTCATCGCCAATAAGTTCTATTAATTTTATTCTTACTACACTTTTGAAACTTGATAGCAGTTATTTTTGTTGCCTTCACGATCGAGCTTCAAGTTTACGTTGTAAATATTTCTTTCTTTGAGAATAACACTCTTTTTTTTTTGTTTTATTAATATAATATATATTTCTATATTCTTTATGTATAATAACTGCCAATTTTTTGTAAATAAAAAAATATTCATTTATTAGTGTATTTGCCATATGGCAACATACACTATTGGCGTCGGTCGGATGGCGGGACCTAGGGGTCGGACCGAAATTTCTCGACGTTTCATAACCTCCTAAACACTTTGGCACCATTTTTAAAAATGTTTATATATATATGTATATATATATTATGTATATATATATGTATATATATATATATGTGTGCGGGCAATAACTTTCGAAAGAGTTAATTGATTTTAACGAAATTTGGCCCACGTGTTGAAATCCATCACCGCAAGAAGCCTATTTAAAATGGGCGTAATCGGGGCATTTTAAGGGTAGTTTTTAGGGGATGAAAAATGTTTTTGGGCCCCAAAATACCGAAAAAATTCTCAGAATCGTTTCAAAATTGACATTTAACCCTCCAGTAGTAATTAAAAAGTGTCCCTAAAATTTTAATAAAATCGGCCCGACAGGACCGGACTTACAAATTTTATGAAAACACTACTTTGCAGATAGTGAATTATTTACTGAAAGTTGTATATAATTTGGTATAGAAGTTCGATTGATAATAATATTGCAATTAAGAAAATAATTGTTATTTTAAGGGGTGTATTAAGGAGTTAAATTTTTTATTTTGCCCAAAAACCAACATAAGTTCGTATAATAAAGCCACACTGCCTGTATTATCAAATACACTATATTGTCGGCAGGGTATTGGCACTGCGACCCGGGTTTTTTTTAATATTATGATGATTAACATATTCAAAAATGAGCACAGTGACGCCAGTTGTCCGCGGCAAAATGAAAAGTAAAAATTTATTTGTGAGGTTTAGTAGGAAAGTGGAACAGGCAAAAACATCAAAATATCGATTATTACTTTTGCAACGTTTCGGCTTCTATTAGGTTTTCTTCAGGCATCGTAATTTCAAGTTAATTAATGTACATCCTCTAATTGAAAAATTACCATTGTAGAATGAAAAAATATTTGGATAAGCCAAAGAAAAAACTATTTTTATTTTAATTTTTAATTGTAGAATACTGACAAATTTATATTTGGTACTATACGATAAGGTTTAGTACTATGATGATAATACATGTATAAATGAGCGCAGTAATGTCATCTTTCGGTTTAAAAATGTATTTGTAAAATAAGGCTTTTTAGTAAATCGTGTATTCTCACGAACTCAGCGATCTACTGATCGTCTTGGTGGTGATGTTCAATTTTTATTTAATGTCCTAATAAAAGTGATAATAAATGATTATTCTGCTCTCAAAATCTTGACATCCTCACTGCTTATATCATCTACGTTATCTATATGATATTACTTCAAAATCTATAGCATTTATTCGCAGTGAACAATGGAAGATATGTTTAGTATCTGTAGAAAACGAATCTTGGATAAGTGATTTTTAAGTAGAAAGTGTGCCGTGATTTATACATTTCTCATACAGGACTGGAATTAGAATAAAAATATTCATATAAAAAAAGAAAATCTTTACAAGTACAGTCTTGTTAACTCTGACCCGGGGGCCCACCAAACACCGAGGATCGTATGTGCACCAATATACCGGTTGCACTGCCATTAAAATAGCCCTTGATTTGAGCTAAAAGTATGAAACCGTTTTGACAAAACGAAAACGTTCCAAACAATTTAAATATTGTCTATTGTCTGCACCATTGTAACAAAGTAACTTTTGTCTTATTCAAAAAATGTTCATCGCATAACGATATCAAAAACGTAACTTGTTAGAGCAAAAAAGACATTCGCGCCTTAAATACAATGCGTCCCTGTGAGACAATATCCAAAGTCAAAGGCGGAAGTTTTGTGGAGATCCATTCAATGCAAAGACTGGTGTTAGAACGGATGTGAAATCTTTTCAACTTCAGTCAGATATAAGGAATGGGCGGATCTCTTTCTGAAAGAAACAAAATGTGTACGCGTCTGTATACAGTATGAACTGTGAAACGTTCCGTTCTTGCATTACCACACCCTTAATTATTACTACTAGATGGGCACGTCATAATTCGAGAGAGAGGGGAGATATTTGCAAAACTATCTTAGTAACAAAAGAAAATATTTTAATTGTTTGCATTATCATAAAATAAAAGAACTCTGAACGTTCCTTTCGAACATACTTGGTTGTTCCTCCGAGCAGACCCAACGAATTGTGATTCACATAAACATGTCCAAAAAGATCGCTCAAAATTATTACTTTGTAAACAATAAAAACCCGGGTCGCAGTGCCAAAACCCTGCCGACAATATAGTGCATTTGCTTATACAGGCAATGTGGCTTTATTATGCAAACTTAAGTTGGTTTTTGGGCAAAATAAAAAATTTGACTCCTTAATACACCCCTTAAAATAACATTTTTTTTCTTAATGGCAATACTATTATCAATCGAACCTCTATACCAAATTATATGCAACTTTCAGTAAATAATTCACTATCTGCAAACTAGTGTTTTCATAAAATTTGTAAATCCGGTCCTGTCACGCCGATTTTATCAAAATTTAAGGGACACTTTTTAATTACTACCAGAGGGTTAAATTTCAATTTTGAAACGATTCGGAGAATTTTTTCGGTATTTTGGGGCCCAAAAACATTTTTCAACCCCTAAAAACTACCCTTGAAATGCCCCGATTATGCCCATTTTAAATAGGCTTTTTGCGGTGATGGATTTCAAAACGTGGGCCAAATTTCGTTAAAATCAATTAACTCTTTCGAAAGTTATTGCCCGCACACATATATATATACGTATATATATATATATATATATATATATATATATATATATATATATATATATATATATATATATATATATACGTATATATATATATATATAAATATATATATACATATATATTTAAACATTTTTAAAAATGGTGCCAAAGTGTTTAGGAGGTTATGAAACGTCGAGAAATTTTGGTCCGACCCCTAGGTCCCGCCATCCGACCGACGCCAATAGTGTATGTTGCCATATGGCAAATACACTAATTACACAATAAAATAGTTTTAACAAAATATATATATAACGGTTGAGTAGAGACAGCTAGTGAACTGTCGAAAGAAAATAGCTTGTGTTTTAAATATGGCGATGAATGATGACAGACCTGCTAAAAAGATTTTCGCCACCAAGCCGGAAGGGAAAAGAAAAAAAGGAAGACCAAAATTACGATGGGGTGACTGTGTGGACCAGGACGTGAAAGCAATAGGAGAACGTAATTGGAGAAGGAAGGCTAGTAATAGGGACGACTGGAAATATCTCCTGAAAAAGGCCATGGCCCACGTTGGGCTGTAGTGTCAATGATATATAATATATTACTTCAAGTCACCGAGCTGGGTAGAATAGTGGTGACAGCACTAGACTCGCATTCGGGAGGTTCGGATTCGAATCCCGGCGGGGGCAGATGTGGCTGGGACTTTTTCCTACTGCCTCTCGCCGAGAAATGGTAATTCCTGTACCGGCTATCTTGATTCAGGTTGTCCACGGTTTCTCTCAATTCATTCCAGATAAATATCGAGATGGTTCCTTATTTGAGGCCATGGCCGATTACCTATCAAACTTCTAATTCAAAAATTACCTATCTTATCCTAATTTCCTATAATTCCTTCATTCGCCCACTGCTATTACATAAGTTGAAGTTTTAAAAATGTAGAAAAATAACGGGAAGTGTGGTAGATGGAAAATAGTAATGGTGCGAATGACGTCTGTTACGACATAAAGTCGAGAAACGGACGGTAAACGCATTATTATTATTATTATTATTATTATTATTATTATATTACTTCAAGTTTACGTAAATTTATGAGATAAGGTCAGATTCTGGTTGTACGAGAAATAGCTAGTTACCATAGTATTGTACTGTCATCAAAACTACGCATCTGTGCAAAATTTGAACTCAATCGGTTAACGAGAAGTAAGTGAAAATTCCACAGTGCAATTTGAATCCGGACGAAGCCGGGCCGCTCAGCTAGTTACCATAATATTGTACTGTCATCAAAACTACACACGTGTGTAAAATTTCAACTCAATCGGATAACTGGAAATAGATGAAAAATCGATTGCAAACTTTGTACCGAACAAACAGACAAGAAGGCGTGCTGATAAAAACGTTTTAAAAAAATGAGAAAATCTCTGACATGTAAACGAATAGAGGAGTTTTATTTATTTGAAAAGACAAGACCTGTACACATAGAAATGGATAGATACAGCATATTTGAAAGTCTGTAAAGTTTCAGTGACATATCGATTGTCAGAGAAACGAGCAATAATACTGGCGACACAGAAGGCTCAACCAAAAACGAAAATGAGAAAACGAACACAGATACGGAGATACGGAACACGAATATTCACTGAATGATCAATGACACGAGGACTGGAAAAAATTATATTAGCTACGTTATGATCAGACGAATGTTTTAAACAGTTTTAGAGCTTCTGAATTTAGGTTCGTCCACTTTGGCTAAAGTTTAAGATTTATTAATCACAAGTTATTGCTCCTTAGAAATAATAGAATAGCCTCATTATTCTAAGGATATTCGAATTTCGTAAAAAATAACGATGGGGCAGTTTACCGATTTTGAGAACTCCAAATATAAAATTTCTAAAAAATTAAACGCAAAATAATTTCTAATTTTTGGACAGGATTAATAGTGCAATTCTTTACGGTTAATGCAAAACTTACAGTTCTATAATTTTGTTGTCACTTTCTCACAAGTTTAAGGCCTCATAAGTTAAAGTGAGACAGAAATTTAACAGCGTTGATGATTTTAACATTAACCCTACAGAATAGTGCCATAAGTGTCATCTCACTGAATTTTTAAAAGTAAATTACAACAGGGCTAGGTTTAAACAGTTTTAGAAATTATCGGAAATAGAATTTTGGCGTGATCGAACAAACGGTTTTTTTTTCAGATAGAGGTAAAATTGAAAAGTTGACTTTTGAGGTTTGGTGTTGAGAGCTCATTTCTTTTCAAGTCTTTTAGAAGCTGTAAACCTGAGAACCTTTTTACACTGAACCAAAAAGTTATTTATTCAGGAACTTTTAATATGCTCACAATGAAATTGCATTTATTTCAAAGAAATTTTCTTCCTTCCAATGACATTTTCACGAATACAATCTATTTCCGTGAAAGTTCTGACATATTTTTTTTTGGTAAACCTATTAGTTGGCTTAAGATAAGCAGTATGATTGAAATTTTATTATAATACAAAGAAAACGTAATTTTTTCTTCATTCATCATCTCAAAACGAGGGCTGCCTATAAAAGTTGTAAAAGTGTTGACAGACTAGTAAATCCGGTAGACGATAAATCTGAGCTATTTATTTATACGTGTTTCCCATTTCATTCATCACAATCTTTTACAATATACTAGTATAGATACAGTGTAACCTTAATATAACGAACCTCAATATAACGATTTCCTCGATTTAACACATTTTTCGAAATCCCCTAGAACTGCCCGTAAGAGTTAATGCAAAATAAACCTCTACATTAGGAATACTTTTTGTCAAAAACCTCTTTATAACGAATTTTCAATCATTGCAGATTATAAATAGAATGTATAATTTATCTCTATTTAACGATTTTTGTCAAGTTATAACCTTTACATAACGTATCCTACCAATCAATCACACACAATTGCACAATAACAACAGCAATTCATGTCTCGACAGGTTCAGACACGTTATATTTATCGTAAGACAATCATTGTTGTTTGATGTAAAGTAAGTAATCACTGCTGTTGCAGTCACTGTTGTTAGTAAACTTGAAGTTGCAGCGAGAAACGAAAAAGGTATTCCTTAACCGTCGCAGAGAAATGAAAAATCATTAAGTATGTAGACGAGAATCCTACAAAGAAAAAATTAGACATCGCTAAAGAGTTCGAAATTCCCGCAACTACATTGGCCACAATTTGAAAGTTTAAAGATAAGTTTTCAGAAGAAACGAATCTTAGACCAACCTACCCTCTATATAACATACTTCATTATAACGAATTACTTGATATAACGAATATTTTCTAATTCCCTTCCGCTTTGCTATATCGAGGTTGCATTGTAGTTTAAAAGTAGAAAGTAGAAACGTTGACAGGGTCTAGTAAATCCAATACTGGTTGCTATATAATATGTAGTGTGGCATTTCGACATCTGTGGAAGTTCCCCTTGCGATCTATCGTTTTGTAACTGACATATCCAAGCCAATTCATATCATTTTATTTCAGAAGCATATACAGAATATAAACAACGGCCCAAAAAAACTTTTAAAAAAGAATCCCAGCTTCTTTTCCCGTACCTATAAGACTATATTGTGCATATATACTGAAACAAAACATATACAGGGTGTTCTACAAGCTCTATGACAAACTTTGACAGATGGTAGGTCATTTGATTTTAAACATATTTTTTTTAATAAACATGGGCCCGATTCGTTTTTGTTTAGAAGTTACAAGCATTTAGGCTGATAAATAGAAATATCGGTTGTTATGACAATAATTATAGGTCAAGGAGGTCCAATATCATGGCCACCTCGTTCACCCGATCTGAATCCTCTGAATTTTTATTTATGAGGACACATGAAGCAGCTGGTCTACCATCTTGAATTCTCTCAAGTAACTGCTGATGTGTAGCGATTTCAACATGGTAGACCAGCTGCTTCATGTGTCCCCATAACTAAAAATCCAGAGGATTCAGATCGGGTGAACGAGGTGGCCATGATATTGGACCTCCTTGACCTATAATTATTGTCATAACAACCGATATTTCTATTTATCAGCCTACGTTTTTGATTCTTTAAATGCTTGTAACTTCTAAACAAAAACGAATCGGACCCATGTTTATTAAAAAAATATGTTTAAAATCAAGTGACCTACCATCTGTCAAAGTTTGTCATAGAGCTTGTAGAACACCCTGTATAGTATGTTTGCGAAAAAATACTAAAGATCTTTTGAGATATATATGTTTTTTAAGTAAAATTTCTTTTGGCGCGATATGGTAGAATCGATTTATGAAATGTGTCGAAACGTTGCAGTACGCGTACCGTATACCATAAACACCGACTGGAGAACATTAAAATAAGGTGGCGGCGAGATAGAATGGCTGCCTCGTAACCCAAAGGTTGTATGTTTGAACCCGGTGGCGGTCGGTGCCATTATTGATTTTTCTTTTTTTTTTTTACAATTAAACTAGTTTTAATTCTGTAATGTAAAGTGTAAAATACACAATCTCTTTTTTTAATGCCATTCAAACTGGAGTATATATGTCACAGCAAATAATGTTCAAATTCGAATTTAATTAAAATACCAGATTGCAAACTTACTCAAATATTTCAATACGACCAATTTGGTATAAAGTTGAACGTACCTGTAACAAGAAACAAAAAATTAACATTACAGTAAAAATTTTACAAATCATTGCTTATGTTATATTTTTTTAGGATTTAATCATTATTTCTTTACGGGCAAAAATTACGTTCTTAATTACAGCGAAATTGCGCGTTGTCTAGCCTACTTAGATAATCATAATATAGCGCAATAACATATAGGTAGTAAACAAAAAATGTTTTTTCTTCATACCCTGTCGAAAGTACGTACTTTCGGCTTCGGTTTTAAAGCAGAAAGCCTAACATTTATGCACTGCTGGAATTACTCGCATGCCGTCTGTAACAGCGGGCCGAAATAGTTTTCTCGTATACACTGGTACGAAAGTACGTACTTTCGACCGGGTGTGAAGAAAAATAGTATATACACCATACGGCCAGAAAGTAATTGCTCTTACGGTGTAATATACTATTTTTCTGTCAAACCACTCCCAATTGCGTGTTCGGGACGGTCAAAAGCAAAATCCCAAAATCGGTCCTGGCTCAAATGTATACGTAGCTGCTTAAAACACGTTCAAAACTCGGAAAGTATTTTTTTCTACGTAACGATTTTTGTTAAATAAACACTTCCGTAGTATCCGTATGAAATATTATTACTAGTTTTTGTGGGCGTAACGATCCGCATACTGTATCTACTTATGGGAGTCAATTCGAGTTGTATATCGGACCTGGTGTTTTGAACAGGCGGTATAAAATTGACAGATCCTACAGAAATATATAAGTTTTGTTCAGTTGTTTCAAGTTTAGTCATTTGTTACGAATATGTTGTAGTGTTTCGGCGCACGGAACTTGCGTTTGTATGATTCAGAGACCAATACAAGTGCCTAACTTTACTCTTAGGCTGTGTGATTTATAGATATGGCCGAATGAATATTTTATAAGATGTAAACACAAACGATGTTAGTTAAACCCGTTTGATATGTGTTTTAAACTTCGCTACAACTCTCCAAACCGCACCGATATCAAACTTTTATACAAGAACCATCAAAGTGACAACTTGTCTTAAACTATTGATGTTCAAGCAATATTTCAAAATTACTATAAATTTTATTCATACATTTAAAATATCCAAGCAGTAAAAATACAATGAAGCAATCTTAATCACAAACTATATCAGTAACACGCACACATCCCAGTTTACAAATATTTGCGAAATGTAAATCAAAAAAGCTTTGTGTACTCCCTCTTATAAAATTGCATGCCTGTATATCGACCCATTTCACACTAGGGCGTAAAGTAAAAGAAATGTTGTCGTAGACACTACGACTTCCACCGTAAAAGTATAATAATTCAACGCAGCTTACAAATTAAAGAAGAATTTGCTCAAAATTCAACATAAAAAATTTTGAAAATTAAGTAAAAAAAAAACCCGGGTCGCAGTGCCAAAACCCTGCCGACAATATAGTGTATTTGCTTATACAGGCAGTGTGGCTTCATTATGCGAACTTTAGTTGGTTTCTGAGCAAAATACAAAATTAGACTCCTTAATACACCCCTTAAATAACATTTTTTTTTAATTGCAATATTATTATCAATCGAATCTCTATACTAAATTATATACACCTTTCAGTAAAGAATTCATAATCTGCAAACTAGTTTTTTCATAAAATTTGTAAATCCGGTCCTGTCGGGCCGATTTTATCAAAATTTTAGGGACACTTTTTAATTACTACCAGAGGGTTAAATTTCAATTTTGAAACAATTCGGAGAATTTTTTCGCTATTTTGGGGCCCAAAAACATTTTTCAACCCCTAAAAACTACCCTTAAAATAGCCCAATTAGGCCCATTTTAAATAGGCTTCTTGCGGTGATGGATTTCAACACGTGGGCCAAATTTCGTTAAAATCAATTAACTCCTTCGAAAGTTATTGCCCGCACACATATATATATATATATATATATATATATATATATATATATACCTATATATATATATATATATATATATATACGTATATATATATATAAATATATATATATATATATATATACATATATATATAAACATTTTTAAAAATGGTGCCAAAGTGCTTAGGAGGTTATGAAACGTCGAGAAATTTTGGTCCGACCCCTAGGTCCCGCCATCCGACCGACGCCAATAGTGTATGTTGCCATATGGCAAATACACTAATTAGCTTTTTTACAAGGGGTACGTGCAAAACAAATACATATATATCTCGTGCGTAACTTTTAAAATTCTATAGCCTCGATTTTAGCATTATGTCACGTAGACCATAATAAAACATAACCTATAATATTAGTAAATATACATACGTTATAGCTACGTACAAGCTTCATTAACAATATAATAGCTATAGTCTGCTATAATTGTTAAGAGGCACATTCATTGTTGGAATGCTATATTAGAAAAAAATATTTTTCAAACTCCTGTCACCGTCGAAATTCAAACCCGAATCTTTCCATTCGGGGTTGAGTCCTGACGGTGACAGGAGTTTGAAAAATGTTTTTTTCTAATATAGCATTACAACAATGAATGCCTCTTAACAATTACAACAGACGATAGCCATTATAAAGTTAATAACCTCTAATAGTAATAGTTACAGCAAAAAAGTTGAATGTTGAAACTTTGTGTCAATAAGGATTTATTTGAACGAATATTATGTGATATATTAGTTGTTTGAGGCAAGTGTAAACGCAATATGTGAATGCAATCATGCTTCGTGACCTGGAATCTTTTTTTTTTGTCTTAGATCCATACATTTTCTCGGTGGTACAGCTCCATTTTGCATTCATATGAATATAACCTGAACTTCTCTGGAGATATTATGCAGTGAATAATTAATGAAGTAGAATGAAGATATGCCAGGCACTGTGGTACCTGCTATGTCTGTGGACACAAGGTTAAGTTTTTATGTCATTCTTTTGTATTCTTTCGAGTTATTTTCTGGTTGTTGTGTTTTTGTGCATCTAAATCAATTCATTTTGATTTCTAATAAGTTCAAAAATAAATTTTTAAATATTTGTGAAAAAAAACGTCTGTTATAAAGTAGTTGTCGTGGTTAAGACACACCGTTAGAAAATTCTTAATTTTTGTATACTTATTAAGGACATGATAATACAATCACCCTGAAAATTTGAAGTCTATCGACCGAATTAATCCGAGATAAATTCAATTAAAAATTGTATAATTAACATTGATTGTATACGATCTCTGTAGTTCTGAACCAGTTTCTTATTTATAAAAAAAGAACTAACTGTCAGAAACTTTCCAAAAACTGACAGTCTTTCAATGCATTTGTTATGAGTTTAAAAAAAAATAAAAAATTTTTGACGGTTTAAAGTTCAACAATTTATAGAAAAGTATACATGCATATGGAATACTGTATGGGTTACATTTCCACGGGTACAGTCTTGTGTACAAATTATGGATCACTTAGCTACAAGCTAGTATACTTTTGTGGCGCGTATAATCTATAACTTTTTGACAATATTGTACCACGACAACTACCTTATAAAGCGTTTTTTCTCGTGAATGTATGAAGAACGGGCATTTATATTTTTATCTAAACACCAAGAAAAAGATTGTTGGAAAATACTGTTTTGTACCTATGCTAACCATGTACTTATGGAAACTAACACTCAATACAAAAGCTTGATTTATTCGTATTCATATTTTTTTAATCACTAGTGATTAAGCTTGTCTTCACCAGGCGCAGTTTCAAAGTTCAAGATTTGAAAATATGTATGAAATATTCGAAAGGAAATCAGATGGTGTAAAATAAATGTTGGTCTTCCTACTGAAGAACTTCCTTGTACACTATTTCTTTCGAAAATGTTTTGAAAGATCGCCTACTCTCCTCCAGCCCCCGTCTTTCGACTTACATATTTTTCATTATAGTATTTCTTTAGGCTTAATAGCCAAATAATTGACGCACTCACTCAAGAGTTAAATCGCCACTATTGTTCTGTTATTTATTTATTATAACTTAGACCACTTTGCCTTCTGAATATCTATACTTGCATACTAATGTAGTGCAACTACCCACGTATCATTTATTACGAGTTACACAACTAGAATAACGTATCTTTCAGGTAACGTATTATAATTGACAGATGCATTTGTTCAAATATTATTAAGAACAAAATGTCGGAAACTGTACTGTGATGTATTCTCACGTTACCAATGTTTAATGGCGGCCGTCTTGGAACCATTTGTCAAATGTGCAACCGTTTTGGCTTTGTTTAAAAGAAGGCTTCTTGAACTATGTTCTGAAAGTTTTTTGCAGTATCTTAAATACGGTTCAAAACTTCTTCATGAAAATCAGATTCTAAAGACGTATCAATTTATTCACAATTATTATCCTCTACTTTCCGTTTTTTATACCGGGTGTTTTTTTCAAAACTTTGAATGGATTTTTTTGTTGATACGTACACCGGTTGAATCAAAAAAAGTTTTAGGCAAAAGTTGTTGGGTTGTGAGGGGGAAATAATTTACACGTAATACCAAACCACCCCCACCCCTCGGCAGGGGGAGAGGGTAACTTTTGTTTTTTAAATGGAAACCCCCGATTTTTATGATTAAATTAAATTAAATTTTAAAGTTGTTCATTTTTACACAAAAAAAAAATTAATTATAAAAATCGGGAGTTTTCATTTAAAAAACAAAAGTTACCCCCTCCCCCTACCGAGGGGTGGGAGTGGGTTGGTATTACGTGTAAATTATTTCTCCCTCAAAACCTAACAACTTTTGCCTGAAACTTTTTTTGATTCAACCGGTGTATCAACAAAAAAGTCCATTCAAAGTTTTGAAAAAAACACCCGGTATACCACTCAAATGGTTAAATGTTCAGTGTAAAATCTGCCAGATATGAAAAAAAAAATTGCAAAGCAGACAAAAATAATTGTAAATAATTATATAAATATATAAATAATCTGTATAAATTTTATCAAGTAAGTGGTGTTGAATCGTATTCGAGACACTACCAAAAAAAATTTTAATTATTCTGTCACTAATTTGACGTTTTTCATCGTAATATAATTATCTGTAAAATTCAATAATCAACTTTTAGAAATGTTGTGTGATCAACTATTGTATGATCAGAACGTGGACTATAAAGCATTTTCCATGACTGACAATGAAAGGATAAAATAATAAAAACTGTAAAATAAAAAAAAGTTTTTCACGACTTTTTTCCTACATAAAAATACCTCGAGTTTCATTTCCATACAGAAATATATTTTAAATATTAGGTATATTCGTTAAAATAGGTCATGCATATCGTGGCGCTGAAACAGGATTAACTCTAGCAGCAGTATCAAACCGATGTCGTATCTCATTCATCCTGGTTTATTGTCTCAGTCATCCAGGACACCAACTGTGAGCCGACACATTGCACTATATCTGCTGTATCGCACACATTATGCAGATAAAACAAGGTGTATACATGCTAATCGCTAAAAATGACGTAAAAACTTGATAATATCATTACAGAAATACAGTTTATTTGTAGCCAGTTTGGATACAAAGCGTTAAATATCATAATTATACATATTTTACATGGTCATACAAACAAGCTTTAATTAAATAATGTCTTAATTTATTTTTGAAACCTGTGGTGCTGTTTATATTTTTTATGTCGGGAGGGAATCATTATACATATACATTTCAGAGCAGACTGCACCTTTACTCTAATACGTCGTGTAGAGATGGGAAAAACGGGTCTTTTTAGTGATCTGCATCTTTGCATCTGGATGCCGTATGTGAGCCGGCTCACTGAACCGGTTCAAAAAGAGCCGAGTTCTGAATATGTTACTGCACTGAGTTACCTAGTTCAGTCAATCATATCACGACCTATATAGAATCAAGAATGTATAGCCAAACATGTGATGCATGAGTCATTTGAGCTGACAGATGCATCAAAGCAAGAACTGATACGTAAGTGTAAAATGTGCTTCTATGTGTTAAGCGTTTCACAGAGCTATGCGGATCCGTTGATCCGTCGGCTTAAAAAAAAGTGAGTCGGCTCTCACGAATCTTCTTTCAGAGTGGGCTATTTGAACCGGTTCAGATCTAAGTTACCCAACTCTAACGTCGTGTTAAAGTTGTCGATATATATACATATTGTTTTTTCTTGTGTTATGGTGATGAACATCCAAGTTTCGCTTGTAACTATTTAAATTGTTTTTCATAAAAATTATTGTTTCGTATGCGTATAAGCTATATAGAGTTGGAACAAAATGCTCTTTGCATTCCAACTTCACAAGTAGGGAATGGTACTAATTTGGGACAAAATTCACATTTCAAAATTTTACAATATTTTTTCGTTTTGAGGTCCCCTGAATTAAAAAAAAACATATTTTTAGAAAAAGTTTGCTCGCCTATTAGGCTGTTTATCTGTGAGTACCATACAAATCAAACAGCAAAGCGGATCGAAACCAAATTTCGCTAAGACATTTGACATGTATGAAGAGTTCTATTGTTTTTGGAAAAAATCGGCGCATGCGCAGCAGAGATATGAACTCTAACGGGGTTTTTTTTTGTAATAATGGTATACTTATCACAATAATTTATTAAAAAATTAACTGATCGATCAAAAAAATATTGCACAGAATTTAACTTAAAAAGCGTTATTTTTCTACGTAAATCATGATCACAATCTAAGATCATGGTCCAATCAAATTTTTTGACAATGTAATGTGCAGCCAGTACATTTAAGTTTGTTTGGAAGCACTGTTTTTTCGTATGCAACTCAGAACTAGTTTTGTTGGCCATATTGACCATTAAAACTTCCATAACTATCCCGTCACTTCCACCATAAAAGTCCCGTGTCTTCCACCACAAAAATACATTATTGTCTGTTTGGATCGTGTTCCTGTATAAAAAGTATTAACACTTTTATACTATTGATATTTCAGTGTCGAACTAAAAGTGTAAATACTATAGCAGTCTCAACTCTTGAGCAGGGCTAACGTAGTGTGGTGTAGATCACGTGATGGATCTCTGACGATACTTTTGATATACCTAACGTACGCTTTTCAGTGTAAATTTTATACTACACTAATATTCCAAACACACCCAATTTTATGTTTACTTGTGACGAAATAAAACCAATCTATTAATTGGCATGATTCTTATTGTTTCAAGGCTGACGAACGACAATAAAACTATACAATATATTATAGGTCACATTGTACACGGGATGTGTATTATGTATGTGCAGCCACTAGCCTAGCTTTTATCAAACGTTATTTATTATATTATTCCGTTGTTTAATTGCTCTCCTCTTTACGACAGCTACGTTTTCAATTGTACCCATTTATGCATTATTCAGATAACGACTTGAATAATAATAGTTATTATATTGCAATGCAATGAATATTTCGGTTTCTGGTGAAAATACATTATTGAAACATGTTTAAATTTAATGTCAATTTAACATTGCTTTTTAAATACGATTTGATTACCGAATTAAACTGAATTTATCACTAATGTGAGCAGGCAAAGCATGAAATAAATGGTCAAGTAACGTACTTCATGCATCGAAGGATGCGCGATAGGTTTCCTGTAATCTTTATCAGCATATTTATGTGCCTGATAATTTTCACAATTTTAGAGCTAATTCAATTGCAATATTTTACGTGTAAGATCATGTGAATAATTCCTTACGGTTAGTTAAAGAATTACAACAATAATAGCAGAAATATAGCTCTTTGTATTTTTGCAATGATATAAGCATGCGCTAAGTAAAAAACGTTCTTATTTTACTTTCACTTTACTGATCACAAAAACGCATTTTTTTTAGTAAAACAACATTTGAACCGTTCAAAGTTTTATTGAATCAAATAATTTTAATAAAAATATTTTCTAGTTATATGGCGTTTCATAGTTATTACATCCCCTGTTTCCAGCTTATGAACTGGGAACTGTTTCATTTTTCAATTGAATTTTTAATTCACGATTAAAAACAGGAAGCACGTACAAATTAGCTCGAAGCTGGTGGTCTTTCTTAAAATCAAAATAAATAGAATAGTTATTTCCTTGTTCATAAAAAATATTTTATTAAAAAAAACGAGACAATTTAATAATAAAATTGAATAATTTTAAAAGATTAGAATAGGTAGTAATTTCCTCAAAATAAAAATAGAAAAAAATGAGTGAATTTTTAAAGATTACTTGGAGTTCATTATTAATTACTTTGACAATAGTGAACGATATCAAAAGATAACGACAATAAAGGAACTTTACAAACAATTACATGTAGTGATGCTAAGCGATCAACAGTGCATTAGCTATAATCTATATACGTATTTAAAAGCTTACGCGAAGTAAACTGTTTGCTAACAGCAAACAATACAGACACTGAGTAAGTGCACACCCCCTTTCTATTATCATATTATATATAGTACAGTTACACCAGTTACACTATGATATTGAGGTCCATTCAAGAATCTTCTCGTTATTTTGATATCGCTAAAGTTTGTTTGTTCTCTTTGCACATTCAGTACATATATTTTTACATCAATAGATGGAGAACACGAAAAGTACAAAAAGTGCAGTTTAGTTTCATTTCCAAAAATAGTATAGCTACGCATTTTTACACTAAGTACACCTTCTATGTGCTATTTACACTTGCAAAAAGAACAGTCGAATTTTGTACAATTGACGTCTTATATACGGTAAATAGAACATGTTTGAACTATATCTGTCTCTGTTAGATGCATTATACGAAATATATTGCTACATGTTTACTTATTATCTTCTTAAATCTTAAAACAATAAAATAAGATTTATTGTTTAAATATTTTAACAAGAAATAAGAATTTATAAAGTCATATAAGATTTTTTTAATACCACAAAAAACGAACGTATTTAATACTAATACGGTAGTAGACTAATAACCATAAGGCTGTCGGAACGCTCTGAATTTAAGCCAAAAATAGAGCTTTGGCTGTCAACTGATTGTAGACTTATTCGTCAACATTCTGCAAAAATTCTTTCTCTATAAGGAAGATAAATGACAAATCTAGGTCTCTAATGGACTACTTTTGTTATTTATGTACGATTTACTAGAAAAAAGTTGGCATTAATTGTGCCAAAAAAACACACGTTTTCAATATCATACTACGACCTTATTCGTACTTATTTCACAAAACTGTTCCATCACAAACCTAAAGTGACTCTTCCTTTTTCGGAAAAGTTTTTTAAATCTTCAAAATATTTCCCAAATTTAGAGAAATCAATTGACAGCGCCACCCTTGCAACACCATTTTTAGCCTCGTTGTTGACACCAGCCAAAAATTGAAACGGACGGATGATTTGAGCGAGACAGAGCTAAAGAAGGTCACACCCACAATATGCATTTTGCCTACCTCGCCCCTTACCGCTGGGTTTCAGCACAAACAAAATTCAAGGCGTTCCGACAGCCTTAAGAATAGCTCAGTGTAGTGAAAATGGCGCTACGTGTTACAAAAATTACTAGCGATCAGTGTTTCATTTCGTAATCGTATTTTAAACAAACTATAGCTAAAAGTGCCAAATTTATCGACACGCATAAGTCGTTAAACATTGCAGCATACATCCGTAATAGACCCTATTTGTTATATATGTTGGTATTCACAATATCTATCGGTACCAACAGTGCAACTAATATCATGAAATATATAGCATAGGGATGGTCTATATAAATAGTCTATACTTTATCCAAATTACCCGTGTATATAATGCCACTTATGTATATATGAGGAAGGAAAATAATAGGCAAGGGTGTCGTTGTTTAGGTTAGAACCATTATGAACCTCAAGCTAGAGAATTATAGTCTTGAATGGATTGACAGATAAGTCAAACGGATTTTCTGTGAATGGATCAACTGTAATGGTTATGGGGAAATCATTTAGAATTACTTCACACTTTAGTAAATGGATTCTTTAGAATTTACTATTTATTAAAAAAGAATAAGTAATGTATATCAAATGGTGTGTTTATTTGTTTTTAATTAACACAAGGCAATTTTTAATCGACCGATTAAATTGTTAATTGGAGTGGTGAGTGTTGACCATCGATCGACATCAGAATAAAAGTTTTTTTCCGTTTCGTATTTCGAGATGAGATAAAGATTAAATTGTCAAGATCTCGTTGCTATCGAGGAGACACTCTCAAGAGTGCCAAAATTTCTCATGACATACAAGATGACAGTAGCCCTTTCTCGACGAGACGATTCGAGACATCACTTGCACATTATATTTACAATACGAGAGATTATTATCACACTTTATATTAATAATTTATTAATATATAATAATTTATTTATTAATCGAGGTCGAGGCAGATTTTTGTAACCTGATTGTAATTTGTATATGCACAACTATTTTTCCAAAATCTTAGTTCTGCTTTGGTCGCTAGGAATGTGTCCGTGACGCCCTAGGACGCCCAGACGCATAATCTGACAAACACTTTTACAAAGAATGCAACCTCATTTTTGTTACGTATTTATCTATCATATTTCGTGTATATATTTCTATTTGTTTTAAGTAAATTGGCAGCATTATATACTTAAATAGTTCCAGTCTAACAATCAATTATAGTTCCTTACACAGAACAAAATATGTAAGTGAAGTCATGGATCAATTACATTGTTTGCAATTAACTAATTATTATAAATTATTCGAGAAAAGCAGAGCAAGCATAATTCAAAAGCACTGGGTGCATAGATTGTGCCGCTTTATAATTTCTGTGCTTCTGTTTCCAATACAAAGAGAGCTTGGATTCGGTGTACAGTAAGTGACAAAACCACAACCCACATATATGGCTAAGACCTGTGTCACTTTCATTCTTGTACCATCATAACTCATATTCCACGCGACGTAAAAAAACTCAACAGACACCCAAATTTTCAACTACCCCAAGAAAAGATGTTAGATCTGATTTTATTTTAAAATGAAAGTTTGATAATTTAGTTGGTTATTTACACTTGAATCTTCGGGCGACCCGAAATAAAATCAGGTACAAGAACACTAAAAACTGTGAAAAAAATCTAATTCAAAAAAGGGAATGTCTAAACGATAGCGCACACTTATAAAGCATGGGCCAGCACGGCGCATGAAAACCTGTTCATGAAGGTAGCCACGTTATTAACGGAGACTAGCCTGCAACGAGCAACGATCATCAGTCGGTCGCCTGCAATTTCTGTCTAGTTGCGTCATCGTGAAGGTTGCAGGCTTGTGCTGTGCTGGTCCATGCTTGATAAGTGTGGGCGGTCTTTAAAGAGGATGAAATATATTTTCAGTTCGTTTTACAATCATCTTCCCTAACATACATCATTATAGCAATACATAAATGTACGAGTGATTTGTGTGATACTTCGTAGATTTTGACTGACAGCATTCTCAGAGCGTCAGTAATTACGGTATTCTTCGAGTATTTCATGCCGCACAAGTTAAGAAAAAATAACTAGAGCATATAAAACTAGAGTGAAAAATAAAGTTTCAAATGAACAAAGCAGAGAAATCATTCTATCTTGCGCGCTTACCGATGTTTCCGCTACAGAATTGTGCACTTTTATTTCTTCGTGTTTGTTTTTTAACTTGACGAAACAAACAAGTTGTTTTTTTTTATAAAAGAAAAGCATCTTTTAACCTATATCATAAAAAATATAAATAAATAAACCAGAGTCTATGATTATGTAGTTTGTTTTAATTTTATAAAGTGTATTTCAAGTGAAAATAGGCCGAAAAATGATATTGAGTTTTCAATAACATTTTTAATATACCTATTTGTGAAACTGTGGTTCTTATTTTGTAATAATATTTTTAATATATTTATATCACTGTTTTTTAAATTTTTTTTATTTGAGATTGACTTTGATCTTATTGCTTCTGAAATAAAGAATGAAAAGTAAAGATTATCCCATATTTGTATCTTCTAATTTGTCCCTAATGTGTACACGCAATGACACAGGGGAACCCCCTGCTTTCGTCATGAAATATGTTGCCTTAAACGTTGAGCATACTACGTTATGTCAATAAAAGATAGCAAAAACATATTATAGTAAATACGTTAGCAGACAAATAGGTATTCTATGTAAATAAGATAGTTTTATTGAACTTCTTACATTTAATTCAGTTCTTAGAAGTACGAATATAGTTTCATTATCAGATTTTAGATTTGTGATAGTAAAGGCTCGTTTTCATAATGATAGTTTTGAGAGAATTACAGCCATACAGACAACGTAATAACCGCTATCGCACTGTCTCGCACTAAGGTTACTGATTTCACAAAATATACCGCAATCATCCACCATTTTGAGGCATTAGATTGAAATAGAATATATAAAAGTTTTCGTAACTAAAGAAAAAATAAATATCCATGACAGATAATCATTTTCAATTTCAAAAATTATCAAAATAATGCCAGTTTAAATTTGTAGATGTTTTTCTAATGTAAAGTTGTGATTTTTTTAATTTCAACTGGGACCATATAAAACTTAAAATCACTATTTCTGTCACTCCGCCATTTTGGGGCAGTTTTACTGTTATCTCGCTCTAGCACATGAGTACAATGGATGGCGGTATTTGATAAATGTAGTAATTTTACTCACATTATCTCATTTGACTAGATTAGCGGTCTCCAAGCTTTCCAATCCAAGTGTGACATTTAGGAAGGTGTGTAAACCATGGGACAGTCAACAGCACTGTATGATATATTTCTATTAATATTGAACATATTAAAAACGTATAAAATAATTGTCTATTGTCACGTCATAATTCATTTAAAGACATCACAATACTGCCTCGAACAAAAACTCATAATTAATTATAAATTTAAATTTTAATTAGTAATTATTACACATAAGAAAGTGCCTATACTCTATAGAAATTGCAGCTTGCTAGTCACATTTTTATCAGCCCCTAGTAGAAGCACTTAAAGCGTTGCCATCGCGAAACTCAACCCCAAAATGCAAACAAACCGTCGCATCTTCGCCTGCCAACAGCAACAAACATAAGCACTAAACAGTAAATAGTATTTACAAGAGGTTTGAACGATGAGGGTATCATTCCATTATATATTTTATACCTATATGTACCTTGTGTCTTTTCCAAATTTATACGAACGTACATAAGGTGTGTTTGTTATATTAGAGTAAAATTAATCGACGCAAATAATTCGAATAATAGAGTTGAGAAAAATGTTTGATGTGTAAAATCTTAGCTCTCCGTATGGGGATAATTTTGTGAAGGAAGCAGAAACGCGTTAAGGTAGTTGTCGTGGTACAATATTGTCAAAAAGTTATAGATTATACGCGCCACAAAAGTATACTAGCTTGTAGCTAAGTGAGCCATAATTTGTACGCAAGACTGTACCCGTGGAAACGTA
Organism: Venustoraphidia nigricollis; assembly: GCA_034508555.1. Lineage (NCBI taxonomy): Eukaryota > Metazoa > Arthropoda > Insecta > Raphidioptera > Raphidiidae > Venustoraphidia > Venustoraphidia nigricollis. The sequence goes on from JAVRKA010000013.1 coordinate 3,081,653, forward strand.
ACTCATCAGTATTCATATGCATGTATACTTTTCTATAAATTGTTGAACTTTAAACCGTTATTTATAAATAATTAGACGGTCAAAATTTTTTTCTTATTTTTTTTAAACTCATAATAAAATGCATTGAAAGACTGTCAGTTTTTGGAAAGTTTCTGACAGTTGGTTCTTTTTTTATAAATAAGAAACTGGTTCAGAACTACAGAGATCGTATACAATCAATGTTAATTATCAAATTTTTAATTGAATTTATCTCGGATTATATACGGTCCATCGACTTTAAATTTTCAGGGTAATTGTATTATCATGTCCTTAATAAGTATATAAAAATTAAGAATTTTCTGACGGTGTGCATTAACCACGATAACTACCTTAAGAGAGAGAAGCGCGCGCTATTCAAAAATTACTATAATACGTTCTTTGGTGCGGTCTACAGTTGGCGCATGTGTTGCAGCGTATTAGATGGCGGGAAAGTAAAAGGGAGAACGAGAAAAAACAGCTGTCAACCGTGCTTTTATAAATACAGTGCGAAATCAATATGTTACACATAATTGGCAACTACGGTAAGACTCACTATTTTTTTTGGTATATTAATAGAGTACTAAATTCTGAACAAAATGGCTTTTAAATCACATCATTTTGATTTCAAATAAGTTCAAGAAGAATTTTGAAATATTTATGCCAAGTCTCACCCGTTAAAAGGCATTTTTGCTTTACATACTTTTAACGTCATTTCTTTATGAAAACGTGTTTGTATTATCTACCAGAACTATCTAAAAATCCAGAAACAGACTAATAAAAAATACTGTTTGTAGCTATGTACACATGATGCAATCAATTTAAGCATTGTGCATTGTGTGTTTATTAAATAAATTGAAAACCATTCACATAATGCAATGTTTAAAGTCACGTGACACATAGGTTTAAAATAATGTATTTTTTAATGTATTTACGAAACTTATATAATAAAAATAAGAATTCTAAAAAAGGTTTTACAGCATAAGCTTTCATTATAACAAAGAAACATTCAGTCAAATGCCCTATAGTGAATCCCTATAACTAAGGTACGGATAATCGAGTCTCCACTGTACATAGAGTACGGGATTATGTCTTGTTAGCGACGTTTGGCGTTTAGGAGAGGTGTGCTTTTGAACTTGCACGGTTTGCTACGACGCAACCGACCGATGACGAACTCATCATCGATGCAAATGCCATGCACATACATTAATGAAAGCTCACTCCAATGTTTGTCAACTATAAATGTTTATGTAGTTAGTATTATACCGAGTTATGCACGTTCATATATAGTCAAATTATTATACACATCCCTCATCGGTTATGATTTAGACACGTTTCAAAATTAATTATTCCCGTTCAATATGGTACTTAATTGTCACCACAACTCCGAACGGAGTAAAAGACCGCTCACACTATACCAACACGAACTAGCACAACACAAACTGCAAACTGCACGGTGTCGCGGACTATATATCTGCATGGGCCAGCAACTTTTTATGCACGTTCCGTTTGCGAAAGACATTTTGCAGTTTTCAAGTAATGAGTGTGCAACATTGACGTGTGTAGTTCGGTGGAAGACGAAGAAATTAGGAAAAAAGTGCTTTGAGTTCAATAATGAGTCGAAATCTCATACCATTCACCACTGGTACCGTGGTAAACGAAAATCAATTCATTTATGATCAATGTATCGAATAATTTCATAAAACCTATTAATTTATATTTAGGGATTTTCTTTTTCATTTTTTTAAAGTTCTTTTAAAATTTTAAACTTGTACTGCCCAGGAGACAGCTCAGGCGATATTCTTGTATTTATTTTACGTAAAAACAAGACTGAAATTTTAAATTATGTACGTAATGCAACTTTTCCTTCACAAGTTTTCAAAGAATAATAATCCCTTTCCTCCGGTCTGAAATAATTTTGACAAGGATAAAAAACGGGATTAAAATTAACAGAAAACAGTTTTTACAAAGTCCTGTAGGCTAACCCTAAGGACTGCCTGCCTATTTCAACCCAAATTACCTGTCACATTGTTTAAAGTAAACTGCATAAGTTTATGTAAAAACAGGGACGGCGGTTTCGTATTTTTCATTACCACAATTATCCCTAACTAAAATTACACTAAAAAATGTTATAATGTCTTTTTTTTTGTTGTTTTTATGCATAAACAAAAATAAACAATTGAAATGTATTGTAAACAGTAAGCAATATTCTATTATTTACTAAAGTCCCTAGATTGACAAAGTATCGCAATTGTCCGTCATTTTGAGGCATTCGATTCAATTATATAAAGGTTTTCATCACTAAGAAAAAAAAAGTTAAACAGGCAAATGTTACTGTAATGTTAAATTTTGATTTTTTGAATGGCAACCTGAAGGAAATATTTCAGGGAATACGTAAGGCTTAAAATCACTATTATCTGTTAGTCAGCCATGCCGGGACGGGTTCACTGTTATCTATTTCTAGCACGTGGGTACAAAAAAATGTGGTACTTGGTTCTCACGACAAAGTGTTTGCAATGGTACTAAATGTGGTTGCATTGGTCTCACGGGTGGTTTTCTCCCTTTTGAGGGAGAGGAAGAATTCGGACGCGCGCGCAATTATTTTTTCCGTTATCAGCAGTCCAGGAAATGGGGGAAAAGTTGGTTCTGCCACGTATCTAGGAAACCGCCTGATTTTACCCCTTTTAGAGTGCTTTTCACCCCGTAAAAGGATCTCGCGCAACAAAAAAAGGGACTTTTTCTTCAGTGAACTCAAAAATGGTGGTGCACCAAGATTGGTGCGACGGGTCCAGCCGATGACCATTTTTGAGACAATTCACGCTTCATGTCCTGGACTAAATCCAGAAACTTTAGTTTTGTGTTCTAATAACTGTTCTTAGGGCAAACATAGTGTTTGCAAAATTTATAAGCGCAATACAATATTGTATAAAAAATATTAATTATTGATTAAATTAATTTGGAACGCCAATGGTGACCTCATTACGAAGCGGCACAATAAAAAAACAGTAGAAAGGTCAACGAATATTTCACAACGGCAAAGCATGAAAATGCCTCAGGAATATTTTATAACGTCGATATCTACATTAAACTACATCAGTCACCTTCTGCTTGTTAAACAGAATACAGCTACAATATTCTCATATTTATATATAACTAATTTAACTTAATTTAGTCAACTAATAATTACGAGAAATATTTTTCCAAAAAATGAAGAACCGTCTTTAGGGACGACATTAGACTAAGATATACATATATATGAAAGATATATGAAAGATATCTACATTAAACTACATCAGTCACCTTCTGCTTGTTAAACAGAATACAGCTACAATATTCTCATATTTATATATAACTAATTTAACTTAATTTAGTCAACCAATAATTACGAGAAATATTTTTCCAAAAAATGAAGAACCGTCTTTAGGGACGACATTAGACTAAGATATACATATATATGAAAGATATATGAAAGATATCTACATTAAACTACATCAGTCACCTTCTGCTTGTTAAACAGAATACAGCTACAATATTCTCATATTTATATATAACTAATTTAACTTAATTTAGTCAACTAATAATTACGAGAAATATTTTTCCAAAAAATGAAGAACCGTCTTTAGGGACGACATTAGACTAAGATATACATATATATGAAAGATATATGAAAGATATCTACATTAAACTACATCAGTCACCTTCTGCTTGTTAAACAGAATACAGCTACAATATTCTCATATTTATATATAACTAATTTAACTTAATTTAGTCAACTAATAATTACGAGAAATATTTTTCCAAAAAATGAAGAACCGTCTTTAGGGACGACATTAGACTAAGATATACATATATATGAAAGATATATGAAAGATATCTACATTAAACTACATCAGTCACCTTCTGCTTGTTAAACAGAATACAGCTACAATATTCTCATATTTATATATAACTAATTTAACTTAATTTAGTCAACTAATAATTACGAGAAATATTTTTCCAAAAAATGAAGAACCGTCTTTAGGGACGACATTAGACTAAGATATACATATATATGAAAGATATATGAAAGATATCTACATTAAACTACATCAGTCACCTTCTGCTTGTTAAACAGAATACAGCTACAATATTCTCATATTTATATATAACTAATTTAACTTAATTTAGTCAACTAATAATTACGAGAAATATTTTTCCAAAAAATGAAGAACCGTCTTTAGGGACGACATTAGACTAAGATATACATATATATGAAAGATATATGAAAGATATCCCTTAATTTTCGACAAGGAACTGTATTATAAGCGTTAATACTTTTTCTTCATACCATGCCGAAAGTACATACTTTCTGATTCAATTTTAAATCAGAAAGTATAACATTTAAACACTGTTGTAATCATAGCTGGAATTACTCGCATATCGTCTATATAGGCGGGCCTGAACAGTTTTGTCATGCGCACTGATACGTGATACTGCCGTTTGCCAGGTCACATGTTCGCCAGTAGACCAACTGCTGTTATAACATGGACATTATTAGAACCATGTGTCATTACGTATAACCTCAACATTGCTCACTTGAAAGCAATTAGTCTTTTTATAAAAACTATATTGTAGAAAAAAACGATCAATTTACCCGTCGGAATAATAAGCAGCGTCATATTCAATTTTCTAAATAGTATATTACACCACAAGAGCCGAAAGCTGAAAGTCTTGTTTTTGGCTTAAATTCAGACCGTTCCGACAGCCTTAATGCATTCTGAAAACTGTAAAAAAATGAACAAATGTGTGTTTTATGAACGTGAACTACTTAATTAGTAAGCAAAACAACTCGAAAGTCTCAACAAAAATAAAAATCCCGATAGTCGTGTCCTGCCGTTTGTCAGGTCACATGTTCACCTGTAGGTAGTAGGTAGCCATATCTACTGTTATCACATGGATATTATTAGATCCATGTGTTATTACGTATAACCTCAACATTGCTCACTTGAAAGTAATTAGTCTCTTTATAAAAACTATATTGTAGAAAAAACGATCAATTTACCCGTCGGAATAATAAGCAGCGTCATATTCAATTCTCTAAAGAGCCGAAAGCTGAAAGTCTCGGTTTTGGCTTAAATTCAGAGCGTTCCGACAGCCTTAATGCATTCTGAAAACTGAAACAAAAATGAGTAAATGTGTGTTTTATGAACGTGAACTACTTAATTAGTAAGCAAAACAACTCTAAAGTCTCAACAAAAATAAAAATCCCGATACTCGTGTCTCTCGTATAAAATATCATCAACTGAACCAACATAATTTTGAAATAACGTGTTTCATTAATTAGTTAGATAGAAAACAAAGAAGACTACAAAAATAAATAAATGAACGTTGGCGTGAACAAACGAAGGATGAGAAACAATGTAGCAACGAACGAATAGCGATATTGCAGTGAAAGAGCTCTAGCGTTTCCTTTTTTCCACTGATTTATTAAATATTAGCATTTCTTTACAGTTCATTTTTCATTTGTCCTATATTCTGTAAACTCTTTTTCCTATATTTTTGAGGCAACTAACGCTACTGCTAATTACTACTGCTTCCGTTAGCAGCGCCACTTTACATCCGACGATTTTGTTGGAGTTTTAGTCTTCATACTACAAGCTGCTTCTTTCATTGTACGATGTTTAACAACCATAGAAAACTTAACACCTATTAGTTGCAGTTAATTCGTTACAAAATAATTATCTTTATTAAGACTGATCTCTCAAATATAGAATCTAAGCCTGCAGTCTGTTATTTTCTAAAAATGCCTGTATTGAGTATTTGAATTTTTATTTTTTAAATAATATATCATAAATAATATTGAAGAACGAAAAGAAAAAAAAATTTAAGCCATAGGTAATTAATAACAAATTAATTAAAATGTATAAAACTTCATAAGATATAACGTGATTACAAAACGTACTGCAATAAAAAGATACGACCTTTAACTACACAATTAGTTTTTGTAATACGTGCAGCATTAAGAACGCAGAAGCGAAAGTGGCGCCATCCTACGCGATGATTGTAAACTATATTAAATTGTTCCAACGGTGCCGAACTTTTAAGGCGCGATTTCTACTTGCACTAGCCTACCGTTTTTGTTTTCATTTTAAGAAGTATTTTGAAAAATGATTTCGTAACATTAATGTCAAATAGTGTTTGTTTTTTTCAATTTTAAAATCTCGGTATTTTGATCCTAATGCTGTTGAAGTTTTTTTCATATCAAAAACTACTTTGAAAAATGATTTCGTAACATGAATGTCAAAAAGTGTGTTTTTTTTCAATTCTTCGTTACTTTTAAAATCTCGTTATTTTGCTTATATTACAAACGCTGTTGAAGTTTGCCCTTCATGTAAAGTAAAAAAAAAACCTAATCTCAGTTTATTAGTAAAAGAAAAGATAAAAACAGACATAAACTCTATACTGGAAATGTAAATAAGAATATACACTGGAGTTTATGTAGAGTGCTCATGTGTTAACAGCACAGAATGTGTAAAGAAGTGAAATGCTTCCATAGGCATTCCTCTTTGGAAGTGAGTGGTGGAGGAGTCTCCTTCCATCAACAGCTTCCTCAACGAAAGTTGCTTCGTTAACACTGATTCACGCTGGATAACAAGATTTATTATACATTTTATTATGTGTTCTAGTAGATGTTTTTTACGCATTGATGAATTTGCAAACAAATAAAGTTGACTGGCAGGCATTTGGCTGCAGAGTTTAAATATTACATGCCTATGAATTACGAAGGGCGAAGAAAAGTTTTACTCAAAATAAACTTTACACAGAGATAGACGTGATTTTCTGTTTCGCTAGAATTAATAATAAACAATACGTAGTCTGTTCATGAGATCATCGTGCACAATAATATCCCGACTTACGCTACCCCAACTAGCACGAACTTAGGGAGTTTCTGATCAGTTGCAAACGTGATAGAAGGACTCAGTTCAACTGTAAAATGGTTATACATTTTTGAAAACTTAGACTCCAACGAAAAACGCATTGCAGTTACAAACCAACGAATAAACAAATAACTCGTATCTTTACTTTTGTTTGCCTTTCTTCATTTTACCATCGCTTGGAGACAATTCAGTTAACATTTGATTCATTTTTCATTATTTATTATTTCTATGTGCTCTGCCCATTCCCACTTGTATTTAATTTTTTGTTTTATATATTTTATTAGTTTTGTTTTCTTCCTAATGATTAATTTTATTTATGCGTCTTAGGTTGAATACCTAGACGAGAAATTTTACAAACTAGTTTATTCTTTTTATTAAGTCTCTACTTCAATTTAGGAAACTATTCTATGGTATTCACTGGAATTTGACAAAATGATTCACTACTCTTCAGGACATTATATTTCAAGGTGAACTATCTATAGATGCTTGCAGTATAAATTGATATTCACACATTTAAAATTTGTTTAAGGTATTTTTTACTCAAATTAAAGTTGGATACCTATCAAGGCCGACATTAGCGGGCACGAAATATCACGCATCAAACGTCCATATACTATATCATAGCAGACTCCACTCACACCATTACCATATTCAGTTGAAGAATTATAGGACATTAGAGTCGTTAGATAGCTCTGTAAGCACAGGAGTTGCGCAATTGGTCAGCTCAATGTTTCTACAGAACTGTTGACTTACACAATAACAAACAAAACGACCAGCACAGAGCAAAATTCAACAGGGGTCTTACGCCTTATCTGTTGCAGAATTTATGAAATTAATATTAACTAAGATTTTTTTGCTTTCTGACTCAATAGATGTGTTAAGTATAATACTTCAGTGTTAAAAATATAGCCACTTTTGACACTATTGCGTTTATTACACAAAAGTGTAACCATATTTTGAGTAATCTACATGCCAAACACACATAATATTGTAGCTACGGATTCAAGTTCTTTAATCGTTTTTAACATCCTATAATAAAGGGTAAACTATATTTCGGTACAAAAACTTTCTGCCTGTACCTAGTATAAGCTCGCTCATTAAAAGTAAATAGTCAAATAAACTGAAGAGACCTGTTGGGTAGTCTGAGGCGGTCTGAACACTCGAGAAGAACTTAAAACCCACGTTTAAGACTTTGAATTGAATAAGTTAACTAAGAAATGTATATGATTCACGATTCACTACTTCAATAATTTTTTGTATTATTCCAAGATTTACTCAAAAAAATCTGTTATGTCTTTATTGAACGTTCTTTAGTATCTTTTATAAAAAGCTGAGCTTTGTTGTTGAGTGTCTGCAATTTACAATATTTGTATCTCTAGTTACTTTCAACAATTTCAAGCAAAAAAGATATTCTTTTGTGCTTTGAACAGTATACAAATAAAACATTCATCTTATAACAACGACTGTACTATTGATTTAAATGATTTGATGATATCCAATCGAGATTAAGGTTTCATTAAATATTTTAAACGAAAATTGAATCTTTGAAAGAAAAAATGAAACACTTCTGCGCATAAGACGGCAGATGCTTTTTTTAATTTAGAATGTTAACTGATTGAAATATCTGCACCCCGGTTATATAACAAAATTTCTTTAAATAAAACGAAACCACTTGCGATTACTGTTCAAAACATTTTTTTATTTACAAAACGTTTCGAACCAAATTTTATAATTTATTTTATATTTTAATAAATTGAAAAGGACCAAAATTTGGTCGAAACGTTTTGTAAATAAAAAAATGTTTTGAACAGTAATCGCAAGTGGTTTCGTTTTATTTAATATTCTATTACTGTTGGTAGAGTCAATATTATTAAAATTTCTTTAACATGTGCTAATCACAAGCCTTACAACATTTTCTCAAAAAAAGTTCAAAATTTTGTTACTAATGTGAAAAGCAGTCAAAATTATACTTAAATTGCGTTTCCGTGCTTCGTCAAAAACTTCAATTTCTAGATTCAAAAACTGGTTAAATTAGCAATTAGCAATTGTATGTATTGTGTTATTAATTGAACGTCCAAAAAACGTTGGCTGTTGATAGCCTTAAAAAAATATGAAAAAACCTCGTATACACGCAATCCCATAATGCAAGCGTATAAGAAAAACATGAATACATAATATTTTAAGTGGATCCATGTACATACATGTATGCAAATAACTAAAAGTATATGCATTGTACATGTTAATACAAACACAAATGTATATTCCATTCATTAGCATTGTAGAGCTGAGGGTTGCTGCTTAATACTGCGTCAGCACTTAGCTATCCCAGTTAAGGATTATTCAGTTGTAAGAATACATGATAGATGTGCAAAAATGAACATTATTAACTTATAATAAACCAGCCTTTACCGAAGGGTTTGCGCTAGCGTTAATGTCGGTTTTGCTTTACTCGTGTGGTAATAGCGCTTAAGAATCCGTATTTCTCCCGACTCGATGTCGGATCTGAAGAATTACAATGTTGAAAAGGACAGCCCGATTTCCTTTCCAATGCACCTATATTGTGATCTTGTGATTTTTTTTTATTAGTAGTGTCTGTATCTACGGTGTAGTGTAGGTTATTTTCAGCGAGGTAGTGACATTATGTTGAAACGAAGTTATCAAGTTTTAATAGGCACACAAGCTAAAATATCATTACTCCCAAAATATATACTACATTTTTTACACGTACCCTTATAGAATAGCTGATTTTCACTTCATTTTCAGTATATTTTAAATATTTTTGACAGTTTCATTGTATAACAAACTTCACTTCTATTAAGGTTGTTTATGAAAACTACTAGTCGCGTTTGCTGTTGTTTTATGTAATGGTAGGCTTAGATAGTTTATGGAAAATACTGTTGAATTGATAAGAATGCATGTTTTTGTATTTAGAAGCACCAGTGTTAAATGTGTCATTTTACGACCGCTATACAGGCATGAAAAGTAAATCTTTCATAGTGGGATGCGCCAGACAAAATCTTAATAATGAGAAATCAAGTCTCTTTCATCACATCAAACACGTTTTTACACATTTATTACACATTTTCGATCGTATTCTAATCTAGAGACCGATTTTTTGCGTCCAATTGAAAAAAGTCAAATAAAAAATGAGTCTAGATTACACAAAACTCGTTGTGAATATTAGATTATTTTACGTCAGTTCTACTAAAAAAAATTGATATATTTAAAGAATGCCTTGTAGCAAACCTCGATCTATCCTTGATCATTAACGGATCATAAAAATTCAAAAATAATATAATATATTATAATAAAATATTATTATCTTTTAAAATTTACTGAAAATTCAATTCAAAATTACGTCAGTTCTTGGGTGAGAACTTAGAAACTGGATATTCGTAACAAACGAAACATTAATTTTATTTGTGACATGGTGTCAAGAAACACAGAACAAATTATCAACATGACTGAAAATGGGAACGTAATTTATACATCGACTGTACTAGAATTTTACAGCATTATATATACTTGAAGTTGGTTTTTGTGTCTAATTAGCAGACTTAAATGCGAACTCACGAACATGCTTGATATAACTAATGTCAAAAGACAAAACTTCTTATGTCGATTTTTTGTGATTTTTTTTATATATCTTCAGATAATTTTTTAAATATATTCTTTATAAGCTTGCATACAAACCTCCAACATTTATTCTATCGAATCACCGTTTGTACGCGGTTGCATTTTTATTGTAGTATCATCCTTCCGTTAACATTTCGACTTCTGGGAACGACAAGATTGTCAGATATTCAAGTAGTTGTTATCATGTTTTCCGTTGATAACATAAGTAACGTCGGTGGTCGCCTGGGAACTGCAAGTTGGCAAGAATCGCAAGCTTTTGTCTCATAAATCGGGAAGAGTTTATAAAAAGGGCTTCCCGAATAAAATTGGGGCCGTTGGTTAATAAATTTGTGAGAGCAAGTGAGTATTGGTTGTGAGCAGTGCTGTTGAAAAGTCAGTTCATTCTAAGTTTGATTTTTAAAGAACCTTTAATTTTCCAAATTCACTCGGTTAATTTGGTAATGTTTAATTTTCCTTCCTATATTATAGCTACTTTAAAATTATATATACTAGCGGTAGCCCGCGGCTTCGCCCACAATTAAGATGAAACAATTTTTACAACCCACTCGGCAGCCACACATGCGCTTGAAAAAAAAAGGCTTGAAAAAATGCGAAAATAACGATTTAAAATTTATTTTTATGATTATCATAAGGTTTACTGATATCATATATCATTAAGATCGCTCTTGAGTTATAAAAGGATATACAGACAGACGGACAGACAAAATTTTTAAAATTTGTACATGTGGGAATTAAGTCGTCTGTTTTATTTTACCCAAAACCGACATAACCGATTTCGCCTTGTGACCACTAATGGGCATATATTTATACGTTGTTATGTAATTCATCATGCATATACGTTTACTATTTACAGTAACGTTATAAATAATATAACGACGTACTTGTGGGCTGGCTTTGCATAGAATTCTAAATAACAAACAAAAATATAGAGTAGCTATACTTACTAGTTATTCAAATTTCCCATAAAAGTGAAAATTGAAATATTAACATAGAACAAGTTTTAAAGAATAATTATGTTTTTTAAGTACATATTTTGTTTACTTGTAGGAGTGGCAAACCTTTACTCTTTGCTATCGGAACGCTCTGAATTTCAGCCAAAAATAGGGCTTCGGCTGATAGTTGAATGTAGACTTATTCGTCAACAGTGTGCAAAAATTCTGTCTCTATAAGAAAGATAAAGGACAAATCTACGTCTCCACTGGACTACTTTTGTAATTTATGTGCCATTTACTACAAAAAAGTTGGCTTTACGACCTTATTCGTACTTATTTCACAAAATTGTTCCATCACGAATCGAAAGTGACTCTTCCTTTTTCGGAAAATTGTTTTAAATCTTCAAAATATTTCCAAAATTTAGAGTAATCAACTGACAGCGACACCCTTGCAACAGCATTTTTTAGTATAGCTTAAATCCAGAGCGTTCCGACAGCCTTAAGTTGAATGGTGAACATCGCTGTATGCACAAAATTCTTTTTTTTTTAATACAGTTCTATGGACTGGAAATTTAGCAGTTATATTTTTTATGCTTTTTAGGTCCTGTTGAAGGTTTTACACTGTTGCTGCTGTTATGTTTCATTACAGTCGCGGGTGGAGCCGCGGGTAGCGGCTAGTCATTTACATAATAGTCACTCGAGCAGAAGTAGACTTATAAACATTGACAGAATTTTCAAAACGGGTCAGTGGTTTGGACGTGACGAAAAGCCTGTGAGCCTTACCCACAAAAGTTCACGGGGAAAATGAAACTATGAAATCTTTTCATTGATGCCTTATTCATTTTGCGTTAGCAAGGTTTTTCTTATATTTCCCCTGCTCAATCATTCCGCGTTTAATGCTACAAAAAATGTCAAACATACGTCGCTAAAGAGCTTTCATTTCAAAAATAATTTCATTTATAAATTATTATTTTAGTAGATATGGATAGAAGTGAAGAATAACTCTTAATTCTTTTGATTTTATAACAGATTCTCTAATTATTTCGATATAACGCAATTTTCTCAACATTTCTCAAAGCTTGTTTCTTATCTCAGAATTTGAATCGAAGAATATCTCGTTTTAAAATGTCTAGTAATAATAATAATAATAATAATAATAATGCGTTTAACGCCCGTTTCTCGACTTTATGTCATAACAGACGCCATTCGCACCATTACTATTTTCCATCTACCACACTTCCCGTTATTTTTCTACAGTTTTAAAACTTCAACTTATAATGTAATAGCAATGGGCGAATGAAGGAATTATAGGAAATTAGGATAAGGTAGGTAATTTTTGATCTAGGAGTTTGATAGGTAATCGGCCATGGCCAAGGTAGGTAATTTTTGATCTAGGAGTTTGATAGGTAATCGGCCATGGCCTCAAATAAGGAACCATCTCGATATTTATCTGGAATTAATTGGGGGAAACCATGGAAAACCTCAATTAAGATGGCCAGTACAGGAATTACCGTTTCTCGGCGAGAGGCAATAGGAAAAGTCCCAGCCACATCTGCCCCCGCCGGGATTCGAACCCGGACCTCCCGAATGCGAGTCTAGTGCTGTCACCACTACTCTACCTAGCTCGGTTAAAATATCTAGTATTAAGTATTTATAATCATTAGAAAAACAGCCTTACGGGCTATTATTATTATTGTACACAAAATTAATTAAAGCATACCTTTACTTGTAATTGACTCACCAATGAGTGATTTTCTGAAAACAAACCGAGGGAATACTAGAGAAAATAACAGACATGCCATTAGGTCTGTTCGATCATCCGAAATATTTCATTAACATTATACCTGAACCTTCGATCACCCACTGATGGACTTGTCAAGCCTCACGCCTGGCGTGCAATATCAATAGTACACATTGATCCTACCTATATTAAGTCGGCATTTAATTGAAATGACCGACAAACTTAAAAAAATGGGTTCCTTTTGTAGGCGCGTTAGGAGTTACACTTCTTTGGCGCGATGAAAAACTAATTTTTAATTTGCATACAATTAATTTATTAAAATAAAGTAATCAAAGAACTGGAATGAGACTTGAATAAATACAGCTACTAGACGCTAAGCGCATGCAAACATGGCACCTATCCATCTCCCTCAGTGTATCGAAAACTACCTACAACTGTACATGGCAAAGTCATGTCCCTAGGATAAGTCAATAGTTCCCTACCTCCATTCTGTTGGTAACATTTTTCTATGAGCAACTTCATCCTGTTCATTTTGATGTTACAGTCAAAGCCCTCTAAGTGCACAGCTCGGAACCGAGGCCCATCCTTTAAGTGCACACTTCCCCTACGATCTTTTTCATCCCCACTCTTCTAACTCCTATAGCTATCTTTATTCAATCAGATGCTATAAACAATATCTCTAAAACTCTATGAATATGATGGAAATGGAAAGTTTGAAAATAGCGCGCTTACGGTCGCACGTGATTGGTCGCAGATTATTCGAAGTGGGGGCTGGGGAACGTGCACTTAGAGGGCGAGTTCGTGTGCAGTAAGAGAGCGTGTGCATTTAGAGAGCGTGCACTTAGAGGGCTTTGACTGTACACTGTTCGAACGCATTGTAAAAATTAACTCTCATCATTATCTTATAACGCGCCAAAAGAAGTATAACTTTAGCAAATAATTTTATAATTTCACAATTGCTTACATGTGCAAATGCCTAGCGGAAAATAAATTAGAACATGAAAGTATTTATAGTTTGTAATATATAACTCATCGTTGTGTTACGGTTCGCTTAACGAAGTGGCAAAGAAATGAAACAACATAACGCTTACCATGTATACAATCTATGCCGCTTATATTACACTGTGAAATATAATATCTATTACCGATAAAAAAAAATGATATAAAAATCCACAATTATAATTAATTATAATTACAAAATTTATTGGACCAACTTTTAGTAATATGGTTGCGTGTGTTTCTGATAGAGGAGATACAACTTGGGCAGTCCATGCGTATATGGTTCAAGTTCTGAACACAACGGTTGAGCGTGTATCGGTAATTTAATCGACATCAAATAATGACAAACACGCTTTACTACACCAGACAGAGATACCTGAGCTTGAAAATAAAATTTGAGTGAAACTAGAATTGACAGCATATTCAAGCACCGACTAAAGGTCAATTAAAGCAGGATACACACTTAAACTACTCTGTTCAACCTATTAATTGTACTTTTAGTAAAGAAAACAAGACTTTCGTTTGGGTTTTCCTGTAGACAATTCAAAATTTTAGGTTCAGTAGCTTCAGTGATAACGTTAAGAACGCTCGATTTTTGTATGTTTTCTTTAAAATCTTTATGTATTTTAAAATTACAATTAATATATATTTGTATTTCTCATAACAAATCCTTTCACATGATACACTTGAAATTTTTGTTTTATATTCTAATTAGACCCCCAAAATTGGAATTCGTTTTTTTTATATTATGCGTCCCTGATTGGGTCATTTAACTCTATGTATGTTCCGAATTTTTTCGTTCAGTAGATTCGAAGAAAATCAGCTGTTACAGACGGACAGACAAACACGAAATCGATCCTATGCGGTTCCGTTTTTATATCGGTTATACGGAACCTTAAAAGTAAATGAAAGACCAGATACTGCATCGATTCCAAAACAAATCGATTCAGTAAAAAACGAAAGCAAGTAACCCTCATACAAACAGTTTACAATCAATTTCAATTTTAAAATAGTATGATTGCAGGCCATCAGAATATTACCATTTGCGCTCCTAGCGGTTGGATTACAACTGACAAAACAACTGGTAAGACAATTTTAATAACGCATATATGGTTTTACCAAACCTATTAGAGTGCATTGCACGTTAAAGTTGAACTTTATTTGATATGATGAACTGTTATTTGATACAAATGTTTTGTAAGTGGTTATATTTTCAAGTTAGTTTTCAGTATAGCAGTATAGAATATAATATAATAAACAAACTAAAACTTGACGCTTTAGCAATGTATGGAATACTGCATAAGTACCACAATACGTTACACTGTCGTTAGAAAACAAACCATTTATACCAATTTATTATCAATCAATGAATTGGACAAAATTAACAAAAGAATGAACAATGAATTATGTTAAACGGTTCGTTGCTTTATTGCAACTTATTATTGTAGTTATGATAGTCTTTTTATCAATCATTATAAACAATCTTTTAAACAAATGTTTGCATACCGAATCCCCTGCATCTTTAAAGATTAATAATAATATATCAACAGTATTATCAATAAACAATTATTAAAATTTGAAAATTGTAGAAAATAATATTATTTTCTACAATTTTCAATTTTTAGTAACTGTTTTTGTAATGCCAAATTGTATATTATATCATAGTTTAACTATCGTTTAAGCATATTGAGAGCTTGAAAAAGTCTTAATAAAAAAAAGACGAAACGTTGCAGCCAATGAGTGTTTAAATTGATTTATTTTCATTATTCCAATTACCCGTGATACTGTTTTCTATTATAATTTTATAGTACCTATTTTAATAAAACTAGAGATTTTTTTTAACGTTCAAAAAACAAATTGTAAAAAAGTTGAAAACTTTAATCTTTACAATTCAAGAAAAACCATTATTTTATTACAATTTTAAATAATTTTAGAAATATTTTATCACATTACTTGAAATTTTTCTGAAGTTAATCGTTATATTGAAAATACAAAAACTCTAAAACTTATATACTGATCATTAGTTCTACTTGAGGAAGCAAAACTTTGAAATATAATTACACAAAAAAAAAAGTTAAAAGCTGTCAATGGATATTTTTATATCCAGGATCTTAAGGTAATCCTGTCTGTTGATCATAATTCTGTCAATGTAGTATCGAACTGAGAAATTCATGTACAGACCGCTTAGGATTTGACATCAAGGCTTTAACTTAATCGCAAAACCACATTTTGCTGCAAATATATATCTAGTACTTTCATCTTTTGCCACCTGATGCCGTCAAATGCCAAATTCCTTTTTTTGCTACACTTTCATTTTTGTCTTCTCTGATCTTCCCGATGACAGCGCCAAATGTCAAACCCAGCTACAATATTAAAATCGTTGCAACGTTCTCAAAAACTCGCAGCGGTATTCTCGAAGATTTACTACGACATGTCACATTTCCATAATCGCAGAAAAGGTAATGTCTACACAAGTTTCATGCAGGGTTGGACAACATATAATCGGAAAATTTAGTTTGGCGACCTTAGAAAGTAAATATTATAATTTTTATACACGTCGTTGTCAAACACTTTCTACGCAAAAAATATCGTTTTGTTTATTTTACAGACGCATTTATATAAAAAAAACTATTAACGTCCGCAGCTATCAGAATAACAGTAGATATAATAAATAAATAACGCTCGGCTGAAGTAAAACATGTAAACAATACATATAATATTAGATTTACAGTGTTTTTAAATATGTACTGTATAGAATTTTTGCTCTATTAATATTTAAAACTCTACAATTACAAACTAAGTTACAATTTTATTTATTTGTATTCATTAAAAAAAAGTAACTCTTGCAGAATTAGTTGCTATACATAAAGATTTTTTGTGAAAATAGATATACTATACTGCATAAACGTCACATATGTTCGAAACGCCAACTCACGAATTGCTCCTTCGTAAAGTTCACAAAACACACCTAAAGAAGTGTTACTTCAATGAATAGATTTCTACAACCTTGATGAAACGACTGGTAGATACTATTTTCTATATCTCCAAATAAACTAGGGAAATTGTCTTAGAAATACGTAAGAGGTACTTGCAGGAGTGCAATTTGGACACAGAAGCTCCTAAACTTTTTGCTGCTCAGTACCCGTTTGTAATTCTGGAAGATTTATATGTATCCCTAAAAATTACCAACGATGTACAGTGTACACTGCATTGTTATTTTTTCTGCAGACCCATATGTGCCCTTTGTGTACTTACAACACATGTTGGAGACCTCTGCTATATAAGGACATTGCTCTTTTTTTCAAAGAACCAAATGTACAATTTTGTATTTCAATAATAATGCTTTTAGCGTTTTTTTAATTTATATAACTGTCAAACTTTACTAAAGAAAACTTTAGCACACAAAAAAACAATGTTTTTGTGTCAATCTTTAAATGTATCGTCGAAGCATGAAAATATGACAAGTAATTGTGTATAAGCGCCGGCACAACCTTAATTAGAGAGCTTTAAGCGTATTGAAAATGTAAGTTTAATGAAAATTTATGGCAGAAGAATGACAAAGTTAGTATAAAAGAAGGAAACTGTAAACGGAATTGACAGCAGTGAGGCGTCGATATTTTCACAACAGCCATTAGCTAATATTTATTATGAAAAGTTACAAACAATCGACCTCTGTAAATATACATTAAATGTCACAATGTACTATATTATTATTTTACACTTCCATGTTTCCCCTCTCTGTTCGAAAAGTCACTATTTATACCTCATACCATCTACTTTTTATTAAAAACTAAACTCTACCGTATTTTTTTAAAAAGATTTTTTCAAATACCGAATGCACGACAAATAAATTATTTTACACGGGATTTTCAAGTTGTTGCGGGATCTCAGTCATTTCGTTTATTCAATCGAGTTAATACTTTACTAGTTCGATCTCCAATTTAGCATCAATACTCGAGCGAATCCGGAACTATAGACTTAAAATTTTCTCAATAAATAAGCTATCGTGGTAGAAACTTCGTTCAAGTTCGTTTTAGTAGTTCTCGAGTTTTTAACGAACATTCAAACACACTAAGCGATTTAAATGATAATTTCTATAATCCGGCTAAAAAAAAATCGCACGCCGATTTTTTTGGCAACCTTCAGAATTTCATCCTTTAGATCTTCCTGAACTTAAAAATTAACAATTGGAATTAATCCATCGGATTAGATGTAGCCCAGCGCTTACACCATAATTCGAAAATAGACATTTAAATTAACATAATTTTTTTGATGCAAATAATTATTATCATTATGTAATAAATTATAATGCAGGTTATGTATTTGAGTGGACTGTATAGCTTAATCGATTTAAATAGTGTCGTAAATAAATGCAAACTTCTATTACTGGTTTTTATTAACTTTTTATTTTTGTTCAACTACACTTTCTACTGTCTCCGCCATCTTTTTGTGCTCACCCACTCTATTGCCAACTTGACAAAAACAAAATATCCAACATGTATTTTTGTCATTTAAATAAAAAAGTAGTTGATCATTTCTTCGCAAATATTCTTAGTTGTGATTTGTTGTCTGCATCAATTCAAATAGATTGATTAAAAGCAATAGCCTACTTGGTACATGAGAAGAAGAAGAATTGTAGATTATAGACGCTCAACAGCTGAGGTCATGAGAAGTTAACGCTATTTTTCAAGTTAAAAACAAACATTTACTACAAAAAGTTCATATTTGATAAATTGCGAGTTTCATATTGCCAAAAGATATAAAGCAATTTACAAATTAGAACTAGCCATATATTAAGCGGATTTATACGGAAAGTAGGCTGTTTGAAACAAACGAAACCGCAATGAATCCGAAACAGAAGAGCGTACTAAAGTAAGTATGTTGAACACTTCGTATAACGGAAAGAATTTATCTCATCTGTTTTAAAATATGAGTACAAAAAGTTTCCCTCTATCCTCCTCCGGCAGTAGTATTACATAACTTTTGATTCACTTTTAACTTTAGAGAAGTTGTCAACTCTCAATCGAAAGACAAGGAATACACGCGCAGGGCTGTCCATGCACTTATCATTTAAAATAGAATCGCAAAACCAAGACGCACAAAAATTCAGATTAAAAAAAACGTTAGTGTTGATCAGCTACCCATTTTGTGAATAATAAATAATACGTAAAAAACTTATTTCAATAATAAGCAGACAATTGAACCAGACAATGCAAAAAAAAGGTTAAAAATTTTGGAATAAACCTGTCCAAGTTCAATAACTACAAATGTGGTGTAGCGTACTAGTGAGAGACATTTTAGATTATAGACGCTTAACAGCTGAGGCAATCTTTATTTTAACTAGCAAAAAATGTTAAGGAGCTTTTCGAAACAAACATGTTATTGTAACGTTGTTTTTTTAACGGGTCACCTTCACAGCCATTATAATTCGGTATAAAAATGTAAGTTTCTTAATGATAATGTAACAAAGTATAATAATACCTTTACGCACGAGGTTTGTATTTTTCCTCCAATAAAATACTAGCTGGTTTTCATTTCATTTCCAAAATTTTTGACAATTTACTTTTGAGTAAAACTCACATTGTAGGTTATAAAAAACTACAGTTATACAAATAATAATAATAAAAATAAATGCAATTGACATAATTCAGTATTTGCTTTCTTCGATTCTGTGCCACCTAGGTTTATCCTAAGAAATTTCATCAATTCTACTTTCAAGGATCATCATCACTCTAAGTTTTTAGAGTTATTTTCGCATTATACAAATAATGTTCAACTTCGGAATTCATTTACAGCGACCAGTTTTGTTTTATTTTACAGCACTAGTAATGTAATGAGTCACTTTACATGCCTGCATACATACATGTAAAGCAGTTATATTATAGGGCGTAGTGCAAAAAAATACGTGTATTATGTTATTAACATTTTGTTTTCGAATGATTAACAAAAGTTACATTATTTCTTAAGTGCACACTCAGTACACGTCACACGAACGATAATACATAAACTTTTTACAGAAAAATAATAAAGAAATAAGCTAATTATTACAGTACACAGGCGTGTCATTTCTATTAGTCCGGAGTCATATTTTAACGGACGAAACATTGCTGCAGTCTGAGTGATGTAAAAGCCAATTCAGACTAGCCGTTCTCGGTTACGATTCACCGGTCCGGTTCGGTTTTCGATTAATCTAAGTTGCTCACACTATCCCGATTCGGTTCTACGATTATTCTCGGTGCGCATGCGCAATTTCGAAATATGATTTGACGTTTAATGTGTAGTTAAACGTCAACAAAAACAGCAGGCTAGTCACGTGACTCCAGCAAGCGTTCTCATTGGCTACGGTTGCGAACGGCCCGGTTGAAATTAGAGCTGAACCTAAACGCTCGAACCGAACGGCAATCGGGAACGACTACGCCCTGATTGGTCGAGCTCCCAACCGGACCGGTGAATCGTAACCGAGAACGGCTAGTCTGAATTGGCTTTAACACTGTTTCAGTTGCTGTTACAAGCCGATGACTGGATGTTTCAGCACAGCTAACTGTTTTTATGTAAATTTGGATAACCATCATTACTACATAGTCGGTAAAGAACAGAAGATTTTCTATACATATAGAGTAAAGAAGACATACAGTTTTTAGAGATTTGAAAGAGCAACTTTTAACCAATTTTAAATAAAATCTGACGAAAGTTAGCATCAAACTAGATACTTCAGTAGCGTACCTATTATAATAATCTAAATATCGACTGAATTCACTGAATGAGTAAATAGGTTTTTTTTAATATACGGGTTTTTGGCTTCCACACCGATTAGTATAATTAGCCACGTCTTGTTTAGACAACAGGATTACAAATAAATAGAATATCAAGTAAATCGACATCACAAAACATCCATGGGCAGGGGCGGGATTCGAACCCAAGACTGTTTGGTTCAAAAGCCAGCACGCTGACCACTGTCCTCAGAGTAATTAAGTTATAACTTATCTAGAAAATTTAATACTTAACCAAAATTAAAACCTATAGAAACGTGTTTAATTGTTGTATTCAAAAATATATCGTAAAAAAGTTATATTTATTTTACAGTGGAAAACTTAGCAAAATGTGTGTTTGCCAGTTTGTTCTGGATTTCAAACCATACCGAAATTAAAAAACGTATTTTTTTAACATAAATAAATGCGCATTACTGAGGCTACATGCGTTAGATTAAAGATAGAAAAATATTGCATGCTGATGGTGAAGTCTATAGTGAATTTGCGATGATGTGAAGGGTAAACGTGAAGAAGACGGTGATTGGTAATGACCCGAGAAATGAATAAATTCTGAAGGCGCTTTAAACTGTAAAGGTATTGTTTATTTCTTTTTTTTTACCAAGAAATAAGAATATACATTTAGTTCTGTAGGTATAAAACATTAAATAAAACTTTGGTTTCAGTAGTAATAACGTTTAACTAGCGCATCTCTGTTCAACTTACGTAAATTTTCCAGACAAACTAAGGATATCTTATTTTTACAGCTTCAAATTATTGCTTTAAATTCTTTACATATGGTCATCCAATAAATTTTAATTGCGCCGTTCAATATCTCTAAATTGTTTTTTTTTATATCAGAGCCGACTTGAGAGGTGGAGCGTTAATTCTTGGGGAGATGACAAAAAAATAAAATGAATACAGATTTCCATGAAATGGAAAACTAATTATGACGTAAGGAGCAGAAACATTATTAGAGATATTAGAAAAAATCAGGTCTTGAAATAAAGCAGGTAAAAAGAATCAGGTGAAAAGACCAATCTGTATGTTTCAACACATTTATTCGTTATACGACGTTTCGTATATTTTTTTTTATATTTTTGTATTTAATTTATAAATTGTAATTTATTATATCTATTTATGTCTGTTCAAACTAGAGGAAGTCGGAATAATACCGACGAAACGTCGTATAACGAATAAATGTGTTGAAACATACAGATTGGTCTTTTCACCTGATTCTTTTTACCTGGTTATTAGGGATCTGAAACACGAAATGTCTTTGGATCGACTTTGCTTGAGATACACTATTTAGCCTCGGGGCGGAAGTATTGCTCTATTAAACGTGATTAACGTTGGTGTTTATAGCCAGTTTTTTGTGTATATTTTTTTCGGCACAGCACTGATCACAATATATGTATATTGGTAACCTCAAGTAGAGGAAAGCTAATATTACGACAGAAATCAATTTGAAAGTTTCAAAGAAAATTTGCACAATTCGAATAAATTAAAGTTCTTGATTTTATGAAGTTAAAAAACTTTAGAAATAACTTCATAGACTTTTTCAACACTATACGATATTTTGAAAGAAGTATCATAACATCATCTATGAAACAAGGTCAAATCATTTATCGAAGGGGTAATTTCTTCTTTAATTCTGGAGAGTTACTCGGGTTTTCTGACGATTTCCTGTTTTAGTTTTATGAATGGTAACTATGATGTCCTTTCAGAACACGGGCATTAAACAGGGTAGCAAAAAAAGCATGAAAATTATTTTGTTTTTCATTTTGGTCCAAATCATGTAAAGTATCACTTTCAGTATGACGTATTAAAAATGAAATAATTGTTTGCGTTTTGTCTCAACATTTGATTTTAACGAAATAAAAACCCGGGTCGCAGTGCCAAAACCCTGCCGACAATATAGTGTATTTGCTTATACAGGCAGTGTGGCTTTATTATGCAAACTTAAGTTGGTTTTTGAACAAAATAAAAAATTTGACTCCTTAATACACCCCTTAAAATAACATTTTTTTTCTTAACTGCAATATTATTATCAATCTAACGTCTATACCGAATTAAATACAGCCTTCAATAAATAAGTCACTATCTGCAAACTAGTGTTTTCATAAAATTTGTAAATCCGGTCCTGTCGGGCCGATTTTATTAAAATTGTGGCGACACTTTTTAATTACTACCAGAGGGTTAAATTTCAATTTTGAAACGATTCGGAGAATTTTTTCGGTATTTTGGGGCCCAAAAACAGTTTTCAACCCCTAAAAACTACCCTTAAAATAGCCAGATTAGGCCCATTTTAAATAGACTTCTTGCGGTGATGGGTTTCAACACGTGGCCCAAATTTCGTTGAAATCAATGAACTCTTTCGAAAGTTATCGCGCGTACACACATATATATATATATATATATATAAATATATATATATATATATATACATATATATATAAACATTTTTAAAAATGGTGCCAAAGTGTTTAGGAGGTTATGAAACGTCGAGAAATTTTGGTCCGACCCCTAGGTCCCGCCATCCGACCAACGCCAATAGTGTATGTTGCCATATGGCAAATACACTAATAAGCAGTAGTCGATACAGATTGAAGATTTCTATAATTTTGGACGACGTACAGGCAAATAAATTTTTCTCAATTTATTATAATACAAAAATTCAAACGTTCAAAGTAAATAATAAATAAACAACGATTCCAAGAAATGGTACATTTTGACTTTTAAATAAAGTAAAATATACGAAAAAAAGATAAAAAAACAAGCAATCCGTATAAAATTAATATAAGTCTTCACAAAGTATATTTTGAAAGGTGAAATATAATATTGGGTAATTTCATTTTAAAATTCATATCATAATGTGAATAACTTCCTCGAATTTAAATAAAGGTATATCTTCTAGAGATCGTAATAAAATATGACATATAAAATACTTTTTCATCCTTTGAAAATAATAAAGGTATCAATGTCACAGAGATGTGAACCTTACTTCTGCGGATGCGCCGATTTTTCCCAAAAATAATAAGGTTCTTTTTATTTACATGTCAAATATCCAAAATTTGGTTTCAATTCGCTCAGACGATCGAATTATATTATGCTCACAGACGAACACATTTTTTTTCAAATGCGTATTGTTTATTCGACATAAGGAATCTCAAAATAAAAAACAATGTAAATTTGTGAAATGTGGATTTTGACTTAATTTAGTAGGTACCACTCGCGACATATGGAGTAGTAGTAGGAAAGCGATTAATCCCCGCTACCTTTCAGCCAGGTCTGTGTTTTTGTTTCTGGATATTACTAAAGAGGTATTAATATAAATATTAAGAGCACTGTGGTTGGAACAATAAAAATAAAAGAATAGTACTTCTTACCACAACAGATTTATTCAGTGGATGTACATTTCGAGAGCTAAGCTCCCATCTTCAGCAAAACGTTTAGAGTTTTGCTGAAGATAGGAGCTTAGCTCTCGAAATGTAGGTACATCCACTGAATAAATCTGTTGTGGTAAGAAATAATATTCTTTTATTTTTGAAGACGTATTGTACAAATTTTCACAGTGCCTCAAATACCTATCCAAAAATGTCTAACAGCTCTCGGCCTATTTTGACTTGTAAAATTAATAACAACACGCATATTATTTTTGTCCCACCCCCCGGAACGTTTTCTGACGGAATTCACACTTTACCCTACGCCAATAATCTAATAACAGTTCAACACAACAAACAGTCCGGTTAAGTTTATTATGCAGAGAATCTGTCTGTTAATAATACATAACAAGCGGCCATCAGCAACAATAATGGAACTATGAGGTACAGAACTATATATTATGTACATTGTCCATGCATGCAATATCACTGTTTCGTATGTCATAATATGTTAATGACAAAACTAATGCATAGTTCTATGCATTTGTGCGAATCATTGACCGTTACGGGTAAAGGTGGCATATTTAATTCCACAGCAGAACAAAAAAAAAAAGAAAGAAAACCCGGGGTTGTAGTGTCCAAACCCTACCGACAATATAATAACAATAATAATAATAATGCGTTTAACGTCCGTTTGTCGACATTTTTATGTCATAACAGATGCCATTCGCACCATTACTATTTTCCATTTATTACCACTTCCCATTATTTTCTACATTTCGAAACTTCAACTTAACTAATAGCAATGGGCGAATGAAGGAATTATAGGAAATTAGGATAGGATAGGTAATTTTTGAAATGGGAGTTTGATAGGTAATCGGTCATGGCCTTGAGTAGGGAACCATCTCGATATTTATCTGGAATTAATTAAGATAAACCAAGAAAAACCTCAATCAAGATGGCCGGTACAGGAATTACCGTTTCTCGGCGAGAGGCAGTAGGAAAAAGTCCCAGCCACATCTGCCCCCGCCGGGATTCGAACCCGGTACCTTCCGAATGTGAGTCTAATACTGTCACCACTACTCTACCCTGCCAACAATATAGTGTATTTGCTAACACAAACGGTATTGGCGCCATTTTTGGAAATGTTTAGTTTGATCCGTAGGTCCCGCCATCCGACCGACGCCAATTGTATATGTGCTATACGGCAAGTACCCTTATAACTGCGGGGTAAATATCTTAAGACGACATATTATACTGTTAAGCCTCTCATTATGCGATTTTAAAGTTATACGGTCGGGGTTTCCCCGTGAGAAATTGGAGAAGATTTTGATGTCTTTAGCTAGAATGATGTCGACAAATTGCTTGTGGATAATGACTCAAGTGACGATAATATATTGCTGGTATAATTTTAGATATCGTTGAAGATTCAGGAAACAATAGTGAAGAAAAAAAAACGAATTTCTCTGAGTGAAAATATAATTCGAAAGGGTGTTCAACTTAACAGTAGATTGGAAAATTTTATTAGTCTCACAAATTCCGAACGCGCTTCCAAATATGTCTGGATATCAAGAACTGCAAAAAAAGTAGTGCAATCACTGATTATATTATCAGAGGAAAATTTAACACTGAACGACGATGAAGTTGACATTAATTCGGCTTAAGATTAGCCTACTACCGTGTCGGGAATATCTGCGCGTCCGTATTTAGTTGCAATACAGAAATGCTATATGACAATAAATATTATTCTCTTTTTTTGAAATATTAGATCTCATAATTTAAAATTAAATTTTTTAATATATTTAAGAAAATAA
The DNA here is from genome assembly GCA_034508555.1 of Venustoraphidia nigricollis. Lineage (NCBI taxonomy): Eukaryota > Metazoa > Arthropoda > Insecta > Raphidioptera > Raphidiidae > Venustoraphidia > Venustoraphidia nigricollis. The sequence goes on from JAVRKA010000013.1 coordinate 3,107,836, forward strand.
TTAATTTTCTAAATTTTTTTTTCCAAATGATACAAAATGATGTTAAGGGTTATTAATGACCATTTTAGAAGAATTTTTGAAAACAAAATTTTTTTCACCAAATTTCTTGGGTACCTTATTCTAACTTCTTCCCTATTTTCAAAGTACTTTATTATATTAATTCCCTAATTAAATAGGTACGCCACGATCGCCCCTCATGGAGACTCCGGCGCCTACTAGGAGGCAGTACCATTCCCCTTGGAAATCTATGAAAACGGAACCCTATTAAACGGCAGTTTTATCTGCATCGGAACATTCAATGCAATGTGGTAGGTGTAGGCATTGAGATGTGCACAGATGCAATCCCTTGAATTAACAGATCAGACATCCTGCTGAGTATTGAAAACATACCGAGCATATCATAAATACCACATGTAATACACTAACAGTATGTCAGGACGACGGCATTGTTTTGATATCGAATACATCCGTATTTAGTTGACCATTACACCTGCTATCTCAGGGTTTCCCAAACTGAGTCGCGACAAGATCACAAGAATAAATAAATAACCAGAAGCACAATTCGGAAGTGGTGCCTTTTATCTGGCTACAGATAGATTCGTGACGTTGGTTCCATGTAAAAGATGAAATTTTATTGATTTTCCACAGGCGTATCTAGTTAATTTATATATTTACGTTTTTTTAAGCAACTTATTTTAATATAAACATTAAGAGCACCTTGGTTGGAACAATAAAAATAAAAGAATAGTTACTTCTTACCACAACAGATTTATTCAGTGAGTGTACATGTCGAGAGCTAAGCTCCCATCTTCAGCAAAACACTAAGCTTAGTGTTTTGCTGAAGATGGGAGCTTAGCTCTCGAAATGTACATCCACTGAATAAATCTGTTGTGGTAAGAAGTAACTATTCTTTTAAACTTATTTTAAAAGGAAATATGTACCTAGATAAATTAACTAGATAAAATGCCTTATTAAATCCGACGCATAAGAAACAATTCGTTCTAAACCTTCCAATACCGAGGTGGTAGAGTATTTCAGGATAAAATTTCAGGCTAAATAAAAAGCGCGTAATAGAGAATCATACTTCTGGTTATTTATTTATTTCTTGAATGTTTATTTCTATATTTATATAAAAAATATATATACTAAAAAAAATAGTCTTTAGATAAAAATATTAATAGTAGGTTAGGCTTTGAAGATGAAAATAAATGTGTCGAAAAGTTAGCCACAAGCGAAACAATCGGTAAAGCTTCTTTTTAAATTGTCCCTCAGATAAACTTTTCCTCTACAGTTAAAATAAATGTCAAATAACTGAAATAAATATACAAAAAAGTTTGTTTTTTTTGTTGTTGAGATGTCTTTTTCTAGTTAGTAAAATATCTCTGAACAACTGATGAGATAAAATGAGTCGTTATAGATTGTGTTTCTAAAAAATGAATCGCATTGTTTAAGAGTTTGGGAATGCCTGTACTATACACAACGTATACAAATGACTTATTTACTACAACAGAAATTGCATAATTGTAATTAATTATTTGACACTAAGTAGGTACTTGGTTTTTGATTAGGTATAACAAATAAAAAGTTATATTGTTACTATAATTATTATTATTTAGTGACGTCAATTAGATGACAGGACTTCGGGATCTGAGCACAAAATCTAAATGTTTCAGTGTCCTGAAGATAGCATTGAAAATATTTATTTTATGTATTTTAAAAAGCAGTTTGAAACATTGCAACTTATAGACTTATAAATTTTTGAACTTATTTTATGTATTTAATCTCTGTCTGTATAACACGCAACGGCTAAACTGATTTTCGTGCGGCTTTTTTCCCATGTCGGTTACACCATCTGGTCAAGTTTTAGGCTATATTAGATTAAAATTGGTACTGTGGTTGTAATACCAAAATCAGATTTTTTTTGTAACTATACTTATTTTACGCGTTTTCCTCTACGACACAATAGGTTTTGTCTGTAACAAAGGTTTAATATAGTTTAAATGCTTAACTTAAATTTTTTTCAAATTGGTCCAATAAATCCATAGTTAGGACTATTTTTTGCTTGCGAATAATAGAAAAGTCATAGTTTCCTCTATATTTTTGAAAGGCTTGTGCCCTCCACTAAAAAGGCAAAAAGGGTAACGGGTAGTAATAGAAATAAACGCATTGTTATTATAAACTTTTTACAACCCTATCAACTAAATTTTAAATTAAAATTTCCAGGGTTATTATACTGTTCTTGAATAATAATTTTATGATAACCTAATTAAATTATTTTTGAATTTGCGATTTCAATTAAACCGGTTAAAATACTATACATAGGTACATAGCAGCCACTTTAAAATAAATGAAATATTAATATAAAATAAAAAATATATTGGTATTAATTATGTACGAACATGGATTGGAAATGGACGTCAAAATTTCAAAACAAATAATATATCATTTTTATTCATTTTACGTTTTAATATTATTAATAATGATTATCTGCAATAAAACGTCAAAATACTCTTCCAAATTAGTCAAAAAAGCGACATTGAATAATCTGTATACATTAGCAAATTGACTAGTAATCTTATTCGTTTAAATGTTATCGATTTCATTTCCATTATATTGGTATTACTGTCATTTATTTTATTATATAATTTCATTGCCTCAGGCATCGTTGTTACATAAACAAGAATGTTTTCATTTTTATTCGGTTTCTTTACGTTCACATTTTCAGCGTTGTGATATTACGTCATCGTATCTGTATGATGAGCACTTCTATAATTGAATCTAAAAATGTAATTGTTTTTAAGTCGTTTTCAATTTAGCGATTGCAAATCATTACCGTGTTTTTGGGTTTGAACTATTATCGCAATTCAGTCAAGTGACTTTTCTGTCTGAAAATTATTTAGCACGAAACAGCGCTTGTAAATGAAGATGTTTGAAAAATCATGAAAATAGCTGTCTGGCATGGGGCACTCAATTCTAGTTTAATATTGGAGACGACCCGCAAAAATAGAAACTAAGCCTTGACTTAAGTTTCTCGGATCAAAAACATTTTCATCAAGTTTTTAAAACAGACCTTCAGCAAAAATTGTTGGTGATCTCCGCACTACGCTATACTACGTTCATTACAAGACTTCGTTATGGTCAGAATACAAAAAAGATATATAAGCGTATATATAGACATTTTATCAATCCGTTGAGAGATGGAGTTAAGGGAATTTCTTCTCTCATAATTGTTTTAGTTCAGAAAGACGCCAAACAGTGCTCGACTATAACTTGTTGCCATTATTTTGGAATGTTCATATATAAACTTAATAAAAGTTAAAGAACAAAGTAACATTATTACGTACGATTTTTGTGTGAGTACTACGACGTGTAGATATTTGGTTGTAGTTCCTAAATAGAGAGTTACTACATTTTCTCCGTGAAATGTCATATAATTACGTTTTTACGTTTTTGAGTTCACGTAACTCAATAGGCAAATAATAATGATTGGTTGAGTTTTTATAAAATACATATTAAAAAAAAAACCGGTCAAGTGCAACTCGAACTCGCGAGAAGAAGGTTCCGTACTATTCCGTTTTCCGTGAGTACTTTAAGACTTAAGATTTTCGTTTAGGTTTTCCTGTAAACTATGAGTGAGACCCAACATTCCCTATTTTTTCAAAATTTTAAGCGCAATAGTTTCGGAGATAAGGGAGGAGGGAATGGTCAATTTTCATCTATTTTCTTAAATAATTTTAAAACTATTTATTTTAAGATTATAAAAAAATACATTTGAGACCCTTACTACAAGCCCTTTCATTTGATACGTCACACAGTACAGCTTGCCAAACTTTTTTTTTAATTTCCAAATTTGCCCCCAATAATGACCCCCATATTTAAAATTTATTTATTTACGTTACACGTCCACCTTATGGTCACCGACTTACATATGTGTACTAAATTTCAACTCAATCGGTCCAGTAGTTCGGAACAAATTGGCTGTGACAGTGGGACGGACAGACACACGAGTGATCCTATAAGGGTACCGATTTCTCCTTTTTGAAGTACTGAGCCGTATAAAAATTGCGTGTAACCTTTACGCACGATTGAAGTGAAACTTTTTTATTACTTTTTTGAAATTGCAAATTGAAAATTAACAATAGCAATTTATAAACACGTGAATAGAGTCGCATAAAATATAAGGTTAGAATATTTGCACGTTATTCATGTAAATAATGCATAACGTATAGCCAGTTATACTTGCGCGAATGCGATGTATATGTTTGTGTATTCGTCGATTCTTCTCAAAACATAAATCTACTTACCTAACCTATCAATGTGACGTTTCATAAATGGCATAAAAAATACGCTTTCCTCTGGGTATCGATTATCCGTAGTTCAACTAGCGAAACTACAATGTTTTGTTGGCATTGTCACAGAAATAACCAGTAGCTAAATGAGAAATACATGTTTTTCCCTACAAGTGCTGCCTCTCGTGACTAAATCTGATGCATCGCTCCCAGAAAAAAGGTACATTAATTAAACTATCATCAAACTTCCACTGTTTCACGAAATATGTCACTAATTAAATAAAAAATTAGAAAGATACAAGTAATTCGAATTCGATTTTAAACTCTGTCTGGATGCTATGCACCATACGCGAGAGCAAGTGTTCGAATACACCTAAGGCGAGATTAAACAGGACGGTAGGTGTTCGTTTGTAGAGCCACTTGCATCTGACTGTGGCCTGTGGGACTGCAGTGATATAGCTCGGAGCTATTACATTTGCACCATGTTCTATACTCGCAGATTTCCAATAGAAATGTCTATATGCCAGTGCAGATGTCAGTCTAACATGTACAAGTTACTTAATTTGCTTTGACTTGTAAATAACCGAGCGGTGTAGCGTAGTGGTTAGAACGCCAGACTCGCATTTAAGAGGTACCGGGTTCGAATTCCGGCGGCGACTTTTTTCTACTACCTCTCGCTGAGAAACCGTATTCCTATATCGGCCGTCCTGTTGAGGTTTTCCATAAATATCGAGATAGTTCCTTATTTAAGGCCATGGCCGATTAGCTGGCAAACTCCTACGCGTACAAAATTGCCTATCTTATCCTAATTTTCTATAATCCTACATGTAATTAGGCTTTAACTTGTTTGTAGCGTATAAATAAATAAATAAATAATGCAAATTTGTATTTGCAACAGACAATAATTTTTGTTAATATTTTAAAAAATTTAAACGAATTATTTACTTATTATGGTGTTAATAGAAAACTAGATTTGTTTTTCTTTTCAACAAAATAAAGCATCTTAAATAAATAACAATATTATCAGGGAAATATAGTTTTTTTATAAAATTGTATATTGATCGGCATTTGTCTGGCATTACCAGTCAAAAATGACTTCTTAGATGACTTTTTTCTTGTAAAAACAATATTAGATTTTTATATTTAACTAACGGTACGGTCCACCTTCGCCCTGAATTGTAATTTGCCCAGACATATGATGTCGGGACTTTTTTGTTGAATGTAGCCATATTTATCAACGTTGCTCAAGAATAACAGATCCCTATTATATTAGCATAATGAAATATAGCTAAAACCACCCAAACTATTTTATCTCGGTATTCGTGAAAGTCAAAAAAAGTCTCCAGCTAGAATAACTTGCGAATAGCTGTTTTACAATCTATAACACAGTCGCGGGAGAAGACGGAATACCGGTCTATCTTCACAACACGTTACACAAAATTATTTAATTAACTTTCCGATAAAATTTCATTTTAATAGCGAAATAAAAGTCACCCAAAAACATTTCTAGGATCATAAAAAAATTTCGTAAGAAGTTTCGTCAAAACTCGTCAAATAATTTAAAGCTAATTCCGCTCAAAAATACATACTCGAAAGAATTTCATTTATTAGTATAAAGATCGAACACCTAAAATATGTACAAACAAAAATATTGTATCATCTAGGTATGTCGGTGTTATGTATACATGCTATTATAATTGAAAGTGCCACAATGAAATGTACAGTTTTAATTAAATGATAATTATTGAATCGATGTTGAATTAAAACATACGAGTAGATAATTAATTAGCTGTATAATAATTGACAGCATTGATGATCTAGATTCTAGAGCGTTAATGTCATGTTTAATATTGAATTTATACTGAATAATATTATTAGGGTTGCAGTGATCCCGTAACATACGTGTAATTTACATACGAAACCATTCAAAACTTCATGTAATAAATGCGGAATATTTCAAAATTGACGGCAAAATTGGGAAAGATTACTAGAATGCTTGCAAATCTTATAATATAATAGAAATAATATTATGAAAGACTCATTGTTGCAATTATAATGCGATATTAGAAAAAATGTAACTATTTAAATAATGGCACCGTTGAGAGACGAACCTTAATTAATATATAATTTTCTCCACTGGTCTAGAAAACTGAAACTTTCTACACTTTTAATAGTACCTATACTCTATAGGATACGAATCAGAACCCAACAGACCCGGATTTTAGATTTTCTTCCCGAATGAAAAAATAAAGGGGGGGACGAAATTTCAATGTTTACTTTCATAAGGGCTTATTGGAAAAATATATATGAAAAACCCATTATTAGTGTATTTGCCATATGGCAACATACACTATTGGCGTCGGTCGGATGGCGGGACCTAGGGGTCGGACCAAAATTTCTCGACGTTTCATAACCTCCTAAACACTTTGGCACCATTTTTAAAAATGTTTATATATATATGTATATATATATATATATATATATATATATATATATATATATGTGTACGGGCAATAACTTTCGAAAGAGTTAATTGATTTTAACGAAATTTGGACCACGTGTTAAAATCCATCACCGCAAGAAGCCTATTTAAAATGGGCGTAATCGGGCCATTTGAAGGGTAGTTTTTAGGGGTTTTTGGGCCCCAAAATTCCGAAAAAATTTTCAGAATCGTTTCAAAATTGATATTTAACCTGTCAGTAGCAATTAAAAAGTGCCCCTAAAATTTTAATAAAATCGGCTCAACAGGACCGGACTTACAAATTTTTTGAAAACACTAATTTGCAGATAGTGACTTATTTATTGAAGGGTGTATTTAATTCGGTGTAGACGTTAGATTGATAATAATATTACAATTAAGAAAAAAAAAAGTTGTTTTAAGGGGTGTATTAAGGGGTTAAATTTTTTATTTTGCCCAGAAACAAACTTAATTTCACATAATAAAGGTATAAAACCACACGGCCCCATACAAGCAAATACACTATATTGTCGACAGGGTTTTGGCACTGCGACCCGGGTTTTTGTCTTTATAGGCAAATTCATAACAAAAATTAATAAATATTATATACTGGCAATAAAATATTATAATGACGAAATATTTTCAAAACGGCAATAAGAACGGGGACGCTTTTATAACAAAAGAGAGACTGTGCATTTTACACTACAGAAGTGAAACTTTTAGCCGCGTCTACACACGTCATGTTGCAACTACATCATCCTGAGAGAAGAAACAATTTTAAAATCGTAGGTTTGATTATCTATGGAATAAAAATGAAATGCTGTTCGTTGGTAAACGCATCATCTCAAAATGGCTGAACCGATTTGGCTATTTTTTTAAATGTTCGTAATAGTCCGAATACAGTTTTTAGGAAAAGAAAAATAGAAAAAAAGTAGAAAGTAGAAAATTTGGGTGAAACTGAAAGTGCTTTTTCTATGGGATTTTTGCTACTACGTGCACAAATGTCGTTTGACAGCTTATTGTCGGGCGTAGCTTCGCGAGGCAAGATTGCAATACGATGGAGCCGAACACTCCACTACTGTTGTAGTTGTCATGTACACGAGTATTTTATTTTAATAGCTTTTCACAAAACGATCACAAACAAATTTATCAAAATTTGGACAGGACAACGTCTGCCAGGTCAGCTAGTATAAAATAAAGACAAAATAGAAAAAATAGAATTACCAGAATTGACTTTCTGTGTACGAGGCGTACGTAAAAAATTTCACTTCAAAAACTCAAAAAAGATAGATTTAATGCTTCAACCTATAGAGAATATTCATATTTATATATTTTCCAACACAACGGACATAAGTCATCTTCTGTGCCAAACGTCACTTTCATAAAAATGGTTATTAATATTCTTACTAATTCAAATAACTTTAATGCTGTCAGGTGACAGATGTAAAATAGGTAGTGTCACATGCTTCCGTCACACAACCATAAATCCGGTAACTAAGTCTAACATCACGACCGTCCGTTCGTCTTCCCCCGCTTCCCCGCTCCGCCTTCAATTCGCACACCTTGCGTGACGCATGACGTGTGTACTCGTGTTATTATCTTTATTTACATTCGAGCTTACAACGGCTAGAACAACTAACCTCTCACGCAGATACAAATGTTGATAAACATTAAACACACTGGAAATGTTCGTTCGTAAAACTAGAACAAGACAACCGTCGAATAGAACAAACCTTCCATGCAGATAAAACAATGCGTATAAACACTTTGTTGATAAAATTGCAAGGCTCGATATTTTAAAGGGTAAATAAACTGTTTATAATTCAATGCTGGATTTAGAGGTCTGGAGGCCTCGGGGCAACAAAGAAGTGATCCTGTTTTCTATTATAACATATATCTGGAATTGAACTTTGAAGATGTAGAACAAAATATTTTGCTCGAAGGACAAAATCAAAAGAAAGATTTTAATTATTTTTTATTCATTTGTATTATATAAATTTAAATTTTCACAGTTTTCAAGTTTCTTTTGTTTATAGAACGTTTCCTAGCTTTGTAGAAAGGGACTTGTTTAATATTATAAGATAAATCTGCCATTATTCACTAGAATAAACTTAAAAAAACACGGCACGAATACAATTTAACTAACTGGAATTGCCATGACAGTTTTGCGGTAAATGCTCTGTTCTGATTGGTCGATGTGGATGTGGCGACATTTGAAAACTATTTCTCATGGATGTAACGGGTTTTGAAATAAAGTGCTGGTTTTACCTTTCAATATCTATTGATCTAGCGCAGTTCGAAAGCAACTTAAGATTTAGGAACATGTAGTTCAAGTGTGACGAGACAATAGACAAAAAATCTCCTTTTTAAAGAAAAGTGGATCTGGCGGTGTTTGAAATTAGACGACACATATAATAAATAAGGAAAAGTTGTTTACTAGTGTTTACTAGTCTGAATTTGATTTTTTTCCGCAGTCTCTACTGTAGGGGCCCCGGTTGCCCTCCCCTAAATCCGGCCCTGTGTTTATTGATTATACTTCCAATAGTTATTCAATTGCCATAGCTAACGTATGTTCTTCAAATTCTCTTCGCTATATTCTCTTTTAGGTATCATTGTTAAGTAACTACAATGCTCTAAAAAGCAATTTAAGGATTCCATAAATTATTAAACCGATTACTTGTAAGTGATAGCAATTGGAACAAACCCGTAGCTATAAATATCCTAGTATGTGGGTAAAAATTTTAACGAATGAAGGGAATAAAAGTATTTTTTTCATAAATTAAAAACAAATTCAAGTCAAACGATAAATAATATCATTCATGAATGCGAACTAAAACTTAAGCTATCAAACACGAAACATATGGCGTGAGAAACGGAACATTCGTGGTGGAAGTAACGTGATAGTTACGGACATTTCGATAACGAAGGAACTTGGTTACGCAATTAGATTCTTATATCAGGTTTGATTTTAACTAACAATTAACTAACAAACGAAGTTAATGAAGCGTTTGTAAAATAAACAGACTTTGTCTAAAATTAATTTATTTTCATGTGATTTCCGAATGTTTCGTATAATTGTAATCCTGTATCTAAACAAGAGAATACGTTTCCAGCATTTGTTTATCTGTTCTTTTGTTTATCCGTACTGGCGTCGAGAACAGGTGATTCAATTTTGATGTAACTTAACGTTGCTCCGCTTAACGCTGTTTCAGTATTACGCGGTTTCTAAAAAAAAAGGTAAGGTAAATTATGGGTCAGTTTATGCAAAATGATTCAAATGTTAATGGAAGTTCAAAGGTAAGACGAAGTGTCAATGATGCAATATTTTGCTATCGATAACAGCTTGTTGAACGAAACAGAAAAAGGCAAACGGCATTAGATGACTTCTTCACAAAAAACAAAATATGTCAAATGGGAACCGTTTGTCATCAGAAACATAAGTTCTTACACGAACTTTTAATGATTTTCATAAATGAATTATGAACAAAAATCGATATTACCATAAATAAACACATAGTCCAGCAGCCACCGCCTGTTTTTTTAAGTGATTAATAACAGGCTGAATGTTCGTGAGTTCGTTCGGTTCGACGAGACGCCCAAGTTTTTCCTCTGTCAAAATTCTCAAAGAGGTATGTAATGAACTGCGCAGATGTAAAACATGTCGATTTGGTAGGGTAGGACTAGGAAAATCTACCACTACATTTGTAGGACTTTGTGGCCATTCAATTATACTAATATTTAGTAAGCTGCATACAAAAAATCAGCTGGTTATTAATAATTTTTATGACCTCGTTATTTCGACATATTCGGCGTGGAGGACGCTCCAACTCAAACCATCGATTTTGTAGGACAATTGTTTTTCCGAGTTTATTATCATATTATCTTAAAATTTCAATGAAAAATTTACTGTTAGTCAGACAATTTCGACACCCTACCAAATCGACATGTTTTACATCTGCGCAGTTCATTACATACCTCTTTGAGAATTTGGACTGAGGAAAAACTTGGGCGTCTCGTCGAACTGAACGAAATCACGAACATTCAGCCTGTTATTAATCACTTAAAAAAACAGGCGGTGGCTGCTGGACTTACATCATTAATGTGATAAAAAAGTTTTTAACAATAAATGTTACAAAATTAAACATAAAAATCTAACAAATTTTCTTATTCTCGGATCTATTTCACTTATGGCTATTATCTACGTGTTAAGATGACCTCGTTTCGTATAGCACAGGAACTTATTGAAAAGTATCTCCAGCGTTAAGCGGGCTCTTACTGTACTTGATATTATCAGTTAGCATGTACTCAAACTAAACTATTTTCAACTAATTATGAAGGCAAAAGCGCCAGGTGCAATATAAAACTAAGTGAGCTTTTAAATGTGAAATAACGAATTTTTTACAACTACGATAGTAGGACAATTTTGAAGCTAATAATTTAAAGAGTCATTAAATGAATTAGGGTGCAATACCGTTTCAGCCCCTTACCAAATAACTAATAATTTTATCAGTTTATAAGTTCCGAATGAAAATAAAATAATTATTATTAATACTATGTACCTAATACATATACTTACAAAGCTATTGTATTATTACAGATTTATTTTGAATAAGAAAACGCAGCGTAATGTAAGGATTACAGAAGTTTAATCAAAGTTTCAGACTGTTTATGACGTTAATACGAAATGAAGGATTCACTGCGTGATAAATGAAGAGTCTACTTTAATTAATTATTAAGTTAAAAAGACCTTGGATACTTTGCGACGACGTAATGATAAAACGAGGACAACCTACTTTCAAACTTTAAAAAACAACTAAAAATATTGGGAAATTTTATTTACAATGAAAATTATTAATATGAATAGAATTCCTACCGCTAATTAACTCACTATATTAGTGATTCATATGATAATATTAAACTATTTTATTGCCACGATATTTTTTAAACGCCTTTGTACGATGTTTACAGAATACACGGCATAAATTCAAAGAGTTATTTTGACAATATTTTGTCATTTGACGATTATCGGAAAGACACATCGTTTCGCAAATACAGGGCGATAAAAGTTTTTCGACAATAATAAAGCCTTACTACCTAAATATTACATGTACAGCTTCTTAATCTACAAGAAGAACTGTTGAAAATAACTACCACTATTTTGGATGCATAAATCCAATCTTCTCCTCATGACTGTCGAGTTCTTTCAAAAACATCAAGGTCGTGTCTTATTGAATTACATTCAACAATTATCCGATTCATCAAATCTGCGCTATCATACTGCGAGCTACGTAATAACAATAATTGATGAATATAACTCAATAAGAAACGATCTTGATGTTTTTGAAAGACTTCGGCAGTCAACGAGCAAAAAGATTGGATTCATACATCCAAGCTGGTGACAATCATTTTCAACAGTAACTCTTGAAGATTAAGAAGCATTACATCTAAAATCTATTTAGGTAATAAAATATTGTGATTGTTAAAAAACTTTTATCGCCCTATATCTTCGGAAAAAGCGGGTTTCTGAAAATCATCGGAGGACAAAATATTCTTAAAATAATTCATGGAATAACCTATGCATGTATGTAGATAGGCTATGTCTGTTTGTTGGTTTTTTGAAAATTAAATATATAGCAGGCAGGGAGGCGCTGCAAAATAAGACGCGGTGTAGACGCCACCGAAAAAAGACGTAAAGACGAAGCCCGGAAATTTTGTGTATTTCATCATAATATTAAATAGTTCATTATATTCTTTTTTGATTTCATGGTTTACTGTATATCATAGTGTTATTATGTTATTATTTCGTTTCTATAATAAAATAATTTAAACCCTAGACAAGAACAAGTAAAAAAGCCTACAAACACCCTGTATATAAGAAAAAATACCAAGACCGTTCAGCTGAAACTTTATCAGCCAACTTACTTCGACATATGATTCGAATAAAAAGCATGGTTTGGAATAAAAACTTTTATAACATAATACAACGTATCTTCATTCAGAGCATTATTAGGGGAACAAAAGATGTAGAATAATCGAATTTTCCACGAAACGTGACACTCTATTATAAATTGTAGGTACTTATGTAATCCGAAAACGGAAATATGTTCAGATGCATAAAAAACAAGACTGAAAACAACAACAGATGAAGAGTACAGGGGATAAAAACATCAAAGTTATGATGCATGTCATAAAAAGATACAAATTCTGAAAATAGTCGTCATTTAATAAATGTCATATTTTAAGTAAGAAGTAACAATTTTCCAAAAACTCGATACGAAGGTACAAAAAAATAATTTAGGTTTTTTCATTACTTCAAAAGTTATTAAAAGAATACGTAGCTAGTTTATATTGTATAAAAGATTTCTAATTCACATACATAATGATTTACAATTATAAACGATAAAAATAATATGGACTACAAAAAAATTTTATAGCTCGCTCGGCAGCAATAACAGGAATGGAGCCTCGGTTCCACCTTTTTACGAGACTCGATAGTAACAACAGTTTTTCGTCGATTTACATTGCAAAATTGGTCTCTACAAAAAGCGCTTTTATTTTAACGCGACAATATATAGCCTATCACCATCTTGAAGGTCCATTCTAAATATTAGTGACTTTTTTTTTTCAAATCGGATAAGTAGTTTCGGAGATTACATCCTTCATCCAAACATTCCCTCTTTATAATATTAATATAGATAACAAAGTGTTGATTCCAATGCATAATAATTTTACAATAATAAACAATAAACAAAAAACTTGGACTAAAAAGATATTTGTTTATTAGTGTATTTGCCATATGGCAACATACACTATTGGCGTCGGTCGGATGGCGGGACCTAGGGGTCGGACCAAAATTTCTCGACGTTTCATAACCTCCTAAACACTTTGCCACCATTTTTAAAAATGTTTATATATATATTATATATATATATATATATATATATATATTTATATATATATATATATATATATATAGGTATATATGTGTGCGGGCTATAACTTTCGAAGAAGTTAATTTATTTTAACGAAATTTGGCACACATGTTGGAATCCATCACCGCACGAAGCCGATTTAAAATGGGCCCAATCGGGCCATTTTAAGGGTAGTTTTTAGGGGTTGAAAAATGTTTTTGGGGCCCAAAATACCGAAAAAATTCTCCGAATCGTTTCAAAATTGAAATTTAACCCTCCGGTAGTAATTAAAAAGTGTCCCTAAAATTTTAATAAAATCGGCCCGGCAGGACCGGACTTAGAAATTTTATGAAAACACTAGTTTGCAGATAGTGAATTATTTACTGAAAGTTGCATATAATTTGGTATAGAGGTTCGATTGATAATAGTATTGCAATTAAGAAAAAAAATGTTATTTTAAGGGCTGTATTAAGGAGTAAAATTTTTTTTTACCAAAAAACCAACTTAAGTTCGCATAATAAAGCCACACTGCCTGTATCAGCAAATACGCTATATTGTCGGCAGGGTTTTGGCACTGCGACCCGGGTTTATTTAATACTTATTATGCTAATTATTTAACAGACGTTTCATCGCTGCTTTTTTGACTTATGAAGTCGAAAAAGCATGAACACACCAAGTGTAAGCCTTGTATTTATAGGGTGTCCGAGAATTATCTTTACAACTTTGAAATTTAATAACTTTTGAAATAAAAAGGATATTCACATTCTGTTTTCTGCAGTTATTAGTGCAACTCATAAAATTTTGTTCTGTGCAACACGTGTGGCCCGAAGCACATCCAGTCGGTAATCGATTTCTTGCCAGGTACGCTGTAACATAACGTCTGTGACAGTGGCAAAAGCCTCTGTAATGCGGGTTTTTAAGTCAGCAATGTCAGTAAACTTTCTCCGATAAACAATATCCTTCAAATAACCCCAGAGAAAAAAACTTTATGAGTTGCATTAATAACTGCAGAACACAGAATGTGAATATCTTTTTTATTTCAAAAGTTTTTGAATTTCAAAGTTGTACAGATAATTCTCGGCCACCCTGTATTATGATATTATATTTGATTACCTGATTGAATATTAAAAACATTTAAAATTGGTCTTAAGTCTCCTGCAAATTTCATTAATAGAAAAAACCGACTGTTCTAAAATGTATCAAGGACGCGTATGATCAGGGAATTCCGTCTCTATTTAATGCATGCATTCTTACCGGGAAAAACACTATACGTTTCGTCTGTTTCTTGAAAATCGAGTCACTAACGATCGCTGTGAGAATGCAATCTCCAAGTGCTCAAGTGGAACATGAGCTCACCACTGAAGTTTAAGACACTCGAAAATAACACATCGAACTTCCAGACTGACACGCTACAGGGGTTCGCACGACGGAAATTGTTTTACAAACTCATGTCGTCAACTACCGCTGTGAGAATACAATCTTCCGTAAATTACATAAACAAGTCACATCTATTTTACTTAATCGTTATTTTAGTGAGTGACGTAGTACTAAGAGAACAGCACTCATATTTTGAAACTACAGGTTTCGAATACTGACATAGTAGTAGATATGACCGAGTTGGGTAGAGTAGTGGTGACAGCACTAGACTCGCATTCGGGAGGTCCGGGTTCGAATCCCGACGGGGGCAGATGTGACTGGGACTTTTTCCTACTGCCTCTCGCCGAGAAACGGTAATTCCTGTACCGGCCATCTTGATTGAGGTTTTCCATGGTTTCCCTCAATTAATTCCAGATAAATATCGAGATGGTTCCTTATTTGAGGCCATGGCCTATCAAACCTATCAAACTCCTAGTTCAAAAATTACGTACCTTATCCTAATTTCCTATAATTCCTTCATTCGCCCATTGCTATTACATAAGTTGAAGTTTTAAAAATGTAGAAAAATAACGGGAAGTGTGGTAGATGGAAAATAGTAATGGTGCGAATGGCGTCTGTTATGACATAAAGTCGAGAAACGGACGTTAAATGCATTATTATTATTATTAGTAGTAGTAGTTGTAGTAGTAGATATGACATAGAACTTTTGCAAACTAATTTGTAGTCGAGTCACGGTAATTTCTTCAACCATTCCAGATAAATATCGCTCCATATTGCATAGTCGATAACAAATTTTCCTAACTTATCTTAATTTTCATAATATTCCCGCCTGCACATTGCTAACTTATTTATTCATTGTAGAATATATACGATCAACAACTAAGGCCATTAACGTCTAATTAACAAATTGCATCAAAACAAAACATCACAAAACATTCATCAGTCCTATATAGCTTAGTATTCGCTAAAGATACAATTTCATCTACTTTGATCTAAAAGTGATTTGACTTTTTTTTTTATTTATGGTAGACTATAGAAGATCAATAACAGGCGTTTAGCGTCCAGTAACATCAAATCTTGTGCGCTTTATGTACACTAAACATTTATTTTTATTATTACTAACTTAAATGAATCGATATCACAAAACACTCATGAGTGGGAATGGCATTCGAACCCACGAGAATGTAATTCAAGGTCAGCAGCTAATAATTACACCAAGCTGTGTCCATTTTGTCAATTTAACTGAGTTGAAATTTAAATGTGTACGAAATAACATGAACATGGCAAATTGAATTTAGTTATTGTGCGAGTGATATTTATTTGACACAATGGCGAGAAACAGACGATTAAATTATTATTATTATAAAATAATAAATTTGTTATTTTATTTTACATTTTACTCCAGATCTCAGAAAACACGTGAAAATGAAGTTTTTTTTGTAAAATATAATTCGTTAATAACAATATTTGAAATATTTCAAACAATTTCGTAAATTAAAAAAACGTTGGGTTTCATCGCCATACTATAAACTCTAAATTAATTAAAATATTACATTTCAAACTTACTCCAATATTGTAATACAACAGAATCGGTATAAACTTCAACGTACCTGAAACAAGAAATAAAAAATTATAATCACATTAAAGTTTTCATAAAAAATTATTATTTATTTCATGTTTTTAGCATTCGACTACTTTCATACACGTCAATTTACGTGATTGTGGAAATATGTTTGTAACGAGATCCATAATTTCAGTAACATAAAGAAATAAGTAGTCATTTAGCCCAATTTACTTTCACAGACTGAGTGCCAGTGAAAATCGATATAGTAATCTGTATAATTAAAGGTAGAATTATAGTAGGTAGATAGATAGATAACATGAATGCCAAAAAGGGAAAAATATTGGATTTTTATTTCACATTTTTCTGCACGATAATACAATTTTGTTAATTGCCGTTTATCAAACAGTTCAAACAATAAAAACTCTGTCTATTGTACATAATTATTTCACTTAGAAACATCGATATCATCAGGTCATTGATCATAGATCATAACATCAAGATCAGAAACTAGAGGTACATGGTATTCATGTTGTATAACGCACCGGAAGTCACTAAAATTGACAAAAAATACATCACAAAGTCTATTTTTCGTCAAAATTGGTAACGTCGGGTGCACTACAATCGTTTAATTGACTAAAAATACACTCTGTAATATGTTACAGAGTGACTTTCGGTGCACTATTATCGTAAATAGTTGTAGCTTTCTACACGTTGTATAAAGCAATCTTGTATTGAATTTATTCACGTTGAAAAAAGTTTCAAACAAGCGTAGTTTGATAATGTGCAAATTGTATGATTATTATAGACGTTTGCAGGGCCGGCTCTAGCCCATTGGTCGACGCGTTTACTTTACGTAAATTCGTACTTAGGTTTTTCGTTATGTTAATAATAAATCCCAAATTTTCAAAAATCAACTTTTATTGCAAACATCAACACTTATTGAATTTAAATTAAATTAAGTAGCTTTAATTATTATACTTCTGCTACTTTAATATTAGGAATGTTTTCGCATTTGGATTTTTGGCGCCCCTTGCCACCTGACGCCTAGAGCAACCACTCCTCTCGCCCTACTCCAGAGTCGGCGCTGGACGTTTGACTTATCAATTTGTATTAAATAGCTTAATTAAACAAAAATATCGCATTAGATTTGGAGTAAATTTTCTTCTATTTTTGATCACTTTCAAATTTATCTGTTTATATTAAATTTATTAAATAATTTCAAAAAAATTTTGGCCTAATAAATAAGTCAGTTCTGGAGTAATGAATACATTCTTAATAAAAAAAACTTGGAACGTGTCGCGGGACACGCGTTTGGAACGAAGTCCCTTTCGTATAAGACGTTTTTCGTAACGCGTTTTATATAACCTAAAAACACCCGATATAATCTAAAAACACCCGGTATAATCTAAAAACACCCGGTATAATCTAAAAACACCCGGTATAATCTAAAAACACCCGGTATAATCTAAAAACACCAGGTATAATCTAAAAACACCCGGTATAATCTAAAAACACCCGATATAATCTAAAAACACCCGGTATAATCTAAAAACACCCGGTATAATCTAAAAACATCCGATATAATCTAAAAACACCCGGTATAATCTAAAAACACCCAGTATAATCTAAAAACACCCGATATAATCTAAAAACACCCGGTATAATCTGAAAACACCCGGTATAATCTAAAAACACCCGATATAATCTAAAAACACCCGGTATAATCTAAAAACACCCGGTATAATCTAAAAACACCCGATATAATCTAAAAACATCCGGTATAATCTAAAAACATCCGGTATAATCTAAAAACTAATCACCATATACCAGTATACATTATACGTCTTACGGTTTTTCGTGACACATTACATTTTTTGTCTTACGGTTTTTCGTGACATGTTACATTTTTTCTCGGCTAGGTCCCCTCGCCAACCCGCGATAAGGAACTTCGTTCCAAAAAATGTGTGTAAAACAAAAGAAATGTGTCAAATAAAATATCGGATGGCAATCTTTTAAACAGAGTCAGTTTTAAAATCGCTACCGTTTTTTTAATAGATCTATAAAGACGTAATTGAATATTCCGAAGTCTAAGAAAGTGCAGAAAAGATGTGTGGCAATATCTGTCTTCATGTTGGCGAAAAGCCGTAAAATGTCGAAATATACATCGAGACTTTTATACATATGCGTCTGCACGCTTAGAAATGACATCACAGCACTGTGAGCACAATATGGTGAAATAAACAACCGCACCGAGAACACTGCCGAATATTACTACGCTGAAAGAATCAGCCTGGAAATATCCTCGCTTCAGAAAAAGATATATTATGTGTAATAGAAAATCTTGTATAGGTACCTACTTATACATATCCATACATTGTTCATAAAAACCTGATCTGTACCGGGTGTTGCCTCAATAAATTGTTTTATTGATATACATATACAGTAGAATCCGTTTATTATGACTCCGCCTATATTGACCAACCGCCTATTATGACGTAATTACACAACGAGGTTTGGTTTTCATATAGAATTCTTTGTAACAAAGTCGGATATAATGACTTCGCTTACAGTGACATGTCGCTTATTATGACCCATTTTTAATAAATTTTGTCCGTCTATAGTGACCGACATGATATCCTATGTAAAAAATGTCATCTCAACGTCGTAAAGCATTTACGATTGAGGAGAAAGGTGAATAATATGCAGATTAGAAAATGGAGAATCAAGCTCATCTCTCGCAGAGGAATTGGGCGTGGGTCATTCGACAATCTCAATGATTTTCAAAAACAAGAACCGGATTAAGCGATCGTTCAATTCAAATGTTTTGAAACCGAAGAGGCTTCGAAAATCGCGCAAGAAAATGTTGATCAAGCGTTAATTCAGTAGTTTAAAATCACGCGAAACAAAGGAATACCCGTCAGCGGCCCTATGCTTTGTATGACGTCCGCTTAGTATGACGTGTTTGTCAATTCCCTTCGATGTCATTATAAACGGATTCCACTGTAAGTAAAAAAATACAGTTTAAAAAACTAAAACAACACGTTTTTATTAACTAATAAATGCAAAATAATTTGACAACAAAATTAGCTTTACTGTAATAAGCGTGAAGTGCTTAAGGCTGTCGGAATGCTCTGAATGTAATCCAAAAATAGGGCTTCGGCTGATAACTGATTATAGGCTTATTCGTTAACATTCTGCAAAAATTCTTTCTCTATAAGGAAGATAAAGGACAAATCTAGATCTCTAATCGACTATTTTTGTAATTTATGTACGATTTACTAGAAAAAAGTTGGCATTAATTGTGCCAAAAAACACACGTTTTCAATGTCTCACTACGACCTTAATTTGCACTTATTTCACAAAAGTAATTGTTCCTTTTTCGGAAAAGTTTTTTAAATCTTTTAAATATTTCCAAAAATTAGAGTAATCAACTGACAGCGGCACCCTTGCAATGGCATGTTTTGGCCTCATAGTGTGGCTTAAATTCAAAGCGCTCCGACAGCCTTAATATCGGTAGTAAATTTTTCATTTACTGGCTAAATGTAAACCTACAATTATTATGAAAATTTAAGTAGATAGCA
This sequence comes from Venustoraphidia nigricollis, assembly GCA_034508555.1. Taxonomy (NCBI): domain Eukaryota; kingdom Metazoa; phylum Arthropoda; class Insecta; order Raphidioptera; family Raphidiidae; genus Venustoraphidia; species Venustoraphidia nigricollis. The sequence continues at coordinate 3,128,016 of JAVRKA010000013.1, forward strand.
CCCAACGTTATTTACAATGAAGCTAATTTTTTTAGTTCATAAAAACGTGTTGTTTCAGGTTTTTTTTTAACTCTAATTTTAATTATAAGACTAAAAAACAATATTTCAATTGACTATGGGGTAGGCAATGCAACGTACGACACTGTACATAATTTGTTCATGAATATTATTTTGTAACACGATTTCAAACTAATTATTTGTCTGGGAATTTATTAAAATTAACAGATTGGTGTTTTGGAGTTTGTTTCGTGTTAATATTGTAGTGAAAATTGTTTGTTAAGCTTTCACCCTTGCACACACAAAAAAACCATTAATCTTCGAAACTGAAGACAAGAAAAATGAAGTAATGAAATTTGTAAACTCCGTTTAGCAAGTAATTATAAAAGTGCTTAAAAAATTCGTAAATTCCGCTATTAAACCGTTGTATCGATTGAAATCTATTGTTCAAATGCAAAATTAGATTTCGTGAAAGTCGATGCGACCAAACAAAGTTATGAACGTCCAAGAAATTGAGCAGTGTTTTAAATTTTGCAACTATTTAACTATTTAACTGACTTCATAAAAGGAGGTTATACAATTCGTCGGTATGTTTTTTTTTTTTGTATGTTTGTTACGCGATTATTCCGCCAATTATGAACCGATTTGAAAAATTTCAACGCCATTTTGTTCAGCATGCTACCGAATTGGTTATTAAAATCAGTTCATCCGTTTTTAAATGACATCAATAAAACATATTTTTTAAATGAATGCGACCTCATACCGCCAGCATTTGTAAGCAGATTTTGATAATGATTCTTTTCTTATTTAATAGAACAGGGTGATCCAACATAAATATTACTTAAATCGGTTCAGAAGTTTTTTTTAATATAATTTATAAACTAAGGAACTACGAAATATTATCAGTAAAAATGTGCGAAACCAAATCCACTAAAAAGTAAAAAATAAAAAACTTAAAAAAAGTATTAACCTCCTTCAAAAAAGTCACTAAAAAGGTGAAAATAATGAAATTTTGAGGTCAAAGCCAACTTCATTACTAAAACTTTTAATTAGGTACATATATATCTACTTTTATTAAATTGGCGCCGACCTCAAAATTTCATTATTTTCACCTTTTTTAATAATCGTACCAAAATTATAATAGGGATGTTGACTGTATTCAAATAAAAACATAATTTTAACGAAAAGTAGTAGTTTCTATGATAGAAATACTAAAAAACACTATATTTTTCCTTATTTTTAAGGAATTTAATTAATATTTAATAAATAAAACCTAATAAAATCACTCTCAAGTCACGTGATAACAGACACCAACCAGAACGCATGACGTTATATGTTCAGCCGCTGTCAAAAAACTTCATTGTTTGGTTAATATTTAGTGTGTAATTTATTATTATTTGTTTATAGGAAACGTCAAATTACATGTAACTATAGCAACGACTACGAAACAACTTTTCATCACCTCAGTTTACTAACGTTTATGAGCACAGAATACGCATCTATAGGATGGTAGCTCCCGTCTAAACTGTTGAGCCTCCTTTGGTATGAACAGGTGACGTCACGCGACTAGTATTGGCGTTTTGGACCGAAATTTGAAACTGGATTTAAAATACATGATTTTTAAGGCTTGAGTTGTATTTAAATAAAAATAATAAATATTTGTGGCAATATTAGGTACTTATGCACGATTTAAAACACTTTCCCAAAAATAGTCAACATCCCTATTGCGAAAGTTTGGAATTGTATGTCAAAACGTGCTAAGTGTACCGTTCCCACACGATTTAGCGCGCAAGAAATAAACTACCGAATAATAAAAACTACATTCAAATCTATTTTGTATAGCGGATTCAACATGATTTTAAGTAGGCTCGATTGAACAGCCGGTATCTGTGTATAGATAAATGTTATATTCGAAACATTGATAATATTGTTTTCTTCAGATGTTTTATATCTTTTTTTTATTTGATGTAGTGTTGGCAGTAAAAACAATGGCGTAAAATAATTTATGATATTTTCGAGAAGTATTGTTGAGATATAATTTATAAATACAATATATGTATATAATATTTAGAAAAAAATAAAAAAAATATTTAATGAAATTAAAAATCGTTACCATAAACATTAAACAATATAAATTTAATTAAAGCAAATAGTTTTTACAACAGTACTCACCAGAAATTAAAAAATGCATCTTGAGCAACCACACGATGAACAAATTAGTGTACAACTGCGTATTAAAAATCAGTGTATTTTTTTTTATATGTGAACTACGTCACCATTATTGTTATTAAAGTATAATTTATACACTAACCATAAAAAGCTAATAAACATAAAGAAAAACGGACGGACAAAACACTCACATAATCGATTAAAACTCCACTTGCAAATTAGTAACTAACTATCTTAAGCACAACCGAAACTGAATCAATTAAAAAATATTATTAATCTAAATACAATTTTACTATCTCCAACATAGCGTCGTTCTAAGCGTTCCTGCTTTTGTTTGTATTAAAAAAAAAGAGTAGGATCAAATTTAAACAAGTTGAAAGTGTTATAAATTCAAGATGAATCACATTAAATTTAGTACTAACGCTTCGAAAATTAAAATAGTACTACTGTTAATAATAATTTTTCAACTGCAATTTGATAAAAGACGACGCATTGACCAATGATAAATAAAGGTTACTTATTTAACTTGGTTATTATATAATTAATATATTCAAAGTTGTATTCTTGAGCTATGATTATTAATTCTTAAATATTGTAATTCTTATCAAATAATAATCTCATAGAATTTTAAGTTAAAAAACGTGACATGCACTAGTTCTGTTACACGATAATAAACACTGTATTTATACGTGCTTAGGTTGAAAGAAAAACTTTCGAAAGTGTAGACATAATAAATTGTAAATTTCACTTTTCTGGTAAGTTTGAAAAATTTATTAGAGTATTTTTCATGTATAATTCTCTTCAGAGCAAAAGCCGCCGCGAGATGCTCTCTGAGAGGTTCCGTGTACTGATATCCACTTCAACGGCATTAATATTTCATACAAAATCGATACTATTACAGATTCTCCTGTTACATAATTCAAGAGTAATTTTAAAATGAAAATAAACTGCATAACCTTCAAAAGACAGCTAGAAGAAGGCAAAAATTTTTGTGTAACAAAGTGTAAAATTGAATTATTTTGACACGACCTGTGCAGTTGTAAACACATAAAATTTTAAACGTAATAATGAAAATATATACGTTTTATGTAAAAAGTTGAGGACAACGATTTCGCTAGAAATTGTGTAATACAATATTTATGTATACAAGTATTTCAATTTTACCATTCCGACCCACGAGAGGGAATGGTATTAACTTAGGTCAAAAATTACTTTTAAAATTATACAACATTTTTTCGTTTTAAGGTCTCTCGAACCAAAAAACACAATTGACTTTTTTTCTTTTTTGTTCTTGGTAATTAATATAAAAATGATTTGTCGGGAAAAAGGACTTTTAAAGAAAACACTTTTTTGTTAATTATAGCGACGTTTCGTCCCTTGCTTCGGACTTTTTCAAGCTTTATAACTATTAAATGTTTTGATCAAGTAGATATAAAAGTTAAAATGTAAATATAAATTTTAGTTAAACAATTGTTCATTAAAAAGTTTGTAATAATTTTAACTTTTATATCTACTTGATCAAAACATTTAATAGTTATAAAGCTTGAACAAGTCCCAAGCAAGGGACGAAACGTCGCTATAAATAACAAATAAGTGTTTTCTTAAAAAGTCCTTTTTCCCGACAAATCATTTTTACAAAAAACACAATTTTGGAAAAAGTCTGTGCGCATGATACGAGTCAAACACCTGAGCGGATCAAAACCAAATTTTGATAAATCTGAAGAGCTCTAGTGTTTTTTGAGAGAAGTGGGCTAACTGTCATAGTAGTATATTTTTATACGGGTTTATTATTCTAATTTTGAAGAAAAATTTTTCGAAGTTTTTCAGTTTCGGAAATATTTTGAAATAAAAAAAAATCAGCTGTTCTTTTGATCTGAAGATGTTTTGGATAATTTTTACATGTGAAATCATATTATGTAAACATGAAGACGAAGAGCAAATATATTTGTTACTAGCCGTTATCCGCGTTACCGTTAAATAAAGATTTATAGACATACTAAATATCAATATCGCCGTTTTCTTTAAATATAACTGTAAACCTAGCAAAACAGCGAGCAAACGAGCAAGCTTCGTGTGAAGTGAACTAGCAGCGTTCCCTACCAACCACCAAGCAGAATACCATTCATGGCAGCCTGCAACCGAACCTAGCAAGTGAGCAAGCACGAAATCGAGCACCGTGTGAAGGGGCCTTAATATTAATTATAGCAAATATTTCGCAATTATCAAAAAATATTTCTATAAGAATTACGTTTCATATTTAATGCCCTGAAAGTACCTAGAGTTCCGGTGCTATTGTGCGTAATCTGCCGGTTCTGAATATACAGGTGATTTATAATGAATACAACAAACTTCTGGTGAAGACAATTTTAAAATAATACGAAAGATTTAGTCGGAGATACAGGATGAGTTGATTAATGTTATTTTTTTCATTATTTCAGAAAATTACTAATGCAATTTATTTAAAATTCTGACTGATTTATTCGTAAAGTTATTTTAAATAAAAAATCTTCTATGAACTTTTAAATATTCCACAATTTTCGATTTAATGTATATTAGGTGGTAGATGTCTTTTGCATATGCATTCTTCACGTCAATGAGTCCATATAATAATTGTCAGTTTGCCTCGTAATATGTATATTTCGTATCGTGCTCCAGTATAAGAAGTGTTGACACTTTTGCGTTTGTTATACAAACGTGTAACCATATACATAACGTACACTTTTCAGTGTAAATTTCACACTAAACTAATACGAATATATACCATACACACATATAAGAATATAAAGTTATTGTCAAAACATTATTTTTAAATCAAAGAAATATTTGCTTGAAAATCGGTAGATACAAAAAAATTACTGAAAAGCCTTTCAAATTGAGTACTTATTCATTGACTAACTGGATTGAAAAAGACCTTTTAAATTCTCTTTGAAAAACAATACGTACAAAATTTTTTGAAATATCTATATTTTGTGTGTACTTATTTTAAATGTACTAAAAATGCAAACCCGCTGGACCGATTTTAATTTTTCAAAATTGTATGACGCATTGTATTGAGGAGTGGTTATCATGAATGGAAGAGCAACATCATACTTAATTTTCAAGCAGTAGATATTATCCACACAAAATAGACATTTACGGAAAGAGAGAAAAAATGAAAAAGTGGATGTGAACTTGGCGCCGAGTATCTACCGCTACTCTAGATAGTAATCGTTATATTTCTAAACAAGAATAGAGAATTAATTTATGATTCTCTGTTCCTCTTCAAGAAAATAACGATTAATATATATGTTGGTGGGAAAGATTAAAGTAGATAGATAATCTGAATATGCTGAACTTTTTGTCTGGAATATATGTATACATAGGTCATAGATACGTATGCAAGGATTTAGCTTTTTAGGAACATTTCTTTCTGGTTTTACACTATGTCTTGGCCTAGACTGCTCTGTTGAGATATGAAGGAGCATTGGGTTAAAATGTTACTCGCAGTCGGTGAAGCATAACTTAAGGGGACCAGATGTTCACTTAACGTATAAGAAAAAGCAGAAACCATGAAATATTACTTTGAATTGTTAATTAAAAAATATCGGGATAAAAATAATGACATTTTGATGCTGGTTTCTTTCAGCTTTTGCGTAGTAGGACTAAAAGAAAATGCCTGTATAAATAGGTAGATTTCAACTAACTCGTGAAAATTTAATTAGGAAATTATGTAAGAACTTTTTTCATTAAAATGTATTTCTATTAAATTAAATAGAGAAGAAAAAATATGTTGGTGCTTTCACACGTTTTTTCACGCTGAAAGTATATAAAGAAATATTTTCTTTTAAAATTGTTTCTTGTTTATTTCAAAGACTAAAAGTTAATTAAATAACAATAAACCTTGATGTCAGTAATAAAGGTCAAGATTGAATCCATGCGCTTGATTTTTGCGTGTAGACACGTATTCAAATTATCGTTAATTAAGGCTGGGCGTTCACTGGAGACTTGTCATAATGACAAAAAGTTTTTTCTTCATACTATGCAAAAAGTGCGTACTTTCTAATTCTATTTTAAAGCCGAAAGTATAACATTTATGCACTAAACTGGAATTACACGCATATCGTCTGTATAGGCGGGTCTAAACAGTTTTATCATGCGTTTGTCATCACATGTTCGCCCATAGGTGTTCGCCAGTAGGTAGTCATCTGCTGTTATTACATAGACATTATTAGATTCATGTGTCATTACGTATAACCTCAGCATTGCTCACTTGAAAGTAATTAGTCTTTTTTTATACTGGTGAAAGTGCGTACTTTCGGCATGGTATGAAGAAAATTAGTATACACTACACGAGCAGAAAGCTGAAAGTCCTGCACTGCGCGACATATGATGCCCTCGACTTCGCCTCAGGCATCATGTGGCGCAGTGCAGGAAATTTTAATATACTATTTCGCAGAAACCTATGACGCTGCGCTCACTACGTTGACGAGACAAACAGTTACAGCGTCCTTCACCTTAAAATTTGTATCCAAACTATTAATAAAGAAAATGAAAAATTATAATAAAAGCCTTTCCCGATCCAAAAAAATTTTATTTACTTAGCAGCCATAAGGAGCCGACAACAACGTGTACACGACGTTTCGATGTTAATTTACACCATTCTCAAGTGTAAAACTTGTTTGACTCTAGAAAAATTATTAGAACAATTTTATAATCATATCTAACCTCAAAATAATAAACGTAAATTTTAAAAAATATAAGTAAATTTAGTTACCCTTAACAGTCTTGTTATATCAACTATCATCATATATAATACTATTCTATTCTATTCTATTAATAAAGATTCGAAAAAATACAAAAAAAATCAGGGCATTAAATAGAGAATAAAATTTTCCTTTCATTATATAATTTTTTTCGCCGAAATTCAAACTGCGAAAAAAATTTTGATGCTAAGAAATTTCTTGAAAGTCTAAAATAATTCAAAAAAAGAAGTTGTTGATTTAAAGAAATGCCTCTCAGAATGGTCATCCTTCTTTTCTGTTTACTGTTAAATAAGATGTCACGAAAAGGGACACTTTTTATTATAAAAAGAAATATTTTTATTCGAAAAAGTTGTTTATCAAAATTTACTAACGCACCAGCTTTATCGGTATGAAAAAGCAGAATACGGGATATGGGTTCAGAAAAGGAAACACTGCGGATAAACGACGAAATGAAAAGTGTCGTCTAATTTATGGTTGAAGGTTTATTCACTGGCCGCTCTGGCTGCAGACGGCGCACACGAGATATATGGAAATTCGATGTGTTTTATTTAGTAAACATGGTCGAGCTGAAGAAAAAGGATACATGAGACAGATACGAGTATAAAAAATAAGAAACCGAATCCAATAGTCGTCAAACATTTGTGTTACACTATTTTAGTACTGATCAAAAAGTTATATATATTATATATATTTTTTATGATGAAACGAAAAGATGTCACCATTAACTACTCATTGTGAAATTTTAATCATACCGGGTGTTTTTTTCAAAACTTTGTATGGATTTTTTTGTTGATACACCGGTTGAATAAAAAAAAGTTTTAGGCAAAAGTTGTTGGGTTTTGAGGGGGAAATAATTTACACGTAATACCAACACCCTCCCCCACCCATCGGTGGGGGGGTAACTTTTGTTTTTTAAATGAAAACCCCCGATTTTTATGATTAAATTTTTTTTGTGTAAAAATGAACAGCTTTAAAATTTAATTTAATTTAATTTAATCATAAAAATCGGGGGTTTCCATTTAAAATACAAAAGTTACCCCCTTCCCCTGCCGAGGGGTGGGGGGAGTGGTTTAGTATTACGTGTAAATTATTTCCCCCTCAAAACCCAACAACTTTTGCCTAAAACTTGTTTTGATTCAACCGGTGTATCAACAAAAAAATCCATTCAAAGTTTTGAAAAAAACACACGGTATATAATGTGAACTGATTTTTCACTCGGCACTTAGTAGAACATGATTAATATTAACAAATAAATTAAAACACTTGAAAATTCTACAAAAATTATGATTAAATTATTTCTCGACGATCGTTTCGGACGATAAGTCCATCTTCAGGAGTATATGTTTTATATTCTTCTTTTTGTTCGAAACGATCGTCCAGAAATAATTTAATAATAATTAATTTTTGTAGACTTTTCAAGTGTTTTTATTTATTTGTTATTTTTAATAATTTCTGATTATATCTAAAATATGTTCTGTTCCATGGTTGTATTTTTCACATGAGGGAAAGTAACATTTTTGGTTAATTCGTTTACTGGATAAATTATGTATTATCACTATTAATTCATAGATACCAAATATGATTTTTCCACAAGTTCCTTATTAAAATCACTTTTAACTAGTATATTTTATAAAATAGTAACCGGTTTTTTTCTCGCAGGATTGGGGTATTTTGTTTACCAGGATTTTTGTCTATAACATCATCACTCGAGAACTATCGGAGTGGATACCATCAATTAGTACTCCAACATACTGTACATACACGGCATTTTTTCCAACTAAGTTTGGGTTAAGGTTCTTGTCAAAACTGACGTTGACGCAGGTAAAGGTTAAATCAAACATTATATTTTATAATCGGCATTTATAGTCAGCAATCGACTCAACCAATCACAGACGTGTACATGGTTGTATCCGCTTACGCCTAACCTTCTAGTATTTTAGTAATCTCGGGAAAAAGTCACATCTTCCCCCGTCGGTAATTAAACTTATGCCTTCGAAATGTGAATCTAGAACTCTCACCACTAGACACTCACTCGATATCATAGAAATATTGTTTTGAAATTATTATTACGTTAAATTTGCATATCTGAAATTTACTGTTTTCTAATGTTTATTGTTTGATTATTCTAATATATTATGTTAAACATTTCAATACACTAAAGTAATCGATTAGCAATAATAATTTATACTGGAAATTGATAACGTTCGCGTTGATACCTAATGAGATGTAATTATGTCAATCGATTTCTCTAGGGTTGAATTTAATAAGAAATTATGTTAATAATACCTTCTTGGAAAAACTTTATACAAAAGCTATTTTTTCCGTATCTTTAATATCCGTTTTATATTAAAAATAATAAATAATTTATGTTTTGTTTTTAAAGTTACAAAAGCCTTTATTTTCATTTATTTTCATAATCCGGCAGAGAATTCACTTTAAGGAAAATAAGAACGTTTCCAAGAATTATTCTTAGAAAACGTAAAAAACAAGACGTATTTTATAAAAAATAAATATTAAAATTATTTGGAAATTATGTTCAACCGATTTGACTCTCAGAGAAAAAATTTAAAGCACACAAAGAACACATGATATACAGTGAAACTTGGTTACAACAAATTTCTAGGAATCTCGAAATTTCGTATAGAAGTATTTACTCATTAATTATTAATTAAAAAGTATTGAAAATTTATGATAATAATTCAATTTTTGTAAGCCCTTGACACTTGGGAGCCCAAGGCTTAAGTCGTATTAGCCCTTATATAGATCCGCCCCTGCGTTTGAGAAAAAAAATGCTTTACAAAACCTACGTTTTTATGAACTTTCTCGCAGCAAGTCAGCACTCGCATACTAAGTATAAAAGCCGATTATAAGTCGTTAAGATTTCGTTGTTTTAAATTTTAATAAAATAACGGAAAAATATATGTTAACGTGCGTCAACTGTCAACTATGTCAAAATATTACAGTATTATTTTCGGCTTTTATTCAAAGCTTATTTTATGAATTTGACTCCTGTAGGATACAGACAAAGGCTTGGAGAATCGTATATAAAATGAATATATTTTTTAAAAGGCGGGCCCAATATTATAAACACGCTTACTTAGAATTAAGATGCACGTTGAAGAAGACCATATTAATAGGACCGATCCTTGTCAGACAACTTAAACCTGTAAGATCCAAAATTTGTTTGTGTGCAAAAATATCGCTACTTCTAACCAATACTACTTTGCCTGGACTATATCAGCAGACAACATCAGTAATCGTCTGTCTCAGGAACTATGATGAAGCTAGCGGAGGTACTTCGCGACCGATGTCTTCATAATTGAGAACACCCTCACCACCGCAAAATCCCAACTAGTTTCCTGATCTTTATATATGACGTGGAAACTGCTGCAGTTATTGTTTTCGGGGCAAAAAACTAGTTAGTCGGACTTAGCAGACCGGACATTTGAACTCCAAAAACGAACAATGTAGAACTAGAGGGCAAATATATTTGTCGAGGTCTGTGTAGGTATGAGAGGCCATCACCTGTCAATTCACAATAGTAGTGAGCAAAGCAAGACCAAGACAGTCTTGGTCTTGCGTATTTAAGTCTAGTCTTGGTCTTGGTCTTGCAACACCATGACCAATTTTGCTTATCACTAATTCACAACGAAAAAGTAATGGTTTACAGTCAAAACTATGCTTCAAAGCACACTATGACTTTACAAAATTAAAAATATGAAAAGCCAGACGAAAAGCTTTCAAAAGCCTAATGTCAACATCTGACAGTTATCCGTATGCTTAGTGAAGAGTGCCATCGTCAAAGAACTGTTTTACTATAAATCTGCCATGAACATATTTTCCTTGTGACCACATATATCATTCTTATCGGAATCCATTGTACAGTTTTCCTCGGTAGGTTATAACTCAGCGGTCAATGTCGGCGTTGAGACTTAGTCAATAACCGCGGACGTATGGAGGTATAATAGCGCGTATACTGTATATATATGTAGACATTGTATTAATAACAGTAGGTGTACATGTATAGAGAAAAGCTAAATATACACAGCGGGTTTGAAGCCGTGATCCGTGAAACCACTGCCCTATACAAGGGAATCCTTGCACCACTCCGCACTCCGTTGCTTCACAATGTACAACCGACGACATCCAGCCCCCGAACACAACACTCTGTTCTCAAACTATGTAGTACTACCTACCAGTGGAAACCGGCACGCCGTAACTATAGGCCTGAACAAACTATCGGCAGTTAAATTATGTAATGTCTGTTATTTTTTGCGATCACTTAAAGATGTCAATTAACGGGAAGCAGGTGATATTCAATAAGTTGGTGTTTCCAAAATTCAAGGAAGTCATAACTAATGTTGCCAGGCCAATTTGCCAAAAATCAATATTTTATTTTTGAAAGCAGGCTAACTAAAAAAACCGAGGTCGCAGTACCAAACCGCACCGACAATTAGTGTATTTGCTTGCTACCGAGTGAGGCGCAGCTTCACAAGGTAAGATAGTAACACGAGTATAGGTATTTTATTTCTATAGCTTTTCACAAATTCACAAAACCATCCCAAACAATATTATTGAAATTTAGACAGAACAACGTCCGTCGGGTCAGCTAATCTACACTAATATTATAAAGAGGAAAGATTTGTATTTTTGTGTGTATGTTTGTAACCAATAAACTCAAAAACTACTGTGCCGATTTAAAAAATTCTTTCACTATTAGAAAGCTACATTCACCCTGAGTAACATAGGCTATATTTATTGCTAGAAAATATTAGGGATCCTTACTAAAACTTTAGTAACGTAACCCAAGGTGTAAAAAAAATGCCATAAAACATCTTTCGTCGCATGCGCTGCGGAAACTATTGATGATAGAATAAAAGTATGTTCTACAATATTAAAGAACATATCAATAACTACAAAAAACTTCGCGATACTATATGTCCAACTATTATCGTTATGTCACAATAACCACTTTTTACATTTTAATAATCTATATAGATAAAAGACGATGTATGTGTAATCTATGGACTTCAAACGGGTAGACCATTTTTGATGAAATTTTCAGACAATCTTTAGATTAGCCCAGCGGGTGATCTTCTGAAGTTTGGTAGCGATCGGATCAACAGAATTTTTTAAATTTCTTTTTGGGAAATAAGATTTTTCTTCGATTTTTGAACATTCATAAATAAAAGCGATTGAATTCGCGCAAATTCAATACACGTTGAGAATTTAATGATAATGATTCTCATCATTTATATCCTATATATTACATTTACACCCGGGCGAAGCCGGACTGGGCCGCTAGTATCTAATATTTTTGTATCACTCAAGCTACAATTTCCGATATTCTGTCAAAGTTTGTTCACGACTAGATCAACAGCCGACAAATAAAGCACTACACACAAAGTTTGTTAGTGTATATCCTACACACAATGTATATTGCGTTAGATTCGTCCACATACAACACAAGCTTCGGTTCAGTATACTGATTTGATGCCGCAGTTTGTCATTCAGTTATGTAGGGTCGACCATATAAAAACTAAACCCAACTACGGCAAAAAACGTGCTCTGAAAAGTACGAAACAAGTAAATATTCTGGTTCGTGGTCGCATGTCTCCTTCATCCAGCTGACATTTCAGTCAGGTTCTCTTATGGTCAACTTCATACTTTCGAATTTTAGTTAGCGCGGTCAACTTCATACTTCCGAATTTTCGTTAGCGCCGGCCAATTTCATACTTTCAAATTTTCGTTAGCTGCGTTGCCTGCCAATATTTTACTCTCAACGTATCAAAAGCAGTATTAAGGCGGCGGTTCGCGTCGCGACAGAGACAGGAGACCGAGACCGGAGACAGAGACTGGAGACCGAGACCGTTACTTGACGTTAGGTTTTCTATGTGTGTCAGTTCGCGAGCGAAACCGAGACGAGACCGCGATGCGAGACGGTCTCTACCCCGGACTAGTACTGTCTCGCGTCTCGCTTGAGACGCACGTGCAAAATTGTGAAAAATGACGTCGTTTTCTGATAAAGACACCGATAAATTGATTGAAATGATTAGGCAACATCCTACGCTATTTAGTTCTCAATTTGACGCATACAGAGATGAAAATTTGAAGGATAATATTTCGTGGCATTTAGTTGTATATAATTTGTTGATAGGCATTTTTCGTTTTGTTTTATAATAATAATATAATATCAAGTCATCGTCTTCTTCTTCTTCCAATAGTAACTTCATAACTGAATGGCTTTCCATTACGTTGTGGATTAATAATTTTCCAGAACACGACACGATTGACTCTAACGACTCAACAAAACTGAATGAACAGAGGTCTTTGGTCTCGATACACAACAGACCACCGGAGACGGAGACATTTGTCTCGGTCTCCAGTCTCTGTCTCCGGTATCGGTCTCCTGTCTCTGTCGCGGCGCGAACTGCCATCTTTACTTCCATAATACGCTATATAATAATCTTACGAAATATACGACACTAAACAATTGATATTAAAATATGCAATGTTCAAACCTTGAAAGGTTAAGATATTTTGAATGTCAGCAAGATGTCGTTCTGAACAAGCGCAATGGTATACCGGAAACATGGCACAACAGAGTGAACTATTGTGTGTTACAGAGGCCATGTGCTTGCTTGAGGCTTTCAACCGAATTATTTGCCAAGCAAATTGTAGATATAAGATATAATATCACATAATATTCGACCGGCACGTACCCGATACAATAATATACTAAGATCGCTCAAAATATGTCAGCGTTGCTTTAATAATATATTACGCCACAAGAGCAGAAAGTTGAAATTCCTGCACTTCACAACATGATTTCCGAGGCGAAATCATGTCAAACAGTTCATACAGCTCGGCCATCGTATAACGAGCTCTAAGTGGGCAACTTAGAGCTCTGTAACTAGAGATGGGAAAAACGGGTCTTTTTAGTGATCTGCATCTTTGCATTTGGATCCCTTATGTGAGCCAGCTCACTGAACCGGTTCAAAAAGAGCCGAGTTCTGAATATGTTACTGCAGTCTGCCACTGAGTTACCTAGTTCAGTCAATCATATCACAACTTGTATAGAATCAGAATGCATAGCCAAACATGTGATGCATGAGTCATTTGAGCTGACAGATGCATCAAAGCAAGAACTGATACATAAGTGTAAAATGTGCTTCTGTGTGTTAAGTGTTTCACTGAGCTATGCGGATCTGTTGATCCGTCGGCTCAAAAAAAAAGTGAGTCGGCTGTCACGGATCTTCTTTCGGAGTCGGCTCTTTGAACCGGTTCAGATCTGAGTTACCCAACACTATCTGTAACGTCCCGAACAGGAAGTGAGTTATAATAGAACGCAGTTCACAATAAAACGCAATAGTTTTGAAGTTAGATAAGAAATTGATGACTTGCAGATCGCTTGCGTTTCAAATCTTTAACTATAGAATCACTGTTTGCCTGACGGCTAATCGGTCATCGTCGGTTGAACTATTATATAACTTTGATTCCGCAGATATACTCACTGATCCCTAAGGGTCTACATACCTTAGTTTAGGAAACGGTGTCCTAAACTAAAATAAGCTGTTTCGAAACAAATAATATTAACAAATCAACTTGTGCAATCTTTAAATCAATCAGAAAACGGTAAACCTATTCAAATACATGTTTAGATTTCCGAGTTAATTTTAAACTAGAATAATTAATTAAACTATAAATAGCCATGAAACGCGCCAGAAAACGTTAAAGATCGTTATGTTTTCATTTAAACTCTACTCTTTAAAGCCATACAAAGTTAATACTGTTTTATGAAAGTCCTCGATATCGGCCAATTTAATTAAATAGTAAGCAGAAGATTAGATTCTAATACCGTTTAATCAACGAAAATTCAAGGTATTTGAGTTAAAATCCCATCATCACATTAACGTAACCCACATATGCAAAGCCTTATATCATGTATATCAAAGACGAAATTAACACTAATTAAATGTGTGATTATAAAAAAAATTCGATCGTGCGCAGTCAGAAATGAAACGGGACAAACAGGTTCGTCTTTGTTACTTATGTAAAACTTTACTCAACACGATTGGAAATATTTTCCGGTTCAGAATTTTTTCTTTGCGGCCGAGTTCTGAGAAAAATCTGTTCTTTAAGAACAAGGACAACTGAACATTTTGCTTTGTTTAAATTTGATTTCATATTTCAAATTTATTATACTTAAATAAAAATCTGAAATAAAGATACGGTAATTTTGTTATGCTCTGTACTCTTAAACTTTCTGGTTTTTCTTTTTTGTTAAAAATATAGCTTCGAATAAGCGTCTCCGTCTGTCCCAGAATTACCCTATTGATTATGCCGGAAATCTTAGAGTGCTAGTACAATGTACAGTTTAAAAACAAAATAATAAGTTGACGATGAAAAATTGGAATTCCAGGTTGATGAAAAATTGGAATTCCTTAGTAATAAGGGAACATAATATACAATATAGACTTGTTTCTGGATGCAGTAGATAAATAATACTGGAGCGAATATAAAACGAGTAAGAAAGAGATGGAGAGACCGAGAGAGAGAGAGAGGGAATAACAAATAGAGTGAACAGTATTTTGGTGGAACGCTATTTGAACGTTTATTGAAGTCGTACAGGTTCCAACTACATTATTATTATTATCATGTGATTATTGTTTTATATTGCGACCTTAATGGCCTTTTATAATGACGTTTGTACGTGCATTCCTTTCTCTCTCAATCTATTTCTCTTTCTCTGTTTGTATGTGCGTTCACAGACAGTCTTGCTTAAATTGTACACGTATTATTATGATCATCGTAATTAATAATTATTATGAAATATGTACAATTTAATTTTATTAACGATACTAGGGACGTGTTACAGAGAAATAATTTTATATCAACGAGGATATAATCCTAGCTAATATTATAAATGCGAATGTGAGTTTGTTTGTTACGCTTTCACGCCTAAACCGCTGAACAGATTTCGATAAATTTAGACAAGGAGATTGATTGCATCCCAAAGGATATAAACTACCTTTTGTCTCAAAATAAAAACTTAAAGGGGGTGAAAGAGAGGATGAATGTCACAGAGAGTTCATCACGATATCTTCCGAAACTATTGGACCTTCAGACTTGAAATCTGGCAGACATGTTTCTTTTATTGAGTAAAGGTACTAAAATAGTCTTCTAAGGTGTGAAAAGTACAGGGGTGTCAATGATTAACACACTCTAATTTTTAAAATACAGTTTCTATGGACTGAAAATGTAGCTGTTAGGTCTTGATGAAGATTCCACTACTGTTGTTGTTGCCGTGTATCATTACATCACGGACGGAACCGCGGAGAGCAGCTAGTATATTATAAATTAGTGCGGCTAAAATGTGTACCTATAGTTTTATATTGGTAAATTAGATTTAAAGCAGCCAAATGTTTATTTTTAGATCATGACGAAGCTAATAGGAAAAGAAATTATTAACAAATCACTGTCAGGGCTTTAACTGGAATCTCCCAATTTGGCGCAATGCCTCTCCCAGTTTCGCGAAACTGGGAGACGGAGAATATAGAAATAGTAGGGTATGTATTTAGATGGTAATGCATTATTTTATGTACGAGGTGTGAATTACTGTTAAAACGAACGACTAGCGAGTTTTAACACTGACACAAGTCATAAGATCATTACAATCAAGATACCTACTAAATTTCTTGCACGTATCTCTCAGAAAATAACTGATTTTCACTTCATAATATTCATATCTAACAGCTATGCGTTCGGCCATATTGCATTCTATTTGAATTTTTACGGAGGCTACGTTCTTTTGCTGCCTCTGTTGCTCGTATGGTTTGAAATGGCAACTGACAAGGAACTTACTATTGGATTGGTAAAATTGTTTTACTTTATACGCATTCGTGTGAAATGGATACAGGTATCGAAAAGCAGCTAGTTTATAGGGGGTCGCGCAAAAATGCTTTTCCATCACAGCGCTTCTATACAATAAAGGAAACTGGCCGCAGCTTCTAGTAAAAAAACGATCTTATTGTGAGCAAAATCGCAGATAAAGGCTAATAAACTTATAAATGTAAACTGTTTGATCGACTCTCTATTTGAGAGGTTCGTGTTGTCTTTTTTCATTGTAACTAAAAATTAAGAGATGGAACTACACGTAAATATATTATCTGAAGACATATTATTTTCAGTTAAGAACAAATACAAAACTAAACTTTAAATTAAATGTAAGTCTTATAAAAATAAAAAGAAACCGGGAAGTTTAAACAAAAAACGTAGGTACAAGTGTTTGTTTTATGGAAATACGTAGATGAAGAAATTACCTAGAGATGTTGGTTTAAAGATGAGCGATTGAGTTAGCTTAACTCGTGTAAAAGTTTCGAGTAATTCATAAAATAACATGATAAGCTATGCGATAACTTTATCAAACTTAATTCTGTTTCTATAACAAGTAAACAGACAACACTTGGCAGTACAATTTGCATTACATGTACTATATTTATTATCATATCAGTATAACACTCCGGCTTCGGGACAAACAGGAAACAAATATTATCAGTTAGATGGCTGTGACAGCATTTAGAGGTTAAATTAGGATTATAGTCACTGTGAATGTGACGTATAGTCTGTACGCAAAATTCAGAAACATCAAGATTAAACAATCTCACTTTTTTGTGAGTGAGATAAAAAAAAAAAGTAAAGACAAGCTTTTATTGGATAAAAAATTTTTTAATAATTTAAGTTCATAATTATGAAAACGTGGATTGTAAGTTTTTATAATTATGAACTTAAATTATAAAAAATGATTTATATCCAAAAAAGCTAGTCTTTATAAAATTGTTTTTTCTAATATTTAGATACGTCTTTTGGCCGCTTAATAACATCACAGTTTGATACCCATATTAAGGAGATTTAAAAAAAATAGATGACCTGCCATTTAGTATCGGCCGCCATTTTGGATTTGGAATTAAGTCACACTGCCGATTGTAATGTACCTTTCATTTGGAATCCATGTGAAAGGGGTGGCAAAGAAGAAGGTATTCCGCTATTTTGTGGTGACGGCCATTTTGGATCTATCATAATATTCAATGCGCTATATTGTATTGTTTTCAGAACCAAAGGTGTGTGCAAAATTTCAGCACAATTGAACAAAAGGAAGTGAGTCACATTTAACTTGTAAGATTCGAATAGAAACTCACAGACATCGGGACATGTCAAACTAAATAAAAGCTTGTACAAACAGCGAATTACATTATGTTCTACGGATAATCGAGCGAGAGATTAAAGAGAGTATGATATCAACTAGATAATATTATAATATATGATAGAATTCTATGGCTGCACAAGCGGATTAACTAGTCTAGTGCGTATTATAACATACATTAAGGAAACTGTTCACTCAGATGTTAAAAAAGTGCTTTCGGCTTAAAAATCTGCCCTAAAAATGTACCAAAAAAACATGATATTTATCAATAATTCTTTACAGCATATTTTAAAGTTTTGAAATGTATGTGAGAAATGCTGACAAAAGTTTGTTAAACAATTTTTTTGAAATTTTCTGTCTGTACATAAATCTGTGTTAAACTTATGTTTTTTGTCATTTTTACCTCATTTTAAATAATTTTGTTAGCTCAAATAATATGTAAAAATTGGGTTTAAAGTCGTACAGGAAGAATGATATATACTTATAGTTTATTTTGAAAGCATTGCCATCAAAAATTGATTAAGCTTATTCTCATAGTTAATGGATTTCAAATGCTCGTAAGACAGAGGTATACTAGTGAATAAGAGAGTATATTAAACAGCTGCTGAACAATCATGTAAAATGCACTTACTCAAGTTTCGAAAATCTCTAATTTCTATGAAAAATTTTATATAATCTTTGATAGTAGATAAGGCTTCAAAATAAACTAGAAATATGTGCCATTCTTCCCATATAACTTTTAGCCAAGTTTTTACAATCTATTTGATCTAAATAATCGATTTAAAATCAGACAAAAACGAAAAAAAGTAAGTTATACACAAATTATTGTACATAGAAAATTAAATTTGAAAAAAAATAATTGAGCAAGACAAATTTTTCAGTATTTTTAACATAGTTTTGTAAATATATATATATATTATGAGCACTGTGGTTGAAACAATAACAATCAAGAAAGCATAGTTACTTCTTAGAAGTAACTATGCTTTCTTGATTGTTATAGTTTTGTAAAGAAAAAACTTCAACATTTTAATTTGCCTTTCAGTACTTCGAAATCTCGTGACGAACTGTAAAAAATATTGACAAATATCCCGCGTTTCGATTCCATTTTTAGGGCAGAAATATATATTTATTGAAATTTTGAAGCAGCAAGCCAAATTTTGCGAAGTTTAATGCTTAATCACAGCTAATAAAAACAGTAATCAAATGAATTTTGCGACCACAGTTCGAAATTTCCCTAGAGCATATTTAACAATCTGAGGGATCAGTCATCTTAAGCACTGTATGTACATAATAACATCTGTATATTGTAATTAATAGAAAACAAGATCACGGATAATTGGAGTAATGAAAATAAATCAATTTAAACACTCATTGATCGCAACGTTTCGTCTTTTTTATTAAGACTTTTTCAAGCTCTCAATATGCTTAAACGGTAGTTAAACTATGATATAACTAGCGGTACCCGTGCGAATATTCGCACTAAAATTCTTTTTGTTGTATTACATTACGAAGCTCAGTGACAGTTCAAGAAAATGTTTTTCTAAAAATGTTATATAGAGGCGCAAGTATCGAAAACGTTGAGCTGAAGCGCCGCCATACGAAAAGTATTTATACGTGAATTTTGATTAAAAATTCAACAAAAAAAATTTACTGACCGTCAATCATGTTGACGTTGTTTCAAAGTTAGAACCATCAGAAGGCAGCATTGCTGCATATTGAGTAAGTGTATATCTATATATATAATTTTAATAATTAATAAATTTACAAAAACAAAAGCAATAATAAATTTTTTGGTTGTTGATGCCGGTAGAGCAAGCAATAAAATCTATAAAATGATATAAAATTTATGTGGAGCAATTCTGTGGTTTTTTCGAAAAAAGGAGGCAAACATCTTAACCTTAGCGTATTAATATATATGATGATATATAATTTGGCATTACAAAAATAATTATTAGTGTATTTGCCATATGGCAACATACACTACTGGCGTCGGTTGGATGGCGGGACCTAGGGGTCGGACCAAAATTTCTCGACGTTTCATAACCTCCTAAACACTTTGGCACCATTTTTAAAAATGTTTATATATATATGTATATATATATTTATATATATATATATATATATATATATATATATATATATATATGTGTACGCGCGATAACTTCCGAAAGAGTTAATTGATTTCAACGAAATTTGGACCACGTATTGAAATTAATCACCGCAAGAAGCCTATTTAAAATGGGCCTAATCGGGCTATTTTAAGGGTAGTTTTTAGGGGTTGAAAAATGTTTTTGGGCCCCAAAATACCGAAAAAATTCTCCGAATCGTTTCAAAATTGAAATTTAACCCTTTGGTAGTAATTAAAAAGTGTCCCTAAAATTTTAATAAAATCGGCCCGACAGGAACGTTAGTTTACAAATAGTGAATTATTTACTGAAAGGTGTATATAATTTGATATAGAGGTTCGACTGATAATAATATTTCAATTAAGAAAAAAAATGTTATTTTAAGGGGTGTATTAAGGAGTCAAATTCTTTATTTTGCCCAAAAACCAACTTAAGTTCACATAATAAAGCCACACTGCCTGTGTTAGCAAATACACTATATTGTCGGCAGGGTTTTGGCACTGCGACCCGGGTTTTTTAAAAATTGAAGATGAATTGTAATTAATGTAGTCATTTTGTATTAGATAAATATGAAGAATAGTGGTATCACTCAACTGAACATTTGGTGTTCGAACAAACTGAGAAATGGTACGCAAATAAGAACAAAGCACAATTTACATTTTAAAGCTTCTGCTAGCATGACATTTAAATATTTCCCTTCGGGGTAAAATAAAATTATATTCTGTGTACGTAGCATTGCATTATCAGAGTTTATGTCTCTAACTTGACATGCTGTAAAGAGATTGTACGTACATTCAACTACGTTTAAATTCATTTCTCAGTTTTCGAATTGTGAAGTCATATGAAAAAATGTACAACTAATGTTGAAGATAAAAGTACTTTTAGCACTGAATTTTATCATGGTTTCTACAATAATTCACTTTTGATGCTAGGTCACCGAAAGCATTGTCAAAAATTGTTATTTGACAAAGATTATGATCATATAATGACAAATTGTATACACGCAGCCGCAGTTTAATGTCATGGTGAAACTCCCTGTCATGTAAAACATTGTATTCACAAAAAACAAGTGAATGATCTACATTCTACATAGAGCAAGATCGCTGCTTAAACTATATTTTGATCTATATGCATAGAAAAAAAATGTTTCGAAGTGGGAATTCTCCAAATGTATGTAAAAACAATATCGATTCAATCGATCAATTATTTTTCGAGCAAGATCGATTTAAAATTATACAATGCTTTTCTTAAGGACAAACACGTGTAGTCAAAATCCAAGGTCATTGTTTAATCAAATTTTCTGACAATCATTTTCATAACTCAATATAAGTATCTTACGTAATATAAATTAATAAATGAACAGTTATTTACTGTTATTTATAACTAGCATTATCATGATTAATGGACGCGAATAAGAAATATAAAATATTTATCTGATATTGTAGCTCAATCAATTATTAATTTGAACGATTATTGTCATCCCGACAAGATTACGTTGCTTGATATTAATTTTCACAATATGCAAAAAAAAATTATATTTATCAATCGATGTGTAAATAAGCCCTCCAGCCTGTTAGAGTGTAGAACATTCGCAGAATGAATTATATGATTTCACGCTCAAATAAAACTTGGATGTCGAGAGCTGGAGTCGTTTTATTAATTTAGTTGATTAAAATCTCAAAACAAACACATACGCTGTACATTTACATCGAAAATACTGTACACAGAACTGATCTCTAATTAATGGATTGTGGATAAATGAGACGTCCACGCAACGTCTGGAGCCTCATAAGATGGCGGTTCGCGCCGCGACAAAGACAGGAGACCGAGACCGGAGACAGAAACTGGAGACCGAGACCGATACTTGACCTTAGGTTTTCTATGTATGTCAGTTCGCGACCGAGACCGAGACAGGAGACCGCGACGCGAGACAGAAGACCGCGAGACGGTCTCTACCCCGGACTAGTCCTACTGTCTCGCGTCTCGCTCGAGACGCACGTGCAAAATTGTGAAAAATGACGTCGTTTTCTGATGAAGACACCGATAAATTGATTGAAATGATTAGACAACATCCTGCGCTATTTAATTCTCAACTTGACGCATACAGAGATAAAAATTTGAGGGATAATAGTTGGAAAAGCATAATAATAATAATAATAATAATATAATAGCAAGTCATCGTCTTCTTCTTCTGCGTCCAATAGTAACTTCATAACTGAATGGCTTTCCATTATGCTGTGGATTAATAATTTTCCAGAACACGACACGATTGACTCTAACGACTCAACAAAACTGAATGAACAGAGGTCTTTGGTCTCGGTACACAACAGACCACCGGAGACGGAGACATTTGTCTCGGTCTACCGTCTCTGTCTTCGGTCTCTTGTCTCTGCCGCGGCGCGAACCGCGACCTTTAGAGACGGTTGGACTTGAGCGAGACATACCAAAGAATAAGTAAGCTTTAGGTGACACTAAAGGTTCATACCCATTGAATCGGAACGGATCAACTCGGCACGAAAGGACATGAAATTAAATAAGTTCCCACGCAATAGCCGGCTTGGATCGAGTCGGCAACAAACGGCATGCGTATATACACTGCCGTCCCGATCCGATCCGATTATAGCCGGAAATTTGAGTTATTAGTCCAAGCTACATTATTAGTGTATTTGCCATATGGCAACATACACTATTGGCATCGGTCGGATGGCGGGACCTAGGGGTCGGACCAAAATTTCTCGACGTTTCATAACCTCCTAAACACTTTGGCACCATTTTTAAAAATGTTTATATATATATATATATATATATATATATATATATATATATATATATGTGTGTGCGCTATAACTCTCGAAAGAGTTAATTGATTGTAACGAAATTTTGCCCACATGTTGGAATCCACCACCGCAAGAACCCTATTTAAAATGGACCCAATCGGACCATTTTAAGGGTAGTTTTTAGGGGTTGAAAAATGTTTTTGGGCCCCAAAATACCGAAAAAATTCTCCGAATCGTTTCAAAATTGAAATTTAACCCTCTGGTGGTAAATTAAAAGTGTCCCTAAAATTTTAATAAAATTGGCCCGACAGAACCGGATTTACAAATTTTTTGAAAATACTAGTTTGCAGATAGTGACTTATTTACTGAAGGGTGTATTTAATGTGGTGTAGACCTTCGATCGACAATAATTTTGCAATTAAGAAAAAATATAATTTTAAGGGGTGTATTAAGGAATTAAATTTTCTATTTTGCCCAAAATCCAACCTAAGTTCGCATAATAAAGCCACACGGCCTGTATTAGCAAATACACTATATTGTCGGCAGGGTTTTGGCACTGCGACCCGGGTTTTTTGGAATATGAGATCTGACGCTGAAATTCGATGACGTATAATAAAATGAGGTTTTGCAGAAACAAGAATTGTAGATTATAGACGATCAACAGCTTACATCATCAGCAATGGTTTTGTGACTAAGTTACTACTCCATGTCAAATCAACTTATAAGGATTTGAGTTTGATCCTACTGCATTTGGTAGAGGAAAATGGACGATACCAAAATATAATTTCGCAATTAGATTACACCTCCTTGAACAATCTTAACACATATTATGTTTAATTATTATATCACTATGTATAACAAGCTTGAGAACATTTTCTGGAAACAATCCAAATACTAATCCATGAAAATACAGTGTAAACTCTTTATAACATTATTCTTTATAACGATAAACTCTCTATAACATAGAAAAGATCACAATTTGGTTGGTTTACCGTAAAACCTATACATTGATACACTCTTTATAGCGCAGCAGCCATTCTCTATTACGAAGAAATGTGTTCATATTTAGACACAGAAAATCGTCATTGTCGGTGTTATTGTTTATGTTATCTTATCAGGTTACAGAAGACGCCGACTAAACCTTTAGAAAAATGTTTATTGTTTAATCAAGAAGATTCCACCACATATCAAGAGATGGATAGAATACATAAGAAAATACAAAACAAGTACTGGGAAAGCAAAAAAACGTCAGACAAAGTTAACTGACTATATGTATTAATTTTATCAAAAACATACATATTAAAGATTATTGTTAATTTGGTTGTTTTTCTTTCTTCACTCCATATAACGGTAACTCTCTATAACGATAAGAAATGCTCGTTCCCTTGAGTTTCGTTATAAAGAGTTTACACTGTAGTTTTTTTAACAGCCTGCAAAAAATCAACCATCTAATTGCATTATTCATATTATGTCCGCCACTCACAATCCATCTATTATAGATCAACAGCAGAGAGTACATCGCTGACAACACATCTGCAAGCCGGGGAAGTCCCCTATTGTTTTATAACATATTAAGTTCTGTATATCTAACATACTGGCAAACTTTAATAATAAGCTAAAGTGCATTTAGTATTTTGTATTCAATTACTGTAAATTGAAAACTTCCCTGTACACATAACGATACCACGTAGGTATAACAAGAATTCTCCGTTCCTGTTAAAATTGAAATCAATGCGAATAAATCTGTTGACAAATTAATGTTGTTTACGAATGATAATCCGCGGAAAATGGTACATAAAAAATGATGTTTTGCACGGTTTAATATTCTTTAGAATATAATGTTTTCATTATTTTTGTGCAATAAAACGACTTCCAAATCACTTCACAATGATTTTAAATATACAAAATTTTGCTCGTGTAATACAAGGCTCACATAATGCTGGTAATTGATTTTAATAAAAAAAACCCGGGTCGCAGTGCCAAAACCCTGCCGACAATATAGTGTATTTGCTAATACAGGTATTGTGGCTTTATTATGCGAACTTAAGTTGTTTTTTTGGGCCAAATAAAAAATTTGACTCCTTAATACACCCCTTAAAATAACATTTTTTATCTCAATTGCAATATTATCATAAATCGAACCTCTATACCAAATTACATACAACTTTCAGTAAATAATTCACTATTTGTAAACTCGTGTTTTCATAAAATTTGTAAGTCCGGTCCTGTCGGGCCGATTTTATTTAAATTTTAGGGACATCTTTTAATTACTACTAAAGGGTTAAATGTCAATTTTGAAACGATTCTGAGAATTGTTTGTATTTTGGGGCCCAAAAACATTTTTCAACCCCTAAAAACTACCCTTAGAATGCCCCGATTACGCCCATTTTAAATAGGCTTCTTGCGGTGACGGATTTCAACACGCGGGCCAAATTTCGTTGAAATCAATTAACTCTTTCGAAAGTTATTGCCCGCACACATATATATATATACGTATATAATATATATATATATATATATATATATATATATATATATATATATATATATATACATATATATATACATATATATATATAAACATTTTAAAAAATGGTGCCAAAGTGTTTCGGAGGTTATGAAACGTCGAGAAATTTTGGTCCGACCCCTAGGTCCCGCCATCCGACCGACGCCAATAGTGTATGTTGCCATATGGCAAATACACTAAAAATTTTGCTCGTGTAATACAAGGCCCACATAATGCTGGTAATTGATTTTAATAAAAAAAAAACATCATAACGTTATATATAAAAGAAACTTGATATTCTAGCAAACATAAATTGATCAAATGCGTATTTTTCTGTTAAAAAAAGGACGTTCGGTACAACTGCGGCAGCACAACAATGCATATTACATGCACCGGTATTGGTTTTCGCCAATAACAAAGCTTAAGCTGAATTTTTCACGTCTCTATTTCAGGAATACAAAGGTACAACGGAAAATGAAAAAAAGCGCTCCACAAATCCATTCAAGCCGTCAGTCAGTCTGTCCGTCCATCACGAGCACAGATTTCGGTTCTAACCGAACCGTGAATTTGTGCTCAAACACGTACGCAACGCATCCATAGAACTTAAATTACTGGAATAGGAATTGCACCTACACCTTCCCAATAGGTACGTAAGTGTCAAGGTTACTAAAAACTAAGGTTGGGCGTTAGCATTGTTAAAGGCGAGACGCGTGAGAGGGTGGGGGAAGTAGGCTTGAATAACCAAGCCTTGGGCATCGGTGTAAGCAATCGACTCAACCAATCACAAACGTGACCATTTTTAGAGCCTCTTACGCCTAACCTTCTAGTATTCTACTAACCTCGCGTAAGTGTAACTTAGGTTACTAATTCGCCTGCGTCCACTGTGGAGAGTTTTGGGAAGTACGCGATCCTTCAGTTATTTATACACCAACTGCATTTGAGTTTATATACCGCTCAAAGTTACAGAAAATCATCAAAATTTTTCCTAAAATTCGAGCAGAACTCACGTACCGTTATAGCAATTTAATATAGTTTACAATCATCGCGTAAGATGACGCCACTTTCGCTTACTATCGGCACTTTCAATGCTGCACGTAATTACAAAAACGTATTATGTAGTCAAAGGCCGTATCATTTTATTGCATTGAGTTAGAAGGACTAAGTATTTAATATGAATTTAGAAGTATTTAATATTAATTTCTACTTGATACTTCCATTCCTTTCTGAAAAAAAGAATCTTGATAGAACCCTAAATATTCATTTTATTACGTAATAATCCCACATTCTAAGTCAACGGGAACTACCCTATAGATTTTGATGAGTAAGTCACAATAAAAAATGCATTTTCTATCTTTTTGTTGCTTTGAGTCTTGAATTTGAATTAGTATTTAATAAGAACTGCAACTTGATATTTCTAGCCGTTCCCAAGAAATATAATCTTGACGGAATTACAGAGAGGGACAACGAGGTGATTCAATAAAGGTTTCGGTTTTTCATTGAGGTACGAAGCCTTCAAAGATCAGCAAAAGTGTTATATTTTATCTTATAATTTCTACTATTAAAGATGACGTTTCCATACTTCTAAACGGTTAGTATAGGCCATTCAAGAGTCTGTACAGTCCGATATGGTAAATTAAATAAAATGATATTCACACGATTCAGTAGATTCAATATTTAGCTTCGACAAAACTTTCGACCTGATTCTCATCAAATCCAAGGCTTCGGTCGATCGCAAATTTTAAGTACTCGGAACGCATGAAAATTTGAGATTTATAGTGGTAATTAGGTGACCCAGATAGATGTTGGCTATAACTTGATAAGATTGATTCTCATTCCAGTAATATAAGTTCTACGAACGCAACGAACTACATCACTAATGCCACAGCATAGCCACTGTAGCACAACTGCGTAAATGTAGGAGGGAGCTCTGCTGTCAGTGAACTTCACACGTTCGGTGTGCAAGAATCGGCTGTGATTTAGACGACTTATATTAAGATGCAAACCTATACTGGTTGAAAGCATTCTTTCGGTAGCAATGATGGGCAAAGCGATTGTTTTTAACAGGTGTTAAACTGTAATAAACTAAACTAATCTAAATCCCGTCCTAGTGGAACATTCGCTAATTTGTTTTTTCATTTGCATGGTTATTTAACATATATTTATGTACACACGTTAGGTCATTACGTGGAATAATTTTGAGCTTCTATAATCTATAATCTATGTAGGTAGATTAATTTTAAAAAAACGGTCATGATTTTAGAGACGAGAAATCCAACTCTTGTCACGTTATTTTCCCAATATTGCATTCCTCGTCTAGATAAAAAGATGTCTCGAAAAATCTTATCTCGATAATTTGGTATGCCATACCTAGCTGAGTTTCTATTAGTAAAAATTTGAGTTCAAGGATTTAGACAGTTACCGCGGATACAAGATTATACTCCACCAACTATGACGATTATCTGGAACCGATTCATATATTTTGATTTAATATTTTTAATAGTATTTTGCAAGTCCAATTCGTCCTCATTTTATTACAACGTAAGGTAATAGTCATTTTTTTGATCATATCTCTGGTTCCATAAATGATTCTTTAGATATTTTGAAATCTCTCGAAGCCCGTTGTTCTCTTGGAATCCTAGACGAGAAAAATCGATAATCTTCGTTAAATAACCGGTTACTATCTTACCTTTGTTCACAAAAAAAATCCGTTCAAAATTCTGAGTCAATCTGATCTCCCCTTAAAAAGTGCCATGCTACTGTCACTAAGGAAGCATTACGTGGTTCGTTCAGTTCTGATACAGGAACATTACAGTAACTTTAATTAAATACCATTACCTTTAACTGCCAATTGTAAAGTTCGACAACGATTGATCTGATCAAGTGAAAGCTGTCTATAGTGTAGTTATACTATAGCAATAATAGTTTAACAGTAGTATCCAAAGTTGAACTGTGGGTCAATAACCGTCTGTTGCGACCCCCAATCGACGACACATGGCTCTGAACTAGCACACTAAAACTTTAGTTTAAAACTTCACTCTGTCACAACTGCATTGTGATCATTGTCAGTTGCAGCTAGGGTTGTCAACCATACTTTATAACAACACCTGACCCGCGAGATTTTTAGAAGAAATTAATTATAAATAATTATTTTTCAATGGAATTCGTGGAGTTTAAATTGAATATTAAACGCACATAGCTACATGTATGGCCATAATTTAGTACTAATGTTAAAACTAACATGTTAAAGCATCTTTCACTTCAAATGTCCCCACTCATAACGACTATTATGTCAATAAACTACTACGGCCCGCGAGAAAATGTAACATTTATTCTGGCCCGTGTTACAAAAAAGGTTGCCCAGTCTTGCTTTATAATATTGTATGATATTTTATTGTTAAGGTAGTTGTCGTGGTACAATATTGTCAAAAAGTTATAGATTATACGCGCCACAAAAGTATACTAGCTTGTAGCTAAATGATCCATAATTTGTACGCAAGACTGTATCCGTGGAAACGTAACCCATACATACAGTTTAAAATTTCGGACCCCAATAGCGAATATTTTCAACTTTCAAAATAATCTTTCTAAACCACGTATATGTTAATTCAAGTTTTTTTTATATACAATTGGTATTTAATAATTGCACCCTACTTGTGAAATTCTCTGCTCGAAGAATATACATTAATACAATACATTTGCAAAACAATAGAGATTATATTATGTATTTGTTTTCTGATCGATTCTTTTATATGATGACGAAACATTTTACCTTTATTATATAAAACTGCTACTCTGTAGTTAAAAATAAAACAATCAGTTTTTTTACCTGAATTTACTTTATTTTACCAAACAGGTTTCTAACAAATTTCACAAAGTTCCAAAAATGTGCTCATAAACCGTGAAAAGGTATTTCTGTGAATTAAGCTCTAATGATATAGAAACATGGTTACGGAAAACAGACAGCAAACATGGAAATTCAATCATTTCTGTTAGGGTTCCAGAGTAATCTCTGAAAGCGCTAAAAATTGTTTTACAATTTTTACTGCGCATACACAAGAATAAAAATCAACGCGTTTCAAAACAAATTTTTTAATAAATATACATAAGACATCAGCCTATGAAAAATCTTTTACATACGTTGTGGAATGTGGAATGATCTGCCTGCTCATGTTAAACATTATAACAAAAGTAGTTTTTCTAATTTTATTTATCATAGACTACTGACAGAGCAATTGGCGTAGTAAGTAATAACTCTATTATTTGTATTGTTTTATATATGACATTTTCTATATGTATTTTATTTTATGGCTAGGTGGAAGACCACCTAGAGATGGAAAAAACGGGCCTTTTTAGTGATCTGCATCTTTGCATCTCGATCCCGTATGTGAGCCGGCTCACTGAACCGGTTCAAAAAGAGCCGAGTTCTGAATATGTTACTGCAGTCAGCCACTGAGTTACCTAGTTCAGTCAATCATATCACGACCTGTATAAAATCAAGAATGCGTAGCCAAACATGTGATGCATGAGTCATTTGAGCTGACAGATGCATCAAAGCAAGAACTGATACGTAAGTGTAAAATGTGCTTCTGTGTGTTAAGTGTTTCACTGAGTTATGCGAATCCGTTGATCCGTCGGCACAAAAAAAAGTGAGTCGGCTCTCATGGATCTTCTATCGGAGTCGGCTCTTTGAACCGGTTCAGATCTGAGTTACCCAACTCTAAGACCAACGCAGATTGAACCGTGCCTTTTGTACGTTTATGTGCAATAAAAATATATTATTATTATTATTATTATTATAAAATCCAAATAACGTTTATAACGGGAAAACAAAAATTTGCAATGTGACCCCAGACGCCGATTGATCTTGTTCTGTTACAATAAAAAAAATTGCATGCAATATGGAACAATAAGTTTCAATTTAGCAGTAAGATAGTTCTAAGAAAGACGCCTACACACATGGATATAAGCAGGACCCCATTTCAAAGACACGTTCGCTCAATTTTCTCCTCCAATATCTACGGGTTTATTCGGAAATCTATTTTATCCCTCATCTTTATCGTTCTTATATTTGTTTAACACGGATTTCCTACGGGTCTGTTCCGGAAGCAGCACGTGTGGAATACATTACAATGTATTCGAGACACGACGAAAAAAACGCGTTATGATAACTTCACCTAACAGCGAGCTGTGCCGCCCTATGAAAATTCATTGGTCATTGGTATGAACTTTAAAAATACGCCTATGGACTATGAATACAAAGTAGCACAATACATGTAAGTTTGAATCGAAAAATATATGGAGTTGCTATCGTCCTAGTTGCCAAATATAAACGAATACAGTGTAACCTTAATATAACGAACCTCAATATAACGACTTCCTCGATTTAACAATTTTTTCGAAACCCCTTACACTGCCCGTAAGAGTTAATGCAAAACATACCTCTACATTACACATACTTGTTGTCAAAAATCTCTTTATAACGAATTTTCAATCATTGCAGAATATAAATAGAAAGCATAAATTACCTCTATTTAACGATTTTTGTCAAACTATAACCTTCACATAACGTATCCTACCAATCAATCACACACAATTCCACAATAACAACAACAATTCATGTCTCGACAGGTTCAGACACGTTAAATTTATCGTAAGACAATCATTGTTGTTTGATGTAACGTAATGTAAACACTCCTGTTGGTCACTGTTGTTTGTAAATTTAAAGTTGCAGCGGCTGAGAAACGGAAAAGGTGTTCCTTAACCGTCTCAAAGAAACGAAAAATCTTTAAGTATGTAGACGAAAAGTCTCCAAAAAAAAATTAGACATCGCTAAAGAGTTCGAAATTCCCGCAAGTACATTGGCCACAATTTTAAAGTTTAAAGATAAGTTTTCAGAATAAAATAGGTTTTCTTACCGTGTTAAAACGAATCTTAGACCACCCTAACATCTATATAACAAACTAAATTATAACGAATTACTTGGTATAATGAATATTTTCTAATTCCCTTCAGCTTAGTTATATCGAGATTGTGCTGTATCTTGCTGGATTAATTATGCAAGGTAATCAAAAAGATAACACAACTTACGGAAAACAGATTCTTGTCAAACGAGCAAAGCAGTAGGTTAAAACTAGTGCAGCAATATAAAATTGAAAATACCTAATGTACAGTACATCACAATAATAATAATGTAATATGATAAAAATAAAATGTAAAAACAGCCATTGAATTTTATCTAGTTTCATTTATCTCATGTAGTCACAAGGATTCTTCGAAATGAAAGAACTGAAAATAGGTGCCTGTTATTCTCATCTGCATCGTTGAAAATAACATATTCATTTCATGTTAGAAAATGTTTGTTATATTATAATTTAAATCAACATTTTAAATTTCAGCAAATATTTCAGACCACAAGAATGTACAGGTATGCATATTATATTATGAAAATGTTAAAATATATTCACAAATGAAGTTGAAAAAATATTTAATTAAAAGTTAGTTAGCACTGATGTAAAAATGAATAAAAAAGAATTTATACTAGTTATGTTGGCAGAAATCAGTACACTATATCAAAGAGTGCAAAAATAACGTAAGCCTATAATATTTTTTTTTATTTTTTGAATAACATCTTAAATATTTTTCTAGTTCAGCATAATTTTAATGAGCACAGAAAGCAAGTCTAAAAGCCCCAAAAAAAAGCGGGTGGCATCTCTTCATTTCCACATAATGATAATAAAAAAGTAGAAAAAATATGCAATAGATGTAGAGTTTCACACCAATTAAACATGCCGCGGCTACACAAAATAGGCGAACCTAAAAGCCATAATTTTTCTGTTAAGTTTTTTTTTCGAAAAATAACTTACAATCTATTTTTTCCGATTTTAGTAGGCTTACAAAAAAACAGCCCTAAATTAAATTGGTATAAAAACACAAGCCTAAAAGTTATGTTTGTTTTCGTTTTTTAAGAGCTTTTTATGAAAATATCTTAAAATCTCATTCAAAATCATTAGCCTTATCAAAAACGGCACGCTGATTTGTCACTAAAACACGCAAATGGGTGCTTTTATTTTTGTTGGAAAAAATCGTAGAAATTTTTCTTCTTCAACAAGTTTAAGTGTATTTTTAATCCTCAAAAATAAAATATAAGAAATTTCTCCGAACCAATTACAGTTATTGAAGACGATGTAAGTTTTAGCAGGATAAAGACAAAAGTAAAAAAAACAACTAATGTTTACTCAAGTGTTAAGTTAAACTTGGTACAAAAGCATCATTTACTTGAAACAAGCATGTTGGTATTGGCACTGTACTTTGTCACGTCACAGAATTATAGTCTATTGTAGTTTGTACGGACTTTATTTAGACCAAACAAACCTGAGAATTATTCTACAGACAATAATTATTGTTCTACGTTACTAAAATATTACATGAGTTTGCGCTATTCAAAGTCATAATTACATAAACTTACACGATATGCTCTTTTAAAATGTTATTGTGCAACGAACAACACAAATAGGCAATTTGACTATGATTTTTAAATTGTTTTAAAATGTTCAAAATACCTTAGTATTTAGTCCACAGAAATTTTTATTTCGGAGTATATAGGATAAAATAGCACTCAACATTTTAAATATATAAGTTGACAAGAAAAAAAGAGCCGCCATGTTTTACTGTGACTGTGGTACAGTATATAATTTTGAATTATAAGATTAACAATTTATATAATCAGTAAATTGATACAACCTTGATTCTTGCTTATTACTTCGACAAAATAAAAATTTTAAAAATCTCCTGCTCAAAGCCACTGTCTTAATGGGTTGTTTAAAACGTATGAAATAATGTAGCTAATA
Organism: Venustoraphidia nigricollis; assembly: GCA_034508555.1. Lineage (NCBI taxonomy): Eukaryota > Metazoa > Arthropoda > Insecta > Raphidioptera > Raphidiidae > Venustoraphidia > Venustoraphidia nigricollis. The sequence continues at coordinate 3,161,383 of JAVRKA010000013.1, forward strand.
TTTGTGAACACATTGAGGTCATTTTGAAGCAGTCCCAAAGCCTTCATTAACGTGTTAAGGACATTTTACAGTAGTCCCCAAAGCGTACATGAACATTAGCTACATATGAGGAATAAAAAAATATAATTATTTCATACGTTTTAAACAATCGATTAGGTAGGCGTTTTGGCTCACGGGCATGTTATGTGATTCTGTAAATTATTATTTCGGTATTTATTTATTTTTTGTTTATTTATAAAGTCGTGAAAAGCTTTGATGGCATCACGTTTATATTTTCTGGAGTAAATTTATTCTTTCAAAAAAAAAAAAAAAAATACCGTAAAGCTTACCAGCATGAGATAAAAGGTGTCATTTATGTGACATTTTTTGGTAAACAGGCATTAAATATAGTTACGCATGTGTGGACACACACATGGCGTGTCTTAGATCGAACAATAACATGGGAATCGCTCAAGGATGACCAAACTAAACAATACATTTTAAATTAATATATATTTTATGCCATAATAAGTAGAATTCGAACTTTACCCATTGTTTAGCTACTGTATTAATATTTTCTATCCTACTTCGCTAATGACCCGAAATGTTGAGCGTCTACAATCTACAACATCTTCCTCTCTCTCTATCCTACTTGTTCAGCTGATACCAGAAAAAATACTTAAACAAGACTTAGTTACATTTGCATAGGCGCTTTATCAATGGGTCAATAGATTTCCAAACCGTTATTTTATTCATCAAAAATTTAATCGATAGACACTACACCACATCAAAAGCTGGTTGATTTAAAGATTTTTTTTGTGAAGTAGATTGACGCCGACTTGAGGAATATACTTTAAGCACATTCGTAAAACAAAACAAATGAATGCAATTTATCCAATCCAACAATAATTTCGAAAAGTGACCATTTAAAGCCATAAGTGGAACAAAGAGCAAAGCGACACAAACAATGATGCACAGCAATGCCACCAGCTGTCCGAAATATAGGGTGTCCGAGAATTATCTTTACAACTTTGAAATTTAATAACTTTTAATTAATAATTTAATTTCGTTCGACTGCTACACAATTACAAATACCCAGGTCAACAGTCCACGATGTGCTGCACAAACGTGGTGCACATGTGGAGATGCTAACCTAAACAGAACAAAACTTTATGAGTTGTACTATTAACTGCAGAAAACAGAATGTGAATATCCTTTTTATTTCAAAAGTTATTAAAATTCAAAGTTGTAAAGATAATTCTCGGACACTCTTATGATGTAAAAATCAGCTATTTTATAGGAGATCCGTGCAAAAAATGTAGTATATCCCGGTTGTGGTGATATTTTTGTTCGTGTGACTGTTAAAACTCGCTATCACTCGTGTAAAATAGTGTCATTTACTCATTTAAAATAAACCTCATCACAACCTAGATACATAAACTACTATTTAAAAGAATGCACTTATGACCTTGCGGGTTCTTAAGAAATTTGGTCACACCTGCATTCTTACAGTACCTATAATAACTAGGTAACCTACGTAGTATATGACAAAAGCCGTCTCTATATTAGAGGGACGTGCTTTGCAATTTTCTTCAAGATTTTTCCAATTTCCTTTTGACGCTTGACCATCTTCTATATCATTGGTATGTGAAACACAGTACATATATGGGTTCTTTATTATATTGCGCGTTTGATGATATGTGGTCTGTAAATGCAATGTGAAAATATAAAACCGGTCAAAACTATAACCTCGGGATGTTTGTTTACTATACACGGTGACATAGAAAGTTATCGACAGATTTCAAAATAAAAGAGTTTACATTATAGAAAAAAAAATATTAGAAAAAAAGCCTTTATTGCGGTGTACTAAAAAGAATGAAAATAAAATCTTTAATAATTTAAGTTCATAATTATAAGAGCGTGGGCCGTGACTATCATACAGCTTACAGCCTACGCTTTTACAAATTATTAAAAATTAACGTCACACAGTTTACTGTATTCTACTTGTCATACCCTCTCATTTGATACACATATCAGAGGTTGTAAAGAAATAGATGATCTGCCATTTTATATCGGCCGCCATTTTGTGGTGGCGACCATATTGAATCTACCATAATATTCAATGTACTATGTTGTATTGTCTTCACAAATAAAGATGTGAAACTAAAAAACCCGGGTCGCAGTGCCAAAACCCTGCCGACAATATAGTGTATTTGCTAATACAGGCCTTGTGGCTTTATTATGTGAACTTAAGGTGATTGTTGGGCAAAATCAAAAAATACACCTCTTAAAATACATTTTTTTCTCAACTACATTATTATTGTCGATCGAACGTCTACACCAAAATTAGAAATACCTTTCAGTAAATAACTCACTATCTGCAAACTAGTGTTTTCAGAAAATTTGTAAATCCGGTCCTGTCGGGCCGATTCTATTAAAATTTTAGAAGCACTTTTTAATTGCTATTAAAGGGTTAAATTTCAATTTTGAAACGATTCTGAGAATATTTTAGGTATTGTTGGGCCCAAAAACTTTTTTCAACCCCTAAAAACCACCCTTAAAATGACCCGATTGGGCCCATTTTAAATAGGCTTTGTGCGGTGATAGATTCCAACATATGTGCCAAATTTCGTTAAAATGAATTAACTCCTTCGAAAGTTATTGGTGCTTGAAAAGGAAAAATTCTGTTCTACAAAATGGAACCATTTCTAGGTTGATTCAAGTTCATAATAAGTTAAAAAATTTAAAAAATGCGAACACCAGTTGTCGGTTGATCTGTGCGCACGTGTGGATAAATATATTATTCAATTATACATTATTTATTCCGATATTGAGAAAGCCGCAAAGCTAAATTAAAAAGTGTATTTATTTTCAGATAATTTATGTGTTCTTTTCTTTCTTGAACTATAAAATACTTTCTCAAAAAGAAAAATCTAAAGCCTAAAGTAAATAAAAACAGAAACTAATGAATAAAATATAAAACATGTCCGCAAAACACTTCACATGACCATACATGCTGTAAAGAGAGCAGGGACGATCAGTTGGTAACACTGACAACACACACTAAAGTGACACAATCGCGTGTGTGTGTGAATGTGTTGCCAACATTACGAACAGAAATTTATCGTCGTATCGTTGAAACGCCTCCATACATATCCAAACATTACGTTGTGAGAGGTTGGGAAAACTTCAGTAAACAAATAAATTCACAAACCCACAAACATTTATTTGAGTTACCACTTACATAATATTATATATTATGTGGTTTTGCTTTTGCTGATTTATTCGATTATCTGAATTAAATGTAATGAATACCCAAAAAAACAAACTTCGCAATACGCAGAACACCCAAATTGATCAATATTAAAGTTCGAAATGCGACATTGCAGAATCCAAAAGAATTAAGAAAAATAACAGTTTCAGCCGGTTAATTATAATTATGGATTTAAATATCACTTTGTGAATTTAATATTTAACCCGTTTTGTGCCAGACCTAAAAGTCTGACAGTGTGCTAGTGGTACTTAAACGTACCGTTATTTTCCAGACGAATTTCTCTAACACAGCTCATTAAATAGTTGATTTCGTATTACTGGTACTTTAAAGCTGTATTACAGATCCTGTACGTATATTATGTTAGGTTGGTGTCACTATTGTTTGAAGTTTTATTAGTTAGAATTAGTTGGAATTATATGACGAAAATATGTTTGTGGGAATACAAAGGCTCAAAAAAGCGGTACTTTTGAGTACCACTAGCATACAATGGGTTAACTAAACCTGATCATGTCACCTGATAAGTGTCAACGTATTAATAGCAACTTAATAAAACCTGATGAATTTATTCGAATTGTGTTAAAATAAATTAATATATAAAAAAAATCTTGTAGTGCTTTAGAAAAACGTCCTTGAACACATTAAGAATTTCCAAATAATGATGATGTGTAAACATCTTCACTGCCCCCCCCCCCCAATTATTTTATTAATTAATGTTACGAATGTGATACAAAATTCCAGTGTCAGTTATATTCTAACCTTTAAAAATACAGTGTTACGCGAGGTTTCTACAATTTTGTAAAACGTGTTGTAACGCCTTGTAATGATTTCCGCATGTCTCTACCTTGTTAAGATTGAAGCCGTGTTAACGAAGTACTTGAATGTTGTCTGAAATAAGAACAAAGAATATGCCGTTGTTGAAAGAAAAAAAAAATTGTGAATAAACCATTTGTTCAGCCATAGAGAATTATATTCCACATACGTTGACAAAATACTCATCTATGTTATTGTCTCCCGTTCTTTCTAGTTTCCTCTATTAGCGCCCGACCTTCTCTTTGTCTGTCAAACACATTCGCCAATTACAGATGACATATAACGTCTTTGTCTAACACTTTATATTTCGACGGTGTTTTCAATTTTGATAAACTAACGAGAAATTTAAACAATTTCTTACAATTTACATGTAATCGTGTACTTTAGTATCAATTAAAAGGTGTTCCTTAATTTAAAAAAAAATCGGGTCGACAGGACTGGACTTATAAATTTTAGGAAAACGTTTGCGAATAGAGAATTATCTTTACGGCTGCAGGTAGATAATTTTGTGCACATAATGAATTAATAAAACAGAGACGAAATATTGAGATTTCGAAAAAACATTATTTGAACGAAATTTTGTCGACATATTGGAATCCATCACTGCACGAAGCCGATTTAAAATGGGCCTAATCGGACCATTTTATGGGGTGTATTAATGTGTTGGAAATTGTTTTGGGGCCCAATATTCTCGGAATTGATTCAAAATTAGTATAATTTAACCTTTTAACATCAATTAAAAGGTGCTCCTAAAATGTTAATAAAGTAGGCTCGACAGAACCGGATTTACACATTTTAATGAAAACACTAGTTTGCAGAGAGTAAATTATTTATTGAAAGGTGTATTTAATTTGGTGTAGATGTTCGATTGATAATAATATTGCGATTAAGAAGAAAAATGCCATTTTAAGGAGTGTATTAAGGGGTTAATTTTTTTTATTTTCTCCAAAAACAAACTAATTCATATAATAGTCACACTGCCTTTATTAGCAAATGCAGTATATTGTCGGCAGAGTTTTGGCATAGCGACCCGGGTTTTTTATTTATAAAAATTGAAAGTATTTCTTTATGGTAAAATAACACCCTGAAATAAATTTTATATTTTATTTTAAGGAAATAAATGAAAGTTAACAATAATTTGTAATGGGAATGTATGTAACAATTGTGTATATATATATGATATATATGTACAAGAGACAGAAAGAGAAATGTGATTGTAGAAAGTGATACGCGTATATATCTAACAGATAATGCCCTACGGCTTGTCTCATTTTGGGGTAAACGTTCCGCTGCTATATTCTCACACCCCGCCGTTCTCAAACCTCCCTCTTCACACACACACACACACACACACACACAGTCTACTCTAACCGCATCCCACATCCTCCACACAAACCTACACACACAAACGCACATATATACAGAGTGTTTAAAAACAGTGAATATAAGCATTATAATTCGAACAGCCACGTATAACCTAAAAAAACAATAAAAAACAACTATTCATTTGTCCAACTTGGAGGTAAAACCCATGATCCTATGATGACTGAACGACAATCGAAGCCTACGTATGCAATACCGTATTCCTGTATACCAGTTTCACGTCTATTCATTAATTTAAAGCAAACAATTATTTATTAATAATTAATTATTTCTAAAAGTAATTCATTAATGTATTGTCATCGGAAATACATATGTGAACAAAATTTCAAGTCAATCGTTTAACGGGAAAAAGGTCAAATTTAAGTAACTTAATTTGATGACTAATAATTGACAGCTGGGCACGTAACAAAAGAGTGTCAGTAAATATGTTTGCAGATCAAAAACTCGATTAACAAATTTTTACATAGGATGAAAACAGAAAGAGAGCATTAAAACATACACATTTAGTTAACGAATCGTGGGTCTGAAAGATATGGGTTAAGCGCCATGAGTGTCAGAATTAACAAAAAGAATACAATAAAGGCGCTGAAAAACCAAAAAAAAAAAATCTCGGAATCGTTCCAAAATAAAAAATAGCTATTAAAACGTGCTCCTAAAATTTAAAGAAAAATGAGCTCAACAGGACCAGATTTATAAATTTTACGGAAACACTAGTTTGGTGTAGATGTTCGATTGATAATGTAGTGCAATTAAAAAAATCTGTAGTTTAAGGGATGTATTAAAATGTTAAATTTTTTATTTTGTCCAAAGATAAACATAAGTTCACATAATAAAGTCACACTGCCTGTATTAGCAAATACAATATATTGTCGGCAGGGTTTGGTTCTGCGACCCGAGTTTTTCTTACAGTTGGTACTCAATTGTCCTTACATTGTCGGTATAAAGCTCTTTAGCAACGTGTATACACCTACACAAGGATTTACAGAATTCGAAAACATTAGCCCATTTACGAGCTTTTGTTGTTTTCACTGAATCACATTTAATATTTCATATAGAAATAATTTTACGTAATTTACGCATACGATTTTAACATGTTGATAATCTTGCTATGATAATAATTATTCATTCAAAGTACATCGAACCAAAATAGTAATCATGGAAAAGTTTCCACTTAAACAGCGAAAAACTTTCATAATTAGGTGTTCGCGATCCCAATGAATTTTCTATAAACAATATATTTTAGTAAGTGAAGTTCTCAGTAAATTTTCTTTGGCTGAGTACTTTTACCGACTAATTTGGTTTAATGCTCGAACGGTCGCCTTGGTGTAAAAATACATACCTCGCCATTTTTTACTCTTTTTTGCTCCTCTTTGTACATCTTTAAAATCAATCCCTGCTATTGGCTATTTGTGTATTATTTTTTTAGATCTTTTTCACATACAATCGATCTTCGTAAGCTGCATGTGACGTAGGTTCAAAAATCATCACGAAAAAATCGAGGAAAAGTCGAAAAACTAGCGTTTATTATTTTTTTTTTTGATAATTTAAATTTAAATTATTCATAGTGCTTAAGTTTGATATTAATTACAAATGAAACTGTGCTACCACACCGCCAATGGGGTCAGATAATAGACTTGAATCACAAGAAAGTAAATAACCAGAAGCATTACTCGAAGGCGATGTCCTTTATGTGGCTACCGCTATATTCGTGATAAAATTTTATTGCTTTCCCATACGCGTACCTAATCAATTTCTATATTTACGATTTTATTTTGAAAAAAAATTTTGTATTATCACACCAAGCACAATTTCAAAATAAAAAAACATGTACCTACCTACCTAGATAAAGTAACTAGATAAAATGTCGTATTACACTGGAGGCAAAAAAAAAAAACAATTCGTTGGCCCTTTCAGAATAGAATGTTAAGTTAACCGAGCACCCAAGTAACGGGAAGGACTAAAGCGCGTAATAGAGAGTTATGCAGTATCTCTGGTTTATTATTTATTCCTGTGCTACAATGATTGTATAACGTAGCAGAAAATGATTAGCAGAGTTTAATTTCACTAACAGTCGATAAGCTTCATACATCAAAATAATGAAAAATATAATGTAACTTGATACTTTTTCAAGTAGCTTTCAAAATAATAAATGTCAAGAATCTATTAATGTCTTCCTATTTTTATTTTTTTATATTGCATATAATAAAAATGCCTACACATTTGTATGAATTATATGGAAATTGGTCCACAAGGTTTGTTACATTTTACATTATATGTAACCACTAACTTATCCAATATAAAGCCGTAATTTTAAAAATAAAATAAAATTGCCACATAAAACTTTGAAGCAACAATACACCACGTCAATTTAAACCATTAAGAGATTATATTTATAGCTGCGTTCACCACATACCCGGAAACGAACCCTTGTTGAATATTTTTCCTTTAATTTATTGTGATATCTTACCCCAACATGCAAGTGCACAACTTCAAGGGATGATATACCTTAACTGCATTTCACCCTTCACAAACATAGCAATTGCAAGATTCTTTGTTATAAGGAGGGTGTTAGATTCTTTCTTCAGAAACTATTTGTTAAGATTTATTTGGTGTCTTAATGTGAGACAACTAAAGAAAGCCGAATAAGGATGAAATATTTGTTTTGTAAATTAATTTTATTCAAAGGGCATTTTCAGGCATCTGTGGATGACATGTTAATTAGAATAAACACAAAGAAAGTCTATAAATAAATAAATTATACTTATACAACAAACACTATTTACAACAAAAAATATTGTTGAGTATGGATAATTAAAATATAATATAAGAAACTTTATTAAGTACCCAGCAGCGAATCTATTTGGGGCTAATAGGGTTTAAGTCCTGTGTTTCCAAGTGTCAAGGGGACACAAAAACCGAATTATTCTCATATATTTTCATTAACAACGAGCACTTATCGTACAGTAAAAAACAGTTAATATTAATAATTGTCATTATCATGGGTTGAAGAACAAGAAGTGACAGACGGACAAAATACTGAAAACAAATTATTCAATTTTTTCATAGCTGAACACAAATTTGTCAAAAATTCTCCTCGTGCTTCTCACCTTTTTTATTGTCATACCTATTCTAATTTTCACGAAAAAATCCATTTCACAGAAGTAGATTATTTTAACATGTTTATGTTTCAATCTGAGAACTGTCGTGGAAGCGTGTTCTTGTCATAACTAACAGTAAACATCGAGTAACAATACCAATTATCAGAAACATAAATTTATAATCAATTCGTGTAGGTATTATGATTTTACTTATTAAGAGAAAATCTACGGATTTCAGTTAGATGTGTATGTGCAGGGGTTAAAAGGAGAAATATAACTGGAGGCAATGTTCGTGTCTATAGTTCAAAGTAAAATACAAGTCAGTCAGACATTAGTTACAGCTCTTTGAATCTACTATCGGTTAATAATGTTTACGCTAATTATTCCCGACTGAAATTTGATATAGAAGTAACAATAAACAGTAGGCAGCGGTGTTATTTTTATCTACAGAAAGTCAAATGAAATATTCTTAGTGACAGAGATAAATTTTAGTGAAGTCAAAACAAAGAATATACCTTTCATAATTAATATAAATAACAATAAGCGTAGTAAAATAGTAGATTGTGTATTTAGAGCAGAGATAGAGAACCTTTTCACAATCAGGGTGTCAATTTTTTTTTTCAAAAAATGTTTGATACAGCTAAGACATGCCAACAGGCAACCAAAGAAATTTAGTGGGAGTCAATTTTTTTTCGACAGAATCAAACATATTTTTACTTTTTCGATTTTGTACCTCAATCATGTGCCCAGAAATTTCTATCACGTGCCGCCTATGGCACGCGTGACATAGGTTCGTCAAGCTTGATCAAGGGCATAATAACATATTTTCGACGAGTACTGACTGTACTTAATGTGTATGGTGACCAATCATGTATACAATAATATTTCTCTATCTGAGTTTATCTTGCACAGAATATATGCACATATATAATATAGAAGAATGAAGCACCAGATCCAATAATAGTTCAAATGAGATTTACAGCCGTGTGAGAGAGGATGTTTTGGATTATATTTTCTTGCTGTTGGCAAAATGTGTTTGTGACGTAACAGAAATCAGCATATAAACATAAAAGAGATATTATATTACATAATGTTACAGTTCCTGAGTTCTATGCTAAGGCAGCAGTGATCTCAATTCTTTGACAGTGAGAAACGTTATTCTATAATTTTTTATCGGCTACATCAAAAACAACCGTTTTTTTGTTTCATAAATCCGCGTCACAGACAGAAGTATACATTATGCAATATAGGCCTATCGTAGAAAAGCGTTTTTTCTAAAACCCACTGGCTATGGTCATATACCATCGAAAGATTTTTAACACCCGTAGCAGCCGAAAAAACACATTATTCAAAATTATTTCTCTTTGAAGACGCTATTTTAAATTTAGCTAAAAATATTTTTAGTAACTTTACCAACTTACATACCAATTTTGATAATTTAGGTCGGTCGTAATGAAAAAGCAGATACCCTTGCTATACGAGGGAGCTGCTGAACAATCCATTGCATTTGAACCAGTCTGCGAAATTTCCTACAGAAATGTTCAGCAAACTCTCACGAGATGAACCTAGTTTCAGGTAACAAGCATGGGAAGAAAATGATTGTAGGTCTTTACTCAAAGCTAACTGAGGACTTAATTAGACTCAACAGGCCGACACTCAGAAAGATGATTGGGCTTTTAACCGATGATGCTTTCCTGAGAAAACATTTACATGTGATGGGCTAATAGCAGGAATCAAAACTATGCAAATTTTGCGAAATGGAGGATGAAACAGCCAACCATATAGTGTTCGATTTTTTGAGGAGGACAACCTACTTTAGCTACTGTAGGATGGAATAGTTCCACATGACAATCTAGTAACCAGCCTTCTGGAGCTTGTAAGAAAATCCAAATGAATTGCAGACGAGATCCAGTAAAAGGGGAAGCACAAAAATCTTTTCAAGATGTAATGCATTTGGACCAAGAGACCACCTCATTGTATTTTAATCTTTAATCTTCAAGTCAGCTGTCAAGTATCAATCCGATTTTGTTACTGAATGGCTGTAGTGTAACAGTGTTAAATAAGTATTTGTAATATTTTTGTTTTAATTCAAACATGAAACTAAAAAGTGTAAAGTTAAAACACTGCCAGAAGTGTGTACCATGAAATTAAGTAAGTGTGAAAGTATGGCATAAACATACATCCTAAGACCTCAAACTTCAGAACATAATTAAAGACATTTTTCTAAAAAGTCGTCAAGAGAATATAAAATCAATACTCTATTTATCACTGGCGCGGCGTCTCAAACCAATTTCGTGATTGCTTTAAACTAGACAAAGAGCGAGTTGAGTCTTTTTGTTAAAATAAAAGCAGTAAAACTGTGATCCCGTATGATCCGTTGGTCTGCGTTGAAATGGCATTAGATTTGTGATCGTCTTAGAGAAAATAAAACTAAAGAAAAGAAATCCAATAGTGCGATTTTTTTATCAGGGTTAACTAAATCTAAGGCCATTTTATGATTATAGTGCGTTATAGATTTTAATAGTAAATTACAAATCCAGTTGAATTCAGAAATAAAAATAGAGTTTAAAAAAACTTAAACAACACGTTTTTATGAACTAAAAAATTCAAAATAATTTGACAACAAAAATAGCTTTACTATAAAGAGCGTGGAGTGTTATCCACTTAAATTTTCATAACAATTAGCTAGTAAATGAAAAATGTATTACTGATACTAAGCACTCCAAGCTTTTTACAGTAAAGCTAATTTTGTTGTCAAATTATTTTGCATTTTTTCCATAAAAGCGTGTTGTTTTAATATTAATTATAAGACTAAAAAACAATGTTGCATTTGACTATAAGGTAGGCAACGCAACGTACGTCACTGTACTTGCTTGCTATTTTTCATTTTTTTTATCCTGAAGGTCTTAGTCAGGATAATGGGACAAACTTATCAAATTATCACCGGTCCTTGATAAGTGTGCAAAGTTTCAGTTTAATCTGACGTTTTGAAGTGAGTGAATTTCACGTTCATAGATTCCTTTACAAACAAACAAATACACAGGCTAATAAATGCGTGTTAAAAAGAGTTATATGTCCCTTAAAAAATTGTTTAGATTTTTCACACAAATGTCCCACGGTAAAATAAGTTATTTCAATTCATATAATATTTAATGTAGTAATGATTTTGTTTATTGCGTTCATGTTCATTTGTTTTTTTATAGTTTTTCGCTTCACATTTTAAGAGTTCTATATTTATTTTAGACGCTAATGATCGACCATAGTTTTCGAAAGTCTACAACATATACTGATTTATCAAAATGTGTTCCTCCCTTCTGTAGTTTACTTTGCTTTAAAAATAATTCAGAGAGAAAAGACTGTATTTACAAGACTTGCGGCAAAGTTACAAAGTGCTGTAACCCACAAATTACACCAATTATAATAACTAGCTGAACATTGAGTAACTTTGTTTCAAAGGTTTTCCGAATTTGCTACAGTTTCTTACACTAATAACAAAACTAATAATTATTTAAAGCGAATATTGAATAACGTAGAAACGAGTTAAATCTCGGTGTCATATTCAATACATAGTACCTGGGAGACCCAGCTTTGCTCGAGCCAATGGAAGTTTTGACATGTAAGAAAGAAAGTTTATGAAACATAGAAAATCGTACTTCAAATAGCGCCATCTCACAAAATTTTGAGGTAACTGCTAATTATTATACGTCGGCTACAATACAAATAGCACAAAAATTTTCGAGATGGCGCTGTATTAAATAGTTATAAAAAATGTTTTTTTTTTGTGTAAAATTGTATTTTTACAAGTATTACAGCGATATAGGTAAACTTGAAAAACAAAACCTTATCTAAATACAAATTGTCATCCAAATCGTTGGAGATGTTTCCGAGACGCGAAATAAACAAACAAATTTATATATTTATATACAAGAATTTCCCATTTAAATATATTTGAGCTCCCACCGCGTCCAACATAAGAACTTAACAAACTATCTAGTGCCTACCTTACCCTAATTTCCTATATTTCCTTCATTCGACCAATGCTATTAATTAATGTGGTAGATGAAAGTAGTAATAGTGCGAATGGCGTCTATTATGACACAATGCCGACAAACGAACGTTAAACGCATTATTATTTATTAAATTATTATTTGATGAATTCGTGTCAAAAAAAGTGTCATATACTCCCACAGGATGCGTTGTATAAAAATAGTGTCTTTGATTCAGACATTTCCTTTATCGACGAGTCATCCGTTCGTTAAGTAGATAGATTTCTGCTGAGAACTTGCTCCGCTATGCTCCTGGGGGATTATACACAAGAACAAGGCAGACGAACAATCGTGCTTACTTCACAATGTTCTACGTTAATATACCTATGTTGTTTAGACGGTTTATTTTGAAACAACAGTTCACTACTTACAGCTGGTCACATAGAATTCTTAAGTATTGATCTGATGACTATAACACATCAATATTAATAATAATAAATCTCTTTATTTGTTATATATGTATAATAACAAATAGTGTCAAAGGTCATAAATAAAACCTTTTCGTCCAATACAGCAATGAATAAGATTCCATTACAAAAATATTATATTTTTCAACAAAATGGAAAAAGAGCAATATCGATCCGTAATTCGTTTTTTAAAAAACATGCGAAGAAATAAAACTGAAGTTGGATGCTGTCTATGGACCTTCAGCATCTATGACCACGGTGAGATACTCAAATAAAAAAACAATTGCGGATCGATATTGTTCTTTTCCCATTTTGTCGAAAAATACAAAACACGAATGATATAACTGGCTGTCAAAAATAACTTAAGCTATGAATTTATCTACAACTCAGCACGAAGTCAATTAAAAGCCTGCAGTACACGACGGTAAAGTCAATTTTACTCGTCAACGCCATAATCCTCAAACACGGGTACTTATTGATCAACCCTCGTATTAATTAATCAAATATAATCAATAAACATTATAGTTTTGAAATTACGATATACTTCTTTGGCCGCATTAAGGGTAAAATTTTCCCTGTTATGGAAGTTGCGCACGTAGCATGCAACGAACATGAGTACTACGTGTATCAGCAAGGTTGAAATCGTCGATAAAGCTGACTTCGATGCTGCAAAGTTTTGCTTTCAATGAATAGGATCAACAAGCTTTACATTGATATTAGAATGAAAAATTATGATATTTACATATTCAATAAGTCTTATTTTACTTAAAAAAACATATCAAGTTCTCTGTCTATCATTAGATACGTAAGTTGCCTGGTTATTCCAGAAGATTGCATTTTTTTCTCTTTAATTCTTCATTATGCACCAAATACATATATATTGTTTTCTGTCAATTTATTATACAGTGTAATAATCTAACAATTAATTAACTTTTTTTTGTAATAAGAGGTTTGATTTATATGAACTCAGAGTTCGTTTGACACACATGTTAAATAAATAAATAAACTAAACAGTGTTAAATGTTAATAAATATATATGAATAAAATATCTGATATAATATGTTGTTATATAATCTTTGTAATATAAAATACAATTAATGTATTTTTAGAGGCACTGTTTCAAAGGACAACGTCAGTAAGTTAAATGTAGGTGGGTAAGAAACGTGGATGGCGCATTTTAAACACGCGAAGCTTTTCAAGAAGATGCTACTATGGAATTATAGGTACGATGAAAAGCCGGATCTTGTTTCATTACTGTCTCTAATGCTCGAATCTCAAACAGGCGTGGTTAACCCACTTCTACTGAAATGCAACAAAAGACTTACTGAAAATACATAACATTAAAACAATTCTTGCAGCATTTAAAATTTAATAAACAAAATATACGACGCTCTTTAAAGTTATTCGCACATAAATATACACACAACGTTTAAATATTTAATATTTATACAGGATGATTTTTAAGTTTATTCTTTTTTTAACAGCGTGTAGAAATCAAATAGGCGAACAAATATTTCAAGTAACTTTTTATCAAAACTCAAAAATATGAAAGAAATAGTCATTCAAAGTTTAATTATTTTTTTCTAATTTTGTGATCGGTCCTGGCGTTATGTTATGTCACTATGGAAATATGTTATGTCATTACCAAGTATTTACAGCAATTGTACGAAGTTGTCCCCATTTTGTTTCAAATATGCACCAATATACTTCATAATGACATATTTCCATAGTGACGTAACATAACGCCAGGACCGACCTCAAAATTAAATAAAATTTACAAAATTTAATTAAACTTTAAATAACTGTTTCTCTCTTATAATTTTGAGTTTTGATAAAAAGGTTGCTTGAAATATTTGTGTCTGTACACGCTGTTAAAAAAGAAGAATCATCCTGTATTTAAAGTAATTCGACATGCATACGCAGATTCCTTTGTTCACAAATATTTCTTGAGAATTTTGGGTACACCCGCTGCTTTTAGGGAGTGTTTGCTTGAAAAATAACAGATGATTCGTTTTTACTCTAATGACATTAATTCCCCCCGCCATTGTTAATTACGTTATTTTTTTCGATTGGAATAGGATTTATGAATCTTGTAAAAACTATATGTCATATATAATCACATCTACTTTTAGGCAGTTTTAAACAAAATGGTCTGTATTTCCGATTTACATTAGTCTTAGAGGAGACCTGATAGGATAACTGGAATGCCTTATATTTTGAGTTGGGTAACTTGTAGAGTGAGGTTAAGCAGGCCTGTTGTAAAATATTATAAACGAACGCATATCTTCAACACCTGGATTTTACCTTGTTGTATATTATATAAGTTACAACTTGTAAACTTGCTTGATTGTGGGAATATTAAGCATTTCAAAGGCTTGGTGAGAAATTACCATAATGGAAGTAGTAAGGTGCATGATCTTGTTTAAAAGAGTTGGTAAGCTTGAACATTTAGATATAGGAAGAGATGTACATACATACAAGTGTAAAATGCACACAAATATGTATGCATATATACGCACAGGACCGGCTCAATATTTTAACGCTTCCCGTAAACAACCATTGAAAATTATTTCAAAAGGACTAACTATATCCAAGTTTTAATTTCGGAAGATAAAGCATACGCTATGATAATTATCGTGAACCTGGATAGTTGTAGAACGTATAGTAAGAATCTTGAAAGAAAGTAATAACTAATAATATATTATATTGGATTACAAAAGAAACGTCAAGATCTTAATTATACTTCAACATTTAAGACTTTTAATATAAACTGTTTTTAGTCCTAGAATGTCTAAAAGCCAATTCAGACTAACCGTTCTCGGTTACGATTCACCGGTCCGGTAGGGAGCTCGACCAATCAGGGTGTAGTCGTTCCCGATTGCGGTTCGATTCAAGCGTTTAGGCTCAGCTCTAATTTTAACCGAACCGTTCGCAACCGTAGCCAATGAGAACGCTTGCTGGAGTCACGTAACTAGCCAGCTGTTTTTATTGACGTTTAACTACACATCAAACGTCAAATCATATTTCGAAATTGTGCATGCGCATCGAGAATAATCGTAGAACCGAATCGGGATAGTGTGAGCAGCCTAGATTAATCGAAAACCGAACCGGACCGGTGAATCGTAACCGAGAACGGCTAGTCTGAATTGGCCTTAAAGCTGACTCTAAAAAATAGAAAATATAGCATGTGGTGGAAGTTCCGGGCTTGATGGTGGAAGAACGTGTCTCTATTTTTTTAGGAAGCTTTTTTCATATAATATAAATATATAACTTAAAATTAAAGTAAGTCTTTCTTAAAATGTAGCAAAAAGGAAACAAATATATTTAAATGAAATTATAAAAACGTGGGTTCGAAACTCTATAATTGTTTATTACACTCAAAACTTACGCTTTTATAATTGTGAAACTAAATTAAATTTTATTTTTTCGTTTTAGTACATTTTAAGAAAAAGTTATTTTAATTTGAAGTCATATAATTATATTAATATATCGAAAAAAACTTGTAAAACAACAGGAGACACGTTCTCCCACCACCAGCACCGGAACTTCCACCACATATTTTTTGTATTAATTTAAAATCGAGTTTAGGAATTTTAAGCCTGAAATAAGTCTTTATTAAGAGCTTTAAATGCTGAAGTTTCTTTTCTAGTTCAATATAATATACTAGCGGCCCGGTCCCACTACGCCGGAATGCAATTAAATATATAAATAAGTAGTTTTTTCTATGATATTTCCTTCGCCCGGATTTGACGATATATAGCATAAACTTAGCAGATGTTAATAATAAAATGACAAATAAAACAAGATAGAACAATTACTAGTTGTAGATTAAAAACTTTATTAGTAGTTTTCAGAGAGTATTTATTAGTTCGAAAGAATAATTTATCACTTTTTGAATGTCTAATGTTAGGATCTATACAGATCCATAATTTTGGTTCAACATCAGAAAAACTCGTTGCACCAATTATAATAATAATAATATTTACATTGTAAAACAGTTTAAATAGCGTCAAGATACACATTAAAATTTTATAAAACATATTTTTTAAAATCAATTTTAAAAAAATCATAGATGTTATATAAACACTCTTTTATGAGGATCTCTTTTAGAGTCTTCTTGAAGGTGTCACTGCCAAGATTTTTAATATTGTCCGGTAGTTTGTTGTACCACCTCGTCGCGTTTAGATATTTATCTGATACTGCTAATCTATGACTAGGTATGGAAATTATATTATTATTGCGTGTACTGTATGAATGATAGTTCTTTAAAGTATAATACTCCCGAGGTTTTGGGCCGAAGTTCGGAGCCAACCCTGTATATTCACGTAAATATATACACAAAAGACTTGCGAGTTAATTCAAACTTGGTACCTAAATGGAACACAACAGGAAAGCTTCGCATTCGTGCTAACGGTGAAAATGATGATGACTTTCTACCTCATGTATTTATAGCACATCTTCAAGCCTTCATTCACTCCAAAACCAGCCCACATCTATCGCGGAGTAATAAGACATGAAAGTGTGTGCATTCGGTTCTAAGCTGCCGGAAAGAATGGTTAAAGTTTTACTTACCCCTATATACACAGACTATTGTCTTCACGAGCCCATTTTCATCGACATCTGATATTGTTCCACGAAGCCTGTTTGCACGACAAACATTTAAAAAATGATTTTATGTAAGATACTTTATGAGTTAGCTATTAAGTTCGGGTATCGAGTTTATCTTTCAACTTTGGACGAAATATGTTCCCGTGAACATTTTATCCTTATCTTACTAAAAATACAAACTGAACCAAAAAGGCGCGGTGAATCGTCGGTATATACTATTTCTCGAATGTGTTTTTGTCGGTATGAAATACTGTATCAAAATTAATTGTACAAGATTTTAGTACTGCTGTGGTTGTTGAATTAGAAAAAGTTTGGAGAATTTCCTTTATTTTTTTTTTCAAAAAGTAAATTTATTTTTTGAAAATAATTGTCTATTTTCAAAAAACAAATTTATTTTTATTTAAATACAACTCAAGCCTTAAAAATCATGTATTTTAAATCCCGTTTCAAATTTCGGTCCAAAACGCCAATACTAGTCGCGTGACGTCACCTGTTCATACCAAAGGAGGCTCAAAAGTTTACACAGGAGTTACCATCCTATAGATGCATATTCTGTGCTCATAAACGTTAGTAAACTGAGGTGATGAAAAGTTGTTTCGTAGTCGTTACTATAGTTACATGTAATTTGACGTTTCCTATAAACAAATAATAATAAATTACACACTAAATATTAACCAAACAATGAAGTTTTTTGACAGCGGCTGAACATATGACGTCATGCGCTCTGATTGGTGTCTGTTGTCACGTGACTTGAGAGTGATTTTATTAGGTTTTATTTATTAAATATTAATTAAATTCCTTAAAAATAAGGAAAAATATAGTGTTTTTTAGTATTTCTATCATAGAAACTACTACTTTTCGTTAAAATTATGTTTTTATTTGAATACGGTCAACATCCCTATTGGCGATAAATATTCAAAAAAAATATGCAAATGTTATAATATTATACCAATAAAACAAAAATCTTTGACAAAAATATTTACAATATAACCTTGAAGCTCGTAAGTGCGAGAAAATTAACTGATATCAAAAATAAAAACCACTGTTTTATAAAGCATTTATTTGGTGTCGTCGGTAGATGAGTTCGTTCTATTAATTTTTTTCTTACTACACTGCCGAAAATTGATATTGGTTATTTTTTTCGCACTCACGAACTCCAAGTCTACGTTGTAAATGTTCGTTTCTTTAGATTTCCTTGACCGAAAAGCTGGTCTTTTAGAAAAATCAACAAGAAGAATAGTTTTTCTAGTTGTTAGTATTGAAGTGAAAGAAATACAAATATATTTTAATATTTCATGAGTAGTGTATAGAACCCTTATTGAAAAACCAGTAGAATAACATTAAGAACGAAATGAAAAACAAGCAAATTACAAAAAAGTGGATCTAACAAAGTTAAATTTCCCCAGTTAGTTAGCAGAACATTTCACAACATGTATGAGAAACAAAAAGGTAAAATAATACTATAAATGTTTTTGTGTCATTTCTCGAGGGCTTTCAAAATAAACACACATACATAAAATTTGGCAACATGAAATTTCTCTCGTAGGGGTTGATGGGTGGAGAGATCAACCCTTCAAACTCGTCCTCCCTTGCACATACCTTGTCTCCGATATTTAGCCCAACAGACAGTAAATCGCAAGCGAAACGCTGAATAAAATTTATATGTGGTATCCTCATGAATGGTCGACTTCTCACATAAATCGCAAAACTGATACGTATTATGGAGCTTAAAAATGTCTATAAATAATGTTGCGTTCACTGCAGACGAGCACTGGCATCAGGTAATATATCCTTCCTTCTCTTTCCGCCAATTAGATATTCCACCGAATGCCTCCGTAATATTACATATGAATAGCAGTTTATTCCAATAAAATCATAATATAAGCCTACTTAAACTCATTCTTTATCGAAAATTCAATATTCCAACTGACTGCATTACAGCGTGTATTTATTCTGACAATACAATTTTACCATTCTCCATAAGTACTAATTTCGGTTAAAATTCACATTTCAAAATAACACAAACCGTTTTAAAGTTCCCCGAGTGCGAAAAACATATTTTAGAAAAAGTTTGTTTATCTGTGAGTACGATATAATTCTAACAGCTGAGCGGATCGTAACCATATTTTGGTAAGATGTGTGACATGAAAATATGAAGAACTCTATTAAGATATGCGCTATAATTTCAAAAAAAAGTTCAAAGTCTGATAATCTTTATTATACAAACGCGAAAGTTTGAAATGGATTTGAATGAAATTTTGCATGTAGGTAATTTATGATTCGAATTAACACATTTTTTATCCCGGTGGATTCAGTGGTTCCCCGAGAGAGTTCACCTATTTCGTGGTTTTTCCTAGTTCGATTATAGCACAACGAAATTGGTTTTTCCTGAAAACTTAAAAATGGCTATGGAAATCACGCCTAAATAGTTTTTAAAGCTCTATGTCTACACCCGGCGTAGTTGCACAATTTTTTAATAAATTGTCTTCTCATATAAAAAATATTCCGCCAATGGCCCAATTCAAAATAGCTCTTAAGAAGTTTTTAATTACAAAATCTTTTTACAACATTAGCGATTTCCTTGAATTGTGAATATAATATATATCTGTATGACTATCCAAGCATCCTTTTGTGATCTTTTTGGAAATAAATTATTATAAAGCTATATATTTATGAAAAACAGTCTGTTTCCGGGTTGTCTATCTAAATGCGATAAACTCAGAAACTATTCAACCGATTTTCACGTTGTTTTCATGAATAACGAGATAAAATACATGGGAAGATTTTAGACTATATATCATCACTCTGTCGTAGCAGGAAGCTATTATTCTCGGACAACGCCGGGTTTAATAAACTGACGTATGCGAAGTTGACTGCCGTTGATTATTTCGTTGCCAAACCAGATTTTATTTAAACGAAAACGGACGAGAAAACTAGTAAGCTAATACAAATGAAAATTTGCAATGGGCTCTGAAATCTTGACAATAGTTTTGTTCACATTAGCACACTATAGAGAACATAGATTTGAAAGTAATTCAGTAAACTTGATGCGAATGTTTAGTTAAGACGTTACACTGTAATGACTAAATCAGTAGCACATGTGAAGATTTATGTAGTGCCGTGTTATCTATGCCAACATGGAACAACTAATTCATGTGATTTATTGACGTGATATAGGTAGGGGTGTGCGACTAGTGGATTTTCTAAAATTTTCCAATGCGAGTTTATATGGGCGAAGCCGCAAAGGACATCTAGTTAAATATATACCTATTATACTAAAAATTCCGTGATTTTCGTAAACCGTTTACGCTACTTTACTAGAGAGAGGACAGTAAATCTATACAAAGAAAATTCGAAAACTCACCTAACTAATCCTCGCAATTTATTGACGGATTTCACTACGCTCAATTCATTGTCAGGTGGAAATTATAGCTTACTTGCAAATAAATATTTTTAGTGTATTTGCCATATGGCAACATACACTATTGGCGTCGGTCGGATGGCGGGACCTAGGGGTCGGACCAAAATTTCTCGACGTTTCATAACCTCCTAAACACTTTGGCACCATTTTTAAAAATGTTTATATATATATGTATATATATATATATATATATATATATATATATATATTTATATTTATATATATATATATATATATATATATATATATATATATATATATATATATATATGTGTACGCGCAATATCTTTCGAAAGAGTTAATTGATTTCAACGAAATTTGGGCCACGTGTTGAAATCCACCACCGCAAGAAGCCTATTTAAAATGGGCCTAATCGGGCTATTTTAAGGGTAGTTTTTAGGGGTTGAAAACTGTTTTTGGGCCCCAAAATACCGAAAAAATTCTCCGAATCGTTTCAAAATTGAAATTTAACCCTTTGATAGTGATTAAAAAGTGTCCCCAAAATTTTAATAAAATCGGCCCGACAGGACCGGATTTACAAATTTTATGAAAACACTAGTTTGCAGATAGTGACTTATTTATTGAAGGGTGGTGTATTTAATTCGGTGTAGACGTTAGATTGATAATAATATTACAATTAAGAAAAAAGTGTTATTTTAAGGTGTGTATTAAGGGGTTAAATTTTTTATTTTGCCCAAAAACAAACTTAATTTCTCATAATAAAAGTATAAAACCACACGGCCCTATACAAGCAAATACACTATATTGTCGGCAGGGTTTTGGCACTGCGACCCGGGTTTTTTTTTATTTCGTTTCACACTGATAGAGTATATTATTATACATCGAAGATTAATAATCATGTTCGCAAAAATCCAGTAGATCCTAATTCGTTCTCGTTATTATTAAAATGCGAAACTAATGAGTTGCAATACTAAAATAATAATTTTCTTTACATATACATTAAAGTCTATTAACGAGTATATTATGTATTTTGTTTGAAGCAAATAACATTTTACAGTTTTCCTAGAAACTTCATTTGCAAACGTGTGACGGTATTTCATTCGACAATTCACAGTTAAAAATGAAAAATCAACTTCAATAATTTAATTAAATTTTTATTGTACCTGTGACAAAAAAAACTATTCTATGATTTAAAATCAGGTCAAAACACCAGTAAAGCCATGACAAAGAATGAATTCAATAATTGGATAAAAATATACTTGCAAAATATTTTTTTATACTAAAATGTATGTCACACATTTATTATGCAACAGAATTAACACTAAATATTAAAAAAAGTTTGTGATAGTTACAATAAATTTAAAAGTAATTGAACAGACATATTACTGTCTCGATGAATTCTTTGGGAGTCCCTCTTAATTAAATTGACCCTGGTGTCATGATAATTGAACTTTAAAATGTAGCTACTTGCATAACACGAATACCTTTATTACATAATTTGTAAAACTGTAAAACAGAATCTAGTTTTTAAGATAGAAATAAATTAGCGTTCGATTAAGAATAACGCTCCTAATTTTTTATTTGAACCTTCAGTCCACGAAAACATAACACCTGGCATTATTTACTATTTCTAGATATAACAAATAAAGATAAGTATTATTATTATTATGTGTTCTGAACAGACGAGGCGATTTTGAAAACAATTTAGAAGTTTTCTTTGATTGACCGAAGAATTTAGAATAAATATGCAGTTATTGTAGTTTTCGTGAAATATATTAACATATATTTCACGGAGTAGGTATCACCTAATAAATGCGAAAATTACTACAGTAATAATGTTGCGTTCCTTACGCCAATCAACAAAAACTTCTCTATAAAAATAATATGACAAAAAAGCAATTAATTTTTTATAGATCAAAAATTTTATTTATGTATATTTGTAAATGTGCTGGTACCACTTAACACCCAAGATATTTAATGTTATAATATTTGTTATTTCATAAGGTTTTACACTGTTTGAACACTCATTTTTCTTACTTGAGAAAAATTCGCAAAAAAATCCATCTTTCTATGCAATTAATTGTTACAAATGTATATAAGTATATGTACTTATTTAATTATTCCTTTATAATCGATACATTTTTTTAAATAATAATTAGAAAAAGAATAGAATTTTCCCACACAATTTGTCAGGTGGAGGCTCGGACATAATTTTTAGATCGGACATTCTAAAAAAAAATATAGAAATTATAAAATGTATTGTTAAAATGATTAATTCATTAAATTATCAATGCGTCAACAAATTTACATCTCAATTTCAATAAATATTGTATGCAAGGAAATAATAATACTTTTTGTTTCGCGAATTTCAATTACGGAATACAGTGTTACAAAACAAAAATAGAATCAACAGAATCAATAAAAATATAAACAAAAAAGAATATACAAACAACACCCGTTGTTTTTCCGACTTTTGTGAATGCCAGTGGCTCACATATTCATTTTAACTTTTTAATTATTCGAGAATCCGTATTATTAGTATAAAGGAATGGAATAAGATCACTAATCTTTGACATTTGAATCAAGATTAAAGTATAATTCGCACAGTCAAACAGTAATATGCAATACAAGATCCGAGGGTTCGCGTCCGACTTGAAGTAATAAGAAATATTACAATATTATTAAAAAATTTACTTTACCGCACTATATATATATACATTTATGTAAAGGAACTGTTTTGTATAAGGTAGTGCAAAAATTGACAAACTCCAGTCGCAGTGCCAAAACCCTGCCGATAATATAATGTATTTGCTGTAATTACATGAACTTAAGTTTGTTTTTGTACAAAAAAAATTAACCCTTTAATACACCCCTTAAAATGTTTTTTTTTCTTAATTGCAATATTATTATCAAACAAACATTTACACTAAATTAAATACACCTTTCAGTAACCTTTCATAACATTTGAAGTCCAGTCCTGTTAGGTCGATTTTATTAAACTTTAAGGAACATTTTTAATTGCTACTAAAGGGTTAAATTTTAATTCTAAAACGATCCTGACAATTTTTTGGGTATTTTGAGGTCCTAAACATTTTTCAACTCTTAAATGGCCCGATTAGGCCCATTTTAAACAGACTTCTTGCGGTGATGAAATTTCGTTAAAATCAATTAACTCCTTGGAAAATTATTGCCCGCACCGATGCCAATAGAATATATGCCATATATGGCAAAACACTTATCAAAGATTCTTTTTGTACATTTTGGTATGCTCTTTTAGTTTAATTTATCTATATTTAAATGTGATCAGAATATATTATCGTGCAGAGAATTTAAATACATAGATGACTGTCAGTTTGACAGTCAATGATACCAACTGTAACACACTTACTGTGGCACGACAGACGGTAGGGTCCGTTGGGTTGGTCACTGTGGTAGGGTAAAGTGCATACCGATGTTCACCACGCAAAGCTCACCTCAGTTCATCTGTAATACTACCACGAGTTCAGATAACAAAACAACACTAACAAATAGTTGACAGATTTCCAAAAGTGCTGTTGACACAGGGTTTATCTTTTCCCCCTTACCTTGTAACCGTCTGATTTTATATTGTGTTACAAATTATGCATACAGCAATTCGAACTCAGGTACAAATATATTTTCCTTTTACAGGTTCGAAATTTGTTTTGTAACTAATTTTACGTCATACTAGCCACTACCCGCTGCTGTGATCGCAACTAAGATGGAACACAGCTGCGACAATAGTAGCGGCGCCAGCTAGTGTCGAGTTACAGCAAAGTGGATAGCATAAAAACCGTCTCCATGATAAAAAAAAACCCGGGTCGCAGTGCCAAAACCCTGCCGACAATATAGTGTATTTGCTTGTATAGGGCCGTGTGGTTTTATACTTTTATTATGTGAAATTAAGTTTGTTTTTGGGCAAAATAAAAAATTTAACCCCTTAATACACCCCTTAAAATAACATTTTTTTCTTAATTGTAATATTATTATCAATCTAACGTCTACACCGAATTAAATACACCCTTCAATAAATAAGTCACTATCTGCAAACTAGTGTTTTCATAAAATTTGTAAATTTGTAAATCCGGTCCTGTCGGGTCGATTTTATTAAAGTTGTGGGGACACTTTTTAATCACTACCAGAGGGTTAAATTTCAATTTTGAAACGATTCGGAGAATTTTTTCGGTATTTTGGGGCCCAAAAACAGTTTTCAACCCCTAAAAACTACCCTTAAAATAGCCCGATTAGGCCCATTTTAAATAGGCTTCTTGCGGTGATGGGTTTCAACACGTGGCCCAAATAGTGTATTTGCTTGTATAGGGCCGTGTGGTTTTATACTTTTATTATGTGAAATTAAGTTTGTTTTTGGGCAAAATAAAAAATTTAACTCCTTATTACACCCCTTTAAAGAACATTTTTTTCTTAATTGCAATTATTATCAATCGAACCTCTACACCAAATCAAATACACATTTCAGTAAATAACTCACTATCTGCAAACTAGTGTTTTCATAAAATTTGTAAATCCGGTCCTGTCAGACCGATTTTATTAAAATGTTACCAGCATATTTTAATCTTTACTATATCGTTAAATTTCAATTTTGAAACGATTCTGAAAATTTTTTCGGTATTTTTTGGCCCAAAAACTTTTTTCAACCCCTAAAAACTACCCTTAAAATGGCCCGATCGGGCCCATTTTAAATAGGGTTCTTGCGGTGATGGATTTTAACATGTGGACAAAATTTCGTTAAAATCAATTAACTCTTTCGAAAGTTATAGCCCGCACGGATATATATATATAAACATTTTTAAAAATGGTGCCAAAGTGTTTAGGACGTTATGAAACGTCGAGAAATTTTGGTCCGACCCCTAGGTCCCGCCATCCGATCGATGCCAATAGTGTATGTTGCCATATAGCAAATACACTAAAAATATAGGTATGTGTCAACTTTCATGGTGATCTGTTAAACGGTGTCGAAGTCTATTAATCTCAAACAGACCAACATTCATTTTTATATACAGAATGGCTTTTCAAAAAACGAATACCTTTCTTATTCCTTCAAACTGCAGCCTATGAATTTTTACCCCCTTGGATGATCTTCAGTTCTAGGAGGGGGAAATTGATTGCCGTATTTTTTTCCACCTGCAGCGTTCAGGTGCAAGGCAACGCAGGTCAACTTTATTTTTTTTAAATAGGGATCCCATTTTATTCTTGCAGGTTCCGATTCCTCGTGAACAACTTTTGCACCAAATTTTTTTTGTAAGATGCAAACATGAACCGCGTATCGCTAAAAGTCATGGGACGCGCGAAATAGCATTTGGACGATTTCTCTCAGGCACCTTGATTCTGTGTCGAGGGAACATCGACTTGAAGGAGATATAAAAGAAAACATTAAAAACCACCTATAAAATAGACCAGAAGTTATTCCATATTACATTTTAATAAAAGATATGCATATAAATAAATAGTGAAAATTAAATTATATATTTTGGCAATCGTTATAAAAATTATATAATATTAAATATATTTTTATATTCTCTTTTTTTATATAACCCACAACAAAACACCGAAATTCACTTTTGAAAGAAGAGCCCATTTTGTGTTTATGTACAAATTGGTTTCAAACATTTTTTTCAGTAGACATTTATAGGTATAAAAAGCAGTAGTAGGTAAACCCGATCACTGAATTGGTTCACAATCTAATGGATATTGTCAAGTTTGAACGCATGTCAGCTTATCGAATTGACGGCCTACTTGTTTATAGAGCTTATTTTAGTAAATGCCATTTCACTTTCCGTTGGCAGTTATATTTGGTGAAAGATATATGGCTACGTTGCGTTCCTAAACTTCGTTCACTAATATTTCTATGATCAAAACGTATAACCTCTAAGTTGGTTCTAAAGTTTGATCAAATACTAGAGGTAGGTTTACACGATGTGTCTTTTACGTGCGACAAATAGAGCGCACGCAACTGGAAACAAAAACCGCTTTCTCTTTGTGTTATACATCATAGTATTTATGCTACAAGTTCGTTTCACTACTTTTTAGTAACAGATGTGCAAATATAATAGAAAAAGTAAAGTTGGTGGAGCCGTTAATATATAAAAAATGTTATTTTTTTAGGCGTAATTATTACAAAACATTACACTAGACTTTATCCATGTTTACTATGAAAATCACCTATTTTCTGTTCAAAACGCACGAATTATGGAAGAAAGTCCCAACTGGCTCGAAACACACTTGCGTCTGTTGCGCTAAAAATTCAAGCATGAAGCCTGCTATTGCGCACGCATTAAGGTCATGAAAAACGCATCGTGTGAAGTCCTAAGATGTAGCTAAAGGCCTTTAAATATGCGCCTATAGTGAGATTTCAATCTCACTTTATATCACGAAAAAAAGTCCATAAAATTTCATCAGGTGTCACTGATAAGAGACTTCTACTAATGAGTTTTTGTTAAACAATGAATTTCTGTGAATGAACTTCGACTAAATATTTTTTTCAAGGTAAAAAAAATACGAACATGCCGCTGTACATAGACAAAAACTGGCGTCTTGAAAAAACAGTAAAATGTAAGTCTACTCTTCCACGAAAAATCTCTCTTAAAAAACAATTGAAATCGAAGCGCAAAATAATAACAAAATGTCAATTCTATTTTGTAACAGAAAAGTATATCTTCGTATTGAAAAAACCCTACTCAGGACTGTCAAAGACACTACAGATTGTTCCCCTCTTCAGTAGCACATTTACTTTAAATAAAACGAGTTTAATATTTCGTATCGCTAATGACCCTTGTTTACAAGTGTTTCTTCGCTTCCACCATAAACGTTACTTTCCTTCCACCATATACAACAGATGTATTGCATATAAACGGGTTACTAAAAAGAGGTAAACGCCTTGAAACGTAATCATTATCATAGTATATCGGAATACGAGAAAACCTAATTTAATTTGTGCCGGGTTACCTTTACTTCCCAAGCTCCTGAGGTTGTGTAAATACGTCTTTATTAAATTCTGTATACAAATTAAATAAAGCAATTTTATTATTTCCATAAATATACTTACCTATGTATTTCCACTACAATGGAATTATAAAATTTCATAATGTAAATATAATATAATAAAATACATAAATGTTAAATAAAGAAGAAACAACAAAACATAAAATTTAATATATTTCTGTACAATCTGCAAACGCTGAAATAGTATTAATATATTTAATTAAGAATATGGGTTGTTTTGTATTTTGATATATACAAGACGTTATTAAAAAAGATCTCTATTGCAAAAATTTACAATATACTTTGTTTCAACTTTAGAGCATTAGAAGAAGAATTTTAGATTATAGACGCTCAACAGCTTAGGTCATCAGCGTTTTTTTAGAGCAATAAAATGTCTAACAAAAAAAACATGCAAAAATGTTTTTAAAAAATACACTAGGTTTGCTTAAGTATTAATCCGAATTGTTAAAGCGTTCATTTAAAAATAGTTTTGATTTTTGAATATCAATTTTAGAGCACTAATATTTTAGTTTCAAATTAACCAAAGGTCGAGAAGCGAGAAACTGCTCTAATCCGATGAGAGAGTCTAAATTTTTAACATGGTATTTATATACTTCTCATACATACAACTACATTTTTTTAATCTTTCAAAGTACTTTTAATGTTATTTGATAAAATCCATAAAAAACAATTAGTAGATTATAGGTAACAGACGTTCAACAATTGAGGTCATTAGCATATCGAATGAACATATACCCAAACCTATAGGTTTGGGTATATGTTCATCCAATTAAATTACATTTTGACAACGTCTGTAAAGATTGGCAATATTAGTTTTTTGTTTCAGTTAATGCATTCAAAGCAGAATTTATAAATTACAAAGGATAACAATTTCCAGTTTATTTTAAATGAAACAACACCAATTACTGTCAATTACAAACAGATGTATAAAATATGAATTGACAAATATAGGTGGGTGAATTCGATAGTCATCATTATTAGTAAAAACTAATGCAATTAAAAATTATATCACTGGAATATCCACAGGGGATTAAAGCTGTTACAATAAACAAATACCATTATTCAATTTTATTAATAAAGCTTTATTTATGCAAACATACATTTGTAGAGTTCATTTGTGTCAAACGCAAGGAACAATGCAGGAGGGTTCAATAGTCGAGGCTGTCAAATTGTATTTACAAAAAATTGGAGCTCGTTTCGTTACGCTATACGTCCGTGAATGGGTTATCTAACTCTATATATAGTGGAGTGCCTGGGGAGTTTGACCTCGGAATCCAATTACTTTGAATGTATTAATGTAAAACCTTCTGAATTATGACTTATAGATAAAATACTAAAAATGTTTCCCCATTTTTTGGTTGTTGTATTTATTTATTTATTTTATTATTAAATAAAAAGCAGCGATTTTTAATAGGTAAACTTTGTAATATACTCGAGTTGTTATCGTCCATGTTGTTATATATTTATTTGCTACGTTTTGTAGGTTAGTTTCCTACTTCTTCAGGCAAGCTTTATTTATTTATAAAGTAAGTAGCTTGATAAATTGTAGTATATATTGTAAATTAAAAGCCTAATTATACATACTAATTGTATTCTATTTTAAATAAAGCTTGCCTGAAGAAGTAGGAAACTAACCTACGAAACGTAGCAAATTTAGAAAACTTAGAATTTTCATTTATTTGTGTCCAATTACCCACTATCCTTAAATAAATTTGTAATATACCTTATTAATAATACAATCCAACAGGTTTTATAATAATTCGTGCAAAGTAATTGGATTCCGAGATTTTTATATTTCAGGCGCTTAAGACACTCCACTAATATGTATTTCAACGTGTTTCGTCTAGTTGATTCGGAGAAAATAAACTGTGATAGACGAATTAGAGTGATCCTATAAGGGTTCCGTTTTTTAGTCGGACGTACGGAACCCTATAAAAATAAACATCGCCTATACTATGATTACAATTTTTTACACCATAAGATTTATTTTTATATTAGTAGATATTTTTCATACGCTTATAGCTACGTACATGCTGAATTAATTGAGAATAATAGCTTTTGTCTGCTATAATTGTTAAGAAACATTCATTGTTGTAGCACTATATTAGAAAAATTTATTATTCCAACATGTCACCGTCGGGATTTAAACCCGAATCTTTCCACTTTCGCGGTGGAATGAGTTAATCAATTACTCTACGGTGCACACAATTCAATTTTGAATCCTTCATAATATAGCGATTTACAACACTCAAATTCACTACATGCGAGGGCCAATTATTTTTTAGCAATAGCTAAACATTAACTCTGACAGTAGCGAGAGCTTTGAATGAATCAAAGATGAACTTTCCATTATTAATACGGTTCTAAGTCACAGAACTTTTTTGTATCGTTTTAGGACTGTTTTAATGCGGAAAACGACAAATTAATATTGGTAAATTGTCAACACCAAATATTTTAATATTAGTAGATATTTTTTTGTAAATCACTATATTATGAAGGATTAAAAATTGAATTGTGTGCACCATAGAGTAATTGATTAACTCATTCCACCGCGAAAGTGGAAAGATTCGGGTTTAAATCCCGACGGTGACGTGTTTAGTAATAATAAATTTTTCTAATATAGTGCTACAACAATGAATGTTTCTTAACAATTAAAGCAGACAAAAGCTCTTATTCTCATTGATTTTTATATTTCAAAGAAAATTTACCACTATCGCAGCGGGTGAATTATCATTTATTCTATAGTCTACAGTATTAGTTCTTAAATATATAAATAAATAGATAAAATTATTATTTTTTTTCGTGGTTAAGATCCTAGATGACAATTATAATAGAATTTTTTAAAGAGAAAGATGTGAATTATAATAGTAATTTTAGAGGACAAGGGATCGGGAATTACCAGTCAAAACTATTAATTCCAGATCCTTTATCCTTTAAAATAACTATTATAATTCACATCTTTCTCTTGAAAAAAAATAACTAACAAGAAACGGTTAACGGATATGGTTTGCACTTTTTAAGGCATATAATTTTTTGTGGAACTCTGTATGTGGCTTTAAAATCATAAATTTCCCAGTCCATTTCTCTTTAATTAATAATAAAGTAATTAGAACAGATGAAAAAGAAAAGTAACACTGCGTGTAGAGAGACGAAATGCTCGCGGATATTTCAATCTCACTCAAACAGAATATGTAACAAACACCTCTTCAAAACTGGTGTAATATAAACAGATTCGCTTCAATTACAAAAAGTGTAAAACAACGCAACATGAATAATGGACCTTTTTCTTTGCGCATAATTTAAGAGAACACCAAATTCTACCACAGTTTGCAATACGCGTCTGTTATGAAAGGGTTTGTTGGTGCTACAGTTGACTCGTGATAATTTGAAGCTCAAGAGACCATAGAACACGTTTAAATTGCCGAAAAAGTCAAAATAATAGAAGTTCGAATAATCAAGAGGCAGGAAGGAAAAATTCAAATAAACTGGAGTATGATAGAAAATCACCGACAAAGTAGACGATGAAATAGCGAACTATTTTGCAACATCTTTTTTTCGTATTTCCACTCCCCACAGCTTCAAGAACAAGCCCTTTTTTCATTAAAAAAGCCACTTGTCCTTTCTAGAGCTCATTGCGTTTCAGTTTCAAGAAACATAGTTTGAATAAAACCCAGTATTCAAACAAACTGCGGACTAAATCACAGAAGTGTGGAACTTCAAATTATAGAGTTCGGGAGCCCTGACTTTCAATTATAGTGTTGGCGAGCAAGATGCCCTCGCTATAATTTCGCGAGAACCCATTGACTTTTATCATTTATTGAATATTTTTTAAGGGATCGAAAAAAACCTTCAAATTATCGAGATTCGACTGTATTAAATCATTTTATCAACTGTTCGAAGTGAAAGAGAATTTAAAACAGTAAAACATCATAAAAATGCTATTTTTACATTAGATAGAGCCATCTCTACCTTAGAATATTGCAAAAGTTATACGATTGAATAACTCCTATTTTGTAAGACATTAGGAAACGTAATTTAAAGTCGCCAATAATAATAGCGCACATAATCTAACGAACAAACGAGCATCTAGTTCGCATGTCACTCTTTAGTACATGTTTGAACGTGATGACGTCATGACGGTGAAACATGTTTAATACCGCCATTGGTTGCACTACTTGAATCAGATTATTTTTTTTAATAAACATGCAATAATCTCGCATAAAATTGTGATTTCCTTTATCTAATCCTTTTATGGTAGCCAAGTGCAAATGTCTTGATACCAGAAACGTAATGTAACAGTGCAGTGGAAAAATCAAATATATCCAGCATTTATTCAAATTTTACATTCACTACCAAACTTACTAAATAGATCTCGGTAACAAAATTGTGAAGTTTTGATGAGTCTATTTGTCTAAACAGAATATCTACAAAACGAAAAAGGTACGGTAAGTGATTTTACCTTAATACTATAGGGTTTTAAGCTGAACTTGTTAGTAAATCTTTAGGATCTTTAGTGTTCTTATAGCCATTATGCATCTACACTATTTTACTGATAACTGAGCGTTTTATTAGCGGTGCGGCTACTATTCACGTCCAAGTCGTCTAAAGTTTACGAGACGATATTAAACGATTCATGTTACCAAATCGTGGGATAGATAACCCATCTTATAACGTGCTGTACTTATATTTTACGGCTGGAATAGGTCAGAGACGATGACTTAAGGTGGCTGTTTACCAGCCTCCTTTTTCATCCGCATAGTAGTTGGATATGTTTGTGTGTGCATGATAATAATAATAATAATATAATCTTTATTTAAAGGACCTGATACAAGTCATAATAGCGGAAATCTTTAATTTCTATGAAAAATCTTATTCAAACTTTGATGTTTAAGCTTACAAAATAAACCAGAAATATGTACCACTCTTTCCATATTGCTTTTATACAAGTTTTTAAAGTTTATTTGACCTAAATAAACGATTTGAAATCAGATAAAAATGAGAAAATTATCATAAGTTTTACACAAAATATTGTAGAGAAAAAAATACATTTGAAATAAAATTATTGAGAAAGCCAACTTTGTCAGAATTCGAAATTTCATCACGTGCTGTAAAAGAATATGGACGAATACCACGTTTTTCGATTCAATTTTCAGGGGAAAAATTGTTTTTTGAAATTTTTAAGCAGCATGCCTTTTGTGAAGTTTAATGCTTACTCACAGCTAATAAAAACAGTATTAAAATAAATTTTGCGATCATAGTTCAAAATTTCCCGAAAGCATATTTTACAATCTGAAAAATCCATCACCTTGAGCTCTCACTATCGGCACCGTTGGCCTTAAATGCATATACCTGCAATATTCTCTGATCTTGCAAGTTGAAACTGGCAGTTACGTAGTGCATTTTCGATGTTGGTTATTGCTCAATACTATTTAAAGTTCATTTGAATCAATAAAACTTAATAAAAAAATAAATATATTTACACCAGCAGCCGAAAGTATCAAATCCCTGGAGTTGGTACCGATCCGATTGTTTTCTAATATTGACCAAGCATTTATAAAAAATAAGCATTATTTTCGGCATATTTAAACATATATTAATATGATTCAATTAATAGTGTTTTCCATGTATGTGTAAATATAGCACCAATACAAACGTATTTATGATTATACATACAAAGCACGTTATACTAAACACATATGGTTACATTCATATATTATATTCATAAACGTCAGCTCATGAGGTACGCTAGATATTATACTGCAAATTAAATACAATAATGTTATGCATAAAAGTCACATCAACATTTGTTTTCATTACACGGCCGATTCAAAAGTTTCGTGATAGTGTAGCGTATGCACCAAAATAATTCCAATTCCACCAATCATTTCAATTTAGTAGTAATCTCAACGACAATGTTTTATTAATAGGGTCGTCCTACCTACTTTGATCATGTTCAAAAGACATGTTCAAAATTATCAATTCCTACTGCCTCTCGCCGAGAAACGGTAATAAGGATGTTGACTATTTTTGGAAAAGTGTTTTAAATCGTGCATAAGTACCTAATATTGCCACATATATTTATTATTTTTATTTAAATACAACTCAAGCCTTAAAAATCGTGTATTTTAAATCCCGTTTCAAATTTCGGTCCAAAACGCCAATACTAGTCGCGTGACGTCACCTGTTCATACCAAAGGAGGCTCAAAAGTTTACACGGGAGCTACCATCCTATAGATGCGTATTCTGTGCTCATAAACGTTAGTAAACTGAGGTGATGAAAAGTTGTTTCGTAGTCGTTGCTATAGTTACATGTAATTTGACGTTTCCTATAAACAAATGATAATAAATTACACACTAAATATTAACCAAACAATGAAGTTTTTTGAGAGCGGCTGAACATATGACGTTATGCGCTCTGATTGGTGTCTATTGTCACGTGACTTGAGAGTGATTTTATTAGGTTTTATTTATTAAATATTAATTAAATTCCTTAAAAATAAGGAAAAATATAGTGTTTTTTAGTATTTCTATCATAGAAACTACTACTTTTCGATAAAATTATGTTTTTATTTGAATACAGTCAACATCCCTATTCCTATACGGGCCATCTTGATGAAGTTTTCCATGGTTTCCCTCAATTCATTTCAGGTAAATATCAAGATGGTTCCTTATTCGAGGCCATAAGAGAGAAAGAGGGGGGGTTTACTGTAACAAAGCTTGCTACAACTCGAACAATAGAGTAGCATTATTCGAGTTGTAGCAAGTTTTATTACAACAATCCCCTCTTTCTATAATGTACTACTGTCTATCTCAGGAATGGTTATTCGTAGAAAAAAAAGTATAAGAACAATTTTTGTAGATAATTAAATGAAGTAAAACTTTTGTCTCACCTATTTTTATAATAACACTTACCGTTTACGAGACAATGCAATAACCGATATTTTGACAATTTAACCTTGAATAAAAATGTTAGCACAGGTGAGGACATTTGACATTTTATGTGTGATAATGTACCTAAAACCTGTACCAATATTTAGCTCAATGCAAATTATTGTAAATTAAAATGTCTATATTGACCAGAGTATTAACCCAAATATAAATTTTTAGTAGTTTCGTCCGGTAGCCTTTAATACAGTATGATCGCACTCAATCTATAAAATCTAATCTATATATGCAACCAACCCATAAGCACATTTACGGATAAAATTCTAGCTGGAACAAATTATTTCACCTGAGAATTAGTAATAGTTTAATAAAAATCAGTGACTATAATAAACCATAATTTTAATCGCAAGCGTTTAATATTAATTTGGAGATTAAACAAGAACAATAAAGTATGCTGATTGCATGTCAATCTAATACCACCTACACATACTCTGACCGGTAACAATTTTAATCCTCGAAGGTACAATAACAGAACAGAAATTCAGTTTTTATTAGTCCTTGGACATTTCATCTGAAATTGTTACACTTTATAAACAGCTGTAAAATGTTACAAATATGTTATGTGCCGTATGCTGCGACTTTAACGAATAACATAACTTTAATATTTAACTGCACAACACATTTACATTTTAACGTATACACGTTCAAACACGACGCATATACATGCATTTGCACATAGTGAAACAAAAGATAAAATGAAATATGATGCTAATGGTCGGTAACATAAATGTATGTTAGCGCACACACTGCCTACTACAAAAATCAACTGCAGATAGTACACTAGAGTCCAGTCACAGTTTAAAGGAATATCAGCT
Organism: Venustoraphidia nigricollis; assembly: GCA_034508555.1. NCBI lineage: Eukaryota > Metazoa > Arthropoda > Insecta > Raphidioptera > Raphidiidae > Venustoraphidia > Venustoraphidia nigricollis. The sequence goes on from JAVRKA010000013.1 coordinate 3,197,168, forward strand.
GATTCACTCGCATCGACCACCATGTTCTTCCTAAACTGGGTCTTTTTAGTGATCTGCATTTCTGCATCTGGATCCCGTATGTGAGCCGGCTCACTGGAGCGGTTCAAAAAGAGCCGAGTTCTGAATATGTTACTGCAGTCTGCCACTGAATTACCTAGTTCAGTCAATCATATCACGACCTGTATAGAATCAAGAATGCATAGCCAAACATATGATGCATGAGTCATTTGAGCTGACAGATGCATCAAAGCAAGAACTGATACGTAAGTGTAAAATGTGCTTCTGTGTGTTAAGTGTTTCACTGAGTTATGCGGATCCGTTGATCCGTCGACTCAAAAAAAAAGTGAGTCGGCTCTCACGGATCTTGTCGGAGTCGACTCTTTGAACCGGTTCAGATCTGAGTTACCCAACACTAGCTAGTTCCATAGACAGAGGAATATAGAGACAGAGCATGTACTAGGGTTTTAGTCAAAGGGGGTAAAGCCGATTAAGAGACGCGACGAGGTGAGTGGTGCCTGCTTGTTATTGGTCGACACACTGCGCATGTTTAGTGACATGACATTTGTGTTGGTAGTATGGTGTAAAAAGAAATTTTCTTTTGTATGCAGCACAATACGCCGATCAATCAAAAATCGGCACCATTCTTACGTTGTACCAATGCTTTGTACACGTCCCTCAATAGATTCTCCCAACAGTTGTATACTCCATCCCTATAAATTACTACCTCTATGGCTGGTTCAGATTCAAACTATCAAACTATACATGAACAAAATTCCAGCCAATTGGGAGACAGGGCCATTTTAAAAATATTCACATTTGACAGATTATAATAAATAAAATAAAATGTCTATTAACGCACTCGGTGACGCGGGTAACGACTAGTAACAAATATGGTATTTGCTGCTTGTTTCCATGGTTACATAATATGGTTTTACTTGTAAAAATAATTAAACCATGATTGCCAGTTACCCAACTAATTTTTTTTTTGACACAGAACATCTAATTTTTTTTTATTTTCAAAATATTTCCAAAACTAATAAATCTAAAAAAAAAATTACAAAACTTTCTTAGAAAAATAATAACAGGAAAAAACATTATAGTTCATATCTCTTCTGCGATTGCGCCTTTTTTCACAAAAGGAATAGGGTTCTTCATATTTGCATATCAAACATCCTTTCAAAATTTAGTTCAATTGACATGTACGTTTGACCTGTATCGTGTTAAGTCTAGTATAAATGACAGAAAATACTTTATTGTTAAGATAGTCAATTTCATTGTAAGTATGAAAAAATGCAATGCAAAAGAAACATAATTTTGTGTGACATTCTGTATACAAGGTAAAATACATATGTATAATAGGTAGGTGAGTAATATATCCCGGCCATGTAATATTATATACAAGGTGACAGCGGATTCGAAGGAAATTAATGGAAATTACAGCGCCGTTATAGTATTATGACATGTTCTGAATTAATACACTTGTATAGTAACAACGTGTATACATTTGCAGGACGTCCGTGTACCATAAGGCATCTGCTCAATAATAAGAACAAATGCATATTGTCAAATTGCATTTCATATTCAACAATCTTCGAATCAACTAGATAGTGCATCGAAAGTTCTTGCTTATTTTAACGAATTAAGATAAATTTAAAACCATATTTTTTTATTTATTTTAAAACTTATTTTATACTTCCAACTCCACTAGTAGGGAATTTTACAAATTTAAGTAAAAATTCACTTTTCAAAATAAAAAAACCTATTTTTGAAAAAAAACTGTGCGTCTGTTTATTTGTGAACACATCAATCTAATGAGCGGATAAAAAACTAAATTTTGAAAGGATATTGAATATGCAATATAATGATCTATATATTGATAGTATACTTTTCATAACGTTTCATTGTTCTATTTATTTTTCCCAGAAAGTTTTGTAAAACTTTTTTTTGCTAGGCTTCATAATTTCGGAAATATTTTCAAAATAAAAAAAATCAGTTGTTTTTTTGTTCTCAATATTTTTTTTTTGCTCTCAAGAAATTTGATAACTGATCATTACACTATTAATACTGTTGAAATGAAAAAGATATTGTTTCTATGTATTTATAATGTATATTTTTTAGCTATAATTATATAAAATGTATTTGTATCAAGGTATTATACTTAGAAGATCATCTAATGCAAATTAGCTCATCGTTATGACCATGCAAGAAGGGTTTTTATCATAAAGGAAACTCGTGGATAAATACTATAAATGATTTGATAAATAAGTGCTTGTAATTTGAGATATATTAATCAGCCTATACGTAAAAATAATAAACAGTTGGTATTTAAAATAAACAAATGTCGTGAAAACATGCAAATGACTGAAATAACAGCTTGAAAACAAACTATGCGAACTTGTTTGTTACGACACGTTGATTGCTATCTAATGAACATACTCCGTGCCGTTTTAAATGAGATGTACAATTTACATTTTATGTTATGCTATAAAATATCTACTATATATAGCGTGCGTAAAATGAGCCATTTAGCACTAGAGCGTGAATTAAGTTAATCTAGCCTATTCAGCAGTAATTTTCATAAACTACCTTTCAGCTACCATTTAAAATACTTAAATGAAAAACAACAGTATAGGCGCGAATAGTAATTTTCATAAGCAATCTAATACAAATGAAGATTGTTACACAAATGAACTGTCAAAAATATTGAAAATATACTCAGTATGAAGTGGAAACTAGCTACTTTCCAGGGTGTACGTGCCAAAAATACTATTTATATCTTGTACGCAATGATACTGCGACTCGTGCAACTCTTAAAACTCGGTGGCGTTCGCTCCAAGCTGATGACATCCGTTTCATGTAGAAATTTTATACAATAATATATATAGGTAAGATGTATAGGTAAATGAGTGTTTGCTTGTCCTACCTGGGTACGCCTGGTACTGCGCATACACGAAAAGTTTATGAAAAATATGTGCAAAAAAGTGCCAACAAGTACTATTCGAAATTTAGGTTGATTTTAAATAAATAAGTAAATGAGGCAGACACTTTATGGAGGGGTTATCATTAACACAAAATACCCCAAAGTTGAATTTTCAAAAATGAAAAAATAAGTGATTGATTCACGCTGAACTTTTCATAGCAACTTCATTAGATATATTTAAAAATATATGCAAAAAGTTAAACACATATTTTTTTAAACCTTTTCAATATGCGCAGTATCTGGCGTAATCAGGTAGCACAGGCAAACACTTATGTACCTATACATCTTACCTATATATACTATTGTATAAAATTTCTACCTGAATCAAACACTTAATGAAAAATGAAATTTTCTCTGTTACTTTATTAGTCGAAGAGCTCATGGCTCTTCGACTAATAAGACAACAGTAACAGAGAAAATTTTGCTCTCAATGTGCTAAAAGAAGTATAACTTCAATAAAAAATTCAACGTGCACGAAGTGATAAATATTATCAAAAAAAGTTGTGGAACAATTACACGGCAATTCTGTCACTGAATCATCCTGTAGATACAACGTAGTTTGTCATTTATTTAGTACGTATCCTGGACATTCTGTTATGGTCACATTTATCACTGCATACACAGTATACATGTAGTATTTAAGCAGTTTCACAATTATAGTGTCAACAGCGCCCATTGCAGTTTGTTCCATCAAGTAAATATACAACTCAGTTGACTACCACTATTCCCGTACACCGTGCTAGTGTAACGAGATTTAACAGTATTTACAGCCGCGAAACTAACAAGGATGTGTTTCTCAATTAATAAATAATAAGTTGCAAAACCTGTTAAAGAATTAACATTCATTTAGCGTGTACTATACTAGACGTGGTTATTAGTGTATTTGCCATATGGCAACATACACTATTGGCGTCGGTCGGATGGCGGGACCTAGGAGTCGGACCAAAATTTCTCGGCGTTTCATAACCTCCTAAACACATTGGCACCATTTTTAAAAATGTTTATATATATATATATGTATATATATGTATATATATATATATATATATGTATATATATATGTATATATATATGTATATATATATATATATATATATATATATATATATATATATATATATGTGTGTGTACGCGCAATAACTTTCGAAGGAGTTAATTGATTTCAACGAAATTCGGGTCACGTATTGAAATCCATCACCGCAAGAAGCCTATTTAAAATGGGCGTAATCGGGCCATTTTAAGGGTAGTTTTTAGGGGTTGAAAAATGTTTTTGGACCCCAAAATACCGAAAAAATTCTCAGAATCGTTTCAAAATTGACATTTAACCCGTTAGTAGCAATTAAAAAGTGCCCCTAAAATTTTAATAAAATCGGCTTAACAGGACCGGACTTACACATTTTTTGAAAACACTAATTTGCAGATAGTAACTTATTTATTGAAGGGTGTATTTAATTCGGTGTAGACGTTAGATTGATAATAATATTACAATTAAGAAAAAAAATGTTATTTTAAGGGGTGTTTTAAGGGGTTAAATTTTTTATTTTGCCCAAAAACAAACTTAATTTCACATAATAAAAGTATAAAACCTTACGGCTCTATACAAGCAAATACACTATATTGTCGGCAGGGTTTTGGCACTGCGACCCGGGTTTTTTATTGTTATAAGAGTTAAGTACAACAAAATTAGACAAGAAACCGGAGAATTCAAAAAATAAAGGTTTGAGTTCACGAAGTTTTTATTACCTACCCAACGTAAGTCAATGTTAGGGTAGGAGTGTCTAAAATTAAGTCCTTAAGGCTGCAGGAACGCTCTGAATATATAAGCAAAAAATAGGGCTTCGCCTGATAGCTTATTGTAGACTTATCCGTCAACATTTTGCAAACATTCTTTCTCTGTAAGGGAGATAAAGGACAAATCTAGGTCTCTAATGGACTACTTTTGAAATTTATGTACGATTTACTAGAAACAAGTTGACATTAATTGTGCCAAAAAAACACGCGTTTTCAATGTCACACTACGACCTTATTCGTACTTATTTCGCAAAACTGTTCCACCACAAACCTAAAGTGACTCTTCCTTTTTCGGAAAAGTTTTTTAAATCTTCAAAATATTTCCAAAAATTAGAATAATCAATTGACAGCGGCACCCTTGCAATACCATTTTTTAGCCTCGTAGTTGGCACCAGCCAAAAAGTGAAACGTGCAGATGATTTGAGCTAGACAGAGCTAAAGACCCACAATGTGTCTCAGCACAAACTGTGTGAAAGTGATCCAACACTGTTAAAGCCCTCGAAGCTACCTACATCTAAAAGTACTATTTTCAATTGATTACTATTTTCATTGATAAACTGAAAATCCTATCACTTCTTAGATTATATAGATTTGCCATGTATATATTATAAATCACTGTGACTTCATATAACATTAAATGACATTTTCATGATCTGAGCTAACACAATTCATGTTTGCATTTTCTGTTGATTTCTAAAGTGTACTTTTCAAACATAACTGTTTCTCTTATCAAGCTGTATAAATAAAAATATGAAACCATATCTACACAATCCCCCTACATGTTACATTTTCTTTGAAAAACAATTAAACAATAAAATGAAAAGGAAGACTAAAAGTACTTTTCATTTAATCAAAATTTTAAAACGAATTATATTTAGGTTGGAATATAATAATATGAAACAGCCCTGGTTTTTTTAACATGCAATTGTAAAAGTGCTCAAAAGAGCTATTGTTTTGCAACAAAATAAATATAAAGAACATGCTATGAATGGTTTTCATCGTGTCAAAATTAGCGTACTGTTTGTCAGCTTCTCTACTAAAATGTACTCTTGATGTAGCCATTAGTTGCACATATGTCATAAAACATCGATAAAAATATTCAGGCAAAAATGATTAAAAACGTATACAACCATAGCGTGTATTCAAAACATCGAAAAATTCGATTATATGCTTTTTTAAATGCAGAATATGTAGCATATTACGATTAAAACTAAAATTAGGACTATCTGGCCTAGAGTATACTGCGTTATAGAAATAGAATATATAATGCGTTAGTAAATTCATATATCTGTCAAAACATCAAACAGATGACAAAAAGGTGCAGCAAAAATGGAACGAATAATATTTAATTATTTTACTGTCGTTACTTGTCCTCATTTTTGTTTGTCATAATTTTATATAAATATTTAATAGGACTTTTCACTAATGAACATGAAAAATATATAAATACCAGTCGGTACTCGCGGCTCTGCAAGCGAATGAGACGAAATACGGCAACGACAACAGTAGTGGAGTCTTCAGCTCCACCGTATTTGGTGAATTATAACAAAGTGAATAGCGAAAACCTTCTCCATGAAAAAATACATAGATGTATGGAACAACTTTCATGGTGATCGATCAAATATTTCGAAGTCGACTAATCTCAAACAGATATAACAACATCCATTTGTAGAGATAATACATATAGTAAATGTGTCAAATTGAACTCATCCTCCTATTTTGAAGTCAGTTAAAAATTCTAAATATTGCTTATTATTATAAAAAATACGTATTTTACAAATTTAAAGTACTGGATATAGCTTAACATGGCGAGAGCATCAAAGTAAGTTTCTACGCAAAATATTAATTTATTATAAAATGAGTTTCCAAGAGCATAAGGCATGAAGCAGATTTATTTGCTAGGGGTTAAAATTGAGCTTTATACAGGTACACAGTTTACGCTGCAGGCACTGCTGAAGAAGCTGCTAATTTTATAAATTACATTTGCCGCTAACAATATGTATAATGATGGCGGATTCGTAATACACTATTTGTGTGGGCTTTCCCTCCACAAAAAATAAGGCTGTCACGCAGTTTTTTTTTTTATTAAAACCAACATGCTTGCTGAAATTTTATTTTGTGAAAAAAAGATAATTTAAAGTCGACAATAATAATAGCGCACTTAAAGTCTGTGATAAATTTCATGTCGGTCATTAGTTCATGTTTTACCCATGTCAAAGTTATAACAAAAACGTGGATTTTAGAAATGCAACGAATAGTGAAAACGACCTAATACCGAATAGAAGAAAACCAACATGTGTTGAAATTTGCATATCTGTTAGATATGTCTACCTTAAAATGTCTGAGGCTTTTAAAATGAGCCAGCAAAATATTGCTACCAGCGCTCCTAGCGATTAGCTTATGATACAACTAAAGAGACCTTTTATTATTAATTACTCGTATACCTAGCACTCAGACTTTTGATCAACGAGTAGGCAGTAAGTCGTATAATAAATGTATGTTTGCTTAGATATTATGTAATGTGTCAACTTTTCATTTATATAATATTATATTTCTCAGTTCTATCCTACACTTCGTTCCAAAAATCAAACGCAAACCATAACTATATATAATACAAGACTTTATATATAAAAAATAGTAAAAAAAATTACTAAACAGATGAAAATAATGAAATTTTGAGGTCGGCGCCTATTTAATAAAAGTAGATATGTAATTAAAAGTTTTTGTAATGAAATTAGCTCCGACCTCAAAATTTCATTATTTTTATCTTTTTAGTGATTTTTTTGAAGGAGGTTAATATATTTTTTTAAAGTTTTTTTATTTTTTACTTTTTAGTGGTGGATTTGATTTCGCACATTTTTGAAGATTTCCCTCGATTTCTCCAAGGTTCCATTATCAGATCCTGACCTTATAACCATGGGACCACCTGGGATGTATAACAAAAAAAGAATTTTCCAAATCGGTTCAGGCGTCTTCGAGTAATCGGGGAACATACATAAAAAATAAAAAGATTCCGATGAATTGAGAACCTCCTCCTTTTTTTGAAGTCGGTTAAAAATAGAATATTGCATTTTTTTATGGTGTACCAAAACAACAAAGTGCATAATTTTTTGACTGGTAAATCTGTCTCAGTAAACATATTTAGATAAGTAAATTATTCTAATGAGAAAAAAGGTGTTAAAAACCCAAACCAATCATAACTAATACGAACGTTGTGTTTCTTATTCAGCAAAATTTTAGAATATTTTTTTCGTTTTAATGTCTCTCGAGCTCAAAAACAGATTTTTGAAAAAAGTTTGTTCGTCTATGAGCACGATACAAGTTGATACTAAGCTTTTAGAGGATGGCTGACATGTAAATATGTAGAGCCCTATTGTTTTATAACGTTGTCTTTTTTTTTATCAAAACGGTATACTTTTAAGAACGGTTCGTTAGTTTTGTAAACTTTATAATCGTTTCGAAAATATTTATAAAAAAAACATACTGTTCTGGAGACTTGTGAAAAAGAAATTAGTTAGCTAGCTGACAAGCATGCTTTGGTATTTTTTTACATGTGAAACCATATTATGTAAACGGAAATTAAATATCATAATATTTATGACTAGCTACTACCCGTGTCCCTGCGCACGTAACAGATATTATTATAGGTCAAGTGTCAGTACTATATAGAAGTTGGAATGGTTCTATCTTCTAGTTAGCTGGAATTTTTTTATACGTTCGACTGTTTTCGAGTTTTCACGAAAAACAATTTTTTCGTCTTTGTACTCAAAAAGTAGGCAAGCGATCGACGGTGGTTTTTCAAACATTCATGCTAAACACAAACATGCAATTTTTTAAAGAATACCTAAACTAAACGACTCTTGTTTAATTAAATTTACTCGAAATAAGAAGCCGTAGGTAATTAATGTCACGATAATTAGCAATCTTTCAATTTTTCGAATCTAAGTCTACAATGTGTTCCCCTCGTATATGAGATTGAATGAAGAAAATTCATTAAAAAATATATTAAATCTGATGACAGTTCGTTTCACAAATAAATACTACGTCAAAATGAAAACGGGGAAAGAATATTCATTACTTACGCGCCCAGCTTCAACGTCATGGCGTATCTCACTTAATTCGAGTGTCAAAAAATGAATCTGCGAGTTTTGAAACACTTAAAAAGTGTACGTGTCACATCATAAAATTGAAAATGTTAAAGCGTTTGCCACCAAAATTCAAACTTTACAGTAATCTACGTTTTTTATAAAATATAAACTCGCGTTTATATTACAACTAAAGAAGTACAAATTGACAGGAGGTTTTCTATATCTATGCATTTTTTCTAATAGATAAAGAGTTAGCAACCGATTTCGAGTAATCATTTCAAAACAACCAGCATATCTTACCCCAAAATATTTTGAAAATAAAAAAAAATCAGTCGTTCTTTTGTTCTGAAGATGTCAAGAAAATTTGTTAAGTAGCTGACAAGCATGCTTTAATTAATTTTTACATGCGACACCATATTATGTGACCAACCAAATAGCAACTTTGACATAATATCATAATACACAAAATAATATTATTAATATGCTTTCACATGTAACGCATGCTTGATGGTTACCTAACTAATGTTTTTAATAAATCTTCAGAGCCCATGAAAAGCTGATTTCTTTTTATTATCGAAATATTTTGGGGCAAAATTTCCCAGTCGCAGGTGACTACCAGAATCGATTTTCAATGTTTAGTAGTTAAGAATCAATACCTACATTTTAACTAGTTTTGAAATAACTACTCGAAATATTTTGCTGGCTCTTGGTTTATAAAGTTTTAATAATAAGCTAAAACATTATTATATTAGATTAATCTCGTAGGATGTATTATCCTACGAGATTAATCTAATATAATTACGTCTAAAACAGTAGATACAAATACTTTAAAAAATGCCAGTTTCCATTTCATTCTAAATACAACGTGAATCATCCTTAATTAAATTTAAAATATATACTTTCATTAATTTATATGTAAAATTTCAAAATAATTTAGCTTTGAAAACAAACTTTTGAATACACTGACAGGCTTCAAATACTATATCTACAATCTACGGTTTATTCGAAAATAAAACCAAAATCATAACTATGATATAAATGTGAATTTTTCGTTCTATTCGCATTTTTCAATAACCACGATACCAGAACTGTATGGAATGTTTCAATTAAACGAAATTATATATTAAATATGGGCGTAGATTAGCTGAGCTCCACAATTATAGGAGGAGAGCTGTTACACATTTTTGGGTAGGTATTTGAGGCACTGTGAAAATTTCTAAAATACATCTTTAGTAATATCCAAATACAAAAACACAGACCTGGCTGAAGAGTAGCGGGGCTTAACCGACCCTCAAATTTTTAAATTATCAAAGTTTTTCATTATAAAAAACTCTTGAGGCATTTTGAAATTTTAATACATTGAAGTTTAATATTTAAGGAGTTGAAAAATAAAAAATCCAGGATCAACGATGTCTCGAAAGAACTCGCAGATTTTTTGTGTTAATTTTCCCATATACCCAATTAAAACAGTGAAAATAATAGGCTTATAATTAAAATAAATAAAAATTGCTGTCGTAGCTGGAACACTGAACTTATATATATTTTTGTCACAATTTTTTATACAGATCGTAGGATAATTGAAATAATCGAATTTTTGCGAAAATCCTAGGAATATTGTAAAAAACCTAGGATTTTCGCGAAAATCCGATTTTTTTAATTATCCTACGACGTATATATTTTACAATAAAAGTTTTTATCTATCTTTCTAAAAAAGCCAGATTCCTTAATCAAGTCTAAGACTTAGCCAGGTGTTTGCAAAAATATATTTTAAACATTTTAAGAATATATTTGAGGCACGTTGAAATTTAAACAGAATAATATTGGTAACTAAAAACATATATATTAAAAAAAAAAAAAAAAACGGGTCGTTTCTGTGGGACATTCTACCTGCCATATGATTAAAAATTTGAGGGCCAGTTAAGTCTTGCTACTCTTCAGCCAGGTCTGAGTTTTTGTATTCGGATATTACTAAAGAGATATTGTACAAATTTTCATAGTGCCTCAAATACCTACCTAAAAATGTCTAACAGCTCTCGGATATTACGTAACATACGCATTCCTGTTATGTTTTTTAAAAAAATACTTTTACCAAGCAAAAAAATAATATTACATTCACTTTTTTACGTTCCAATCGCTGTAAAATTTATTTTTAATGAACGGAAATCGAGTTTTTTTGCATGAAATCAACATATGTAAAAAAAAGAATAGCAAAATGTATTTTCTAGCCCTGCATATAAAATGCCAATACAGTTTTGGCCCATTACAAAGTATATCTCAAATTCTAAAACAAGTGAAAAAATAAATTGATCTAATTTAATAATATAAATTGACATCTGGTCCAAATAATTTTCGAAATTGGTAGTTTAAAAAATAACAAACTTTTAAAAAATGTTAAATCTAATTTTACTCGTTCAAACACTTACCACTAGAAGTTTACAATTATTGTAGTCTATGAAATGCTTAGCCGAAAATCAAATGACATGTCCAAAAGGCTTACCTGAAATTAAAAAAAGCAATTTCAGTAAAATAATAAAATATCTCAAAAAATGTCGCTCGACACGACGCCACGTTCAAACCATCATAGGTTGGCGGTCGATTTAAATGGTACTCCAACTATTTTTTATGATCGTGTCGAACAAAAATAGATTTTAGGTATATCTAGTTACATAATGGGGCTTATTATAACGAGTTGTGACATTATGAAAAAACGAGAGACAATATCATTATGCACGAGATATATATGGTATTTTTTGCACTGGTCTCTATAAAATAGCTACAATTTCATTTTTTTTTACTTGTAGTAAACATTATTTCTAAATCAAAATAAAATACACATTAAGTACACAAACACAATAGGTTACTATAGTGAAATAGTAAAAAACTACTGAACTTTTCATTACAGTACAAGTGGTGTAATGGGTCAGTTTATATGCTTGCAGACATGCTTATAAAGCGGCTATTTTATAGGAGGTAATGCAAAAATATATATTTCTTCATACCATGCCGAAAGTGCGTACTTTCTGCTTAGATTTTAAAGCAGAAAGTCTAACTTCTATCCACTCCTGGAATTATTCGCATACCGTCTGTACCAGCGGGCCGAAACAGTTTTCTCATGCACACTGATACGAAAGTACGTATTTTCGGCATGGTATGAAGAAATAGTACATTACGTGGCAAGGGGCGAAACCCAGCGAATGCAAACTAACTTCACTTGAGTTTGCGTTCGCGAGGTTTCAGTCCCGTGTCGCGTATACTATTTTTCACAAAAAGAACATCGATCGAAAATGGCGGCTCGTAGGCTGCGGAGTGTTGCGAAAATGGCGGTAACAGGTGAGCGGGTGCGAAAGTACTTTACAAACCCTAGAGTTTCCAAGCTTCTTATTACAAACACTAGGGTTTGTAATAAGAGGTTTGGAAACTCTAGGGTTTGTAAAGTACTTTCGCACCCGCTCACCTGCATACCGCCATTTTCGCAACGCTTCGCAGGCTACGGAAACCGCCATTTTCGATGTTCGTATTGTGAAAAATAGTATACACCATACTGCCAGAAAGTTGACATTCATGCCTTTACGGTGTAATATACTATTAATTAATATTATTGTCAAGTTTTATGTAATTTCCAATTTTATTATTTCATTTTTGATCATACTGTATATTATTTTTAATCTAGAATTTTTCTAGAAAGGTTATTTGAAGCTCGCCTACACGATGTTTCCATGTTAAAGCAAAAGCTAAACTAACACAATATGTAAATGTGACGCAAGAAAAAAATTATGGCTAACCAACAGTAAAGCAGAAGACAGGTAATCTAAATACAAGTGAGCAGGAGAAGTAATGAATATAAAATCCGATTTAATTTTCATAAATTTGTTTAGGTACTTATACACTGTACAAAAGTTATAAAGAGTCGGCTAGTCAGGGGTAAATGACAAGTATCTTTACTTGAATATTTTCTGTGAGAAACAAACCAGTAACCACAGGGGAAAAATATATTAAAAAAAAATTTAAACCTGCTTCAAAACGAGGAATATATTAAAGTTTTAAGGTCGACGCCAATTTAAATACTAAAACTTATTACATATCCGCTTTTATTAAATTGGTACCGACGTTCAAATTTTAATATATTCTTAGTTTTTTGAAAAAGGTTATAGACTTTTAAGTTTTTATATTTTCTCCTTTTTAGTGGATTTGCAGTACGTAATTTGCACGTTGTTAAATAACGACTCTCTTTGTTTGATATTTGATGCCTAAGCTTAAAACTAGACAAATATAAAAAAAATCACTGAACCAATTTAAGTTACATTTATGCGGTATCACCCTGAAGTTACGTTTACAAAACTGAAAAAAAATCATTCAAATTCGTTCACAGCTGGCAGAGATATTGTGGATCATAAAAAAGGGCCAAATTATACAAACTCCTTTTTTGAAGTTGGTTTAGAAAAAATGGAGACAGTGATGGATTAAGCGATTATTTAACACACAATGGCTTATATTATCCAAGAACTTTCAACGGCTAATACTGAAACTTTTTTTTTAATTAATTATTTAACTCTGTTACGTTGCCTGCTCTACTTTGCTTTGCCATTTTTATTCGACGGAACGAAAAGGCAACGTTTTAAAACGCAACAGAGCTCTCTGTACGATTATAACTGAAGAACCGCTGAATCGAATTCATGCTAATTCCTTTCTCTTGAAAGTACATTATTTGATTAAGGTTGAGGATACATTTGAAAATAAGTTGGTTCCGTAATTCACTAGTTATAAAAATATTTATCTAAAGAGGGAATACGAAAATCATTAATTTCGCCATTTTACGCATTTCCTAAAAAAATTTCACTGCCAATATATAGTTTTGTCCGTAACAAAGTTTATACACGATTTAAACGCTAATTAGAACTCAAAACTTTTTTGAAATCGGTGCAGTATTCCAAAGCTATAATTACTATAATTCAATAATAAATCGAAGGTATTTAGATTAATAATACAAAACAATCGTGTTATTGTTAATCTTGCTACGTTTCGACTACTTCATTTAGTACGCGATTGTTGTGTATTATTAATCCAAATACCTGCGATTTATTATTGAATTATAATAATAATTTTGGATGCGATATAATGTCTAGCTATAATTACTTTTTACTTGTGATTATTTATATCAGCATTACTAGTTAAAAAAGCATTTATCTATCTATCTATATAATATAAAAAAACCCGGGTCGCAGTGCCAAAACCCTGCCGACAATATAGTGTATTTGCTTGTGTAGGGCCGTGTGGTTTTATACTTTTATTATGTGAAATTAAGTTTGTTTTTGGGCAAAATAAAAAATTTAACCCCTTAATACACCCCCTAAAATAACATTTTTTTCTTAATTGTAATATTATTATCAATCTAACGTCTACACCGAATTAAATACACCCTTCAATAAATAAGTCACTATCTGCAAACTAGTGTTTTCATAAAATTTGTAAATCCGGTCCTGTTGGACCGATTTTATTAAAATTGTGGGGACACTTTTTAATCACTACCAGAGGGTTAAACGATTCGGAGAATTTTTTCGGTATTTTGGGGCCCAAAAACAGTTTTCAACCCCTAAAAACTACCCTTAAAATAGCCCGATTTGGCCCATTTTAAATAGGCTTCTTGCGGTGATGGGTTTCAACACGTGGCCCAAATTTCGTTGAAATCAATTAACTCTTTCGAAAGTTATCGCGCGTACACATATATATATATATACATATATATATAAACATTTTTAAAAATGGTGCCAACGTGTTTAGGAGGTTATGAAACGTCGAGAAATTTTGGTCCGAGCCCTAGGTCCCGCCATCCGACCGACGCCAATAGTGTATGTTGCCTTATGGCAAATACACTAAAAAGGCGATGTATGTGTGTTATATATGGACTCCAAAACGACTGGACCGATTTTTATGAAAATTTCAGGCAATCTTCCTATTAGCCTAACGGATGATTCTGTGAAGTTTAGTATCGCTCGGATCAGCAAATTTTTTTTGACAAATTTCATTTTTGTTCCATTTTTGAACATTCACAATTAAAACCGATCGAAATTACGGAAATTCAATACACGTTGAGAATTTTATGATAATTATTGTCATGTTTTATGACTATAGATAATTAGTGCTGCCCGTGCAAAGCCGGACCGGGCCGCTAGCTGGAAAATAAAATCTATATACTTCTTTATATTTAGTCCACGTGGGCAGAGCCGCCAAGACTGGAGACAAATACTTTTTATTTTTATATTTTCTTTAATATGTATTTTTCCTGCTGTCGAAATATACGGCTAACTTATTCATACAATTAAAACGCCCTTCGAATTAAAATTGTCAGTTAACTCTTTGATGGTGGAGAGTTGTAATTTTATATACAATTTCACGATGTGGTAATACGGATTCAACGTTAATTTGTCCCTGCGTCTATTGAATATCACAAATGGGAAGTTTTACATCTAAGTATCAAAGTTTCCACGCCTGTTTGAACACAAACGTCCTCGTCATCCCGGCGTAATAAGATTGTTGGACTTGTTCAAAGATATCTTTAACTCTTCTTCACTCTCCTCGTTTTGTTGACTGGCTGTTCTGTAATTATTATTAATGTCGATATCTCTCCAACTCTCCCAGTTTGTTTACTGTTTTCTTTAAGCTGGTGTACTTTCTGGATTATAGAAAGTTTATAGATTTGTATTTGTGTAATAAGAAGAAAATAACGACACCATTATGTATTATCAAACAAATTAAAATAAGTAATCGCATCATTTGTGTTTAATTTTAACTTTTAAAGATCGCGCACACTTGTCAAGCATAAACCTGCATGACCAGCACAGCACAAACCAGCAACATGCACGATGTCGCAGCCTAAATTAGCATAAATCAGGACAAATCCTGCACAAATTAACAAATTTTAGTGCATGCTTCTTGATGTGCAGCTGATATTTTGCAATTTTCAAGTAGTTTTATCAGTGCAAATTATTTAAAAAAACCCGGGTCGCAGTGCCAAAACCCTGCCGACAATATACAGGCAATGTGGCTTTATTACGCGAACTTAAGTTAGTTTTTGAGCAAAATTAAACATTTGACTCCTTAATACACCCCTTAAAATAACATTTTTTTTCTTAACTGCAATATTATTATCAATCTAACGTCTACACCGAATTAAATACACCCTTCAATAAATAAGTCACTATCTACAAATTAGTGTTTTCAAAAAATTTGTAAGTCCGGTCCTGTTGGGCCGATTTTATTAAAATTTTAGGGACACTTTTTAATTGCTACTAACGGGTTAAATGTCAATTTTGAAACGATTCTGAGAATTTTTTCGGCATTTTGGGGTCCAAAAACATTTTTCAACCCCTAAAAACTACCCTTAAAATGACCCGATTAAGCCCATTTTAAATAGGCTTCTGGCGGAGATGGATTTCAATACGTGGCCCAAATTTCGTTAAAATCAATTAACTCTTTCGAAAGTTATTGCCCGTACACACACACACACACACATATATATATATATATATATATATATATATATATATATATATATATATACACACACACACACACATATATAAACATTTTTAAAAATGGTGCCAAAGTGTTTAGGAGGTTATGAAACGTCGAGAAATTTTGGTCCGACCCCTAGGTCCCGCCATCCGACCGATGCCAATAGTGTATGTTGACATATGGCAAATACACTAATAAAAACGACACACCACCAGCACAGGTTGCTGAATGCTGGTTGTAGGTGCTGTTCTAATTTCACGAGCCATGGTGTGCTGGTCATTATAGTTGTATTTAGTTTTCTACATAGAAGCAATATACATATTATCTTATACAGTAGCTTTCTTTTCACGGCCATCAATAGCTAAGGTTAGTTGGACCTAGTATCAATTCATTTTTTCATTTATTATTTTTTATGAATTAATAGATTGATAAATCGACGGATACTTTTACGAGTTATCAAATTAGAACCTAGGAATTTGGGGGTTTGTAATAGACAAGTAATGGAAACACCATATAAACAACGCTGTTTCGACACGCTCGACTATTTTCAAGCCTTATAAAGTTCCAGTCATTTACTTTAATTGTAGAATCAAATTATTAGATTTAATATTGTCTTAAATTACTTTATTGTTTCTTAATTTACTTTATTAAAAGTTCCAACTGCAACATAATATGTTGTAGAAAAAAAACTTCGTAAGCTACGTTGGTATTTACTCTACATAAATTAACCTCGACTGTTGTCAACTTGTACTGCTTCAGTTAATATAATGTAGATTAACTGTGCTATTTATAATATACTCCATATACCTATTATACATAAGGGTGAAAATAATACAGAAAACAATACGAAGAAAAATTAATTAAAATTTTATAATCAAATGAAAAATTTTACAATCTACTTCAATTTTTTAGACATAAGTACAAAACTGATCAAATATAAATTCAATTTTCGAAGTTACACTTTTTTTGGCACATTGAGGGTAAAATTTTCTCTGTTACGGAAGTTGCGCACGCAATATGCAGCGAACATGAGACACTACGTACTGTGTATCGACAAGGTTGAAATCGTCGATAAAGCTGACTTCGGTATAGTTTTACTTGTATTCATAGATGACACGTTTCATTTTTTCTAATAACATCAAAATAGATATTTCATAAAACAACAAAGTAGGGTATATTATCGCCATCGAATGGAACTTCTTAAAAGTTATCGTGTTGTTAACAAACTTTTGACGGTTAGCTAACCTCAATACTTGTATTTTTTTTTAATTATGGATCAACAGTATTTTATTTTAACAAGGTACATCTTTAAGGAAAATGAATATCAATTATCGCGACCGCGCCAAAGAAGTATAACTTCTAACGCACCATTTTTTTTTATTTTACACTAAATGTTGATTATAAATTTAAATGGCCTAATTATTTACCACCAACAGTTATAATAGCCGAAATACAAACTTCTTTTGTTGGAAATGAAGTGACGTTCTTTTCTTTACAAATTTGTTACTCCTCAAGCACTGATAAATTCACGTTACAATTTTGTTTAGAAATGTGTATAGGAATATGCCAAAAAGTAAATAAAATTTATAAATTAACTTTGCGATAAAATAGTAGGATAAAACATAGCCTATAGCGTTTCTATCACAAGAAACTTATTTCAAAAAAGCTTTCATCAAAATTCGTCTAATAGTTTTTAAATTAAATCCGTTACACACATTATTACTTAATCGATGTCAGTTCAAAACTCTGAGGGTTGGTAATGTAGGCACAGTGCCGGATTAGCCACGTAGCAAGAGTAGCAAATGCTACGGGCCCCGCGAATTCGGGGCCCCTCGCTCCAACGCCTGTCTGACCGTAATAAAAAAATATTAATTTAGATAAGAGCGTAAAATATCTTGTATGCTTTAAACGCGAAGCGCTTAGGCTATGCCTCACTTCCACTTGAAAATCTAAAACTCGATTTCGTCACGTTAAAATAAGTAGGTATTTTTCGAAGTTTTTAACGTTAATGTTCTAATGTTTAATTATAATCGATATATTTAGACTAGCATCTATACCAGTGATATAGATGCTGAAAACAGATGTGGCTACTGTTATTGACAGCAAGAAACAGGAGCCTCTGGAACAGCAATTTTATAAACTTTTATTAAATAATTCTTTAGAATCGTGTTTCCCAAACTTAGAAATTGCCTTGCGCATTTACTTGTCTCTCATGATCACTAACTGCAGTGGCGAACGTCCTTTTTCAACATTAAAACGTATTAAAATGAATTAAGGAACACGATGGGCCAAGAACGTCTTAATCATCTCACTTTGTTGAATATAGAGTTTGATTTGCTTAAAGAAGTCGATATTGAAAGTGTTATCTCTAAATTTGCCCATATTAAATCCAGAAAAGTTTATTTGTAACAGTTTTGTTTTATTTAATATCCTAAACTTGAGAACCTAAAGCAAACCAAGGGCCCCTTGGCTTAATCCGGCACTGTGTAGGCATGGTAATAAATACAATATGCAATAATACTGTTGCCTGATACATAAAGTCACAACCCATTGTTGTTTGTAAAAAAGACCATTAGTATCAAATTAAAGTGACAGAGGGTGATAATATCGTGGTTCTACTGTATACAAATCCATAAAAAATTTAATCGTAACGGTGTCACGTACATGAAATATACGAAATGCACAAAATACATCATCAAGCGTAACGGCGGCGAAAGAGGCTTCCGAACACTGACGTCTATCTCTGTCTATCTTTATCATAGCCTGATACCATAATCTCTTTATCTGTCTTTATCGTACTCGCTGTAGAACTACGGACCACTTTATACAGCGTAACAGAATGGCGATCATTTTTTCTGTAGTCATATCAAATTACCGATGTAATTTTACAAAATTTACATGGGACGTACGAATGTATTATATCAATTCACAATGCACGCAAAGATTAAAACTAAATCATCTCGCATGGGCGTTGGATCAGTTTTTTCATTACGGACCAACGCATTGTGTAATACAGGATGTTTCATTAATAGCAGATTTGTAAAAGTTAATCGTCAAAAGTTTTAATCCTGTTGATATCTTTCAAAAATCGATTCAAGGGATGTACATAAGTACTTTCATAGCTCTTTAGTTATCGAAAAACCAAAATAGAAACAAGACCTCTGTCTATAATTTTATGTTTTTTAAAGTTTTTATATTTTAAAAACAGCTAGATGGAATAACTCGTTTAATGTGATATCAGACGGTTCACTCAGATGAATGTTCACTTGAACGAATGTTTTTTTTTTCATTCTGTGTTCACACGGCACAGATATGACATAGAAATGAAAGTTCATCCAGTCTTTTACTCAAAGATGTCGTCGAAAGAAGTAGTGCGCCTTAGAATTCGTTTGATTTGTGATCATTTGATCGAAGAATTGACAAAAAAGAAGCAAATTCGAAGTATAAATCACTAATTACAGATTTTATAGAATTTGTCCGTATTGTTCTGTCATTTGTATTCGTCGAGTTTGTGGTTCCAAAGACATTGATAATTTTTGAAATTCTTCAAAAACAGCAGCGTGTTTTGGTCGTTCTACATTTTGTCTCATACACAGACAGAATATATTCACTAATGCGGTGTCGTAGTCCCAAGTTCGCCCGCTAGAAAACGAGTGATAAACTGACCAAACCCGAGTGAATGTTCTCTCCGAGTTTAAACGTTACATTTTTCGTTCATTCGGAGTACGAGTGAATGATTCCGAATGCCGATATCTAATATTGTTTGATTAGTTCATGAATTAATTCATTCGTCACTATTGTATCATTTTGTACTCAGACGTTTCACTTCGAGTGAAAGATGCTGAATGAAAGACAGAAATAAACAAAAAATGAACCGTCTGATATCACCTTTACGATGTTTTGTTTGTTTGTACCTGCACCACTCGAGAATAACCGATTTCGTTGAAATCTGATGCAATATAATTTAACACTCAAACATTTTATTAGAATTGGCTCAGCTTATAATAAATTCTGTGTCGAAAACTAGCCAGAAAACATAAAATAGACTTCAACATCTCATGAGAAAACTTCCATTAGCGACAAAATTGATTTACATTGTCCAGAAAATTATGCAGACTATATTACGTTTAACAAACTACCTGCATTGTACATTGAATAGGTAATATACCTATATTCAATGTTTAAAACAAATGTAAATTCTGTTGACTTTTAAAGTACAAATGAATTTTTATGTTCCCGATAGTTCTATTTTGAAAATATTTTAATTATAGTTTAGTTAACTGTCATACAGATTTTTTGCATACCTATTCTCGTATGATATATTCTGAATACTGTATTTTTTTGTAAAACGATATAATAAGAGTTTACGTGAGGTAATATAGAAAAAAGGTTACAGCTTACAGTTACACATGGCTCATACAAAATATATCAAAGTAATAAAATACCCTATCAGTCAATATTATTCAGAAAGACATAAACCTGTATAATCTTTATATACAATATTTTTATGCGAAGAAAAACAATAAAATTGTTTGCTATACACAAAATAGTACTAAAATAAAAAGTATACAAGAGCTAGTTTATCTAAGTATTGCAATTTGGCGTATAATGTGTAATTCTTTGAATAAAAACACTTTTGCATACTAATGACATTTTTCTGATACAGGTTAAGTATTTCTAGCTTATAATATTTCAGTCCTAGCCTTCGTTTTAAGTCTAGTGGCTTCGTTTTAACAAAGAAAAAAGATTTTTTTAACCTAAAGATAGACGAATAAAAAGCACTATGTACTTAAAAGAATCCGAATAAATAGTTTAAGCAAAATCTGTTCAACAATTCTTGAGTGAAGCTGTCGGACAATAAATTCTAGAAATGAGTTTTCCGTCTAGGTGTCATGCCAAATATCCAAAAACCACAAAATACGTGCAAAAAAACATTTTATAGTAATAGACTTTTGGCATTTCACAACGTGTGGCAACTGTTTCTAACATCACAAAATGGTGTTTCATAAACCCATTTTTGATTTACCGAGACAGACGTTGCGATCGTGATGAGCTAGAGTACCTAGACTCCGAAAAAATTATTTTTATTGAATGGGGCATCGACCACAAAAATACATTTATAGTTTGGGGCTCTTAGGGCCAACTTCACAGTGTCGAAATTTCATTACCTGTGTGCGTAACTTCATACTGTCGAATTATTGTTAGCTGTTCGCGCGCAGCTTCGGTTATCTGTTAAAATTCAATTCTCAACGCGTCAAAACAAGTACAACTTCAAAAATGCGACGAAATATTTCATACAAGTGCCATATTGTAGAAAATCTGCGTACATTCCGGTCCAATAACGATTTAAATCGTTGGTTTTCGACCACATGCGTGACGGCTTTAGTTCCAAAATAATCCAGTGAATATCATCGATTTCAGGCGTTCACTTTCCAAGAATTGACAACGCTGGAATTGACTCAGGCAGAGATAATGGAACTTC
Source organism: Venustoraphidia nigricollis (assembly GCA_034508555.1). Classification (NCBI taxonomy): domain Eukaryota; kingdom Metazoa; phylum Arthropoda; class Insecta; order Raphidioptera; family Raphidiidae; genus Venustoraphidia; species Venustoraphidia nigricollis. Next base: position 3,219,021 of record JAVRKA010000013.1, read on the forward strand.
GACACAGCAACACTAAGCAAGGAGTATAGAAGCAGACAATTTTATGTGCCTTTATACACACGAACGAAAGGATATAAAGTGAGTAAGAATTGGCTCATTTGAGCGTCAAACAAGTAATAAAACTCATGAACGCAAGTTCCTTATCAGACAAATCGGACGATCGTACAATATAGCGAGACGTCTTCGAATGAGTTTATACTATAGAGTCCAAACACTATAATATAACCTATATATACATACAGTATGTCTGTCAGCATTAGAATGCAACCGATGGTGGTCTACTCAGCCGAAACCAACTTCGTTTTTTAAGGTTCCCTACCACAAAAGGAAAAAAACCCGGGTCGCAGTGCCAAAACCCTGCCGACAATATAGTGTATTTGCTTGTATAGGGCCGTGTGGTTTTATACTTTTATTATGTGAAATTAAGTTTGTTTTTTAGAAAAATAAAAAATTTAACCCCTTAATACACCCCTTAAAATAACATTTTTTTCTTAATTGTAATATTATTATCAATTTAACGTCTACACCGAATTAAATACACCCTTCAATAAATAAGTCACTATCTGCAAACTAGTGTTTTCATAAAATTTGTAAATCCGGTCCTGTCGGGCCGATTTTATTAAAATTGTGGGGACACTTTTTAATCACTACCAAAGGGTTAAATTTCAATTTTGAAACGATTCGGAGAATTTTTTCGGTATTTTGGGGCCCAAAAACATTTTTCAACCCCGAAAAAGTACCCTTAAAATGCCCTGATTACGCCCATTTTAAATAGGCTTCTTGCGGTGATGAATTTCAACACGTGCGCCAAATTTCGTTAAAATCAATTAACTCTTTCGAAAGTTATTGCCCGCAAACATATATATATATACGTATATATATATATATATATATATATATATATATATATATATAAATATATATATACATATATATAAACATTTTTAAAAATGGTGCCAAAGTGTTTAGGAGGTTATGAAACGTCGAGAAATTTTGGTCCGACACCTAGGTCCCGCCATCCGACCGATGCCAATAGTGTATGTTGCCATATGGCAAATACACTAATAACAGATCAACTGCGAGTCGAACTCGTGAGAAGAGAGCTCCGTACTATTCCGTTTTCCGTGAGTACTTTAAGACTTAAGGTTTTCGTTTAGGTTTTCCTGTAAACTACGGCTCAGTAGTTTCAGAGATAAGGAGGGGGGAACGGTCAATTGTTCAGTTATTTTCTTAAATAACTTAAAAACCATTTATTTTAAAATTAAATTAAAATATATTCGAGACCCTTACTACAAGCCCTTTCATTTGATATGTCACATGGTACAGTTTGAGAAACTTTTCTTTTGTAATTTCCTAGTTTTTTCCCAAAAATTACCCCCATATTCAAAATTTATTTATTCACGTTACACGTCCGCCTTTGGGTCACCGACATACATATGTGTACTAAATTTCAACTCAATCGGTCCAGTAGAAGATAAAGGGGGGTAAATGGTAAATTTTCATCTATTTTCTTAAATCACTTGAAAACTATTTATTTTAAAATTATAAAAATATATATATTTGAGACCCTTAAGCTCTCTCATTTGATATGTCACACGGTACAGTTTGAAAAACTTTCGTTAATTTCTTAATTCGTCTCCTGTGTTCAAAATTCATTTATTTACGTTACACGTCCGTCTTTGGGTCATCGACTTAATATGTGTACCAAATTCCAACTCAATCGGTCCAGTAGCTTCGATTAAAAGTGAGGGTCTTAAATATATATATATTTTTTTAATTTTAGAATAAATAGTCTTAAAGTTATTTAAGAAAATAGATGAACAATGTTTTTGTATCTATAAGACTGCTATCTAGTTTGTGTAGAGATTAATGTACCTATAAAATTGATCCGTCATTTTCACCGCACACTATACACGTTCTCCTATTTTTTTTAATAATAAAAGCGCACAGATTAAATGCAAAGCGAATAGTAAAAATATTCAGATTTGGACACTATTTGGAAACATCCAATATAAACCATAAAACAGAAATGGTGCACATAGTAAATATTACTATATTTTGCATTTTCATATCCTATGAGATTGAAAATTGTTTTATAACCAGAGAGTACCTATGTATGTATATAAATCCTCTTTTATGTACAGTTTCCTGAACATATAAGTTGTTATATTCAAATTATAAAAATGATTACATCTAATTGAGAAAACCCGGACAAGGTATAATAACCCTACGTACCCGACTACGACTACCAAAAGAGTAATGCTTCTTTTTTATTTAATTACTTTGCCATCTGAAAATATTAACCGTACTATTATAAAAAATAATTAACACGGTTTGTTTTTAAATTTTTATTATTTCCAAATTGAAAAATAAAATACACTAAAAACACAAAAAAAATGAACACTATAATTTGTAAATTGACGAAAGTTTCTATATTGGACACCACAAACAAATTAATAGACAGACAACAATTCTAAAAATAACCCAATCGGTCTACTGCGCTCTTGTAATATTAAATTCCGTTTAAAGACAATAATTTACAAATTTACGATTTCGCTTATTTGTGTTTATGACTGATAGAAAATTTTGTATACCCAAAAATTTCGCTGCGCGTTCAAGGCGCTTTGAGATTACACAAGTAATACACTGAATTTAACGTGTCATGATTATTACGAAACTTGAATACAATTCCCCAGTATTGAAGTCATAGCTTTTTTAAGTTAGGAGGTGGGTTTTACCCATAAAGTTTAACATCAAAATCAATAAAGTGAATACATAAAAAGGTCGTAATACAAAGTCAATGGCTTGAAAACCTCTGTTAAATGGCCTTTCAATCGTTTATTGTTTTCGTAAAGAATAAAGTTATAATGATCATTGTTATGTTTATATTATGGCTCCATTTTATTTCTTTCTTTATATAGTTTCTTAAATTACAAAAACCTTAAACGTTAATATTATTGAAGTGAACATTTCTTTAGGCGCGTTTCTGCTGAGCAGTGAACGTAAGTGAACCGTCACACTCGGATCGGTGACGCTGAATCGTGTATACTCGGCTCCAGTCGTCATCAACCACGGTTTACATATAATCAGTATAGTATTTTAATATATTACACGCGCCTTATCGTATATGGTTGTGTAACATTTTAAAGTGCTTACAATTTGTGCTGCATTTCACTAATAGCGAAAGATTAATTTTGCATCTAGGTAAGTTCTCGCATTTCTTCAACAATATGAAGAACTTAGACATCAATTAGTATATATGTCGCAGGATAATTGAAATAATTGTATCTTCGCGAAAATCCTAGAACGATTGCAAAAAACCGGGTAATTAGAGTCCGGTTTATTGCAAATGTCCTAGGATTTTAGCGAAAATCCAATTTTTTTAATTATCCTACGACATATATAATATATACAGTATATTCCTGAAGATGGACTTATTGTCCGAAATGATCATCGAGAAATAATTTAATAATAATTTCTGTATAAATTCCAAGTGTTTTTATTTATTTGTTATTATTAATCATTCTAGCAAGTGCCAAGTGAAAAATCACTGCACATTAAATTAATTGATGTTTCGTGATTTTTGCGCCGAACTAATTTTGAGCTACACTGAAAAAATTTAATAATTTCTCATTTTATTAAATTTTAAAGTACATGAAATAGGGCAGCATTTGGAATACTCGGATCGGGTACAATACATATAAAGTTACAGAATCACTCCAAGCGCCATAGTTGTTATTTGAATTGGCATTTGTTTTTATAACCGAAATGGCTTAAAAGCAAAATACTCGTTTGAAATAATCATTTTTCACAATTTAAACGACACATGACGTTATTTTGAATGTAAACACCTTTTAAAACGATGTTCAGTAATAGTGCATGCGTGTTTTTAATTAAAACCCGTGCATCAGTAAACAGTAACAGGAGCAAAAAGTCAATACAGTACAATCGCGGTAATATGAACCTCTAGTTAACGATCCCGTCGTCTCTATTGAAATTACATACGTCATCATATGTTGATTTATATACCCTGTTTTAATGGGACAGTCAATTCTGCTTTCATTTTCCGTAAGGAAATGGAAGAATGTAATAGGATCGAAAATAGTCCCCTCTATAGGGGTAAAATTCTGATTATACCAACCTTAAAACGTGTATTTGTAAATTATATGTGAAATTTTTCTTCATTCACAATAATTTCTACAAAAAAATTAAATGTCCCAGTAACGACTTCTAACTTAGCTTCTACACAGGAGAATGCAAAAATCCTCTAAAAAAGAATATCCACTATAGTCAGAATAGCTTCCTAGGACCCCAAAACGTCGAATTTGATGAAAACTCAATTTTCGAAAAATCGGACCGAAACCAATAAAACTTCCATTTTTGGAAAATTTTCAATAGCGCGAAGTTAAAAAGGTACTATGTGTGCTGACGGTGCCATTTTCAATAAAGATACCATCTGATGCATCGGCGACTTTAACAGTTTGAAATGTTTTAACAAACTTTTTTAATCGAGCAATGTTTTTATTCATAAGATGATTTTTATTCCATCTATATTTTTCTTTGTATGTAAATTGTATTTGTTTTTGTCGTTATATTCAATAAATGATCTATCTATGTTATTAATTTATATTATCAAGAGTGTATTGTATATATTCTTTAACCATCGCGTGGTATAATCAGCTGGCAGGAGATTTCAGGATCGAGAATCTGGAGTGATGTTGACGCTTAGGTCAGACGTCACTTAAAATCATTAGCAGCCGCAGCGACCATTAAACAAGATTGTAATTTACAATCAATCTCCACCACACTACCGTCACTAACGGACATCACCCTTCACCGTTTAAATTGGGACGGTATCACGACCTATACGCAACACATGCATGTGTGAGTGTAGCGTACTGACTATATACAGAACCGGCCCTAATCGTATACAGACTGTACGAAAATTATACAAAGGGTACTTAGTAGTAGATAAGTATCTTCCACGGCATATATTAAAGTAGATTGTTTTTCATGTGAAATAATAGAGAAAAAAGCAAAAAAGTGGTTGCGCATTTGAAGTATACTTCCTAGGCGTGATTAAAAACTAATTTTAATATAATTAAAACCCGGGTCGCAGTGCCAAAACCCTGCCGACAATATAGTGTATTTGCTTATACAGGCAGTGTGGCTTTATTATGCGAACTTAAGTTGGTTTTTGGGCAAAATAAAAAATTTTACTCCTTAATACACCCCTTAAAATAACATTTTTTTTCTTAATTGCAATATTATTATCAATCGAACCTCTATACCAAATTATATACATCTTTCAATAAATAATTCATTATCTGCAAACTAGTTTTTTCATAAAATTTGTAAATCCGGTCCTGTCGGGCCGATTTTATCAAAGTTTTAGGGACACTTTTCAATTACTACCAGAGGGTTAAATTTCAATTTTGAAACGATTTGAAGAATTTTTTCGGTATTTTGGGGCCCAAAAACATTTTTCAACCCCTAAAAACTACCCTTAAAGTGGCCCGATTAGGCCCATTTTAAATAGGCTTCTTGCGGTGATGGATTTCCACGCGTGTGCCAAATTTAGTTGAAATCAATTAACTCTTTCGAAAGTTATTGCCCGCACACATATATATATATATATACGTATATATATAAATATATATATACATATATATATATAAACATTTTTAAAAATGGTGCCAAAGTGTTTAGGAGGCTATGAAACGTCGAGAAATTTTGGTCCGACCCCTAGGTCCCGCCATCCGACCGATGCCAATAGTGTATGTTGCCATATGGCAAATACACTAATAATAAACCTACAATATACAAAATAATATAAATCCATATGTTAATAATTTACTAAAATAAAATCACCAAAAAGCTTAAGAATAATACTTGCAAAAAAATATATTATTATATATGTATTATATATATATTATATATATATTATATTTTAAAACACAACATTCTATTTTGGTTTTTACTTTTATATTCAACCCATTGAATAGCCAAAATACGATATTATAAATTCCACTGGATGACACTTAACAAAGATTACAGTTAGAAAATTTCAATAAATCAAATATTGTCTACAAAATTTCATGTAAAGATTGTAAAAAAGTTTATGTAGGTCAATCAGGAAGAACACTTAGTACTAGAATAAAGGAACATAAAAATGATGTTAATAAGGGCTTTATATTCACATACTGTTGAATCGAATCATTGTTTTGATTTTGATTATAATTCTATAAAAATTTTAGATAATGAACAAAATTATTATAAGCGATTGGTTAGTGAAATGTTATATATTGAAAAATATGATTCTGTGAATAGGATGAGTGATACAAATAATCTAAAATTAATATTTAAGGATTATATACATAAGTTATTACAATAATTATTCCTTGTTTTAGATTTTTTGTCATTCACTATTTTAATATATAGCATTTCATTACCATAGATTATATAATTTTTATAAAAATTTAGTAACCGTTTTTAATATTTTGTTTTTAATTTTATTTAAACAATTGTAATTTAATTTTATATTTGAAAATTGAAAGGACCAAAACTGTTGGTCGAAACGTCTTTTATATAAATAAAATATTGAATAGTATTGCAAGTAATTTTATTTTGTTAAAGATTACAGTTGTTTAGTATATTATAGAGTTTTCAGATGACAGACAGTGGATTAATTTCATCCATCTTTCATTTCAGTCTGAGCCGATGCCTGCTAAAATTTTACTCTCAACGCGTCAAAAGAAGTATACCTAACCTCAAAAAAAATTACTTAATGTTTTAATGAAAATTTACAAATCAAACATTAGTTTACGTATTTCGTCCGTAAATGACAATATTATACTAATATATATTTATATATATGTATATAAAAACGAGGCACCAGCGAGTTTTAATAGTTTATACCAGAATCATAATATCGTAACTAACAAGATACATACTACTATATTTGGATTGTTTACGAAAACTACGCCTACTTTGATGTCTCTGTTGCTCGTATAGTTTTAAATGGCAATTGACGGATCGTTCCTGGAAAATATTATTATATTGGTCAAATCGCATTTTTAGTTTTACTTTACGCACTAGCGCGAAATGGGTCATTTAACTATCGCTATACAGGCATGAAAAGCAGCTATATTGTACGAAGGTGTGCAAAAACTAAATTTTAAATTATTTACAAATATGTTTCTGAAATAGCCGACAAATATTTTAAATTAAAAATGACTTTTATAAAAAAAAGAATTTCGTGTTATTTAGAAAACGCAAAAGAGACCTTATTAAAACTTTATTAATAAGAAATGCGATAAAAACGAATTTCTATACTTTTGTCTTCGCTGAGAAACGTCTTTTTGAAAAGAAATCAGAATATTAAATTTACTTTATAATAAATTTTTACAAAAAATAAAAGCGCGACATATTTCAATGTTAACGTTATGAAGCTATGCTATTAAAATTTTATTGTTAGAGAAAAACGTCACATTTTTCTAACATTTCAGAATAAAAGTTAATAATGGTCGACTTTTAAAATTCGCCTTGTTTAAAATTGATTATAATTTATTTCATTCAAACATTTACAACAATATACTATTGTTAAACTTCACGGAAATGCTCTCAACTCAGTGGCTAAGTGGCACAGTGATGGATTAAAATTAATTTTTCATTCGACCTCCAGAACAAAGCAAGCGCCGCGTTTTCTAAAAGGATTGAATTTTTAATTCCTTCTATTATGAAAACTGTTATCTTTATATATCCAATTTATTTTACGATAGCGCTACGACTATATACAGAGCACACTGGTATCTTTAGAGTGAATTATAATAATAATTATTCTTTTAACACGAAATTTTCGTCGGCATTATTGCAATCAAGCATAGGCGTCCACTTTTCTACTGAGCTAAAAAACTATTCGGTATTAATGAAAATTTTCATAGATTTTCCATCTCAAAACCCCCTATAAAATAGTGGTGCTGCGACTATTGAACCGCGGACAGTTCAACCGCGACGATAGTTCAACCAAAAGACAATTCAACCGGCGACAATTTAACTGGTAACTTGTTCCCAAGAAAATTGATAAAATAACTAATATTTAAAAAAAAATATTTAAAAAATGCCCTTCTCATTAAATAAAAAAAATACCCGTCAAAAATGACATAAAACAAACTAGTATTAATATATAAGATTGTAACAGGAACAGATCTGTAATTTTGATATATCTCGGAGTCTTTTCTAAGATATCTATAAATTAATTTTTAGTATTTCTATTTTACCGGTCTTATTCGAAGACAGTTGGAGAAACCCATACTACTATCAATAAATATTTAACGATTGACGATAATAAAAATGCTCCAAACTTTCACCAATTTCAAAAATAAATTAAAGCTTTCACTACATGTGAAATCTTTATTAAGGCTGTCGGACCGCTCTGAATTTAAGCCACACTACGAGGCTAAAAAATGCTGTTGCAAAGGTGCCGCTGTCAGTTGATTACTCTAAATTTTGGAAATATTTTGAAGATTTAAGAAACTTCTCCGAAAAAGGAAGAGTCACTTTAGGTTTGTGATGGAACAAGTTTGTGAAATAAGTACGAATAAGGTGTGACATTGAAAACGTGTGTTTTTTGGCACAATTAATCCCAACTTTTTTATAGTAAATCATACATAAATTACTAAAGTAGTCCATTAGAGACCTAGATTTGTGCTTTATCTTCCTTACAGAGAAAGAATCTTTTACAAAATGTTGACGAATAAGTCTACAATCAGTTATCAGCCGAGGCCCTAATTTTAGCTTAAATTCAGAGCGTTTCGACATCCTTAATGTTTTTAATATTTATGGATGAATGACTTCTCTCCTATAGATATTCTAATGCTCTTAGAACAATACAAATTATTAATACTTGCTTGAACTTAAAATATAGTGTACACGCGACTTTACACCAAGATTAAAGCAATCAAGTGCAAAATCGACCTTGACATGAGCGAAGCCGCAAACATGGGTTAATACTATTTATAATTTTAAGACGTGCTTCCAAACCTTAGATGGGATATCTTTGATGTAGATTTATTTATGAAATTCAAGGAATATAATTCAGAGAGAGAGAGAGGGAGAGAGAGTGCTTCAAAGTAAGGTTAATCGCCGATATTGCGTGTGCTGCAAACGACAGCTAATGGGTTAAGTAATCCAATCGGAAAACAACAGATCGATGTTGAAATCAAACAGTATGTTACGTGTAACCGTGTTAGGTTAGTTCAATATTCACCCCTATAGCCGGTTGGTACGTAGGTATGGCCTCCGGTGCTAGATCTTACGGACGGAGACGCTTAGAGGATACGCAGTTAAATAGAACGTCGGGTTACGTTTAGAATAAGAGTCTAGAACTTACAGTCGGATCTGTCTGTAAATATTATTTCGAAAAAATTGGTACTAACTCCGTTTATACACAGACATTGCAGCTATCATATATTGTTTTTCTATTTCTGAGGCGTTTTTTTAGTGTATTTGCCATAAGGCAACATACACTATTGGCGTTGGTCGGATGGCGGGACATAGGGGTCGGACCAAAATTTCTCGACGTTTCATAACCTCCTAAACACTTTGGCACCATTTTTGAAAATGTTTATATATATATGTGTATATATATATATATATATATATATATATATATATATATATATTTATATATATATATGTGTACGGGCAATAACTTTCGAAAGAGTTAATTGATTTTAACGAAATTTGGGCCACGTATTGAAATCCATCTTCGCCAGAAGCCTATTTAAAATGGGCGTAATCGGGCCATTTTAAGGGTAGTTTTTAGGGGTTGAAAAATGTTTTTGGGCCCCAAAATACCGAAAAAATTCTCAGAATCGTTTCAAAACTGACATTTAACCCGTTAGCAGCAATTAAAAAGTGTCCCTAAGATTTTAATAAAATCGGCCCAACAGGACCGGACTTACAAATTTTTTGAAAACACTAATTTGTAGATAGTGACTTATTTATTGAAGAGTGTATTTAATTCGGTGTAGACGTTAGATTGATAATAATATTGCAATTAAGAAAAAAAATGTTATTTTAAGGGGTTAAATTTTATATTTTGCCCAAAAACAAACTTAATTTCCCATAATAAAAGTATAAAACCACACGGCCCTGTACAAGCAAATACACTATATTGTCGGCAGGGTTTTGGCACTGCGACCCGGGTTTTTTGACTTACAAATCATCCACTATTTGTCACTGATTTGTAAACGTCACTAACATTTAAGTTTTCAAATGCAATCGTGAGACATTGTACAAATAAAGCCTCAAAAAATAGAAAAATAGAAATTTGGTTTTTTTTTTCGAGGAATTAGTCTACATTTTCGTATTTATGTAAACTATTACTTCTTGGAGAGTTTCTTTCTGGATTTTAATGTGTTAAAAAATGATTTTGAAAAATCAAGAAATTAGCTGTCACACGGGACTTTTAATTTTAGCTAAAAAATCGGAACGAATTAGTAAAAATAACCTTTATAATTAATAAAGCAACATCCTAAATACGTAAAAAAAAATAGACATCAACACTCAACATACATTTCTTGAATAAATGAGTGTAAAATGGTAAATAACAAAGAGGCGTCTGATATTTTACCTCATTCTAAACAATTCCTTAGATGAGAAAGGCAAAAAGGGAGTGGCAGAGACATCAACCATGTTCAAGGGTTGTTCAATATTTAGTGACGACTGTAAACATAATTACTTAACTTATCAATCACTGTTCACAATCAAACGGTATCAATATTTAAGTAAAATCTATAGAACGATGCCAAAATAATTGGCAGTGACCCAGTGATCTCACATGAAATATAAGCGGCATGGTTTTATTACATGGTACGGGTACGTAAATGATTTCCGTCCCATGCATAAACACCGTACTGCTAAGTAAGGTAAGTGGTGGATAGAGAAAACTATATCCATGATTATTATGTTTAATATTTTGTTACCGAATATGCATTCAAAAAAACTGGCCAAGTGCGAGTCGGACTCGCGCACGAAGGGTTCCGTACCATTATCTATAAAAACGGCAAAAAAATCATGTCTGTTGTATGGGAGTCCCACTTAAATATTTATTTTATTCTGTTTTAGTATTTGTTGTTATAGCGACAACAGAAATACATCATCTGTGAAAATTTCAACTGTCTATCACGGTTCATGAGATACAGCCTGGTGACAGACGGACGGCCTGCGGAGTCTTAGTAATAGGGTCCCGTTTTACCCTTTGGTACGGAACCCTAAAAACGTCTAGCCCACGGATCTATAAATTATAGTGAAGCTGCGGGTGGGAAGCCACAGAGGGACGGGTACGAGCTAAAAATGGTGTCAATTTTTGATTGGCCGACGCATTGCACATGTTTAGTAGCATAAAATTTAAACGTAACATAAAAACGTAATAATTATTCCCTTGACAGATGTCAAAAGAAGTAATTGCTGAAAAAAGATCATTTGATTAATAAAACATGCATTACATAATATACGCATTTCCTTTGCACAACGATTTCATTTTATAAATTTACTGAACAAAACTGAAAGGAATGAACTTTTACAAAAGAAATTGTCTTTTCATTTCATACTACAAAAATAAATTGCATAATATTGCTTTCAAACTTAATATACATTTTATGTAATATTTTTATTTAAACACAAAAGCAAATTTAAACATATTAAAACACGTTATGCAATATCTAAGCATGCGCAATGAGGCGACTAAAGAAAAATTGACACCACTCTACCTCGTCGCGTTCCGCACATCGGCTTCACTTCTCTCGTCTAAAACCCTAGTATATACAGAACCCGGATATACATAAGGGCACTTGGGGCCCAGGCCAGGGCCCTCCACAACCAATAATGCAGAATTAAATTTCTGAAAAAAATACATGTATACTCGTCGATCATTGAATTTTCTGTAAAAATTTGCAATCAATTTCTCAATCAAAAATTTTAAATACAGTGTAAACTCTTTTTAACATTATTCTTTATCACGATAAACTCTCTATAACATAGAAAAGATCACAATTTGGTTGGTTTACCTTAAAACCCATACATTGATACACTCTTTATAGCGCAGCAGCCATTCTCTATTACGAAGAAATGTGTTCATATTTAGACACAGAAAATCGTCATTGTCGGTATTATTGTTTATGTTATCTTATCAGGTTACAAAAGACGCCGACTAAACCTTTGAGGCCCCGAAACGTCGGACAAAGTTAACTGACTATATGTATTAATTTTATCAAAAACATACATATTAACGATTATTGCTTGTTTTTCTTTCTTCACTCCATATAACGCTAACTCTCTATAACGATAAAAATGCTCGGTCCCTTGAGTTTCATTATGAAGAGTTTACACTGTATATGCAAATTACTAATATTTATTTTTTAATAGTTTTTAACAAAATGCATCATGTATTTTAATATTCATCCAATCTTACATGCGGAACCCCTTTTTGCCCATGGGCTTCAATTATCCAATTCGATACTGAGAACATATTCTGTCCCTATATTCTAAGTCTACGGGTTTAGCCCTAGTTGTGGCGTGTTGTCTGGGTTAACCCTAGCCCCCAAACCATTTCGGAAGGGACAGGAATTGTAATGGGTATTCAAGTGTTCACTCACCTCCCATTATGATTACAATATCTCTGTCACGCAATGATTGTGCAGCGCCCGAACATGCTCGCCGGGTGGTATCGCAGTAGGTGGCGGTTTCAATCTGTCCACGGACTAACTTGATCCTTCAGCAACAATATCACTTCTATATGCGCTCACCATTCCGAATATAAGCAAAAATATAGTATCTTTCATCACGCGTAGATATAAAAGATTTGTTTAAAATGTTTTATATTGAAAAAAAAATAGGCTAGTCAATGCATCGACACCGGTCTCTCTGATTATTAGATATTAGAAAATAGCTACTCTAAAAACTGAAAACCGTATACTTATAGCACAAAAGTTAACAAAATTTATTTTTGAAACATTTCCTACAAAAAAAAACTAAATTTTTAAGTCGATACTTCTTTTTTAACAGCGTGCAAACAAAAGAAAAATAATTTAAATCGATAAATTATCACAAAAGTTATTGTCATCGAACAAAATCGCGCACTCGCTATGCAAATACCACTTTTCTTCACCTTTTGAGAGTAGCACAATCAGACACAATTTTTCGACACATGGTTCCACAATAAATAGTTTTTTAAAGCATTGTTTTCATAGCACAAAATTAAAATAGTTCTTTTTAAATGTTTCATTGGAAGCAAAATTGTTCACATCGTTAATAAACATCGTTTATTAGCTATAAGTATATACAAACTTGTTAAATATTTAACTGAAAAAATGTTATATTGAACACTGATAAATTATTTCTTGAAGTACAAGACACAATGAATATAAAATAATATCGAGACAAGTTACAACTAAATCATTGCATAAGGTATCGTTTGGCAATGACATGATAGTTCGCCAGTGATCATGGTAAAATGCTCTCTCCGTCTGACTTACACCCTCGTCAATCAGTGTCTCCTCATTGCTCTTATGGCCAGCGTTTCTCCGCACAAATAAATTATTAAGCGGTGTTTACACTAATGACAGTGAGTTCACAAGACGAATCTAATATGAATTTTCCAACCCGACGATCATGTCAGTTAAATAAGTTAATGAGACTGTTAAAATCAACCCACGCCTGTACAATGAGACATATACAGTAAGACCTCGCTTAGCACTGTTTCAGTATTACGCGGTTTCTAAAAAAAATTAGCCACTATAACGTAAATTATGGATCCGTTTGTACAAAATGATTTATATGTTAATAGAAGTTCAAAGGCAAGACGAAGTGTCATTGAAGCAATATCTTGCTATCGACAACAGCTTGCTGAACGGAACAGAAAAAGGGAAACGACACTAGATGAATTCTTCACAAAAAACAAAAAATGTCAAATGAGAAACCTTCCTCATCACAAACATAACTTCTTGCTCTATAAATGTTTTTAAAGTACCTATAAAATTCTTAGAATGTTTTCAAAATTGAAATTTAAACTTTTAGTTAAGGTTAAAATTTTAACAAAATTGGCCGATAAGACCGGACTTACAAATTTTGTGAAAACACTAGTTTGCGCCGACAAATATATTTACAGAAGGGTGCAGATGTTGGATTGATAATAATATTTCAATTAAGACAAAAAATCATTATTTTAAGGGTTGTATTAAGGAGTTACTTGTCCAAAAAAAAATCTTAAGTTCACATAAAGCCACATTGCCTGTATTGGTAAATACATTAAATTGTCGGCAAGGTTTGACACTGCGTTCTGAGTTTTTACTTCTTAATCTAAACCAAACATGCTGTCGGAATTTGTTACAGTTATAAAAAATAGTAACTATAACAAATTCCAACTTTATCCGCGCCGTAATGAGACATAATGAGTAATGAATTCAGAGGCTTCGTTACAAAAATAAGTCATTCACTTCAGTGAAATTAAAATGCAGTTTAATAATGTTTAAAATATCTTATATTGAATATTTTTTCCAGATATCTTTTATGATCTCATGAAAAATTGGTTATATATAAATTTCAAAGCAATTTTATGTGTTATAAACATAATAAAATGGCCATTATTTTGTTACTTTAATATTATGCTGTCACTTTTAAGACAAGAAAATTTCACCCTTGCATAAATATACACAATTTCTGACTGAAGTTATTAATTAGAGCTCATAATTTACGCTCTGAGTAGCGATAAAAATCCTTGTTCGTGTCATCAGTCACGAAACTAAACAAGAAATTGATTTTACAAAGCGTTCAGCGTTTTTCAAAAATGTACAGGAAACTGCTTTCTTTCTTTGTCAAATAAAAACTGTTACTAATTTTCAAACTAAAGTTATTCTTGTTAAGACTAAACACAACGCCCCGGTTGCAGAAAAAATTGCCCGGGCTCGTTTTTTTACGATTAAAAAGTTTTGAGGTACGACAGAAAATTCATTCTCTTATTTCATCGAAAATGGAATATTGAAAAAAAAAATCAGAACACTATTGCAAAAGCTCAATTTCTAGGGTCTGTCCTGAGAACTGAAGAAAAGATTCACTGTGTTACATTGGCTTTAGGTTTTGAGTTGTTTTAGAAAGTTATGCAATATTTCTCCTCGACAAAGTTTTATAATAGTTAAGAGAATGATTTGTAAACTGTATTTTCATTTTAATGTATTAAATGCCTCAGCCACACACTCGACGAGTGGC
Organism: Venustoraphidia nigricollis; assembly: GCA_034508555.1. NCBI lineage: Eukaryota > Metazoa > Arthropoda > Insecta > Raphidioptera > Raphidiidae > Venustoraphidia > Venustoraphidia nigricollis. Next base: position 3,234,288 of record JAVRKA010000013.1, read on the forward strand.
ATGGGAAGTAGCGAGGAAAGGAGGCAGAGACGTTGTGTGGCCGCGTTACTCGTCATGCCGCACGTCATGCTCCTCGCCATGCCCAGTGCTACCTCGATTGTCGGTTTTTTGTGCGCGAGTCAAAGGACCGGCAATAAAAGCACGAGTAAGCCGGCCACATACTCCCGCGCCACTCAGTACGCATCAAGCGGTCTAAGAAAGGCATAGTGCGCGCGCTGCCACAGTATCGACCTCCATTGCCGAAAGGCGAAAGCCGAGTGCGAAGCGTCGCGAGTACAGCAGTGTCTGGCCGCTTAGGGCAACATCGCGACAGCGCGATGAGCAGAGCGAGGAGCAGTGCGAGGAGCATAGTCTGGCAGTAGGGAAACAATTATCTTTCAAAGAAACAAGAATTATTTTATATTACGCGTGCATAATACTAAAGTAAAACACTGAAATTTCAATTAATCATTAAAAGCAATATTAAATTGTATGAACGATATTAGGCTTAGTAAATCTCGCAAGTTGGTAACCTTAAATAAATAAACAAACTGAATTTGTAATGTTTGGCTCATGGAGTATAAAGGTTAAAAAAACGATTCTCCATTGTATGCAAAACAAAACGTGTGACACAAAAAACTGTCTGAAGTTGTAAAAAGTGCCACAGATAGTGCTGTTCTCAGTACGAACCTAACTCTTATAAGAACCATACCTAGGACAAGAACCTTCTGCAGTAGGTTTTTATTTTATCGTTTTAAAGAATTTTTAATTTATCATGAAATTTCACTTTACAATCGCCTAATTTACAGTACTTCGTATTTCTTTACAAACTGCCTAAATGTAGGGCGTTGCGATCCAGTTTATATATTTGTAAAACTTCTAGGATAGAAATCCAAATTAGCTTAGGGATCCAAGATGAAAGCTGTATTCAATGAGAATTTTGCAATTTATTCTATAATAATAAATTGCAAATAATAATAATAATAATTTTCATTCAATATAGCTTTCATCTTGGATCCCTAAGCTAATTTGGATTTCTGTCCTAGAAGTTTTACAAGTACTTAGTATACAATTAAATTATTCTTCTATTTAACAAATTTGTGGCATGCCCCAGACAGTTCCTGTATTTTTTCGCCTGGATACAATATACTCAGATGCGTCTGCTTTATCGTTGTCCTCCATGGTTTGACTATCATTTTGAATGTACACTTTTTGATCAGGGTGTATATACGTGACGTAACGGGGGAGTGTTAACACAATGTCTAATATGAATGCTCTCACACGTCCGACGGTACGTAAATTATTTTCACAATTAAGGTGTTCGCTGAGTACTACTAGTCGACTATACTATAATTATAATTAATCGTCGGGGTCACTACACCCGCGTCATGCACAGCCGTAGCATGTGTCTTTGCAATGAACGCAAATGGCCGACAAAAACATGAATCAAACGCAATTATTTACATATTATGCAAAGTTTTTTTTATACATTAAAAATATTAATGTTGCTCATAGTTTAGTTTTAATTGATAAGTTGTGTATTTTATATCTGTGGCTAAAAAATAAAAACGCTTACGTCAAATTTGTGGTATAAAAAGATTAATGACAATTAAATAATTCAGTTCATTTGATAATTCAGTTTTCCATTCTTCTTTTTAAAGCCATGCTGCCCTAATAACAGTAATATGACGGTGAATGATGTCACAAAAAACATGTATATCGAAGTTAACTAATGTGGTTTTCTCGGTATCGACGACACCGCCATAACGTAAAAAAACTTACTTCTATGTGCATGGTTTTCGTGACGCCATTCACCGCTTTCGTAGAAAATTAGGGCATTATAAATTAGACAGAATCGCCATATTAGAGATTTTAACTTTATTAAGTTATCCATTTTTCACAGTAATTAAATTAAATACAGTGCTCTAAGGAAATGCTTGATTTTAGGAGATTTTAGGATATATTTAAGGAATTTCTGGCATAATTGCGCATAACAGCACTCGCCACATAACCGCTAAATAAATGACCTTCACACATATGACTACAAAAATCCCATTTTTAGGGGTTTAATTTTCGTTTTGTTAATTGATGTTACTATAACATAAATGAATTTTTAAGTAGATAGTGAATGAATTATAGTTATTGACAATATTATGACTTGTATCAGGTCCTTTAAATAAACATTATATTATTATTATCAAACATATTTTGAAATCGAAGGGAATATTACAAAACATATGTAATTCCAATAATTCTAAGAGACAACTTTGAGTCCAATCATTGAGGTATCTTCCTCGCAAACAAAATTCAATCAGTGCTTCGGGTGAAGGTGCTTCACGACATGTGATCAACGTTGCTGTCTCTTTTCATTGCAACTGAAAAGCAGGATCTTTACATAAACTAGATTAATGGATCGTCATTTGTCTGATTTTATCAAAATTTCAACATACACGGTTTTACCTTTTAGTCACAGTTATTAATCATGCAAGGTTTTTATAGACATTAAAAATATTAACATTACTCATAGTTTCGTTACTGATACGTTGATGTTCAATATAATACACATTACAATATGTGCATCCACCATTGTTACAGATGTAAAAAACTGATAGCTCAGTTTACAATGTCATAAATCAATTTACTTCATCATTCATGAAACCATGCTATTCGTGTTAAATTTCAGAACCGGACTACAAAATTCAGAAAGTTAATTAAACCTAGAGTTGGGTAACTCAGATCTGAACCGGTTCAAAGAGCCGACTCATTTTTTTTTGAGCCGACGGATCAACGGATCCACATAGCTCCGTGAAACACTTAACACACAGAAGCACATTTTACACTTACGTATCAGTTCTTGCTATGGTGAAAAACTTTTTTTTTACTCATTAATGAAAATGATAAAGGTTAAAACAGCATTGTAAAATTAGATATATATTAATTAGATAAAATTAAACTAAGCATGTTTCTAACTTTTTTTTATTAACAAACGCATTAATAACATTGCTTATTGCAAGCTTTTCCTGAAAATTCATTAAAAGTATCGATGACGGGCCAGTGTACATATATATTTTTTATTATATATTTTTTTCAAAGATTGAATTTTGTATTAGGTTGTGGGGGTCTCTAGTTTGTAGGGGTACCTAATTCGTGGGGACCCCTAGTTTGTGGGGGCACCTGGACCTGGGTTCCAAGTGTCCGTATGTAAATCCGGCACAAGAAGTTCTAGATAGGTGAGAAAGCAGTTTTTAACAACACAGTATCTAAAGTTGATGTTCATTACAAGACATAAAATCTTGTAGTCTACAATGATACAACATGTTTATTTCTTTTTTGAATTATTTGCGCAAAATAAAGGGAAACAGCTATCCTTTTTAACTACCGATCTCAGATGTCAGACTAACAACAAACAATACAGAATGTTACATAATGTGAACACAGAGAACATATACAGCGTTTCACAACGTATAGGCAAGGCATATATTATGTAGGTACACTACTGACATACGAGCAACAAAAACCGTCGTATCATTTGTATGATCCACGCCAGCACGTGATTTGGGGCCGTACTAGCACTGGCTATATATACATACCTACTTCATCAAACGTTTAGTGTAATCTCCCCGAAAAGAACCCCCAACTGAGAAGCGATACGGACGACTATAGGGGAGGAAGGTGGCGAGATAGTCCTTATAAAAAAGGCACATAATGTGAACGACACGAAATGACTAGGCTATCAACCATAAAACGTTCTCAGTCAGGGGCGTTCGTCGTCTGCAAAACACGCCATTCTAGGATACAATGACGCGCAATAAATTGAGATTATTGATACTGATTCTGAATGATGTAAAGCAGTGTTTTTCAACCCGTGGGTCGCGACTCCCAGGGGGGTCGCAAAGCCTTACTCGGGGGGTTCTACACTACAATAGAAAAAACCCCGCGGCCAAGTCACTACTTGCAGAGCTCTCGCGACTTCCCTGCTAGGTTTTTCGATCAATATAGGTCGAATAGTAAGAAAAATATAGTTTCATTATGGGTCTAGGTCTAGGGGGTCGCCACAATTTTTTAACGTGTAAAGGGGTCGCGTGTTCAAGAAGGTTGAAAAACACTGATGTAAAGCAACGATTCTCAACGTTTTTTGTTTCGCGTATCAACTAAATTCTAATGAAATTAGGGATCATTTTTACTGTTATTATATAAAAAAAACTCGGGTCGCAGTGCCAAATCCTGCTGACAAAACAGTGTATTTGTTATTACAACGTTTTCCAAAATGTGGGTCGCGAGCCGGTACCGTGTTGTAGAAAAATTTTGTCGGGTCGCGAAAAAAAATTGTAAATTTTTGTGTATGAAATAAGCAAACAAATAACTCGATTTCTAATTTGTTTTGTAAATAAATAGGTTTTTTTCATAAGATGAGTCGCGAAAAAATAAAAAAGCTCGTTGCGCGCCGCGGTCAAAAAAGTTTGGAAAACGTGAAATTACATCACATTGTGGCTTTATTATGTTGACTTAAATTTGATTTAAAAAAAAAAATAAAAAAATTAACTCCTTAATACACCCCTTAAAATAAGAATTTCTGTCTTCATTGTAATATTGTTCCTAATCCAACATCTGTACCAAATTAAATACACCTTTCAGTAAGTAAATCCGTATCCATAAACTAGTGTAAAATTTGTAAACTCTGTCCTGTTGCACAGATTTTGATCTTTACCAAAAGGACAAATTTCAATTTTTAAACGATTCTGAGATTTTTTTCGGTATTTTTAGTCCCAAAGAAATCTTTCAGTCTCTAAAACCCACCCTTAAAAAATGGTCCAACTCGGCCCATTTCAAATATAGGCTTCGTTCTGTGTTGGACTCCAATATGTGGATCAAAAAAATGTTCAGGAGGCTATGAAACGTCAAGAAATTTTTAGTTTCGCCAACCGACCAACGCCAATAGTGTATGTGCCATGTGACATATACACTAAAACACGTAGATATTCCTCATTCTTTTATACCCAGTTTTTACACTCTAAAAATAGTTCACAACCATCAGTTGGAGCCACTGATCTATGTAGTTTACATGCAGAAGAAAATAACAGTAGGTTATATACTTGCTTATGCGTAGAACACACACCGTTCTATTGTCCCACCAGCCCCACTGAATAACGAGCAAATGTCGTTGGTCGCCTGTCCTATTTTCATTGACACTGTACGTTCACAATAACAGTTTTATTCCGAACGACGATGATTTTTGTTTATCAATTCCAGCCAATAAAAATGTATTAAAAAACCCGGGTCGCAGTGCCAAAACCCTGCCGACAATATAGTGTATTTGCTTGTATAGGGCCGTGTGGCTTTATACTTTTATTATGTGAAATTAAGTTTGTTTTTGGGCAAAATAAAAAATTTAACCCCTTAATACACCCCTTAAAATAACATTTTTTTCTTAATTGTAATATTATTATCAATCTAACGTCTACACCGAATTAAATACACCCTTCAATAAATAAGTCACTATCTGCAAACTAGTGTTTTCATAAAATTTGTAAATCCGGTCCTGTCGGGCCGATTTTATTAAAATTGTGGGGACACTTTTTAATCACTACCAAAAGGTTAAATTTCAATTTTGAAACGATTCGGAGAATTTTTTCGGTATTTTGGGGCCCAAAAACATTTTTCAACCCCTAAAAACTACCCTTAAAATGCTCCGATCACGCCCATTTTAAATAGGCTTCTTGCGGTAATGGATTTCTACACGTGGACCAAATTTCGTTAAAATCAATTAACTCTTTCGAAAGTTATCGCGCGTACACATATATATATATATATATATATATATATATACGTATATAAATATATATATATATATATATATATATATACATATATATATAAACATTTTTAAAAATGGTGCCAAAGTGTTTAGGAGGTTATGAAACGTCGAGAAATTTTGGTCCGACCCCTAGGTCCCGCCATCCGACCGACGCCAATAGTGTATGTTGCCATATGGCAAATACACTAACAAATATTGACGGAAAAAAATAAAAGTACACTAAAACCTGAGATATTTACCAGCAGATAAAAGTCTGTCATTCCTTTACGGCTTTTGTGTTTATTACAAGGAATTCTTCCCTGGAGACTATTAGATTAAACGCACGTAAAACATCCATAATTTAATCCCATGGTGACTATCAGAAACATAAAATGGATTCCATTAACTGGGGTGAAGAGGATCAATTGTAGTGTTTCAAGCTAGTACTTGAATAAATAAACAAATCTGGAAAATAGTTTGTTTTTCATTCATTACTCCTCTAAATTTTTGGAATATAAAGATCAATGCCTTCTTTTTCCTTTTGCCTTTATAAAGATCACGCAGGGGCCACCATGACCAACACAGCTCAAATCGATAATCTGCCGGATTTTGCATACTATACCAGCACGAATCAGCAATGTTTACTGCGGCAGACATTTTGTAGTTTTCAAGTAGCGGGTGTACAAAATAGACGTATGTTTTTCGATGGAAGAATTTTTTTTTTTGATGTGTGAATAGGAGGAAAAAGGAGAAGCCAGGAAAAAAGAAGTTTTTGGGTTCACCCTGTTAATGAAAATTTATTTATGAAAAAGACCGATCCAGCATGGCTTGACAGAAATTGTAGACGATCGACTGGCGTTCACTGTTGGTTGCAGGGATGCGTCTGATGTGCGCTACTCCATTAAATGACAATAGGCTTTGTTGTTCCGTGATGTGTTAGTCGTGCTGGTTTGTGCTAGTATAGCGTGCGCGGTCTCTAAAAAATGCGGAAGGGAGATGTCCGGTAAAGAAGATTTCGCTGTATTTTTAATCTCTATAGTTTCGTATTTTACAAAGAGATGTAAAAATATTTATTTACACGTGATTTGTTGTTTTCCTGTCACTGACAAATTAATATTTTATAATTGCCCATCATATCGATACAAGGTCATTTAAAATTACAATATTATAATTTTATTTTTGCACACCCCCTATAAAATAGCTGCTCTTCATGCCTGTATAGCGATAGTCAAAGTGTCCAGTGCAGTGAAGGAACAGAGATAGCAAAGTAGGCATAGTTTTCATAAACAACCCAAATAGATTGCAAATGGCTACACATACACCTGTCAAAAACATAACTACTTATTATGATGTGAATAGGAAAAATGTAATTTGATTTCGAATGTAATGCTGCATTTACGTTCCAGTAACAAACTACTATTATTCCATTATGTAACTACATAAATATAAAAATCTTCGAGAAACCAGAACCAGTACTTTAACCTGATAGATTGAATAGATTGAAGAAACGTTAATTCTTTAGCAACCGTATTAAATTATCATTTAATATATCTTCTGCAAGTATTGTCGCAATAAAACACTCGTAAAACTTTAGATTATATCGTGTGTGGTAAGTTAAAAGTTCATCATGCAAGCATTGGAAATAAACTAAATGTAATTTGTACATGTGAATCCGTAAATAAAACTGCAATCTCTCGTGTAAATATAAAAGGGTACGTTCGAGCCGCCAAGGCAATTTTTGGCCACGTAGTAAACAAATAATTCAACTATTTCCACCAAAACCTAGCACACTTTCTTCAAACATCAGAATAATATGGGGCCGAAAAAATTGTTATTACTAGAGTCGATTCACCTTTGATATGACCATTTAATTTAAATTAATACTTTTTGATGTGTAACATCTCAGCTCTTGGTATGAGGGTAGTTTTGTAAATGAAGCTGAAATGTGAGAAAAGCGCGCGCTATTTAAATTATTCAATGTTCTTTAATATAATTATTTTTTGCGGCCTACAGGTGACGCATATGTGCAGCATATTAGAGAAAGCGAAAAAGGGAGAAAGAGAAAGAAGACGCAGCTGTCAACCGTGCTTTTATATATATATAGTGTGAAATAAATATGTTACACATCATTGGCGACTAATGTAAGACTTGCTCATTTTTTTTCTCCTATTTATTAGGTTATTTTATAGTCTTGCTTGTGCATTTTAAAAATATTAACGGTATACTACCGTTTAGTAATTGTTTATGGCCTATATACTAAATAATAAATTTAATAAATAATAAATTCCTTATTTGAATATACTTACATATATATTATATATGTCGTAAGATAATCGAAATCATCAGATCTTTGCGAAAAACCAGGGACGATTGCAAAAAATCGAATTCCAATTATCCGATTTTTTGCAATCGTCCTAAGATTTTCGCGAAGATCCGATTATTTCAATTATAATTAAGGGGGTCGTCTGGTGTGACAACTGTTTTTTTCACGCTTTTTTGGGAATTTTTCGTGGCGAACAATGAATGTGTACTATCTTAATATTTTCATCATGTATTTATTGACATTTCACCAATCAATTCACGTTGAAATGTACAGTTGAACCGAATGTAGATCTCCGGGATGACGCCCATGTAAAAAAAAAGTCGGCTGACGGTTGCCACGATACATACTGTTCTGATTATCTAAAATCAACAAATCAAATTGCGTTTTAATTGGTAGGCCTGTGACTAGAGCCGGTACCAGAATTAAGTCGAAATATTGAAAACTATATGTTTGGCGAAGATTTGAAAAAAAATTAACGATTTTCATCGTTTTTTTTACTATTCCAGCTTGAAGAATAAAAAAACTATTACAGTTATCACAACGATTTTGGTTTGGGCTAGAACTATAGATATACTGAAGATACCATAAAAATTTCAACGCAATCGGATCATCAGTTTTTGAGATATCGTGGCAACCATTTTAAAAAATACAGTTTCGAGAAAAACGCGTTTGAAAAATCAAGTATGCGTAACATAAAAAGCACTTGACTCACGATCTACCTCTGTAACTTTCCAACGACTTCGAATTTCGAAAAACTCTTTCACAAACATATCTGGAGATCTTAAAAAGGCGATTTAAGCAAAAAAAAATGTTTCCGTTTTTTTGACCCCTCACACCAGACGACCCCCTTAATACATCTTAAAGCTGATTTCGAAATTTACCCATTCTTACAGTTGGTATTCAGTCTGGAAATATAAAACTGAAATGTCATCTTCTAGAATAATATTTCCAACGTATTAATCAGATATTGAATACAACAGAACGTTCTGGAGGTGGATAAGTCTGTTAAATCGCTCACTTTACTCAGAGCTCGCCAGATGTTAAACCCGAACTATTATTCGAACGCGTTAGAGCGCTCGTATCGAGCTGCGAGCGCAAAACCGAACGCACCCAAAAAGAAATATGTGCAGTTGGAATGTGTGTCGTTTATCTTCATACAGTCACAAATTACAACAGATCACGATTAAAACAGCGAGCGAACTCTTGTCTTGTTGTAATCATTTGCGGAAGAGATAAAGAAAACAAGCTAGCTATGTGAACTGTCCAAGCAGGATTTTAATGTCGGTTTGTTTATTAGTAAACTTTTCAAATTATTTCAAATAAACCATTTGCAGCTTTTAAAATTCATTTTCTACGTAGATTTAGAAACTAGGAAATAGACAACCTCCGTATTCACACGTAAAAACAATTGCCAGATCTACATAAACACGGACTGTTTTCCAAGTTTCGAAAAAAAAGTTGTATAGAAAATCTAAAGTTTGCTTAAATTATTATTGTTTAGACACACTTATTGTTACAATGCTATATGCGACAAATTCATTTTCAAATAATGTCACCGTCGGGAATCTAACCTGCATCTTCCACTATCGCGGCGGCTGAGGTAACATCTACTTTGCAGTAACACATTCAAGCAATCAATCTTTTTCATATTTAAAGCTTATTTGTATCGTAATATTTGTGTTTAAGAACCAGTATAATTATATTGATAATAAGTTAAGAGGATAGTGGATCAATCAAATGCTATTAAGGCTGTCGGACCGCTCTGAATTTAAGCCACACTACGAGGCTGAAAAATGCTGTTGCAAGGGTGCCGCTGTCAGTTGATAACTCTAATTTAATATTTTGAAGATTTAAAAAACTTTTCCGAAACAGGAAGAGTCACTTTAGATTTGTGATGGAACAATTTTGTGAAATAAGTACGAATAAGGTCGTAGTGTGACATTGAAAACGTATGTTTTTTGGCACAATTAACGCCAACCTTTAACTAGTAAATCGTACATAAATTACAAAAGTAGTCATTTAGAGACCTAAATTTGTCCTTTATCTTCGTTGTAGAGAAAGAATTTTTGCAAAATGTGGACGAATAAGTCTACAATCAGCTATCAGCCGAAGCCCTATTTTTGGCTTAAATTCAAAACGTTCCGACACCCTTAAGCAATATCCAATTGCAATGTTTCGTTTTACTTTAAAAACTTCCTCAGACTCTTAGAAAATAACTAAGCATTAGTCTTGATAATTGCGATAATAAATTATGTTTTACAATTTTTTGGAGACAAACTGTGTTTTTTAAAACAAAAATAAAATTGAAATTAATTTAATTTCATTTTTATTTTTAAAACGAGTAGATACGCTTATTGTGAACGAACTGTACCAGCAGTACCTTATAATAATATGTAGAGTATCTATAGTGTTGCCGTCATACATTTTACCCGTAAGATACAAAGTACTCATATATGCATACTAACTTAGCAAACCCACAGTCGTCCAAACCTCTAAATTCAAACTGTTTGTACATTCCATGGTGCTCCAGTCCATAATCCTTCCATCTTACATATACAAGACGGCGCACGCGGGAAGACCATCATCTTTACTCTACTTACGCCATATCTACAGTCACTTCAGCAGTCTAGTAACGCGCTCCGTAACTTCTAACACACACTGCTGCCAACTTACTTCAAACTTGCTAAGATTATCAAGGCTACACTGTACCAATGAAGATGGGCACTGCCAAACTTTGCCACTAGGGGCGCCAGCTATACAACAATAATAATTTTTATTTTTCACAATTAATTTACAATTTATACATTTGTATCCTATTGTATGGAATTTCCTACCCAACTAAGTCAGTGCTAGGGTAGGAGTGTCTAAAATCAGTGTACCAATGAAGATGGGCACTGCCAAACTTTGCCACTAGGGGCACCAACTATATAATAATAGTATTTTTTTATTTCCTCAATTAATTTACAATAACCCATACATTTGCAATTTATTGTATGGAGTTTCCTACCTAACTAAATCAGTGCTAGGGTAGGAGTGTCTAAAATTAAGTGCTTAAGACTGTCGGAACGCTCTGAATATAAGCCAAAAATAGGGCTTCGGCTGATAGCTGATTGTAGACTTATCCGTCAACATTTTGCAAAAATTCTTTCTCTGTAAGGAAGATAAAAAACAAATCTAGGTCTCTAGTGGACTTCTTTTGTAATTTAGGTACGATTTACCAGAAAAAGGTTGGGGTTTTCAATGTCACACTACGACCTTATTCATACTTATTTCACAAAATCGTTCCATCAGAAACCTAAAGTGACTCTTCCTTTTTCGAAAAAGTTTTTTAAATCTTCAAAATATTTCCAAAATTTAGAGTAATCAACTGACAGCGGCATCCTTGCAACAGCATTTTTAGCCTCGTAGTGTGGTTTAAATTTAGAACTTCCTACAGCCTTAATATAAATATTATGAATTATGATAATGTAATGTGAACTTGTATATTATTGAGTAATGTGTATGTTAGTGTCTATGAATCGTGTTATTGTTTGTATCGAGTGTTGTGTGCGTAATATTGTATGAAGCAATCTTATGAAAGTATTTGCTGGATACAGTTTAAGTTTTCATCTTTAAATAGCCAATTTGTCTGTGAACAATTCATGGCAGTGTGTGTAAAATAAGTTTATTTCAAATAATAAAACAATGCCGATGTGCTGCGTTTACCAATTTTCAAATTATACTGGTTTTGCGTTTCCATAGGATCTGAAACTGAAAAAGAAGTGGTTGTATGCTATCAGAAGGAAAGCATCTTTACTGTAAATGCTGAGACAATAGTTTGTGAAGCGTACTTTGCTACGGAAGAATTTGCCACAGAAGAGGCAGATAGAAAAACCATAAATATATTTATTTAAATGATGGTTATAATATTAAAAGATCACAGATTTACTTTAAATTATTCCTTATTTAAATTGCGCAACTTATTTTATATTTTAATATGTAACCATGCAAACGAATAATATTTATTACTAGTTGTTACCCACGTCACCACACGCGTTAACTGATATTTTATTTATTATATGATAAATGTCAATATTTTTGAAATTGGAATGGTCCTGTCGCCCAATTGGCTGGAATTTTATTATTATCTAGGGACTTCATGTGTAAACCACTTTGATACGAAATTCTATTCCCAATTCATATTGAATCAATGCCAAGCTTTGAAGCTGTAGAAGCTTTATAAATTGCAATAAATACATATTGTATTTTGTACAGCCTGTTTACAGTTGACGCTCTGTTTACTTCGTCTATCACCGACCACCGCCAACAAGACCATTGTCTCATTTACTCCAGTTTCTCAGCGGCGTCTGTTCATTCTTTTGCATAAACATTTGACCTGAATTTGTACACCAAAATCCGACTTTTCAAAAAATTTAGACGACATCTAAAAATATTTATTAAACAATGTATTACCTGGATTCTAGATTTTTAAAAATAAATAGTTATAAATTGTTAATTTGAAGACAAATTATGAATCCAAAATTAATAATTTTAAATACAATCAATGTTAAAATAATCCAACGAAGTTTCATTTTGGAAACTAAAAATGTCATATTTAATTGTCTTACGTAAAATCGCATAAAAATTGAAAATCTCGATAAACGCTAATCACCTCAACTTTTGAGTCAAAATCCCATATGTACTGAGAAATATAACTGGCAGACGCAAAATTTTACCTAATCAATTTTCTGGACCTTTTTTCAAACATGGTTTACCACTCCGATTCAACACCCCGCAACAAATTCTATACTTTTAAATCTAATTTTGTTCTTACTTTTGTGTTCAGCAAGGAAATAGTATGGTGACAACGTTCAAAAATTGTGTCCGAAAGAAGGTTAGATTTTGACAGTATCTCCTAAGTACCTACCCTCGAAACGGAAAAAGTGGTTTTCGTTAATTCGTAACTTTTGCAAAAATTTAACGAATTGAATGATTTTTTAATTCTTTCAGTTAAAGTGCCAAATGCGTCAGTGGTTGCTAAAAATATAAATACTCAATTTTTGGTATATTGCGTAATCAAAATAATATCATCCAGGTACTAAACTTCTGACAAATCGACTGAAAATGTTCAGATTAATAATAGTTGTGCAACATGGTCCTGCAAACCGAAATTTTCAACCGATATTTATTTATTCTTCATCGTGCCTCTATGCACGAAGCAGCCAAACGCTGCTTTCAATAGTTTACACGTTTTTAAACGGAATCATTTTCATTTACTTAGCAAGATACCTCACAGTCACTTAAACGTGAGATCCGATTTGAAATAATTTGGTTAAAAGAGCGTTCATGTTCAACACACCTCATCTGTCAAATTATGAAACCAGAAATGAAATCTGAAATTATTTTTTATCATCTTTTAAATTTAGGAGTGTATTTTAACCACAAACGCCAAGCTTACAATTGACACGAACCAAAAAACTAAAAATTATACAACCGTAATACGTCGAGCCCCGTAGTTAGTTTTGTGTGAATATGTGTCAGTATTTTCCAACGTTTTCTTTATCGCAACATCGCGTGACAAATGTCTATATAAATAATTAGTGAGTTCTGAGTCTGTAGTATTAAAGAACGGATCCACGAAAGCACGCTTATAAGCACATGTGGCACATATGGCCACAATGCAAAGTTATTTGTGTAGAATTTTTGGTAATTTTATATATTGTTTCCTTCCTAATCTTTTATTATGTCGAAGTGTCGAATACATGACCATTTTTCCTAATTTAAAGCAGCAATTGCTTTACAAATATGGTTAGTTTTCAATTTGCAAGTGAATATTTTCCAAAAAGTGAGAGTGAATAAAAATAGCGCTAGGTATATAAAATTCAAAGAATATGATTTATTTATTTTTATTTTAGTTCAATCGTAAAATATGCCACTACACCTAAGAAATATTACTTCAAAGGTTACACGCAAAAATCTTTTTGACATGTCAAGCATATTCATGTATCTTTTGTCAGCCCCGATTTTTTCGAACCAGGACCGAGACTGGTAATCGGAAAAAATACATTTGGAAAAAATAGTCCTGGAAAAAATAGATTTGGAAAAAATAGACTTGGAAAAAATAGATCTGGAAAAAATAGATTTGGAAAAAATAGACCTGGAAAAAATAGATTTGGAAAAAATAGCCCCGGAAAAAATGGGTGGTTGGTTGTTAGGCGCTTTTGGGTGGGTGGGTGTTGGGCGCTTTTGAGAGGGTGGGTGTTGGGAGGTTTTTGGTTTACAATGCAAAATGCCCATATACTGGTTTTTATGTATTCTTAGTGCATATATATTGGCTTGCCATTTCCATATACTATAGTTGTGATTCGGGTTTTCTAAGTCTACTTTTTCCAAGTCTATTTTTTCCGATCTATTTTTTCCGGGTCTATTTTTTCCGGGGCTATTTTTTCCGAAATTCACCGAAACTTGATAATGGCGTCCTCTCTCTCCAGCGTTTGAGATAAATTATTAAAAAAAACTCAAAAATATATAATGAGTAGTATATTTTGTGACCGGGAGGGGAGAATAAGAACCCTTTAATAAATTTGCACTCTTTATTACCGATAATATTTATTATGATTTTGGCACTCCCTGAAACTGCTGCCCGAGCCTGGTGCCCGGTTTGCTTCCCCCTGGATCCGGGGCTGTCCGGTATCAATATAAACTAACAATAATTTAGATAGCTATAGCAAGACAAGAAACAAATAATTTCTACTGTTCATTTTACGAAAAATCCGACTTAACTCACTTTCCCTTGCTTTATGACGGCGTTAATGTATAAATGTATGTATGAATATGTTGGTGTGTCTGTTGTGTGTGTGTAACATGAAATAGAAGGGTAGGTAAGTAGCCGTGTCACGCGCCCTGCATTGGTGGGACATGCAATAGTAGCGTACGTACTGCTGGCAGCCATTGACAGGATGTGAGTACCTGCTGTAAAGTCGATATATGCACTGTAACAACACGAACCCTGTTACGATATTATCATTTGGCTAGGACACGATAAACAACGGCTCTCTGACTAAACTGAAAGAGGTTTGTACAAATTACACAAAGCTTCAATTATTTCGGATGGATTTTTATCGATTTAACGAAATTATGATAACTAAGATCATTAAAACATATATAAAATCGATGTTTCAATATTATTAAATTTACATCCACGAAGGTTTATTACCTAAAACCAGAAATATGAAAGTTTATCATATTTTATCACGAACTGTGTGTGAAAATAAAAGTTCCAACCAATTGGGTGACAGCATCATCCAACTTCAAAAATATTAACATTTAATATATTATAATAAATAAAGTAAAATTTCTGTTAACGCATGCGGTGACGCGAGTAATGACAAGCAATAAATATTATGAAATTTGTTATTCGTTTGCATGGTTACATAATATGGGTTTACATGTAACAATCGGTCCAGGAGTTCAGAGCAAATTGGCAGACACACGAGTGATCCTATAAGGGTTCCGTTTTTTCCTTTTGAGGTACGGAACCCTAAAAATTAACCAAGCGTGCTCATCAGCGACCTAACTAATTTCTTTTTGACAGATATTAAGAATAAAAGAACATCTGATTTTTTTATTTTCAAAATATTTCCAAAACTATGAAGCTTAGAGAAAAGATTTTACGAAACTTTCTTGGAAAAATAAAGGGAACAATAAACCATTAATGACAGTATATCATAATTATACCGGGTGTTTTTCTCAAAACTTTGAATGGATTTTTTTGTTGATACACCAGTTGAATCAAAAAAAGTTTTAGGCAAAAGTTGTTGGGTTTTGAGGGGGAAATAATTTACACGTAATACCAACCCCTTCCCTCCACCCCTCGGCAGGGGGAGGGGTAACTTTTGTTTTTTAAATGAAAACCTCCGATTTTTATGATTAATTTTTTTTTGTGTAAAAATGAACAGCTTTAAAATTTAATTTAATTTAATTTAATCATAAAAATCGGGAGTTTCCATTTAAAAAACAAAAGTTACTCCTTCCCCCTGCCGAGGGGTGGGGGGAGTGGATTGGTATTACGTGTAAATTATTTCCCCCTCAAAACCCAACAACTTTTGCCTAAAACTTTTTTTGATTCAACCGGTGTAGCAACAAAAAAATCCATTCAAAGTTTTGAAAAAAACACCCTATAAAAAAACAACGTTATAGCTCCAATCTCTTCTGCCCGTGTGCCGATTTTCCCCAAAAACAATAAAACGCTTCATATTTAAATGTCAAACATCCGACCAAAATTTGGTTTCGATCCGCTCAGCCGTTTGACCTGTATCGTGCTCACAAACAAACAAATGAACAGCTTGTTCCAAAATCATGTTTTTTGGTCTCGGGAGACCTTAAAATGAAAAAATATAGAAAAATGCTCAGTAGTACATTTTGACCTAAATTAGTCCCCCCCCCTAGTGCAGTTGGAGTGGTAAAAAATCGCTATGAGAGGAATTCTCATCGGTAGCATAGTTTGTAACCGAACAGATGGGTATACTATACATAGCAACTACCTAATCAAATCCCTTTACAATGTGCTTGTATATATAAAATATGGGTGAGAGATTGGATTGCAACAGATTCATTCATATGCGAAGGGTGACGCAAAGTCACACTTCATAATGATATCATTAATGAAATTAAAGTGTGAAAGTACTCAAATTAATGAAGCCTATAATAGTAGATTGACATTTTAAATATTATACAAAAAAAAAACATAATTACGCCACTTTTGATTCTACAGTAACAGACGTATAATCAGCTAATTCTACTTCAACCTTTGAAAGTAATTAGTATTTCAAAGTACAAAGTAACAAGATTAAGAGAAAAGTGTTAGATTTCCTTTCAAAATAGTGTAGCAAGTTTTTAAAATGCTCTGATGTTTTTGTTAATTTTGCGTAGATAGCAATCTAACAGCATTTTAGCACAATATTATGTTATTGATCTAAGCTGTTAAGCCTCTATAATAAACTATCTCTTATGCAAATATATCTCTGTCTCAAAACGGAGCAAAAAAGGTACTGAAGTAGTTTACGCTTACTGCTTTAATATTTAATATAAATGAATATAAAAATGAAAATAATGAATACAAATATAATAATAATGAATATAATAATATATAAATATTTAATATAAATGAAAACGTTGACACATTGAATTTTTTATAAGCAATGATTTTTTTCAACATAAGTTAAATATTTGTTTCAAAACATGTGTTAGTCAATGAAAAATCATTCCCTACGGAATCGTACAGTTTTTAAGGGGCTGACTAAGAGATCTATGCGGAATAAATATGTAAATCGTCAAAGCGCCATCTCTTGGGGAAAATTAGTAACTAAAACCCTTGAAGACTAGGCTTAATATGGAAACGAGTAAAGTAAATTACTTTAAATTTTTGACACTCAACCTTAGTAAAACTATAAATTTAATTTTAAGCTCTGTGTAACAATTCTAGCTGACAAAAGAGCCGGTTTGAAACCTTCACAAAATACGTTTAATGTTAGCACATGGAACTCTGGCCGCTAAACTTAATAAGGTTTGAATTTACTTGTACAATGATTACAAAGTGTATAGCCATAACGCGTTAAATTTACCTTTGAGTTGCCCCTTTTCAATTAACTATGTTTGAGGCAGCAATATCTCTCATAAATAGAGCTACGATGAAAGTCGAATTATTAGGAGCGTAGTACATATTCGGAATTATTACATAAAAATCGCTGAAAAAGTACTTGCGAATCGTATAAAAAGAGATATGGTATATTAAATGCAACATTTCTATCATATAGGTAGAGGTAGAATGTGGTTTTTAATTTTTGTGTACAGTAGAACTACGATTATCCACAGAGGTTAGGAATGGAGTTGTTGGATATGAAAAATACACAAATGATTATTAGAAGATCTCTGTTAGAAGTTCATAAATCACGAGTGAATCGACAAGGTTAAAAAAATAAGATCACTGTAGTATCAAGTGGCTTCGGATTTAGGGGAGTGTTTGACTAAGCATAATGGCAGTTTAATAGCCCAAACTGATATAGACAAAATTGCAGTCAGTATAAAAGTTACAGCATTATTCATTCAAGCAAATTTTGTATTAAAAGAAAATCCACTGTTACTGAATAAAGACTATTTTTAGTGTATTTGCCATATGGCAACATACACTATTGGCGTCGGTCGGATGGCGGGACCTAGGGGTCGGACCAAAATTTCTCGACGTTTCATAACCTCCTGAACACTTTGGCACCATTTTTAAAAATGTTTATATATATATATATATATATATATATATATATATATATATTTATATACGTATATATATATATATATATATATATATATATATATATATATATGTGTGTGTACGCGCAATAACTTTCGAAAGAGTTAATTGATTTCAACGAAATTTGGCCCACGTGTTGAAATCCATCACCGCAAGAAGCCTATTTAAAATGGGCCTAATCGGGCTATTTTAAGGGTAGTTTTTAGGGGTTGAAAAATGTTTTTGGGCCCCAAAATACCGAAAAAATTCTCCGAATCGTTTCAAAATTGAAATTTAACCCTCTGGTAGTAATTAAAAAGTGTCCCCAAAATTTTAATAAAATGGGCCCGACAGGACCGGATTTACAAATTTTATGAAAACACTAGTTTGCAGATAGTGACTTATTTATTGAAGGGTGTATTTAATTCGGTGTAGACGTTAGATTGATAATAATATTACAATTAAGAAAAAAAATGTTATTTTAAGGGGTGTATTAAGGGGTTAAATTTTTTATTTTGCCCAAAAACAAACTTAATTCCACATAACAAATGTATAAAACCACACGGCCCTATACAAGCAAATACACTATATTGTCGGCAGGGTTTTGGCACTGCGACCCGGGTTTTTATTTATTATTATCATCACGGTAAGACCTGGGATTTATTACTCTACTTTCAATTGTACACCAATAGAGATGGACATCGCCAAAGTATACCGCCAGGTGCACCAGCTATAAGTTTCCTTCAGTCGGTGAAGTGTATGCAAAATTAGTTTATTTCAAATAATAAATCATTGACAAAGCCGATGTGCTGTTTTTACCAATGTTCAACCTAATGGAAGTTTTGGATTTCCAAAGGATTCGGAACCGAAAAAGAAGTAGTTGAATGCTATCAGAAAGGAAGAAACTTTCGCTGTCAATCTGTTTTAATATGAACCTCCATAATGCTTGCATAGCGTTGCTCCTGTATGAAAACTATCCTCCATAGTATAAACGAATCACAACTTAAGGCTGTCGGAACGCTCTGAATTTAAGCCAAAAATAGAGATTCAGCTGTCAACTGATTGTAGACTTATTCGTCAACATTCTGCAAAAATTCTTTCTCTATAAGGAAGATAAAGGACAAATCTAGGTCTCTAATGGACTACTTTTGTTATTTATGTACGATTTACTAGAAAAAATTTGGCATTAATTGTGATAAAAAAACACACGTTTTCAATGTCACACTATGACCTTACTCGTACTTATTTCACAAAACTGTTCCATCAGAAACCTAAACTGACTCTTCCTTTTTCGGAAAAGTTTTTTAAATCTTCAAAATATTTCCAAAAATTAGAGTAATCAATTGACAGCGGCACCCTTGCAAAAAAAAATTTTAGCCTCATAGTTGGCACCAGTCAAAAATTGAAACGTGCGGATGATTTGAGCGAGACAGAGCTAAAGAAGGTCACACCCACAATATGTCTTTTGCCTACCTCAACCCTTACCGCTGGGTCTCAGCACAAACAAAATTCAGAGCGTTCCGACAGCGTTAAGCGACAAATATTCACAGACAAATGGCTCCACGAAATAAAAACAATTATTATTAATTATACCTGCTGCCATCTGCGTTAGGCTTGCCATGTGTCCACATTCATTCGCGTTCTTATACTCTACACCCATTCCACTTCTAAACATATTTTGGCCTATCTGACTTATCTATTTATAGGTACGCGTGAATAAATCCGCCACTGTTATTGAGATGAACGCATGCGCGGAGGTATGGTGTGATATGGTATTATGGTATGGTATAGCATGTGTGTACTGCCGACCCAGTAAGCTCTATCTCATACAACATTCATGAGACTTATAAAGTTCCACGTTTCATCCACCCGCAGACACACTCTCACACATACATACACACACACACACACGGCATAGAACCAGACACCAACTTACACATCTATGTCACAGAAAGAAACTTGCAAAAAGTGTTGTAATTTATAGTCTTCATTACGCAATAAGTATCATGATCATCATCAACATCTCCATCTGTGGTTTTTTGTAGATTCACAATTGAGAGGAGGAAAACAAAGCCTCTCGCTGGAAATATTAAAAAACGAAAAGGAAAGAAGCCATAGATAACAGCAAATGAATTAAAATATATAACACTTTACCATGCCTTACTGTTTTGATTATCTACGAAGCCATAGTAAAACCGTGGTAAGTACTAAGTTAGATTTCACAGTGTTTTTGAGTTGGGCTTCAAAGAATAAATAAAAGGAATTTCTGTTAAAATATTGTTTTCATTACGAACACAACAATGTATTACTCTTTATCCATTTTTCTTTTTAAAACTACCTCTAGTTCCAAAATGGATATAGTAAATTATAGGCACTTGAGGCCATAAGCATCTGAGAAAATAAATGTAATTAAAAACAAAATTAAACTCAAGCAAAACGTATAAATAAAATATGTCGCATATAATGTAGCCAAAAATATGGAACACTTCACGATTTTGCGTCTCATCTTTCTAATTTTAGTATCGTGTATTATGCACAGCCGAAACAAATACGCCAGTTTCAAGGAGGAATCTAGAAAAATTGAATTAAATGTGAAAATTCATGGAGTTTTCTGTATGCTAATCGCTTTTATTTTTTATTTTGTATCATACTTTGGCACCCAAAAAAATTCCCGAATCGCATTTGGAACTTTGGACAGAATTGCAGAATGATAACTTGATGTTCATGTTTACTCTAAAGATGGGAAAAACGGGTCTTTTTAGTGATCTGCATCTTTGCATCTGGATCCCGTATGTGAGCCGGCTCACTGAACCGGTTCAAAAAGAGCCGAGTTCTGAATATGTTACTGCAGTCTGCCACTGAGTTACCTAGTTCAGTCAATCATATCACGACCTGTATAGAATCAAGAATGCATAGCCAAACATGTGATGCATGAGTCATTTGAGCTGACAGATGCATCAAAGCAAGAACTGATACATAAGTGTAAAATGTGCTTCTGTGTGTTAAGTGTTTCACTGAGTTATGCGGATCCGTTGATCCGTCGGCTCAAAAAAAAGTGAGTCGGCTCTCACGGATCTTCTGTCGGAGTCGGCTCTTTGAACCGGTTCAGATCTGAGTTACCCAACTCTAGTTTACTCCATAACTCTTACCCTCCAGAATAAAATCCTGAGGACGCCCTTGTAATCTAGATCAACAGTAGATATTTATGCGCCCTTGACCTATAATTTACAACCATTAATTCATACTGGCTACGAGTGTTGTTTCTGTAATCCATTTCTGTGTCTATGTACAGACGGGTCGTAGAGATAGTGAAGCTTGGCGAGTTGTCGAGGCAGAAACGCCGACCTATCTCTCTTACGTTTTGTCCGAAAGCACAGCTTAAACGAACGCTTTGTTCCTGCACGAGAGAGTGACAAACAGGAAACACAACAAATGAAAAGAATCGAGCAGCAAAAAATGTTTTATATCTGCAAACTGATATATCGTTTGTTTTATTTATCATAATACAATAACGAATGTCATCTCGCACGGTTTGTGCAGTTGACGTTTTTATGTTTTTAAAAAATACCAACCCTTTAAACTAGGCAGCGTTAATGAAATCACGTGTTGTAGTGAATTTGTGAGCAGATGAGAAAAATATGTGACGGAATTGAGCCTTGCAATAGGCTCGTTATAAGTTTTTTGTTTTTTAAGAGTTGGAATCTTAGATAATAAAACTATTCTTTGCGAATTTTGTCGAAGCTTTTCCTACAGGAAAAAATATCCCAAGTATGTATTTTTCAATGCAATTTTTAATAATCGCGCTACGGAAATACGTCATCGTTAGACATCTTCAGCTGATTGGTCGTATGTAGTTGATTCGCGCACACTGATCCATTACACTTGGATCGTGTGGTAGTCGTATAGATAACTTGTATATACATCTCTTTCCAAAGACACGCCTCTCTTTACCTATGCGCAAAAGTGATGTGCTGGCTCGGGTCTACCATCATAAGGCGTCTAAGCTCAACCGCTTAAAGCGAACACATTTTTAAATTCTTGTTTGCAATTAAAAGGAAGGGGATATAAAAATGAAATATCTAGGAAACATTATTTGTTTATTGACTTTTTTTTTATTATTTATTTATGTGTAAGGAATAATGTGCACTGTTCAACATTATCAAATTTTTTAATAGATGGGACGACCCTATGATTACAACAATGATTTCATTCTGTGAGGCGTTTTCATAGCCTCAATATAAATTACCTTTTATAATTTAAATATTATTATTTAAAAACAGTAGTGTAATTTGTTCCCAACCGGTTATTTCATCTTTAAAAATACAATTTTAGTATCATTACCTAATTATCTTGATTCCTTACATAATTTCAATTTTTAAACATTCTTGTCAGAAATAAAATATAAAATTATTCATTACTTCTTGAACTGAATTTCTAGAGACCGGTCGCTTTACTAGCTATTTGGGGACAAATTACTTTACTCTTGAAACTTTCATTTCACCTTATTAATCGGTTATTTCATTTTTTTTATCTTTTCTTAATGTTTATTGGTAAAATTAATTTTAATAATTAATTTAAGAACCTGCATTATAAAGAACAGGCGATTTTATCGTCAGGGTTTTTTTATAATCAGGAGTAGTGTATTTTTGGTGCTTAGCTTCCTGTTTCATAAGTTTAGCGAGGCTTCACCTCGCCCAACTTCTTGAAACTATCAGGAACTTTGCGTTTAATTTTATGTATTCTGTATTAAATGTATTAATTTAAATATATAATTTGAAATATCAAACTGTCATTATTACTTTAGTTTCAAAATTAAGCCCGACTTGTGGAACTGGGTGGGCCCAGCGGTTCCGAATTTACTTAAACTTAAATAAAATAAATAACTTCTTAGATACAAAAAAAATTAGCAAGTGGGTTTACTGTACTGCTGATACGCAAATTATAAACCGTATACAATAATATATTAAAGTGTAAAGTTCAATCAAAATCAGACGCGAGTGATGATGGCACAGACGAGCAAAAATTTAGTGATACAAAACCCACAAGAGAACGAAATTACAGGTAGACGTCTCGTTAATATTCGTTCCCAGTAAACCACCATTTATGTCTCTTGTTTTGCAATTGTTTTTATTTGTTAGCACCTGTCTATGACGTTCACTTCTCTTTCAATAATCATATGACGCCACGTTTCATTTAGTCTGCTTCTGATCGTTTCTTCCCTTGAGGATTCCAATCCAGTACCATTCTTTTTATACTGTCTTCATTTTTTTTCAGCGTGTGTTTCCATTTTTTTTTTCTTGTCAATCACTGTTCTCAGTGCTGTAATTCGCCCACTTTATTCCGCAAATACGTCATCGCGCCGTGCAACTTGTAAGTATTACGTTTGTTAATAACGAAAAAGCAGACGTTTTTTTGTGTCCAGATGAGTTAATTTTAATCTATTGTAAATTAGTGTTGTGAATGTTCTTGTATTTTCATTTTGACAATGTTTCTACAACTTTTGTCTTGACAAATAAATAGCATATTATATACACTATACAGTGTTTTAATAGTGAAAAGGTGTTTTTGCTAATCTAAACATATCACTTTCAGTAAAGGAAGACTCAAACATTTATTAGAAACACAATCTAAAAAGAAATTCCAGAATAAACTGAATTCTCATATGAGTTTAATGCAAAACTTTAGCTGACATTCCGTCAGATCCGAGAGCTATGCCAAACCAGATTCAAATTCAATAGAAGGAGTTGAATAGTCGTCGTACATTGAATTTAAAACTTGTTTAACGACGTGCCATAACGCATCATCGATCAGATGGAATGTATGTGTAGCACAATGGGACATAACACAAGGGAATGGCGTCAAAAGTGGTAATTTTTAAGTCCCAAAATGTCATTTAAAGAGAAATCTTTGGGGAAAAGCAAAGTTCTTATTCGCATTTGTCTGTGTGTCCGCTAAAATCACGTGAACCACTGAACGACTATGAATGCGGTTTTTATTATTCAATAGCTTATTTTTTGGGAAAGATTTAGCACTATAATAATTGTCCGCTGTAGCTTCTCTCAGGTGCAAATTAGTTTGACTGAACTAACTAGATATATATAGAGCAAAGTTCCGCAAATAACACGAGAGCTAGTTATCTTATGCACCCGGTCGCTACAACTCTACAAAAATAAAATTTTACTGCTACTAAACATTATTAAAAGACATCACGGATAAAAGAAGTCTTAAAAAGTTTTTTTCTGATTTTTTAGCACAGTTCAATGAAGAAGTGCTTTGCTTTTGGGAAGTCCTGTTCAGAAAAACAAATGTTTCGTATGACTGGTAATGACTAAGTAGGTATGATTAAGATGCAGATAACAAATAATTATTATTACTTTTACCAGGTTGATGTTTTTTCACAATTTTTCTCTTAAGCTTAATAAAAATTATTACGTTTATGTCGATCTTGTACGTAAATTTTTCATTATACTCAAGCAAAGCTAATTACATATTCTTTTGGAAGATGGGCATTTAACTGACAGTATGACAAAAATACAGTTATAATACGTTACAATGTAAATTTGATTATCTTTTCGGTTCATATGCCCCACTGTGCGTTGGTTCTGAATATGTCAGCTTTTAGTTGGAGCATTCCTATAGACAGCGTCTTTGTGTGACCCTATCAGAAGCATTCTGTTAATGAAATCGTAAATAAACAACTTCGTAATTTAGTCGAACTATAATTGTGAGTAGTTCATCTGACAAGTCAAGGCAAATAACATCACTACTAAAACCCACAAGGGTCCAGTTAAATTATGTATAACCTATTATAGTTAGTTTAATCAAATAGTGTAGAAAACCAATACCAGAAACATGGATTCTAAATTGGTGATTTGCATAACGCATCATCTGAACCTGTGGATCAAAGGATTTAAAATGTGGAAATAGACCAGGTGGTATAGGCGTTATCGGTTCGAATTCAATGTTTTTTGCTGGAATCAGTTTGGGAGATAGTATCGATTAAACAATTTTGTTTACAAAAAAACAAAATAAAATTTTGAGGTTATGTTTATGAGTATTCTTCTTAAACTTTATGAACATTTTATTTCAACAAATTACTTGCATGTATATTAAACGTTAGTTCTTAATCACGCCAAAGAAATATAACTTCAAACGTGCCCACTATTTTTCATAATCAATAACCAACTAACTTTATGGAAACTCGCAGTACGGTAAATCTCACACCATATTTGGTTTGGATTAAAAAGAAAATCCGTTAAGTCAGGATTTTTTTCACAGACGACGACTTAAAGAAAGTTTACTGTACTTAGTTCTGGGAAAGAAAATTTTCAAAGTTTTATTTTCAATGTTTTCTGCGTCTGAACTGACATCTATTGATTTACTTCTGCACATTTAAACAGAAAGTTTATATAAAATGAGAAATAAGTTCTGCAGCTTTTTTAAGTTTTATGGGATTTTGTAAAGCCCTTATATTTATGCTAGTGCGGCATGCCTAATAAATAAACCGTTAAAATTTATCTCCTCAAACACTACTACTTCGCTAGTGTAACATACGAGTAGTGGATATACAATAATATACAGGCTGTTCATAATCTTTCTAAAAACATTTTATTAAATTGGCGTCAACCAGACACAATTTTTAGTGTATTTGCCATATGGCAACATACACTATTGGCGTCGGTCGGATGGCGGGACCTAGGTGTCGGACCAAAATTTCTCGACGTTTCATAACCTCCTAAACACTTTGGCACCATTTTTAAAAATGTTTATATATATATGTATATATATATATATTTATATATATATATATATATATATATATACGTATATATATATATATATATATATATGTGTGCGGGCTATAACTTTCGAAAGAGTTAATTGATTTTAACCAAATTTGGCCCACGTGTTGAAATCCATCACCGCAAGAAGCCTATTTAAAATGGGCGTAATCAGGGCATTTTAAGGGTAGTTTTTAGGGGTTGAAAAATGTTTTTGGGCCCCAAAATACCGAAAAAATTCTCAGAATCATTTCAAAATTGACATTTACCCCTTTAGTAGTAATTAAAAAGTGTCCCTAAAATTTTAATAAAATCGGCCCGACAGGACCGGACTTACAAATTTTTTGAAAACACTAATTTGCAGATAGTGACATAATATTTATTGAAGGGGGTCTGTAATTCGGTGTAGACGTTAGATTGATAATAATATTATAATTAAGAAAAAAAATGTTATTTTAAGGGGTGTATTAAGGGGTTAAATTTTTTATTTTGCCCAAAAACAAATTTAATTTCACATAATAAAAGTATAAAACCACACGGCCCAAATACACTATATTGTCGGCAGGGTTTTGGCACTGCGACCCGGGTTTTTTTTACTTTAGAGGGTTTCTAGAAAAAGTTCATTTTTTTTATAACAAGTGTTATTTTTACTTTTTAGACGCTTTGCAATAGGTATTTGAATGGTATTAGCTTACATAATTACTAAATTACAAAAAAAAATCCAGCCAATTGGATGACAGGACCTTTCCAGCTTCAAAAATATTGAGATTTGACAATAAGTAATAAATGTTATGAAATTTGCTATTCGTTTGCATGGTTACGTAATTTAGAATCACATGTAAAATTTAATCAAAGCATGTTTGTCAGTTACCTAATTTCTTTTTGACAGATCTTTAGAACAAACGTACAATAATAAATCGTTATGAAAAGTATATCATTTTTAGAAAAACAACAGCATAATAACATAATAACAACAAAAAAATAATATCTCTTATGCTTATGCACAGATTTTCTCCAGAAACAATAGGGCTCTTCATAATTACATATCAAACATCTTACCAAAATTTGGTTTTGAGTCACTTAGCCATTCTGTATCGTTCTCACATACTAACAGACTTTTTCCAAAAAGGTGCATGTTAGATTCAGGAGATCTCAAAGCGAAAAAATAAATTGACAAAATGCTGAAAAGTAAATTTTGACCTAAATTGGAATGGTTAAACTACAGAACAGATTTAAGTAAACTTTGTATCGTAGATACTAATCCGTCGTCTTCCTAAACACAATGGTGTCGAAATTATCTAAATCGGTTAGCTCCTCGAGAAATTACTGCTGAATGAAAACCAAAATAAATAAATATCAATACACGCGTGGAATTGATAACCTCAATTTTTTTAACTCAGATAAAATATAATAATTTGTTTCTTAAGGTAGTTGTCGTGGTACAATATTGTCACAAAGTTATAGATTATACGCGCTACAAAAGAATACTAGCTTGTAGCTAAGTGATCCATAATTTGTAGGCAAGACTCTACCCGTGGAAACGTAACCCATACAGTATTCATATGCATGTATACTTTTCTATAAATTGTTGAACTTTAAACCGTTATTTATAAATAATTAGACGGTCAAAAATGTTTTCTTATTTTTTTTAAACTCATAACAAATGCATTGAAAGACTGTCAGTTTTTGGAAAGTTTCTGACAATTAGTTCTTTTTTTATAAATAACAAACTGGTTCAGAACTACAGAGATCGTATACAATCAATGTTAATTATCCAATTTCTAATTGCATTTATCTCAGATTATATACGGTCGATCGACTTCAAATTTTCCGGGTAATTGTATTATCATGTCCTTAATAAGTATACAAAAATTAAGAATTTTCTGACGGTGTGCCTTAACCACGACAACTACCTTAATGGTCATAGTTAACGAGCAAGCTGTAAGTAATTTTGTGAACAATCTATACATAATAGATGAATACAATATAACCATGTAAGTATGCGCGGGTCTCTTATACAAGTACATAAGGCTTACATGCTGTGAGGAGTGCTTATGTTCTTAAATGCAAGAGAAGTGCATTATTCGGTCTTAATCCTGATGCACGACGCCCGTCGCTGCGTCGTTAGATGCTACACAACTATCTACGGCCGCAAGAAAAAGCGATTTATGTTAAATTCTCGTTGAAATGAAACTTCTTCAGTCGTGATGAGAGTACAAACGAACTCAAGTATTTTCAAAAGCATTTATTTTCAACTGATTTTTAAATTTTTTTTTTTAATTTTTAGTCCTCACTTTTGATGCAAAGTGTCTCCTCCTTGGTCAATATAGAATAACGTTTAACCTAAAAGTAATAGAAAAAAAAATCTAATTGAATTATGACTGCCACGAAGTGACGATGAAAGAAAAGTTGAAAATATATGAGTTCTTTTATAATTTTGTTCTACAGACCGAGCTGGGTAGAGTAGTGGTACAGCACTAGACTCGCATTCGGGAGGTACAGGTTCGATTCCCGGCAGGGGTAGATGTGGCTGGGACTTTTTCCTACTGCCTCTCGCCGAGAAACGGTAATTCCTGTACCGGCCATCTTGATTGAGGTTTTCCATTGTTTCCCTCAATTAATTCCAGATAAATATCGAGATGGTTCTTATTTGAGGCCATGGCCGATTACCTATCAAACTCCTAGTTCAAAAATTACCTACCTTATCCTAATTTCCTATAATTCCTTCATTCGCCCATTGCTATTATATAAGTTGAAGTTTTAAGAAATGTAGAAAATAACGGGAGGTGGTAAATGGAAAATAGTAATGGTGCGAATGGCGTCTGTTATGACATAAAGTCGAGAAACGGACGTTAAACGCATTATTATTATTATTATTAATTTTGTTCTACAGCATAACGAAAACGAAAAACGACACCATCAGGGGTGAGGGAAATGAGCTGATAGTAAGAAACCAGAACCTATTGGCTGGCTGGTATATACGAATGCTTTGGAGTGGGAGGTACTTCCACCAATTACAAGAGTTTTCACATGAAATTCACTTCAAACGCGTGAGTTTTGCGCACACCCATTTTCAAATTCTATTTCGTTCAATTTAGTGTAAAATATGAAAAATACAAAATAATACAATATTGTATTTACAGAATAAAACATAAACCTTTTAACCAGAGTTTAATGTATCAGTGCATCAGACAAAGATAAACAAAAACAAAATAATTAAATAATAAATTCATAAATGAGGAAAAAGTTGAGCATTTCCACTTTAAACCTAAATCATCATTAATCCTATTTTACCAAAACATTGACATAAACTATTTTGTCTCGTAACAATAGCTAGACAATACACAGGTCGTCATGCTATTGTAAGAATATATACCACTATATACCCACGCCAAACCATACCATACCACGCCAAGACCGCGACCGCCATGTGCTCAATGCTTACTGTGATAGATAAGATTTGAACACTTGTGCTCTATAAATATGTAAGTGCTTACAACACAGAGCTTCGTTCGCATTAGGTTTGTTCATTTCAACTACGTCTTGTGCTTATTGGAATATAACTGTAACAATAGGTTCATCCTTCCCATAACGTCTTGTGCTTTGAACTGCAAACTAGACGTTTGGTCTTTTCAGTTAGAAACGTAAATGTAGCCTTAGGTTTGTTCCTTTTGACAACGCACTATGTTTAAACCCAGAAGACTAGAGACGGGACGTGAAACTATATAGCGTGATTGCGAGTTGGAAATAATCGATGATTTTAATAATCGAAAGGTTGTTATCGAATGATTTTGATAACCAAATGATTCATTTGAAATGATTCCTTCGCACGATGTATCATGATAATACGTGTAAATGAATAAATAAGTCAACTCTTAATCGAATTTGCTCTGGATTTCGATCATCAGTCTTAAGAGAGTCGCATATATGCAATGCTTCATAATACGGACGCAGATAAAAGAATTACTCAATCGTATTCAGTACTGTGCAATGCATTAGTAATAGGTAAGGTACTATGCGAGTGAAAACACAGTTCATTTTGTCTATGCAATCGATACGGTTATTCTAACGAATGAATTTAGCTCTAGTTTTCGAATATGAGACGTGATTACATGCAGTTTCATATAGAACAGAGGCAAATAAAAGACTAAGCAATCATATATTAAATAATATGAAATGCAATCTGAGACACGCGCAGTGTTTTAAAGAGTAAAGATAGGGCGTAGTATAGAATAGAATAGAATAGAATAGAAATGTAATAGTTACAGTGACAAAAGTTTGTAACAAGTCAATACAAATTACAGTATAATAAGAATATAAAAAATAATAGAAGTTTAACAATAAAAAAGTTCAACAATAATAAAACGTTAATTAAAATAGTCTGACAAAGAATAAAATTCCGCATCAATCAAAAAACTGAAGACTGCAGTTTTAAAAGAAGAAATAATAATTTATCAGTGGAAATTGTATTATAAATCGTAACTCATAGGAATGAAAATAACTGAAATGGTTTAAAACAAACTCTCGAGACATCTTGAGATATTTAGTCGAATAGTTCAACAATTTTTACTCGAAATCCCCCATCTCTAAAGATGATGATCAACTATACATCAGACGCAAGGCCTCTGTCAAAGATTATAGCGTCGGGTGTTTTCACATTATTATGAAGATAAACATCGAAGAAATTGATTTGGTTTTATTTTTTATTTCAGAGACAGAAAACAAAAGAGCAAATGTATGCGCATGCAGAATATGCGACGTATTTCGTACCAACTTCTCCACTAGAATTTTCAGTCTGAACGTAATTTTCATTTCTTTCACTTATTTTCTGATGACGCGAAATTATTCTTTCTTTTCGATCACGTCTTATATGTATAAAAAAAGAATTTAACCGCAAAATCTGTCCAGAATATTAGACGTAAGTTGGTTAAAGGAACAAACCTAGTGTGAAATGTTATTATAGCACAAGTTCTGACAGACGCAGGAGTAATCGTTAACGCATTATTGACTTACAATGCGTAATATTATTCCTACATCTAGAAACGAATTCAATAAACAGACTCAAACACAACACAAAAGGTTATTAAACTGTTTTGTTCCCAATTTAAACTATATAAGCTAAACACAAAGCATATAGTATACCCCTAGGAGAAATTATTTTTCAATTTATGGACAGAAAATTATGCGCTATCCTTTTCAGATAATCACGGAAATATTTTGAAATATGTCTCACATTACATTAACAGAGAAATAACACTTTTAATGAAAGAAACATTTCCAATGTTTGTCCAAAAACATCAGTAGGTATAATATCACATTCAGAGATAGTGTTACAAAAAATTATAATGAGCCTCACCCTCATAAGCTCACATAAGAAGTTTAACTTTAGTTTTTAATATTATTCCCAAGTTTAATTTTTGTCATGCCAATTAATAATATTTACACACTATAAACTTTTGTCCTTGTCAGTTTCATGTTTTTTAGGAAACAAACTAGCTTCCCCTTTAGGGGTCGATTCTATTTTCCCTCGATTTTTTACTTTTTTCAAACAGATACGTCGCTGAAGAACTTAAACTTCAAAAACCGAATTACGATGAAAGTTAACATAAAAGTTGCAATATGTTTCAGAATTACGCAATTTTCGAAATAAAAAAATCACATTATGGATGTTAATTTAAGAGTAAAATAGTTTGATATAAACATATATGCACAAACGCATAACGTGATGATTTTCCAAATTTTTGTTTCCTCGTTTCGAAAAGTATCAATTCATTTAAAATTTTGATAGATGTGACCGTAGATAATTTTTTTTAAATTGATCTCACAAATCAGTTTGCAATTTTTTCCACATTACGTAGGAAATACTTGTGCCATAACTGGATCTTTACTATAACATTTTCAAAAAAAAACTGTAAATTTTAAGTAAATCAGTGAGACGCAGATATAAAAGTAATAATTATGCTTGATATAAGCCGATGCAAATTAGCCTTAAAGTAAAAACGATAATGGTAACCTCAGAAAAGCACGAAACAGTAGTTTGATATTTGATGAGTTAAGTGAAGAGTGGAGACTCACAGCTATCACTGTCGGTTGTGCCACAGAAGAGGACTTACAGAAGAAACACTCCCTGTCGGTATCTTACAAATTCTGTGACTTTAACGGAGTAACGCTCATTAGACCAGCAACGACCGTCAGTCGGTCGCCTGCAATCTTTGTCTAAAAATGCTGGAACAATCTAGTGTACTAGTGACGTGACGTTGTCACTATTTATTTTTTATTAGTATAATTTATCACTTCTATTATTATTACTTATATATTATTATTATATATTATTACTTATATATTATTATTACTTATATGAAATTTGGAGAGCCAAAAAGCTTGTCAATAATTTTTCTTCAAAAAAATGCTTTTTTCAAAATTTCTGCGAAATCTTATTTTTTTAAAAAATTTAGTTTTTGAAAAAATATTTCATATAAAATTAACTATTATCGACCTCGGGTCGTTGGAATTTTTTATTCTCTAAAGGAGGCGGTGGTCCAGAAAAGGGTCGGAACCTCTGCCCTAGTGTAATTAGAACTAAAGAAAGATTACAAAAAGTTGCCAGTAGAACACAAACAGTTCCTTAGTAAAAACAAAAATATTGTAGTAACTCGGACATGACAGTAATTCTACGATGTGGTCACACTGTGCAAGTAGGCACTGTAGTAACTGACTAGGCCAGCTCGCGCTGTGTAACCAGGCCTTAAGTCGGTTAAAAATGCACATTGGCCACCGACACTTCTGTAGCTCATCTTCTGTCATAGTAGAGCTATCACTATCAGCTATGCTATGAGTAGGATTACACATGGCGATGTAACCTCGCCTCGTGAATATTCATGCATTCACAATTCCCTGCACTCACTAGGTGTCAGATATAACAGGCCAATTCTCTATTCAATACACCGGTAGACGTGGCGCTGTCAGCAGTTTTATAGCACCGCACGATATAGAACGAGTTTAAAGCTTCAATATCCCTGAAACCGCTGTAATTCCATTGTCAACGTAAGTATTGTACACCGTAGCTTGCACTATTATTATACGATCGTGATGTTATGTGATTGTGATAGGTTGAAGTCTGGGACAGATTGCTGACGTAGTGTCGATGTTTCGGTTAAAATTAGAGGATTGATATTTTAGACCATCCGCATACATGTCGACTGTTTTGCAATTTGACATTCCAGTCGGATCTGCAGAATGCGATCGTTATGTAACCTTTCGAATGAGGAGCCGCACACGACCGATATGAAATTAGTTTCAAACTGGTCGTATGCGACCGTGTTAGCAGATTAAAAATCAACTTCAGTTGCATGTTTTTGCTACTGATCACCGGAAGTAGAACAACGTTTACATAGCATAGACCTCGAGTTTGAATTATCCTAAAATTTAATAAATGCAATAAAAATATTTTGCCGAAAAACTGATTTGCAATTTGAGATTCCAGTCAGATCAGGATGCGATCGTTCTGTAACCTTTCGAATGAGGAATGTTGGCAGATTAAAAATCAATTTCAGTTGCATGGTTGCATGTTTTTGCTATACTGATCACCGGAAGTAGAACAACGTTTAGATAGTATAGACCTTGAGTATGAATTATCCTAAAATTTAATAAATGCAATAAAAATATTTTGCCGAAAAAAAAGTTCCAACTTACGTTATATGTTTTCATTGGCTTGCAACTACAGAATTCCAAAAATATTACCTGAAACAAGAAAAATGCGATATAAATAATGAAAGAATATCAAGAACAGTGATGGTAAATTTGAAAAGTAAAATTAGCCAGGTAATTTTATAAATACATACGTCAAAAAATCTGATTCATATTTACATTTAAAAAAACTAGTAGAAAAATTTTAGTAATACCTAAGTAAGATATTTCGTTAGTTTTTAAAATTGTGTTAATAATTCAGATCTGATTCTACACAGAAATCTAAAGCAACGTCAAACTATTTTTGTTTTTCACTCAAATACATTTTTTCCTTAGAACTATTATTTCATAAAGCCAAATCAAGCTAATGTATACAATACTAATATAAATAATTAACGAAATAGCTGTATAAATAATTTAACACGAAACATTACTAAATTGCACTGCGAAAGACTATAGAGAACTCTTTTTACTTTATATAATATCTGTTATCACAAAACAAAACGACTTATGTCAAGTTTTAAGTAAAATAAGATTTATGATAATTTAATTTTTAAATGCACTAAACGATTCAGTTTTCATTTTTCAAGATCACTGAAGATTCACTTGAAACTTATATACCATGTAACCCGGTCCGAATTTCTCTACCGTGAGAGTGTGAAACAGGGCTAAGGAAGTTTCACTTGTGTAAGAAAATGTTTAACCTACAGTGTTTACACGAATCTTATTCAGTCTGTTATGTGGTTCTATGAATTGCATAGTGCTTTATGTTATGTAAACTGCGTATACTGATATTGTGGAGATGGCAAACGAATTCAGGGGCATTCTATATTGAACCATGATTGAGTTCACATCGATTGTATTGGTGAATTAAAATATATTTTATTTAATGACGATTCTTATTTATTTATTGGTTTCATCATTTTATTTCTAACACTTGACGTAAGAGATTTCGCTTTGTGCCCACAAATATATACATAACAAATGTTATTCCACAAAAGGCAAATCAAGATTATAAATATTACATAAAAGCATTTAAATTACAGCAAGGGGTGCGAGGGGGATGTACATTCAAGCAGAACATTAACATTATATTATTTCAGTGAGATCTGATAATAATTCAGCCATTCAGTTTTAATCTATTTGTGTAATAACAAAGTGTACAATAACATGACATTGCATTCAAAACACTGAATTATTACGCCTGCATAAGTGATACGCGTGTGTGTATATAATTCTTATCTGATAGAAATTATTGTAAAATACAATATCCCTATGCCTACATGCATACGAGGTGTGACATAAAAGTTATGAAAATATTTCTTTACGTGTCAATAGGCACATGTGCTATTTTTTGTAGCTTGATTTGTCGCTAGCGACACGATCGGACGTATCTCTTACTGTTAATCATCAAACAACTATTGATTGAGTATTTAACCTAAAATAGACGAAACGATAAGTTAAATTTCTAGGTGCGGTTCAATGGTTCAATCCCGTTTAGTTCCAAAGCGAAGTGAAATATGTCTATTGTATACGGGTTCTAATTCCTTCTATTCCATTTCACTCCAATCCTCTATTCATAAGCGGAATAGGGCGATTTAAGTATAATGTAAACAGCCTAAATAAGGCATTAAGTCAATATTGCCAACTCGACTGTAACAAAACGTAAGTTAAACGTAAGTATATTGTTTTATAAATAATATATTCTCAATGTCACACGCAAACCTTTTAATTTATAGAATGCACAGCATGTCGTCAGTATAGCAAAAATAAAATCGCGCGTATTCAAAGGATCGAGTCGAAAGTTACATAAAATTGTGTCGCTGACCGACTATTGTAGATTTTAATTCAACTTCTTTATTGCTCCAAAAACAAAAAAGTGTATAGGAGAAGCCAGTTATAAATAGCAAATGAAACATTTATAATATATAAACAAAATATAGTCACATACAAAAAAATCATTTATAGAATATGAACAATTATTAACAAATAAAGCCTTAAGATTTTTCTTAAACTGCTGACAAAGGTAGGCTTTCTTATTTTGTTGGGAGTAGGATTTAATTTATTGGTACAACAATCTACAGGACTTTTTGTGCAGAATGCTAAATTAGGTTTAGTTACTCAAGTTGTCCTTAATCCTTGTACTATGTCAAGCGAATCAAACCAGTTGAGCAGCAAAAAGAGCCGCATAACTTTTGTATCAGACCTCGTATATACAAAGTATTCAAGTAATTAACATAACAAACAAAACATTTGTAGGGTGCGAGTCTACAATTAATATTTTATTAGTGCATATCTGCTTTTTCAAACGCAACTGACAGCTTTAAATATTTTCCCTCCAGACTGTTTCGTGCTCTCAGATATTTTACATAAATATCTAAACAATAGTATGCAAGTCGTTAGTCGCTCACAAGAAGGGGACTGTACAAGTATTATTAACACTAGATTTGTGTAAAAGAAAACAATGTTTTGCACTATTCACATTTAATGACCCTTCTTCTATTCTGAAATGTATTTTTGGTCTACTTCCAATGGTGCAAAGGTACAGGATTTTTTTCAACTCTCTCCTTTTTCTTAACTAAAAGTCACTTAAAGATTCCGTACTTTATTTCATTCTTAAAGCAGAAATTGTTTCTATTGTTTGTATCTTTTAATTCTGAAAATAAAATTTTGATTTTAGTCTAACTAAAGAGTACTGTTCGATACGCCGAACGACTAATATTATCGCTTGTCGTGTACAAAAATGTTGGTTTCTTTGACTGTTTAAGGTAACTCGAATTGTAAAATTTTCTCTCGGAAAATTTCAAACTGTGGTTCTAAAGTTTATTTTATTGCTGTTTTCTATCAGCTGTAGCATTAAATTTCACAAAATTTGAATTGCCCTAAATTGCTCTAAAAATTGTAAACAGATACGTCGCTAAAGTTTATTTCAAAAATAAATTTTGCGTGCCCATCGCTAACGTCATTGAATATATCAGGCATATTAAAACAAAAATACAAGCTAATCGATTCTAAAATGAATTGGCATTTACTATTGCGCTATTAATATGCACACAAAGTTTGTGTGAAACACAAATAATATATTCTTATCGAAACATGTCATTTTCATTTAATGTTATTTAAATTTGTATCGAATGTCCCCAACACACGCAATACATTGGAGCAAACGACAATACTTCCAATGCCATCTGCAACATTGATTGTGTAGTATATTATTTTTTTTGCTTAATAGTACGTATCCATGGATTGTTTTTTTTAACCATCAACTGCCAAAGTTAGATGGATCAATTCATATTTTCAGATTATTATTGTTAATAATAATTATTTTATCAATGGGATCCATATGATATCGATCTAATTTAGTATCACGGGTAACCAGGTGCCCCACAGGACCAAATTCTCTGTCCTGGTCATATGCCGTCGGAGCGTCGGCAGTGTCGTGTTGGCGATGGTTAAAACTCCACGTTTCGAGGCAGAAACACCCAGCGTGTTTCGATGGGTTAGCAGCATCAGCTCTCTGATCAGGTTACTGCCTCTACTAAAGGCAGCAGAGACTTAGATAGGTTTCGGTCCCACATGTGGTAAAAGGAACTTACATTCCTGATGAACTGGCAGTCCAAGACACGTTGGATGCGATGGCAAAGCGTATCCGGATAGATAGAGCTTATCAGAACAGGTACTGCACTTTAAACAAACTCATTAGAGATGGAAAAAAACGGGTCTTTTTAGTGATCTGCATCTTTGCATCTGGGTCCCGTATGTGAGCCGGCTCACTGAACCGGTTCAAATAGAGCCGAGTTCTGAATATATTACTGCAGTCTGCCACTGAGTGACCTAGTTCAGTCAATCATATCACGACCTGTATAGAATCAAGAATGCATAGCCAAGCATGTGATGCATGAGTCATTTGAGCTGACAGATGCATCAAAGCAAGAACTGACACGTAAGTGTAAAATGTGCTCACTGAGTTATGAGGATAAGTTGATCCGTCGGCTCAAAAAAAAAGTGAGTCGGCTCTCACGGATCTTCTGTCGGAGTCGGCTCTTTGAACCGGTTCAGATCATATATAGTCTGAGGTCATCAGCGTTCTGTTTTTATGTCTATTAATAAAGAGAACGTTCTTCTCGAGCAAAAGTCGATGCAAAAAATCGTCGCCAGAGCCACTCATGTGACACGCTTACAAATGCGTTCCGATCGAAACCACTATAAGCACTCATAACGGACGACACGGAACACATAATCGGATTATATCAGATCGGATCGGGAGGAATACGGGTCAAATGTAGGTATGGCGGTAGTTTTTGAGCTG
Organism: Venustoraphidia nigricollis; assembly: GCA_034508555.1. NCBI lineage: Eukaryota > Metazoa > Arthropoda > Insecta > Raphidioptera > Raphidiidae > Venustoraphidia > Venustoraphidia nigricollis. The sequence goes on from JAVRKA010000013.1 coordinate 3,272,424, forward strand.
GTGTATTTATTTCAAGGAATGTTAGTACCTAAGTCCATTCGTGATTGGCCAGATAAAGTGGCATTGAAAAACATAAAACGCTATATAGTTTCATGCTAGATGTTTATTTGAGATAGATAGGTGAAATTACACAACAATCATTAAAATGGAATTAAGTCGTAAAAACGATTTAAAAGTACGAATAACATTCAATGGAAAATTTAATAGGATTAGTCAGCAAATTTAAAATAAAAGCCACCTTTTTTGTCGAAATAAAACGGTAAAACAATAATTTTCTCAAACGGTCGTCCACTTAATTATTCAAAAGTTTTCTTTATGAATTTTAATGTGAGTTTGTATATAAATAGAACGGTAATGATAAATTTTAAAAAAATGGTAGATACGTAATTACAAATGAAGAAGTTACGGTTTAATGTTGGATTTAACATTAACCATATTTTTTATTAGTAAATTGTTCACTACGGTATAATTCGTAAGACTAAATTAATTAACAGTATAATAACTATTGTTTGCTATAATTGTTAAGAAACCCCCATTGTTACACTGCCATATTAGGAAAATTATTATTTAGTTTTAAGCAAACTATTTGCTTATTTTTTCTCAAAACATTGAGTCAATTTCCTAGTCACCAACTTTTCATACATACAATGAAACTGGTTACCGAGTTGGGTAGAGTAGTAGTGACAGCACTAGACTAGCATTCGGGAGGTCCGGGTTCGAATTCCGGCGAGGGCAGATGTGGCTGGGACTTTTTCCTACTGCCTCTCGCCGAAAAACGGTAATTCCTCTACCGGCCATCTTGATTGAGGTTTTTCATGGTTTCCCTTAATTAGTTCCAGATAAATATCGAGATGGTTCCTTATTTGAGGCCATGGCCGATTACCTATCAAACTCCTAGTTCAAAAATTACCTACGTTATCCTAATTTCCTATAATTCCTTCATTCGCCCATTGCTATTTCATAAGTTGAAGTTTTAAAAATGTAGAAAAATAACGGGAAGTGTGGTAGATGGAAAATAGTAATGGTGCGAATGGCGTCTGTTATAACATAAAGTCGAGATACGGACGTTAAACGCATTATTATTATTATTATTATTATTATTATTATTATTATTATTATTATTATTACAATGAAACTGGTTGTAATCGAACTAAGTTTTTTTTTTCAATTAAATTTTTATAAATGCTGCTAATTAGATTAGTATGGCAGGTAATCGACCATGACCTTGCATAAGGAACGATGACCATCTCAATATTTATCTGGAGAACTTTTTCAGAAAATCATGGAAAACCTCAACAATATAATCAATACATGTCTCGGTAAGGGGCATTAGAAACAATGCCTATATGCCATATTTGTCCCCGTCGAGTAACATCTTAATATGACGCCACTCGGTAATATAGATTCAACGCATTAATTAACTTTCACAAAAGATCTTAACATATTAAAGTCATTATTTAAAAATAATTTAAATTCTCCTTTCAAATTATTCATTTATCGTTAACAAAAAACTTGTAATAAATGACAGCAACAGTAACAAAAAAAACTTGTACAGAGTTTCAGTTTAACAAAGTTTAAGAAAGGTGGTGTCAGAATTTCAAACTCAGACTAAAGTAAATTTGTTGGTAAAACACATAAACTTTGTTTAATTAGCATTGGTGAAATCTGTGTAGCGTAAAATATAACAAAATCCTAAACTCATATTAAAAATTCACAATACTCCGTGTTTATTTCATTTCAGCAGTACCTTTACTTATAAAAAACATCGTTAAGCAATCTTATGCACCGAATTCCATAATCAGATCATCAATTTTCGCAGAAAACTGCTCGAATTAACAGTTTATTAAAGAAAATCAACGGTTTTTAATCGACTTAAAAAAAAAGCCTTAACTTGTATGTTTATAAGTTTGTATTAATGTATATATTTACGGCCACGATCAGAAACTACTAAAGAACTACAGCAAAAGCAAATCGGGGATATGTTATGTTAGTAGGTATATGACCGCTAATATCTCAGGAATAAAAATTATTAGCATATAGTTTAGGATTACATGAGAAAGAGCCTTCAATTAGTCACATTATATGGCTTTATCCGCACCGCTTGAAATAAAATACAAAAACAGAAAAAGTATTGAATAAAAATGTTTGGAAAAAAGAACCAAACTGCCTCTAAAAAGATTTTTCTTTATACCCGGTCGAAAGTACGTACTTTCGGCTTCGATTTTAAGGCAGAAAGCCCAACATTTATGCTCTGCTGGAATTACTCGCATGCCACCTATAACAGCGGGACGAAAGAGTTTTCTTGTACACACTATGACACGCGAGACTGCCGCCAGCCAGTATAGTAGCTACCAGCTGTTATTGAGTATAACCTCAAAAATGCTCACTTGAAAGTTATTAGTCTTTTTGTTATATAATACGCACTTTCGGCCGTGTATAACGAAAAATAGTATACACCAGACGGGTAGAAAGTTGAAAGCCCTGAACTGAGCAACATGGTGCCCGAGGCGCACTGCAGGAATTTCAACATTCTGTAATATATTATTCCTGTCAATTAGAAATCGTCACAACTATTTTTGTTATAGTCCTAGTGATTTAAACTCCTGTGCATAGGGAATATAATAAATTGTAAAACGAAGGAAAAATTATTTCATTCTTCTAGATGCATTCTGATTATTTAATTTTTTTTTTACTTTGTTCAATTTTTTATGAGCAGTTGACATTCTGATAGGATTCGATACACAAAGGAAATATTGAGTAAAACCGTTATGTATGTCACTTCACCTGTTTACCGATCTACAACGAACAACTCCATTAGCACTTCAAAGAGATTTTTCCTTGATGCATGTCACGCTTTCCCTGGGAGAATGGGTCCAACACAGAATGGGTTGTGTTTTTCAAACGTTGGTAATTAAAACCTATATGAGGAAAAACCGTTTGAAAGTCAATGCTTTATGTACCTGAATTTGTGTACACCTGCTATTTAAAAGTAGAACACTACCAAACAAAGCCCCACAGGTAAACATTTGGGACCAGCATTACCTTTAAAAAAGACTTCAAGAACGTTTTGTGAATAAAAGATGAATTAATGAAGAAAATATATAATCTGAATTAAATGTTAAATATTAGCCAAGTTATTAATTTCATTAAATACGCTGAATAGGGATGTTGACTATTTTTAAGAAAAGTGTTTTAAATCGTGCATAAGTAGGTACCTAATATTGCCACAAATATTTATTATTTTTATTTAAATACAACTCAAGCCTTAAAAATCATGTATTTTAAATCCCGTTTCAAATTTCGGTCCAAAACGCCAATACTAGTCGCGTGACGTCACCTGTTCATACCAAAGGAGGCTCAAAAGTTTACACGGGAACTATCATCCTATAGATGCGTATTCTGTGCTCATAAATGTTAGTAAACTGAGGTGATGAAAAGTTGTTTCGTAGTCGTTGCTATAGTTACATGTAATTTGACGTTTCCTATAAACAAATAATAATAAATTACACACTAAATATTAACCAAACATAGAAGTTTTTTGACAGCGGCTGAACATATGACGTCATGCGCTCTGATTGGTGTCTGTTATCAAGTGACTTAAGAGTGATTTTATAAGTTTTATTTATTAAATATTAATTAAATTCCTTAAAAATAAGGAACAATATAGTGTTTTTTAGTATTTCTATCATAGAAACTACTACTTTTCGTTAAAATTATGTTTTTATTTGAATACAGTCAACATCCCTATTGTTTCTGTTGAACATATCTTCATACATTAACTTATTAATTTTTATAAGAACAGGTGACTATTCTAACTATTTTGCTGTATGATAAAGCAACTTATTAATAAATACAACATATTTCAGTCTATCCATGGACACGACACAAGAAACAATACTAATGTATATTCCACAAAATCTACAATGAAATTGTTAAATAATATAGCCAAATATCACGCTTCACAAAATATGTTGTCACAAGATATTAAAATTCTAGAATTTAAAAAAGAAATAAAGACAGCGTTATTTAAATAATGTATTTACAACTTAGAGAATGTCCATATTTAATATGTATTTTGTATTTTCTTTTTTAGACAAATCCAATATTATATACGAACTAATAAATTCTAATTCAAGTAGTTATTAAAATCTCATTCCTCTTTTGAGTTCTTAAATAAAAAAATCTGTAAAAGAATACTTCAGTACTCAGACTGTTATAAAAATTTTACACTCTCTGCTTTCTACTTTATTTTTTAATGTTAGCAATATTATAGTTTCAGTGAACTGGAATTTTTTGCAGTTTATTTTCTACATCATTAGATTCTATATTACATCCTCAGTAGTTGAAGATATTTATTTAACCCGTTGTTTGCAACGCATCCGGCATCTTGCGTAATGTAGCAATAACTCTTATAAAAAACACCATTGACACTTACTCGACACGCTAACTGCAAAGTTAGTAGTTTGAGTACAGTTGAGATAATAATTGAAAAACCAAGCTATGAGCATCGGTGACGTAAGCAATCGACTCAACCAATTACAGACGTGACCATGTTTATAGTTTCTTACGTCCAACCTTCTAGTACTCTAGTAGCCTTGACCTAATCTGACATTGTTTGAACACACGATTATGCTGCGACGATTGTCAATTACTAAGCAATAATTTTGTCAGATAAAATATGTCACTAACTACATAAAATTCGGAAAAATCATACACGCAATATGTTAATATATCCAATCTAAGTGAAACACATTTTTCTAGAACAAAACTAGCGATCTTTTTCAGTAACCCGTATATACTTTAATAATAAAAGAAAAATATTTTCCCTCTTAAACCGGTTTTGATCAGGCATGATGCCTGATAACGTATTTACTAGGAAATTGTTATTTTTGCAAAATATAAGTACAAATTAAAAAGACGCATATGAAAATAAACTATTATATAACATTTTTAAATGCTGTTATCTTTGTCGGCGAGCCTTAATTTGCACGAATATGCTTGCACTGTAAATTTTACCCAAGCGCGCTATGATGTATAATGCATCATCATCCACAAGTCGAAATTGCTTATGTCAGATTTTTGCAAAGTATGTAAGATTAATCATTCAGATCATTCATATTTCTATTTTACGCTGCATTTATTGTCTATCACACACTTCTAGATATTTTCCCATTATACAATCGGATCAGTGGTTTTGGAAATAGTAATTATACGCAATTTTGTTCCTAAGCCTTCGTTCACAATAGCCCCGTAGTCTGCAATCATTAATTTTAAATGAAATATTGATATACTTTTGAATATTATCCGTACCTAATATATATGTTTATGTGTCTATTAAAATTCATAAAGCTCCCATGGAAGGCTGCAGCGCCCACTAGAGGGCAGTACCGCTCCTATTAGACTATAGTTATCACATAAGATTTTTTTGACATTTAGAATAGTATTGTTTAGAGAAGTTCTAGCGTTATTTCTGCGCATAAACGAGAATCGGGTCGAACGGAACTATTTTCTAACAATGGGTGGTCCTATGAATATGATCATTAATTGTTCGCCGCTGACTCGTTACTCTAGACACACCATATAAATACCGCCTATGATTTCCCTTAAAATTACAAACCACGCCGCTACTAATCGCTTTTCCCACTCTTCTTCACCTATCTTCACTAAACTATATTACTTTACCACAAAACGTGGCTTGCCTTACTTGATAAAATTACGAGATAAAATATAAAACGTTGGCCACAAGTAAAACACTGGTGAAGCTTTTTTTTATCCCCCCGTTTAATATTTACTGGAATATTACTGGCAATAAGCAGCTTTGCTTGGTGCCACTAGATCTGTATGTAGAGTCGATTTGCGCTACGCTGCGGTGATGGTGTGATGCGAGGAGCTTTACGATGATGGATTACTGGGCAGCAGCCTGTTTACAAACCAACGTATACAACGCTCGCCTCGCGTCCACCACCGCCCTCTGTTGCCACAATATCAGGCGCCTCCGCTGATTCTAGCTGTATCATTCTGTGCGCCCGTCCATATAGAGAGAGCATCACTTATTTAAAACTAACGATCTCTAAGTACCTGCTGCAATACCTTCAACAATGTGCAGTTACACGGTAACGTGACGCACATTGTAACCGTATACGTACATAGTAACAATGCAATTAACACTCGTACCAGTGCTTCTCAAACTGTTGTAGTTATTTTCTTATAAATCTTTCCAAAGCATTGCCATAAAATTCATCTCCAGAATATATTGGGATAATACAATCCTCAATATTAGTATTCCGATGGAATTCAAACGGTCAGTATGGTGTCCAAGTCCATAAAGGGCGAGTGTCAAACTGTCGACCAGTGTTCCACTGGGAATAATACTAGGACCAGTTTTTTTTTCTGACATAGGTAAGAGTAATTTTTGTAAAGGCAATACATTAATTAATGGTTCCGATTTTTGGACACCCAAATTCTATAATCAGCTTCCAGACAGTATGAAGCCTTTGCCGCTGAACACTGTATTGTATTTTTATGTAAGTACTTTGCAAAATAATCTGTATTTTTGTATATATGCTATTTCATAGATCTTGCCAGTGCATTCGATACAGTGTCCCATTGAATCCTTTTCCGAATGCTAACCAATATTGAGATACGCAATGCATGCTTCAATATTGGTTTGAAAGTTACCTCGCTGATAGACTTCAGATGATCAGGATGGAATCAATAAGCGAGGGTCGAAGTGTCGAATCAGTGTTCCACTGGGAATGGTACTAGGACCAAGTATATAACTTAGATCTTGCCAAAGCATTCGATACAGTTTCTCATAAAATCATTCTTCAAACGATAACAAAACTTGGAATATGCAACACATCCCGCGATGTTAGTTTGAAAATTACTTATATGATATAATTTAGACTAGTTCACCAAGTTGAACAGGAAATCAATTGGATTATTACACTGTATGTAATGTGTTACTAAGGAATTAAAAAATGTCTCTCCATACATGACAGCATCAGGTAGTGTTGCCATCTCGCCTTGTTTAGACGAGAAATAACTATTCTTATTATCGCTTTGAATTTTGAGATGCAAAATTTTGCAACTATCGTTTCATCACTTTCTCGGTCGTATTTTTTTCAGCTCGATAGAGAGAATTTCAATATTAATGTCACCTATTATAGAGTTGCGAACGTCTCCAAAGCTGTGAAAACGCCCAGTAAATAAGTCATAAGTCAGAGATTCACATAATTGACGCTGTTCCAATTAATATTTTTGATTTATTATTTTGAACAATAAATTGGAAATTCAGACAAAATAATAAAGAACAACTACTCTCTTTTAATAATATATATGATTCAATACATATTACGACATTTTTAAAATTGTATCGAAATGTCTCGTAGTGCTTTACACTACCTGAATGACAGCACATTTTGAGAAGCATTGATTCACACTATAACACACCATTTTGTTCTATCGTTCACCATGTAGGTGGTTCATGATAATGATACCGACGACCACAACATTACGTTTACGTTACTTTTAGTTATTTTTGGACTCATAAAAATGTTCAACTGCAACATGTAATCCTTACAATTATCTCGACTATTAAATAGACGTTGTGTGGTGATGAATTTTAGTACGTGTACCTATCAACTTTCGTTTATTAATGACATCTCTCGAGAGTTTTCAAGAACTATGTCAAAATGATGAGAAACTTTGACACTTTATTATCCGAATCTCACCATGCGATCAGTGTCAATAGTTTATGTGCCACATATGTACTATGTGTGTAGACAATTTAGGATACAAAGAAGGAAAACTGATCTCCGCAGGTCGCAATGCGGAGCCCGTGTCTCGAAAATCGATGACGGCAAAAATTCGTAAGAGTTTTAACCTGTGAACGTGCACATTTGCAATTTCATTAGAAAATGGTGAATTCAAATAATATTTTAGTACAATTCATAGCTTTTTTTCAGTTTATTTATATTTAGCAAAATATAAATGTTCAAATCGTCTCGTTTCTTTACTCGAGGCATCACAGCCTCAGCGTCTCTACCACAAGAATAGGAATCCTTTTAACCAAATTGAAGCTAAATGAAGCTAAGGAATCCTTATTTTAGACAACATTTAGAATACAATATTTCTTTACTTAAAATTCCAGTGGCATATTATAGTGCCATTGCATTAAATTTTACATAAAAGAAAAAAAAATACATATACTGAATATAAAAAACGCGTTAACGCAAACTTTTCTTTAGTTCAGATTTAACATTATGACAGTGCAATTAAATGTTCTGATGATCTCCTTAGTCTCCTTTCTCTCTATTCTAGGCAAATATATACAGTCGGATTCATGAATTTTCGACACCATCGATTTTCAACTGATTTTAATCGCATATTTTCAAGTTTTGAGTCCTTACTTCTCACGCAAAGTGTTTCCTCCTACGCCGCTCAACCAATGGAATAATGAGTTAAACAACATTTAACCGCAAATTTCTTATTGGTCTATGATTGCCACGAAGTGAGGATGAAATGAAAGTTGAAAATATGAGTACATGAGTTGAGAAGTCCCGACAGGTTGAAAATACATGAGTTCCATTGTAAATGAATTTTGTGTATTTAGATTTGCATTTCCGATATAATTTATACTTTAATGTCCAGTGGTGAAAGAAACATGGTTTTCGTCGAAAACCTTTTTTTAAATGCCGTAGTAATTAGTTTTATAATTAGTATGTTTTGATAAAATCTCGGTAGCCGGAAAGCGAGTTTTCGCGATAGTCGGTTGCATCATAATAATCAAAGAACGCCTCAACAGAAGACTAGAGTCAGTTTTCGGAGTGGAAGCGATGATATCTTTGTACGACAGAGCTTAAGGTATTTAGAGTTAGGGGTATAATATGAGGATTTAGTAGCCTTTGGTACAACTTTGTTTAGAGATATGACGATACGAGATGAAACTAAAGTTTTAAGCCGTATGATTTTGTTTTTAGATTACAAAGTTAAAATGACAAAGTTTCCAACTGTACAAACTTTATGTAGGTATAAGAAAAAGCTTTCATAATGGTACAATGTCAATTTTTTCGTAAATAAATCTATAAGTATTTATAGAGAGCACTGTTTCGTTTTAAATGAAGTAGGCACTTACAAAAATGAAAATGTAATCATTGTTAAAAAAAAGTTTACTTTTTATATTACGTCATTACGATTATTACTATAAACGTGAATAGCTTTAGATTGCTCCAGTTGTTAACAGAACATCCATTGTTACAAAGCTATATTGGATTTTTTTTACAATTTGTTTTCTAAACAATTAAAGCAAGATATACCTCATTAATTTACAAAGCGTGAAAAATCAATTTACTAATAATAATTTTTATATTAAAATGTTTATTTCTTAGCTATTTAATTCAAGGTGTATTTACATAAATAACATTTTATTTTCAAACAATATTTCGCAGGAAAACATATTTTAAAACAATTCACAGCACACTAGAGAGAATCGATTTAACTGACTTATTTTTCGTTAAATTTCAAAAACGAATGAAATGCTGACCACCTTCGCTCTTGTTGTCAGCAATATTTGATTTTTTTCTAACTTAGTTCAAAAACTTTTGAACATAGGAATTAGGAAAAACGTACTTTTTCTGATACATTTTTATAAAATAGCCACTCAAAAAAGAAAATTAAAACTCTTGTTTGACACTTACGTATTTTGAATCAAATAAATAAAAAATGTTACACTCACTTATTCTATTATTTTTATTTTCACTTTATTAGCCGCAAAGATGTTTTTTTTTGTTTTTCTCTTTTTTTTGTGAAAAACCCTCTGAGAAATCAAATTTTAAATTTAGGCGAACGAACCGTTCCATTTTTTATCATAATAATACGAAGCCCAAAAAATAACATTACAAATAGAAAAAAAGTAAATTGATTAAATATTTCGTAAAAACTATTTATGAGCGTCCACTTTGAGTACTACCTACATCGCCGGCGCCTATGATTATACTTTGTTTAAATAACATGAATCGACTCTGATAAAAATAAAAACAAAAGTTTCTTTAATCATTTAAAGAAATTTCTTGCGCATTACAAGCTAGTTATCTTGTCGCATTTTCTCAATTCAATTATAAAAATAAATTAAATAAACTAACTAAACATTTAAAATTTAAATATTGTTGTCTACAAGAAAATAAATACATAAACAAATTTATTTGCATAATGAACAGTAATCCCGTTAAAGCAATTATATGAAATGCCGGATGAAGTTCTCATCTACGTTCGGGCACTAATTTGTTGTTTTGCAACATTCACATCGGTTCAAAACACAATATTACGTAGACATAGCGTAATGTCGGCCAAGTGTTCCAGTGGCGTATCGTTACAGCGAAAATGGACACGGGCACATCACAACCGTAACATTACTTAAGTTATGACTCGTTTCTACTATGGAGAATATTTTTCATACAGGAACATCAGTATTCGGATTCGGGCTTGCAACTTTCATTGCGAAAGTTTTTAGCAAATAAATATTTTCCGTGTCAGGTGTGGCGTTCTGATTGAGAATAATAACAGAACCCACGTTACAAAACTTTTCGATTCATTATTATTATTATTATAGAAAACAGTATCACGGGTAATTGGAATAATGAAAATAAATCAATTTAAACACTCATTGATTGCAACATTTTGAAAAAGTCTTAATAAAAAAAAGACGAAACGTTGCATTCAATGAGTGTTTAAATTGATTTATTTTCATTATTCCAATTACCCGTGATACTGTTTTCTATTATAACATATTATATCTGGAATTGAACTTTAAGATGAATTATTATTATTATTTGAACTTTTTGTTATTTTATTAATATAATATTAAAATGACAATAAAATTTGTAATAATAATTTGAAAAATTAATTTTTCTATATCACTTTCGCATTTATAACCATTTTTTAGTATTCGTTAAAAGAATTCTAATTTATAAATGCAAAGGTTTTCTGTTAAATATTATCGCTACGATCAGATAAAATAATAGTTTTTATCAAAAATTGATATTAACTTAGCGACGTCACAGAAATAATAGAACAGCGTTGTTATACAAAATAGACCCAGCCTTCCACCATATTAACCCGTTCTGCCACCATATAAACCCGTTCTTACACCACATGAGCCCGTTTTTCCACCACATCTACCTATATAATATATACAGAGTTCTGATAGTTTTATATATTAATTTTGTTAAATAATTTACGTTAGAGTTTACTGGAACCAAATCGCCTAATTAAAGTGGTTTTCATTTCTTTAATGTTGCGTTTCTGATACAACTTTCTTAAATCTAAATTTCAAGCTGCAAGTCGTATTTTAACCGACCATAAGTGTTAAAATTATATTTTAGATAACTTACGCAGTTATTCAAAGAACAGAAACTGTTTTGTTTATATGTATTTTACATTTGAAGTTCACATTTTGATTTCATAAGCGAAATTTTCATTGTGTATATTAATAGTTTCATTTGTGTATATTATATATTAATTATAGTTGAATTAAAAACAGGATAATTGTGGTCGAATTTTATATACTTTGTTTCTCGCTTAAATAATTTCTTTTCATAGCTGCGTTTAATTAAGAAGAAATTAATTTAATATTTTCATTTTATTTAATTTTGAAAATAAGTAGTTTGCATCGTAATTATATAAAGTGGTAGCAAAATACAATTATGACACCTAAAACTTAGTAAAGGACGAGTCGCTATTACGAAGTAAACACTATAGAGCAGACGTAATTTTATAAATCCTGTCAACTCAATTAATTATTCATAGCGAGCTGCCATCTCGTCGAAGGAAATCTAGTTACAAATCCATCGCGTAACGACTTACAAATTGCCATATTGAAAATGTACTAACATAATGTAACAAGGTTAGTTCAACCTCCTCATAATGTCCAGCAATCAACATGCATATTTTCTATTCGTGTTCTGACAAGCAATGATCAAAATGCTCCCTTCTGTAATTATAGTTCAAATCCACAATAATGTAATCACAATTTTAATAAAATATCAGATCAGTCCGTAATTATTTTAAAACTCACCAACGGCCAGGGTTAAATGGGTCTGATAATGTTTTTTTTAAATTGAAATGACCTCAGCTATTCTGAAGATCAGTTTGCAAATAAATTATAAATTACATATTGATAGTGGACTCCTTCGTAACCTTTTGCCGTAATTATGTATAAAAATTTGAATAATAATATAGGGAAGACCGAAAGGAAATTCATTACTAGATTTAAAGAACATGTCTCCAATCCTAACAACAAGTTCAATTTTGCTAAACATTTATCAATTAATAACCATACCTTCAAATTAGATTTCGCTTTTGAAATTTTGCATAAACATATAAATACCAATCTTACTGACATCTGTGAATTGTTCGAAATTAAATCAGCCAATTGCTCAGCCGATAATTGTCTGAACTCCATAACGGACACAGAGGAGGTTTGCGTATTTGATTTTTTATTTGTTTCTGACGCTTAGACAGTAACCTCATGGTTCATTTAAAAATGTTTTATCATCATGGAATTTAATGCACAAATTTATCCATTATTTCAAGATCTTCATGGTTTTTCAGTATATTTGCTATATAACTATGCAATTTCAACCTTAAAAAAATATTTTATTTTTAAACAAAACTCAACTATGCGAACTTAATTACCTAGTTTTTTAATCTTGTGACTATGTTTAAGGTAGGACTACTAATATTATTAAATTGACAATTGACTAGAAAGTAATTCTTATATACTTTTATATTGTAATTTTCAGATTTGTAAAACAACCCAATTTTTTTGTAAATTAATTTCTCATGTTGCCTGATGATGATAGCCTATGCTATCGAAACATGTAGCAAACATTGTTTTTAAATAAAATAAATTTCATCTTGTCGGGGAAGATTATTATTCAAATTTTTATATATAAATTACATGTTGAACACGAAAATTGTGGCTCGTCTACTACAAACCCGAGAACTGGTGAAAGCATCAATTGCATTTTCAACTCAATATTAAAAAAAAAAATATGCAAAAAAAATATGTGCGTTACAAGTGGTGCTTCTTTGGCGTGATTAAAAACTAGTTTTTAATTTGCATTCAAATAGTTTATTGAGTTGAAATAATAAAGGACTGGAGTGAGATTAGCATAAATAAAGTTATTAAACGCTTTCGATTTTTTTCTTATATGTTTCATGACAAAATTGTTAGCTGAAATTTGTAACTCTCATTAATAAAAGTAAGTTCGGTTGTAAATTGAGTTTATAATGTTTGATAATTATAAGCTAACATTCATTAACATTAACATTGTTATCCGCAAGTTTAGTAAGTCTCTTTATTTGATTAAAAATCATAATAAATCAACAACAAAATATAAATTGCTGTTAAAATGAGGTAGTTCTAACACTTGGTGCTCTTAAACTAATTTCATTAATTCTCAATTTTAATTTCTTTCTATACTTTGATTGTTACTCGTTGCAACAAATATAATGATCTTTCGACGTAGCATAAAATATAATACGCAATTTTTGAAGAAAATAAGAAATAAATACAATAATAAAAAATCACTTTAACTTTGTATTCAGTTTTTATAAATATAATTTAATCATAAATAAAGGCACGATGATGGCAGGCATGTCAAGTGTATTGGTTTTTATTGGAAACGTCAAACGTTATTAATTCTGTTCAAAAGCAAATGTCGACGTAATATTTTTTCAAAAGAGACTCGTCAAAAGGTTTTTTTCATTTTTTATATAAATTATGTATTACATGAAAGTGTCGAGAGAATGATTATTTGTCTTACAAATACAAATTTCCCAATTCGAAAAATATATATTCGAAGGTTGATTTCTTCAATAAAATATGTGCATATAACCTGGAATTGAATAAGAAATACGTTCTATACTTCTGAAGATGTCAAAAAGAAATTAATTAGGTAGCTGACAAACATGCATTGGTTAATTATTACATGTGAAACCATATTATATAACAAAGAACACGAAGAGCAAATTTCATAATATTTATTACTAGAAGTTACCCACGTTTCCGGACGTGTCCACTGAAATTTTATTTTATTCATTATAATATATCAAAAGTCAAAATTTTTAAAGTTGAAATAGTCCTGTCATCTAATTGGATGATTTTTTTTTGTTTAAAATTTAATCAGGCACAGGTCTATACGAGATTTCAAATAAGGGCAACTTTTTGTCTTGGCAGTAACAATTACTTTTTAATGTGTATGACCATACCAAATTGGTGAAAAGTCACGAAAGTAGCGTATCGAGAAAGTGATAAAAAGCTTCACTATTAGCTATCTTCTATCCTCCTTAGTCAATGTTAAACAATGGAGGTTATATAAATAACCATCATCGCACTTGAACTTGAATAGTTGTTTTTTAAAATTATACTTCTTTGAGCGCGCTGAAAGTAAAATTTTAACACGCAACTGACGTTTCACGTGCACAACTAGCAAAAATTCGACAGTATGAAGTTGACCCCGCTATTGCAAATTCAACAGTATGAAGTTCGCTGCGTTAACGAAATAAATTTGGCCTTAAAAGTCTCGGATGGAAATGACGTACAAAACCAATGCACTTTCTGTCATCTAGAAACTATATTATATACTAGACGACTATAAACATTGATTACAATCAATAGTCGTTTGAAATGTCATCCAGTGGACCGAGCTGGGTAGAGTAGTGGTGACAGCAATAGACTCGCATTCGGGAGGTCCGGGTTCGAATCCCGGCGGGGGCAGATGTGGCTGGGACTTTTTCCTACTGCCCCTCGCCGAGAAACGGTAATTCCTGTACCGGCCATCTTAATTAAGGTTTTCCATAGTTTCCCTCAATTAATTCGAGATAGTTCCTTATTTGAGGCCATGGCCGGATTACTTATCAAACTCCTAGTTCAAAAATTACCTACCTTATCCTAATTTCCTATAATTCCTTCATTCGCCCCTTGCTATTACATAAGTTGAAGTTTTAAACTGTGGAAAAATAACGAGAAGTGTGGTAGATGGAAAATAGTAATGGTGCGAATGGCGTCTGTTATGACATAAAGTCGAGAAATGGACGTTAAACGCATTATTATTATTTCTCAATATTATTATTATTATTATTGAAGTGTCATCCAGTGGAAAAAAGTAAGAAACAACATAAAAATGATATTGACTTTATTTCTTTTTTGTCCTTGGTAATTTACAGTTATTAAAGCTTGATAAAGTTCCAAACAAGGAACGAAACGTCGCTGAAAATAAAATATTAAGTGTTTTACTTATAAATAAAGTCCTTTTTCCCGAAAAATCATTTTTATAAAAATGATATGTTTTGACAGCATTTGGTAAGTTTTTACTCAATTGTAACCTTATTTATATTAATTAAAAGAAAACTACAAACTTTATGATACAAATAACAATCTTTAGAAGCTCTGAAGATGGTACGAACTATACCGAAACATCAGTAAATAAATGCAATTTTAAACTCAATATCGCTTCTCAATTGATCCTTTGCCGCGGATTTTTATCCAAACGTCCAAAAAAATATGTTTTCATGTATTTGAGGATAATTTTTTCTAAGTATTTATATACTTTTTGAAGATTTTGTTTCAATAAATTGTTCGTATGGAGGTATATTAAAAATTAGTTTTTAGTCACGTCAAAGACTTAAAACGCATGTACATAAGTCCTTTTTTATCATTTTTTTGTGATAACAAGTGTTATGTTCGTGCCTCCGTACTCCCATAAATCCGCAACTGTATCTACTGACCTTTTCCCGATAAAACTTTATTAATATTAGGAAAAATCAGGCCTTGAAATAAATCAGGTAAAAAGACCAATTTGTACGTTTCAACACATTTATTTGTTATACGATGTTTCGTCGGTATTATTCCGATTTCCTCAGGTAACTCGAAAATTCTGTTAAAACATAGTTATACCAACATTTTTTACAATAAATAATAAAGTACAATAATGCATAAGTCCAAAAATTATTAGATTAACCGATATAAAATAACTCAAAATGTCGTATAACGAATAAATGTGTTGAAACGTACAAATTGGTCTTTTCACCTGATTCTTTTTACCTGATTTATTTTTTGAGGTTTTCGGTACTTATGCAAAATTTTTCGAAATTAATTTATTGAAAGGATATATATTTTCTTCGCAGTAAGTTTTATTGAATCATTGCAGTCCTTAAAGATAAAGTGATTTACTTCAAAACGTAGTACATTAAAGGAATCTAACTGTATTTTGCAAGAATGGCGGCGTATATTTTTGTCTGCAATGGGGGAGAACTTAATCACTCGTCAATTTCCTGCGACAAACAGTCACCACGATAACAACTTAACTGTAGGCGTGCTACTAGCATTGAGGTGACACAAATTTCCTGCCCTCCGGGCTCAAATATCCTTTCGATATTTAGAGTAATTTCGTCTCCTGTGTGAAACTCCTCAACTGAAGGGTTCACTTGAAAATATTACTGCAAATACAGACAAATATATGAGTACACTTCAAATTGACAAAGTACAGTCGATAGAGAAAATAATGATGTTTCGTTATAACGACAGAAAAAAATTATCTCAATTTTGAAATATCTATCAATTTTTATTTAAAAAGTCGACGTACAATTTTTTCAGTACTAAATTATATTTCGTTATATATAAATATATTTCGCATATGTCAGTTTTTAATGTAAGAGACACATTTTAAATTTAAATGTTCCACAGCTCAGGTTGTTAGCATTTAAATATATAAACAGAATACTTTTCATAAATAAACGAAAAAATTAAAACTAGAGTTGCATAATAATGAAACTATTTCACGATTAAATAACAATAATAATGAGTTTAACTCCATTTCTCGACTTTATGTCACAACAGACGCCATTCGCACTTTCCGTTATTTTCCACCTTTTTAAAACAGCTTAATTAATAGCAATGGACGAATGGAGGAATTATAGGAAATTAGGATAAGGCAGGCAATTTTTGAATTAGGGTTTTATAGGTAATCAGCAATGGCCTCGAAGAAGCAACCATCTCGATATTTATCTGGAGTTAATTGAGGGAAACCATAGAAAACCTCAACAAGATGGCCGGTACAGGAATTACCGTTTCGCGGCGAGAGGCAGTAGGAAAAAGTCCCGTCCACATCCGTCTCCGCCGGGATTTGAACCCGAGACCTTCCGAATGCGAATCTAGTGCACTAACCACAACTCTACACCGAAATCGTTGAGGTAGTAGACCATCGCGTTAAGTCGTATGAGGCACAGTCTTCAGCTATTAGCTACAATCTCTTAGTTTTCCATTCATTTAGATATTGACCAGTGTAAAATGAGAACCACGCAGTCATGGGAGACAAGAGCAATTGCGGGCTTCACCGGTATAATATAAAAAACCCGGGTCGCAGTGCCAAAACCCTGCCGACAATATAGTGTATTTGCTAATACAGGTATTGTGGCTTTATTAAATGAAATTTAGTTTGTTTTTGGACAAAATAAAAAAAAATTGAACCCCTTAATACACCCCTTACAATAATAATTTTATTAGTTGAAATATTGTTATCAATCCAACATCTGCACCAAATTAAATACGACCTTCAGTAAGTAAATTCGTATACGCAAACTAGTGTTTTCATAAAATTTGTAAGTCCGGTCCTGTCGGGCCGATTTGCTTATAATTTTAGGAGCACTTTTTAATTGCTACTAAAGGGTTAAATTTCAATTTTAAAACGATTCTGAGAATTTTTTCGTTATTTTTGGGCCCAAAAACTTTTTTCAACCCCTAAAAACTACCCTTAAAATGACCCGATTGGACCCATTTTAAATAGGCTTCGTGCGGTGATGGATTCCAACATGTATGCCAAATTTCGTTAAAATGAATTAGCTCCCTCGAAAGTTATTGCCCGCACATATATATATATATATATATATATATATATATATATATATATATATATATATATATATATATATATATACGTATATAAATATATATATACATATATATACATATATATACATATATATATATACATATATATATATACATATATATATATACATATATATATATACATATATATATAAACATTTTTAAAAATGGCGCCAAAGTGTTTAGGAGGTTATGAAACGTCGAGAAATTTTGGTCCGACCCCTAGGTCCCGCCATCCGACCGACGCCAATAGTGTATGTTGCCATATGGCAAATACACTAAAAAGAAATAATACAAATAAACACAAACAAAAGAACTATATTATTGTAATATTTGTAAAGTATCATTGTGAATCAAGAAATGTTAGCACAAATCAAAATTCTTGTCACAAAAAATATTATATTACATCTGAACACGTATTATATTCATATGTTTTCCGCGTAAATAATATAGAACCTGGGTTTATGCAAATACATATAGTAACTGTTATCTAATTATTATCATAGATATATAGCGGTTTGAAACATTAAATTTATTAAATATATCAGTTTGTAATTAGAAAGAGATAAAGTTCGAATTTTTTGCTGAGAAGTTTTTAGCCCCGCTTTTTGGATATTATTTCTACTATGCGAACAGAAAAGGGCGTGTCGATCGAACGCGCTACCCGCCGGACAATCCTGACCGGTTGTCCGGCAGCAGTTCATATTCCCCACTTTTGACAGTGTAGTATTTTTCTGTTACACTATTGAACACAATTACAGTCAAAGCCCTCTAAGTGCACGCTCTCTAAATGCACACGCTCTCTTACTGCACACGAACTCGCCCTCTAAGTGCACGTTCCCCAGCCCCCACTTCGAATAATCTGCGACCAATCACGTGCGACCGTAAGCGCGCTATTTTCAAACTTTCCATTTCCATCATATTCATAGAGTTTTAGAGATATTGTTTATAGCATCTGATTGAATAAAGATAGCTATAGGAGTTAGAAGAGTGGGGATGAAAAAGATCGTAGGGGAAGTGTGCACTTAAAGGATGGGCTCGGTTCTGAGCTGTGCACTTAGAGGGCTTTGACTGTATTCTTATCACGGCTAAAAAAAGTTGCATTTCAAGAAAGAACATTTATAAACAAAGCTATCTCATTACAACCATTATTAAGTTTTCCGAGTGCTGAAAACAAAATTAAATTATATTTCAAACCATGTAGAGACTGTAGAGGATGCTGGTTGATGAAATATTTACCAAAAAGATCTTCCAACGAAAGCCTAACGATACTTTAAAGTTGAAATGTACTAAAGGACGTTTATTCGTACATACATTTCTTATAACCGGGAAAAACGTAAATAAATATTTCACCTTAACACTCATATAATAACACAATTCTACTTGTGGAATTGCCTAAGGCTATACGTTCGAAAGAAGCAATGCAAATAAGGAAACCGACGCGTTGCGTCTTGAGCTACGGCAAACCGACGACGAGAGACGTGGTGCTACTATTCTAAACCGGACTGTGCCTCTCTGCTAAAAGCCAATTCAGACTAGCCGTTCTCGGTTACGATTCACCGGTCCGGTTGGGAGCTCGACCAATCAGGGCGTAGTCGTTCCCGATTGCGGTTCGTATCGAGCGTTTAGATTCAGCTCTAATTTCAACCGGACCGTTCGCAACCGTAGCCAATGAGAACGCTTGCTGTAGCCACGTGACTAGCCACACTGATCTTTTCTTCTCATTTTCTTCTTCCTCGTCCAACAAAATTGCCACAAGAGCCGTACACATTTTTCGGCGACGGATTTCATTTCTCCACATTTCACTATTGTAAACACACTGAACCAAAAACGTACTTTAAATTAATGAAAATATCCGTAGTTTCTTGCTAATAAATTTCATACTCACTGATGCACGTGTTTTTAAATTAATTTTTATCTCAAAGAATTTTTCATTAATAATACATTTTTCATAAACTTAAATTTATGTTTAATGGCTTATTGTTTTTATATTTTTCAAGGTAGCTACTGGAATGAAGTAGACAATAACAAGAAAAAAACAAATAAAAAAGTAAATAGATTTTAGAAAGAGGCGACGCAGCGAACAATTCCTTTGATGTTTAACATATAGACCTTGAAACGCTCAATACCGTTAAATAATTTTAAATATCGCACCGCAAGAATGAATTTATATTTTAAAAGTAGATAGTAGAATGAAAAATAGGTTGCAAATACATAATACAAAATACAAATATAGTATTTTAAATAGTATATGCCGACCCGAATGTTACCAAAAATTTACGAAATCCGTTTAAAAATTCTCTATTAAGCATCGGGCCTATAGAATAATAATCCACTTGAAGTGTAATACCAAATTTGTGCATACATGCTGCCATGTTCTTAGCAGGCACAGTTACCACTTTTCATTCAAATTTTCAGCCGAGCAGTAAAATTATTAGCGAGGCTAGTACGGGCTTAACACAGCTTTAAAACTATAAATTCAATGGCAAGCATCGTACTGTCGAGTGAATGTCTGGTATTTTTATATACTGTGAAACCGGCGTTATATGCAGATCCGTTTCGACGTAATACAACAGATGAGAAAGGCGCAACCGTGCTCTTTAATGCAAACGACGAAATGCGCTAACATGGTTACGTGTAAAGCACATCATTTCTAAACAAGCAATCTATTTTATTTTTCTTCTTGCCATTTCTAACAGATAAAGAAAAATATGTTTCCTTAACGAAAATTGCATAAACCTTGACGATTAATTTCCCTTTGCGTATATTTGATTTACTATGCATTCAACACCAAACACGTTAACTAAATATAAAGTTCATATCCGCTATTTTTTCAATAGTTTAAATACATTGTTTCGTTACTGGAAAAAAATGATGCGTGTACTTCTGTCCGCGCGGCAGAAGTTACACTTCTTTGGCGTTATCGCGATAATTGATATTCACGTTTTCGTTAAAGATGCGTACATTGATAAAATAAAATACTGTTGAATCCCTAATTTAAAAAAATACAGGTATTGAGATTATTTGACTGTCAAAAGTTGTTAATGACACCACAGATTTTAAGAAGTTCCGTCTGGTGTCGCTAGTATAACCTACTTTGTTGTTTTATGAAATAATTATTTTAATGTTAGACAAACATGAGACGCGTTATCTATGATTAGAACGTAAAACTATACTGCATCGAAGAGTCAACGTTTTCAACATTGTCGATACACTTAGTACATGGTGTCTCATGTTCGCTGCCGTAACAGATAATTATGCTGCGTGCGCAACTTCCGTAACAGAGAAAATTTTACCTTCAATGCGCCAAAAAAAGTATCTAAAAGCATTCGATTTTAATACATATTTATTCTGCACTGAATATTTTTGTTTCTTATTCATAATACAAAATTTGTTTCGGAGCTGTAAAATGATAATATAAATGATATTGAAAAGCAAAAATTGGTATCAGCTGTCTTTCGACAAAGAAATTATATTTCCCGGTGAAAGATAAAAGTAAAAAGCCAGTATGCCTCATGTTTCGAATGAGAAACTAGCGCCTCAAAAATACGTCACTCATTCCAAAAAATATAAGTTACCCGGAAATGATAGTCTCTAAAGAGGTTTCACTTCACCAGTGAGTTTATTTGAGTGAAGTTCACACGTTTCTTTTTTCAAGCAGAATAAGAATATTTCTCAAAATTATTATGCTCTAGAACAGATACTGTTATGGAATCTACTCACAATTATTTTTTTATCCAAAATGGGGTGAAAAAATAAATATGAAGGTACGTCGAAGCTTAAAATAGAAATACGTATTAATATTCAGAAGCCGAGCTTCGTCCGCAAATATAATTATTATTCATTATAGAAATTTCCTTTAATAAAGAACCACGCCCCGTTATTTAGTTATAAATATCGCGAAATTTTACTCATCGACAGTGTTTATTTTCACATGCACAATCTGCATATACAGTGTGTCCCAGAATTACTAATTTTCAATCAAAACTTTATAATCGTATTAACTAATGCACAATACCTACTTGCATGAAAATTTTTATCGCATTTTTATTATTCATATAGACCGATAACTTTATTGTTTAAATAGAAAATGTATTTTTATTATGCAGCACGAAAAATACGTAGAGATAAACTAAGCTATAAAATCTAAGAAACATTGAACAATTCGTTACAAGCGCAATAATTTATTTGTTCAATGTTTCTCGTATTTTAACTTAGCTCAAAATGACGTATATTTTCGTTCTGTCTAATAAAAAAGAGACTGTGGAGTTTCTACACACTACAGAAGTAAAACTGATATAAATGCAAAAATAATAAATAATAATAATGCCACCAATCTTTAGGTTACGATGCCACCTTAACTTAATGTTCTGTAGCTATTTTTGTAGTATATGGTACATTGCGACACGTTCATTACATGTTCAATCTAAAGAATCAATTTTACCTTACCAGGAGCAGTTTTATTTCAAAAATACAATATTTTTATAATAATCTTTGAGAGTTAAATATATGACAAATTAAATACCTATATATATTTTTCTCAATTTCACAATATTTAAAATAAAAACTTTAAATACGAATTGATAGTCAATCTATTTCTTAACACGGCCAAATAAACTGCAGAAATATTTTATCATTGAACATTTTTTTTGGAATGTACACTCATGAATGAAAAAAACTCGAAACGTACTGAAGTAATATAATATTAAATAATGTATATATCAGATCATTTTGATGTTAATAATTTATAAATATTTTAGAGGAATTAGAATCAATGAAATTAAAAGACAAATTATTATTTCACAACGTTTCGTATTAAATCAATACTTCATCAGGTGATCTTAATTAATTGTCTTAATAATAAGATTCAATTGTATAAATTGTAATATAACTACTTAAAAATTTGATTTGTTATGATATCTCAAAATAGTATAACAAGATAATTGAATTGAATCTAATTATTAAGACAATTAATTAAGATCACCTGATGAAGTATTGATTTAATACGAACGTTGTTAAATAATAATTTATCTTTTAATTTCATTGATTCTAATTCCTCTAAAATATTTATAAATTATAATATTAAATATTTAAAAAAATACAGAATATAAAATAGTAGTGATATCTTTATTTATTAAAATGAAGATAGTTTATGTACTACAGGTAGGGTGTCACTCTAAAAAAAACTTTTCTCAATATCCCTATAGCAATAGACAACGTCGAACGGTTGAAAAACGTATACTCGAGCGGTTGAAAGTGACTGCTTGACCGGTTCGTGTATTTTGTTCGACGACCAACAGCTCAAGCTGCCTGTGTAAGGCCGGCCTTACGCGTGTTTTATCATTTGTTATTTCGAACAATTCTTTTATTATGGGACGCACTGCATATACACTATTACACACACAGAAACGGGCAGCACAGACTGTGATGTTGCAGCGATAACATTCTAATGAAGGAATGCTCTAATAATAGAGCCAAGTGCAAATCGCACGTTGCCAAACTGTACCGGATCTACTTTTCATTCAGAATACATACCTATCTTGATTTATTTATTATGACTACATTACGCTGATGCACGCGTATTACTCAAAAATAGCGAACTGTTATTACATTAAAAATTAAAAAAAAACTATATTAGCATTGCAGCTATTCTAAAAAAACGTATTCTCTTTTAAAAAGAAAACATAACTCGCTATATAGTTCTTCTTGTAATGCATTAAATGAACAGTAGGTAGGATTATACCTATACAGAATGATTTTTTTATTAATTCTTTTTTTTAACAGCGTACAGAAATCAAATAGACTTTTTTATCAAAACTAAAAAATAAGAGAGTAACAGATGATAAAAAGTGCAATGATTTCGTCCAAAATTTTCTAAAGACGTAAGTAACCGGCCAAATAAACAAGACCAAAACTGAATACACAAGACCAAAGT
Source organism: Venustoraphidia nigricollis (assembly GCA_034508555.1). Classification (NCBI taxonomy): domain Eukaryota; kingdom Metazoa; phylum Arthropoda; class Insecta; order Raphidioptera; family Raphidiidae; genus Venustoraphidia; species Venustoraphidia nigricollis. Next base: position 3,296,309 of record JAVRKA010000013.1, read on the forward strand.
TCAAGATCAAGACCGAGACTGAATAAGCAAGACCAAGACCAAAACTGGAACTATTTGAGCAAGAACAAGATCAAGGCCAAGATTATTTCAGTCTTGGTTTTGGTCTTGCTTTGCTCATCGCTAAAAACAGCACACAAAGGAGTTCTACTGTATTATGTTCGCTATGTAGTAAAAGCACTGGCATTAGTACAATTAGAATATTATATTTTCCAGAAACGTAATCTTTAAGCCTTTTCACAAAAGCAATTCCCATGTAAATGCACATGTAAACATTATAGTGGCACGCTATTGTTCAAAGCACGGTAAAACCCTTACAGCTTTAAAGCACAAGTCAATAAGCAAGATGATATGACAAGATTTATCTATGCACACGAACATAATTTAATGGTTTATAGGATTGTTCGAATTTATACAGAAAATAGCTTTAAAACTTCCTAGAAATTCTATTATTTAAATTATTGCTATCCAAGAACTATTTAACACGTTGCTGCCACGGAATTTTTTACGATTCCGGTCTAAAGAGCCAATTTGATTTAATCATATTATAGTATTGAAAACTTTAATAATTAATCAAAAGACTTATGAAATGTTTTTTTAATGTTTAAGTGATTTTTCTGTTCATTTAAGCTAAACCTGATCACTAAATTTTATATTTATTGTAGATTATAGACGCTCCACAACTTAGGTCATTAACGTCTTTATTATATTAAATAACATAATCATTTAAAACTAAACGGCATCCCAAAACATCCATGAACAGAGACAGGATTCGAAACCGCGACAGTCCGATCAAGAAACAAACACGCTAACTACTAGACCACACTGTCCTCGGACTGTTTTAAATTATACAGAAGATTCGTAAATGTGTGAAGAAAAATACTAAAGTACCATAATTCAATTTGAAACCGGCGATTCAATAAAACTTGAATTTTTTTGCGAACAATTCACAAAAAAGAATGAAAAGATTTTGTCGCATAAGATTTATGCGGTTCGAAATGAAATATTCTTTTTATATAAAATGCATATCTTTAAACGCAACATTTATAGTGTCTGAAGTGAAGTGAAATATATACATGGCACAGGTTTGATTTTAATGTCAAATTAAAAAAATCGGGTCATAATGCAGAACCCTGCCAAGAAAATACAGTATTTGCCAAAAATGATATATTTATTTAAATACATAATATATGTATGTAAATATATCGTCATGTGTTTGTTTTTGGAAAAATAACAGTTTTAACTCTTAAAATATCTCTTGATTTCAACATTCGGCCAGCAGGTCACTTAATTCTATACCATCTTTCAGTTAGTTTTTCACAATCCTGAAACCAGTTTTAGTCCCGCACTATTTGGAAAATATTGTTAAAATTTTAAAGGCATATTTTAATCTATACTGAAGTGTTAAATTTCAAATTTAATATTTTTTTAATGTTTTCGAGCTTAGATATTTTTTCGGTTCCTAAATATAATCTTTAAAACGCTCTGATTGCGGTTGTTTTAAATAAATCGATAACAGTGCCTCATTATATATGAATTATTTTAATAATTAAAAAATAAGCAGTGATGCAACAATTACGATTATTTTACCATTATTGACAATGGCATGTATTTATTCTATAGTTGGATTTATACAAAGCCCTGACCGAAACAGATTAAGCCCACAGAATTTGCAAATAAAAGTTTGCTTTGAATTTTTAAGTCTATATTTTTAAGCTTCATATAGTGATAGATTCCAACTTATGTAATTCAAATTTCATTTAAATCGATGAAGTCATACATTTTCAAAAATGGTAGCATATTCGAAATAATGTAAAAAGTCGACATTTTATGGTTCCACTACTTGACCAACGCAAAACCAATAGTTATACATATACTATGTATATGCAAATACATTAGAATAAACACAAAACAGAAGCGAAAACTATTTTAAAATTTCAGTTAGCGATATGCATCAAATTAAAACACAAAATTATGCTCAATTAATTATACAATCTGACACATAAACCCGAATATAAATTTAGATTTTAACACAAAAGCCGAACAATTATTTATATGCTTTCCAGGACACAATCAGTACACTATTTATAAGATGTTTCAGTAAATTAATCAAAAAAAGCGGTGCGTGTATACACGCAGCAGAAGTTATACTTCTTTGGCGTGATCGCAATAATTGATATTCATATTTTCGTTAAAGATGTACATTGATAAAATAAAATGAGATGTGCAGGAAGATGATAAATATAGTTGGAAAAACAGTTTTAAATACAGGTTTTGTTATGTTTGTGGTCTTATAATTTATATACATTTTACCTTTGTTCCAGTTTCAAAAGTAACATTTTTAGTGCCTGCATAAAGTAACGTTTTAACTAATAAAAGATTTTCTACTGTTGAATCCATAATGTAAAAAAAATATTGAGGTTATTTAACTGTCAAAAGTTGTTATTAATTCAGGACAGGTCTATGAAAAACGATTAAAGCGCAAAAAAGTAAATAGCTTTTTAAGAAGTTCCGTTCAATGTCGCTAGTACAATCCTACTTTGCTGTTTTATGAAATAACTATTTGGCGCTATTAGAAACAGCATATTCGTTATTTTTAATAATTTAGGTTCGTAATTATAATAGCGTGGGCCGTAACCTATTATCGTTTATTCATCACAACCTACGCTTTTATAATTATGAACATAAATTATTAAAAAATATTTTACTGATACTAATAGACAGACTAACTGACAAACAAGTTAATTAAAAGCCTTTAAAAAATTAACATTAAAATTTAAAAAAGTATTGAGGAGATAAAAACAAAAGTACTCATAATTTATAGTTTAAATTGTAAATACGCTACTCTTTCGTTATTCCGCCCCCATGAGAACCAGTGTCGGATTAGTGAAAGTGGTAGATTAAAGAAAGAATACTCTAGTGCACTATTCAGCTCTTTGCTTTAATATTCTCTTTATTAACACATTCACTTTCCGGCTGAAACTGTCTGCTTTTGCACCAGTGTCAAAAAAAAACAAACAACGAAACGCCTCAGACGCGGTCTGGGCGTACCGGTAGACACGCGAGAGCACCAAGCACTTTCTCAGTAGGGGTATTAAATAACACTTAACAAATATATGGTTTTATATTATATTTATTTATTCCATACAAACAGAGCAAAGCCTTATAAACGGTAGTTTCGACAATTATTATTTGTATCAAACAAATTCTATAATCGTTTTCAAATCTTATTTATTTCCCGATATCCAGCAGAAATTACTGAATTAATATAATAATAATAATAATGCGTTTAACGTCCATTTCTCGACTTTATGTCATAACAGACGCCATTCGCACCATTACTATTTTTCCATTTACCTCTTCCCGTTATTTTCTACATTTTTTACAACTTCAACTTATGTAATAGCAATGGGCGAATGAAGAAATTATTGGAAATTAGGATAAGGTAGGTAATTTTTGAACTAGAAGTTTGATAGGTAATTGGCCATGGCCTCAAATAAGGAACCATCTCGATATTTATCTGATCAAGATGGCCGGTACAGGAATTACCGTTTCTCGGCGAGAGGCAGTAGGAAAAAGTCCCAGCCACATCTGCCCCCGCCGGGATTCGAACCCGGTACCTTCCGAATGCTGGTCTAGTGCTGTCGCCACTACTCTACACAGCTCGGTTATTACTGAATTAATAATGATGAGTCAAAATTTGCACATCGTAAACATTTTTAAAGAAATGTAGAATTAACAAAAACTGTGTTAAGTTCTTTTGATTCTCTGGTTTATTTTTAAAACACTACGTATAGTTGTGACAATCAATATTTAAAATAGATGCTAATGAATAACTCTGAAAACCAAGCCAAACGAAAGGTCAAGTGGGTACATGATTCCGTGATTATATTTGTTTGGCCATCACAAATGTCACGATCAAAGAGAATACGATAATAAATACCTAGTATATCGCACAGAGTCGAATTGACGGAAGGTAGGCTAAACAGTTCGGTCAGCTATTTCTTTTTTATTAGTTTTAAAGCATACGATAGTTTCAAAGATTTAGTACGTCAGGACAAAAGTATGGTTCATTCCATCTAAAAATAAAGTTTATGGTACCAAATCGGTTAAACCTTCGAACAAACATAAAAAAGTGGGAACACGCATTTGTTTATTTCTTTGGCGTGATTAAAAACTCATTTTTATATGTGCAATGCAAATAATTTATTAAAATAAAATCTTCAGGAAGTTAAAGAAAAATACTTACAAAAAGTGATATCAAATATTTGAAAACACTTTCAAAATGTTATTTTGGTTTTTGCTTTTGTAATAAATCCGTTGAGTAATTAAAAACGCGATAATATAAATTCCGCTGGATGACAGTTAAAACGACTAGTTGTAATCAAAGGTTATAGTAGCCTAGTATATTATTTACTTTCCAGATGACAAAAAGTGCATTGATTTTGTCGATCTGTCATTGCAGTCTGAGTCTCTTATGGCCAACTTCATACTGTCGAATATTCGATTGCGCGGCCAGCTTCATAGTGTCGAATTTTCGTTAGCGCGGCCAACTTCATACTGTCGAATTTTCGATTGCGCGGCCAGCTTCATACTGTCGAATTTTCGATTGCGCGGCCAGCTTCATAGTGTCGAATTTTCGTTAGCGCGGCCAACTTCATACTGTCGAATTTTCGTTAGGTAAAATTTTACTCTTAACGCTCCAAGAGAAGTATAAATTTTTAAGTCGGTTAAAAAATGAATCGTCATATAATTGCGTGGTTATTATATTAATTGACATTTCATAGCTACAAACCGAAAATTGGTTGTGAAGTACGCCAACCATGAAAATTTGATAACATTGCCGTAACGGCAGCCTCAGTACCAGATGTAGATACGCAGTTTGGACCGCGACGAAATAATGCAATTTATTTATGTAGAAGGTACGATTCCAGTATTAATAACATTACAGTGAAACTTCCCTATATTTGAATGTATTTATACGTCACACTAATCCAATCTGACATGGATATGTGAAAACAGCTAAAAATAGTAATTAACATTTAAATTAAATATAAAAGCTACATTAAAAAGCTTTTTTCACTAACAAACTTCCATGTAAGTGTTTAAATTAGTACTTTAGGTAAAAACTCTTTCAAACTTTTTGTTAATTAATTGTGAACTCATTCGGAAAGTTTTAACTATAATTTTCTCATAATATATCTTTCTAAACTTTTATTCATAGCGTGCTATTGACAAGAAAGATAGTTTAAAATGAGAAATAATGGAAAACTTTGATTAATACAGATGACGTCTGCAGAAATTAACAATACTTTACATAAATCAAGCGTAACTATCTAAAAAATAGTTGGCAATATAAATCTGTATGCTGATCAGTTCCTTTGTTCCAAGTCATCTCAAAAACTGCTGAACCGATTTTTGTTAGAGAATAAAATAGGTTATATAAGGACAGAGAAGTACGATGGTAGGAAAGAAAGAAATAATTGTAGAATATAAACGCACGGAAACTAAGGTAACAGTCGAAAAAAGCGTGTATATATTATTAGGTCAAATTATAATTGTACTAACCTCAAAATGTAAAGAAAAACGGTTTTTATGCGTGCATAAATTTTCTATTGTTCTTAATAATCCATCAATTTGACTTTATTTCTCGGTAAAGACTGCAGACATATTTGGTTTTGGAAATGTAATATCATCAGAAGATTTTCTAGTTTCAAGCAAATGTCACTCAAATTTTTCAAATTCAACATTATTTTGGATCATTGGAAGATTTTGGAACACGTATGGTTTTACATGTAATTTTTATACTATCTCATAGAGATGGGCAAAACGGGTCTTTTTAGTGATCTGCATCTTTGCATCTGGATCCCGTATATGAGCCGGCTCACTGAACCAGTTCAAAAAGAGTCGAGTTCTGAATATGTTACTGCAGTCTTCCACTGAGTTACCTAGTTCAGTCAATCATATCACGACCTGTATAGAATCAAGAATGCATATCCAAACAACTGATGCATGAGTCATTTGAGCTGACAGATGCACCAAAGCAAGAACTGATACGTAAGTGTAAAACGTACTTCCGTGTGTTAAGTGTTTCACTGAGTTATGCGGATCCGTTGATCCGTCGACTCAAAAAAAGTGAGTCGGCTCTCACGGATCTTCTGTCGGAGTCGACTCTTTGAACCGGTTCAGATCTGAGTTACCCAACACTACTATCTCAAGAATCGTGCATACAATCTTCAAGCAACCTGTAAGTTTTTACTAAATCGATATAAAACACACCTTTCAAACAAAAGTAACAGTTCTTCTGATAGATAAATTCCTTCGAGAAGTTCTGTCAATTACTTTGGGGCATTCTTGATTTTATAAAACTTTCTTTCAATAATATGTATCAGTTTCTCATTTCCAAACTTCTGAACATTATTATGTCTAGCTAAAGATATTCTAGGTAGCCATCTCATGTAATGAAAAGGTTCAGAGACAACGCTCACACTACAGCCTTCTAGGATAGTAGATATCGGCTTGGCAACAGGAATAAATGAGTGTTTGTATACTCCTGGGAAATTTACTTCGATCTAGGGAAATTTTACTGCACCTATAGGGAAATAGATCGAGATACGAGCGAGTGAAAAAATCAAGGACAATTTATGGGCTTAATATGATTGTAATAAAGTAAGTTGGTATCTCTCAATACTGATCGAGAGCTATTTATAGAATATAATGTGTTTATATCAATACCGTATGAACCAGTTTAATAGACCATATGTATACGAGATGTTTATTTAAACTTAAATCTCATAACTGAACTATATATTATTGACTGGAACAATTCCTCTGGGCTTTTGATATTTTATATCAAGAGAAATCGAAACAGGTTTAAGAATAGATAATACTGCAGAGATGTACGCATAATCGCAACTGGTAGAAATATCCATTAAAGTTTTAATTTGTTATTAAACATAATAAATTTCAAATTTAAATTGGTACTAGGTTCAAATAATCTCAGTAGATAATGACTTTAAATAAATAAAATAAAGAGATATCAAAATATTTATCACCAAGAATAAAAAACCCGGGTGGCATTGCCAAAACCCTGCCGAGAATATAGTGTATGTGCTTATACAGGCAGTGTGGCTTTATTACGCGAATTTAAATTGGTTTTCGGGCAAAATTAAAAATTTGACTCCTTAATACACCTCTTAAAATAACATTTATTTTCTTAACTGCAATATTATTATCAATCTAACGTCTACACCGAATTAAATACACCCTTCAATAAATAAGTCACAACCTACAAATTAGTGTTTTCAAAAAATTTGTAAGTCCGGTTCTGTTGGGCCGATTTTAGGGACACTTTTTAATTACTACTAAAGGGTTAAAAAAATATGTCAATTTTGAAACGATTCTGAGAATTTTTTCGGTATTTTGCCGCCCAAAAACATTTTTCAACCCCTAAAAACTACCCTTAAAATGACCCGATTACGCCCATTTTAAATAGGCTTCTTGCGGTGATGGATTTAAACACGTGAACCAAATTTCGTTAAAATCAATTACCTCTTTCGAAAGTTATTGCCCGCACACAAAACATTTTCAAAAATGGTGCCAAAGTGTTTAGGAGATTATGAAACGTCGAGAAATTTTGGTCCGACCCCTAGGTCCCGCTATCCGACCTATGCCAATAGTGTATGTTGCCATATGGTAAATATACTAACAATTTAAAATATGTATTACCAAATTTTTACTTTGTTTCAAGATCCGTATTTTTTTGACGTTTTGATCTTTATAAAGCATCCTGTTTTCTGAATTATGTAAAAAATAATTAACTTCAGCACCCTATTTAAATTTTAAAGGAATGTAATTAGACATACTTTCCGAGTTAAACATATTTCAAATCAAGACTATATTTTGGCACAGCCAGGTTAAAGTATAACAATTAAATAAAATACTTTTAGAGTTGAATAAATATGTAATTTAATTAAAATTTCTTCTTTTTATCAATTAAATATATAATATATCTGAAGTGAAATATGGCTTCGGAACGACCAAACATGTGACTTTTATTGTAAATGCAATTTATGTGGAAGAAATAATATTGTTAAATCAATGCACTTTATCGGTGTCTATATCTATATAAAATAGCAGCTTCGCTTTTTTGAAGTTTTTGGGATTTATATTAATAATATTCAGTAATGATTATACTTGAAAGGAAGACTAAAACAGGATTCCCATCAAACCCCGCATTAACGCGAGTGCAAAACTTAGTAATTATATAAAACATTTATTAAAGAAATTGTTTTTTTTTTTTCAAAATAAGATTGTAATTTTACAGACACTAAACACTGTCTACTTCATTACCGGCAATTAACAATAATTGAAATTACTACTTATTTAAAAATATTTATTATATATTTTACACTAACGCAGTTCACACAGATTTTATAGATATCATACGAGACCTTTTTACATGTAAAAAGTTTATCGACCCATGATATAAAATTACTTACAGTGCTGCAAAAAGTAATTACCTTACTAGGTCGTTTTGTCCCTATTATTAATTATAATATGTTTTATTTCATAAGTATACATTATGTCAGTAGAGTTATTAGGCATTGTTGTACCATCGCGTTTGAAATTAAGTTTATTATATAAATATTTATATAAATACAATTACAACGGGATCTCTTTCTGTAGTTTCGTTTGATTAATTCATTCCGTAAATATAAAAATAAAATTGTACCATACTGTGTCTCTCACTCATTTGGTTTTTGTTAAGTTAAAATAATACGTATAGGTAACATTTTGTAATTTTGTATTTTAAAAAGTTAAATAATAATTTTATAAAAATATCCTTTTGTCATACTGAAATATTTTATAAACAAACCAATTATTATTCCCGAGTTTTACATCATTCGGTGAGCCATATATACGAATTAGATAATGTCTACACTCTAACATGAGGTTTTCAGATATTATATTTTGTATCTTATTTCTAGAATGTTCATTTATATATCTGCTTTTAGCCGTATTTGCTCGAGTTTCAAGTATTTTTATTTTCAATTTTCTAAAATCGTTTTTTTTGCATAATAGAAAGTAAGAGTCTCGGTCCAAGTTTCCAAAATCGAATTTTTATCAGATCTCGAAGTTTTAGGGTTCTAGTTATTTTATTTTTGGATGAACATCCGTTTGTGTAAACAATTTTTTGTCGTACGATATATTTAAAGCCAATCAAACGATTGAAATCGGGTTTGCAATATGCGAAAGGAATCATTGAAACATAGGTCTGATTAGATTTTAGAATCGATCATTCAAGTAGTTTCAAAATTATTCAAGGAATAAAATTTAAAACATTTCTTCAGGTTTTTGTCGCATAGCTCCTAATTCACTTGTTTACGCGATGATCAGAAAAGTTCATTAAGGCTGTCGGAACGCTCAGAATTTTGTTTGTGCCGAGACCCAGCGGTAAGGGGCGAGGTAGGCAAAAGACATATTGTGAGTCTGGCCTTCTTTAGCTCTGTCTCGCTCAAATCATCCGCGCGTTTCAATTTTTGGCTGGTGCCAACTACGAGGCTAAAAAAATTTATTGCAAGGGTGCCGCTGTCAACTGATTACTCTAATTTTTGGAAATATTTTGAAGATTTAAAAAACTTTTCCGAAAAAGGAAGAGTCACTTTAGGTTTGTGATGGAATAGTTTTGTGAATTAAGTACGAATAAGGTCATAGTGTGACATTGAAAACGTGTGTTTTTTTAGCACAATTAATGCCAAATTTTTTCTAGTAAATCGTACATAAATTACAAAAGTAGTCCATTAGAGACCTAGATTTGTCCTTTATCTTCCTTATAGAGAAAGAATTTTTGCAAAATGTTGACGAATAAGTCTACAATCAGTTGACAGCCGAAGCTCTATTTTTGGCTTAAATTCAAAGCGTTCCGACAGCCTTAAAACTCAGATTAGTTTAAATATAAAAGCATATGATATGATATTTATTAAGTCAATCGAGACATATGCACATCCATTTGACACGTCAAAATACAAAAATAAAATTATAGACTTATCTACAATATAAAAAAAAAATCATAAGCTGTGTGAAAGACCCTTAATGAAAATATCTTCTGTAACATTTCCGTAAATAAAATATATATAAAAAAAATGATAGTAAAATATCAAAAACCCGGGTCGCAGTGCCAAAACCCTGCCGACAATATAGTGTATTTGCTAATACAGGCAGTGTGGCTTTATTATGCGAACTTAAGTTGATTTTTGGGCAAGCTAAAAAATTTGACTTCTTAATACACCCCTTAAATTAACATTTTTTATTCTTAATTGCAATATTATTATCAATCGAACCTTTATATCAAATTATATACAACTTTCAGTAAATAATTCACTATCTGCAAACTAGTCATTCGTAAAATTTTTAAATCCGGTCCTGTAGGGCCGATTTTATTAAAATTTTGGTGGCACTTTTTAATTGCTATTAAAGGGTTATTTCAATTTTGAAACGATTCTGAGATTTTTTTCGGTATTTTGGGGCCCAAAAACTTTTTTCAACCCCCAAAAGCCACCCTTAAATTAATCCGATTAGGCCCATTTTAAATAGGCTTCGTGCGGTGATGGATTCCAACATGTGTGCAAAATTTCGTTAAAATGAATTAACTCCTTCGAAAGTTATAGCCCGCACACATATATATATACCTATATATATATATATAAATATATATATATATATATATATATATATATATACATATATATATAAACATTTTTAAAAATGGTGCCAAAGTGTTTAGGAGGTTATGAAACGTCGAGAAATTTTGGTCCGACCCCTAGGTCCCGCCATCCGACCGACGCCAATAGTGTATGTTGCCATATGGCAAATACACTAATAAAAGTAATTAATTAAAATATAAAATTCAAATCGTATGGACAACCGTATATTAATAATGTTCTCACCCTACTTTTAAAAATCTTCTTTAATGTAATATAAACACAATATCATCAATTTATTGTAATGTATTTAACATAGCGGAAAATTTTTGGATTGGGCCATAGGTCAATCGGTTTCCACACGTTTTTCAAATCTAAATGTACGGACAATTCTGCGATTCACTGTATAATACATATGTATATAATAGTAGATAATACAGCGGTACACACAATGTGTACCTCCACACAGTATAGGTAAAATTCCCAGCCGCAGTCACGCTTGGCCAATCAAACGTCCTGCACGCATCATGAACTCGGGTGACCAGACACGGACGATAACGAACCCCACATCAAGCAAAATTAGGTGAATTTTTAGAATATAACATGAAACGAAAAAAAGTATTCACAAGATTACTAGAAATGACAAGAGTGGAGTGAATTTGAACAAACCACGAGCTGGATTAAAAATAGATATCTGGGATATAAAAAAAAAAAAAACATCTACAGTGTATATGACCCGAAGTGTTTGTAAACATAACGCATGAATATAATTGAGACTTGATTCTGTACAGTCAAGTATGGATGGTAGAAGTTAAGGATAGCAATCTCTATGTTAGAAAAAGTATAAAGTTTAAAAATTAAAACCCAGCTACGGCAAAAATCGTGCTGTGGAAAGTACGAAACAAAAGAATATTCTTGTCCGTGGTCGCATGCCACCTTGCCCTAATATACCTCAATAATATTCTAAAAAGTATTGTTAAGTATGAGCAATCCTTAGGGTAAGGTTCCATGCATCCACGGGCAAGAATATTTTCTTATTTCGCACCGGTTAAAATCATATAGGTACTCTCGTTTGGCCGTATAGTATACTACTATTTAACTTAAAATATTGCAATAAATGATATAAAAAAAATTCCAGATAAATATCGAGATGGTTCCTTATTTGAGACCATGGCCGATTACCTATCAAACTCCTGGTTCAAAAATTACCTACCTTATCCTAATTTCCTATAATTCCTTCATTCACCCATTGCTATTAGTTGAGTTGAAGTTTTAGAAATGTAGAAAATAACGGGAAGTGGTAAAATGGAAAATAGTAATGGTGCGAATGGCGTCTGTTATGACATAAAGTCGAGAAACGGACGTTAAACGCATTATTATTATTATTATTAATATAAAAAAAATACGTCTCACGTAGTTAAACAATTAATTTGCAGGTCATGTTGACTAAATTAAAGTATTGCCACTTCTGGATATTTTACTTTTTTTACTATTTATTGCCTTGACTCGTCTTTGACAAGTAGCATATTTCACTTTGTCTACAACGGCCGTTCATTTCAAACAGAATGGCAGACTAGCGCCAATGTTTTGCTGTTTTTAGGTGACCACTTTTTCAGTATAACTTCTATAAGAAACTACACGCGTTCACAAAATTTGTCACTTGGTCCGTTTTTGCTGAACGAAATTCAGTTTATTTAAAAACATTTTTTTTAATTTAATAAAAATTATAAATCAATATTTAATTATTGTTTATAGTAAATTTGTATATGGAAAACTTTCAAATTATTTGTTTCCCAGAAATTCATTTAAAGCAAAAAATAATTTTAATAAACTAAAAACAATTTTTAATAGCAAATTGTACATCCAATTCAAAGTTAATGAAGTGAATAAAACAAATGAAATGAAACAACAGATAATTAATTTAAATATAAATAAAATGTTTTGTAAACTTTATATTATAAATGTTGTATTGTCAGTAATTATGTTTCCCAAAAAATAAAGCGCGCTATTATTTCATGGTGCATAGGTAATACAAATCAATAAACAAAAAAAAAAAGGTTGCTTAACAATTTAAAACGATTTTGCCTTCCACTGAAACCACAATATTTCAAATACGTGATGTTGGGTTTAAATTAACGTAAAAAAATTATTTAAACACGTGTTCTTAACAAAGGTCGGTTTTAAAGTTTTGAATTTGTCGATTGACTCTTTATAATAGGCCATGCAATTCACTCAAAATTTGAAATTGTTGAGAAGGTCTTTTAAGACTTTTAAGTTTCCAATTTTATTTATTTACACATCAGAGTTCAAAGTTATATTACTGTAAATTTAGGTCAACAAATCTTTAAATTCTCGTAGTAAAATAGGATTCAGGTTCAATTAAACGTTTTATTAAAATAACTTTCATAATAACTATAATGTTCCTAGTCTTTGCATACTATAATATATGCACGAATGATAGAAGGGACAATAATGTTCAAATCACAATGACGTTACAATAATAGTCTAAAATGTCGAGCATCTATAATTTAATAAACATTCCACATATATATGAAAAATCAACTAACAACTACTAGCTTAGCAGATAAAGAAAAACACTTGAAAATTGCACAAAAAAAATTTATTGAATTATTTCTCGACGATCGTTTCGGAAGATGGACCTATTGTCCGAAACTATCGTCGAGAAATAATTATTAATCATGTTCTACTAAGTGCTCAGTGAAAAATCAGTGCAAATTAAACCACTAGTTTATTTTTTTCAATAAATTTTGACACCATTTCTCTAAGTAAAACAATATAGAAATAAAGACAAAACACTCTCAATAAAGCAATAAACATCAGAATACTGCAAACATCTGGGATTCAATACGATTGTCTATTGTTTATTCTGAATACAAATTATTATAATTAAAACAAAAACCGTTTGAAATATTAGCAGAGATTCTGAGATACATTGTAGAAATAATAATTAGAATCGGATGGCTCTCACGCCGTCCACTATAATACAAAATGGTTCACAAAGAACAATCACAAAGCTATGGGAAAAACAAACGTAGCTGATATTGCATTAATTACGTCAATCATTCATCAAGGATGTAACAAAAACAAATAAAAAAAACAAAACAATAGCATTTCAATTTTTTTCTGGATTCTTGCCACCAAAACTACATAGAAAATTAAGTCTTGTTTGAACAAATAAAAATGTAAACAATGACTTTTCAGTTATTTTAGTTTTTCTATAGCCTTATAGCTAAAATTAGTAGAAGAGCGACACGTTTTCAAGAAACAAGCATATTCAGAGCATACTAAATAAAAAAATCCGATTTTTGACAGTCGATTTTGAACAACTTCCACTTGATCTAATACTTTGAAGTGTTGCATACCTATATTAGTATCTATAAGACAGCGTTGCCAGACGTCCCGATTTTGGCGGGACGTCCCGTTTTTTAAATCAAAATTAAATGCCCGCGCGGGACAGGCTCAGTCCCGCTTTTCGGGGATAACTTGACCGTGCGTAAATAATTATTCTCTTATTGTAAGTTGCAATTTGTAACACTCACTCCTCAGACTATTGTTTGAAACGCTATATTTTCTAATGAATAAAACTGTTTTGATTTTGATTTCTGTTTTTTTTTTTTTTATTCAGAAGACGAATAAGACAACTATTTGACTATAGGGTAAATCTGATTTAAAATATCATATTTTTATTAAAATACATTTTCTATGGCTATTTTTGCTATCTATTGTCATGTAAACGTAATTTGAACTCAAATAAAAAGATAAATATTTAAAAACTTCTGATTATATAATCTGGCAACGCTGATAGAAAATGAAGTCTCGATTAAACAAATAAAAATATAAACAATGACTTTTCAGTTATTTTAGTAGAAGAGCGACACGTTTTCAAGAAACAAGCAAATTCAGAGCGTACTAAATAAAAAAATCCGAATTATGGGAGGGACAAATTTTGACAGTCGATTTTGAACAACTTCCACTTGATCTAATACTCTGAAATGTTGCATACTTATATTAGTTTCTATAAGACAATACAATAATCTAATAGCCATGATCTGTTGCTGCAGTCAGGCTAATCAGCTCACTATGCAACTTTTTAACAGTTTATGGTAGACATATACCGTGTTTGGGTTCGTTTTAGTCGGCGGACGGTTAAATAATAAAACATAAGTCAAAAACCTTGTCATAAAAATGTACTAAAACGAACAAAATAACAAAAAAATAATTTTATCATTGTTGACCTGACCTTAAAACTTGTCGCGAGATATCTTCATAAATAAAAGTTTGTAAAAATGCATAATTTTAACATCCCGTGAAAAGATTTTAGGTCAAATCAACAATGATAAACACATTAACACTGGAGAGCCACAAGATCCTCTTCGAAGTTACCAAGGTAATAGACAAAACATTGAGTTACTATCCGCACAAGGAAGCCATAGAAATACACAAGCATACGCAAAATTTTAACCGAAAAGAAGAAGGCATGTATCTAAGTAAAACCTGGACACCACCACTGAGACATTACTGAGCCCAACGACCAATCAGAGAAGAGCGAACTACGACCGAGTAGAGAACAATAATCCACTTTGCATAAAAGAAGAAGGAGCAGCAGTCGTCGACAAACAATACCTGTGAGCACCGAGCAGCCTAGAAGGACACTTTTCCCGCTATAATACTTGCCACGGTTCTAAAAGGTTCTGAAGTAAGTTACAAACAGCGTCGCAAATGCATATTTTAGAGCCGTCCTGGTTGTTTTGTGGGAAAGGAAGACTCCCACCACCTCTCAGTTACCGGCACAGAATGTGTGCTTGTCGGTGATTGGTTATCGCTGGTTGTCGTGTCACTTGTACAGTCCAGTACGCTATTGTTAAGTTGTTTCTTTGATTGTTAATTGATCAAGATGCCTAATACAGTTTTGCATAGACAAACACGACAAATTTTTTTGTTGGATGACTTTATGCAAGGAATTAGATCTTTAGATTTAATTTAAAAATTAAAAATAATAATATAGCACGAGTTTGTAGTTTTTCAACCCACTGTACTTGCGCAAGCCTCTAACTTCAGAACCTTTTAGAACCGTGGCGCGTATTATACATCGCTTTTGATAATGTCTACTGCACTTGTAGACGAAATACGTAGAAATGCCAATGGACCACGACTGAAGCCAAAAAGTTTTACAATGATAAAATGATTTTATTTTTTATTTTTTTCATTTTAGTACAAATTAATAAGAAAAAATTACTTATATTTTATTTCAAATTGGGTCGGTAGTTCTCGAGCTTACTAGCGACAAACAAACAAATAAACTTTTCATCTTTGTCGTCTTCTTAATATAAGAGGTACGTCTCCATGCAATGTTCGAACTGGCCGAGTATTTTCAACGAAGTATTTATAAGTGCCGAGCGCTGTGAGTCATTATAGCCTTCATCGTCGGCCAGCGGTACACGATTCACACAATCATCGTTATTACCTTCCATGATGTTGAAACGACACACAGACAGAATAATGGACAAAGAAGAACTATGATGCTCTTTACTCTTTATATGAATAACAACATCATACTAGAGCATATACGTTGTACCTGCATATAACGTACATTATAAATGTACAGATTATCCGCACTTTTACATGTTCCGCTACAACCATTAAGATCTTGGCAACCGTACCTAGACTTAAAAATAATCGAATGCTTTAAGGCAGTTGTCGTGGTTAAGGCACACCGTCAGAAAATTCTTAATTTTTGTATATTCATTAAGGACTTGATAATACAATTACCCTGAAAATTTGAAGTCGATCGACCGTATATAATCCGAGATAAATTCAATTAAAAATTGGATAATTAACATTGATTGTATACGATCTCTGTAGTTCTGAACCAGTTTCTTATTTATAAAAAAAGAACTAACTGTCAGAAACTTTCCAAAAACTGACAGTCTTTCAATGCATTTGTTATGAGTTTAAAAAAAATAAGAATTTTTTTTTTGACCGTCTAATTATTTATAAATAACGGTTTAAAGTTCAACAATTTATAGAAAAGTATACATGCATATGAATACTGTATGGGTTACGTTTCCACGGGTACAATCTTGCGTACAAATTATAGATCTAGTATACTTTTGTGGCACGTATAATCTGTAACTTTTTTACAATATTGTACCACAAAACTACCTTAAATAATCGCAAGGTTGTTATTTGAATGGTTTTTATAATCGACTGATTCCTTCGTATGACATAACATATTATTATTATAAGTATGTTGGTACCATTAATGAATTTAATCTTTCAATCCCCAAATGAATTTTGTTCTCGGTTTCGATTGTTAGTCTTGATAGAGTCACATGCTTTATAGAACGGACGCAGATAAAAGATTATCATATTTAATAGTGTGCAATACATTAATATCCACGAGTGATTAAATACTATGCGAATGATTCGATCTGTCTATGCATTCGATATATTATTATCATACCGAATGAATTTAGTTCTCATTTTCGAGAGACTTTAGAGAGGCATCCGCATGCAGTGTTTCATAGAACAGAGGAAGATAAAAGACGTAAGTAATGCAGTGTTTCAAAAAGTAATGAAAGAGCGTAGTATAATAATTTATTACTGGAAATTTTATAATAAATTGTAACTCGTAAATATAAAATCGTTCGAATGATTTTGTATAACCTCTCGAGATATTTTAATAATCAAATAGTCCGATTATTTTCACTCGAAATATCCCATATGTCTAAGTTCGTAACGATGTAAATCATGTTTTTAATTTGAAATTTTAGTTTTTATGGCCAAAATATACTTGGTGCTGCAAATTCACCACCTGTTAATCCAAAAATAATTTGAAAAAGTCTACAAAACTTTTGTCCAACAGAACTCCATGAGGAAAGAGTTGATGAAATAAAATTAAATTTAGAAAAATGAATACTGAATTGTGTGTAGGTTAATTAATTTATTGAAAAATATATTAAAATTAAAATAAGATCCACTATCGAAAAGTTTCACTGTGTTTGATGTTTCCATAGAAAACGTTACAATTATTTCACGAAAGTGTACGAGCAAATTAATTTTATCCATGGGCCCAGGATACGTGCAGGCTTTGGGTCAAATTCACCCACTGAACTTTTCTGTGAGGCAGTGTCCTCTCTAAAGAAATGGAAAAAAAACATGAGTTTCAAAAAAAACAAGATGGTTGTTGCAAATTCGGTTACTTTGCCCATATTATGCCAATAATTGTTTTATATATTTGTATACATATTACTAAGGTTTTTATCCTCCAGAGAGAGGTTATGTTTTGCGGCACTTCTCTAAATAAATATTATTATTCTTAATATAAATAAGTTAAAAATATTTAAGAAAATTCATTATTAATTAAAAATGAAATAATTTAAAATACATAAAATGAAATATTTAGAACCTTTACACTTACAAAGACCTAGCAGTTAGTATCTAGTTCATACTGTATAAAAAAACATGTTTCACTTACCATTAAAAAAATATCCAGCCAATTGAGCAATTTCAAAAATACGGACATTTGACATATCATAGGGAAAGTATTGAGAAATTGTGAAAAGCGATTTTAACCTAAATTAGTACCATTAGTAATTAGTATCATTCCCCAATTGTGGAGTTGGTATGGTAAAAAATATTTGTCAAGCAATCAGTTGAAATTGAAAACAGTTCAAAAATGTGAACTGTTCAAATGGCATCTGTTTATTAAAGGACTCCTGTATTCCTTTAATAAACAGATGTCATTTGAACAGTTTACATTTTTGAACTGTTTTCAATTTCAACTGATTGCTTACTTTATTACTTAATGGTCTAAATAATTGCAAAATCTATCAACTGTCAAATTAGAAGGGTAGGTGTTTTATCGTGTTTAACTTTTATCACAGATTTGACAATAAATCTCTTTTATGATATTAACTTTTATTTTACAGTCAACATTTTTTTTATCACATACCTATGTGTGTTGTAAAATGTTTTGCTTTAATTAAAACACAATTTTTCTGTAGCCTCAATACGACAACATTGTAACGTTTGTTTATATACAACGCGACATTTAAAAAAAAAGTTACATAAAGCCAATTATCAAGCTAAAATGATAACATTTTCTAGGGCTTTAATTAAAATACTATTAAATAAAAATTAGTCGCTAGCTAACTATGTAATTGTTGAATGTATATAGTCTTTTTCTTACACGTTAGTAATCAAAATAAAACTATAAATTAACGCGGATTTGCAACCACGAGAACTATTAAGTATTTTGTACTATTTGTTACAAATGGATTGTCCAACGACAATTGTAATAAAACTGATCAAATCTTAAAAAAAAGGAAATGACAAAAAATGACTTCAAGCTATCGAAACTCAAATGCCCTCCGCACACAAAAACTGGTACAGGTCCCGATCGTTCTGTGATCTCTCGTACGTCAGAGAACGAGGAGTTGCATAGGGATCGACACAAACAGCACCGATTTGAAACTAGTTTCAAACTGGTCGTGTGCGATCGTATTTGCAGGTCGAGAATTCGTACTTATTTCACAAAACTGTTACATCACAAACCTAAAGTGACTCTTCCTTTTTGGGAAAAGTTTTTTATATCTTCAAAATATTTCCAAAAATTAGAGTAATCAATTGACAGCGGTACCCTTGCAATAACATCTTTCAGTCTCGTAGTGGGTACCAGCCAAAAATTGAAACGTGCGGATGATTTGAGCGAGACAGAGCTAAAGAAGGTCACAACCACAATATGTCTTTTGCTTACCTCGCCTCTTCCCGCTGGGTCTCAGCACAAACTATGTGAAAGTGATTCAACAATTTTTATAGAAAATTAATAATATTGACTCTACCAACAGTAATAGAATATTAAATAAAACGAAACCACATGCGATTACTGTTCAAAATATTTTTTTATTCACAAAACGTTTCGACCAAATTTTGGTCCTTTTCAATTTATTAAAATATAAAATAAATAAATTGAAAAGGACCAAAATTTGGTCGAAACGTTTTGTGAATAAAAAAATATTTTGAACAGTAATCGCAAGTGGTTTCGTTTTATTTAATTTTTATAGAAGTTCTGAGATCTCAATGGTGATACAATGAATTACTATTAACACAAATGCACGAACAAATGATATGTCTGCACCAGTTGTACATCATATTTCCAGAGGCGTTGCGGAAGTTTATTAGGTCAGGAGAACATCGTCGTCATGTCAGATTCTAACGGACATACTACCAATTATGCACTATGTTGTAATATATGAATTTGCCATTGTTGAGTTTAACCAAATATCGCACATACAAAGTGTTTACTGTTGCCGCGACTTCGCTTGATTTTGACGGAAATCCTATCCTAATCCAAGCGGACCCAAGTAAAAATACCTTATATTTTAAGCTTGAGTAGTAGTTTTCGAGTGGCGCAGGTACAAATTGAGACTCAAATAGAAAAATATTCAAAATATGTCAAAACGGCTTAACAACAATTCTGTCTAGTAAAATTTCCAACAAAAAAGTTGTCTATAGCTTATTATATCTAATAGTCGTTTCGAATTTGCTGATTCTATAAAAAATTAACTTTTTCTTCGATAAAAATTGTTGCTTACGATCGAGAACGTTCATGTGGAAACCGCGACAGAGTTCTGCTAACTTCATCATCACGTCTAGAAACGGAAGCCCAGAGGATGACGTCGCGAACAGAATAAAATAGGAAAGGAAAGTCTTCGTGTAATCACGTCCAAAAGATAGAGACCTTCTGTTAACTAAGAGTCTTAGAACAATTTTGTGTATGCGCTGTCAAAACGCCATCTCCAGCAAAAACCTATGAGAAAAAATGCACCAAGAAACAACCAACGTGGAATTAACGCAAAAGAAATGGGTACATCCTGAGAGTACCTCAAGTAGCAAAAAGGAGTCCCAATATGTCCTAGAAGCGGGCAAATCGCCGAGGAAGAGGTATCCGACACATCAAGGTCATGGTCAGAAGTTAAACCAATTTCATCAAATCGCGATCTATTATTGAAGCCAACTGCCGCACTTAGATTAGAGATGGGAAAAACGGATCTTTTATGTGATCTGCATCTTTGCATCTGGATCCCGTATGTGAGCCGGCTCACTGAACCGGTTCAAAAAGAGCCGAGTTCTGAATATGTTACTGCAGTCTGCCACTGAGTTACCTAGTTCAGTCAATCATATCACGACTTGTATAGAATCAAGAATGCATAGCCAAACATGTGATGCATGAGTCATTTGAGCTGACAGATGCATCAAAGCAAGAACTGGTATGTAAGTGTAAAATGTGCTTCTGTGTGTTTCACTGAGTCATGCGGATCCGTTGATCCGTCGGCTCAAAAAAAAGTGAGTCGGCTCTCACGGATCTTCTGTCGGAGTCGGCTCTTTGAACCGGTTCAGATCTGAGTTACCTAAGTCTAACTTAGATGCGAATCGAAAAATGTTTTGATATGTAACGCGCAGGTAGTTATGCTACTAAAAAATGACCACTTTGATTTTAACTAAGTTTTATAGAAGCGTGCTGCGTGGCGCTACTGAACCCAAGCGGGTTGTGTGTATGTACGTGGTAACGTACTTAGATGCGAATCGAAAAATGTTTTGATATGTAACGCTCAGTTAGTTATGCTACTAAAAATGACCACTTTTTTTTAACTAAGTTTTATAGAAGCGTGCTGCGTGGCGCTACTGAACCCAAGCGGGTTGTGTGTATGTACGTGGTAACGTACTTAGATGCGAATCGAAAAATGTTTTGATATGTAACGCGCAGGTAGTTATGCTACTAAAAAATGACCACTTTGATTTTAACTAAGTTTTATAGAAGCGTGCTGCGTGGCGCTACTGAACCCAAGCGGGTTGTGTGTATGTACGTGGTAACGTGTATATACTGTGGGTACATTAATTTTTTATGATGAAAGGTAAAGTGTGGCTCGATTGCACACAATTTGTTATGGTTGTGTCTTTTCACAAACCCACTCACACTACTCGTATGTGTATCACATGTTAGGTTTGAGGTTAAAGTTCACCACATAGTATCTCTACCTAACCAACAAACAAAACTGCTATTATAGTCGCTATAATAGTCTATAAAAGTGATGACGACCATTTCAGGACTGCTTGTGGGTAGCCAATTAATTAATCACATATCACATTAGCTTTGTTTTGTATCTGTACTAAATTTCATATTGCATTTACAAATTGCAATTGTTTTTCATTATTAGTGTATTTGCCATATGGCAACATACACTATTGGCGTCGGTCGGATGGCGGGACCTAGGGGTCGGACCAAAATTTCTCGACGTTTCATAACCTCCTAAACACTTTGGCACCATTTTTAAAAATGTTTATATATATATATATGTATATATATATATATATATATATATATATATATATATATATATATACCTATATATATATGTGTGCGGGCAATAACTTTCGAAAGAGTTAATTGATTTCAACTAAATTTGGCCCACGTGTTGAAATCCATCGCCGCAAAAAGCCTATTTAAAGTGGGCCTAATCGGGCCATTTTAAGGGTAGTTTTTAGGGGTTGAAAAATGTTTTTGGGCCCTAAAATACCGAAAAAATTCTCCGAATCGTTTCAAAATTGAAATTTAACTCTCTGGCAGTAATTAAAATGTGTCCCTAAAATTTTAATAAAATCGACCTTACAGGACCGGATTTAAAAATTTTATGAAAACACTAGTTTGCAGATAGTGAATTATTTACTGAAAGGTGTATATAACTTGGTATAGAAGCTCGATTGATAATAATATTGCAATTAAGGAAAAAAATGTTATTTTAAGGGGTGTATTAAGGAGTCAAATTTTTTATTTTGCCCAAAAACCAAGTTAAGTTCGCATAATAAAGCCACACTGCCTGTATTAGCAAATACACTATATTGTCGGCAGGGTTTTGGCACTGCGACCCGGGTTTTTGAACATCAAAGCTAAATGTCACAATTTCTGTAACAGTATAAGTTCAATTATTAGTTAGGCTCAAATCTTGAAATGAAATGACCCACTTTCAGATATTCGATCGATATGAAACTTCGTACGCGGATGTAGTTTTTAAGACAATACAACATGTTTTCATAATTACGTAATTTGCATAGAACATGTGCCTTCGTCATTGAAATTATCGTAAATATAGTCCCGTAACTTCCGCCATAAACGCTCCGTTTCTCCCACCATGCGAAAGTAGCAATCGTAACAGTTTTGAAGCACATGGCTGGTGACAAAAACTTAAAAAAAACTAACTTCCAGCTTTCTTTGCGAACTTTTTATTAACTTCAAGAGTTTGAGATAAATCTTGTAATGCAATTTTGATCCATTTTCATGTTTTTTGAAACCACAAATATCTAAAAAAAAATCTCTCAAATTTTTCTAAATAATTTATCTAAAATTCTGTTTTCTATGAGGTTTTTCTCAATAATCGTCATGTGGCTTACATAAGTAGATTTTCCTTCGCGTAGTTAATAAGAAATCGAAAGTCATACATGACGTAACAAGTTATTTTTTTCACATTTGAAATGTATACTTTCATTAGAAAAATTAACATTTATCTACATGTTTTCCTCTGATCATGATTAATATTTTTTTACTTTTCCGTATAAAAAATTACAATAATTTGTCATGTTTTCCAAAGCTGTGTCCTGTGGGACCTAATAATATACCGAAACTTCCACGGCACTGAATACCAGATAATTAGTAACTATTTTTAAAAATCTCAGAGATCCGAACTGTAGTTCAATGAATTACTAATAAAGCAAATCCACGGAGGAAAAAGAATTTGTATGTACTGAAAACATAAATTCAAAATACATTGTCAAGTAATATTTATAAAAGAAAAATATAATTCACTAGAGAACACGATTTTGCGTCATTGCCGGAACAGAGGCACACAAGTAATAATGTAAAAGATTTTAGCGGGTTATCGACAATAAATGGATTTCTTTGCTACCAATACGTTTTATAAAACATATATATTTTATTGAGCTCATGGAAAGCTTAGGAGTAAGTAAAAAATTAATTTGAAAGAAAAGAAAAATCACAAGAGACCTTTTTCCCTATTAATGATCTTTTTTAATATTCTGTTATAGTCTTATACATATAGTGTTACTTCCGAAATGACAAATATCAACGGAAATGAGATTGAAGTGAATTATTATCGGTACGAAAAACGAGCTGCGAAGTATATTGAAATTAATTCATTTGTCATAACCTAACGTGTATTTGTAAATTTTTAAATGCAACGCATGAATATAGCGTCAGTAAAATAACAAACAGAAATGAAACACAAAAATTTTATTATTATACTGTCAAATGCAAATGTATTAAAAAAGAACAAAAATTATGTATCAATAAACAGTAAATTATTCACAGTTTAGCCCTTCTAATAGGAGGGAAAATAATTATAGAATCTATGATCAAAGGTACCTATAAAATTTTTTGTCCTATTTTATTTTACAAAATAACAATTATTTGATATACTTGATATATTATGAATTTTGAGGATACTAACCATAAGCAGGGAAATATGAAAATATTTATTTTTCTGAGAATAGTTAATAATCTTCTTTTTTATATATTTGTGGCAATGCACTTATGTGAATCCCCGAACTGTGAGTCTGTGCTTACAGGAAACCTAAGCTTGCCAGATTTTGTCTACAAATACATTTTATTATTTTGAAGGCAAGATTTTCGAAAATTCTTAATATCAGAAGAAAAAATAACAAGCAAAATTTCCAAAGACACAAAAATGAGAGACGCCAATACACTTATAAATTTAAAAAAACTGGATACTTAAAAAACTCACCAGACTTGCTTTATAAAGAATCAAATTCGTACCTGCAACAGAAAATATCAAATTATTCATTTAAAAAATTTAAAAGTACAAACTTAAAATTTAGAATATATGAAAATATAAATTCTGCAATCTCCAAATAGAATCAATATTTATATTTTTTTTTCTTTCATGCTGTTAAATTCAAATAACTACATGAGAATACCTATGTATATATAGTTGTAGGTAATGGAAATTGAGACAAATATATATCACAATCATTTGAACGATGTTGCATTTAGGATACACAAAAAAAATAGCTAAGCTAGGTTTGAAATTTCATTAATAACTTTAAAAACTGTATGCCTTTAAACTCACTTTTGAACCTTCAATAAAAAAAATATCCCCAAAAATACAAGTTTTCTCCAATATTATGACATGACAGTTTTTGAACAGCAAACTGCGCAGTCAGCAGATTATATCCACAACCAAAAATTTGGTCTCAGTGAATGTCAGATTTCCTATCGACAGTTTGTGATTTATCGTGTGCGAACCCTTGTAACCAAGTGCGCATGCGTCGTCAGTTTACTGATAATTTCTGAACAACAAAGTGTCTGACGAACAAAGCTATTATGAACTGGTACAAGCCCCAAATACTTTGACAGTTTGTGGCTCCAAAAAAATATGTTAAAAAAACTAAAGTGGCAATCCTTTCCGATAAAAATTAGAGAGGGAATTAAATTATCATTATCAGTAATAATGCGTGTTTTAGTTTTTACCAACTCACCAACGTATAATCAAAATCTAAACTATTTTTTACTGAAATCAATAAAATGAGGTGTAACATACGCACCCTACGCTGGCGTGTCATTATTTCAGCAATGGACTTTTTCTATAATATGTACGACATAATATCAATGTCTATAATAACACGTTCATGCAAGCTTTCAACTAGGATATCAATATTTTAAGCCCGTTGCACACGAGGCTGATTTTGCCGCTGGATTCGCTGCTGGAATTTAAGCCGGCTGTGAGGATGGAAATGACGTTTCTACGGAGTGCGAGCTCCAATGGTTACAAGCTGGATTTAAAAATTAGAATTGAGACTAGTAATTTTCGTGCTTAATTTTTTGCTGACTTTGAGCAAAAATCAATCGGAAAACAGTATCTTGTCTTGTAGGTGACTTTGGCAAACTTCATAAGCAAACATGGCGTTATAGTGTGTGTTCTGTTCAGAGAAGATTACTAGAAACTAAGGTTGGGTTGCTGAAGCTGTGACCAGGCAAGACGCGAGAAAGGGCGCCGAAATTAGGCTTGTGGAGTCTTTTTCCAAACAGTAGGGATAGCATACTTGAGTAACCAAGCCATGAGCATCGGTGACGTAAGTAATCGACTCAACCAATCACAGGCGTGACCATGCTTATAGTCTCTTACTTCCAACCGTCTAGTATTTTAGTAATCTTGTTGTTCAGAGCCAATAAACGTCAACTCTTGTTAACATTCGCGCGCGACCAAAACCACCACAAAATCCATCACACAACATGTTTCGAAATCTAGCAGCGAATCTAATGCCAAAATTATCGTCGTGCGCAACGGTCTTTAGTCATGATATAATCGGGATTAACTTATGATCAGGAATTTCTATGGAAGTGCCACGTTTGTAATAAAATTGATTATTTTGCTCAACTAAGCATTATCTACCGAAAAAAAATATTATTACATTGAAATTAGAAGAAATACTTTAATTACTTTCTATTTGTTTCAAAATATGCTTTGACAATTAAGTGGTCATCATTAGGTCAATAAAAAACCGTTAATGTTAAAAAGAATAGTTCTACATTTTTTTTTATTATAAGGAAATTAAAACATTGGCCAGTTTAAAACATGGTACATTGCAAATATCTAATTTAGCATATGTCTTATATTCCTGAGGATGAACTTATTGTCCGAAACAATCGTCGAGAAATAATTTAATAATAAATATTGTAGAAGTTTCAAGAGTTTTTTTTAATCTGTTATTATTAATCATGTTCCACCAAGTGCTGAGTGAAAAAACAGTGCAAATTATAAAATCATAATATTGCATGTTAAATTAGCTGAGAAAGTCTCCTATAAACGGGATAATAGTTAACTAGTTTTACGTTAATGAAAATTCAATTCATAAAATGCAAATTAAAAACAATAATAAAAAAAAACCCGGGTCGCAGTGCCAAAACCCTGTCGACAATATAGTGTATTTGATTGTATAGGGCCGTGTGGTTTTATACTTTTATTATGTGAAATTAAGTTTGTTTTTGGGCAAAATAAAAAATTTAACCCCTTAATACACCCCTTAAAATAACATTTTTTTCTTAATTGTAATATTATTATCAATCTAACGTCTACACTGAATTAAATACACCCTTCAATAAATAAGTCACTATCTGCAAACTAGTGTTTTCATAAAATTTGTAAATCCGGTCCTGTCGGGCCGATTTTATTAAAATTATGGAGACACTTTTTATTCACAACCAGAGGGTTAAATTTCAATTTTGAAACGATTCGGAGAATTTTTTCGGTATTTTGGGGCCCAAAAACAGGTTTCAACCCCTAAAAACTACCCTTAAAATAGACCGATTAGGCCCATTTTAAATAGGCTTCTTGCGGTGATGGATTTCAACACGTGGCCCAAATTTCGTTGAAATCAATTAACTCTTTCGAAAGTTATCGCGCGTACACACATACATATATATATATATATATATATATATATATATATATACGTATAGAAATTTTGGTCCGACCCCTAGGTCCCGCCATCCGACCGACGCCAATAGTGGATGTTGCCATATGGCAAATACACTAATAATAAATTGATCTCACACAGTACAAAATGTAAAAAAGTTTTCTATTTAATCAAAACTGAAGTTTAGCAAAAACTTCAGAAATTGGCTGGCATTTGAATAACACCATTTGCCTTTTCATATTTTCTATGCCAAGAAAATGTTGAATCAAAACAAGTTCAAAAACACAAAAACACTGTGATTAACTGGAATTTGACTAGCAATATTTCAGTCTTTTTATATTAAATTAGTATATATTACAAAAACCGACGTCAAGTTTAATATTATTAAATTTGTTATAATCAGGGCACAGTTGAGAAGTTTTAAGAGTAAAGGGAGATTTTTAGGGAAGCTTTACGCACTGGTTGGGTAGGTAATATATTTTTTCCATGGTTAGAGCGATATAATTTTAATAACGTATTTTACGGACACTGACATCTCGCCATGATGTCAATAATGAGATAAAATGTTTCCTTGATGATGGAAACCGATGAAGTTCGTCTTTGATATACAAACAAGACGTAAACTTTTATTAGTTAAGTTCTAAACTCGATTACCTCTACACTTCAGAGGCGCACAAAACTGCCTCCATTGTTATGCACCATTGTAAAACAAATATGGTCTCTCTCTCTCGCTCTTTCTATTAGATCCTTTGGCTACCATTCGTGCGGAATCGAGTCCGATGCAGCTCCTAATGTCTCCATGTTGTGTTATGTATAATAGGTGTTTTAGGTAGTTGTCGTGGTACAATATTGTCAAAAAGTTATAGATTATACACGCCACAAAAGTATACTAGCTTGTAGCTAGGTGATTCATAATTTGTACGCAAGACTGTACCCGTGGAAACGTAACCCATACAGTATTCATATGCATGTATACTTTTCTATAAATTGTTGAACTTTAAACCGTTATTTATAAATAATTAGACGGTCAAATATGTTTTCTTATTTTTTTTAAGCTCATAACAAATGTATTGAAAGACTGTCAGTTTTTGGAAAGTTTCTGACAGTTAGTTCTTTTTTTATAAATAAGAAACTGGTTCAGAACTACAGAGATCGTATACAATCAATGTTAATTATCCAATTTTTAATTGAATTTATCTCGGATTATATACGGTCGATCGACTTAAAATTTTCAGGGTAATTGTATTATCATATTCTTAATAAGTATACAAAAATTAAGAATTTTCTGACGGTGTGTCTTAACCACGACAACTACCTTAAATTTTGAATTATAAATATTTTGTATATAACAAATTATATCTTGAAGCCAATGTGGAAAGAACGAACCGTCACTGTATTAAGCGATTCAGAGCACTGAATAAGCGTTCCCTTCATTTCCCACCCGCGCAGTCTTTTATATAATAACATCACCATATACACAGACCGCTGAAGAGATTATGAAAATCTCTCAAGTTTTTTGCTTATACAAGGGTTTATAACAATAATTTCCTTGTATCTCCACTTTATATCTTTGATGTTTATGCACATACATATACAAATAACACAATACTTGTGTACACAAAAAAAGTCGGATAACAGAAAAAAACAATATCAAATCATGCTGGAAATGAGCGCTAATGTCGCGCCTTTAAATGTACAAATGTTATAAAAATGTAACAATAAACCGTTATCTTTCAGCTATGATGTTTTTTTAACAATTTACATATTCCATTTACGTTTAACTTTTGGCGTTCGTGTCTCTTGTGTGTTACTATTTTTTAAACGGCTCTATAAGATCAAAGATACAAACGCTCAAACAAAATCCTTGACTTTAATGAAAAGTCGTCTGCAAGGCCACAGAAGCATATAGAGTTGGTCATAGCGAAGCCGGTTACAAAGATTAAATATTCTTAACGCAAAGGTAAGTTAAAAATGAGCTCTTAATTTGGGAGAAACGTATTAAAGCCAATTCAGACTAGCCGTTCTCGGTTACGATTCACCGGTCCGGTTCGGTTTTTGATTAATCTAGGCTGCTCACACTATCCCGATTCGGTTCTACGATTATTCTCGGTGCGCATGCGCAATTTCGAAATATGATTTGACGCTTGATGTGTAGTTAAATGTCAACAAAAACAAGCTGGCTAGTCACGTGACTCCAACAAGCGTTCTCATTGGCTACGGTTGCGAACGGTCCGGTTGAAATTAGAGCTGAACCTAAACGCTCGAACCGAACCGCAATCGGGAACGACTACGTCCTGATTGGTCGAGCTCCCAATCGGACCGGTGAATCGTAACCGAGAACGGCTAGTCTGAATTGGCTTTTAGACCCAATGAACTTATCTTGTAAGCAATTTTATAAACGCTGAAACCTTATCGTATGATGTTTCTACTTTCACTAACGAAGGGTTGCTTTAACAAATTTAATACAGATGCCAATTTATCGTTAAAAAGTGTCGGCCCGTCGAGGTCATCCTACTTTTTTGACAACTATAAGAACGTTATTATCTCTTGTGTGCAAGAAGCGGTAGTTGTCATTTTAAGCATAAAAAATGTGTTTTGCGAAATTCTAACAATCGTTCAGTGAAATTTTCTATTCATCGACTTATTTTACATCTTACCTGTCTGTTTATAAATCTATTGTTTAAGACTTTATTTCTTTTTTGTCCTTGGTAATTAATATAAAAATGATTTTTCGGGAAAAAGGACTTTATTTATAAGTAAAACACTTAATATTTTATTTTCAGCGACGTTTCGTTCCTTGTTTGATAAAGTTCCAAACAAGGAACGAAACGTCGCTGAAAATAAAATATTAAGTGTTTTACTTATAAATAAATTCCTTTTTCCCGAAAAATCATTTTTATATTGTTTAAGCTTCAATAAAGCAAGCTTTTAAATGCTAAACTACCATAAGCCACTTAAACCTTAAATGTGTAAATAAAAATAGTTCTATATTTCTCTATCTTAATGCACTCTACATTTCCACTAATGTAACCTAAAACTTTGAGTGCTACAATTGGTTATTTGAATCATAAAAAGATGAAAAATAAAGTATTATCGATAGTAGCTATTGTTTTTCAATACAAGCAAGCAAATGGTATCTTAATATCACTATCACTCAAAATAGCTTCATACCTATTATTAACGTGTATCGTATACACATTTCAAACTTTTGCATCGCATTTCTGTCGTATGATCGATGGTTGACCTATAACAGGGAGGAATTACCCACCCCCTGACGACACTATTTGTGTGCTCACAGTAACAGATAGAAAAAGAGATGTATAAACGAACGGCAGACGATGTCACAAGTTCACACGGAAGGTCGTTTAATGTTTGTGTTCACTTTCTTAAAAGTTGATCCTGTGAATCATAACTTATAATTTGGTTTATATTTTTTATTCGTGTTTAGTTGTAACTTAACACTACTAATAACGTAACGTTTGTTCCAACAAATGTTATTTTATAGAAACGGTAAGAATATTGCTTTTTATTAACAAAACTGATTTGTCAAATAAAACAATAAAATTTGATTTAATCAAGATAAGATTAAAATTCATCTAAAAATTTTAATTAAACTTGTTTCTATCGTTGGGAGTAACCAAATCAAAACAAAATCATATTTTGACAACCATGCAGAGTATGAATGCAACTCACAAATATTACCTACTAAAAAAACAATATAGCACTAAAATGTTTACATCATCAGGTTGTTATCATTCAAATGGATTCACACTGAAATTTGAGTAGATTGTGGGTAAAAACAAATATAAATTTACCACAAAAATGTTTATATAACCCCTTCCCACAATACCAATAAAGTTTCATTAGTGAATTACATTTTCCAGATATTATGTATGTTATCATTAACATTACAAAGCTATACCTTGCCGCCTGTTGAGACTTATTTTTATCATATTACTAGCGGCCCGGCCCGGCTTCGCACGGGTAGCACTAATTATTATCTATAGCCATAAAAGATGAGAATCATTATCATAAAATTCTCAACGTGTATTGGATTTGGGCGAATTCATTCGCTTTTGATTGTGAATGTTCAAAAATCGAAGAAAAATTAAAATTGCAAAAAAAAATATTCGGTTGATCCGATCATTACTAAACTTCACATGATCACCCGGTGGGCTTATCTGAAGATCGCCTGAAAAGTTCATCAAAATCGGTCCCGCCGTTTTAGAGTCACACATACGTATATTTCTTGCACCTACTGATGTAAAATTACCGTTTATTTTTTATTGTTACCTTTTTAGCCGAATAATTATTCGGTTAATTAACCGGGCTACCTATAAAACAACATGGCGGTTTCCGTTTTTTTTTTCAGAACAACAAAAAAAAAAAACAAACAATAGAGTTTTTTTTCAACAGTAGAATCGAAAGAATAAATGAAATAAAGTATTTATATTTATTGGTTATAATATTAAAATCTCGAGTGAAATTTCCAATCATGCGCGAAACTTTCTGCGCAGCCTTGAATAACAATAATAAATAGCTGCGGATATTTAACCGGTTATTTATCATTCCGTTTTTTCATCGGATGTACCACAAAGCGTTTTTTCGAAATTCATTCGTATGCATTTTATGTTGTAAAATAGCTGAACTAATAAGAATGAAACTGTATTTTTACGACAGCTCACCAAAAGGAAATGTGATAATATCTGAATAAAGACCGCTTTCGACGAAAGAATCCCGCTTTTTTCACTCAAAAAGTTCCAAAATCCCGACTTGGCAAAAAAAAATCTGGCAACACTGCTTGAAGCACACATTTTAGAACAAAGGAAATTGGCGCTAGCCCTAGGGTACAGCGAGAGGAGTGGTCGCTCTAGGCGCCAGGTGGCGAAAAAGAAAAGGTGGGAAAAAGAAAAGGGCTGTTTTTAGGGTTTTTCCGGCAATTATTCGAATTTTTCTCGCCGTAAAAACCATCTTTGAATTTCAACGAACATTTTAAAAAAAGAATTGGCCAAATTGGTTCAGGCGTTGTTGAGTTATGCGCTTACCAACACATTTTGCGATTCATTTTTATATTATAGATCATAGTTGCCTGGAATCTATAATTCACGAAAAGGGGTGTATAAGTATTTATTATTAGTCGACGACAGTAGTGGAACCTTCGACTTCACCTGGCGCCATCTAGAGGCGAGTTACATTTAAGTGGATAACATAAAAACTTCTCCATGAAAAAATACATATATGTGCCAATTTTCATGGTGATCGGTAAAACCGTATCAAAGTCTATTAACCTCAAACAGCTATACCAATATCAATAGTTATAATATGTACTGACAGTAAGTCAACAGAAACTTATCAGTTTCATTTTTCAACACACTGAGTTTTCTTTAAAAAGAAAGATACTTTCTATTTCAAGTAAAATTATATATTTCTTGAATTTTTCTTCAGCTAGTGCATGTGGTAGGTCCGTCCATTCGACATAACCCTCTTACTACTCAGTGCGTTAGCAACTAGACCAGTGATTCTCAAAATATTGCTCCTGGATTCCCTGAATCTATACATATAAATAAAATTGAAGTAACTGCTTGTAATGTCAAAATAACAGTTTTTTACTAAAAGCATATGAAAGTATATATACGGTACTTATATCAAAAAACCAATTTTAAGACTTCTTGTCTGTTTGTTCCGACTAATCTAATAAACGGCTAGGCCGATTTTGACGGACCTTTCACCGGCAGATACCTGATGTTATAAGCAGTTGTTTCGAGTAATATAATAATACAGTACAATCTGGATATAACAATGGTCAAGGGAATTAGAAAATATCGTTATACCAAGTAATTCGTATTAATGAAGTTTGTTATATAGAGGTTAGGTTAGTCTAAGATTCGTTTTAGCAAGGTAAGTAACCCCACTTTCTTCTGAAAACATATCTTTAAACTTTAAAGTTGTAGTCGATGTACTTGCGAGACTTTCGAACTCTTTAGAATGATTAAAAATTCGTTGTAAGGAGATTTTTGACAAAAAGTATTCGTAATGTAGAGGTATATTTTGCATTAACTTTTACAGGCAGTTCTAGGGGATTTCGAAAACTTTGTTAAATCGAGGAAATCGTTATATTGAGGTTCGTTATATTAAGGTTCCACTGTATATATGTATGTTTTATATTCCTGAAAATGGATTTATTGTTCGAAACCAGAAGCGTAGCGTGCCTTGGCGGGGCCCCGTATAAAAATTAGTTTGGGGGCCCTTCCCCCGTTGAAGTAAATGACTTAAACGGGGAAATCCCGCAGCCCGCGATAACCGATGTAGGGTGTTGCCAACTTTTGAACACAAGCTTTACGCGGGAAAAAAAGAAATTGCTTTTTTTGACTTTTGTCATTTCTGAAATAAAAAAAATTTGGGAAGTTTTTATTAATTTTTGCTTACGCACGTTGGGGGCTCCCGTGGCCCGGGGGCCCCGTATAATTGATACGGCAGATACGGCGGTAGCTACGCCCCTGTTCGAAACGTTCGTCCAGCCATATTAAACTTTGTAGAATTTTCAAGTGTTTTTATTTATTTGTTATCATTAATCATGCCCTACTAAGTGCCGAGTGAAAAATCAATGCAAATTATAACAACATTTTGTTCGCTTAACTGCAGCTCCACGACTCACTGGGGTTGCCGCGGCAAACATTTTGAGAAGCACTGAATTGGAGGTACCAACAATACATAAAGCTTCTTCTCTACAGGGATAACAGACTACTGGGAGTAATTCCGTGCTTTTTACTGCAAAACTTTCATCTAAACCAGTTTTTCACGCACGTTATA
Organism: Venustoraphidia nigricollis; assembly: GCA_034508555.1. NCBI lineage: Eukaryota > Metazoa > Arthropoda > Insecta > Raphidioptera > Raphidiidae > Venustoraphidia > Venustoraphidia nigricollis. Next base: position 3,330,349 of record JAVRKA010000013.1, read on the forward strand.
TGTTTACAACAAAAAGAAGGATATGTGCTCGACATCAATCAACTTAAAGTTGAAATAAAAACTTTATCGACGTTCGCTGTTTTTTCCTGTGTATCTGTTGTATTGAATAGAATTCTTAACTTCTTCTTTTTCTTTTGATATCAGTTCTGTTCTACAGATCTTATCCTTCAATTAATCAAATCTTATTACGTCTTTTTAATCATTACCTGTGCATTGAGATATCCACAAACATGCATTGTTGATTCGTTGAATTGTTACTGCTCATTCTGTTTTATTATGTGTACCGTACGACCTCGTTAATCCACATTAATTATAGCCACGTTGATGCAGATAAACAAGTTACAGCAGACTCACATTCTGCTTTGGAAAACACATGAAAATAGATAATAATAATAATAATAATGCGTTTAATGTCCGTTTCTCGACTTTATGTCATAATAGACGCCATTCGCATCATTACTATTTTCCATCTACCACACTTCCCGTTATTTTTCTACAGTTTTAAAACTTCAACTTATGTAATAGTAATGGGCGAATGAAGGAATTATAGGAAATTAGGATAAGGTAGGTAATTTTTCAACTAGGAGGTTGATAGGTAATCGGCCATGGCCTCAAATAAGGAACCATCTTGATATTTATCTGGAATTAATTGAGGGAAACCATGGAAAACCTCAATCAAGATGGCCGGTACAGGAATTATCGTTTCTTGGCGAGAGGCAGTAGGAAAAAGTCCCAGCCACATCTGCCCCCGCCGGGATTCGAACCCGGACCTCCCGAATGCGAGTCTAGTGCTGTCACCACTACCCTACCCAGCTCGGTAAAATAGATAATAAAAAAAACAATATTATTTGATTTAATCATGACGCGATCTAAATTCGTATGATTAGAACGAAATGAAAATTATATTTGTTTGTTTCTTAAGACGTAGAAACTCGAAATTAAAATAATGTTGTTGTCGACAATGCAGAGTATTAATGTTGTCTAAAAAAAAACCCAACACAACTACGCTTAATGGAGTGGCAAAGCAATAAAACAATGTAAATTGTACTTGTTCTAAGATTTTGCATGCAAAAACTGTGCCGCTTATATTTCATCGTGAAAATAGTTTTACTCACTGCCTACAATTTCTGAATTGAACGATTAAAAAATGACAACCAGAACACGTCAGCTTCTATTATATTATGAGTAGCTGTTAATGTATTAAAAATAAGCATTTTTCTAAAAGTAATTATAAAATTATGTCCAATTCGTGTAAAAGAGAAAAACTAAAATGTTAGAGTTCGCTCGAACACGTTAAAAACATTCAGTAATTAAATCATGTTGGTACATTTTCAAAGAAAGAAAAACAAACAACTGTCATAAATAATAATTTATTGTGTGTTTTTCACCAAACGAACTATTTTACTGCTGCCACATTTGCACAAACGTATCGTAAATAACTGGACATTTTTTGAATGCAAAATGCGAATTAAAAGCTGCAAAATTATTTCATGTATTTAAATTTATTGCAGTGTTTTGGCTTCCTCTATGGAAAAGTATTATAACGATTCTATTTTAAATGCACAACAGTGTGTTATTTCAGTTTAAATTTTTCACAGAGTGCAAATTATACTTCATATATTTACTAGTTCTTATCCGCGGTTTTGTAAGCGTTACTGCTGGTTTTGGCAGGAACTTTATCCCGACACTAGCAGTAACTTACACTGACATGAAAATTTATCAAGTTTATGCAAATCGATTCAGCTGGTTTTAAACAAAAACTCATAAAACACCCCCGAAAATCCTACAAGAAAACATTTATTGCTTTTTATATAAATATTCGTTTAATTTGAATTATACGCATGACTTAATCATTGGATTAGACCATGAATATAAAAAAAATTCTAAAAATGTCTTTTGAACCAAAATGCAAATTTGTTTGCCTATATAAAACTAAAAAAAAAAAACTGGAAACTTGTTTAGGCACTGATGTTCTCAGATGTTAAGCGTCTATAATTGACAATCTATCTGGAAACTTGTTTACATAAATATATGAGTAAAAGTGGATGACACCAGATGGTGTTGAAAGTATATAAGTTGAAAATACATGAGTTCCAGATTTAATATGTTTATAATCTATACGATCTATATGGCGTTCCTTTAGTTCGAACTGAAATACCAATCAGATCAGTGTATCTTACTCCTTTGTATAACAAGCCCAATAAATTAAAAGGTGTTGAATTGGAGTACAATACCAAACACACCTATTGAATCAAGTTACTTTATTAATTAATTTATTTATTAGTGTATTTGCCATATGGCAACATACACTATTGGCGTTGGTCGGATGGCGGGACCTAGGGGTCGGACCAAAATTTCTCGACGTTTCATAACCTCCTAAACACTTTGGCACCATTTTTAAAAATGTTTATATATATATATGTATATATATATATATATATATATATATATATATATATATATATATATATATATATATATATATATTTACCTATATATATAGGTATATATATATATGTGTGCGGGCTATAACTTTCGAAGGACTTAATTAATTTTGACGAAATTTGGCACACATGTTGGAATCCATTATCGCACGAAGCCTATTTAAAATGGGCCCAATCGGATCACATTAAGGGTGAATTTTAGGGGTTGAAAAAAGTTTTTGGGCCCCAAAATACCGAAAAAAATCTCAGAACCGTTTCAAAATTGAAATTTAACCCTTTAATAGCAATTAAAAAGTGCCCCTAAAATTTTAATAAAATCGGCCCAACAGGACCGGACTTACAAATTTTTTGAAAACACTAATTTGCAGATAGTGACATTTATTTTATTGAAGGGTGTATTTAATTCGGTGTAGACGTTAGATTGATAATAACATTACAATTAAGAAAAAAATGTTATTTTAAGGGGTGTATTAAGGGGTTAAATTTTTTATTATGCCCAAAAACAAACTTAATTTCACATAATAACAATATAAAACCACACGGCCCTATACAAGCAAATACACTATATTGTCGGCAGGGTTTTGGCACTGCGACCCGGGTTTTTTTATAGATTATAGACGCTCGACAACTCATTAGCGTCCTAATTACGTGAAATAACATAATCACTGAAGGTAGTTCTAGCGTGGTATAATAAGAAAAATCACTTTTCAACAGATTTTGATCATCTTTTTTTCATAGGCTAAAATAACCGTTTTCTAATAAATCTCAAAGTTTCAGAATTTTCAACCGTTTAAAACGCGAGATAATTAATAACAAAAATCGCAATTTTCGTGAATTACCGTGGTAAGCATGTGAAATTGCGAACATTGTTATTAATTATCTCGCGTTCTAAACGGTCAAAAATTCTGAAACTTTGGGATTTATTAAAAAACGTTATTTGAGCCGATGAAAAAAAGATGAACAAAATCTGTCGAAAAGTGCCTTTTCTTATTATAACACGCTAGAATTACCTTCAAACTAAACGACATCACAAAACATACATTATCAAAAACAGGATTCGAACCCACGACAGTCCGGTCAAGAAGCCAGCCAGCTAAAAAATGAACCACACTGTCCTCTAAAAGTTACTTTATTGATGTAATACTCCTTTAGTCCAACACTGCGATATTAAGGGGTTAGGTGGGTTTGAAAATTTCAAAAAATAGATTTATTTTTTTGTCTTATTAAAATATAGTACAATATGTTTAAAATATTCTCCTAAGATTTCAAATCGATCCGAGGAAAATTCTAAGAGGTAGACCCTTTGGAAGTTCCGCCCATCAGGCCACGTCAGTGCAGCGCTTCGCAGGTTAAACGCGTTTATCTCAAAACTCAATTTTTTAAGTCGGTGGACACGATTTCTCGAAAAGTTATGAAGCGATTTTGTTCAAATTTTGCACACGTCTTTAAAATAACATTATCTAGTCACTGAAGGAAGGGTTTTTTTTTTTTTATTACAACTAATTTTTTCGAGCCAATACATATCGAAAATTTGACCAAAAAATGTGTTTTTTTGTTCAAAGTCTGGCAAAAATTCAAATTTTATTTTTTTTTTCCTTCGTCCAATAACTAGATTTATCCATGTACTAACGAAATATTTTTGGTTTTTTGATTTTGGAGGAACCAATAATGAGTTATTCTGTCCACGGCAAGAGCATTTTTTTTTGAGACGTCAAGGGAGATGAGGTACCAACGGCTGAGTTTTCGGAATTTTTAAATAAAAATTTCACAAAATACTGTTTTAATATGTATCTTTGATATGCTGAATTGTTTAAATAAAATATATGATTGTATATATTAAAAAAAAATAGTAAAAATACCCTTTTTTTGAACCTCTGAAACCTACCTAACCCCTTAAACAGATCAGTGTAGCTTACTCCTTTGTATAACAAGCACAAAGGTGTACAAAGTGTTAACACTTTTTAAACTAGAGTACACATCTTATATCAACAAGTCTCCCAATTCTCTTCAGTTCAATATGAGTTACATAATGTCAATGGTCAACGGATGAGCTATAATGTAATATTAATTACCCATAAATTGTACACTCCGTAATAGTAATTACATATTATAGATCATTTCGTGCCCCAGTAATAACAATAATACCACAGAACAAATAAAACAGTACGTTCTAAAATGCATGCAACACAATAACAATAATATATAAGACGATTGTGGGAACGTCTAGTCTGCTACCGGAGGCGAATTGTTGATTACCAACCATGTGAGAACCGGAAATAGACGACGTGCTCTCGCAGGTGTTAATAAAGGTGTGTCAGACAATTAATCCGTAAGTAAAATCCAGTTTGTCTTTTTTTTTAATAAGCAAAAATTAAATTCAGAAAATGATACCGCTTTTTGTTTCATACATTATTGTGGGGTATACATAAATTAAATAATAAAATAATACTTTGAAAATAGGATGGTCCCTTTCCCGATTTTCAAAGTAGTTTTTTCAATTAATTTCTTAAGACAGTTACGTCACATAGAAGGCTCCAGCGCGTACTGGTGGAGGGGAGAGGCGATAGCGGCCCCGTTGGGAATCTATGCGCAGGAAACTCGTCTTATATAAGCGGTTTCACTGAATATAAGTTTAGAAAAAAAAATCTAAAATGTTTCTAAAACGGTCATTAATTATCCTTAACATCATTTTGCACCATTTGGTAATTTCAAAAAAAAAAGTAAAATTGTTTTCGAAATTTTCTTTTAAAAATAGACAAAAAATTACTATAATTTATAGACTACAGGGTGTTGGAATTTTTTTTTCTTCTAAAGGGGAGATGCTTAATAAACTCTGATCTGGCGGAATACATTACCACAGATTAATGTGTCAAATAATAACTTTAATATTATGCCAAATGCATTTTCTATGTGAAAGGATTACAAATTCCACTTCTGTATTGTCTTATTGGTTTAGAAATACATAATTAGATTAATAGACCAGGGTCGATAAAAATTATAGTAGGATGAAACCCATTGGAAAAGGTAGAGAATATAACAAAAATGAAAGGAAAAATAAATTACGGTCGATCTTTTTTAAAAAAGCAGATATTTTGACGTGAGAATTTTCGATTGAAAATTAGGGTGCTTTTTCGATATTAAGTAAAAATAAGGTGAAAAAATGAATATTTTAAATCAAAAAAATTACTGTGTGTTTGGGACAAAAAAAGGTAAGTTTTCACCAAATTTCGTGAAAAAATTAATTTTTTTGCAAAAGATAAAAATAAAAAACCAAAAACTTGGTTATTTGAATTTTTCACATAAATTTTGAGGTTATGTGAAAAAAGTGTAAAAACAAAAGTTGTAGATATTTTTATTACCTACAACTTTGCCATTTAACTTTTTTTCATAGGACTTGTAGTTTTGCCCGAAATCGAGATAAACCGTTTTTACCCTTAAAAACTCACCCTCTTCCCCTTCCCGACCACAGATCGACCGTAAATTATTTTTCCTTTCATTTTTGTTATATTCTCTACCATTTCCAATGGGTTTCATCCTACTATAATTTTGTTTCACTTTTTACCATTTTCAACACTATATCGACCCTGGTCTATAAATATATAATTACAATTTAATTTTCCCGAAGTATGAACACACTAGATTTTTGATGAGTGCAAATTAAACGTTAAGAGCTTCCCAGAAAACCAAAAATAATAATAATAAAAACCCGGGTCGCAGTGCCAAAACCCTGCCGACAATATAGTGTATTTGCTAATACAGGCAGTGTGGCTTTATTATGTAAATTTGGGCAAAATAAAAAATTTTACTCCTTAATACACCCCTTAAAATAACATTTTTTTTCTTAATTGCAATATTATTATCAATCGAGCTTCTATACCAAGTTATATACACCTTTCAGTAAATAATTCACTATCTGCAAACTAGTGTTTTCATAAAATTTGTAAATCCGGTCCTGTCGGGCCGATTTTATTAAAATTGTGGGGACACTTTTTAATCACTACCAAAGGGTTAAATTTCAATTTTGAAACGATTCGGAGAATTTTTTCGGTATTTTGGGGCCCAAAAACAGTTTTCAACCCCTAAAAACTACCCTTAAAATAGCCCGATTAGGCCCATTTTAAATAGGCTTCTTGCGGTGATGGGTTTCAACACGTGGCCCAAATTTCGTTGAAATCAATTAACTCTTTCGAAAGTTATCGCGCGTACACACATATATATATATATATAAACATTTCCAAAAATGGTGCCAAAGTGTTTAGGAGGTTATGAAACGTCGAGAAATTTTGGTCCGACCCCTAGGTCCCGCCATCCGACCGACGCCAATAGTGTATGTTGCCATATGGCAAATACACTAATAATTTTATTCGGTGAAAAGTGAAAAAAAGCGAAAATTCAATGTTTTTGTAATCCTGGGACAAATTTCCAATGCATTCTGCAAATTTCGAATTGACGAACTGCATAAACACAGCCACACGGTTGTGTATATAACAAAGCAAGACAACAATACTAGAGAGACCATTTCTCATGAGTCATAACAACCAAAGGAGATAAGATATATACAATGAAAACTTTTGCAAGTTGAACTTAGATTTGTACCAAATAAAAGACAATATTACTGCAACAAACATAGTAGTACCTAGAGAAATCTCGGGTTAACCTGCATTGTTATTATTTGTTCTAGTTATAACAACAAAGGTCACCGAATCGAGTCACTACAATTATCTAAAATAAAACTAAAACAAGCCGTGAGGTGGGTCGTATATTAGGACTCTACAGGAGCGACCCTTGAGGCGCACATAATTTCCCAGTACGATTTCAACAAATTAGACTCGATAAATATTTTTCAAAAAATTCTAAGATACACTTTTTTGCAGTATTTTTATTTAAACAAAGAAAAACGGTCGGATTGATTTCGATAAAATATCTTTTAGACCGATTGGCACCCTGTCAAAGTCAATTAGATTTCTTATTCGAGAGATATATTGTAAAATTCACTTTTGCAATATTTTTGTTTAAACACAAACCCGATTTTGAGAAAACTTCTTTTGGATCATACTGACAACACTCTTCGTTGTGTACCCTAACGTAGACGATAATATTTTCCATTTGCGAGAGTTCGTGTTTGTTTTTTTTTTAACAAAAAGATCGGCTGTACCGATTCTGAAAACATTTCTGTCAAGTCATATTTATATATTATTATATGCGTCGACTGGCAAGAAATAGCCACGTACGTACGTACATACTAAGAGACAGAGAGAGAAGATTTTTTCAAAAACAGTGTAAAAATACTGTAGTGACTGAAAAATAAAAATTTGTTAAAAATTTTGATTTCGATTTCAGACCCATTACAATAACTTCCAATACACTGAGAAGTTATCAAAATATATAGTTTACTGATTTATCATTAGTTTACAATTAATAAAAGTTTCTTGCCACCAAAAATAGAAAACTGTCTTTTTTCAGCACGACTCTAAAGATTTTGATAAAATTTGGTAAACTTATAGGTATGAAATTTTATCAGTATTTTTTCGAGAAAACCGAATTTCTATTTTTGTTCTTTATTAAACCATCCAAATTTGTGAGGTGTAGGATAAAAATGAAAAAAGTTTAAAGGTAGGCTCTAGTAGAGCCCAGAATCCAAATTTCACGAAGATCGGTTGATAAGTTTTTGAGGAGGTGACAGACACTTTCTATTCTCGAAGTCGAATTTTCCGAATTACATACGCCAATACTTTCTACTCTTCTAGGATTGCAACAAAGTAAAAATATTTAGTCACTTTAAATAGTCAAGTCTGAATAATAACTTATTTGTCTATACTTTAATTAGAATCATTCCGATTTCCCAACACTGTGCCTTTCGATTTAATACTTTGGTAATCCTTATTCCACGTTTCATCCGTTATTTTCCATCTTTATTAATAGCACTACAAATTAAGCGAAAGAATCACCGGAAATTACTTAGGAAATGTTTTTAGCAAAGATGCCTATGAAACAATCTCGACATTTATTTCATCAATTTGTTATGTCAAAATTATGACCAGCCTTCGGTAATTCAATTTTGTTTAAACAAAACATACAGTGAAGTCTATTTCACGGTTAGTTAAATTAACTGTCCATTCATCGTGTCAGATAAAATAACGTTCTTAATTACATAAACAGCCATCACTATAGAATTTCATGAAACGACAGACTTCATTAAAAAACCTACGACAAACAAGAATATTATTTTACCAATGTAGTTACTGAAGTGTTATTGTTCATTATGCTCTAATGTGTTTATAATTACAAAATCACAAATTGTCATTAGTAACAGTTGTAAAATTCACAGTGTCTGTAGGTAAGACACTTATGTGGTAGGTGTACAAAGGGGCGATGATGAGTTAATTTATGTAACGGCGTACACTGCTAGAGTGTCTCAGGCATCACAGCAAACATCAATTAGAAATACGTCAACATCAACATCATAACTCCTGCATATACAAGTGCATCACAAGGATAGTCAAGTTGTAAGGGGTCAGAACAGTCAAATTTTGAGAAAAAAATATTGGTAAAAAATATATAGTTTATTAACCAATATCAGGCTCAAGAAATTATTTTGCTAAGCTGACGGCCGTTTTGTTGACTATATAATAATAATAATAATAATAATAATAATAATGCGTTTAACGTCCGTTTCTCGACTTTATGTCATAACAGACGCCATTCGCACCATTACTATTTTCCATCTACCACACTTCCCGTTATTTTTCTATATTTTTAAAACTTCAACTTATGTAATAGCAATGGGCGAATGAAGGAATTATAGGAAATTAGGATAAGAATTTTTGAACTAGGAGTTTGATAGGTAATCGGCCATGGCCTCAAATAAGGAACCATCTCGATATTTATCTGGAATTAATTGAGGGAAACCATGGAAAACCTCAATGGCCGGTACAGGAATTACCGTTTCTCGGCGAGAGGCAGTAGGAAAAATATATATCGAAGCCTTTTTTGAAATTTCGTGTTTACCGTTTCAAGAATTTCGTGACCGATGTTACAGATTTCCTGCTCTACTGTGACCTGTAAGTCTTCTAGAGTTCTTGATTGTACTTTGCAAACACGTGCGTTAAGATAGCTCAGCAAAAAAAGAACGTGTGTATAACCTTTACGCGCGGTTGAAGTAAAACATGTAAACAATACGTATATTGTTAGCAGCAAGAAGTATCCACAGTCAAGAGACCGAAAAGATTTACTTCCGTTATTTCCGACCCTCAGAGTACAAATTCTATACGATATACAAGTACTAGGCGACGGTAACTTACGGAGTTATCCCTTTGTGAAATTCACAAAACGCCCCTAAAGAAATTATATTTCAACAGATGATGCCATTAATGCATTATATCCTTCATCCTTCCAATCATTTATTTGCAGAATATATTTTCAGTGAACAAGTACGTCAAATTGGCATTTTTTTATATAAGTATAGATACAAATAAATAAACGCGGGCTTTAAAGCTTACTTTAATCAAAGAATACAATGAACAGGTTAAAAATAAATTTCAATTAACATATCATATGCAGCAGGTATGATTAATTATTATTTATATCATATTATAATATATTATACACACTATACCTACAACACACAGGGAACCAAGCGATTGCTATAAAATCAACTTGTTATACCAATTAAAATCACATAATTATTGCATCAGTATGACATGTTCTTTCATCTAAAATGTATATATATTTATATATTATGTAAGTACATTATATAATATATATATATATATATATATATATATATATATATATATATATATATATATATATATATATATATATATATATATATATTATATAAAGTAAATTGAATCAGTTACATTATATTCGTTTTTATGTTTATTAAAAAAAGTAATTAAATATTATCTTTTATTGTAACAAACGTTTTCTATAATATTACCAACTAGTAATCATTTATATAATTTCTATATGAATATAAAAAAACCCGGGTCGCAGTGCCAAAACCCTGCCGACAATATAGTGTATTTGCTTATACAGTATGTGAAATTAAGTTTGTTTTTGGGCAAAATAAAAAATTTAACCCCTTAATACACCCCTTAAAATAACATTTTTTTTCTTAATTGTAATATTATTATCAATCTAACGTCTACACCGAATTAAAGACACCCTTCAATAAATAACTCACTATCTGCAAATTAGTGTTTTCAAAAATTTTTAAGTCTGGTCCTGTCGGGCTGATTTTATTAAAATTTTAGGGACACTTTTTAATTACTAAAAGAGGGTTAAATTTCAATTTTGAAACGATTCGGAGAATTTTTTCGATATTTTGAGGCCCAAAAACATTTTTCAACCCCTAAAAACTACCCTTAAAATAGCCCGATTAGGCCCATTTTAAATAGGCTTCTTGCGGTAATGGATTTCAACACGTGGGCCAAATTTAGTTAAAATCAATCAACTCCTTCGAAAGTTATTGCCCGCACACACATATATATACGTATATAAATATATAAATATATAAATATATATATATATATATATATATATAAACATTTTTAAAAATGGTGCCAATGTGTTTAGGAGGTTATGAAACGTCGAGAAATTTTGGTCCGACCCCTAGGTCCTGCCATCCGACCGACGCCAATAGTGTATGTTGCCATATGGCAAATACACTAAAAATACAAAAACAAAACTTGACAATATTATTATTTTCATGTTTTCACAAATCTAAACAGTACAAATATTTTCTCGAATGCTATTAAATAAAAGGCCGGACTTTTCCTGAGGGCACTTTTGAATAACTGCAACATTATTTTATGTTGAAAAAGAAAACTTTTCTGACATGACAAGACATATGTGAATTTTTTTTTCAAGGTATAATAATATTGCAGGTATTCAAAAGTGCCCTCAGGAAAAGTTCGCCCTAATGTTTAGGTAATAACATCCGAAAAAAATGTTTGTAATGTTTTTACTATAAAAATTCCTATATAGCTGTCCGTTTTAGATTTTCAAGAACAATTGAGAATATGACAGCAAAAATCTAGACCTGAAATTAGTAAATTTTTTTAATAAAATAACTTAATTGCATAGTGTTAGAATGTTACATCAGTATTCTTAAAAATTTGACGAAAACATTCAATTTCTGTATTTTGTTATTATCTTTTTTGTAAAGCACCTAATGATTTTTAATTTAATATGAAGTCATTTTACCCTCCTTTAATTTTTTCAGTGAAAGTTTCATAAAAAAACTAATTAGCTGTTACTTTCTATGATTATTTGCGGTGCTTAAATATTGAATCAAATAAAATAGAATGCGGACTGGTTCAGTTTAGTCCACCCCCGCATCGCACAAAACAATTGGAAGTTTTAGAAAATACAAAAATAAACAAATGCCCACGCCATTCATATGTTTAGCCAGCACGCGAGCGTTCGTTTATTCTCGTGTTTTCAAAACCTTCAGTTGTTATGTTCTACCAGAGATAAGTCGAATTGAATCAATTCTATTTTAAGGCAAAAATTAATCATAACAAACAGAACTTGATATTCAACAAATTCCGATGATCTTATTTGGATTTACCATTTTTTCATACACCGTACACCTCGCTATACGGCCCCTCTTTATACGGCATTTCGTTATAACAGCCTTTTTTAATTACGGTTCACAATATTTCGTTATACAGTCAAAAAAATGCTGTACTGTTACAAAACACTGCTAAAAAGAAGCAGAAAGCAAAGCGAAGCAGACACCGGCTTTTCGCTTTACGGACAACTTTTCCGGGACATCTCTAGGTATGGCTGTATTTGTAAATTGTTCTCTACAGATCATACAATTAATAGAAACTTAGATCACAATACTTACACCTGATTGTTTTAAATCGTCCACGAACTAATGGTTTTTTCCATACAACAAAAGGGAACGAGCAATGAGCGAAAATGGAAAGCAAATAGATGTCGCACGCGAATTCTGAGATAAATTTGTGTACAGAGAGATACAGTCAAATGTTATATAAAAGATTTGCTGCTCTAAGTTGTCGAGCGTCTATAATCTAATAATCTAAAATATTTGTTAGTGATAATTGTTCCACTGCCAGAATTAATACGTGAAATAAAGTCCCGTTTCGCGTCTGTTCACGATAAATCGCTGGACCGATTTCAATTTGATTTTTACCTTTGTATAGAACATTATTTCGAGAGCGCTTTAGACTATATATGATCCCGCCAAATCTTGGGGGTTTTGGGTAAATTCGGGCTTAAAAGTTACACATAATACAGTCGTACACAAACAAACAAAACCAGTACGAAAAAATGTTTTTTCGTATAAAAACGTAAGAAGGCGGTAGCATCAAATAGATTCATTTCTCGGAACTCAAAGCTGTCGAAGTCTACATTCGAAATTTGGGTCACTATACTGTGATATTATACACACAAATACATTAGCATCTCCCATCCGTTTAAACACATTATAAAACAAAAACAATGACAAATGAATAAAATTGCCAAACAGTTGAAAAGCATAAAACAAAGCGACGTGTGATGATGCGCGCTTGTTAATCTCAGGAAATTATACAAATAACACTTGACTAATGCAAACAGTGTACATACTCGGCATACAAAGTTAAATAACAATTATTTTTTGGCCAATTATATCTAGATGTACCGCACTTTTTAATTTTATAGCACTTCTATTTTTTCGTTTTTTGTTAATATTAAAATCAAGGGTTAGAATAATGAAAATATACGTCGTAACACAAATATTTAAAAACTGAATTAATCTTTTTAAATATTGATAATATGTTATTTTTAAAATTATCTAAGCATAGAAACTGCATAGGTCCCTATGAAAAAATCTATTTTAAAAGTTTTATTTTACCAGAATATAATGAAATACGTAGCTATTCAACTATATTTATTATAGTTACACAAAAACAAAAAACTATTATACTCGATTGCTGCGATAATTGTTTTTAAAAAAAACAACATCGGTTTTGAGTTTTGTCGTGAAACGCACGGAAATTGATTTCACTCTCGGATCCTGCTAGACTTAAGAATTAAGCTTATGATATTTTTTAATATACATATATTGTGTAAAAATTAATAGCCTTCATATTCTAACTTGTAAAATATTATCGTCCTGGATAATTTGTTCGGATTCTCATTTATTAATTATTTGTCAAATTCTAGAACACTCAATGAGTCCTTTTCATGAGAGCAGTGCATTTGGGGTAGGGACAAACATTAATTATTTCTTGGCAACTTGTTGTTTCAGTGATAAAAATTTATATTATAAATAATTACATAGCGTTTTAATGTTATTACATTATTATTTTTTACGTCTGAACATTTTAAGTTTGCATCGAGTACGACGTTTTCTGTCAAAAACATTTTATTGCGTTCATTTTTAACAGCAGAATACATTATTACCGAAATAATTAGTTCTTTCGACGTAACTTTTAAAAAGATACTTTGATTAGATGTGAAAATTAGCCTACAATTTTATTATATGACATGTTTGGTTATCCCTACCACTAGCGCTCCTAGTGAACGGATTTTCGTACTTAAAGAAAATAGCTCATTGTAAAAATTATAAAAATAAAAAATACAATCAAAGTTTAAGTATATATTTTTTGTTATTGATATTTTTATAAAAACACTTTGGGCAGGGTAATGTCGATTTTAGAGATGTCGGAAATTATGCAAGGGATATTTTTGAAACTGCGCCAAATCGATACTTGCATAGCCATTTGGTTTCAGTAATAAATACAAAAATATGGGCTAGTCATATTTATAAATATATTATTGACAAAAAATATTCTTATATTTTCATTGGTTTAAAAAGTGAAAATAGTAACAACGCCTCTTATTCCCAAAAGTGTTTAGATATTAGATTGATCTACTTTTTTCTATTTGCCGTTTTTTGCAATCATGTGTTTTAAAGCTTTGGTTTTATGTTCCATCACGCGAAGAATATTCATTCGATTTGTGATTTCTGTAGATAAATGTGACATTTATTCCATAGCAACTTAATATTTAACCATAAAATATACGAGATTTGGTCAAAAATATACACCAAGCATCAGTTGTCTTCTTTCTCAAAAAATCCGTCCGGAAAGTAAAACCGCTATATTTTCCGAAAAGATAAATCGTGTAAGAAAATATCAAACCGATTAAAACTAAGCTTCAAGGATTTCACGAGATGGAACTCATGATGGAATGTAAAAATTAACAAACAAAAAATGACAAAAAACTCATTTTAATCGATTTTACCATAATATTTTGAGATTGTTCAAAATAATATTGAACTACAATTTAAAAAAATACAGATCTCACCGCTGTCAACACTCAATAAACTTTTATTTAATTTGAGACTTTGATTCACTGTGTTACTAAAATCGCAGTGATGTCACCATTTCAGGAATCGGTCTCCAGCTGTGATTTTTAGTGTCTGTGTCGTTAGACGCACGGACGTAAATAGAACATCATCAGAATCTAGACGATTAAATGCTGCTGGCTCTGGTCTCTGATCTGCTGAACTCGAAATATAACAGGTTGGTTGCAAACGCTCTCAAATATTATACGCTATTTGCATGACCTTGAGTAGCCACAGAATAAAACTTAATCGTTCAGGGGAGCGAAAAGTGAAACATTATAATGAACTTATTATACAATTTTTCTTCATACCCGGTCGAAAGTACATACGTACTTTCATATCAGTGTGCACGAGAAAACTGGTTCAACCCGTTGTTATGAATGGTGTGCAAGTAATTCCAGCAGTGCATAAATGTTAGACTTTTGGCCTTAAAGTCGAAGCCGAAAGTACGTACTTTCGACCGGGTATGAAGAAAATAAATTTTTATCGAAAATACTTGCCCCATCATTGCAAAAACCGAACTACATGCAATAATTACACTCGTAAATAGATGTATTGAAAAATAGTTCACACTAATTTTTTAAAGGATATTTATTTCAAATGAACCTTTGCAAACAAATACAGTGCTTTTGAGTACATTACTTTTTGCAGTAGTATTCGCAAACTGTTCGAATACTTTTCTTTATTCTATTCAATTCAAAGAGAAAAGCATTCCTGTAATCGCGTTATAGAGATTACAAATTGCTGTAGTGCAGACGATCATTATAGAATAGTTAGTAGGTTAGTAGTGAGACGCCAGTATATGTGTTACGGACGCCCGCCGACGCTATAACCTGCATGTGTAATGTATAAATATAATATCTGTAAACATACGACAAAATGGGTTATGGCATATTAACTTACCAGTACATTAAAAATTTACTGTAATGAGTCCGAAAATCGAAATCAAAATTTTTAACATACTCTTATATTTTAAGGTGACTACACTATTTTTGAAAATAAGTTTGTGAGTTTTCTGCACTATCCCACAGTATTATAGAATAAAGAATCTATCTGTCTCTGTCATATCTGTCTAGTACAAAATCTCGAGAATAGAAAAGAACATCGACCCCGTTAGGGTGCTGGTCGAAGCGTATTACAGTCAATATGACACAAAAGAAATCCTATCAAAATCATTTTTTTTTTGCTTAAACAAAAATCTGCATAAGCGTGAATTTTACATGAAATATCCTAAATAAAAAATGTTATTGACTTTGTTAGGGTAACAATCGAAGCTTTTAATGTTAATATGATCCAAAAGAAATTTTATCACAATCGGTCCAGCCGTTTTTTGGGAAGTTGGACCTCAAGGGTCGCACTAGTATAGACCTAATATACGACCCACCTCACGTCTTGTATCTTTTGTATTTTAAAAACAGACGGTGGCTCCTAGATTATGGAAAATGTTTACATAATTCACTTTGTTTTGTAGCCACAGATATACTCTGCAGTAAATGTCGTTATAAACAATCGCATCCTATTTGTCTATCAGATTTCTGTGCTCAACCTTACATAACGTGTTTCGAAATTCGCACACACATGCTGTGTGATGTTCCATAATGATTCTTTCTGTTCGGCCTACTTTTCGAAGTAGTGCAATTTTTAAAATCTGAAAATGTCAAATGATTAAAAATTAAAATTAATCCATGACAAACATTCCGGTGTCCTTAAACCCAGTCTGCGTCATTCCTAATAAAAGTTGTATGTTTAGTACATGAGGTTCGCCACCTAACCTCAATGTTTTACAGCCAGTTTTTACCATATATAGTGCATGTACATTTTACCCCACCGCGTCAAAATAAGTTTTACTTAAAAAATAGATTTATTGTAAAAAGTTTGAAATACTGTGATATTTTTAAATGAAACCAAAATTTTAAAATAGTTAAATAGTTATTGGCATCGAAAATGATATATGCTGATTTTCATATTTTCAAACCGCAGTAGCTCTCAAAACCCCGGTCTGCTCGATAAATAATAATGGGACTTTCTGTTCTGTTTTTTGTCGAATAACACCCAGTATGTTTCGTTTACATGCACGGCTGCTTTGTCACACAAACTGAATAAAAAAAATAAATTTTTAAAACCAAGCATGGATTAGTTATAATAAACAGGAAAATGTTTTGCCTTTGGCGACGTATTTTTAAGCAGTTTAAAATTGTGAAAAAACAAAATAAATTCAATATTCAAGGACATGCAACTATTTCAGTGTTATTAATAACTTTTATAATCGAATTCGTGTATTTTCAACACCATCTATTTTCAGCTGATTTTACTCACGTATTTTCAAGTTTTTGGTTTCTAATTCTCACGCAAAGTGTTTGTAGGGGGCATTCCACGTGAAGCGGGCATACGAAAAATGTACACATTCATGTTTTTTCTTGTATGAGACTCGGTTGTGAAGTTATGGACTACGGAAGATTGCACCAACTATGAAGTAGACATTTTTTGGATAGTGCTGCTGGGATTACTAAGTAAATGAAAAAATATTTTATGTATAGTGATTTATCGAGAAAAAATACGTGGTTTTTATATTATGGAACAATAATAAGAAAAAAAAAATTTTTTTTGATAGAAAACCGAAAGTGAACTTTTTAACACAATTTTTTTTTAACTTCGACCATTTTTTTAAAATTTTTATTCACTCAAAATAAAGCTAAATCTAAGTAGGTGTTACACCAAAAGTTTCAAAATGGGATCTGCATTCGTTTCTGAGATAGAAAACGTTTTAGTATTAAAATACCAGTGTTTTTGAAGTTCGGGCACAAACCGGCCGGCTTACGCATGCGCTAAGTACGGTGCAGCGTGCGCTGTTCCACATAACGTTCTCTATCTCACAAACGAATGCAGATCCCATTTTGAAACTTTTGGTGTAACACCTACATAGTTTTAGCTTTATTTTGAGTAAATAAAAATTAAAAAAAAATGGTCGAAGTTAAAAAAAATTATGTTAAAAAGTTCACTTTCGGTTTTCTTCCAAAAAAAATTTTTTTTTCTTATTGTTCCATAATATAAAAACCACGTATTTTTTCTCGATAAATCACTACATAAAATATTTTTTCATTTACTTAGTAATCCCAGCAGCACTATCCAAAAAATGTCTACTTCATAGTTGGTGCAATCTTCCGTAGTCCATAACTTCACAACCGAGTCTCATACAAGAAAAAAAATGAATATGTACATTCATGTCCTCAAGGACTATAACTAACCTGAATATGAGCGAAATCCAAGATGGCACTTTTTTTCGTATGTCCGCTTCACGTGGAATGCCCCCGTATTGAAATCGTATAATTTGATGGACATCGCAGTTAATGTATAATCAGTAACACAGGAATATAGCATGACTGAGGTATAACTAGACACAAATGCAAACAGTATTATAACGACGGTGAAATTAGTGGTTGGGTAACTCAGATCTGAACCGGTTCAAAGAGCCGACTCCGACAGAAGATCCGTGAGAGCCGACTCACCTTTTTTAGAGCCGACGGATCAACGGATCCGCATAGCTCAGTGAAACACTTAACACACAGAAGCACATTTTACACTTGCGTATCAGTTCTTGCTTTCATGCATCTGTCAGCTCAAATGACTCATGCATCACATGTTTGGCTATGCATTCTTGATTCTATACAGGTCGTGATATGATTGACTGAACTAGATAACTCAGTGGCAGACTGCAGTAACATATTCAGAACTCGGCTCTTTTTGAACCGGTTCAGTGAGCTGGCTCACATACGGGATCCAGATGCAAAGATGCAGATCACTAAAAAGACCGGTTTTTCCCATCTCTAGGTGAAATTGACTACTATGAACTTTAGACGATTGCCATTGTATGATTCGACAACCATTTGGAATGAGCGTCCAATAGCATTTCTAGTCAGTCATAATCGTTATACATATTTGATAAGCCCATGTAGATTATTGATACCATATTACCTGACGGCCGCTATTGATAGCTACGGATTTAATCAATTACATAACATTACAAAAAAAGGGGATAACAAAAAGTTTTTAACAAGCTCTGTATGCCAGCGGCTAGAGAAAATCAATACAAACACTTTTTTGTTAAAGTAATTGACGGGTGAACTAGGTTTATTTGGATCTAATACCAATTAATATTTCCAGTTTATTAGTGTATTTGCCATAAGGCAAAATACACTATTGGCGTTGGTCGGATGGCGGGACCTAGGGGTCGGACCAAAATTTCTCGACGTTTCATAACCTCCTAAACACTTTGGCACCATTTTTGAAAATGTTTATATATATATGTATATATATATATTTATATACGTATATATATATATATATATATATATATATATATATGTGTGCGGGCAATAACTTTCGAAAGAGTTAATTGATTTTAACTTAATTTGGTCCACGTGTTGAAATCCATCACCGCAAGAAGCCTATTTAAAATGGGCGTAATCGGGACATTTTAAGGGTAGTTTTTAGGGGTTGAAAAATGTTTTTGGGCCCCAAAATACCGAAAAAAATCTCAGAATCGTTTCAAAATTGACATTTAACCATTTAGTAGTAATTAAAAGGTGTCCCTAAAATTTAAATAAAATCGGCCCGACAGGACCGGACTTACAAATTTTATGAAAACACTAGTTTACAAATAGTGAATTATTTACTGAAAGTTGTATATAATTTGGTATAGAGGTTCGATTTATAATAATTTTGCAATTAAGAAAAAAATGTTATTTTAAGGGGTGTATTAAGGAGTAAAATTTTTTATTTTGCCCAAAAACCAACTTAAGCTCGCAAAATAAAGCCACACTGCCTGTGTAAGCAAATACACTATATTGTCGACAGGGTTTTGGCACTGCGACCCGGGTTTTTAAATTTTAACGATACATAGAAAATGTAATTGACACTCTTATCCAATGCTTTTATCAATTCTCGAATTAGAATCTGTGAGCTGAGGGATTGTAAAAGAAGAGCAATTGGGACAACGACCTCACTACACGCTCGACTATTGATGGCCCTGGTGATAATTGATAATTAATATCATAATTCGTGAGGTATAAACATCACATTAGTTTTCTAATTAATTATTATAGATTATGCTTTGATTTGTGTGTTTTTTTTTATATTTACTTTTTTATATAAGGGACACTATTCGCAATACTGGATAGTGTTAATTATATTATCGATGTTGGCATATTCTCAATGTGAACGAGTGATTTTTTAACATATTAGTTGCAATTCATATCTTTGCTCACTGCTTGCACCTCTTTTGTCGTAATCCTGTTACTCGTCACGAAATAGACTTTAAAAGAATTTTGCAAGACGGTTTAGCGGGCCTCGAGTTTTGAAATTACATAAGCACAAACGTATTCTTCTTTTTTGTAGATATGGATAATTGACTTTGAACCGACAAGTCGAAAACTTTCAATAACACCCTGTTGTAAGTCAATAACCTATAAGCTTTACTTGCACGCAGAGCTTTACTCTGAATAGAGTAAGCGTTGTTTAAAATCGAAACTCTATACATGCGTTTACGTATGCAAGATTTATAAGAAAATAAATCGTTATGTGAAAAAGCAAAAATCAAATTCTAGGCATATCAAAATAAAGACCTCATAGTTAAGCAAAAATTAAAAAAAAAAACATAATTTTAAAAAGGCATAAGATATATTTATTATTTCATTAAATTCGCGTCCAATTACTATAGCACGTTTTTCCAACTAAAAATAATATATTTCTATTTTAGATTTTCTGATAAACGAAATTCACTTTACAAACAACACAACTGTCGGTATACCGTACTTTTCGAACTACAAGACGCACCTTTTTACAAAGAACAATGTACTCAAATTTTGGGTGCGTCTTATGGTCCGAAGGTAACATAAAAATATTTTTAAAAAAACGGAATTATTATAAACTTTTTATTACTCAAATTTACATTTACATGTATATTTTAACTTTTATATCTACTTAATCAAAACATTTAAAAGGTATGTATAATTATTATTTGCTATTTCAATTGTAAATTTATAAATTGTATTTTTAAAAATTTAATTACAGTTATTAAAGCTTGAAAAAGTTCCAAACAAGGAACGAAACGTCGCTGTAAATAAAAAATTGTTTATTTAAAAGTCCTTTTTTCCCGACAAATAATTTTTTTTTTATAATTACCAAGGACAAAAAAGAAATAAAGTCAATAAAAATATTTTTTTCAATAAGTCCTCTCTAAATTTGAGGTGCATCTTACAGTCGGTGAGATTAACAAGACGAGTGATTGAAAAGTAGCATTTTTGCTTTACACTTGTCAAAGTCATAACAATGGTATGCAAAATTCCAGAGTCTGGAAAACACACAGAAATTTTTGACGTTGAGTGTTATCTATAAATAGACGAATAAATCCGGTAAAAAATTAGTAGATGCGAATATTAACAGTGAATATCGTAGTTTCCAACTTGTTAGCCGCAGCGACTATTTACATAATGTATGCATTGCATCCACAAGCCATGGCGCTATTGGGGATAGCCGCAGGTAAACAAGAATGTATACGCAACAGTCAGCCAACTAGCAACCGTAGTCAATAATAAAACAGATTACACCGGCACTCAAACTACAACGATATATGTAAAGCACGCATTTGCCGAGCTTCTATAATTCAGTTCTTATTACAACCGATTTACGTCACTGCATTGTTCAGTCAATCTACAGAAATTACTTTTTGGTTAAAATATCAAATGAAATAAAACTTCTTAGGTCGGTCATACACGGGTAGTTTGCAGATGTCGAACATTCATCTGACCGCTTCAAACATGACGAACTACAAATCTCCATGGAAAATGTTTAACTGACATAAGCACAATCGCCCGAGCAGTTACGATCGCACCTATCAGCAGCACGGTAAAATTTTGTTATGTAGTCGAATAATTGCAACACACCGGCTGATTATGGATATCTCGGGAACGCGACGGAGATGGGAGGGAAACGTATCCCAAAATCCATATTACAACAGGATTTGAGCAGATACTTCGAGCAATTTACGGTGACTGCTCAAGTGGTTGATAGTAACTGCTTGGGCGGCTCGTATAGGTTGGTCGACGACTTGGAGTATAAAATGTTAGGTTATTGAATATTTTAGATTTGGTTATTAAAATTTTATTGATATAAAATTATTATTAAAATTGACAATTTACAATAAAAGATTGATCCTGTGTACTAGACTACGGTACATTTTGAACTGTATAAATTCCAATGCATTTATCAGTTTTTATTCATTGATTACATAATATTGAAATTGCATCCGTAACATAGAATACTAGGCAGGTTTGGTCGAAAAATGATAAATTTTTTGACTAACAAAAATTCGTAACGTAAATACTCTATTGAAGCAATAAATAATTATTGTAATTATGCCTCATTCTGATCCATTCGTTTTATACAAATGATAAAACTTCGTAGTAGGTCATTAATATTGTGTTTTAAATAAAAAATATATATTTAGAATAGTAAATTATACCAACAGAAGTTTTACTGCGGTCGTGTATGACGCAACACATGCCATTTTTTAATTATTTCAACTAATTTTAAAACATAGGGCTCTATGCAAAACCTAGAATGCTTTTTAAAACTTAGAATACCATAAAAACCAGGACGTATCCTGAGAAAACAAGACGGTTGGCAGCTTTACTATTACATGAAGAAATCATTTTTATATATTATTTTTATACTACAGTCGTATATTATATTATTTTCTATAAACAAGATTGGTTCGAAGACTTTAGATATTGTATTGCATGACAACTGAAACGGAAGAATGATTCATGATGATAAGAATATCAAGATGTCCTAAAAAAAGTCATATAAAAACATCTACGTTTTTAATGATGTAAAGTGCAAGCTAGCTGAAAATCATTGCAATATGTTGTTGAGTTCAGCAGTGATGAACCAACCGCTAATTTTAGT
Organism: Venustoraphidia nigricollis; assembly: GCA_034508555.1. NCBI lineage: Eukaryota > Metazoa > Arthropoda > Insecta > Raphidioptera > Raphidiidae > Venustoraphidia > Venustoraphidia nigricollis. The sequence continues at coordinate 3,353,125 of JAVRKA010000013.1, forward strand.
GAATAATAAAATAGATTTGAACATGAACTGCAAAGGTATACCTACATTGACTATATGACCAAAACACAAACTGCTCATAAAATTCATCGATTCCTTACGGCTCTCTGACGTCATCGAATAAAACCCGCATATATATAATACAAACTAACCATAACCGCAACAGGAACCATTGAATACCATAACCACAAAATTTTTCATCACATATTTATGCGATATATATGGGACCACGGTTATTAACTTCTCAGTGCATTGGGAAGTTATTGTCATGGAGTCAAAAATCGAAATCAATATTTTTAACAAATTTTTAAGTTTCAAGGTTACTAAACTATAAAAATTTATTTGTTGGGAAAAAGGACTTCTTTAAGTGAACACTTATTTGTTAAATAAATAAGTGTTCACTTAAAGAAGTCCTTTTTCCCAACAAATAAATTTTATATTAATTACCAAGGACAAAAAAGAAAAAAAGTTACTAAACTATTTTTGAAAAGATATTTCTCTCTCCTCTCACTCTCTCCGAAAGAAATTTTATCAAAATCGGTCCATTCGCTTTTTCGTATAAACAAAAAAACTGCAAAAAATATACATATTTTGGAAAATTTTCTCCGGTCTAATTTGTTGAATATAAATAAACAACCTACCTCACGGCTTATTTGGTATTATTACGAGAAATAAACGGTTTCAAAATATAAAATATTCTTTGAAACTGTTAAATGCACTGCAAACAAACTGAAATTTAATTGGTTAAAAAAAGTCATCAAATGGGTAGTTGTGTTAATCACGTAATGACCTTTTCTTTTTGAGCCGACAAATTAATACTGTTTTGTTATATTCATGGCAATCATGACATAAGTGAACTAAAGACCTCCAAAGATGTTAAAAAACCTGCTATCAAGCACTACTATTTTGAAATATGAAAATTACGTCTCCCATAAAAAATAAAAACCCGGGTCGCAGTGCCAAAACTCTGCCGACAATATAGTGTATTTGCTAATGTGGCTTTATGATGCGAACTTAGGTTGGATTTTGGGCAAAATAAAAAATTTAACTCCTTAATACACCCCTTAAAATTAAATTTTTTCTTAATTGCAAAATTATTGTCGATCGAAGGTCTATACCACATTACATACACCCTTCTGCAAACTAATATTTTCAAAAAAATTGTAAATCCGGTTCTGTAGGGCCGATTTTATTAAAATTTTAGGGACACTTTTTAATTATTACCGGAAGGTTAAATTTCAATTTTGAAACGAGTCGGATAATTTTTTCGGTATTTTGGGGCCCAAAAACATTTTTCAACCCCTAAAAACTACCCCGATTGGGTCTATTTTAAATAGGGTTCTTGCGGTGGTGGATTCCAACTTGTGGGCAAAATTTCGTTAAAATCAATTAACTCTTTCGAGAGTTATAGCGCACACACACACATATGTATATATATAAATATATATATATATAAACATTTTTAAAAATAGTGCCAAAGTGTTTAGGAGGTTATGAAACGTCGAGAAATTTTGGTCCGACCCCTAGGTCCCGCCATCCGACCGATGCCAATAGTGTATGTTGCCATATGGCAAATACACTAATAATAATAATAGCCGATAATTTCCAGAGCAGACACAGACATGGTTTCAGAAGTGATCTTTCCAGACGTACCAATATTACCATCCTATAACAGAACACGTGTATCCGTCTATAAGTTCGATATATCTTCGTAAGAACTTCTTTATATTTTTATTCTTGCAAAGACAAATATTGAAGATGCACTGAAGTGGAAAATATGATCGATGAAGGCCACTGCTCAATTTATCTCTTTTCTCTCTCTCCTCTCTCTCTGTTTCTTTCAATGAGAAAAATGCATGAATGATGTATCGAATGTAATATATGAAGTTTATTATTTACAGTGCTTTGAATTGTCTTCTATGATAAAAATTCGAGTGGATTTTCTTTTGGAATTGTATATTATTTAAAACTTTGCGATTTTATTCCGAAACTTTTTAGTTTTTTTATTTTCAATTTGCAATTGATTGGAAAAGTTTACAAAATATTTAAAAAGTTTTAAGTTACAAACAAATAATGTTATACATAAAATGCAAAAAAATATTTAAAAGGCAAAATCTAATTCATTGCAAATACAAGCTAATTCATTATTTTGCTTTGCAGGATATAAATTCAGCAAAAAAAACCCGATGAAATTAACTGTGTTATTCTTGTAAGCGACTGTTAGACATTTTGGTAAAAAAAAAAACGATAAAACGTCTTGTTCTGTGTACACGGTTAAAACAATTATTCAGTCAAAAACTGATTATACATATTAACTAATAACAAAAAATTAACACAATAAAATTACTTGCAATACTGTTCAATATTTTTATTTATATTTGAAAATTGAAAAGGACCAAAACTGTTGGTGGAAACGTCTTTTATATAAATAAAAACATTGAACAGTATTGCAAGTAATTTTATTTTGTTAATATTCTATTACTGTTGGTAGAGCCAATATTATTAATAACAAAAAAGTTGGTTACTGTGATGAAATGAATTTAACGGAATTCATAAAGTTCAATAACTTCACTCATTCAATTTATGTTCCAAATTCATATCCCAAAATTATTAAGAGGTTGTTTTGTCAACAGAACAGCTCTGTAGTAGCACCTAAATGTACACAGTCGAATTAATGTTTTTTCAACACCATCCATTTTCAACAGATTTTGCTCACGTATTTTCAAATTTGTAGTCCCTACTTCTTACGCAAAATGTCTCTTACACTGCACAGGCAATGGAGAAATACATTAGAAAAATAAGCTTTTTTCTCGTGTAGTAATAATTTAAATTATAGCCTGAAACGAAATAATTTCACTTCGAAAAATATTGGTAAAAACAAACTATTTAATTAGTTTTCAACAGTTCGGAGAGAAATAATATTAATTATTACCTAATAATAAATATTATTTGTCCAACACTAAATGGGCACTATCAATTTTGCTTACTCTTTTGAAGTTTAACTTCTTTAGCAACGTATCTATTTGAAAAAAGTAAGAAATCGAGGGGAAGTAGATCTGGCAAATAAAAGGGAAGTTAGTTTGTCTCCTAAAATACATGAAACTGACAAGGACAGAAGTTTATAGTGTGTTGCTCAGTATGTGTAAATATTATTAATTAGTTTCACATAAAAAAAACCCGGGTCGCAGTGCCAAAACCCTGCCGACAATATAGTGTATTTGCTAATACAGACAGTGCGGGTTTATTATGCGAATTTAACTTTGTTTTTGGGCAAAATAAAAAATTTGACTCCTTAATACACCCCTTAAAATAACATTTTTTTTGTTAATTGCAATATTATTATCAATCGAACCTCTATACCAAGTTATATACACCTTTCAGTAAATAGTTCACTATCTGCAAACTAGTCTTTCTTAAAATTTTTAAATCCGGTCCTGTAAGTCCGATTTTATTAAAATTTTAGGGATACTTTTTAATTACTACCAGTGGGTTAAATTTCAATTTTGAAACGATTCGGAGAATTTTTTCGGTATTTTGGGGCCCAAAAATATTTTGCAACCCCTATAAAAACTTCCCTTAAAATGACCAGATTGGGTCCATGAAACGTCGAGAAATTTTGGTCCGACCCCTAGGTCCCGCCATCCAACCGACGCCAATAGTGTATGTTGCCATATTAAGGCAAATACACTAAAAAATTGAACTTGGGAATAATATTAAAAACTAAAGAAGTTAAATTTTTTGCCAGCTTATGAGGGTGAGGCTCATTATAATTTTTTTTCTGCAGACTGTGCCGAGCAACGATGTATTATGCTGACTTTGGCCGAACAGTATCAACTGTACACCCTGTGGAATATGCCTGTAACATATACATATAACTTCATGCACATTCGATGCAGTAGAATTACCCTAATGAGAAATATGTCTGGACTACTACGTGAGCTTTATTTAAAAGTAAAAAGCTTTTGCTGCATTAGAGGCGTTAAAGCGTCATTACTGGAAAGTTGTTAAGCTTAGAGTAAATCGCAAGTTGAATCATTAAAATAACAACGAATTCGCTAATCATCTGTTGGCAATATAATATAGAAGTAGTGTAGATTTAAAACTTAAAAAGAGTATTGCAATCGTATTTGTAATTGCATATTCCCTTCATTATTCTTTTAAATTTATTTTTCTACATTTGCAAAATTTAAACACATTGCAGCTATTTAAACATTTACTTATCATGTGCAAGTCTATTGGAAATACTTAGAAATAAAAATGCAGATTCTGAATTTGTATTTTGCCATTTTATTGTGAATAAGAATAAATTTATAAAATCGTATCATCGCGATCGCCTTGTCGACAGTTTTGTAACAAATTTTGAGATAGATTTTAAGAATCAAGAGAAAGAATTTGCTTATTATTTACCGACTTTTTGCGTACTGACAACATGACATCTAACGTCCACCATATTTAATTTTACGTAGCGTCATATACTCTTATTATACGTCATATACTCTTGAACTATGAAGAATCTATCAAAACCTCATTTTTCAAAATCCGTCAAGCCATTTAAAAACTACGTGAGAATGAACAATTTCACATGAATACATACAAACAAACTTTTAAAAATATAAGCCGTTTGCTAGTCGCAGTCGGGTAAAAAAATCACATGTCATTTTTTTCAATAGTCAAATACCTGGAAAAAAATATAGCTGTAAAAAATTTTATTTGATTTCAACTCCCTTTCAACAATCACAAATACTTCGCACAGTTATGCATCAATTTTAATTTTTGCAACCTTTTTGTGTTATTTTACCTGTCAATACATCACAAATTTACATGATCATTTAGAATTTAAAAAATAAGTAAAAAGTTTAGCATTTTTATTAAATGTACCTCTAATGCGAGTATAATATCAGATATTATAGTGAAATTTTATTCAATTTGATTTTAATTGGTTTAAAGTGATAAAATCGTCACTAATGGAATTCCATTAAAAGACAATGTTTCTATAAATTTCTATACAGATATAAACAATTAATAACAATTTTAATTTTTCAGTCTCAACTATAAATTTGATAAAGCACAAGTGGCAAATTTCTTTTATATAACGTCGATCCTAAACAATAACAAAATGGTTGAAATTTTTTTTCTCACTTAGCTGTATCGACCACGGATTTTCGTTCATTTGTAAAACCAATTTTTTTCGAGATACAGGAATGACGGTATTAGCCATTAATTACATATCGATTTATAATGATGAATGAAATCATTGCAACCGTTTACGAAAACATCGTAATTTTCCATTATCATAATTTGGGAGAGTTCAAATGACATCTAAAGCTTCTTTTTTAACCAACTTCAAAAAAAAGGAGGGGATTCTCAATTCGTCGGAAACTTTTTTTTTATATATTTTTTATGTATGTTCCCCGATTACTCGAAGACGCCCCAACCGATTTGGAAAATTATTTTTTTGTTTGAAAGGGTATACATCCCAGATGGTCCCATGGTCATCAGGTCAGGATCTGATGGAACCCTGGAGGAATCGAGGGAAATCTTCGAAAATGTGCGAAATCAAATCCTCCACTAAAAAGTAAAAAAGATTCCGACGAGTTGAGAACCTCCTCCTTTAAAAAATAAAAACACTTTTAAAAAAAATATTAACCTCCTTCAAGAAAAACACTAAAAAATGAAAATAATGAAAGTTTAAGGTCGGAGCTAATTTCATTACAAAAAAAATCACTAAAAAGATGAAAATAATGAAATTTTGAGGTCGGCGCCTATTTAATAAAAGTAGATATGTAATTAAAAGTTTTTGTAATGAAATTAGCTCCGACTTCAAAATTTCATTATTTTCATCTTTTTAGTGATTTTTTTGAAGGAGGTTAATATTTTTTTTTAAGTTTTTTTTAAGTATGTAAATCTCAAATTCCATTTTGTTTGCAAATATAAAATTTTCTGCAGTTCCATGGTCACACGAAAGTTTTAAAAAAATCAAACTTTTAGACAGACGCTTATGACCTCTGTTATCAATCGTTTATAATCTATTAAATCCTTAAATATCTATTAATTCGACTTGTTTTCATATATTATATATAGCTTGTTATTTTTAGATAGATATCATCTAAAAAACAAGGTACATGGTAAATGAAAATAAATCGAATTAATAGAGATTTTCAGGAATTAGTAGTGAGATGATACTGAAAACGAACATCTTTCTGCGCACCATTTATATTGAAATTGATTAGCGAGGCTCTTAACTACAAAATTCCACGCTATACTATTTCATATGAATAATTTAACATCCATTACTAACGATAAAACAAAAAGAAAATTCTCTATAAAGAAGCCATTAAAAGTTTCACCGCGTATGATAGAGCTTATATAAATTACTCCGATAATAAAATAAAAGTAATTTACATTTCCATCTACAATACCTTTATTATTAAGCTATTTACGTATGTAAAGTGAAAATATAATCTACAAGATAAAAGAATATTAGTTATTAAAGATGTTAATTTATTAATTCACAAAATTTTACGAGAAATATCTCAGAACATTTTTTAATTCAATAATTTTCGCATAAACTGAAAAATCACATTTTATTTTAAAACACTTCCATTATTACAGAATAATAGTTTATGTATCTCGCTTGTAATGCATAATTTTATGACGAGTTGTGAGATTGTGTTAATGAAGAGTCATTAATGAGTTTTAACTGTCACACAAGTTAAAAAAAACATTACAATTGAGATAGATACTACATTTTTTGAACGTAGCTCCTATCAAATAACTAATTTTCACACCACAATAAGTTATATATATATATATATATATATATATATATATATATGATGAGTTGCAGAAAATATTGTCAAAAAATTGGATTTGACAATGACCTTAGATTGTGATAATATAATTACAGTCTTCATTCATGTAAAAGTAGTCTAATGTCATATTCAAAGTTTCTGTCATGTACAACATTAGATTGGATTCACAGAAAAACAAATGCTGGACCTCACAAGCAAGTGTGACACTTGCTTGTGAGCAGCCGAGAAGGACACTTCGCTCGCTACCACATCGCCTTTTATAATGTCTACCGCAGTTGTAGACGAAACGTCAGGTAGAAATACCAATGGACCACGGCGTACAAGCCCGGAAATCAAGAAGATTTGCAACAACGCCAGCCGTGAAAGCCTACACAATTGGATAAATGCTGGATCTGCACAAAAAAAAATCGTTTTTCAAGTCAAATTTCGATTAAATGCGTAGAAAAATGTCGTTTCGAAGTGAAAATTATGCAAAAAAGTGTGTTAAATACACGTATACACAGTTTAAAAAAAATATCATTTCAATCGATCAATTGTTTTTTCGATCAGAATCGAATTAAAATTCTACTATGCTTTTCTTATGGAGAAATCGAAGGTCATTGTTAAATCAAATTATTTGACAATCCTTACTGCAACCCAACATTAGTCTTTCACAACAGCATGGTTTTATTTGTATTAACATAATATTAAGGAAAGCGATTCTTAATCCTTGTAGCTATCGTTATAATGTGACGTCAGCTACTTTATATATAGAAGATCCGGATTTCTCGACGGCTGTGTTTCACCTCAGTTAAGACATATTACAGCTCCATGCTATGTCACACGAGGGTTGCAGCTAAAGCAACATTAATTTAATCTCTTCTTGGCGGCAGAGCGACACCACGCTGCATAATTTAGAGAACGTCAGCAATCTTTCTTTCTCAGCAATCGCAAACACTGCACCGCCACAACACTGCACCATCCATATTGCCGCTAATAACTTCCTAACATACTAATAGACGCTTTATACTCTTTCAGTTTTCATTTCAGTGTCATTTCTATCTCATGAATTTATTTATTGAAAGCAATTAAATACAGTACTCTCTCGCTAATCCAACAACTACTATAATCTGCCGTTTTTTGCGAATCAGGATTTGTCATGATTAGGCTCTGTAATCCGCCGTCATTGATAATCTTCAGTTCGATAAGCCGCCATCTTTCCTCTCTTTCATGCGTATGACAAACACAGTTCAAGTTACAGTGTAACCTCTATATAACGATTTCCTCGATTTAACAAATTTTTCGAAATCCCCTTGAACTGTCCGTAAGAGTTAATGCAAAATATACCTCTACATTATCAAAAACCTCTTTATAACGAATTTTCAATCATTTCAGAATATAAATAGAAAGTACCTATAATTTATCTCTATAATTATCTATAATTATAGATGCTAATTTTAATTCTGTATTTTGTAAAACTATTTTTGAAAGGCTATCTCTAAAATTGTTATATATTTGAATTTACTTTTTATGATTATTAATAGTTATTGTGTTATATGTTGTATGTACCTGTACGTTCATTTTGAAAGGTACAACTTACACAGCCATCTGGCTTTGTTGTGCCCTAAATAAAGTTTTTATTATTATTATTATTATTTAACGATTTTTGTCAACATATAACCTTTACATAACGTATTCTACCAATCAATCACACACAATTCAACAATAACATCAATTCATGTCTCGACAGGTTCAGACACGTTAAATTTATTGTAAGACAATCATTGTTGTTTGATGTAAAGTAATGTAAATACCGTTGGTCACTGTTGTTAGTAAATTTAAAGTTGCAGCGCCTGAGAAACGAAAAAAGTAATCCCTAACCGTGGCAGAGAAACGAAAAATCATTAAGTATGTAGACGAGAATCCTACAAAGAAAAAAATAGACATTGCTAAAGAATTCGAAATTCCCGCAAGGACATTGATCACAATTTTAAAGTTTAAAGATAAGTTTTCAGAAGAAAATGGGGTTTTTTACCCTGTTAAAACGAATCTTAAAGCAACCTAATCTCCATATAACAAACTTCATTATAACGAATTACTTGATATAACGAATATTTTATAATTCCCTTCAGTTTTGTTATATCGGGGTTGAACTGTGTATTCTGGTAAAAACAAGACAAATTCGAGCACTTTCTTCCGAAATCTGAGTAATTAATGTTACGTGTTTGTTAATTATTAAATATTTATACAAAATTAATGATACATTTTGCTTTTAATTCAATTTCTTGTTCCTGTGCCGTTTTCAGTAATCCGCGGATGGTGGGGATTTTATGGTGACGGATTAGCGAGAGAGTACTGTACTAAATAAGTTCAGACAATGTTGTAATCTTTCGTGCTCTCCAAGCGTTTTAATATATAAAGGACCGTTTATTCGTTTTTGTTCAGGAGTTGCATTCTTCCGTCTAGGTATCACACATAACACCCAAACACTCGGCAATAAAATGAAATTAAAGACAGACGTCTCGTTATAAATTTACATCACACTAGCCATTACCCGTGGTTTTGATTTTGACAATAATTTTATCTAGCTTGATATTATCCCCATAAAATGTGGCGTGTACCAGAAAGCATTGTCAAAAATCTGATTTAACAATGATCTTCGAATGTGACCCCACATATTTCCCCATAAGAAAAACGTTGTCGAAAAAAAAAATAATCGATTGAAACGATATTTTCTTTAACTTTACTGTGTATAAAAGTGTTTATCGTAACTTTGAAACAGCTTTCGATCAAAATTTAGTCTGAAAAGCGATCTTTTTCTATATAGATCGCAATTATTTTTGTGTGAGTTCTACATGACAGGGTTTCACCGCAATTTTAAACGGCTTGTAACTCTATAAAAGGTTTAAGGCTGTCGGAACGCTCTGAATTTAGTTTCTGCTGAGATCCAGCGGTAAGGGGCGAGGAAGGCAAAAGACATATTGTGGGTGTGACCTTCATTAGCTCTGTCTCACTCAAATCATCCGCACGTTTCAATTTTTGGCTGGTGCCAACTACGAGGCTAAAAAATTTTTTTGCAAAGGTGCCGCTGTCAATTGATTACTCTAATTTTTGGAAATATTTTGAAGACTTAAAAAACTTTTCCGAAAAAGGAAGAGTCACTTTAGGTTTGTGATGGAACAATTTTGTGAAATAAGTACGAATAAGGTCATAGTGTGACATTGAAAACGTGTGTTTTTTTAGCACAATTAATGCCAAATTTTTTCTAGTAAATCGTACATAAATTACAAAAGTAGTCCATTAGAGACCTAGATTTGTCCTTTATCTTCCTTATAGAGAAAGAATTTTTGCAGAATGTTGACAAATAAGTCTACAATCAGTTGACAGCCGAAGCTCTATTTTTGGCTTTAAATTCAGAGCGTTCCGACAGCCTTAATGATATGATCACAATCTAAGGTTATTGTCAAACCAAACTTTTTGACAATTATTCTGCACCTCAGCATATGTTTCATAAACTATTCCTGAGTGATTCTGATTAGAGATAGGAAAAACGGGTCTTTTTAGTGATCTGCATTTTTGCATCTGGATCCCGTATGTGAGCCTGCTCACTGAACCGGTTCAAAAAGAGCCGAGTTCTGAATATGTTACTGCAGTCTGCCACTGAGTTACCTAGTTCAGTCAATCATATCACGACCTGTATAGAATCAAGAATGCATAGCCAAACGTGTGATACATGAGTCATTTGAGCTGACAGATGCATCAAAGCAAGAACTGATACGTAAGTGTAAAATGTGCTTCTGTGTGTTAAGTGTTTCACTGAGCTATGCGGATCCGTTGATCCGTCGACTCAAAAAACAGGTGCGCCGGCTCTCACGGATCTTCTGTCGGAGTCGGCTCTTTGAACCGGTTCAGATTTGAGTTACCCAACTCTAATTCTGATACGAATAGACAGACAAAAACAATAATTTTAGAAACTGGTTGTCACGTTTAGATCCAAAAACTCTAAAAAAACTAAATTATAAAGTCCATTACCATTTTAGATATTGACTGGTATCGATGACGTATAAACGTGGCTGTTTACCTAGTTTATTTATTGATGTAGGTAAAAATAGTTTATTACAAAAAACCAAGACTTACTGAAGCAGCGGTAAATTTTTATGTATTTGATAATATAAAAATAAATTCCCCAAACAACATAACCTTATTTTCTGTTGTGTTATACGACCATAAATCTTGAACGTACAAAAGATTATTTAATCGTATATAAATTACAGAACAGTCGGAAATGCAATTTGTTCTATCGAAAATATTTTCAAAGGCACCCGAACGCAAAGCTGATACAAAAATCCTTGACTTCATATTATATTGTACGAAAACAATAAAATATATAGCGACTGACTAAACAATCTTGTACGACACAGAGGGCAAGTAAAATGGAAAAAAAATAATCAAGTTCATTTCCTTGATTCTCAAATACTATACAATCAGAGTGTAAGCGGGTAAAAAGAATCTTATATTTTTCAGTTTAGATACACAAAGTTTCATTAAAATCGATCTAACCGTTTTAAAGTTAATGATGCTTGTAAAAAACGCTATTTTTTAAGAAAAATTAAGCTTCTTTAGTCATAAGGGCCCCATTATCCGAAAGTTCCCAGGGCCTCCAATAAGGTTAAAGACGGCTCTGATTGCAAACAAATTAGAAAAATGATATACGTAGAACCCAAAGTCTAAAAATATATTTTTACTGAGAATAAAAAAGTTAAAAATACATTTTTACAAAAAAATAAAGTAATATTTTTAATCTTTATAACTTGATCAGCTTTTATTGGAAAATTTAAATTTCTAGTTTTTCATTTAAGTTTTTGTTAGAGTAATATACCTATTGGCAAATTGTATTATTTCAAAAAACAGTTTATATTTTAAACTTTCAGCATGATATTATACGTTGCCGTAAGGAATAAAAAAAAATTAACCCATGCCACTACGCTCGATCTTTAATATTTGCTGGAGATGACGCTCTCTCAAATCTAAAATTTTATTCGCAAGTCGACAAATTACATTTTACCAAAAGTGGGTTCTAAGGCTGATTGTATATTGTGTCATTTCAAACCATATTTATAGATATGTTACAAAAATACTAGGAGCGTTCAAAAATATTCCCAAACTAAAAAATTAACATTTTTGGTTTGGTAATTAGATTAATTAATTAATTAATTATGCATTATAACGAATAAATGTGTTGAAACGTACAAATTGGTCTTTTCACCTGATTCTTTTTACCTAACAATTACAACTCAATTATTGGAACAAGATTAACATAAAATGTTCTCAATAAACATTCATGTTCTATTTCTAGTAAGAACTTCTGATACAAATTATTAATTTTTTTAATTTAATTATATCTGTCACAACGTCAATGAAATTTTAATTCAACCGCGCGTAAAGGTTATACGCTGTCATTTTTGTAAATTTTACTATAAGTAAAAAATAACGGTTTGTTTATTATTTACGTGGCAACATTAAATTTAATTCAAGAACATTAAAAGAACAACTGTAAATATCAGTTTCCTTAAATTCAGAATACATTCAGTAAACATAAGTACTTACATTTAAATTTTGTAAAAGCAAACATTTGTTCATTCGATTTTGGTACACCCACGTCTGTGAAACAAGCTCCGACCACATGAAGAGGGAAATATGAAGAAGAAATATTTGTAGGAAACAGAAACGTAGGAGGGGACGAGTCACAGCCGATAGCTTATATAGCAAGTGTATTTTAATCCGCCAGAGAACTCTAAGGCTTTTATAAAATGGTATCTATAAAGTCTTCAATTCAATTGAAGAAGGAAAATCTATTGGATTTCATTTGCAGATGCCACGATAAATTACCGCAGTGTGTGCGTTCAACCGATGAAGCGAGCTCTAGAGCGATCGACGTATAGGTTTTGCTAAACACAAGCGAATTTAGCATTTCAGAAACACTTAATTCCCTTGATATCTAATACCTATTTATTTATAGACGTTTAATAGAAAAACGATTCGCGATTACATTCTAGTACGCGAGTATCAATTGTTTAAGTAGAAACTTATAGTTTTGGTTTATTTTTAGTACTTATCTCTACAGCTTTTTTAGAAAATTATAAGTAGTGCTAATACATAATACAAGAGTGACGTCAATTGCCAATTTCGCACAAGTGATATACAGTACGTTTTTAATAAATTCACTAAAAGCGCAACATTTAAAACATAAAAAAATACCGTAAATAGATATTGGAGGTGAGACAAATTGTCAGATATAGTTTACAATCATCGCGTAGGATGGCACCACTTTCGCTTATATTCGATCCGACGTTTTTTTGCAAAAGATGAAAATACTTTATTTTTGACCTGCGTGTACGCGACTTTTATTTTTTGTGTACTGACATAAAAATGTCGACTTTTGTCTTCGAATATGTAATGTTGAAGTTTCAATGCATGTGTTACAAAAAAAAATAATAATGTTGAACTAATCATAACATTCAGTAATCAGTTCTGTTATTTCAATGCATTTTTATACTCAGTAAAATCATGATGGTTCCACGTTATTTTTTAAAACAAAATACTTAAATTATATAAATACTTACAGTTTTCCGAAAAAAAGATTGTACGTACCTGAAACAATAAAAATAAATTTAAAAATCATGTTTAAAACTATCCTCTTATATAAACTAAACATGTTACCAGTAATTTTTGTAGAAACTTCATTTTTTTATCACTGACAAGTCTCAGGACCAAATCATTTAACGAAGGAACAAATAATTAGCGATGACGGAACATAAAAAACTAAAGGTCAAGTTAACAATTGGTAGGGGATTCCTCCAGAAGAAAATCCGAAGACAGTGATAGCGAACCTATGACCCGCGGGTCACAGACTAACCCACGTCAGAGTTTTAAGTGACCCATGCTATATTGTAACCAAATCCCCCCAAAAATATATATAAAATGCAGGCACGTAACGAAACTTAAGTAGTTGTCACTAGTGCGTTTTCTTAGGAGTTTTTTTTGATTATTTAAATAATTCTGAATCGAATGGTGCAAAAATGAAATATATGACCTACTGTCAAATTTAAATATCAAATATGCTGTCAAGTTTAAAAATTGACCCACACGCAAACAAGGTTCACCATCACTGTCCTAAGACCATAGTTCCGCTGACCACATTCTTAATCCAGTCCGCTCACAACATATTATGCACATAATATCCAAACTCCAGAGGCACGTACATATATGATACATTATTACAGGCAGTTTTCTGTAAGCGACATTTATGACCAATAGGCCTTTACGTCAATCAAACATTCCAGTTGTCCAGTTTCGTTCACAAACCAACACACACATATCATCAATCAATACTTCATATCTATTTGACAGTTGATTCGGGAAAACTTTGCAGTTATGCGTCCTTATTTTCACGAACTGGGTCACATTTATAAATACACAGCATGTGACAGAATTAACAGTACGTCGTCAGTAGTAATGAGGAAAGCAAGACCAAGTCCAAGACTTGGACCGTCTTGGTATTGGTCTTGGTCTTGCTCAAATAGTTCTAATCTTGGTCTTGGTCTTGCTTATTCAGTCTCGGCCTTCGTCTTGTTCTTGCGTATTCATTGTTGGTGTTGCTTATTTATCAAGAAAAAAATCGTTATCTATTAAAGTTATGAGAAATACTCCCAGGTTTAGTCTTGGATATTTGCTCTGGGTCTTGCAACTTCGATCTTGGTGTTGGTCTTGATCTTGCTGGTATAAGTATGGTCTTGTTCTTGCAGAATCGCAAGACCAAGACCAAGTCTGATTTTGCTCATCACTAGTCGTCAATATAAACTCAACGTAGTCTTTCGAAACTTACGATCTTAACGAAAAACCACTTACAGGACTTACAGTAGTAATGAGTTTTTGATTATACTAGCCCTATTATGTTTAGGCTTAACACCTCAGATTCGATTAAAGAAAAATTGGTTTGAAAAGTAGACTCTTCTAATCATACTCAAAGTATAATTGCATACGTATGTACAATTAGCATTCAACAGTTATAATTTCCACACAGATATTATTATTTTATGAAATGGACACCAGGTGTCCGTTTTCCCGTGATTATTAATTACATCCAGTAATGCGACAATTAATAATTAATTTTAAACGTTAATTTTTTAATGAAAATAGTTCAACGTTTTATACATATAAAAACCTGTCGTTGATCAATATTTACAGACCATAAAATAATATTATAATAAAACAAAAAACAACTATTTATTTAAAATTTTGTGAAAAAGTGTTGCAATTTACACTTCATATATTAAAAGAGAATTTATAATTTAGAACAAACAAAACTATAATACATGAATGCAAACTGTTGATTGTCGTACACAAGATTCTTTCAAATTGATTGAAATTTTGGAAAGATTGGGTAAATTTTTCAACCAAAATGAATAAACATATAATTATATTTTTACAGCTAACTTAATTTCGCTTTGGAATTTATTCGTAGGATCAGAAATTTATAAGGATCTTATAATACAAAATTGAGTACATTTAATAGCTATATCCATAGATTATGTAACATCCCACTATCTACAGAAAATTTCAACAAGGAACTAAACATTATTAAACAAATTGCTAAAAATAATGGTTACCCTTCCGAAATAATTGATAACATTCATATAATTATATGTTTATAATAAACTTAATACGATCATGCAAAGTTTCAACAAACATTGAATTTATAATCAAATTAAAAATAAATTTAATCGGTCAAAATCACCTGCTTCCCCACTTTTTCTTGCCAATTATAACCTCTACGAAATTTGCGATAGTGATTTTAGCATTTTTGGAATGAGCCTGTCGATATAAACTGGGTTCAAATTCAGTATTATTTCACTGATATGAGCATCCTAAGCATCGGAGTCATCTGACGATTTTCGTAGAAATGCGAGAATTTAATACTCTTTTAGAATTACGTATATGAATTTACAGCAGAACCGTAACAGATGAATTTCTCGCAAATTATTATACTATAGAGCCCCGTAGGTAACGCTCGTTTTTACTTCACGCGTACAATACCTTCATTTACGAACGAGATACATAAACCACTATTACAATATACCTATCCGTTTATTGACTGGATTACGGTATTAGTTTTAATTACTATAACAATTTACGAGTTATTACAGTAATTAAAACCAGGTATAAACTTTTTTCAATTATTTTTTTATATATTTATGGAGGTAAGTTTGATTAATTGCCCATCCCCATACATTATTAAAAACTTCTTCCTTCAAAAAATTACCCACAACGCCACAAACAGGACTAACTTTTTCAAATAGGAGTAGGCCTATATAATACTCGCCACGGTTCTAAAAGGTTTTGAAATTAGTCGCAATTGCATATTTTAGAGCCGTCCTGGTTGTTTTGTGGAAAAGGAAGACTCCCACCACCTCCCAGTTACCGGCACAGAACATGCGCTCGTCGGTGATTGGTTGTCGTGTCACTTTTCGCTTTCCTGCTATAAAGTTCAGTCCAGTACGCTATTGTTAAGTTGTTTCTTTGACTGTTAATTGATCAAGATGCCTAATACAGTTCTGCATGGGCAAGTACGAAAAATAATTTTTTGGATGACTTTATGCAAGGAATTAGACCTTCAGATTAAAGAAAAATAAAAAAATAAAAAATAATAATATAGCGCGAGTTTGTAGTTTTTCAATCGACTACCTGCGCAAGCCTCCATTTGCATCTAACTTCAGAACCTTTTAGAACCGTGGCGCGTATAATACTTATCGACAGTGTACTGTACCACATGGATATTTTTCTTTGTTGAACGACGTGACTACATCTTTAGGTGGAATAGGTATAATGTAGCAGCGATCAAGAAGTAAGAACTGAGAATCACCGCAAGTTGATGCCAAGCTGGCATATAACCAAACCAATTCAACATACCCTACCTACATCAGCGTTTCTTAAACTTTTTTCGCAAAATTTTTGCAAACCCTCATTAATATACATGATTTAATAATTGAGCACTGTTTGTCGGACGGCGTGCATACAGTTCGACCGCTTAACGCTACACCTACAAACCGGCGTTCCAGATCGTCGACTACAATCACAGTTTACCGGACAGTATTTATACAGTTCAGCCGTCGCCGAGCGAACTGTATAACGTTGCCTACTTCCATCACGAGTCTGAAAACCACCTCAGTTTAGGAAACGCTGCCCTATATTTTATATAGGTTACTTAGAAGCAAGAGACGCAGGAATATGTTCGAACATAATGTAACGACACAGTATGCCGCGCGCAAGGTACCGCGCCATGCGGCTGCTGCGTAGAGCCGACGAGCACTGAAAAGATAAAATATTACTCCAATCAATCTGGGGACCCTAACTAAGACCACGTGATATATGGTGCAATTACCGCTACGAGTTCTGTTTCGAGTGTGTAAGGAGAAACCTTATACTTCTCTTTCTACCTATGTGTTTGTGCCATGCTACACCTACAGACCCGTTTGTGTGTTTGTTTGCACAGCTATGTGGTGAATGCATAGGCGTTACTAATTGTAGCAAATCGGGGGCAAAAAAGCCTGTCTCGGCTGATCTGAAATAAATATTTTTAATGTGACTGATTTTGATACGTTCGTATATTTTAAAAAAATGACACAGTCACTAATTTTTAAGGATTCATTTTTATTGATTGTATATTTATTTAAGTAATTAACGCCTTGATATTTAATTTTGCTTATTGTGACGAGTAATGATAATTGACAAGATATTTAGAATTAGAGGTTTAGCGGTCTGAAATTAATAGTATATTAATATAGAGGGAGCTATTTCGCGGTCATGTATTCACAGCTGTGCGCATACGCAACTGTGGATGTTTAGTGACTAAGATGGCGTGTTTGATGTTAGACAACACAATCTGTACAATTTTGTTGTTAGTTTTTTGAACAGCTCACTTAAGGAATAATTAATTAATATATTGATTTTGACTATTTTCAATCGCAACCTGTACTTATGAATTACGACAAGAAATATAATATTAAGTGGACGATGCCAGGATACTTGTATTATGGTATGAATGTTTACTGACATGTAATAATGTTTTTAATGTTTTTTAATGAATCCTGTTACTTATATTGTATTCTTGTTCTGTAGATTGCCGGATGAAGTGCAAATATAATGCACGAAACGTCGCAAGAAATAATTAAATTTCCTGGTGTTTTTATTTAATGATCCTATAACCGCCAAATAGAAAATTCATCATTTATACATTCACAAGGATCCAAATAGATTATTAGGTATAAATATTGAAATTCATACAAAATCATTCTTTTACTGATCTTCTTCAGAAATATAACCTCATTAAACTGGCAATGTAAAACTCATTTATTATTTCAAATATCACAATAAAAATGAAAGATTTCCATTATAATAATAGATTGATTTACGTAAGGGATGTTAGCTACACCACTCGCGCCCCTTACGCAAGAACTAGATACTCTGTTCAATAATTTGACAGATGTTTACATATAAAGCGATTTGCCTTGCGGCCGCATGTTTCAAAATTATGAGAGATAAAGTCTTTACAATTAAGGAGCCGTTTTTCCGCAAAAAACACCATTGCATCAACACCTTTCGCGAAAAAGTCTACCCCTGCGAGAAAGCACACCTCGTCAAGTTTAATTGTACGATAAAAAAATTATTGACAATATAAAAAAAAATGAAATTATATAAATAAATTCATGTGAAACGAATAAGAATAATTGTAAATAACAAAAAACAAAATGTGGCGACCAGAGTCAAACCAGCGACATTCTGCGTACTAAGCAGACGCTATAGCAACCATGCTATCGTAGCGGATTGATCTATAGCTGTTTTTCTGGCATATTAAGTAGTGATGTGTACTGATTACAAATTTGACAACCGATTTTTACCGATTACTTTGAAAAAGAACCGATATTTTAGTTTGTTTTTTTTTTTTTGTAACATTTTAAAGCAAAACATTGAACATTTTTAAGTTTAATTAAATCAAAATAACTTCTACCTAAAAATTAATCGCATAAGTCGTAATTTTGATTAAGAAAACAGATGTGATCGACAGCGTCCACTTGCAACCTGCTCTTCTATATGACGGCACATATTGGTGTTCGGATATACGAATAATGAAACACAAGTGAGTCCAAAAGTAATCGATTTTAGTAAACAAAACCCGGAGTGTTTCTCTCTTAGGTTTTTATAAAACCGGTTCAGATCACCAAGTATCGCTGCAAGATCCTTGCTTAAGAGGCGGGAGTGGTAAAGCTAAAGCATTTCTGCAATCCATACATGAATATTTTTCAAGTTAGCGTACGTCCCTGAACAAAGCTCGCGAAACTGTAGTGCTTGTATGCTAAGCCGTCTACAGCGTTCTTCTGCAAACCATTGCACAGCAGTCGCCGCTACCGTCGCTAACTGCGGAAACTCGCGCTCCGCCCCTTCGAATATAAACAATCCTGTAATAATACACCTAATCATTATAGTATCTCGTAACAAACAACTATCGTTTCGTTTTCCTGCGGATGTGCTCTTATTGCAAATATAAATCCAACAAATTTGTATAATACATCCTTACACTTTGATTCTTGTTTGTCTGTTTTTAGTTACAAACTATAATAATATTTAAGTTTATGATCTAGATAAACTTGACATAACTAATCTCAAAGTTCGAGCTACGGAAATTCACAAACTTTATTCTTTCCCCTTGTTTTTAAAAAGCTATAGTCTGTTCTAAGGAGAGTGCAATATTATAAATCACATTTAATTAAACTTTTCTGTTATGTATGCTTTTCAAAAGCGTATAAAAAACGCCTGTCGTAATTCGTGATCCCGTATAATATAGTGGTTTCAAAATTTAATAATTGAAAAATGTTGATTCATATACTGTATTATGCATTATATTATTTTGAGTATTTTTTTATTTTTTTTTCACACTTTTTACACCAGCTGCTCGAACATCAGTGTCTTACGAACAGACGTAAAATATAAGATTACTGTAATCATATATATTAATACGCTAAGGTTAAGATGTTTACCTCCCTTTTTCGAAAAAACCACACAATTGCTTCACATAAATTTTATATCATTTTATAGATAATTGCTTGCTCTACCGACATCAACAACTAAAAAATTTATTATTGCTTTTGTTTTTGTAAATTTATTAATTATTAAAATTATATATATAGATATACATTAAGACACAATACAGCAATGCTGCGATCTGACGGCTTTGATTTTGAAACAACCTCAATATGATTGACGGTCGGTAACTCTTTTGTTCAATTTTAAATCAACTCACGTATGTATCAATACTTTTCATATAGTGGCGCTTTAGCTCAACGTTTTCGATACTTGCGCATCTATATGACAGTTTTAGAAAAATATTTTCTTGAACCTTCACTGAGCTTCGTAATGTAATACAACAAAAAGAAGAAAGTTATAAAGAGTGTGAGAAATTAGAAACGAATTTTAGTGAGAATTATTCGCACAGGTACCGCTAGTTGTTAATTTAAATAGAATTACCGCAATACTAAGAATATGAAACACTACTTTTCTCAAATTTCTCGCACACTATGAAAAGCTAATTTAGAAAACTTGCTTTTAAAACTTTCATTTTGATATAACTGAGTGTACTCATATTTTAGAACTAACTCGCCAAAGAAATTCTTGGCTGGTCATTTATGAAAAATAAAAAAGTTCAGATATCACCTGTGTTATAAAATCACGACACTTGAACCTCTTAATTATTCTTTCTGAAAACTAAAATCCTCTCCCAAAAGTACACATTCCTGGAATCTTTAAAAACCCTGTCGCGTGCTGTAGGTATATATAGGCTTCTTAAAAAATACTGGAAAATTGTCCAATTATAAAAAAAAATTCCACGAACTGCATAAATTCAGAGTACTTAAATATGATTTATAAACGTAATTCTTCTACTTCAAATTAAACTTATTTTTAGTATTTATTTAATAAAAAACTGAAACCTTAGAAGTATATTAGTCAATCTAATTATGCATACAATAAAATCTTACATCAGGCACCCTGCAAATATATCATAAAAAATTATTTAAAAATATGAACGCGTGAGAAGTTATAATTCTTTAGAGTGATTAAAAACCAATTTTTAATTTGCATGCAAATAATGCATTGAAATAAAATAATAAATGGTTGGACGTAGATATTTTATCACTAATATTCAAAGCTAACAAATTTGTTTTCAATAATACTCACTATCAATCATACATAATTTTTATTTATATTAAAATAAAACATCACCTGACATCTGTCATATTCACTTTTGTACATTTTTGATCGCTGAGCCATCAATCAAAATTTTTGCAAGCGTGCGTAACATCAAATTGTTTAACAAAATGTCCAACTTCGTCTTGTTAATTTTGGTGTTACACCGACAACGTCACCCTGTTAATTTTGAGCTTGCATCGTAAAAGTGCACTCTCGTCATTTTTTTCATAATGCGCAAAAAGAAGTATAACTTCAAAAAATGTAAGATTTGATAGTTCCGAAAACGTGATCTTTTAAAATAAATTTCACTGATGCTCTTCCAAAACAAATCGAAATTTCTGAATGTATTTCCATCTTTAGACTTGGATGTATATTTGAAAAACTATCTCCATTTGCTTGAAAACGAATAAGAGTTTGTTTCAGTCGTTACTGAAGAAGTGCGATCGTTACAAAAATAATTGCATCATGGTCGTTGAAAGAAAGCATGGCTCAGCTGGAATGGAGAGCTCACGTTCCAACAAAACAATTGTTCCGACATTCAGAAGGACCTTTACACGGAGGGTCACGTCGGGGATTGATTTTCTTTTAAACCTAGACGGCAATCGCAGAATGATTCAATTTGTCATTCGTATTACAGCACTAAAAGGTATCCCTCTTCACTTTCACCCAGCAAGTAACTAGTAGAGTAAGACAGGTATATAAACTATCTATCCATATAGACAAAGAGAGACATATATACGCTCATATGTGTGTATGTTTACATCCGGTCCGGTCTTATAATTTCATCACATTTATAACTGTGATTGTTTCAAATATGGACTATAATATGCCATACAAGATGTTCAATAAATGTCACACGTGATCGTTGTTTCATAAAAGTAGTTTCTATAGTTATGATCCACATATCGAGCAGGCAATATTCCCCTCTTTTTACAAGATTTTAAAAGACTGGCTCCTTAGATCGCAAAAAATGTCGAACTGTGGTCACAAAATTCATTTAATTACCGTTTTCATTAAGCTTAACAAAATGTGGCTTGCTGATTAACAATTTCAACAAACATATATTTTTGCTCTAAAAATTGACTGAATGCCTGTCGCGCCTCACAGCGCAGTATTTATAGGCGTGTACATTCCGTTCTCGATCTTTCCAGAAACTTCTGTCAGTTTATTCGAGAAGCCTATGTAATTTCCAGTGGCGTAACAATTGGGGGCGTGCTACATTATTTTATAGCGTCATACGTAGAAAAATCGATAAAACGTAGTTTTCAACAGTTATATAAGAATTCCAAATGGTTTTGCCTCAGCCGTATTCGACTAATGTTTCTCTGAAAATCAACTAGTTTTAACCGACGGTTAGTGACATCGCAAGGTAAACAATATTTTATAATTCCAAATTTACAAGTAAATGCACACTTAGTTTTAAAATAACTAACCTTTGGTGTAAAAAATTTCCCAGATTCTATAAAATTACATACTGCGAATATCATACCTTTCTTCGCATAGAATAGACGCTGGTGACCTCAGCTATTGAGCGTCTATAATCTACAATCGATCTAACCTTCGCATTGATAAAACAGTATAATATTGAAGTTTCAATAACGTTATCGTTTTCCAGCATTCAGGATTAATCTATTACTAGCAGTACAAAGTATGTAGAGCTACTTTCTTGACTATTAGTTATCCTTAAATGTACCATTCTGTGCATTGGTATTTACTTTAATTTCTCCATTTATATACATTTGTTCAAGTAAATGCAGTTATTTGTAACTAACTTAAGACGAGTATATTAATTACGTTCCATTAATAATTACACAAATTCACTTCTTTCCTCAAACAAGTCTGCATTGTAAAGTGTAGCAAAGCAAAACACAATATTAAATTACAGCATATGTAACACTGGACTCATATTTCAATCATAACATTTTCCCAAGCCTTGCCTTGGTCTAAATTCTAACCAATATACGTATTACGCTCGAATTGACAGCTATCCTTTTTGAAACCAACAGACCATGTTAAATAATAATACAGTTTTAGTATTTTCGTTATTGAGTAGTATTAATATTCTCTTTTATCTTGACACTAGAATGTTCAATTTCCCTCTTTATTTCTTGATTTGCCGATTTTTTCTTTACAATTTAAATCACCACTCATTTAATGATGAGTCATATATGATTAAATCAAATGATGTGAATTACAACAGAATTCTACCAAAATTTACGAAAAAGTATGACTAATTTCGCACAATTCCTCTCTGATTAGTCATGAATGGATTACGTTTCATAAACAAAGATCATACTTACAAGGACATGTTCCATGACAGAATTTAATATTATTACAGACGTTTCAGGAGAACTTCCAAATTACAATCAACGAATTCTCATTGGTCTTCAACTGCCACGAAGTGACGATGCAGAAGTTGAAAACGATTCGATTAGTTCGGAAAGATTGAAAATACATGAGTTCTACTATCACTTTTGAGAACGAAACTTAATTTGAATCAGTCGTTTTATATATTCCAAATTGTACTATTTTTACTTGGCTAAAGAAAAAGAAGCGTTATGATTATATTCATTTTGATGACTACAATATTAATTTTAAATCGCGTTTTGTTATTCTGACAAACAACCGAGCTGGGTAGACTAGTGGTACAGCACTAGACTCGCATTCGGGAGGTCCGGGTAACGGTAATTCCTGTACCGGCCATCTTGATTGAGGTTTTCCATGGTTTCCCTCAATTAATTCCAGATAAATATCGAGGTGGTTCCTTATTTGAGGCCATGGCCGATTACCTATCAAACTCCTAGTTCAAAAATTACCTACCTTATCCTAATTTCCTGTAATTCCTTCATTCGCCCATTGCTATTATATAAGTTGAAGTTTAAGAAATGTAGAAAAAAACGGGAAGTGGTAAAATGAAAAATAGTAATGGTGCGAATGGCGTCTGTTATGACATAAAGTCGAGAAACGGACGTTAAACGCATTATTATTATTATTATTATTATTATTATTCTGACAAACATAAACGAAGCATTTATTATTCTTGTCTTAAAAATTTGAACGTCTGACCATTTTCAAATAAAACATTCATACTAACATTGTATATATTGCCAGGCCCATTTTCAGGTCACTGCCCATTGAAGTATCACCTTAACAAAATTGGTGTAACGGACATCAACCAATGCCATTTCTGTCTGCAGGCTCCTGAGACATCGGAGCATTTGCTTTGCAAATGTGAAGCAGTCATGATACGAACACTCCGTCATCTCAACGCCTAGCCACTAGCCAGGTATGGGATACAGATTACAGAGCGATTCTGGACTTTCTCAAAAGACTTAATCTCGCACAGGAATAAACAAGTCAGAAACCAGGGCTGCACAATGGATCTATAGGTCGCGGTATTGACGAAGCTTGCCTCACGTCCTCTGATCTAATCTATATCTAACACTGTATAATATTCATTTCGCTATTAGAAGTTTGACTGCGATATACACTCAAAACTGTCTATAACGAAACTCAAGGAACTGAGTAAATTCTTTCGTTATAGGTTACAAGAGAGGATTGGTTCTTTTGGAAAACTAACCAAGTTCAAGTAATGTTCACTTCATACAGAATTTACGTAACGGACAAGTTTAGTTGAACTTGTAACTTAACAGTTTTCTAAATCAAAAACAATTCATAAATATAAGTACTTATCGAATTTAACTTCTCAATTTTTTCTATCAGCAGTGAAAAACCTCTTATTCAAGTTGTGTTTCTAGAAATTACCATGGCGAATTCGATAAACGTACGTACGCTTCTGCATTTCTATACTTTTATTTTTATAAAGTATTGACTGAAGTGCAAACTACCAACAGATTTCTTAATTAGCTGCAAATTAGTTGCAACAGTGAAGTGCATCACATTCTGTGAGCAGAGCAGACTGACAGAGCGGAGGTGGAGACCCGCCCATTCTGCTGTCACTAATTTAAAAGAACAGGTGGTAAAGTGACTCCTCTACGCTTCACCTGTCACTAGTCGACATTCCCTGGTAGTCTAGCCTCGATCCGCTGATAGTCGCTAGGGATGTACAATAATTTATATTATCGAACTGTATCAATCAACTAAAGTCAAAATTAATGAGCACTAGCGAACCCGTGCGAATGCTTCGCATCGTTAGTGATCAGTTACGTCATATAATAGTAGAATGGAAATAAATTTTATTCTATTCTATTCAGAGACTGCAGCGTTACTGTCACTCAATATAAGCGACTGCTGTTACAATAAACAGAATGCCACTCGATGGCGATAATTGTTTTTTCAAATGTTATTTTCTGTAATGAAATTGTTAAAATTTTTAAACTGTAATTTTTTTAATGAAAACATGAATTTTAAGATTTAACTAATTTTTCGTCATTAGAGAGAAAAATAATCAAAATGGCGTATCAAACATTAATTTTGATACAGTATTAAGGGAGATATTTCATACCGACAAAAAACACCTTTAAAGAATAATATATACCTAC
The DNA here is from genome assembly GCA_034508555.1 of Venustoraphidia nigricollis. Lineage (NCBI taxonomy): Eukaryota > Metazoa > Arthropoda > Insecta > Raphidioptera > Raphidiidae > Venustoraphidia > Venustoraphidia nigricollis. The sequence continues at coordinate 3,378,716 of JAVRKA010000013.1, forward strand.
CGATTCTTCTTCAACCATGCCAGTTAATATTAATCTGCTCTAAACGATATTTAAATTCATATGGAAATGAACACAGAGGTTTAAGTATTCAACGTAAGAAATAAACCACATCAAAAAATTGCCTTTTTCCACGACGTATGTAGCGGTATTAAAATGATACATTTGGTCCTAGTGCGTAAAGAAAAACAAAAAAAAAACACGAAACGTAGTCATACTACCCTATTTATAGTAAATGTATGAAAATGAAACGCAGCCTACAATTGGAAGTAAACTTAATGAAAATTAAACTGTCAATTTTTTTATTGTCTAAAAGGCAGTTATTTTGTAGGGGGTACGTGCAAAAAATACCTTTTGTGCGTGATGATTATGGTTCATAATTCTACATTTATCTTCTTTCAGTGTATGTAAAATTGAAATTAAATAATTTTCCGACTAATCAGACTGTTCATGATTATAATACCTACAAGGCAAAAAACTCAATGTGTAATTCCTAATCAGCGCCTGTTTGTAAGGGCCCAGTTTGCTCTGCGATTAATATATTTAATAACTTACCTGCCGATATAAAAAATAAACTACATTAAAAAAATTTCTCATTCAGCAATGTTTTTACTCAACTGATGCATATTTTATATGAAATGTTTTATACTAGTTCTTGATTCAGATATTTATAATGACACTTTCTTGTCTTTTTGGCTATATGAAAATAAATCCTATTATTATTAGTGTATTTGCCATAAGGCAACATACACTATTGGCGTCGGTTGGATGGCGGTACCTAGGGGTCGGACCAAAATTTCTCGACGTTTCATAACCTCCTAAACACTTTGGCACCATTTTTAAAAATGTTTATATATATATGTATATATATATTTATATATATATATATATATATATATATATATATATATATATATATATATATATGCGTATATATATGCGTATATATATATATATATATATATATATATATATATATATATATATATATGTGTGCGGGCAATAACTTTCGAAAGAGTTAATTGATTAACGAAATTTGGCCCACGTGTTAAAATCTATCACCGCAAGAAGCCTATTTAAAATGGGCGTAATTGGGCCATTTTAAGGGTAGTTTTTAGGGGTTGAAAAACGTTTTTGGGCCCCAAAATACCGAAAAAATTCTCAGAATCGTTTCAAAATTGACATTTAACCCTCCAGTAGTAATTAAAAAGTGTTCCTAAAATTTTAATAAAATCGGCCCGACAGGACCGGACTTACAAATTTTATGAAAACACTACTTTGCAGATAGTGAATTATTTACTGAAAGTTGTATATAATTTGGTATAGAAGTTCGATTGATAATAATATTGCAATTAAGAAAATAATTGTTATTTTAAGGGGTGTATTAAGGAGTGAAATTTTTTATTTTGCTCAAAAACCAACATAAGTTCGCATAATAAAGCCACACTGCCTGTATTATCAAATACACTATATTGTCGGCAGGGTTTTGGCACTGCGACCCGGGTTTTTATTATTATTATTATTAAAACTCGCTACGTTCGTTTTTAACGTAATGTCATAATATATGTCATCACGGACTAGAAACGTAACATACTATTATTTGAAACATAAAATACATAGTAAATACTTTATTAAGATTTTCTATAACAAAAAATAATGTATCACAAAAAATACGAGTCTATATATTTCACTTTCGAAAAAGGTTTTTCAGACTATAAGCACACTTTTAGCATAACTGTGTGTATTTTAAAGTGTTTCGAAAAAAATAATTTATCTCTGTTAAACCCAAAATAATAAAGCACAGAGTAAAGAGAATATATCGTGGGAAATGTGTTATTGAATTATGTAGCGCGGCCCGACCAAGCTTGTGCTTTTCACAAGTTTTGTTATATTATACTTGAAATAAGCTTGAGAATGAGCTTCAAAATATTACCCGTCTTTCAGTTTTAATAAACGCAACGATAAAGACTAAAATTTGACATGCAAAATAACGGCACTTAAAAAATTGGACTACATATAAAAAAACATTAAAAAATTCATTCTAAATGTTTGACAGAATGTATTACAAACCTCCTTCGCATCAATTTCGTATTATCAAATCAAAAATATGAACAAAGGTTAGCAATTATCATCGAAGTTTAAGTCCATTTTTTAATAATTTTAAAGTTTAATGGGAATTATGGGCAAGTTTAACACATCAAATTTGTCCATAATTCCCATTAAACTTTAAAGTTAGCAATTATATTTCTTTGATTAAAAAAATTTTTACATCGTTGCAAAAATAAATCTACAGATATATTTTTATAATTAAAAAAGTATATAAGATACTAAGAGTGAATCAATCATTTTCAGAATTTGTGTTTGATTAATTTGTTTGATGAATTAAAAAACTAAGGAACCGATTTTCATCGAGCTTTCACTTGTTTACACCAGGGCATGAATCGTTGGGTTTCTACTAAAATGGTTATAGCCACAAAGTTGACTTTCACGCAAGCGAAGTCACTGGTAATCAATACCTTATCAATTTCAACTTGATACCTTCATCGTTTTCTGAGAAAAGAAGCCTTAACGGAATCCTAAAAATTAAGTTGCATTCGTAATAATGCCACATAAAATTAGAAATTAATGTTTTTTTAATTTTTTCTTTCAATTGTGCTATAAGACCTGCCTTTGTGCCAAATTTCAAGATTCTAGGTCAGCGAGAAGTCATCTATCTATCAGTTTTGATGAATGAGTCACTATTAAAAAATGTTTTTTTATTTTACAGCATTGAGTTAGAAGCTTGAATTTTTATAGGGTTGCAGGGTCGTAACCTTAGTATTTAATATTAAGTTCAACATGATAAGAAAAAATAGTTTTGACAGACAGAAAGACACACGGACAACAAAGTGGTCCTATAATTTTTTATTCTAAAGTACAGAGCCCTAAAAACTGGACAACCTTTAGATCAAGACAATATACGTTGAGGCTTTAACGTACCTACCTTGGCTCGAAGCACTCGGTGAAAAGAATATACAAAATACATACATACAAGCAAACATAATACGTTAGTCGTTAGGTTAGTGAGTGCATGGGTTATTATTATTATTTAGATATATACTTACAAACACACTCAGTTTCATTTATGTACAAACAAAATTTCGCATAGTTAAAGAGAGGTGGGTTTATGAAAAGAGATGTATACACCAGTTATCTATACTACTACCGCATTACTAAAGTCTAAAAAATCAGTGCGCGTGATTCAACCACAGGCAGCCAATTAACTGAAGCTGTCTAACGGAATTGTCTATGTTTAAAACTACATTGAAAAATACACACAATTTTTGAAATTTTTTCTGGCAGAAAAAGCTTACGAAAGGTTCTCAAGCCCATTGCTATAGTACGAACAGAATACATTCAAACTACTGATAAGCAGATTATAATTCTGGAAACACATTCTCCTGTCAAAATACTCAAAAAGTCACAAGAAAACGAAAATACAAAAAGGATCCCCATAATACTTTATATTATGTATAAAAATGTTTCAGAACCGAGCAACGTGCTTTTATAACCAAAATTTCTGAATCTAAAAAGCACGTAAATTTAAAATACGTTTTAAAATAATTTTATTCTTAAGAACGTGACACACAAGTGTTATTTTCCATTTTATAATTTATGCAAATTAAAAATGCACTGTGACAATATTGTCCAACGATTAAAAATAAACAGGACGAGGTGTTTGGCCAATGTACTTCACTAAGGTCTCTATATATTAAGTGTACGTATGTGAACCTACATCGCAACTGAGAGACTCACACAAAACAATGCATGGCTTCCGTTAATTTAAAAAACCAGCCATGGGTACTTCCGGCATTCTCAGAGAGACCGTTGATCATTTGTATCTAGGAGAATACGTACTTATATTTTATGAACATACAAGACCTAGTATTATTGACCGTCTTACTAAAAACAAAATATAAATGATATCATTTGCAATAGTCGCAACTGAAGTTACGCTGTCTTGCGACTGAAATCGGAACGATTCAAACCGAGTCAGCTGTCAAAAGTCATTACACATTTATACAGGTCTGCTTCTTACGTTTTAAATATTCAGTTCATTTATTCCTTTGATATTAGAACAAGTCAACAACAAATCAACAGAATTTAAATTACAATGAGCGTCTGTATAAAAAAAAATGAATGAAGGAAAAAGAGTGCTCAAGTAAGAGACTTCTAACGATTCGTAACGTGGTAAACTTTTATAAAAGCTAGTAAATCAATTATTCTTGCAGGGTTTATTTATAATATTCTAATGGTTTAATTAATGATTTTGACCAATATGTTTTTTTGTAAGTCCTTCATTTCTAATAGTTCTATATAGTTCAGTTTGTACCAAAAGCCTTGCATTAGATTTGTATTCTTTGTTAAAAGAAGGAGAACAATGTGGTAGTGCTGGCTGTCGTGGGTTCGAATCTTGTCTCTGCTCATGGATGTTTTGTGATATCGTTTAGATTAAGCTATTTGATGTTCCTCGCCGAAATGGCATTGTAACGCAACTGGTTGCGCTACCGTGATTTTTCTAGGCTGCCAAAAGGAACCCCAGACCGAACACAGTTACAAAATGGACAAATGTCAACAGTTTCGTTCCAGCATCTCTTTTTAGGGCTACGTACATCCGATGAAAAACGGAACCCTTATAGGATCATCTCGTGTTTTTCTGTCCGTTGTTACAGCTTATTTACTCAATCTACTGGATGAAAACAGTTGAAAGTTGGTACTTATATAGAGTTAGATAACCCAATCTCGAACATATAGCGTAAATAAAGGAATTCTGATTTTGGGGGCCAAATTAGAAAAATTAAAAAAATATATTTTTCAAGTGCAACGAAAGTATCCGTTATAAAAAATACAAAAATAAGTTTTTTTAAATGCAGAGCTATTATATTAAAGAAAATGTAAGAAAATTGAGCACCCGCCTCCCCCGTTATCACGGAAAATATGTATGCCTCGATTAGAGTTAGGTAACTCAGATCTGAACTGGTTCAAAGAGTCGACTCCGCCAGAAGATCCGTGAGAGGCGACTCACTTTTTTTTGAGCCGACGGATCCGCATAACTCAGTGAAACACTTAACACACAGAAGCACATTTTACACTTACGTATCAGTTCTTGCTTTGATGCATCTGTCAGCTCAAATGACTCATGCATCACATGTTTTGATTCTATACAGGTCGTGATAGGATTGACTGAACTAGGTAACTCTGGCAGACTGCAGTAACATATTCAGAACTCGGCTCTTTTTGAACCGGTCCAGTGAGCCGGCTCACATACGGGATCCAGATGCAAAGATGCAGATCACTAAAAAGACCCGCTTTTCCCATCTCTAGCCTCGATTAACATATTCCGAAGAAAAAGCATCTCAGGCCGTTATTAACTTTGAATTTGGTAAGAAGTTTGACTTTGTAATGGTCGAATCGACTAGCCAACCCTAGTTTCAAACACGTGGATATATTCTCAGTATTAGAATAAAGGCCTGCTGTCTTCATATGAATATAGGCACACAGACGCTACACATTTGTATGTGAACAACACGGTCACGCAGATGAAACCTTCACACTTCATGAAGTTTGGGTGTGTGCTTCGAACTGTTAGGGACACAGATAACATTCAAATGTCGTCTCGATTGAGTTGCTTTTTTGTCATCTTAAACCGTTTGTAATCGTCATCTATTTAAACTATGTCTGTCATCTGGTAGGGTTCATATACAAAATGTTACCAAATTACAGTCGAATTCCTTTACATCACTGTTCATTTTCTAATTGCACACATCGCTAGTGGAATTGCACAAACTGCTATCGGCAGTGTGCTGAGCATCGCTGCTTTGCGCTCAAGGCGTGAGTTTCGCCGTCGTATCTAAGTTAATTTAGCAAGAAGTTATCTCAAACTGTGGCATTTCGAGAAGGGAAGATTCTATAAAATGAAGTTATTTTTAGATGAATTCGAGTTTTTAATAAGTCCTAAATTGTAACTGAAAGTCGAGAACAGCAATTGTTGATTGGTTTGTACTCTGTAGTTTCGTACATCCGAGCTCTAGAGGTCACAATTCTTGACGGATCAATTTGGTTTATTTACTTTACGAGTCGTGTGGCTGTGTCTATGATACGAAATATTTAAAAATTTGTGTCTTCTGAGACTGAACTATATAAAATAAAAGATAATAATTCTATTACTGTTTGTTTTAATAGTCATCCGCAACAGTTTGATGAATCTCTGAAGAGTTTAGAAAAGTTTAGAAAACACTGCTCTAGAAACTATTGACAGCACCGAAATTTTCATTTTATTTGATTCAGACTATATTTATTTATTTCACTCATTATTTCAGTCATTATAAGTTTTAAAAGTAAAAACTTAAATACATTTTTCAAACATTTCAAAGGGCCCTGTATGGAGAAGCTATTATATTGTATTATAAGTATAATTTAAACCGATTTTCTTCTTCCCAGAGGTACGTTTTTCTCTTTTTCAGTCTTTTTCTTGCCTAATTAAGAAGTTATACATGATTGACAAACAAGAATCTTTTCTTTACGCCGACGGGAAAAGAGCTGTATGCACATTCACAAAAAACGTATAATGAAGCAAAAAATTAGATTACAGCCTTACACAGACAAAACGCACAGAAAAGAAAAACGGAATCTATATAGACTGGCAGTTGGTTCAACAAATAAGTTGTAAAAAGCCGATATTTCAATAACAATCACTTTTTATTTTGCAGTCACAAGCTTTTGGCTGTTTAATGACTGCTGTAAGCTAATTATGTACAGATAATATTACGATTTTTATTTCTTTCAAAACATCATATCCCTTCAAGTATACATGTTACGGTCAATGTAAATAATTGGTAACTATTACTAATTATATCTCCGACTTATCAATGTAATCAATAAATTTGTTTTAGCCATGCTATGATCAATATTAAAATTAATAGCGTTGTTAAATTTCTGCTTCACTTTAGATTAAATTTCTTGTCAATACATCCCTAAATAAATCAATAAAGTATTAATGTAGTCATTCTGATGCCTTCCTTTTCAATTTCCACATTTAGAATAATCAATTATACCAATAGAAGTTTTACTTGTCGTGTGTGCCGCCACATAGGTTTTTTTTATTATTACCGCAGTTTATTTTACAATACCGGACGCTCCCAAGACGCTATGAAAAACCCTGGATGCTTCCTAACACTTATCCAGAACACCCTGAAAACCAGAACGTGTTCTGGGAAAACAGAACGGTTGGCAACCTTACTGTTACGTGAAGAAACCATTTTTCATATTAGATTCTTATATTATATTATTTTCTATAAGGCACGCGGAACCAGATAAATTAATTTAGTTTGTCACAAATTGTCAACAGCTTTTTGTTTCCTTTTTTCATTGTTTATAAAACTTTGTTAAAAGTTCTTTAAAAATGTAACAAAACATTAAAGTCAATGCAATTTGCTGAACAAAATCTATTAAATATATTAACACTAACAATATATTTCTACATTTAATTTAAACCACGAAACTCAAAGAAGGATGACGCCTTTGATGTATAAAGACACTGAATGTTAATAAAAAAATAACCACGAAACACCACACCACTATTTTTATATTATACCAGTAGCTTAGCGTTTTGTGGTTATGTTTAATATTCTAAATAAATTAGTTATTACGAAAATTTATGCTAGAATATTTCATTGTGGTTTTTGTTTAAAAATGTCAACTTGGTTTCAGTTATAAATTTATTTTTTATACATATATACTAGCCGCTGCCCACGACTTCGCACGCAATGACATAAAACACGGCACTGACAACAGTAGTGAAGTCTTCGGTTCCGCCTTATTACAGTCTTGTCTCGCGAAGCTGTGCCCAGCTTAGAAGCACCAACAGTAGTGAAGCCTTCGGGCTCACTGTACTAAAATTTTGCCTCGCGGGAGTGTGCTCGACAGCGACAACAGTAGTAGAGCCTTCGGCTTCATTGTATTACTTTTTATCTCACGGAACTCTGATATTATTTTAATAAAAATAAATCCCATAAAAAAGCACTTTCAATTTTTCTTGAATTTTTCACTTTTCGGTGCAATTTCTCTTTCTCTAAGAACCTTATTCGAGCTATTACGATCATTAAAAAATATCCAAATCGGTCCAGCTGTTCTCAAGTGATGCGCTTTACCAACGAACAGCGTTTAATTTTTATTTATATAGATTTTCAATTTATTTTTACAGAAAGTTCAGCTCCTTATTCTTAATTAAAACAAATAATTCAAAGGATATTTTATGTATGTATGATATTTAATATTATTGTTAATTCTTTATTTGTATTTCTAACATATTTTTATATTTTATATTATTGTTTATAGAGCACCTGAAGAAGTAATAAATTATTACGAAAGGTTGTGTTAAACAAAATAATTATTAACTAATTTATCTGCTCCATAAAATATCCTTTGAATTATTTGTTTTAATTTTCAATTTATTTATTGAAGCTTTTAATTTTGCCCGAATTTATTTTATTTATATACTTTTGAGATATTTCAATAAAAAATCTCTCTGCAATGACGATTTGAAAGACGTCGTCACAATTACTTTAAAAAATTAACATTAGAAATATACAAAAGATGAAAAGGTATTCTGCATGAACTGTATTCAATGGCTTGCCTACATTAAAAAAGAAACGTGTGCACAAATCAAAACGTGCGGAATCAAATGGGATGAGAGTAAATACATTTGAAAATTTCCCCGTCAAAACATCACAATAATATCTCGTGCGACATACTTCCAGACGCACGAAGCACGCATATATAGAGTCTACATAATCTTAACGCCACTAAAGCTAACGGCACACTATTGCTGGCTGTAAAAAGCATTGTCAAAAAATTTGATTTGACAACGACCTTAAAAGATTAAGGTAGTTGTCGTGGTACAATATTGTCAAAAAGTTATAGATTATACGTGCCACAAAAGTATACTAGCTTGTGGCTAAGTGATCCATAATTTGTACGCAAGACTGTACCCGTGGAAACGTAACCCATACAGTATTCATATGCATGTATACTTTTCTATAAATTGTTGAATTTTAAACCGTTATTTATAAATAATTACACGGTAAAAAAATGTTTCTTATTTTTTTTAAACTCATAACAAATGCATTGAAAGACTGTCAGTTTTTGGAAAGTTTCTGACAGTTAGTTCTTTTTATTATAAATAAGAAACTGGTTCAGAACTACAGAGATCGTATACAATCAATGTTAATTATCCAATTTTTAATTGAATTTATCTCGGATTATATACGGTCGATCGACTTCAAATTTTCAGGGTTATTGTATAATCATGTCCTTAACAAGTATACAAAAATTAAGAATTTTCTGACGGTGTGCCTTAACCACGACAACTACCTTAAAATAGAATGGGGTGGTCTCTTGGCTCAAATGCACCAATCCTGCGCTTCCCCTTTTTACTGGATCTAGTCAGCAAATAATCTAGATATTCTTATGAGCTCCAGAAAATTGGCTACTGGATTGTCCTGTGGAACTATTCCATCCTCATCAATGTAGCTAAAGATGATTGTCCTATACATTCGAACACAATATGGATGGCTGTTTCATCCTCCATTTCGCAAAATCGACATAGTGTTGATTCTTGCTGTACCCCCATCACAAATATCAAATGAAAGGGTTCGTTGTAAGAAACTCAAATATATATATATTTTTTATAGTCTTAAAATGCGTAATTTAAAAGATATTAAAATATATTTTCAAATATCCAGCATTCCCGTTCCCTGTATCTCCGAAACTACTTAGTCTAATATTTTGAATAAAATAAGGAATATAGGACCTCACTCATAGTTTACAGGAAAACCTACACGAAAATCCTAAATCTAAGAGTTCTCATGGAAAACGGAATGGTACAGAACTCTCTTCACGTGAGTTCGGGTCTCACTTGACCCTTTTTTATTTAAGTTATCTTTATTATAATGATGTGACAATATTATCATTAATATTTTGTTATATTTGTTATAATGATGTGATAATATTATTATTAGTATTTTCGTTAAGTAGAAATTTCCTAATTACATATCAGTGATACCCTACACGTAAATAGATTAGATATTCTTGTCCACGAATACAGCGATTACAGTATTTTATTTTTACTTATTGTAGATTATAGAGACTCGACAACTTAGATCATTAGCGTCTTAATTATATCAAATAACATAATCACTTAAAACTAAACGATATCACAAAACATCCAGGAACAGATTACAGAGGCAGGATTTGCATAACAGTCCGATTAAGGAGTCAGCATGCTGGACCACACTGACCTCTCGATTTCTGTATATATCGTGGGATAGATTACAGAATAAAACAAATTTTCATTCAATCTTGATTTAGCAAACAGATTTCAAACGCATGATTGTAGCCGCAGCTTTATTATACGCACATGTTGTACGTACGACTCTGCAGGAATATTACAATTTTATATGGACTACGGAATACAAAATACAGTCATATCAAAACGTATACATATCCTAAAGGATGATATAATATAGTTCAAAACACAACAGTAGCTATAAATAAATGACCTAACGATGGATATTTTTAAATTTGAAGAAAATATTCGTATGACAAATAATTCTAAACCAAGCGTTTCTAATTTTTGTCTAGCCGAGACAAGGTCAGATTGTAATTAGGTCTATTGCTCATATAAAGGGTTTTTGGACAATTCCACTGATTTTTTTTACATTTATTAACTTTCCAGTACATTGGGATGTTATTGAATCAGATCCGAAAATAGAAATCAAAATGTTTTTAATATTTTTATATTTCAAGGTCACTACAATATTTTACGCTTTTTTTGAAAAAAATATGTGTGTATGTTATACGTACGTAGTCATCCATTTCTAGCAAGAACTCTCAAGAATAAAAAAAAATTTGGGACACGATTTTTGAAGTGAATCTTCTTTAGCGAGAAGATATCTGTTCGAAATTGTTACATTAAAGGGGGAATAATTCAAGAGAAACCTTGGTAACTCAAAATGAAAGGGTAAATTATTCAACGGCGGAGAAATATATGTGAAACTTGGGTAAAGCGAGATTGATAACGCCTCAATGAAACGACTCCATAATTCTAAAGAAGTTTCGCTTCCCTCGTGGAGTTATATGGGTGAGGCTTACACGTTTTTTTATTACATTTTATGTTCTGAAATAAAATGTGTTGAACGCATCCAAAAAATCAAACCACTTCACTAATCGTGGACTGTTTGGCGTTCACGCATTTATAGAAATGTTTGTGGAAAAAATTGAAAATATCCGCAACATCTGATTTTCCGAATCCTCGCACATTCTTGATTCAACGTCCCGATCCGCCATACAAATGTATAGTTGAATGCGTGCAGAGTTGTAGGTTATTGTAAGCATAAAGGTGAGAGAGGCCGACGAATTGTGAAAATAAAGTTTCTCACTACTTTTACATATAAACGAAAGACTCGATGGGTGGCAACGATGGAAATACGCGTTATATACGCACAAGTTAAAATATGCAAATTTGTAAATTGGTTTTCGAGAGCAGCCTTCCGGTCTGGTCGACGGCGCACACTCCTGACACTGTAACATTTTTTTTCTTCTTTATATGGGGGTACAGCGTCACACCCTTTCCATCCATCCGCCTCGTTTTGCAGACTAACAAATTCAATTTATACAAATTTCGACCTGGTATATAGTGCACGTATGTGAATGCTGAATTCTTCTGCCTAACCCCCGGGCGAGTGAATGATACACTTGTGCACAAACTTTATATACAGAACCAATATAAAAGAAAACCTCGCAAGTAATGTCCCATACACTTGTCGAGTTGCTGCGCGCATTGAAGAGTTACGAAAAAGTTCGCGAGTAAACACATCTGAATATGTAACGCTGAATGTGTTTAGAGCACCTCAGAAGGTATGAAGAAAAAGAAATGAAAGTCAAACTTAAAATGATACGTACTGGGTCACGAATGAACGGGAAAAATGTATAGGAGGAGTCCCCCGAATACCGGACACTTAAGGTTTTTAATAAACACAAAATGGAATAATTACGTTTTATTTCGATATCTAACATTTTCGTTTAAACAATCATATCAACAAAGATGAACATTGTACATTTTTTAAGAACTTAAAATGAAATCAATCACTGGTTTAGTTTTTGGTTTCATTGAAATTTGGCACCTAGTACCGGGTATACCAATAATACGTTACGTACCGGGGTACCCTTAGTCTAAGAAACTTGACAATACCAATGTTAGTGTAAGGTAACTAAAATTATTATATCAATAAACAAAACAAAACTTAAATACTTCGACAAAAAAAATATCCAAGCATGAATGTACAAAAAAACAAAGAAAATTAAGTTATTTTGTTGTGAATAACACAAATTTTTAAAAAAGAAAATGCATATATTTTAACAGGAATAAAGAAAGTCCAATATCAACTGTTGTCAGAATATTCCAAGGTAAGTTTACATTTCAAAGCAAAGTAAAATTCAGAGAAAAATTTACGGCTGAGTGAAAATGAACACTACGTCTGACTCCAAAGTCTTACGCAATTTCTGTAAATATTGAATTAGGTAGTCGCAAACTATTTACAGGTATTCAAATAAAAACATAATTTTAACGTTAAGTGGTAATTTCTATGATAGAAATACAAAAAACTACAATATTTTTCCTTATTTTTAAGAAATTTAATAAATATTTAATAAATATAACGTAATTAAATAACTCTCAAGTCACGTGACAACGAACAGCAATCAGAGTATATGACGTCACTCAGTCATAAACATTATCAGACGCTGTCATAGAAAAGGACGCTGTTCACGCTGTCAAAAGGCTTCATCGTTTGGTTAATATTTAGAGTACGTAATTTATTATTATTTATTTATAGGGAAAGTCAAATTACATAATATAACTATAGCAGCAACTACGAAAAAACCTTTCATTACCTCATCTATATGACGTCACGGCAGTCACGCGCCAAGTATTGGCGTTTTGGAGCGTTTGAAACGAAATTGAAAATACATTATTTTTAAGCTTGAGTCGTATTTAAATAAGAATTATAAATATTTGTGACTGCATTTACTTATGCACGATTTAAAACATTTTCCCAAAAATAGTCAACATCCCTATTGTAAATATTTGCTGCAAAAGGTTAACGTTAAAGAAAATGGAGACTGGTAGTTCATTGCCACACCGCTGTATGATAACCCCATGCAATTATAGACGACGTATCACGGTATGCATTGTATGATGACCCTGTTTTATACCATTGTGTCTTCAGATGAAATTCCTACTCTGTAGAACTGAAGTATGCTCGAGAAGAGAATACTCACCGGTAGACGGAGAGATCACTGTCAAAATTTCTGCGTATCAAATAGGGGACCACAATTATTTATTTAAAAGGATACAGTACTGTGCCGGATTAGCCACGTAGCAAGAGAGCTACGGGCCCCGCGCTCCAACGCCTGTCTGACCGTAATAAAAAAATATTAATTTAGATAGAAGTGTTAAATATCTTACATGCCTTAAACGCGAAGCGCTTAGGCTATGCCTCACTTCTACTTGAAAATCTAAAACGTCTTAATCATCTCACTTTGTTGAATATAGAGCATGATTTGCTTAAAGAAGTCGATATTAAAAGTGTTATCTCTAAATTTGCCCATATTAAATCCAGAAAAGTTTATTTGTAACAGTTTTGTTTTATTTAATACCCTAAACTTGAGAACCTAAAGCAAACCAAGGGTCCCTTGACAGAATTTGCTACAGGCCCCGCGCTGCCTTAATCCGGCACTGTTTTTAATCAATTCATTATTCTATTTCCACGTTTTGTAATTTATCATTACTACGTTAGGCGATCATAATATTTCAATTCTACACCGTCAGTCGGTCGGATGGCGAGACCTAGGGGTCGGACCAATTTTTCTCGACGTTTCACATCATTCTAAGCAAATTTGCGCCATTTTTTTAAATGTTTATATGTGTGTTTATGCGCGGGCAATAATTTTCGAATAAGTTAACTGATTGGGCCTAATCGGACCGTTTTCAGGGGTGTTTTTAGGTGTTGAAAATTGTTTTTGGGCTTAAAAACGCCACAAAAATTCTCGAAATTGATTCAAAATTAAAATATAACTCTTTAGTATCAATTAAAAGGTGCTCATGAAATTTTAAAACTTATAAATTTTATGAAAACACTTAGTGAAGACGAAATATTGAAATGAAAAAAATATATTATTTCGTATTGTTGGATAAGTTTGGATAAAATCCGTGGCACAGGATCAATAAAACACAATACTGAAGTTAAAATTGCACTTTTACTAACGTTTCGGTGTGCTTGACAGCATTCGAACTCTGAAGATGGTGTAAAGCACACCGAAACGTTAGTCAAAATTCAATTTTAACTTCAGTATTGTGTTTTATTGATCCTGTTCCACAGATTTTATCCAAACTTATCCAACAATCATCAAGGATCACAACCACTCTAATTAACTTCTTTTAATTAGAGTCAACCTCGTATTATTTCGTATGTAATAAGAGGTTAAATCTCTTGATAACTTAACATTGGGTTCTCAAGTCTTGAACCGTTGACCGTGGCGTTGACTTCATGAGCCTTAATAAGTTGGTCTAACTTGACTACATTTTGGATGACCAATACCTGGTTTCGCTAGTATTTGGACATGATCTTCTCGCATTTGGTAGAATTAATTCATATACTCTATACTACTTGTGATGTACAGGAATAAGAACATAGTCTGAATATTTGACATTTTTTCAGAATACAAAGTTAACGTACCTCGTTAAAGACTTGACTTTACTATTTTAAGTCTACAAAAGCAAACAATGAAATTGTAAATAGAGAATAATTTGTTTTATGAGATTGTTCTTATTAAGAATTTTCTACTGCTATTTATATTTGTTTAAGACTTATATTTCATTTCGAAAAAAAAATAATTAAACACAGATCACCTTTGACGTTACAATTTCATAAAGTTCACTGCAAAAGCTTATCCAACATCATTAAAATGTTAAAAATTCTTATATTAGAATAAATAAAATGTTAAAAATATTATAATAAAACTTGCCAATGGTTCTGTTGATTTATTTAATAAAAAATGCATCCAATAACCCACTTACGAAGCGAATGATTCTGTTCCCATTCTGCATCAAATTTCCAACTCTCCTCTACTTCTATATTATAAAAGCTTAGTTCAGTGTTCATTAAATTTAACTAGAAACTTACATTAAGCTGTATGTAATTAATTTACATTTAAATACTTTGTAACGGTCATTTAACATGGGGTCATATGCATGTTGGATATGAAATGGTATCCGAATATTGACTTGGCACCGCGTGTTACAATCAGTTCCGAGACATTAAATACACATATCGCGCGACACACTAACTCGGCCACTTAATGGCAACACTGGAAACTTGGCAATGGCGCATTGGAGTTGTATAGTCGATCGTGCGGTAATAAGGGCGAAATAGTTGAGCGCTCGACGATATCAACCAGAAGGGCACAAGTGGCCTTATGCATGACTCAATCTCTTCTCAAGGGCCAATAGATTGCAAGCAAACACCTACTGTACGGAGTAAACTCTCGATTATCCGAGCTCATCTGGTTTTTTAACTACACGTGAAGACAAATATATTTAGCATTGTTCTAGCGCAGAGGTTCCCAACGTTTACGGAACCACCGCCCTCTTTAGGAGAAAAAAAAATTCCAACGCCCTGTGATTTATAATAGTTAATTTTATATGAAATATCTTTTCAAAAAATAAATTTTTCCAAAAAATAAAAAAATTATGAAAAATTATTGAAAACAAAAATGTTGACGAAATTTTTTTTTAACAAAAACTTTTTGGGACTTTAAATTTTTTATATATATATATATATATATATATATATATATATATATATATATATAAACAGTAATATTAATACGGATAATAATAAAACTGATAAATTATAGCTAGTAAAAAAACATCTTTTAATTTCGAAAAAATTTTTTCACCAAAGTTTTTGGGTATCTCGTTCAGCCCTTCTTCACTATTTTTAAAGTATGTATTTATACATTGATTTTCTAAATAAACAAGTTTGCCACAGCCACCCTCTTTAACTGCCCCCCATTTGTCTCTGGATCCACTACCGCCCCCATGGGAGGCTCTGAGTCCACTGAGGGGCGGTATCGCCCTCGTTAGGAATCTATGTTCTAGCACCATCAATATTGGTAAGTAATTAGTGCATCTCAAAGTTAACAGAAGAAATAATTGAACTAGTTCGATATTGTTTAATTTAAAATCAGATTGGTTTACAATAAAATCAGTCTATAAAATCAGAATATATTTAAAATATATTCTCTTACCTAGTATCATGTGAAAAGAAGTTTTACTTCAAACACTATAATTAATGTAGGCCGACGCTATATAATCGGAAAATTTAATGAGGGCGTAGTATTGCCACGAATCTAGGATCTACTTAACCGAAGTCGAATCACGATAACATTTTAGAATGAATAAAAAGACATTGTTATATATTATTAGAATGTCAACTATGAGGGCCAAGTGTATTATATTTTTAAAATGGATTCGACTACTTGTGGTCATTAGCTACTTCTAATAATAACTAAACAAACAAACACACCCACGACAGCATCAGAAATACATGCCATTACACTTCAAAGTTAAAAATTACTAAAATACGACATTTTCTTTTTTTTATCCGCGACCTTCTATAAAATAGCTGCTTTTCATGCGTGTATAGCAGTAGTAAACTGACCCAATCCACACTGTGTGTAAAGTAAAACAAAAGAAGTACGGTTTTACCAAGTCGATAGTAATTTCTCCATCAATTACCATTTAAATTCATATAAGCAAAAAAGACAGCTCTATGTAGGCTTTGTATATTCCAATATGGCCGAACTATAATTATATAAGCATTAATAAAATCAGGTGTTTTATAAGAAGTATGTGCAAAAAATACTATAGGGTAAACTACTAGTCACTGGACATTACTAGTCATTGGACAGAACACATTTTCATTAGCTATAATAAGAATAAGAACGATACTAAAGCAGATTTGAATGAGTCATTCAAATCTGCTTTAGTATCGTTCTTATTCTTATTATAGCTAATGAAAATCGGTTCTATCCAATGACTAGTAATGTCCAATGACGAGTAGTTTACCCTATATTAACGCTGTTTCAGTACTACGCGGTTTCTAAAAAAAAAGTTTAGCCAATATCACGTAAATTATGGATCAATTTATACAAAATGAAGAACTTTTCTCATCACAAACATTACTTCTTACTCGAACTTTTATTTGATTTTCACAAATGTTTTATGGACAAAAATCAATATTAAAATTAAACAAAAAACTTGGAACGTGTCGCGGGACACGCGTTTGGAACGAAGTCCCTTTCGTATAAGACGTTTTTCGTAACGCTTTTTATATAATCTAAAAACACTCGGTATAATCTAAAAACACCCGGTATGATCTAAAAACATCCGGTATAATCTTAAAACACCCGGTATAATCTAAAAACACCCGGTATAATCTAAAAACACCCGGTACAATCTAAAAACACCCGGTATAATCTAAAAACACCCGGTATGATCTAAAAACATCCGGTATAATCTAAAAACACCCGGTATCACCGTATACCAGTATACATTATACGACTGCAGGTTTTTCGTAACATTTTTGTCTTACGGTTTTTCGTGACATGTTACATTTTTTCTCGGCTAGGTCCCCTCGCTAACCCGTTCCAAAAAAACTAACAAATTTCCTTATTCTCGGTTCTGTTTTACTTTTGCTTATTATATCTACGTTTTAAGATGACCTCGTGTAGCGCAGTTTCGTACAGTGCAGGAACGTATCTCCCGCGTTAAGCAGGGTCTTACTGTATATATGAATTGTTGAACTGCTAAATTTCGCTAGGCGTTCGTTTTGCCACAATGTCAGACAACGTTATAAAATAATAATTCACGAACTTGATACATAACCTACTACCATTTTATGTCGATAATGTTTTCCGCACATTTACAAGTGTATTGGAAAACACCTGATATAAAAAATACGCCAAGTGTAAAATCGATTAGCTCTTCAAATAACCAAGTTAAATAATTAAGCAAGTTCAATCCAATATGTCGCTTTTACACTCCGAAATACTTGTTATGTGTATATATACTTTTCGGGCACCCCTTTATTTAAAACTGTATATCCCCAAAGGTACGCCCAATAAATTTTACTGAACCAGTGAGTTAGAATGAATTTGTAATACTGTAATACGGCCTAATTGTAAACCGACAACTTTCTGTTTCATATTTATGAATTGTGTAACAGAATTTTTCAAACTATTTTTTTAGATCTTCACATCATACGAGACAGAATTTTTACACTGCATCGTTGTGTACGCTGTGTTTTTGCTTTCGGTATTTTTTTTTTTAATTAATAAGTTTTTTCATAGACAATATCAAGCCAGAGTATAAACGCACGCGTCAAAAAGAATCACTGAAAATTTAATAACAGACCTGCAAAAATACGACATTAAAAAATACCAACCATCAAAACATTCTAACACCATTTGTCTGAATTAGTCGACTTAACTAATCCAACAGTATTACACGGATTATTACAGTTGACAGTTTCGTATTTTTAGCTAAACGATTTGATTTTATAAATTCACAATTGGAACGCGTACTGCCACAATAATGTTATAAGAACGTAAGTAGGTACCGCTCTTGTACCATAATTTATTTTTTTAACTTATCATTTCATGCAGAAATACCTCTATTACTCCTTAATTTCTGATAAAGTGAGACGACAATCGAAATTTCTCTGAACTCTTTCGAGCTTACCACATTTGAAGTAGAAAATGATACGCTGATTCTATTGAAGACACTCAAACGTCTCTATCTTTTCTAGTTTAGAACTTGTATGCGTTTAAAGTTTTCAAAAAAATCACAAAAAACCTTTGAGTGATTGAAAATCTTCTAAACTAACGCTGATTCCAATGCGAGTAACTGAAAACGTCTGAATCTCTTCTGGTTTAGAAAATATATGCGTTTCAAGTTTACCAAAATATTAAAAAAAAGTCCTTTATTACAAAATTATGTATGAATTACTTTTAACGACAACATTTCCTCTAAAACCATTACCCATCGATTTTTCCGATTTCTTGTGCAATTTTTGTCATTAAAAATTTTAATAGTATATAAATAGATTATATAAACATTAAAAGCACTGTGGGTGGAACAATAAAATAAAATAAAAGAATAGTTACTTCTTAGCACAATAGATTTATTCAGTGGATGTACATTTCAAGAGCTAATCTCCCATCTTCAGCAAAAACACTAAACTTTTTTGCTGAAGATGGGAGCTTAGCTCTCGAAATGTACATACACAGAATAAATCTATTGTGGTAAAAAGTAACTATTCTTTTATTTTATTTTATAGATTATAGTCCATAGAGTTATCATATTCTAGATGAGCATCCGGCTTCATCCGGGTGCACAGCTACCGACTCAATATTGTTAGACAGGTACATCTCGTCCGGATGATACAGAATTACAGATATCATTTGGCCTCGAGCTCGTGCGAAGCTTTATACGAAATAGTAAATGAGATAAAATTTAAGATCAACATAAAATCCGTAAAATAGCGCAATTCAGTGATTTTACTGCCAATATAATTTAAAAGAAAATTTAATGTACAGCATAAAACAGATAAATAAACAAAGAGGTATTTAAAAAGAATTTACGTATCCTATATACATAAATAGCCAGTATCTATTAAGAAATAAAATCGGCCAAGTGCGACTGGGACTCGCACACGAAGGTTCCGTACCACCGTACGATATTTATTAACTTTGTTTTATTTTTATTATTAATTGTTGTTATAGCGGTCATAGTAATACACACTAAGCCGCAGAAATGCTTGAACTGATAGCTTTTAAGAGCTTCCGTCCATTGTCGGCAGTATGCACTACTTTGACGTTTATAGAAAAAAATACAATATTTATTAACTTTATTTAATTTCTATTGTTTGTCGTTATAGCGGCCATAACAATACACCTATATAAACAGCTAGTGAATAGTCAACTTAAATACCAAAAAAATGTCAGACACTGCATATAAGTATTTTGCGATTCAATACCTTCAATCTAAATTAAAATAATTAACTTCTCTTAAGTGCCAAAAAATGTCTACCAGGTAGTGAGAAATGTATAAATTAGCTTTCACCAGAAGTTGGAAACCTAATTTTCATGACACTAAAACGCTTTCCTTGTAGAATTTGTTAATTCATACGCGAGATACACAATTAGACCTCATAATCTATTATTTAGAATTATTCAAGTTAGAAACTCAAATAAACAAATAAATGCATAAATGTAAAAATATAGGTCAACAATTCGAACGTTCATATATTTGCATATACATATTTAAAAGAAAGATTGCTAACATTTCTGTCATTAATAAGTACGACCATTTTATTTTAAATTTTCTTATTTCTATTTTGTAAAAATATTACCAACATTTATCAGCAGCTTCGCTCATCTTAATGTCGGTTATAACAAGACCTAACGGGATGCAAGGCAAGAAAATGACAATATCTATTTGTTAAACTCCTCAATGACCAACGTTTCGACACTGATTGTTTCTTATTGAAGACCTTAATTAGTGTTGAAACGTTTGCCATTAAAGAGTTCTCCTAAAGTAACTGAGCTTCAAACGAAATGTTTAAAGAAATTAATAATATATCAAGAATATTAACCGGATAAAAAATGTTATACATTATATAATTTAAGTTTAGATTGTGTACCAAGTTTCATTAGAATTAGTCCAGCTGTTTTAGAATGCTGCGGGTACAAACAAACCGAACACGAAATAACAGCAAAGTTCGCAATTATCACGGTCAGCATGTAAAAATTGCGAATTTTGTTATTGATTATCTCGCGTTCTAAACGGTTAAAAATTCTGAGACTTCGGGATTTATTAGAAAACATTATTTTGAGCCTAAAAAAAATAATCAAAATCTTTCTAAAAGTAATTTTTCTTTATTAAACCCCGCTAGAACTACCTTAATTGCGTTAATAAGCGCAGAAGCCAGAAAACGCGCATTTAAAAAAACAGACGGGGTAGCATTGGGGCTCGAGTTTTTTCTTTTTTTAGTAACACTGCATTAACTATTTTACATATACACCGACCGCGTTTCAAATCCAATCCGGGGAGCTATTTGTATAGTCAAAGAGGGAAGTTCAACAGTAAACACCATACGTTTGAATCGTGCCTATATTATGTCGCCCTTGAGGGTTTTATAGAGTCGGTGACCTAAATATGATGCACGATTTAATATGTTCAAACGACATATGCGTGCACACATCAGAACACCGGCACAGTTCAACATAAGGTGGCGTCGATTCAACTAATATTTACACACATGTCACAAACTATTTGATTTTTCAAATGTTTGCCTTCCGGTATATTTTTACACGTTACCGACTAAGCTTTATTCGTGGTTCAATAGAAATCGGTTCGGTTCGATAATGTTTACAGATCAATGAACAAAAATTAAACACAGTCGGAGATTTTATCTGAAATATAGTTATAATAATCGCTGTTCAATAAAAACGTCATCGGGTGATTGATTACATCCTATAGGATGTGAATTAGATAACTTAAAAACGAAAAACTAACCGAGAAATTCTTTTAATTTATAGAACTCACAAAGTGAATTATACATTATATTGAACTAGCGGTCCGGTCCGGCTTCGCCCGGGCGCAAATCGCACTTTGAAATTTTTATCCTCCCGTTAATCCATTGAATTGAAATTGTTCACGCATGTGTAGTTACGAAGACAATGTAACCAAAATGTAATGTAAACAAAAAACAAAAAAAAAACTCTATTGATCCCATCGCTATCAAACATCATAGGATCACCCGCAGGGCTAATCTGGCGATTGCATGAAAATTTCATCAAAATCAATCCAGCCGTTTTGGACTCCATAGGGAACATACATTACGTTGTTATGCCATAATTGACTTCGGTTGTCAAACGTCTACAATCTACTCAAATGGACACTCGACAACTGAAGTCAAAAGAGTCTACGGTCACAAATGAGTTCGGACGTAAAAGGAGGAGTGTCTAAGTGAAACAGTCGTGAGTACAAAGTTTTTGTAAAGCAAGAGTCTACTGTATTTTGAATAGCAGCTGTCTTGCCTTTGAACTTCTATCAAAATTTAAATAATTTTATATAACCTGATTCATAAAATCCATTATAGTGGTTAAACTTTTTTTTTAGAAACTATGTAAAACTGAAACAGCGAAAAGCCAATTCAGACTAGCCGTTCTCGGTTACGATTCACCGGTCCGGTTGGGAGCTCGACCAATCAGGGCGTAGTCGTTCCCGATTGCGGTTCGGTTCAAGCGTTTAGGTTCAGCTCTAATTTCAACCGGACCGTTCGCAACCGTAGCCAATGAGAACGTTTGCTGGAGTCACGTGACTAGCCAGCTGTTTAACTACACATAAAACGTCAAATCATATTTCGAAATTGCACATGCGCACCGAGAATAATCGTAGAACCGAATCGGGATAGTGTAAGCAGCCTAGATTAATCGAAAACCGAACCGGACCGGTGAATCGTAACCGAGAACGGCTAGTCTGAATTGGCTTTTAAGCAGGTTGTTGCTGTACATATTATTATTATTGTATAAATACTGTATTCTGAATAGCAATTGTCTTGCCTTTGAACTTTTATCAAAATTTAAATCATTTTACGTATGTATATAACCTGATTCATAAAATCCATTATAGTGATTAAACTTTTTTTTTAGAAACCGTGTAAAACTGAAACAGCGAAGCAAGGTGTTACTGTACATATTATATTATCTTATAAATAAAACCTTTGGATGTGCTGACAGATGAATCAAAATTTCTTTTCCAGTGGATATTCAAAATAAATATCGTGTATGAATATTTACATTGAACCATAATACCATCAATTACCATACCTACCAGTTTACTAAAGCTGTTTCCACAGATTTTACATCTCTCATCTCTACTATATGAATTGCGAACGGGGGCCATTATGTAAAATTATCATATACAGCGCCATATTGATGCAAGACAGGGGCGACCTGTTGTTTTAATTTGCGTAGTTTCATACATATCAAGCGCTAGTCTTTGGGAAGTTTTTTATAGGTAAACAGTATCAATAACAGCTATACTGACAAAAATTCAAATATCCAACTAAAATTGTGTAAGAAACTACAGGCATTTTATAAAAACTATAGTCGATTCATAACATTGAAGATCGGTGTTCTAAATAAAATACAATAATTGCAAAACACGTTTGCATGCTTTGGAGTGTATTAGCAAATAAGTAAAAGGAACATTTACAACTGTCCAGTGAAGCAATGTTATATAAACATTTGAACTATACTTGTCTGTGGAAGAAGTCTTTGATCGCGACCCGTCAGTAAATAAAAATTACTATTACCTCATCTACATAATATTATCGTCTAATATATACTATAGTATATTACGTAACAAACTATACAGGTGAATCGTAAGTCCATGTTACCTGCGCATAAAATTTAAGCATAGTTGTGAACAATATGTTTATAATTTTTAGCAAAATAAGCCGTTCTTTCGGCCTGTATTCAGTAATTTTTTCGCACAGCAAATATGCATTTTTTAGTATTCTAATTAGAGTTGTGTAGTTCTTGAACGAACTATTTCAAAAGAGCGCTCTTATGACTGAACTGAGTGAACTAGTTCGCAGCCAATCTACCACACAATTATTGTTATTAAAAAAATCTGTGCGAAATTTTTTTTATTAGTTACCCTTCCAAAAATAAACTGAGAAATTTTTTTGTTTTTGAATTGATATTTTTGTCCGCTTATAAGTAACTTCCACTATTTTATTCTTCGCTTTCTCTTCTTTCTTCGAACCTGAAGCACCTTAACAGCGAACTAACGAGCTATAAGAGCGAACTTACTGTATTTTTGTACTGCATTTATGGAATCACACACATGGACATACGAAACTTTTTTCCAAAAAAATATGTATTCACACAAACTTTACCGAAGAAAAAATTTTGCACTGAAAACTTTCAATGAGTAGTTGCCATGAATCAACTCAACTGGACTTTCGAGGTTTTAACTCTCAAGCCCCCCCCCCAGGTCTGGATCATAGATCCGCCACTGCTCGTAAGATAGGTGAACAAAGGGGCAGTCTCATAACTAGTCTGAATATTGGTAAACCCAATTCAATCAGTCCCAAAATTTTAGCAACAAATGCAGCTCTAACATTCCGAGGAGTTCTCAATTGGCAACAAACACAGAACCAATTCAAAACTTACCAACAAACACACTTAATGACAATGTAAACTTAATGATTTTTAAGGTTTATCCAATGTCCACATACATTAGAGAACATCACTTAGGGAGTTGTCTTCCACCATAAGACATTTTTGATTAAATATCAAATAAATCGACACCACAAATGAGCATAAATTCGAACCCACGACAGTCCAGTCCAGAAGTCAGTACACTAACCACTGGGCCGCAACTGTCCTCTAACCTAGTGATAAAAAGATAATTTAAAAAAAATGGCACCAACCTTTACATTCGACGTAATAGACAAGAGACAGAAGCCCAGCGAAGATGAGGAACGCTTTAGTAGGGAAGCCCATGACGAATGTATTATATGCGTATGACAGACGCTAGAATTTACGATGGAAATAGCGTCTACAACACTTTAAATTATTAGCTTCATTTCCATTTTCCCCTGCGTATAAAAAGATATCTGTGTGTCACTCGAGTCAACAACACCACGTTCAACTCTTTAGCACTTTTGTTATATTGTTTATTTTTTTACTGTTTAATTTTTTATACAAACACTGAATTTATTACATTGACGTTTAAAGTATATACATATACGCTTTTTTTAACACACTAACAAATATCGAAACACTACACGAAAAACACTTATTATATGAATTCAGTCAGCGATTAAAACACAAATCCCCCCAAGAAGCTGTTTCTTGAAATAGATGCTTTTTATAAGATGAACACCGAATCTGAAACAGAAACATTGTAAGTATATAAACTTATTATGACATACAAAACGTGTTTAACATAGTTTACAGGAAATTGAAAAAGTTGCTTTCAGTGCGTAGTAGGTATAAAACTAATACGTTTCAGCATGTCTAGAACTAAAACAAAAAGAAAGTTTTTTTTTACATAAAAATAAAATAAGTTCCGTTAGTGTTTTATATAACAGTAGTGCATTGATTACAAAATACAAATTTTTTGAACTTTGACTTTCAATATCCTGGGCCGGCTTAAGCTATAGGCGAACCAGGCGCCCGACTAGGGCGCCATTTTCAGGGGGGCGGCAAAATTGTAACTGCCAATGTTTTATTTTAACATTAAAAAATTTTTTTTGATAAATTTTATATGAGTACAACATCATAATAAAGTAAAATAATAATTTATAAGTATTACTGTTTCAACAGTTTTTAACTGTCACGTCAATTTCATATTTCGTACTTCAAGAAAAGGAATGCCAACTTCAGTAAAGGGCGCTAAAAAGGGGAGCGCAAATTCAATCTTGCCTAGGGCGCATAGTTAGCTTAAACCGGCCCTGTCAATATCACATAACACCGGTACGACATCGATGGGGACTTTTAAGGTGTTATTCAAAATGCCTACATTAATAGTATAAGATATACTTTTATTATAGAAAAACAATTCCAAAATTTTTAATATAATTTATTTATTTATGAGCGCTTTCGACGATAGTCGAAAGCGCTCATAAATAAATAAATTATATTAAAAATTTTGGAATTGTTCTTATACTATTATATTTTCCAAATTTCTTTACGTAAAATATTATAATGCCTACATTAAGCTATTTATGAAAAAAAATTAAAACGCTAAGATTGTTTCCGAAGATTGCGACTATTTTCGTTCTCAAGTTACTGGACTATAGTTAATAATAATTAGTATTGATTTATATGTTACGATTATCAAAGCATTAATCTAATTTTAAATAAGAAAAATCAATCGATGCATTTTAATATAAATTGTATTACATAAATATACAGAAGATTAATGACTAGCTATTCGGAGATCAACTAATATTAAATTAGATCATTCATAAAATCAAATCGAGTCTTCTTGACAACATATACAATTTTTATACCAGCAGTAAAAATGTACACACACGCTACGCTGTTGTAGACCACCAATCAGTGTGGTATCAAAACTAAGCACATTCATATTTTCAATTTATTATTCTAGTAATAATGAATTGAAAATCTAGTTGATACTTTTAGTAGTTCTCGGATTGCAGCATGGGAACCAGAAACTGATAACAGAGAAGCCATGGAAACGCCATCTGGTGGCAATCTGTTTATTTTAACAGTTGTCGGTAATATTAAGTTACGTAGTAGTCTCTGAATAGAATAGAATAAAATGTATTTCCACCCTATTATAGTACGCAACGGTGCAAAGTATTCGCACGGGTCCGCTTGCATATTATATATCGCTTCGGTATAAATGCCCTAATTTGATTTCGCATTGATCTGTAGGAACCTTAACTCGAAATGGAATCAATTTTATAATAATTTTGTACTAATTTTTAACGGATGTGGTTATCTGATTGTTTATATTTGCAATTTATTTATTATTTTTACGTTCGCTTAATACTTTTATCAGTTTTCAAAGTAGAAATTAAGAACTAATAGATTACGAACTATATATAAACAATGATTTCCCAACAATCTCGACAAATCTCAATCCTATTATTACAATTAAAATTTATAGCCAAAGATATTATACGGCACTGACTCAAATATTCACAAAAATTGATAAGTTTAAATATATGTAGTCATGATTTTGATTAGTTTTTAATTTACTAAATTGTCTTAAACAAAGATTGACACACTTGATACAAATTATTAAACTTTTTTCGCCTACGTAAAAAATGTGCTTCTTACATAATTGAAAAAGTTTCTCAATATATTTTATCTTATCATTAATAACTAATTGAGAATTTTATACATACGTGTATATATATTTTTTATCAAAATAATTACGAGAAACATAATTACATCATTGTTCGTGAAAAAGAATGTTAATAATGAAATATTCTCATGTTACTACTTTGTTATAGTTTCTCTTGGCCACTTCAGTTACAAACTGTCGGTTTTTAATTTGATTAAAGAATATCTTCTTAGATTGTTTGCAGAAAAGAAAGTTTTTCTCTCAAATCGTATGCACAGTTTTTTTTCCATTTCTCTTATGATCTCAGCTATTGGACGTCTATAATCTACAATCTTCTACATTTCTGAATTACGGTTTTTAATCATCTACACTAATATTATAAAGAGGAAAGATTTGTATTTTTGTATGTTTGTAATGAATAAACTCAAAAACTACTGTGCCAATTTAAAAAATTCTTTCACCATTAGAAAGCTACATTCACCCTGAGTAACATAGGCTATATTTATTGCGAGAAAATATTAGGGATCCTTACTAAAACTTTAGTAACGTAACCCAAGGTGTAAAAAAAATACCATAAAACATCTTTCGTCGCATGCGCTGCGGAAACTATTGATGATAGAACAAAAGTATGTTCTACAATATTAAAGAACATATCAATAACTACAAAAAACTTCGCGATACTATATATCCAACTATTATCGTTATGTCACACTAACCACTTTTTACATGGACTCCAAACGGGTAGACCATTTTTGATGAAATTTTCAGACAATCTTTAGATTAGCCCAGCGGGTGATCTTCTGAAGTTTGGTAGCGATCGGATCAACAGAATTTTTTAAATTTCTTTTTGGAAAATAATATTTTTCTTCGATTTTTGAACATTCACAAATAAAAGCGATTGAATTCGCGCAAATTCAATACACGTTGAGAATTTAATGATAATGATTTTCATCTTTTATATCCTATATATTACATTTACACCCGGGCGAAGCCGTACTGGGCCGCTAGTAATATCTTAAGTTGTGGAGAGGTGTATACTGCCACTGCAATATGACACGTGTTTTACTTTCGCATAATAATGGTCGCCACTATAAAAGTTTTTTTTTCTAATTTTTTTTTCATTTTACCCTTCAAATTGTCGAGGTACTGCATAAGAAATGTCACTTCCAAAAACAATAATTTATGTTATTAATTTCAAAAGTAATTTGCTAATAATTGAAATATTTTGCTAGTTCACGAATGTTCAAAAATTGCATCTGGGAAATGTATGTTTTGTTAAAAATGTGTGTACGCTACTGACTCACATATCCGGACTGTACAATATATAGTAGTATAACAGGCATTTACATTATTGCATGAGCTCTATTTTTAAAGTCAGATTTCAGTTCTACAACCGCGCTGTAAGACCGCTATTTTATTTCTAGCTATGTGGACATATACATTTAATATACTGCTTGAGATTGTAAAATTTGGCAACGGTATATTTTATGATTAAATATATGACACAATATAAATTTTACGTATCCAGGTTTGAAAATAAAAATGGCGATATAACCAATGGTTGAAATAACCACCAAATATATTGCGATAAAAAAATTGAAAAAGAAAGTTCACAAAGTGTATTGAAATTCGATATTGAAAAGTTAAGAAGCTTACAAAAACACGAGGGATAGAAGTTTGAGAGATAACTGAAATATACTTTGTAACGATTTATCTGTGGATTTGTAGAAAAAAGAAAAAATACACATAAATAAAATATGTCTTACTATTAAGGGGTCCATTCATGAAGTTGAACGGCACCTGATGCGGCAATATCTGGAATTATTCTACCTGACGTAAATCATATTCACGATGCAAACATATTCACCTCCAGGGTTGCCAGAAAAATTTTAACCAAGACGCCCATCTGTGACCATAAGTCGCAAAATACTCTGAACAACAAAATATTAAAACAATTTTGAAAAGTGAATTTTGGCTTTAATTAGTAACATTCCCCACTGCTGGAGTTGGAATGGTAAAATAATAACTGTGGCCCCCTATAATTTGTCTTCCCCAATCACACACACACATAAATTTATCTGTTTTCGACACATAGAAAATCTAACGGTGGGCTCTCAGTCTATCTGCTTGCTATTGAGAATAATCATGACTCATGAGACTAAAACATTTGCAAGTTGCAATCCGGGTATGGTTAAAACATGGCCCGCTGCACTTTACGAGATACAGAGTATATTCCTTAGTGGATGAGGCTTTTTACATCTGGTAGATTGCATAATGCGAATTTAATTTAATTAAATTGGTAATATATTTATGAATAATCAGAGGTGGATTGGGTCATCTGAAGATCTGAAAATTTGAAAAAGGGCTTATTTGTGTGTGTTTGAGCCGTACTGGATACGGTTTGGATGAGAAGACTGGCTTATTATATTTTCAGGGCTAGCTATAACTCGCTAGTCAATCCCTGTTACATTTAAACTTAACCTTCTCGTGTTAACAATAATACTCCACATTATCATTACATTTTTATATATTAATTTCTAAAAACTATGCTCTGTAATGCCTACCTAAGTGGAATTTAATATTCAAATCTCGTAATCGAACGTAGTTTTATCCTTGACCTGATTAACTCAAATTTTATCGTGTTTTGTTTATTTTATGTAATAATAATATTTAATATCATATTTTTAAATCTTTGTAATTTTATATAAAATAAATAAAATAATAAAATTTGATTTGAACAGAGCAAGGCTATCTAGGTCGACATCTAGATTTAGATAGATGTTTTGTCAATATAGGGAATACAATTTATGTAACTTATCAATATAATACATAAGCATACAACCAAAAATTTAGTCAATGTTCTGCAACGGTTTTTATAGTATATGGTATACGTACATTGCGACATTTTCGTTACATTTTCAATCTCATGAAACCATTTTACCCCACCGTGTCAAAAGACTTTTACCTCAAAAACAGGAAAAAACAACAGCAACAAACAACGCTTCACCCTTATTATATTAGTAAGGATTCAATCAGTCTGTGATTTCTAATAAAAGGTGGTCCTATGAATATGTTCATTTAGATGTTTGTCGGTAATCGAGGCGCACAGTACCTACAGATGTCGTCTATGCTTGCCCTGAAATTACAAATCATTCCGCTACTGATCGCTTTTCTTAAACACCTTGCTAGTATCTTCTTTAAACCGTACTACTCAAAAAAAATATAATATACTATACAATCACCCTGATAGGCTCATATAAGAAGTTTAACTTCTTTAATTTTTAATATTATAATTACGGCGAAATTATAACACATTTTAAGAGGGCACTTTGATGTTTATGTCATGTGAAAATTCTCACATGGCCAGATCGTCACATTCATACTATAGTTTTATTTACGTACTATAATCTACAGAAAAACATTTTTAATATGAATTGTCTGTAGTACCTATATTAACCTCACATTATGTAACGTTTCAGCATATACATACTTGTATTTAAAAAATGTTTAATCCGAAAATTGTTCTGATATCCAAAAATAGAGAATATGATATTTAATATTATCCTTTCTGAATTTACATGAAATGTATATTATGAGTTCCTACCGTTTGTACGTCAAATTACAGAAATTATTTTGTCTTCAATTGTTCATAATTTTAAACGCCAGATTCAAGTCGTTCATCCTTGTCTTACTATTTTGCGAATCAAAATGCTTATTCACACTTTAAAACTTCTGTCCTCGTCAGTTTCATGTAATTTAGGGGACAAACTAACTTCCCCTTTATTTGTTTATTCTACTTCCCCTCGATTTCTTACATTTTTCAAACGTCGCTAAAGAAGTTAAACTTCAATAAGTGGGTAGCTCAAAGTTCGGACATTAGCCGAAGAAACAGAACAGTCTGTAAATTGCAACCGACGTATTTACATTATGAAATTATAAAATTTCAAAAGCTTTTCTCATCCACAATTTTCTCAATGCATAATATTATATCGTTGAAATTCGTTTACACGTTTTTCCCACCCAATTTACCTCCCCAACGTTACCGACTTGTTTACACCTCTCGAGCCCGAACATATTACGTATGCGCAGTGCTCATTGCGGAACAGCTGCCGTAAGGCAAACACGTGTATCTTTTATTAATGGATTTTTTTGTTTTAATAATTACACAATTCACAAGATTGTTTCCAGAACTGTTTTTGAGCTGTCAACAAACAATCCACACAAAGTTGTTATTTTCCCAGATACTTTTACTTGCTCGTTTCATTTTTGGTAAAGGCTATTATAATATGAAATGTTACCGCTTTTAAATTACGAGTACAGCAATATGCAAATGAAACTTTTAATTTGAAGCATACTCCGAGTATAGAAGAAACGTTTTCAAGGTCTAAAGTTTCAAAATTATAATAATAATAATAATAATGCGTTTAACGTCCGTTTCTCGACTTTATGTCATAACAGACGCCATTCGAACCATTACTATTTTTCATTTTACCACTTCCCGTTTTTTTCTATATTTCTTAAACTTCAACTTATATAATAGCAATGGCCGAATGAAGGAATTACAGGAAATTAGGATAAGGTAGGTAATTTTTGAACTAGGAGTTTGATAGGTAATCAGCCTTGGCCTCAAATAAGGAACCACCTCGATATTTATCTGGAATTAATTGAGGGAAACCATGGAAAACCTCAATCAAGATGGCCGGTACAGGAATTACCGTTTCTCGGCGAAAGGCAGTAGGAAAAAGTCCCAGCCACATCTGTCCCCGCCGGGAATCGAACCCGGACCTCCCGAATGCGAGTCTAGTGCTGTACCACTACTCTACCCAGCTCGGTAAGTTTCAATATTATGATAATGTCGTATTGAAGTATTTTTACAATACTATTGAAACATTAACATACTAATAATTATTAAATCTACCAAAACTTGTTCTGAAATTTATAATTAATATCACATTTCAATATTATTCTAAAAATGCTTTTATATGACTTCAAACACAAAAAAAACTTATGTGATTTTTGAAATTATTTTTGTACCAATTAGATACTAATTTATCATACATGGTATGTAAATCATATGATATGATATTTATTTAATCAGTTGAGACATTACATCTATTTGACACGTCAACGAGAAATCCAAAAATGAAATTATAGAGTTATCGGCAACATAAATATTCATCAACAGAATAAAAGGCCCGTTTGAATAAGAAGTTTTTAATATTTGTCTTGAAAATTGAGCAAGCATTATTTTTTTGACCTTTCAGGTAATTTGTTATAAATGTATGCTGAAAAATTTTCTGCATTTATTCATATTCTTGCTCTCCTGATTTTTCTAGAGAAAAATGTACAGGTTTTAAAATAATCAGGGTTAGAATCGAACTTGCTCTTCTGTATACGAGGAAAGGGATCTGCAAGTTCATTTGGTTCAAGAGTAGAGAGGTCTAGCTGATATCGTTTAACGGATCGAAACCAAATTTTAAATTTTATATATTTCGGAGAAAACCAACAGTATTAGTTATCACGTGAACAGCATATGCTCTGATGCGACCTAACTACGGTCTGATTAGTTGTTCTGCTGTTTAGAGTTTCAGGCGACCAATCAGGTGCCGGCCGTGGGATATAGCATAGTCCTATACCGATAAATCGGACAATGAACCAGAAAATGTGTCCGCTTCAAAAAAAAGACATCGCGAACGTGCGGTCTAAATATCTCACTCAACACAGTACTGTAGTTAATATATTGTCAACTTGCCAGACAAGGATAAAGATTGGCCGCACGCACGTTCTATCTGTGTCACTATGTGAGACCACTTTTAACACATAGTGAAGGCACGAATGGCTCAGTCCAGGAGTCTAGGTCAATATGGAGTATAGTCGTAAGTGTTATGCGTTCAGGATTTCAATATTGTTGTTGTGACCGCACCTTTAACACAATTCTCTGTTATATGCACGTCCGCGTTTTATTTATTTAAAGTTTATGATCGCACCGACGTTGTCGTCTCGACGGACATTCCTTTCTAAGACACGGAAGCGTCGACATTAAATTGAAACAATTCCTTCTGGACTCGTCTTTTTTGCTGAAAATAAAATTCTTGGACGTGCAAGAATATTTCCTGGGTAGTGAAATACAAATCAATAAATATTTACATCCAGTTTTTGTCTCCAACTCGAAATATATTATTATTGAAAAAAAAAAACAATGATGTTTGGGACATCCGAAGGGATGTGTAAACATTCAGATTCAAATTCGACGAAGTCACAAAAATTAGCAGCTGACCAAAGAGGAACGAAGATAACGTGCGCTCTAGATGCAATGGCGACTGGAACTAGCCTAGAACTAGTCGAACTGTCCGCCACAACATCTCTGTGGCAGATACTTAAAGGACGTTGGTAATAGTTGAAGTATTTAGTTTGTAATGCATTGTTTTTATGACTAGTTGTGACATTGTGTTCACAACGAGAGATTAGCAAGTTTACGAGTCATAAAAGCATTACAATCAAGATACATACTATATTTTTTGCACGTACCTCCTATAATCCTATAATAGCTGATTTTCACAAGATAATAAATATATTCGTAAATTTTTTGTCAGTTCACGTTCGACCATCTAATGTGAACTGTTCTCTGTCGCTCGTATGGATTTAAATGGCAACTGACAGAGATGTAGCTAATATAGTGCGGTAGGTACTTAAAAAAATTGAGCGTGTCTTACAGTAGTCGCCAATGATATGTAACATCCAATCTCGGTAATGGGTAGATTTTCGATAAGATATTAGAGTTGGGTATTAAATAAAGTTATTTCACATATTTAGTATCTGCAATTTTTTTAACAAAATTTTCTTCAATTTTTTTTAGTAAATTTCATGGAAATCTAATTATTGCAATTGTCCTCATGACGCCGCTTATAATATAACAAAATAATTTTAATAATTGTATATCTTGATAGTAGTAGTAATAGTAGTAAATCTTCAGGTTTAATTGATCTCATTAAAGTCTGTGATTTTAAGTTAAAGAATTGCAACCATTGTTGTGCATTTTTTTTAAGTTTTGTTTTTTTCATCCCAGTAGCGCTTTTTTGATATTTGAAAAAACGGATCTGGCAACAATAATAACAACCCTAAACAAAATCAATAATTATTTAATCATGGTTCATTAATTGATTTTGTCCGAATGTTAAATGCCCCATGTATACCTTACGTGTTTACAAAACAAATTCAAATAGATAGTAACAAACAAAAACGCATCGATTTCTATGTCGGTACAAATAGTGACAAACGAGCATTTATTTAGTTACCTTTTACTGCAGACTTTAGAACGTTCAACTAAACAAATGAGTATACCGGAACGGCTGTTACCGGTAACGTTCCTTTTGCATTCTGCTAATGAATGTGAAGCTCACTCTCATAAAAAATGCAAACGATGACGAAGCGGAGGTAAAAACAGAGCACAGGTAAGACAGACGGACTACTTATTTTATTATATAATAGTCTTAAGGCTCGTTCACAATCACAATTGAGAAACGCTAATAATCATAGACATAGACTGATCGACAAGATTGACAGAGACAGGACGTGTGGAGGCCATTATCTCACTTCTACATAGTGCCGTTGTATAGAAGATGGTCGTCACACACTCTGTCTCTTTCATTTTTAAAATATGTTCTCGTAAAATTTCGTACTGTGGTCGCAAATTTCATTTTACTACTGTTTTATTACGTGTGATTAAGGTAGTACCCTCGCGACAGTCATAGTAAAAAGTTTATGCTGGTTTATGCAGTACATGTAGTTGAGTTGTTATTAACAAGCCCAATAGTTTTTGCAGATTCTGTACTAATTTTAGCCAATCCCGAGCGAGAAATCTGGCAACACTGTCGGAGCGTTAAAATATTTTATAGTACAGTGTAAAAATTGAGGTCGATTACATGTATAATCGCTGATCCATACAATGTCAGCGATTATTCTGGTAATCGTACACACCATATGGAATGCTACACGTTTTCCTGTAAATTTACATATAAGTAGTTGTGTAGTCGACATTAAATACAAATATGTAATATTTTAAACAAAAAAATGTAATTTTTCAAAAAATATGCGTAAAATTCCCTAACCCATACATATGTTAATGTAATATTTGTGTAAAATAATACCTATTTAAATGTAAAATTACATACAAGAAGATTTTTGAATATAATTTTTATACTCTACTAGACATTTTCTACAGTGTATGTATGCATGCTCACTTTATAACTTGTTTGACAGGTTAGATAAGTATGCGTTGTTGCCAGATCGTTTATCGTATAACCTTTCCTCTGCTGAAATCTGGTAAATTTTCCATTAACTGTGTTGTAACTGTTACTTTTAAAAAATTGTTTGATTGTTAGTTAACGTTACTTTAGTTTTTTAAAAACATCCTAAGAAAAGTTTCTGAGATACAAAAATATTTGTCGGTAAATTTTTCGATATCCCGTATACCGTAATGTATAAGAGCCTCAAAAACTCGAACTTTGGAATTTAATATCTCTGAAACTGTGTTGTTCAAAAATTTCATTCTGCGCCAATCGATGCAGAATTACATAAACATTATTCTGGCTAAATTTCAAACAAATCCTAAGAAAATGGGTTTGGCGAGGGTACCTTAAGGCTACTAAATTATATTATGTGCTGTAGGGTTGGTATGCATGTAAAATGATTTTGACGCGACTCAACCGAATCGCTTGATATGAAAGGGTTCAAAGAAGAACACTTGTACATATATTATTTTTAGCTTTCTGCAAACAGAATTTGTTAATGGATGAAATTCCATAAGCGGATTAATAATTATTAACTAAATTAGATTCTAGCAGAATTAACACGACGTATTGTTATGTTAATCTCTTTACTTTACTAACTTCCATTGCCGTCAGTGGCGTAGCAACAGAAGCTCAAAGTTACAATTAACAAAAATATAATAAAACTGAAAACTTGTAATCAAGTTGTTTCAATAGTAATTTTCATAAAAAACTTTCCATACACAATGTCGATGATGCATAACGAGTGGAACAAACTTTTGAAGGACTTGTTTTGGATAACGAATTTTCTATTTTACTATATTTCCATATCCAACTTGTTTACCATCGTAATGAACGTACTTTCTTAACCTATTCAGATTACTGCTATTATATTAACAAGAATGATTTTCTGAAACAATATTTCACGTCAGAGTCAGTAGAGGCATGCTATATAACGAAGCATTGAATTAAAATATGTAATAGAATGATTCAGAAAGGCATATCTAGCACGAAAATAGCCATAAATCTGACCAAAGAGAAAATTTAATTGTTGAAGTGAAATCATCAAGACCTATTTAAGATAGCCGAGAGTGTAGCATCCTGTTGTTTATGTGGCGTTTGCAAGTTCTACTCCGAGTATAATAAAATGAAAATATGAATACTAGGTCTTAAATAATCCTGACTATTGGAGACCTTAGAAAATTTAATTAGCTAATATCATTATCCGGCGAACAAACTGTAAATTACACTTTATTAAAAAATGTTTTGAAAAACTCATTAATGCCAGTGAATTTTAAAGTAGACTTAATAAACATTTCAAAATAATAAAATAAACAACAATCAAAGAAAGCAAACATTCTAATCCACATGTGCAAAATCTAAAACGGCTAAGTTTAGATTCTGTATACTAATCACGTGTGGTCTTGACACATTAATTTTCGTATATTTGCAGAACAAACGGTGATGATAAAATTGTAAACTACAAAAAAATATATACATTTAAAATATATATATACCACTGTCCATTTAAATAAAAAGATAGAAGTTTTTTTTTACTTATCAGTTCACGCTGAACTTAGAAACCAAATCAGAAATTATTAACTGTATTCCATCTCGCTACATTTGTAATACAATTTTGCATATAAAAAATAAATTCATGATACTTGGGGGAAAACATAACTATAAAACTAGAAACAGTGACGCCTTATTCACACCCTAGCAGCACTTTTCATTTTGTAGACAGACACTTAGCACCATATTTAAAGTACACAGTAAATTGCCAAATGCAATAAAGAACACAAAATTTAAAAAATTCTTAATGAGAGGCTGTTTTTATTCTATAGACGAAATTTTAAAATTTAGAGTAAAAGATATACAATTGTTATTATATTTAGATATTAAGAAATTTTAAACTATTTTCTGTTAACTCTATACGTAATATACCGAGCTGGGTAGAGTATTGGTGACAGCACTAGACTCGCATTCGGGAGGTCCGGGTTCGAATCCCGGCGGGGTCAGATGTGGCTGGGACTTTTTCCTACTGCCTCTCGCCGAGAAACGGTAATTCCTGTACCGGCCATCTTGATTGAGGTTTTCCATGGTTTCCCTCAATTAATTCCAGATAAATATCGAGATGGTTCCTTATTTGAGGCCATGGCCGATTACCTATCAAACTCCTAGTTCAAAAATTACCTACCTTATCCTAATTTCCTATAATTCCTTCATTCGCCCATTGCTATTGCATAAGCTGAAGTTTTAAAAATGTAGAAAAATAACGGGAGGTGTGGTAGATGGAAAATAGTAATGGTGCGAATGGCGTCTGTTATGACATAAAGTCGAGAAACGGACGTTAAACGCATTATTATTATTTATTATTATTATATACGTAATATAGTTAAAAATAAAAATTGTATTATATTGATCCGCATTGAAAAATGTTTTCGCTGTTGAAAATCCTATACCTTCTTAAGTAAATATATATATAATGGACCTACAATTGCTACAAAAAATGGAATGCTCTGGAGTGATCTCAAATATACAGCAAGTCGGTGATTCAACGCGCGAACTTTGAATTAAATATCATCTCCATTTTGTGGTCTCTCGAGAGGAAATGTATTTTTAAAATGCGACAGAATTTTTAAAACTATAGTTCAAATTCCAAATTAACATAAAATATTTTTTTTACTAATGATATTTTCATTTTAACATTTCTTATTTAATAAATAAAAAAAATTGAATAATAACTTTGTTATTCTAATATTATTAATAAATAAAAAAAAATAATTTAAAAATTTTGTTGCTTCATTGTGAAGTGAATATAGGTACATTTTAAGCATTAATTACTGCGTACGGAGCATATAACTTCCGTCGTGTGTCCACAAACCGACGCATCTCTTTTTTTTTGCCTTACCGATGAGGTAGAGTTATAATAAACAGTGAAATGATTTCTGAAATCGAATCAGTAATACTCGAGTTTTGAGGTAACATATCTTTATATTATTATCGTTTATATTATACACAATATGGAGATAGATAAAAAAATGTATTTCGTAATAATTCCCAAGAGCACGAGACGCGTCATTATTAAATAATGTTTTTAATAATACATTTCAACTCCCATTGAAGAAAATGCCGTCGACTACCGCTATATAAGATATTACATAACTGCCATATTAATACACAAACACAACACATACATAAATGTGTGTATGTGAGGCAACGCGTGCATTCATCGGTGTAAGGAAGATACAGGGGGTTAATTCCGGCACACCACCTGTCATGCTATACAGCTGTTCAACCTGATTATATAAATATATACACAGTGTTAAAAAATAAACAACTCTCTTTTATAGTGTCAAACGAATCGGCAACTAGTAAAAATTTAATTAGTTGTTCGCTATAAAAATTAATCTTCCGGGATGGAAGTTAACTTTGAAAGTATAAATTGCTAAACATAAATTTCTAAAAAACATCTTATTTGAAAAATCTGTTTCAGAAGAACTGAAAGACTGAAATTCTTGCTGTGCAAAAACAGTGGTCAATTTTTTATAGAAATTATTGAATAAATCACTGTCAAGAAAACGTTGTTTATTATTATTAAGAAGTTGTTTCTGTAGAATACGAAAATCAAAACATATTAAGTTTGTATTTTCAATAATAATTATTATTGTCAAGAAAAACGTTGTTTATTATTATAATAATAAACAACGTTTTCTTGACCGTTACAAGAATATAATCAATAATTCCAATATGAGGTTGAAAAAAAAAATTGACCACTAATTTGGCCAGACAACCTCCAAAATTTCATTCCTTACGTCTTTCTGAATTTAAATCGTCAATCGGTGTTCGGTATGATTCCACCGGATTGTTCAAACGATATATTTCTTAGCACCTGCACTAAAATGCGATCGAATTATGTACTTCCGAAAATGAAATTTACTTTGAACTTAATAAATACAGTATAGCTTTACGAACCCGGGCACACATAGGACCACGCATCGTTCGGGTTTGAGGGTTGTCCAAGTTTGTGATGCGCTTCAAATATTTATTTGTTTTGTCCTTTATTTCTTTTTATTAATTTTAAATTTAAAGAAACAATTTTGTTGTTGTGAAACATGTCTTATATGTACCATTTTCCTTGCTCAAATTATCCAGAATCTGACATTTCTCCTCTAGATATAACATTTTCTCTTCACGTTTGTAACCCATTTTACAAAATAAGATTATTCACGCCAGTTACTGATTCATACTCTGCCAATAATAACTACAAGCTGCTATCTAATGCAGTTTTGTAAATATAAACAGGTCGTTAATTTTTATTTAAATGTGCGAGTTTTAGAGTCAAGTGTCCTGGAAGCATTACCCGCCTGGATTTGTGAAGCTATACTGTAGTGTATTTTTTATGAAAAGACAAAAACTTCCAAACACACCGTAATACTACCACCTGTGTTGTTTAAGCTGTATTTTATATTCTTAAATGACGAAACTAAGTATTTTTGTTGGTAATCGAAATTGTATCGAAACGCACAATTGTTTCTCGTAGATATTTTTCTTTGAATAAAATTTTTTAAAAATATTACAATCTTTCTACAAATTCACGCGCATGGTTTTAAAAACATCATTCTACTAGTCCAAGAAGTTGAAACCGAAAATTAAAAGTTTTGTGTTGCTGATAAAATCACAAAAAATTACTAGAAAAAAATATTTTGTTGATTTCTTAATTTATGTCCAGCGACTGATCAAGAGTTCTGACCGCCGTAGGCTAATTATGAGGACGCGCCCCCGCCAGGTGTGTTTGTTTTACGCGCGCTTTTTAAAATTTCAAAATTTATTGTTAAAATCAGGGACTCTCAACCGCATTTAGTTTTAGTGTTTTGTCTCGGTCTAGTTGAAATATGTAGGGTAGATGCAATGATGCCAGATTAGTGCATGCGAAGACACGATTTTAGCGCGCGCCCCCCCGATCCTCGCGCCCTAGGCTGCAGCCTAATTAGCTTAAGGGTTAATCAGGGCCTGTTTATGTCTGTTCTCTAAAACATACTAAAAAATACAAACTTCAAAAAAAGTTAAATCTGGCCTCTCCTCATAATATTTATGGAAAAAATAAACGCAAACATGCATACACTAACATTTTAATTATTTTTCGCTGTAAAAAGTAGAGAACTTGTAACGAGGTCATGTTAAAAATAAGTATATTATTTTTATATTAAAAAATTAAAACTTCAAAAAAAGATAAGGAACATGAATAAAATATGAGATAGACAGACAGATAGGAATATCCGGGCGAGTCCTTTGAGAGCTGTTTATAGCCTTTTGATTTAAGAAGGGTTGTTCGCGAACGATGTAGACCGTCGGTGTAGATCTAGGTATATATACATATATACATAAAATCGAGTTGTGAAAAGAAAATACATCGTTTTATATTCATTAAGCATACTTAATTTTAATTTAATCTTTTAATGAGCGAACGGAGGTTACGTGTATTACATTTAACCGCGATATACAATATTATATCCGCTTCTAAAGAATCACTAGCGCCATGCGACGCCCTAACCACTAACTAAAATCTAATGTAACGAAACCATCATTAGCCAACCCATTTTCTTCACAGTATAATCTGGCACACTCGAATGCCTCCAGAATCTTTCATTTCAACTGCAAACCTCTTGACTTTCAAAGAGTTCTATCTACAAAACAAAATAGGTGCGTGTACTCATGTACGTGCGTTAGAAGTTATACTTCTTTGACGCGATTAAAAGCTAATTTTTAAGTTGCATGCAGATATTTTACTGAAATAAAATAATCAAAAATCTGGAGTGAGATCAACTATTAGGCACTATACGCGCATGCGAACATGTTCTCTATCATACTCTATCCTCACTCAGTAAACTGAAAAACAATTACAAAGATATATATTATGGCGAAGGCATGTCCACTAGTGTCAACGGAACCTACCCCAATTCTGTTGGTAGCCTTTTTCTGCGAGCAACTTCATTTTATTAATTTTGATGTCACATCATATTTATAATTTGCATTTTTCTTAACACAAATCACTTTCCGCGTAACTAAATCAACAATGGTGCAAAAAAGAAATAAAATTTTCACATTCTTTCTGTTTTAAATACAAAAAAAAAAATACCGAGCTGGGTAGAGTAGTGGTGACAGCACTAGACTCGCATTCGGGAGGTCCGGGTTCGAATCCCGGCGGGGGCAGATGTGGCTGGGACTTTTTCCTACTGCCTCTCGCCGAGAAACGGTAATTCCTGTACCGGCCATCTTGATTGAGGTTTCCCATGGTTTCCCTCAATTAATTCCAGATAAATATCGAGATGGTTCTTTATTTGAGGTCATGGCCGATTACATATCAAACTCCTAGTTCAAAAATTGCCTACCTTATCCTAATTTCCTATAATTCCTTCATTCGCCCATTGCTATTACATAAGTTGAAGTTTTAAAAATGTAGAAAAATAACGGGAAGTGTGGTAAATGGAAAATAGTAATGATGCAAATGGCGTCTGTTATGACATAAAGTCGAGAAACGGACGTTAAACGCATTATTATTATTATTATTATTATTATTAAATACAAAAAAATCTGACGTAAAGCTCTTTCGTCTAAATTTTCTTCACATTCTTTTTTGTGCAAAACCATTTTTAATGCGTAATTTGATAAACTATAAAACATACCTTAAATTTTGAAAATTATTAAACACATTTTTTTATCGAAATCTGACAAACCAGTTTATTTGGTGAAATTTCCTTCACATTTTTATACCCAAATCAAATATTATGAATGCGTATCTACATGTGGATAAGGTATTGAATATTCCATCCTTAAATATTTTATTTTAATTTCCACCCAACGAACAATAACTAATAAAACAAATGAAAAACAGGGAGTTTTTAGAATACACCGGGGAATTTTAATACAAAAACCTTCGATGATCAATGTACCGTTCGCTGTCAATCACAACGGAGTGCAATTTTTCAATCTATTTGAATCTCGTAAAACTGGCAATAATGGTCAATTATATATGCATCGAAACGAATTGTTTCTCTTGTATAACAGACAGGTATAATGTACGTATAAAGGACGTCACAGGACATCATCAATTTGTCACTCAATGTGTCTGCTTTTTATTCGTATCTGTGTATTGATTTATACTTATTATACCTATAGACGCTGATGACCTCAGCTATTGAGCGTCTATAATCTACAATCTCTTTCTCTCTATTGATATCTGTCATTATTTATACATGCTTTCACTAGTTGGGATAGCAATCACAAGAACCGCTCATGTTCTCTGTAGTCAAACGTCTATAATTTACAGTAATCACAAGATAATTAAAACGTTGACTCAATAAAGTTCTATATTCCCTAGATCCTAGAGTACCTTGGAGACCATTTAATTCAACTTGGTATTATCGTGAACAGTTCGGATGTGGCAATATTCCTTTTTTACCTTTGAATCTTTTATGCTCTAGTTTGCTCATTAGCATAATTTGCTGTAAGTATATTATGTTTCTTTAATCGCATTATAGTATGAACACTATGTCTTTTTTAACTATATTTAAAGATAGTTACAAAATGTTAACAGAATTTAATAATTCAAGACAATATTTACTTTCATTTTATAAAGTGTCCTAGAAGGAACGCGTATATTTTTTGTAAAATTCCGAACCAAAAAGTACGAAATTAAGTACCAACTTATTAACTGTTGAAGTTTAATAAAGCTCTTGCGTTATATTCTACAGCTACTTTAGTTCAATTCTTTATAAAAAAAATGTATCGTCAAATTATAACAAATATGTTTTCAGATTAAAAAAAAAGAGAAGCAAAAATAGTGAGTCCTTGAGGTGTTATTCATCAAACTATGGCACGATCAGGCATATGAAAACCAGGCTTTCGCTTTTCAAGTAAGCGAGATTTGGTGCCGTAGTTTGAAAAATAATTCCCCTGGCTTCTCAATAGACGTGTAAACATTCAGATTCGAATACGAAGTCAACTATACAGCTGACCAAGGAGCTTGGTGGAACTTTTACAACACATAACTAACGTGACCTCGCTGAAATCTCACGGAAGTGTGTAGCGGAAGTGAGATTTCAGTTCAAACAGTTTTACAGGTTTCACCGTTTCTACAGCGGTTGCTATATTCCGGCCTCAGTATTTTCAGGGTTATATGTAGCTGTCGTCGTATAATCGGAGTGTACACAACTTTTGGAAGTACACTGCTTTTCTATTTATATATTTACGTATAGTTCAATAAAGTAATTTAGAAATCTGTCAAAGCTAACGCATCATTAATTAAATTCGAATAAATGTTTATACAATTTACACCACTACCACTAAAGAAAAGTTCTGAAAACCATAATTTATCATCTATTTTATGTAAAGCATGATCCCCTTTTGCAGTGGCAATAAATCATGCAATGATTTAAGCACAGGGCATCGAATTAAAAAATATTGGCAAACACTGATAGAGGAACACCTGTGCTAATATAACCATTACATCAGTGAAACTGAACAATATGAAAATTTTCACCCTAATTTAGGTTAATGCTTGCTGTAGTCAAAATGAGAAAACAATTTATTATGTGCATATATTAATTACTTATTGTCACACGGCTTTGTCATGTGCACAGTGCATAAAGTTCCACCATAAAATATGAAAATATGTCACTCATCGTATTAAAGACTGGATAGATATACAGATGAATAAAAAATATCCTGTTTAATAAAACATTGCTGTTCAATCGTATCTATTCTGCATAACCAATAAATAATTAAACCTTACAATCGATAAAATACAATGTTTACAATTCAAATTTCATTCTATGGAACCTATTCGAACTGAAAATTGTATTCAACACAGGTAAAAACAAGTTTAGAGAATAATGAAAAAATCAAGTAAAGTCGTCGTCGTGTTTTAACAAGTAATTTTTTTGAAAATCTTAAAAATATGCTGCAATAGTAAATATTTCACAAATTCCGAAACAAAATACCAAGAACGTGGAAGAATAAATTCTTATTATAATTAGTACATTTTATTTATTTCAGCAATGTTCCGATCACACATTATTTGATCTTCATCAGGCCTTATAATCAGTACTTCATAATAAACATCAAAATGTCATGCACCATTGCAACTTAACAAAATTTGACAAAATATAGTTGCAATGGTTATAAAATGCATGACATTTTGAAGTTTATTATGAAGTACTAATTATGAGGCCTGATGAAGATCAAATAATATGTGGTCGAAACGTTGCTGAAATAAATAAAATGTACTTATTATAATAAGCATTTATTCTTCCACGTTCCTGCTATTTTGTTTCGAAATTTGTATAAAATCATGGATGCTA
Organism: Venustoraphidia nigricollis; assembly: GCA_034508555.1. Classification (NCBI taxonomy): domain Eukaryota; kingdom Metazoa; phylum Arthropoda; class Insecta; order Raphidioptera; family Raphidiidae; genus Venustoraphidia; species Venustoraphidia nigricollis. Next base: position 3,423,400 of record JAVRKA010000013.1, read on the forward strand.
AGATCAATTTGAGTAAATTTTTCTCTAGTTTTTTTTTTCTATTAAAATAATGAAGTTCATAAGAGATCAACCTCCCAATGCAAATGCATTAAACAATATATTTATTGGTTCTAAAATAATAGGTATTTTTTATGTCTGCGCGGTTAATTTTAATAATATAATTAATCAACTCCATGTTAAAGGTCAATAACTATCCACACTTAAAAAAACGAAATCCATGATAGTCTCAAGAGATATATAAACATTAAGATTCGAATATGGTATTGTTAGGTCACACTGTCTTTTTTCTTAAAAAGTCGATAGAAGTTGATTTTTGTTACTTTTCTGTGACGCTAATCGATCGTCAGATTTGAAAGCTGAAGATATAAAAATCTTTTAGTCTTTGAGATGAGCTGATCTAAATATCTACATTGTGTTACATGCAAGGAAAAAACATTAGGTAGTTTATGGAAGACTCCTTATACTAAAAAAAAGACTTCAAAGCTGGGTTGCGGAAAATGTTGTTAGAAAAATTCAGGCTGACAATGATTTTTGATTGTGAATTGTATAATTATAGTAATTTATGACGAGGCAGGAAGTATTATGTGATATCGTTGTCCTTTTTTTTATAGCGAACATTACACTGCACTTCTGAGAAACAAATTACAGGGATTTACACGCAAAAGACTGTTTTTCTAAATGCCTAGACAAAATGTTCATTTGGAGAAAAATCTATAGAAAACAATATGTTTACGATTAAGTACACAATTTTCAAAAAAAAAATGTTTTAATTTATTGGTTATTTTTGAGAAGCATCGGCAAGCAAAACAGTCTATATGTCGCAGAGACATGATATAAACGGAGATTTGATCAAATCTCTAAACTAGATGATCAATTCATTAATTCATCTTACGTGAATTGATCATCTACCTTAGGAATTTGATCAAATTTCTGTTTTCATCATTTCCATTTGACATATATATTTATACGTAGGACAGTGTTACGAGAGTAGACATGTTCTGTGAAAAAATGAACGTCGCGAATTATTTGATTGTATTATGAACTTATTATTACGCCATTTATCACGGATAATCTTTGGCAAACATTTCAAAATAATACTTCGTGTATTCAGTAATATAGTTCTTAGAATAATCTTAAACAAAACCATTTTCGGACAGCAATATATTTATAGCATATTATTCAAAAGTCAACTATAAAATCTCTCAGTTTCTGCAAGTTTATAAAGATTGCAGCTTTTATATTCGTATATAATTCAAAATTTTATTCATGATTCAAAAATACGACTAGAAATCAAACAAATAAAAAAAACAAATTTATTATGTTGTTATTGCTATTATAAATACTGTAAAAGTGGCAGTATTTACTTAAAACCAGAAGATTAAATACTTGGATATTTTTGTGTATAATTACTGACAATACTAAAATAAAATGTCCATAGAATATTCTACTGTTGTACATTTTTACGAATGTGCTACGACCATGATAACAATTTAAATAATCTGCTGTAAGCTGATGAATGATCGTAAAAACAAAAAAATATACTCTATTTTGATTTCTGCTTAACAACAAAGTTATGTAAAAATATATTTTTGGGCTAGCCCTTGCATTGTAAACTGACCCATTATTCACTAGTGCGCAAAGTAAATTTCAGTTGTTATTATTAATTTTTTCAATAAATTTTTCTGTGCGTGCGCGATACCTATAACTATAAGAATGAAGTGAAGTTTGCTACACAAGTAAAATTTTAAAAAGTGTAATATAGTATAAATGAAAACAAAATCAGCTCTTTTATAGGTAATACACACAAAAAATACCAAACATTTCCCGGGCGAAATGATAGTCTGATCCGTGTGACTGTTAAAATTCGCTGGCACTCGTTTTAACATAATGTCACCACTCGTCGGTAATACACCTCAATACGTTCTACTATTTCCGTTTTACATTATAAATAGTTACTATAAAATTAAAAAAAAGTTCTTAATACAGTAAAATACCGTTAGTACCTACCTACATTATATTAAAAAGAAATTAATCCTGATAAAAAATGTGAACACAAAAAACACAAAAAAACACCAATTAAAATAAACTTATGAAAATAAACCAACATTTATAACGTCAACAACATTTTAAACATACAAGGGAAGTTATGCTGTAAAACTTACACCAAACCTAAGAGACGAGACGTCAAAATAATCTCGAACTCTTCTGATTTAACGTTAAAATTAGCTAATAATTATGATTTATTTTATTAACACTGCACGTGGCTAACGCATTAAAATACGAGTAGAACAGCGCGAAATGCCCTTACCGGGTGCACGCGAATAACTGAACAAACACCACCTCGGTAGCAGACGCTTGCCTTCTGGCAGTACGCTACGAGAGAACAGTTGAACGACGAAACAAGCGAACGACGATCGGCGCTGTTTGGCAATGCGCACAGCGCCGCGCTTTCCCTGTGTGTGTAGAGCTTACGGTGTGTATATATACATATATGTCAACTAGGAAAACAAGACTACCTATGCAAAAGCTCTCACACAACATCCAGCTTTCAGATCGACTAACGCATGCGCTCTCAATGAAGAATTGTTAAAACTACCTGTGCATTCAGAATAATTATTAAGCCAACTAAAACTGATTTATGTAAACTTATAAGTTTGTGCCTTATTATAGTTTCTGTATAGTCAGTAATTTAACATACTTTAATGTTAAAGTTAAATGGTAAGACTTATTAAGCCGGGAAAATCATTTAATTATCGTCTGGGTTTCGGTCAATATATGCATTGTGTTATCCAATGAAAATTTTTCACTGATTAATTTCAAACTTATTCTAACAATTTATATTAACTGTTGTGATTTCAATTCAGGCCCGGATTTACCCTAAGTGCCGCCCTGGGGCACCGTGAAAAATGCCGTCTTATTACCTAAAGCGGTGTACAATTTTAAAATATACTAAATGATTCATTTTTAGTGATCGACCCAAAAACTTTCAAAAATGTGAATGACAAGATACTTATTATCTTTATAAAAAATGTATGTAAAATTCTATAGACACTAAAAATGTTTTTTCACAATTTTGTAAATAAGTCTGACTGCAATGTTTATAATTTTGCACACATTCTCAATATAGATAGAAAGTATTTTATTTATGAATGTTTTCAACACGATCTCACTTTTCGAAAAATTTTCTTTAATGTGAAGTATTTTTTCTCATGTTCGAAATTTTGCCGACCATGGAAATTTGCCACTTTGGGCACTAGCCCCTAGTGTAAATCCAGCGCTGTTACTATTTAGTTGATAATTCCAGGTTTCGTGCTCACATAAAAACGACGAGCAAGTTGAGATAAGTTTTATTTACGCAAAATATTATAATATCGTTTGCTTATTATTTGAACAGAAATGAGAGAATACTAAAAACTGCAAACTACAGCAAATGTTTTAAAGGAATTTATTAAATAACAATTTAGTTGCATAAGTAGTTAATAATTAAAAAAAGGATGCTTCTCAATTAAAATAATACACAATTATTTTTAATTTATTTTTTTAATATTGAAAAAGTGGAATATTTATAATATTAACGTACCTGCCGCAAAATTTTAACTTACATATTAACTAATCAATTACTATCCAAAGTTAAATCTTGTTTGTATTCGAGCTACGACTAGTGAAATTTTTAAGTATATTACGATGATGAAAACGAAGAATGAATTGTATATCTAATTTTTTCTATTCACAAAAAAGAATTATGTAATACCACTACATTATTGTATTTTTTGAAAGGGAAAACATTTTGGATTAACACAGGTTAATTATCTCAAAGTCTTATACATTTATTCAATACTTTTCTATGAATGCTTCTTTAAAATTTTTGTATCATTATAAATTATTGTTGAACAGAATCATTTTTTTCTGAAATCTTAAAATCTTGTATCGTTCCAATTTGAAAAAAGTTTTGAATATGTAAAATATTAAGCAAAAGAGATTTATTGGTATTGTTTTTTACAAATCATTATTCAACGGCGTACAGGGACACGTATTCCTACGACCTCAATCTTTTATCATGCTTCATATGCCTTTGTTGGAATCACACAACTCAAAGAAACCAAAATAAATTCTAAGTGATATACACCGTCATAATATTGAGTTGTCGTCATTATTATATGTGGTATCAAATAGGAACAAAAATCATAAGATTTCTCAAATAGTTTTCATTTGAATGATGATGATAATAATAATAATAAACACACGTCACAAAATTTCTTAATTCAACACACGACAGAATCTTCCTAGTTCTTCATACAACAATGAAAACCAAATTTAAAAATATGAAAATTGCTTTTTATGGTATTTTTAAAAACAATTATCAGTTGCTACTTTTCAAATTCAATTTAGTTAAAAATCTATTAATTCATATAACTCTCTCTCTTGCTTTTTAGGCCTAGGTCTCAGATATAGAGGATATATTATTTAACAATATCATAAATAATTTAGCACAATGATTAACCTATTTCTTTTCTCAAAAATAACATAAAGAGTCGTAAATATTATAACGACTTAACTGAAATTAGTATTCTTCATGGTATATAAGAGTATGTGCAGAAAGTACTATTTCTGCGAACAAATAAAGCCTTAGTATCGTTTTTATGATAGACACAGATCGAGAGAAGGGGTGTAATAGCATCGGAATAATGTCGCATATCCTGCATTGGAAATGTATAACCCTTATATCTGTTCCGAGAGAAACGACATTATAAGAAGATAAAATACCACTGGATGTCTGATACTCTTTGAAAAGAAGATAGAAAAGTTCTAAGTCCAAAGTCCTAACCAGCGTCGGACTGGCCATAAAAGCCAATTCAGACTAGGCGTTCCCGGTTACGATTCACCGGTCCGGTTGGGAGCTCGACCAATCAGGGCGCAGTCGTTCCCGATTGCGGTTCGGTTCGAGCGTTTAGGTTCAGCTCTAATTTCAACCGGACCGTTCGCAACCGTAGCCAATGAGAACGCTTGCTGGAGTCACGTGACTAGCCAGCTGTTTTTGTTGACGTTTAACTACACATCAAACGTCAAATCATATTTCGAAATTGCGCATGCGCACCGAGAATAATCGTAGAACCGAATCGCGATAGTGTGAGCAGCCTAGATTAATCGAAAACCGAACCGGACCGGTGAATCGTAACCGAGAACGGCTAGTCTGAATTGGCTTTAAGTCGAGGTGGCGATTACCAGCCGGGCCCCAGCCTGCGCGGGCCCCACACGGAGCATTGCGTTCCGTAGTGCGAGTGCGTAACTTTGTCTATGACTTAACACCAACCAATTTCTATCTTAAATAAGTCCTAAGATGTGTTTAAGAGGAGAATTGATTTGTCCAGATCCATAGGAAAAGTTAATTTTTTATACCTTAAGCACAAAGTTAAGTATTTTCGGAATTTGCTTTCTACGTAACGTATTTTCAAAGCTCTCTGCGTTTTCGGCACGGGTTAAACTGTATAAATTGTGCTGAAATTTTAAGCTAATCATTTTTTCAATATATAAAACCATTTCAGGGGGTAGCAACTCAAAAAATTTGAAAAAAATGGCTTATACAAATAAAGGCCAGTCTAATAATAGACTGGTCCTTATTTAGACACGTTGGAAATTGTCACATGCTAACCTTTACATTGAAAAAATGATTCTTTGAAAATTAACCCGTGCCGAAAACGCTGTAACGGTTATAGGTTTGCGGGGCTTGCCGCAGGCCAGGCTGTAGGTAGGATAGGGGGCCTATGCAGGCTAGGTCCCAGCTCTTGCGACCTAAATGTAAACTAGATCAGATAGTTCGTTCATACATTAGAGAGAAATGAAATAGAAAAATATCCGATCTATCATTATCCAGTCTCGGGCCCAAGGCTTGTAGGGAGCCACCCGAGCCCTTCCGGCCCAGTCCGACCCTGTACCTAACTACCGCACACATCATGCTTACATCGAAAACGCGCGAATCAGCATCTGCATCGCGATTTGACGATTACTCAGCGACTCGAAATTTATCATTCAAATGCGGAATTTAGCAACAGCATGTAGGACTTACAAAACACTTTCGATTTAGCGATCGGTGCGTTTGTTTTGCATTCACACGCCTGCGCATAGAATGCAACCCCATCAGAATACATGACATAGAATACCGCGAGTCTGCACCTAAGTATGTATCATCAATCGCGCGTTCGTGATACATCAGCTGTATATCTTAGGAATAGATTGCGGCCATACGTTGTGTGTAGCCTTAATCGTACAATCCTCACACAAAAAGGAGGATGTAAATAGGACAATAATCCCGATCAATTTTTTTTAATTTTCGACCCTATAGAAGTGATTTTTATGACAAATTAAAGCTAATTGGCTTCCTATTTAATCCTATATAACTTTTGAAAGACTTAATTGATCTTAACAAAATTTAGTATCCACAAAATGATCGCCATTGGATTATTTCAAAAAGTGTATTTAAGGATTGAAAATGGTTTTAGAATCTAAAAACACAAAAAAAAATCTCAGAATTGATTCGAAATTAAAATTTGACCCTTTACTATCAATTGCAACGTGCTCCTATAATTTTAGTTAAGTCGGCCCGATATGGTCAAACTTTTTTGTAGATAAAGAATTATACTTACTGAAGGGTGGAGGTATATAATTTGGTACAGATGAAGAATTGATAAAACAGAGACAAATATTGCAATTAAGAAATAAAGATATTATTTTGAATAATGTATTAACGGATTAAATACTTTATTTTGCTCAAAAACAAATTTAAATTCACACAATAAAGCCACAATACCTGTATATTAGCAAATACACTATATTGTCAGCAGAGTTTAGGCACTGCGACCCTGATATTTTTGATCTTGATATCTGATCAAGTATGCTCGTTTGCTTTGAATAAATAATATAAACAAATTTCGACTTATCGATAGTATTCACAATCACAACACCCGACAACGAGATGAGATTAGAATTCTGTACTATAATTACCAATAAATTTTCAAATGGACCGAATTATTGGGCCTTGAAGTTCTACAATCAGTACAGAAATAAAATTAAAAACAATACTCATAGAAAAAAGTCTAACTAAGTATATAAGGATTTTCTCACTACGACATTAGAGTACTAAATTTGTCAACTAAAGATTAAGATTGTTATTTTAAACAGTGCATTTTAAAGTAATTTTTATATTTTTATGTAAATGACGATTATCTGTTATAGCTGATACAATATATATTATCTATATATAAAACCAAAGTTTGATTTCGGCTAGAAAACTGTCCTTCGGTCGGACTCTAAAAGAATATAAATCGCTGACAAACCATGATCAGTGTTTTTCATTCATCCATGGCTAAACTTGCTGAAGATACGGAAAAGCAAGCAAACAATACTTGATGAGCGCAGTGGCAATAATAATACAAAGTTTGAGAGAGAATGCCATTACATACACCCGGCCCGACGACAAACTGAACTCGACGGCATCGAATACACGCTCAAACATAGAAAGAAACTTTATTGCCAGTGATTGATAGCGCCGGCTACTAGCTCCAGCTCTTATAGCCTCTGCATTGTGTGTTTATATAATAATATACTCACACACTACTCTTTATCTGTGTATTTATTAGTTTCCAGCAATACAAATTTCACAAAAACAGGAATTGGTCAAAAAAACGTACTAAAATAAATTTACATGTCGTGTGCAAGATATTTGGATATTGTACAAGGTTCTATATTTATTGTGTTAAGGCTGTCGGAACGCTCTGAATTTAAAGCCAAAAATAGAGCTTCGGCTGTCAACTGATTGTAGACTTATTCGTCAACATTCTGCAAAAATTCTTTCTCTATAAGGAAGATAAAGGACAAATCTAGGTCTCTAATGGACTACTTTTGTAATTTATGTACGGTTTCCTAGAAAAAAGTTGGCACTAAATTGTGCTAAAAAAAACACGTTTTCAATGTCACACTATGACCTTATTCGTACTTATTTCACAAAACTGTTCCATCACAAACCTAAAATGACTCTTCCTTTTTCGGAAAAGTTTTATAAATCTTCAAAATATTTCCAATAATTAGAGTAATCAATTGACAGCGGCACCTTTGCAATAAGATTTTTAAGCCTTGTAGTTGGCACCAGCCAAAAATTGAAACGTGCGGATGATTTGAGCGAGACAGAGCTAAAGAAGGTCACACCCACAATATGTCTTTTGCCAACCTCGCCCCTTACCGCTGGGTCTCAGCACAAACAAAATTCAGAGCGTTCCGACAGCCTTAACCATACACTGAAACCATATGAAAATATAATGCTTTCCACTCCTAATAGCAAACAATGGAAATGCATTCAAAACCACAAAAGTGCAATGAGTGAAAATAAAAACTGGTCAAGTGCGAGTCGAACTCCCGAGAAAAGGCTTCCGTACTATTCCGTTTTCCGTCAGCACTTTAAGACTAAAGATTTTCGGTAAAACCCGACATTACCTATTTTTTCAAAATTTTAAACTCATTAGTTTCGGAGATAAAGGGGGGAATGAACAATTTTCATCTATTTTCTTAAATAACTTTAAAACTATTTATTTTAAAATTATAAAAAACTTTAAGATCCTTACTACAAGTCCTTTCATTTGATATGTCACACGGGACAGTTTGAACATTTTTTTTAATTTCCTAATTTGCCCCCAAAAATGACCACCATATTCAAAATTCACTTATTTACGTTACACGTCCGTTTTTGAGTCACCGACTTACATATGTGTACCAAATTTCAAATCAATCGATTCAGTAGTTTCGGAGCAAATCGGTTGTGCCAGACGGATGGACAGACAGATTGATCCTATAAGGGTTCCGTTTTTCCTTTTGAGGTATACGGAACCCTAAAAACTAACACAGTCCCAGGCCGATACCCAATATTTGTTTTTAAAAATCGCGTAATATTGAAAAAGCGTTAAGCGAGGTCTTACTGTAAATAAAAAAATAGCATCCGTTTAATGTAAAAAGCGTCTAAAAAAATTAATATGAAAAGTGTATGTTGAATGTGAAAACAGCATAGGTATACATAATACGATAAAATAATATATCCTCTAAAGTAAAACTTAAGTAATTAATTGACAAGCAAACAAATTTATTATTCAATTATGTATTCCCGTGACTATTTCCAGTGTCACTTTCTCCCCAGAATTTATAATCAACAATTCTATTAGCATTTGAAGATAAAACAAGATAATTTAACAAGTTATATTGTGACCTCAGAGTTGTTCAGCCTTAACACGCAAACGTAAAATTTCAATTGAAAGCATATTAGAAAATAATAATCAGTATAATTAGAGTATAACAGTTTACGTGTTAAGACATTATTTCAATGCTGTGTGATTATCTGTAATTATCCTTTTATATACAAATGAACAAAATTCCAGGATCTGTTTTTCACTCCTTTGCGCCATTTAACTAGCGCTTTCTAGCGGTATGTCGTCTAAGTACATGTGTCTGACGAGCGTGAAGAATGTATCGCGTTGATAGCATAGAATTAAACACAACTTTCAAATAGTTTCATTTTCATCCGCTACGTGGCAACCTCAATCAGTTCTGTAGTCATGTATGAACTCGCGTCCGCGGAAATTATTATCGTCGAGTAACGAAAGCAATGGCGGATTTACAAAAGGGCACTTGGGGCCCAGGGTTTGGGATTAGGAGCCGTCACAAACTAGAGGACCCCGTAATCTAATACAAAATTCAAATTCTGATTCACGAACTTCGATGGCCAAAAACGTTTGAATCAGCGTTGCCAGACGTCCCGATTTTTAAATCAAAATTAAATGTCCCGCGCGGGACAGGCTCAGTCCCGCTTTTCGGGGATAACTCGACCGTGCGTAAATAATTATTCTCTTATTGTATGTTGCAATTTGTAACACTCACTCTTCCGACTATTGTTTGAAACGCCATATTTTTCTAATGAATAAACTTTTTTGATTTTGATTTCTGTTTTTTTTATTTTTTTTATTCACAAGACGAATAAGACTCAACTATTTAACGATAGGGTAAATCTGATTTAAAATATCATATTTTTATTAAAATACATTTTCTATGGCTATTTTTGCTATCTATTGTCACGTAAACGTAATTTGAACTCAAATAAAAAGATAAATATTTTAAAACTGCTGATTATATACATTTTTTTACTATGTCCCGCTTTCGACAAAAAAATCCCGCTTTTTTCACTCAAAAAATTCCTAACTCCCGTATTGGCAAAAAAAAATCCGGCAACGCTGGTTTGAATATAGATTAACAATTAATGAGTACAGAACACGACATATAATTAATATCGTCGATTTTATTAATATCTTTGTTGATAAAAAAAAGTCAGAATTAATTACGTATATACACCACCCGACAAATGCTGGTCGCGATTTTCAATAACAATTTTCGAAGTAATTATGAAATTTAATCAAACTAAAAATGACTTCTTCTATAAAACAGAATCTCCTCTTTTCAGAAAAACTACGATTTGGATGGATTCGTGCGAAATTAACTTAGACATAACTTCTTGTATGAACGAAACTCAGCTCTGACGCGCAAAGAAATTTCTCCTTAGAAAAGTCTTATTTAAGATAGTCGACCATATTTCACAGCCTGTTTTCGCTACAAATGAAAGAGAGAGCACTATTGGGTACATAAATTACGTTTTACGTTTACGTAACGTTGCAAATATACACTCAAACGTAAATTAAAAAAACGCAATCTCTAGGAATCTAGGCCTAAGTAACTATTATTTTTATTTTGTTCCAACCACAATATATACTTTCTATATTTGTATTATATTATTTGTGTAGGAGTAACTAATTAGTCAAAAAAAAAATTACCCGTGATACTGTTTTCTGTTGAAAACAGTATCACGGGTAATTTTTTTTTGGCTAATTAGTTACTGATAAATTTCAAGTTCACTGTTAATATATTAACAGTGAACTTGAAATTTATCAGTTATTGAAAATAACACATTTATTTTATATAATATCAGCACTTTTATCTAACAGCTAAATTGTCAAAATAGAATTTTGATTTAAATTAAAGAAATATATTTACCTATATCGAAATTACATTACACAAAATATTTTGTGAGTATATAAAATGTCCACAGAAACAACTTAACAATAATAGTATGAAGAAAATATTTCAGAATTAGAATACTGTTTTGAGATTATTTACATGGAAGAAACAATATTATATCATGCGACACATCTGGCAGTACCATAAAACAGTTTATAGTTCTCATATTTTGCAGACAGAAGTAGAGTAGCTGGAGCTAACAGTCGGTTGAATAAAAAGTCCAAACTCGAAAATTGCGCTAAGCGCGCTGGATTTTTTCGAATTTACGAAATACGAGCGTTTTTTATATATTTTCTTATAAAGATTTCAAAACACCATAACTTGTAAAACGAAAAAGATATAAAGATAAGAGGGGTTGGAATCAATTCAGCGTGATTTTTTGTATAAGATTAACCTCAGGCGTAAGTTATATGTGAACGATATCACACAGACATTTGGGTTTTTGTAAAAGTGGAAAAAGTAACGCTTGGCGGATCGTTGAAGTCTTTGAGTCCATGTAGATTTTAACTCAACTATTATGAAAAATACGGAAAATTTACATATTACCAAAATTAAAACGTTTTATTGGAGAAATTTTTGACGAAAGTGAAATTTTCCTTTAAATGAAATTTTTTTTCACGGACTTTTCTAATTATTATTTAACAGTCCAATAAAGTTTTTTTTTTGAACACAAAAGTTCCTTTTCAATAATATCAAAATATTGACAATAGATGAGCTATAACCGATTTAATTATTTTGGACTACCCGCTTAACGGATCGTTGAAGTCTTTCAGTCCATATAGATTAAACGATAATATATTTTTATCACTTAACGAAATAAAAATGTTTAGTTAACAGATAATTGTAGTGTGTTTAATTGTCATAATGCAACATTTTTCTTTTTTTGACCCAATTTATAATAGATTTTTTACTTTTTTATATCTGGTTTCTTAATATTACATAATATTAAAAATTATCATAAAAAACCACCTACTCGATAGCTGACTAAACTACAGTATTCGATTAAAATAAAAATATAAAAATGTAAATGTTAAACATAATACGCACCGATAATAATAACGGATATACTTGTCATTATTTTATTTAATTACTGCTTATCAATGTTTTTTGATAGCAGGTCTTAATTTACTTTCAATTAAGATTTATTTTATACTTGTATGTTCTAAACAGTATACGTAATATTATGCTAACCTCTTTTTGAAAAATACTCCAAAGTAATTTTCAATTGCAGGAAACTATGATTACTAGAAGAGTACCACTGAGCTTTAAATCAACAGAATAGTGTAAAGATATTTGTATAAAACTTTAAAATATCAAAATTATTGTCATTTCTAAATAAATTATATCGTTACTTTAACAACTTATTGTTTCTTCTATAGTTATAATTTTATGATTTTGTGAAAACGCGAATAATATTACAGTGGTGAATTTTTATGATAACATAACTTTCAAATATAATGCAGACTACACGATTTTTTTTTATTTTTTTACTTTCCATTGGTGGTAAGTAAAATATAAGAATATACTATGTTTATAAACGGTTGTAATTATTATTTCTTTTTCTTAGAAATGCATAAACTCCGAACTGCATAAGAGCAAGATTTAAATTCTTTTATTTTGTACTTTATTAACGTCTGTGTTTATTTATTCTCTTATAATTAACGCGTATGCCTCAATGCTGCGCGTTTTATTTTTGATAAAAAAAAATCTCTTATATCAACAACAATATTTTTTGTTTATTTTATGACGAATTATGACATTACGTTAATAACGAGCAGTTAGCGAATTTTAATAGTTACACGAGTCATAAAAGCATTACAATCGAAAAACTTTTTACTCGTACCTCCTACAAAATAGCTGATTTTCACATCATAATAAGAATATTGATAATATTTTTGATAGTTCACGTTCTATGTGGACTATTCAGCGCCTACGTTGCTGCTCTGTCGCTCAAGTACATTTAAATGGCAACTCACAGAGACCTATTAGACAGGTAAATCGCATTACTAATTTTACTTTACGCACTAGTGTGAAAATGAGTCAATTTATTATCGCTATACATCACGAAAAATTAAGTAGCTATTTTTATAGGAGGTCGTGCAAAAAAGTTATTATGTATCTTGTGTTACAAAAATGATATAAAATATTTTTGAAACGAGAATCGCTAGAGCGTTGAATGGCAAATTCATGGCTCATTAGTTTATTATAAAAATGTTGTCACTAGGGGGGAATTTGAAAAACAATTGTATAATTATTATTATTTTTTCTTATAAAATAGATACACATAATTTTTTCTTATTATATAAACTCATTAACTTTAAATCTTTCTCTTAATTCTAATTATTTATTTGTTTGTCTTTTTCTTTTTCTTTGTCATTATTATTGTTATTATTATTAGTTTTTAAGTGTTTGTAAATATTTCTATTATATTAAATTTTTGTCTTGTCAGTTTAAATTCTTTCTTTCAAAATCTCTAATCAATTATCTGGGATAAAAATACTATGGGTCAAATATTTTTATAACACCTGATTAAAGCAATCATTTTCCATAATGATTGGTTGAACTTGTTAACTCGCTCTTCAAAAAACCTTCATTCACGATAAGATACATAAACTACTATTTGTTTTGCAAAACTTCTTTGTTTCCAGGCTTGTACACCGTGGTCCATTGGTATTTCTACCTAGGTAGACCACGGCGTACAAGCCCGGAAACCAAGAAATTTTGCAACAACGCCAGCCGTGAAAGCCTACACAATTGGATACTATTTGTTTTGATCACAGGATACTGTAATCCACGTTTTTCTGATGATGAAGAATTTAGCGGTGACTTTAGTGGCGACGATATTTTCAGTGGTGATGACATCTACGATGATGACGTATACAGTGGTGATGGGGCAAGTGGTGATGGTGCAAGTGGTGACGGTATTTATCGAGGCGCCACTAATAAAGATATTGTCACTGAACAGCCGATTAAAAAAAACAGTGCCACCACTGAGAGCGACTTTGAGTTTGAGAAATCAACTAAAAAACCAGAACCTGCATTTGGCAATAGTGACAATATTTTCACTGACACAAAAAATAAGGTCACCGATTATAAAAATACAAAACCATACGAACAAAATGCTAAAGTTGGCCAAGATATTTTCTTTCCATGTGACTTTAGCTCTTCAAGTATGTTTTAACTCTGAATCAGATTAACTATAACAGATTAGTGCTAAGAATAGTTATAGAAATAAAGTTTACAAGATGCCAGAAATGTGGGAGATATCTTGACTATATGGACATTAGTTATACAGTATTACAAACAAAGAGGAATGAAATATAACTGATTGAACGGCCCAAGTACAAGCGCGTGTGAAAGTAGCTGAAGATTAACCCTCCATGGGGTTTCTATGCACGCCAGGCCCCCTGAATTTTATTATTATTTTCTCTTTTAGACGTTTTCATCGTTTTTTCATTTCTTATTGGTGTATTTACTTATTATTTCTTTTTACTCTTAATACTGTTATTATTAAATCATATTGTAATTTTAAAAATAATAAAAATCGTTGAAAGTTTTATTTCAACGACATTGGCCTTAAAAAGGGGTTATATACCTAAAAAATAAAAACTCGATGCGAGAAAACTTGTATTAGGAAATTTCATTCAATTACGAAAGTTATTCACTTAACAACTTCATAAGCGATCTTTTTGATCGCAAAGCCTCATTTGTTCAACCTAGTTCCAAATTTGGGCAGAACTAACAAACAGAGCCAAAATATCGAAGGTTTGAATTAAATCACTCCCTTGGTTAACGACTGATTACATTGATTGTGATTTTCAGCTGACCGCGATATAACACAGTGGTATAAAAACAGAAAACCACTGTTAGAAGACGGTAATCATATAATTAAAGATTCACTTGGATTGGTTATTCGAGACGTAATTGTTAACGATACTGGCAATTACACTTGTACAATTTGGTATGCCGACAAAGAAGAAAAACAAGAATTCAATCACATATTAACCGTTTTTTATTCTTCAACAATAACTTCATTGGAAGCTCCTGGCTTCACCTATGATGGAAGAACATATATTGTCCAAGGATCTCCGATTTCGATAAAATGTAACGCTTTTGGTCATCCAACACCAAAATTAACGTGGTTAAAAAATGGTGTTACTTTATATCAGACACAGTATGACAAGGAACGCGGTATATATTACATAGATAAAGCTAAAAAAACTGATTCCGGAATTTATACCTGCCGGGCTGATAACAAAATTGGAGAACCTGCTGATAAAGATATTGAAATCAAAATTAGATGTAAGTAGTTGTATAAAACCATGTAATACTAAGGACCGTATTCAAAAAGAGTTTATAATAAATATAGCAGGTTGATCGCACTAATGAACAAGTTAATATGCTGATTTGGTATTCACAAAGAGCATTTAGTGTTAGTATAATACACGCCATGGTTCTAAAAGGTTCTGAAGTTAGATGCAAATAGAGGCTTGCGCAGATACAGTCGGTTGAAAAACTACAAGCTCGCGCTATATTATTATTTTTAATTTTTCTTTAATCTAAAGGTCTAATTCCTTGCATAAAATCATCAAAAAAATTATTTTTCGTGTTTGTCTATTCAAAATTGTGTTAGGCATCTTGATCAATTAACAATCAAAGAAACAACTTAACACAGCGTACTGAACTGTACTTTATAGCAGGAAAGCGACAAGTGACACACCAAACCAGCGATAACCAATCACCGACGAGCGCACATTCTGTGCCGGTAACTGGGAGGTGGTGGGAGTTTTCTTTTCCCACAAAACAGCCAGGACGGCTATAAAATATGGATTTGCGACGCTGTTTGTGACTAACTTCAGAATCTTTTAGAACCGTGGCGCGTATTATATCGTCCTAGTAGTCTTGAACTATTTGTGTTTGCAGGTATACGCAGACATTGTGAATTATAGACGTTCGACATCAAAAATTGCAAGTAAATAATTGTAAAAGCTATTTAGTCTAGGGTTAACTTAGTGAATGTAATTTATGAAAAAAAACAGTCAAAACTCGTTCTTATAAAACCGACCTAGTTAGCAGTTCAAAAACTGACTAAGCTGGTTCTCTCAAAATGAAGTCTGACTGATTTTTTTCCATAAAATATATTTACTAAATTAACTCTGTATTAATTCAGCTTTTACAAATCAGAAGCTCTTACGCCAGATATCTCCAACCGCTGATTGTATCTAGTATATTTACGCCCTAAATACTAACTAATCTAATAATATAAACATTTACGTAATTCTTGCAATTTTTAAAAATGTAACATTTTTGTTAAATATTCCGATTTTATTTTAAAGTTTATATTTCAGATCCTCCTGAGATTACGATACAAAAACCTATAGTTCGAGCTTCTAAAGGCGAAACAAGTGAATTGAAATGCGAAGTTGACGCATTCCCTAAAGGACAAGCAATTTGGTTGAAAGACTTCAAACAGATTCGAAATCATGAACGATTTGAGCTTAACCAAGACGAATCGATTTTTAAATTAATAATAAAAAACGTTCAAGCATCTGATTTGGGTAATTACACGTGCGTTGCCGCTAACGAATTTGGAAATACGGAAAAACGCATAGAACTAATCGGAGAACCAGAAATTGCAAAGTGTGAAAGAATATACTACAACGGTTCACAAAAATGTCCAATGCTAGTTTGGTCTGTGGAATCAATGTCTCCACTTTTGGAATATATGCTTTACTTTAAAGAATCTGGTGTAAGTTTTCGCTTATTGTTTCCCTCTTATACTATTCCAACCCACTAGTGAGGAATGGTACTAATTTATCCAATTGTGTAGGCTTTCACGGCTGGCGTTGTTGCAAAACTCTTGTGGTCCATTGGTATTTTTACCTGACGTTTCGTCTACACCCACACACTTGGTTGTGAGCAGCCGAGAAGGACACTTCGCCCGCTACCACATCGCCTTTGATAATGTCTACCGCAGTTGTAGACGAAACGTCAGATAAAAATACCAATGGACCACGGCGTACAAGCCCGGAAACCAAGAAGTTTCAGTACTAATTTAGGTCAAAAATCATTTTACAAAATTTTACAATATTTTTCGATCCCCTGAATTCAAAAAACGTATTTTTTGGAAAGTTTGTTTATCTGTTTGTCGGTTTGACTGTGAACACGATACGTGTCAAACGGATGAGCGGACTGAAACCAAATTCTGGGAGGATATTTAATACCCGAATATAAAGAACCCTATTGTTTTTGGGGAAAATCGACGCATGCGCAGAAGAGATATATGCTATAATATTGTTTTTAGTATAATGATGGTATACTTTTTGTAACGACTTATTATTCTATTTATTTTTTCAAGATTATATTTTTTTTTTATTTTCATAACTTTGGAAATATTTTAAAATAAAAAAATGATAAAATTTATTTGTTGGGAAAAAAGGACACTTTAAGTAAACACTTATTTGTTAATTTGCGACGTTTCGTCCCTTTATTGGAACTTTTTCAAGCATATAACTGAAATTGAAATATAAAATATAATTTATAAATTTGCAATTGAAATATAAAAATTAGATATTAATTATACACACCATTAAATGTTCTGTTTAAGTAGAAAATTATTACACAAAATTAAAGGATAAAGTAGATATAAAGGAAAGGTCAAGTTTGATTTACAGAATACCATGCGAATGTGACAAATACTATATAGGTCAAACGAAGCAGAAACTCAACATGAGAATAAATCAACATAACAATGACTGCAAGAATCACAATATGCTAAAAGCTAACAAAACAGCATTAGCTAACCATCATTTTGATACTGGTCATAAATTCGCCTTTGATAAGACAGAAATTTTAGATTATGAACATAATAATCTAAAAAGAAACATTAGTGAAATGGTGTTTATTAAGTTAAATAATACAGTTAATCTAAGATCTGATACACAGAATTTAAGCTTGTCATATAATAATATGCTAGAAAAATATAAAACGAGTGTAAAACAAAAAACAATTGTATAAATGAGGAGTAACCACATAAATGAAGTCATATGATTTTGTTTACTAACAGTCAATAAATACATTAATTTGAACATCAACCGTAAACATTTTTAAAAAACGGTTTTATAATAAAAGTTTTTATGAACAATTGTTTAACGGAAATTTATATCTACATGTTAACTTTTATATCTACTTAAACAGAACATTTAATGGTGTGTATAATTAATATATAATTTTTATATTTCAATTGTAAATTTATAAATCGTATTTTATATTTAAATTCCAGTTATATGCTTGAAAAAGTTCCAATAAAGGGGCGAAACGTCGCAAATTAACAAATAAGTGTTTACTTAAAGTGTCCTTTTTTCCCAACAAATAAATTTTATATTAATTATCAAGGACAAAAAAAGCAAAAAGTCAATAAAAAATGATGTTCTGTTGTTTTGAAGATCTGTGAAAAATTCATTAGTTCGGTAGCTGGCAGGTATACTTTGATAGGAATAAAAAATGTCCTATTTGTTACTAGCCCTTACCCGCATCATCTCGCGTATTAACAGAAATTTTATTAGTGTATTTGCCATATGGCAACATACACTATTGGCGTTGGTCGGATGGCAGGACCTAGGGATCGGACCAAAATTTCTCGACATTTCATAACCTCCTAAGCACTTTGGCACCACTTTTAAAAATGTTTATATATATATGTATATATATATTTATATATATATATATATACGTATATATATATATATATACGTATATATATATGTGTGCGGGCAATAACTTTCGAAAGAGTTAATTGATTTTAACAAAACTTGGCCCACGTTTTGAAATCCATCACCGCAAGAAGCCTATTTAAAATGGGCGTAATCGGGGCATTTTAAGGGTAGTTTTTAGGGGTTGAAAAATGTTTTTGGGCCCCAAAATACTGAAAAAATTCTCAGAATCGTTTCAAAATTGACATTTAACCCTTTAGTAGTAATTAAAAAGTGTCCCTAAAATTTTAATAAAATCGGTTTGACAGGACCGGACTTACAAATTTTATGAAAACACTAGTTTGCAGATAGTGAATTATTTATTGAAAGTTGTATATAATTTGGTATAGAGGATCGATTGATAATAATATTGCAATTAAGAAAAAAAAAATGTTATTTTAAGGGGTGTATTAAGGAGTCAAATTTTTTATTTTGCCCAAAAACCAACTTAAGTTCGCATAATGAAGCCACACTGCCTGTATAAGCAAATACACTATATTGTCGGCAGGGTTTTGGCACTGCGACCCGGGTTTTTTTACTTGTTATATATGTCAAACGTAAAGTTTGAATGGCCCTGTCGCCTAGTTGACTGAAAGTTTATTTATTATTTAGTGTATTCGAAAATGCATAGCATATGCATTATTAGATTTGATTGGATAACTGAACCTACGGGTCTCATAAAATAAAGTTTTGACGTTTCACATTCACTTCTCAGATTTCGAATTGATAAACCGCCGAATCACTTTAAACGACGTTTCTTTATTTTGCTCGAAAACAAATTTAAGGTTACAAATACCGCAATGCGATTGCGCGTCTTAACAAATGCACTATTTTGTCGGTAGGAATCTGCACTTTTTAATAAATTATTATCTTTATAGACTTCTAACTGGGATGTTATTCACGGAATACCTTCACCTCATTCAGAAGATGATCGATACATAATAAAATACACTTTTGATAATAATTTGAGTCACCGTAACTATGAGGCGAAATTGGAAACCAGAAATATATTTGGATGGTCGGGCATATCTAGAACCGTACAATTTCGTGGACGTATTGATAATGATGAAGATGGCAACGGCGCAGGTTTGATATGTTTTATCTCTATAGTACACTAACTTGGACTTACTCAGTTAATACTTTTTATGAAACAGGCAGAATCGCTATAACTTTGTAATAAATAAAGAAGTTTTAGTTGAAAGTCAAAGCAATCCCGTCTATTCTGCTGTTAAATTATTAATTTTTGTTTGTGTTTATTTGGTATATAATTCACAAAAAAAAATAGAATAAAGCCAACAGAAAAATTTCAGAAATCTTGACATATTGAAAGACGTACTTTGAATAGATCCTAATATACTATAGAAAAGTCACTGTTGCACAACCAGAGCTAGACCTAATTTTTTTTTCAGTTAGAACTAATGCCGGCGCCAGACATAGCAACAATATTTGAACACTTATTTGAACACTTGTTTTAACTAACGATGGGGATTATAAATCGATTATTCGAAATAATCACAAAAAGAATATTTTTCCCGATTTTATAGAAGAAAAAAAGTTTTGTTCTTTTAAAATCGGGAAAAATATTTTTTTTTTTTTTTGGACCGATTATCCGATTTTAGGGTAATAAAATAATCTGTTTTCCCTACAATCAGTTTTTCGAAATAATCGAAATCGATTGGCAGGAAAATAATCGATTATTTCGAATAATCGATTTATAATCCCCATCCCTAGTAAAAACAAGTGTTCAAATATTGTTGCTATGTCTGGCGCCCGGGTAAGTTTTAAAACAAAGTCTCTTATAATTGTATCGGTGTTCGCATGACGGTATCATTAAAGACGAATTGAATAGCAATTTTGCTTTTTTGATAGGGTCTTATCAGGTTTGAATACTGGCAGAAAATTACTGACGCCTTATGGGGAATCTCCAAAAAATAAATAATAATCACTATTAAAAGGTCTAAAGCTAGTCACAGAACTTGCTTTATAGTCAAAAATAATTGCTTGTCCTAATCCTAAGAACTTTTCGGGATAAAGTGCAAATATAGTGTATCCTTTGTACAGCGATGCGAAAACTCGTATAAAAAAATTAATACTCCTTTTTTACATTTCAGATTTAACGAAATTATCGATGACAACATTTTGGACTGCTATGTTAATCAATGCGTTCATCTAAATAATGGACAATTGTCAGGGGCGTAGCTACCGCCGATCTGCCGTATCAATTATACGGGGCCCCCGGGCCACGGGGGCCTCCAACGTGCGTAAGCAAAAATTAATAAAAACTTCCCAATTTTTTTTTTATTTCAGAAATGACAAAAGTCAAAAAAAGTAATTTCTTTTTTTCCCGCGTAAAGCGTGCGTTCAAAAGTTGGCAACACCCTACATCGGTTAACGCGGGCTGCGGGATTTCCCCGTTTAAGTCATTTACTTCAACGGGGGAAGGGTCCCCAAACAAATTTTTATACGGGGCCCCGCCAAGGCACGCTACGCTTCTGACAATTGTATTCGTTACGCCTTGCACTGCTTTAGTTTTCAATTAAATGTCTTATTTAATAATAATAATAATTAAATGTATCTACATAAAATATAATTCGTGTTTCATGTTTGTTATATTTGTATGTCCTTGTTTCGTCGTCGCGGCTGATATGCACCGTTCAAATAAAATTTATGAGTGATCTAGTTTTTAGGTTGACTAGAGTACTCTAGCGGAATGCTATCTAATATAACGAAGTATTAACAAACAAACCGTGTAAGCCTATCGGTAGCATAGAACAGAACTTTTGTTTCGTTAAGTTATATTATTAGACCGCTACGTGGCCAGCACGCAATACTAACCCTGCACCTTAAAAAAATATTAGTAAAAAAACTTTTTAAAGACAAGCTTTTACTGAAATGTACTAAAAAGGAAAAAATAATTTTTAATAATTTAGGTTCACAATATTATAAAAGCGTGCTCTGTAAACTTTATTATCGTTTATTAGTCACAATTTACGCTTTTATAATTATGAATCTAAATTGTTAAAAAATATTTTTCCTTTTTAATACATTTCAATAAAAACTTGTCTTAATTTTTTTTTTTTATTTTGTTCTTTTTAGTGTTTCAAAACATTTATTACTAAAACATTAATTTATTAAGAATAATTGATAATTTAATTCTAAAAACGATTGAATCATATATTGTCATCGGAAATATATGTACAAAATTTCAAATCGATCGAATATTGGACTTACAACGATGTCACACAGCTTATCGTATTCTACTCGTCAAACTCTTACATTTTATATGCATGTCAAGAGGATTGTGAAGAAAATGAAAATCCGCCATTTTGTGGAGTACGCCATATTGGATTTACGCATTGTCACCAAACTGTTAATGCAAGACTTGATCCAAACTGACATACTGACTGACTGACAAGCATGTGAAGTTAAATAAAAGTTTGTAATAAAAGATTCTCGTTATAGCGCTCTTGTTGAGGAGAAGAAGAAAAAAGCGTTATACCTGAGAATATTTTGTAAATTTAAATTAGCTAAACACTGTGCATATAAACAGTTGCAAAATCATGAGGTAAATTCATGTCATTTTTTTTTAATAACAATCAAATTAATTTATAACCCAGTCAAATTAGACAACGAAAAAAACGCTAAAATTGTGCAATTAAATCAAAAGTACAACAGTTTTTACTGGCTAAGAAACTATCCTTTCTGGATATATGGCCGCATATTGAACAGTCAGTAAATAATACGCCGATTTATTATTTTTTTTATTTCCAAAACAAAAGAGTAGCAGAACATCATTAATGACATTTCAATTTTATCAAAACTCTTGGAGCCGTTTTCGAGAAAATTTTCTATTTTTGAGGAAGATTCCTTAAAAACCTTAAATTTCAATCCGTTGAACGATCTATTCAGAGTCGTAACTATAAGGTCATGAGCACCCAGGGTAAGATTTGAATTTTACGCCCCTCAAATTTTATTTTGTAGGAAACAATACAATAACTGTAAAGTGTAATTTAAGTAATACATTTAATCAAGTGTGTCCCCTGAAGGATTGCACCCTTGGCAGTCGCCTCCGCGGCACATCTCCTAGCTGTGACGCTGCGTGTGTAGAGTTCTTCACGGACAGACTCAAACACGCACGAGCGACCGGACGGACATCCAAAAATCGTTTTTTAATGAAGACATAAATAAGGAATATATTTTCTATTTAATAAATTTCCATGCTATCCTCCTCATTCTCTAGCTTAGAGGTATTAATTCGAAAACTCATGACAATCAGGCATCCATTTTTTTAGATTAAATTGTAGATTATAGACCCTTCACAACTGAGGCTATGATCGTTTACATTTCAAGATGAAGGAGGTATAGATAAGTATAACTCTATATTGTGATTGTTTCCAACATAATACGAGCCGGAAATTCTAAAACTAGCACATGACAGAATAATACTGGACATTCTGAATTTCGTCTGCAACCGATTTAGATCAACGCGTTGCCCACAGTATATTCAAGTGTTGCGCCTCACCCGACGTTGCGAAAATAAACAGTGACGCAGCTCCCCCACACTGACACGACGCCTGAAAATATATACTGACCTCCAAGGATGACCCATCTAAAATTGCATTGTCTCAAAACAAATCGTTCCAATTCTTTCGATACATGTAAACAAAAACAAACAGTGCTTAGGTTCTTTCCTTTTTACAAACTTCTATTTAACTTACCATGTTTGTATGTCGGTCTGTCAGTTAGTGTCAAAACTTGCAATCAAAATTTAGATTAGATCTAATTACGCTAGAGTTTTGAGATTTTGTACACGTGTATAAGTCCAGTGACAACGCATAAGTTCAATATACTGGACGCACAAGATAGCCGACAATCTTCCTGAGATAGGTGTTAAATAAAAGAGTTTGATGAGGTAATACGATAAGGTATATGACGACATTGTAAACCCAAGATGGCGAACGCCACATATCCATTCGATTCTTCAGGAGTAGAGACTTATCTGAAGATGGACTACGTTTTGAAACGATTGTTGTGTATTAATATTTGTCACAACAAAATGGACACCTTAAGGCTGTCGGAACGCTCAGAATTTAAGCCAAAAATAGAACTTCGGCTGTCTACAGATTGTAGACTTATTCGTCAACATTCTGCAAAAATTCTTTCTCTGTAAGGAAGATAAAGGACAAATCTAGATCTCTAATGGACTACATTTGTAATTTATGTACGATTTACTAGAAAAAAGTTGGCATTAACTGTGCTAAAAAAATACACGTTTTCAATATCACACTATGACCTTATTCGTACTTATTTCACAAAACTGTTCCATCACAAATCTAAAGTCATTCTTCCTTTTTCGGAAAAGTTTTTTGAATCTTCAAAATATTTCCAAAAATTAGAGTAATCAATTGACAGCGGCACCCTTGCAATAATTTTTTTTAGCCTCGTAGTTGGCACCAGGCAAAAATTGAAACGTGCAGATGATTTGAACGAGACAGAGCTAAAGAAGGTCACATCCACAATATGTCTTTTGCCTACCTCGCCCCTTACCACTGGGTCTCAGCAAAACAAAATTCAGAGCGTTCCGACAGCCTTAATATACTAACAGTTAAAGGTACATACAGATGCAAAACGTTATTTGGCATTTTGTCGTGTTATGCTTTATTATAATGTTATGCTCCTTGGAGAATTGGTTTTAAAATAGGTCACTATAAAATCTCCCACACAAAGTGCAGATCTAAAACAACAATCAAATAAATCAGGTCGATCCGACATAATATTGTAATAACGCGGGCATTAATTATTTTATATTATCTCTAAAAATATAAAACAAAAACTCATTTAGGTATGAACCTACATACTTTCTGAATTGAAAGGGTTAAATGACTACAATGATAATATTATGTAAGATGATCAGCCTTAGGATTCATCACTTGCGAAAAAAACATATATACTCGTAGGTACCTACACCGTGTTTTGTTTTGTTAAATAACAATGTGTATACATCGATAACGTTTTCAGGTTCAAAAACATCGAAAATTAATGTTTTTACTAAAAATATTTTTTATAAATTAAAATTGGTATCTTCCATGATAATGAATGGTTGGTAGGGTAGTGGGAAACTTAGACTTGTAAAATTTACACTTGCTATGTTTAAGTCCATGTTCCCACTACCCTATCAACCGTATTTTTCTATCTATAACTCACACCCCTTTTTCTGAAAAGACAGGTACGTAACATCGTGACGGTATTGGTACTGTTACCAAAGTTACGCACATTTACGTAACTGTCGTTTCAGAAGACGGATGTCAGACTCAAAAAGAACGCTTTAAGATTATTTGTAGCTTCATTATGTGGGCGCATCAAAAACCTCTAAAGTGTGATACGATTTATATTGTATTTTTATCCGGTTACTATAATGTCTATTGGCTTTTTGAAGCATCAAGGATATATTTAACTAGTGATAGTGAATTTAATCCGATTTTGACAAAAAATACAGGCACCAGTCTTTTAGATATATTTGAAACTTCTAAAACATTTTCGTGGTTTTAGATATGGGATGTCTTCAAAAGTTAATAGATTTTCTTATTTTTGGAATGGTCTCGAAGCATTCTTAAAAATTAAAAGACAGATCAGTACATCAGAGCAAGACGTATCCCTTATGTATCGACTGGAAATAGGTATCAATAATATCAGTTATAAGACATACGGGATCTAGGACCCTAGAGAATTTCCAAAACATCTTAGAAATCGTTTTATATTAAACGGTTGTTGACAACGTTAGAAAATCATATATTACGTCCAGACTATCACTTTCACACAAAACATATTTTACATTCTGCGGGATCAATTACCTTAAAATAATATTTTTGTCAAGACGGACGTTAGCGCAAGGGAAGCCGCAGGTAAAGGCTAGTAGAAAATAATTCTTGACTGAATGCAACAAAACAGCTGAGTTAGTCTATACATAAATCGAGAACTCATTTCGATGAGGCAGAGAGATCGTGTATTCGTTTTATGGAGCACACACGAAGCAGACATTACGAGCTCTGGGACTCGGAGACCATCTAATCAATCAATATTGACTTTTATACATGGAGTTGAGTCGGTTTGTCAAGGGCTAGGTGACGGCCGTATCACCGCCAGCCGCCACCAAATGCCAACTCATATTGTACTAGCTTGACAAATTGAACGCCAAGATCGTATATAGAGGTGTGCCGAAAAATATAGATTGATCAAAAATTAATTAATTATTAAACGAAAATCCTGACCTATATTTTAAACATGAACGCTCCAAGTATAATAGAAGAGGTATTAAGTATTTGTGAGTAGGTATTTGAGGCACTGTGAAAATTTGTACAATAACTCTTTAGTAATATCCGAGTACAAAAACACAGACCTGGCTAAAGAGTAGCAGAGCAACCAACAATTTATCAAACATACTGCTCGCCTGCCAGGTAAAATTTCCTACCGAAACGACCTGTCGCTTAGAATATATCTATTTTTTGTTTCCAATATTATTCTATTTAAATTTCAGCGTGCCTCAAATATATTTTTTAAGTTTTAAAAAATAGAATTTTACAAACACCTGGCGGAGTTTTAGACCCGATTACAAAATTTGGCTTTTTTATTTTTCAACTCCTTAAGGTGTTAAAATTTCAAAATGCCTCAAAGATTTTTTATTGTACAAAAATTGAAAAATCGGTTAAGTCGGTTAAAGCTGTCGGAACGCTCTGAATTTGGTTTGTGCTGAGAGACCCAGCGGTAAGCGGCGAGGTAGGCAAAAGACATATTGTGGGTGTGACTTTCTTTAGTTCTGTCTCGCTCAAATCATCCGCACGTTTCAATTTTTGGCTGGTGCCAACTACGAAGCTAAAAAATGTTATTGCAAGGGTGCCGCTGTCAACTGATTACTCTAATTTTTGGAAATATTTTGAAAATTTAAAAAACTTTTTCGAAAAAGGAAGAGTGACCTTAGGTTTGTGATGGAACAGTTTTGTGAAATAAGTACGAATAAGGTCGTAGTGTGACATTGAAAACGTGTTTTTTTTGCACAATCAATGCCAACTCTTTTCTAGTAAATCGCACATAAATTACAAAAGTAGTCCATTAGAGACCTAGATTTGTCCTTTATCTTCCTTACAGAGAAAGAATTTTTGCAGAATGTTGACGAATAAGTCTGCAATCAGTTGACAGCCGAAGCTCTATTTTTGACTTAAATTCAGAACGTTCCGACAGCCTTAAGCCCCGCTACCCTTCAGCCAGGCTGTCTTTTTGTAACCGGATATTACAAAAGAGTTATTGTACAAATTTTCACAGTGCCTCAAATATTTGTTTATTTAATGGCAAAACTATAAGTACGACATATTAAGCGTAATATTTAATTTTAAGCTTCTCATCAATCATAATTCACTCCGACGTATAAAAAATAAGTTTTGGTCATTATTGAAATAAACATTTTCTTAAAAAAAATCAAAAATTTATTATAAACGAAAGAATTTATAGCCACAAAATATGTGAAAAATTGTGTATATCAAAAACCACATGACACCGAAATCAATAGGCCTAAATCCTTATTGGGACAAACATTTAAAAAAATAGTAAAATAGTTCAAATCTACGTTTTTTTAAAACTACTTTTTTGCGAGTAGTAAAATCAGAATTTGAGTTTAGCATCGATTAAAATAAAATTTAATATGCCTGTATTCACGACCCCCACATCCTGAAGCGAACCCCCAAGTCAAGAGCTAAGTTTCCTAAAGAGAATGTTGACTGTTTCCGATTTACTAGGTAAATTGTTAATATTAAATAATCCGACAATAAAACTAAAAACCCGGGTCGCAGTGCCAAAACCCTGCCGACACTATAGTGTATAGGGCCGTGTGGTTTTATACTTTTATTATGTGAAATTAAGTTTGTTTTTGGGCAAAATAAAAAATTTAACCCCTTAATACACCCCTTAAAATAACATTTTTTTTCTTAATTGTAATATTATTATCAATCTAACGTCTACACCGAATTAAAGACACCCTTCAATAAATAAATCACTATCTGCAAATTAGTGTTTTCAAAAAATTTGTAAGTCCGGTCCTGTTGAGGCCATTTTATTAAAATTTTAGGGGCACTTTTTAATTGCTACTGACAGGTTAAATATCAATTTTGAAACGATTCTGAGAATTTTTTCGGAATTTTGGGGCCCAAAAACCCCTAAAAACTACCCTTAAAATGGCCCGATTACGCCCATTTTAAATAGGCTTCTTGCGGTGATGGATTTCAACACGTGGTCCAAATTTCGTTAAAATCAATTAACTCTTTCGAAAGTTATTGCCCGTACACATATATATATATATATATATATATATATATATATATATATATATATATATATATATATAATATATATATATATATATATATATATATATATATATATATATATATATATATATATATATATACATATATATATAAACATTTTCAAAAATGGTGCCAATGTGTTTAGGAGGTTATGAAACGTCGAGAAATTTTGGTCCGACCCCTAGGTCCCGCCATCCGACCGACGCCAATAGTGTATGTTGCCATATGGCAAATACACTAATGAAAACTAAACCGAACACTCTATATATAAACACTGCTGTCCACATTTTGATCCGAGTTCACTGATCATTAAACGCCTGCTCTCCTCGTAAAAAGCTTACATTGCTGCAAGCTCTATGTTGGATATCGTCGGGTAACTATAAAAACCAACTAAAACCGAAATTCGAGCTTTCATGACTGACGTTGTTTCGAATATTAAGAATTTCACGGCTTGTAGTCCGTGGTCCAGTGGTATTTCTCTCTAAGAGATACGCGAAATTTTAACTAATAAATGATAGTTAAAGCAAACCGAACTAAAAAGTAAAAACATAATGTTTAATTATTAAGATTTTGTTTAACAGCGATAGAAAGTACATAATTGTATTGAGTGAGTGGACTTGCTATCTTAATAATTAAAAATTATTTTTTTACTTTTTAGTTCAGTTTGCTATGAAAGCGTGTTTTTCAGTTTTTTTAAACTAATATTTTTTTTAGTCATATTTTTTTATTATGTTGATCCTGATCAAAACATTAGGACAAAATTATCAAATTATTGTATCTACCATTCATTCTATAAATGATACATATTTAACCTGTAAAATTAATCAATTTTTTTATCCTGGTGATCCTAGTCAAGACATTGAGAAAGACTTATCAAATTATTGTATTGTATCGTCATACATAATACATACATACAAGTAAAGCTAACAAAACTGTGTTAATTAATTGAAGATATTTGTTTAAAGTTAATCTGAGCTAGTTTCCTTTTTATGAATTCGTCTGCCTCAAAAAGAAAAAACGGAATCCTTACAGGATTATTCATTTGTTCTTTTATCTGTTGCAGTTGAATTTCCCTGAACTAACATTTTTGAGAAAACATTAATTAATTATTCAATTACAAAGTGTTTTATTTATTTAAAGTAAGTGCTTATCGCGTATTTACAATACCTATGGGTTGCAGAAAGGATTGTCAAATAATTTGATTTGACAACGACCTTAGGTTATGAACACACATATTTATCAATAAGAAAAGCAATGTAAAATTTTAATTCGATTCTGTTCGAAAAATAATTGATCGATTGAAATTATATTTGTTTTAAACTGTGTACATACGTGTATTTAACATAGTTTTTTGGATAATTGTTACTTCGAAACGACATTTTGCTACGGATTTTAATCTAAATTTGACTTGAAAAACGATATTTTTCTGTGTAAATCAAGCATTTGTTTTCGTATGAATACAATCTAATGTTGTACATGACAGGAAGTTTCAATACGACATGACTGCTCTTGCATGTATGAAAACTGTAATTCTATTATCACAATCTAAGGTCATTGTCAAATCCAATTTTTTGACAATGTTTTGTGCAACCCAGCATAAAATATGACTGGCAACTAGAGTTGGGTAATTCAGATCTGAACCGGTTCAAAGAGCCGACTCCGACAAAAGATCCGTGAGAGCCGACGGATCAATGGATCCGCATAACTCAATGAAACACAGAAGCAAATTTTACACTTACGTATCAGTTCTTGCTTTGATGCATCTGTCAGCTCAAATGACTCATGCATCATATTTTGGCTATGCATTCTTGATTCTATACAGGTCGTGATATGATTGACTGAACTAGGTAACTCAGTGGCAGACTGCAGTAACATATTGAGAACTCGGCTCTTTTTGAACCGGTTCAGTGAGCCGGCTCACTGACGGGATCCAGATGCAAAGATGCAGATCACTAAAAAGACCCGTTTTTCCCATCTCTACTGGCAACACTGGATAGTGTTATAGAACGTTTTAGTTGTAACCTGACGATATATAAGCTAAGGTGGCGGTATACCTAAATACCTATAGTGTCGATATAACTTAACGGAGCGGCGTGAGTGACAACACGAATGTTTATACGCCTCACATAGATTAATATATTAAACGTTGAGTAGTTAAGCGGCGTCACATAGGCGCCAATCACTCCATAAAAGCTAAACTTTACCTACTTTTTAATTAAATAATAAAATAAACATGACACTGCAAACTTTAATCGCAAAACTTTGTAATCATAAAATACACAACCACAATTTTCTACATGTTAGGTAGAAAAATTGTAAACAACGAACCTTTCTGAAATCCCTCACAGTTTGATTTAAAAATGACCTACGACCTCACTTTATCAGTTTGTGCGTCTGCTTTTTGGTTTAACTCCAGCTCAGCGTTGCTAGACA
The DNA here is from genome assembly GCA_034508555.1 of Venustoraphidia nigricollis. Lineage (NCBI taxonomy): Eukaryota > Metazoa > Arthropoda > Insecta > Raphidioptera > Raphidiidae > Venustoraphidia > Venustoraphidia nigricollis. Next base: position 3,454,040 of record JAVRKA010000013.1, read on the forward strand.
TCCCAATTTTGGCGGGACGGCCCGATTTTTAAATCAAAATTGAATGTCCCGAGCGGGATAACTCGACCGTGCGTAAATAATTATTCTCTTATTGTAAGTTGCAATTTGTAACACTCACTCCTCAGACTATTGTTTGAAACGCCATATTTTTCTAATGATTAAAACTTTTTTGATTTTGATTTGTTTTTTTTTATTTATTTTTTTATTCAAAAGACGAATAAGACTCAACTATTTAACGATAGGGTAAATCTGATTTAAAATATCATATTTTTATTAAAATAAATTTTCTATGGCTATTTTTGCTATCTATTGTCACGTAAACGTAATTTGAACTCAAATAAAAAGATAAATATTTAAAAACTTCTGATTATATACGTTTTTTTACTATGTCCCGCTTTCGACGAAAGAATCCCGCTTTTTTCACTCAAAAAGTTCCAAAATCCCGACTTGGCAAAAAAAATCTGGCAACGCTGCTCCAGCTTATCCTAAGATATTAATAATTTAAAAATATCCACTAGCGAGTTCAAATGGAAATAATGCGTTACTTAATGCAAATAACAAATTATAATACATCTAGAAACTGCTTCCTAAGATTAGGAACATAATTCGAGTAAACAGACCCTAGTTTTGTTTTTACAACAATAGGAAATTTATATATAGCTTTAACATGTACCACGAACATATTTTTAGTTTTTATTAATGTTTTTAACATTATAGTGTTATAAATATAAATAGTCAGAATGTTTTTCAATTGGGAAGACAACTGTTTGTCTTCCTAATTGAAAAATATTCTAATTATTAAAAACGATTTTTTCCCTGCTGTCAGTACTATATCATTAGCGCCGGCCCTGGGGTAGAGCGAGTAAAGCGGTCGCTCTAGGCCCCAGGTGCCAAATTGCGCCAAAAAGCCAATGCGAAAAACAATTTCCAGTACAAAATAAAATTTTGATTGAAATTAACACCAAATATTAATTTAATTATATAGCGGTAGTGACCTTTCTTAATATTAAAGAAACAGAAGTATATAATAATTAAAGTTACTTAATTTAATTTAAATTCAAGAAGTGTAGATGATTGCAATAAAAGTTGATTTTTGAAAATTTGGGAAAGAGAGAGACGTATTTTAATATAAGGAAAGAGATTCACATTTAGAGATTATTTAATGTTTATCTGACACACTGTATTGATTCAAGGCAATGCGATTCAACCATATGAAAACAAATTTAATGAGAATGAATCAAATTTCAATGACATTAGATTCCACATAATCACATGATTTTTAATTACAGGCAAAAATATGCATAGGTATAAACAATCATAACTAAATCGATTACATATTTAAATATCGGAAGTATTTTACCTATCCTTGTGTTTTAAATTTTAATAGCTATATTCATTTTTTAAGGCCAGTAACTATATATATATATTCAATTTATAATTATTTATAAAAATAATTCTTGAGAATTTAGTTGATATTTTCGGATTAGAATCTGCGGACGGGGATCGTCTTATAGCCAAATCATATATAAACACCTCGATTACTCTCAAGCACAAGTATGTTCTTAATTATTATTTATAGGTATACTAAAATTGCTACGGCCTAGATATTGTTATAAAAATAGTATTAATATTCAGAATGTGTAACATGTGGGTACGGCGTGAAATAAAACAAAATTTAATGTGTTTTCTTTTCAGAATTAAAAGAACATTATTATATTTCCAATCTATTATTAGTTTAGTTACTTTAATAATACAGTTGTCATTAGTTCTAGTATCTATGTTACCTCAAAACTATTGTACCGGTTTGAAAATTTATTTGACTTTTTAAAAGCCTACTTCTTGACGAGTATCACATGCTATATATTGTTGCGCTACAACAAAGAGAGACGAGTAGTGAGCGAAAATAACAATTTGCACCCCAGGTGCATACAGACTGAGCAGTTAGTATAACAGAATTCGAACGTTCTCGGATATTTTTAAAGTCCATACTTTTTTTTACTTTGCCGTATTTTTGGTAAGCTGTTCCCGATGGTGTCCATTTTGTAACCAGTAAAGGATAGTTACGTTTCCTGCATAAATATCTGTCTATTGTACGATTCGCTTCACAACGCTAACGTATAAAATCAGCGATTGGAACGTGTCCCACTCCCATACAACTGTTTGGTCAAACGATTCACTAAAAATGATTCGTTTTCTTGAAGGACAGAAACAATACGAAATATCTAAAATTAAAATATTGCATTGAAATGATCAGCAGCTATTCAGTAATACAACACAAATTCAAAATGTTACTTTATGTTCTTGTTAACAATGTATGTTTTAAGAATAATTTGGACATTACAGAAAAAAATAATTTTCATCTTACAATCTATCTACAGCAAACGTAGGTAAATAATTAATCCAAAATACTTAATAAAAAATATGAAAAATGGACCCTCTATATCAATGTTTAAAAATTTTTTTTAAAATTATTTTTTTTTAATTTCCAAGCATTATGTTAATTTGCAAATTTTCTCAAAATGTATTAGAAAAAAATGTTAAACGTAATTTTTAATTTAATTTTTTTTTTTATTGAAGTTATCATGAACTTTCCAATCTAAATTCACTAGGGATGTGCGAACAGAGTAGATTTCCTTTTCCGAGTTGAATATTTAATAAATATTAAATACTGAAAACTATTGCACCACGACTGAATTTGAAAAATCAAATATTTGTCAAAACTGCAGTCAATTCAAGAAGAAAAATCAAACTTACGAACTCAAAAAACGAAATCTGTTACTTAGAAGTCGATCAAACGAAATTATAGTGGTTAAACCTTTTACAGAAGGTAAATTTAGTCTGTCTGCATTATTCAACTAGATTCGAAACAGTTTCAAATATTTTGGATAAGTTCGCAGGTGAAGCAGCTATCGAAGAATTTGTTCCTTTTCTACACCGCTCAAGTTTTTTTCGACCCAACATGCGAGTACTATTACTCGACTGATTTTCAATTTTCATGTATTCGAATACTTATATTTCTATTTTTCCAAAGAAGCATTATTATTAATATAAAATGTGAAGTATGTTCAACCAACAATATCCAAAAAAAACCCGGGTCGCAGTGCCAAAACCCTGCCGACAATATAGTGTATTTGCTTGTATAGGGCTGTGTGGTTTTATACTTTTATTATGTGAAATTAAGTTTGTTTTTGAGCAAAATAAAAAATTTAACCCCTTAATACACCCCTTAAAATAACATTTTTTTCTTAATTGTAATATTATTATCAATCTAACGTCTACACCGAATTAAATACACCCTTCAATAAATAAGTCACTATCTGCAAACTAGTGTTTTCATAAAATTTGTAAATCCGGTCCTGTCGGGCCGATTTTATTAAAATTGTGGGGACACTTTTTAATCACTACCAAAGGGTTAAATTTCAATTTTGAAACGATTCTGAGAATTTTTTCGGTATTTTGGGGCCCAAAAACAGTTTTCAACCCCTAAAAACTACCCTTAAAATAGCCCGATTAGGCCCATTTTAAATAGGCTTCTTGCGGTAATGGGTTTCAACACGTGGCCCAAATTTCGTTGAAATCAATTAACTCTTTCGAAAGTTATCGCGCGTACACATATATATATATATAAATATATATATATATATATATATATATATACATATATATATAAACATTTTTAAAAATGGTGCCAATGTGTTTAGGAGGTTATGAAACGTCGAGAAATTTTGGTCCGACCCCTAGGTCCCGCCATCCGACCGACGCCAATAGTGTATGTTGCCATATGGCAAATACACTAAAAACCCGGGTCGCAGTGGCAAAACCCTGCCGACAATATAGTGTATTTGCTTGTATAGGGCCCTGTGGTTTTATACTTTTATTATGTGAAATTAAGTTTGTTTTTGGGCAAAATAAAAAATTTAACCCCTTAATACACCCCTTAAAATAACATTTTTTTCTTAATTGTAATATTATTATCAATCTAACGTCTACACCGAATTAAATACACCCTTCAATAAATAAGTTACTATCTGCAAACTAGTGTGTTCATAAAATTTGTAAATCCGGTCCTGTCGGGCCGATTTTATTAAAATTTTGGGGACACTTTTTAATCACTACCAAAGGGTTAAATTTCAATTTTGAAACGATTCGGAGAATTTTTTCGGTATTTTGGAGCCCAAAAACATTTTTCAACCCCTAAAAACTACCCTTAAAATAGCCCGATTAGGCCCATTTTAAATAGGCTTCTTGCGGTGATGGATTTCAATACGTGGGCCAAATTTCGTTGAAATCAATTAACTCTTTCGAAAGTTATTGCGCGTACACACACATATATATATATATATATATATATATATATATATATATATATATATATATATATATATATATATATATATATATATACGTATATAAATATATATATATATATATATATACGTATATAAATATATATATATATATACGTATATAAATATATATATATATATATATATATATATACGTATATATATACATATATATATATATATATATATATATAAACATTTTTAAAAATGGTGCCAAAGTGTTTAGGGGGTTATGAAACGTCGAGAAATTTTGGTCCGACCCCTAGGTCCCGCCATCCGACCGACGCCAATAGTGTATGTTGCCATATGGCAAATACACTAAAAAACGCTATTAGCGTAAACAGTTGTTCGATTGTATATACAATTTTATGAAAGCAACAAAACATGTCAATAAATGTCTCCAAACCGGTGAGTAATAACTACGCCGGATTTAATATCCACATTTATTCCCTTGAAGCTTTAGCTCCCTCAGGCATTTTAATTACTTAATAAAAAGTGTATTATCAAAACGTGGATACAATAAATAAAAAACGCTGTATTTCGCAAGTAAAGTAAGCATAATTAAGGACCGTATAATTGTCAATCCTATAGGATTTACTTAGAAAGTAACTATTAACTAATTCTCTGAACAGTAGATTCTTAGAAATACTCACCAATAATATAATCTGTAACATACATGTTGATTATATTAGTAAGCGTATAAACCAGAACTTTGCGGGTGCTTTGTGATGATTCGCCTTTGCAAATCTCTGTCACTATCCTGTTGTGTTTACCATAGATAGATAGATAGATAGATATTTCTTCGCGTAGCCGTAATGGAAGCGAAAGTCAGAAGCAATACAATAAAATATAGCATAAATACACTATTGACGTCGAACGGATGGCAAAACCTCGACGTTTCATACACTACTGAACATTTTAGCACCATTTTTTGAAAATGTAAAGGTAATATTTCAATAGAGTTACGTAATCGATTTTAACGAAATTTGGTCCAGATCTTGGAATCTATCACCGCCCAAAGCCTGCTTAAAATTGACCTAATCATGGCATTTTATAGGTGGTTTTTAGAGATTGAAAAGTGTTGTTTGGCCCAAAAATACAGAAAAAATCAGAATCGTTTCTAAATCGAAATTTAACCTTTAGTAAAGATTAAAATATGTTGCTAGAATTTTAATTAAAAGGTTCAACAGGATAGGACTTTTCTGAAAACACTAGTTTGCCGGGATTTGTTTATTGAAGGATGTATTTAATTTGGTGCAGATGTTAGATTGCAATTAAGAAAAAAAATGAATTTAAGGAATGTTAAAGGGGTGAAAATTTGTGTTGTCCTGCAAAAACAAGCACAAGTTTACTTCATAAAGCCACAATGCCTGTATTAGCGCAAATACATTATATTGTTGGCTAAGTTTTGGCACTGCGACCCAAATTTTTATTCCAATTTTTAATCAAAAATTTGGTACAAAGCAACATATTAGACATTGCTTATTTCTTATGATTTTCTACATTTGCAAACTTTTGAATTATACCAAGCAACGCAACCTTCGTTGACGTAAGTTAACAGAATCAATGCTACATTTTGATAAAAAAGCATTTGGCTGTAATCGCAGAACAATAGGCCAGACAAACAAAAAATCGCTCTGGTGCCATGCACTATTTGTGTAGCCCTATTTACAGTTTAATATTTCAATATAATATTATATCGAGTTAAAACGATTCAAATGATTCTATTAAAAGAGTCAACGTATTTTATGCAGTGCACATGAGTCTTCAGTTTATAAACTTGCAGTTGGCGCTCAAGCAGTCACGGTGTTTCAGAGTTCTCAGTTGAGTTAGTCTAAATTCAACCCTGTTGGGAAGCGGATGTGAGTTGTGGCGTCAGTTGGTGTTTGAATCGCGACTTCCTTCGTACATCGAGCACGTGCGATCAAGCGGTTAAATAACAAAAAGACGATCACGATAAAATAATCTTGGCGAGTTCTTTATTACTTTAAAAACGCGATATATATTTGAAGATTTGTGAGGATGATCTATCGCTAAAAATACCTAACTGAAATGACGGAATTATAAACGAATGTTTTTTATTTTTGTAAATATTTAAATGACAAATGTTACGAATATAAAGAAAATATAAAGTAAAAATAACTTTGAAACTGGATACTTAAAAGCATTTAAAATTAGTTTTAGACAAAAAAATGTAATGCGATTTTTATAAATTCTAGTTCTGTAGAAACAGTGTTTTGTTTTGATATTATTTTTGCGGTTGTGTAACTGTAAGTGTTTTGTGACGTCATCATGTACAAGAAGATGGATAAAATTCAACTTTCATTTTTGTTGTTAACTTTTTTTGTTACTGGTAAGTGGAAATTAAAAGCGGTTTTCTTGTGCAACGTGCATTCTTTCAACAAATATTTGCACTATTTTTTTTCTATTATACGTGGGCTGAAATTGACATTCAATTTACTATGAGTAACGTTAATAATATCTTGATATTTAAGAAAAAGTAAATAAAAACTGCAGGCTCAGTTCATAATAAAAGTATTACTGTTTATACTAACCGATTAAATATTGACACATGTACATATTTTACTTTGGTATTTTATCGATAATATTACACCCTGCGGTGCGTCGAGAGATTAGAAGAAATCATAATTTGGCAAGTAAATTGCACATTTAATGTCTAACTCACTTGCAAATTAATATATTTTTTTATTTTTCGTCGCACAGAGTTATTCAAAATGGATATTTAGAAAAATATTATAGCTTTTTTTATCTATTAAGGTAGTTGTCGTGGTACAATATTGTCAAAAAGTTATAGATTATACGCGCCACAAAAGTATACTAGCTTGTAGCTAAGTGATCCATAATTTGTACGCAAGACTGTACCCGTGGAAACGTAACCCATACAGTATTCATATGCATGTATACTTTTCTATAAATTGTTGAACTTTAAACCGTTATTTATAAATAATTAGACGTTTAAAGTTTTTTTTCTTATTTTTTTTAAACTCATAGTGTGCTAAATTCCGATCAAACCACTTGCTAATTTTTCATGGGTCTCACAAAAGTTTGCCTCTCCGTTTGTCTTTTTTGTATCAACACCATCCGAGAGCGGCTAAACTGATTTTGATAAAACTTAAAATAATATTAACACGAAAAAAGCCGAAGTTGAATGCTGATTTATCAATAAAGCTAAAAAATATGGATTTTGGACGGGAGCCTTAATCCAAGCGTAGCTGAATAAAAATTATTTTATACTTTAAGAGAATGATATAACAACCTTTATTTGCAGCCAAATACTTACTGTTATATCCAACATTTTAACTAATTGTAGTTTCCTTACAAATAAGCAAAAAAAACTTTAAAAAAAATATTAACCTCCTTCAAAAAAATCACTAAAAAGATGAAAATAATGAAATTTTGAGGTCGGAGCTAATTTCATTACAAAAACTTTTAATTACATATCTACTTTTATTAAATAGGCGCCGACCTCAAAATTTCATTATTTTCATCTGTTTAGTGATTTTTTTAAAGGAGGTTAATTTTTTTTTAAGTTTTTTTATTTTTTACTTTTTAGTGGTGGATTTGATTTCGCACATTTTTGAAGATTTTCCTCGATTTCTCCAGGGTTCCATCATCAGATCCTGACCTGATAACCATGGGACCACCTAGCGTGTATACCGTTTCAAACAAAAAAAGAATTTTCCAAATCGGTTCAGGCGTCTTCGAGTAATCGGGGAACATACATAAAAAATAAAAAAAAAAGATTTGGACGAATTGAAAACCTCCTCCTATTTTTTGAAGTCGGTTAAAAATAGCTTTTTTATATCTTTTAACAAAACAGTTTCGTAATTTACTAATATTATTCATATATATGTGGTTTTTTTCTATATTCCCCTTTTTTTAAATAATAATTGATAACATGCATGTGATCACCACAATATTGATCAATTTTATTGTGATGACCACAAAAACTTTACAAATTATTTTTAACAAAAAACAGGGGATATGATACATATGTATATGAAAACCATAAATTACATAAATAATATTAAAGAATTGTTCAAACGATAGATATAAAAAAAAACTATTTGCTAATTTTTAAAAGTCTAAAAAGTCAGTGTGCGTTGAAACGCCGGTCGTTGAAAAATTTAAGAACATATACAAAATACATAGCCTTTAAAAATGAATAAATAAATGTATCTATTATTGATTAATAATAGACGTTCAACAGCTAAGGTCATCAAAATCTATGCTAAATAAAAATTCATATTTATACTTTAAATTGAGTAATAATAATTGATTCCATCAAAATCGTTTCTGCGGTCGCTCTTGATTAATGCTGGTCAGCGTTGCCAGACGTCCCGATTTTGGCGGGACGTCCCGATTTTAAAATCAAAATTAAATGACCCGAGCGGGATGTCCCGTTTTCGGGGATAACTCGACCGTGCGTAAATAATTATTCTCTTATTGTATGTTGCAATTTGTAACACTCACTCTTCCGACTATTGTTTGAAACGCCATATTTTTCTAATGAATAAAACTTCTTTGATTTTGAGTTCTGTTTTTTTTATTTTTTTCTCAACTATTTAACGATAGGGTAAATCTGATTTAAAATATCATATTTTTATTAAAATACATTTTCTATGGCTATTTTTGCTATCTATTGTCACGTAAACGTAATTTGAACTCAAATAAAAGATAAATATTTAAAAACTTCTGATTATATACGTTTTTTTACTATGTCCCGCTTTCGACAAAAGAATCCCGCTTTTTTCACTCAAAAAGTTCCAAAATCCCGACTTGGCAAAAAAAAATTTGGCAACGCTGATGCTGGTACAGACAGACAGACAGAAATTCTGGAAGCATTATCTCGTGTAGGTAGAGCAGTATCGTTTAGAGAAGGTAGTAGCAAGGTGGAGAATTTCCGTAATAAGAAGAGTGGCAGAAAAGCGATCAGTAGCGCGTGATTTGTAATTCAAGGCTACTCATAGATGCATCTCGAGTAGCGACAAACGACTATATGACCATATTCATAGAACCAACCCTTATTAGAAAACATAGAACCTTCCGACCCGAAACTCGTTTTAGCGCAGAAATGGCGCTACTACTTTCTTCTCTAAATGATAGTACTCTACATGGGCTTGTAAGGAGATATAGGTGAAGCTCCCCTGATATGTGGAAAAATTGGATAAAGCGTTAAATTTCATGTAGTTTACGTTTTATTAATTAATACCTTTTATTTCTCGCTATTGAACTGTGGCATTTGAAAATTTCCTGAATTGCACTTTTGAACGTTTGCACTATTGTTTATAACCTACTCTCGCCCTCTTCCATAAATAAAATTGTGTAGGTATCATACAAAAACTCCGAAAATTATAGACAAACGACCCCGTTTCTATTTTATAAAATATCCGTTTCAAAAAATAATCAAGCCTGTAGAAATTCCTGGGGTGTACAAATATGAACGACTATATGTCTACCCATAATCAAACATCTCATTGAGTACTTTATTAACAAATAAAAGAGTCCCGCTAGTCAATTTACGGTTCAATCTGCTGACACAAACTTACTAAAGCTGTCAATAAAAAAGAAATAAATCCGAGAAACTTTTTTGTTCATCGATCACTTATTTGTTTGTTGAAGCGCGTACTGTGACGTATGCGTTTATCCGCTTGTCTATATAACGTGTTTCGTGAAAATAGTAATCAGATTGTCTTTTCCATTGATTCTACGTCCACGAAGTCTTTATATTGAACATTTTGAGAATCGTTTTCAACTCTAAATTAACCTTAGTCACCAAATTATAATAAGAACAATAAATCGTGTAGATATTATCTTCAGTTAACATTTTCTCCGTCATTTTCAGTTATAATTTTGTTAATGACTCAGTGAGAGTTAAGGAATGATAGTAAACTAGAATAAGGCAATTTTGTGTAGGGACTAGAAAAATTATAACCTTTTTGTAAAAACTAAAGAACCAATAATATTGTGGAATTGGAAACGTATTTCCCCCGAATTTGAACGCAATACCGATCGAATGCTTTTTAAGTAATCTTATTACTAAAGTAAACGCCAGATAATTGCAAGTATTAAATTGCACCTAGTTGAAAATCAGTGCAATAGGTTAAGGTAGCATAATTTATAAATTAAATTCAAAGTAAATCTTTTCAAACCACCCGGTAGCAGAGTTATCTTCCGAATAATATTACTGTATATATTCGAATCTAACGATTCGCTGCTAAAACATCGACTGATGGATGCTGCCAGTCATTTCTTCTTTTTATTTGACTGTTTATTTACCTGTTTACTATAACATAAATAATCAATGATATTTTCAGGAGTTCTTGTGTCATATTTTTTATGTGCAACTTCTCTAGTCGGTATAGATTTCGTAAGAAAAAATGTCAATTCGAAGCGAGATTAGAACTAACTCCGATTATACGAAACTAAAAAGCAAATTAACTGTAACTTAGTACCTATAATTCTACTTTGAATTGATTTTTAGGATCTCTAAATCGAATTCACATTTTTTTATTTCGCCTCGTTTAGAGGCAACATAAATTGGAATAGTCGAGATGGTAGGGATACCGCTATTGATATGACATTTCTATCGTTCGTCTATTTGTAAACCAGCTACATGACTGTGAAAATCGGTGAAATTTCCAACTGGGTTTTAAATTATTTGTTATTTTTAACAATAAATCGAATAGATCATTTGCTAGTGGTGGCACCACTTAAATAATTATATCAAAAAAAGTAAATCCAATTTTCATTCTGAATAAAACAGGTGTGTTTTATATATTTAGGAAGTTAAAAGAAACCGAAAAATGCACTCCTGAATGAAACTAACGTTTTTAAAATAAGGTTGAGGGCAAAGACATCGGCCCATAAACAATGCAGCGATGACGCGGTGAAATATAATGTTCTTATAGTTACAAATAAACCGTTTGACCTTGTCAGGTTTTGAACTAACACCATTTTGCACTCTATTCTGTCGATACAGACCGTCAATCTTGTGCCTTTATCTCGTTCCATATGTTTGATCAGCGTGAAAAGTCTGGCATACTGGCCATGCATATAAATAGCCCGGTTCTAGTGTCTGTTCGGTTTCGAGACGTTCGTGCACCTCCCTCTCTTGTGCAAGGCCTCCGGGATAAAATGTGTGTTACCGTAACACGGCGTCGGTCAGACGTAGGGATGTCAGAAGTGCCGAAAAGTATCGATATATATCGTATCGATATTTTTTTCAAGTATCGGTACCGATATATATCGTATCGATATTTTTTTCAAGAATCGGTACCGATATAGATCGTATCGATATTTTTTCAAGTATATCGGTACCGATATATTTTTTACAAAATATCGATATATCGGTGTAATTTTAAAGTAGAGATGGGAAAAACGGGTCTTTTTAGTGATCTGCATCTTTGCATCTGGATCCCGTATGTGAGCCGGCTCACTGAACCGGTTCAAAAAGACCCGAGTTCTGAATATGTTACTGCAGTCTGCCACTGAGTTACCTAGTTCAGTCAATCATATCACGATCTGTATAGAATCAAGAATGCATAGCCAAACATGTGATGCATGAGTCATTTGAGCTGACAGATGCATCAAAGCAAGAACTGAGACGTAAGTGTAAAATGTGCTTCTGTGTTTCACTGAGTTATGCGGATCCGTTGATCCGTCGGCTCAAAAAAAAGTGAGTAGGCTCTCATGGATCTTCTGTCGGAGTCGGCTCTTTGAACCACTTCAGATCTGAGTTACCCAACTCTATTTTAAAGAGAACATTGACACTCGAAGAAATTTAGTATACATATTGGCTAGCTTAATATAATCTCAAATTTCTTATAAATTTCTTATTTATTTCTTATAAATCAAGTAATGAATAATTATCTGAAATCAAAAACAACCATAAGATTTTTTTTTGTTTCTTAATCAAACGTCTAATACATTTAGGAGCAGAGGATTTTAGAGATTAATCAAACAATTAATAAAGCCAGGGATGCCGAACCTATGGCATGCGTGCCAGAGGTGACATTCGACAGAAAATTGTTGGTATGTGTAAAATCGAAATAATTAACAATATTCTAGATGTTGTAGAAATGAAATATCGATATTTTTTCGACATCCCTATAGATGTCGGTCAGGCGTCTTTCATAAACCACCTACTACTGTGTTCATAACGGTATAAAAGACCAGCACCCCGGTCCGGCTTCTCTCGAATTTGTAGGTTTCCCATTGAAGATAGACATATTAGGCTGTCGCGAACGTTTTTAATGAAATATGTGTGAATTTACCCGACATTACCCGGGAATAACAGTTCTTTGTTATAAGGCCCTAATGAGATATAGGTAGTCTAAAACCATCCCACGTATTTTATTTCCATATTCGTGGAAATCAAAAGCATTGACCGGCAACTGGCTATTTCATGGATTATAATATGTACCGGTGATAATATATATAACATAGACGCAGGTGAAGAGAGAATACCGATCTGCCTTGATAGCACGTTACGATTTTATATAGATATTTATGTAGAAGTATATGTCAAAAACGAATTAAATTAAACTAATTAAATTTGCGATAAAATAGTTAGTAAAGCATAGCCTGGAAATATAATAAATGCTTCAAAAAAAGTTTCATCAAAATCTGTCAACTTTTTAGATAACTTCAAACACACATACATACGAAAATATTAGTATCTAGCTATTCAATAATTCAGTGACTCACCGTAATTCGAATAAGAGTGCTTTTTATATGACTTCAAAAAAAAATCCGTAGATCATAGATCTTACTTGCTTCCTTTTTTGTACCATCATAACTCCTGTTCTACGTAACCGTCTACTAACCTACTAGACTTGGGTAACTCAGATCTGAACCGGTTCAAAGAGCCGACTCCGACAAAAGATCTATGAGAGCCGACTCACTTTTTTTTGAGCCGACGGATCAACGGATCCGGATAACTCAGTGAAACACTTAACACACAGAAGCACATTTTACACTTACGTATCAGTTCTTGCTTTGATGCATCTGTCAGCTCAACTGACTCATGCATCACGTTTGGCTATGCATTCTTGATTCTATACAGGTCGTGATATGATTGACTGAACTAGGTAACTCAGTGGCAGACTGCAGTAACATATTCAGAACTCGGCTCTTTTTGAACCGGTTCAGTGAGCCGGCTCACATACGGGATCCAGATGCAAAGATGCAGATCACTAAAAAGACCCGTTTTTCCCATCTCTATAACCTACATATTTCCTTAGAAATAAATCGCTGACTTTTTATTGAATGTAGGTAGGGACGGTGAGCGTAAATCATAATTATTTAAACCATATAAAAGTGAATTAAAAATTTCTTTAAATTAATTATGTGAATTTTTGATTACTCTGTACGTACTACACACGGTATACAGAACTGATCTTCTTTCATAAAAAAACCCGGGTCGCAGTGCCAAAACCCTGCCGACAATATAGTGTATTTGCTAATACATCAGGCCTTGAGGCTTTATTATGTGAACTTAAGGTGATTATTGGGCAAAATAAAAAAATTAACTCCTTAATACACCCCTTTAAATTACATTTTTTTTAACTACATCATTATTGTCGATCAAACGTCTGCACCAAAATTAAAAACACCTTTCAGGAAATAAACTCACTATCTGCAAACTAGTGTTTTCAGAAAATTTTTAAATCCGGTCCTGTCGGGCCGATTTTATTGAAATTTTAGGAACACTTTTTAATTGCTACTAAAGGGTTAAATTTAAATTTTGAAACGATTCTGAGAATTTTTTAGGTATTTTTGGGCCCAAAAACTTTTTTCATCCCCTAAAAACCACCCTTAAAATGACCCGATTGGGCCCATTTTAAATAGGCTTCGTGCGGTGATGGATTCCAACATGTGTGCCAAATTTCGTTAAAATAAATTAACTCCTTCGAAAGTTATTGCCCGTACACATATATACCTATATATATATATATATATATATATATATATATATATATATATATATATATATACAAATATTTTTAAAAATGGTGCCAAAGTGTTAAGGAGGTTATGAAACGTCGAGAAATTTTGGTCCGACCCCTAGGTCCCGCCATCCGACCGACGCCAATAGTGTATGTTGCCATATGGCAAATACACTAATAAATTCTGCTAAGTTGCACAACTCCGAGGATTATAGTTACCTAAACGAACGTTATATATTGTTATACACGCATAGTGTATCTAATATCGTAAAGGAAAACAGATTCGCACTAAAATATAATATAAATTGCAGCTTTGTGTATTAGAAACTATACTTGCAGGAACGGGTTATGAGTACCATAAAACAAACGTACAAAGTGTCGTAACGACTACTTCGAAATTGGTTTCAATTCAATCGTCTATTTTCAACATGCCTATATTTCTCACCGTACATCTAAAAAAAAGATTCTTTTCCAATTATTATCTACTTTTTAGTGTATTTGCCATATGGCAACATACACTATTGGCGTCGGTCGGATGGCGGGATCTAGAGCTCGGACCAAAATTTCTCGACGTTTCATAACCTCTTAAACTCTTTGGCACCATTTTTAAAAATGTTTATATATATATGTATATATATATATATATATATATATTTATATATATATATATATATATATATGTGCGGGCAATAACTTTCGAAAGAGTTAATTGATTTTAACGAAATTTTGTCCTCATGTTGGCATCCACCACCACAAGAACCCTATTTAAAATGGGCCTGATCGGGCCATTTTAAGGGTAGTTTTTAGGGGTTGAAAAAAGTTTTTGGGCCTAAAAATACCGAAAAAATTCTCAGAATCGTTTCAAAATTGAAATTTAACCTTCTAGTAAAGATTAAAATACGCTGTTAAAATTTTAATAAAATCGGTTCGACAGGACCGGACTTACAAATTTTATGCAAAAGGCTAGTGTGCGTATAATGATTTATTTACGAAGAGTATTTTATTTGGTTTAGATGTTGAATTGATAACAATATTTTTACTAAGAAAAAAAATATTTTAAGGGGTGTATTAAGGGGTAATTTTTTTATTTTGCCCAAAAACAAACTTAGGTTCATGTAATAAAACCAGACTACCTGTCGCAGTGCCCAAACCCTGCCGACAATATAGTGTATATTGTCGGCAGGGTTTGGGCACTGCGACCGGGTTTTTATTTTAAGTTGCATTTGAAAAATAAGCGATAACTATATATATATATATATATATATATATATATATATATATATATATATATATATATATAAATAAACAACCCCATTCGATGGGTTGTATATTAGGATTAGCAATTTAGGTGATTTATGATTGTATTGTGATAATTTATAAAAATACCCCGAATACTCGTAACTATTACTTACTATTAGAGTACTTTATTAACGCCAAAAATTACTTTTAACTACAAACGAATATTAATTGATGTAAACGTAGATAAATAGAGGTTCTAGAATTTAAAAAAACTGAAGCTAGTTTTTTATTTAGCGGCATTTTCAATCCAGCTGGATTTATGCTGTATCAAAGCAAATCCAGTCGGATCCAGCATTAATCAATCTTTTACCTTACTGCCAGACTATGCTCCTCACACTGCTACTCGCTCTGCTCAGCGCGCTGTCGCGATGTTGCCCTAAGCGGCCAGATACTGCTGTACTCGCGACGCTCCGCACTCGGCTTTCGCCTTTCGGCAATGGAGGTCGATACTGTGGCAGCGTGCGCACTATGCCTTTATAGCATAGCAATTAGACCGCTTGATGCGTACTGAGTGGCGCGGGAGTATGTGGCCGGCTTATTCGTGTTCTTATTGCCGGTCCTTTGACTCGCGCACAAAAAACCGACAATCGAGGGAGCACTGGGCATGACGAGGAGCATGACGTGCGGCATGACGAGTAACGCGGCCACACAACGTCTCTGCCTCCTTTCCTCGCTACTTCCCATGCCACTCGTCGAGTGTGTGGCTGAGGCATTAAATAAATGAAGCTATTTATTTAAAAGATTGATTAATGCTGGATCCAGCTGGATTTGCTTTGATGTAGCATAAATCCAGCTGGATTGAAAATGCCGCTGAATAATTCCTAGCATGCATATAATTGTAATATAAGTTTCATAAAACTCTTTCATCTTTATAATCACACAGGAAGCGTGTGTTTATTTTTAGTTAAGCAAAATATAATAATATTGTGCCAGTGGGACGCCCACTGTAGAACCATAGAAATCATTGACCAGCTAGTACATTAAATATTGAACTAACTAGTCGTTACAGAAGTCAAATGTAATACCGCTTTGATATTAGAAGTCAGAAACACGCATATATCGGAACTACAGTACGATACCGCTTAACACTGCTACGCTTAACGCTGTTTCAATATTACGCGGTTTCTAAAAAAAAAGTTTAGCCACTATAACGTAAATTATGGATCAGTTTATACAAAATGATTTAAATCTTGATAGAAGTTCAAAGGCAAGACGACGTGTCATTGTTGTAATATCTTGCTATTGACAACAGCTTGCTGAGCGAAACAGTAAAGGATAAACGACATTAGAGGACTTCTTCACAAAAAAACAAAATATGTCAACTGACGAACCTTCCTCATTCAAACATAACTTCTTACTCGAACTTTTATTTGATTTTCATAATTTTTTTATGAACAAAAATCGATATTAGCAATAAATAAATATATAATTACTGTGATAAAAAGCATTTTACAATAAATGTTACAAAATTAAACAAAAAAAGAAATCGGTTAAAAACTAACAAATTTTCTTATTCTCGGTTCTGTTTCACTTATGCCTATTAATTATCTACGTATTCAGATGACTGTTTAGCGCTGTTTCATATAACGCAGGAACTTATCGGAACGTTTCTCCCGCGTTAAGAGGGATCTTACTGTAGTTCTGTAATTCCGGAGCTGATATCCAATTGAGGATGATTCCTACTCGAAAGCACATGAAACAAATTATCGACAGAGAACAGTTTGGCGTAACGGTAAGCGTGCTAGCATTTGTATCAAACTGTCATAGGTTCGAACTCCGTCATGAATGTTTTGTGATGTCGTTCAATTTAATTTGATGTCATTAGACGTTAATGACCTTAGTATATAGTCTACAATAAAACAATGTCACGTCACTGCCAGTGTAAACTCTTAAAGTCTAAACATTGCGGTTATTAGAAACGTACCATAACAGTTTCATGTCAAAAGTTTTACTAGAAGACCAAAGTCTCTTGTAAATTTTATTCTCATAAGACATAAGACTATAAAAGTATGTCCCAGAGCGCGCCAACTTTTTATATAAGAACTTCTAACTGAGATTATTTTTATGAAACATTTGGTCTCCTCATGTCAAAAATTATATGTATGAAATCTCTGTAGGGATGCTTTATATGAACAACGTGAGCCCAACGCATCTACATACGGGCACTTGTTTTGATTCTGCTTTGTTTTTTTTTATTCATTTTTTTTCGTCAATGGCACCGTAGTACTAATGTTTAAGTCAAACCGTTAATGTATGAATGAATAACATTTTAATGGGTTTTTTTTTCTAAGAAAACGTTGAAATATGTTTCGGCATAGAATTTCAGTAAAAACAATAACTAAATTACATTACAAAATTAATTAGCAGATGTTTATGAATATTATTTAAGGTTTTAATAACTGTAATTAATAATTTATGTTTATGGTTAGCGGGTACTTGGACATAAATAAATAAAAATTCTAAGTTTTATAAATTTCGCAAAATTTATAAAACTTAGGATTTTTATTTATTTATGTCCAAGTACCCGCTAACCATAAACATATATTAACATCATGGACGATATCAACTCGAATGTAATTAATAGTGTTTTTGAAATAATAATAACCGTCACTAGTGGAACCTAGCAACGGTTACTATTATATTTTAACCCAAGACGGCCAGGTTGCGTCTGAATAGATTTTTAATTGGCAGCAAAGTAGTCAAAAACAACAAATCTAAATATATAAAAATCGATGTGTATGTTCCCTGTGGGCTCCAAAACGACTGGACCGATTTTGATGAAATTTTCAGGCAAACTTCAAATTAGCCCAGCGAGTGATACTGTGAAGTTTGGAGGCGATCGGATCAACAGAATTTTTTTTGTTTTTTGGTAATTTTTATTTCTTTTCGATTTTTGAACATTCACAATTAAAAGCGATTGAATTGGCGGCAAATTCAATACACATCGGGAATTTTATGATAATGATTCTCATCTTTTGTGGCTATAAATAATTAGATAATTAGTGCTACCCGCGCGAAGTCGGATCGGGTCCCTAGTTTCTCATATTATATCACTTTATTTTTATAATTTAGCCAGTGGACACCGATCTAGCTCAGAGATCGTATGCTGAATCCGTGATTTGCTTTATATTTTTGCTCATAGCGTGATAATACTGTATTATAGCCTATGTTACTATACAAAAATTTTAACAAAAATAGACAATATATAAAGATGAAGATGATAGAATGTCTTTTTCAATTCATGTAAAACTAACTAAAATAAAAATTTAACTACAAACAAGTTTTCTATATATAGTTAAAAGTGTTAAAACATTACTAATTGTCCATATTACCAAAACGTGAAATATTCGATTTAGGTTTTTTTTACCAAAACTTTATTTTAAAATAATATTTTCTTTAGTGCCTTCCATAAAAACATTTGTATATTATTTAACGGTTAACCGAAAAGTTCCAATATTCGTATCCATGGATAAACATTTTCCGGATCACACATTTTTTATACCTCGCATATAATCAAAACTTTTACTACGCGTGAAAAATCAACGGTGAATTTAGCATAATACATCAAATGAAGATTCGGTTAAATTGGGACGTAATGAAATGTCAAATAGAAGTAGGCAGGAAACGTAGAACGATGATATGATATCGGTAAAGAAAAGTTCGTGCGTAGACATTTTCACAATCGAAGTATCGAATGACATATTTTTATGTTCCATCATTACATAAAATTGGACTCCATATTAAGTGGTTCAAATCACGATTTGAAAACTGGCATGCCAATGAAATGCGTATATAGTTGCTTGAATACTGCAGTTATAGTATTCTTCAAAAATAATTTGTCAAACTAAATTGGGTAATATTAAACGCATAAATTTTTAATGATTTACGCTGGGCGCAGAATGCACTAATATGAGAAAATTTGATTTGACGGTGATCTAAGATTGCGATTATAAATAATTAGAGTTTTTATGACTGCGGGAATATTCTAATGTTATTAGTTAAACTGTTGCTTCCAAGTAGAAATTCAGCAAAAAATTTGTGTTGTATACATGTAGGTATATATCTTTTCAATCTATCAGTTATTTTTCATTTTCTGTAGTGTACAATTAAGTATACAGACAAAGTTGGTAAGTTGGCTATTTTTCATAATATCGGTTACAGTTTGTGTATATTTTTGTAAAAATAACCATCCACCAACTAATATTCTGTACTTATTACCCGACTGCTAAGAAGGGTTATAGTCTTTGCACGGATCTATGTGTGCAATATTCTTCATTACCTCGTATCATCCAAACGGCCGGACGGATTTCTAAAATTAAAGGTGTCGTTTAATTTTGTCTCGCAAACCTTTTTGGGTTTGCGAGACAAAAAAAATCAAAATGGCTCATTACCATAATGTGTGGTTCGAAAAATGTTTTTTTCTCTAAATGAATCCAATAAGGTCTGTTAACCTGCCAGATTTACAAAAAAAAAATAAAATAAAATAAAACATACTTTGCAGAATAAAAAATGAAGAATATTAAAAGGTGTTTACAAAAATATATACAAATAAGATGTTTAAATGTAATTAGGAAAGGAAAATTGCAAAATGAAACTATTACCTGAACTATTCTATGGAACTTTTACCTCGAAAGTATAAAAACAACTATTGGGTATATATAAAACGTCAAATAAACCAAATTATTTAAAAAACAAAAAACCCGACTGCAAAAACATGTCTTTGAAAAAAAATAAACAAGACAAAAAAATAAAATAAAAAAGCAAATAAAAAAAAATCAAAAAAACCCGACTGCGTAAAAGCGAACTATAAAGATTGAAACAAGATTAAATGATAACATGCAGTCGGAGGCATCCGATATTCTGTTCAACTTATTACAGTTATTACATGTAAGCTTCCGATTTAATCATGTTTCCATCTTTATAGTTCCCTTTGAACACAGTTTTTTTTTAATTTACTTTTTTATGGTTAATTGCATATCAAGTTAATAATAATCGTCCTGTATATAAAGGTACGTACAGTAGAGAAGGTTCAGTTCAAATAAGTAGACGCATTACGTTAAATTAAAGAGCGAAATGAAGTTTTTCAAGCAATAAAACGTTAAATCTGATAAAAGATTGCACAATAATAATTTCAACTTAATCGAATTACCTTTTTATGCTGCCATAAATATGCTTCTCTCCTTAAAAAAACGGGCTATTCATATAAAACGTATGCTCGGCGTCTTATTTTATCCTCTGGAGAGTGCAGATCTACACTTAATGTTAGTGCGATAACACATTCTTCTTGTACATTGTACAACTTATATTAAAACTTTACACGTTAGCAACTCTTTTTAACCGACTTCAAAAAAAGAGGTTATCAATTCGTCGTATATATATTTTTACCATTCCAACACACTAGTGAAGAATGCAAAGTTTAAAAGTACATCGGTACACAATGCTAATATGGTATGTGGAATCAATGTCTTCACTTTTGGAATATATTATGCTTTAGTTTAAAAAATCTGGTGTAAGTTTCGCTTTTATCATTCCAACTCTCTGGAATGGTAATAATTTAAATCAAAATTCACATTTCAAAATTCTACATTTTTTCGTTTTGAGATCCCTGAATCCAAAAAACAATTTTTGGAAAAAGTCTGTTGGTCTGTTGGTCGGTTTCTCTGTGAATACGATACATGTCAAACTGATGAGTGGATTGAAATCGAACTATTGAAGTTAGTTACATAAGACAAAAATGCAATAGTTCACAAATGTTTTTTTCTTTCGATTTTAAGGCAGAAAAGCCTAACATTTATGCACTGCTGGAATTACTCGCACGCCGTCTGTAACAGTGGGTCGAAATAGTTTTCTCGTGCACACTGATACGAAAGTACATATTTTCGACCGGGTATAAAGAAAAATAGTATACACCACACGACCAGAAAGTTGAAATTCTTGCACTTCGCGACACACGCAGGAATGTCCCGCAGTGCAGGAATTTCAATTTTCCGCCGTTGCGGTGTAATATACTATATATATTACAGTAGAATCCGTTTATTATGACTCCGCCTATATTGACCAACCGCCTATTATGACGTAATTACACAACGAGGTTTGGTTTTCATATAAAATTCTTTGTAACAAAGTCGGATATAATGACTTCGCTTACAGTGACATGTCGCTTATTATGACCCATTTTTAATAAATTTTGTCCGTTTATAGTGACCGACATGATTCTTTACACCTTCGGCAATGTTCGTTGATTCCCGACGACGTTCGGCACGTGGCTTGTTTTTGTTTTGAATCTCAGGGTGTAATTGATAGTTGAACGTCACGCATTGTTTTTAGTGATATCCTATGTAAAAAAATGTCATCTCAACGTCGTAAAGCATTTACGATTAAGGAGAAAGGTGAATAATATGCAGATTAGAAAATGGAGAATCAAATTCATCTCTCGTAAAGGAATTGGGCGTGGATTATTCGACAATCTCAATGATTTTCAAAAACAAGAACCGGATTAAGCGATCGTTCAATTCAAATGTTTTGAAACCGAAGAGGCTTCGAAAATCGCGCAAGAAAATGTTGATAAAGCGTTAATTCAGTGGTTTAAAATCACGAGAAACAAAGGAATACCCGTCAGCCCTATGCTACCTAAAAAAAGGTTTTTTTTCACAAAAATGCTTTGTATGACGTCCGCTTAGTATGACGTGTTTGTCGATTCCCTTCGATGTCATTATAAACGGATTCCACTGTATATTATACAATACGTCATGATACCAACTAATTGTAAACAGACTGAAAATACGTATTAAGCTTAAGGAGTGTTTGTTTGGATAGGATTACAGAATATGAAGTTCAGCATAATCAATAACAACATGGCTTAGCCACTTAGGCCGTATATATATATTATGAGCTGTTCAGTTTCTAAAAATTGAAATTGATCTCTCTAGCGTTTCCTTAATCGTTTACTTAGGATATTTACATTACTTCGTATGCTAAATGGCTGATTGCACAAATAACTGATTTTATCAAAGATTGAACCACGGTAACAATATATTATATTAATTGCTTAATATGACACTTTCACGAAAATTTATATAGATTCGACGTTTAGTACCAACAATTTTGATAAAATTAAGTTCAATAAATTCTTGAAAGCCAATATATCTAGAGTTTTTTACGATTAGATTTGTGCTTGAAAGTTAATACGTAATTCTAGGCAATTGGATTAGATATCAGTTCTCATCAGCGTTGCCAGATTTTTTTTTGATAAGTCGGGATTTTGGAACTTTTTGAGTGAAAAAAGCGGGATTCTTTCGTCGAAAGCGGGACATAGTAAAAAAACGTATATAATCAGAAGTTTTTAAATATTTATCTTTTTATTTGAGTTCAAATTACGTTTACGTATGACAATAGATAGCAGAATTAGCCATAGAAAATGTATTTTAATAAAAATATGATATTTTAAATCAGATTTACCCTATCGTTAAATAGTTGAGTTTTATTCGTCTTCTGAATAAAAAAATAAAAAAAACAGAAATCAAAATCAAAAAAGTTTTTTTCATTAAAAAAATATGGCGTTTCAAACAATAGTCTGAGGAGTGAGTGTTACAAATTGCAACTTACAATAAGAGAATAATTATTTACGCACGGTCGAGCTATCCCCGAAAAGCGGGACTGAGCCTGTCCCGCGCGGGACATTTAATTTTGATTTAAAAATCGGGACGTCCCGCCAAAATCGGGACGTCTGGCAACGCTGGTTCTCATATTCATAACGTAAATACAGTGTTTTTTTCTGACACTTTCTCACTGTATACTCTATATATTTTACATAAATAAAAAATATTTTAACCACATGTACAAAAAAAAAACTTGACAGAATCATACATTCTCAGAGACAAAGCGAGTTTATATGCACCGAATGCTTAGGTCACGCCTAAAAAATATATCATTGATCAATAAATTGGTAGCAGAAACCTATATGTAAACCTAAATGTAAATATATTATTATTTATTCAATGAATTTGTTAGGTACTTTGTTTTCATATTCATAATGTCAATATAAATAAAAAAAAACCGGGTCGCAGTGCCAAAACCCTGCCGACAATATAGTGTATTTACTAATACAGGCAGTGTGGCTTTATTATGCGAACTTAAGTTGGTTTTTGGGCAAAATAAAAAATTTGACTCCTTAATACACCTCTGAAAATAACATTTTTTTTCATATTTGCAATATAATTATCAATCGAACCTCCATACTAAATTAAAAAACACCATTTAGTAAATAATTCGCTATCTGCAAACTAGTGTTTTCATAAAATTTGTAAATCCGGTCCTGTTAGGCCGGTTTTATTAAAATTTTTAGGACACTTTTTAATTACTACCAGAGGGTTAAATTTTAATTTTGAAACGATTCGGAGCATTTTTTCGGTATTTTGGGGCCCAAAAACTTTTTTCAACCCCTAAAAGCCACCCTTAAATTGATTCGATTGGGCCCATTTTAAATAGGCTTCGTGCGGTGATGGATTCCAGCATGTGTGCTAAATTTCGTTAAAATGAATTAACTCCTTCGAAAGTTATAGCCCGCACACACATATATATATACCTATATAATATATATATATATATATATATATATATATATATATATATATATACATATATATATAAACATTTTTAAAAATGGTGCCAAAGTGTTTAGGAGGTTATGAAACGTCGAGAATTTTTGGTCCGACCCCTAGGTCCCGCCATCCGACCGACGCCAATAGTGTATGTTGCCATATGGCAAATACACTAATAAGTTAAATATCATGATACAATAATGTACGTCTATAACGTCTTTTATAATACCTGCAGCCTTGAACATGCTCATGAAACATTTTGTTCATTCATTATAACTTTTTCGAAATTCAATTTGCAAAAAGTTCAGTCACTACGAAGTAAAAATTATTAAGTTATTGATTATAAATACGGGCTTTAAAATTTTTAAAGCAAAAGGTAAAAGTTGAATACCTATGTGAGTTATTTGACTGTTCTTCAGCAATGGAAAAACTAATAACTTACCAAAACGACCAACCAACTATCATTCTTTTCTCAAATTTGAGTCTTATGCACAATTGAAAAAATATAGTATATAATTCTGCCTTTTTAAGTTTATTAAATCAATATATGTATATAACTTTAAAATAGAAAGCAGTATCACGGGTAATTGGAATAATGAAAATAAATCAATTTAAACACACATTGATTGCAACGTTTCGTCTTTTCTTTAATTAAGACTTTTTCAAGCTCTCAATATGCTTAAATGATAGTAAAACTATGATATAATATGCAATTTGGCATTAAAAAAAACAATTACCCGTGATACTGTTTTCTATTATAACATATATCTGGAATTGAACTTTAAAGATGAATAGCTTTAAAATCTCACCTTTTAGAGGAATGGAAGAACCTATGTACAATTTACATACATACTTTGAAATTTGGTAGTGCACAAAACAGTTCTAAACACTTATTAATAATGTACATATAACATTTGCTATAACTAAAAACAAGTATTTTATTAGTACAACTGCTTTAAAACTTTCACAACAGAAATAAAAATCAAATTTGTCTTTTAAACCTTACGACTAACTTCTATAACCACATGGTTCACTTTGAATAAATTATGATTACATTGATTGAGCGTACAACAGGATTTTGATTGTCTGCGACTGCAAACCAAAGACGCACGGTCGTACAAGTTCAACTGTTTTGCGTAACGCGTCCAATTTTAAAGCGGGTCATATATGGTCAGTTTTTAATGATAATCTTTTCGTAATTAATATTTAAAACTAACCGTGAATTCACTACCATTCATGTGAATAATAATAATGACACGGTCAGTAAGTTATCGTGATTGAGGAATTTCAAACATGCTTGATTTTTTATTATCAATCAATATGGTTGACATCTATGAATGACTATATGAATTAATAAACAGTATGGCAGTCGTATAAATAAGTAACACGTGCGAGACGACAAAATGTCGTTTTATAAATTAAATAACGATTTTTGACGTGACTTTAGTAATAATTTATGTAGTACCAGCCGTTAGTAAAGTAAAAAAATGATGTCTATAAAAAATAAAAAAAGAAATTTAAAACAAGACTACTATGAAATATTGACAAAAAAATTAAAATAAATTGAATCAAAGATTGACACCAATACTGCCAAAAATAAAATAGATACACGGAAATCTAAAAATCGTCGAGAGATAAAAAACGTTTCAGCACAATATAGAAAAAAATGGTGCCTATGTACTTATTTACGTTACACGTCCGTCTTATGGTCACCGGCTTACATATGTGTACCAAATTTCAATTCAGTCGGTCCAGTAGTTCGGAGCAAATTGGCTGTGACAGGGTGCCACACAGACACATATGAGTGATCCTATAAGGCAGGGGTTCCCAAAGTGCGGCCCGCGGGCCAAATGCCGCCCGCAAAACCTGTGAATTCGGCCCGCGATATCGATACGATATATTAATTTTAATATGTTTTTATGGACTTGCCATATACTTTTCTTGTCAATGTGGTAAATAAATCTACTTACTTACTTACTTACTTATATTTTTATTAAAAAATAAATAAGTAATTGTTGTTACAGTTAAAGATTTATATTATTATATAATAAGATGGATTTCAGTTATTTTTTTTGTTTTAATGAATATATAATTAAAGATTTATATTTATATTAAATTATGTAGGTATACTAATAAAAAAAA
The DNA here is from genome assembly GCA_034508555.1 of Venustoraphidia nigricollis. Classification (NCBI taxonomy): domain Eukaryota; kingdom Metazoa; phylum Arthropoda; class Insecta; order Raphidioptera; family Raphidiidae; genus Venustoraphidia; species Venustoraphidia nigricollis. The sequence continues at coordinate 3,480,398 of JAVRKA010000013.1, forward strand.
AAGAAATAAGTAGTTAAATATGTTTAAAACAAAAAAAAATCGTGGTTATTGTTTTAATTTTATTCCGTTTTTTTTTTTGGCCCGCCAAAAAATTCGGTAATATTAAATTGGCCCGCCTAAGAAAAACTTTGGGAACCCCTATTATAAGGGTTCCGTTTTCTCCTTTTGAAGGTACGGAACCCTAAAAAGATGCTAACAAAATAAAACATCGATAAATAGAAGTCGATAAGTTTCACACACCTACTTTAATTCTTTCATCGGCACTGCGGGTCGCGTACGACTATATTTTAGAAAATGCTTTTAGTTTTCAGTGTCAACAGGAGATTCATACATGGCACAATGTTATTTATAAAGCTGTTGGCACACGATTTTTCTTCTAAACAATATATTGGCTTTTACATTCGCAAACCAGCGTGATCATAAAACAATTGCCAATGTGCGGAATTTACGCGGGCGTAAAACAATCGGAGGTGTTCACTCTTAAGAGATCAATCATTGGTAAAAAATATTAGACCGATTTTTTGATCGAAAAATTAAGCACAAATTAGTCAAGTTTTAGTCTTTCCAATGATTTCGGAAAGCCGCTATTAATTTCTTCAGTTACGGATTGATGTGTTGAAAAAATGTGTCCTAAATTTCGGAATTTCGGTAAGGACATCCTACCTACGTGTCCACACCACTCTAAATAGAATGCGTCATTTTGGAATTTTGATTCCAGAAGGGAATAAGTTAAAAAAACCCGGGTCGCAGTGCCAAAACCCTGCCGACAATATAGTGTATTTGCTTATACAGGCAGTGTGGCTTTATTTTGCGAGCTTAAGTTGGTTTTTGGGCAAAATAAAAAATTTTACTCCTTAATACACCCCTTAAAATAACATTTTTTTTCTTAATTGCAATATTATTATAAATCGAACCTCTATACCAAATTATATAGAGCTTTCAGTACATAATTCACTATTTGTAAACTAGTGTTTTCATAAAATTTATAAGTCCGGTCCTGTCGGGTCGATTTTATTAAAATTTTAGGGACACTTTTTAATTACTACTGGAGGGTTAAATGTCAATTTTGAAACGATTCTGAGAATTTTTTCGGTATTTTGGGGCCCAAAAACTTTTTTCAACCCCTAAAAACTACCCTTAAAATGGCCCGATTACGCCCATTTTAAATAGGCTTCTTGCGGTGATGGATTTCAACACGTGGGCCAAATTTCGTTAAAATCAATTAACTCTTTCGAAAGTTATTGCCCGCACACACATATATATATATATATATATATATATATATATATATATATACGCTTATATATATATATATATATATATATATATATATATATATATATATAAATAAATATATATATACATATGTATATAAACATTTTTAAAAATGGTGCCAAAGTGTTTAAGAGGTTATGAAACGTCGAGAAATTTTGGTCCGACCCCTAGGTCCCGCCATCCGACCGACGCCAATAGTGTATGTTGCCTTATGGCAAATACACTAAAAACTATGTTTTTTGCTTGTAGTTCTCTTAAACGTAGACTTCGTATAATAGGATATGTCCAAACAGTTTTTGGCTTCGTGTAGGTATGTAAGAGTCTATACTAAAGTGTGAATAACTTACACTTTCAGAATTTAATATTTTAGAAAATAAGGTAACTGTTCAAAATGTATTTTTATTTTGAATCTAAAAGTAATCGTTGATGTTGTAACGATGCCGGTCCTGTGCAATTTCATAACGTCATTTTTGATAGTCATAAAACTTATAAAACTGATTATGCAAGACCGTCGTCGTTACTCATAAATCCTATCAAATTATTTTTGTAAATTTTATTTTAAAAACAGTTCAATTAAAATATTCTTACTAATAAGATGTTAATATTAAAATTTCGGTTACAGTCACTGAAATTATTAAAAACATCTTATAGTTAAAATTAATTATTATCTACGTTTATATATATTTTTTTTAAATAAAATACATTTATTTTTATTAGTGTATTTGCCATAAGGCAACATACACTATTGGCGTTGGTCGGATGGCGGGACCTAGGGGTCGGACCAAAATTTCTCGACGTTTCATAACCTCCTAAACACTTTGGCACCATTTTTAAAAATGTTTATATATATATGTATATATATATATATTTATATATATATATATATATATATATGTGTGTACGCGCGATAACTTTCGAAAGAGTTAATTGATTTCAACGAAATTTGGGCTACGTGTTGAAATCCACCACCGCAAGAAGCCTATTTAAAATGGGCCTAATCGGGCTATTTTAAGGGTAGTTTTTAGGGGTTGAAAACTGTTTTTGGGCCCCAAAATACCGAAAAAATTCTCCGAATCGTTTCAAAATTGAAATTTAACCCTCTGGTAGTAATTAAAAAGTGTCCCCACAATTTTAATAAAATCGGCCCGACAGGACCGGATTTACAAATTTTATGAAAACACTAGTTTGCAGATAGTGACTTATTTATTGAAGGGTGTATTTAATTCGGTGTAGACGTTAGATTGATAATAATATTACAATTAAGAAAAAAATGTTATTTTAAGGGGCGTATTAAGGGGTTAAATTTTTTATTTTGCCCAAAAACAAACTTAATTTCACATAATAAAAGTATAAAACCACACGGCCCTATACAAGCAAATACACTATATTGTCGGCAGGGTTTTGGCACTGCGACCCGGGTTTTTTTAATAATTGTTCTCAACATTTTTAAAACCAACACCATCATTAAAAAATTACACTGCGCTACAATGTCTAGTCTAGTTGCAAGCAAAAGTTAAATTGTGATTAAAAATGATGCAAGTTGCATCCACCAGTTGAAAATACTTTTCAGAACTGATTAGTATCTATATAATCACGCGTTGAATTATTTTACTTTTTTAGTTCAGTTTTGAATGTGCTACTGAAAATCGACAAAGCATTTACGATTATTATACGTAACTTAATAAACTGAAAGTCTGGAAACTTCTCGTATGAAAACGGCATAATATTATGGCTTCAGGCTGGCATAAGTTTCAGCTCACCTATGATGATGTATAGACTGAATAGCATGGTAGTAGTGGTGCGTAGACAGGTATATGCTCTCACAAAGTATGAAATACTTTCCAAGCGAAGTACTACGAAAAACGCGTCTCTTACACCAGGTGGTATAAGTTACTCATATAGATACCGCAAATAATACCTTTTTATAATATATGATTATGTGTTTGCTTCAGTTTATTTTATACTCTATATTCCTCTAGTTCTCAAACTTTCAAATTCAGCTGCTTTTCAAATCTAACAACATTTTAAGATTCACCGTTCCATCAATTAACTGTTCCAATTAATAATGATACATATATTATGTGAATCTATTCGTCCTGCAAAGGTTTATAACATACAAAATTGATAAACGTCTGTGATCTTCAATCGATCTATAACATAAAACGTTTCGAACGTTTTTTTTAAAGAATTCATTTTATTACGAAACTTTGTTTTGCGATACAACGTAATTAATTAAGCTCTGTAAAGTTAATGTGTCTACAGATGCAAGATACCAAACTGTCAAAAGATAATATCTTGTTGCCTTGTATGAAAGTTTCTAAGCAAAGATACTTAAAAGTATCTAAAAACTTTTAGAAATTGTTATACATCGCAAACCTGGTAAGCAGAGATTGTCCTGCCACATACCTCGCTAGCAAAATATTATATTTCTTGAAATAAAAATTGGAATTATATGTTTTTTTATGTGAGAATTAAAAAAAAATTCTGGATCACGACAACAATGCCATCTATCGGTTCTAACTACAGCTTAGAACCATCCAAGGGATCCCATAAGTATAAAAAAAATCATCTAAACCGCTCATGTCGTTTATGAGAAGAAGAATTGCGAACACATGCACACCGGAATTTTATAAAGATTTAAAGGAGTTAAGTTCCACAGTTTGAGAAACTTAGGTCATATAATCTTATATTTTGTATTTCTGCGTATATAATACATAGGTGAAGCGGTTTTTTTTTTCAGTGAAGTTCTATATGAAGTTTATCTTCACTCGAAAGCCCGTCGTTTATAGCAAGAGCTATCTTTAGTTTGACTAGTGTTATCTTTTAAGTACAATTTTTATCTATATTCACATCATTACCGTTTTGTCTTAAATAGAATAGAATAGAAAATCGTCACCAAAAACAAGATTATATGTAAATTATAGCAAATAATGGACATTTATGTACGGTTTTTTAAAAATTACTGTAGATGAAAACGATTGACAACTAAGGTGTATTTTTTTACAAACACGAAACATAAAAAATCGTGAATATTAATTAAAGAAGTTAACAGGAGAAGTACTTTTGTGGAACAAAGTATTTTATATTTTTGTGGTGTGAATAAATAAATTTACTATAATTACGAATCTGAATTAGTGTTAATATCAAACGAAAATTTATTTTCTAAACACATTTTAGATTCTGCTATTAAAAATGTTGTTTCCAAAACAAGATTATCTTGAAAGCCTGAAGTAAATATAGTAAATATTGAAAAGGTCAGATTTGAAGCTGTTGAATTCTCGAAAGATGTGCTTATTTTCAACTTGCATATTACTATATAGTATTACATTATATGTAAAGTTTGAACAACTTAAATTGGCACAATTTTATTCTCACTCGTTTTTCAGATATTCTACGAACGAAATATCACGGTTATTTGCAAAAGATTATAACGCAAACCCGTTATCCTTCGCAAATAACCCGGCAATGTGTATATTTTACACAAACATCTCGTTCTCTCACTTATTATAAAACAGTGCACACAAAATATCGATTATTATTAGTGTTGCAACAATTACAATTACTAAAAACAGATAAACAAAAACACTTGAAAATTCTACAAATATTTTTTATTAAATTATTTTTTGACGATCGTTTCCGACAATAAGTCCATCCTCAGCAATATATACATGTTTATATTTCTGAGAATGGACTTATTGTCCGAAACGATTGTCAAGAAATAATTTAATAAAAAATATTTGTAGAATTTTCAAGTGTTTTTATTGATCTGTTTTCAGTAATCGTAATAATAATCGATATTTTGTGTGCACTGTTTCTGAAACAAAAATGCTTACTACATAATGAAGCAATACTTTTGAAAATGACACCACCTACGAAGAATATTCCCTGCCCGTTTAGAAATGTGGAACGAGTCTAACAATCTACAATCTGTGAACATCAATTTCTTTTCTTTAACGCAAAAGAGTCAGTGAATAATAATAATAATAATGATAATGCGTTTAACGTCCGTTTCTCGACTTTATGTCATAACAAACGCCATTCGCACCATTACTATTTTCCATCTACCACACTTCCCGTTATTTTTCTACATTTTTAAAACTTCAACTTATGTAATAGCAATGGGCGAATGAAGGAATTATAGGAAATTAGGATAAGGTAGGCAATATTTGAACTAGGAGTTTGATAGGGAATCGGTCATGGCCTCAAATAAGGAACCATCTCGATATTTATCTGGAATTAATTGAGGGAAACCATGGAAACCTCAATCAAGATGGCCGGTACAGGAATTACCGTTTCTCGGCGAGACGCAGTAGGAAAAAATCCCAGCCACATCTGCCCCCGCCGGGATTCGAACCCGAACCTCTCGAATGCGAGTCTAGTGCTGTCACCACTACTCTACCCAGCTCGGTTTAAAAGAGTGAGTGAAACGAGATCGTTCCTCATTAAGTTTCGTATTCGTTCCGTCTTTGGAATTGTTTTGCGCAAGACTAATGGGCGGTCAATCCAAATTAGGTTGACCGATGCGACGCTTGCAAAACAAGGACTAGATTCAGCAGCACGCACTATACATAAGCAACGCTGTGTATAAGATTACTGACCGTGTCGTGTGTCTAACGGACGCGCGTCACGTGTGCACAATGAATATCTTTCCTGTGTGCAGTTGACGTGACGAACTACACTGAATAATTTGCGTCATATGTGTGTATATCTACTGTACATAGGGCGAAGGCGCCGATTCCTGAATCCTGGCCATCCACGTATGGTCGATCACTTTTATTCCTGCGGCATCGCAAACAGTAACAAAAACCCGGGTCGCAGTGCCAAAACCCTGCCGACAATATAGTGTATTTGCTTTTATAGGGCCGTGTGGTTTTATACTTTTATTATGTGAAATTAAATTTGTTTTTGGGCAAAATAAAAAATTTAACCCCTTAATACACCCCTTAAAATAACATTTTTTTTCTTAATTGTAATATTATTGTCAATCTAACGTCTACACCGAATTAAAGACACCCTTCAATAAATATACCACTATCTGCAAATTAGTGTCTTCAAAAAATTTGAAAGTCCGGTCCTGTCGGGCCGATTTTATTAAAATTTTAGGGACACTTTTTAATTACTACTAAAGGGGTAAATGTCAATTTTGAAACGATTCTGAGAATTTTTTCGGTATTTTGGGGCCCAAAAACATTTTTCAACCCCTAAAAACTACCCTTAAAATGCCCCGATTACGCCCATTTTAAATAGGCTTCTTGCGGTGATGGATTTCAACACGTGGGCCAAATTTCGTTAAAATCAATTAACTCTTTCGAAAGTTATTGCCCGCACACATATATATATATATATATATATATATATATATATATATATATATATATATATATATATATATATATATGCGTATATATATATATAAATATATATATATATATACATATATATATAAACATTTTTAAAAATGGTGCCAAAGTGTTTAGGAGGTTATGAAACGTCGAGAAATTTTGGTCCGACCCCTAGGTCCCGCCATCCGACCGACGCCAATAGTGTATGTTGCCATATGGCAAATACACTAATAACTTTTTTTTAATGATCATATTGTGTCTGCTCGAACAAAGCCGCGTATAAAGTAGATTATTCTTTGAGTTGAGACAACATTTTGAAAAATTGTTGGGTCTCCTAGTGACAACATTAATACTCTGCATGGTCGACCACAACATTGTTTTGTTTGAAGTTTCTATTAGCAACGCTTGAGAAACAAATAAAAGATTATAATTTTAAATCTCGTTGTGATCAGACGTATTTAGACTTCGACTTGATTAAATCAAATTTTATTGTGCTTTATTTATTTATTTTTTATTATATAATATAATGATCAATTTGATCATTATAAAATGATCAATTATGACTTGGCAGAGTAAGTTAACAACAGTTGAAACTAAGGAGCTTCGTCACGTCTAATAGACGCTACCCGTGGCTCTACACGTGATTGGGATGAAACACGGCAGCGATAGTAATAGTGGAGCATTCGCATCCACCATATTACGGTCAATGGCGAGTTACAACAAAGAGGATAGCATAAAAACCTGCTCCATAAAAAAATGTCAATCAAACTGTGTCCAGTCTATTAACCCCAGACAGATATACCAGCATTCATTTTTTTATATTGTATGTACAACCGGGCAATCCAAATTGAAATCGGTCCAACGGTTTCCAAACTTTTCACAAAAAGGGAACGTCACGTAATAAATAGGTACAAAGAGAATTAGGAAAATAATCTGTACACATGAAAGACAGTCGCTGATAAGTGATTTTGTCAGTAAGAATACTTATCATTGATTCTTATGGAGCACCCACACGAGCGACAGAAAGATGTGAGTACGTATATAGAACAATACGAGGTTGATTAAAAGGAATTAATTAGACTGGTTGTGATCCTTAATGAATGTCTTATAAAAAAGTTATTTTTGAGTGGTTACGATCAATTTTATTTAGTGACAATTTTAATCATTGGCATAAACATAAAATAGTATTTTATTATACAAACCAATTTATGTATATTGTGAAACCAATCACCATCTTTTCAATCTTATTTCGACTAAATACTGATATGAATTGACAGCATTTGAACTCTGAAGATGGTGCAAAGCATACCGAAACGTTAGTGAAAATGCAATTTTAATCTCAGTATTGCTGTTTTATTGATCATGCGCCACGGATTTTATCCAAACGTATCCAATATATAGAACAATGATGAATGTTCTTACCAAATACCAACAAAATTATTCATTACGCGGTAAGTCTAAATAATATAAAAGTGATTAAACACAGGTGAGTGATCGGAATTGGTAACTTTACCCTAGTGTCTTCTTGTGTAAGGGCACTTTCTACAGTCGCGCTGTCGTCCACGGTTGGATGCCGAAGGTGTTCTATTATTACGTAGTCAGTTTTATTTTAATTGTAACATCGTAAAACTCTGTATACGAGTATAGCTTTTAAAATTGTGGCACGTGAGATGATGGCACATGTTCTTCAACCCTCGATTTTGAGTCATGAATTATTTCGTTTAATAGCGGCGATGATCGTATTCGCACAGATCTGGCCACTATTCACGTTTTGTTATTGGATATGTACCAATTCTAATTAAACAGATCGATAGATGGATTTCTTTTAGTTGTACAAAACATTGTTAAAGCGATATAATGAACTATAATATAATCTTCTGCAATAAATAAACTGTTTGGTTCCGTCCTATGAGTTTTTGGAGTTAGTTTAATATAATTTTCAATATCAGACGTAGACTTCGTCTTGATAAAATCAAATTTTGTTTCGTTCTATTTTTTTATTTTATATAACGATCAAATCGAGCCTCATAGCGGAATTATACTATACGATATTATTACATGCATATAGGTCGACGCTTCACCTCCACCCCAAACATGAGAAAAGTGCCGCTTTGGGCTATGGTTTGGTCCACCTAATGGATAAACCGTCTCTGGACTAACCGTCGCCTGAAAAAACGAATCACATTTATTTATTGATGAATAAAATAAAGTACAATACTTACATCCACTCCGTGTCTCATTTGGATGTTAGGTACATACGATTTGTATATAAATGTTTTAACATTGTTTTTCCATAAGATGAAACGTGATATTCGGCAATATTTCTTTACAGTACGTTACTAGATTACTAGACTCGCATTCGGGAGGTCCGGGTTCGATTCCCGGCGGGGGCAGATGTGGCTGGGACTTTTTCCTACTGCCTCTCGCCGAGAAACGGTAATTCCCGTACCGGCCATCTTGATTGAGGTTTTCCATGGTTTCCCTCAATTAATTCCAGATAAATATCGAGGTGGTTCCTTATTTGAGGCCATGGCCGATTACCTATCAAACTCCTAGTTCAAAAATTACCTACCTTATCCTAATTTCCTGTAATTCCTTCATTCGCCCATTGCTATTATATAAGTTGAAGTTTAAGAAATGTAGAAAAAAAACGGGAAGTGGTAAAATGAAAAATAGTAATGGTGCGAATGGCGTCTGTTATGACATAAAGTCGAGAAACGGACGTTAAACGCATTATTATTATTATTATTATTATTATTTCGAATTACGGAAAGGCAAATTAACATTTTGATGTTTTTTCTTTACAAACTTATGTTAAAAATATTGACCAATTTTGCTTGGTTAACAATTTCTTTCAAACTTAATTTTTCCTGTACAAAAATTTGTGTAATACTTATGCTAATTTTCTAGTTTTTATCTGATTTTAAATTGTTTATTTAGATCAAATAAACTATAAAAACTTGGCTAAAAGCCATATGAGAAGAATGGTACAGTCAAAGCCCTCTAAGTGCACGCTCTCTAAATGCACACGCTCTCTTACTGCACACGAACTCGCCCTCTAAGTGCACGTTCCCCAGCCCTCACTTCGAATAATCTGCGACCAATCACGTGCGACCGTAAGCGCGCTATTTTCAAACTTTCCATTTCCATCATATTCATAGAGTTTTAGAGATATTGTTTATAGCATCTGATTGAATAAAGATAGCTATAGGAGTTAGAAGAGTGGGGATAAAAAAGATCGTAGGGGAAGTGTGCACTTAAAGGATGGGCCTCGGTTCCGAGCTGTGCACTTAGAGGGCTTTGACTGTACATATTTCTAGTTTATTTTGAAGCATTAACCTCAAAGATGAGTAACAATTTTCATAGAAATTTCCGAAATTTAAGTAAGTGAATTTTACATGCATACACACATATCCAACTACTCTTAAGGTAGAGCTATGTGGGTGAAAAAGGGAGCATATTGAACCGCTGGTAAACAGTTACCTTAATCATTAAATGTAAGTGAGGTTGTTTGATTTTCCGCTTGAGGGCTCATCCAATAAAATATGCACCCTGTATTTATTTAACTTCCGGTATTATTAACTCACTTTAAAAAAAAGTGACAAACGGTTTAATGTCGGTCTATAATAGATGCAGAATATATATCTACTTATATAAATTATGTTGTAATTTGCATATAGAATTATCACTATCTATTGATATGTCTACCAGGTACTTCTACGTACGTATATTATGGTTACAAAACACAATGGCTTATGTCAAACTTATAGTAAAATTAGAATAACTAGTTGTGTCTACCCGTTGATTACGGGGCAAAAGTTAATGATAGATTCGATAAAACAAACCGGAACTGCCTGGAGAGTTAATTCAAAATTGCTCAAGTGGAAGTTGATTAAAGTTCTCGGTCAAAAAAAAAACACGGCTTGTGTTTTAACTCCGATATCCGCGTGGGAGATTAAAAGTGTGATCTGGTCTCTTGCAAAAAGCGTCTTGAATTATTAAATTGAAATTATTTTTTCAACGTAGGTACATTTCTTATCAACATTAACTCGCAAAAAGAAGTTCTTGACGCTATACCATATCTAGCTTACTTACATTTAAATTTTGAACGGATTATAAGTAAAAAATGTTCGTGACTACCTCAAGCCATTGTCATACATTTTTATCAAAAATCAAAGAAATGTTACTACTGGTTGACCCACATGTTTGAAGTAAACTTCTTTGGAGTCAAATCTTTTTCGCGCGGAAATAACAAATCTTTTCGGACGAAACGATTCTTATTTTCTTCGTTTTAGTACATTTTAATAAAAGCTTGTTCTTAAAAGGTTTTTTACTTAATATAATATTAAGTAATAACCACTTGGCCTTGTGGTCGCAAATAGAACAAAAACCCGGGTCGCAGTGCCAAAACCCTGCCGACAATATAGTGTATTTGCTTGTATAGGGCCGTGTGGTTTTATACTTTTATTATGTGAAATTAAGTTTGTTTTTGGGAAAAATAAAAAATTTAACCCCTTAATACACCCCTTAAAACAACATTTTTTTCTTAATTGTAATATTATTATCAATCTAACGTCTACACCGAATTAAATACACCCTTCAATAAATAAGTCACTATCTGCAAACTAGTGTTTTCATAAAATTTGTAAATCACTACCAAAGGGTTAAATTTCAATTTTGAAACGATTCGGAGAATTTTTTCGGTATTTTGGGGCCCAAAAACAGTTTTCAACCCCTAAAAACTACCCTTAAAATAGCCCGATTAGGCCCATTTTAAATAGGCTTCTTGCGATGGTGGATTTCAACACGTGGCCCAAATTTCGTTGAAATCAATTAACTCTTTCGAAAGTTATCGCGCGTACACATATATATATATATATATATATATATAAATATATATATATATATATATATATATATATATATATATATATATATACATATATATATAAACATTTTTAAAAATGGTGCCAAAGTGTTTAGGAGGTTATGAAACGTCGAGAAATTTTGGTCCGACCCCTAGGTCCCGCCATCCGACCGACGCCAATAGTGTATGTTGCCATATGGCAAATACACTAATAAGGCACACACTGTTCAGTGTTCGGTCAGTGACTAGACACGGCATTACGTGAATTGTAAAACCTATCAGAAGTTGAAATCCATGTTCCGGTACAGAGCTCGCGTCGCCGGAAGTTGACTTACCTGTTCCCCTTCACTCTTTTGTCCGGCTCTGGCGTACGAGCTCAATACAGAATAGGGTGTGACGTTCTGTTAAAACATTAATTTGATAAAAAGCGCAGAAGATAATGGAAAAAAAGTGAACGTATCAATTAAAAGCGAAACGGTGACATTTTTTTGTTGTTTTTGTTAAAAGCGTTTAATTCAAATTTATAGCGAGCCAATTGACCAATCAATAAATACAAAATTCACATATTATATGCTATTTAACCTTTTTTTTTCAAACGAATTGTTTTTACAAGCTTTTATCCAAGTTGAGGTATGTTTGTCAGTCGGTCAGTTTGAGTCAAATCTTGCAATCAAAATTTGGACTAGTATTGTTGTTTTGTACGGTCAAAGATCTTTTATAGTGGGATGTTGAATCCAGTTACATTTATTATGCTTGCAAAATTCCTGACGAATGGAAAGTTAAAAAGTCATTAAGCTTATCGTAAATCATGTCGTTTACAGATGCTTTTAGAGGTAGTACTGTTTTTTTCATATCTAACCACTGCCAGTTGCGTAATTATTATTTTAAGACATGCACTGACACATCCCTTGACATAATTTCTATAAAATCCGTCATATTTTAGCACAATAACTAAAATTATGGTTTATGCATATTTTTCAAGAGAAAACACAACTTAATATTCATAGTAGAGCTGGCGTAACTTCACCTTTACATCACTGAGCTCTTCGGAGAATCTATTGACACCTACGTTTTAAAAATTATTGTATTGTCGTCGGTCCTTGGTAAGTATGCAAAGTTTCAGTTTAATCTGACATTTTGAAGTTGGTGAATTTCATGTTCAAAGATTCCATTACATACAAAGCGTATTAAAAAATGAAACATTAACTTGATTCGGATAGCAATAGTAGTTAGTAATGAACTATTTTGTTGGGTGCAAACAAGAATTGTCTATAACTAACTCAGCAAAATTGGTCACCATCATCTGCCAGCAATAACGAAACCTAGTGTAAGTTCATATTTTCCAATTGTCAATAGACGAACCATATCTCATTTTTTTTAACTGTACCACACGCTTATAGCATCCAAAGAATTAATTTTCTGCAGTATTTCCATGGTGCCTTTATTACAAACCTCCAGCTCGCAGATTCATGTCCAAAAACTGGTAAAAGTATCAATTGAAAAAATAAGAAATTAAAAATATGAATTGGCACTTTGATCCAGATAACCCTTGCAGTTGGTGGCCCTTACGAAAATATGTATTTTTTGAGAGATAAAAAATATTAAAAAATCAAATTTTGGGACTTCCCGCATTAAAATGTTAATTTTCGTATCAATAAAAAAAAATATTTAAAAAAAAATCTAGAGTCGTTTTGGTTTTTTTGACGCTTGCGATAATCAGACCCCAAACACATGTTGCTACGTCTGAGACTATATTAGTAGGTACTTTCATAAAAAGACGAAAGCATAAAATATATCTTCGTGACACACTTGTTTTCTAAATGAACAGTTATATGTATACTGGTGTATAATTTTACATGGATAGGGTTTTAATGTTCAGAAGATAGTAAAATAAAGATATTGTCAACTGTAAAACTAATTACATTAATTATATACATGGGATTCTACAAAGATATCAACTATACGTACAATTGCTTACAATAACTTTGACATTTACCTGACACATAAAAAAGAACAAATACATAAATTTTAATTAAAGAATCGTAACAATAAGATTCTACAAAAATATGGTACCAGACAATGTGCTTATTAAAAGATTTATCAAAAATACTGTCAATTAATCGAATAAATGTTTTTAAAAATATAATTTTGTGCATATTTTTCACCTATAACGATATCATATAAAGGCTTTCTGGCAAATTCAAATAAAATTTTTCATATAAAAAATTAATTTGGACAATGGATCTCATATAGAGATTGCAATGCTGGATCCAGCAATCCAGCTGGATCCACCACATTTTCGGCCTTGCTGGATCCAGCATCTGGCGCTGGATCCAGCGGTGCGAATCCGCAATCAGCTAAAACAAGTAAATAACTGGGTCTGAGAAGGATTATGATAAGATATTGAAGAAAGAAATGGCACTTTATGAAAGTGAGGGAGTAAGAGGTAAAAGCTAACTTTAATCTATGACTATTTGATGACTCTCAAACCAACCAGCCTATAGGTAGAAAGAGCGCTTTTCGCATTCGAATATAATAATAATAATGCGTTTAACGTCCGTTTCTCGACTTTATGTCATAACAGACGCCATTCGCACCATCACTATTTTTCATTTTACCACTTCCCGTTTTTTTCTACATTTCTTAAACTTCAACTTATATAATAGCAATGGGCGAATGAAGGAATTACAGGAAATTAGGCTAAGGTAGGTAATTTTTTGAACTAGGAGTTTGATAGGTAATCGGCCATGGCCTCAAATAAGGAACCACCTCGATATTTATCTGGAATTAATTGAGGGAAACCATGGAAAACCTCAATCAAGATGGCCGGTACAGGAATTACCGTTTCTCGGCGAAAGGCAGTAGGAAAAAGTCCCAGCCACATCTGCCCCCGCCGGGAATCGAACCCGGACCTCCCGAATGCGAGTCTAGTGCTGTACCACTACTCTACCCAGCTCGGTTTATATTTGCAGTTCTTTAAGAAATAGGCTGGGAAATAACACCATCAATAACATTTCTTTTTTGACCTATGCTTCTCGATTCCGATTTTTAGTGTTCTATACCAGAATTGGAATAACGGAACACGTATGGCTTCACTCCGATGTCTGTCCGTTCATCACAAGTCTCCAGAGCCAAACGTTACAAACTAGAGATTTGAATTTTTTTTTAAGCGTGTTACTTCTAAATACAATCCATGATGTATGTATATCTACGGATAGCTGATGGTGCTAAAGTGGAACAACAACATTACAACGTCCGACATTTTGTATGGACTTTGTCCAGAGTATGCGCTTAAACACAATTCACAATCGACATGAAATAAATCTTTGTTTATCCACTAAATCTAAGCCATTTTTTTAACATTGCATTGGAACTTCTTATATCTTACTCCGTGGGTGTGAACTACGGCGTTGGCTATCCATATTTACATATCAGTGATAATTGATACCAACAAGATAAGTATCATAGAGGATATGGTAAGTATGTTCATTGTTTTTCAGAACATCGAAGCTGGAGCAGGTAATGCAGCTCCATATATGGTAGCAGGGACCAGCGTCTGCAGGGAAATTAATAATGATTACTGCAAAGCTAACAATATTAAGTTCGTTGTATTTCACACACTCGCATCTGGGGAAATCATCGAAGCGGTCAGCCATCTAAAGGACAGACAGCACACGTTCGTTATAAACGCGCGACTCGTTCGCCCTTCGCTTCTCCTACTGTGCAACAAGCGCTAAGGGAATTGTTTTACCTATTTAACCCATTCAAAACTACATCTTTCTATATTTATTTGTGTTTTTACAATTGTTTTCAAACCCAAACAACGGTTTTTAGTGGTACAGTATAACCTATATATTTCATTAAGGGGGGGGATAAGGTCAAATCATACGAAAAAAGCCATGTTTTCGTGATTTTTTTTCTGACGACGCAGTTAAAATTTCTTTACTCAACCAATGGTACATTGAAGTATGACATTCGAAGAATGTTTTATCAAATTTTTACAAAGAAATATTAAAAAATACGGCAATGGCAGCAATTGTTCGGACGTGTCTCGAAAAAAAGTTGAATTGCGGTGCCCCTCATAACTTGGTGCTGGATCATCTGAAATCAAAAAATCAAAGTTTATTCGTTAGATAATAGTTTTCCCCAGGTAACGCTGTCGAGTTTTTTTTTCCAATTTTTTTCATTTTTTCGAACACTTTGAAATGAAAAACACAATTTTGTGGGAAAAAATCGGCTAATTTGTTATTGCGAAATCAAAATTATGAACAAAAAAAAAAAAACTCGACAGCGTTACCTCGTAAATAATGTACAGAAATAGTGTTTAAAATTTCAAAAGGATCGGTGCAGTAGTTTTGGAGTTATCAGGGGCACCGACTTTGAAAACGTGAGTTGTGGGAAAAACGCTTTAAAGTTTTAAACACAAAAAAATCCAGTTAAAACGTTTATAAGCGAATTTTATCGACATACCTCACACTGAGTCATCAATGCCAGGTCCATAGAGGATGTTGCTATCATCGATGATGTCTAATGCATCTTTTTGCTCCTGCCTACGACGAATCCTGCCTTCTTTGGTTTGTCGTTCAGCTTCCTGCTCTGCTCGGCTTATGCGTATGGAGTCAGTGGATCGCGCCCAGTCATGAGCGCTTGATCCACTACTGATTCCCATGTCTTGCATGAAGGTGAGTAAAGCAAACGAACCTTCATTGAAGACACTGGCTGCCACATAAGCTGCAATTTCAACGACAACAGAGGTTCCACTCAAGTGCTTCGGTGAGATTTTCCAAATAAGTTGGTTCAAACTCTCATTATTGTTCTGCGTGAAGCCTCCGACACATCGCTCCAGGAGGGCATCTTTGCTCAGATCTTCGTAGATAGGCTTGATTGCATCCAAAACATCCTTGGGAAGAGCACAATACGTGTGTTTGAACGAATCCAATGCATTAGCATTAGCTCGGGTCGGGGCGCTCGGGTCGGTTCGGGTATAGGTACAAAAATCCGGCAGGTATAAAAATACTCATAACTTCGTCAATTTTGCTTCAATTGACTTGAAATTTTGACAAAATATTTTTCAGATATTACGGATTCAATTTCGAAAATAAAAAAAAAATTCAAAAAAAAAATCTAATACCTTACCCCCCCCTTAAATTCATCGAGTGCCTCACGCTTTTAAACGTATAGAAGAAAAGACATGTTGGTATAAGCGTGTTATTTTATTTTTTTATTTAATCTAGAAACGTCCATCAGAATTTTGTAAACAAAGTAGTGATTATTTCGGAATGATGGGTGTTAGTTTATTTTATCTGTGATGATGAAAGTTTTCTGAATGCGGTTTAAAAAATCAAAGAAACTCAGTTTGTATTGGAACATACTTTGTTTACATTGTTTGAATTAACTTACGAGCAGTAAAATGATTGAGAAGACGTGTAAATTAAGTATTTGTAGCAAGAGTTAACTTTCTTTAAAATCTTCGAGTTAATAAAAAGTGCAAGAGACAAGCACAAGACAGGATGACGGGTTTATTTTAAGACGAAACAACGTGAAACGAGAGAAGTGTGAAATATCTCTGTAAGAGGAAATTCTCCTTGAGGAATAAAATACTAATGTGGTTGGCTTTAATGTATTTTTACTTGTATTTGTGCACCCCTGTAGCCTTAAATATTGGACCGATTTTGATAAATGGCGTGTTGAAAGGTTCATCTCAATTGTGAGAACGATTCTGTAGTTCATTTCAGAAATTCTAGGTAGTGACTAATACACTTATACCAAAGCAATAGTACGTGTATGCTTATACTTCACAATTCAATATAAGCGGCACATGCGTAGGAAAATTTAAACGCGTAACTTTCCATTGTTTCATTGCTTTGCCGCTTTATTAAGCTTATTTTTGTCACTGACCATTATAAGCAAATTAAAAAAAAAAGATAATCGCAGATATATGATGAATATAAACAAACAACTATTGCTAACACAAAAATATAAAATAAACTTCCAGTATGAATAAGTTAGGTAAAAACATGTTCTGTGTTACACTAAAAACTAGATCTTTTTTACCCGACTACTTTTTATATTTTCATAGTGGAAGTTTGTTTGGTATTTTAGTATTTATTGTTTATTTAATAACTTTTTAAATGATTAATATCAAGTAAATCTTGCATGCAATGCTTTGTTATGAAATAGTATAAATGTATAAAAAAAGAATTAATAACATACAAAAATGGTAAAATTATTTGATGGTAGAATTAATTTCGTGAAAGTCATCGGAATTAAAATTATGTTAACATTAAATCGTTGGGAATTGGGATTTTATAATGAAAGTAGGTTACTGAAACTTCCTGAAATAAACTACGTAAACGTATGTTAAATTTTTTATTTTCGTCGTTGATATCACGAACATGTTTAATTTCATTGAAAGATGTTTTGAAATATTGCTCTACACATTTGAACCGCTGGAAGTATTCCAACAGTAATAATTGTAATTAATATTTTAGCAATACAAGGTGATACTCTATTTACTATTGTTTTAATTTACTGTAACACGTCATGTATTTAATTATATTGCTTCAACTAATGGATTTTCAATACAGATTGCAACAAACCTATTTCATGTTCTTATTAAAAGAACAGTTTTTGAATACACGTATACCCGCTAATTAACTTCAAAGATCGTAATATTGCATTCAAATTTATTTTTCTAAGAATCTTTAAATGCCGCAATGAAGCAAGTTGTGTGTGTTTAATTAAAACTTCTTAGCGACCGGATACAAACAATGATATTAACGGAAATAACAGCAGTGCGTAACATATGGGCAGTCAGGAATGAAGAACATATGGGTGAATTATTATGTGTTCATAATATGTCAGTCTATCCGCAATATCAAAGTACAAATTTCCTATAAAATGTATTTTGATTTTATATTTCTTGTCAGATATGCTTGTTGTCAACTGAATGAAACTTTAAGGATTCTACCAATAAATTATTCGTTTAACCAGGAAGCCTTACAATCATTTAATTCTGTGACATCCGTGCTGTCACTTTTGGCATTACGTCAAATGTTTATTTATGAATGATCAAAGGGTGGCGGCTTAAAAAATTGCAATTCACATTTTAGCGTGCCGGAAATTAAAATCTAATCAATGTTTGTCTATTGTCAGTTTATATCGATGACTCGAAAACACTTGTACCGATTTTCATGAGACTATAGATACATTACCGATTGATCCAAACTTAAAGTAATTTTTAATTGTTCAGTTGTTGTTTGCTGAAATCAGTCGACCTGACTTATTATGATGGTAAAATCAAAAATGAAATTGCCACAATCTTAGCATTTTTTTATTTTGTTACCATCGTGGAGACGGCACATATATTAAGTGTTTGGTATCGCATCCCAGTTTTTTATACAAAGGAGTACGATACACTGATCGGTTTGGTATTTCAGTGTTGAAGTAAAGGAGTAAACACTAACAATCTCGAGTCTTGAGCAGTGGAGTAGTGTAGATTACGTGACATATGTCTCATTTTGATAACTGTTAAACGAAGTACAATTTTCATTATCATTTTTTTACATTTTTTTTGTGTCTTAAAATCAATCAGTTTAAACATAAAAACAATATAAAAATAACCCGGGTCGCAGTGCCAAAACCCTGCCGACAATATAGTGTATTTGCTAATACATCAGGCCTTGTGGCTTTATTATGTGAACTTAAGGTGATTATTGGGCAAAATAAAAAAATTAACTCCTTAATACACCCCTTTAAATTACATTTTTTTTAACTACATCATTATTGTCGATCAAACGTCTACACCAAAATTAAAAACACCTTTCAGGAAATAACTCACTATCTGCAAACTAGTGTTTTCAGAAAATTTTTAAATCCGGTCCTGTCGGGCCGATTTTATTGAAATTTTAGGAACACTTTTTAATTGCTATTAAAGGATTAAATTTCAATTTTGAAACGATTCTGAGAATTTTTTAGGTATTTTTGGGCCCAAAAACTTTTTTCATCCCCTAAAAACCACCCTTAAAATGACCCGAATGGGCCCATTTTAAATAGGCTTCGTGCGGTGATGGATTCTAACATGTGTGCCAAATTTCGTTAAAATAAATTAACTCCTTCGAAAGTTATTGCCCGTACACATATATACCTATATATATATATATATATATATATATATATATATATATATATATATATATATATATATAAATATATATATATATATATACATATATATATAAACATTTTTAAAAATGGTGCCAAAGTGTTTAGGAGGTTATGAAACGTCGAGAAATTTTGGTCCGACCCCTAGGTCCCGCCATCCGACCGACGCCAATAGTGTATGTTGCCATATGGCAAATACACTAATAACTTGTCTTTCTATTCTAGCTCTAACCTAAATCTAAACCTTGTTGTGTATTCTGCCACCAGCTCGTTTGTTACAAGTGTCCACATATGTTAAACCTCACGTAGACTTTTCAGAGTAAATTTCACTACTTAAAATCAACTCCGTTCCAACCCTTAAACAGTACGTCAAAAATCCAGCCTGTATTTTCAAAGTTTCATTAAAGAAAAAGATGACAGAATTTGCGACGGCATTTTCACGTCGGAAAATCAGTTAAGGGACCTTGTTAGACGCAGTAGGTGTAGTATGAAACAATTAATGAAGGGAACACAGCATCACGGAAAGATTCCATCAATTATCGGATTATAACACATGTAATATGTGTCAGCCAGGCTTATGTGGACTTAATATGGTTTTGTCAACGTTCCTTTCTTTCTCATTACATAGAGTAGGGTTAAAAAGTTTAGGAGCTTCCTTTGTGGTACGGAACACATTACACAGCTCATCAATTACACCATTTTGCTGCAGGGAAAGCAAAGACAATCAGCGCTTTTCTTTGTTTCATGTTTGCATACATATTTCTTTTATTTTAAATACACGTTTGTTTATAGTATTCTAGAATCTAGATGTGAGACTTTAGTTCGTCAAGTACATAAAGTCCAGCTAAATAAAAATAGTATGCATTCCTGTGCCAAGCTATCTACCAGTTTGTTCGACTACCAAACGAATGGAAATATAAAATGGTATCTATGTTCATTTTAATCTCAAATAAAAAAAACCTGGGTCGCAGTGCCAAAACCCTGCCGACAATATAGTGTATTTGCTAACACAGGCAGTATGGCTTTATTATGTGAACTTAAGTTGGTTTTTGGGCAAAATAAAGAATTTGACTCCTTAATACACCCCTTAAAATAACATTTTTTTTCTTAATTAAAATATTATTATCAGTCGAACCTCTATATCAAATTATATACACCTTTCAGTAAATAATTCACTATTTGTAAACTAACGTTTTCATAAAATTTGTAAATCCGGTCCTGTCGGGCCGATTTTTTTAAATTCTAGGGACACTTTTAAATTACTATCACAGGGTTAAATTTCAATTTTGAAACGATTCGGAGAATTTTTTCGGTATTTTGGGGCCGAAAAACATTTTTCAACCCCTAAAAACTACCCTTAAAATGGCCTGATTAGGCCCATTTTAAATAGGCTTCTTGCGGTGATGGATTTCAACCCGTGGGCCAAATTTAGTTGAAATCAATTAATTCTTTCGAAAGTTATTGCCCGCACACACACACACACACACATATATATATATATATATATATATATATATATATATATATATATATATATATATATATATATATATATATATATATATATATATATATACATATATATATATAAACATTTTTAAAAATGGTGCCAAAGTGTTTAGGAGGTTATGAAACGTCGAGAAATTTTGGTCCGACCCCTAGGTCCCGCCATCCGACCGACGCCAATACTGTATTAAATTTATGTTAGAACTTATGTTCTAAATCTAATTTTTCGATTTTGTGATTGAAATAGTATCTTTTTAGATTTCCATCTTTTGGTAGCCGAATAAACTGATATTTACAAATTGGTAAAACATTAATGTTTTGCGTAAAGTGTCCCCGTATACAAATTCACAGACATTTCCTAGTTTAAAGGTGGGAACGTTGAGATTTTTTGCTGTTTTTCCTGTAGTTGTACCCAAATATCCAATATCCCGAGAACGTGGACGAATTATTTAGGTTTTAATTTGGGGCGTGTTCTTGATCAATCAGTTTTCATATTTTTCAAAATCCCGTCGGTAATAAGCTACCCATTATTTTTCTAAAATTTTCGATTATAAACTAGTCGCGATTATTATTTTTTTTAAATTTTATTTTATTATTTTAATTTATTTATTTTGTTCAATTAAAAGTAACCGGTAATTAGTTTGTAAATATAAAGCATGTTAATTGTATTTTCAGTTGCTTGAAAAAGTCTTAATAAATGAGAGGAAACATCGCATATCAATGATTGTCTAATTGTTTTTGACATTTAATAGTTCAAAATACCTGTGACACTATTATCAGTTTTAATGTCAGCTGATGATGAATTTTAATCTGCATTATTAAATTTCAACGCGCAATAAAAATAAGTCAAAGTAGTGCGCAGTGGCCTTGAAAAAGATCAGTTTACACGTCCAGTAACTTTAAGATCATATACGAGTATAATATTATATATCTAGTATGCAAAATCTTGCAGGTATTATGTAATATCTACGCATACTGAGTGTAAAAAATAAGCAGGCAAAGAATATGTAAATTAAGGTGACTGTTTACCAGCTATTCAATATTCTCCTTTGTTCCCCCGCACGAGCTGGATGTAAAATTACTCACGTTTCGGAAGTCTAATTTCTATGAAAAATCTTATTCATTCTTTGATGTTAATACTTCAAACTAAAATAGAAATATGGACCATTGTGTCCATATGACATTTAACTCTTAAATGAACAACATATAAAAAAATCAGATTTAATAAAATACTTTCAAAAGTGTCTGCCATGAACTTAGGAGCGCGATAATCGTCTGTCATTGTTATTTTTATATAATAATAATTGTATATTCTAAGTTTCCAAACGGCAGCCTTGTTTATATAATAACGAAATTGGTTAAATTTTCATACCTGTCGCACCCGAGCAAATCGTGGGTCGACCTCGCCGGGCTTAACGAGTCTTCATCTCATGACTGGTAGGACTCACTGAGCAAAATTTCAGGCATAATCATTTACTTATAGGTAACCGACCACTGGCTCTTAAGGCTATATAAGAGAATAACAGATATAAAGCATGTCCGTTCGATGGCCGAGGGGATAAGAGCGCCTACATTGAAACCAGAACATCCCAAACAACACCAAAAAAATTTTCGCCTTTTTTAGAACTTTCTAGCGTTTTCCATAGTAGAAACCCTCAATGCGCGAGTCCAGCTCGCACTTAACCAATTTTTTATCTTTTTTCGTCGCAGCTACAGTTTTGTTTTTTTTTTCACAACGCTCGCTATATATAATCACAAGTTATTTGTTGTAGTTGTTACAAGTAAACGCCTTAACTTTATGGTGTTAAGTTACACTTATGTTATAAAGTATATACATATTACGCTCGCATGTCGTGTAATACAATTACGACACACTCACACATTCATATAATATTATAATATAGTAATACGTTGAAGAAGAGATTCATTAGTGTCGTCCTGCGATATACTCTGTACTACTCCAGTATTCCCGGAGGCGCAATGTACATCCGGACCGCTGTGTACCCGTATAGAGACATTGTTGACAACCAAGAAGACACTTATAATATTACATACACCAACAAGAATTGACTATGGAAGTATGTATCTTTTCATTTTGTTCTTTTTCAAACAAACAACGGTGTAGATTTACAACGGATTTGTTCAGTGTAAATTAATTATTTTCAACGTTTCAGATTGCGTGAAAATATGTGATTAAAAATGAAAACGTTCTTTGAATTCATAATTATCATGATTAAGATTGAGGACAGTTTGGTGTAATGATAAGCGTACTGGCCTTTGGATCAGATTGTTGTGGGTTCGAATCCTGATTTAGCTTATCGATGTTTTTGTTAGGTCGTTGGTAGGACATTTTTCAATTAACACGTTAACTTTGTCGCCTATAATTTATAATAAATAAATTAATGAAAAAATAAAGTTTTCCAGGGGCCAAAACCCTGCCGACAATATAGTGTATTTGCTAATACAGGCAGTGTAGCTCTATTATGCGAACGTAAGTTGGTTTTTGGGCAAACTAAAAAATTTGACTCCTTAATACACCCCTTAAAAAAACATTTTTTTTTCTTAATCGCAATATTATTATCAATCGAACCTCTATACTAAATTATATACACACTTCAGTAAATAATTCACTATCTGCAAACTAGTGTTTTCATAAAATTTGTAAATCCGGTCCTGTCGGGCCGATTTTATTAAAATTTTTGGGACACTTTTTCATTACTACCGCAGGGTTAAATTTCATTTTTGAAACGATTCGGAGAATGTTTTCGGTATTTTGGGGCCCAAAAACATTTTTCAACCCCTAAAAACTACCCTTAAAATGGCCCGATTAGGCCCATTTTAAATAGGCTTCTTGCGGTGACAGATTTAAACACGTGGGTCAAATTTAATTGAAATCAATTAACTCTTTCGAAAGTTATTGCCCGCACACACATATAAATACATATACATATAAACATTTTTAAAAATGGTGTTTAGAAGGTTATGAAACGTCGAGAAATTTTGGTCCGACCCCTAGGTCCCGCCATCCGACCGACGCCAATAGTGTATGTTGCCATATGGCAAATACACTAAAAATCCTTCTAGTAAGTGTTTTTGTAGTCATTTGTTGTCATCCGATTGACAACTGAAATAAATTCTTCTTCTTCTTTGGCTATGTTCTGACTTTTTCTGATTAAATGTTTTGTTAAACTTTTACAGGAAGATTAAGTTAAATTTAATAAAGTAAATTCAAGCAATTTATTCAAGACGGAGCCAATTTGACTGTGGATATTTGAATACCAAACAGTAAATAACTTGAAACAACGCCATAGTGAATATGTAATAGTTTTATAAATTTTAAATATTTTGTTTTGTTCCAATAAAGTAATCGTTGAAAGGAAGTTTGGAAGAGGAACAATCAAAAGAAAAAAGCTTTTCCATTGTTTCACTTGTGGCCAACGTTTCGAAACATTTTATTTCATTTTCAGGACCTACCTATGACAACGTAAAAACGTTACTTAGTTTAGAACCGGATTTTAATTTAAATTACTATAATTACAGTATGGTTCATAGGCCCCAAAGGTGAAATAAAATATTTTGAAACGTTGGTCACAGCGAAACATCAGTAAAGCCTTTTTCTTTTGATTATTCCTCTTCCAAACTTCCTTTCAACGATTAAATATTTTGCTATTCTTCAAATTAATCGGGGAAACTATAACTTTTTTTGTTTTAATGAATCGTTTTGAAACAAAAAAAAATTGCTCTAATGACTCATGTAATTATATCAAAAACAAACTTTGTAGAGCGTAGATAATATATCTACTTCTTAAGTTCAAAACTAATTTAATAAAATTTAGTTTATGAATAACTGTAGGAAAAAGAGCATATTTCTAATGTTTAATGAAAAAGTAATAAAATTTATTTTGAACGATGCATGGAATAATTCATTGCCAATTTTAAGTCATCCAAATAGATTCTTTGGTTTTGTGCCAGAAACAACAACGTGTGCAATTCAATTATAACATACAGAATGAAACAAAATACAGTAGCCTTTCATATATTTTTTATTTCCATGTTCTGTAATGGTCAAAGAATCCGTGGCCGAAATATAGTTAAACTGTACTTTCCTCAAATATTGACGGCGGCGGCGTGACGATTTTTTTTGCGGAAGTTATAGACCAACTAACGTTGTAAAGACTGTTCAACATATTAGTTTAAAAAGTCGAGGGGGCCGGACGCTGTTAGAGGCTTATACGAATACGACCAAGGGTAATTGAAAATTTTGATAATAGTGATTGCTAAAATAATAATAAATGATTAAAAAAATTGTACCTGAGCCTTTATTGGTTTTGTTTAAGTTCATTGTTTTATCAAGCTATCATTTATAGGCAACATTATATTGTATAGTTTATACAATCAACCTACTTTTTGTTTGTCAACATTGTCAGCTATATCCTACAGACAGGAAACTTCAGTATGTAAGAAAATGACAAAATAAATTACAAACGTTGGAATTGAAAACATTGTGATCTTGCCAAATTAAAATATTTAGGCCAGAACAGTCGAAGTAAAAATACTTGAAGAGTATGACAAATACGTCGCGCGTACAGGCTGGGGTTCAATCATCTGACATACATTTTATTTTTATACACGTTTAATGTTTTAATATTTTTTCCGTTCTTTAAACAAAATATTCTTCCTTGAGTACTTAATTTTCGGTTAGATGTATAACAAAGTCAAGAATAAAAGCCTGACCAAAACAAATCTACGCTGTTCATACGAAGTAATAATCGCGCCCAAAGCATACTATTTAAGTTAGTTCAAATATCAATTAACAGATACTTGTTAGATTAGCTTCTAACCTGCCCCTTCTTCTAGAATCGTCACCTGGGCTCTAAGCCTCTTTCGTACGGGCCTGATTAAAGATGACAAAACCCATGACATTTTAGTTTTCAAATAGATGACAGTCAAATCGTCATAAGTCGACTTATACTCCATTAGCGTTGTCAGTCTAGACTGTGTACTTAGCATATGAATAACCATCACGTAACAACTTATATGTACAAAAATATACTATATAAAACAATATTTACCTGAACTATTTGAAACAAATGTTCGTAAAATAATTACTATGTGGCACAAAGAATTACTCGAAATTGCCTTACTTATTCATACATGGCTGCTTTTTTGTTACGCTTTACAGGACAAGATAAAATGCCCCCAACCAATGTACTACAAAATAATATATGCATTCCTTCACATTCATTTATGATGGTCATATTATGCAAATAACACAGTCACGCTCACTTTTTTCCATTTTTTGTTTGAGCTACTGGTTTGCGTACTGATTATCAAAAGGCGTAAGCGGAAACTGGAATGGGGAATATTTTTTTTTGTAACCCAGCATTGGACGTAGTTTATCGATTAAACTTTCCATCAATTAAGCATTTTAAATCGGAAAGCTAAAAAAAAATCTTGAAGGGGGGAAGTGAAAATGCACGATTATCTTTACTGTGGCTGCGTTACTGCTAATATGCATATATTTTTTTATTTGAATCGTGATATGTTTGTAGCAATCTAACAAAAAAACGTGTAGTACCACTTTAGTGAAATATCCCTAATATCAGAGTATTCTATACTTACTTAGAGTATGAACTACTCATAATATAGCCAGAAAACATGTCGCAGAATGAGATAGGCAGTGGTGGCTGTCACTTGTCTTCTTCTAATTAGATTCCTAGACATTAAGAGTCACTAATAGCGGACATTTTCTCTATATCGCTGTGATAGAGAATGCATAGTCATATTTAGTAGTATTTCTTGGTGATATAAATGTTTTTAAACAATATTGTTGTAAAGCGCTGTATTACTGCGTCAAAATTAAACCTATGCAATTAGAAGCGTTTCATTGTTTTTGGAAAATTTGATGATGGGAGACGTCTACTATTATAGAAAAGAGCTTATTGTATTAATGTGTTTGTAAAATTTAAATTTGTAAAATATGTTCTTTTTTAATAGTTACTGTTGAGGAATCTAAAAAAAAACATGTACTACAAGGATCTATAACAAACATGAGATTAGAAGTCACCGGTTTCTATATACGCATTATGGATATACTACAGATAAGAGCACTAGAGTACATGCATATTATTATTATGTAAATGTCATTATACAATGACAATTGATAATATGTCGTGACTGGCAATTTTGTAAATTAACTTATAGTACAAACATCATTAGTTTTTATTCATAACAAGTTTCACATGACTTAATTCATGGACTCTGGCAAATGTATAACGCATATTAAAATACTGATATCAAACTCAGATATCATCTATTTTTAACCTATTTCAAAAAAAGAGGTTATTAAGTCTACATGTTTGTACATTCATAACTTTTCGAGGAGCTAACCGATTTAAAAATTTTCGACACCATTTTGTTCAGAATGTTTACAAATACCGTATTTTTTTAAACGATCAAGTCGTTTTAATATTTAATATTTCCGTCACCCTTTTACATTACAAATATTTTGAACTTATGCAATATTCGGTTCGACGCAAATGCAGTCATTCATTCAATATACAGTCAAAGCCCTCTAAGTGCACGCTCTCTAAATGCACACGCTCTCTTACTGCACACGAACTCGCCCTCTAAGTGCACGTTCCCCAGCCCCCACTTCGAATAATCTGCGACCAATCACGTGCGACCGTAAGCGCGCTTATGTCAACACATGTCATATGATTGTAAACACAGTTTGAGTTTAAACTCATTTTTAAATTCTGCGCAATGTTTCGCGCAGAGAGAGAGAGCATCTGATTGAATAAAGATAGCTATAGGAGTTAGAAGAGTGGGGATGAAAAAGATCGTAGGGGAAGTGTGCACTTAAAGGATGGGCCTCGGTTCCGAGCTGTGCACTTAGAGGGCTTTGACTGTAGCACCAATCGGTGTCACAACTTGTCAAGCATGGTTCGAACTTGCATGATATTCAACCGATTGCCGCTAAATGGCATTGATTTTAATTCAAAAATTCGGAAAGAGGTGGTTAGTGATCACCAAGACTGAAAGAGTTAACAGTACGATATTTCAATTATTAATATGATTTTCGCATCTGTCCAGAAATACTGATGTGTAAAATTTTACTGCGAACTTCGGGTCTGGTTTAATAAAAACATATACATATACGATGTGTTCAAAGAACGAACCAAAACTGTATAGTACCTAATCAACTTTTTTCGACTTGCTAAATATTGAAATTTAAAATAAACAAAAATTAATAAAAGTAATGCAAGTACAGTCGAGAAACAAAAGAGAACAAAATATAAAAAATATATGTCATTTTACGAAAAACAAGAAATCAAAATGAACATATTAATTTAATGAACAGAGATCAATAGAGACCTATACATACTATTGTTCTTTTATAATTTGTAATTTAACTCTAGTAGAGGTAGGTCTTCCTCAGTTTTGCCCACGTACTTCGATGTCATGCGTTAATTTCAGGGACGTATTTGTAAAATCTGTGCCCCAGACAAAGATGAGTTGCCGCCCCCCCTTTCAGTTTCATTTTCTCTGAGTCTTAGGCATTGCTTCTGATATTTATTTATTAAATCCATCAAAAATAAAAAGCAAAATGAAACATAGAAATCTGATCGTGTTATATATTATATTATATAGCAGATTGTGTATCAACGACATAATAAAGACGATTTTGACGGGTGTGAAGTTTGCTGACCGAGCTAAGCGGCATTAAAGTGGCACATCGACAATGACGGCCAGTCGAAGCTACAATTTTATGTCGTTCTTTCTAGGCTACCGCCACGGACAAGTACCCTTTTCGTCGTGTGGTAAATACATCCCTGGTTAATTTGCGTCGCTTATTTTGCTTTCTAAATAGCGAACTTTACAGTTGCGTGCGAACTGAATGACGCCCACATAAAGACCGACAACGAAGGGATGCAGATAGTCATGCTCCTAGGGCGTCACTTTAAGGGCTTTACATTTTTTCTAAATACATACACTTCAATATCTAAGCTTCAGATCATATACTGCCAGTGTTAAGCGGACTTCTAGAGCAGCGTTTCCCAAACTTTTCCTATGACGAAATACGTGTTAGATTCCAGGCCCGGCGGATGACCAGGGTTTTGTGGGTAGCTATACCCATACGAAAAATTCCGTGTGGGTAAAATACCCACATGGAATTTGACAACATTTTTTTCACATATTAATAAATATGAGTTAATTGAAGGGGGCTTGCTTTGAAGTTTGTTAATTTAATCACCGCTAGATCGGAAAAAAAATTTTTTTCACATCACTACCCACACGGACTGAACATGACCTGCCGGGCCTGTTAGATTCTAAAACTTTAAGGTAGTTGTCGTGGTACAATATTGTCAAAAAGTTATAGATTATACGCGCCACAAAAGTATACTAGCTTGTAGCTATAAGTGATCCATAATTTGTACGCAAAACTGTACCCGTGGAAACGTAACCTATACAGTATTCATATGCATGTATACTTTTCTATAAATTGTTCAACTTTAAACCGTTATTTATAAATAATTAGACGGTCAAAAATGTTTTCTTATTTTTTTTAAACTCATAACAAATGCATTGAAAGTCTGTCAGTTTTTGGAAAGTTTCTGACAGTTAGTTCTTTTTTTATAAATAAGAAACTGGTCCAGAACTACAGAGATCGTACACAAGCAATGTTAATTATCCAATTTTTAATTGAATTTATCTCGGATTATATACGGTCGATCGGCTTCAAATTCTCAGGGTAATTGTATTATCATGTCCTTAATAAGTATACAAAAATTAAGAATTTTCCGACGGTGTGCCTTAACCACGACAACTACCTTAACAAAACACATTGGTTATTTTATAAGGTAGGTTAAAGTGAAAGGCGTCTGAGTTTCTGACATGTTTCAACACGGCGCGGTATTTAAAATCATTTGAGTCTGACCTGATTAATTTTCATAATATTTCATGAAACACTTACTGGTTTTCCGTGGCATATTGTTTGGGAAACGCTGTTCTAGAGAATACGACCCCTACTGAATTTTTCAGTACCCTTTCAAGTGTTCCCCGTTAAATTTAAAACAATATACTACGATTTCATAGAAGTAGCGAGTTATAGACTTCAAATTTTTTGTGCTCTCACCAATCAATTTGCAATTGAACTCCCCCTAAAAGCCAATTCCACGCCACTGTGTTCACCAGGTCTCTTTAAATAACATATCCGAATAATAAATAGAAACTGGTTACAACAATTAACTGCTAGACTAATAGCGAAAAGTCAAAATGATTAAATGTTATAGCAGGTGGAGTAGTCTTAACATGACTGTTGCTTATACCTACAGGCTGATCATTTAAAAAAATTGAAAGCAGGTGTCCACTTACGAGAAACTAGGTAGTCATAAAGTATGAGCAAGCCAGCAGACCAATACTCAGAAAGGTGATTGAGCTTTTAACCGGTCATGCTTTCTTGAGAAAACATCTACATGTGATGGGGATACATCAGGAATCAACACTATGTAGATTTTGCGAAATGGAGGATGAAACAGCCATCCATATCGTGTTCGAATGTGAGGCTTTAACTTACAGGAGAACAACCATCTTTGGTTACATCGATGAGGATGGAATAGTTCCACAGGATAATCTAGTAGCAAATCTTATGGAGCTCATAAGAAGATCCAGATTATTTGATGACTAGATCCAGTAAAAGGGGAAGCACAAAAATCCTTTCAGGATGTGGTGCATTTGGGCCAAGCCTCCTGTAGCCCGAGAGCTGTTAGGCATTTTTGGGTAGGTATTTGAGGCACTGTGAAAATTTGTACGATACCTGTTTAGTAATATCCAAATACAAAAACACAGACCTGGCTGAAGGGTAGCGAAGCTTAACCGATAATAGGTAGACACTTGAAATTTTCACAGAGTGTGACCGCTATAACAAAAAATAATAAAAATAAAATAAAGTTAATAAGTATTGTACGATAGTACGGAACCCTTCGTGTGCTAGTTCGACTCGCACTTGGACAGTTTTTTTTATATATCGCGATTATAGTCATGTTTTCATGCGTTTTGTAAATCTGCGACATAAAGTGTTTTCTGGTACGTGATACGTTTGATTTCAACCGAACAGTAATAATAGTAGGTACTAAAACAATATAGCGTTATGAAATGAGTACGATTAAACCAATTTCAGTGTTGTGTAGAAGAGTGTGTACACCTAGAGCGTGAATCTAATTTCTGAACACCATAAAATATACTTCTCACCTGTATAAAGTCTGCTTTTAATCTAGGTAATGTTGCCCAATTCATCAATGTCCTGCGTACCTAGCACACACACTCTCATTACCATACTCAAATAATCGGAAATGACAATATTTCAAGACATCAACAATTATTTCACTCGTGTGTATGAATATACCGTAATTATAGACGGTCGACTCTTTCTAAGAATACACGTACCGGGATGTAGAAGAATAGAGTTCCAAAAAGCGTATAATACTTTCACTCTTGCGTAAATCTAAATAATCATCACACAAACTTTCTAGATATCGACACTAAACTTTCGTTAAAACACAAACACATCGCAAAAAACGCCATCTCGCAACTACAACCCTTCACGAGAAACTCTCCCTGCAAGAAAGTCTGCCACTACGAGAAACAATTCTAAAGTCGTTAGTTGATTATATATGAAATAAAGACGATATTAGAATAAATGAAAAAATAAATATGGGTGAAATATGGTATAGTTAATTAAAAAAAAATGGCACCAACCTAGGGCCTTCTGTGTACGAGGCAGTCGCTATACCACTCAGGCACCATAACCTATTGATGTACAACAACCAGTATACTGCATACCAAGTATCGACTACATAGAAATCAATATTCTTACATCTACGGGGTTCCTCGTGGTTTGATCGAAACACTTTTTTCCGTTCATTTTCATTCACATTAATCGAAGTTGCCCTACCGTGCGTAAAGAAGTTTCACTTCAATGAACGTTATAGTATCGATTTCTCGTACACCAAGTATACATATACAACGAATGTAATAATGCAGTGTCAGATGATAGTGCATAATATGTCTTTATGTTTTAAGGAAGAAAATGTTCGTATAGATGAAATCGTATTGGTGGAGGTGGCATTTTTTATCTATTTGCATATCACGTGACTGCCGCGAACAGAGTTTTCGTGTGATACAAGTTGTGACTGAAATGTGTTCATAAAAATACAAAGTCCTTTAAAAAATATAGGTATACATACTGGATGTTAGAAGATTAAGGCAACTCAACATGATGATTTACAGTAAAATCCTGACGAATGAATACCCAAAAGTATATTTGGGTTAGGTGTTCTGTCGATAATTGAATTTTCGAGAGAACTATGATTTTTTACAGTTTGTTAAAAAAATTTCGTATTTTTAATATTCGATAAATACAGTAGCTTCATTGTAATTTATATGTTTCAAAGCTAATAAGTGATTAAACTATCAAAATAGCGCAAACTAATTTTAGAGTTTTTATTTAATTACTAGCGATCCTTCACGACTTCGCCTGAGTAGCTTAAATTTTGTTATCTCAAGTCTCATTTTAAATGAATTGTTTTATTGCGGGAACTCATTCACTTCGTTACTCAGGCGAATCCTAAAGATCTAAACTTTCCTCGAAAAGTAAGCTGTCGAATAATTTGTATTGATTAATAAAACACAAATAAAATTAATTATGTGTAAGTTCATTTCGCAAAATGAAAGATTTAAAAAAAAACATGAACTCTTTCAACTATATCTCTAAAAATAATATGATTACAAATTATTATAAAAGCTTTACACATACACACCCCGTACATGTTAAATAATTAATTACAACATTCAAAAGCAATTCATCAACATCGTATGTGTATAAAAAATGTGTTAATGCATCTCCGTCATACATGTACGCGCGTGCATTTGTATTAATTATATTCACGTTTCTCCGGAGATATTCACGAAAAATGTATTGTAGCGTTGACCATGAAATTCTAGGTAACATAGCGACCTGTTGCGTCAGATTTGTAATGTGCTGTCCTAAGCTTTAATTTTTTTTAGTTAATTTAAAAATTGATTGACTTATATTTAAGCTACAGACCGTATAAAATTGTAGGCGAGAAAGCAAATGGCATTATTTCGCCTGGCACAGAGGTAGATATGTAACTAAGTAAGTAGGCAGGGTTTATGTGATTTTCGAATATAAAGTACTACTCATTTCCCGTGGACGTGTCTGAAGAAGGTGGAGCGCCTCCGGCTCGACGACTGAACGTGTAAAACCACGTCAACGGCTTTATCTAGATCGCGCTCCACTGTTGTATTCAAACACCTTCACAATCACATCTCCACATAAATGTTATATTTATAGTCGAGGCCCAGAGCCGGTCCTAAAATTTGCGAGATCCTATAAATATGGTACGCTATGCAAGATTTATGCACGACTACAAAAATTTTATATGGAGCTCTGTGCAAGATTTGTTCTTCTTCAAGATTAGTATGTGGAGCTTCGTGCGAAGATCTTTTTAATATGTCTTTAACTGAATATTACATACACTTCTTGTATATTTATTTAATACAAAAAAGTTATCTTGATTTGATTAAGAGAGATATTCCATCTTCGCAAGTTGTACCTCGTGGGGCCCTGTTCGATAACACCTCTCGCAAATGCTTGCGGCACCATTATCTTGACAAGAGATATAAGATATACCCACTATTACATTACACTCCATTCACAATACTATTTTTCTGCAGTATTTTTTGATCAAGATTCAAAATGAGTTGTTAATACAATCTTCTAAATTAATGCTGTAGGTGTAGAGGTTATAACGAATTTCAGAGAACCGTAAAATTACATTTTTAACACGCTTTTATTACCTGCGCCTGTAACTATGTATGTAACCAAATCTTGGAACTCGAATTTAACCAACTTCTTAGTTTCGTATCGATTTGAAACTGTGCAAATTTGTGTAACACTGATGACAAACAAAACAAAGAAACTAAAACCATTGAAGACAGCAATGCAAAAACTAAAAAGTAGAAAATAAATTATAGGTATGTAGGTTAAAAAATAGGCTTTTAACACGCACTAAAATTATTAAATAATGACTAATTCAAAAAGCGTGGAGCGCTTTTTGGTTATGTGTACTTTTAATTAATTTAGACAAAGCGTTCCACACTTTTTGAATTAGTCAATATTTTATAATTTTTAGTGCGTGATAAAAATTTTTTTTTTTGGCTTTTTTAAACTACATATCATTTACTTTTCAATCAATCCAACATCAACCAAATTATTATTGAAAACAGTGCGTTTTAACAGTTAATTCGCATAAGAGTGGTTACGAAAAATTAACTGTTGAAACCTGAGCCCACAACTGTCAGTATCTCGTTGGTTGGATTACGCTATTAAATTCAAAGTTGACTTTATTCTTTACTTTTACTTAATAGTAAGGAAATTAGGGTCCACTAAATGTGAGAGCAAGCCAAATATTTTTGTAAACCTCAATATTGTTCACGTCCATTATAATTAATAAGTTTTTTATTTAATCACGGGAAATTGGACAATTGAATTTTAATATAGATAAACTAAATTAAAAAATTTGCGACGTTTCGTTAATTTGTTTTAACTTCTTCGGGCAAAATTGAAATGATAAAAAATACAAATTAGTTAATGAAATAATTATAATTTTTTTTTTTTAATAGAATTGAAATAATTTAATTTAGTTTATCTATATTAAAATTCAATTGTCCAATTTCCCGTGATTAAATAAAAAACTTATTTTTGTAAACCTTTCTGTCGTTCATTTTTCAATTGCCCCTCTTCTTAATTAATAATGATTGTTTATTTTTTCTATTCCTTACAGGATTATCCAGTGTGAAAATAACAAAACTCGAAGTACCTGCTGCCTTAGAGATTGATACACAAGACGAAGTAATTTTGGACTGTGACTATACGATAGAAGCAAATGATAATGTTGATCGGCCAGGCGGACTTGTAGTTAAATGGTTTTTTGATGAACAATACTTGGTGTATCAATGGATTGCACCTAATAAGCCTGAAGATAATGGCGCACTCAGGGGCAAACTTGATCTGACATACAAAGCGTCCGATGATCCCTACAAAATGTATCGATCGATAAAAATCAAAGACATTATTCCTCAGCTTACTGGGGACTATACGTGTCAAGTAATGACCTTCAATAACGAAGAATCCATGACTAAGAAAATGGTGGTTTATGGTAAGTAACAGTGTTTTATAGAATTAGATCACCTACTCCTTAACTCTAATAAAAATATAATGAACGTCCATTGGAAGAACATTGAGAACAAGCTGCTTTTAACTTCAGACATCTTGGAAGAGTATACTTTTGTGTTATTATTTGTTTTGACAAAAAAGTAAATAAAATTCTTTTTCATCGGTTTCCTATAAGTTTTGCAACTGTGCTACTAAATATCAACTTGGCAAGAAAAGCAAAACCAATTAGCGAACAGTCCAC
Organism: Venustoraphidia nigricollis; assembly: GCA_034508555.1. Taxonomy (NCBI): domain Eukaryota; kingdom Metazoa; phylum Arthropoda; class Insecta; order Raphidioptera; family Raphidiidae; genus Venustoraphidia; species Venustoraphidia nigricollis. The sequence continues at coordinate 3,516,052 of JAVRKA010000013.1, forward strand.
TGTCAATGTTTACAATTTTTCTTGTACACTTAAAAAAGTGGCAAACACTCAATATTTTATTTGTCGCAGTCATCTGGTGTGATTGGGCCTTTGAAATGTTTAAAAAATGTCTAGGAATTTCATTAAATGGCGAGCTCCATCTGATGACTGCAATACATACATTCTGCATAATGTTAATGTGTTTGTCTAATTATACAAGGTACACAAGTGTTGCTAAATAAATTAAAACTATCTTAAAAAAACAGAAGTGTGCAACATCTTACCGTAAACATGTTCTGTAAATTGGCACGCGTCTCTTTGCTCTGATGACTCTAAACAAAAGAAGTCATTAAACCGAAAAAAAAACAACATTTTGTTGTCTTTTTAAAAAGTAAACAGAGCTCTCTCGATGTGTACCGACCATCACAGAAAGAAAATACAGTTGATTTTCCCGAAAATGTTTTCTTACACTGAGTTCCCAATTTTTTCTTATAACGTTCGCATTTTTGAGTTGATTTTCTTATAAAAATTGCACTATGTTCAGTAACATATATCGTGCATTTCTTTTTATAGAAAAAGAAAAAGACTTCAAGCTAATAGTCAAACAAACTGAAGAAGACACATTAAATATACTATGTTCAGCAGAAGACGTATTTCCAAAGCCAAATATTTCAATATACGCAAACGGCAAGTAAGTAAGACAATTCTGAAATGAAATTTAATGTAACGTAAAATTATTAATCCGATAAAACTTTGTTCAAATGAAGTGATATTTTTATTAGAAACGCCACAAAAACTAAAACTATATTTCGAAACAACTATTTCCTATGAATTTTGATATAAATTTAGCTTGAAAAGTGATATTTTTCATATAGATAAATCGTTTATTTTTGTGTGAATAGTTCTACATGACATAGAGTTTCACAACGACATTAGACGGCTTCTGATGTATAAAAACTGCAAGTGTATGATCACAATCTAAAGTCTTTGTCAAATCAATTTTCTGACAATGCTTTTTGCAACCGAGCATGAATCGTATAATAATTGAATATTTGATTGCAGACCATTGTCTCAGCGAGAAGAAGAAACAATAGAACAGGCTGAAGATGGTTTGTACGATGTATTATCGAAAGTTAGCATTAGTAAAGCTGATCTTGATATCCCTACAACATTTACATGTGATTTAAGTATACCAGACGCCAACTACACAGAAAGAAGAGAGCAAACATATAATGGTACGTTTGTAGTTTGCATAATTCGTTTTTTTTTTTTTGTAAAGTCGTGTGTGGGCACATATTAAACAGCTTATTTTACTCATCATACTAATGTATTGTGGCTTTTTAAGCTATGTAAAATAACACCGAATGTAGGCGGTGTAGGCGTTTACAGCCGGCGTTGTTCCAAATATTGGTTTCCGAACTTGTAAGCCGTAATCCATTGGAAGAAATATAGTGGATCACAGCCTACAAACCCGGAAACCAAGAAGCTAACGGATCAATATAGTAGTAAATTTTTAATATGCCGTAGATCTTGTGACATAATTTGACCCTTTCTGAATACCGACCGAAGTTCCGTAGTTTGGAACCGAAAGAAGTAATTCCAAACAGAATTTATTGTATTCTAAAAATTCCACAGTTCCATGTAGTTACACCACAGTGTACAAATACTAACCATTCAATTGTTTTCCTATTATACTAACAAAATGGAACTTGTATAATGAGTATTAGTGAGGTTAAACTTTTGAGGCAACAAAAAAACAAGATATAGATAGATTGAGAAACTCGAAAGAAAGAGACAGAACAAACTTAACAACTGACGCACAATTTGATTAATGCTTTCCGGGCCATTAAAAAATTGGGTTACTCGGCAACATTGCAACTTTTAAAATAGCTCTCGTATGAGTAGAAAAACGCTCACAAGTTTGTTTTTTTTTATTTAATCAAAAAAAAACAGTTGTTCGAGTTAAAAAATTTTTTTTTGCACTAACCCCATAAATGTGTGATTAGCGATCGTAAAGTGACCCACTTAATACTAGTGCGTAAAGTAAAACAAACGATACGCGCTACACCAGTCCCTTAGTAAATTATAGATCAGTGCGCACTACGAGTAACGCGTCAACTGATAATCTCGAGAGTGAACTCTTAAAATTCGCTAGCATTCGTGTTCATATAATGTTACAGCTCGTCGATTATATACTTCATTACACCCTAGATACATAAACTATTACTCTTGTATAGCCTTGTAACGTTAATGGCAACATAGTTATCTGAAAATTTGTAATTCGATAATGAAAGTGAAATTTCTATATAGTCAAACTTTTATAACAAGCATTTACTGTTTAGCAAAAGTGACTCCAATTTCTTAATTAATATTTCCTGTGGAATAATTCTCTATTGCACACTTTACACATAAACAATATATTCTGCATTTGTTTTCGATTATTACCGGTTTGATTAATGTATAATATATACGTTGTTTTAATCTAATACTTTGTAATATAATACTCTAACACTTGTACTGCTTATGTGCTGTAAATAGCAAAATTGTGTTTGTATGCTTCAGGCCGTACAATTATTAACAATGCTGCAAGTTCATCAGAAATCAGTGGTCGCACTGGAGCTTTTAATCAAGGTAATGTTGCTTTTTAATTTAACGCAAAAATTGTTTTTTTAAATGTTTTAATTTGTTGAGTAATATTAACAATTTTGTTATCAGTTGATATATTCATAATGTCACGGTTTTTGCCGGTTTCATTCTTGTTTTTTTTTTTTTTTGTTTTATTATTAATAGTTAACGTTTCGTAACTATTGCAGCTCATTTCTTCAGAATAAACCTGAAACTGAGTATTTCTGACTGTCTTACCACTTTTTAACGATATCTCTGATCCAAAAACAACGTTAAAAGTATATCATAGAACTGATAAGACAACCAGAAATATTCAGTTTCGGGTTAATCTGAAGAAGTGAACTGGAATGTTTCGAAAAAAAACATGACAACTTGTCATGCTCTGAATAAAACCAAAGACCTGTCTAGGGAACGGATATTTAAAAATATGTGTCTAACGCTTGCAAGTGTAACTAATTCTAATACTAAACTAACTTAATAGACGCGAGATTGGTGATGCTGTAGGTGAACTGACCACGATAAAATAACAGCACAAACTCGTAATATGTACCTACGTAATCGAAAATGAATCTTATCAGAACGTTAAATTTGGATTTATGTAAACCGCACGGGCGTAACATTCCAGAATGACGGCCAATCAAAAATTTAACTTCCATTAAAAAAATTGGAAGAAATTGTTGCAATTTTTTTATGAATTGATAGATAATTACTGCGAATTTTAATTTTTACTCAAATATTATAATCAGATTTGTATTAGGTAATTGATATACTGTCAAAACCCTACATAATGAAAAACTCTTTATAATTGGTTGAATCTGGTTGGTTATCCGTAATAATCGTTACTCACTCCTTATAACGAAAACTTTCTAGATAATGAAAGAAATTGCCAAGTCCCTTGAGATTTATTTAGAGAATTTTGAGTGTAGTATCATTGCGTTAATCATTGTTGAAAGGCCGCCATTTTGAAATGTTTCGCCGGTGCGTTTTCATAAAAATCGAGATTTATCATCGTTATATGATCTCTTTTCGAAAGTGTCATTGTTCGGACTCTTATACCGAGCAAGTAGTCAATCATCTAAGCAACATTTTCAGATTCCCGTCATTGATGAATATCTAACATCCAGTGTCGTAGCTAAGGTCATAAGTGTCCAGGGTAAGATTAGGATTTTGCGCCCTTCAAAATTTATGTTGTAGGGAGATAAATAATACAAAAGCTTTAAAGTGCGCCCCTGGAAACCGACCAGTCCCTAGCTACGATGCTGTTAACATCTGATATAAAAAAACAGACATCGATAATAATTATGTTTTTTGTTTATTTTACAGGCTCGACAGCAATGACAATCATATCAGTATGGTTTTTCTTAATACCAGTTGTGCTTTTAATATGATGGTTTGAAAACTGAACACGTTCGCATCTCTTTTATACCAAAAATTATTTTATTTTCAACGCTTAGTCCTTTGTTATAATATTATTTCTTCGTTTTTATTTTGTTGTTGTGTAAATTGTTTATAACCTATCAGCCGTGACCTTCTTGGTTCATCGCCTCCTCAGTCTTTACTTACATAAATATTTCACTCAATGACATTTCTCTTCAAAAAATAATATTACGTAAATTAATTTCATTATCAAAACTGAATAAGAAATAATGATAACTTCCAACATTATTATCCCTACTGCCAGACTATGCTCATCGCACTACTCCTCGCTCTGCTCATCGCGCTGTCGCGATGTTGCCCTAAGCGGCCAAACACTGCTGTACTCGCGACGCTCCGCACTCGGCTTTCGCCTTTCGGCAATGGAGGTCGATACTGTGGCAGCGTGCGCACTATGCCTTTACACTTAGACCGCTTGATGCGTACTGAGTGGCGCGGGAGTATGTGGCCGGCTTACTCGCGCTCTTATTGCCGGTCCTTTGACTCGCGCACAAAAAACCGACAATCGAGGGAGCACTGGGCATGACGAGGAGCATGACGTGCGGCATGACGAGTAACGCGGCCACACAACATCTCTGCCTCTTTTCCTCGCTACTTCCCATGCCACTCGTCGAGTGTGTGGCTGAGGCATAAGATTTAGTATTTAATGGTATCAAATTTTAAAGAACTGGACAATTGCTTTCGAAGAGTTTTGAAATGTTATTTCTTAAAGAATATTTTATAGCTGACTGAATTAATAAGTGTAAGACAAATAATTACGCAACATACATTAGAAGATAACCGTCTCAGAGTATCAAAAAGCCAAAAATTAAGCGGTACAGAAAATAGTTTCTCTTGTTTCATTTTAGGCTAGGCTGCAGAAAACGTTGTCAAAAAATCTGATTTGACAATGGCCTTAGATTGTGACCACACAATATATTTCTCCATAAGAAAAACGTTTGCTAGGTTGCAGAAAGCGTTGTCAAAGAAATTGATTTGACAGTGACCTTAGATTGAGATAATATATTAACAGTCTTTATGTCGTGAAATTCCCTGTCATGTAGAACATCAGATTATACTCACACAAAAACAAATGACTTATCTACATTAAACAAGATCGCTTTTCACGTCACTAAATTTTGGTCAATATGCTTAGAAGAATGTTGTTTTGAGGTAGAAATTGTGCAAAAAAACTATATTGAATATACGGGGACACAGTTTAAAGAAAATATCGCTTCATTCGATCGATTATTTTTTGAGTAGGATCAATTTAAAACTCTACAACGCTTTTTGTTATGGAGAAATATGTGTCATCACAATCTAATGTCATTGTCAAATCAAATTTTCTGATAAGTCTTTCTGCAACTCAGCATTAGCGCTTTAATGATCGCTTCTACCAATTAAAATCCAATAAAACAAAAAAAAAATAGATTCTGTAATCTGAAGTATTATAGTATAGGTATCGATTTTATTTTTGTTACCAGTGTCATTTGAATGGGTCCATTTCCATCTTTTAGCGAGGCTCCCTTGATTTACTGCATAAAATGTGCTTCCATCACTTTTAAATTGCTTCTTATTTACAGATAGGTATAGGACTTGGCAGGTTTTAGCTCAATCTGGCAATACGCTAACAAGTATTGCCAGATTGAGCTAAAATCGATCCTATCGGCCTAAAACCTGCCAGGTCCTAAGTTTGATTGATGGACTGGCATCTTAAGGCTGTCGGAACGCTCTGAATTTAAGCCAAAAATAGAGCTTCGGCTGTCAACTGATTGTAGACTTATTCGTCAACGTTCAGCAAAAATTCTTTCTCTATAAGGAAGATAAAGGACAAATCTAGGTCTCTAATGGACTACTTCTGTAATTTATGTACGATTTACTAGAAAAAAGTTGGCATTAATTGTGCTAAAAAAACACACGTTTTCAATGTCACATTACGACCTTATTCGTACTCATTTCACAAAACTGTTCCATCACAAACCTAAAGTGACTCTTCCTTTTTGGGAAAAGTTTTTTAGATCTTCAAAATATTTCCAAAAATTAGAGTAATCAATTGACAGCGGCACCCTTGCAATAAGATTTTTTAGCCTCGTAGTTGGCACCAGCCAAAAATTGAAACGTGCGGACAGAGTTAAAGAAGGTCAAACCCACAATATGTCTTTAGCCTGCCTAGCCCCTTACCCGTGGGTCTCAGCACAAACAAAATTCAGAGCGTTCCGACAGCTTTAATGGCATCCGAACATCAAAAACGTTCATCCACAAAGCAATTTAGATTTCATATGACACGGCACAGGTAACGCGAACTAAATTCAATTGTCCAGTTCGTGAAGTCTTACTATTTTGGTTTGTGTAACTGTATCGTTCTTACATTCATCACTACACTGTAAGATATGAAAAATAATAATATAAAACCACAGTATAACCAGTGTTTTCATTCCAGCGATTACACTGGTTAGCGCCGATTTCTTCACACATCGTTATGTTCAAAGTTACCACCAATCAGACGCAAGTTACGTGTTCAAAGAGACAGGTGATGGACAACAAAAAGATCGAAGGTTTCGCCAAGAGTGAGATTACTGGTTATACTGTGGTAAAACTGTCAGCAGAGATGTAGCTGGACCAGGGTGTACCAGAGTCGCTCCGGAATTTTTATAAATTGAAGGGGTCACCAGCACTTTATCAATATACAACGCTCAACACTTGGCTAAACTTTTTTTTTTATTTTTAAACTCAAAAAAAATATCTGAAGTATTGGACTGTAGTAATAAAGTAACGCTTTGGATAAATACGATTAAATGTTAAATAAATACATTTTTACGCCCTGGGACAATTTTTGACTCTACATCTCTGAAGTTATTACTTCAAATAAATATTTAATAAAAATGAAAGTTCTCTAACACGTGACACCATGGGCGTCACCTGAATGGTTAGTACTTTGAGCCGACTCACAAAAACTAAAAAAAAAAACATCTAATATTGCTTAGTTAAGGATTATGGATTTCTTACATAAAATGCAACAATCGATTGCACAAAAATTCTTCTAAAAGTTGGAACTTGATAACTAAAATGTATTTGTGACATAACAGTTACAAAATATTAAAATTTTTACCAAAGATTCTGGTCAGTAATATAATTGGCAATTGCAAAAAGAATAATTATTTTTCATACAAACAAATATAATTATTATAATATGTATCAGTTTATACCCACATACAGTAAAATGTGTTTTTATTTTTAAAATAATAATGTAAATAACAAAACTTTATTTGTACATAAAATTCTATTGAATATAAAAATTATCAATGTTGCTAGTCTTACGTTTAGTCAGAAAATTATAAAAAATAAAAATGTTTTTATATAAAATGTTTCATTTCTCATTTTTATGTATCTCCACAAAAATTAAACTATTCCCGAAGAGAATTTAAAACCTGGTTTAATATGAACGTAGTTTTAGTAGTTCTCCAGAACAAAGAGGATAAAATATGTATAGGAGATTCAGCACAATCAGGTAAAGTTCATTCAAATTATTATATTTTGTACTTAGATTCAGGACGTCGCAGTAGGTACTTCGAAAAAATGATGCTACTTATCTTTTCCCTGACGTCTTCCACCACTTTTTACGTTGCATCGTTAGCAAAACACGTTGAAATTTGTATAAGCAAGCCGCCGCTATTCTAGATGCCAACCAACACGTAGCGCGCATACAGCTGATTACTATAAATGATTCTAACACGCTAGAAACCGCTAACATCGCATGCGACATTTTATTTTACGTTATTTACATGTACTTCTAGTGTGTTTCTAATAATGTTTGTGATCAATCTGTATAATGCAACTTAGTATTCGTTACTCGCCACAGATGGCAAACCATTCGTTAATAGCTTACTGTTGTTTACTATTTTTGTTTTAAGTTTCTCTTTAGTAATACAGTTTATTAAGATAGTTCTAGCGTGGTATAATAAGAAAAATCACTTTTCGACAGATTTTGCTCATCTTTGTTTCATAGGCTCAAATTAACGTTTTCTAATAAATCCCAAAGTTTCCGAATTTTTGACCGTTTAGAACGCGCGATAATAACAAAGTTCACAATTTTCGTGAATAACCGTGGTAAGCATGTGAAATTGCGAACTTTGTTATTAATTAACTCGCGTTCTAAACGGTCAAAAATTCTGAAACTTTGGGATTTATTAGAAAACGTTAATTTGAGCCTATGACACAAAGATGAACAAAATCTGTCGAAAAGTGATTTTTCTTATTATACCACGCTAGAACTACTTTAAAAAAACAACAAAACGTGTTAATCCATCATTTAGATCTGTAAATGCCAGAGTCACTAATGGAAGTAGTTAAGCAAAAAGCGAACTGTTTGTTATCTAACCGAAATTAAAACGTTACAGTGAAAAAATAACAATGACATCGGCGAATTTGCATTGTTGACTATAATTTTAAAATGTTATAATGCACTAACTATTAATGTCATTAAACTGAAAAAGATGTTTTATTCAAAATATGCGACATGGTTCCTAATGTGTCATAAAACAAAACAATATCTTTATTTTCCTGTTTATCATTTATTTTCCACTTTTAAAAAAATACAATTTAGATATAAGTAATATATAAATGTAAATATAACAATGCAAAATTACGTTTAGAACATGTAAATGTTCCAAATAACAAAAAATTAAAAAAGACACTCACTTTTGTTGATGATAACCGTAAAGAAGCCATTCGACTAATTTTTGTCGCTCTTTCTTTTTTTCTTCTGGGCTTGCATCTGATGAGTTAATTTGTTCGAAAATGGATAAATCGGGTGATAACTTAGTAATCACTATGCTTGGTAAATGTACATCATAATATAAATATATCTGAAAACGAAAACACTATTGAAATATCCCTTCTTCATTAATTTCATCATCGAAGTATAAAATACAGTTAAAACGTTTTATTTAAAATCTTCAAAACTAGAAACATTATATAAAGTCTAGAGGCCTTTCACATAAATCCACTCCCTATTCAAGGTTATGGTGGCCTCGTTCCATTGGATAGTAGTGGGGGAATAGCGTCATCCGATTGAAATTGCGTGGCTGATAAACAATCTCCCAGCTGACGTCACACATTAACGAGGTAACCTATGCATCTAATGCCCTTGCACCCTACTTAACTATTTCCCGTGACCTTTGTAATAATCTTTTGTGAGAGCTCCTAAAATATGGTGGCGCCCTCTGATCATAGAAAAATAAGAAAATACTAACTTTATTATTAAAAGTGACATAAACCAAACTGGGCAATAACTGGTGATCATCATTGATGCTGTAATATCCACAACAAAACGCTTGAACTGGTTCGTCCAATTGAAACCTTACACAGTTCTTTTGTTGATCGAGCATATATGTTTGACCGTCCCAAGAACACGCTATGATTTCTTCTGAACCATCGCCTGTTATATCTAATTTTCTCAGTACAAAAATTTGATGATCCACCTCTATTGCCCTACAAACAAGCAAAAATATTACTCTTGTAGAAAAATGCAAACGTAAAATTAACTACTGTATCCTATTAATTATTTCTCCAACTTAACTCTGCTATTAATAGTCAGTGAGCCCTACAGGAGGACAACCATCTTTGGCTACATTGATGAAGATGGAATAGTTCCACAGGAGAATCTAGTAGTCAATCTTTTGGAGCCCATAAGAAGATCCAGATTATTTGCTGACTAGATTCAGTAAAAAGAGGAAACACAAAAATCCTTTCAGGATGTGGGAGACTACCCCATTCTATTTTAATCTTTTAAGTCAGTGAAAGTTAAAAAATGTAAAAGAACCATCCATTAATAAAATAACTTACCATAAAATAGTTTCCTCTTGGACAAGCATAATTGTTCCATCTAATGTAGCAACTGAATAAGGCTTAGCTTTCCTAGCAAAAGTTTCACTTCCAGATATTCCCGCATTAGCGTTATTTACTTTTTGTTTTAAATCGCCAATTATTTCTGTAGATATATTCTGATTTCTCATACGATTTAATCCCAAGAATTGGTAGTCAACGCAGGATGCCGCAAACGACTCACTATGCATGCTAAAAAACAAGTTGCAATACAATAATCAGAAACGAACTTTCCATAAGGCCGACTAGACCAGGGCCTAGGGCGCATGCGCACGTAACAAATAAGTTCATATTGTATCTCAGCTTAGTAAAAGTTCATATTGTATCTCAGCTTAGTAAATAATGGAGCGATGACGGCTAATTAAACAGTTATACAAACATAAAACTCAAGAAACTATAAAGTAAATATTTTCTGGCGTGTGCAAGTTGAATTGAACGCGATATTGCTTTCGTAGCTAGGTACGCCGCAAAATCAGTAGAAAAAGGCGGCTACTACTAAACGGCCTAGAGCGGATGAGAAGGTACATTATAAATGGAAGCAGCAAGGATAACATAAGTTGAAAAATCACGGAAGTCGGAGTATGAATTATACAAGAAATATGAGATCTTTGATAGGAGTCTGGTAAGAAAACGCTAAAATATAATAAAACTTGTTTCCATTAAGCAACATTTGTGCGCTTGAAACATGTCCACCCAAATTTCCGCAAGCGAGAGTCTATAGTAGTGTATATTTACCTAACATTATCTATCGATGTTAAAAACGGATTATCAGCATGACATCGAATCCTCATGAATGTTCCACCTGGTTGAGCTATTAAGAGTGTAGGAGTTCCATCAGCATTATGCTGTAGCGTAACACTGCCGATCTGGAGACCACATTCCCATTTGTTCAAACACACTAGCTTGCCTGTATAATACACAATTATGTTTTAAATGCAAAATATTCATTCATTCATCGAAGAATTAAGTATAGTTTGTTCTGGATTCAAAATAACACACCTGAATTATACTTTCTTTGGCCTAGATTCAAATCTGTAAGACTATCATCAATTTTATTTGACCAACGATATGAACGGACTACACGATCAGTTAATCCAAGAACCATTTCTGTATTACCATCAGCATCAATATCACCGAGCAGAATTATCTAGAGATAAATCGATCAGTAAATGAAGTCGATTTCGCAAGTGATAAAAAGTATGTAGTCATTTCTCCTATAACGCGATATACCTACGTGGTCCCAAAATCACCGCTTTATGTAAATTCACGCATTATATAAATAACATAGCTTATGAAAAAACAAGGATAGGGACACAACACTTTAAAACCTATTCAGCATCGTAGGATATACATGAGCAATAGGGATATTGACTGTATTTAAATAAAAACAATTTTAACGTCAAGTGGTAGTTTATATGATAGAAATACTAAAAAACGCAATATTTTTCCTTGTTTTTAAGGAATTTAACTAATATTTTAATAAATACAATATATCTAAATCACTCTCAAGTCACGTGACAACGAACACCAATCAGAGTGCAAAACGTCACTCAGTCATAAACATTATCAAACGCTGTCATAGAGAAGGACTCTGTTCACGCTGTCAAAAGGCTTCATTGTTTGGTTAATATTTAGAGTGTATAATTTATTATTATTTATTTATAGGAAACGTCAAATTACATATAACAGTAGCAACAACTACGAAAAAACCTTTCATCACCTCATGAGTTTACCACCGTTTATGACTGTATGGCGTCACGGCAGTCACGTGACAAGTATTGGCGTTTTGGAGCGAAATTTGAAACGGAATTTAAAATACATGATTTTTAAAGCTTAAAAATAATAAATATTTGTGACTATATTAGGTACTTCTGCACGATTTAAAACACTTTCCCAAAAATAGTCAACATCCCTATTAAGTTAAACTGATCATTAAGCGTGTTTTTAATGGTTTTATTTCCTAATTCGTCAGTCCTGCATGAACAAATTCGTACAAAGTAAATACGCGTTATAGAAAAATTGCTCTGTCTAGAAATAAACCTTTGTGTTAGCAGGAATTCTCTGGACATGCACCCGTTCCAAATGAGTAGCATTCTTGTCCGATTGGCTGTCTTGACTAGATGTCGATTTATCTAGTGAAGAATCATTAGTATTTGTACTATACTCATCTGATTTACTGAGATCACTGAAAAGTAACGTTCATTACAAATTTTGTAGCACTGCTGAATTTTAATTTTCGAAACGTGTTATTAATTATTATTAGACCAATATTTAACCTTGATTGAGTAGCAAAACGTGGACTGTAGAATATATGACACCAGCCATCACCTCCGATAACTACTAAGGCATTACGGCCACAATTTAATACATCGCCGACACCGATACAACTGATCATACCTAACCCTGTTATTTTTTGCCATTGCTCAGAACCCTACAAACAGTTTTTTTTATTTCAAATTTGCTTGAAAAGTCTTAGATTTGATTCAAAAGTACACATACCTTAAATATAACTAAATCTCCACTAATGTTTCCAACAATAAGTTCATTACAGCCATCGTTATCGATATCACCAATCGCTATAGCATCACTTAGTACCCCACCTCCCGATACAAAATCAAATTCTAACCGTTTTACTAAACAAATGGAACGCATTATCAAACAAATTAACTAAATATTACCTAAAACAAAATGTTAATAAATAGTTTTAAAGACGCATTTTTTATCACAAAATAAGAATTTGGCAAACACAATTTTAACGAATATTCTAACTTCAGTAATTATAACGCAAAAAAGAGACGGCTCTATTAACTAATTTGAAATTTCAAAAACTACGCATCACCATTCCATATCGGCGTAGACTTTTTGAAATCAAATTAAAAGACGTTTCGAAAAGAATTTCAATCTTCAGACAAATTGCGATTATTACTAGCAAAAAAAAAACTTACTTTAAGTTGTCGGGTTTGCGATTTTCAGGTAAAAGTGTTTTTAGTGCTTGCCAGCGTGACGGAGGCCACACAATGTGCGATGCTCTGGCAGTAACTAAACCAAGTGAAACTGCCCCAAACGAATTTGAGTCCATAGAATAACCAGTATGATCACCTTCTACCCAGCAGTGACCATCTGGTACGCGTACATACGTTTTTTTATAGCTAATCGTTCTTATTGTATCACCTAAAATTGATCGTTCACTATAAAAGAATTTCCATATTCAGGCAATAACTAATTAACTATGATATTTTGTTACGATCTGTATTTAACAATTTATTTTATGTTTAATACAGAACAAAACATGCAAAGAATGGTTATTAAATAGGGTAAACTAGTCATTGGGCATTACTAGTCATTGGACAGAACACATTTTCATTAGCTATAATAAGAATAAGAACGATACTAACGCAGATTTGAATGACTCATTTTGTAAGTCATTCAAATCTGCGTTAGTATCGTTCTTATACTTATTATAGCTAATGAAAATGTGTTCTGTCCAATGACTAGTAACATGTCCAATGACTAGTCGTTTACCCTATAGAGACTGTGGATAATAAACTAAGGTCACTTACATAAATTTTACTTATCTATACCACGATATAAGAAAGAATGGTAGTATATCTCCCACATAAAAAAGTGAGTCTCTTATTGGGCTTGTATATCGAGAGACCGCGGAGTAGCGCTGCTTGCTGTGTTAAATAAAAAGAGTAAAAAGATTAAATTCAGTATATTAATCCTTTTTTTTTTCTTCGGTGTTGTTTATACGGCCATTTAAATTATATGTAGTAAATTGTGGAATCCATTAAGACCAAATTGTCTTTTTGAAGCTTCAAAGAAGACAATTTGGTCTTAATGGATTCCACAATTTACTAGATTAAATTCAGTTTTCAAAGTATATTACGCAACGCCAACGCATAGGCAAACCCGTTACGCATCTCTTTTAACACAGCAAGCATTGCTGGTGTGCTCGGAGCGCTACTCCGCGGATTATCCGTGTACTCGCCCAATAAGAGCTTCACCCCTTCCATGTATAAAAGAATATAAGATACACTACCAGTCTTTCTTTTACCGTGAAGAAAGATGTTTGTATGGACCATGTATCTACTTTACCTCAATACATGATAACTACTAAACAGATTGACAAAATTCTTTAAGAGACAAATAGTCCATGCCTTCAAGAGTAACACTGACTATATTATATTATGGCGTTACTACAAAACGGGAATGATCGGTGAAAGAAAATAGACATTTGCAATCAGACGGAGCTAGATCGGATTCCTAATTGAATATAAATTTAACGAACCGTGGGTAATATGATTTATAATAAATCATTACTATTGCAATTTAATAGTAATGTTTTCAGGACATATAGTATATTACACCGCAAGGGCAGGAATTTCAAATTTCTGGCCGTGTGGTGTATACTATTTTTCTTTATATCCGGTCGAAAGTACACACTTTCGTATCAGTGTGCGAGAGAAAACTGTTTTGGTCCGCTGTTACAGATGGCGTACGAGTAATTCCAGCAGTACATAAATGTTAGGCTTTCTGCCTTAAAATCGAAGCGGAAAGTGCGTAATTTCGATTGGGTATAAAGAAAACATGTTATGTTCTGAAAACATTACATAAAACTATGTTTACTAACATCGGCAAGAAATATAGTACACGATGTGCAGTCAACTCTTTCAAAAAACGATGGTATAAAACCGAAATTACTTAACAAGTAATCCTTCCTACGGAAGTACAAGCACATACGCAAGGGACACAAATTACAACAAACTGAGGTATGTTTGTGACGAGGAGTTTAATAAGTTCGCTGCTTGTAGTCTTTAGAACGATAGCTGACGGTTATATCGTTTCTGGCGAGCGAGTTTTTAGAAAATGAATGAATTATTGTAAAATGTAGATATTTAACGACATCGTTTTTTATAAAATATGTATTGAAAATTTCACTGTAACGCTATCGCATGGATCGATATTAAAAAAGAAAAGCTTTATACCTTGTAAACCTACGACTCGTTTTATAAGTTTCTGGTCCGGATCTTTAGGTGAAATTAGCGATATAATATCACCACGTTTCACGTCATAATATCTTACTGCCCACCGATTGAGAAAAACATAATCAGATACTCGACGGTCTGGGTTGAGAGAAGGCTGCATAGATACTCCATCCACTCGAGCTACATATCCTATGAAAATAATAAAACTGAAATAAGTAATCTAACATAATAATTTTTTATAATAACAACGATCACTTCATGATTGTGTAGTAGATTGTAGATTATAGACGTTCAATATTGTGTAGTAATGTCGGTATACCTATTAGAAAACTTACCTACAGTATCAAAAAATGTTATTCCAATAGGTATACCAATTAAAACATTTTTATATAGTGTGGAAAATTTCATTGGTCAAAACTTTTCCCAAGAATTTAAATTAAAATCTATATATTGCATAACTGCTGCACTGTCTCAAGTTTTGGGTTAGATTTATTTTCTTGTTTTCATTGGTTGCCGGCTGCTTCTTTAAAAATCAGAAGCTCTAAAAAAATAATGTCATGCTGTTAAAGTAAATTAAAATTTTATTTTGCGAAATACATTTTTTTGTACAAATGTGTCTTGAAATCTTTACCACAGCAAATAAATTTTATTTATTTTTACTGATTTACATTATACATATATTCAGTAGGTTAACTCCAAATACAGTTTGGGAATCATTTGATTATTTAATATTTTGACAAATTGACATTTGACCTGTCAGAACAGTTAATATATCGTAAAATTTGTCACAATTTACAGAAGATATAAAATATAAACATATTGTTTATGTACCACAATTAATCGACTATAGATAAGACAAAATTGCTAAATCAACTTCAAAGAACGAAAGTTACAAGAAATCTTTACAATTTTGGTTGTTTTATAATCACTGTTCTTTCGTAAATACCATTGAATCAACGCCCAGTTTTCTGTCATCTATTTTTAGCTTGTGATTTCAGCGTCAGCACCCTCATTTTACAAATTATAAATTTGTGTGAATTTGTGAAATTGAATTCGTGCTTGAATTAACAGACTGGTTTTGTATTTTATTTGCGCAGTGAACAGTAAAATATAGAAAAATGGGCTTAAAAAATTGTGAAATATTTTTTGATAATCCTTGGAATACTTATTATCCTGGCCAAACAGTAAATGGTCACGTAGATTTCACTTTCGATTCTACAAAAAAAATTAGAGGTGAGAAAAAGTATATCCTTTACCATATTATATTAGCTGCCCGGCTTCACCCTGGTGCAACTTATTGTAATCATTGAGTATACCTAAATTAATATCACAATTCAATCTTAATTTACCGGGCAGATTTAAACATTCCTTAAAAAATAAGCTATCGAATAGTAAAAGCCGCATTCAGACCCGTTTAATAGTATCCTACTTAAGTATTGAAGTTGCCTTTCTTTTCGTAGCCCTTCTTTGTACTTTGAAAATATTGCCACAATTAATATTGATATTTTTTATTAGGAATTGTCATAAAATTCAAAGGAGAAAGTAATACATCTTGGACTCAAACTGAATCTGTAACAAATAATGAAGGAAAAAGTGAAGAGCAAACCGTAACATTTACTGGAAACGAAGAATATTTTCAAGTTCAATATTATTTACTCGGAGGGCAGAGTGGTACGTATTCAGAAAAATATAATTATTAGCTTTTGTGTTCACTGAATTGGACTACATATTAATGTGCCTTGCTTTCTGTTAGGTGGTGATATTGAACTTCCGGCAGGAAAACATAGTTATCCATTTACTTGTGCTCTACCGCCTACGTTGCCTTCATCTTTCGAAGGGGAATTTGGACACGTCCGCTATACAGTTAAAGTTACTTTAGATAGACCATGGAAATTTGATCAAGAATCCAAAATCGCTTTCACGGTTGTGTCCCCTGTTGATTTAAATCTTAATCCTAAAATTAAGGTACGTTTACATTTTAAATCAAAGAGTAAGAAAGTTTTATACGAGCGGCGCTTAAAGAGATTCCTTGGATTTTTAACATAGAGTTTCTATAGCCTTGAAACACCTGGGCTTTTCAGTTTTTTTTATAGTTTAATATTAATTATATTCAGTAACAGAATAAAACAATACCGATTTTAAAATATCACATGAAAACTCATAGCTACAGTACCTTTAACACTTATAAATGTCCAAAGTAAGAAGCTAAAAAAAATACCAGTATTTAAATATTGTATGATGTAAAACATATTGACTTCCAGGCTTGTACGCCGCGGTCCATTGGTATTTCTACCTAGCGTTTCGTCTACAACTGCAGTAGACATTATCAAAGGCGATGTGGTAGCAGGCGAAGTGTCCTCCTGAGTTGCTCTTGGGTAACACTTACCTGTGAGCAGCCTAGAAGGATACTTCGCCTGCTACCACATCGCCGTTGATAATGTCTACTGCAGTGGTAGACGAAACGGCAGGTAGAAATACCAATAGACTACGGCGTACAAGCCCGGAAGCCAACAAGTTTTACAACGACGCCGGCTGTGAAAGCCTACACACTCATATATTGTATGATGCCTAGGATGATTAATAGGTAATAATGGTAAAAGAGAAACATAAAATCTTGTCAAATGTGTCAGACAGTTAAGCCGAATGTAACCGAGAGCGTGCAAAAAATAATCAGTCAAAAATTAGCTTCCTTGCTCCAGTGTCGCGTCTTATAGAAATACCTAGACTTTATTGATAACACAAGAGGCACCACAACGCATATAAGAATATTTAATTCACAAAATCTTGTTACAGGAGCCAGTAAAACAAGAAATTGAGAAAACGTTCTGTTGTTGGTGTTGTGCGTCAGGTCCTCTTACATTAGCTGTGTCTGTACCAATGACAGGCTATGTCTCTGGACAAGTGATACCAATAACGGTTGAATGCGATAATGCATCGAATGTTAAAGTGAACGTATTGCGTTTTATTTTACGCAAAAAGCTCAAATATTATTCGCACAATCCAAGGAGAGAAACAAAAGAATCTAACGTTGTAATAAGTGAACTTTCAGTAGGACCTGTAGAAGGGGGTAGCTCTCATTCTTCTATACAGAATGTTACTATCCCACCATTACCACCATCGAATTTAACTAATTGTGGTTTAATTGATTTGGATTATGAACTGAAGGTATTGGACTTCATTAGTGATTAATACTTCTGTTACGAAATTTAATTATTAAACCTTAATAATTTTTTTCAAGGTGGAAACAAACGTTTCTGGAATGCATCAGAACTTAGATATAAAAATTCCTATTGTTTTGGGTACTATACCTCTGGCACAACCACCTCCTAATGCACCGTATGGTGACGTTGCACCAAACCAAATCAATCCAGCAGTCAATGGTTCAGGTGGTATTGGATGGAATCCAGTTATAGGACCGGATGGTTCAGCTGTTCAACCAAATATCCCACCGCATCAATCAATGTATCCCAACATACGTATGTATAATTTTTCAATACTTTTCAGTGTAAAAGCTTGTTCCCACTGTCGAACGTGAGCTGATTTTGATACGTCAATTTTTTTTTATTACAGCTCCCCCATCATTTTCTCAGTCAGCTTTTGGAACAACAACTATTCAAGACAAGAATGATAATGAACACACTAACTATGCACATGGTCAACCAAATTTTGCCCCTATGTATCCTGTATATTCTTTTAATCCATCAGCACCTTTTGCGCAGCAATAAATTAAATACTCTTGAATGCTTTCTTTGCTTATATGTAATGAGTATAAAAGCATTAAAAAGAGTATGTTGTACCATTAAAGAACAAAGCTAAATATATTGCAATGTTGGCCTAAAAAAATACAGACTCGAATACTTCTAAGATCAAATTAGATACTAACTATCGATTTTGAAATATGGCGAAGTTGGAAATATTTTATATTTGATTTTTCTTTTTTCTCTTTTTTTATATGTCTAAGGTGAGTAAAGCTCAAATGTCTAAAATATTTTTCCAAAATGTATTGAAATGACAACTGTCAATATTCATAAATTAAGAATTGGTTTTATAATAATTTATAGTTCTAGATTATTTTAGATTTGTACACGGTTCAGAAACAGTATTGTCGTAGTACTCTTTTATATTAGATTGATGTATACAACCATTAAGTCTCTCTAGCTATGAAAGTTACCAAACTACTATCAGTATCTGATATATGGAAGTACTACTATTATTGTTTTGTAATACTTTTCTGTAAGCTGCGTCAGTCAGTGAGGTTACTAGTTTTCTACGCGAGCCTACAGCTTAATGACGTCGGTATGATCAAAACTAAATTTAAAGCAGCTACTTATGATTATTTGCTATTTTATATATTTTATCACGTTGTTTTATTTTCTTTGTTAATTTACGTTATATTTTTATATCACGCACAAAAAGACTTGATCACGCATTACAGTTTTATCTTTGTCAATGCGCAAATACTAGTATGCATAATTTTTAAATATTTCAAATTTTATACAGGTAATTATTGAGCCTTGTTTATAATAAAAAAAATAATGTGGTTGGTGCCTGAATTATTTTCAAGACGAAAATGTGCTTGTGCTTTCAAAATATACATCTGATGATCTGATACCATAGTTGTAGATTTTATATTCAGTCATTTATGTAGCTTTAATATTGTACTGTTTTTGTATAACAATATTGTATACATTTATATAAAAGAAAAATATATAATATATTGAAACAACTATATTTTTTTGTTGACTCAATTTAAAATTGCCGTTTCTTCATTCAACGACTGTAATTGGATAAAAATTGATGACTCAACAATAGCATGTGTGTGTAGAAAACATGTATTACAGTATTTGACCTTGCATAAAACCAGAAAACACTTCAGATTCTCTCTTATTGTAAATAAAAATCGAGGTCAAATATCTAAAGCATCATGTTTGTAATTAGAGAGGTTGACCATTCATTGTCCCACAAACTATTATTTTAAAAACTGTTGTCAGAATGGGAGTAAAAAAATGTGAAATTTTTTTTGATAATCAATGGAATACATATTATGCTGGTCAAACAGTCAAAGGATTTGTGGATTTTGTATTAGATTCTCCGGAAATAATCAAGGGTAAATATGCAAATTTTCATTCAGAAAATGCTTATTCATTTTTTTTTTAATTCTTATGACGTGTTATAGTGTAAAAAACGAATTTTACTGTTGCAGGAATAAAAATAAGAATCAAAGGTGAAGCGAATACTTTTTGGAATCAAAGAAGAAAACGAGTACACCGACGGAGGAAAGGGCATAGACCAGTTATTTTAACAGGCCATGAAGATTATTTAGAATTTGAAAAATACCTGATCGGTGCTGAAAATGGCATGTCATTAAAATAATCTTATCACCCAAAAAATATGCATATGGAAATTTAATTTACTTACTAATTTATTAATCTTAACAGGTGAAGAAATCGAGCTTCCAATAGGAAATCATCGTTATAGTTTCACATGTGATTTGCCTACAGCGTTACCTTCATCTTTTGAAGCCGAATACGGTCATATTCGTTATGTGGCGAAAATTTCATTGGATCGTGTTTCTAATTTTATTTATGACTCAGAAACACCCTTTACTGTAATATCTCCTCTCGATCTAAATTTAAATCCAGGATTAAAGGTAGGTCATCGCAGTTTTAAATTATTATACAATAACTATATCTTGTTTGCAACAGTAGTGAGTAAATATATTATGTAAAAGAATATTGATTGTTTGTGGTACTCAATAATGGCAAGCGATAACCTTATCGTACTGAATGTTTGGGAGTCATATCCCAACAGCAATAATAATATTAACTTTTCCTTTTGTGACCATCATGCATCAATCTTTATTACATAAGAAATTTCGTAGTTTTCAATGACAATTGTGTTGCAGGAACCAGTACAAGTAGAAAGGACAAAAACAATTTCTTGTTGGTTGTTTATTACTGGACCAGTTACCCTCAGCGTATCAATGCCAGTACGAGGTTATGCATCAGGACAGAAAATTCCAGTTAAAATTGAATGCAATAATGGATCAGGCATAACAATCAAGAGTATAAATATTACATTACGCAAGTTCGTTTTCTTTCATTCACATTCCCCGGGAAATTTCACAAAAAGTTCTAAATTCGATGTTAAAAGCATAACTACAGGTCCAGTTGGTTCCAAGGATATGCATTCTTCTGTTCAGTTAATTACTGTACCATCATTACCACCATCTAATTTGAACCATTGTGGTATAATTGATTTGGAATATGATCTCAAGGTAATTCATTATTTTAAAATGGCATTTTATCAGATTTTAATTTTGATATGAACATATATAAGTATTTTGTTTTCGTTTTAAGGTACAAATAGTTCCTCAACATCGGGAATTGGAAATAAAAATTCCGATTACTTTGGGAACCATTCCACTTATAGAGACTTTGGAAACTAAGACTGAAAGCAAAAATGTTGTAGACAAAAAAGTTGAAAAGAAAAAAGAAGTAACGGAGGCTTCTTCGGCTAATAACGTTTCTAATGTCGATGCAAATAATTTGCCAAGTACGAGTGGTTTACAGACAGATGTATCTTATTCAGATATCCGTAAGTTTTTTTTATTCCACTACCTGCATACTTAAAAAGATAATTTTATTATTTAAAGTAAATTTCAATTAGATTCTCATAATTATTGTTGATCCTCGATTCCCAATTTTTAAATACAATTGAAAAATTAGTGAGAAGAGAATTATTTGAGATAAAATTGCTGGCTGAAATAATTTAATGAACAATTTGTGTTGATTTATAATTTTATAGCTCCACCAACATATGAAGAATGTGTATCGGGAACAAAACTAACTGACGGTGAAAGTGATGATGAAGATTCTCATGTGACTGACAAATCCCAACAATTTATCCCAAAATATCCAGTTTATTATTCATCTGATGGAGCAGGGTCTACAAAAGAAAAACCATAATATAAAGTCATTAATCATATAATGAACCGATGGTGTAAATTTATTGTATTTGTTTTGTTTTTATTATTGTACTTATAAATCTTTTTTATAATCATATTGTACCTGTATTTTTGTTTTTAATAAGTAAACGAAAAAGGCAACTAGTATAAAAAAGACAATATTTATTTTTTTAAAATCAAATCATATTTTATTTTGGCGAATTTAAAAACCAATGAACCGACCCCTGTTGAATATTAATTTAATTTTCTTTCGTAAAATATCACTAACAAAAACAAAAGTAGGTAATTTGAAACAAAAGAAAAGTCAACATTTAAATTTCTGTGCCAAGATATTATCATGAATGTCAGGTCTTTTTATGTTTCAGGAAGGTTACTTTTGTAAATTGTTATTGAATCAGTGATTTAAAATGTAAATCGCAAAAATAACACGGAATATAATTATCACTTATCAATATTGAATTGAGCCCCAGGCTCCCAGCCGAAGTCGAGACGATCCCCACCCATTCTACTAACATTAAACAAATATTGTGCATGTATATATGTGTACGTACTACTACCACTAACATATTCGAAATAACCTTGCTTTTTGTTACTTTGTGAAATGTGAATCGTTGTAATGTAAAATGGGATTACAGAATTGTCAAATAGTTCTAGATAAAGAAACGAAAACTTACAATCCAGGTGAACATGTCACAGGCCGCGTAGAGTATACATTTGATTCTGATAAAAAAATAAGAGGTACTACTTTTGTTTTTAATTTGGCTACATGTACCAGTGGCGTCTCGTTATAAGTACATTTTATGTTTTATATTATGCTTCATGCTATAATATTATGATCATATAATAGCGAATAAATTGTAGGTAAATTGACTGAAATACGGCCATAGAGTATAAGAATTAATATATGTATAATAACAGGCTGAAACTATATCCAAGATATTTAACAACAATAGTTACAATTATACAATATAATAGTTACAATTATGTGTTGCTTACTGGGTGGCATATGTTGTATTATTACCCAATGTATATTGTTATTATACCTACAATTTAACTATCGATATGGAGTTGTTTAAATTTGTAACAATCGATACAGCCTTATTGATGCATACCGACTGATTATCAACCACAGAACACACACATCGACCCTGATTAAAGCCTTGATGATGATTGATTTAAACGGATATTCATCATCATTATACAAGGATGTAAATAATACAATGATTTTTTTTCAATAGGTATAAAAATCAACGTTATAGGCGAAGCTAATGTTTCATGGGATGAAAGTGAAAGCTACAAGGATGAACGTGGACACATGAGACATAGAAACGTAGTATATTCTTCTCATGAAGAATATTTTAATTTGCAAAGTTATCTTCTTGGGGGACGCTCTAGCGGTATATTGTCTTGATCAAATTTACTACGAGGATTGTGCAATAAATGTTGTCTATTAAAACAATATTCTTTCTAGATGCAACAACACTTCCTAGCGGAAAACATATTTATCCTTTTGAGTTTAGTTTACCAGTAAGATTACCTTCTTCTTTCGAGGGAACTAAAGGATATGTTCGCTACACTATAACGACAACATTGGATCGTCCATGGAAATTTGATCAGAGCACTAAAATTGCTTTTACTATAATTGCGCCTTTTGATTTAAATATTGATCCTAGCTTGAAGGTATTTCCTTAACATAGATTGTACATTATTAATAAGTCTAATAGAATTAATGTTTTTAATTAAATGTTTTCATTGTTTTAAAAATATAGGAACCACAGTCAAGACATAGACGCAAAACATTCTGTTTTTGGTGCTGCGCATCTGGTCCTTTGATTCTTACTGTATCGATACCAATGACTGGCTTTGTTCCGGGACAAAAATTAGCGATGTCAATTGATTGCGAAAATGGATCAAATGTTGAAATATCAAAACTGAAAGCTGTTTTATATCAAAATGTTACTTTTATTTCTCATATACCTATGCATAAATCAAAAGACAAACAATATGAGATTGCAAGAGTCAATGTGGGAACTGTCAGAGGACATGAATCACATGCATCAATTCAGGAAATAGTTATTCCAGCACTTCCAGCGTCTAAACTGGAAAACTGTTCCATAATTAACTTACATTATAAACTAAAGGTAAATTTTCTCAAATTAATGTAAGGAATAAATACTATAATATAACGTGTATATATAACACAATGTACAGTGACGAGTTACCAACTTACAAACTTAATGCGATTCTATGTAATGTGTTCGATAAGTATGTACATTGGCAGTGTTTAGAAATCTAGGACTGTAGGTTAAAGACAACGAAGATTTGTTAGCGAGGGAAAAACAAGATATTTGCTATTACGTACATAAAAAGAGCATTTTTTATTAGATCAATATACTTATAATATAATTATATTTTAATGTATTTTACTGTAACTTGACGAATCCACATGCAAACAGTATCATGGACATAATTAAAATTTGGATTTGAATAGCTTAATTTTTTGAAAATAATAAAATTAAAAGTCATTATGTCATCAACAGACACCAATATTTTCTTTCCATAGCTATTCGTAAAATATGTTAATTATATTATGGAACAATAAATAATTATTTTAATTATTTTTTAGTTTAACGCAGTCGTTCCGGGCTGTCACAGTGGACCTGAATTCAGTTTTCCGATAACTATAGGCACAATACCAATTATTCAACCTGCGACTCCTGTAACACCAATAAATGCTACTAGTATCGGATGGAATGCTACAGTGTCATCAACTGTTGATTCAGATCAACCGCCTGATTATATCGGTATAAATACTGATTTTATATCTAACCGCAATTATTTTGCATTTAAATTTATATCAATAAATCGTTGTTTATTTGTTTCATGAGTTTTTAAATATTATGCTTTTGTAGCACCTCCGTCGTATGAGGAATCTATGTTTGGGACTAGACCGATCGAGCGTCCAGGAGATAGTAAAAATTGTTTTGGAGAATCGAATTTTGCACCAAGATATCCAGTGTATGCTTTCGCGGCATCTGCTCCTCCGCCATCACCATAAGTTGTTCTACCATATACAGGTAAAAAATGATTGTGTATGATGTAGGTAAAATTCGATGTACTATTCTTATTATATCAACTAACTAAATTTACTCTAAGGTACAAATAAAAAATGTGTACCAATATTAGATTTTCCAATTCTACCTATTCATGTTTTTAAATATTCGTAACTTATTTTTTAAACGTTCTTATAAAGCCGCTGTTGCATTATTAGCGCAGTTGATTAAATATGTTTATTATATAATAATCTTTGAAGAATATTTTTTATAAAGTTTACAACTAAAAGTGTTCTTATAAAATATTAAAATGATATCTACTTAATATTGAAAATAACATTATGCCTCTTTGTATTATCGTTGAGTACTCAATGGTATTATGTAGTGTTGATATAGTTAAATGGTTTTAAAAATAACTTGACTACATTCTTCAAAAATGATTCTTGTCACCATACTCATGATATATTCATATTGCTCGTTTACCAACTGGAACAATATATTTTATTAGTCATTATTGAATAGAAAATGAACTGAGAACGTCAATGTTGTTTAGAAACTAATGTAGTCGAGTCTGACTCTGGTAGTCGGGTCATCTGTCAGGTTCCAGCTTTAGTCACAATATTTGTAAAAAAAAACTTTGGTGGTTATTTTTGATGAAAGTAGTCAATATATATTTTATTAAATTGT
Source organism: Venustoraphidia nigricollis (assembly GCA_034508555.1). Classification (NCBI taxonomy): domain Eukaryota; kingdom Metazoa; phylum Arthropoda; class Insecta; order Raphidioptera; family Raphidiidae; genus Venustoraphidia; species Venustoraphidia nigricollis. The sequence goes on from JAVRKA010000013.1 coordinate 3,541,647, forward strand.
GGATTGCCAACATGTATTTAAATCGGGCTCATCATAAATTACTGCGCCATATAGTGATCTCTGTATTGCATCACTGTTATATGTTAAGTACTGCATAAATTGCCCAAAATTACGTTTAAACAGTTCTAATAAACATTTCTAGTGTAATATTTTTGAGGAAATTTTATGCTATACAAATTTTGGCGATAGTTTTTCTATGACTAAATTTGAAAAGAAACTTCTAGCATTTTAAAACCAGTAACTTTTGAAATTATAGACGCTCAACAACTGAGGTCATTAAAAAGTTCATCAGTGTTTCTTGGGTGAATATTGACCTTAATTATTTAGTGCAATTAAAAAATACAATGGATATTTACTACTTATAAAATGTATCTGCAGCTAATAACTAAGCGTCCTATTTTTCAATTTCAATATTTAAAACTTTAGATAACAATAAAATTTAGAAAAACTGAAAACAGTGTCACGGTGACGATTGGTGCGGCCGATTAGCGCAAGACTGTACAGCGCTCCATTTGTTGCTTACTGCTTCAGCGTACTGAGGCAAACGGTCCCTGTACTCCTTAAATATGAATCCACTGTCAGGGCTAGTCTGACGGGCTGTACCTACCAACATTGATATTTTCTGTACGCTACTAACGTCAGCACCAACTACCAGCATAACTCTATTTTCGACCAATTTGTGTGTTTATCACTCTGTTAAGTATATAATAGAAGATGTCATTTTTTTTTCGTTTGACACTAAAACCTAGAAAACTGATATTCTGAGATAATAAGATTAGCAGAATATTTTCGTGCAATTGTTATTGTGACTTTCTTTGGTAATAATTTTCGAATACCTAGTCTTTAATTTTTAAGGAATTAATTACAAAGCTTGATAAAAAAATGTTTGTGCCTTGAATTTATTCTACATGTTTATTCTGTTGTGATTATATACACAGATTACATAGTAATTCGCTTAAAAAAGAACTTGCAACAAATCCAAAAATATCCGAAGGCGCGCTAAGTGCACTAGGTTGGTTAAATTCAGAATACAGTGCACATACTTTCTGCGTTTATTCTGTATTTTGTGAAATGACCAATGGACAGCTGACACCATATCCCCACTCTTCTTTGGTCACTTAGAATTGTGCGTACTACATATACGCATGCCCAAGCAATTATTTTTACTCGATTCCAGAGCTCGATGCTAAAGAATTATTGTGTGTCAATAAAGTACTTATATATGGTGTCGATTGTACTTTTATGCGTGTGCCACAGAAAAAATCCATGCCAGATAGCGGATGTTAAATCTTATTCTTCTACTTCGGTACCATCAGCTATCTATAGATACAGATTTATGAAAATTGCAGAATGTTCTGGTTGAACCATGTTGATTTAACGTTTTCTGTAGTCACATACGACCACCATTAGGACAGGGAAAATTAAGACTTGACAATATTTATATAAGTAAACAATAGCTTAATTATACTTAGTTTTTATACTGAAATTTGACAGATATGCGACATTTTATGAGATGTATACTTGGTTAATGTGTCTTAAATATTTTATAGAATCTTCAAAACTGCCAATTAGTTTAGTTTGAGTGAGTCTAGGCACGCAAGTAATTGTATTTTTTCAAGAAATATTCTAAAAAATATACAAATTTTGAAATCGCACAAATAAGATCTGAACTTCGAAACTCGTATTCTTTGTATTAAGTTTCTAGTAAAACAACTGAATGTTGAAATATTATGTTATTTTTTCGGATTTAGCTTATTTATAATTTATAACAATAATTAATCATTACAAAGATATTGTTTTGTTCATTATAATAATCGTGATTGAATCTCAGTCGACTCAGTAATTATGATAGAAATAAATTAGGAATGTTTCCAGTTTAAAAGAATAAGGTCAAAAAATGTTAATTTGCATAAGCAAAAACTGACATAATAATTAAGGCTAGGCGCGCATTAATGATAAATCAATCGGCCGATCGAACTATCAGATAGTAATGCCAACGTTATAATATGGAAAAGCGTGCAAGATTTTCTGACATTACTATCCGATAGTTTGATTGACCGATTGATTTATAATTCATGCGCATCTGGCTTAATAGTTAATATGTCAGTTATTGGATATCGAAGAAGCATCTTCGATATCTTTTTTTTGCAATACCTATAATGGAATTGTGTTTCCTACATTCTTCAAATAAACTTATATTAATGTTATAACCATTAAAAAGCATTTACATGACTATACAAAATGTAATTTAAACTAAAGCGTTATTAATCTAGAATCTATTAAATATAAGTATGTTATACTGTGTTAAATGTTTGTGTTATATGCAAATATGTTATTATAATATATATTTTCATTTTACATAATATTCTCAATTGTTTTATTTATTCTCAGTGAAAACCAACTAACGGACGTATAAAAAATTTGTATCAACAACACGTCACAGTATACATAGATATTCTGAATTATAATATATTTGACGCCTAAAAATACCTACTTAATGAATTTTCAATTAATTCTTTACGAAATAGTGCATATAACAATGAACCACTATTTATAAGAATGCGGGATTAAAACACAAGATTAAATTTTGCCTCTGTACCGAATGCCTTAACTGCAATTTTTCAGAGACCGAATATCCATCAATAATTCAAAAAGTATCATTTAGTAAATTGACTCCTGAGATGTGATAAATAATAAAATTATTTGGTGAAAAATTACAATGTTTTCAAAAATGATAACAGTTTTAAATGTGTACTTTATATGTTTTAAACTTTACCAAAAGACTAATTAATTAGCTAAATTAAACTATAAACCTAAATGAAACATGTGGTTAACAATGAAAATGGGTGCGTCCTGTTGGAAGGTAAAATAAATGGTAATTGATAGTTAATCTTTTACAATTATACATATTTTTAAAAAAATACCCCCTCTCTTATGACGTCGCCAAAGTCAGTCAATCAATCTGTAATAACCTACGTGTTCAGTGTGTACAAATGGGTCTTAAAAATTGTGAAATTCTTTTTGACAATAATCCATGGAAGACCTATAAACCCGGAGACACCGTCACAGGTCATATAGTATATACTTTTAATTCACCTAAAAGGGTTAAAGGTACGGTACAAATATTTATTATGTACATTGCGTAATAAATACCAGTGGCGGCTCGTCAAAGTAGATTTCTACATTGTATTTTTTGTAACTATATTTCCAACAGTTTTCGTGTCATTTTCCTTATTAATTTGAATATTTTTTGTGTTAGGGATAAAACTGACAATTAAAGGTGAGGCAAGTGTCTCATGGTCCGAAACACATTCCACGCGTGACCGAGATGGGAAAACTAAACACCATACAATTTATTACAAAGGAGACGAACAATATTTCAAGTACCAGTTTTATGTTCTTGGAGGAGATTCAAGTGGTACCTACATATAATATTGATTTTTTTGTTTTTTCTTTGATATAATTTTTCAAGGCCACTTAATATAATGCACCAAATAGGTATGACACAAGCATAAAATATTTGGCATTCTCCGATTACTTTCATCTGGTATAATAGTCAGATATTTGGATAGCTTGGTGCTTGTTGTAGCCAGATATCAAAATAAGGCAAAAAAATCAGCTTCGGTCAAAAGCAAGTTGAAGGTTTAATCGAAGCCGGAATTTTGTTAAATACCTATTGCGTACGCTTGAATGATGTTGTTCTTTTACTTTAGTATTATTATTTATTAAAATAGGTAGATACGTATTGCTCACAAAAATGTCCGTCTGTTTTTGGTATATAAAATAAAATGTGAATATTATTAAAAATAAACACTTTAGGTTGAACAACTAATACTTTTCTCTTTTTGAAATGAGATTTCTCTAGCAACGTATCTGTTTAAAATGTCCCGTAATATTAGAGGGGAAATGACTCAATGACGGGGAAATATTAGAGAAACCTTGGTAACCCAGAATTAAAGGGGAAATGATTCAACGACGGGGGAATATAAGAGAAACCATGGTAACGCAAAATGAATAAGCCGTCAATGATACGAGTTCATAACTCTAAAGAAGTTTTTCTTTTGCTTTAGATAGTTCCTTCACCTTTAACCGAAAATAGAAAAAATATAAAAGTTCAGCTTCGGTGTCAACTGAAAAAATTACATTTGGTTTTACTTTAGTAATAATTTATAACGATTGTCCCTCTTGAGTCCATGTCATGTTTGTGCTAAATGTGTATGTATTAATATATTTTTTTTTTCAATTTACAAAATAACAAAAAAAAGTGGTAGACTAAATACAAGACTAATGCGCAATAGTGTTAATTTTGAACCCTGAAGAAGTCTGAAGTGAAGACGAAACGTTGGCAATAAAAATATATTGTACAGGCTGAATGATTTATTTTCCAGTTAGTATATTATATTTAAAGTGTGAAAAACTAGCATCGGTTGATAACTTGTTAAAACAGAGTTTAATTCGGAAAAAAGGCAACATTTATATTCAGTTGCACTTTTGTAGATCCTGTTGATCTTCCTGAAGGAAAACATACCTATCCATTTACTTACTCTTTACCACCCTCGTTACCGTCTTCATTTGAGGGTTCGAAAGGCTATATTCGATACACGATTAAATCTACATTGGATCGACCTTGGAAGTTTGATCAAGATACTAAAGTGGCATATACTGTTATATCACCAGTGGATTTAAATTTCAGTCCTAATGCAAGGGTAAAACTTTTCTCTATTTTATTTTATAAAGAAATGACTAAAAAGTACTAAACATTTTACATTTGAAATTTTTCAGAACCCTGTCAGAAGAGAAACATCAAAATCGTTTTGTTGTATGTGCTGCAAATCAGGACCTTTGCAACTTTCAGTGTCGATACCGATGACTGGTTATGTGTCAGGTCAAAAGATTCCAATAACAATCGATGTTGATAATGCTTCAAATGTTGATATAGTTTCCATAGAGTTGGTTTTACGCAAAAGGGTTTTATTTCATGCTACACGTCCCCGTCATAAAACTCGTGAAGATAAAATTGATGTTAAAAAAATGTCTATTGGACCTGTTAATGCACATGGAAATCATACATGTATTAAACAATTAGAAATTCCATCTTTGCCGCCGTCAAGTTTGGTGAATTGTCGAATTATAGATTTGGATTATGAACTTAAGGTAATTTTTAGGGTCCCGTACCTCAAAAGGAAAAAAGGAACCCTTATAGGATCACTAAGTTGTTTGTCTGTCTGTGAAGACCCTTTTTCTCAGGAACGCGTGGATCTATTCAGTTGAAATTAACACCAAATACTCAGATCTGCAATCCCTTGGAGCTGTGAAAAAATCAAACTTCTAAGTCAATGCAATTTAAAACGTACCTATAAGGTACTTCCAGTTGACCTAGAATCATGAAATTTGGCAAGAAGCAATGTTTTATAGCACAAGTAAAGCGAAAAGTTCGAAAACTGAAAATTTGTAGTTACATCACAAAAAAAAATAACTTTTTTCTACAAATATCAAAATAGTGCATACTAGCGACATCGGACGGACTATCTTAAAAGCTACTAGTTCAGGCAGTTATGCGCCTTAGTGTGTAACAATAAAGAATAAAAATCAAATAAAGTTAATAAATACGGTGTTAATAAATATGGTGTTACGGAACCCTTTGTATGTGAGTCCGACTCACACTTGGCCAGTTTTTCCATAAGCTACAAAAATCCAAAACTTTACATGAGCGTCAGATGTCTGCAGTTCAAATTTTTTGTTCCAATGGGTCAAGGAGCTTGTTTGTTTATTTTTATTTTTTTGGTGTAGTGTAAGCAACGCGTCCGCTGTTCCTATAAACAGCTTGAGACTAGTTTCCAATTACGACATATTTAGCATATATGCATAATGAAAAAGTCAGAAACTTGTTAAACACAACTCCGTGATTGTCTGGCGAACAAAACTATTGTTGCAGACAGACAAGCGATTTGTTATTTTATTTTCAATAAATACTATTTACCTTCAATTTCAGGTTGATGCAATCGCTACTGAATGTCACAGTGGACCAGATGTAAAATTACCAATTATCATCGGAACTATACCACTTATTGAACAAATGACACCTGTGATAACACCAAGTGCGCCTTTTATACCGAGCGGACCAGTAAATGTTCCAGTTGCTAGTGGAAGTACTGGAATTGGTTGGAATGCTGGAGCAGTGCCAACCGATACCAAAGATTTACCTCCGTCCTATTCTGATTTCTGTAAGTATTGTTATTAACACACTTTTGGTTATCTAACGAACTACTGAACATATAATCGAATGTAGGTGGGAAAGGTGATTGTAAACCTAAAGCCACAATTGCTATTGTATTTTCTTTAAGTATTTTTTTTGCAATACTTGTAGTGAAAATCAAATCTACTTGCACCTTAAATAACTTAGCTACCTAGTAACTATTTTATTGTAATACAGACTCTTTCATTTATCTTACATAAATTATATAAAAGTATGTTATCTATGGACTCCAAAACAACTGGACTCATTTTGATGAAATTTTCAAGCAACCTTTAGATTAGTCCAACGGATGATCCTGTGAAGTTTGGTATCGATCGGATCAACAGAATTTTGTTTGTTTGTTTTTTTGATTTTTCTTCAATTTTTGAACATTCACAATTATAATACGCGCCACGGTTCTAAAAGATTATGAAGGTAGTCGCAAATTCATATTTTAGAGCCGCCCTGGTTATTTTGTGGGAAAGGAAGACTCCCACCACCTCCCAGTTACCGGCACAGAACGTGCGCTCGTCGGTGATTGGTTATCGCTGGTTGTGGTGTCACTTGTCACTTGTCGCTTTGTATAAAGTACAGTCCAGTACGCTACTGTTAAGTTGTTTCTTTGATTGTTATTTGATAAAGATGCCTATTACAGTTTTGCATAGACAAGCACGAAAAATAATTTTTTGGATGACTTTATGCGAGGAATTAGACCTTTAGATTACAGAAAAATTAAAAATAATAATATAGGGCGAGTTTGTAGTTTTTCAACCGACTGTACCTGCGCAAGCCTCCATTTGCATCTAACTTCCGAGCCTTTCAGATCTATGGCGCGTACTATAACAGCGATTGAATTCGCACAAATTCAATACACGTTGAGAATTTTATGATAATGATTCTCATCTTTTATATCCCATATATTACATTTACACTCGGGCGAAGCCGGACTGAGTTGCTAGTAAATTATATTTGTATTAGATAAATGTAAAAGTTTGTATTACAGCAAAATAATTACTAGATAACTAGTTATTTAGTGTTCACGTAGATTTGGTTTTTACTATAAGTCATATTATTACATTAAGCAAATGTAGGCGTATCAAAAATTTCATTGTTATTTTAGTACCACCATCATATGAAGAATGCATGTATGGAACGAAATCAATTCAAGAGCCAGGTGAAAATGAAAACTGTTTTGGTAAAAACGATTTTGCTCCGAGATATCCTGTGTATGTATTTCCACCAACAGCACCTCCATCGATTCCGTAATGTGTGTTGGGTACTAATTTCAATTTTTTTTACGTGTTACATAAGTTATATATATGCAAAGAATGACAGAACTTAGAATCCAACTTTTGTAAAGTAAGAATATTTTTTTAACTAAAATATTTCACCATGTGGAAGTTAGATTGTCAGTTTAGTTTGATGTCACTAACTGCCAGGGTTATCTAAGCATACTATCGATTCATACTTTCGACATATTATTTTAATAATGAATGGAATGCTTTTGTCAATTTGAGGGTAGAATGTGTGGTAATAAAAAATTATGGCACTATTATGTTTTAAACAAAGGCTTTTCGGAAGTTCTAAAAATATAATTGATTAAATTTGCAATCTATTTGAATACAAACATTTTACACGATATTAAATGCATTTATGTGATCCATAATATTTGACAACCGATGATACTTCAATCATATCTTAAGTACAAAAACAATAATTTTTATTCAGTTCTTGTAATTTTATGAGTTTTTTAAAAATAAATGGCAGTAATGTAACTTGTAAGTATTGAGTATCTCAACGTCGTAAATACGAAGCATAGATAGAAGTCCGAACGCATTATTAAAAAAGTTGCTTTGATTTGATAGACAGATCTTTCGTAGATAGAATGCGCAACTTTGTATAAAGTACTCATTTAAACCAGCAATCATTGAGTAAGCGGTACTTCTTGAACATTAGCGCTATTAGTGGCCAAAAAATGAACTATCATGCGAATCCGTTTTCTTGAACGGAAAAATCATGAAAAAGTCTATGTTGTTTGGACTCCTTCTAATCAATATTTCATCGTTGTAATGATATTGCCAGGAACATACGTACCTGTACTGGAAAAACTTTACAATACACAGAAGTGGGAGCTATGTAGAAAAAATACCCATCTATTTTTATATCTGTTTTAGTTTGAGTTAGTTTTAAAGATTGAGGGAATGAAAGCATAATTAAACATAAATAATTAAAAAATGTTTTCTCTTTACATAGTATATTTTATGTATAAAATTTTATATATTTTTATGGTAATCTATGCATATTTTTTATATTATTTTTTGTTGAACCTAAACAGTGCGTTTTTTGTACGAGTATTGTTCGAAAAAATGAGTTTCTGAAAAAATCTGCAAACATTATTTGTTTGTAAGTCGTACAACTACAGATTTGCTTAGTTCTATGACGTATAACATTTAAGAGGGCATGCATTTTGTGCCATATTTTTATAAGTTCGTGTATTCAGAAATTTTAACAATTATTTTAAAAACCTCAAACATTTTGCCAAACAGTTAATTTGATGAAGTCAAGAATGCCAAAATTTACCCGCCTTCAAAGTTAGAAAAATATACCTGATTACTAGTTCAATTCTAATGCTTAAGGCCTTAAGCACTTATATATGTGTGATTTGTTATAATAATGTATTTTTTTAGTACTTATACTCTTTCATAAAGCAAATAAATAATATGTTATAAATATTTGCCAATGTTTTAAGGTCATGAGGAAGCCATTAACATTTTTTGCCGAAACGTCGAGCATTAAATAAGTTTAGTAAATAAGTGTTGTTTTTAATCGCATTGTATCCGTACCTATATTAGTAATATAAACAAGGTGTCGTATTTTACTATATAAACGCTAGGTATAAACAAATATCTATATGATAAACTTTTGTTGAGTATTTGTCTTCTCTAGACAATATTTTCATTTAAAATACTGCACGCATAAACATTTTTTTTCAACCATTGAGTTAATGGGAGAGGTTTATTGTATTGAACTGTCGTAAAGAAATAGTATATTACACCGTAAGGACAGAAAGTCGAAATTTCTGCACTGCGAATAATCTTGTGTCGCGCAGTGCAGGAATTTTAACTTTCTTGCCGTATGGTGTATATATTTTTCTTCATACCCGGTCGAAAAGTTACAGACGGCATGCGAGTAATTTCAGCAGTGCATAAATGTTAGACTTTCTGCTTTAAAATCGAAGCAGAAAGTACGTAATTTCGATCAGGTATGAAGAAAAATATATTTGCTTGCAGATAAGTGCCTATCTGTGATTATAAAAGTGTTCGTGCTATTTAAATATAAAATCAAATGGTAACAACTTATTGTAATTTTATATGCCTTGCCTTAAATTGTTCATATTTTTAAGAAAAATAATTGTTGACACGACAATTATTGACAGGTGATAGTGTCAATTGTTATTTAAAAAAAGTTACTCTAAAAAAAAAATAAACCATGAGCTGCAGCTCCTTCAAACAAATTGTCAACAGTAAGAATAAGTGAGAAAAGCAATTTCGTTTTTTTAAAACATGACAATGGACGTTTATATAAAAATGTGTTTTATTTTTATGACTTTTTTAAAGGCCACCAACAGCAAAGGTTAATCTAGCCCTAATTCATATTTTCAATTTATTATTTTTTAATAGTGGATTGACACTTTTGTCAGCACTCTGGTTACGTGGAAATCGGGAGCTTGTGAGAAATATAATAATAATAATAATAATAATAACGATTTTATTTCATAAAAAACTACATAAGTCGTGAAACAAGTCAAAATATAATTCTACATATTCTATTATATATTATATTATATTAAATTATATGTATATGTATATATTTTTTATTCTAGTCACAAATTATTACTTAATCTCTCTGTTGATATTGGGACACGCTGATGACCTCAGATGTTGAGCGTCTATAATCTACAATATTGGTACTGTTTTGATTTATTTATCGCCTTATATTTTCTATCATTCATGCTATGTTGATGTAATTAATAATAATGATTATTTGTGATATATGTTCTATAGTAAATATATTCTGCAAAAAATATTAGGTATCTGAGTTTTATCTTTGAATATTGTTTAGTCAAGGGTTGTGATAATTTTTTTGCTGGTTTTAATTGCATGTATAACCCTTTACACCCGAGATTATACAATCATGAGTGTTGACTTTGAAAATTTCTACACCGTACCGTAAACTATTTTTGTGAACGCAACCGATGTCGATCGATCGTGAGTCCATCTAAGAGTGCACCAAAATATACTTTATTAAGGAAACCACGTAACCACATTTTAACAGTATTTGAAAGAATTTCATCACTCGGGTGTAAAAGGATAATAGCTGTATTCGGTATACTGAGGGAGGCATTGATCTCCGATAAACATAATCGCTTGCGTCAAACGTCATGTCGTATACTGCATCGAAACTCAGAATGCTACCTATGAAAAATCTATAGAAGTGACCTTTGACGCTGTGGGCTGCATCCAGACGCCGTGCGCGGCAAATGTTTTTTTAGACGATGCAATTAAGATATAATGAGTTATACTATACTTAAAGTTTTATTCAATGAATACCGTTAATAGTATTTTTTATATTGCTCTATTTTACTATTATACAATCTTTTTCTTAAAATATTCTTTATAATATATTATAAATGTTAAATATGTTTTAAAATATGTTGTTTTTTTACTTTCCTTTTTACTTTCGAGTGACCATTGGAATGAAGAAATTCGTGTAATGGCTAACAGATTAAAATTTGTTTTATGGTCCTTACATACTGAAAATTGATTATCGGGAGGATGCCCTCATGACACATCGTTTCACGGATCGAAACCAAACTCTTAGGAGCCGGATGTTTGTAGTTTTCCTAGTTCTTCTCTGAATTAGTGACGATCGAAAATCACAAATTAATATTTTCTCGAAAAAAGGCTTCAGCAATTATGGTTATATTTTGCATTAAATCTATCATTAAGGACCCTATACTCGGTTGCAGATGGTTACACTATAAAACCATTCATTTGTTACGGATGAGTTCAGAAATGGTTTAGTTAATTGATGAATGAAAATTCGTGGTCGATACAGTTGAATGAGAAAATCATTCGTGTGAATTTCTACTCTTTATATTAATTGTTGCTTTACCGCGCGTTGTTATTTTCTAATAGTGGATACTGAACTATTTAGCGGAAAGGTGGTGTGCGCAAAATGTTCTATTTTTTAATGTCTGTATGCTGTAGCTGTCTAGGCTCCTAACACTATATGAATTTGTACTAAAAAAGTGCTAGTTTCTGTTTTCCGAATTTGTTTAGCATTAGAATTAGTGCATTTAGTTTAGACTTATAGTGACATTTTCCCATTGAAGCCATTAGATTTTGTAAAAAAAATACGAGGCATTAAAAAACTGTTAATCTTTTAATAGAATAGATTAGACTTGTGAAGCTTCGGACATGTATAGCTCCAAGAACGGTGTTCTCTGTCAGAAATGCTTCCTATCTTTCTTTAGAACGCATCTTAACAGGTATATAGCCAGATTTCAGTACCAGATGTGTCGCAATTCGTCAAGTTCAACAACGGTCGCAGTATGAATATTATTTGTTCGTTTCCGAATGGAACTGTGGAACGAGATCGGTTTGCAATTTTTCCTTTAACGCAAAAGATATAGTGAGACATGCTACTCGGAAACTTGTGCCCTCAACAATGGAAACCTTCCATGGTCGTTTTATACTACTTTTGAAGTTTGGAACTGTTTTGTACAAGCCTATAGATGCGTTATTTTTAGTTCATATGCGTTCAAAAATTTGAAAAGCAAATCTCTTGAAAAAAGTAAAATATTTCAGAAAACTGAACATCGTTTCAAATAAAAAATTAATTTGGTACACCTGTGATAGAATTGTTAGTGTGAAAATGGGCCAATTGGGTGTCACTTTATTGACATCATTGGATTAATAATGTCCAGCTATTGGTTCATTTTTATACGGATAGTTCGGTGACAGTGCGGGCATCAGAGTCAGTGATTGTGACTTGTCTTTAAAAACGGTTGTGAAAAATCTTAAAAATATAAACGTAAGAATTTATAATTCCATATTTATTTCTCAAATTAAATAATTACATTACCTACTATTTACATTAATTTATACATATAATATTATAAACAATCGTTTCTTTACATACATATTTTACACTTATAAATTCTTAATAAATACCTATGGTTAAAATAGAATGATATCAAAATTATTATTTGTGTACAAGACCCTGTCAAAATACAATATAGTAGTTGCACGCAGAGGCTTAGTTATTTTACAAAAACATTATTGTTTACAAGAACTAATTGTTTAAATACTATAATAAATAATAAATATTAAAAAACATATCTCATTAAAAAATTAGTTTGCTACGAACATAGTGTCAAGTTTATCTTGAATTTACAGGAGAACATAAATTATGTGCCTAAATTTCTATTAGCGTCAGTGTTACATAAAAGGTTAAATTATTTGTGTTGTATAATACAAAACGCTATTGAAGACGATTAATTTATTTAGTATTTTCATTCAAGTCCAATTTGAACATTTTGCAGCGTTAAAATAAATTATAAATCAGTTTCCAAATGTAATATTATTTTTTATTTTTTGTTAAAAAAAAAATAATACCGGCAATGATAATAATGTATAATTTATTCTATTGATTTTTGAATATAACACTATAAACTTATAAAATTAGTTGTTAGTGCGTTTATAATTAAAATTATCTAATACAAAAGTGAACACAAAAAAGACAAAAATAATTAAGTATTTACTTCTTTAAAACATTACTGATCAATTGTGCTTTGAAAACGGACATGAACGCAAATCTAAATATTTTGTCAATATACGAGTAAAATGCATACAAAGTCTTTCGTAATTTTTGACTAGATATAAAATGAATAAATTATGTGATTACAAGTAATAAATAAACTTATGTGCTAATAGACGTTGATGATCTCAGATCTATAATCTATCTATCTATCTAACATATCATCTGCAACTCACAAGAATCAAGTTTACAGGTATGTTTATAAATATTTGTATAATTTAAAAATTAAATATATTATTTACTATTTCTCTAGTAAGCATGTGGATCAAAATAGTGATGTATTTTTTGTTACAATAAATTTTAGAAATTGAAACAGCGCAGTGCCGTTTCTATTTAACATTTTACAGGCTGTTTTTTAAGTTGATTCTTTTTTTAACAGAGTATAGAAATCAAATAGACGAACAAATATTTCAAGTAACTTTTTTACCAAAACTCAAAAATTTAAAAGAAACCGGCTTTCAAACTTTAGTTAAATTTTGAGGTCAGTCCTGGTGTTATGGTATGTCACTATATTAATATGTTACGTCATTATCAATTATTCACAGAAATTGTTCGAAGTTGTCCCCGTTTTGTTTAAGTGAGACTAAATTTAAATCTATTTTTAAACATGACTGTAGTAGCGATAACTTGATAAGGACCTTCCGCGATTTGGGATGCAGTTCCGATTCGTGCTATCACTTATTCACCAAGATACTTGATAATGACAGCATAATTCCTAAGTAACATAAGATAATACCAGGATCGACCTCAAAATTAAATAAAATTTTAAAAATGTAATTAAACTTTGGAAATTGTTTCTCTCTTATTTTTGAGTTTTGGTAAACTTACTTGAAATATTTGTTCGTCTATATGAAAAAAAAGAATCAACTTAAAAATCACTCTATATATGCAATAAAGATAGCACTGCTCAATGATTTTATCATGTTAAAAATTGCATACAAGATGAGACCCGTCTCGCCGCATGCGGCGATTCCAGAGTTTTAAGAGACAAATTTCATCCTGAATTTTGCGGTATCGCTCATGCCTACTTTTTATATAAAAAAAATTAACTAACATTTTACCTAGCCGCATTCGACCAATCAGTAATTTTATCTTATCTTTAAATGGCTTAAGTGATGGTGTCTCTAAAAAAACCTCACAGAATGAAATGTTTTCGAACGCTGTTGCGTTTCTTTCTAAGCTGATAAAAAAATAAATAACTGATTTTGAATCCACGCAAACATTAGAGTTAAGTTTTTTTTTTATTTTATGGTAAAATGACTAGTTATACACTCGTTCCTTCGACCTAATTAGGCCCCTTTAAAAACTTCAAATAAATAAAGACTAGATTTATTCTGACTAGAATATACAAATTATAAACAAATAAATTGGTACTCATATTTTAAGCTGTATAGTATATACATTTCCTCCTTATAAAATTATAATCTATTGATAATAAATTAATATGATTATTAATTATAATTAATAAATAAATACTGGCTTAATAGCCCCACTGAAAGAATTCGGTAGTACAGAAAAAGTATTTAAAAAAAAATGGCAAAAAATGAATGTCACGGTTATTCTTAAACATATAAATATATTTACAAAATGTTGATTTTTTTTTAATTTTTAATACCTATTTAAAATTATGCAATGTGATTTATTGTTGAGATTTTAAATTATTTGGTCAACCTATAAAATATTTTTTGCGAAATAAATTTATCGTTTCATTCTTTCAAATAATATATTGTATAATTTATTATTTAACTACTTCGGAAAATTGCCTAGAAAAGTAAAAATAAATGCCTAATTATGGTTCTTATCCATAGTATCGTGCATAACCTTAACTACGACAATGTAGATCTGCCACCGGTAGATAGCAGCAGCACAGCACGTACTGTTTAACAAAATAGTTAAAGAATTTGCTAATTTTGATGTACTTGCTAGCGTTACCACGTATACTCGTATATAAATGATAAATGCCAGCAAACATCAAATTGTGAATTAATAATCTGTTTTGAATAAACTGTGCTACATATTAGTATATGGTGGTGTTGATCCAATAGAATGTCACAGTAAAGGAAGATTTGGTTTGAGGATCAATAAATAAATACGCTTTACCAAATTTTCGCTGATGGCCAACGTTTCGAGAATTATATTCTCATCATCAGGGCCTTAAGCTGGTCGAATAGTGGTAAATTGTTCTACCACTATTCGACCAGCTTAAGGCCCTGATGATGAGAATATAATTCTCGAAACGTTGGCCATCAGCGAAAATTTGGTAAAGCGTATTTATTTATTGATCCTCAAACCAAATCTTCCTTTACTGCTACATATTAGCGTTTTCAGATAAAGCCACCCATAGGAACAGTAATTGAACGTATAAGAAAATTATGGGGTAATACAAAAAGCATCAAGATGATATAATATCTGTTAGTTCCGTCATTCTCTTTCAGGGGGATTACATGAAACACGCTCGAAAATTGTTCTTGCTTCGTTAAGAGAAAATCAAAGTGTAAATGAATCACACACGGAATACGTAAACGTATTACTCGTATGATTTTAAACTATGCCAACATTATGATTTCGCTATAATTAGTGATTTACTAAAACACATTGTTGTCGTAACGTTACAATGCCACCGTCGGGATTTAAACCCGAAATGTGGATTTAATTTTTTCTGTATGGCACTGTAACGTTGCTACAACAATGTGTTAAAGTAATTCACTAATCATAGTGAATTCGTAAATGTAGGAAACGGATTAACATGTAATAGGTACTTGTATGTATGTAGATGAAAATTAGAAGTAAACCGGTGAAGTGCGAACCGAATTTGCGTGGAGAGGGTTCCGTACCATTTCGTTTTCCGTGAGAACTTTTTTTCGTTTAGGTTTTCTTGTAAACTATGGAGCTCAGTATTTCCTATTTTTTTCAAAATTTTAGGCTCAGTGGTGTCGGAGATAAGAGGGAGATGCTTGATTGTCGTGTATTTTATTTAATATCTTTTAAACTACGCGTTTTTAAATTATAAAAAAATAGATTTGTATTTCTCATAACGAACCCTTTTATCTGCATGATGCACTTGAAAAATAATCGTTTTGTATTTTCTAATTTGAACTCTAAAATCAGAATTAGTTTATTTACGCTATACGTCGTGATTGGATCATCTACCAAATTTCAACTTTTTTCGTCCAGTAGAATCGGAAAAAATAGCTATGACAGACAGATAGACACGAGAGTGATTCCATAAGGGTTTATTTTTTGTACGGAACCCAAAAAATGAAATTAACAGCATCAAATAGAAATACAAAAATGCTAAACATTAATAGTTCTGAAATTGATGAAACTGCTTTTAGGACTTTGGCATTAAGCTTCAGATTATCAAATAAATAATTAATGATGAAATTCGGTAATACATTTGTGTTTTGATATTAAACTTAGGGTAGGTACTATTTCTGTGCAAAAGTAAAACACAAACATATTGATAAAAAAATGAAAGTAATAAATTAACTGCTAAATCAGAATTTATCGCTGCGTTATACGACAGTTTTTAGATATCATGACCGCATTCATTTAATTAATCTAACTATAGTTAACTCGACGTTACCGTGGTGAGCATTTGTAACATAATTATCATAATAATCGGAGTACTACCCTATTCCCCTGTGCAAGGGCGAATTTACCAATAGACTAAGACTAGGGCAGTATGTTTCGAGAAGCCAAAAATTTCAGATGAAAGCAAGAAGACGCAAACTTGACGTGACAATTCTTGGAATTATTAATTTCATAACACTTGTTATAAATAATCAAAAATACACTCTAGATTTTTATTGTTTTTGGGCAAATATAATTCACAAAAAAAAATAGGCTTAGGGGAGCTACAACTTAAAATCCGTCCCTACCTTTTAAGTGGCAAGAAAGAAACGGTTTAAAAATTTTTATTTTTTCGAAAACGTATAATGCAAATGTATTAAACGAAACGTGCATTTAGAATTTTTTTAATTACATGTATTCGAATCGGGGACCAGTTACTAAACAGCAAAACTAAAATATTATTTATGTTAACTTAAATATTATGCGATATAAAAAAGGACGCGTTATGAATCGGTTTGACTCAGCCCGGAACTGCACAGAACAATCGGAAGTTAAAAAAACATACAAATAAACAAAGAACCACGCACTGCACCGAATCTACCGAACGATGCAGTTTTTTGGCATTTTTTATTCAATTGTTTTCTAAAAGTTGTGAATTCTGTATCACGGTAACGTCGAATTAAACAAATCATCAACTATTGACGACCTAACCGATGATAAATATTAATCAACGACGTAACCGTACCTATATTTGCCTGCTTGTAGCATATTGCAAACTTCTTTCCCACTGCCCGCGTATTTTAACGGCTCTTACATTAACTGACATAATCTAAGAATAAATTTCTGAAAATTAATAAAAATGTTTTAAAAAATATTTCTATTTATTAACATATATTTTGTTGATTGTTAAGCAATTCATTTAATTATTAAATCTGAAAAATGTTGAAAGATTTTAAAATAAGATATTTAAATAATAATTTGTCTTTCTACTCACGCTACAAATTATAATTTAAACAATTCTTGTGTTAAATGCTGCTTTTCGGATTTTTTTTTTTGTTGAAATGTGTATCAAAACGCGTATTTGTTATTTATTTCGAAAAATGGTAATTTTTTGTTTAGACATACTTAATGATAAATCAGTCTTTTCAATTCTAATAGCTAACTTATTAAAAACTTTGTCTAATTGACAAAAAAAGATCATGGACTTAAAAATTAAAAAGTTTCAAATGTGATGTCAGGCATCTAAAAAATATTGACGGGCGATGGCAGTAACTGACTAGAGTGGACTAGTGGACTAAAATAAAAATTATCTTTTGAGATCATAAAAAATACCTTTTTGTAGACGTAATTTTCTTCCTAGTGACTAGAAGTACTCAATATGAATAGAAAATTATAGATATTTTATAAAATGAAGGCACTAAAGTATATTTTGACTAAAAAATGACTAGAATGAAATTTAGTTTTCAATTTTAGATTATAAAAAAAATTATAGATAGATTCTCTTTCTCAATTTTCACATTATTCAATTGACAGGTTATTTTCTGGTTGACTTTTTACTGTTTGCCATCAATTAACCAGAACAACTATCCAAGAAAAGTGTTAACGTTTAAACATTTGTGACTAAAAATTGACTAGAACTGTCATAAGAATGACTAGAAATGTAAGTATGACTAGAAAAAGCTTCTGACTAGAATAAATTAAAATAAATAAACTTATCCTATAAAACATTGACTAGAACCAATCGACTAATGTATTGTTTCTTATTGACTCAAACAATACAACTGACTAATTTTTACATAATTATGTAAGGATTAAATATAATATATTCAGATATACTAATAGATTATATACTACACTTTCTATAAACTAATTTGTACTCATTGACTAACATAGCATCAATAACGCCTTTGTCGTGTAACGGATTTTTTTAAAATTTGTATTGCGATAGCAAATAAAAATTCAAAGATGAAACGAGACTGTCAAAATATGTTTGCACGATTAATAAATTATATTTGACGAAAAAATATACTGAAGAAAAAAAGGTAATAAAGTTAATGGATTGTAACTGAAAAATAACAGCAGTAACAAAATAGCTTGTTTTAAAAATATCTCACATCTAATTTGGGCCGTTTAGAAATTATGTAAGTTTATAGAAAAAAAAAAAATTTTTGTGATGTAACTATAACTTTATGGTTTTCGGATTTTTCCCTTTACTTGTGCTATACATTGCTTTTGCCAAATTTCATTATTCTAGGTCAACGGGAAGCAGAAGCGTAGCGTACCTTGGCGGGGCCCCGTATAAAAATTTGTTTGGGGGCCCTTCCCCCTTTGAAGTACATGACTTAAACGGGGAAATCCCGCAGCCCGCGATAACCGATGTAGGGTGTTGCCAACTTTTGAACGCACGCTTTACGCGGGAAAAAAAGAAATTGCTTTCTTGACTTTTGTCATTTCTGAAATAAAAAAAAATTGGGAAGTGTTTATTAATTTTTGCTTACGCACGTTGGGGGCCCCGTATAATTGATACGGCAGATACGACGGTAGCTACGCCCCTGACGGGAAGTAACCCTATAGGTTTTGATTCCCTTGCAAGTGTCAAAATATGCGGCATAAACGGCTGTATCTTTTGATTGCGTTGACTTAGATTTTTTCACAGCTCCAAGGGATTGCAGACTCCTGAGTATTTGATATTAATTTCAGCTTGATACTTCCACGCGTTCCTGAGAAAAACGACATTGACAGACAGACAGACAAACGAACAACGAAATGATCCTATAAGGGTTCATTTTTTCCTTTTGAGGTACAGAACCCTAAAAATTACGAATATAAATATGATTTCCTCAGACCTGTGTCACTGTTAGGACGGATATGCTTTACATACCTCTGGCCCATGCATAAAAACTGTGCCGCCTATATTTTATTGTGAAGTATAAGTCTGGCGTCACTGACAGTAATTTTGAAACCGCACTATAGTAATAAAATATATTTCGAAAAAAAATTAATTCTACCTAAAATAATTTTAAAATTAAAAAAAAAATTGTTGCAATGACTACGAATGACTAGATTCGGTAAAAAAAAATGCTAGACTGCATTTTTTTTAGACTAAACCCTAAATATCTATATTTCCAAATTAGTTTTTGTTGAATATACGAGCTATTATGTGCTAACAACTAGATATATTATGTTCATGGAGTTGCCAACTAAAAATACCTAATTATAATGACTAGAAGATGTTTCGAACCACTAAAATAGAAATGACTAGAACCGTTTTAAGTGGTTTTATTTTATTCTTTTAATTTACGATCCATTCATAACTAAATTTTAAGCAAAATATTTTTTATATGAAACGTTATTTTGTTTACGTTTGTCTGTAAAATCCGTCTCGAGAAAATATTACAATTTAAGTAAAAAAAAAAAAAAATTCTATTCTACACAAAGATCATTAGTTGAAAGCTGATTTAAATTATAATATATACAAATAATTTATAAAAATGAGATTATTCCTACTGAATAAATTATATACCTACCACTAAAACAGCCAGATGCAAAAATTTAAATTAATTTTATAACTAAGTTTTATAAACAAATAAAGCACTGATGGGTACGTATATTTGACAGGGCACTTGTCATATGACATGAAAATTAAGATCACTATAGTTAGAAGAGTTTACTTTTTAAAGAATTTTACCACCGCTGGAGAAATAACACCAATATTTGCTATGCTTTTTAATGGTTGACGTTTCGACACAAATTGTCTTCTTTAGCAAACAAATATTGCGATTTTTTTAACCTAGTGTCCCTTTTTTTTCTATAAAGTATTTCATTTTAGAGAATCCAGAAAAATCAATTTTCAAACGCAAGTTAAAAAAAATCAAATGAATATTTTCAATGATTTTGCGGTATAAATATATCAAATTTGATAATATAACAGAAATTATTGTATCAAAGCGATACTGTAGAACTAAAACTAATCAAATTTAAAATTATAGATAAGGTACGTAATTTTGTGATATAATAAGAAAGTTTGTAGTGTCTCATTTTTAAACCCGAAAATGCGATACAAAACATTATTGGCGGAAACTTCTCGCAAAAATAAACTACATTCATGATTAGTAATATCCACATAATCAATCACTTATAACCAAATTATTTTGTAGGTACTGCTGAAATGTTTGTGTTAACAAAATTGTATCGGAAATACTTGACACTTTTTTCTTCTAATTTTTTGTCATTATTTAGCCACTATTTTAAAGTTCTCGGAATTACAAAATATCATATTACGTCTTTAACAATTTTAGCGGTCATCTGCACTTACTACAAAAGAAATTTATATACCTACAGGATGGTTACAAATAATTGCTTTGCACATTAAGACTTCATTTAAAAATGTCTACACGTCGATAAATATTATACAGTTCAATAAAACATTTTTACAGTGACTTTTAATGTATACCTGAGCGTCTCTTACAAAACAAGTGAAATATAGAAAAGAAAAAAAAATGCCAATCGATCCAATACGAGGTGTTTTTTTTTTTTTTCTTTAAAAGTTGGAATTTTGGAAAGCCCACCTCTTATCTTCTTCTTGACTTATTTAATTAATGAAGCTATGAAAAGAAAACCATACTAAATAGTTGTATGTGTCATGTATAAAAAATGTAAAACAAACTAAAAAGAGTATAACATTTTTGATAGACAAAAACGCAATACGCATCAGAGAAACGTAATTTTGAAATATCAGACCTATTACTATTTTTTTTGTTGCTTGACGCTTGTCTACTAAGGTTAATTTAAATTTAATTTTCAGTAAATTTTAAAACGGTAGATTTTTTTAGATATACAAATAGTAGTCGCAGACGCAACGACTTGACTTATCGAGCGTCTATAATTTACAATCTATTAATAGTAGACTCACGTTTTATTGAGTGGTTCTATGATTCTACCTATGTATAGCGTTAATTAATTAATCCATATATATCTACTTAATTCCTTACGTTTTAAATATCACAATGAAATACAATTTTATCTAATTAATTATTATACAATATTTACATCTATTTCTGTACATATAATACGAATAAAATGTTATATTAATAAAATTATGGGTAACACTAATAAAAAATATGTAGCAGTGGTAATTGGTAAACACGGTTTAATGCACATACTGTAATATTGGATAGAAACTTTTCACATACATTTACAATCATACATCAAATAGCTGTAAATATTTTTAATAGAGTTTCGCACGAGATGAGACGCAATTTTTGAAAATACCGTTTCGGAATCGTGTCATAAATGATCGTCTTGTCTCAGTCTCGTTTATATGTCAAAGTCGTGCTTCGTTTCAGTTTATTGTAAAAGCAAAGCTAATGCGTTTAGTAAAAAAAATAATATTTAAATGGAAATCCAAATGATCAAATTGATATTAGAAACTTGATACGCTTTATAATTGTTATTTCTTGGAAAAAATGTTTTTTTCTTTTCTTATTTCCGTGAGTCAGTGAAGAATTTCATACGCCTAGTGCCCCCAGACCGTTATAGTACCTATACGTTTTTTATTTTGTCGTATCAATAAATGTAGATTTCAAGCTGATATTTCTACATAGGTACCATCTCGGTCTCTTTCTCGTGCGAAACCCTAATTTTTAATATTTTTTAACTATACGATTAAACAGAATTTGTAACAGTTACTTTAAATTTAAAAATACTAACTCTCCTAAATAACATTTAGGAAAATTCTCAAATCTTTAAATACCCTGTAATATTTGCTTTTATATGCAACTTTTTATTTTTTTTTGTTACTACTTAGTTGGCATTTCAATTTTCTAAAATTTCTAATATTTAACACAAAGGTGAAAATGACAAAGCTCAATTTTTATATCAAGTAAAAATAGCGCAAAGATGGATCCAAAATTAACCACCTAAAAAAACTCTACGTATAATCATAATAGTCAATATTATACGTAGTTTTGTTTCTCGATTCAAAAAAAGAGTAGGTACCATAATTTTTTATACTTGCTGTTTTTACCTTATAAGAGAATTTACTAATAATCTGTTCATTTTCTTTTTGAATTAATACGGACAGTCTATACCTACAAGTTGGTTCTTCGAAATATTGCGATTTTAAATGGTATGGTAAAAACAATTGCAAATTTTAAATAGTTTTTACTGCAAACAAATATTGTTTTCGCTTTTACTACAATGTCAGAAATAATCAAGTTAAACAAAAATTATAATACCGATAGGTGTCTAATTGATGAACTTATCTATATACTTTTTAAGTTGATATTTTTAAATTAGATAAAAATCGATATCAATGATTACAATTATTCAATACCACTACTACATGTTGAATACCACGACGTGTTAATGTTATTTCTTGAGAAGGTCATGGTATCAATGGCATTCGTGCGGAAATCGCTAAGAGATGAATTGTACAAGACATACCTGTGTTCTTCGTCACGTACTAATGATGAAGGTGGTGGTGCTGGTGTACACGGAAGACCCGGCGGTCTCCACAGAGGCGGAGGCCATAGCGGCACAGGTGCCGGCAGAAGCCGTGGTCAGTTGACTTCTTGTTTCATTCCATCGATCTCAGACTGCTGATGAATCAGCAAATGTTTCCTCAGGTACGCCTGACGCCGGAATTTTTTACCGCATTCAATGCAAGGATATTGCGTTCCTTCTTCATTATCGGATCCACTGCTTTGATTGCTTTCGGTGTTCGATTTACCGGACGCAACATTGCCGTTTGTCACAGCTGAACGCGGCTTATGCCATCTTCTATGCGACGCCAAATTCGCAGGACAATTGAATACTTTGTCACATTCAGGACATCTATATTCGACGTGAACTATTCTACTGCAACGATGTTGAGCCAATTGAAATGCGTCTTCATATAGTTCTTTACACAGTCTGCAGACATAATCGCCTATGTGATTTTCTATTTTAGCCAATTCTGATTTAGCTTCTTCAGTCACTTCAACTACGTTATAAGCTGGATCTATATCACCTTTTCTAACGACTAGCGTTTCGTCAGGGCCTAGTTCACGTATTATAGTACCGGAAACTGGCGAACTTTTATCTTCATCGAAATTTAAACGACGCGCCGCTTTAGGCTTTTTTGTTTGATTGATGGAGGTTTTGATTTTTTTCGTTGGTGGAAGTGGCGGGTCTTGATGAGTTACGGTTATTCGAGATGGTGATTTTGGTACGAGAATTGGAGATGCTGGTCGTTTTCTGTTATTGTTGTTATTACTCAAGACGGATGACTTGGGTGACGGTGTGCATGGAGGTGTTATGGGAGCTTGGTTTTGATGGTTTTGGTTCGACTTCAGTGACAAGTCTAATGGACATGGTGTTATTTCCAACGGTTCGGTATACCGTAAATATTGCAAGTGCGCGGCCGTTAATAACGATACGGCATTATGATGATGATGATTTGTGTACAAAGACGGCTGATAATAAGCCGATTCTAACTTGAAACCGTACGAGTCGTCACTGTCATGATGAAGCCGATCAAAGAAAGCACTCGTTGATTGATTATGAGATGTTAATGCGGCGAGATAGCCTCGCGGCATGGTTTTTAGTCAACCGCGATAAAGAACTATACACACATTCACACTTCTTTGCGTTCTGTCACCGACTGATGATTCACTGATACAGTAAGTTGTACGCATAGTTCGCATTGAGTGCGGTGCACGTCCGGCACACAGCCACGCTGTGACGTGAGCATGAACAACGCCTCTGTTATATAAACTTCCAATAAGATAGGCAACCACGCCTCGACAGAGGAAATGCGCATGTCCGAGGTGGAGTCTGTTTTACAAACACGATTGGTTGATTAAGTGACGCTATTTTCATATTGGTTAGAATTTGAAATCAGTGTAAACAATGCTGTGCTCAGTTGGCTATGAAAATGCTTTTATACACGCTGTTTAGAAATTTGAATTGTTTTCGAAGGTGTAGGATTTTTTTAAATGACTATAACGGAATTTCTAACAGATTTTTTAACGTATTGGCATTTGCGAGGGGTGCCGATATTTTAACGGTTAAAATTGATATGTTTATTTTTAACTGGAAATAGAAACACATTTTGGAACAATGTATACTTAACTACTGTTACATTTGATCCAAAGAAAGAAATGCGTACATTGCGTTGGTATAATGATATTCGCAAAAGACTCGAAAATATTTCGAAGTTTTATGGCTCTTGTATATACTTAGGAATTATTATGTGATTTCATTTCTTGCTTGTCTTTTTACTTTAAATGTATTTTTTTAAATTTTAATACATATCTATATTCAACTTTTTGTAGTATAGTATAGTAGAGCCTTCGGTTCCATCATATTATAGTCTTGCCTGCAGAACTGAGTCCAGTTCGATAACACCAAGAGTAGTGGAACCTTCGGCTCCATCGCATTATAATTTTACGTCGCAGAGCTGCGCCCAGCTCGACATCGACTACAGTAGTAAAACCGTCGGCTCTAGCATATTACAGTCTCTGACATTGATTTAATAAAAATATTCCCATATAGGTTTTCCCGATTTTTTAACTTTTCCGGGCAGTTTTTTTAATTTTTCTGTCACTAAAAACCTTATTCGAATTATTACGAACACTTAACAAAAATAGCCAATTCGGTCCAGCCGTTCTCAAGTGATGCGCTTATCAACGAACAGCATTTAATTTTTATTTATATAGATGAAATACAAAAGTTTTTAATTATATGAAATACTCCAAGTTTTGTTAGGTAAATCAATCGAAAAAGTTCATAAATTTAATTATTATTTAATTATCAGCAAGTTGCAGTCGTATATAATTCACCGTCTATTCTATTTTTTTATCTCTGTTTAAATTTAGATACTTATAATTTTATTCCTGTATTGATAACAACTCCAGAAAAATAAACCTAGTTTATTTTGTATGGGCGATTATTTTGAGGTTTTATAGACAGATGCATATTTTCTTCGCAAATAATACCAGCACTTAGTTTCATGACTTGTGTACACTTTTTTCTGCATAAAAGTGCACAACAATAGACAAAATTTAACACCCCTTTTACTTTCATTTAGGGTTGTGTAAAAATTGTAAATTATATAGGTTTTTAGCTGTTTTTCACTTTTGGAGAACCGTACTGTAAACACATTGAAGACATTTTGCAAATTTTAAAACTGGATGTTTTATTGTAAAAACGAAATTACTGACAGAGATCCCTAAATTTAAGAAAAAAAGTCTGTATACCTATATAAATGTTACACTTCAAATCTCGAGAACTACTGAACCGTTCTGAAAAATTATTTTCGCACACCTCCCTATAAAATAGTTGCTTTTCATACCATTAAAGCGTTTGTGAAAGTTGCATAAAGTAATGTAGTCGTACTACCATTTTTATTGTAAATCATAATTTAACCGCATGAAAATTGAACGCAGTCCACAACTAGAAGTGATCTTACTCAAAACTGTCCAAAGGCGTGATGATCAGTGAATAAAAATAGCAATTTGCTACCTAGCGAAGTGGGACTGAAATCAGTAATTAGTAAAATTATTTTTCAGTTCGTATGTTTTTGCACTATACCCTAATAAAATAATTGCTTCGCAAGCATAAATTCAGGCAAGTAACGTGACCCACTACGCACTAGTCCAGTTAAGTAAAATGTGTTTATTTCGAATAAAAAACTAATGAAAAATGCAATATTTCATATTATTCCTAGCCGCCCGCGAACCCGCGGACCTTGTGCACGATTGCGTATTATCACTCGACCCCGCAAGCAGTTGACTGTCCGTGCTTTCAGCTTTGCAGACATACTTGTTTACACTACACGAAGCCTACTGATTAGACAGTTCTACCTACTATCACAAATGAAGTGAAAAAATCTATTTTATAGGAGGTACGTGCCAATAATATAGTGCACGTCTCGGGCGTAATGATATTATCACTCATAAATCTCATTACGCGACTAGATATATAGGAACTATTCTTTACTGTGTGTATTCATGATAGAAGCGAATTGCTTCCCTTCGTACAACCCTATATTATACGGTATTGTACTTTCCTATGGCACACAATACCACATTATTTATTACCGGACAGCTGAACGCAAAAGTAAACCGGTATTTTTGTAGGTAGTGAATGTTGTGCTTATTATATGACGTATGCAGGTACAATATGCAGACATCTGTATTGTATCTGGAAGGGACGTGCCGACACGCGCTGTAAATCCTGGATTCCAGCACACCTTGATCACTGCGACACATAAATCATGTACCTTTGTTGTGCATTAGTTTATACCGGGATATTTATATTTTATTCCTCATCTCAATTCTCTCTTATGTTACATTCAGTAAAACGAAGAAACAATGTCGCTTATGATTACGTTAGATTTTGGATCTTATAGTATGTTAAAACTTACATTTATGCTTGAACATAACTGAGACCCTATGGACTATTTAGATATCATTATTGTTATATCTAGGGTTGCCATCTCTAAAATTGGGCAACCAGGACAAGATGCGTGAAAACCCCGAATTTTAGAGCCCAGAACCCGGTCATGTCAACAGGTTTTTTTTAAACATAGTGTAATAAAAAACAGTTGAAAATGTCATAAATCACCTTTTTATTTATCTTCAGACCTTAAAATTAAATTTAGTCATCTTTTATCATCATTTTAAATGTACCTAAGAGAATCTTATTACAGTTTGTTACAAATTGTTTTAATAATCAGTTAGAATTTTTTTATTCTTAAATTTTTAAACCCGGACTACAAATGAAGCCCCGCCCGAACGCTCCCCGGATGCCCTCTAAACTAGGACAAATCCGGGGAAACCCGGACGGATGGCAACCCTAGTTATATCTGAAATTCGTGAGATGCTGGTGTTACATGGAAATGGCTCATCTGTTACAAACACCCAATTCTCAGGTCGAAATATGAGGACTTATATTTTTATTGGTTTTTTAAGACACTTTCTTCTAACTTCAAATAACTTTGCCAGTTTATGATCTTTATTAAAACAAAGATGGGTTTAATCAAAATGAAGAACGTTATACCTACTTTACTTGAAAGATTTTCAAAGTGGACAAGATCAAATGACTCCCAATTAATTAGGATCACTTAAAAAAGAAGGCATCAAAAAGCTCAAAGATATTGAATAATAGGGTTATTTTGCCTATCAAAATTTAGTAATTTTGAACAGTGCACATTATTTCTTATACATAAACAAATAATGTAAACAAAATATTTCTTTCTTACATCCTTCCTCTAAATTACAAACAAGAATTTAAAAAAATGATCATTTTAGGCGTCATATGATGACTTCAATGCTGAACCTAGCCAGCACATCACTTCCGCGCATAAATAAACAAAAGTATGTCTGTGGAAAGAGATATATATACCAGTTATCTTTATCTAAAGAGCCAATGATCATGAATCAATCACGGCATTCAATCAGCTGAAGCCGTCTAACGAAGACGTATCCCTGTAGCGGGATTATCCTGTTTAAAATTACATTGAAAAGTACACACTTTTGGAAAATTTTTTCGTGGAGACTAAGCTTCGGAAAAATTCCCAAAAATTGTTCTATTTTTTATTTATATCGTAATTTCCAACCGTAAAAAATATTTGGGATGAGCCCACCGTGTTCTTGTAAAGCTACTGTGACAATGTGTGACGAAATCAGTTTATTAACCAAAAATAACTTTGTGTCCACAGAATTTTGGAAAAAAATATTTTGTGCATTTCAGATGATAGTCTTCTATTATTTAATATTTGAAAACATCCTGTATATGTATGGCATGCGACGAGACGCGGTAATATGATAATTTTATTCACGGAAAAGGTTCAGTAACTATAGGTATGTGTGTGCACTGTGCATCAATCTGGAACCATTTGCATAATTCACGACGAGTACCTACAAAATTAACAAATCCAGTTTACCGAATATCAGGGTTGTAATAAAAAAAATTTTATTTTTAGTGTATTGCCATATATGGCACATACACTATTGGCGTCGGTCGGATGGCGGGACCTAGGGGTCGGACCAAAATTTCTCGACGTTTCATAGCCTTCTAAACACTTTGGCACCATTTTTGGAAAAATTATATATATATATGTATGTATATATATATATTTATATATGTGTGAGCACGATAACTCTCGAAGGTCTTATGCGATTTGAACGAAATTCGGGCCACACCCTGGAATCCATCATCGCACGAAGCCTATTTAAAATGGGCCTAATCGGACCATTATAAGGGGTGTATTTAGGGGTTGAAAATTGTTTTGGGCCCCAAAAACACCGAAAATATTCTCGGAATTGATTCAAAATTGAAAATTAATCTTATAGTAACAATCAACAAGTGCTCCTAAAATTTTAACAAAATCGGCCCGACAGGACCGAACTTATGAATTTTATGAAAACGTTTGCGGTTAGAAAATTACACTTACTGAAGTCTCTGTAAGTATATAATTTTGTGCAGATGATGAATTGATAAAACAGAGACGAAATATTGAAATTAAGAAAAAATATTATTTTAAGGGGTGTATTAAGGGTTTCAATTTTTTTATTTTCTCCAAAAACAAACAAATTCATATAATAAAGTCACGCTGCCTGTAGCAATACACTATATTGTCGGCAGGGTTTTGGCACTGCGACCCGAGTTTTTATATTTGTTAATGTTTCAACTAACCTTGCTTGCTGCTGGTTTTTATTTTAATTTTTTTATCGATAATAATTAAACATTAATAATTAAATGGTTATTAACTTGTAATCATGTTTTGTTTCTTTGTTACAGATGCTGAATTGCTGACTTCAGAATATTGGTGAGTAAGAAGCTATTATTTATCTTGTCAACAGTCCTCTATTTCACTGAGATGTATCCCAAAAGTTGGATTGGTTAGAGGTTTTGGGGATCTAAAATTAATTATTAGAAGAAGCCTAGGTAGCAGAAGTGATCTCTGACAAAAGTTTTATATTTTGAATAAAAATAAACTAATGAGTTTCAAATCAGTAATAATCTGGTGAAATTAAAAGATAGATAAAACTTAATTTTCAGTCATCACTTTTAATATATTTTTGATATTTTACTCGGTATCACCTTTCGCGATCGCGTCATTTTTTCATTAGGTGTAATTAGTTTTTTTAATATTTGCTCTTTTAATTTAGCATATTTTTGTAAATGTAAAATACAAAGTTGCTTACTTTGCAATCATAAAAATTCTTTCTCTATGAAACGTTGTGAGATGCATTCATTTGCTGTTATTTTTATTTATTTTTTCACGTTATTGCTATTTTAGTACAATTGAAATTTTCATCACTTCTTGAAATAAAAACTGAGAGACGGTGTCTAATAGACGAGTCATAATATAAATTAAAACATCCCTACGATAAGCTAGTAATTAAAAATTGTCTATTTTTTATTCTATCATTTCCATTTGCGTTATTTTTAAGTACAGTCAAAACCGTTTACGACGACATCGTTTAGAACAACATACCAGTTAAATTGACCAAAATCATAGGTTCCCGCTGAATGCTATATGACCGCCTTATAAAAAGCATTGCTTTTTACGACATTGCTTATTACGACATACCGCATTAAGCGACTATACATTTAATGTGATATCTTCATATCTTTGGAGATTTACATCTATTAGAACGACCAGCTGTATTGTAAACAAAATTCGTACGCACAGAAGTGTTTCAAACAGATTAAAATTACAAATTTTATGAACACAGAAAGATAATAATGATAATGTGAATATTATTCCTATTAATATCTATATGGATTTATATGTACCTACACATACAATAAAAAAATACTTTGTATCTCGAAAACGTCACCGGTTGTTACGACTATCGGTTTTTACGACCAAATATGAGTAGACCCTTCGATATCGTTATAACAGATTTTGACTGTAAATAGATAAATTATTACTATTGGCGACCTATCGGATTTATGTACAGATAGATATGATTCGTCTAAATTAATTTAGTTCTATTGTCCAGTTGAGGTTATTGTAGTTTCGCTCTGCAGATTGTTCATTGTATTGTTATGCGTTATAAACAGCACGCGACTAAAGCTCCGTACTTCCACAATAGAAGCATTGCAATTGGCGTATTTCTGTAAGGATTATTCACATAACCTATACTCCACACATGTAACACATGATAAACTATGGGGTTTAATTTCGCATACTATTCATTCTACAGGATTTTATGCTAAATAAATATGCTTACATTGTACAGTGTTTTGCATTTTCAATATCCAGTGTCAGCTGTCTCTGCACTCATATACAATAGAAAAATTTAGTTTAAATATCTACAAAATGAAAACTTGCATCGTACTAGCTTTTGCCCGCGGCTATACGATTCACATTAGTAACAGTTTTTTTGGAATGAAGTTCCTTATCGCGGGTTGGCGAGGGGACCTAGCCGAGAAAAAATGTAACGTGTCACGAAAAACCGTAAGACAAAAAATGTCACGAAAAACCGTAAGACAAAAAATGTCACGAAAAACCGTAAGACGTATAATGTAAACTGGCATACGGTGATACCGGGTGTTTTATATTATACCGGGTGTTTTTAGATTATACCGGGTGTTTTTAGATTATACCGAGTGTTTTTATATTATGCCGGGTGTTTTATATTGTACCGGGTGTTTTTAGATTATACCGGATGTTTTTAGATTATACCGGGTGTTTTTAGATTATACCGGGTGTTTTTATATTATGCCGGGTGTTTTATATTATACCGAGTGTTTTTAGATTATACGGGGTATTTTTAGATTATACCGGGTGTTTTTAGATTATAATGGTTGTTTTTAGATTATACCGAGTGTTTTGGAACAAAGTTCCTTATCGTGGGTTGGCGAGGCGACCTAGTCGAGAAAATATGTAACGCGTCACGAAAAAGCGTTTTATATATATGTGTGTGTGTATGTATATTATGTATGTGTATTAATTATGCCAACCCTGCATACGAAAAGGACTTCGTTCCAAACGCGTGTCCCGCGACACGTTTCAATTTTTTTTTTTTATACGTACATACTTTCGGCTTCGATTTTAAGGTAGAAAGCCTATAACATTTATGCACTGCTGAAATTACTCGCACGCCATCTGCAACAGCGGGCCGAAACAGTTTTCTCGTGCACACTGATACAAAAATACGTAGGTACTTTCGATCGGGTATAAAGAAAAATAGTATACACCACACGGCCAGAAAATTGAAATTCCTGCACTGCGTAAAATTCATTGTCATATTGTCTTCACATAAAAACAAATGATTGATATACATAGAAAAAATGGCTTTTCAAGCTAAATTTTGATCAAAATGCGCAGAAAAAGTTGATTAGAAGCAGAAAATAAGCAAAAAACTATGTTAAAATACATTGATACACGGTCTAAAAAAATGTCGTTTAGAGCCATAATGTCATTACGCACGGGAGACAAATAATATTTTTTGTACGTGTATCCCTTATAAAATAGCTGATTTTCACATAATTTTAAAAAAATTGCACGTCCATTTGTAGACTGCGTCTGATTTTCATACTTTTAATATGGAATTGGCAGTATACGACTACGTTTCGCAGTTCTTTTGTTTATCGTTACGCACTAGTGCGAAATCATTCATTTTACTACCGCTGTACTGGCAGCTATTTTATAGAGATCGTGCAAAAATATGTATTTCTACACCAAGTCGTATTATCAAGGAATTGTAAAATAATTTTCTTCGGGCATAAAATATTTTTAAAAGCGTCTTACACACCTAAATTTTATATATTATATAACTTTCCTTTAATATTTATTTTAATACTGCGCAAAAACATGCAAAACAACAACCAGCAATTTTTGCATGTTTTATGTGCAATTATATTAAATTAAATATATAATGTTTACATAGTTTTATATAAATTATGTTTAACTTTTTATTATATCGTGATACGACAAAAACTAACAAAGTAGGCCAATTTATAGCTCCTTACGTGTATTTTTAAATGGACGTTTACCCCTAATAGTTTTACAGTTTACTACAAATTAGGTACAACATACATAATTCAAACACGTACATATTATAAAGCACAATCTTAAGGGTAATCTTGTGAGGCCTGTCGGGTGTATTGTGCAAAGCAAAGGCAAAGGGCACTCTCCTGTTCTACATACATATAGTATAAGTACATCTGGGTAGGCCGTCACGGATCCCTTACAAGGGCTGACTCATGAATGGAATACCACCTGTTGGACTGCTTTAACTTTCTTATTGACTGAATACTGAAAGCGTTATGGTGTGTGACTTATTACATAACACCTTGTAACTAAGGAACAGGCGCGCAGACATCTGCGAAGGGATTTTCTTTAAGTTTTGTACAATGCTCCACCTGACATCTATAGCTTTTGTGTCTGTTTTTTTAAGAGTGGACCTCATTGGGGATGAGTTTAGATTCCATATTAATTTTTAGTGTATTTGCCATATGGCAACATACACTATTGGCGTCGGTCGGATGGCGGGACCTAGGGGTCGGTCCAAAATTTCTCGACGTTTCATAACCTCCTAAACACTTTGGCACCATTTTTAAAAATGTTTATATATATATGTATATATATATTTATATATATATATATATATATATATATATATATATATATATATATATGTGTGCGGGCAATAACTTTCGAAAGAGTTAATTGATTTTAACGAAATTTGGCCCACGGGTTGAAATCCATCACCGCAAGAAGCCTATTTAAAATGCGCCTAATCAGGCCATTTTAAGGGTAGTTTTTAGGGGTTGAAAAATGTTTTTCGGCCCCAAAATACCGAAAAAATTCTCCAAATCGTTTCAAAATTGAAATTTAACCCTCTGGTGGTAATTAAAAAGTGTCCCTAAAATTTTAATAAAACCGGTCCGACAGAACCGGATTTACAAATTTTATGAAAACATTAGTTTGCAGATAGTGAATTATTTACTGAAAGGTGTATATAATTTGGTATAGAGGTTCGATTAATAATAATATTGCAATTAAGAAAAAAAATGTTATTTAAGGGGTGTATTAAGGAGTCTAATTTTTTATTTTGCCCAGAAATAATAAAGCCACACTGCCTGTATAAGCAAATACACTATATTGTCGGCAGGGTTTTGGCACTGCGACCCGGGTTTTTTAAAATTTATTCTTAGATCACCAACTTTAAGTGTTGTTTGGGTCTAGTAGGAATTCATATTTTAAAATGTTTGTTAATTGTATAAATAAATTTAAACACCTGACATCTATACCTTTTGTGTGTGTTTTCTTAAGAGTGGATCTCATTGGGGGTCAGTTTAGATTCCATATTAATTTTTTAAAATTTATTTTAAGATCACCAACTTTAAGTGTTGTTTGGGTCTAGTAGGAATTCATATTTTAAAATGTTTGCTAATCGTGATAATTTAAGACAACCGATACGTTAGTTTTCAAATTAAAAATTACATGTTTTTTATTAGTTAATAAGATAGGGAAAAAGAGTTACTATTTTAATGGTATTTTGATTTTTGATTTTGTTACTAGAGAAAGAACTCTGAAAATAATTTTAAATTCCAGTTATATTTTTGAAAAAAAGTGCTTAACTGAATATTAGTTTTTGTCTTGAAGCGCATTATTTATAAAACACTACAATATTTTTTATTTATTAGTAGATTTTTTACATAGATACGCTTGTAGCTACGTACCAGCTGAATTCATTTAGTATAATAGCTGTTGTCTGCTATAATTGTTAAGAAACATTCATTGTCGTAGCACTATATTAGAAAAATTCATTATTCCAACCCGTCACCGTCTGGATTTAAACCAGAATCTTTCCACTTTCGCGGCGGAATGAGTTAATTAATGCACCGTAGAGTAACTGATTAGCTCATTCCGCCGCGAAAGTGGAAAGATTCTGGTTTAAATCCAGACGGCGACGTGTTGGAATAATATATTATTCTAATATAGTGCTACAACAATGAATGTTTCTTAACAATTATAGCAGACAACAGCTATTATACTAAATATTTTTTATATTTATTTTATCACTTTTCTAACATATATTGATCTCCTGTTCGGGCCTGCTATTGTTCTCATAACTTAGATATTTATTTATTCATATTCAGTTGAGTTAGTTTTTACATAATACATTAGGTTCGAGAATTGTCCGTTGGATATTTTTGGGCTCTAAGATCTCGTTTTGCACATCCGCTAGCTAGACTGGCGAAGATGCTGTAATATCGCTTTGCACGTCAGAGCTGAGGTTCGGTCATATATAGGTTATTTTTATTTATAATATTTTTTATTGCTTATAGTTGTCTAATGCTAAGTTTCACCACATTTCCATAATTAATATTTACAGCAAAATTATTTCAAAAAAATTTTGTACATACATTCCTATAAGTTGTATAATCATTTTAATGCCAACAAAAATTTCAATAATATTATCATCACAATCTTCAAAGAAAAACATATAGGATTTTAATCTTGTATTTCTGATTCCTATTCATGTCTGGAAAAATACATATTAGATAGATGTCGTCGGTGAAAAAGAAAAATCCATAAGGTTACATCAGTGCATCGTAGGGATTATACGCTTATTATGTTCAATTCAAACATGTCTCCGTACGTATACAATCTATTGTAAATACCAAAAAACACTACCGTTACACCATAACATTACAAATAATTCAATTACCATGCATAATATAATTGAGTTGACGCCAGTACATAACTATTCTGCCAACAAAATAAAGAAATACGAGTTAAAAATAAATCTTAATAGGTACTTCTTTTATCTTAACTGCTATAAACCATTGAATTTTTGGTTAATTTTGATTTAACTACCTTAATTTACAACTACATGTACCTCTTCTTCCGCCATATATACCCGTACTTCCACCATATATACACGTCTTCCACCATATACGCTAATTGTTAAGCAAATAGATATTTTATAGAAAAAACAATAATTTTTATTGGTCTCGAATGGGACATGTCTAACGAAAATTCGATTTATAAATAAATCTAACTATACTAATTTCAGTGCGTTCATTTTCTTGTTAGGAAAAATTGCAGTCTGTGTTTATTAATCATGGTAAAGGAAAAACAGGAAAATATTATTTTGATAAATATATTTCCTACGTTTATAGTACGTAAGATCTCTACATAAGGTGTAGATGCCTAATGATAATTGTTAGAAAACATTCATTGTTACAATGTTAAATTAGAAAAATTTATAATTTTTACCGTCGGGACTCAAACCCGAATTTTTCCACTTTCGCGGCGGAATGAGTTATCAATTACTCTACGGTGCGCTAGCTTAACAGTTAATTCATTCTAATAAAGCAATTGTAACATTAAATTCACTACATGCGAGAGTCGATGTTTTGTTAGCTAGGTATAACGCTAGACACGAATTCTCTCAGTAGTGAGAGTATGAATGAAACGTGAAATTTTCCAATCTTATTATTATTAATCCAACCTAAGTACAAGTTACTTTCGTGGTACAAGCGTACACATCGACCCTACTGGTAAAAGGCAGTAGTCTCATGTTCAGTAACTGTCAATCGTAATAAAATTTTAAAATATGGAAAAAATGAGGGTTATGTACATGCGTTTGAAGTTATTCTTCTTTGGCGTGATTAAAAACTAATTTTATACATGCAAATAATCTATTGAAATAAAATCTTCAAAAATGTTAAGAATAATACATGGAAAAAATTAACCCCAGATGTTTGAAAACAGTATTTAAATTTTATTTTGACTTTAACCTTTATAATCAATACATTGAGTAATAAAAAATACGTTATTGTAAATTCCATGAGATGCTACTTAAACGACTATTAGTTGTAATCAAAGAATATATTATTACATAGTTTCCAGATAGCAGAAAGTGTATTGATTCCGTCCATCTGCCATCTCAGTCTGAGCCTCTTATGGCCAACTTCATACTGCCGAATTTTTCGTTATTGTGCGCGCGCAACTAAAATTTTTCTCTGAACGCGCCAAAAGAAGTATAACTTCTAACTCCAGTCTAGAATTTATAACGTTATATGAAATCTACTAGTATAAATCCCCCTCGTATATTACATGTGAAGATATTATGTAAGATAGGTTTCTATTATAAAACTCTTAAGTGAACCTAATTCCTTTATATAATACACTTTCTTTAGAAATAAACTTTTTTCACATATTCTTACAAGTAACTAACTAGTATGTCTTCATATTGTAGATTATATTCAATACCGAATAGAGATTATGTTAAAATCGGATTACAAAGATTTTTTTTGTAAAATAACCGAACTAAAATTGCAAAATAAATACATGACGTATTTTAAATTTAAATATGTATTTTTAACTAACATGTTCGCCAAACCGTTTCGAAAAATGGAGTTTAAAGCGATTGATCTCTCAGACTGTAAAATATTCTCTCAGGAAATTTCGAACTGTGACCGCAAAATTTTTTTTTTCCTATTTTTATTAGCTCTATGTGTAAACATTACGTTTCACAAACATATAGTTTTGCCATGAAACGTTTCTTTACAACACGTCTCGAGATTTCGAATTACGCCCAGGAAAATTCACATTTCGAAGTGTATTGTATACAGACTTATGTTAAAAGTACTGACAAATTTGGCTTTCACAATAGTTTTTTTCAAATTTATTTTTTCAGTACGAACATTTCTGTAAAACTTATACTATGTTTTTATCTGCTTTCAAGTCGTTTATTTAGATCAGATAAACCGTAAAATCTTGGCTAAAAGTCATATGGGAAGAATGGTACATATTTCTAGTTTATTTTGAAGCACTACCATCAAAGACTGAATAAGATTTTTCATAGAAATAAGAGGTTTCCGAAACGTAAGTGCATGTACACATCCAACTGTGCTCGTAAGATGGTATGCGGGTGAAAAGAGGTGCATAGTGAAAAGTTGGTAAACAGAATTTATGCGGAGATGAAGTAGAATGTATACTTATTCATTCCGCATTTATATTTAGCTGTAACTGTAACAATCCACTTGTATATACTCCATTCGATACAGAAGTGCCTGTATCATAATATTCAAGATCATTACCATAAAGACATTAATGGCAGTTCGATGATATAAAGTATGCAGAGAAATGTGCGGGCATGCCCGGATCATTGACGCTGTTCAATGACACTTCGCAACTAATAATCACCATACGGTGCCACGGTGCACTGTAAAGGTGAAGGGCAATTACGATACAACGAACTGAACGGGTTACGTACTCGCAAAAAACATGAATAGAACTAAAACATTTATTTTGCAAAAAAAATCCAGCCAACTGGGCGACAGGACCATTCCAACTTCAAAAAGATAGTAATTTGACATTATAATAGGTAAGCGCGTGTGGTGACGCGGGTAACGGCTAATAATAAATGTTGTGGTATTTGCTTTTGGTTATATAATATGGTTCCACATGTAAAAATTAACCAAAGCATGCTTGTCAGCTACCTAACAAATTTCTTGTTATAGATATTGAGAACAACTGATTTTTTTTTATTTTCAAAATATTTCCGAAACTATGCAACCTAGAAAAAATCTTTTGTACAATTTTTTTTGTAGAAAAAAAAATAATAAACCGTTATGTGAATTAAACCATTATTATATAAAAAAACAACGTTATAGCATATATCTCTAAAAATAATAGATCTTCACATTTAAATATTAAACATCCTCACAAAATTTGGTTTCAATCTGCTCATCTGTTTGACCTGTATCGTGTTCACAGACGCACATACTCTTTCCAAAAACATGTTTTTTAAACTCGGGGGACCTTAAAATGAAAAAATATTGTAAAATTTTGAAAAGTGAATTTTTACCCAAATGGGTACCATTGCGCACTTATCGCGTTGGAATGGTTAAAAAAACTTATGAACATAATATAGTGACCTTAAAATTTATCGATACTAATTCACTCAAAACTCTATAATAAAACTCAAGGAAATTAGCAATTTGTTTCGATATCTAGAGAGTTTTCGTTATAAGGAGTGAATATCAAATATTGAAAACCAACCAGTTTCAACTATTGTTTACCCGATAGGTGTTTTTTTATTATAAATAATGTCGAAGCTTTAAACTAATAGTAATGAATTAGTTTATAATTCCGGTTTCTTATGACTGTATATAATATTTTTGAATGATACCCAAACAGGAGTAAATATATCAAGTATTTTTGTTTGTCTTGTGGATCGATTTTGATTAAACTTGATACATTATCATTACATTTTTCTTATCTTAATTCTTGTATCGTCTCTAGAATGTAGTAGTTTTCTAATTTGAAACGGCTTAAAGTGAGAAGTCTGCGTAAAAGTTGATACGAGGGTTTCACCCATGCATTGAACGTTAAAGTAAAAGCTTCTGTAAGTTCACATATGTATTATTATTAGATTGTATCATACTTTGAAGTGTCAACCCCATGTGGAGGTGCATGAAGTGTCTATTTTTTGAATACCCACGTATACTTTAAAATGTGCTACGACTGTCTCAATTCTACTTTACATTTCAAAAAAGTTTTCATATTTTTTTTATTTTATCTATATTAAATATCTTTTTTTGTAGAAGTTTTGAAGCAAAATAGAACAAAATTAAATATTAGTAAAAAAAACTTTATAAGAAAAGCTTGAATTGATCAAATGAACTGTAAACACTTGGCTAAAAATATGGTAAGAACTAAGAATGGTACGTATGTTTAACATCAGAGACTGAATAAGAATTTTTATAGAAATTAGAGATTTTCGAAACATGCACACACGCAAATTAAATAGCTTTTACACGCATCCCGTTGCTCGTAAAATAGAGCTATGCAGGTGAAAAAGAAGACATATTGAACAGCTTGTAAACAGTCACCTGAAGTTCATAATTATACAGCTTAGGTTGTAAACTCTATATACTTAATAGTTGTCTAATTATAAATCTAAACCATGAAAAGTCACTATTTCCTTTTCATTTCAATAATTTATTTTAAACTTTGAAAATTAAAATTTAGTACCTATTAAAATTAAATGTATTATACATAATTCACTTTTTTATTTTTAGAACACCTATATGTATGTAATATTGGTTGATGAATCGAATATGTAGATAATTATACGCTATATCATGATAAGTTTTGTACACTGCAAAGTATTGGTCGTTCAAGTGATGCGGGTATGCCATAGTCACTAACTATTGTTCTGAATTTGTCTAATATACATGCATAATCGTTTTGTTTGGCTAACAATGTCGTTACACAATGACGGCGCGATTAGTTCACAGTAAAACACTAGAGCTCTGTACGTTATACCGGTTTTATAACAATTAATTTGCGTTCTGGCATGTTTATAAACGATCGAAAATATTCACACGAATTTTACATCAAAGCATGTGAAATATGAACCGTAACATTATATAATGTATTTATATCATAAATTTAGTTTAAAAATTTACATATCGCCAGCGATCTATCAATATTTCCTATATTTTTGAAGTTACAAATTTTTCAGGAATGACACAAAACATTTTATTGTCTTGAAACATGCATTTTAGAAAAGTGAAATTAATTATATGGGTATTATTCAGAGTGGGCGGTGTTCCATTACAACAAAATAATTTGACCAATATCAAACGATTTGAAAAATTGAAACATCAGTATTAAATTGATTGTTGCGTTCATTCCAGTCATCTGATAAGAGAACACTGTCGCTTAAAAAACAAAAGAAGAGCGATTTCTAAACAATTTTTGAAGTTCTACTTCTTTTAACGCGTTGAGAGTAAAGTTACAACGGAGGTTGCGTGTGCACCGCTAACGAAAATTCGATATGAGGTTAGTCCCGCTAGCGAAAATTCGACAGTATGAAGTGTGCCATAAGAGGTCCAGACTGAAATGACAGATGGACGAAATCAATGCATTTTTTGTTATTTGGAAACTATATAATATACTGGACGACTATAGTCTTTATTTATAACCAATACTCGGTTTAAGTGTCCTGCAGTGGAATTTATAATATCGTATTTTTGATTACTCAGGAAGTTTGGATGAGGAACAATCAAAAGAGAAAAGCTTTGCCAATGTTTCGCTTGTTCTACTTGTCCTTTCACCGATTACATTATTGGAACAAAACAAATAATAATAACCCAGTGGATTGATTACAAAAATAAAACTAAAATAAAATTTTCAAAGTGTTCTAAAATATTTGAGGTTATTTTTATATGTATTATTCTTAAACTTTAGGAAGATTTTAAATCAATAAATTAGTTCTTAATCACGGCAAAGAAGTATAACTTCAAACGCGCGTACAAAGTATACGCATCCACTTTTTTTGTTGGAACATTTTTTGTATAATTAGAGTATGCGTTGTATTTATTTTTTTCTTTTTAACAATTAACAAGGTCCAATGAATAAAACAGAAATAATAAAAATCAGACAGAGTGTTCTAAAATTGATAGAAATACTAATATCGATATTATTTGTAAATATTATGTCAATTAGCATCGTTAATCGTTATAAAAAAAATGCAAGATCCAATAATAAAAAAATAATAAACATGTGATATTATATTATTATACAAACTCGGTTGCTGAAAATATGCGATATTTTTATTACTGAAAACCTACAAATGTGTTTACATTTAAAAATATTACAGACAAAAGGTTTAAACTGAGAGATTGCAGATGTAAAGAAGCGTGTCGAATGAAACCATACATAATAATTATGCTGTTCAAATGCGTGTGGAGATAGATGTCGGAATTCCGTATTTGCTCTGAAAGTGAAACGTAATGAAGTTAGGGCAATATCGTCACTTTTTGGTTCAATCTAGATACTACCGAAATAACCATGGGTACAAAGCTTAACGTAGCCTTTCCTATGATTCCCTTTTGCCCCGGATGGAACATAGTTAGTGTATTTGCCATATGGCAACATACACTATTGGCGTCGGTCGGATGGCAGGACCTAGGGGTCGGACCAAAATTTCTCGACGTTTCATAACCTCCTAAACACTTTGGCACCATTTTTAAAAATGTTTATATATATATGTATATATATATATTTATATATATATGGTGTGCGCTATAACTTTCGAAAGAGTTAATTGATTTTTACGAAATTTTGCCCACATGTTGGAATCCGCCACCGCAAGAATCCTATTTAAAATGGACCCAATCGGACCATTTTAAGGGTAGCTTTTAGGGGTTGAAAAAAGTTTTTGGGCCCCAAAATACCGAAAAAATTCTCCTAATTGTTTCAAAATTGAAATTTGATCCTCTGGTAGCAATTAAAATGTGTCCCTAAAATATTAATAAAATCGGCCTGACAGGACCGGATTTGCAAATCTTATGAAAACACTAATTTGCAGATAGTGAATTATTTACTGAAAGGTGTATATAGTTTGGTATTGAGGTTCGATTGATAATGATATTGCAATTGAGAAAAAAAATGTTATTTTAAGGGGTGTATTAAGTAATCAATTTTGCCCAAAAACCAACTTAAGTTCGCATAGTAAAGCCACACTATATTGTCGGCAGGGTTTTGGCACTGCGACCCGGTTTTTTTTTTTATTATCAAGTCCAGAAGACATTTTGTGTTTTCTGATAATAAACTATTAAAAAAATTTGGTTTATAATGAGCAAAGCTGATATTTGTTACATGTAGATATTAAGATATAAAAGTAGCCCATGTGTGAAATTAAATATTCAACTTATTCTGTAAATTATTTTCATTGTGCCAAATAAAATACATGAATAAAATTGTGTAGCTTGACTCCAACTCCCCCGTCCCTCTATTGATCTCTATTGATCGAGTTACGTGGTTTATGGATGCTCCCTGAGAATTGTATGTGATCTTTCCATTTATGTAAAAAAAAAATCATTCAAAAACCCAATTGAAAGATAGGAAATACCATCATTAGATTGCGTCGCACAGAAGAACACCATATGGCGGTGAGAATGATCATGCATTGCCCGAGCACTTCCCGATTGCAGTTTAGATGGCCATCGGACCGTTACGTTGGGTGCATGGACCTGGGGAGCCGACGGAGTGCGTGATCCAGATTCCGTATTGTTTTGTTACCCATTGAATGCCTACGTACACACAGACACGATAATATATGGTCTACGGTATACCTACCACCTATTGTAGTTGGGTAGTTTTATATTGAATCAAAATAACCATGATCCAACGAAACCAAACGAAGACCAGGAATAATCATTCCATTTTCAGATTATCAGAAAATAGTACAATAAATCACAGGCTGCGTAAAAGGCATTTTTGCAAAGTTACTATCTTTTTCTGTGATAGTTTTAAGAACTTATGGTTTTACGTGGTTGACTTTCAGGTTTAGTTTAATAGATTATTGATTAATGTCCATATTATAGAAAAACCCGGGTCGCAGTGCCAAAACCCTGTCGACAATATAGTGTATTTACTTGTATAGGGCCGTGTGGTTTTATACTTTTATTATGTGACATTAAGTTTGTTTTTGAGCAAAATAAAAAATTTAACCCCTTAATACACCCCTTAAAATAACATTTTTTTTCTTAATTGTAATATTATTATCAATCTAACGTCTACACCGAATTAAATACATCCTTCAAGAAATAAGTCACTGTCTGCAAACTAGTGTTTTCATAAAATTTGTAAGTCCGGTCCTGTCGGGCCGATTTTATTAAAATTTTAGGGACACTTTTTAATTACTACCGGAGGGTTAAATTTCAATTTTGAAACGATTCGGAGAATTTTTTCGGTATTTTGGGCCCCAAAAACTTTTTTCAACCCCTAAAAACTACCCTTAAAATGGCCCGATTGGGCCCATTTTAAATAGGCTTCGTGCGGTGATGGATTCCAACATGTGTGCCAAATTTCGTTAAAATAAATTAACTTCTTCGAAAGTTATAGCCCGCACACATAT
The DNA here is from genome assembly GCA_034508555.1 of Venustoraphidia nigricollis. Lineage (NCBI taxonomy): Eukaryota > Metazoa > Arthropoda > Insecta > Raphidioptera > Raphidiidae > Venustoraphidia > Venustoraphidia nigricollis. Next base: position 3,585,231 of record JAVRKA010000013.1, read on the forward strand.
ATACCTATATATATATATATATATATATATATATATATATATATATATATATAAATATATATATATATATATATATATAAACATTTTTAAAAATGGTGGCAAAGTGTTTAGGAGGTTATGAAACGTCGAGAAATTTTGGTCCGACCCCTAGGTCCCGCCATCCGACCGACGCCAATAGTGTATGTTGCCATATGGCAAATACACTAATAATTTAACAGTAATAAGAATTTTGACCAAAAAATGTGTGGTTTATGGAATTAAATAAACACATATATTGAATAGGTGTATACATCAGATCCTTGATGATAAATAATTATAAAGATTTAGGATCAATAACTTAGTCGAGATGAATTATCTGACAGGATAATTAATTTTAAGTTGACTATGTTAAGAGAGTTAATTATGAGCGGCTGATGAAGTATCAATGTAGGATACGAAACGTTGCGAATAATTCGTCTTGACTAAGTTATTGATCCTAAATCCTCTAACCATCTTTAAAAAACACATATTTTTTGGACGGTAATTAATAGTGTAATATTTATTTTTGGTACTGTTTTAGCTGAAAAATAACCAAATAATTTAAAGTCTACATTTTATAGGTTCTAAACTGTTTGGTGGTTTATTCCTGGATGTCAGATCAGAGAAAACTCTAGTAATAATGATTTCGAGCGCTTTCAGATGGAGAGGGTATTTCAAAGAACTAACTGATTTTAGAGAACTTGGCAAGTTTATTCATTTGTTACTAGACATTCTGGTACTCTAAATTTATTTTTTTTAAATCTATTTGTTTTCTGGTATGACGCCTCGATCATCTAAACCAGTTTCGTTTAATGAAAAGAAAAAAATTAGTCACTGCAATGAAAATGATGATTTTTGAAGACAAGTTGTAAAAATATAAGAATGAAAGGCCATCACCTTATCTTTTACAAAAAAAATATGACATCAACTTAAAACTCTAGAAATTAGTTTCAATTGAATTAACTTCGTTTAAAAAATAATTAAAAGCTATTAATAATATGATTTTACTATTTTTTCATCAAAATTAAAAAAAAAATCTGGGATTAATACTGTTTAAAAAATATTAATTAATTTGTCGCCAGAATAGCAACACAATCAAATTTAGTATTATCAGTGTACTGTTAGCTCTATTTTGAGATAAAAACTACTGATGATTTTTTTGCCATGGTAATTGCTCAATAAAATAATAGTAAAGTTCGTACCGGAATATGCGTGTTAAAATAAAAATAAGGGTTCATCCGTATTACACATACATAATAATTTATAAACTAGGAATGGTTAAGGGGCCTGCGGGGGTGCGACCATTGGCACGGACTCAAACACCCGGCTCTCTCTGATCAGTGCATAATCCCCCTAATGAGTCCTACAATCTTCTGTGGCTTCGCATACTTGAAAATTGCTACACTTATTAAGTATTATAGTTTTTTTTGCGCCCTTCATTTATAGATACATCTTCATAACTAAATAGTTTATAAAGAATAATAGTAATTATAAATTTAATTACCATTAATTATCTCTATATGGAGGCAATAATATTTCAGTAGTCAATTGACAAGAAATGATCCTGTAACCTTTTCATTATTAAATATAGTTTTTAAAAAATCCAAAACATATAACAACACAGTAAAAGTAGATCATTTTCTTCTATAACGTTTAGAAGCGTGGGACACTCACTTTACTTGTACGTTTCATTTAAATCATGGAGTGCCTCACGCTTTTAAACATTATAGAAGAGAATTAAATTTGTTTTCTACTTTTTAGTGCGTTGATTTAAGCGTGTTTTTAGATATTTTTTTTAATTATAAATTTCATTTTCAAATATATAGTCACATATTATTTTAAATTTTAAACGCCTGGAGATACGTTTTCCCACAGTCAACACCGTTACGCTCACCATTTTTTACAATGAATATTATAAAATTGCACTGATTGATCAATCTGACTGTAGTGTGATGTTGCAGGGTTAGATAAAATGTTTGTACAATATACTTGTTAAATTCGCGAAAACCTTCAATATCGATTTTTCATTAGGGCGCACGACGGCTGTCAATATATCACAAGTTGCAGCTGCCGGTCTCTATAAAAATGTATTGTTTAAGATTTCACCCGGCAATAGTCAGACATGGGGTGGAACCATGGTGGCTTACTACATATAAAGCATGTAGCCAGAGTCAGACAAGACGTATCGTTGAGGTAAACTATGTAAGTAATTCATATTCTTGCTAGTTTTCGTCCGTCGTTATTGTTGATAATATCTCAATAATGGGAAGTAAGGACAAGTATAAGCAATATTATTTTATGGTCAACATTTCATCAACATTGTTGACATCTTCAGGGTTCTAAAAATGAATAAAATATCACATATGCAAATAAATTAAAAATATAATGTTTTTAATTTGGTTTGTTTAGGTAGTTCATGAAAGTTTCTGTTGAATCGTTAGATCGCGCACGTAGTTTTACTTTAGTGTTAAATGGGGTCATTTTACGATTGCTATACGTGCATGGAACTCAGCTATTTTTTTTACATCTGGCCTTTGTTTTAAAACGTTAACCTTTTCAAGAAAAAAATATTTAAAATCACACCGATAGCTCCGTTTATTTTACTAATAAAATAAGAACAGTCTTTAGAAATCCATTTCCTTTATTTCTTTAATGTAAAGAATGAATGAAGAATGCATTTTCCCCTCTTTTAAACTCGAATAACAAGTGCAGTGACACAGTTCAAGACAGGTCTCCTTAAGAAACAGGTATTTCGCAAATAGACTTCCTCAACAACAAGAATACATGTGTACTACATATAAAGATTAAGATAACATGTTATTGAAAACTATTTCCCCTTAATAAAAACTTAGCAAGACGTATACTCCATTCATAAATAGAATACGATCGTCATTTTTAGATGTTTGTTGAAATATTGTTTACAAAAACGGTCAAACTTTTTAAATTAAATCACTAAGTATTTTTAGGTGGTTGTGTAAAAAGAATACTTAGAATTATTATTATCTTAATTGCACTTTAGTACCGTTTGATTGGAATTCTTTATAACTGGTCATGATTATTCGGTTTGTAAATGAGCAAAGCAATGTTGTACTTTGTACACTCGAATAAACCACGTGAAAGCATTGAAGTATGCAGTAAGCAAGGGGAGGAAAGTAAAGATGGCTTTGAAAACAGCTGCCGCCACGTCATCGACCTAGGCAGGTGCGATTAGAACACGTTCTCCCTATCTTATATTATATTATGATTATTTTGTGTTTGTACTAAAGGTATGATCCATTGATCAGGATCGGCTCAACTGTGTAAATAATTTCTTCGAATTGATTTGCCATCTTTTAACGGTATTTTACATCGTAATTTGTTGTTGTTTTAACATTAGTTGGAGAACTAATTTTGTAAAAATTAGAAAAATACGTTTCATACAATACGGGGGTACTAAATTTTGAAAATATAAGTCATTTACACTTCATCATTTTTTCGACACCATCATTTTCAACTGATTTTACTCACGTCTTTTCAACTTTTTAGTCCCTACTCTCCACGCAAAGTGTCTCCTCACACGCTGCCCAGCTAACGGAAAAATACGTTTGACAACCTCAAATTATTAAAGGTCATTTCTAATTGGTCTATGACTGTCACGAAGTGAGGATGAAGAAGAAGTTGATAGTACATGAGTTGATTAGTTCCGACAGATTGAAAATACATGAGTTCTATTGCTACTGTATGTTCTAGACAATTCATGAAACGCCAAATGCGTACGTATTGCAATGTTGATGCCTTACAAAATTTAGTATCTCAAAACATGAGACTCACCGAATTAAATGGTGTAAATCGTATAGTAATAGGTACCGAAGCTTTATTATTTCCTTTCAAAGTAGTCAGGGAACTATTAAAAGAATTATTGTTAACCTTTTTCAATCATGGAATTGTGAAACAACAGAATTTCAAAGCTCAAAAGGTTTAGTACTACAATTCATATACACGAGATGTACATGCTTTTCGAATATGGATCTTATCGCTAAACAATGTTGATTTGTTTTCGGCTGTGATCAAATAGAGAATTTGAATACATTAATTGCTTTCTGGTTGAAGAAAACTTAATGAGCTATTTAGTGAGATTATCGTTGTCCATTGATAAAGTGAACTTGAAATCCATGAATATATTTTTGTAATGTCATACGTTAATTTTAGTAAACAGTAGTTTGGTATAATTGTTGAGAAACACCAACTGTTACAATTTATTACAATGCTCTATTAGAAAAATATATTTTGAAATACTGTCACCGCCGTTTCTCGAACCTGAATCTTTCTACAATCGCGGCGGAATAAGTTATCAGTTACTCTACAGTGACATGCATAAACAGTCAATTCTCCTTATAGGTATTTAAAGCATATTTTAATTGTTATTTCACATCATCCTATTGTTTATTAATTTAATCTTTTGAACTATATTATGTCTAGTATTATAAGAATGTACAGCAGAGGTCTTTTATTGCGATTCGCATATCTTTTTCATTGTTTGAATAAAAATATAACATGGCGGCGATATTAAAAAAAAACACTCACATCAATTTGAATCATATATTATGAGTAAAATGCATGCAACGCAGAGTGCTTATTTACAGATATATGAGTTATATAATGCGACCTCATTATCATCAAATGAGGGGCGAAAATGCACACATATGTATAAAATAAAGGGTTGAGTGTTTAAACACGAACGTACGAAGTTCCGTAAGGCCCCAATGTTGATCGATGGGTCAGACGTACACTAATACACGCCCGCGGGGCCCTGTGACGTAACAATTCATATGAAAGTGTTAGTGAATGTGCGTGAGTACAAGAACCATGGGGTGTCAGGACAGATGCGCGACAGAACAAGGGTGTTCGAGTGTCCTTGGTACCAGTTCTGTTCGCAACAGACATTTGATAGTCGTTAGTTACCCCAAAGACACTAGTTCAGTGAAACTAGTTTTTTTCATTTGCATTTTATATTTTGTGCTCTGGTTTTCGTATAATGAAGTACCAGGCTAAAATGAATGATTTCTGAAATATTTGAGGTCAAAGTTGGAGAAATTGAAAATCTACACTAATATTATAAAGAGGAAAGATTTGTATTTTTGTGTGTGTGTGTATGTTTATAATGAATAAACTCAAAAACTACTGTGCCGATTTAAAAAATTCTTTCACCATTAGAAAGCTACATACACCCTGAGTAACATAGGCTATATTTATAGCTAGAAAATATTAGGGATCCTAATAATAATAATCTATGGACTCCAAACGGGTAGCCCATTTTTGATGAAATTTTCAGACAATCTTTAGATTAGCCCAGCGGGTGATCTTCTTTTTGGGAAATAAGATGTTTCTTCGATTTTTGAACATTCACAAATAAAAGCGATTGAATTCGCGCAAATTCAATACACGTTGAGAATTTAATGATAATGATTCTCATCTTTTATATCCTATATATTAGATTTACACCCGGGCGAAGCCGAACTGGGCCGCTAGTTTCTAATAAAGAAACTGGTGCAATTTTATGAATTTCTTCATTTAATTGGTTCGAATACACTAGTTACGCAACATTTCTAAATATTATATTTTTACAGCGAAGTAATTAAATGCAGGAAATCCAATTGTGTAGGCTTTCACGGCTGGCGTTGTTGCAAATCTTCTTGATTTCCGGGCTTGTACGCCGTGGTCCATTGGTAGAAATACCAATGGACCACGGCGTACAAGCCCGGAAATCAAGAATAAATGCAGGAAAGATTTCTGCTAGAAAATGTTCTACTAACGCTCATTCAACTAACCCTATACTGTCGGACTCATATATTGTCAACACCATCTGTTTTCAGCTGAATTTACTCACGTATTTTCAAGTTTTTGGTTCCTACTTCTCACGAAAAGTATCTCCTACATTACTCAGGCAGTGGAAAAATGCGTTTGATAAGGTTTAACCTCAAATTAATACTTTTTTTTTGGACTATCACGCAGTGAGGATAAAGGAGAAGTTGAAAATACAGGAGTCGATAGTTCCAACAGGTTGAAAATGCATGCGCGCTATTGTAGTTTGTTGGATGAATACTAAAATTAGTTTTGATCTTTAGTAACTTGGTGTGAACCAGTGCTGGAGCGAATGTATGTTCAATGACATAAAATCTATGTTATTCCATGTCTTTTCCGAACTCATCCAGAGCAGCCACAATCGGTAATACACCAGTAGTACAAACTATTTACAACAGCAATGTCTGTCGGTATAGAGATTCCGGTGTGTATTTGATCGAATGCGGTTGATTAGGTATCAGAACATTCCACCCTAACTCAAACGTTCTCTACCTCTATAAAGCTTCCGGATGTCCATTAAGAATTTAATGGTTTGTTTTATAATAGCTGCAGTGTAGACAGACATCGTAGGTGGCTATATCTATAGACAAGAAAACCGTTGATTCAATTTACTAATGTTTTTAGTCTTTTGATTACAGACCAAACTGTTTTTATTTATTACTTTCTATCATTCTGTCACACGGCAGATGTTCGTATCATTAAATGAACGAACCACGCCGTTCAGTTGTTTTTTCTTAACACTTTATAAGACAAATTAGTATCACTTAACAACACGAACACTTATGTATTACCTAAGTTTATTTTTAATGTAAAGATGGAACAAATATCTAGTTGACGTAGTAAAACTGTGATTCAACTAAATTACAATAGAACTCACCTATTTTCAACCTGTCGGGACTAATTGATTTCTGTTTTCAATTTCTCGTTCATACTCATTTCGTGGTAGTCATAGATCAATCAGAAAAAAAACCTTTTATTAATTTGAGGTTAAATGTTGTCAAACGTATTTTTCCAGTGGCTGAGTAGCGTAGGAAGAGACACTTTTCGTGTGAAATGGGGACTAAAAACTTTAAAATACGTGAGTAAAATCGGTGGAAAGAGGTGTTGAAAACATTCATGAGTCCGACTGGATTAATAAATTAATAAATACAAATTCAATTACATTGATTACAACTACTTCGTTATTAATTCACAAGACTCTATATAAGAAAAAATGTAAAACACAATCGGTCCAGAATCACTGAGAGGGGGGTCAGGTATCTAAAGGGAAAGCACGATGGGCAATGCAAGTACTACTTCAAATGTAGTTCGGTTAATCAAAGCTGCAGAACTGCTAGATATGACAACAGTTCGCTATTTTTATAATAAACTCCCCGATTTCATCAAGAATAGTTCCAGTATCACGGCATTTAAAAACCGTTTAAAACACTTTTTAATAAATGCTTGTCCATATGACGTCGCATTATAATTTTAATTAGTTATTTTTATTCTTAATGTTAATTATATTATATGTATATTTTATTGTATTACTTCCGACTTTCGCTTCCATTATGGCTACGCGAAGAAATATATATATATATATCTATCTATCTATTTAGTTGCCTTAAAATGTCATATTATGAAAACGTAATTGTATTACATTTTGTTATTGAACTATTGCAAAAAGTAATATGCGGTCTATTTTTAGCACATTTTAAATGCATGAATTATACAGAAACACATAAAGTATAATATATGGCAACAATATTACAACCACACGTTTTAGTGTGTATTGTGTGAAATTTGTGATTTATGGATGGTCACAGCTAAGTTGATTTCCGATGCTATTAAGACGCGACCACATCATAAAAACCCGCCACAGCTAAACGTCTGTAACAATTATACTATTCTGTATGATGTAACCACTGTGGTCTTATTTATTAAACACTAGCGGCCTGGTCCGGCTTCGTCCGGATTTGTAAATTATCTATTAATCTAAATTAAATGGTGTAAAGGCAATTTTCGCCTAAATTAAATAATTCCTTGCTTAATATTATTATTTTCATATCTAATGATTTTTCAATACAAGTAATATTTTGAAGTGTTTGTTCATAATAAAAATAAAAGGATAGTTACTTCTTACCACAACAGTTTTATTCAGTGGATGTACATTTCGTGAGCAAAGCAATATAGTAGTGTATTGCTGAAGATGGGAGCTTTGCTCTCAAAATGTACATCCAGTGAATAAAACTGTTGTGCTAAGAAGTAACTATTCTTTTATTAGTGTATTTGCCATATGGCGACATACACTATTGGCGTCGGTCGGATGGCGGGACCTAGGGGTCGGACCAAAATTTCTCGACGTTTCATAACCTCCTAAACACTTTGGCACCATTTTTAAAAATGTTTATATATATATATATACATACGTATATATATATGTGTGCGGGCAATAACTTTCGAAAGAGTTAATTGATTTTAACGACATTTGGCCCACGTTTTGAAATCCATCACCGCAAGAAGCCTATTTAAAATGGGCGTAATCGGGGCATTTCAAGGGTAGTTTTTAGGGGTTGAAAAATGTTTTTGGGCCCCAAAATACCGAAAAAATCCTCCGAATCGTTTCAAAATAGAAATTTAACCCTCTGGTAGTAATTAAAAAGTGTCCCTTAAATTTTGAGAAAATCGGCCCGACAGGACCGGATTTACAAATTTTATGAAAACACTAGTTTGCAGATAGTGAATTATTTACTGAAAGTTGCATATAATTTGGTATAGAGGTTCGATTGATAATAGTATTGCCATTAAGAAAAAAAAATGTTATTTTAAGGGGTGTATTAAGGAGTCAAATTTTTTATTTTGCCCAAAAACCAACTAAAATTCGCATAATAAAGCCACACTGCCTGTATAAGCAAATGCACTATATTGTCGGCAGGGTTTTGGCACTGCGACCCGTTTTTTTTTTATTTTGTTCCAACCACAGTGCTCTGAATGTTTATATGTTTGTTCATTTCTAATTCATTTCGCTTTTTGCACCTAAATCTTGACTCTTTTTATTACACGAGCTATAAATTCTGATTTGGTAAAATAGTTATTTGGCAACACTGAGCCTTACCTATATTGATTTACTTTATATATTTTTTCCTGAACTTCTCATTTTAAAAATCAATTATTTTTTGGTGCGCGATAAAATTAATAAGTCTCGTAAGCTATACTTTATACTTTCTTAATTATTTTCATCCAGGTGTTCAAAATAATATGTAAAGGTGAAAACAAAGCGTGGTGTGTTCGATTTATTAATGTCACAACGCGGTTATTGAATCTAGCAGAGTAAGTTTGTCTGCATTCCTGATCAAACCAATAGAGATTGGAATGCGGCACTAAGTTTACGACATGAAGACAATATGAACAAAAATGTCGGCTTTGATGACTCAATCACACACAAATATGTACTTACATTTTGAACTTCCTCAGCAATCTCTACAAAATGAAACAAGGTTTCAGCAAAAAAATGTTGACTAGATTTGTAACATTCTGTGGCAAAATACTCATAAAATTTCGAAATTTTCAACTATACCTATCCGGAAAAAAATATAGGTTTCATTACTTTATTCCTAACGCTCTTGAGAGTTCATTACCAAAAAAAATATTTTAATAATAATCTTATTTGAATAACTTAACCCCGTAACAAATTAAGTACAATTATTATCTAATTACAGTGTTTTTTTCCTAGTCTTTTTTCACTAATTAAAAACCATTAAATATATCATTTTGAATCCTATGATTTAAGTGGATGGTTAAATTAAGTGGTCACGGAACATCTATTATATTGACTATTGACATTATTTTATTAACTCCCCAGTACATTGGGAAGTTATTGTAACGGGGCTGAAAATCGAAAAGAATATTTTTAACAAACTTCTAAGTTTCAGGGTTACTACTCTTTCTTCCACGTACGTACCTGGCCATTCCTTTCTAAGACGAAATTTCGAGAATAAAAAATTATATCGACTACGTTAGTATTCCAATCTATACGCACATTATGATCTGAAAGAAATTTTATCAAAGTCGATTCAACCGTTTTCTTTTCTTTTTGTTTTTGTTAAGCTGCGACCAGACATGCGGGATTCGCCGAATGCCGAGCCGATTATTCGCCGAATAGCGAGTAGTGGGGATGGGTGCTCGTACATTTCCGAGCGACGAGAATTAGTGCTCGCCTGTCCACTTCAAAGTGCACGAATACGAGAATATTTGTGCATATTTCATCATTGTTGTCCATGATTAAAAATATTGATTCGCACCAAACGGATGCTCGCACTGCACTCGGCTATATTCGCTGTTCCCGAAAAAAACGACGCTTACGACGCTTTTAAACAGAGTCCACATGTCTGTATAAACATGCTCACTACTTGCCGAATACGAAGCCAAGCACTCGGCACTAGGCGATTAGCGCTTGGCGAGTCCCGCATGTCTGGTCGCAGCTTTAAAGCAAAAAGACTGCAAAAAAGTGGATTTTACACGAAATCTCGCAAATAAAAAACGACGTCGATTTAGTTATGTCGAAGTGTATAACGTCAATACGATCCAGATTTTTTTTTAAATCGGTCCAGCATTTTTTTTTGCATAAATAAAAATACTGCAAAAAAGGTGGATTGTCCATAAAATCACGCAAATAAAGAATGATGTCAACTTCGTTGGGGTGCTAATCAAAGCTTTTAACGTGAGTATGACGGCAGAAATTTTATCAAAATCGCTCCCTCCGTTTTTTTTTGTCTACACAAAAATACTGCAACAGTGGCGGATCCAGAGGAGGGCTATGGGGGCTAAAGCCCCCTCCCCCCTGAACAACAGTAAAAAAAAATATTTCTAGAAATGGAATAGTGTAGCCTCCAAAGTGCAACATAGAAAAATCACTATTTTTATGTACCGTTACTTATATTGTAATGGTTTATAATAGGATATAATAAGGAATTTGTAATAAAAATTCTATCCATTGAATTCAAATATGTATTCACACAAACTTTACCGAAGCAAAAAATTTTGCACTGAAAACTTTCAATGAGTAATTGCAATGAATTAACTCAACTGGACTTCCGAGGTTTTAACTCTCGAGCTCCCCCCCAGACCTGAATCCTAGATCCGCCACTGTACTGCAAAAATGTGGATGTTACACAAAATCTCGCGCATAAGAAATGATTTCGAATTCGTTAGGGTGTCAATCGAAGCGTCTAAATAAGTCATTTTTTTTCGTTTAAACAAAATGACTGCAAACAGGTCTGAAATGCTCCTTTCTGTCTTATTATGACAAATATATTCAATACTTATCAAACTGAGAAGCTGGTTTTGTGAACTTTGGGGTCGCTTATTCTACGTATAAACCATAAATAAAAAGCTTTTTTAATTAAAAAGAGTACTTTATTTCTTCTATAAAATCTGAATTGCCTAAACTTATATCGCATAAAGCTGATACGCGAACTAAAGACACGGTGTAAACTAAGTAGATGAGTGGAATAACCTAGATTAGAGAGGATGAGGTGACCGCAACACACTGCACTAACTTCGACAGGAAAGGAACTTAATATCTATCGGAAGTGTCGGATAATCCGCCTTGTCATCGAGCCGAGCAGAGCAAAAGTAAAGAGTTTAAAGGCATTCCGGAAATTAAAAATAAATTACACACACTTACTTGTTGTACATACATACATACTTCATTATCATATTACATCCCGGCGTTTGAATTATAATATAGTATGTAAATTCGAGACCAAAGAAACAAAATTTATTGGAACGGAATGTACAAACCAATCGAACGAAATCAATAGAATAGAATAAATTGATTGTCCGAAACAGTCAACAAGCAGGATTCGTCTAAATACAATTTTAAAAAACATCATAAAATCATCATACACATATAATACTCGCCACGGTCTAAAAGGTTCTGAAGTTAGATTGTTGGATAAGTTTGGATAAAATCCGTGGCACAGGATCAATAAAACACAATACTGAAGATAATATTGCATTTTCACTAACGTTTCGGTGTGCTTCACACCATCTTCAGAGTTCGAATGCTGTCAATTCGTATCAGTATTTAGTCGAAAGATTGGTTTCACAATATATATCATTGGCATAAACAATTTTAACTAAAATATTTTATTACAAACAACCATCTTACCTTATATATATATATATATTGTGAAACCAATCACCATGTTTTCAATCTTTCGACTAAATACTGATACGAATTGACAGCATGACAGATGGCGTAAAGCACACCGAAACGTTAGTGAAAATGCAATTTTAACTTCAGTATTATGTTTTATTGATCCTGTGCCACGGATTTTATCCAAACTTATCCAACAATCATCAAGGATCACAACCACTCTGATTAACTTCTTTTAATTAGAGTCAACCTCGTTCTGAAGTTAGTTACAAACAGCGTCGCAAATGCATATTTTAGAGCCGGCCTGGTTGTTTTGTGGGTAAGGAAGACTCTCACTACATCCCAGTTACCGGCACAGAACGTGCGCTCGTCGGTGATTGGTTATCGCTGGTTGTTGTGTCACTTGTCGCTTTCCGGCTATAAAGGACAGTCCAGTACGCTATTGTTAAGTTGCTTCTTTGATTGTTAATTGATCAAGATGCCTAATACAGTTTTGCATAGACAAACACGAAACATATTTTTTTGGATGACTTTATGCAAGGAATTACACCTTTAGATTAAAAAGAAATTAAAAATAATAATATAGCGCGAGTTTGTAGTTTTTCAACCGACTGTACCTGCGCAAGCCTCCATTTGCATCTAACTTCAGAACCTTTTAGAACTGTGGCGCGTATTTATACATAATAAAATTCATTAGCGTATTTAAACAAGCTTTAATTAATAGTATTTTAAAGCCGAATATGAATATATAAAACGAATACACAACATGTTCTTGTTGGCGTGTGTGCGGGCAATAACTTTCGAATGAATTATTTGATTTTGACAAAATTTGGCCCACATGCTGGAATCCATCATCGCACGAAGCCCATTTTAAATGGGTCTAACTGTATCAATTTAGGGGATGTATTTGAGGGACTGAAAACTGTTTAAAAACAATAAAAAAGTTCTCCTAAAAATTTAAAAAAATCGGCTCCACAGAACTCGATTTACAAATTTTCTGAAAACGCCAGTTTGCAGAGAGTGAGTTATTTACCGAAAGGTGTATTTAATTTGGTGTAGCTGTTCGATTGTTAATAATATTGCAATTAAAAAAAATGTTTTAAGGGGTATATTAAGGAGTTAAATTTTTATTTTTTCCAAAAACAAACAAGTTCATATAATAAAGTCACACTGCCTGTATTAGCAAATATACTATATTTTTATAATCTTAATCTTCCCGTTCTAATACACTATAGATCCTTGGTTTAGAGCTAATCTAAAACGGTTTTTTGGTAATTGATACTTACAATTGACATGCCTTTATATAGATGAGTGCATAGAATATAGATGATATATACCTTTGCACGTTGTAATGCATAATGGTGTTCAATTGCACTGCAAGTGTTGGATGTCTTTACAACAATACACCCCTTTGTAAGGTTTCATTAACCCTTCTACTTTATTATCTGTATACACGTAAAACAATTAGTCTATTTAACGTGCGGCTATACAGTTGTTGTTAAAAGTTCAGTGTATCCTACCATCATTTTTTCAATTTCAAAAAAAGGAGCCTCTCGATTCTGTAACTATGTAATATCGTTAGAAATTTATAATATCGCTCATTAATTACAACAACGTCATAACGCAAACCCGGGCGCCAGACATAGCAACAATATTTGAACACTTGTTTTAACTAGGGATGGGGATTATAAATCGATTATTCGAAATAATCGATTATTTTCCTGCCAATCGACTTCGATTATTTCGAAAAACTGATTGTGGGAAAAACCGATTATGTTATTACCCTAAAATCGAATAATCGGTCCAAAAAAGAATATTTTTCCCGATTTTATAGAAGAAAATATGTTTTATTGTTCTTTTAAAACTTTTTTTCTTCTATAAAATCGGGAAAAATATTCTTTATGTGATTATTTCGAATAATCGATTTATAATCCCCATCCCTAGTTAAAACAAGTGTTCAAATATTGTTTCTATGTCTGGTGTCGGCATAACAGTTGAAAGCTCGTACAAAGTACATTTCATCTGCATAACACCATTTTTTATTTTTTGTTACTATGACGTTATATTTAATAAGCAATATTTTCCTACCAAATGTTCCAAGTTTCCTCAATTAAATAAACATAGTTTTTTATCACATAACAACTACGAAGTCGGGTTATAAGGTAATGCAAAGCAAAAAGTGGAAAATAAAACTTTTTGTAAAAAATAAAACCGCCTTCAAAAAATTCACTAAAAAGAGGAAATAATTAAGGTTTGAGGTCGGTGTCAAAGCAATAAAAGTATGAAAAAAGTTTAGTAATTAAATTGGCTTCAACCTCAAAATTTATTTTCTACCGTGAATTTTTGAAGGCGGGTGTATTTTTTTAAGAAAAAATTTTTATCAGTGGAAACAAAAAGAACCAGAAATTGAACTTCTGGTATGCATTTTTTTACCGACTTCAAAAAAGAATGACGCTCTAAAGTCGACCCGTATGAATGATTTTTTTGGACTATGTTCACGCATAATTTCGTTTCCCTTTTTTTTTTGTTTTTTTTTGGTTTTATAACCGTTAGTTTTCTTCTTGACTTGAATTCGTCAACATCTAATATAGTTTACTGATTCAATTTTTCATTGTAGGGAAATTAAATTTCTCTCCATGCTCGCAGTCATTATGTAAGGGTATCTGACAGATTGTGATCATGGTGACAAAAATAGTAACTACGCTACTATCGTTGTTTCGGTATAGTATTTTATTCATTTATAGGGGATTATTATTAAAACACATTTTTTTTCAATAATCGGTCTCGCCTAAAAATGTAGACAGCAATAATATGACAGCTATGGTACTTACATTTTTTAAGTAAGATATAAAAGGAAAGTTTTGTTGTAAAATCGGTATATACTAGGAGGTCTCTCTTCTGAAGGGTTATCTAGGATGGCAACAAACTATTTCTAGGCTGGTAGCAAGATCTAGATGTCACCAGTTTTTTTAAATGTCTGCCAATGTTTAATCCCTGTAGTCATCGTCGAATTACATTGCACCCTATTTCAAGAATGTTTATAAATAACGAGCAACTTTAACCTGATGACATCAGGAGAGACTATAAACCAAAATTCCTGGGAAAACAATGTGTTTATATGTTATTGTCGTAAAAGGAGACCGCTATTGGATTTCCAAAATAGAATGTTTTAACAACATTCTTTACTACACCAAACAAAAACCGAAGCGTGTGATCATTAAGAAAAGGATATATAACATATATATTATAATAAAAATATAGGATGTGGAAAAATGTTCTTTGCATATCCGTAAAAATAGCTGCTTCGTTTAACGGTAGTAAAATGAACTATTTGACACTATAGCTACATGTAAATATAAATAATTAAATAATCTATTTTAACTAATTACATCAGAATAAGAAATTATGTCATTGACTGTTATAGATTGAAATATAAATACAATTTAATTAATTTAACTTGACTGACCTGTTTAATATTTTTTTTTTATATAAATAAATGTGAATTTGTAATTATGTTACAAGATATTCTTTTGTTAACTTATTATGATGTGAAAATTAGGTGGCACCTGCAAAAAATAAAGTATGTATCTCTAACGTAATGCATGTGTTAAACCTCGCTTTTTCCATAATGTCACACCTCTTCTAGATATAAAAACTACAATTTTACACCTTGTATGTTTTTTTTTCGTATATACAAACACACTCAGAGTCTACGTAACAGTGAGTTCATTATTTTATTAAGTTGGAATTCCAAGTAACTTTTTAATGAACATTACTACGTAATTTTTAATATCTTTTATATTAAAAGCAGTACTTTAAAATACTTTATAATGAACACTTCGCCTTTAGTTGGCATTCTTTATACTGAAAAGTTTTGTACTTGCATTTTCTAAAAAATCACAAAATCATTGACGTTCGATTTCCGGTACGACTTTCAGAGTTAAATCTAATTTCAAAGTAGTTTTAGCACTAAATTGTCCAGAGTTGGCATGAACGGTAGTGTACTGCACGTGGGCGGCAGCCATAAGGACGGAAAATCACATCAACATCGATTATTTATTAATAAGAACAAAAAATTATACTGACCGTCTTTTGTATCGCAAAAATATGGAAAACGTTCGTTTATTATTTACACTGTTTCAACCTTATTTTTAAACATCGAGGTTACAGATAAAGGATGCGTCTGGGTGCGCTACAAAATATTTTTTAAAAATTTTTCTCAGAGCTGATAAAACTATCTGGTGTTGTGTGGCCTGGGCACAACATTTTAAAATTTGGCTTGTTAAGCTCCAAGAGGGAACAAATAGATTTTAATTGATGCAAAAAAATCTATATTTGGATTAAAAGTGCCATCGCTAGCGTGTAACAAAGGTTTTAGAAGGAAAGAAGGGGGATAGACCCCACTTAAGCTCAATTAATATCCCTACTTGTCAATGATTGAGTAACACTCGCTTTATATTTACTCATATCTCGTAAAATAGTTAATTTCAAAGAATACTTGCACTAATGTGATTTAAATTAAAAATTCTAATATAGCTTCGGTAATAAATTTTATAACGTTTTTTTTAATTCTATAAATATTTCATGCAAATTAAAGAGTTAATTAACTGCTAATATACATCGACAGCATTTGCAAGAAACTTGGAATTTTTAATTTTTACTCGATTATATTCTTGAAAAAATGAAGTATATATTATGTAATTGACTGAATAATTTTAGTTTGGATATCTTCGTGAAATTAGGAGACCATTGAACTTAGATTTAGAATTAAAAGGTAAGAACCCGAAAATAATAACCTAATATACTCGTATTTGTTAATAATCCACCAATCTTTGAAACGATATACGAAACTTAGCATTTTTATTTTTTAGTTCTTGGGTTCGTTTGGTATCAACAAGAGTGACCCATTTTGTCTACGTGATGCTTGCACACTTACTTAGTTCTTGAATGATGTTTGTACAGACAGTCATAGAAAAAATTTTGAACACGGTTTTCCATCGAGATATGCAAATTATCCATAAATTATGCAACAAAACGAAACTACTCAATGCTAAATTTCTTTCAAAGTCGATCTATGTTTTCTAATAGTGTTGGGTAACTCAGATCTGAACCGGTTCAAAGAGCCGACTCCGACAGAAGATCCGTGAGAGCCGACCCACTTTTTTTTGAGCCGACGGATCACCGGATCCGCATAGCTCAGTGAAACACTTAACACACAGAAGCACATTTTACACTTACGTATCGGTTCTTGCTTTGATGCATCTGTCAGCTCAAATGACTCATGCATCACATGTTTCACTATGTATTCTTGATTCTATACAGGTCTGAACTAGGTAACTCAGTGGCAGACTGCAGTAACATATTCAGAACTCGGCTCTTTTTGAACCGGTTCAGTGAGCCGGCTCACATACAGGATCCAGATGCAAAGATGCAGATCACTAAAAAGACCCGTTTTTCCCATCTCTATTTTCTAACAAGAAGTCATTTAGTTGTTCGTCAATAGTCGAAATGCACTATTGACAATAAGTTACAAATCACGCCGCTACTGATTGCTTTTCCCACCTTCTTATTATGCAGATTCCCCACCTTGTTACTATCTTTTCTAAGTGATACTACTCTACCAGAAACCCAGCATTAGTATTTAAATTTGTAACGAGTAACCCAATAATTTGCGCTTCAGACATGTAACAAAATACATTGGTTAGTTAATTATGGGGAGGTTTCATTAAAACATCAAATTATACAATAATATAACCACGCATTTTCAATCAAGTATAATACCTAGACTATAGAGGTTATGTGTCCAATCATTCTATAGAATATTTAATGTACTTAGCTGTTTTAAAAATTGATAACAATTGCTGATAAGGCTCAAAATCACCAAGGTGCAGAATTGGCTTCGCCAGCAATTTGATGTCTTGAATCTTGACTTTATTGAGAAAAGAAAATCAACAAAATACTACAACTAACCTGTTTTGTGTGTACATGAAACAATACAATTTATTCAAGGAGTAAATTTAAATTAAATCAATATATAATGCAGAGAAAGTCATTTCGGGAACGCGTCCTAATGTACGATCTTCAACAATAAGTCAAAAATATTAATGAAAAATTTAAGATATTTAACACCTGTCATTATTTAATATACCGTGTTTTTTATACAAAATCTAGTTTTGAAAAGGATACTGATAGATTATTATTTTTTTAATTATAAAAATGCAAAAATAGTTTGTCCGATAGCGCATAAGTCATTTCAGTGAACGCATCGATAATCGAACAAAAATAATTTTAAGTGAACGCAGTCATTCAGTGTTAAACGTCAGTAGAGGAAGCAAAGAACAACAAAGCCGGCTGTCAGTGTATTTTTCGTCAAATAAATTATATTTAAGTGGTAAGTACCTTTCAATTCATTATTCATAGAGCGTACATCAATAGTCCGTCAATCCGTGAACGTGTCTATTACATTTAATTATTTATTAAATTCTTTTTTCCTACACGAAATAACAAAGTTACCTAAAATATTTTACTATTGACCAAGTCAGGTCGCATTTAAGATGGCCGCTGTATAATCAAAGCGCGCGCTTATTTGAAATCGTCATTTCTTGAACGGTCATTTCGGAAACGTTCCCGAGCATGATGGCACGTTCTCGGAATGATAATTATCGTTTCCAAGGGCGATTCACTTACAATTATTTATTAATTTATTTTACAAATTCGTTGCTTTTTAATTACAGCGTAATGGAGACTCCTGATAAAGAAAAAAATAAAATAAAACCTCAAAAAAAGCTTAAAAAGGATAGTGCAGCTTATTTGCACCAAAGAGAAAAGGCAAATGCTAGGAAAAGAAAGTTTTTAGATAAGATGACTGAACAACAAAAAGAAATTAAACGGGCTAAGGACAGGGAATATTATAAAAAGAAAAAGGCAGAAAATAAAGTGAAAAAAAATACTGATATGACCAAAGGATGTGTCATATATTAATTTTGAGCAAATAATCACTATTATTCCAACACCATTGCTCAAAAGAAAAAAAAATCGAGGATATTATTATTTTGATAATGATATTGGTGTTTTCGAAAAATAAGTTTTGTATTTTAAATATTTTTTTAGTTAACTTGTCGTTCGTGGCAGAATTTATTGTTGATTTTTTTACGTTACTTATATATATATATTTTCATTATTTGTAGAAGTTTAGTGAAGTAAACTATGATTTTAGGTCAAAAGACTCAAATTAAAAGAACTGATTAAAACTTTAAGGATATATAACTGTGATTATAAAAGTTCCAGTAAACTATTTTATGAAAATGTTAAAATTTAATTATAAGAAGAATTTATTAATAGTAAGAGTAATTTTTCTGAAGTGTAATTAATATGGCAATATAAATAAACAAATTTGTTATTTAAACCGTTATTTATAATTTGAATATTTCCTTACTTATACCTTATGATATCAAAATCATCATTTCGGTAACATTTTTTTCATTCCGGGAACGGTTGATCATTTCCGGGAACACTCAATATTTCAATAAAATATGCATAAATTGAGCTATTTTTTTAGAAAAAACATAGTTTATAACATTACAGAACTTTCATTCTGTTCATGTAACGTTGTTCGTTTATAAGAGTTTTGAATATTTAGAAATTTCTTAAATTTTATGCACGATAATAGCAACTTCTTTAATTTTTTGACGCATTTTGCTTGTAGAAGATTTTGTATGTATTATTTTCATTATTGCTTAATAATATGGATACATAATATACCCATGTTATTGAACAATACTTAAGTTATGTACTTTGTTTTGTTTTTGTTCATTTTATCAAACTTACAAAAACGTTCCCGAATTGATGGTTTTCTGTAAGATATTGACTAAAAAGCAATATTACAAAAAAAGTATAGAGTTCTGTGCGCTGCCCTGTCAAAGTTTATTAATATACAAATTTTGCAACAGTATAAACTAAGTCATCATTATAATTTAAATTTTTTTTTGGCATAAAATCAATCTTGAAATTTGCAACCTTGGTGATTTTGAGCCATAAATTCTCCTTATTTGTATTTGTTTAAAATACCTTTCATAATATCTAAATATTTATTTACTGTTTTTTTATACCATAAAAAGCTTAATATCACATAGTTTATAGAGTGTACGTGATTTCAATGGGCATATTTACATGTTAAATATCTCCATTTGATTTACATTGCATTCAAGTTATATCAGATCGTAGACTCAGTCCTCAAAATTTTTTTATAGTAAGTAATATTACAGAAAAATTTGGTTTACCCCATATGCGCTGAAAACCTCCATGGACGTTCTCCCGTGGTAATAGTAAATTGTGTATTTAGTGTCGTAACAGGTTAACTTATGACGAGGTGCGATTTTATGTTTAAAATGAGTGTTAGCGAATTTTAACAATTTCACACGAATCGGAATTACCATTACGCACAAGATATATATGGTATTTTTGCATGCACATTAAAACAAAACCAATAGTTAAACAGTTATTTAGTACGGAACTGGAATAGGGCGACCAGTTTTAATCCATTACGCACTAGTGCGGTAAAGTAAAAATGCTTGTGTACATGCAAATCGGCTATTTTATAGAGGGTAGTGCAAAAATGAGTATATCAGCAGCAGACTATACAGTACGTCACTGAATTTTGTGTGCAGAGCTGTGTCAGAAAATTTTACCTCAGGCGGTGGTTCCCTGCTCCATAGCATTATCGTCTCATATTTCATAATACTAAACAACTCGCTACCTGTAGTATTTCAAAACATTGTATACTAGATATTAGAGTTTGTAAATATTATATGCCATAACAACGTTGCAGATTTTTAGAGTAACTGTTATATTAATAATTTGCACTGCTGAAGTGATATTTTGAACAAACTGGGTAAGAAAATGATTTCCTTTAAAACGGTATATTACTTTTGTCATTTTCCGATAAAAAAACACAACCCCTAAACTGTGTTTTGAAAATAGAAGAAATTTTTGTACAATACAGTATAATGCCCGGAATTAGCGCGATAACCGTGTAAGTCGAATTCGCGTAAGGCGGAGTACAATGTTGCATATAAATCAGCGTTGCCAGACGTCCCGATTTTTAAATCAAAATTAAATGTCCCGCGCGGGATAGGCTCAATCCCGCTTTTCGGGGATAACGCGACCGTGCGTAAATAATTATTCTCTTATTGTAAGTTGCAATTTGTAACACTCACTCCTCAGACTATTGGTTGAAACGCCATATTTTTCTAATGAATAAAACTTTTTTGATTTTGATTTCTGTTTTTTTTATTTTTTTTATTCAGAAGACGAATAAGACTCAACGATTTAACGATAGGGTAAATCTGATTTAAAATATCATATTTTTATTAAAATTTGAACTCAAATAAAAAGATAAATATTTAAAAACGTCTGATTATATACTTTTTTTTACTATGTCCCGCTTTCGACGAAAGAATCCCGCTTTTTTCACTCAAAAAGTTCCAAAATCCCGACTTGGCAAAAAAAAATATCTGGCAACGCTGATATAAATACATACAATTAATTTTTAGAATTACTGTGCAGCGATGTTGCATAGTTACTCTATAATTTAAAAAAACATTAATTTTACGAAAAAAATAAAAAATGTAGAATATTTCAAGCCCGATAAAATAAACGGTCGAAATTTGATTTAGCACAAATAAAACGGATTTAAGCCCTTTTTGTCGGCACTTCCGTTCTTTAGGAGAGATCAACTGTTTGATTTATGATCTTTTTATTTTATTTTATTTTTTTATTTTTTTTTCATATGCATTTCCAGCAAATTCAGAAATTGCGATAAAAATGTAAATGCCATTTTTATGATAATACGGCCGTGATAAGAATTTTTTTGTTATAGAAACGTCTTTTATTCATTAGGATTAACTCAAAAATATTTTTAAATTTTGAGTGATTTTTTATATTAAGCATGCCTATATTAATACTTATCTTGTGAAAATAAATCTGATTCTATCAGTAGAGAGTCATATGTTTAGTAGAATGGTGCGGATCTCCCTCCGTGACGTATGCTGTGTGCATGACTTAGGTTACATGTGCATGAGCGTACCTATATAGCTGTACAAATATAATATTATGCAGGTTCGAATCTAAAGACTACGTCACCTATTCACCGAGTCTCCCCTAGTTGAAATTATCTGACAATGGATCATGAAAACTAGTTTGTGCGTTTTAAAGTCTGTAGTTCACTGAGATAAAGTCAAATTACTGAAATGTGATCCGTGAATTTAAAACTTTACTAATATTTTTTATTAGAAGCTTTTTGTTGGAATTATCTTTGACCTTCTGGCTTGGTGTCACACTAAATTTTAGAAATGCAATTTGAAGACAGATTTAATGTAAGCATCGATGGTCTGTCACGCGGTCGGCCTGGTTTCCATTCTCGGCCGATTCAAATATAATTTTTAGATTCATCTTTAAAGTTCAATTTCAGATATATGTTATAATAGAAAACAATATCACGGGTAATTGGAATAAAAATAAATCAATTTAAACACTCATTGATTGCAACGTTTCGTCTTTATTTAATTAAGACTTTTTCAAGCTTCTGAAATTTTTTTCAGAAGCTTGAAAAAGTCTTAATTAAATAAAGACGAAAGCAGAAAACTTTGCTAAATCAAACCGATGTTATTTATAAAATATATAATAATATAAAATACGCACTTATCTCATGTCGTACTTCCCCCTTCCACTGATTGTTTGAGACAGTCGGTCATGGGAATGAGTTATCGTCCTCGTGGTTTACTGCTGGGATAGAAGCTTGTTTCTCGTTTTGGGGTTGCTACGTGAGCTGTTCGTGATAATTTCCTTGTAGAATTTTTTATTTTTCTTACATCTCATAGTGCTTATTACTAATTAGCCACCCCGCTGCAATTCTATTTTTAATTTAATTTAAATTTTTCGTTTACTCGTAAACATAAAAAAAATATTATACCAAGAGAATTCCATATCATGTCCGAATATTATCTTGCCTCAACATTCCTATAACTTAAGTATACCCGTTACCTCCACCAAAAAATACCGTTCCTCCACCATATAAGATTTAAAAAGGTTGTTAAGTCAGACCTTAAGCGTTTGTCGACATCTCATAAAACTTATTAAGATCATAAAGGCTACAAACAATATGAGTCATAAATTTGACGAAAAAAAATAATAATTAACAGAAAATACATATGATTCATTGAGCCATTCTTGAGAACTTCCGATTTTAGTGGAGACCAAAAATGATGTCCTAGTAACTCGCCGCTCACTATTTTCGAAGTGCACTGTATTTTAAAGAAAAAGGACGAGGCTGTAGACATTAGTATTTGCTATTTTCATTTTTCCTGAGAAAAGGACAGATAGACAGATCCTATAAAGGTTCAATTTTTTTTTTCATTCTGAAGTCGAGAACTTTAAAAAGTATTTTTGATTTGTCGTTTTTCGGCTAACAGTCTAGGAGCCAGTGGCCGGCAGACTTACAGTATTTTGTAAAACCCAACAAGAAATAGGAACTCGTTAGTTCGAGCGACGGTTCTTGTATGAAAGGTTTGAAATTTGACGCAAGTTCAACGGCATAGTGTAAAGACTGCAACTTTGATACAATAAAACATATTACTTAATTATTGTTATTGAAAAAAAAATAATGGTAGACTATAAGTTTACTAGTGGACAACTTGTCTATAATCAAACTATGAATTGGAGTTCGACGCCAGGTGTGCCGGTACGCGTGTCTGCAGTGGTCCCGCGACTATTGCGGGGCGGCGAGGGGCGAAGGCATGGCCCGCACGTGGCCGGCACGCGGAACAGCTGCGCGTACTATGTCTACCAACTGTACGAATTGCACACTACGTACTTACTATCTTTACGCATTGTATTTGTATCTGTGCATTTACTCAAATATAGTTATGTGACAACCTAATAAAGGTTGGTTCAGAAATAGGGTTGCCATCCGTCCGGGTTTCCCCGGATTTGTCCTAGTTTAGACGGCGTCCGGGGAGCGTCCGGGCGGGGCTTTATTTCTAGTCCGGGTTTAAAAATTTAAAGTCTTGGGCTGCCCGCGACACACGCACGCCGCGATCAACCGACGAACCGATTTGCTAAATTCACCGTCCCCCCGCCTCTTCCGTCGCAGTTGTTAGGTTTAATATTTTAATAAGGTTTTGTTTTCATGACAGTATATTAATAATTTGTGTTTTATTTTAAGAATAAAAAAATTCTAACTGATTATTAAAACAATTTGTAACGAACTGTAATAAGATTCTGTTTTGTTAGGTACATTTAAAATGGTGATAAAAGATGACTAAATTTAATTTTAAGGTCTGAAAATAAATAAAAAGGTGATTTATGACATTTTCAACTGTTTTTTATTACACTGACTATGTTTAAAAAAACCTGTTGACATGTCCGGGTTCTGGGCTCTAAAATCCGGGGTTTTACCGCGTCTTGTCCTTGTTGCCAAATTTTAGAGATGGCAACGTTATCAAAAATAAACACTCAAAACAATCTCATATTAATGAAATGAAAAATTATTAATTTACCAATCAACAGAGCTATGCTCCAATTACAGACGAGTTTTTTAACTTTCCACTATTGAAAGTTTTCAAAAAAATTAGAAGTTGTTGGTTTCGATCCGATTTTTTGAGTTTTCAAGAGATTTCGACGTTTTAAGGTTCTAGAAAACTAATTTGACCATATTTGAATAGACGCCTGCGTGTGTGTGCGTGTGTGTGTGTGTGTGTGTGTAAACAAATTTTTGTCACACGATATCTTGAGAGCGAATCAACTGGTTGAGACAGGGTTTGCGGTATCGAAAGGGTTTATAGATTTGATTAGATTTTGGAGTCAATCGATCAATAACACAATAACTACCACAAAAATCCTCTGATTTGAATCAAATTTTAATGAGTATTTCAATAACTCCAGCTTTATTGGTTTTGGTGCCAATTGGATCTATCGTTTTAGATAAATACGCGATTATATTAGATAATATGAAATAAGGGATTTTTGACAAATATTTAAAAATTGTTCGGAAACAATAAATATATATAAATAAAATAATACAAAACATATCATAAATTTCCGATCAACTGTTTATAAGTAACTACATGTGTTTAAGTATCACCTCTACACCGTAGCAACAAAAACCACCCTACAGAGTTCAAACCAATGTGAATAAAATATCCATATATGACTGGTTTCATGCATATGAATTAACTGTACATTCTGTTCACCAATTTTACATATTCATGGCTAGGAAGTTTGCTATAGTTTTTTTGTTTAATTTTTTTTATAATTTTTTGTGCATTCTAAAAACATTTTTTATAACTTGAGTTTATTTTAATTCTATCAAGTTTCAGAGTGGTTTACAAACTATTTTATTTTGGGTATAATTCAAGTAAACCTCATACATTGAAATAACAATTTTTTTTGTTTTTTTTTATATAATAGTTGTATGATGTGGTCCAAAAAAAATTCAGAATAGAATCAATAGACTTTGTGAATATATATTTTTTGTTAGTATAACTAGAATTATCTTTTAGCTATAAAATAAAACCATTTTATTTTTTTTTTTTGTTGATCTTATTTTTTATATTTGCCTCATTAGTTGCGCTTTTTGTTATGTAAATTAATTTGTGTTCGAATAAATTAAAAGCACGTCTAATAAATGATTGCTTTTTATATTTAATATAAAATCGAAAAAATAATAGTTTAGCTCAATTTTCCGCATGAAAAATCATCATAAAAAAACTTCCGTGGGTGGTGGTACCACCGTGAAGCACTTGTAATGTGGTTTCAAAATAAAACCTGAATACACTCCTTAACCTATTATTACCCACGAAACCGTAGCACTAACGCAAAATACTCCTTAATTTAACCTCCGTATCAAATTTTAGTTCAAAAACGGAAATTTTCATGTATAAGACCTCCGCAACCCCCCTTGGGAGAAGATTTCTGCAAAACTCGTTTTTAGCGGATCCATACTCAAAAAAAAAAATTTGCGTACCAAAATTTAAGTTTGTAGGTCTCATAGTTTTAAAACGGGAATTTTTTATCCATGACGCCTCGCGAAACCTCCCTTGGGAGTCGATTTTTGCAAAATCCGTTCTTAGCGAATCTCTAAGCAACAAAAAAAAAATACGCCTGCCAAATCTGTAGGAGATAGCGTGATAGATTGATAATTAGATTTTCATCACTTTTTTTACCCCTTTAAGTTGTAGTTTTTTTTTGTGATAAAAGATAGCCCACGTCCTTTTACCTATATAAAAACTCTGTATATAATTAAATAATAATAATAATGCGTTTAACGTCCGTTTCTCGACTTTATGTCATAACAGACGCCATTCGCACCATTACTATTTTTCATGTTACCACTTCCCGTTTTTTTCTACATTTCTTAAACTTTTCAACTTATATAATAGCAATAGGCGAATGAAGGAATTACAGGAAATTAGGATAAGGTAGGTAATTGTTGAACTAGGAGTTTGATAGGTAATCGGCCATGGTCTCAAATAAGGAACCACCTCGATATTTATCTGGAATTAATTGAGGGAAACCATGGAAAACCTCAATCAAGATGGCCGGTACAGGAATTACCGTTTCTCGGCGAAAGGCAGTAGGAAAAAGTCCCAGCCACATCTGCCCCCGCCGGGAATCGAACCCGGACCTCCCGAATGCGAGTCTAGTGCTGTACCACTACTCTACCCAGCTCGGTTCTGTATATAATTAAATAAGTTTAATATACGAAATGTTTTGTTTTTATTTATAGTACGTCCGACAGAAAGATTTCTACAAATTATTAACTTCAAACAAGGTGTTTTGATCACAGCAATATCAATGCCAAGCTTAGTGAATTTTTTTATATGTCTCCAATTACTCATCATTCCGGACTTCTACATCAATATTATACGGCCCTGAGTCCATAAAACAATTATTCGGTTACAAATAGGCTAATATAAACAATCATTCAGCAAATAACATAGAGTACAGCCATTGTCATAGTTAATGTTAGCCAGTAATTATCAACCGAACGTACGCATGGTGTATAATACACAAGTCACAGGTAGGTATATCATGGTACAGTATTAGTCATGCTTTAAAGGACCTTATTAATAATTGTATCACAGGCAGGTATGTACTGGACACGTGCGTGATCATCCAACCGTTCAACGTTACTCGGTAGCTATGCGTATGTCCTCCTCCCTTTCTTCCTTGTCCTCCGCCGCCCCTCATTACGCGCTGAAAGGAACTGATGTTATTTAATTATCTCTGGCGATGTATCAGAGTCAAAGAACTTGAAATTATGTACGTTTAATTTTAACATAAAATACCGAATGAGGACAGATCTAAGCACTCATTTGTGATGTAAAATTCGATGATTTCTTAAGGGGTTAGGTGGGTTTCAGAGGTTCAAAAAAAGGGTATTTTTACTTTTTTTTTCCTAATATATACAATCATATATTTTATTTAAACAATTCAGCATATCAAAGATACATATTTAAACAGTATTTTGTGAAATTTTTATTTAAAAATTCTGAAAACTCAGCCGTTGATACCTAATCTCCCTTGACGTCTAAAAAAAAAATGCTCTTGCCGTGGACAGAATAACTCATTATTGGTTCCTCCAAAATCAAAAAACCAAAAATATTTCGTTAGTGGCTGGTAGATTTCTGAAACGAAACCATTTTGTAATTAAAATATGTTTTGCCTTTTGAAGTAGAATAGAATTTATTTTCAGCTATCAAAATTATTTTACTGTAAATTAGATTAGATTAGAATAGAGGGCGAGATGATTTATTCCTCGTCAACACGGCGACCTCGATAGATCTATTGTGTAGCCCTGACTTGTTTATTTCTGTATGAGATTAAGGCTTTTAATAAAGCCCAGAATTGCTCTGAAATCTGTGTCCCATACCTGGTCAGGTGTTGGGAATGGATTATTGAGATGACGGAGTCTTCACTTCATAACTGCTTCACATTTGCAAAGCAGAGGCTCCGATGTTTCAGGAGCCTCCAGGCAGAAGCGACATAACTCAATGTAATTTAAACAACTGGTACAAATGGTGCTTACATTGAATTATTAAAATTTTAAGGAACCGCATTTTTTAATATTGCTTTTATTCAAGTTTAAAGTGGTTTGTTCTTTTTATCTTCTGTTAGAAATGTATTGTGGTAATATTTTTAATAACGATAAAATACGGCCTATGACTCTTTTAAAGGTTAATAAAGGTCAGATGCGTTTGTTTACCCGATTTTTTTTGCACTCATGTGGTGTAAAATTGCATTAAATGTGTTTTTTATGGAAAAAAGTAAAGTTACTATTATAAATTAATTGCTCTTCTAGTGAAAACTGCAAGTGATACCTATTATAAGAAACGTTTAAGTTTTATTATCTTGATTTTTATTGCTATTCTTTTTTTTCAACTTGTCCTTTCGTCACGCTGCATTTTCTTTATTGAGAAAAAATATACAACCAAAAGTGAAACTTACCTATATTCTCAAACATCATTTATAGCATAGATTCCCAGCCGGGGCTGTACTGCCCCTAGAGAATACTGGAGCCTTGCATGGTAATAGATTCATTGGCAAATGAGGGACGTTGAGGCATTGAAGGCCTATGTAATTAGGAAATGAATATAATAAAATACTTTGAAAATAAACTAGGCGGGCAGAACTTGGTACCGAAAAAATTTGGCGAAATATTTTTTTTCCGAAAATGTTTCTAAAACGGTTATTAATGACCTTTAAAATCATTTTGTACCATTTGGAACTTGTATTTTTTTTTTAATTTATCACTGTTATTATTATTATTAGCTGTTACTCCAAAAATCTCTCAATTTCATACAATCTACAGCTGTAGTAAAATCTTCACAATTATTATTAGTATTAATATTATTACTTATATGAAATTTTAAGTGCCAACACGTTTTTGTCAAAAACTTTCTTTGACATTTTTTCCAAATCTTTTTTTTAATTTTTGGAAAAAAATAGTTTTTGAACAGACATTTCATATAAAATTAACTTAATTAACTATTATGGAACTACGGGGCGTTGCAATTTTCATTTTAAAAGGGGCGGTGGCCCAGAAAAAATTGGGAACCTCCGATTTCTTTTAGAATAGCGCAGTCGGATGGTTTATATTATGATTAAACATTAATTACTTACCCACTTTTTGACGTATTATATTATAATATATGGAGGAAAAGCGCTTTAAAATAGTAAAAGAATTTTTCTAATCGTTTCAGTTATTTCCGAGATCTGCCTGTAATCCGGGCAAGCAAACTAATTTTATGTCTTTGTATATAAGAACCATAGCAAAAATCGATGACACTTTGATGTATAATAATAATTAATATTTTCCGATTTCCATATTAAATAAATCGAAAGAATCCGGGCAGAGATGTATGCTGCGAGATTACACAACTAATGCAATATGCAAGAAACAATTGCGGCGTAAATTATTTTTAAAAAAACTACTTCTAAAATGCATTTAATGTTTAGATATATAAATCACAAAGCTGTAAAGATGTTATCATTGCTAAAACTTTATAATATCTCTAGTCGGCCATGTAATCACTACAACTGTAGACAGTCTATGTTGACTGCTGGTTTTTTTATGGTCATTTAAATTTTTTACCCGGTTCTCGATTTGTAATCTAATATGTGGCGTGTTGTAACCACAAAACGATTGCGTGTCTAGGAACACCATGTTTTTCGACATTAGTGTTTTTACCTTTTTTTAACAATAAATGCAAAAATATTAACAGATTGCACAATTTTTTAAAAACATAGTGACAATTATTTTGTATGTACAGTGCAATAAAATTATAATATTTATGTGTTATTAAACTTCCGCTAATAGTTTTTCTTGACGTGTCAAGGTAGCCTTTTGAAATTTGTGACCGGGACCAAAGACAACGACACGCGACAGCCACTTTTAGAAGTAAAACTTTTTTTGGCACGATAGGGTAAAACTGATTGCAAACAGCACTATTGCACATAGAAAAGTTATTATTTCAATTTATAACTGAATTTATATTTATTGTTATTTCTTAATAATTAACGACTTAATAAATTGTAGTCAAATGATAAATCCTCTGGCTCCCGATCGAGAAAAATACCTGGCATAATATAATCACGTCTATTGAAAGCATTTGAGCCGACTTGCACGAAAGATCATTGAATATCTTTTTGCAATCGACTCAATATTATTAGCTCAGATTTTAATCGTAAAATAACATAGCTTGCTTATTACTCCACTTGCCAATTAAAAAAAATTTGCTTTTAATTATTTTTGTCGGTTTCAATTTTCTGTTTTTAAGGTCCCGTACCTCAAAAGAAAAAAAAAGAACTTCGTTGTCTGTCTGTCTGTCTGTCTGTCAAGATCCTTTTTCTCAGAAAGGCGTGGAGGTATCAAGTTGAAATTAATATCTATTTCTCATATAAGGGTACTTTCTGTTAATCTAGAATAATGAAATTTGGCAGGAAGCAATGTCTTATAGCACAAGTAAAGGGAAAAATCCGAAAACCGTAGTTCCATTACAAACGGCAAAATAGTACATACTAGCGACACCATACGGCATCTCTTACAAGCTATTAGTTCAGGCATTTCTGCGCCTTAGTGTACATTACTACGGCCGCTTTAACAACAAATAATAAAAATAAAATAAACTTGTCCGGTGGTACGGAAGTAAGGAACATTTCGTGTGCGAGTCCAACTCGCACTTGGCCAGTTTTTCAATGCAAATTTAACTTTTCTTATTAATTATGCATACCATTCGAGGAAGTTTTCACACAATGAATGATTGCATCTAATAATAATGTTCCAACACATAAATATAAAAAATTCAGTATTAGGATATATCTGATTGCGGCTTGACTCATTTATACAACAAAATTATGTCATAACTTGAAATGTGATAATGATAACCGTAATTTGAATATTATTACAACATTTTTTTTAAAACCGACTTTTTAATTATTTTTTCTGATATTAATCGAATTTCTGTACACAGTCAAAATTCGTGCATATAATTTCATGTCACTCACTGTGAATTTAATAATTCGACTATAATTAATTTAAAGAACAACGAATTAGTTATTTATATTCAGAAATTCTTAGATTTGCTTTTTTGTATTATTATAATCACAAATAAAAATACATACAAAGACATAAACGTTGTACCAAAAACGATTTTTTTATTAAGCTTCACTCGCGTAATGTAAAATTCACTCGCGGATGGTTTTGATAATAAGCGTAACTTAACGCAAGCATAACCACTCAAAAAGTAGCGTATACTGTAAGTGCCAATTCATAGTCTAAAAAATGTTATCAAAATCGGCTCAACTATTTTTGGATCGCAAGAATTCTGAAATTTCGAGATGTGCTCAAGGTTAAATTGTCGAGATCTCGTCAGCATCGAGACAAGAAAGACACCCTCGAGAAAGAACCGAGACGAGAGTTGCAATTTTTCTCGTCTAGAAAAAATCCACAATAAAATGAAATTAAAGAGAGAAGCCCCGTTACACTTTATAAGTACTGATGATTCTACTAAAACACCTTGAAATCAGCTGAGACAGCTGTGTTTACGTTCGTTCGATCTTAAATAGACACACTACCCCACCAAATACTTTTTTCACGTTTGTCTGGAGGGTTCAGAATCATAATACAGCTGTCGTTTTATTTCTTATTACGACTTCATTCATAAAAGGCTCGCCGCAGATAATTACGTCACAGACGATTTACCTTTTAAATCAAGACACTCGTTCTTATGACCTTGGTAGGTCGAAGAACGAGTGTTTTGTATAAATGAATCAATTGACAAAGAAACGTGAACAAGTTGTTTTCACGTTTTGTCGTCTAACAACTAGTAAATTTTGACTATACGCTAATTAGCTTTTGCTAACGTATAGGCAGTTAAAAAGTAATTAGATGAAAACTACACTCCTGGTGAATTTTTTTTAAGGTTATGAGTACGAGTTTTGACCGCTACCGAGAAAACTACATCCATTTATTTCTACGCACACGTTTTTTGAGACGTCATTCACTATCATATTACAGTACCACTATCGTAGGAAACCAGGCTTTAATGCGTCTCCTAGTTTGCTTTCGATTGAGTAACAATTTTCTTATTGTGTAAATAATTTTTTGAATAAAAAGATCAGGTGAAAAGACCAATTTTTAAGTACGTTTTTATTTGATGTACGACGTTTCGTCGGTATTATTCCGACTTCTTCAAGTACCTCGAAAATTTAGTTAAAATATAAGTCATACCAATATTTTTTAAAATAAAATAATGAATTACAATAAAATTCAAAAAATTATTAGCGTCAAATGATGAAATTTATAATATGTTTAATAATTTAAAGTTTATTGATCTTTTTATTTAATTTATTTCAAGACCTGATTTTTCCTAATAATTTTTTGTCAATACAATTTTGGTGAAGGAATTATGAAAATCGAATGTTAATGAACCAAACAGATTACATTTTTTTGATATAATTGAACGATAAACGTTTATAATCAAAATGATAACAGATAATTAAGTGTATTGTTTGTAAAAGCCGGCGGTTGCGGACTGAAGCACATTCGAGTGGAGACCATCTGTCATCTATGCTCTATATAGTTACTACCGCCGACCGTGATCCGAAACCGATAGCTTACAGAGACTACAGTGCCTACGCTGTGGTCAAGATTGGGATATATGACACTGCATTTCGTCGGTGATATGTCAAAACCGCATAACGTCAATGCAATTCCGCGTAACTGCATGAAGTAAGTTTGAGATTTTGTACAGACGTGATCTGATTATTTCCAGGCTACGTTTTTGAACTTATAATTCTTTTGACGCGTCGAGAGCAAAATTTTAGCTGGCAACCGAAGTTGCATCCGTACAGCTAACAAAAATTCGAAAATATGAAGCTGGCCGCGCTAACGAAAATTCGAAAGTAGGAAGCTGGCCACACTGAGATGACAGATAGACGAAATGAATACTTACACTTTTTACCTATATAATATACTAGACCGCTGTAACTTTTGATTACAACCAATGGTCGTTTTAAGTGTCATACAGCGGAGAAAACTAAAAATCAAAATAAAATTTTGAAAATGTTTTCAAAATTTTGAGACTCAATTTTTGTATGCATTATTCTTAAACTTTTTAAAGATTATTTCAATAAATTGTTTGCGTATATATTCAAAATTAGTTTTTAATCACGCCAAAGAAGTATGACTTCAAATGTGTCGTAAGTGTTCATGCATCTACTTTTTTACGAAAAAATTGAACAAAAAAATAATTTGCGAAATCGACTCCGCTTATTATAACGACAACAGAGTTATCAAAGTATGTAAACAAACTCTGAAATTGCTATAGATACATGCCCGGATTTAGGTGAGCATAAAAGGTTCCAGGACAGCTGCTCAATTTTCTACTCCTTAAATCCAGGTCTATTTTTTTATAAGCAAAACAAGTTTTCAAATCTAAATTCGCTCGCGTTTTTTTTCCCATTACCCCTGATGGTTTCTGGGGCTAGAACCCCTAGTGTTCGCTCGCGTTAATGATCAAAGTTGCGTCTTGCAGTTACTGACCGAGGTGAGACATTATTAGTTAATGGCTGCTAGATGCCAGGGATAATTAGTGTATTTGCCATATGGCAACATACACTATTGGCGTTGGTCGGATGGCCGGACCTAGGTGTCGGACCAAAATTTCTCGCCGTTTCATAACCTCCTAAACACTTTGGCACCATTTTTAAAAATGTTTATATATATATGTATATATATATATATATATATGTACGGGCAATAACTTTCGAAGAGTTAATTCATTTTAACGAAATTTGGCATACATGTTGGAATCCATCACCGCACGAAGCCTATTTAAAATGGGCCCAATCGGGTCATTTTAAGAGTAGTTTTTAGGGGTTGTAAAAAGTTTTTGGACCCAAAAATACCGAAAAAATTCTCAGAATCGTTTCAAAATTGAAATTTAACCCTTTAGTAGCAATTAAAAAGTACTCCTAAAACTAAAAGCAAATCGGCCCGACAGGACCGGACTTACAAATTTTATGAAAACACTAGTTTGCGTATACGAATTTACTTACTGAAGGTCGTATTTAATTTGGTGCAGATGTTGGATTGATAACAATATTTCAACTAATAAAATTATTATTGTAAGGGGTGTATTAAGGGGTTCATTTTTTTTTATTTTGTCCAAAAACAAACTTAAGTTCATTTAATAAAGCCACAATACCTGTATTAGCAAATACACTATATTGTCGGCAGGGTTTTGGCACTGCGACCCGGGTTTTTTTACAGTGACTTCGATCAATGTCATATTGCCTTTGATAGAAACTGTATCAACTCGATCGTAAATGAACAAAAACCCGGGTCGCAGTGCCAAAACCCTGCCGACAATATAGTGTATTTGCTTATACAGGCAGTGTGGCTTCATTATGCGAACTTTAGTTGGTTTCTGGGCAAAATAAAAAATTAGACTCCTTAATACACCCCTTAAATAACATTTTTTTTTCTTAATTGCAATATTATTATCAATCGAATCTCTATACTAAATTATATACACCATTCAGTAAAGAATTCATAATCTGCAAACTAGTTTTTTCATAAAATTTGTAAATCCGGTCCTGTCGGGCAGATTTTATCAAAATTTTAGGGACACTTTTTAATTACTACCAGAGGGTTAAATTTCAATTTTGAAACGATTCGGAGAATTTTTTCGGTATTTTGGGGCCCAAAAACATTTTTCAACCCCTAAAAACTACCCTTAAAATAGCCCGATTAGGCCCATTTTAAATAGGCTTCTTGCGGTGATGGATTTCAACACGTGGACCAAATTTCATTAAAATCAATTAACTCCTTCGAAAGTTATTGCCCGCACACACATATATATATATATATACGTATATATATATATATAAATATATATATATATATATATATACATATATATATAAACATTTTTAAAAATGGTGCCAAAGTGTTTAGGAGGTTATGAAACGTCGAGAAATTTTGGTCCGACCCCTAGGTCCCGCCATCCGACCGACGCCAATAGTGTATGTTGCCATATGGCAAATACACTAAAAAGTAACTCACACTTAAAGTTTGGGTACCAATACAATAGCATAAAATTCAAAACCAATCCTGCCAAACTATTCGAAAATGATGCTAATACAATAAAAAAGACAGACAAGAATTCTGAAAATACATTTTTCCATCTATATGTCATACCTAATTATAGACATAACTAGAGTTGTGTAACTCAGATCTGAACCGGTTCAAAGAGCCGACTCCGACAGAAGATCCGTGAGAGCCGACTCACTTTTTTTTGAGCCGACGGATCAACGGATCCGCGTAACTCAGTGAAACACTTAACACACAGAAGCACAGTTTACACTTACGTATCAGTTCTTGCTTTGATGCATCTGTCAGCTCAAATGACTCATGCATCACATGTTTGGTTATGCATTCTTGATTCTATACAGGTCGTGATATGATTGACTGAACTAGGTAACGCAGTGGCAGACTGCAGTAACATATTCAGAACTCGGCTCTTTTTGAACCGGTTCAGTGAGCCGGCTCACATACGGGATCCAGATGCAAAGATGCAGATCACTAAAAAGACCCGTTTTTCCCATCTCTAGACAGAACCTTTTGGTCTGATTAGGTATATGATATAGTTTATATTTAGAAATATACAGAACAGAGGTCATAAGTGGGTAATAATATATAGTAGAATGCATTATTATTATTGTTGTTTTCCCAGAGAAGTAGCATTTATGTTTTTCAAGGTAAAAAGGTTAATATCTTGTACATGTATTAAAATGACATAAAATATATTTATTAGAATAAACTTTTAAATTTGAAATTAAAATTTCAAGTTTGTTTTCTTCTAGAATCAGATAATATGCAAAGAATCCCAAGAAACATATAGTAATTTTTTTTGTGTTTTCCATTTGCAAGATTACAAATGTATTTTTATTTTCCATAGACACAGAATTTATTGGTAGATTATTTAAATAGAACAATTTTTCACACTTTTATAAATAAATAGAACATAACACGAGAAGTTCAATTATACAACTACTACATAATGAAAATTATTATTCACTCAGTTATAACGTACTGTTCGTTTGTGTTCAAAATATCCATGAAAAAATAGGCAAAAGAATAATTATTGTTTAGGCATAGCATTTGACTATTTTAAATCTTTTATCTTGGTAAACAAAAATTACCGAATTAATGCACTACCACTGTCATTAATCATCTTGAGCAGGAAATTAATTGTAAACTGAATTTTCTTTTGTTGTCAATATCTGTTTTTAGCCGCGCGAATAGCGCGAACTAAAACGCCTATACTCGCTTTGTCTGTGAATCTATGAGTCTCGTTTTTTTGTGTAACTCGTCCAGCCCAAGCGACTTAATTTTATAATAAATTGAAAATCTAATAAGGCTTTTCATCGTTTTCACGCAAAAGCGTCGTCGCCATGGTTATGATTACGGTGTTCAAATGTTTCGGGCACTTTTTGACGCAATAGTTGAACCAGTAATGTTTTTCAATGTTAATTCAGATGAAAAAATTATTAACGATATTAAATTAGTGAACAAAACAGTAGGACACACGTGTACCCAGTTGATGCAGTGGTTGAAGTGCCACGACTGGAAAAATTGGTGAAAGTAAACGAAAACTGGTAGAAATTTGAAAGTATTATTCTGTCTTAAATTGTTGATTTTCAAAAAATGTATGTTCAAAAGTAATGAAGTATTTTTCGACGATATTGTATCACTTTTCTAAATAATATTTCTTAATTAATTGCACGCTTATCAATACTTCTGTATCACCGTTTATTTATCTAATTAATATATACATATTTATAATAAATAATACATATTTATAATTATTAATACACCGATGATGGGTTACTGTGGAAACAAAGGCCAAAAAATCTATATTAAAAAAAGCACGCTTCACTTGTCAAAATAAAAAGTGCCCGAAAAATATGGCGGAAGTGGAGACATGCGCACAAAAAGTGTTCAACTATGATACCAGTTCTTGGATTAGAACCTGATAACGACGTCGCTGCATGAATTTGTGTCTAATTTAGATGAAAAGAACGCCCATTTTTATTCTGTAAGTGAACTACATTTATGTATTTGCATGTTCTGTAACAATAATAAACACAACAATGAAAACTGGCAGTCGCTTTAACGTTTCTATGATTTGATTGCGCTATAGTGTTATTATTCAGGATAATAAAAGACATTTACAAATGCTATCATCACAGCCCGAACATTAGTAACAGCTTAACATATCATATAAGTCGGTAATTTTGTGTCTGAAAACAATATTTCAACTGTTTTGCATGCAAATTTGAATGACGAAGACTAAAAATGAAATATCTATTAAGAAAAAGATTATAAGGTGTACTTTGATCTTGTGCGCAATCTGATTGTGAACGGGAACATAACAGTTATGTCTGACGCAAGTTAAACGGTCATTTCCACATGCAAACTGGTCGGTGTCTTTTAATAAACATAAATTTTAACTATATTTGTCTCCGGAGAAATAAGATAATTTGAAGCTTTTAAAAGCATTAAGGGTTAAGTGTGCATTTATTTATATAAAGACTTTAACATGCTACCTTCAAATGCGTACCTTTGTGGAATTCTTAGAACCACTTTAATTTTTTCAATTTTTTTTTGTCATATTCTACATTATAAATAGATAATGAAACAGCTTTTTGAGAATGTTTCGGAATCTTTTTCTATAATAAAAAAACCCGGGTCGCAGTGCCAAAACCCTGCCGACAATATAGTGTATTTGCTTATACAGGCAGTGTGGCTCTATTATGCGAACTTAAGTTGATTTTTGGGCAAAATAAAAAATTTGACTCCTTAATACACCCCTTAAAATAACATTTGTTTTCTTAATAGCAATATTATTATCAATCGAACCTCTATACCAAATTATATACAACTTTCAGTAAATAATTCACTATCTGTAAACTAATATTTTCATAAAATGTGTAAGTCCGGTCCTGTCGGCCCGATTTTATTAAAATTTTAGGGACACTTTTTAATTACTACTAAAGGGTTCAATGTCAATTTTGAAACGATTCTGAGAATTTTTTCGGTGTTTTGGGGCCCAAAAACATTTTTCAACCCCTAAAAACTACCCTTAAAATAGCCCGATTACGCCCATTTTAAATAGGCTTCTTGCGGTGATGGATTTCAACACGTGGGCCAAATTTCGTTAAAATAAATTAACTCTTTAGAAAGTTATTGCCCGCACACACATA
Organism: Venustoraphidia nigricollis; assembly: GCA_034508555.1. Classification (NCBI taxonomy): domain Eukaryota; kingdom Metazoa; phylum Arthropoda; class Insecta; order Raphidioptera; family Raphidiidae; genus Venustoraphidia; species Venustoraphidia nigricollis. Next base: position 3,623,557 of record JAVRKA010000013.1, read on the forward strand.
TATATATATACGTATATATATACGTATATATATATATATATATATATATATACATATATATATAAACATTTTTAAAAATGTTGCCAAAGTGTTTAGGAGCTTATGAAACGTCGAGAAAATTTGGTCCGACCCCTAGGTCCCACCATCCGACCGACGCCAATAGTGTATGTTGCCATATGGCAAATACACTAAAAAGAGTATCTTTTAATAATTTTAATGACATAGATAATATTCATTCTGGTTATTGGCTATCTAGATCTTCTGTGTCACGCCCCCTGATATGTGCGAACCACATTGATATTACTTGTACATCTCTTTCTATAGATAAAGAAGTGTGACTAGTCTGCTACGTCATCATATTTATACTCAACGATTAAAAAATATATATTTCTTTAATTGTTGTTTGCCTTTAAGAGGAAGAATATAAGAACGAAAAAGTTGGTTTATATTGTTTGTGTATTGACCATTGACCCATACTGGTCAAAATCATTAAGACTTTGATGCGTGAGGCGAGACGATATTTTTGAGATTACGATACAGATAAATAACTCATTAATGCCCATATGGTTTCCTCTATATAATAATAATAATAATAATAATGCGTTTAACGTCCGTTTCTCGACTTTATGTCATAACAGACGCCATTCGCACCATTACTATTTTTTCATCTACCACTTCCCGTTATTTTCTACATTTTTTACAGCTTCAGCTTATGTAATAGCAATGGGCGAATGAAGGAATTATAGGAAATTAGGATAAGGTAGGTAATTTTTGAACTAGGAGTTTGATAGGTAATCGGCCATGGCCTAAAATAAGGAACCATCTCGATATTTATCTGGAATTAATTGAGGGAAACCATGGAAAACCTCAATCAAGATGGCCGGTACAGGAATTACCGTTTCTCGGCGAGAGGCAGTAGGAAAAAGTCCCAGCCACATCTGCCCCCGCCGGGATTCGAACCCGGTACCTCCCGAATGCGAGTCTAGTGCTGTCACCACTATTCTACCCAGCTCGGTTAGTCTCATTAAAATATACCCAAACCTTCGTTTTTTCTAACAACGCCGATATATTTGGTTTATTTTTTATCTGTGTATTAAATCAAATAATTAATATACAGTCGCGTATAAAATGATAATTTCAAATCACTTAAGAAATATTTGTTCTGAATCTACAACTTATACCCGTACTTCCACCATGAATACCGGTTTTCCACCACCGGTATCTTAATAAATATATTATTAAAATTTCGGAAATGACCATTAATTTAATCTTCATTTAGTACTATACTAGGTTAAGTTTGATAAATAAATTGCAGATTATAAACGCTCGACAACTGAGGTTATCACCGTCTAAGAGGTTAAGCTGATTAAGTTATGAAAAATATATGTATAATAGGCATTTATTACAAAAACATGAAAATGGAATGAATTTGAAAAAATTCATGGTTTAGAATATTTATTCTTTTGTTCAAAATTCAAATAGCTACTCTTTTACATAAAAAGGTGTGAGTAACGCGGTACTCAAAAGAGTTAATATGGGTTTCATTCGAAATAAAAATATGGGCGTGAACTGGTTTTAACAATAATGTATTTTTTCACTACAATTGCAACTATATAGGTACGGTAAGGCGCGGTATCATAAGTAAAATAGGATTGATTAAAAATTGCTTGATATGGACACTTAACGCGTCTATATTTAAGGGTTAACTACATCTGACGGGCCGGACACACGCGTCTGACGGTTGAATTTTTATTTAATCCGTACCGTGGCGTGAGAGCTAAGATATTTACACATCAATAATAATACATTTTCGACTCTAAGAGTAGCCGAGTTCGTATATTGTCATAGCTAATATGAGGTTTACAAACCCCTAGTTTCCAGGTTCTAATTTGAGAACTGCTAAAAGAATCGACTGGATTGTCGATTCAGGATTAAAAATGCCAATGAAATTAAATTCTGAATTGGCACTACGCCCAAATAATCATGACACTTGGTAGCCTTAAAGATACATATTTATTGTATTAACAGAGAAATTGGTTGAGTAATAACAACTCCTTTCAGTAATCGAAATGAAAATAATGTATTCAAATTTAAACAAGTTCTAATGAATATATTATAAGGCAGCAATATTGGTGAGAAATTGAACGCTTAAACTGTGAAACAAATTATGTCAGCTAATAGGCCATATAAATATGTATATTGACATTATAATCTACATGACACAAGTCGTGCACCAGAAGCAGTCACATAATACCTTGTAGCGCGTTCCAGAGTTAAATCAAGTCTCGATTTAGCATTGGTTGTGCGTTCGCGATTTACTTTAAAACCGCTGGACCAATTTCAATTTTATTCTCATGGTTGTATGACACTGGACCTGCACGGATACCGCCGGGCTTAACACCGCAAATAACAGCGTCGTTGAACGGAATTTAGTCTAAGCTCTTAGGTCATTTGTGCCGGAACACATTTGGGAGGCACTCGGTGTCCGGCTGGACGTCGGTATCAAGTGATTTCATTGTTCGAACACCGGTCTTATGCTGGGTTGCAGAAAACATTGTCAAAACATATTGATTTGACAACGACCTTAGATTGTAATTTAATAAATTACAGTTTATAAACATGTGGAAGTAGTCTATTGTGAAACTTCCTGTCATGTAAAACATTTTAGATTGTACTCACAAAAAAACTAAAATTTAATACAAATGTTGCTTCGAAGTGGAAATTGTACAAAAAAATTCTTTTAGTATAATAGCTTTTGTCTGCTATAATTGTTAAGAAACATTCTTTGTTGTAGCACTATATTAGAAAAATTTATTATTCCAACACGTCACCGTCGGGATTTAAACCCGAATCTTTCCACTTTCGCGGCGGAATGAGTTAATCAATTACTCTACGGTGCTCACAATTCAACATTTTAATCCTTCATAATATAGCGATTTACAACACTCAAATTCACTACATGCGAGAGCCAATTATTTTTAGCTAACAATTATAGCAGACAAAAGCTATTATACTAAATTAATTCAGCTGGTACGTAGCTACAAACGTATGTAAAATATCTACTAACAAAAAAATTCTGTTAACATTGATACACGTTTAAAAAACATGTCAATTCAATCGATCATTAATTTTTCGTATACAGGATCGATTTAAAATACTACAATACTCTTATGGCGAAAGATATGTGTTCACAATTCAAGGTCATTTTCAAATCAGATATTTTGACAATGCTTTCTACAACTCAATACTAGTTTAGCAATTTCTGATTCCAGGATAGAAAAATGAGTAATATTTTATTACGCAAGTAGAAAATGATAATATCGCTGTCAACCAAGAGAAAGACAAAAAAAAAGTTTTTAATGAGTCACAATATTTAAAGGTTTAAAGGTTTCGTACTCCTAAAAATTTCCATATGATTTAATAGGTTGGCAAATAGCCCCTTTATCTACCTTTGAATTACGTACATGTACTAAGGTGGATTGATGATTAATAATAAATGGAAATTTACTTCTTTCATTCATAGCTCTCGCATGTAGTGAATTTGATCTTACAATTTGCTTTATTATGATGAATTGATTGTTTAGATATCGCACCGTAGAGTAACTGATAACTCATTCCGCCGCGAATGTGGAAAGATTTGGGCTTGAGTCCCAACGGTGTTGGTGGATAAAAAATAAATTTTTCTAATTTAGCATTATAACAATGAATGATTTAACAAATTGTTAAAAAACATTTCTTTGTGTGGTATTACATGATCTTCATTAACATTCGAATAGTATTATTATTAAAATTACGAAATGCAAACTGCCGTGCCTATAAATGTAGTAAATTTTACGTTGTACTTTAAAATGACTCCCAACTCTTCAAGTTCTGCGTTCACAGTTGGTAGGAGGCCGTGTTTGTGAATAGGGGAAGATGTTGGAATATTAAATAAAAAACTATAGGTACACGCTTGCTGTTACGTGACCATATTATATACCACGCATCTTCTGAAAATTATACACACTGTTATTTAAAATACTTATTTTATAACACATTTGCATGCATATTTAAAAACCTCCGTTGTAAGTGCCTGCAATCGTTCAAAACAGCGGTGTCCAATATATTTGTCATACGTTTATCGGAGGCTATTCTCTCCGTGGCTAATTTATATTTAAGACCATTGACAAATACCTAGCATTCATTCTTATTTTCAAGTTTTTATTTTTTAATAATAAACTGGAAATCAAATTGACACTTTTATCAGCTCACGACTTGTAATAGAGACGCCATGAAAATACCATAAGACCATAAAAACACTCTCTCAAGTTCACTAGGGGCCGGACCAAAATGTCTCGGTATTTCATAGTCTTCTGAACAATTTGGCACCATTTTTGACACTGTTTATATATATTGTTTTTATATATACCTATATGTACCTAGTGTGTGTGTGTGTGTCACTGGCAATAATTTTCGAAAGAGTTAATTGATTTTAATGAAATTTTGTCCATATGTTGGAATTTACCACCCCACAAAGCCTTTTTAAAATTGACCCAATGGGGCAATTTTAAGGATTGTTTTTAGGAGTTGAAAAATGTTTTTGGATCCGAAAAATTCTTAGAACCGTTTCAAAATTAAAATTTAACCCTTTAGTAAAGATTCAACTGTGTTTCTAAAATTTTAATAAAATCGCCTGCAAATGCCGACCTTATAAACGCTGGTTTGCGAATATGGATTTGTTATTTACTAAACGGTATATTTAATTTGGTGCCGATGTTGAATTGATAATGATATTGAAATTAAGAAAATAAACATTATTTTACGGGTGTAATAAGGGGCTAAGTTTTTTATTTTGTTTATATAACAATGCCACAATGTCTGTATTATCAAATACACTACCTATACTGTCGGCAGAATATGGAACTGAGACTCGACTTTTTTTTTAAATCCGGACCAAGTAATAATTTATATTTTTAAAATTGATATGGTTTACTAAAAGATCATAACTGATACTTTTGACAATTCTTAGACTAAAATTTTAAGAACTATTGAAAGTATTTAATTCGATTTTTAGATAATTGTAACGCCAATCGAACAACAGTATCCAAACGATATCAACTCCACTACGCCAATTTAATGAAGTTCGTCGTTATAATATGTCGAACTGATTTTTTAAATGACAAAAAAGTATGAATGGAAGAACATATTTTTAAAGGAAAATACAGTTTGTAACGCAACATGTTCAGTTTCCGCTGTTTTATTTTTATATTACTCCATATTACTGTGCCAGTGTCAAACAGATGAATCACGCATTATAAAAAACAAGAAATGAAAGAGTCGGCTCTGCTTTTTTCTATATAAATTCAACTTGAAATTAATTTGTGCATCAATTTACTTTTGATATATTGATTTAAGACCACCATCTGCTAAGATTACCTGTGTCTAGTACGAATGTATATTTTCAATTTATTATTACTACCTACTTATTGTTAGTTATATAGTAGATATTTATTTACTTATGTCAAACTTCCTAATTGACATTACATTAATTGTTACATGTTTTCAAGTGGTAATTTTCTGTTGTCTCCATGACTTACTACATTATTAAATACTATAAATGTGACACTTGTGCTGGGTGGTATCATTCGCACTTATGATATGATATGATACTTTATTCATCAAAAGACCTATTACAGGTATAGAATCGTCATAATATACAAAATAAAATAATAATTATAATAAATACCCAACAATGACGACATAGCGCGGTGAATTGTCAAATTTAAATTTTGAAGTAGCATAACTAAGTTATTTTTAAAGAAATTACAAAAAAAATCTTTATAATTTTAGGACTATGATTAACAGTAAAAAACTAATTACAGGAAGTTTTGACTTTATTAAATATTTAAAGATTAAATCAAGCTTTTAAATGTTATATGACGAGTCGCCTGTGACGAATGAACGCAAAAATAAATGCTGTCCTTGAAACACCCCCTCTTTTAAAAGGTTCTGTCACCTGCATTTTATAATGTGTAATTATTTTTACAATCCTGCATCGATATAACTGATTCTAAAATGAACAAAGTGCTTTCTGTTAGAGAGGGAGCTCTTAGTGCAAACAGAACTATCGTTGCAATTATAACAGACTGATACAGAAACGTTAATAGCCTTTGACCCCATACGAAAAGCGTGGGAAATACTATATTGGACGATGGCGTTTGTTCGATTATTTTTTTTAGGGTATTCGTACCAAAATGATAAAAATTGGAATTCTTATGGGGAGACTCTGTAGTCCGTCTGTCTAAAGTTACTCTAAACTCTTTCCTACTAACAGATATTCTTGGACAAGGATAGATTATCTGTCCTAAACGTTCAAAGTGCAATTCAAGGACTTTTCAAACGTAAAAGTTCAATAAAAGTTTTAAGGTGAATCCCTCAGATTGTAATATATGCTCTCGGAAAGTTTCGAACTGCAGTCACAAAATTCATTTTATTACTGTTTTTATAATAATAATAATAATAAAAACCCGGGTCGCAGTGCCAAAACCCTGCCGACAATATAGTGCATTTGCTTATACAGGCAGTGTGGCTTTATTATACGAACTTAAGTTGGGTTTTGGGCAAATAAAAAAATTTACTCCTTAATACACCCCTTAAAATAACATTTTTTTTCTTAATTGCAATAAGATTATCAATCGAACCTCTATACCAAATTATATACAACTTTCAGTAAATAATTCACTATCTGCAAACTAGAGTTTTCCTGTCGGGTCGATTTTATTAAAATTTTAGGGACACTTTTTAATTACTACTGGGGGGTTAAATGTCAATTTTGAAACGATTCTGAGAATTTTTTCGGTTTTTTGGGGCCCAAAAACGTTTTTCAACCCCTAAAAACTACCCTTAAAATGGCCCTATGACGCCCATTTTAAATAGGCTTCTTGCGGTGATGGATTTCAACACGTGGGCTAAATTTCGTTAAAATCAATTAACTCTTTCGAAATATATATATATATAATAAATATATATATATATATATATATATATATATATATATATATATATATATATATATATATATATATATATATAAATATATATATATACATATATATATATATATATATATATATATACATATATATATATAAACATTTTTAAAAATGGTGCCAAAGTGTTTAGGAGGTAATGAAACATCGAGAAATTTTGGTCCGACCCCTAGGTCCCGCCATCCGACCGATGCCAATAGTGTATGTTGCCATATGGCAAATACACTAATAATTTATTGCATCATACAGCTGTATAATTACAGATATGAACAGTCAAGAGCCATACATAATTATGTACATTGGTCAGTTAAAAAAATTCGGTAATGCCATAAAAGCATTTTTCGAGCAAGTAGATTTTCAGTTTTTTGCTGAATAATTTCAGGTCATTAATTTCACGTACATTTATAGGCAACTAACTGTGATTAAGCGCATTAAGATTAACAAAATTTGGCTTGTTGCTTAAAAATTTCAAGAAACATATTTTTGCTCTTCTATCTTATAAAATATAGCGACTGTTACTATATCTATTCTGCAATTTTTAAACAGTTACGAGGAGATACTCGCAAAAAATTTAAATTTGGCATGCAGATAAAGTGATGTTTTCTGGAAATATTCCAGGTCTCGTTTTATCCAAAAGTGCGCCCTCAAAAATAAATAAATTTTTTTTTAAATTGATTAAGCATGTTGCGCATCGTTGTAAAGATACCAAAAATATTAATTTGGCATGTCTTTACCAAGTTGATGTCAGATCATACGCCACGTCACGTTACGTCAGTGGACGTTCGAGATGCGGACCTATATTTTATTCCATGTTTATATTTTGTTAAGTGCTTTCCCAGTACAATATCCCCTAACACAGCGTTTCTCAAACTGGGGTCCATAAGTATATCCGAGAAAGTTCGTGGATTCATCTCTGGTATAAGTAAGCAAAGCTATACTGTTCGGCCGCCGAACTGTATAAACGCCGTCCGGCAGACAGTGCTTCTATAGTCAGAGATCAGGAACACAAGTTAGTATGTAGGCAAAACTATACATTTCAACCGGACGGCCAAACTGTATAAACGCCGTCCGGCAAACAGTGATTCTATAGTCAGAAATCAGGAAGACACGTCTGTAAGTGGGCAAAACTATATATTTCAACCGACGACGGCCAAACTGTATAAACGCCGTCCGGCAAACAGTGATTCTATGATCAGAAATCAGGAACACCAAGTTAGTAACTGGGCAAAACTATACATTTCAACCGGACGGCCAAACTGTATAAACGCCGTCCGGCAAACAGTGATTCTATAGTCAGAAATCAGGAAGACACGTCAGTAAGTGGGCAAAACTATATATTTCAACCGACGACGGCCAAACTGTATAAACGCCGTCCGGCAAACAGTGATTCTATGATCAGAAATCAGGAACACCAAGTTAGTAACTTGGGCAAAACTATACATTTCAACCGGACGGCCAAACTGTAAATACGCCGTCCGGCAAACAGTGATTCTATAGTCAGAGATCAGGAACACAAGTTAGTAAGTGGGCAAAACTATACATTTTACCCGACGACGGCCAAACTGTATAAACGCCGTCCGGCAAACAGTAATATAGTAAGCGCAGCGATCTGGACGCAAGGGCGTAAAACTTTACAGTTCGGCCGAACTCTATATATGAACAACGTTCGACAAACAATGATATGTTGTTTATATTACACACTGCAGAAGTGGAACTTGCACATAATCTTTGTTTTAAATTGACATTTACACTTCATAAAATTAAATAAACTACTCTTGACTTGTATTAATGAGTGTTCGCGACAATTTAATTGATCTTTGAGGGGTCGGTAGGCGAGAAAGTTTAGGAAACGCTGTGACCTAACATATTTTTTCTGCCATTTGTGATGTTATTAAACGCCCACCTTTGTATGTATTTGTGCATATAAACAATATTGTATAATAATGTAGAGATAATATTATTTCGAAATATCCTGTCTGTTTTAATGTCAAAGATATAATAATAATAACAAGCTTGATTAAGATCTCTTGATTTCAGCGCAATTGAATTACGTTGTCTACATCGGCTTTAATTCAATCATCAATGCTGTGCTTTGTCTATGCTTTATAACTTTCACGGATAACATTGGTTATTTCAGTCGATACAGTAAAGTTCCTTTATAATGAACAACGTTAAGTTTTTTTTCACACGTGAACTCAACGACGTATGTAAAGTTCCTTTACAATGAACAACGTTATGTTTTTTTCATACGTGCATTCAACGACTTATAAGTAATAGGGTGTTAGTCTCATGCTAGGTGCAGAAAGCGTTGTCAAAAAATCTGATTTCACAATGACCTTAGATTGTGAGCGTACACATTTCTCCGCATGAAATGCATTGTAGAATTTTAAATCGTTCCTGCTCGGAAAACAATTCTTTGATTGAAACAATATTCCTCTTAAACTGTGTGTACATGTAGTTAACATCGTTTTTTGTACAATTTACACTTCAAAACAATTTTTTTCTACGCATTTTGATCAAAATTTAGTTTGAAAAGCAATCTTTTTCATTGTAGATCAAGCATTTGTTTATATGTTTTTATGTGAATACAATCTAATGTTCTAAATAACAGACAACGACATTAAATAGGGATGTTGACTGTGTTCAAATAAAAAAATAATTTTAACGAAAAGTAGTAGTTCCTATGATAGAAATACTAAAAAACACTATATTTTTCCTTATATTTAAGGAATTTAATTAATATTTAATAAATAAAACCTAATAAAATCACTCTCAGGTCACGTGACAACAGACACCAATCAGAGCGCATAACGTCATATGTTCAGCCGTTGTCAAAAAATTTCATTGTTTGGTTAATATTTAGTGTGTAATTTATTATTATTTGTTTATAGGAAACGTCAAATTACATGTAACTATAGCAACGACTACGAAACAACTTTTCATCACCTCAGTTTACTAACGTTTATGAGCACAGAATACTCATCTATAGGATGGTAGCTCCCGTGTAAACTTTTGAGCCTCCTTTGGTATGAACAGGTGACGTCACGCGACTAGTATTGGCGTTTTGGACCGAAATTTGAAACGGGATTTAAAATACATGATTTTTAAGGCTTGAGTTGTATTTAAATAAAAATAATAAATATTTGTAGCAATATTAGGTACTTATGCACGATTTAAAACACTTTCCCAAAAACAGTCAACATCCCTATTGCTCCTGCATGTTATAAACACTGTAAGTGTATGATCACAATCTAAGGTCATTGTCAAATATAATTTTTTGACATTGCTTTCTGCAACCCAGCATAAGGTTGTAACGTAGAGAGAGAAATAGCGATTTGGTAGACATGTTTTGTCTCTGTCACAAAATGAGAGTACAAACAGCCGATCGTTAAGATTATAAGTACTTAACTGTTATAATAAATTGTTAATAATAATATCAAGTTAAAATTTCGTTGAAGATATAAAAAAGGTATTTCAGTTCATAAAAACGAATAGCTTTCTTTATTCCTCTAGTTGCCAACCAACAATGAAAGGAAAAACGAAGGACATATGCAGAATTTTATTCAGGGAAGTCAACATGGGCATTGAATTATCACATTGCATTTAGTTTCTAAACTATAGCCCAACGTTCTAAGTGCAATTCAGGGAATTTTTTGAATTAAGGACAATAAAAACTTAACGAATGTTCACACTTTATATCATTATTCCAGATCCCAAAGGGCAGTTAACTTCCTGTCTCCCCTTTGTGGATATTATTTTTGTAATCTACTCTTTTTAGTGGTAATTACGTACTGGTGTTTTAAATGTAGAGATTTTTGAGAATCACAACGAGTTCAATTTCAGTTACGTTTCTCAGTGGTGGTTTCTATATGAGACCTGCAAAGCTGCAGAACAACCAAAATCTTAGGTACTTCATAATTTTAGAATAGGGATGTTGCCTATTTTTGGGAAAGTGTTTTAAATCGTGCATAAGTACCTAATATTGCCACAAATATTTATTATTTTTATTTAAATACAACTCAAGCCTTAAAAATCATGTATTTTAAATCCAGTTTCAAATTTCGGTCCAAAACGCCAATACTAGTCGCGTGACGTCACCTGTTCATACCAAAGGAGGCTTAAAAGTTTACACGGGAGCTACCATCCTATAGATGCGTATTCTGTGCTCATAAACGTTAGTAAACTGAGGTGATGAAAAGTTGTTTCGTAGTCGTTGCTATAGTTACATGTAATTTGACGTTTCCTATAAACAAATAATAATAAATTACACACTAAATATTAACCAAACAATGACGTTTTTTGACACCGGCTGAACATATGACGTCATGCGCTCTGATTGGTGTCTGTTGTCACGTGACTTAAGAGTGATTTTATTAGGTTTTATTTATTAAATATTAATTAGATTCCTTAAAAATAAGGAAAAATATAGTGTTTTTTAGTATTTCTATTATAGAAACTACTACTTTTCGTTAAAATTATGTTTTTATTTGAATACAGTCAACATCCCTATTATACTCTCCATATTTAACCAATATTTAATATTAAAAAATAGTATAATAGACTAATAGTTACATAATCAGCAATAACAAGTACCTCCGCATCCAATGCTTAACACCTACTGGCAGACCACAAACATATGTGCGCTCAGGAGCTGTAGCACATGAAACGCCATCATCAGTTGCCTCCGCTGTACACCACGCAACCCTGATCCACAAGCTATAGCGTATTATTTAGCTGCTTTTTGAGCTGTTTGTATTGTCAGCGTATTATTGCAAAGAAGCTTCAATCACTGTCATTAGTGTATTTGCCATATGGCAACATACACTATTGGCGTCGGTCGGATGGCGGGACCTAGGGGTCGGACCAAAATTTCTCCACGTTTCATAACCTCCTAAACACTTTGGCGCCATTTTTAAAAATGTTTATATATATATGTATATATATATATATATATATATATATATTTATATACGTATATATATATATATATATATTTATATACGTATATATATATATATATATATATATATATATATATATATATATATATATATATATATATGTGTACGCGCAATAACTTTCGAAAGAGTTAATTGATTTCAACGAAATTTGGCCCACGTGTTGAAATCCATCGCCGCAAGAAGCCTATTTAAAATGGGCCTGATCGGGCTATTTTAAGGGTAGTTTTTAGGGGTTGAAAAATGTTTTTGGGCCCCAAAATACCGAAAAAATTCTCCGAATCGTTTCAAAATTGAAATTTAACCCTCTGGTAGTAATTAAAAAGTATCCCCAAAATTTTAATAAAATCGGCCCGACAGGACCGGATTTACAAATTTTATGAAAACACTAGTTTGCAGATAGTGACTTATTTATTGAAGGGTGTATTTAATTCGGTGTAGACGTTAGATTGATAATAATATTACAATTAAGAAAAAAATGTTATTTTAAGGGGTGTATTAAGGGGTTAAATTTTTTATTTTGCCCAAAAACAAACTTAATTTCACATAATAAACGCATAAAACCACACGGCCCTATACAAGCAAATACACTATATTGTCGGCAGGGTTTTGGCACTGCGACCCGGGTTTTTTACTCGTAGTGTCGACGTAGGTCATACATACACAGTACAGATACATGTGACGCTTCCGTCAAATGTCTTTCCTAACCTGTGTTTGGAGGTACCTCCGGTTGACCCTGCAATTTAAAATGTTCACGCGCCGTCTCTGACTTTCTTATTCATAAGTGTGTACGTAGATATCATGCATTATTTGAATGCACTAATGAAGATCTGTCTATGACAGCTAAAACTTATAACGAAGAGTTTTGTATCGTTATAAAATACAAATACAGATGTAAAAAACTCGTTAATTTGTAACCTGCGTAATGATCAAAATTTGACATTCGATTTTCAGCAGCTACGAAGTTAATTGGCTTAAAACCGTTTTTCCACCAGAAACTTGCCAGTTCGATGCTATTGCCACCTTATTCAAATGACAGTATAGCTTGACAACCAGACGACTACGAATTTTACGTCTCGGTATCGTGGGACAAATTCTATTTGAAGCAATACGTAGAAAGTTCGCGATGACGCCATAGTCGCGTATTACTGTGTTAAAATAAAAAAAAAAATTTTTTAGCTAAAAAAAAGGTACATAGTTTTTTATTTGCTTTTATGTCTCTGGATCGAATTTACTCAATTCTGGTGAGTTTATCAGAATTCATTTTTAGTGTGGCACATACACTATTAGCATCCGTCGGATAGCGGGATCATAATCTCTCGACGTTTCATATCATTCTGAACAATTTGGCAACATTATTTAATTTTTCTAAGAGATTAAATATTGAATATTGCAAACGCTCGACAGCAAGGTTCTTAGAAAAAATTATACTTCATTACAATATAATTGCAAAAATACAGTGATTTTTTCCTCGAAACTTCTTAATTTTCACTTTATATATCTAAATATATGTCGTGTTATACGACTTTGATGGAAATATATTTTCTGAAACGTAGGCCACAAGCGAAACATCGGTAAAGCTTCTTTTTTTCAACTGTTCCTCTACCAAACTTTTCCTCCACGTTAAAAATATACGACTTTCCTTAGTATATTTATTTCATTTTTTTTGCATTCTGAGTCCAATTTTTAGTGTATTTGCCATATGGCAACATACACTATTGGCATCGGTCGGATGGCGGGACCTAGGGGTCGGACCAAAATTTCTCGACGTTTCATAACCTACTTAACACTTTGGCGCCATTTTTGAAAATGTTTATATATATATGTATATATATATATATATATATTTATATATATATATATATATATATGTGTACGCGCGATAACTTTCGAAAGAGTTAATTGATTTCAACGAAATTTGGGCCACGTGTTGAAATCCATCACCGCAAGAAGCCTATTTAAAATGGGCCTAATCGGGCTATTTTAAGGGTAGTTTTTAGGGGTTGAAAAATGTTTTTGGGCCCCAAAATACCGAAAAAATTCTCCGAATCGTTTCAAAATTGAAATTTAACCCTTTGGTAGTGATTAAAAAGTGTCCCCACAATTTTAATAAAATCGGCCCGACAGGACCGGATTTACAAATTTTATGAAAACACTAGTTTGCAGATAGTGACTTATTTATTGAAGGGTGTATTTAATTCGGTGTAGACGTTAGATTGATAATAATATTACAATTAAGAAAAAAATGTTATTTTAAGGGGTGTATTAAGGGGTTAAATTTTTTATTTTGCCCAAAAACAAACTTAATTTCACATAATAAAAGTATAAAACCACACGGCCCTATACAAGCAAATACACTATATTGTCGGCAGGGTTTTGGCACTGCGACCCGGGTTTTTTTTTTCTTGCTAATTTTATTATTTATTTTAACCCTCATGTTTTTTTTTTTAAATAGTGTATTGAAACCTTCGACACATACCTAAGGTACATTTAGTCGATTTTTCTACATTCCCTAACTTTTGATGTCCGCTAAAAGAAACTCATTTCTTATGTATGAAACTAAAAATAATTTAACAGTAAAAAAGACGTTTAATAGTAAGAAAATAACCCGTTCTTTTAAACGAACTAATTAGTAAAACAAAGCTATTAAAAATTTATTGGTTAAAATTTGAAAGACAAAGTGATATACTTTTTTTCTGATGCGGAACTTTCTTAAAACGAATATTAAATTCATGAAACGTTACAATTACAAAACAATTCCTTATAATATTTCAGCACACGCACTGTGCCGCAAAAATCAATATGTAATTAGAGGGCGTACTAAATAACGGCACTAAACAGCACATACGTGCATATCTAAGACCTCCTTTACTTATACAGGGTGACAATCATATCTTTAAGGCTGTCGGAACGCTCTGAATTTAAGACAAAAATAGAGCTTCGGCTGTCAACTGATTGTAGACTTATTCGTCAACATTCTGCAAAAATTCTTTCTCTATAAGGAAGATAAAGGACAAATCTAGGTCTCTAATGGACTACTTTTGTAATTTATGTACGATTTACTAGAAAAAAGTTGGCATTAATTGTGCGAAACACACGTTTTCAATGTCACACTACGACCGTATTATTCGTACTTATTTCACAAAACTGTTCCATCACAAACCTAAAGTAACTCTTCCTTTTTCGGAAAGTTTTTTTAATCTTCAAAATATTGCCAAAAATTAGAGTAATCAATTGACCCTTGCAATAGCATATTTTAGCCTCGTGCGAATGATTTGAGCGAGACAGAGCTAAAGAAGGTCACATCCACAATATGTCTTTTGCCTACGTCGCCTCTTACCGCTGGGTCTCAGCACAAATTGTGTGAAAGTGAGCCAATACTGACCAATCGCTCAGATAGTGAAATAATATGTTCTCGAGAAATTTATTTATTATTGTTTTTGTTAGCTGTTATTAAGCAATGAATTGCTGTTTTAAAATTTCAAAAAAACATACATTTTTGTCCTAAAAATGGAATAAAAAAACGTGATATTCGTCAATATTTCTTTACTGCACGTCATGATGTGCGATAAAGAAATATTGACGAATATCACGTTTTTTGATTCCATTTTTAGGACAAAAATATATGTTTTTTTGAAATTTTCGTGACGCGTCACGACATTTGTAATTAATGGATGGAAAATTTACAATAGTTTTTTCTTTACAAAACTTATGTGAAAAATATTGACTTTGGCACGCTCAATAATTTTTTTAAAATTTCTGTACAAAAATTTGTGTGAAACTCATGTGTTGTTAAATTTGCGAGAAAGTGACAAGACATTAACAGTACCGTAAATTCTTAGTACAGAATAGCACCGTTAATGATAAAGAATGCAAGCATAATCTTCACAATGAGAAATGTTACCAAATGTGAGATTTGATCTGGAACTAATTTTAATAATTGCTGATATAGTAATTACAGATCATTTATAAAAAAAATATAATAAAGGGAAAATTTGTGTGATACTTTTACCAGTTCTCAGATTAAAACTTGATAGCCGACCCGTTCAATAGACGAATCATGATGACACCATAATTTAAACAATATTCGCACAATCGCTTTAAATCGAAAATTTTAATTGTAAGTTCCTTATAAACATTTTACTAGGTATATAAGTGTTTCGTTGCCTTTCGAGTTACTATTTAAATTAGTTCTGACTTATTTTATCGCTTTGCGAAGTAAATTTTTTTCAGAAGTTTTCATAAAGAGTCTAAAACAGTCACTCGGTATACTATGATACCAAATAACTTGAAAAACTTTTTGTTCGAGGCGTGTGTAAAAAATGTTTAATTCAACGGAAAAAGTACCGAGACGTATATTATATAGCAAAACCTTTCTGAAATAACATAACTCTTTACCGAATATTCAGAGACGTTGCGTCATAATGTAGCGAATTTATTAAAATATTACCAGCGGATCCGTGCGAATACTTCGCAGCGTTAGTGGTCAGTTACGAAATATAATGGGGTGGAAATAAATTTTATTCCATTGTATTCAGAGACTTCAGTGCCACTACGTCACTTAGTATTACCGACAAGTGTTAAAATAAACATATTGCAATCAATTGGCGGCATTTGTTTTTTTCTGAATGTTATTAGTGTATTTGCCATATGGCAACATACTGTATTGGCATCGGTCGAATGGCGGGACCTAGGGGTCGGACCGAAATTTCTCGACGTTTCATAACCTCCTAAATACTTTGGCACCATTTTTAAAAATGTTTATATATATATGTCCGGGCAATAACTTTCGAAAGAGCTCATTGATTTCAACTAAATTTGGCCCATATGTTGAAATCCATCACCGCAAGAAGCCTATTTAAAATGGGCCTAATCGGCCCATTTTAAGGATACTTTTTAGGGGATGAAAAATGTTTTTGGGCCCCAAAATACCGAAAAAATTATCCGAATCGTTTCAATATTGAAATTTAACCCTCTGGTAGTAATTAAAAAGTGTCCCCAAAATTTAAATAAAATTGGCCCTACAGGACCGGATTTACAAATTTTATGAAAACACTAGTTTGCAGATAGTGAATTATTTGCTGAAAGGTGTATATAATTTAGTATAGAGATTTGATTGAGAATAATATTGTCGGCAGGGTTTTTTTTTTGTAATGAAATTGTTAAAATTTTTAAACTGTAACTTTTTATGAAAACATTAATTTTAAGATATTAACTTAGTGTTCGTCATTAGAGAGAAAAATATAATAAATATAAAATATAATAAAGGAAGCATGGAAATACCATATAAATGACGACATCACCATAATTTGCGAGCCTTTTTCTGGATTCGGTGAATTATTTCAATTGAAATTTGTACAATAATAATTATAATAGTTCGCCTACGCCACTGAATGATAAAACAGTTGAAAAAGTTTCTGTATCCAATTATTGTCAACCCTTTCTGTGTGTGGAAAATAAATAATAACCATTATCTATCGGTTATGAATATCTGAGCGAGGGGGCTATTAATATTGTATACTCAGAAATACGGCATCTGTACACAGTGCGGACTTTAGGAAGCAGAAGTATATTGTTATACAATATGTATATGTGACCACAAAACAATACCACTTATACAAAATGTTTAAAGTTATACTTCTATTGGTGCACTTAGGGTAAAATTTTCTATGTTACGGAAGTTGCGTAGGCAGCATGCAACGAATATGTTGCGGAAGTTGTTTCTGATAACGTCAAAATAGTTATTTCCTAAAAGAATAAAATAGCTTATACTAGCGACATCGGACGGAACTTCTTAAAGGTCTAATGTTGATATCAATTTTTGACAGTTAAATAACCTCAATACTGGTATTTTTTTTAATTATAGATTTAACAGTGGAAAAAACTTGAATAGTTAAAAAGTTACTTTATGCAGGCACTAAAAATGTTACTTTTGAAAATGGAAAAAAGGTAAAATGTATATAAATTATAAGACCATAAACATAACCCAACCTCAAACCTGCAGTGTTTAAAAATGTTTTTCCAACTACATATTTTATCATCTTCCTAGACATCTTATTTTATTTTATCAATGTACATCTTTAACGAAAATGTGAATATCAATTATCGTGATCACGCCAAGGAAGTATGACGCTCTATCTCTACATAAAATAACTGAAGCGAACCAGGAACTTTGACGATCTCCTCCCCTACACCAAAAAAGAAAATTTCGTAATATCAACAAATTCAGTCGGAACAAAATAAAAAAATGTCTTTGAATTTTCTTCTTTCAACTTATAATTAATTAGCTTTTAAGATCAAGAATATTTAGGTGGATCGTTATTTTTTTGTCAAATTTTTGATGTCACATTTTATGATATATAGCTCTAAAAATATTCAGTCGAATTTTCAATAGAATAAAATCCTTGAAAACTAAAAATGGTTCAATAAATATTTGAGAAAAACAGCTAGTCACGTCACGAACACCGAATTCAACAAACTTGACTCAACAATGTGCATTTCAAATCTAAATAAACTCTCAAATTAAGAGAGGTGTCCTGATGGAGTATCAAAAAACTGACATAAGTTATTTTGTCTTAAGACCACATAATATTCTATATACATATCACAATAATAATGAATGACCAATAAATAATAATAACATAATACCTTGTAGAATTGAAGTATTTTAAATTAACGAAAATATGGAAATAGGTATATGTAGGTAATGCAATATTAGTTAAAAAAAAAACATTAAACGTTTTTAAATTATGTTCATATGCCTTTATTGACCCCCCCCCCCCAACTCAAAAATTTGATATAGTGATTCGATAAAGTATCACGCAAATGTGTCGCGGAGAGGATTAATTCGAGTTTATTTAAATCTTTTAGCAGTATGATTTTATTTGAGTATCTCAAAAATAAAAAATAAACTTACTTTACTTAAAAACATACAATTATTTATCATTTTTTTTGTATATATTATTCCTGGAATAAAAAATGCTTATAGAAGTGAGAAGTTAATCAGTCAACGCTTTAAAAAAGTAACTAAAAAGATAACTTTCTGAGTACCAATTCGACTTTTGTTGCTGTCATCAAAATAATACATAGTTAATGAAGTGGTAGGAAACACACATTAATATGTTAACAAAATGCTGGTGACATTTTGTTTGAAATTGTCTTAAGGACAATGGACACAGCTGCATGAAACCGAAAGGTCAAATTTATGTGTACATATATAGCACACATGCACGACAATTTCTTTTCATTTTTGTACAAATAAAACTAAATATACGTGATGTTTCACTGATTAATTTATCGAGTCCGAATGCCAATTGTTACAAAAAGACGGATAATAACGACATTTGTGTACTGAATCGAGAAAGATTTAAATCTTTACGCTCTTAGAATTGGGTTTGTGATTTTTCTTTTCTTTTTTTTTTGTATAAGCAATGATTCAAAAAATGGAAATTTTAATTACAAAATCTTTTATTACATATTGAAATATATAATATATAAGTAGTTTTATCAATGCAAATAAATTAATGAAAACGACACATCACTAGCACACCAGATCAGTTCAACACGGACTGACGGTCGTTGCTGGCTGCTAGTTGCAGATGCTGGTCTAATGTGCGCTATTTAGTTAAATAAAATGTGCACTTTAACGAACCGTGCTGTGCTGGTTGTGCTTGATATATGCGCGGTCTTTAAAACGTATTTATCAGATTAGTAATTTTTATTTGCATTTATATATTTACAAAATTAATATACAAAGCGGTTTTTTTAGATTTTTGTTCAATTTTCTCTATAAAACACGTTTCTAAGAAGAAAAATAATTATTCTGAGACATTCTGTATAATGTTTGTGTATACTTACCGTACGAGCAATTTTAATTTTTCTATTTTCTTTCATTCTAAGCTTTGATATTATATATTTTCTTTGATAAAAATTTCACATCGAAATGATTTAAGTATACATACTACCCATAATTTTTTAAGTCAACTAAAATGCCCGGCACTTATTTCAATGATAATAAAGTAAACGATGCAAAAAATGGCTTGAAAGCAAATTATGAACTTCACAAGATGAGCGATTTTGGCGAAAATTAGCTTGAAAATATTTGCAAAATTCTTTAGTACGCAGCAGCGAAAGTAGTCGGCCTGGGAGGTCTTCGATACCCTCGTCACGTAAGGTAAAAATACTTTTTTATAAGGAAAGAAAGGCGTGTTTCGACTAATTGTCATTAACACCAGACTATAGTATGTTACAATATGCGTCATGCACAGGTATAAGGTTTGATACGCCATTTTGGAGATTATTTTTCTCTCATGACTAAAAATAAGTTAATATCGTAAAATTAATGTTTTTATTAAAAAATTACAGTTTAAAATTTTTAACAATTTCATTACAGAAAATAACATTCAGAAAAAACAAATGTCGCCATCTAGTGGCAATCTGTTTATTTTAACAATTGTATAGTGGTGCTGAAGTCTCTGAATAGAATAGAATAGAATCAAACAAACGTAGCCCTCTTTATTTGAACAGTTGTCGCTAATATTAAGTGACGCAGTGGCGCTAAAGTCTCTGAATAGAATAGAATAAAAGTTATTTCTACCCTGTTATACTATGTAACTTATTGTAGTAATTTATTTCTTTCAGGTGCTTCAACACAGCGGATGGTGGATTCGTCACTGCGGATGGTGGATTCGTCACTGCCAATAGCTTCTTGTAGGGTAAGTGGTATTTTAACAAAATGAAATTACTTGCTATACTGTTCAATATATTTTTTTTAATTGATATAAATTTACAACGAACGTTTCAACCAAACTTAAAATAAGTGGTATTTTGTTGTCTGTTCTTGCATCGCATAGTAGAAATAGTATTCTACTAACTTTAATCAAGAATCTAGTTCTACAAACAAAAAAAAAAAAACTTCACTGAGCCCTCACTATCTAATACGCATTTTTTGGTGTGCGTAAATGAATTTCAATTTTGGAAATTCTGATACACCACCCGAGTCTATTGAAAAACCAGCACAGTAAACCAGTACCCACAACCAGCAACCTGCACTATGTCACACGCTAGACCAGCATAAACTTAGTATAGGTTTCGTAATGTACGGTAGACGTATTTTTGCAGTTTTCAAATATTTTTATCAAGGCAAATTAATTAATGAGAACGACACATCACTAGCACACTGAATCGGTTCAGGACGGCTAGACAAAAATTGCAGGCGACCGACTGGCGGTCGTTGCTGGTCGCTGATTGCAGGTGCTAATGTAATGTGCACGGCCTTTAAGTGCTATTTAAATCGTTTTTAATTTTTATGAATACCGATTATTTCAAAGCTGAGGATCGTATTCCTCGGCAATTTAAAGATAATAATATTTTGACAGTTTATTTATTATTTATTTTTACATTGTTGAAGAAAACATTTATCATCATAGATGTCACAAAACAATAGTAGGATGATTAAAGAGAATTCTTGTGTCAGACCAACAAATTAACAAACTGACACATCGAATAGTACGACTTCGGTGTGTGTAGGTATGTTTATAAATAGATTCAAATTTCCAATGCGTTGTCTTTGCGATGTATACAACAGGTCACTGTTAAGTGTTTACTGTTGACTAAACATGTGTATCAACTATGCTCCGTTTGCAAAAAAATGTTTTCACAAAAATGCATCGTGTGAGGATTTTGAATCTTGTAAATATTAAACTTGTTTTTAATACATTTGAATGATTTACTGGAATTTGGTATTAGTCAATAATCTGTTCTCTGTGCAATTTGACGCTCGTGTGGTATCTGATGGCACAAAATAAAAGCAAGTAAATATGTCATAGCTCTATGTTGTCAGCTTATAGAAATTTGATGCTGGGTTGCACAAAACATTGTTAAAAAATTGGATTTGATAATGAGCTTAGATTATGATCATATAATTAAAGTTTTCATACGTGCAAGAGCAGTCTAATGTCTTATTCAAACTCCCTGTCATGTACAACATTAGATTATATTCAAACGAAAACAAATGCTTGAGCTACACAGAAAAAGGTCCTTTTTGAAGTCAAATTTTGATGAAAATGCGTAGAAAAATGTCATTTCGAAGTAATAGTTATGTAAAAAACTATGTTAAATACACGTATACGCAGTTTAAAAAAAATATAATTGCAATCGATCAATTATTTTTCGAACAGAAGCGAATTAAAATTCTACAATGCTTTTCTTATGGAAAAATATGTGTGTTCACAATCTAAGGTCATTGTCAAATCAAATTATTTGACAATCGTTTCTGCAACCCAGCTTGAGATTTGCTGCAATGACTTTTCATGACAAAACGGGGTATCACTATTATGATATGCCTCAATTTCAAACCCCTATTGTCGATCGTTAACTTGAAAATCTGCGGATTCAACTCGGAATATTCAATTCGATCCGAATGGATTGGCACCGCTTTTAAATCGATCGCGATGGCGTTCTAATATAAAAACTGACAACTTTCGTTTTACACAAATTTAAAAAATATTAATAAAACAATAATCGTGCAGTGAAATGGGCAATTTGGATAGGCAGCAATATTTTTTGTGAGATTCATTGTGGGATCGATGGGAAATTTAAAACAGTTTCCGAGACGGGGTTCCCTAATTATGTATCTATGGCATCATAGATTTTCGATAACTGGGTCAATTTTCTTCTCGATATGAGAAAGTAATCTTTGTAGTAGGATATAAAAAAGCGAGTAAAACACAAAAAAAAATCTATAAAAGACAAACAACACATTTGATAATATATAACTGTCACTTATATAATTAAATGTGATGTGAATATTTTTAGTATTAAAATATTTTCATTTAAAAAGTAATAAATTAAAAACGTTAATAACCTTTTCATTGTTAATGATACATTTAAAAGTTGTGAATAAATTTTGTAGATAATTATACTGTCTACAAAATTAGTCTCTACAAAATTTTTATGAAACTTACGGTTATAGAGTTACAGCAAACAACTATTACATCCATTTTCAAGATGGCTGCCAAATTTCGAAAATTGTTTTAAACTCACCACAGATCCCCCTATGAATTGACTGCACTAAAATCAAAATGGACACAATCAAAATGATTACTTTTGGTGACTACATTTTGCTATTTAAATTTGATAATTACATATTAAGCCCGAAATATCAACTAAAGATTTCTGTAAATATATTTTATGAAACGATGAGGAGCAGATACAGAAATAGCCGGGCTCCCACAGCCCACTCATATGTAAATACAACGATGAGTAACACATTATACCAACATGTAGGTTGGATATTATAATATATTATTATGTATTCATCATTATACTTTTACACGTATAGTATGTGTATAATTGGTTTGACTAATCGCCAGAGACGGGGCAGACATTTTACTACACCTTAGTCATAATATATCTCATGGCCTGTCTAAACGTTGCTGAGATTAAAGTTTGTTATAATAGAGATAAAAGTTTTGAATCTAAGGAACTATATACCTTAAATTCTGGTCTCTTGGAAAGCTCAGATTACGTAGATCAAGGCACTGAAGTAACTCGTGTACAGTCAAAGCCCTCTAAGTGCACGCTCTCTAAATGCACACGCTCTCTTACTGCACACGAACTCGCCCTCTAAGTGCACGTTCCCCAGTCCCCACTTCGAATAATCTGCGACCAATCACGTGCGACCGTAAGCGCGCTATTTTCAAACTTTCCATTTCCATCATATTCATAGAGTTTTAGAGATATTGTTTATAGCATCTGATTGAATAAAGATAGCTATAGGAGTTAGAAGAGTGGGGATGAAAAAGATCGTAGGGGAAGTGTGCACTTAAAGGATGGGCTCGGTTCCGAGCTGTGCACTTAGAGGGCTTTGATTGTATTTCGGAAATTGGAAACTTTGACAGCGCTTACAATCCAAGCAGTTGACTTCAAAAACTATTGAATATTTTCTGTGAATAATTATGTAGGTAGATTTTCTGTAAAATCATTTTTGACGGTATTAATTTCCAACATAGAATATATAGACTTTCAAAGATTAAAAAAAAAAATCTTTAGCGAGAGTTTGAGTCTAAGAAATTTCGTGCTGAAAAACAAAGTGAAACGCTTAAATTTAATAACAATAAAAAAATTAAATGAGATTTCACTTTTAGGTGAGGAACACATACTATTCTTTTTTTAAGTAAAACTTCATAGGCAGCTCTGTCCCGACAATTTAAAGAGTAAAATGCTAATAGACAGAGCCGACTAGATGAAACGAAATTTGTTAAAAAAATACGTGATTTTTTTGAGTAACAAAAATTGGTGACGCGAATTACCATAACAATAAAGAATTAATTTACTGGAGGCATCCATTCATTTGAATGAAAAATATTATAATAATTTCCATATTAAGAATAATCGATTATACCAACAGAAGTTTTACTTTGGTCGTGTGTGCGGCGACACGCCTTTTTTATTTATGGGAATTATATTGAAATATAAAAGCATGATTAATTTGAAAAATATCTGAGATATTCTTATTTTTGTCAAAAGTCAAATCTTTTTTATGTAGGTACTTAGTAACAAGGCCTCATTTTTCTTGCGAGCCCGATATTTTGTATGACGCCTGAACAAACAGATAGACGAGATCTGTTTGTTCGATTGTCACTCTAAAACAACGAAACCAACGCCGATAAAACTCGATATACTTTCAATTTTATCCAAACTTAAAGTACTTTTTATCCGACTACGTTCAATGTAAGACATTAACGTCATTAACTCAATTGAATTTGTGAAAAAATCGACGTCCATGCCATCGAAACCGCTAGTGCAAAAACAGTTTAAAATGTACTACTTTGTTAGACGGCACACAAGAAAAAGAAGCTAGAATAATAGTCAGACGTAACGACGCTATGTTCTGTGGCGTGGGAAAGCTTTAAGCTCGCGTGAGGCCGCACACACACACACAAACAAACATAAATATGACGCACACGACGACGTGCGTGCTGGTCTGACCCATTCCGACGTCCAGACGCGAGCGACTCGCGTCTAATTGACGCCACGTTCCTCCACCTCGATCATACACACACAAACCGACATATTAGTGAGCAGGATTGTATACTGCATAAATCGTGGACAATAATCTACACTAATATTATAAAGAGGAAAGATTTGTATTTTTGTGTGTTTGTATGTTTGTAATGAATAAACTCAAAAACTACTGTGCCGATTTAAAAAATTCTTTCACCATTAGAAAGCTACATTCACTCTGAGTAACATAGGCTATATTTATTGCTAGAAAATATTAGGGATCCTTACTAAAACTTTAGTAACGTAACCCAAGGTGTAAAAAAATGCCATAAAACATCTTTCGTCACATGCGCTGCGGAAACTATTGATGATAGAACAAAAGTATGTTCTACAATATTAAAGAACATATCAATAACTACAAAAAACTTCGCGATACTATATGTCCAACTATTATCGTTATGTCACAATAACCACTTTTTACATTTTAATAATCTATATAGATAAAAGACGATGTATATGTAATATTTGAACTCCAAACGGGTAGACCATTTTTGATGAAATTTTCAGACAATCTTTAGATTAGCCCAGCGGGTGATCTTCTGAAGTTTGGTAGCGATCGGATCAACAGAATTTTTTAAATTTCTTTTTGGGAAATAAGATTTTTCTTCGATTTTTGAACATTCACAAATAAAAGCGATTGAATTCGCGCAAATTGAGAATTGAGAATTTAATGATAATGATTCTCATTTTTTATATCGTATATATTACATTTACACTCGGGCGAAGCCGGACTGGGCCGCTAGTTAAATATATAGGCAAAGATGGAAAATAATAAGTAACTTTAAAATTGATGTAATTACATAAAAGCCAGCGTCTATGCCGTCCCAGTAAAACAGTTACTTAATAATATTTTATGTCTGTGGCCTTTTGTATAGGATTTTTTTAACTTTTCTCATATGTACAATTAGAACAACTATAGTGCAAATAATAAGCTTGTAACTAACGTAAATAAAAATATTAGGAAAAATCAGGTCTTGATATAAATTAAATAAAAAGGATCAGGTGAAAAGACCAATTTATTTTTAGGTACGTTTTTATTCGATATACGACGTTTCGTCGGTATTATTCCGAATTCAGGTATCTAGTTTTAACAGACATAAATAGATAGGTCATAAATTTCAAGTTATAAAATAAATACAAAATTATAAAAATTTAAAATACAATGGAAATTACCTCGAAAATTCTGTATGTTGCCATATGGCAAATACACTAAAAATAAGTTAATATCTTAAAATTAATGTTTTCATTAAAAAATTAGTTTTAAAATTTTAACCATTTTATTACAAAACAACATTCAGGGAAAAAAATATCACTATCTAATCGCTATCTGATTATTTTAACAGTTGTCAGTAATATGACGTGTAAGATAACCACGCCTGCTTTGCTATCTCTGGTTCTCTTATAGTGTGAAATGGTATCTGACAGGTCGCTTTTGAAAATGACTGTTGGATGTTAATGTGAAATTGTGGACACGCTTAATATTTCAAGCGCGTATATAAAGTTTTAGTAACGGTAAATAACGGCACATTATTATTATTACCGCTGACTTTGTGATAAATTTTACAAAACCGCATAGTTTGACGTGATATGATCTTGTATTAAAAGTACGTACTCCGCTACATGTACCTATTTAAAAAGTACTTGAAGGTTATGTCTACACGTTATCGCTAGCATGTATCGATGCTTGGTCGGTAAAAGGTTGTGGCTTTTGTTTTCAAAAGTAGTTCACGGAAACCGTTCTGGTATCAACATTGGAGGTCCTTTATTTGGTTCTCTGCTCACACAGGTCTGTCAATATTATCTTCAATCATTTTATAGCAGTGATAATTTAATGATAATTTAATACAGCCCTTTTACAGAACCAAACTAGTTTCGGAAGATCCCGGAACACTGAAAATTTTAAAAAGAAAATAAAAGGCATTTTAATAAATAACAGCTTGACTCATTTTTTGTGTACTTTTATACTTGACTATGTAATAGAATAAGGTCTCCTTCGCAGCTAATAAACTGAATTGAATTGAATTGAAAAGTTTCCGTTTGTTTGTTGTGAGTAATTTCAGGAACTATTCAATATTTAAAATCTTATTTCGTCCCGAATAATATATGTATATCATTAGACTAACTATAAGAAAACATGGGGATGATCAGTGAGCGAAGCAAGTCGGGGATCCCACTCGCGAATTCTACCCTAATCCGGTATACTCCGATAGATTCTAAATCATACAAAGATTCCGTTGTAATGTTATAATTCCATATTTAAAATAGTGGGTTATGTTTCTAGTACATGATAACATATTATGGCAAATGTGACATTACGTTAAAATAAAGAATTTTAACACTGACATGATCCATAATATCATCACACCCGAAACATGCAGTATTTTTGCACGCTATAAAATAGCGGATTTTCACATCATATTCCAAATGTTTGATAGTTCATTTCTAATTTGAAAACTGCGTTGGATTTGCATATACTTTTACTATGAAAATGCTAGTACGACAATGTTTATTTTACTTTTCGCACTAGTGTGAAATGGGACATTTTATTATCGCTATGCAGGCATGAATAGCAGCTATTGTATAGGGCAGTGTACAAAATATAATTTTAATTTACTTTTCTAAGAAAAGGTTTGGTTTTGCGGGAATATAAACTAATGAAATAATAAAGTATTTTGACGTTTTTATTTGATTGAAGAAAACATTTCTAGAATCGAAATAATATTTAATTGTAATATGATACAAACATTGCATTTTTATTAATTACTAGAGGCCCAATCCGGCTTCGCCCGGATGTAAATGTAATATATAGGATATAAAAGATGAGAATCATTATCATTAAATTCTCAACGTGTATTGAATTTGCGCGAATTCAATCGCTTTTATTTGTGAATGTTCAAAAATCGAAGAAAAATCGTATTTCCCAAAAAGAAATTTAAAAAATTCTGTTGATCCGATCGCTACCAAACTTCAGAAGATCACCCGCTGGGCTAATCTAAAGATTGTCTGAAAATTTCATCAAAAATGGTCTACCCGTTTGGAGTCCATAGATTACATATACATCGTCTTTTATCTATATAGATTATTAAAATGTAAAAAGTGGTTATTGTGACATAACGATAATAGTTGGACATATAGTATCGCAAAATTTTTTGTAGTCATTGATATGTTCTTTAAGCATGCGACGAAAGATGTTTGATGGCATTTTTTTTACACCTTGGGTTACGTTACTAAAGTTTATAGCAATAAATATAGTCTATGTTACTCAAGGTGAATGTAGCTTTCTAATGGTGAAAGAATTTTTTAAATCGGCACAGAGGTTTTTGAGTTTATTCATTACAAACATACACACACACAAAAATACAAATCTTTCCTCTTTATAATATTGGTGTAGATTGAAGATGCAAAAAGCTGCAGGCTTTTACTGTAAAGAATACTATGCGTTCCACTTAATAATTACAATACGTTCTATATATGTACTAAGAAGGTATTACAACGTAAAATATATATGGCCCAAACAATTGAAACATTCTACGCTCTTTTGTTATAACTTCACTTGTTAGTGAATTCTTAAAATCTTGCAGTCCAAATTTGACCCAGTTTCTAATAGTTAATTACAGTCAAAGCCCTCTAAGTGCACAGCTCGGAACCGAGCCCATCCTTTAAGTGCACACTTCCGCTACGATCTTTTTCATCCCCACTCTTCTAACTCCTATAGCTATTTTTATTCAATCAGATGCTATAAACAATATCTCTAAAACTCTATGAATATGATGGAAATGGAAAGTTTGAAAATAGCGCGCTTACGGTCGCACGTGATTGGTCGCAGATTATTCGAAGTGGGGGCTGGGGAACGTGCACTTAGAGGGCGAGTTCGTGTGCAGTAAGAGAGCGTGTGCATTTAGAGAGCGTGCACTTAGAGGGCTTTGACTGTAACTTGAAATTTTACACACAATACAATTTTCTAAAATATGACATTTATTCCTTTACAGAATATGAATATACTAGAAAAATAAGAGCCCTAACCTACATCTCTTTTAAAATACACATCAATCCATATCTACATGTGGATTAAAAACATTATAATTGCTATTATCTTTATACAGGTTGTTTTTGGTTTACTTATTTCATTATTTATGACTGATGATACAGAAGACGATTATAATGTTAACACTTCCTTAGTAGAAGTATGTGAATTTTGAGATAAGTTTGATTCCCTTTCCCATATATATCAGCATCATGTCGGCTAATTAGTGTATTTGCCAAATGGCAACATACACTATTGGCGTCGGTCGGATGGCGGGACCTAGGGGTCGGACCAAAATTTCTCGACGTTTCATAACCTTCTAAACACTTTGGCACCATTTTTAAAAATGTTTATATATATATGTATATATATATATATATATATATATATATATATATATATATATATATATATATATATGTGTGCGCGCTATAACTTTCGAAAGAGTTAATTGATTTTTACGAAATTTTGCCCACATGTTGGAATCCACTACCGCAAGAATCCTATTTAAAATGGGCCCAATCGGGCCATTTTAAGGGTAGTTTTTAGGGGTTGAAAAAAGTTTTTGGGCCCAAAAATACCTAAAAAATTCTCAGAATCGTTTCAAAATTGAAATTTAACCCTTTAATAGCAATTAAAAAGTGCTTCTAAAATTTTAATAAAATCGGCCCGACAAGACCGGATTTACAAATTTTATGAAAACACTAGTTTGCAGATAGTGAATTATTTGCTGAAAGGTGTATATAATTTAGTTTAGAGGTTCGATTGATAATAATTGCAACTGAGAAAAAAATGTTCTTTTAAGGGGTGTATTAAGGAGTCACATTTTTTATTTTGCCCAAAAAACCAACTTAAGTTCGCATAATAAAGCCACACTGCCTATATTAGCAAATACACTATATTGTCGGCAGGGTTTTGGCACTGCGACCCGGGTTTTTTAATTTTAGAATATAAGTCATTTTCCTCTCTATTTACCAAAGTGTTTTAACACAAATCGTCTTCTTTGATCTGTATTATGACTTATTAAAAATAAATAGCACGAAAACATCTTGAAAATTAAATGTCACGAATTTTTTGGTCTAGATGTGTACATGGTACATAAAATATGTCACACATGTGATATACTTATTATGCGTACATTTTGTCCTAATTACAGAATCGCATCATAATTTCCATACGCGATAATTATACTTCTTACCTAATTATGTATACAAAAAGCCAACCATAGTTTAAATTCATTAAACTATATCAAATTTCTACCTATTAAATTACAGTAAACATTAGTTATATACCTATATATATTTTATTTTATGCATTTCGTGTCAAAAGTAAAGATTTAATCCATAACTAATATATAACAGATTTACGGGATATCTTTCTGCAGCTTTTCTTTTCAGTGTTTTGTATAATGTCTTGACGGGAAAACGTTTTTGAAAACATTTTAACTGATGTGACAAAACCCAGTATTGTATTAAGTATCAAAATTGATACCTAAAAAAGGTTTTAAGTTCAGAATTTTTATAAACTAATTTGGGAAATAAATGAAAGTTAAATTAAATCGTAATTTTAAGTAAAAATTTCATTATTTGCAATATTTATTTTTTCAAAATAAAAAAATAGTTTTTAAGTAGTAAAAAATAGAATAAACAAATACTTAAAATGATATAAATTATTTTGGTATTCTACATTTTGGTCACTTAAAAATTAAAAGACCGACAACTCAATAAATTACCGAAACGTAAACTATTACCTATGCAACGTAATATGTTTACCGTTTTATTATTCACCTTGTTCCTGATACCATTACCAGTAAGAACTGATCGAGGTGATTTGATCTTTTTACGAAGTATATTTTTAGTTCCAATCGTTTAAATTTTGATTGTATTTTTATACACAAACACTACACAGCTTAGCACATTTTGTGACTAATCGTATAAAAAAATACATCAAAAGAGTTTAAATTCAGTGTTTACAGTCAATGATCCACCCATTCTGGTTTATTATTGTCTCAACCTTGAAATAAAGACATCAACAACAGTTAACAGAATTCTTAGAATATTTTTTTACTAAGTGTATCTTAAAAATAATAGTAGTTTGTGTAGGGGGTAGGACAAAACAAATTTTATAATAGGTAGTTACTATTATGTTGACTGTTGTCTTCGTTATGCAGATAAGTTTAACCCAGAGGTTCTCAACATTTTTTTAACCACCGCCCCCTTTAGAAGAAAAAAAAATCCAACGCCCTGTAGTCCACAATAGTTAATTTTATGTGAAATATTTATATAAAGTTTTGCATATTATCTGTACCTAATTTATTTGTTTATTTATCTATTAAAAATCATAAAGCTCCCGCGAAAGGCTTTAGCGTTCATTGGGGGGTGGTACCGTCCCCGCTAGGAATCTGCATACAAAATGATTCTAGACTTATTCAGACACTGAACCAAAGAGATACGTTGTATTATTAAAAATGTTCATAATTTTGAAAGAAAAGTTTAAAACCGAGTAGCAATCTATTTTAAAGACTAACTCGTCAAGTCATGATTCCCATAAGGGCAGGACTGCCAGGGCACTAGACTTACTTACCGAGAAAAAAAATGTCCGAATAACAAATTGTTTTTGAGTAGTCGCAAAGAAATAATTTCATTGTTTTAATAATTTATTACACAAATATAATGAAAACCTGGATTTCCCCTTCCAAGACATAGAAAATGGGTAAATTTATATATAAAAGATTAAAAATACGAGTATTTTTGTTTGTTTGATCAATTTTGTGTTGGTACTGCTCAACGATCTAGAAAGTGGAAGGATGTTATAAAGGAACCCATAAAGATATCAAGTAAAATCATGTTTTTAGTAAATGCGCAATGTGACAGTTCGTTCCTAAAGTAAAGGTTTTAATAATTAAAAAAAGAAATAATATTTTATTTCAAGTTTATATTGTTTGACAATATTTTTTTTCCGAAATTACGTTCTAAAGAATGTTTTCCAAATTAACATAAAATAAATTTTAGTATCTTTAATACATCCGCTTTTAATTAATCGTTTCTGAAAATTAGTGTCCCGGCATAAATTTTTGCAGCATTAATTCTTGAAAATAAACAGGCAGGCGCGGATATGGACAACATTTTTGTAAGCAGAAATTGCCCCTGAAGAGAGGTCAATTTACTGAACTATTTTTTAAATGAACAGTTGTCTGTGGGTTGCAGAAGGCGTTAAACACACGTGTGTTTGAGGAAGTACAGTTTTTCGTGGCCGACGACGAGGCAAAAAAAATATATATTATTTTCAGAAGTAACAAATCAAAGAATTTATTTATGGAATTCTTAAATTTACTTATCGGAACCAATGAATCATGCTGTGGTCACCCCTACGATAAAGTCTGATGCGACAGATAAATATGTTGAAAAAAATGCCGTCAGTTTTTTCCAATAGAAATTGTGACGAGTCCGTAGAGGAAAAAGGGGATATGAAGAATATTAAATATTTGCTATGAAAAAATTATAGCTTAATTGACTTTTTTTCTTTGTTGTCCTTGGCAATTAATATAAAAATGATTTGTCGGGAAAAAGGACTTTTTAAGTAAACACTTATTTGTTATTTATAGCGACGTTCGTTCCTTGCTTGGAACTTTTTCAAATAATAATTTGAACATCAACAGTAAAAATATTTCTAAAAAACGGAATTATTATAAACTTTTAATGAACAATTGCTTAACTCAAACGTCGCTATAAATAACAAATAAGTGTTTACTTAAAAAGTCCTTTTTCCCGACAAATAATTTTTTTATTATAGCTTAATGTTTATTTATCGGACGTGTATTTTAGTTCATTATGCGTGCATTTTTGGGTCACAAATGTTTGAACTAACTTTTTTTTAATGTTTCTTTGTTTTGAATATACAAAACATATTTGCAATTATAAATTTACATCTCGTTTTAAAAATAAATTCCACGAATAATTTGTGTGGGCATGTTTAAAAACAGTATACGGAAATTTCGTACTGGTCAAAAGTAAAATCTATTTTTACACAGCGCGTACGCGAAGTCCACGTATTTTGTAAAAAGATTTGAATTTTAATTGTTTCTATAAATAAATGTAATGTAAAAAGTTCATGGTCATACTTGGACAGGAAAATTAAACTCCTTTTAAAATATTATGCGTTTGCACAATAAATGTTCCGCCCTTTAGATGATATGTGAATGAAAAAAATTAATCTGAAATAGAATTTAGATTGGGCAGGTACAAATCTTAACACACATTTCTTTGGAATTCCGAAGACTAACAATAATTTTCTTATTTGTAAGAAACTTCTTAGCTTTAAGCGAAATCTTACTGTATCATCAAAATCGGTCCAATTTTTTATATTAGTATTAGGATGTTGAAAATACATTGTACATACAATCTACAAGTTGAAAATTAAAGGATCTTAAATAGTTTTTTAGTGTGCTTAAGACAAAAGAAAACTCACACTATTGTTTGTGAAAATTTTCTAGTTTATGCTAGCATCTGTTTTGTCTCGCTTTAAATCACAAAGTTCCAGGATAAATAGAGCAGCCTATATTATATTTAATGCCCACAAGTAACACCGGCTGACAGCTGTCACTGTAAAATCATTAAAATGTATAATTAATTAACCCTACGCACACACGCTCAGGCACGCGTTTTCAGATTTGCATAATAGATAAAAATAAAATAGCGACTATATAGAACATGTTATTGTTATTACACAGAGTGTTGGATACTAGTATTACACAATTATAATCGTTTCAGAATAGTTTTTCAGTAATAATTGATCGCTTAGTTCGTGAGACAGACGATCTACTAAATAGCCTTATTCACAGGAACACAAATACATTTTGAGTTTTCATTTTTACACCGAAAAATGGCGTTACTGTGTTCATTTTTACATATGATCACCATAGAACGAAACCTTAGAGATGGAAAAAAACGGGTCTTTTTAGTGATCTGCATCTTTGCATCTGGATCCTGTATGTGAGCCGGCTCACTGAACCGGTTCAAAAAGAGCCGAGTTCTGAATATATTATTGCAGTCTGCCACTGAGTTACGTAGTTCAGTCAATCATATCACGACCTGTATAGAATCAAGAATGCATAGCCAAACATGTGATGCATGAGTCATTTGAGCTGACAGATGCATCAAAGCAACAACTGATACGTAAGTGTAAAATGTGCTTCTGTGTGTTAAGTGTTTCACTGAGTTATGCGGATCCGTCGATCCGTCGGCTCAAAAAAAAGTGAGTCGGCTCTCACGGATCTTCTGTCGGTGTCGGCTCTTTGAACCGGTTCAGATCTGAGTTACCCAACTCTACGAAACCTTATATACACAAATGGAAACTTTTACTTTTTATTTTGCCGCGGAGAGTTGGCGTTACTGTAATCATACTATCTTTGTCATCATAAATATATTTTTTTTATATTTTGCAAAAGCAAACAAAAACTGGTCAAAAACATACAAATATTATACATTATACCAAAAAAACTGAGTAAGAGAGTAACTAAGAATAAAATTATGAACTCTTCGATCGATTCCACAAAATAATATATATACTTTATAACAACGTTTTAATTTTTCGTGGTCAATGAGTTCATTCTATTAACTTTATTCTTACTACATTCTCGAAACTTGATATCAGTTAATTTTGTCGCACTTACGAGCTTCAAGTTTACGTTGTAAAGTTTAATATTCTGTATAACGAATGTAGAAAGATCTCAGCACTCATTGAGAATGCAACATCGACATCGGGACCTCCTAATTTTTATGGAAGGGGTTGTTTATTTTTTAGTATTTAATACTGTTTGGTTTAGAACAACATTTTTATTTGCTGTTTAAATTTTGTCTCAAAAGCTCAAATCATAATTTTCTATCGAAAAAAGAACATCTTATTACGGCTGAAAAAATGTTAATAGAACTAAAATAAACATAAGTATTTAAGAGTGGGGATTTCCCGGCCGTCCGTGTTCCTGACCTCTTGTTAGTTCTACCCGCCGAGTTGGGTCCGAGGCACTTCCGTTGTCCTGTTTCCTATATCCTGATGGTCCATCCTTCTTGTGTCCCCGTTTTTATATGTGCATGTAAATTTTGTTTTTTATTTTATTTTATGGTTTTTAGTTAGTGGCTGAATATACGAATAGTGTAAAAGCCAAAAAATTTATAATAAAAAAAAAAAAAAAGAGTGGGGAACAACTAAATTTATGCTGAATAATTTCTAGTACGACTTTCAAAGCAGATTTAAGACTAATTTAATTTATTTCCTAAAAGCATTTTCCGGTTGCCTCATATTTTCTTTGCTATGTGGCATATCATTTTTGTTCTGTTTATAAAAAACCCTTTAAAATACGTTAAAATATTGACATAACACAGCTTATATCCATTGCAGAGGAATTCATGATGAGAGAATGACATTAATTACTACAGAACGACACTGCTTCTCCTCATCCCGTTTTAATTATGGAATTATAATCACATTATTTGCCAATGATATGGTAGTCTGAACACACTGTAAATTTATAAACATCTGTAAAGTAACAAACTGCAATGTGAAACAGTACTAAAATTAATTGTTGTATGCTTATATGCATTTTATGACAGAAAAATTATAGGTGTTTTTATCTGCCATCTTTATATTTTAACGCTCACGTTAATGCTTCCAATAGAAGCATTAATATATCAAAGGTGAAAACAAGAATATAAATACATTTTTATGTTAAAATAGAATTCACTTTAATAAAACTTTGACTTACGTAATACGTATACACAACACAGTAGTTATAATAATATTGGAGCGTAACTGATTTTATGATATAACTAAAATAAATTTTTGAATGATAGATTATTACATGTTATGACATTATTATTAGTGTATTTGCCATATGGCAACATACACTATTGGCGTCGGTCGGATGGCGGGACCTAGGGGTCGGACCAAAATTTCTCGACGTGTCATAACCTCCTAAACACTTTGGCACCATTTTTAAAAATGTTTATATATATATATGTATATATATATTTATATATATATATATATATATATATATATATATATATATATATATATATATGTGTGCGGGCAATAACTTTCGAAAGAGTTAATTGATTTCAACTAAATTTGGCCCACGTGTTGAAATCCATCACCGCAAGAAGCCTATTTAAAATGGGCGTAATCGGGCCATTTTAAGGGTAGTTTTTAGGGGTTGAAAGATGTTTTTGGGCCCCAAAATACCGAAAAAATTCTCAGAATCGTTTCAAAATTGACATTTAACCCTGCAGTAGTAATTAAAAAGTATCCCTAAAATTTTAATAAAATCGGCCCGACAGGACCGGACTTACAAATTTTATGAAAACACTACTTTGCAGATAGTGAATTATTTACTGAAAGTTGTATATAATTTGGTATAGAAGTTCGATTGATAATAGTATTGCAATTAAGAAAATAAATGTTATTTTAAGGGGTGTATTAAGGAGTCAAATTTTTTATTTTGCCGAAAAACCAACATAAGTTCGCATTATAGAGCCACACTGCCTGTATTATCAAATACACTATATTGTCGGCAGGGTTTTGGCACTGCGACCCGGGTTTATTTTTTTTGTATTTCTGTTTTAATGTCATGCTTTTACTTAATTAATTAAATGTTTCCATAAGTAAAATTATTTTTGACATTTTTACTTGTTCTAAAATTTAACCAAAGACTAATTAAACGAAATAATATAAATAAATAACTTGTAGTAAATATTTTTCATAACTATTCTTTTTAGATTTTTGCAGTACCTATATTTAAAATGGCTCGATTGGGCTTATATTTCTTCTTTTATTTTCCACAAAAAGAGCAAATTATTTGAACGAATTCGGTAAATGTACCTATTACAATGACCCAATATCAGAAAAAAAAATTAACAACTCCCAAAAGAGAAAAAATGTATACGATGAGTGATTAAATGTTAGAAATGTAATTTTTTCCGTAAAGTAACCTATGTCAATATTTTCTAGTAATATGAAATTGAACCTTCCTTATTGTCCAGGCTAAAAAAGTAAATAATTAGAAAGAATTCAAGTAAATGTATTTTATCAAAAAACGAACACATATTGCAGAATATATTGTATTATAAACACAAATCAAAAGTCTGATTGAAAATAGTGCTGAAATAACTCTTAAAGACCGCACACACTTGTCAAGCACGGACCAACACAGCACAAACCAGCAACTTTTAGTGCGGGTTCACGAACGACATATTACTAGCACACTAGATCGGTCCACCACGGCTAGACATAAATTGCAGACCATCGACTGACGATCGTTGCTAGCTGCTGGTTGCAGGTGCACTTCTAATGTGAGCTACTCCGTTAAATAACATGGATACCTTTCTCGAACAGGCTTTTCTGCTGATCGTGCTGGTTCATGCTTGACAAGTCTGCACAGTATTTTAAACAGTTGACAATCATTTGTTCATTATTTTAACCCAGAAAGATCATATAGAATTCGTCCTTAGCATAAAATGCTTTACATTATAAAAAGTGTAAATAATTTTAAGTTTCTGAAATTGCGTATTTTCAATAGGCAAAATTTATTCATGTACTAGAAGTCGTCGAATTAGTAGATGTACAATATTGTATACATATACAGATCCGCAAATAGCTGCAGGCATGTATAATACATAGTTATTTTATGCTGAACGCTATTAATTTAAAATAATCCGTTTCACATCTGCATATAGTGAACCTGTAACCGTCTTATCAACATGAGTGTGATTCTCATAACAGATAATGTCACTCGCTGTGGCTTAGAACTGTGCTCGTCTAAAGAAAACGGCCGTATACAGGGTGTTTTTGTAAAGACGCCCCAGAAAAATCTGTAGATCTATGAATATTACATTAGCATGCATAAATAGTATATTACACAACAAGAGCCGGAAGTTGAATTTCCTGCACTGCGCCACATGATGCCCAGGGCGAAGTTGATACATCGCGCAGTGCAGGTCTTTCAGCTTTTTGTTCGTGTGGTGTATACTATTTTTCTTCATGCCGGGTCGAAAGTACGCACTTTCACCAATATATAAAAAGACTAATTATTTTCAAGTGAGCAATGTTGAGATTATACGTAATGACACCAGAGTTGGGTAACTCAGATCTGAACCGGTTCAAAGAGCCGACTCCGACAGAAGATCCGTGAGAGCCGACTCACTTTTTTTTGAGCCGACGGATTGACGGATCCGCATAACTCAGTGAAACACTTAACACACAGAAGCACATTTTACACTTACGTATCAGTTCTTGCTTTGATGCATCTGTCAGCTCAAATGACTCATGCATCACATGTTTGGCTATGCATTCTTGATTCTATACAGGTCGTGATATGATTGACTGAACTAGGTAACTCAGTGGCAGACTGCAGTAACATATTCAGAACTCGGCTCTTTTTGAACCGGTTCAGTGAGCCGGCTCACATACGGGATCCAGATGCAAAGATGCAGATCACTAAAAAGACTAGTTTTTCCCATCTGTAAATGACACATGGATCTAATAATGTCCATGTAATAACAACAGTTGGCTGCCAACTACTGCCTACTGGCGAGCATGTGACCTGACAAACGGCTGTCTCACGTATCAGTGCGCCTGACAAAAATTATTTTTTACGAATTAATAAATTAAATCACGCATTAGGGTTTTTCCTAAATATTAACGTGGTTTTAATTTCAAAGAGTGTAATATTTGCATTCGATTTTTACCGGATAGCTAAAGACCTTGTTACATTTAAAAAAAGGAGAAATAATGTAACAAATGTTGGTAAATTCGTGTCCATAATTTTAATGAAGTTGAAATCGTAGGGAATTGGATTAGCAACGTTCAACTTAATCAAAGTTAATTCTTTTCATAAACTGTCCAATTCCCTACGATTCCAATTCATTAATGTAACAAAATGTTATCAAATCTATTTCAAATTACCCATATGCAATTTATTTTTATCTTATTATCATTTGTCAATTCTAAATCAGGTATAATTACTAAATCGTAAAAAAAACTTCAGTTAGCATGTAAAAAAACACAAATTTGCAAATAAAGCTTTCCCGGCAAAGAAATTCGAATTTCAAAATGTAGTTGACTCACATTTACTGAAGCATATATTATGCTTTTGCTATTGTCATACGATTTGTTCTGTTTGTATGCCAAATCGAGCAAATGCAATACACACTAGCTCAGAATTCAGATCATTTGAGTGGATAATATGAACCCTTCAAGGAAGTAATAGCTTTACACGCATATCGCATGGCGGCAACAGGACTGCTACATTTAAACGGAGAGCCCATCGTCAAATTTTCCTTGTAGAGAGAGAAAGAGGGAGTTTAGACTGAAATCATATTATTTATCGAATCACAGGCAACTTTGGCTAAGTGACTATTGGAGCAGACAAATAGGGAACCACAGTTATTATTATTTTTAATTGTGAGTTTTAGCAGGAAAGTGGAACAGGTAAAAACATCTTGAAATTACGATAACTGAAGAAGGCCTAATAAAGGCCGAAACGTTGCAAAAGTAATAATCGATATTTTGATGTTTTTGCCTGTTCCACTTTCCTGCTAAAACTCACAATTAACATTAAAATGGACGCAACAGTAGAGAATGATTAATTTTAATCTTCCAAATCATGGGATTCTGATGTCACTTCTTGTTTTTAATCATTTGAGTCCGGTTTCGTGTACGTGACTGATTTCCCCACCATTTTTTTCCATTTTTTTGGAGCTCCTAGAAGAACTCTTTGCAAGGAACAAATTGGAAGAAAATATTTTTCCCCCGATTGCGGGTTGCCTAGATTGCCCTTCAGTAATTTTCTTCCAGTTTGTAGATGTTTCTTGAAATTACTCGAGCAAATCTGGGAAAAAGACTGTAGCCGCTCAACGCAATGCGCCAGACCCCTACTCGACAAGCCAGATTTCGAGAAGGAGACTCGAATTATACTGGATCCCGTATGTGAGCCGGCTCACTGAACCGGTTCAAAAAGAGCCGAGTCTGAGTATGCTACTACAGTCTGCCACTGAGTTACCTAGTTCAGTCAATCATATCACGACCTGTATAGAATCAAGAATGCATAGCCAAACATGTGATGCATGAGTCATTTGAGCTGACAGATGCATCAAAGCGAGAACTGATACGTAAGTGTAAAATGTGCTTCTGTGTGTTAAGTGTTT
The DNA here is from genome assembly GCA_034508555.1 of Venustoraphidia nigricollis. Taxonomy (NCBI): domain Eukaryota; kingdom Metazoa; phylum Arthropoda; class Insecta; order Raphidioptera; family Raphidiidae; genus Venustoraphidia; species Venustoraphidia nigricollis. The sequence continues at coordinate 3,663,830 of JAVRKA010000013.1, forward strand.
CACTGAGTTATGCGGATCCGTTGATCCGTCGGCTCAAAAAAAAGTGAGTCGGCTCTCACGGATCTTCTGTCGGAGTCGGCTCTTTGAACCGGTTCAGATCTGAGTTACCCAACTCTAAATTATACAAAAACCTGCTTTTCTTTCGTGTGGAGGAATTTCTGTCACCAAGGCCCTAACTATATTATTTACTGTCAAAAATAACGTCCCCACGGCTTTTATGGACTGAGCCTATTATTTAATTCGACGCGTATGAAATTAGTGTCAAAATATTGGTCACCATGAGGACCAGAGTTCCTCCTGTCGCAAACCCTCAGCTATCCCTATGTAATTTCCGACAGAATAAAAATAATAATTGTGGCTCCTTATTTGTTTGCCCTCAATGCTCACACAAACTTTGTCTGTATCTTCGATATATAGAGAATTCAACGATCGGCTCTGCGACTAATTCGCAATGACTCTTGGTAGTGCTGATGTTTGTGTGTGTGTCTATATTGCAAAGAACAGAACAGGTAAGTGATCGCATCAGGGGTGAGTCCATCAGACAGGTAACTGGCGATGACGTGGCGCCTTGCGTTCGCCTATGATTCACCACCCCACTGCGTATGTATGACTATCCCTAAACTAATGCAAATTAGAATGATTTCATACAACTACACTCGCTAAATTATAGGAGTCATAACAAATTACTCCAACCTTTTAACATTCGTTTCTGGATATTGCCGGTATTTTATGACATTTTTTTAATGCAAAGTTAGTTTAAAGTCGCTAAATTGCTGGAAAAATAACAAAGTTGATGAACGTTAAATAGCGTAACTACAATAATATTAGTATTAGTTATATGTCTCGTAGGATAATTGAAATATTCGGATCTTCGCGAAAATCCTAGGACGATTGCAAGAAACCGGATTCCATTTACCCGGTTTTTTGCAATCGTCCTAGGGTTTTCGCAAAAATCCGAATTTTTTAGTTATCCTACGACGTATGCAATTTTTAAAATTAATCTCGCTAATTTATACGTAATTTTATTTAAAATTGCTTATTGATGTCATATTATCGCAAAATTAGGTATATAATTCTACATTTTCTTAGCTATAAATATCTTTACATGCTTGTCACCCTAGTCTACTAGTGACTAGATAAAATGCCATGAAATTGATGAGTCATAGAATTGACGTAAAGATCTATGGTCAATTAAAAAACATAATAACGTTCTTTTGATTCATTCAAATTGGTGTAAAGTTTCGAGCGGGGCCAGCACATAAGAGGCGCAATCATTTAGAACAGTCTTTAGAGCAGAACTTTTTCCGTTTTAAGTTCTAGCCCGGTCCCCTCATTGTCGCAATTCTTTGGGAACCAAAAAGATATTTTCAACTGGACGATTTTATTTTTCCAATGAAGTTTTGGTGACTCTTTCAGAATTCTTTTACATATGACCCCTTAATAAAAAATATCGCCATTTGTTTCACGTTTAAAAGATTATACTTGTAATTTTATCGAACAGTCTGTATTTTTACGTATGTTTACGTGCATAAAATACTGTGTAAGGACGCACAATAATTGTAACGAGTCATGACTGTATGCAAGCGAATCGGACGCATAGGGCATACCTATCGTGGAGGGTGGTAGTTCGCGCGCCGGCGGAGCCGTCGTAGTGGCTCCGCAAGTCTACAGTCTCTGTGTACCTACCTGTCCACGCCGCCACCCCCTCTTGCCATCCTATAGATATACAGTATACACCTATATGCATGGAATTGTACTTATGCCACATATGAAATTACCCTTACTGTGTGACAAAATACTGGCCCGGACTAATAGGATAGTCGCGCCTATCAAAATTTGAAAATTTCCAATAGGGCACATTATTGCTTATAATAATATTAGAGCAAGAGTACGTGAGTGCCAGACGTTATAAAAGCTGAAAGTTTGTCAGCGCATGCTTCCAACACAGGTAGGAACGATGGGCGATTATGTACTTTGGATCATCGTGGCTTTGACAGGTTGCAAAGTTGTATAAAATACCGATTTAATTTCGTAAGTTTTTTATATTTTTCTTCCGAATAATATTAGAAATCACGTCGTCCATTGTCAGACACTTAATATCATGGCAACTCCTTGTCAGACACCCTTTAACTTCAATAAATTGTAATTGAGCTTACGTTATAGTATATGGTGGTGTTGATCCAATAGAATGTCACGTAAAGGAAGATTTGGTTGGATCAATAAATAAAAAGCTTTACCAAAGTTTCGCAATGGCCAACGTTTCGAAAAATTTATTTTCATCTTCAGGGCCTTAAGCTGGTTGAATGGTGGTAAATTGTTCTAATATGTATAATATTAGAACAATTAATTTTATAATATTAGAACAGTTTACCACCATTCAACCAGCTTAAGGCCCTGAAGATGAAAATAAATTTTTCGAAACGTTGGCCATAGCGAAACTTTGGTATAGCTTTTTATTTATTGAACCTCAACCAAATCTTCCTTTACCTTACGTTATAGTATATAAAAGTTGAATTTTATACAGATTAATTGGGGAACTATTGGAAGATGTTTCCCCAGTAGCCAGACAGTTCTAACCCTTAGCCAGACAAACATATAGGGTAGCTGTAGGTGCGAGCGCATCTACTCGCGCTCGCACCTACTTTGCTTTTTAAAAATGTGGAACGAACCAGTGATCCGATTAGTTTTTGTTTTCCAAAAGCTTAAAAAGAAATCTCAATTGTGTATGGGTCAATTTCAAATGTTCATGCATTCACTCAATCTTGCAGACCAACCCTAAGAACTATTCAGTCGTTAAAATTTCGGCATTCATGAGCTATCAAAAAATAATAAAGATACAATATTGAAAATGTTTTTTGGACAAATATTATTTTTATATCTGTTGAAGGCCCAGTCATAAGTAAAAAAATGTGAAAGTTTGCAAAATTTAATTCCTACTTAATAGTTTGAAGTCATTAAACTTTTAAGCGATTCGAAGAATTAATTTCCAATGTGTCAAAAATTGTGTAATTAATATCAGTCCAGACCTGTCAGTCTGTTATGGTAGAGGTATGGGTTTTAAAATACAAACAGGTACTGGTAATAGGTTGTATACGCACGTTAGGCGCCGTGACGCCGCCGGCGGCGCTGTTCGCAGCGTCTCTGTGACTCACCGTCCGTCGATCGGTCTGCCGCTGTGTGCTGTATGGTGCCCGTTAGACGCGATCACCGGGTTACACCCTCAACAAGCCTTTGTCACCGTTCAGAAATCTATCTACTTATTACATACGCCATACGTACATACCTCGCGTAATAAAAAATGAAAGATGTTGCTTTTGGATGAATATCTCCAATTCTTGTTTAAACAATTTGCAATTTTCCCTAAATTTCCAGTTAAAATCAAAGCATTGGGTTTCGTGAATTCACCCATTTTTTGTTATCTTTTTTCAAATTACAGTCTTTTTTTTTCTTTTTACTTACTACTCGACTGCGCCATGTTATGTTTTGCTCAATGAATTTAGATAGATTGAAATTATTTTGATTTTATTCAATTTAGAACATTACATTAAAATATTACTCAAAAGATGAATAGAAAATAGTGCTGTTGTTTATTCGTTTATCGCTGCATTAGATCTGATTTTTATTTTAAATAGTACAATATTATTTAACTAGCGTGACTAATTACGCAATCTATTGAAAGGCTGATCTAAATTAAATGCATTTAATAAAATTTATACGACAATAACTATTTATATATTTTAACACTAAGTATATACATTTCAAATTAACAAGATCTTAATTAGTTCACTGAAGAAACTGACATTTTACATTAGCTCTTGGTAATATAAATATTATATATGTGATAGATTATAAAATATGCTCTCGCGAAATTTTGAACTACGGTCGCAAAATTCGTTTAATTACTATTTTTATTAGCTGTAAGGAAGCATTAAGTTTCACAAAATTTGGCTTACTACTTAAAAAATTTAAAATATCAAATATTTTTGCCCTAAAAATTGAATCAAAAAAACGTGGTAATCGTCAATATTTCTTTAGAACATGTCACCAGAGTTCGAATTACGGGAAGGCAAATTAACATTTTAAAGTTTTTTTCTTTACAAACTTAGGATTTTTTACAAAAATACTGGGAAATTTGGTTTGCTCAACAATTTTTTTTTTAGATTGTTAATATTCATAGGTATTTGGATTGACAAGACTTGTTTAAAAATAATTCTTTAATATTTTTGTACAACGTTTCGTCTCTCTCGAGACTTCTTCAGGTACTAAAATTAGAACACAAAAAATAAATAAATAAATATCATTTTGCAAGTCAAGAGTTGTGAAAATATAACTAGTAGATAATTTTTAACATAATAAACAATATAAGTAAAATATAATATTATTATCATCAACAAAGCAAAAATCTTATTACAGAAATTTAAATTATAAGTAAATTCATTATTGTAAAATTGTAAAAATAGCAAAATATTTATTTAGTAATTAAATGACTCAATAGTTAAAAAAAAAAAATAAATAAATAAATATTTACCTCAATAACGAATTATTTAAATTCAAAATTTAACATAAATTAAAGTCTAATCTAAGAGAATTTATTCACGACTGTGTGATAAACAAAAAATGACAACTGATGCTTATACGTTGTTATGAATATATGTACAACGCCATCTGACGTTCATGAAACTAATTTTGGAAAATTAAATTTACAAATTTTTAAAAATCAAATTAACAAAACTCAAAAATAAAATTTCGAAATTATTTTTAAACAAGTCTTGTCAATCCAAATACCTATGAATATTAACAATCATTTATTAATATGGATATGAATATAGTAAATAATTTTTTTTTAGATTTAATTTTTTGCGTACAAAAATGTGTGTAAACATAATACTAATTTTTTCGCTTTTATCTGATTTTAAATCGTTTATTTAGATCAAATAAACTGGAAATTTAGCTAAAAGTCATATAGGAATTGATACATTATACGGATTTCTAGTTTATTTCGTAAGCATTACCATCAAAGATTTTTCATGGAAATGAGAGACTTTCGAAACGTGAGTAATTACATTTTACATGTACATGCATATCCAACTACTCGTAATATAAAGCCATGCGGGTGAAAAGAGAGACAGATTGAACAGCTGGTAAACAGCGACCTTAAAAAAATGTCACCAATTAAAAGAAAGACAACCTTGTATACACCGTGTTCAGGTAAAACAGTTATTTATTTATTTATTATAGCAATCAGCTTCATGACGTAGCGATTTCTTTATTTCAAATTGCTAATTTCGTTCACCGTTCACCCACGTTTGTCGTAGCATAAATATACTATAGTCTGTGTTACTTGTCAAGGAGTAAACTTTCTAAATGGCGAAAGACTTTTTCAAAACTCTTCAGTGATTCTCGAGTTTTAAGGTAACAAAGACACAACTTTTCATCTTTTATATTATTACAAAGTAATAGAGATTTTGATTTGAAATTGTCAGTTTGACGTGTCCGTTGTAATTTACAAAACTAGCCAGCGCAAACTTCAAGAAACATGCAATTGCAAAAAATTAACTTTTACATATACATATAATTCGTTCGTATAATATATTAAAAACAAAAAAAAATTGGACCTCCTGTCACTTTTTGTGCTTTGATTATAAACTTGAACTCTGTGATAAACACAAATTATATTTTTGAAGAACATATGTTTGCACTTATTATATACGAGTATATAAAATTCGTGGAACTTGCATTCGCAATATTAAAGTTTTAAGACATGTTACGTAATTCTGTTTATACTTTAAACAAAGAAAACAAAACAGTTCAAACTTTTAGCTTTAATCTAGTTTTTTTGAAAAGTAATGTTAAAAGGTGTTATTATTGTATTTGTAAAAATCCCCAATGCAACAAGGAATAGGAGTCAGTTATCTCGTGGCATCGTTTTTTACTATGAAAAATATTTTTTACTGCCTTCTATACCCGACTTCGCTTGAGAGCAAATATGCTTACTGATAATCCCTCTTTCGCCATATAACTGGTGTTTTTTTTTCATAAAAAATAAAATAAAAATATTCAGTGACGAATTATGTGGACGGCTGTTTGTGGAGGTTCGGAGCTATTGCCCCTATTGCCCTTTCTGAGATCCAACACTGACCTGAAACCAACTCTGTAAGTAGATAAAGTTAAAATATGATATAAAAATGATTTTTCGGGAAAAAGGACTTTATTTGTAAGTAAAACACTTAATATTTTATTTTCAGCGACGTTTCGTTCCTTGTTTGGAACTTTATCAAGCTTTAATAACTGTAAATAAATTTTTTTTTATTTTTTAAAAATACAATTTATAAAATTTACAATTGAAATAACAAATAATAATAATACATACCTATTAAATGTTGTGATTAAATAGATATAAAAGATAATATATACATGTGAATATAAATTTGAGTTTAACAATATTAATACAAATATTAGAACCAAAAATTTATTTACAGTTATTAAAGCTTGATAAAGTCCAAACAAGGAACGAAACGTCGCTGAAAATAAAATATAAGTGTTTTACTTACAAATAAAGTCCTTTTTCCCGAAAAATCATTTTTATATTAATTAACAAGGACAAAAAAGAAATAAAGTTAAAATATGATATTTTATCACATTTTAATTTTCAGTATATTGTAAACATTTTTGACTGCTCAATTGTATAACAGACTTCTACTAGGTTGTTATTGAAAATTAATTCGTGCCTGCTCTTGTTGCTATGGTTGTTGTTATGGTTGAGTTGGTTAGATTTTTGTTTTATTTAACGCACTAGTGCTAAACAGCTCATTACGCTATTACGTCATACTTGAAGAGTAGCTATTTTATAGGAGGAAGTGCCAAAATGTCTTTTTAGTACAGCTAAAACACATTCGTTTTAAAAATAGCTTTTATACTCCAACAGTTTTTATAGATATATTAAAAATCGTCTTACAAGAAGGCTTTATTTGCCGTAGACATTTTAAAATACTCAGAAATTCTGCACTGCACAAAGTATTACATAGATTTAAATCTATATTGAAACCTAAAGCTGGCCTCACACATTCATTAATAGAGTTGAGAGCTTTCCAGATAAAGAGTCGCTTGATAATTTATTCGTGTGGGCCACCAAAACGACGATCATAAAATATTGTCGCAATTGGTTTTCTAAACGTGGCTGACTTAACACTTGGTTGTCCGATTTCATTTTCTTTTTTTTCAAAACTTATTGTTATGAACATACTTTTTGGTCATACATTTTTTTAAATTTAAATCGAAATGTGCTTGCTTCATAGAACACTGGCAAATAAAAGACTAAAGATTAATGCTGTGAAATCCAATCTGAAAGAGACAATTGCGTGCAGTTTTTGAAGAGTGAAGAAAAATTTAGTATTTATTTAGTTATTTATTATTACAGATTGTATTAAAAGTCGTAGGTACAAAAAATTCGAATGATTTTGAACAACCTCTCGAGACATATTAATAATCGAATAGTTCGACAATTTTTACTTGAAATATCCCATCTTTAGTATTGGTTAACGCTGGCTAAACAATAAAAAATATACAGCAGATGTAAATGCGCTACCCTTAATTATTTAGTAGCCAAACCAAAACGATGTTCAAAAACATCTAGTTCCATAAAACTGAATAGCTACGATATTGTAGAAATGTGTGGTACACTTTATTCACATAAAAGCCACAATCCGTGCCACAGAGAGATCAACAGACTAGGTAAGTAGGAAACTAAAGTTACAGACGGGGCAGAAGTTGTTATTAGTGTATTTGCCATATGGCAACATACACTATTGGCGTCGGTCGGATGGCGGGACCTAGGGGTCGGACCAAAATTTCTCGACGTTTCATAACCTCCTAAACACTTTGGCACCATTTTTGAAAATGTTTATATATATATGTATATATATATATATATATATATTTATATATATATATATATATATATATATATATATATATATATATATATATATAGGTATATATGTGTACGGGCAATAACTTTCGAAGGAGTTAATTCATTTTAACGAAATTTGGCACACATGTTGGAATCCATCACCGCACGAAGCCTATTTAAAATGGGTCCAATCGGGTCATTTTAAGGGTGGTTTTTAGGGGATGAAAAAAATTTTTGGGCCCAAAAATACCTAAAAAATTCTCAGAATCGTTTCAAAACTGAAATTTAACCCTTTAATAGCAATTAAAAAGTGTTCCTGAAATTTCAAGAAAATCGGCCCGACAGGACAGGATTTACAAATTTTCTGAAAACACTAGTTTGCAGATAGTGAGTTATTTCCTGAATGGTGTTTTTAATTTTGGTGTAGACGTTCGATCGACAATAATGATGTAGTTAAAAAAACTGTAATTTTAAGGGGTGTATTAAGGAATTAATTTTTTTATTTTGCCCAACAATCACCTTAAGTTCACATAATAAAGCCACAAGGCCTGTATTAGCAAATACACTATATTGTCGGCAGGGTTTTGGCACTGCGACCCGGGTTTTTTTCTCAATATCGTGCTTCAAATTAAATTCAATTATAATGTAACGATGTAACCCATTGAGCGGACGACGTGATTCATGGCAGAATTTAAATTTTTACGTAACGTTTCAACCCCATTCTAATATTCTTAGTTTTAGTGATAATCAAGGATTTTTTTAAGAAAAAAATATTTTTTAGTAATGCATTAAACATCTCTCAATATCTTTATAGTGATGTTATGTAGAATTTTTTTTTATAGCCACCAACAGTTAGAGTTATTTGGACCTAACACCAGTTCATATTTTCAGTTTGTTTTTTTGTTAAGTAAAACATATTTTGGCACGGTAGAGTAGCAAAATTGATTCTTGAGACTGATAATGTAACAAATGTGTCGCAATGTACGTATACCGTATACTACAAAAAACAGCTGTAGAACATTAAACTAAGCTGGCGGCGGGGAAGTATACTTGCCTCCTAACCTAATATCGTAGCTTTAATCCCGGTGGCCGATGCCATTATTATTATTATTATTAATATTTTTTTTAACAATTATACCAGTTTTACTTCTCTAGGGTGTAATGTAAAATACACAATCTTTTTTTCGTAATAAATTGAAACTCAGAGTCCCCGGATTTGATGGGACTATGTCCGGGATCCGGGTCAACATTGTAGTCCTCCGGGCTCAGCCGAAACGTTATAAATTCAGTCATCGCAGTGACCACTCTCACACGAATGAATTCGAACAAGTGGAAAAAATACCACGAGACATAATTTACAATACATCTCTTTCCATAGGTCAAGAAGTGTCCACGTCATTGTATTTAGGAGGAAGGATATTAGAACCAAAAAGCTGTTGTAACATTATTAGTTTATGATGTGTGTGAAATAATTGTACTGTTCAAAATTACCAACTTTTTATACGGGGGATGACCGTATTTTGGATCGGCATGTATACAAATAAATACGTACACTATACATAGAAAGAAGATATAGGAGGACGTGAAAGCAGCAAGCAGACATATTATGCATATTTGATACGATTTTAATGTGTCCCACCAAAGCCTCTTATCAAAATGTATGTGTGTGCGTGTGTGTTGTACAGTGCATTTATATCTATATGTGTGTTACTAGCACTCGATATGCATTAGATCAGTGACTACCAACTTTGCCGTGGAAAATTACCTAATTAATTGTTCTGAAACTATTAAGCATTAAACATTATTCTAGGGTTATTTTATCACATGTTATTAAATCAGCTTAAGTTGCAGCTTTGATGGTCACATTTTGAAACAATTTGACCTAAAAATGATTACATACAACGACAAAGTAAAAATCGGTCCACTGGTTTGTAAGATCAGCGGCGGACTGGTCACATAGTCGAGGTGGCGATTGCAAGCCGTGCTCCGGCCTGCGCGGGTCCCCCACGGAACATTACGAACCGTAGTGCGAGTGCGTAACTTTGTCTATGACGTAACACCAACCAATTTCTATCTTAAATAAGTCCTAAGATGTGTTTAAGAGGCGAATTGATTTGTCTAGATCCATAGGAAAAGTTAATTTTTTATACCCTAAGCACAAAGCTAAGTGGTTTCGGAATTTGCTTTCTACGTAACGTATTTTCAAAGTTCTCTGCGTTTTCGGCACGGGTTAAACTGTATAAATTGAGCTGAGATTTTAAGCTAATCATTTTTTCAATATATAGAACCATTTCAGGGGGTAGCAACTCAAAAAATTTGAAAAAAAATTGGCTTATACAAATAAGGGTCAGTCCAATAGACTGGCCCTTAATTTGACAAGTTGGAAATTGTCACATGCTAATCTTTAAAATGGTTCTTTACATTGAAAAAATGATTCTCTGAAAATTTCTACTCGAATGATTAAAATTAACCCGTGCCGAAAACGCTGTAACGGTTATAGGTTTGCGGGGCTTGCCGCAAGCCAGGCGGTAGGTAGAATAGGGGACCAATTCAGGCTAGGTCCCAGCTCTTGCGACCTAAATGTAAACTAGATCAGATAGTTCATTCATACATTAGAGAGAAATGAAATAGAAAAATGTCCCATCTACCATATTATCCAGTCTCGGGCCCCGGGCTTGTGGGGAGCCACCCGGGCCCTTTCGGCCCAGTCCGACCCTGTGTGAGATAAATACCTGAGAAACTCCAATTAGTAAGTCACGTAGCGCCACTTAAATAAAGAAACAAACATACTTACAGGTGAAGCTAATAAAAGCGTATTAAAAATAAAAATGACTATGTTTTGATATTATAGGAATCATTTGAGATCGATGTCTTAAAAACGGAACGGCATAGGATCATGCTGTTTATTTTTTGTCAGCATTTAACTTAGATCTGATTAGAGTTTGAACAAAATCGATTCACCGACTCCTGAAATATTTAGACAAATCTCAAAGTCATGTATTAACATAGGTTAAAAAATAATAATGAATTCTAGATGATAGATTCTTACCAATTGTTTTATTCCAACAAATTTCGAGAAAAAAATGTTTTGTAAAAGATAGTTGTGCGGAAATCATTATTTGTTTGTCTAATAAAGCTGTCTGTGATTTTAGTTGACCTTTATTAGATCCACAAACAAATAACATGGCAATGTTTGTTATATTGAAAGTACAAAAAGAGAAAATTTTCAGTTGCGAACGATTGTTTACTAGGAGGAAAGCAGATTTTTCTTATGAATAAATCCTTATATGCTATTACAAATAATATAAAATGTATATTCATTTCTTAGCGTATGTTTAAAGGCTTATTTCCGTCATCTCAATAAATTCACAGTACGCCACTGGGTACGAATAGATATGTAGATATTATGTTCTGTAAGTGCGCTAATGGTGTTTCCTGAGTAATCCTATGTTATCCAAAGTGCGAATAGATCAACAAAACACAAGCGTTTGATCATTTTTATTTCCACAGACATATATTACATAAAGTTAATAATATAATATTTCAGCTAAAATGTTTTATTGAATTGTTGAGGTTTAAAGCTTCAATGAAAATCTCTTATGTCAACTTACATCATCTTACTATTTTCCTATGACATCGGGAACCTTATGTTGTATTTGAGTTATTAAATCTGATCTCTAAACTACATTATTTCTGTGTTTACACAAAAATGAGTAGTTAGCGGACGTTAATACTTATTAGTTTTCAAAATAACATGGTTCCGATTTACAACGGCGTGTACAATTATGTAAACCCTGTTTTCTGTTTTGCATTTTTCCGATAAATCACCAAAAAACCATCAAAGCGCTTTAAAGAAAATATTCCAGAATTTCTCAAGTATTTGTTATAGTGTATTGGAACATACTAAAGCTTTTGTACTTATACGTAAAATCCGCATAAGCTTTATACGTTGCACCGTCATCTATGAATAAATTATATTAAATATCTATCAGTGTTTCACTGTAGTGATCATCTTTGAAACCATCTGCATATTACATTATGGCATATAAGGTATTCCGTATTTAATAGACCACAATCATAAAACAATAGGTCTGAAATCATTATTTCAGGAGTTTTACATCAGGGAACTTGAATTTCAGTGAAAGATTGTAGATAGGGTAGAGTAGTGGTGACAGCACTAGACTCGCATTCGGGAGGTCCGGGTTCGAATCCCGGCGGGGGCAGATGTGGCTGGGACTTTTTCCTACTTCCTCTCGCCGAGAAGCGGTAATTCCTGTACCGGCCATCTTGATTGAGATTTTCCATGGTTTCCCTCAATTAATTCCAGATAAATATCGAGATGGTTCCTTATTTGAAGCCATGGCCGATTACCTATCAAACTCCTAGTTCAAAAATTATCTACCTTATCCTAATTTCCTATAATTCCTTCATTCGCCCATTGCTATTACATAAGTTGAAGTTTTAAAAATGTAGAAAAATAACGGGAAGTGTGGTAGACGGAAAATAGTAATGGTGCGAATGGCGTCTGTTATGACATAAAGTCGAGAAACGGATGTTAAATGCATTATTATTATTAGTGATGAGCAAAGCAAGACTAAAACCAAGACTGAAATAGTCTTGGTATGGGACTTGGTTTTGTTTTTGCTCAAATAGTTCTAGTCTTGGTCGTACGTATTCAGTCTTTCAAACGGAAGTTATAATCTTTAGCTTGTTTTTGCACATTTGGTTTTGGTCTCGCATATTCGATCTAGGTTTTGGTCTTGCCCTTGGCCCTGCTAGTATAAGTATGGTCATGGTCTTGCAGAATCGCAAGACCATGACAGAATTTGCTTATCTATTTATAGATTATAGACGCTCAGCACGGAAAATGGAGGAATGAAAATATCAAGATAACAAACCCCCTTCCCCGAAGTACCTACTGACACATTTCAATTAATTTTACCGGAGACGAATTGAGTCGTGAATAGATGACAATTCCAAAAATATTGTAAATTTTATAGTCCGGATCTGTTTTCATTTTTCACTCCGACAAGATACTCAAACATCGAACTGCACAGGTGAAAACCGAACACCTGGCAACCCTGTCTATAAATCGAAATTTCTTTAAAAATATCCTTAAAAACTCACAATTAACTCAATTTTATTTATATGTAATATCATAATATGCATTAGTTATTTTTCTGCGTAAAATTTTTTTACAATATTCAAATCTATTATGATAACAACTAACTATCCAATTCCAAAATCAACAACGAATTTAAATTAGATATTGTTGATTTTATCACTCAATAAACATAAAATAAAAATCTTATTAGACATTACTAATTTCCCACAGAAAACGCTCTCACGTTACAAATATTCCTGTGGGAATATGTTAGGGTCCTATAGGAACTATGAAACGACCGATTTCTCACGTCATCAGTCCTGCCCGACCCTCTGGTATTCATACGCGGCATTTCTACAGAATAACATTGGGTTGTGGAGGTACTTAAACATACGTTGGAATACTGTTGTCCTAATGCATGCAAACGTGTTATGTATGATTAAGAATTCTACTATGTTTCAATGAAAGGTTCTTTTGACGAGCTGAGAATTATGTCAGACTCACCGCACGCCACATTTTCAGAAAAGTATGATTTTGAATCGTTACCAAACTTCCGCTGAGCTAATCTGAGGATTGCCTGAAAATTTCATCAAAATCGGTTCAGCCGTTTTGGAGTTCATAGGGAACATACAAACACACATCGTTTTTTATATACATAGATAAGCTAAAACCGGGATCGACTACGTGCGTTCCGAAAAAATAGAAAAAATGGCTAGAACCATAAAAATCAACCGCAAAATTTTGTAAGTTTAGGGAGCTATTGAAGAAGAAAAATCTGCCATAACGGAAGATCCACTTAGTTCAAACGAGGGTTGTTCCAAAAATCTGCATCCGCATCCGCAACTGTCGTTGCGAAACTTTTACGGATACTTTGCAAATCGTCAAAATTTTTGGGGCGGGTCGAGGCGTGCTCGAATTCTTTGACTATTTGGATGTTATGAACATTTGCCAAACCGCCTTAATCCTGAAAAGACCGCGATGTTACTATTCTTCAAAAATACTTTATCAATTCTGAAATTTGATTACTAAGTAATGAAAATAATGACTTGTTAATAAAAATGATAATAAATTACAATCTCTTTGACTAAGTACCACGAAAATTTAATATTTACCAGTCAGAAGGCACATTTATTATTAAAAATATTATTATTATTATTTTCACATCCGCATTTGCAGATATGAACGTCAAGAAGTCCGTATTAATATATGCAAGCCTAAGCACGTGCTCAAGATTCCTAGAATACTAGAAGGTTGGGTGTAAGAGGCTATAAACATGGTCACGTCTGTGATTGGTTGAGTCGATTGCTTACGTCACCGATGCCCATGGCTTGGTTATTCAAGAATGTTTCGAAAAAGACTCCACAAGCCTACTTCCCCCGCTCTCTCTCGCGTCTCGCTTAGTCACAGCTTCTACAGTGCTAACGCCCAACCTTAGTTTCTAGTAATCTTGTTTAATAATTCTCCGCCTAACTCCAGGATAAGGATTCAATGTCAACCGGGAAAGGGTTAAAATTGCAATTGAATTGCAGGAAAGTTTTTAACGTGTCTGAAACATTATCTGTAGTGTGTGCACTGTACATACGCAGTGTACTTACAACCGTGGGTGCCGTGCTTGTCCACGCCGTTATCCCAGAGCGCGTGTTACACCACAATGTATTACTGTCACACCACACATCCACGCACAAATGCCGATTCAAAGCGCGCACCACACACACACACACACACATTAATGCGTTGTTTGTGTGTAGACGAACTCCTAAAAGCCTATTCAGACTAGCCGTTCTCGGTTACGATTCACCGGTCCGGTTCGGTTGTCGATTAATCTAGGCTGCTCACACTATCCCGATTCGGTTCTACGATTATTCTCGGTGCGCATGCGCAATTTAGAAATATGATTTGACGTTTGATGTGTAGTTAAACGTCAACAAAAACAAGTGGCTAGTCACGTGACTCCAGCAAGCGTTCTCATTGGCTACGGTTCCGAACGGTCCGGTTGAAATTAGAACTGAACCTAAACGCTCGAACCGAACCGTAATCGGAAACGACTACGCCCTGATTGGTCGAGCTCCCAACCGGACCGGTGAATCGTAACCGAGAACGGCTAGTCTGAATAGGCTTTTAGGTCTGTTTTTCTAACCCCCAATAAATATATACATTATACAATTTACTCAACTTTAGTAGTATCGGAAACATGACGTACAAATGATCCATTCTATACCGGATTTGATAATTCAAGGCTCATGGGCACAAAATGCCATGTAAGATGAAGATTGGATGAATATTAAAATACAGTATGTAATTTGTTAAAGTAAAAAATTGATTGTAATTTTGTACTGAAAATGTATTAAGAGTATCGAGAATTTTCATTAGGTTGTGGGGGTTCCTGACGCTGGACCCCAAGTGTCCTTATCCGGCATGTGGATCACTTTGTGGTGTCACTTAAACTCATTTCTGTTATTTTTTCAAGTAAGGTATATTAAAAATTCTTTCTTTAATTAAGCTCAGATCAAGATCTACTAGCCTCCCGGATATTCTAAGGTTCAATGCAAATACGTAGTATTTGCAGAAAGATTCTGGATATTTCTAGACCATATTGCAATAGGTGCTACGGTCACTTTTCGGAGTGATTAATACCTTGAATCCAGAATAAATTATTGGTGATTACATTTTAATTCAAACTAGAGTTAAAAAGTGGAAAGTACTAATGCCACTATTCTTGACGGATTTTCGATATCTTAATCGTTTGTTTCGCCACAGTTTGATCTTTTGTTTTTATGTTTCGATTCTTATTTGAAAAATGTATCCATTAAAGCTACGCGAAAGTTTGGAACGCACTTCATGAAACATGGTGTTCTACATTTTTTTTATTTTGAAATATAAACTTTTTTAAACTACGATTTTGCTGTTTGCAGCATTATTTGGTGGTACTGTATATATTTAGAACAGTAATTCAACGCCGATTTGTCAATCGAAATGCAACTACAAGTCTCCCATAGTACAGGCTTTCTAAATAAAAGTCCGTACACTACGTCTCATTTATTCAAACTTACATGAACTAGCGCTTATTTTAAAAGTAGGTTTTTAATATGTAACATTTTTTCAAATAGGAATAATAGCTTAAGTCTGCTATAATTGTTAAGAAACATTCATTGTTGTAGCACTATATTAGAAAAATTTATTATTCCAACACGTCACCGTCTGGATTTAAACCAGAATCCTTCCACTTTCGCGGCGGAATGAGTTAATCAATTACTCTACGGTGCACACAATTCAATTTTTAATCCTTCATAATATAGCGATTTACAACACTCAAATTCACTACATGCGAAAGCCAATTATTTTTTTAGCAATAGCTAAACATTAACTCTCACAGTAGCGAGGGCTCTTGAATGAATCAAAGATGAACTTTCCATTGTTAATACAGTCCTAAGTCACAGAATTTGTCTGTATCGTTTTTGCAAATCTTATCACAAATCTTTAATGCGTTGTGCAATATTATATATGTTCATCTGTTCTGTTCTGTCTTTTGCCATTCGTTTTGAATGCTGTTCCTGATGTGTATTTATGTCAGCTATTCTTGTTTTGTTAACTATCATTAACAGTCTCTACGATTCCTATCAGTTAAATACAGGAATACACTTTTGTATTATGTACTTATTTTTTGAACACCTCGATTCCCATGACTAAAGAACTATAGTAGTCTAATCTATTTGTCAACAGTTTTATTTCTCTGCAAATTTTGGCGCCCAACCAGGGGCGTAGCTACCGCCGTATCTGCCGTATCAATTATACGGGGCCCCCGGGCCACGGAGGCCCCCAACGTGCGTAAGCAAAAATTAATAAAAACTTCCCAATTTTGTTTTTATTTCAGAAATGACAAAAGTCAAAAAAAGCAATTTCTTTTTTTCCCGCGTAAAGCGTGCGTTCAAAAGTTGGCAACACCCTACATCGGTTATCGCGGGCTGCGGGATTTCCCCGTTTAAGTCATTTACTTCAAACTAATTTTTATACGGGGCCCCGCCAAGGCACGCTACGCTTCTGCGCCCAACGTTTAACGCCAAAATGCAAACTTAGGCATTGTCGCGAATGAAACTAAGTGTAATGCAGGGCGCACAACCATAAACCAAACAAAACATCGGTACACGTGTCCGACGTATAGAATTTAAGCTTAACAGACACGTGTCACGTAACGACACACGCACCTAGTCGTCGTTACTCAACTGTTTAACGTAAAGCCCTAGGTCGCGCGTTAAATACGTCCGAAGTTTCATACAATACTGAGCAGCGCAATCAATGGCGGATCCTGAATCATTCAATTTAAAGTTTGTTTTAGAATTTTATGTATAGTACACATAGTCATTGTTGAAGGAAGATATTTGAATAAGCTAGAAAATAATAGAATGTCATAGATGCAGAATGATGTACGTAATTATTATTTCAGGAGATCTATTAGGCGTGATTTGATATGAAAATAACTTAATAATAGGATTAAAGCTGTTTATTTTTCAAAGTAAAAAAGTTCTATTCTAAATGCAAATACATAATATATGTTGAAAATTGAATTCTAAATAATTAAAAAGACCGTTTATTTTTATTTGCCACCTTATAATTTTAGGATGTTTTATTTAACTGCTTTTTTCCAG
The DNA here is from genome assembly GCA_034508555.1 of Venustoraphidia nigricollis. Classification (NCBI taxonomy): domain Eukaryota; kingdom Metazoa; phylum Arthropoda; class Insecta; order Raphidioptera; family Raphidiidae; genus Venustoraphidia; species Venustoraphidia nigricollis. The sequence continues at coordinate 3,681,486 of JAVRKA010000013.1, forward strand.
TAGACATTTTTAAGTACAAATATTTGTCGATTTATTGTTTGTAAAAGTTTTATAAAATCAAAAATGAATTAAAACAAATGGAAATGTTTTACCAATAAATGACTACCACATTTCATAAATTACATAAATATCGCGTGAAAAGGTTTCGAAAATTTGAAAATAGAATAACACATATAACAGTTCAGAACGAGGGTTTCGAGATAAAGATTTCAGAAGTCATCTTTTTTGTACAATAATCCGTTACTATTGTTGACCGCTATACATTTTCCATTCTTCACCTTTCTACAATGGTTCTGTGTTTTGTTACGTCGAATCTGAAGTCTACCCACTGTCATTCGTTTTTCCATTCAGAGATTACTGCGATCTCATGGACTTTATTAGTAAATCGGTTTCCCACAATACAATTTCTCTTGCCATCTTTTGTTTGGAATAAAAGGTAAAGTAAATAATATTGTTTGCTTTGTGTCGGTGACATTATTTACGACAATACTCTTTCAAGAGAGAAAAATTGTTGATTGAAAATAAAGATGAAAAAAATCATCTTGAATGAAGTAAACGACAAAAATATCTATGACTGTGACGCAAGAGATTTCAGTCGAATGTTAAAATAGTAATAGGGATGTTGACTGTATTCAAATAAAAACATAATTTTAACGAAAAGTAGTAGTTTCTATGATAGAAATACTAAAAAACACTATATTTTTCCTTATTTTTAAGGAATTTAATTAATATTTAATAAATAAAACCTAATAAAATCACTCTCAAGTCACGTGACAACAGACACCAATCAGAGCGCATGACGTCATATGTTCAGCCGCTGTCAAAAAACTTCATTGTTTGGTTAATATTTAGTGTGTAATTTATTATTATTTGTTTATAGGAAACGTCAAATTACATGTAACTGTAGCAACGACTACGAAACAAGTTTTCATCACCTCAGTTTACTAACGTTTATGAGCACGGAATACGCGTCTATAGGATGGTAGCTCCCGTGTAAACTTTTGAGCCTCCTTTGGTATGAACACGTGACGTCACGCAACTAGTATTGTCGTTTTGGCCCGAAATTTGAAACTGGTTTTAAAGTACATGATTTTTAAGGCTTGAGTTGTATTTAAATAAAAATAATAAATATTTGTGGCAATATTAGGTACTTATGCACGATTTAAAACACTTTCCCAGAAATAGTCAACATCCCTATTGAGATAAAGGCAGAATTTTTAAAAGCAGTAAAAAGTGATTTCCGAACAGCGACTCTAGTATGTCTGTTCGTATACTTCCTGTGTAAATAATGCATACATTTGTCAACGTTTTGACTAATATGTAATCAGTTCTTAACACGATAGTATTAGCTAATAGCTTGACTTGTATGTATGTGTGTTGTATGTAAAAAAATCTTGCAAATCGATTTTCACCCCCTTTTAAAAGTCCAATTGACGTTAAACTTTCCAGTCGTATGTAGTTTTGATGGGAATACAATATTATGATATTGTAGCACTAATAATATTTATATTAAAAAATTAAAATAAAAAAAAACAAATGGTGAGAGTGACGGTACTGATGATGGGAAAGCGTGTCTCCAGCCGGTTAAGACTGGAAATAATATATTACTAATATTATAAAGAGGAAAGATTTGTTTTTTTGTGTGTATATAATGAATAAACTCAAAAACTACTGTGCCGATTTAAAAAATTCTTCCACCATTAGAAAGCTACATTCACCCTGAGTAACATAGGCTATATTTATTGCTAGAAAATATTGGGTGTTTTTAGATTATACCGGGTGTTTATAGATTATACCGGGTGTTTTTAGATTGTACCGGGTGGTTTTAGATTATACCGGGTGTTTTTAGATTATACCGAGTGTTTTTAGATTATACCGGGTGGTTTGAGATGATACCGGATGTTTTTAGATTATACCGGGTGTTTTTAGATTATACCGGATGTCTTTAGATTATACCGGGTGTTTTTAGATTATATAAAACGCGTTACGAAAAACGTCTTATACGAAAGGTACTTCGTTCCAAACGCGTGTCCCGCGACACGTTCCAAGTTTTTTTTTAAATTTCTTTTTGGGAATAGATTTTTCTTCGATTTTTGAACATTCACAAATAAAAGCGATTGAATTCGCGCAAATTCAATACACGTTGAGAATTTAATGATAATGATTCTCATCTTTTATATCCTATATATTACATTTACACCCGGGCGAAGCCGGACTGGGCCGCTAGTATATTATATAACGACTGAAAATTACAGAGAAAAATTTATAGTTCCAAAAACACTTAAAAAAAACTTATATTAACGCAGTAAAAAGTGGAAAATAAATTTCTTTTTCGTCTACATTATTTAGAAGCATGGGGCACTCGTTGAATTAAATGAAATATAGGTAAAGTGAGTGTCCCACGCGTCTAAACGTTGTAGAATTGAAAACATTAATATCAAACAAATGTATTTAGTACAAAAATAAAGCCTCACGGCGAATAAAATATAATAAAAATACACAATAAAAATAACATCTTCATACAAAATAAATCTTCAAGGAAAATTATTCGTGATTCGTCCTTTGCTTCAAGCCTACATAAATTTTCTTCGTTGGAATTAAACTGAATAATGTTTTTGGTGAAAACTTTATAGACATCGGTGTCTTATCAGTGACAGTTATTTCAAATTTCCTTAATAAATGAAACAGCAAAATCTTAGTAGCCATCAGAGCAAATCTTTGACCTTGAAACGAAAAAAAAAATGTTACCCTGATGTAACTAAAAATAACCACAGCACACTAAAACACTGACAATGATCTTAAATTGTAATCATATAATTACAGTTTTATATGTATACGTAGAAAAACTTCGCTTTTGAAGCTAAATTTTGATCAAAATGCGTAGAAAAAAGTTTTTCGAAGTGGAAATGGTACAAAAAAACAATGTAAATACATGCATGTGCAGTTTTAAAAAAATATCGTTTCAATCGATCAATTATTTTTTGAGCAGAATCGATTTAAGTTTCTGAAATGCTTTTTTTTTGTGAAAAAATATGTGTGGTCACAATCTAAAGATCATTGTCAAATCAGATTACACACAATTATTTCTGCATAGTGTTTTTTTCTCGATATACGTTACGCTAAAGATGTTAGCATCATCAAGAGAAGATTAAAACAGATTTTTAAACTCACCTATGCATCCTCTTGGACCAAAACCAAACGGGGCATAAGTAAATGGCCGTATATTATGTTTATTTTCGTCATTAAAACGTTCAGGATCAAATTTTTCAGGTTGCGGAAAATATTTTGGATCATGATGAATTGCCCTAATTGGCAAGAATAGTTTTATTTTCTTTTCAATATAAATATCACCGTCTTCTGTTTTTAATAAGTATGGCTTTGTGCATAGTCTATCCACAGCTACAAGTTGTGGCCATTTCCGAAATGATTCTGTAAAATGAATTTCTTATAGTTCTTGACTCTCAGTAAAGAGAAGGTTCGTGTAGAGTAACTGATAACTTATTTCGCCGCGATAGTGAAACGATTCGGGTTTAAGTCCGGATGGTGACAGTTGTTTGAAAATAAATTTTTCTAATATAACATATATAATGGGTGTTTTTTAACAATTGTAGTAAAAAATAATGTTAAAAAATTAATACCTGATATAACCATGTCCATGTATGTTAATTTCTGAAGAGCTTCGTAATTTATATTTCCGTTGCAGTCAGAATTAACTTTATCGATTTCTTCTAAAAGCTTTTTCTGGATATCCGTATTAAGTGCTAATTCATAAGCTATAAAAAGTAATCCTGTGGAAGTTGTATCGTAGCCTGCTACAATAAAAATGAAAGCTTGGGCAGCTATATCTTCGTTAGTCAAATCTGAAAGGGAACAAAAAATTGAGCTAAAGAATCACATAGAACTATTATTATTATAAAATCGTTTTTATTATGAAATAATTCTGTGAATTTTCCAGAAAGCCATGGTAAGAAAATATTGTTATACTAGGTAGGTTCAAAATATGCACAAAATTTTCCTTTATGAAAAACATTAATGAATCAGAGAAAACGCAACATCCACTGAACAAAAAACAAATAGGACTCTTTACTTATTAAACATCTTCTCAAAATTTAGTTTCAATCCGTTTGACCTGCATCGTGTTCACAGACAACCAGACGCACAAGCTTTTTTTAAAAAACAAAAAAAATATTGTAAAATTTTGAAAAGTAAATTTTAACCATAATTAGTACCTATCCTATCCTATCCTATCCTAAAGCGTCTAATGAGACTACGTTTTTAAATCTCGCTTACCAACTTTTTTATGTTTATAAAAATATTCATTCTCTTCGTTTACTTTTTCGGTATCGTCATTGTCTATGTCACCTTTTCTAGCTTCAAGTAATAAATGAATCACATCAGGCCTTACTATTCTACCCTGTTCTCGCGATCTTATATTTTCTTCAATAATATTTTCAACAAATTTGTTTATATATTTCGGTAATAATCCTATTCCAAGAATCTGAAATATCAAGGCTATAACAAATAGTAATGCTCTGTCTATAATTTCGTTTTGCGCGAGTTTTTGAATGTAAAGCATCTAGCACAAAAACCAAAAAGCTAAAGTTTTAACAATATTTCGAAAAAAAGATTGAATAATAATAAAATTTTATTGTCATAAAAAAGATTCAAAAATGTTTACGGTATTATTTTATTGTGTTTGTAAAACCATTGCAATATTGGATTCAGTTTTACCTTTAATAACCACGGCATCATTATAACGAAAAACGCTCTAGTGGCATTAAATTTGGAAGATTCTACTCCAATTTGATAAAACTCGTTATCACGATCTTTTAATGAGTCAATTTTAATTCCAAAAGCACACGTAGCTATAATGTCATTAGTTAGTCTTGAAAACATATCCTTCGCATCGACTTCAATTATTTGATTTTTTTTATTCTTATTTTCTTGTAAATAATAATTTGCAAATTGTTCGCCACATTCATTGACCAAACGAAACATAAATTTCATTTTACTACTCGTGAAAACCGGACTTATTGTTGAGCGTACTTCTCGCCAGCGTTCTCCTGTAAAATAAGATAATATAACTAGTGGGTCTCGTGCATTAAAAATAAAAATGTGTAAATCGTCAATTTTCATGAAAACTTTCTCAAAATCAAGGTTTCTGAATGTGTTTTGCTTGTAAACCAGCGATGTGTAAGACAGAATCTGTGTTACTTAATAAGGATTACAAACCTTTGAGATTAATCAAGACTTTGGAAAATAAAGGATCGAGATCATCCTGAAGAAAGGCCATTTCATGATCCTCAAAATGGTGGAAATCTTTTACCGTCATTAATTTTATCAATTCTGGATCCCGAACAAATAAATATGGGTCTCCAAATAATCGTATTCCAACGCATCTATCAATCAAAGTAAAGTGGAAAACGCATTCTTAATTTACATCAAAAGATAACTTTAGAGTGATGATGATCCTTGAAGGTAATTGAGAAATTTCTTAGGAAGAACCTAGGTGGCACAGGATCGAAAAAAGCAAATACTGAGATATTTGAATTGCATTTATTAATGCAATTTACATATCTCAGTATTTGCTTTTTTCGATCCTGTGCCACCTAGGTTCTTCCTAAGAAATTTCTGTTATTGACTTATTATAGTACAACAAATAACATATTATTCATATATTATGCATATCAATTGATAAGAAGAAAGTTTAGCAACGTTCTTGATTGTTGACTACTTTCGTTTCGTAAAAGAATACATATAATGTATTCGGCTTGCAAAACCTGCCCCCGGGGCTGGGCAGTCGAATAGTTACGAGACTTATTATGATAACGTATTGACAGTTCTTGGCTATCTTCGGTTTTCATTTCAACCAATGTCGACTATATTCTTTGATCTGCCCCGGGGCAGGTTTGCAAACCGAATACGATAATAGTAACATTCAATTTTATAGCATGTAAACACAAACTGGATCTAGAATTCTATGAAGACACATTGTAGATTATAGACGCTCCACAACTGAGGTCATTAGTGCAGAATTGTATTAAAAATAATTTAAAATTCATACCAATTTTTGACACAAGTGAGAATTCCAAACCTCTGAAAGTATTTTCATAAAATAGAATTGGACTTTTTCTGCATGCATAACATTTTTTTAGAAAAAAATATTTTTCTGTTATCGAGATTCGACCGAAAATCTGATTCTAGCATTTTAAAAGTATGTATGACATTGTTTGTTTTTTAACTTACTGTTTATTTGGATATTTATTATACAAGTGTTCAAGGGAGTCTAAAAGATGTTCCCGCTGTAAGACAGATTTCCAAAAAGTTCCGACAATTGGATAACCGATATCACATGCTATGTTATATTTTTTCCAATAGAAAGGTTTGCGCCAGTTCCCGTAAAACACAATGAGAACTATTATCAATGCTAATATCCACCACATAATTTATTATTTAATTGGAATGCAACACTTTTTTTCACAGCACTATTTTATTTAACTTAAAATACAGCACTGTTTAATCCAGTACAGCACTTAAATAATTTATTTCATAATAATATAATTAAACATTCGTAAAAGGTATAAATCCAGGTATTGATATTACTAAAATTCTGGCGTGTATAAAGTTTATCTAAACATGTTAAACTGATTAAATATTTAAACTACATTTCGTCTTGTAACCCATCTCACTAGCACAACTTTTATGGTGCTATTATATATGGCCAATTTAAATCAATTTAAGAAATTACATGTGCTGTTAATTTTTTGTCACTTTCTAATAAATTAAACATCACATAAGTTACAGCGCTATTAATTTTAACATTAACCATACAGAGTAGCGTTGTTTATTTACGCGGAGAGTTGTTAATATTTGTTTTTATAAAAGATGATATATGATAATATTTTTCCGATTATCCTATATTACGATATTTTAACAAGAAATGATAAGAACTTATTTTCACGACAATCTACCAAGATCGCAACTGCATATAAGTTTGGCAATTAAAGAATCACGAACAGGTTTTTATTGTACCTCCGTGGCCTCTCAATCACTATCTCTTAAACACGTTGGTACTGCACGTTCACTAAATAAAAAGTGGTGCGGGTACTTATGTACGCGCGGCAGAAGTTATACTTCTTTGGCGTCATCGCGATAATTGATATTTGCATTTTCGTTAAAGATGTGCTTTGATAAACATAGTTAATAGTTGACCTATTCACTTCGAGTAGTACTTTAATTTACTTTGGACAATAGGTGGACAACTCCATCGGCACATTGTGACAGAGAAATGAAACGTGTCATCTATGAAACAAAGTGAAACTACTGCATCGAAGAGTCAGCTTTATCGACGATTTCAGCCTTGCCGATACAAGTAGTACATGCTGCGCAAATTCCGTAACAGAAAATTTTACCTCACTTCATGGTGTCTCATACTTCCGTAACAGAGAAAATTTTACCCTCAAGGCACTAAAAGAAGTATATGAGATATAACTATCGTTTTCAATATTTATCTGTGTCAAATTCGCCACAAACCAATGGATGTGTAAAAATGTGTTTTCTTCATACTATGCCGGAAGTACGTACTTTCTGATTCGATTTTAGATCAGAAAGTATGACATTTCTGATTTGTTGTTGTGACAAGCTGCAATTACATTCATATCGTCTGTATTGTCTATATTGTCATGCGCACTGATACGTAAGCCGTTGAGACTGACGACTTTGTCAAGTCACACGTTGGCCCATAGATGTCTATGTGTGTAAGTAGCTGTCTAGTGTTATACTGACATTAGATGCATGTGTCAACACTTCAATCACTTCAAAGTAACTAGTTCTTTTATATATTGGTGAAAGTGCGTACTTTCGGCATAATATGAAGAAAAATAGTATACACCACACATGCAGAAAGCTGAAAGTCCTGCACTGCGCGTCATATGACGCCCTCGACTTCGCCTCGGGAATCATGTGGCGCAGTGCAGGAAATTCAACTTTCCGCTCTTATATACTTATATACTATTTAAAGAATTTATAACATGAACGCGCAATATTATAAGAGTGTATTCTGTCTTTTTTTGGCGTTTTGTTGTCATTATTCGTTTACATTTACAAGGTCGAGCTATTCAAGTTCAAATGAAATATTATATACCTACATGAATATTAAAAGGTAAAATACGAAAAAAACGATATGCAGAATTCTATACATGGCTTTCATGTTCCAAAAGCATGTTTAAATAATGTTTTGAAAATTTTCAGTTTTACCAGAAAGCCTATGTTAGTTACAGAAATTTTGATAAACAGATTTTATATGCTTACAGTGACGGCATTTCAAGCATAAAAAAACTGTTTTTCGAAATTCCTAGAAGATGCTAACGTTTTATTTTTATATATATTTGTCAAAAAATGAATACTCGGCATTATTTTTGACGATGAATTGTCATCTGTAGTCGTCAAGTGACAACTTTGAAAAATTTAAATAGTCTTTAAAACGAAAATAACCACTGTCGGCTTGGCAGGTCTTCGATACCTTCATCAGGGAAAGTAGAAATACTATCCTATAAAGATTCAGTTTTTATCAAATAAGTTCATTGACCTTAGTATTATGATACTGAGCGATTTTGTTATACAGAAAATTGCGTGTAGTTCCAAAACCACTGATACGATTGGAACCAATATTATTAAACCTATAGATTCATTATAATATACAGGTGAAAATTTTGACAGCTCTTTCCTTTTTTAAAGTCAGTAAAAATAGAAACATTTATAAATAAAAACTAATCTAGTGAATCTCTTTAACGCCGCGTTCCAAGAGAGCAAAATTAAGCGAACGCTTAGATTTTTGTTTTGAGCTTTAAAGTTTCCATTGCTTGCAGACAGTCATACAAAACGACCCAAACACATTTTGCGTCGAGGATTAAAATTGAAATAATCTACTGATTAAACAATAATTTTTCGTACTCAGACTAGAGATAATTTTTTGTATTATCATAATATTATAAGTAAACATATTGATTTTGCTTAAAAAATACGCTTCTTGGAAGCACCTTTAATAGTATAAAAGATAAAAATATATTATGACTTATTTACATCGTCGTTGTTAACAAATCAATTTTTATCATATGTATGGGCAAAAATAATACCTATTTGATGATTGTGACCTTGAAATTATTAGAATTACAATTAAATTTGACATTTTACCGTGAAGCATAGAGACAAAGGAGACTGATCACACTACGAAGCGAGTGTGCCTAAAATCGATGACACTAATGGGATCGTAAAAAGTTTACACCCGTTCTTCTGCATTGAAATCAGTCGAGTTTCTCTCTGTCTCTTGACATGCGCATCAGTGCAGTAAAATTACATTTATTTAATTTTTAATTTTGAATGACGTCAAAAAGCAAAAAATAAATTCGATATATAAATAGCGATTTTTTTTTATTTAAGAATGAAAATAACAATTTAAAATTTATTTAATAAAAATTGTAGAAAAATTATAGATCATTATCTATTACATTATGACATGCATTAATAATTATGACATTAATTCAACTGCCTCTTGATTCATTCCGTACATTTTTTGAAACCATTTCTCGGATTGTTCCACCTTTCGTTTTCTGATAATAGCTGCCTCATCCCTAAGCACAAACGTATTACTAGGGACCGTTGGCTCAATTAACTTTTTATCAGTTAGTGCATTCGCATCGGGAAAGTACATTGAATATATGTAACGTTCTTTTTCTACACTTGTTTCGTCTTCCATATTTTTATCTTGTTCTAGATGTGTCTGTGTTTTGTTTTCTTCTTTGATTTCTTCTTCTTCGAGCATTGAACTCATCCTTCCACCTAAGAAATATAAATTTATTTAGTGTGTGCGTATATCCATACTAATATTATAAATTTGAAAGTCTGTCTGCCTTTTCATGCATAAATCGCTGAACAGATTGCGATAAAATTTGGCAAGGCCAAGGAAATAGACTATACCCTGAGGAAGGACACAGACTACCTTTTGTGTCAAAATAAGACTTTAAGGCTGTCGGAACGCTCTGAATTTAAGCCAAAAATAGAGCTTCGGCTGTCAACTGATTGTAGACTTATTCGTCAACATTCTGTAAAAATTCTTTCTCTATAAGAAAGATAAAGGACAAATCTAGGTCTCTAATGGACTACTTTTGTAATTTATGTACGATTTACTAGAAAAATTTGGCATTAATTGTGCTAAAAAAACACACGTTTTCAATGTCACACTATGACCTTATTCGCATATTTATTTTACAAAACTGTTTCGTCACAAACCTAAAGTGACTCTTCCTTTTTAGGAAAAGTTTTTTAAGTCTTAAAAATATTTCCAAAAATTAGAGTAATCAATTGACAGCGGCACCCTGGCAATAACATGTTTTAGCCTCGTAGTTGGCACCAGCTAAAAATTGAAACGTGCGGATGATTTGAGCGAGACAGAGCTAAAGAAGGTCACACCCACAATATGTCTTTTGTCTACCTCGCCCCTTACCGCTGGGTCTCAGCACAAACAAAATTCAGAGCGTTCCGACAGCCTTAAGGGGGTGAAATAGGGGATGAAAGTATAATTATCAACTCTACCACGATATCTCCGGAACTATAATTTTTTTTTGTTAAGTAGAGATAAACTAAGAATGGACTTTGCGTAAATCGACTCCCAAGAGAGGTTGCGGGAACGTTATAGACAAAAAATACTCATTTTTGAACTATCAGAACTCCAGGTTTAAATTTTGGCACGCATGTTACTTTTGTTGAGTAAAGATCCACTAAGAACGAGTTTTGCAAAAATAGACTCCCAAGGGGGATTACTTCTACAGACTTGAAATTTCGTAGGGACGTCTGTTATATAGAAGTCCACTAAAAATTGATTTTTCAAAAATCGTCTTCTAAGGAGTGCAAGGAGAGGGGGGGTGTCAATAATTAGCACATTTTTTTATGTTTTTCGGAATTTAAACCGAATACTTATGTACATTTTTATAATATAATCTATATAATCTATGATAGGTATAGAAAAGTCATAAAAATATAAAAAAGCATAGTATCTTAAAAATAAAGCCTAGGTTTTCTAAGATAGCGGCACCATAGTATAGCGGCCGTAATATGACGGTGAATTACGTAAAATGCTTGCGTAGAAAAAAATGAATGCCGAATTTTTACGTTACAGAAAAACCACACCCATTTACTTCTATGCAAATGTTTTTTGTTACGTAATTCATGGACATATTACGACCGCTACACTACGGTACCGTTATCTTAGGAAACCTAGAAACTTATAAAAGATACTAAAATTTGATGTGACATCATTAAAAAAGAAAACATTAATACATACCAATATTTGCTAAGACAGTCACTGTTCTTCGAAGAACATTAAATAATCTGTCGTTTTGAAGACCTAAATATACACAGACGCCGCCAAAAAAAAATGCCAAAAGAGCTAAACTTATTTCAGATGTAGTTAAATCTAAATCGGACCAAAAAAAAGTTTCTTTGTTTACCGTACTTCTCTGTCTTTTAAGAATTTCCGCTCTTTTATTGTAAATGAAAGCAAATGGATACCAAAAAATTTTTAAAAAATCTAATAAAAACATATTTTTTTTGAAAATTTGTGACACTCCTTTCCAAAATCTTTCAGAATTAAAGACAACAAAAGCTGTTTATTATCATTGCCTACCAGTATAATTTTAAATCATTTTTGTAAAACAGATTAAGCCAGATGACGTCTTAATAAACTTAATAACCTTGGAAAAATCCGTGTAGTGAAATGTTTACATAAATATTACAAAGTTTATTTCCTATGGTAACACAATATTTTGATCAAGGCTGATCTTTAATACAGCTTATATTATATCTCCTAAATTTAAAGAGATACATAGATGAAGGTTATCTAATCAGATATAAAAATGATTTTTCGGAAAAAAGGACTTTATTTATAAGTAAAACACTTAATATTTTATTTTCAGCGACGTTTCGTTCCTTGTTTGGAACTTTATCAAGCTTTAATAACTGTAAATATATTTTTAAAAATACAATTTATAAAATTTACAATTGAAATAACAAATAAAACATACCTATTAAATGTTATGATTAAGTAGATATAAAAGATAATATATACATGTGAATATAAATTTGAGTTTAACAATTATTAATAAAAATATTTATTATTACTTATAAATAAAGTCCTTTTTCCCGAAAAATCATTTTTATATTAATTACCAAGGACAAAAAAGAAATAAAGTTATCTAATCAGATTCGGCTTAGTATTAATTAACGTATCGCAGAAACATTAGTGCAAAAATCGTCGAACGCTTGCAAAAGTTTGTGCGATTTCAAAAGAAATTTTTTTTTGAAAACTAAAAATCTCTATCCATCTATACTTCCAGCTAACAGATGTTGTCAAAAAGATGTGAAATCCATTGATCACACGCGTAAGTCGGTATCTCTATATTCTTTGAGAAATTATGACCATTTAAAGTTTATCAAGAAATTAATAAAAATCAAAATAGAACTGACGCTTTTTTATCAATCATTTTTTCGGCAAATGCATTTCAATTTTCTATTCATTAAAGGTTCTACTGGTGACGGCAGTTGACATACCTCAGTTCTCCAGCGTCTATAATTTACAACTACTTAATCATTCACATTAAAGTAAAAAAAAACTCGGGTCGCAGTGCCAAAACCCTGCCGACAATATAGTGTATTTGCTTATACAGGCAGTGTGGCTTTATTATGCGAACTTAAGTTGGTTTTTGGGCAAAATAAAAAATTTGACTCCTTAATACACCCCTTAAAATAATATTTTTTTTCTTAATTGCAATATTATTATCAATCGAACCTCTATACCAAATTATATGCAACTTTCAGTAAATAATTCACTATCTGCAAACTAGTGTTTTCATAAAATTTGTAAGTCCGGTCCTGTCGGGCCGATTTTATTAAAATTTTAGGGACACTTTTTAATTACTACTAAAGGGTTAAATGTCAATTTTGAAACGATTCTGAGAATTTTTTCGATATTTTGGGGCCCAAAAACATTTTTCAACCCCTAAAAACTACCCTTAAAATGACCCGATTACGCCCATTTTAAATAGGCTTCTTGCGGTGATGGATTTCAACACGTAGACCAAATTTCGTTAAAATCAATTAACTCTTTCGAAAGTTATAGCCCGCACACATATATACCTATATATATATATATATATATACGTATATAAATATATATATATATATATATATATATATATATATATATATATATATATATATATATATATATATATATATACATATATATATAAACATTTTCAAAAATAGTGCAAAAGTGTTTAGGAGGCTATGAAACGTCGAGAAATTTTGGTCCGACCCCTAGGTCCCGCCATCCGACCAACGCCAATAGTGTATGTTGCCTTATGGCAAATACACTAATGAAAATGGGGACATCATAATCCGACCTGCACTGTAGTTCGTTGTGCTAATTTACAATATAGCACGGAACTGGGACATGTATAATTAACGAACTGTTCATTTTATCAAACATATATTAACCTGTGTATAGGAGAACGTTCAGGTTCCGTGAAATACCTGCGAAGTAATCGTGCACAAATTATGTTCGTAATTACTAGGTCTACAGGTGTGTTCAACAATATGTTCCCTGCAGGTATAATATATTTCATGAAAGAACTTTGCTAACGTCTCGACTACAAATATGCTATTTCTGGACAGCAAAATATCACTTGCTGGTCTAGATAATTAAGAATTTATTTCTGTTCACTGTAAACTTAATGGAGTAGTAAACATAATTTTTCAGTTTTAATACATAATTTAAATTTTTAGCAACTTTAATGGCAAGGCTGAGTCCTCCCACTTATAAAACACCGGGGCAGCGTTTGAATCCTTGATTAATTATTTGCGCCATAAACAGTATCCTCACGATCTCGCAGCTATTTTTGAACTCTCTATACGTTTATCATTTGTTTTCCAACATTAGTCATAACAGACGCCACTCGGACCATAACCATTTTCCATCTACCACACTTCCCGTTGACAGCAATGTGCCAGTGGAGAATTTGTAGAAAATTAGACGACAGTAGACATATTTCGGAATATAGAAGCTTCCTAGGAAATCATCCAAGACCTTATATAAGAAAGCTTCTCGATATTTATCTGGAATTATTGAGGAAAATAACAGTTACCATTTCTTGGTGAAAGGGCAGAAGAAAAAAGTCCTAGTATCATTCGAATCTAACTTTAAAGTTCTCGCCATTAAAATACATTCAACACCACAAGAATAAATAAAAAAAACCCGGGTCTCAGTGCCAAAACCCTGCCGACAATATAGTGTATTCGCTTATACAGGCAGTGTGGCTTTATTACGCGAACTTAAGTTGGTTTTTGGGCAAAATTAAAAATTTGACTCCTTAATGCACCCCTTAAAATAACATTTTTTTTTCTTAATTGCAATATTATTATCAATCTAACGTCTACACCGAATTAAATACACCTTTCAATAAATAAGTCACTATCTACAAATTAGTGTTTTCAAAAAATGTGTAAGTCCGGTCCTGTTGGGCCGATTTTGTTAAAATTTTAGGGACACTTTTTAATCACTACCAAAGGGTTAAATTTCAATTTTGAAACGATTCTGAGAATTTTTTCGGTATTTTTGGGCCCAAAATCTTTTTTCACCCCTAAAAACTACCCTGAAAATGGCCCGATTACGCCCATTTTAAATAGGCTTCTGGCGGTGATGGATTTCAATACGTGGGCCAAATTTCGTTAAAATCAATTAACTTTTTCGAAAGTTATTGTCCGTAAATATATAAATTAATTAGTCACGCCTATAGAAAAGTAATAAAATGTCATCTTTTACTGGTAACTAAAGTCACGAATTCTTCAGTAGACTCATCAAAGGCACCACCTCGGAGTCATGCTTTTGATTTTTATTTATTCTTGTGTCCAACAGTAAGTCCAAACATACAACAAATAAGAAATGACGTTTTATCTGAATTTTATAGGACATGCAGTACACTATAGAGAGTTAATGTTTAACACGGTGAAGGCACCTTCCGTCGGGTCGAGTGTCGATTGGTATAGTGACGTGCGGCTGCCCCCCGGATGGCGAGATGGAATGCGGCGGTAATTGTGACGCCGTGCCGCCCCGTTATATCTGCAACAGCAATAATGTAGCACCAGAGTCACAAGGGCTCTAATTAACTGATATTTGATACATAGAGATACGCACATTACATACCGCTCCTGGCGATGAGCACCTAATTGTGGAAATATACCGTATTTTATGTTGCACAACCGATGCTCACAGAGATTGTCATGAACGCCTCGTGAGTAGGTTCATGGACCACCCCCTCGTTTTAAAGATGGAGAATTGGAAAATAGATAATCATAAGGAGAATAAAAAAAAATATAATGAGCCTCACCCTCATAAGCTCACATAAGAAGTCTAACTTCTTAAGGCGAAATTATTACACATTTTAAGAGGGCATTTTGCTGTTTATGTCATGTGAAAATACTCTCATGGACAGATCATCACATTTATACCATAGTTTTACTTACATACTATGATCTACAGAAAAACATTTTTAATATGAATTGTCTGTACTATATACAACATCTTAACTTCAAACAATGTAATGTTTCAGCATTTACTTGTATATAAAAATGTTTAATCCTAAAATTGTATCTGAAAATAGCATATCTGTCTTACTCATTACATGACCAGCTCTTGACCGAATTAAATTTCGAGATTTCTCTTATAATTTGAACGGATCTGTCTTGGATCTGTCAAAAAAATTCTATAAATAACGATTTACATGATTTTGGCAAAAAGTTTATGATTGATGGCCACAATTTCGCTAATAATGTTAAAAACGAACCGACAGCCAAAAAATAAAAAAAAAATTATACATCATTTGTTTTTAATTTTAAATGTCAAAATAGAATTGATGTATTTTGCGAATCAAAATGCAACACTATAAACTTCTGTCCTTGTCAGTTTCATGTAATTTAGGAGACAAACTAACTTCCCCTTTATTTGTCAGTTCTACTTCCCCTCGATTTCTTATTTTTTTCAAACAGATACGTCGCTAAAGAAGTTAAACTTCAAAAATGTGTGAGCCTCATCCACATAAGCTCTCAGAGGATTTAAAACTTCTTCCATTTGTATTTGATAAATATATTTCGTTCGTTTATAGTACGTAAGAATTAATCTCTACATAGGTTATAGACGCCTAATGATAATTGTTAGAAAACATCCATTGTTACAATGCTAAATTAGAAAAATTTTATTTTTTTATCCACTGTCACCGTCTAGCTCAACAGTTGAGCTAGCGCACCGTAGAGTAATTGATAACTCATTCCGCCGCGAAAGCGGAAAGATTCGGGTTTGAGTCCCGACGGTGACAGTGGATAAAAAATTAAAATTTTTCTAATTTAGCATTTTAACAATGTATGTTTTCTAACAATTCTTCCATTTGGTTGAAAACAAATGACATTCGCTATAAGTCATACCGGAAACCCAACATTAATTTATTATTAAAAAACTAGCGGTACCCGTGCGAATATTCGCACTAAAATTCGTTTCTAATTTCTCACACTCTTTATAACTTTCTTCTTTTTGTTGTATTACATTACGGAGCTCTGTGACGGTTCAAGAAAATATTTTTCTAAAACGCAAGTATCGAAAACGTTGAGCTATATGAAAAGTATTGATACATACGTAAGTTGATTTAAAATTGAACAAAAGAGTTACCGACCGTCAATCATATTGACGTTGTTTCAAAATCAAAGCCGTCAGATGGCAGCATTGCTGTATTGTGTCTTAATATTATATATAATTTTAATAATTAATAAATTTACAAAAACAAAAGCAATAATAAATTTTTTAGTTGTTGATGTCGGTAGAGCAAGCAATTATCTATAAAATGATATAAAATTTATGTGGAGCAATTGTGTGGTTTTTTCAAAAAAGGGAGGCAAACATCTTAACCTTAGCGTATTAATATAAGTATATGATAATAACAAACTGAAAGTTCAGATTGCTGAGGCTACGCTCAAATTGTTCTTATAATAAACGTTATTTTTGCCGTTTTAAATTTTCCGCAGTTTGTTAATCATAAAACATTTATTATGACGCGAAATTCGGGTTCTTGATTTATTCAAATGTTGAAAGGAAAGTAATTTCGTATCGTTTTTCATTTCCTGTTTGTGAGACGTCATGCGTTAATACAACTTCCGATATACTTACATAATGGAGTACGATTATTATGTATGCATTCCTTATGCCGAAGTGCCTGCTACTAGCTACATGTAGAGATCCATGACAGTTGGATACAGATTGATAACGTGAGATGAGATTACACGAAACAAAAACAAGTCACGCAATTTTTAAATTCACTTCCACAATTTAAATATAAAGTTATTTCTGACACCGTATTCCCTAAATTTGCATATGCATAGCAATTTATAATTATAAAACAACGCAATGATCTTTTTATTGATAACATCAGCTTATTAGACCTGTCTTCTCGCCGTCTTATCAACAATTTATAAATAAAAAATAATGAGGTTCTGCGACCTGAAGAAAAAAAATGTTCCTAATATTATGATATTATTAATTGATTCATTGATTAGATAGTGTTTGGGATTGTTAGCCATATTTTTATTTAGAAAACAAATGGACTAATTACGTGTTTCAAAATGTTTCTTGTACAATTATAAACTTCATGTACTGTTTAATGAAGACTTAAGGTGCAGACATTGCAGTAAGGAGACGAAAACAGCGTACCATATTCTGTAAGAATGAGACGCTCATCATCACAAAAGTCGCTAAAATATTTTTTGTATGGATACATTCTATTACAAAAACCGTAATTAAATATACATTTTGCGAATAAAACTATGTTAATTATAATAATAATAATAGCGTTTATTGCTTCGCGCAAATGGTCAGAAATCAGTCTTTGTAGACTTTGTAGACTGCCTTTCTGACCGGTACATACAATAATATAGTAAACAATAATTATATCTTGCAGAATACAGGTAATAATATGGATAATTAAGAATGTGCCTAGAAAACTATATTAACCACTCTGTCCACCAAATTTTGCAAGCTAGTACAAGGAACGAGGATACTGAATCGTGTGTTATAAGTGATCCTAGAGGATACAGTCCTGTCGATGACAGGAGGGCTCCCAAAATTAAAAAAAAAACGTCTAATAACCGGATACGAATCCAGCTATGATCTAAATAATCTTGAACATACCAGTTTTCAGGATAAATATATCATCAGGTTGTTCTACAAGCATTCTTTATACATTTTAAGTGTTTGAAAATGTTTCTGATAGAAATATTCTGATGAATATCCATCCCTAGGCCCGAAAACAAATAGAAATTGTTTTTCTTCAAATCGAACTTATTCTTATAATTTATAAAAATTTTAGACGAGGAAAACAGTCTGTTTAAAACATGGTGTAATAAAAAATAAAAATAGCATTTTAACAAAGTGCATATTCAATAATTAAAACTAGAATGTTTCCTGGCCGGTAGCTGTCGACAGACGGAAGTTTTTTTCTAAGCGGATATTTTCCAGGAAAACATTTAACGAAGAACTAGCGATAGTTGTAGATACAACTATAATATAGTGGGTATATAAATACCACACGGTATGTTTTAATCTAGCTGTCGTGTAGAATCACTTTGCTTATATTACATGTGTATGGAAGTATATAGGAACTTGTTGAATATGATTTTCCGGCCAACCATAGAAATATTTCTTAAATAATGGATAAAACTTCATAAATTAAATAATGTAATGTTCTCAAATATTCCAGAATTCTACATCATCTAATGATACAGGAATATTATAGTCAGTTAACCTACTATTAATCGGTATATATTATATCTCAAAAAAGTTTTTTGTCAGTAGGAAATATCCCCTTTAATACTGTATCAAAATTAATGTTTGATACGCCATTTTGGAGATCAGCTAATGACGAAAACTAAGTTAATATCTTAAAATTGCGGCACCGTATTTATCTACCCCAATGCTAACCCCAAAGACGAATTTGTTTATTTATTCGATACATAGAAATCCTACGGTCGACTCTGGTATCACAACTTGTTAGTATTTAATTTAGACACCTACGAGTTTCGCGTCACGCTATTTCTGTGAGAGATCTGTTTGAAACAATGTAAGAGACC
Source organism: Venustoraphidia nigricollis (assembly GCA_034508555.1). Classification (NCBI taxonomy): domain Eukaryota; kingdom Metazoa; phylum Arthropoda; class Insecta; order Raphidioptera; family Raphidiidae; genus Venustoraphidia; species Venustoraphidia nigricollis. The sequence continues at coordinate 3,700,707 of JAVRKA010000013.1, forward strand.
TTGCGAAGTACGTTTCCAAAATATCTGTCTGTCTGTATCAATATCACTCACGAACGGGTGGAGCGTTTTTAATGAAACTGAATACATTGTCAATTCGATGATCTTATTCCATAAGTAGCTATCTACAAAATCTTGACTTTTCAAGAAACTAAATTCAAACTTTGGAAGATTGTATCAAATTGGAATTGAAAAATTATATTTATATTATTTAGGATTACGTTGAGCTACATTATTATAAAATGTCAAATAATGCTTAAAACTACATTTGGAACCAAAAGAAAACAATAATTTTAGTGACACTGCGTAGAAAGCTCAAAATTGCTGTTAGCCACATTTGGAACCAAACCATCGAATTGCTATACAAACGTGTAGTATCTATGTAAATATTGTTGGATCTTTTTGAGACAGCATTAATGCTCTGCATTGTCGACCACAACATTGTTTTGTTTTGAGTTTCTACTAGCAACGCTTATAAAATAAACAAGTATAATATAATTTTCAATCTCGTTGTGATCAGACGTATTTAAATTTCGTCTTAATTAAATCAAATTTTATTGTGTTTTATTTATTTATTTTTTAATTTATATTAATAGATCTAATCTATCATTATAATTGGATCACGTCGGGGTCACCAATTATAATGATCGATTAGATCTATTAATATAAATTAAAAAATAAATAAATAAAACAATAAAATTTGATATAATTACGACGAAGGTTTCTGTCTAAACATTAACGCGAACGATGTCATCATATTTGGCGTTCTTGCGTTGCGCAACCAAATTATCACGTTGCGTCGATAGAGAGAGAGAAGATTATACCATCGCGTCGGCATTCTATTGCATTAACTTTTACCGGTGACGTATTTGATGTATTGAATGAAGTAGTAGCAGCAACGTCACGACACATTAGTGCTCAGGAAAATCTGTTTATATAAATTATACAGGCAGTTATTATGTAACATTGTAGTACGACTTTAGTAAACATAATAAAGCATGTGATATAAACGAACCAATCTGTGTAATTCGTTTGTTACTTACGTCTTAAAATGTTAATTTAAAGAAAATGAGAACTGCAGCTGATTTTATCAATGTTCAAACAATGATGACATGAAATGGACATTGTAAATTATTCATCTTTAAAGTTCAATTCCAGATATATGTTATAATAGAAAAAGTCTTAATTAAAGAAAAGACGAAACGTTGCAATCAATGAGTGTTTAAATTGATTTATTTCTTATTCCAATTACCCGTGATACTGTTTTCTATTGTAAATTATAGACGCTCTACAACAGATCATAAAGTTTTATCTAACAAGTTCGATTAATTATTTAGTTTAAGATATTTAATCAAAATCGAAATTATGTATAAAATTATAACGGTACGTCTGTCTGTAATCTCATTTTCTTGCAGGCCTACATGCATGTTTGCAGGCACTTAAACTGACACATTACACACTAGTACTATAATGAAAAACAAAAGTAGTCGCGCTATGCCAATTCAATATCTAATAATTACTGTTGTATATAGTATTTACCTCTGGTGCTACTGGCTACTATCTAAACCTACTATTCAAAAGTGAAATTTGCTACACAAATGAAACGTCAATTTTTTTAGAATATACTGAAAATGAATTGAAAAGCAGCTATTCTATTAGCTGTATGACAACAAATACTATATATATATCTTGGGTGCATGTTATATAATGATTTGTGTGACAAAACGATAGCTAGCGAGTTTTAATATACATAATGTCACTTATTCATTAGTAATGCACATTTCCCATTATGCCAGTAGATATTCTACGCTCGGCTCAACATAATATGTCTATCCAAGCGAAGATAACAATATAATATTCCAAGTGAAATTTCTTTGACCGCTCTTTGCATTTTTTGATCGCTACGCGTTTCTGTGTAAGTTTCACTTCAACCGTGATGCTAGATGAGGTTCACATCAACCGCGTTTAAAATTAAGAAAAAAAAGTTTTTCTTATTCTTGTGATTTGTTTCTTTGTTGTTACATTTCAAGAAGCAGGCATTTCTTAAAACATCCTATCGATTTTTTGTTGAACAGGAAACAACATAAATTGAACATAAAAGGTTTCTTTAGACAGTTCCCTGTGGACCAGAAGAGAACCCCAGTTCCCAGTGCCCTACTGATTACATATAGTGTTACGCAGGTTATGTGTTATAGAGGTGTTCATAATATAGATGAATTGTCTATCAGTTATTGAATTCAAGAATGAAATCATATCGATAGTCTGATATGAAATCGAAGTAAATGATAATTTTTCTAGTTGCCTTATCGATATACAGGGGCGTCGCCAAGGGGGGGCACGTAGGGGCAGCTGCCCCTCCCTAGAGGTTCGGAATTTTTTAGGTTATAAGTTTTACTGCCTAATGTCACAGAATAAGTAATAAAATGTAGCGTTCAGCAGAATCACTCTGAAACTAAAATCAAATTTAAGGATTCAATAAATGTGTTAATATTTAATATCTTAACCCTCAAAAATCTGAAATTTTTGTTTTTTTCTCATCCTCTGCCCCCTCTGGCTCAAAGGCTGGCGACGCCCTTGTCGATATACATATATTATTTCTCAAAGTTGTTTTTGTCGCTATGACAATTGGAGATTTTTTTTTCTCTCGAATAGCGAAAACTAAGTTAATATATGTCGGTAGAGCAAGCAATTATCTATAAAATGATATAAAATTTATGTGGAGCAATTGTGTGGTTTTTTCGAAAAAGGGAGGCAAACATCTTTTTTTTATGGCCTGACTGCTGCCATTGGCTAGTAGCCAAATTTATAAATTTTGGTCTTTTACTTTCGTTTCTTTTTCTAGAGAAGGCAAACATCTTAACCTTAGCGTATAACCTTAGCGTATTAATATATATGATATATAAAAAAATGCTTTTCAATACCCTTTTACGTATTTTTATAAAAAGACTCTTGGTGTCTCGACAAAATCTGGATATGAACCAAGTAAAAAAAGTAGCATATTGTTTTGTAAATGTGCGCGTGCTTTGAAAAAAATCTTAAATGAAATAAAATAAAGTTATTTCAATCTGAAATTGCTGTAAACTAATTTTGTTGTTACTGATATATTTTTTTAGAAAATTCGGTTCTGTCCATGAACATTTTGTAACTATTTTAAAATAATTTGATAGAATATTTTCTACCCTCGATTTTCACAGTAAACTATTAGAAATTGACTTGAATTTTTGTACAACCGTTATAAAAACAATGTTCCACTTTTCATTTCATTTGGTATTTTCAAGAGACAAATTTATTATTAGTTGTACTATTTCTTATCACTACAATAGTCCGATAAATTGTATTTTTTCTTCGAAAAAAAAACGATACTTACGAATTTATTTTGTATAACTCTGAGTAGTCAAAAAAAGGCTTTTTATAAAATTAATTTATATTTTAGGAGTAAGTATGATTATTGCAATATTGAATAGCCTAAATAAATTTTTAAAAAATGGAACAAATTTTTATTCTTCAAATGTATTATCTGACATTTCATATTTTATAGCTTCACATGTGACATGTTCTACACTCTACAGACATTGTATTCAAAATTTTACAGAATGTTTTAAAAATATTGTCTCCCAATTATCAAATATCATTGCTAAAAATATAGAATGTCATTGGTTTTATTGTATGTTCCAAAATCCTAAATCGTCTGTTGCTCAATGAAATTACTGTTCCAACAACCGCCGCATTCAAATCCCTGGTGAATTCATGATTAATAGTCAGCTGTTTCGACATATTTACAAACTATTTTGCTGAGAATTAAAAAAAATAATGATTATAGTACTCGAACTTTTAATCAGAAGCATGCGCATTAGAGAATTACCGTGATCGTGGCAAACTATAGCCGTAGACCAGCAAAGGATTTCACGAAAATTTTTGAGATTATCTATTTGGTTTTTTGACTAACTATAAACACCACGCTATCAGTTCCAATAACCAAGTTTGTGACTAAATTAATCAAGACGTTCCCGTCCCGAGGCGAGATACTAGCTAAAAAAGATTAAATAAACTGGAAAATATTTTTCTCGAAAATTTTACACATGATTACCCATTAGTAGAGTGGTATTGTTTAGAGAAGATAGTAGCGTCATTTCGGATCAGACGGGTCTATGTTTTCTAACAAGTGGTGGCTCTATGAATAGTTGTTCGTCGTTAATCGAGACGCACCATTGACAGTCTTAAGGCCCCAGTACACAGTGGTCTGTAGTAGGCCATTGTAGACCATCGCCATTGTGCACAGGGGATAATGGTCTGTAGTGGTGGACAATTGTGAATCGTGGTGCGCAATCCATTTGTTGTCGGTTTTTTTGACACACTTCAAAGGAATTGTGGCATGGCGTGGCCTGTGGTGTTCACACAGTCGCCCATTGTTTGGACAGGTACCTACTTTTTTGTTACGTGCTATACTATTTAAATTTTTAATCGCCCAAAATGTCAGTATCCTGGAGCAATGAAGAGACTTTTATGTTTATAATACTATAATACTTGTAAATAGTATATAAATAAATAGCCGCAGCCGTAATTACTTCCACGTCCATCGCAAGTGCTTCGCCAGGCAGAAATGAGCCATGGGCCATTGTGTGAACACCAAGTGATAGTGGCCTACAGTTGCACATTGCAAAGCATGACCCACTACAGACCACTGTGTACTGGGGCCTTTACAGATACCGCCTATGATTGCCCTTGAAATTCCACACCACACCGCTACTTATCTTTTTCCCCATTCTTCTTACTATCCAGATTCCCCACCTAGATGCTATTTTTTCTAAACAATACTACTCTACCAGTTTGAAATGACATGACCAATTCTCGCAGAAAATGCAGAGAGGGAGGCTTTGACTCAAGACGATAGAACTATAAAATGTCGTAGTTCTGTGATTTGGATCTACTCCTATATGAAAAAGTTGTCCATCCTAGTTGTATCGAGCCGTTTATTTCGAATTTTTTAGTGCATGTTTTCGTATTCAGCTCGTATAATGTTCAAACGTCCTGTAGCATCAGCGTAGCTGCCTATATCGTTGAAGCTATAATAGTATGAAAGTACCTATAGCGTCATTGTCGCAACTAAAATTGGATTTGAATTGAATTCGATTTTTGAATCAAGTCTTCCCGTGAACGTAAGGAATTACCTTTCTTTGTGTCTTTCTAAGAGCACACGTGCATTTATAAACTAAAAAGATAAATAAATGATCGGGATTTTTTCTAGTTTTATCGCGAAGATATCCTCTTAAATAAAATATAATTTGTACATAATCTAAAAACTGACGGGATATTAGGAGAACGCAATAGATCTTTTTGGTCGTTGTGTTTTTCTTCGAGATCCAGTACTAACTTTAACCCAAAAATTATATTTGAAATCCTGCATCATACTACGAGTATCTTTGATAAGTTTGTATCTAAATTTCGTCAAAAATTGAGGACCGGTATAAATCAATAAAATAATACTTCTTCACTAGTAATATAGTCAGTATAATGTTGTAAATGCTTCGGCAAAAGCGTGAAGACAACAATTTGGATTATTAATATATTCTCACAAAAGCAAAGAATTTTCATAAATATATTCCAAGGGGTGAAATTAACAATTATATAAAGTAATAATGTGAAACTGACGAACGTGGTATGATAAGGTCCTAAACTTGAAATTTTAATATCCGGGTTTTAATTTCGAGTACCTTGGTTAATATTGTTTTACGATTACACATTTCGAGGTAGTTTCTTTCTCGAAATCGATCTTGTACAAATTTTCGAGTAACTTTAGCAGTTGACGTAATTTACGAACAAAAATAAGTAAATAAAATAGCTAAAAATATTTTCATACTGATGTCTTCAGTCGTACGTATTATAATGTAGATACGCATAATGATGAAAAAACAGAAAACAATTCTAGGAATAAATACACGAATTTGTATCTATAAAATTTTGAAACTAATAACGTCAATAAAATTATATGATATAAAAATTAAATCAAGGATTTATATTATACATATAAAATTCCAGAAATATTGTATTAAAAAATTAGCAATTTCCGTAAACAGAATAATAGCTATCGTTTGCAATAATTGTTAAGAAACATCCATTGTTACAATACATTATTAGAAAAAAATATTTTCAAACAACTATCACCGTCGGAACTCAACCCCGAATCTTTCCAATTTCGTGGCGGAATGAGTTATCAGTTACTCTGCGGTGCCATATCTCAACAGTTAATCTTTCATAATAAAGCAAATTGCAACACTAAATTCACATCATGCGAGAGCTAATTTTAGCTTCGGTAAAGCTAGACATGAACCTTCACAATAATGAGAGCTACGAATGAATCAAAGATGTCGATTTTATTTGCGTTCTTAACTTTTTACTCTTTGGTGTACTTTACGTCACATACAATAATATGCGACTTGATCTTCTTTTCTTTCCACAAAACTGAACATTTTTCCGTGTGATGTAATTTTACCGATTTTACTTTTTTTTTAATTGCGATATATATTTTTTTTAAATCATTATTTTAATTAATTTTGTAAGTACTTTTCCAGTTTTTCGATTTCTTTATTTAAATAATTATATTCCGTTCAAACGCTTATCATTTCTGTGATCGTCAAGTATAAAATTTTAATACAAAGTATCTTTTGTGTGCATATAATATGTTATTTGTTACATCGTATAGTGTCTGTATTTACAGCGAGGGTGGGTCAATATTTAAGGATTCTGACAATATACAGTGTAACCCAGATTCCTACTATAATATAAGTACAGTAGAAACTCGGTAACGTGAACATCCCAAAACATGAACACCTGGTTTGACATTCTACATATTCCAAAACGTGAACGGACAATCTTTTCATAATCCAAAACAACGGATGAAAAATTATATATTTATATTAAATAAATTGACTCTACCAACAGTAATAGATATATTTACGAAATGAAGCTACTTGCTATACTGTTCAAATTTATTTATTGAAATAAATAACAACGTTTCAATCACTTTTGAAAAGGATCACAAAAGTGATTGAAAGCAAGTAGCTTCATTTCGTATATATATTTATATGTTTACATAGTAAAATGAAACATTTTACATGAAATTTCTCCTTTAATTAGTGTATTTGCCATATGGCAACATACACTATTGGCGTCGGTCGGATGGCGGGACCTAGGGGTCGGACCAAAATTTCTCGACGTTTCATAACCTCCTAAACACTTTGCCACCATTTTTAAAAATGTTTATATATATATGTATATATATATATATATATATATATATATATATATATATATATATATATATAGGTATATATGTGTGCGGGCTATAACTTTCGAAGAAGTTAATTTATTTTAACGAAATTTGGCACACATGTTGGAATACATTACCGCACGAAGCCTATTTAAAATGGGCCCAATCGGGCCATTTTAAGGGTAGTTTTTAGGGGTTGAAAAAAGTTTTTGGGGCCCAAAATGCCGAAAAAATTCTCCGAATCGTTTCAAAATTGAAATTTAACTCTCCGGTAGTAATTAAAAAGTGTCCCTAAAATTTTAATAAAATCGGCCTGACAGGACCGGACTTACAAATTTTATGAAAACACTAGTTTGCAGATAGTGAATTATTTACTGAAAGTTGCATATAATTTGGTATAGAGGTTCGATTGATAATAATATTGCAATTAAGAAAAAAAATGTTATTTTAAGGGCTGTATTAAGGAGTAAAAATTTTTTTTTACCCAAAAACCAACTTAAGTTCGCATAATAAAGCCACACTGCCTGTATCAGCAAATACACTATATTGTCGGCAGGGTTTTGGCACTGCGACCCGGGTTTTTTTTTTTAGGGTTCCTTAGCTCAAAATGAAAAGTGATCCCTTATATAAGGATCACTTTGTTGTCCGTCAAGGTCCTTCTTTACAGGAACGGCTAGAGGTATCAAGTTAAAATTAATATCAAATACTAAGACCTATGACTCCATAATCCTGTCAAGGTGTTTTTAAACTAAGTGTATTGTATAAGACCTAAATCAATTATTATTATTATCTTTCTATTCAGTTGCATGACCTCGTCGAAAAAATGAACACCGCGTGCTGCAACTAATTCACGTTTCCGGGACTTTACTGTACTAACTTTCTATCTTTATAATATTAATATAAATTCATCCATAGTACTATTATTCAGGTCCATGTAAATTATAAATTAAATAATCAGTTTGATCAGACCAAAAAAATCAGCATTAAAAATTTGTTTGGTCTGATCAAACTGATTATTTAATTTATTAATATAAACTCAATACTACCCTGTTACGCACATATTACTGTGTCAGAATAAATACGTAACCGCTTAAATTAATACCACGATAAATGAATCTTGCACGTGCGTTTTTATATAAAGAATATTACTCGATTTCTGATACGAATTTTAGACTTAAATTTAGATTTACGAATATTATTTGTTTTCTCTATTTGGTTGAAAACAAGTGACATTCTTAAATCCACATTTAAAGCTGGAAGCCGTATCAGAAACCCATCGTATATTTAAACATTTACAAAATCCTACCGTTTCTCCCACCATATAGACCGTTGCGTCCACCATTATTGACGTCATCATTGGCACTTAAGATCAACCGTTTGAAATACATTTTTTGATTCTTATTTGCAGTTAACAGGAAGGATTTAAGAACGAAATATTTGATTTACATAATTTGTTTATGTATAAAAAAGGACATGCACTGTTAAAAATTATCAAATTTTGATATGCGGGACGACTCTATTGGTTTTGATCGGCAGATCTCGTATCTTATATTTGATATTACTTAAATAAATTTAACACATTAGTATTGTGGTTAAAATTCCGATAAATGCAATAGACATGGACAGTGGACACATGACAAGCGTAACGTAGATGGCAGCAGTTACATAACGACTTAAGTTACGATTGGTTTTCACTGTGGAGTATAGAAAAAACCAAATTTACGCGTTCCTTCCTAAGTTGCGTAATTTAAAAAAGTAAGTCAGTATGTGATGTTTTATTTTCGATCCATACTGTATACTATGCATATACAAAACCACATTGTTAGCGATTGTTTTTCACTTTGTACTTCGATACAGCTTTGGTCATTTTACACTCGCCAATTCTAAGTTCATGTTGAGCTGTAGCCATGCATCCAGTTAAGCACAAAGCCTTCAATTGCATCGCAAAGTCTCTGACAAATTATTTCACGCTACAGTTATTAACTGTAGAACAATCGTTGTCAGTTATGTAACAATAACTCGTTATTAACTAACCGTACAGTTATTTCGTAAAAAGATAAAATCACTTATCTGTAATTTTAATTCATAGTGAAATTATTAATAGCTGAGCAAATATTTCAAGGTTAATAGAAGCAATCTATCTACATGTAATTTTAATCTATTTTAGAATCGTATGGCAATAAACAGTATATATATATATATATATATATATATATATATATATATATATATATATATATATATATATATAGTAAGACCCCGATTAACGCCGGAGATCCAATAAGTTCCTGTGCTAAACGAGGTCATAATTAATAGGTATAAGTGAAACAGAACCGAGAATAAGAAAATTTGTTAGTTTTTTTTTTGTGGACTTTTGTAACATTTATTGTTAAATACTTTTTTATTACATTAATTATAGATTCGTTAATTGCTAATATTGATTTTTGTTGATAAAACATTTATGAAAATCAAATAAAAGTTCGAGTAAGAAGTTATGTTTGTAATGAGAAAAGTTCCTCATTTGACATAATATTTTGTTTTTTGTGAAGAAGTCATCTAATGTCGTTTGCCTTTTTTTGATTCATTTAGCAAGCTGTTGTCGTCTTGCCTTCTAACAACATTTGAATCATTTTGCATAAACTGATCCATAATTTACGTTATAGTGGCTAAACTTTTTTTTAGAAACAGCGTAATATTGAAACAGCGTTAAGCGGAGCAACGTTAAGCACGGTCTTACTGTACTAAATAAATATTTTGTCAATTCTGTGTCTTCTTCAGGAGCTTCAATTAAAACATGTTTGAAAAGCAATCATTAAAGATTAAAGAATAAATTCAAACATATTAAAGATTAAGGTTACGCGAGAACAATATATTAATTCGCAAATAAGCTACATTTTAAACAAGCATATAATGTCTTTTTTTCATCAATTATAGTGTCGTAATACCATTACGCTCGAGGTATATTTTTTGCACGTAGGTACTTCCTATAAAATAGCTGATTTTCACTTCATTTTCAAATTTTTCGACAATTCACTTTTGAATAAGCATCACTTCTAATAGTAGGTTATAAAAAAACAACTAACAAGTAAAGAGTGATTGATTATGGAATTAGTATAACGCGACTAATTTTGTTTTACTTTACCGTACTAGTGAGTAATGGGTCACTTCACGTTCCTCTATGCAGCTATTTTATAGTGCAGAAATGTATTAATATATTCTGTCAACTATAAATATAACAGTAGGCGATCACAGAACGACTAGTCAAGGACCGATATTTTATCCTATATTGTTTAAAAAAAAAACACGCTCATGTCACATTGTCTTATAAGTCACTGCTGACATTCGACGGAAATCAAACAAAAACCTATCTCCGGTATCTATCGGTCACTCTGAACTTCCAACGTTCCGTTTGACGTTCAATAATGTTTCTGTCCATTGATTATTATAGGCTATAATTTCCTACCTACCCGTTTGGTTTCTGGAAACTAGCCGTAACTTCACTGTGTTACAAGTCGATCTCTTCTTTTTAGCATCGGTCGTTCCAGACTTCCCGCAGTGCAGTAGAAAAGAAACCTACTGTGAGTCCCGAGGGAACCTAGATAGGGATTAGAGACGACAGTGCTGTGTCATTAGGCGAATCCACAGGTCGCCTATCATCTACAGACCCCTGTTTCTATAACCGCAGAAATCTATAGTTTATGTCGATATTAAACATTTTGTAAAGTTTAATCTTTGCGAAGATTTTGAAGCGAAGCTTTTTTTCGGACGTTGCGCGTCGTTATTAGTTGTGTGCACGTGCTTTCTATCCACGCTTGCTTAGTGTGTTTTTTTTATAAATTGCTAGTTAAACAAAAGTATTATAACCATAAAACGATTTAAACTGCAATTATAAAATTCAAAAAAATCTTGTAAACGCAACTTTAGATGTAAAAACGTGTTACTGTACGGTCTTGGACTAAATATATGAAATTAAAAATTAATTTAATATTTTTTTAATCTTTCATAATAATTCTAAAGCTAAGAAACAATTCAAATACGATTTAATGTATAATAATTATGACCAGTGGAGACTTCAACGATGAGTAAGGGCGGAAAATTCGATATATGAATTCGATCGATTAAAACAAAGCAGTGAACGAAAATAGTAAATTGAGTAGTACCCAGCGTTGCCAGACGTTCCGATTTTGGCGGGACGTCCCGATTTTTAAATCAAAATTAAATGTCCCGTGCGGGACAGGCTCAGTCCCGCTTTTCGGGGATAACTCGACCGTGCGTAAATAATTATACTCGTATTGTAAGTTGGAATTTATAACACTCACTCCTCAGACTATTGTTTGAAACGCCATGTTTTTCTAATGAATAAAACTTTTTTGATTTTGATTTCTGTTTTTTTTTTTTTTTTTATTCAGAAGACGAATAAGACTCAACTATTTAACGATAGGGTAAATCTGATTTAAAATATGTACATTTTCTAAGGCTATTTTTGCTATGTATTGTCACGTAAACGTAATTTGAACTCAACTAAAAAGATAAATATTTAAAAACTTCTGATTATATGCGTTTTTTTACTATGTCCCGCTTTCGACGAAAGAATCCCGCTTTTTTCACTCAAAAAGTTCCAAAATCCCGACCGGGTAAAAAAAAATCTGGCAACGCTGGTAGTACCTGAGTGGTACTGGCGACATCAGACAAGCTTTTATTATATTTATGATGTTGGAATTGACTATAGACAAATTTTCGAAGTAGTAGGTATATAAGCTGCATCTGTTGATTGTAGCTTTCCTGGCTTTGTTCAGCGTGTTAAGGGGTTGATAATCATTCGGAAAAACGGGCTTTAAGTATTATTTTTAAATTATGAATCAGTGTCGGAGATGTATACGACGTATAACAGCCTATGCGGTCGAAAATATTCATCAAACACATACGTCTTATTATACGAACTTCTAGTATTCTAATATAAATATTACGATAATGGAAGGTCTGTTAACGCTCAACAATAAATTAAATTGAGAAATCACTACCCCCGCCCCTCTCCCTCGCCTGTTAACTTTTTCTTAAACACCCAGATAGTGAAGTTTTTGCATTATTGATTTTGTGGATTAGAAATTTAAACGTCAAAATTCTATTCTTATGATTTAACTTTTCTGAAACATTTTACATTCGAACTGAAAGATACTTCAATGCAATTTGACTGAAATGTAGTAATTTATTTGTAAATTTTGATTTTTTTCTTTAATTGTGCTATAATATATATTTTTTTAGATTTTCTGTTAATTAAGTTACTTGTAATTTTTGTTGTTTTATCCTACACCACTGGCAATTGGCTAACACCTTAAATCCTTCTTTCAATTAGAAAGGCTCAGGGTTGTTAAAGAGCTAAGTAAGCTACTCTTAACTTATTGAAGATGTTCATTGAAGATAATAACTATTTATTATTAATTCTTATTAAATTAACAATAAATAATTACCACATAGTATTAGGTCTTTCTTCGATAGCGAAGAAAAAATAATTAATAAGTATCTTTATTCTTCTACTGCGTTCCTTTATGATTTGTCAAATTCAAAGTGCCTCAAAATTTACGAATTTAACAAAAATGTTGATTTTTATATTTGTGTGTTTGCAAGACAAATGCAATTATGGATCGGTTAGCTATTTTTCTTAAAAAGTAAATCCGCCATTATAGGCTAGCTAGTTGCTAATGACCTTAGTTATCGAGCGTCTATAAATTAAAATCTCTCTCACATACTTCAAACCGCTTGATTCGTACAGTTTTTTCATTGAACCGACTACCGATATAATATGATTAATAATTATGTCGGAAACATTGATCAATTTGAATAATATTTTTATGGGAAAGTTACAAATCATCGATGAGTCAAGTTTGGAAACAAGACCTCAGACAAAGAATGGCCGTTTCAATAATTTTGTTTATTTAAAATTCTAAAATCACTGTAGCACTAGAGCCATCTAGTTAAAAAATGATAAACGTGTTTTTCATGTTATAGTGTTGGTGCGAAGATTTCATAGAACAAATTCGAATTTTTATGATTACTAAACTCGCCGAAATTTTGGACTTCTTTCATTAAAAGTTATAGTTTTTTTTTTTTTTTTTGTATTTTGTAGTACGAGGTCAAAACGGTCGTTTTAACATATTTAACTTGCAAACACACCTTTAGTAATCATTGACGTATCGAAAGTTATTTTCGACGCAGGCAATTGTATCCTCCTACGGTGAAGAACTGACATCTGTCAAATACGTCAAATGTCAAAGTTGCATTCATTAATAAAATCTAAATTGTTTATTCAAAATGATGCTAAATCAGTATATGAAGGAACTTGAACAGGTTATTAACTGTGTATTTTAATTCATCAACATTAAAATAATTAATCAGTGTAATATTTTTGTCCAACAACTTCTCTTGTATATAAAAGTATATATTTTTATAATTACAGGAACCCTTCGATCCGGAAGAATTTGTAGAACGATTAGCATGGCGTACTATATCAGAAACTCGACAGGAAGGTAGTGACGATTTTGATCCTGGAATCGTCCATGAAACTTTTGTGCAAGCAATCAAGTAAGTCAATTTTTGTAAATATATGAATACACTTTAGAAAATCACTTATAGTCAAATAAAACGCCTGATTAAAAAATCGTACTGAAGCTTTCGGTTTATAGTTAGGTCAACAGCGCGAATTGCGTATAAATAAAATTCCGCTTTGAACCTACAGTCAGCGATCCTAGTTTTTTATTCGCGCTTACCTTATAAGAAGATTCAGTGTATTTTCTTCATCGGCGCGAAATCGCTGAAACAATCCTTGGTTACGTTTTTTTACAATTATTAGTGTATTTGCCATATGGCAACATACACTATTGGCATCGGTCGGATGGCGGGACCTAGGGGTCGGACCAAAATATCTCGACGTTTCATAACCTCCTAAACACTTTGGCACCATTTTTGAAAATGTTTATATATATATGTATATATATATATATATTTATATATATACGTATATATATATATATGTGTGCGGGCAATAACTTTCGAAGGAGTTAATTGATTTTAACGAAATTTGGCCCACGTGTTGAAATCCATCACCGCAAGAAGCCTATTTAAAATGGGCCTAATCGGGCTTTTTTAAGGGTAGTTTTTAGGGGTTGAAAAATGTTTTTGGGCCCCAAAATACCGAAAAAATTCTCCGAATCGTTTGAAAATTGAAATTTAACCCTCTGGTAGTAATTAAAAAGTGTCTCTAAAATTTTGATAAAATCGGCCCGACAGGACCGGATTTACAAATTTTATGAAAAAACTAGTTTGGAGATTATGAATTATTTACTGAAAGGTGTATATAATTTAGTATAGAGGTTCGATTCGTAATAATATTGCAATTAAGAAAAAAAAAATGTTATTTAAGGGGTGTATTAAGGAGTCTAATTTTTTATTTTGCCCAGAAACTAACTAAAATTCACATAATAAAGCCACACTGCCTGTATAAGTAAATACACTATATTGTCGGCAGGGTTTTGGCACTGCGACCCGGCTTTTTTATTTAGAGAATTATCATAAAAAATAAACCATTCGCGTTATAACGGAAATAATAATAAAATACTTTTCATAATAAGTTAATAATGTATAAATTATTAAACTAAATCAGTTCCTGACACGATAGTTCAGTTGATATAATCGAAATTCGCTTTTGCGCATCCCTGACTCGAAATTCACTAGTTATCTACTGTGGAGCAAAACTAAAAGAAACATTAATAAACTCGGTAACGTTGGGAAATTTTCCGGATTTTCCTTTAACAAACAGTGGTACATATTTTTGTAGAGACTTGGAAGTTCTCCAAGAAAGGCAACGCAAAAAATGTGAAAAATTAGAAACAGCTGTACGTGAAGAAGAGCAAGTTTATCTTCAACAAGTTCAAAGTCTTCAAGAGCGAAACAAGGTAAGTACTCCTAACAATATATACTTTATTTAGAAATATTAATATAAATAATACTACATTTCATGAGTCAAATGAAATTAGTTTTGTTTAAGACAAATAATTACAAGATTTTGCCTTCGGTTTGATTTTGCTCTCAGATTCGCTCTCGTTGCCTAATTTCAGTTTTGGCGAAAACACTATTATTAATAGAAAACAGTATCACGGCTAATTGGAATAATGAAAATAAATCAATTTAAACACTCATTGTTTGCAACGTTTCGTCTTTCTTTAATTAAGACTTTTTCATGCTCTAAAAAATTTTTACAAAAATTAACACTCATATAATAAAAAATATTAATCATTATGGATTAAATAATTTACTAAAAAGAAACTACGAGTGTTTAAATTGATTTATTTTTATTATTCCAATTACCCGTGATACTGTTTTCTATTATAACATATATCTGGAATTGAACTTTAAAGATGGCTATTATTAATCTGAGCATAGATAAGTAAACACTACTACTCTATACTTTCTGTATCAATCTAGAGCGTATCTAGTCATTATCTATTGACGCCATTACAAACAAGTTTGGGAAACGCATTCTCTTTTGTAGATGTTACAAAATACTCGAAAAATTCACAAGAAAGCGAAGTTACAGAAGTCTCGTTACAATTTTATTTATATGTGTTGATTTACAGGTGGCTTTTAGTACTTTTCAAGAACTAGATGAAAAAATTAATTTTGTAGCTACAAAAGTTATTCATCTCGGGGAACAGCTTGATAGTGTCAATGGACCTCGATCGAGGGCAGCTGAAGCTCAGAAATTGATGACACATTTAAATGATTTTATTGCACCTGGATCACTAAGTTCAGAATTATTTAATGACAAATCAAGGGTAAATTTAAACCATTAATGTGGCAAATACACTTCGTAATCCAGTCTAATTATTTCCATGGTTGTTTTTTAGTTAAACGAAGCAGCAGATATTATACAAAAACTTTATTTGATTTCGCAAGATTTACCTGCTGCAAAGTAAGTGAAATGGAAATGTTTAAGTTAGTTTGTACCATGCAA
Source organism: Venustoraphidia nigricollis (assembly GCA_034508555.1). Classification (NCBI taxonomy): domain Eukaryota; kingdom Metazoa; phylum Arthropoda; class Insecta; order Raphidioptera; family Raphidiidae; genus Venustoraphidia; species Venustoraphidia nigricollis. The sequence continues at coordinate 3,716,978 of JAVRKA010000013.1, forward strand.
ACTTTTTCATTGATATCACAAGTATTTGATAGTATATTACAACACAAGGCCAGAAAGTTGAAATTCCTGCACTGCGCGCCATGATGCTCGAGGCGAAACTGAGGGCATCATGTCACGTAAGTCAGGGCTCTCAACTTTCGGCCCGTGTAGTGTATACTATTTTTCTTTATGCCGGGTCGAATATACGTACTTTCATCATTATATAAAAAGATTAATAACTTTCAAGTGAGCAGTTTAGAGGTTATATACAATAACAGCTGTTAACTACTACTGGCTGATGTCAGTCTCACGTATCAGTGTGCATGAGAAAACTCTTTTGGCCCACTGTTATAAATAGCGTACAAGTAATACCAGCAGAGCATAAATGTTTGGCTTTCTGCCTTAAAATCAAAGCCGAAAAAAATCCACTTTTAATTGTCTGTCTGCACTTGGCTGATACACAAATCAACGGATCGAAACCAAATTTTAAACTTGGCATTTTTGAGGAATACCTCAAGTTTTTTTGTTTTTCTCCTACTCCTTCAAATACGGGTAATTTACTAATGAACAGCTCTGAAAATTTTGTTCATGTTGCATAAATTGATGTCATTGATGATCCTGCAATATGCCACCGTTCGTTTGTCTCGGAAAAATTTAGAAATGGAAATTGGAAAATGGTGTTCTATTTTTTTCTTCTAATATTTATCTCGTCTTAGATTTGACAACGCTAAAAAAAAGATTGAACGCAAATATGACGAAATAGAGCGCGCATTAATAGATGTTTTTGTCAAAGCACAACTCGACGGAAATACCGCTCAGATGAAGGAAATCGCTACAGTTTTATCTCAATTTAAAGGTTATTCACAATGTGTCGATGCTTTTATAGAGCACAGTCAAAGTGTAAGTCTTTTTTTTTATAAAAGACGTCTTATTAGTTATTTTATGACCATTGAGAACATTATATTTTGAGTATATATCATATATTATAATAGATGTGCTATTATTGTTTACTCAAATGGTACTAAGTATTTTTGTTTGTTTAGGGTTCATTTACAGGAAAAGACATTTTCGTCGGTTTAGTGCCACTTTGTGATCAAAACTATGTTTTAATGAAAGAAGTGTTCAATAATCCAGAGCAAGTAATGGCCAAATTTGTTCTTAATATATATCAATTAAAATTAAATACGTTTATCACTACAAAACTTAATGATCGTTCAGATTCTGATAAGTATTTACGAAATCTTTATGAATTATATTTGAAGTACGTGCATTTTTTTATGTAAGTTTTATTATTGTTGGAAAAAATATAAATGTGTACTTTTCGTTGCAGAACAAGGCAATTAAGCTCGGATTTATCACATTTCAATATGGGAAATGACGAAAATTATCTATCAAAACTAACAAATAATGTTTTTCAAAAATACTTAGAGAATTATCTTGGCATTGAATTAAGGTCGTTGAAAGAAAAATATGCATTAGCACTTCAGAAATATTACGAATCAAAAAATCATCAGAAAAAACAAATTCAAACTGGAGGGTAATCTATTTGTTCAAGATAATTATGTTATGTTATAAAATTGTCTTTCAATTGCTCATAATTATTTGTAATATAGAATGCAAGATTTACGACGAGATTTACAAGCAATGATCGGAACTCGAACAAATATTAATATTGTTCAAATTGAAGATTATGGTGGAGAAACATTTCTTTCTGAAGAATTAGCCATTGCAATGCTTCAAGATAGCAAACTTGCATATCAACGTTGTCAATTATTATCAAAAAAGAATGATGTTCCATCAAACGCCACTATTATTTTTGATTTGCTCTTGAATTTTCTAATGTCTGAACACATAGATTACGCTATAGAATTAGGGTTACAGGTAAGAACGATTCTTTCCAGTTTAGTTATTGTGATGAATTACGGAGAGTAATAATTTTAACGTGTCGAAAAGGTGGTTAATAATGAAATATGGTTTACCAAAACGCATTTTCATGGCATTTTTATTATGCAGAATAAAAGAATATCCACATCAGTTTGAACAAAACATTACAAATCTTAGTAACAGTGAAGCATAAAAATTAATTAAAATTGATCTCAAACAATTCTTAAGGTAGTTGTCGTGGTTAAGGCACACCGTCAGAAAATTCTTAATTTTTGTATACTTATTAAGGACATGATAATACAATTACCCTGAAAATTTGATGTCGATCGATCGTATATAATCCGAGATAATTCAATTAAAAATTGGATAATTAACATTGATTGTATACGATCTCTGTAGTTCTGAACCAGTTTCTTATTTATAAAAAAAGAACTAACTGTCAGAAACTTTCCAAAAACTGACAGTCTTTCAATGCATTTGTTATGAGCTTAAAAAAAATAAGAAATTTTTTTTGACCGCCGAATTATTTATAAATAACGGTTTAAAGTTCAACAATTTATAGAAAAGTATACATGCATATGAATACTGTATGGGTTACGTTTACACGGGTACAGTCTTGCGTACAAATTATGGATCACTTAGCTACAAGCTAGTATACTTTTGTGGCACGTATAATCTATAACTTTTTGACAATATTGTACCACAACAACTACCTTAAACAAAACCCAGTCAAACTATAACTTAATAGTAATTGTTAGATACGTCGTTAAAGACGTATCTGTTTGAAATTGATTGTAACGTTAAGATTCAATGGCGGGAAAATGTAAGAGAAACCTTGGAAACACAAAATGATTAACACGTTGACTGCCAACTACGAGATATCTCGTAGGTTGTTTACTTGCCCAGGACGCCTACTACGAGTTATCTCGTCTCTTCATTACGTGCCATATTTGTACAGCTACGAGAAAACTCATAGCATAACACTGTAATTACGAATAGATGACCTCAGGAAAGAGAATAAAAAAATCAGGTTTGGCTTAAATGAACAGAAAAAACACTTAAACTTTTGATTAATTATTAAAGTTTTTAATGATATAACATGATTAAATCAAAATGGCTCTTTAGATCGGAATCGTGAAAAATTCCGTGGCAGTCAACGTGTTCACGCATCGATAATACAAATTCAGAACTCCAAAGAAGTTTCACTTCCTCCGTGAGCTTATGTGAGCTTTTTTTCAGTATTTGTTTCTTTTTTTGTAGAGTGTTCCAATAGCTGAGGGAGGAAAAGGTTCTGCACCACAGATTTATTTCTTTAATGTTGCAAGACAAACGAATGCTATAGTGCACTTATTTGAAAAACAATTCATTGATAGCCTTGTACCCCTTGTTCTGTAAGTTTTTTTTTTCATTCATGGAACCCAGTAATTATAAAAACTAGTGATGCAACGATTACAATTAATTCACGATTATTGCAATTGTAGGATTAATCGTAATCTATGATTATTTTACGATTATTTTCAACAATGCAACCGCTTATTTCAGCGTTAGTGAATGTAGGTACTAGTATGTTGCTTGTTAAGACTTGTTTAGTTGTTAAGTTTAACGTTGCTTTATAACAACAGCAGTCCAGGTATTTTAGTGCACTTTTTTAATTGTTCATCCCTTAGTTGAGTTAGCATTTTGCGGAAAAAATGTCGCATACTGGAACGAAATAAATTAGCGATATTTGACAATATTTTGTAAAGGCGTCAACCAATCAAGATTATTTTACATTATATCTTTTGCCTCAGCCACACACTCGACGAGTGGCATGGGAAGTAGCGAGGAAAGGAGGCAGAGACGTTGTGTGGCCGCGTTACTCGTCATGCCGCACGTCATGCTCCTCGCCATGCCCAGTGCTCCCTCGATTGTCGGTTTTTTGTGCGCGAGTCAAAGGACCGGCAATAAAAGCACGAGTAAGCCGGCCACATACTCCCGCGCCACTCAGTACGCATCAAGCGGTCTAAGAAAGGCATAGTGCGCGCGCTGCCACAGTATCGACCTCCATTGCCGAAAGGCGAAAGCCGAGTGCGAAGCGTCGCGAGTACAGCAGTGTCTGGCCGCTTAGGGCAACAGCGCGATGAGCAGAGCGAGGAGCAGTGCGAGGAGATAGTCTGGCAGTAGGGTTTAATTCATCTATAATCGTAATCGTACGATTAATCTGTTACTCGTAATCGTAAAAACAAGAATCGTTACATCACTAATAAAAACTAAACACCTCTATGAGGTAAAAGTACATAAACTTCTCTTGTAACAATGAATCACGTGTTTCAAGGACATCTGTTTACATTTGATTCATAGACAGTAAAAATGTTAAATTTTAAGGTCAGCGTGTTTTTTCTTGAATAAAAGGACTTTTTTGTTACATTTTTAGAACAACGCCAAAATATTCAGAATGTATTCAAAAGAAAAAAAATATTCTTGAACAAATAGAATCAAAGCTCGATACTGGCTTGGATCGTTCTTTGAATGCGATAGTAGGCTGGGTAAAGTTATGTTTACAGAATGAACAGAAAAAAACAGATTTTAAGCCGGAGACCGATGATTTTGATGCAGTGTCTTCAGCTGTAAGTACTTGTAGTGATGATAATAATTACTTAGCGCTTACTTTTTACACATCATTGCTTAAAAAAAAATTTTTTTTAATAGGCATGCAGGGCAGTGGTTCCATATATAAACGATATAATTAAACAGTTGAAACACAGTTTGGAAGGTAATAATGTAGCAGCAACTTTACAGGAGCTAGGTGTACGATTACACCGTGTTATATATGATCACCTTTTGCAGTTTCAGTACAATTCCGCCGGTAGGTACATTACATTATTTAAAACAGGATTAGTGTTACAACTTTTCCTGAAAAGCTGAAATTGTTGAAAAGTTCGGAAAAGTTGAGTTTTATATAGGACCAATTGGTTTAAACAGGCAAAATTTTACCGGATATAGTTGATATAATTATATATGATACTAGCCGCTCCCCGCGGCTCCGCCCACGATTGTAAAGATACACGGCAACAACGACAGTAGTGGAATCTTCATCAAGACCTAACAGCTACATTTTCAGTTCATAGAAACTGTATTTTAAAAATTAGAGTGTGTTAATCATTGACACCCCTGTACTTCCCCCTTTTCCGCACCTTAGAAAACTATTTTAGTATCTCTACTCAACAAAAGAAACATGTCTGCCAAATTTCAAGCCTGGAGGTCTAATAGTTCCGGAAGGTATTGTGATGATCTGTCAGTGACATTCATCCCCTATTTCACCCCCTTTAAGTTTTTATTTTGAGACAAAAGGTTGCCTATGTTCTTCTTTAGGATGCGATCTATCTCTTTGTCAAATTTTATCGAAATCTGTTCAGCGGTTTAGGCGTGAAAGCATAACAAACAAACTCACATTCGCGTTTATAATATTAGTTAGGATTTTAAAATTAATTGAACAGTTAAAAAATAATAATTCTTAAAAGTTACAAACAAATAAAATAAAAATACGGATAAAAAATTGAACCAATAAAAAAGTAAGTAGTAAAACTTCTTGGCTTTTGCGCTTGTACGCCGTGGTCCACTGGTATTTCTACCTGACGTTTCGTCTACAACTGCGGTAGACATTACCAAAGACGATGTAGCGGGCGAATTACCTTCTAGGCTCAGTCTAGAAGGACACTTCGCCCGCTACCACATCGCCTTTGATAATGTCTACTGCAGTTGTAGACAAAACCTCGTTTTTTTATCATTAGCACTGTCCTGACACTGAGCATCAAATTTTGCAGGTGCCTTACGAGTAATTTGCGATGTGAATGAATATAGACGATGTGTAAAAACACTGGGTGTTTTGGTAGAAAAATTATTCGATGCGTTACATTCTCTGTGCAATTTACTTCTCGTTAAACCAGAAAATTTACAACAAGTTTGCAGTGGTGATCAGTTGGTAAGTGAAATGTACAGTACACTCTCATTAATCCGCCCTCACTAAAACCCAACTAGTGTTCGATTAGTGGAAGTGGCACAAAAGAGGAAGGGAGATAGGCACGGTGTACTTTTGGCGTAAACGACAGATTAGAAAAAAAAAATGTTGCCTTTAACTAGTTAAAATGTTTGTCGGTTTATAGAGTGACACATTGAAGTGAGAATGCTGTATTTGTTTGATTATTTTAAAAAAATACGCCATTTCCTTTGTGTTTTAACAGATATTGCAATATAATCATGACTCTAGTAATTATAGGGATGGAGTATACAGCTGAAGGAGGGGGAATCCATTGATGGACGGGTAGAAAGTAAGAATGGTGACGATTTTTGATTGGCCGCCGCATTGTGCTGCATACAAAAGAAATTTTCTTTTTATATCATACTACCAATTTCATGTCACTAGCATGCGCAATGCGCTGGCCAATGACAAGCAGACACCACTCACCTCATCGTGTCCCTTAATTGACTTTACCCCCCTAGTACATGCTCTATCTCTATGAATATAATATACAGAATTATTGTTATTTAGGCCTTTTTAATCTACATTTCGTTAATATTGTATTTTGTGTTATACTTTTTAGGCTGGACTTGACAGATCGATACTGCATAATTTTATTCAGTTAAGAGCCGATTACAAAACACAAAAATTAGCAAATTCACTCGGTTTTTAATTTTAAAAAATCGAAATATTTCAGTTAATTTCTCTGAGAGTTCACTCTCCTACAAGTAAGTTAATAATTATGTATTTTAAAATTTAATTAAATATTTAAGTTGGTATGTAAAGTTAAGATCATTTTTTTAATAAACTAAAACATCTTACTTGATAAATGTATTCATTATTATCGGCCATCCATTCGTCAATACTATTATTCAATTAAAGAACCTTGTAATACAACGTTCTCTCGTGAAATTAGCCTTTCGAAACTTGCAACCGCGACAGAAAACAAATTTCAAAAAGCTAAGACCAACCAAAATGTTAACTTTCTGTGTCAAACGGCATTAGCTGATATATTCGTTTGTAAAATAATTGGCGTTTTTTAACTTTGAGTACGATATATAAAAAAAATGGTGGGCGTGTGACAGAAGTTATACTTCTTTGGCGTGATCGCGATAATTGATATTCACATTTTCGTTAAAGATGTGCATTGATAAAATAAAATAGGATGTCTAGGGAGATGATAAATATAGTTAAAAGTTAGCCTGTTCACTTTAACAACTAACTTCATGGTGTCTCATTTTCGTTTCATGCTGCGTGCGCAACTTTTGTACCTGAAAATTTTACTCTCAATGCGCCAAAAGAAGTACTTATAATTTCAAAAATAAAATTTTAACGTCTACATCCAGAATGTTTCTGTTATATGTTTCAATTATTTTATTTGAATTTTGCTCATTAGACTGAAATATTCTTTTATTTGGCCATTTTAAACAGTAAGTCTTATATTGCGAATACTTCATTTGAACCAAGTATCTTTATTAACGTGGGTAGCCATCGCTACCATCGGTTGCATGTACAGATATTTTTTTGTGTGCATTTACTGTTAATATCAAAAAGAGCATAATACGCTCCACGGTTCTGAAGTTAGTCACAGACAGCGTCGCAATGCATATTTTAGAGCCGCCCTGTTTATTTTGTGGGAAAGGAGACTCCCACCACATCCTAGTTGCCGGCACAGAACGTGCGCTCGTCGGTGATTGGTTATCGCTGGTTTACGTGTCACTTGTCGTTTTTCTGCTATAAAGTACAGTCCAGTAAGCTATTGTTAAGTTGTTTCTTTGATTGTTAATTGATCAAGATGCCTAATACAGTTTTGCATAGACTAGCACGAAAAATAATTTTTTGGATGACTTTATGCAAGGAATTAGACCTTTAGATTAAAAAAAATTAAAAATAATAATATAGCGCGAGTTTGTAGTTTTTCAACGAACTGTACCTGCGCAAGCCTCCATTTGCATCTAACTTCCGAGCCTTTCAGATCCATAGCGCGTAGTATAAAAGCATGAGAGGCACTTCTTGTTGACCAGTTAAATACGCTCTGCGCAGTCGCAAGAAACAGAGTTAAGGTTCTGGTTAAATAATAAAAAACAAACCAAATGAAATTTTATATTCATCTTTATTAAAAGCTGAACTGATGAGAGATACAGTGATTTAGATAATAAATGTTACATTTATTTTTATATTGTATACAAACTGCCTAAATAAAATATTGTATTACATTTATACACTGGTATAATATCCTAGTTTATTCGAGTTATGTATTTTTTAGATACATTTCTACATTTTAATTCTTTCATTTTTATATGATTTTATGTTTGACAATTTCCAAACATCAATTTTCTAGCAAATACTATTCATTACTTTTTATAGAACCAAACAATAGTTTCTTATAAGACGTATTTTTTTTTTGTGTAAACAGTTTAGGGAAATAATAAAATTTCAAAAAGAAAAAAAAATTAAAATCGCAATTTTTTTTAGACCGATTAGAAATTCTGTGAAAACAAACTTTGTTGGAAAAATATTTGAAAAAAAAAAATTGAAATGACAGAAAAAGTAAAAAAAAATGTTGAAACTTGGTATATCGTAAATTAAAGTATTGGTAATAATTTTCAATACTTTATTATCAATGTTTATAAATCCATTACTTTTTTTAAAAAACCATTTTCACAATGTACTTCAAAGTGAAATTCGTTGACTGTATTAACAATAGTTTTTCTTAAATTAAAAAAACATAAGTGATACTTATTTCAATATCTGCGAACAGATTCACAATTAACTATGATAATAAGAAGGCAATTTTCTTATTTCGCATTTTAACAGAACACTTAAAAAGTCAGTTAAGATTCTTCAGAAACTCACTCGATATCAAACTTTCAAAATCTCTTTTCAAATGAATACAGCAAACGTAGTTTTAAGGAAAGTATATTGCTGATCTAAAATAGCAGAAAGTGAGTCATCATTACAGTATATTTTGCGTGAGCGGCAAAGCAACAAAACTGAGTCACTCTCTACTATTTACAAATCATACTACATATGATAAAATGCGTCCAGCCTTAAAAAAATCGTTTACTATATCCATTTTCTGTTAAATAAACGGCACAAATAAGTTTCCGTAATATGAAAATAAGAAAAATTGTTTAGTGTTCGTTTTTAAAGGACACTGCCCTCAACTTACGCTAAAACCTTAAAAGGCAGTTTCCTATGTCGGCACTAAATACCGAACACTACATTCAAGAATTCTGCGTTTACAAACTCATTCTCACTGGTTGGAACAAACTTCCGAATTATTTTTCTTTTATTCCACTGTACTATTTTTCTAAATAATTATCAACTTTTTTTATGGATTTTGTCATGAATTCATGTTCTGACCAGTGACGGATTACCTACCGCAGAGGCGCTTAGAGCATCAAAAAAACAACAAAAAAACATTTCTTCTAGTCAAAGTTTTAAAAACATAAAATCAGGCCGCGCTTGTGGGCTTCCAAATACTTAATCGGTCACTAGTTATGACATGGTCGATGATTTTATCAAATACTGTTAATTTAAATCCATGCGTATTTACATTCTTTCATTACACAATAAAATTTCAGATCGAGTTAAAACAGACCTAAATTTTTAACATTTTCACTATAAATTGGTTCGTTTAATGTAGGAAGATAAAAATTACAAATATTTCTATTTCGTATTTTTACATTGTAAGCATACTGATATTATGAAAAAAATTTATTTGACAGTAATAAAATTCCAATAAATATATTTGCAATGCACTACTAGTTACACAAAACTAAATCTAGAAAATCATTTAATTGTTAAATTAAACAAAAAGAAATAATCACAATATATAAAAAATAAACTGGTTCCGGCAAATACCAAAACTGCATTAATTATATTTTGACACCGTATGTTACAAAAGGCTTTCAATTCAGTGAATGTTTCTGTAGGTCACAAATTCCAATATTAAAAGAAAGCAAGTGAGGCAACTGATATAAGTTAAAAAAAAAATTAATATGAACTATTAGCGCATACGATATCTATTGGTTTCGTGTACTTCACACAATTCTCCTTTAAAGTCAAGTTCGATTGTGAAATCGAGGTCTCGGTTATTACGGTTATTTGGTCGCATTGCGAAAACACCATAAATCTCTTCGTTCTTTTTGACAATGAGCGAGTCTTCAAAATAAAAAACAGTCTGTTTCCAATGCGTGTACGGGGCTTCCGGAGCCGTGCTAAAACCTAACCGTTTGTGACATTTAGTGAACTCGACGTTGAAGAACGTAACGAGCGCTTGAATGTAATCGTTCCTTTTAACCTGAAGATGGAACGGTGCCGAAAAATCTAAGTCGGTCTTCTGTACAGTATACAAGTCAATTTCCTTAACGAGGCATGCGTTTGTCACAACTTGCTTAGGATCTACAACATCTACAAGGGGTTCACTTATGGCCACTTTCCTTATTGAACTCATATCAAAACCATAAACATCATCCCACCAGTTAATTTTCTCGTCTTTATACTGTCTGTCTTCGATTCCCGTTATAAATAACGAACATCTATCGGGGAACAACATTCCTCCCGGTTTTAACCATTTGTCCCTAGCGTACAGTACTGTGTCCAACATACTTTCATAAAACAAACAATAACCCATCCATTCTGATATTATTATATCGACGTTTTCTATACCGTCCGGTAATGAAACCTCTTCAACTTTACCCTTCACAATGGTAATGACATCACTTAAATTATTAGCATCTACTATTTTACGAGCATACTCTACGATATTCGAACATTCGATTGCAACTACTCTAGTGGCTCCCGCTTTCGCTGCAAACATCGACAAAATACCTGTACCGCACCCGATATCAAGAACGGTTTTCCCTTTAAATAAATGTTTGTTGTGATACATTGAATTTCGATAAGTAAGAGTCCTAACTTCGTCTTTCAACATCTCTTCGTGGATTCCGAAATGAGCATATGAGTCAAAATAATAGTCGCGAGACGTCATATCGTCCGCTGCTATACTGCTTTCTTTGTCTGTGACACCATTATTTGCTATTAGTTCCTGAGAAACAGGCGTGACGTCCATGTTTTCCATGCTGTTGCTTGAACTACAATCGGTCTGCAAAATTTAAACACGATTATTATATTACACTATTCCGCTCTTGTATGAACAGCAATTAATTAATTATTTTTTCAACCTATTTTTGGCCTAACACTGGTGTCAATCGAAAATTAACTGTTTTTTTCTTTTTCTTTTTTGAAAACGACAAAACAAGATAACCTATTAAATATATATCTAGTACAAATATATGTAAAAATAAACTCCTCTTATATCGAGAGCATTTTTAAACCTATTGGCGTACATTTTACAATGCTTGGTACAAGAACACAAAACACCGGTTTATATAAAACACGTGCTAAACGTTTTGGCGGTTTATTTGTTGATTAATTAAAAAAAAACAAGAATTCAGTTACCTTTTACAAAAAAAAACGAATGAAATATCGGAAAAATAAATATTTATCACAGATAACTTCGTACAAAATAATATTAATAAACTATTCAATGTAAGTTTATTTTCGCATTATTCTATGCCCAAGAAACAGACACAGGGATTTTCGCAATTGCCATTTATTGCCAACACAAAAACTAAAATTTCGCTAAGGTTAAGTAACCAATAAATCACTTTTACTCCCTGTGCCTTAAATATAAAAAAATAAAATAATGAAGACTTACAGTCGATCCATTTTCAGATAACTTGGTAGAAGACGAAGATGCCATTTTAACACTTATATTTTTAAGTAAAAGCTTATGTTTATAAATATATACTGAATACCACGATAACCCTTATTTGACAAACTCAAATGATAAAATTAAAATTCGAAAATACTAACATGTCTGATGACTGTTGAAATATGCACATAATATATCAGAATTGATTTTAGAAATGACAGCTATTTAAATCAATTTTATTATATAGCAAAATATTATTTCGTAGTACTTTTTTGACAATAATTCTAGGAATTTATATCCGGTACCTTGCATTTACTGTATTGGCTCTACTGTGAGGATAATGTCGCCAACATATTTTTGAATTTCAATACATTATCATTATTATCCGTTTTTAAAAACTGTTTTTGTCTACGACATAAAACATAAATTATATAGCAAATTATTTGCATAAATTGTATCTATCCTGATTCCTACGTATACTAGGGTCATCATTTCAAGAATATCTCTTCCTGAGGAGAGAATTTTCATGGCGTTCAGTTTGCCATATTTGTTAATTTGCTAAAGTGTCAATTACATTTCCATTTTGCTAATAGGCATAGAATTTCAGGTTATATCTGTGGAAGGATACATGGAATGATAGTCTGACTACATTATGATATGAATATATTATTTATTATTTGCTATTAAAAGCTATCTTAGAAAAATGACCTCGATTATTAAACTTCACGCATTGTCAGGAGCGATGGATGAATCTCCTCCATGCTATCTTTTGCAAATAGATGAAGTGAAAATTCTCTTAGATTGTGGTTGGGATGAAAAATTTGACCCCGAATTTATGAAGGAATTAAAAAGGTATAAGGCATCAAAATGAACGACATTTGAATGCGTAATATATATAAAATTATTTATTTCAGACATGTACATTCGATTGATGCAGTATTACTATCATACCCCGATCCGCAACATTTAGGCGCTTTGCCATATTTGGTTGGAAAATTAGGATTAAATTGTCCGATATATGCTACGATACCTGTTTATAAAATGGGACAAATGTTTATGTATGATCTTTATCAATCGCATCATAACATGCGTGATTTTGATTTATTTACACTCGATGATGTAGATGCAGCGTTCGATAAAATTATTCAATTAAAATATAATCAAAGCGTATCGATGAAAGGTAAATATAATATCAATTATCAGCAATGTTTCACTTAAGGAACATACCATAGCGATAAAATTTTAACAAAATGTGGCACACGTGTTTAAATCTATCACCGCACGAAGCTTATTTAAAATGGGCCCAATCGGGTGGTTTTTAGGGTTGAAAAAAGTTTTTAGACCCAAAAGTACCGAAAAAAATCTCGCCTCAGGCATCATTGTTGCGCAGTGCAGGACTTTCAGCTTTCTGCTCGTGTGGTGTATACTATTTTTCTTCATACCCGGTCGAAAGTACGCACTTTCACCAATATATAAAAAGACTAATTACTTTCAAGTGAGCAATGTTGAGGTTATACGTAATGGCACATGGATCTAATAATGTCCATGTAATAACAGCAGTAGGCTACCTACTACTGCCTACTGGCGAACACGTGACCTGACAAACGGCAGTCTCACGTATCATTGCGCATGACAAAACTGTTTAGGCCAACTTATACAGACGATATGCAAGTAATTCCAGCTGTGATTACAACAGTGCATAAATGTTATACTTTCTGCTTTAAAATCGAATCAGAAAGTACGTACTTTCAGCATAGTATGAAGAGAATAGAATTTTTGAGGCTCAAACACCGATAATTCATAATTGATATTGATGCTTATTTTGATTTTTAAAGGCAAAGGTTATGGTATAACTGTAACACCTTTACCAGCTGGTCACATGATAGGAGGAACTGTTTGGAAAGTTGTTAAAGTTGGGGAAGAAGATATTGTATATGCCAATGATTTCAATCATAAAAAGGAACGACATTTAAATGGTTGTGAACTAGAACGATTGCAACGACCATCTTTGTTAATTACCGATGCCTTCAATGCAACTTATCAACAAGCTAGAAGACGTGAACGCGATGAAAAACTTATGAGTTAGTAATAAATCGATACTTAAAATAATTTATGGTTACTTTAACAAATATTGCAAACTAACGGCCCAGTTCGGCTTCACCCGGGTGTAAATAGAATATATAAGATGAGAGTCATTATCATAAAATTCTCAACGTGTATTGAATTTGCGCGAATTCAATCGCTTTTAATTGTGAATGTTCAAAAAACGAAGAAAAATCCAAATTGCCACAAAACAAAAAAACATTCTGTTGATTCGATCACTACCAAACTTCACAAGATCACCTGCTGGTCTAAAGTAAAAATTGCTTGAAAATTTCATCAAAATCGGTGTAGCCGTTTTGGAGTCTATAGATAACATATATTACCTTTTATATATACAGTGTAAACTCTATATAACGACGCATTTTCTGGCTTTATAGAGAGTTGACGTTGTATGGAGAGAAAGAAAAATCAACATTGTTTTATTATTATAATATTATTTAATAATAACGCATAAAATTTACAAACATTAGTAATAACACAAATAACAACGCTTATTGCGTAAAATCTGTTATCTTCGTCTGATATTTTTTGCTATGCCAGTATTTCAGCAACTTAGAAAGTACCTACAAACAGTAGGTATACTTTATAAGTTGCCGAAATTACTTGTTTTATAATGACGTATGGTCGTTATTTAGAGTGGGTGTGATGCTACATAGAGTGTATCATTGTATGGGCAACAAGGCAAATCAACCAAAGTCGAGTAATTTCGGCGTTTTATGTAGTTTGACGTTAAATCGAGTGACGTTACATGGAGTTTACACTGTATATAGACATATAAAGGTAACCTTAGTCGCGTGGCCAGTAAACATAGTCAATTGAGACAAAAAAAAAAACATTTTTTTGTTGATTTTCGTTTAGGTACTTTGCTAACAGTTTTTTTTTAATTATTCAATAATTTTCAGCAAATATTTTACAAACCCTTCGAAACAATGGCAATGTTTTGGTCGCTGTAGATACAGCTGGACGCGTGTTAGAATTGGCCCATATGTTGGATCAGCTATGGCGTAATAAAGAATCGGGACTTTTAGCGTATTCCTTGGCACTGCTTAACAATGTCAGTTACAATGTAGTTGAATTTGCTAAGTCGCAGATCGAATGGATGAGTGATAAATTAATGAGGTCATTTGAAGGTCAAAGAAACAATCCATTCCAATTTAAACACTTGCAACTATGTCATAGTATGGCCGAATTGGCCAATGTACCGAGCCCTAAAGTTGTTTTAGCAAGTTCGTCGGATATGGAATCAGGATTTTCTAGAGAATTGTTTTTACTGTGGGCAACAAACTCAAATAATAGTATTATAATTACTACGAGGTAACTATCTAAAAAAATACATCGGATTTGTTATTAGTTTTTAAATCTAATTATTTAAATGGTATTAGATCGTCACCTGGTACTTTAGCGCGTGATCTTATGGAAAATGGCGGCAATAGAGTTATAGAATTGGAAGTGAAGCGTCGAGTTAGATTGGAAGGAACTGAACTCGAGGAATACCAACGTAAAGAAAAAGAAAAACTAGAATTAAAAACTGATAAAGAGTAAGTAATTCAGTGATTATTTGGGCAATCTGGACTTAGTGTGGTCCCTACTGTTTAACTGTGTTGTTGAGATTTGTCTGGTTACAAACTATGCTTAGCTCACTGTACAGAGTGAGATATTTCATTGTATATTTTGGATTATTTTTTTAGACTTTTCTATCAGGAAAAAATGGTTAATTAATCATAATTTTTAATAATTCATTAAAGTATCTTTTTGAACACCATGTGCAATTAAGTTGTTTTATACATATTGAAGTATTATTTATTCGGATAGTTGAATAGTGATAATATGTCTACAAAAATAACCTTCTATGTAATTTTTTTTCGATTATATGTCGGTATAGTTCGTAACCAAACATTACACAGTTGAGCAGCGCCATCACCATTCAAGCGATCAAAATCTGAAGTAGGGACCACACTAAGTCAAGATTGCCGCTATGGTAATGATGAAGTGTGTACTGTTATAAGCAAGTTAGTCAGAAGTTGTATCCAACGATTTATTTTAAATACTAACCCTTTTTTCAGTAACGATGCAGCTATGAGTTCTGAATCAGATGACGAATTGGAAATGAGCATTGTTTCTCGAGGTAGACACGATATCGTCATAAAGCAAGAAGGTAATAAAAGTCATAGTGGCGGTTTTTTTAAAGCTGCGAAAAAACAGCACCCAATGTTTCCGTTCTTTGAAGAAAAAATAAAATGCGATGAGTATGGTGAAATCATACGGCCAGAAGATTATAAGATAGCTGAAATTGCACCAGAAGCAGTAGAAGAAAATAAGGAGAATGCCGTTATCAAAGAGGAAGAAATTGTCGGTAAGTAAAAATCACATCCTATTCATTGACAGCTGGTGAAATACTGAAAGTCCGCAACCAGGGGAGTTCCATCTTCGGGTAGTGGCAACTGTTCTACTACACTTCTTAAAAATATCTGCAATATCACGTCGCGATGAAATAAATCAACATGTTTTAGAAGACTCTTTGATTTTTTTACAAATCATATTGTTTATTGTATTTTTCAAGCTGATATACCTGAAGTTCCAACCAAATGCACAGTGTCGACTCGAAAAGTTCACGTTATGGCCGCAGTTCAGTTCATTGATTTTGAAGGTCGTTCAGATGGCGAATCATTACTAAAGATTCTATCACAACTGCGGCCAAGACGAGTTGTTGTAGTTCGTGGCACTCCTGAAAGTACACAGGCTATCAAACAACATTGTCGGGACGTATTGGGAGTCCGCGTATTTTCTCCAAGCAGGGGAGAAGTGATCGATGCTACTACAGAATCGCACATATATCAAGTATGTATCGATAACAACAATTTTGACTGTAATGATCTCAAATTGATTTTAACTTTATAGGTACGTTTAACTGATGCTTTAGTGTCACAATTACAATTCCAAAAAGGAAGAGATGCAGAACTGGCATGGATCGATGCTCAGGTTTGTATTAAAGATAGTGGTGTCGATGCCAGGCCTGTGTCAGCTGACCAGGATGATCCCATGAACGGTAAGTGAATTTATTAATACAGTTCTGATATTTTTATAGTTATGAATAATTTTCCAAAAAAAAGGAGAGCGTATAACTAGTTCATATCGCTTAATTGAATGTTAATTTTTACAGAAACGCCGGAAGAAATTTTAACACTGGAACCATTAAATCCTGATAATATTATTAGCCACGAAACAACGTTTATTAATGAATTAAAATTATCTGACTTTAAACAAGTGTTGTCGCGACAGAACATCATATCAGAATTTTCTGGAGGTGTCTTATGGTGTTGTAATGGAACACTTGCATTAAGAAAGGTAATAATATCTATTTTAAACGACATATTCGTTCAATGTTTCTCAGATATTAAAGATTTGTTGTATAATCAAAAAACGCTATCCATGTCATTGTTATCTCGTTTTTTTTATTCTATATCAGTGGTGGATAAAAGTGTCATTATTTTTTACAGCTTGAAACAGGTCGTATTGCTTTAGAGGGGTGTGTATCAGAAGATTATTATAAAATAAGAGAACTATTATATGAACAGTATGCTATAATTTAATTTGTTACTAATAAAATGTATTTTTAACTTATAACAAAATAAACCCGTTTTATATTTTTACACATTTCTGCATTTTTCCAAAACTCTAGAAACACAATTCTCATGGGCGTGGGGAGTCTGATGGGTACTTATCAGAACCTCTCGATGGTTCATAGGTCTAACTTAATAGATATTTTATTGAGAAGTTTCCACATGGATTTTTCCTTTTTGAGGTTTAACTTCTTTAGCGGTGTATCTATTTGAAAAAATAAAAAATCGAGGGGAAGTAGAATTGTCCCCGAAAGGGGAAGTTAGTTTGTCTCCTAAATTACATGAAAGTTTATAGTGTGTTGCTAAGTATGTGTAAATATTATTAATTAGTTTCACATAAAAAAATAGACGGGAATAATATTAAAAACTAAAGAAGTTAAACTTCTTATGGTGAGGCTCAGTATAATTTTTTTCTAAGGAAATTTTCAGATTAGATTCAACAAAAATAATAATTGTGTTCATGAATTTTATTCATCTTTGAAAATCGGCATAAATATTACAAAATAAATTACTTTAAAAAAGTTTCGAGTTATTATTCATAAAAAAGAAATACATTTGAATTATACATTTTGTAGTCATTTACAATACAATATACTTATTATCAAAACAAAAAATCCAATCTATTTCAAATTATTACATCTCAGGTTTTTTTATTACACAATATCCACATTCGATATAATAGGCTATTTGTAATAAAAATTATTTGTTTTGTTGGACTGAAAATTTAGTCTGACAATATGACTAAAAACAAATTAAAGAATATTTTTTGAAAATTATTATTCAATTCGGATTTAATATTATCAAACAATTGTTTAATAAAAAACAAAATTCTATCATTTTCTACAATACTTGTTTCAACCAATGAATTGAAACAAATACAATAGCTCCTTGTCATTTGATGCTATTTTTTTTATAAAGACGAACTTAAGATCAACTACGCTGGACATACGACACTGACATAACATGACAAATACTTTGTCAGAGAATATTGAATTTTTTCTTAATTTTATCATCTAAGGATGAAAATCGTGATTCAAATCATCACAATTTCGGTTTTTTTGAGCCTAAACTCAAAAATTAAACATAACAACAGTAACACTGTAATTATTGATTGATAATCGCGATTGACAAGGAACACATTATAAATATTTAATAATCAACTAAGCGTTTAACGTTTGAATCTTTTTTATGAGACTCTCGTTCAGTACTGTCTCTTCTGTAAGAACGATGATCGCTCGATTCTTTAACATAATCATCCCTACGCCGTGAATGATCACTACTTGAGCGTCGAGAATCTCTATATGATGATCGACTCGATGATTTATCTTCACATGAGCTACGCCGTTTTCTTCGAGAGTCTAAAATATTTTTTCAAATTAATTTTCTTTTCGATTTAAAATTATTGTATTTATATTTGGGATGAAAAAAAGCCATTTGGAATCAAATACCGTGTATCTCACAATCAGCGTTGCCAGATTTTTTTTTGCCAAGTCGGGATTTTGGAACTTTTTGAGAGAAAAATGCGAGATTCTTTCGTCGAAAGCGGGACATAGTAAAAAAACGTAGATAATCAGAAGTTTTTAAATATTTATCTTTTTAAATTACGTTTACGTGACAATAGATAGCAAAAATAGCCATAGAAAATGTATTTTAATAAAAATATATTTTAAATCAGATTTATTCGTCTTCTGAATAAAAAAGTTTTATTCATTAGAAAAATATCTAGGGATGACTTAAAATGTGAGATACACGGTATCTAAATCAAATCTAACTAAAAACCTAAAAATCATCTAGTTGTTCCAAACAACTGTTCATACCGATTTGTATTAGAGCAATGGTTCCCAACCTTTTTCAGCTAGCGACCCACCTTTACTTACCAAAACACCTCCACGGTCCATGGTGGAGTAAAAAAAAAATTGGGAGGGATGTAGTCGTTCTGTTTGCCCCAGATGCCAAAAATCAAGAACCAAGAAAACAATCAAAACAATTCGATTTGTTTCTGATGGTTTATTCGATGGTTTCTGATAGTTTTAGGATCGAGTCGCGACCCACTTGTAACCCTTCCGCGACCCACCGGTTGGGAACCGCTGTATTAGAGAATATTCAATAAACAATAGACAAAAATAAAAACTTAGTGTGCATGTATTTACCACTGTCATAATCTCTTCGTTTCTCATATCTACGACTGCTATCGTCTCGATAACTGCTTCTTGATTTTCTGTCTGAATAATCTTCCTCTTTTTTATGAGAATGAACAGGACTGCTATGTGTATTAGTTTCTTCTTTACTCGTGCTACTGGCTTTTACAACACTGCTTTCGCTATCGGAATTCGATGATGGTGAATGATCGTTGTAATGGCGCAGTTCCCGTTGTCTACAACAATTAATAATTACATTTGCATTTTATATATACTGACATGACAGTCAATTCTAGCACCAATCAGATAAGTTCAAATATACTCATTAATTGTACAGAACAAGCACCGTGTTATTTCAAGCGCTGAAATTAAAATTTGTTCTTGACTTTTCCGACTGATGCTAGGACAGACTCTAAATATTTTACCTCCGTCTTAATTTAAGTGCGAGCTCTCTCATTTCTTCATCTCTTTCGCGTGCTTCTTGTTCTAATTTTTCATTTCGTAACTGCTGTGCTTTTTTATCAGCTTTATCTAAAACAAAAGAAAATCTGCTGTAAGTAAAATCCACTGAAAAATAGTTTTCAGCATTGTTTATGAAACAATACTAAAACATAAAAGTAACAGGATCCCCCCTGTCATTTTGTTTTCTTACTGGCTCTTTAGCGACATATCTATTTGAAAAAAGTACGAAATCGAGGGGAAGTAGAACTGCCACATAAAGGGGAAGTTAGTTTGTTTCCTAAATTACATGAAACTGACACGAACAGAAGTTTGTAGTGTGTTGTTAAGTATGTGTAAATATTATTAATTGATTTGACATAAACAAAAATTAAACTTGGGAATAATATTAAAAACTAAGGAAGTTAAACTTCTTATGTTAGCTTATGAGGACGAGGCTCATTATAATTTTGTTCCGAAATTCAAACAACTGATGAAGTAATCAAAATATCTGGCTTGGTTTGCCGTCAAAAGTGACATTACCGCGGGCAAAAGCTATAGTAAACAAAAAAAAAGTAATTTAAGGTAGTTGTCGCGGTTAAGGCACACCGTCAGAAAATTCGCAATTTTTGTATACTTATTAAGGACATGATGATACAATTACCCTGAAAATTTGAAGTCGATCGACCGTATATAATCCGAGATAAATTCAATTAAAGATTGGATAATTAACATTGATTGTATACGATCTCTGTAGTTCTGAACCAGTTTCTTATTTATAAAAAAAGAACTGTCAGAAACTTTCCGAAAACTGACAGTCTTTCAATGCATTTGTTGAGTTTGAAGAAAAATAAGCAAAAATTTTGACCGTCTAATTATTTATAAATAACGGTTTAAAGTTCAACAATTTATAGAAAAGTATACATGCATATGAATACTGTATGGGTTACGTTTCCACGGGTACAGTCTTGCGTACAAATTATAGATCACTTAGCTACAAGCTAGTATATTTTTGTGGCGCGTATAATCTATAACTTTTTGACAATATTGTACTACTACCTTAATGTTAACTTACATTGTCTGTTCAAAAGAAGCTGCATCTTTTTTTTAAGCCTGTCTTGAGGTTTGATCCCTGTATTTACAGCAGGCTGCAAACATTCACAAATTAATAACAAATGACAACACAATGATTTTGTTTTTAATCATAATGACATAACTTATCGCATTTATAACAGTCTTATATTAAGTTCATTGTGATGTTAAAATAGATATGATTCTTACTGACTTTGGTGGACGGTCCTGATTTAGAACTAACAAACCCTGACAACTTGCTTTCGGGAGCCCTAAAAAACAAGTGCAATTTAAACAAAACATTTTTATTAACTCTTTGTCGATTGTTTTCATAAATTATATTTACTTTGTTGGCATAGTTTTTGAAATCCTAGTATCTTCTTCACTAAGATCTTCCGACTCCGAAGAACTCTTATCACTTTTACGTCTTCCGTAGTATCTAGGTAAAATTCTAGGCGCCGGTTCATCCGTTTGCATCGGACTCACACTTCTGCTTCTGTGATCTGTCCCTTTATCTGATCTCGAACTGGATGCACTTCTCGACTGTGACGTTTCGCTACGATTAGATTTTCGAATACTTCTCGATCGCGATCTACTACTAGATGATCGTGAGCTACTAGATGTATATTTTCTGCTTTTGTATTTACGTCTTTTTGGAGAATTAGATCGGCTTCTGGACGAATGCGAATATTTTCTACGTTTTCTGTACCGTCTATCGGTCCTAGTTCTACTTCGCGAACGCGATTTTGAAGAAGACGGACTTCTATATCGTCTAGCAGGACTTTTAGAAACTGATCGAGACCTGCGATTTGCAGTTCTATGACGAGATACTGGAGACCGGCTTTTGCTCGTTTTTTTCGAAGTCGACACTTTTTTCGATTTAAGACTAGTCTTCAATTTATCGGCATAACTTACCGGTTTACTCGCACCGGCTTCCGGTTCATCGCCGCCAAACGATGTAATATAAGTGATTTCACCGGCATTAACCGGAGACACTGATCTCGAAGTAGATTTACTTAGTTTTCTTTCTCTTTCTGGCGACTTTCGTGCGGCGTAACTGGGTGGACTAAGCACACGATTCATCAAACGTTTTTCATGATGTGCTCGTCGAGCCCGTCGCGATCTACGGCCTGAAAACAGGGCTCTCTCTTCTTCTTCTTCTCTGGCAGCGCGTAAATTTTCGGCCTCTTCCATATCGTTGGTAAGATACGAATAAAAATCATTACCGGACATACCGAATACCTGACCACACTTATTTAATTCGTGAGCTTGTGACATTTCAATTTTAGATACGTCAATGGATAAATCTACATCGACTTCGTATTCGGAATCATCACTTTCAGCCGACTGTTGTTTGGCGTCTTCTTTAAATATCGGTTGAGGCTGCGTCTCAGCATTACCGTCGTAATTAAAACCTATTGCTGCACCGGTGCCCTTACTTTTCTTTTTATTATCTAACTCTGCAGTATATCCATACTGTTCCTCCAAATGCAACTGACGTAAAAATTTATCTTCGCTAATACCCAAAAATGCGTTCTGTACTAGCACTCGGTAGCGTTCATAGTTGCATAATCTCTCTTCTGTGTTCAATTCGATCGATTCATCGGTACTTACAACTGGAGGTATATAATCCAAATGAGCACGTGCATCAAATCTATCAATCATGTTATCGGTTTGTCCTTGCCACGGCATCCTAAAATCACATTGTTTTTCTAAGATTTATAGCTTGATAAATTACTGAGCTATTTTTCTTCGAAATTTTGGTTCAAATACAATTATAACAAAGAAAAAGTTAGATAACTCGATGATATTATGATGAATACACAATAAATCAACAAAACCGATCCTTTAACAAGATATTGCCTACATTGCTGGATGAATAAACAAAAACCAATATTCTTCAGTTTCTATCATCAATAATAATAATAATAATAATGCGTTTAACGTCCGTTTCTCGACTTTATGTCATAACAGACGCCATTCGCACCATTACTATTTTTCATTTACCACTTCCCGTTATTTTCTACATTTTTAAAACTTCAACTTATGTAATAGCAATGGGCGCATGAAGGAATTATACGAAATTTTGGTAAGGTAATTTTTGAACTAGGAGTTTTGATAGGTAATCGGCCATGGCCTCAAATAAGGAGCCATCTCGATATTTATCTGGAATTAATTGAGGGAAATCATAGAAAACCTCAATCAAGATGGCCGATACAGGAATTACCGTTTCTCGGCGAGAGGCAGTAGGAAAAAGTCTCAGCCACATCTGCCCCCGCCGGGATTCGAACCCGGTACTTCCCGAATGCGAGTCTTGTGCTGTCACCACTACTCTCTATCCTCAATATATTGTACAAATATTAAATTATTATGAAAAATTATAAATGCCCCCAACACATGCAGTTTTGAATAAAGAAGAATACGTTTATTACAAAATCATTTTCACATTTCAACCGCAAAGAATTTTTGAGGGCCCGAAATCAGAATCATGCCTTGAGTTAAGACAATTCCGTTAATACCGACTTTTGGACATACGTTTATAGGATATTTCAGACATGAAATTGTCTAAGAAATCATTGATCATTAAGATCAATTGCCGATTGATAATCGTTGGTTTGTTTGTCAATAAATTAATATACAGCCAATAATAATGTACTTACATTGCTGATGAGCTCTCAGCTGCCATCGCAACTGCTGGATCCAAGTGAATTTTATAAGAACGCCCATGAAGCTGCATGAATTGCGTTGGATCAGCTTTCTGAAAACAATCACTTCGATATTGGTCTGACTTCATTTTAATTGTTATATAACATTATCAGGAAAGTGGACAATTATTAAAAACGAATTGTTCACTTTCTTGATAATTTTATATTTTCAAAAATTATGGTTGATAACATTAATATTGATTTACTCTCTAATAATTTTTAATAATTGCATTTATACGAAACTGGTAGAATTGTTTGATTTTTCTTAGTGATGTAAGGATTATGATTAATCTGGCGATTATTGTCAACAGTGCAACATGTTTATTAGAGTTGAGAATAATCGAATGATTTTAATAATCGAAAGGTTGCTACTCGAATGATTTTGATAATCGAATGATTCATTCGAGATGTTTGATTATACTGACTGTGTACTGTCAGTGTGTCATCTATTTTTCGTAGTCGTAAACGCATTACACAGTACGTTCAACACTGCAATAAAACCAATCGAGAGATTGGACAAAATTGTCTCGCGTAAAAAAATCATTCATTGTATATCTCGAAAGGTTAATACGCTCAACGGCTCAACACTGCAATAAAACCAATCGAGAGATTTGACAAAATTCTCTAGCGTAAAAAAATCATTCATTGTATAATATCTCGAGAGGTATAATATTTCGAGTGGTTTAGGTACTACAAGCTAGCCTTGAGCAGTGAATACAAAATGAACTTCATTCGACGTAAAATATTACTTCGAGTGGCTAGTTATAAGAACTTATAAACACACAACATCCATTCGCAGTATAAACACATTCTGAATGAAGTTTACATCTCGGCTTACATGAGTCGATTGTTTAATGCAATAGAGTAACCCGGATGCAGTGCTTCATAGAACAGAGGCAGATAGAAGATGTTATTACTTAGTATTTAAAAAATCACTCGAGTGATTTTGAATAACCTCTCGAGATATCTCGAGATATTTTAATAATCGATTGATTCTGTATTTTATCTCGAGATGTTCCCATCTTTAATGTTTATGCGACTGCAGTTGATAGGTATGTTTGTGAATAGGTACCTAGTGGTTGAAGATTAACGCTATTTTGTTACAAATGCGGTTCGGGTTTGAAAAAGATATCGCATACTGGAAGGAGAGACATTAGGGATATTTGGAAATATTTTGCGAAGTCATCAACCAATAAAGATGATTTTCATTATATCGTTAATTCCTGCATAATTGGAATCGTACTATTATTGGTTTGTTAATCATAATCGCAAAAACAAGAATCGTTCCATCACTAGTTTTTCTGTATAAAGTAGCATTTATTGCTTCCAGTAAGATCGGACACTATAGAAGTGCTAAGGATTACAATTCATACCAACAAATATGTTTTCTGAAGGACGTTAACGGCAATTTTATTTATAGAATTAATTCTAATAGATATAATAATAGACGTATCCAGACATATAATTTTATTTACAAACTAAAGCAAAAATATGAAATTGGAATACTAACAATTTTTTCATAAAAATCTCGTCTGCGTTCAGCTCTGCGTCTATAATCCACTAGCATGCCTCTGATTTTCCGTTCTTGTTTTCTTGCTTCGTGCCACATTTTGTTGTGATTGATTTTAAATATTAAGCTACTGTTACTAAACTCTTTATTTGATAATCACACATCTAAAAACACAAAATTAGAAACGTAATGGGCGCGACGTTGTGTTGTACGTCAATGCTCTATTTTGACAAAATAAAAATAGCACCAGAAAAGAAGGAATAAGTTCGGGCTGAACTTCATCGAATGTATATATTTCCCTCGCACACTCAGCACACTGACCAGTATCAAATATGTTTCGCTTGCTTCATGGTTGGGAAATGGGAATCCCACTAAACGTCAAAATGACAGATGTATTATCTAATTAATGATTACACATATATTTATTCCAGTATTTAATATTTATGCATTTATTTAGTAGTAACAGAGATAAGGGTTTAACACTTCAACAATACAGCTCAAATCTCTTAAAGAAGAGAAGTATCAAATTATACCCTAAATTACACCAGGTAAAGTCAAAAATTGAAAACAAGAAAAAGAAAACTTTTTACCGCACTTTGGTGTTGTCTTTCTGCAATTTTTCCGTTGCATTTTGGTTTCGCACATAGCCTGATCGTGTAACTATAGGAACAAAATCGTCAAAATAGCCTAATATTTTTTAAAGATGTTTTCAAAATTATGAGTTAAATAAATTTCCAAATTTTATTGTGAGAACCGTTCAAAATTTACTGTATCATGTCTCTTAAATATTTCGAAAAAACATGGGTTGCCAGCAAAGCTCAATTGGCAGATCTTCGTTTAAAAGACCTCGTGTTTCAAGATTTAAAACCGCTAAAAAACCCTTTACTAGCATACACTCTTGTCAGTGGATTGTACATTAAATATTTAAGAGCAGTGCAAAATCTTGATCAGTGCTATGATCAGCTTGCTCATACTCAAAAACGAATGCTCGTACAGCCACTGCTGAGTTCTGCTTATGCCAGGTTAATTTATCCAGTAATATTATTTCTATTACAATATGCAGAAATTTAACTAAAAACAATCAGTGTTACGATATAATTCACTAATATTTCCATTGGTTCAAAGGAAATTAAGTTAAAAAACTGCATTTATCTCAAATAGTTGGTAGATGTTAAGTTGTTTCTAAAGATATCCTAAGATAGAAATAGGCAATTAAACCAAGATTAAATGTACTATGTTCGATGATACAAGCATTAATAAATTTGTATAAAATTTTATATATTTTAGGCTTGCTGAACTCAAAGAAGAATTAAAAAATCTGTGTCTTTCGGAATATGCATATTTTGATGGCGGTATAATTGAAAAAAAGTTAATAGTGCAAGATATTGAATTCATTGTACCGGGATGTTGTCCTGCAAGACGAGAACCGGAAATACAAAATTTCGTCGACAAAATCAATTTGGGCCAAAGAATTTACGATAAACCTGTCGTGATAGAACCTCAAGTAAATACCGATCCATTTTTTCCTTCAGATGGTTCTCTTTTTAGTGTATTTGCCATATGGCAACATACACTATTGGCGTCGGTCGGATGGCGGGACCTAAGGGTCGGACCAAAATTTCTCGACGTTTCATAACCTCCTAAACACTTTGGCACCATTTTTAAAAATGTTTATATATTATATATGTATATATATATATATATATTTATATATATATATAGGTATATATATATGTGTGCGGGCTATAACTTTCGAAGGACTTAATTAATTTTGACGAAATTTGGCACACATGTTGGAATCCATTACCGCACGAAGCCTATTTAAAATGGGCCCAATCGGATCACATTAAGGGTGAATTTTAAGGGTTGAAAAAAGTTTTTGGGCCCCAAAATACCGAAAAAAATCTCAGAATCGTTTCAAAATTGAAATTTAACCCTTTAATAGCAATTAAAAAGTGCCCCTAAAATTTTAATAATATCGGCCCGACAGGACCGGATTTACAAATTTTATGAAAAAACTAGTTTGCAGATAGTGACTTATTTATTGAAGGGTGTATTTAATTCGGTGTAGACGTTAGATTGATAATAATATTACACTGAAGAAAAAAAATGTTATTTTAAGGGGTGTATTAAGAGGTTAAATTTTTTATTTTGCCCAAAAACAAACTTAATTTCACATAATAAAAGTATAAAATCACACGGGTCTATACAAGCATATACACTATATTGTCGGCAGGGTTTTGGCACTGCGACCCAGGTTTTTCTCCATTAAATTGTTTTGTTGAATTCGTATTTTTCAGGAGACTGAAGAAAATGCAGAAGAAGCACCAGAAGAGGAAGATACTAAAAAAAAGAAGCGTAGAAGGCAAAGCGATTCTGATGAAGATATGCCAATTAGAAAAAAAGTATTAACCCCCGAAGAACTTGAAATACAAAAACAAAAAGAACATATGTTTAATACAGTGTGTATAATACAAACATACGAAAGAGCAAGACGAGACCGTATTAAATTTCTGAATGCAAAAATGGATAAAGCCATACGGGAGGCGGCGAACAGAGGGAAACAAAAAGAATTGCCCGCAATCGTGTTAAAACACGCCGCACTTCAAATACAAAAACTTTGGAGAGGTCATTGTGTGAGAAAAGAGTTAAAAGATCGTGAATTAGAACTAAAGTATTTAATTGGGATGATTCAGCCTAGTTGGAAATCAACTGAATTATTCGATCGTATAAGAGAAACAATACAGCGTCGACGTCAAATACGTGAAGGCTATTATCGTGATTATCTCGAAGAAGAAAAAAAAGAAAAAATCCGTATTTTACAATTGAGACAGCCTTATATTTTAGAAGATATTGAAGATGAAATTAGAGGCTGGCTTCATGAGTGGTATGCTTTTTAAGTCACTCATATAAAATTTTTTTTTATTTTTTACGTTCTATAACAAAAATATTAATATTGAAATTGGTGATCTAGGTATTATAGAACAGGAACTTTTGATTTATTTCCTCCTGAAGAAAATGGAGGCACAGTACTTGTCGTCACGTGCCAAACTGTGTCACCCGAAGAGTACCTTAGAATTGAAGAAGAAAAAAGATTATTAGCGGAGAAATATGCACTAAACCCAGCGATGAAAGCCAAGGTATACCTACTGTCAGTTCAAAATGTCTTAGTTATTGTTAAGTTTCGCCTTATTAGTATTGATGTTTTTGTAAAAAAAAATTAATAAAAGTTCTCTAATAATTTGTAAGGATGACGAAGAAAAGAAAAAACTATTAAAAAAACTAAAAGATGACGCAAAGAAAGAGAAAGAACGTATAAAAGCTGAAATAAGAAAGAGAAAAGCGGAAAAAGAGAAAGGATTCAAAATGGATCCTTCAGATGCACTGGAATCAATGGATAAAGCCATATTCGATTATGTTGATGTTTGGGGAGCCGATGATAAGCCTGACCCTACACAACCCAAATATAATATAGATATGATTTCTGCAAATAAAATCAGTGAAATACATTTAGAATTGCGGAAATCAGTGGATGAAATAATGAGGTATATAATGTTTTAAAATTATGTAATTTAATTCTTTGAACTCAATTCTTAATTGATTAATGGTTCTTTTATTGTTCTACTGAATTGTATTTAAATGTTTTGACGTTACATTTACTTAAATAACCAAAGAAAAATACAAATAGATTTCCTAGATAACTCAAACTGGTATGTATGCCCTATACAATGGCGTGACCAGCTGCGCAATAGCCAGGGTCCTAGGCAGAAGGGGGCTCAGCGTTTAGCCATATGACTGCAAATTTTTTAGATTGTCGGTATTTGATTTGTAATATTATTGTAGGCTGTAGCCAGCAGGGAATGTCGATGAAGTTATTATACTATATAACACAAGTCATAAAAGGACGTTTTTTTTAATATAGTGTAAACTCTATATAGCGACGCTGAAGGGACTGCACATTTTCTAGCTTTATAGAGAGTTGTCGTAAAATGGAGAGAAAAAAAATCAATATTGTTTTACTATTATAGTATTATTTCATAATAACGCATAGAATTTACAAACAAACATTACTATTAACACAAATAACAACAACGCTAGACAATAAAGCTGCAGTTCTTATCAATTTCGACAACTTAGAAAGTACCTACACACAGTAGGTGCTTTATAAGTTGCCGAAATTACATGCTTTATAATGACATATGGTCGTTATTTAGAGTGGGTGTGATACTACATTGAGTGTATCATTGTATGGACAACAAGGCAAACCAACCAAAGCCGAGTAATTTCGACGTTTTAGGAAGTTTGACTTTAAATCGAGTGACGTTACATGGAGTTAACACTGTATTTCTATTTTTTTCGTAGATTGGAGTTGCAAATGTTGCTTGATGCACAGTTATTGGATGTTTTGAAATCGAAAAAAAAACCACCACAACCGCCAAAACCAGAAAAGCAGAAGAAGAAAAAAGAAAAAAAAGTTAAAGATCCCACAGCGAGCCGTGCTCTTGAAGACTTATTTCAGGAACTTGTTGATGAAGGAATAATACATCAGTATCCAAAAAGAACACTTGATGATTTAATGGGTGACTACAGCTACAGTGGACCAGAAATGAACTATCAATTGAAAATTCCCCAACCTTCTACTTATGATGTGAAAGAACTCGTAAAAAATTATTGCTTAATACCGTTATGTATGTTGATTATTTCGTCTGATTTATTTTTTACATTTTTTCAAATCTTAATAGCTTAAAAGTAAAATTCAAACAAAAAGTTTGTTAATTTACCTAGAGCTAATATTACAACTGGTCCTTTTGATATTATGAATATTCATACTTTTCATAAAAATGTAATCAATATGCCTCGTGAAAATCCATTTAAGAAACTACAGCTTATGATTTGCAAACTAAAATTTGCAGTTGGCAAAGTTGATGTCAAGACGCTATACTTAATCAACGCGTGACGTCTTTTATTATAATTATTAACTGACAATTATTGACTGACAATAGCTGAGTTCGTTAGATATTGTTTAAACGCTATTATCGCTGTGATTCTGCGTATTAAAAACGGTTCAAGGTTACAACTAAATTTTAAACTCAAATAATCTGTTTAATTGACAACTATAAAAAATGAACAAAAACAATTATTCATCCGAATGTTCGAGACATATTTGTTTAGAAATTTGTTACAATATCATCAACAACATGTTAATTTATATTTCAGCAACACCAAATATGCCTCGACCTAAATCTGTATGTATTGTAGGTCCACGACAATGTGGAAAACGTCTTTTAGTTCATGCAATATGTAATACAGCAGGTAGGTGCACAACGCATGCGCGTGATGTTTATTTAAGGGTTTGTATCCTGTACCGGCCATCTTGATTGAGGTTTTCTATGGTTTCCCTCAATTAATTCCAGATAAATATCGAGATGTTTCCTTATTTGAAGCAATGGCTGATTACCTATCAAACTCCTAGTTCAAAAATTACTTACCTTATCCTAATTTCCTATAATTCCTTCATTCGCCCATTGCTATTACATAAGTTGAAGTTTAAAAAAAAATGTAGAAAATAACGGGAAGTGGTAAATGGAAAATGGTAACGGTCTGTTATGACGTAAAGTCGAGAAACGGACGGTAAACGCATTATTATTATTAGTAATATTTTAGAATTTTGCTGAATGTTTCTTTAAAATTCCAGGCGCAGTCCTGTTTGATTTATCGCCTGCTGTTATAGTCGATAAATATCCAGGCAAAAAAGGTTTAAAAATGCTGATACATCTAGTAATGAAGTTATCACGAATTTTACAACCTTCTGTAATATACATGGATGGTGCCGAAAAACCTTTTTATTCAAAAATACCGCCCACTGAAGCAAATAACGATCCGAAACGATTAAAGGGAGTCCTTCAAAAGGAAATTGTAAAAAAAATATCGAAAGCTGATCAGGTGATGTTAATATCACATAGCAACGAACCATGGAATTGTGCACAGGGGCCATTTATGAAAGTATATGAAAGATTTATAATGATGTCGAGAACGGATTATTCATCTCTTGTTCAAATATGGCAAAAATTATTACTGGCTTATCATAATGTGGACAGACTATTCGATTGTTCTTCGCTTGCAAAGGTTACGGTCGGTTATCCAGTTCCATATATTATGGAGTGCATACAAAAAGTTTTAAATTGTAAACGTATGATAAGGTAAATAAAATTTTATTTTTTACTTATTTCTTTAAATTTTACAGTTACTAACTGAAAACGAACCTTGATTTTTAGATTGTCGTATGAGCCTTTAAATGGTCAAGAACTTCTGGACGCTATCTTAACAGGTGGCGTTGAACCTGTAAGTGACGAGGAATTTGAAAAATACACAGCTTGGTATACACGCACCAAATTAGGAAGAGTATATATGGAAGATTTGCTAGCGAAAAGAGATATTAAAGCAGCAGAAGATTTAGTTAAAGAAAAGGCCAAGGCTAAGAAGAAAAAGAACCAAAAATAGTAAAAATCGCGTGTGTTTTACCCAATCCTGGCTTAAAGTAATACCGTTATCTCAAAATATTTTCTTTTAACACATTTAAGTTAATGTGTAATGTACCTACACTATACGTATTTTATTAATTAAATGCAATAAATAACAAACTTTACAAATGATCAAATTGCTTTATTTTAAAATATGATATGTTATTTCAAAACAACGGATCATTATTGAATGTGGTTAAAAAATTATCGGTACAACACCTTACAATGGTACGAATTGTGCTATTGTTGACGACAGTTACATGAAAAGTTAAGTTGCATAATCCGTACCAAAGAATAGAAAATTATGACCGGAGATAAAGCGACCATAAATAGTGTTAAAAAACTGAATGAACGAATATGTAGAACTTGTTTAAGTAAAAAACAAAGAATGCGAAATATATTCAAAGATTCGTTACATGAATTGCTATTGTCATGTGCTTCTGTGCCGGTAAGCTGTCAGTTTACACCTACATCAGTTCAACAATAAATGCATACTAAACGTGCTTATGAAAAACATTTTTCTTGTTGATGTATCAAATGAAAATGGCTATTATTTTATTATGCTTTAGGTATCAAAAAATGATGGACTCTCAAATTTAATTTGTATAAAATGCATCGACTTAATAAAGAAATTTTACGATTTCAAAGAACAGTGTAAGAAATCTGATAAAATTTTAAGAGAAAAGTATAGTTTATCCAATGAGATCCACGAACCTGGCGAAATTAAACCTGAAGTAAAATTAGAAACGGAAGGAAATGAAATTCTGAATGAAAACAGGGAAGTCGTCGATTTTAGTTATTTGTTAAAAACGGAAATTGATGATTCTGATGAAGATATTACTTATGATAGTTCACCGTTTGAAAATTCAGTCTTACAAGAAAATCTTGTAAAGAAAAATAGTCATTCCATTAGAAAAGACGCCGAAACAAAAGAAGAAAATTCTCAAAAATTACGAAAAGCCAAACAGGATAAGCATTACAACGAAAACAATGATTCCGACTATATACAAGAAGAGGATAATCTTAATTCGACTGGAAGTGAGTGCGAAGAAGAAAATGAAACAGACTCACCTAAAAAACATTTGTGTAACATTTGTAATCTCGAAGTACGCTTTGCCGGTATATTGCAACGCCACAAAGAAACACATTGCGAAGTTAATCCGCGAACCTATGTGTGCCACATTTGCCATGACGCTTTTCATGATAAACGAAACTTACAAAAACATATGGCGCGGCATGAAGGAAAGCGTCGTTATAAATGCCAGCAGTGTAACCGAACTTACAAATCTATAGAACCTTTAATAGGACACATCAAAGCGAAACATAAAGATTTTAAAAAATTGGAATGCGGTTCGTGTGATCGAACGTTTATTTTGCAATCGCAATTAGATAGACATGTTTCAGTGGTACATAAAGAACCACAACATCTCGTTTGTGCGCAATGTGGTATGTCTTTTAAATCGCGCTGTTTCTTGAAAACGCACGAATTGAGGCATGAAATGGGAGATAGACCTTTTGCATGCACGCAATGCAATAAACGTTTTGCAACCAAATATACACTTAAATATCATCAGCGATTTCATGATGGTGAATCGTCATCTTCAACTTTATGTCCAATTTGTGGAAAAGGCGTTTCGGTACTAACGAGACATCTTCGAGTGCATTCTGATGAACGGCCATTTTTCTGTGATGAATGCAGTAAAAGATTTAAATCCAAAGTCGAGCTGAAAGTACATAAAGAAAGGCACGCAGGTATGTAAAATTCTTGTTTGTAATAAAGATCTCTTTTTTTATATTAATGATAACGCAAGTGATAGGTGTATTCCTTGGGCAATTCCAAGTCGAAAATATTAATGTATCCAAAACTAGATCTGTATAATGGACCGATTTTGATGAAATTTTCAGACAATTTTAAATTAGCCCAGCGGGCGATCCTGTAAAGTTTGATAGCGATCGGATGAACAGATTTTTTTTTGTTTTTTGGCAACGTTGATTTGTCTTTGATTTTTGAATATTCACAATTAAAAGCGATTGAATTCGCGCAAATTCAATGCACGTTGAGAATTTTATGATAATGGTTCTCATCTTTTATATCCTATATATTACATTTACACCCGTAGTAGGCCGCTAGTATTAACTAAATTATCGGCGATATTAAATAAATGCATATCTTATGCTTTTGCTATGCTTGCTCTATAAGTTTTGGACATATGTATGTAATGTATGTGCATTTTCGACTTGAAGTTGAGTAAGCCGTGACACGCGTCGCGGGAGACCCTGTATAAATCCAAAGTAATGTTTAAGTTCATACTTCTTTTTTAACTGCGTGTAGAAATCAAATAGACGAACAGATATTTCAAGTAACTTTTTTTTAACTCAAAAATAAGAGAGAAACAGTCATTCAAAGTTTAGTTAAATTTTATTTAATTTTGAGGTCGGTCCTGGCGTTATGTGACTATGGAAATATCTTATGTCATTATCAAGTATCTTGCTGCCTATTTGAAACAAAAGGGGGACAACTTCGAACAATTTCTGTAAATAATGACATAACGTATTTCCATAGTGACGTAACATAACGCCAGGACCGGACTCAAAATTTAATTAAACTTAGAAAGACTGTTCCTCTTCGTATGGTGGTGTTGATCCAATAGAATGTAACAGTAAAGGAAGATTTGGTTTGAGGATCATAAATAAATAAGCTTTACCAAATTTTCGCTAATGGCCAACGTTTCGAGAATTATATTCACATCATCAGGGCCTTAAGCTGGTCGAATAGTGGTAAATTGTTCTACTAATATATACATGATCATATTATAAGATTAATACAATTTTAACATCACAACACATTAAAAAATTAATTCAATAGTAATAAACTGTCACCAATTAAAAAATTATTAAAAAAAAAAACTATTACTTTTTCGAATATTGTGCACAAATAAATTTATACTGATGAAATATGTGGTTAAAACAATATTTTTAGAAATATGTGGTTAAAACAATATTCTAAAAATATTGTTTTAACCACATATTTCATCAGTATAAATTTATTTGTGCACAATATTCGAAAAAGTAATAGTTTTTTTTTTTTTTTAATAATTTTTTAATTGGTGACAGTTTATTACTATTGAATTAACTTTTTAATGTGTTGTGATGTTAAAATTGTATTAATCTTATAATATGATCATGTATATATTAGTAGAACAATTTACCACTATTCGACCAGCTTAAGGCCCTGATGATGTGAATATAATTCTCGAAACGTTGGCCATTAGCGAAAATTTGGTAAAGCTTATTTATTTATGATCCTCAAACCAAATCTTCCTTTACTGTTACTGTTCCTCTTATTTTTGAGTTTTGATAAAAAAGTTACTTGAAATATTTAATTATCTATTTGATTTCTACACGCTGCTAAAAAAAAGTATCAACTTAAAAATAATTATGTATATGCCATTGCTATTTTTGAGAGATTTTAATACTTTTTTTCCTTCTATAGGCATTAGACGTTATGCGTGCCATATATGTGAAATGAGATTTGGAGAGTCTCAAACACTAAAAAACCATTTACTGATTCACACTGGGGAAAAACCTCACGAGTGTACGGTATGCGGAAAAACTTTCAGGCAACGTAGCGTACTTAGAACTCATATGAAAGTGCATGAATTATTTTAAAAGTTTAGCTCAGATTTAAATCCTGTCAGTGAGATTACTTCGTTTATTAACCAAGGTACAATTTTTAAATAAGTTAAGACTTTTATGGTAAGTGTATATATTTTGTTTTATATATTTGAAATACGTTTTTACTTTTTCATAATATAAATGTCCCGACGATTTTAATTACAAAACAGTAAGTCCATAAATTACGTCATACGAATTTCATGATTTTTCGACCCACAGGTAGTCACATTTGTGGGACCCCCTGCCCTGATGTGACGTCACATATTTTGTAATTTAACACCTAGAACTAGGTAAATGAGTACAGCATTCCAAAATTATTATTTTTTTTATAAAATTAACATCAAATTTTCGTTTATAGTTAATGTTTTGTGTTTTATTACTTTAGATTTTGACATGTGACGTCACGAGGCTTATGACCCCCGCGCCCTCTATCACACTTCGTTGACCCCACCCATCTCTTAACGTCGGACGTAATTTATGAGTGGTACCTTATTTAAATGGGCAATTCGAAAAAGTGCAATACTTTTTGAAAGTGAGTAGTTGATTGACTTATTATACTAAGAAATCAACAACTTAGAATACTTCGACAGGTTCTGTTGTCACTTAATTTTACGCGTAATATGTATAAAGTATTTATGTAAATGTAATTTTATAAATTAGTTCATA
Organism: Venustoraphidia nigricollis; assembly: GCA_034508555.1. Lineage (NCBI taxonomy): Eukaryota > Metazoa > Arthropoda > Insecta > Raphidioptera > Raphidiidae > Venustoraphidia > Venustoraphidia nigricollis. The sequence goes on from JAVRKA010000013.1 coordinate 3,753,007, forward strand.
AAAAATAAATTCGAAAAAATATTTAATTACATTGCAATGATAAATTATTGTACATATCTTAAATTTATAGTGTTTACGTATGCGCAAACCGCTTGTAATCAATTTTTTCCAGCTGCACTAACGGTCTTAGTTGTTCAGCAAATAATCTCATATCTTCAGCAATTGCATCTTGTCCACTTGGAGCTAGGACTGATAATTCGACTAAATAACTTTGTGAGATTGGTTCCACGCTTTCAGCCGGTTTACTTGTCAATGCACCCATTTTAAATATTTTTGATACTGTAACTTTCATACGTCCTTTTCTGAACATATAACCTCGAACAATGTATTCAAAATCGACTCTGCATCCTAATTCGCATAGGAAATCAACAACAGTACTACTGCAAGCAACATCAATACTTGATCTCACTACGGTTGGTCGACTCTTGTCTCCTAATTCTGGCTGTCCTACGTATCTCAATTGCCAAGGTGCGTCTGCCACATCCAGTGCACGACGGACACGCAATAACAGTGGTGCTCCTGTATTATTTCCCCGTAGACTTAAACACAACTCGTGATCATGGAACGTTTCCGGACCACTATCGACATTATCACACAAACCTCTTAAACGGTGTAACAGAACTTCCACAGCTGCGTCCAATACAGAACCTTGCAGTAAATATTCTTGATTCGGTATTATATTACATTTTAAAGCAGCACTCAGCGAGTCCATAGCAGTCGCTACACCTGCCACATTCATTTTTGTGAAGTATTTATGACCGCAATTGCGAATAATTGTTTAAAATGCAACTTCGACCTCAATCTTTAATCCCAAACAATTAAAAATTGAACTGAGAACTGTCATTATTTACGTAGCTTTTTTTGAGGTTATAGTTTTCATAGATATATACTTGTCTGTTTGTACCACTGATCTCTATCTAGTAGATACATTGCGGATGGTATAAGTTTCATAAAACGTGAAGCTTTGGTTTCATGAAACCATTCAATACAAAAGGCATATTATATATATATTATAATATTATATTATATAGATACGCACACTGAGCCTCATGAAACCAAAATTTCACATAGTCTTGCAAACGAGGTTTTATGAAACTTATAATTTTGGTTTTATATAACATAGTTTTGCCTTTAAAGTAATACAGAACATCGGTAAATAGTAAATGTAAATATAGAATGTGTGTTTTTAGTTCCTTCTCTATTTGATGACGATATCGAAAGAAGATTGGGATTTAAACACAATATTAGTAGAATCAATCGTGACCCGAGAGACATGTCAGCTTGTCAATTACATAATATACTCGTATACAAAGATCATAGCTTCAGAGACTATAAAAACAGCAACAGGGATAGTGCCTTTCTTCGTTATATTGTGTGATGGTAGAGTGTAAACACTCTATATCTGAATTAATTTTGATTTTTATTTACAATGTACTTATGATTGCTATATTGCCGACATCACGTCCCCAGTGCTTGTAATCAAAATTCGGAACAAGTCTTTCTACAATCCAGTATCTGTTTACGCCAGTGGTTTTTACTAATTTATACCTCGATGGTGTGCCGTATATTTTATATTTACATTTTTGTAGAAAATGTGTACCTCATAAGTTCATGTGAAAGTTTGAAAATTTTGTGTAGTTTGACAGCAGTTTTGATGTTTTATTTGTGCCGTTTATTAAATGTGAAATTTTTCATTTTATAAATATCGACCTGACGAAATAAAATGAGCATACGTAATTATTAGATAGTCTATTAAATGGATATGAAAATCTTCGTGAATAATAACTTTATTTACCTTTGTAAAATTGTTTTAGGTATACCTGACGATTTTGATGAGATTCTGTATAATGTAAGCAATACCAGGAAGAGGTATCCAGAGGCATGCAGCAAGTATTATGAAAAGATATTGAAATATGAGCGTAATATAATAGTATGTTGCGTTATTTTACTTTGCTGAACTATTTTTTTAATAAATGTTTTGGATCAACAATTCATTTCAAAGTAATTTCTAACCTTAAAGAGTTAGCTTATTGTTTTCTTAAATAGTTTCGTAATTTAATTTGAGTGAACAAAGTAAAATCGGACATAATGTATTTTGCTAATGCTTAATAATAAGAACTAAATCCTCTTTGTTCAGGTTGAAACAGAAGTAATTATACCTCAATCAAAAAAAGTAATACAAAAAAGCGAATTTACTCCCACTGAAAAAACTCTTCTAAAGCATCTTACTGTACCGATGACATCGAAACAAAAGGTGAGAATTGTGAAAATAATATTAAATAGTATGCAACAGGCAGTGAAACACTTATTTATTGATCTGCGCTTCATTTTTTTTAGGCAAGAACATTACAACTAAAAAAACGCAATATAGCAGAAATTATAGAGCAATTGAAAAATGAAAATAGCAGTTCTGTTGTTTCGTATTTGAAAAAGGCGTCGCAGATAACAGCAAATTCCAAACATAAAATTACTACGAGATGAACAATTATTTTAACTAGTGGTAATATCATTTATTTTTTTTTATTGTACACTTGTTACCCCTAATTTACACGGGATAGAGAAAATTTGACTATTTCGATTTAAAACACTCCAAGAAGTTCTCCGCGCACGATAGATTAGATTGTCCATTTACTATTCTTTAAGCTAGGTGTAAATTATAATTAGTTATTGCATACTGGAATTTAAAACATTCCGGAAGTTACTTTAAAAATGTGTATACATTTAATCTTTCTTTTTCCAGGTTATTGAAAAATATAACTACATTTCATATCTTTTAGATATGTCTAAATGCCGGGAATTTCATTCAAATAATATAAGATACATAACATCTACTTTTTCGAACGCTATGTAAACTATCTGACCTTCATATTTTATTCTACAGTTGTTTAATAAAAGTCTCAGAATTTGAAAATTAGTTATGTTTATTTTTGTATTATAAATTAATGAAAAATAATAGTAGACAATTTTTGGTAGACTTTTTAGATAGGATATCTACGTAGCCATAGGTATAGTATATTAATTATTATCGAGAATGCATTGTATTCTTCTATATATGTATTCTATGCACGGAAGCGATGGCTTTAAGTTCTGTAAAAAAAAAATGTATTTTTATTTTTAAGTCACCAACAGTCAAGGTTATCTGAGCTTAGTACCAGATCATATTTTCAATTTATTATTTTTTAATAATAAATAAATCAATTGTAGTAGTTTTTACCAGTACTCGAAGTAAAACCTGCAAACTGAGGTTTTGTAATAGAGAAGCTATTGAAAACGCATATAAACAAGGACATTGTTGGATACTCTGCCATTCTCAGGCCCAATTTATTTTTAGAGTAAACAGAATATGTATTTTATTTTAAAAACTGTTACCTCAAATAGCGGAGAAATGTTTCTGCTATCATCTTCCACCGTCAACACATTTAGTAAAAATAGGACACGTTGCTGAAAAGCAATAAATAGTATATTACACCACACGAGCAGAAAATTTAAACTCCTGCACTGTGAGTCATGATGTCGCGCAGTGCAGGAATTTCAGCTTTCTGCTCGTGTGGTGTATACTGTGTTTATTCATACCTGATTGAAAGTACGTACTTTCACCAATACATTAAAAGATTAATTACTTTCAAGTGTGCAATGACACATGGATCTAATAATGTCCATGTAATAACAGCAGATGGCTACGTACTACTGCCTACTGGCGAACATGTGACCTGATAAATGGCAGTTTCACGTATCAGTGCGCATGACAAAACTGTTTCGGCCCGCGTATACAGACGATATGCGAGTAATTCCAGCAGTGCATAAATGTTAGATTTTCTGCTTTAAAATCGAATCAGAAAGTACGTAGTTTCAGCATGGTATGAAGAAAATAAATATAAATTTTGAAATGGATTTAGTACAGCTGTTGATGTAATTAATATTGTGGTTTGGAGATACAGCTAAACATTTTTTATTTTTTCAAAAAATAGTTATTTCTTTTTTGAACAATTGTCTTACAAATTAAAATATAACTTTAAAATCTAAACGTTTCGCATTTTGCATCCTCAGTAGATATACAATTTTTTATTAATAATAATAATAAAAAACCCGGGTCGCAGTGCCAAAACCCTGCCGACAATATAGTGTATTTGCTTGTATAGGGCCGTGTGGTTTTATACTTTTATTATGTGAAATTAAGTTTGTTTTTGGGCAAAATACAAAATTTAACCCCTTAATACACCCCTTAAAATAACATTTTTTTCTTAATTGTAATATTATTATCAATCTAACGTCTACACCGAATTAAATACACCCTTCAATAAATAAGTCACTATCTGCAAACTAGTGTTTTCATAAAATTTGTAAATCCGGTCCTGTCGGGCCGATTTTATTAAAATTGTGGGGACACTTCTTAATCACTACGATTCGGAGAATTTTTTCGGTATTTTGGGGCCCAAAAACAGTTTTCAACCCCTAAAAACTACCCTTAAATAAGGTTCTTGCGGTGATGGATTTCAACATGTGGTCCAAATTTCGTTGAAATCAATTAACTCTTTCGAAAGTTATCGCGCGTACACATACATATATATATATATATATATATATATATATATATATATATATATATATATATATATACGTATATAAATATATATATATATATATATACATATATATATACATATATATATATATATAAACATTTTTTTAAATGGTGCCAATGTGTTTAGGAGGTTATGAAACGTCGAGAAATTTTGGTCCGACCCCTAGGTCCCGCCATCCGACCGACGCCAATAGTGTATGTTGCCATATGGCAAATACACTAATAATGCGTTTAACGTCCGTTTCTCGACTTTATGTCATAACAGACGCCATTCGCACCATTACTATTTTACTTTTTACCACTTCCCGTTATTTTCTACATTTCTAAAACTTCAACTTATATAATAGAAATGGGCAATTTTTTATTATATTATTCCAATTTTGTTAAATGTAGAGAAGCAAATACTTGTTTTATTTTGAATAAAATTTTTATGAAACAAATTTTATTTTTATTCAAAATGAAACAAGTATTTGCTTATCTACATCATAATTGGAATAATATAATAAAAAATTTTATATCTACTGAGGACGCAAAATGCGAAACGTTTAGATTTTGAAGTTATATTTTAATTTGTAAGACAATTGTTCAAAAAAGTAATAACTATTCTCAATATTGTTCACGTCCATTATAATTATTAATAAGTTGTTTTTTATTTTTTCACGGGAAATTGGGCAATTCAATTTTAATACAGTTAAACTAAATTAAAAAATTTTTTATTAACTAATTTGTATTTTTAATCATTTCAGTTTTGCCCGAAGAAGTTAAAAAGATTTAACGAAACGTCGCAAATTTTTTAATTTTGTTTAATTATATTAAAATTGAATTGTCCAATTTCCCGTGAAAAAATAAAAAAAAAACTTAGTAATAACTATTTTTTGAAAAAATAAAAAATGTTAAGCTGTATCTCCAAACCACAATATTAATAAATATAAATGTTCGGAACTGTTTACTGATAAATGGCGAAGTTTTGACTTACAGAAATGATCACTTCATTAATAATTACGTCGTTGATATTCTTCCATGGGAAATATTTACATGATTGATTTCCAAGAATTGAAAATGTTGTTATCTGAATACCTAATGATTGTATGATTAAAAGACTTTCTGAAATATAACAAAATATATGGACAAGTGTACTCAAAATGATGTGATCTATATTCTACGGAATTCAGGTACGCACTTAAGTTGAAATGCAAGTTAAAGTCCGTTACTTAAAGTTCTTCATTTACCTTATGTTTAAGTTAGACGCCAATGTCCTCAGATGTTGAGCGTCTATAATCTACGATCTATCTGTCATGTTTGAGTATATAACCTCGAAGATTTTAATTTGTTTTCTTGATTTATCTTATGCATTTAAACCTAAGTGCGTACCTTAAGCGATTATTTTGTCAGTATGACTACTAGAGAAATGATGTCTTTTAAACTATCTTAAAATTAATACGAATTATTTTAATGTCAATAAATATGGTTCATTTTAAAAATTTTAATAATTCTGTTGATTTTTACCTTTACTGACATCAGTTAGTCGATATATCAAATATATTATGAAAACAAAAACAATAAATAATATTTGATAAACATATGAAGTGATTAATAATAAAATTGATAATACGATAGCACTTAAAATGTGTATATAGTTAATATTTTTCTGTTTTTTTTCTATAGTAAATTCTATACTGTTGTGGAAATTACAGAATTCTGATACGCGCAAATTTAAAGATTGTCCATTTACGTTAACAAACGATAATGAATTAACATTAGTGTTTTTTGATGCTTGCATTTTAACAGCATAACATTTTTACTTTATATAATAATGTTAAAAAAAATAGTTAATATGATAAACTTTTTCGAAAAATTAACCTAAAATAATTTAGTTTGTAAATCCACCAATTTATTTTATACATATTGATCACCGATCAATAATAGTTAATTAATAATTTTATCTCGAGAAATCATTTCATGACAAACATTCATTTCCCGAATAAACGTTTGACTTTTGACGTCATTGATAAAAGTTTGTTTTGACATTTATATCCAGAGTTTCTTAAACATTTTTTTGCATTTTGTATTCAAATCTAAAAGAATATTTTACAAATTAATCTGTGTTAATAATTGTTCTCAACTCGGAATACAATTAAGTATTAACAATTTGATTAGCGGTTATTATATATTTAATTTTTGAGATAACAAACAGATTACAGACACTATCAACAGTTTGACGTTTATTTTAATTTTTGTGACATGTCAAAATAATGTAACCTAAAAACTTGTGAAATTAAATTGTTTAATTTGATATCAAAATTTAAAGTAAAAATTAAAATGGCAACTTTGCCGCCCCGAAAAAACCCAACTCCAACAAAAATATCCAAACAGCATTTGACGCCTTTTCAAATTTTACTTCAGATGGGCTTTCCAAAACACAGAGCGTAATTATAAATTATTTTCTTATATTATCATTATTATTAAGCAATCGACATTGTTATGATTAAATATTTAAATTGAATTTGTTCAGAAATGATACTTCAATTACAGAGAAAAGGCATTAGCAGCAACTGGTAATCGAGGGGTGCAACTAGCATCGGACTGGCTTTTGGCACACGTTAATGACCCTGCCCTTGATGACAATTCACCGCGAGAATATATATTATATGCATGTCCTACGGGCCCTTTTCTAGAACAACTTCAACATTTTTGGGACAGTTCACTTGCCCTCTGCGGATGGAACGGTGCACACAATTTCACACCACATATCACATTAGTTTCGTTTTTTAAGGTATAATATTTAATATTTGGCCTAGCTTTAGTCTCCTGATTCACTTGCGTTAATATCGTTTTTGACGAGAACTTTATCTTTACCCGAGTAAACCCAAATACTGATTGACGGTGTACAAAGTTTTATCAAAATTGGTCCAGCCGTTCTCAACGAACGCCGCTCGTAATCTTTCATATGTAAGTTAAATATTTATGTAATTTCGCCGTTAATTTTCCAGGCGCCTGATGAATGTGCACCACAACTTGTACAGACTTTGAAACAAGTAATGGAACGACCAGGTGCAAAATTAAGTGAACCTCTGAAATTGGAAACGTACACTTCTCCAAATTTTATGGGTTTTTTCGTTTCGGAAGAACATGCAGATATATTGAAAAGAATAGCCATGCAATATGTTAAAGAAGTATCAAATGCAAGTAAGTTATATATATATTTTTAAAAACTGATAAAGTAAATATTCTAGGAACGTTATTTCTTCTAGATTTTATAGTATAAGTTTCAACATGCAAAATCTATGTAAATAATGTTTGATTTAGATAATCTTTTTTTTTTAATTTTAAGTCATGATGGGTAGTATTTGATCATAGCGAACAATAACAATATTAAAAAAACTATTGCCCATATCAAATATCAAACTAACAAATATTTAAAAGCGGTTCCATGTATGGTTTATTGACACGCAGTTTTAGATAATCTCCGAAATTCACTAAACGACTTTGATTCGACATGTATATTTTTTCTACGTTTTTATTCAACCTTAACTTATCAAGGGGTTAACCAATTTGAATAATTTCGACGCTGTTATGTTCATGAACATGTCGAAGTGGTTCTATATAATTTAGTAATCTAATACATATCAAGAAAGAAATGAGTTAATGTGAAAGTTACTAAAAAGTCAAAAATAAAACTTTATAAAAAATATTATAAAAACTAAAACAACACGCTTTTATGAACTAAAAAATGCAAAATCATGTGACAACAAAATTAGTTTTACTGTAAAAAGCGTGTGGTGTTATCTATTTAAATTTCCATAATAGCTCTACATTTACAAGTAGCTAGTAATGGAAAATTTATAATCGATATTAAGCACTCCACACTTTTTACTGTATGCTAATTTTATTGTCAAAATATTTTGCATTTTTTAGTTCAAAAAAGCGTGTTGTTTTAGTTTTTTTACATTTTAATTATAAGACTAAAAAACAGTATTGACTATGAGGTAGGCAACGCAACGTACGTCACTGTAGAGCGTGTTAGCTTGCTTGCTGTAATTTTTCAAGTTAATTAATTTATATAAATTTATAATATATATGTAAATATTTATATAATTAATTATAATAAATTATTATATTGTCATCGGTCCTTGATAAGTGTGCAACGTTTCAGTTTAATCTGACGTTTTGAAGTGGACAAATTTTACGTTCAAAGATTCCGTCACATACAGGTGAAGCTAATAAAAGCGTGTTGAAAATTTAACCTCCTTCAAAAAAGACTGCTGGAAATAATACAGTTTTGAGGTCGGTGCCAATTTAATAAATGTACATAAAAAGTTTTAGTAATTCGATTGGCGCTGACCTCTAAATTGTATTATTTCGTCTTTTTAGTCAAAATATATTCATTAAAAGAAGCGAAATATCCTTAAATTAATACGCAAATATGTGCAGTATTTGTGTATTAACTCAGATAGTTGTATTGCAGTTATAAATGACACATATGAACAGCTGGACGCATTGACAGCATGTTTTCCTTGGTGTACAACGACTACGGCAAGATGTATACCACGTGGTAACAGATGTAAGGCGCTCTAACTCTTGTAAAGCATGCATTGGTCTTGTGCATTCTGTTTTGTTTTTTATCGATATCTATCGATATATAGTATAGACTATCAGTTTACGTGATATTTATGTTCTACTGCAAAACCGCTTATAATATTATCTGATGTCGCATGTTTTTTTATTAATTAGTATTGAATTATGTTGTTCAGTGTTTTTCTCAGAACATTTTGTAAGCCTGGTAGTATTATGAAAAATATCCGGTATGAGCCGTGTAATACTTCAAAGACAGTACCATATTATGGTACCGCTCGAATGACTTAAATTTTAGCCAAACTACTCAGTAAAATTACTTGAACGACGGGTACATCTGATATTTTCTGGGGAGCAAGGTTGACCTAAAACATAAAACGTTGCAGGGAATAATGATTCGAGCGGCCACCACATAAAACTTTTGAGTGTTATTATTATTTTATGGTTATTAGACTGGCCCACCGGGGATTCTCCTATAGTACTCTTTATGACCAGACCAAGCTTGCTGAGTTTAATATATTGATTGATATTATACCATTCAGTATGCTGAGATATGCGCTATAGTGATACAAAGTAACACAAACGTTTTCAGCTTATCATAAGTTATTTTTCGTTGATTTGATAGTGATATGAATTATAATATAACCTGAACTAGATGTTGTTTTTTTACGTTAAAATTGCTGCAAAAGCTATCTAATTTAATTGTAACAGTTTTGATTCCATTGTAAAAGGAAATTAAAAAAATCACACATTCCAAAGTAACGGACTAATATTTTAAAGTAAAACTTCGTTTGGCACAGTGAAATAAAATTGAAAATTTAACAAACGTGTCGCAATATAGTATACTGTAAAAACCGATTGTGGAACATTAAGCTAAGTTGGCGACAAGGGAGAATAATTGCATTCTAACCTAAAGGTCGTAGGTTCGATCCCGGCGATCGGTGCCTGTAAAATTTTGTAAAAATACACAGTCTCTTTTTCTTTATGCCGCTACTGTCGTTCTGTTATGAATAATATTGTATAGCTCAACATTGTCTTTCATTTGTTACATAATAATATTTATTTATCAAAAAAACAAAAGATCACGGAGACGGAATAATAAATTTAATTGTTCCATTCAAACCACTAATCTCTGTGGCGCCACTGTCGTTCTATATTGAATAGATGATTGAGAAATTATTATTTTAACACGATTAATTCTCCTTCTACATGGATGAAAAATTGCTTTGTTTGGTATTAAAACTGATTAACAACTTTAGCTGAGTGATTTATTAATATTCTTTATATACAGCAATAATTCTGGAGCCTCACGTTAAGTCTCTCCATTTGACATTGGCTTATCAGTTCCCATCAACCCAATTTTCAGCATTGAAAGCCTTGGTCGACGGCTTGGATCCAGTTGCTCCAGCTCGATGGGAGCTGCGACTGTATTCACGCGACGCCCGTGTTCAAGGTCGACAGGTTAGACTTGCAATTAAATTCATAATAGAGATGTTGACTATTTTTGGGAAAGTGTTTTAAATCGTGCATAAGTACCTAATATTACCACAAATATTTATTATTTTTATTTAAATACAACTCAAGCCTTAAAAATAATGTATTTTAAATCCAGTTTCAAAATACTGTCCAAAACGCCAATACTAGTCGCGTGACGTCACCTGTTCATACCAAAGAAGGCTCAAAAGTTTACACGGGAGCTACCATCCTATAGATGCGTATTCTGTGCTCATAAACGTTGGTAAACTGAGGTGATGAAAAGTTGTTTCGTAGTCGTTGCTATAGTTACATGTAATTTGACGTTTCCTATAAACAAATAATAAATTACACACTAAATATTAACCAAACAATGAAGTTTTTTGACAGCGGCTGAACATATGACGTCATGCGCTCTGATTGGTGTCTGTTGTCACGTGACTTGAGAGTGATTTTATTAGGTTTTATTTATTAAATATTAATTAAATTCCTTAAAAATAAGGAAAAATATAGTGTTTTTTAGTATTTCTACCATAGAAACTATTACTTTTCGTTAAAATTATGTTTTTATTTGAATACAGTCAACATTCCTATTCAACACTGTAGGGACTGTAACAGACGACCGACAATCGGTGACAGACTGAAAAATCGGTACATATAAACAATATGGCAGTAAATGCAACCTCATTGACGTCCTACTAATAATCAAACTGACAAGAAAAAATGAAACAAGTTACCATTTTTCGACAGATTGTACAAATAAATATTATGGTCAACTATCAATTAGCACTTCCATAACGCGTGCACTTTTTAAGAAAAACTGACGGTCATGAGTGTTGCGTTGGAAGTGACTAACTAAAAGTCGGTCATCTGTTATGGTTCTAAATCTCGAGCACACGTTTTCCTGGCATTATAGGGGTCATCATGGCGTATTTTTTGTGTCAATATATTTTGGAATAAATATTAGTGTCGCATTACGCCACAGTTTTAATATTTTTATTATGATTTTACTCTTAGGGGAAAGTAGGAGAAATAAATTTCACACTATAGACTCAGTTTAAAAATATAGATCGTGTCTAAATTTACCCCTTTCGGTATTAACGACAGATCAGTGTACAGAGAAGACATATTTTGTGGAACTGTGAAAATTTGGTCACAGTTCAGGAGCTATGAAGGTTGTCTGTATTACAGGATCTACTGTTAATATAAAAGTAAATACAGTGTAAACTCTATATAGCGACGCTGAAGGGACTGCGCATTTTCTGGCGTTATAGAGACTTGTCATTATATGGAGAGACAGAAAAATCAATATTGTTTTACTATTATAGTATTATTTAATAATAATGCATACAATTTACAAACGAACATTACTATTAACATAAATAACAACGCTTATTGCGTAAAATCGGTTATCTTCGTCTGACATTTTTTGCTATACCAGTATTTTAATTGTATTTTCTTCGGTACGTATGATGCCGACATTCAAGGTAAATACGGACTAGTCAATAAAGCTGCAATTCTTATCAATTTCGGCAACTTAGAAAGTACCTGCAAACAGTAGATGCTTTGTAATTTGCCGAAATTACTTGCTTTATAATGACAAATGGTCGTTATTTAGAGTGGGTGTGATGCTACATAGAGTGTATCATTGTATGGCCAACAAGGCAAACCCACCAAAATCGAGTAATTTCGACGTTTTAGGGAGTTTGACGTTAAATCAAGTGACATGGAGTTTACACTGTATAGTATTAACAGAAAGGAGAGGTTGTTTTGAACTTTTCTCGCGTATAGGGTGTAAAATGATTTAGATTGGTCTGTTTTTGTTTTTTTTTGATGGAAATAATTTCGCAGGTACATAAAGTTCTCTACCCACATAATCCACGGGAATGTGATGAATTAGAACTACGTACGGGTGATTATATTTATATAAGTGGCGAAGCTTTGGCATCGAGTCCAGACGGTTGGGTGGAAGGTGTTTCTTGGCTAACTGGCAATACCGGCTACCTACCAGAAAGCTACACAGAGCGAACAGCCGAAAGTGATGCATGGACTTTACACAGACAAGTACCTCTTTGTGAAGAAGACTCACAATCTGGCGGTGACATTCCTGACGATAGCTGTACGGTACCTGAAACGCCTCCAGTACCGCCACCACCGCCGCCTGATGAAACTAATAGCGTTGTAACAAGTGACGATAATGCAGAAGCGAATGCAGATGCAATTGAAGAGAGTGCAAGTAGAGGTCCAAGACAAGTATTTATTGTGAGACATGGAGAGCGTGTGGACTTTACTTTCGGAACGTGGATACCTTATTGTTTTGATGAAAAGGGAGGTTATGTCAGAAAGGATTTGAACATGCCAAAAACAGTACCTGCTCGTAAAGCTGGCCCGCAAGGTTTCTTAAAAGATTGTCCCTTGACCAATGTTGGCCTCTTACAAGCGTTACTGCTTGGGGAGGCATTAAAAGATGCGGGCGTGCAAATTGATCACGTATTTTGTTCACCCTCGTTAAGATGCATACAGACATGTTCGTCTATACTTGAAGGTACTTAGTAATTACTTTTTCTTCATACTATGCCGAAAGTACTGACTTTCTGATTCGATTTTAAATCAGAAAGTATAACAATATGCACTATTGTAATCACAGCTGGAATGGCTCGCATATCGTCTGTATAGGCGGGCCTAAAAAGTTTTGTCATGCGCACTGATACGTGAGACTGCCGTTTGTCAGGTCACAGGTTCGCCACTAGACAGTAGTGGGTAGCCGTCTGCTGTTATTACATAGACATTATTAGATAAATGTGTCATTACGTATAACCTCAACATTGCTCACTTGAAAGTAATTAGTCTTTTTATAATAATAATAATAATAATGCGTTTAACATCCGTTTCTCGACTTTATGTCATAACAGACGCCATTCGCACCATTACTATTTTCCATTTTACCACGTCCAGTTATTTTTCTACATTTTTAAAACTTCAACTTATGTAATAGCAATGGGCGAATGAAGGAATTATAGGAAATTAGGATAGGGTAGGTAATTACCTAGTCTTTTTAGTGTATTTGCCATAAGGCAACATACACTATTGGCGTCGGTCGGATGGCGGGACCTAGGGGTCGGACCAAAATTTCTCGACGTTTCATAACCTCCTAAACACTTTGGCACCATTTTTAAAAATGTTTATATATATATGTATATATATATATATTTATATATATATATATATATACGCATATATATATACGTATATATATATATATATATATATATATGTGTGTGCGGGCAATAACTTTCGAAGGAGTTAATTAATTTCAACTAAATTTGGACCACGTGTTGAAATCCATCATCGCAAGAAGCCTATTTAAAATAGGCCCAATCTGACTATTTTAAGGGTAGTTTTTAGGGGTTGCAAAATGTTTTTGGGCCCCAAAATACCGAAAAAATTCTCCGAATCGTTTCAAAATTGAAATTTAACCCTCTGGTAGTAATTAAAAAGTGTCCCTAAAATTTTAATAAAATCGATCCTACAGGACCGGATTTAAAAATTTTAAGAAAGACTAGTTTGCAGATTGTGAATTATTTACTGAAAGGTGTATATAACTTGGTATAGAGGTTCGGTTGATAATAATATTGCAATTAAGAAAAAAAAGTGTTATTTTAAGTGGTGTATTAAGGAGTCAAATTTTTTATTTTGCTCAAAAACCGAATTAAATTAACCAACTAAGTTCGCATAATAAAGCCACACTCGCTGTATTAGCAAATACACTATATTGTCGGCAGGGTTTCGGCACTGCGACCCGGGTTTTTATATATTGGTGAAAATGCGTACTTTCGGCATGGTATGAAGAAAAATAGTATACACTACACGGGCAGAAAGCTGAAAGTCTTGCACTGCGCGACATATGATGCCCTCGACTTCGCCTCGGGCACCATGTGGCGCAGTGGAGGAAAATCAACTTTCGGCTTTTGTGATGTAATTATGCTATTATTATTTTTTGTCATCTTGGAAAATAATCCGCTAGTGTTAGATCGTAAATCTTTTAGAAGTTTAAAATTACCATCTGGTGCGAAGAAAGCCAACAAGTACTATATTTTTAAATAAATAATTTATTTCTTAATTGTTTTCAGGAATGAAAATCAAAAATTCAACGCCAATTTCAGTAGAACCTGGTCTGTTTGAATGGTTGGCATGGTATCCAGATGCGCTACCTGATTGGCTTACTTCAGATGAATTGGTTGCAGCGGGCTTTAATATTTGTAAAAACTACACTCCATGTGTAAATCGAAGCGAACTAGAAGATGTAAGGGAAACATGTGAAGAATTCTATTTACGTAGTTCGTTTGTTACTCGCCACGCTATAGACACAACACAAGCCGGCAGTATTCTTTTGGTTGGACATGCAGCAACACTGGAAGTGTGTTCACGTCAGTTGACCGGTGGTGCTCCACGCACCGGACAAGAAATGACACGATTGGTACAAAAAGTTCCATATTGTAGTATGTGTGTTGTACAGGAAAATGATGACAACAATTGGGAGTTAATTGAACCGCATTGTCCACCTGTTACTCATTCCAATAATCAGAGATTTGACTGGAAAGTATTGTTATAAATTTTGAAAAATATTGCATATCAGTAACGTCAAAGAAATGTTGTCGTCAGCTGGAAAAATTATTATTCATAAAATGACAGGATCAGCTGAATCCACGGTAGAAGAAAAATGGTAATGGATCTTATATTCCTTTATATACGGAAGGCGAGTACACGGAGAGCCCGCGGAGTAGCGCTGCTAGCACACCAGCAATACTTGCTGTGCGTAACGGGTTTGCCTATGCGTTGGCGTTGCGTAATATACTTTGAAAATTGAATTTAATCTTTTTACCTTTATTTAACACAGCAAGCTGGCAGCGCTACTCCGCGGAATCTCCATATACTAGCCCAATAAGAAACTCACTTTTTTATATGGGAGGTATACTATCATTCTTTCTTATACCGTGGCTGAATGTGATCAAATGTGTCATAAATGTTTAAACAAACTCAATAGAGCGTAACTTAAAATTTTGAATTATGTAATGCCTTTTATGAGCTTTAATTACAATTAATTGGTTTAAAGCACGTTGTCTTTTAACACTGGTTTTCAAATTTTGCGACTACTGTTTAAAAAAATAAAGAACAGTATATTTCTTTGGACTTGCCGATATTCAACAGAGGCAGCTAGGTATTTTATACTGATTCACGATTTTATATTTTAGAAGAAATAAATCGTGATATATTTACAAATGTTTGGCGATATGTATTTTTATAACAAATATCAAAAATTGCAAATGATTGTCGTAAGAACGAAAATATTGAGTTCTATATTATCACTAGATAGCTTTTTTATGCATATCTACTTAAATTGTATTATTTGTAATGCCTCAGCCACACACTCGACGAGTGGCATGGGAAGTAGCGAGGAAAGGAGGCAGAGACGTTGTGTGGCCGCGTTATTCGTCATGCCGCACTTCATGTTCCTCGTCATGCCCAGTGCTCCCTCGATTGTCGGTTTTTTGTACGCGAGTCAAAGGACCGGCAATAAGAACGCGAGTAAGCCGGCCACATACTCCCGCGCCACTCAGTACGCATCAAGCGGTCTAAGTATAAAGGCATAGTAGTCCAAGAGCTAGTAACGCGTGTTTCATGAAGTGTTTGATGCACCTTAAAATTTTTCAAATTCAGTATCTATGAAAAAAAAAGCCAGAATACCTGTGTCGTCTAAGCCCAACTACTGCCGTGATGCTGCTCTCACTCACGCCGCCAACCACGCACTATCTATCTCTTTCTATTTTAAATAAGAGCTATTTTCATGTCTGCCGGTAATTAAACCCCGGAAAAAGTGTGTGGCTTTTTGTTATTAATTTTTTTAATATTTAATTATGAGGCTATTAAAATTTCAGAGTGAATCAAACACTTCAAATAGTATTTAAAAAAAAAACTTTGGGGAGGATTAATTATGTGTAAACCTTCTCAAAAATGTCTGCTTTATTAAATTTTATTTTTAAAATCATTTAAAATTTCGATTAAAGTTTGTTGGCCTCTGAATTAAACACTTTTTTAGGGTTCAATTTTATTACACCTTTCTGTAATGCGCAGTACCTGGTGTCCCGGGTTGGGCTAAGCCAACACAGGTATTCTGGTTTTTTATCTCATAGATACTACATTTGAAAAATTTTAAGGTGCATCAAACACTTCATGAAACACGTGTTACTAGCTCTCCGACTGTGGCACGCTGCCACAGTATCGACCTCCATTGCCGAAAGGCGAAAGCCGAGTGCGGAGCCTCGCGAGTACAGCAGTGTCTGGCCGCTTAGGGCAACATCGCGATGAGCAAAGCGAGTAGCAGTGCGAGGAGCATAGTCTGGCAGTAGGGTAAGATTGCATCTACAGAGAATGCATAATATTCAATCCCGCCTTTTCAACGTGTTGCATTCATTTGTTATGCCAAATACTAGATTAACAAATGGCGGTTACGTCATTTTACTAGTCTTTGCTTAATGGCTGCTGCTTTATGAAAGAACAGAAAGTTGTGTAACATTCTGTATAATGTACTTTGACATTGCTATCACAAAAAAACTTGTGATATCGTATTTATTTATATTAGAAAACTAATAATTTATATAAAACAATTGCCGATTCACAATGAAAATATAGCTCAGGTAATAAAGTTCAGCTTGATCTAGGATTTTAAAATGTGCAGCTTTTAGACTGCTCTAACTGTAATCTTCAATGAAACGGTAAGGTTTTTTTTAAAATTTTAAATAAGATACTCTAGTTTTAGCTACTATATTCCTGGGAAAAAAATATAAAAACAAATATTTCAGTTTGTTAAATATTTTGTGAATTTATTATCTGTATGAAAATAAAACTTTTATTTATAAAGGACACCAAAATATAATACAAAAGCTTTGATTACAAAAAAAAACTGTTTTTGAGGTTGTAAAGGCACTTACATTAAACCACAAATCAGATACAGTACTCCTATCGAGACATGATGGCATTTTTTTCCGAATCCATCATATTTATTTCCGAAGCATTTTTTTATAATCAAAAATGGAAGTAATAGTACATATTGCGTATAATGACTTTATCAAAATTACTCATATAACCAGTGCAGGTTACTTAAAATATCTTATATACAAACCTGCAGAAATTGAATTCGTTATGAAATATATCCTATACAATTTATTTGGACTCGATAACTAAAAATAACTACAATAATAGACACTGTAAAATACAGTTACCGAATTCGTATTAAAATGTTGACTTACAAAAATGTATAGTTTTATTAGCTTATATTAATAACAGTAATCTCATCGATAAAGGTTCAGTATACACAGTTTTAAAATGATGACAATAGGTGGTGTGACAAACGCGATTAAGTTACCAGCACTGTTCCAAAATCTAACTAGGTTTGCATTTCAATTAACGAAAACGAAACGGAAAGACATCATTAAATATGTCCTCCTTCTTTCAGTTTGCCAATAAGCGTATCAACGTCAGGTAAGATAGTACCCGCCTGTCTGACCGGAGGATCTTCAACAGAAACAACTTCGATCCTCGATCCAGTGTCTACACCCAAGTCCTTCGGTGTCACCTTTTTTATAGGCTTTTTCTTAGCTTTCATGATATTTGGTAGCGTGGCATAACGCGGTTCATTTAAACGCAAATCTGCGCTAATAACGCAAGGCACCTGACACTGTATTGTTTCTAATCCACCATCTATTTCCCTTAATATAGTTAGTTTATCGTCCTTTTTTTCTATTTTGGAAGCGAAAGTTCCTTGGGGCCAGTCTAAAAGAGCTGCAGTCATCTGAGCTGTTTGGTTACTGTCATCATCTATTGCTTGCTTTCCCACAATTATTAAATCAATCTTTTCGTCCTGAGCAATTTTGGCTAATATTTTAGATATGTGAATTGGCTGCAATGTGTCGTATTCTGGTCCTGTGACTTCAACATGTATTCCTTTATCTACTCCCATCGCTAAAGCTGTTCTTATTGTTTCCTAATTGGAAAAGATACAATTGAGAACAATACACATGTACTGAAGCACTTTATATCAAACAATATAGTATAAAAATAATAATAATGAATAAAATAAAATAGTTTGAACATCAACCGTAAATTTTTTTAAAAAAACGGAATTATTACAAACTTTTTAATGAACAATTGTTTAACTCAAATTTATATTTGCATGTGTATTTTAACTTTTATATCTACTTGATCTAAACATTTAATAGTTATAAAGCTTGAAAAAGTCCCAAGCAAGGGACGAAACGTCGCTATAAATAACAAATAATTGTATGCTTAAAAAGTCCTTTTTCCCGACAAATCATTTTCATATTAATTACCAAGGACAAAAAAGAAAAAAAGTCAATAGTATAAAAATGATTTGTCGGGAAGAAGGACTTTTTAAGTAAACACTTATTTGTTATTTATAGCGACGTTTCGTCCCTTTCTTGGGACTTTTTCAAGCTTTATATAAGAAAGGGACGAAACGTCGCTATAAATAACAAATAAGTGTTTACGTAAAAAGCCCTTTTTCCCGACAAATCATTTTTATATTAATTACCAAGGACAAAAAAGAAAATATAGTATAAAATTATTTAATTAATTTCACGAAGTGACCCAATTGTAAATCAGCCTTAAAACTGAACACTATTACCCAATCGTTCTTAAGGCTGTCGGTATGCTCTGAATACTATTACGAGGCCAAAAAATGCTGTTGTAGGATGCCGCTGTCACTCTGTCAGTTGATTACTCAAAATTTTGGAAATATTTTGAAGATTTAAAAAACTTTTCCGAAAAAGAAACAGTCACTTTTGATGGAACAATTTTGTGAAATAAGTACGAATAAGGTTGTAGTGTGACATTAAAAACGTGTGTTTTTTGGCACAATTAATGCCAACTTTTTTCTAGTAAATCGTACATAAATTACAAAAGTAGTCCATTAGAAACCTAGTTGTCCTTTATCTTCCTTATAGAGAAAGAATTTTTGCCAAATGTTGACGAATAAGTCTACAATCAGCCGAAGCCCTATTTTTGGCTTAAATTTAGAGCGTTCCGACAGCCTTAATGGACTTGTGACAAATTATAATACGTATTCATCGAATATGTTTTGATGTAAAACAAATATTTAAGCATATCCTTTTGATAAATTAGCATTTATGAATCTTTCAAACTGGGAATTTTAAAATACATTATTCTGGATATACCTGGGCTTGTGCGGGACCACAAGACACAGCTATTATTTCCGATGCCAATTTTTTCTCTTTCATTTTGACTGCTTCTTCCACAGCAATTTCATCAAAGGGATTCATGGAGTGCTTAACACCCTCAGTTACGACTCCACTTTTATCTGGTTTAACTCGAATCTAAAATGCACACAAAAGGCTTAGTGAACTTTTTACTTCACAATTTTTTGCCTACTTACTACTGAAGCAATTTTATAAAAATTACCTTAACGGCATAATCAATGACTCGCTTAACTCCAACCAAAATACGTGCCATTTTTATAATTTATGGTTTAAAATTTTAATAATTTTATGAATTAGATACACGCTCAGGCTCACAGCTTAATTGTCTGCATAATCATTAATCTAAAAACATATTTTTACAGAACTGTTAACCTTTGTACTTTCTACCCATAGATGTTTTTCTATGGTTATTTTATAGATAGACAGTTTACTGTTGGGCAACAAAGAAACAAATTTCCATTAAAAAATCTCGTTATTTTCCAGCAAATCCTGATAAAATAAATCTTTGAAAAGTAAATCAGCTGGATATTTTGTAATCAATAATAAGCCGCAAAAATGGGACATTGGAACAATCGTTCATGAAAAAAAAACTTCTCACACAGCCGTTCTAGTACTTATTACATTTTTCTATTATACAACGGAGATTAGGCAAAACGATGGCGCTGGTGGTAAACCGGTATTCAGTCATCACCTGTCATCATTTCTGTCATTTGCTAATGACTGATCTCGAAGTCTATATAAGTAGAAGAGATATAAGTAGTTAGTTTGTGGTGATAAATATTTAGGATTTTAGGTAAAAAACAATTACAATTTTGTTGCATATTATTTTTTATATATATTTCTTAGTATATAGTGATGTATTTTGCGTTTTTTTATTTACAATTTACCTGCATTGTCTTACTTTTAGTACGTACAATGATAATGCATTTATTTAAAAAATAATACTTAAATAAACACAATTTTTAAGTTTTATGCATATATTAACAAAGGCTTTTGATTATCAAAGGAAAAAATAGTAATATATGTTGAAAAAAATACTTGTACGTTGTATTAGAGAGATTGTTTTATCAAAAATTTGTAAACTAGTAAACAACTGGTTTAACTTCTAAAAATCAATTTAAAGAATAATTTACATAAAACGTATATTTTTATAAGGTATAAGTATTGAATGACATTAAATACAAAAATATCGACGAATTGATTAAGACAACTACAGTATCGTATTCAGTAATTATTTTGTGTCGAAAAACACGATCTCAATCTTTTAAACGTTTCAAAGATATAAAAACGATTATAAATAAAATAGATTTTATGTTCAACCTTGACTATTAATTTCTGTTAAAATTCTCTTTTTTTATAAATACAGACTCGTCAATTTTGGGGCACCATTAAAATTTTGAATATGTGGCAGAGTGGGCGCTCTTATCAGTGTTACAAGTCATTGTAAAATTGCAGTCATAAATTTATTTTAAATTTCAAGTACTCACATATGCATTTTTAAATTCGTAATCAAAAAATAAAAATACAAAATGCGTTATAGTGTATTCTACTGAAAGAATGTTAGCTAACATTTGAAAAAAAAATTGTGTAAACAGTATGAAATGACAACAATTAAATATCTATCCTACGCAGAGCCGGACTAGCAATCTTGGCTGCACTGGGCCGTTTAGTAGTAGCCACCCTTTATGCTGGTTTTGTAGCGTAAAAATGTAAAGTACCTACTTACAAAAACAGCATTGCGTTCAATTCAACTTGCAGCCACCAGAAAATATTTACTTCTAGTTCAGGAGTTTATATTACTATTAGATTATATTTTATTTTATATTACTATATATTCTATTGTACATTACTATTTAATTAACCGTTTTAGCTCCATTATTAACCGAGCTGATATATAATATGAACTTATTTGTTACGGGCGCGGCCGCCCCTAATATGTGGCCACCCTAGGTTCGGGCCTAGTCGGCCTTTTGAAAAGTCCGCCTCTGAAATTATACGCCATGTTTGATATACCTACTTCATCTATAAATTCAAAAAAAGGTGGAGAAAAGACTAACATTTTTTAAACTTCTTAGTTATTTCCATCGAATTATTTTATTCCAATTTGTAAGGAAATGAAAGTATGGCCAAATAATCTAATCCGATGCAGTCAGATTCCAAGTATGCTACCCTCAGCGCAGCGCCGGCCCTAGCCCTTGATCAGGGTGGAGCGAGATTGTTTTTCAGCGCCCTTTGGTTGACGCTTTCCCTTTACGTAAATTGCACTTAGATTTTATGTCAAATAAATAATAAGTTCTAAATTTTCAAAAGTCAACTTTTATTGCAAACATCAACACATGTTGAAATTAATTTAAATTAAATCATGTAGCTTTAATTAATATACTTCTGCTTCTTTAACATTAAAACAGTTCCTTCCGCTATATAATTAAATTAGTATTTGGTGTTTCAATCAGTCACTAAATAATAAAATCTTGTTTTTCGCATTTGGCTTTTTGGCGCTCGTTGCCACCTGGCGCCTAGAGCGACCGCTCCTCTCTCTCTACCCCAGGGCTGACGCTGCCTCAGAACCAGTGCTTATGTCTGTTTTGTGAATTTCCCATACCGTTCATATCGACCTCCATTTCTCAGATGTTGACCGTCTATAATCTCTCTCTCTTTAACCTCCATGCGTTTGAAAGTACCATGGAAAATACTCAATTTTATAATAAACAGTAGGTATTACAGCTGATTCTGCATTTTTTTGTTTTAGATTTAAAATGTTCAGTTTTTCGGTATTATTATTCTGTTTGAGGGTCGCGTTTGGAGGAGATATTTTTATTGTTTTTACGTGATAATGAGTAATCAATATTTATTATGTGTTGAACTTTACAGTACCTTACATATCTCATGTATTATATGATTATCAACAATTTCTACAATTAATAAAATCGTAGCATTATTGTTGTGGTAATGTATCTCCATGATAACTCAAGAACCGCTCGAATGATTACAATGAGATTTTTAGTAGCGGATAGGAAATTTCAAATCTAATGAGATTACAAGATTGCAAATTATACTTATTTTTCATTATAAAAAGAAATCTTTTGGTGGTATTTGATTGTCAAAAACATCAATAATTATTTGATAAACATTGATAAATTATCGATAATTTTCCACCTCAGCCAAACACCTGTACTTGACTCAAAACTTTTGTACCATCCGGTACAACTCTTTAATTTGGCAAGCAAATTTTTAGTGGGCTTGTATACATATTAATAAAAACTATTTTATATTGCACTAATTTTTGTGTAAGTACTATTTATAATTTCTAAAATATCGGTTTTCAGGTAGACACAATTTGTCTACTAATTAATTTATTAAAATTATATCACATAGCGTCAGTGTTATTTGAAATATGACACTATTTATAAATACACAAGCGTCACATTTCTTATTTGAAATATTTTATTATCTCTAATAAAACAGTAATCATTATTTTATAGTTTTAAATTTCCACCACAATGGGGTTCATAGGAAAAATATTCAAATTCTTTACAATGCGCTTTGTGGAGGGAATGTTCGTTGTTGCATTGATTCTTTTCATGCCCAGCATACCTCCATATACAGAATTTTCATCGTTTAAGTAAGACTCCTTTTTTATTTTAATTTTTTTCTATATGGCAGTATTTTTTTAAATTAAAACGTGTCGAATTGTAGCGTTACGCCAGCACAACCGTTAAAAGGTAATTTAGAAATTAATACAAGACTTGACAATGCCGAAAAACTGTTTGAAGGAAAAATCCACGGTCCTGAAGCGTTTGCAGACTATAATGGAGAATTATATACGGGTATTCATGGAGGGGAAGTTGTCAAAATAAAGGGCGATAAGTTCGTCAGAGTAGCCAAGTTTGGTGAAGAGTGCAACGGCTTTTGGGAAGAAAATAAATGCGGAAGACCTCTTGGTCTTACGTTTGATAAAAATGGCGATCTTGTGGTGGCAGATGCTTATTCGGGGATTTGGAAAGTGAACGTGAAATCGGGAAAAAAGACGTTATTAGTTTCTAAAGATGCAGAAATTGGTGGTAAAAAATCCCAGTTACCTAACAGCGTTGCTGTTGCAAACAACGGAGATATTTATTGGACTGATTCCAGTTCTGAATTCGAACTACGAGATGGAGTCTACGTTATTTTGGGTGATGCAAGTGGCAGGTACAGTTTTTAAGTTTATGGATGAGTACTGTCTTCGATCCTTAATAATTATATAATTGGGATTTTAGATTAATAAAATACGATAGTTCAACAAAACAAAACACGATACTGATTGATAAAGTACATTTTGCTAATGGTGTAGCATTATCAGACAGTGAAGATTTTCTTCTTGTGAATGAATTAATGAGAAGTCGTATTCTTCGCTATTATTTAAAAGGCCCGAAGAAGGGACAGCATGATGTATTCTTAGATGGTATTCCCGGCTTACCTGATAATTTAAAGAACTGCGGTCAAGGCAGATTCTTTGTGCCACTTGTTCTTACAAGAGATGACGATAACCCAGCATTATTGTACTCTGTTGCACCATTTCCGTTAATTCGAAAATTTGTAGCTCGTTTAATGGGACTAGCTGAGCTTGGATTTAAAGTATTGGACGATGTGTATCCAAATCATTATGCAAAGCTTGGTATTCATTATGTAAGTGCCATATTTTTTTTCTCGTATCAACAGACTTTTTTTAAAATAATTTCAATCTTAAATATTACAGATCGGGCACATGGAACCAGCAACTGTTTTAGCCCCTAAACGGGTCTCAGTATTAGTGGTAAATAATAATGGTGACATCATAGAAAGCTTACATACATCAGATGGATTGATATCTGGTATCAGTGAAGCTCATGTGTTTGGTGAACATTTGTATTTAGGCTCTCCTTTCAACAAATACATTGCTCGAGTCCCGTTAACTGTTGCTAAACTTCCAAAAGCAGTCAGAATAGCTTCCTCACTGCCAAAACCGGAAACTGTCACCAAAACTCCTCCTACTGTTAAGCCGACTGAGGCACCTAAAGCAGTACCGACTCAAACTCCACCTGCAGCAAAACCGACTCCTAAGCCCCAGCAAACAACTCCTCCCCCTCCTCCGAAACAAACAACTCCACCTCCAAAACAAACAGCTCCACCTGCAAAACAAACAGCTCCACCTGTCAAACAAACAACTCCACCTCCAAAACAAACAGCTCCACCTGTCAAACAAACAACTCCACCTCCAAAACAAACAGCTCCACCTGCAAAACAAACAACTCCACCTCCGAAACAAACAGCTCCTCCGACACAGACTCCAACTCCTTCAAAGCAAACCCCTCCCCCCTTAAAACAAACGCCTCCCAGTCCCAGTCAATCTGGTAATGTAAAGCCTAATACACAAACGCCTCCTCCGCAAAAACAACCGACTAACAGTGATAAAGTAAAGACACAAACGTCAAAAGAATCACAGCCAACAAAACAAAACATTCCCCCAGTAAAAAAGGAACCAGCAAGTAAAACTGGTGGATCAGCAGAAAATACTCGAAATTAGATTTCAATAAATACGAGTTTTTCTACAAAGAATGTCCATAGACCAACATGTTCTAGAAATTACACACAAATTGATTTTTTGAAAAGACAAATTAGTTTGCTACTAAATTCATCTTTTTAGTTTTTAATGTACGGTGGCTAATGAGGTAAAACAACGCGTAAGTTGTTGAAATATTTCATATTGATTATTATAAAGCAAACTGCTTTCCATAATATATTTTCCGGTAATTGGCATGATAGTATAAATATTTTCACTACGCTTTTAGTATCTATACATTCTTAACAATATCATTCCTCAGTTTTGTATTTTACTATTTTGGATATTTTTTTAGAAAATATAAAAAAAATAATCGGGAAAGAAAATTATTTTAATATTGGGTTATAAGAGCAGTTTAATTATGTTTTTTTATACGATTGTTGTAGGTATCTATATACTGTTATGTTTGTTTGTTTTTTTTTTAATTATGTGTTGCTCAGTAATACTGGATTCAAGTATGCATTTTTTTAATTGCGTAAAAACTAGACTTGAGTATTCATCTTTTATGTTTTCTATATACATATTTCTTGATCTTTGTTAGACAGTCACAGTAACGCTGTAGGTTGTAAAATGTAATGAATACAAAAAAAAAGCAACAGTAAGCACAAAATATCAAACGTGGTATAAATTAATTTATAACACTCCCACGAAAAGGTATTTTAGCAACTAATATATTATTTCCAAAATTTCCATTTACATTTCAAGTCCAGTTGTGAAATAATTAAATCCGAAAGTACAGGTGTTGTAGAAATGTTGAGTAATACAAAAGCCAGTGGTGTTTCATTTAAAAAATGTATAATTTACTCTTCCAAATCTACGGAATATTGTGAAGAGAATTCACAGGTATCATCGAAAAAATACTCTACGCAGTGATGTACGCAGAAATTAATAAATAAAATCAAATCCCGTTAAGAAACATGTTTCCATAACTCATTTTTTATATTATTGAATCCAGAACGCTCTTAAAAGTAGTTCTGCGTTATTGCATGTTGCAGAAATAATTTTTGGGAGTGTTCTAAATTCGATTATATAAAAAACGATTTCTGGAAACAAGATTCTTAGTGAAATGGGCTGCACACTTCACCAGCTTGTAGTATTGAAACTAGTGATGCAACGATTTTTGTTTTTACGATTACGGTTAACAAACCAATCATCGCACGATTACGATTATAGAATTGAAGATATAATGTACAATAATCTTTATTGGTTGATGTCTTCGCAAAATATTTCCAAATGTAGCTATTTCTCTTCCAGTATGCGACATTTTTTCCGAAAAACGCCAATTCAATGAAGAGATGAGCAAATAAAAAGTACTAAAACACCGAACCGCATTTGTAACAAAGTCACGTTAAACTTTGACAACTAAACAAGTCCTAACAAGTAACATTCTAGTACCTATTCACAAACAAACACAGACCCATCAGTAATCATAATCGTTGTATCACGAATTGAAACTAATTCCAACAGAAATGATATTATTTTTGTAAGTTTTCTACTTTATTTTTGGGAAATTGTGAATGTGTAATTCTTGTACTGATAAGCAATAAACACTTTTAATATTTATATTATTAAATTTGTTATATTTGTTAAGAATTTGATTCTTTGTCAATCTAGCCGTTCATTCATCTATGCAGCTAAACAAGAGTGATTCACTGATCAAAAATATTAATTTTTAGTAGATTAAAGAGACAACTCGAGACATTGCCAAAATAGACCATCACAGGCGGCCTCGCTCGAAGCCCTAATTTAAATATCCTGTTTTAATCTGTGCGTTCGACAGTTTTTCGAAAAAAGCTCCCTGAATTGATGAACGCCAAAGACGAGGGTTACCGAGACACTATTTAAGACGAGTGAAACGCATTCTAAACTTTACTTGGGTGAAGTCGAGTAGAATTACTTATTTTTGATATTAAAGGAATCCCGCAGCTGCATTTTGCCCACATCCAATTTCGTGTTTGTCTCATTACTGTTAATATAGATTGAAATATTTAGTTGAAATTAGACTTGCAATGAATATTCGGTTATAATTCGGTATTCGGCTACTTTTGTCCTATTTGGCCGAATACTTTATAGTAATGTGTTTTGTTGTAATCAGATAATTGGTAAAATGAAAATATTGATTTTGTAATATATTAATAATTAATAATAATATATTTTTCTTATAATCATTAAAGCAGTTTTAGGTACAAAATCAACTTCTGTATTACAAAATTTAACAAAAAAAAACTATAAAACGTGTGTCTATATGCACTAGAATTATGGTAATTATAATTTAAAAGTGGTAGATTATGATTCAGAAACACTAATTTTTCTGCATCAGGCAATAGTTTACTTCTAAAACTAAACTTGTTTAAACACGCAGCGCGATAGCAACTTAGCGCGCGGGGCGATGCGGCGAAGGAGGGCCGAGAAATACACGTCCACACAAGTTTCTCTACCACGCGCTGACCGAATACTTTTGCTTAATATTCGGCCAGAAACTTCGCTGAATATTCGGTGTATGGCCGAATATACTATTCGTTGCAAGTCTAGTTAAAATCGTTTCCTTATCAAACAAATAACCTGAAGTATTTGTGCCGAATTGTAAAAACTTTTTCTATAATTTCGTAACGTCCATGAAAGAGAAATTGTATCGAAATAAGTTCCTGAAAATTTGCTAGATACATTCTCTGGTGTCAGGTATTTAAGCAAAAAGTTATTAAATTACATTTTTTACTGAACTTAAGTTTAAATTGTATTTTCTTTCGTTTGGTAATAACGGTTTAAAACTGGGTTTTTCCTTTTTACCTGATCCAAAGTATTTTGAAATTACTTAGTGCATTTCAATCTAAAGTTTCGACTATAGACTTAAATGACTTAAGCTGCTGTCGAGCGTCTATATCACATTTCAATCATCGAAATCGAAAATTTTAACAATAGTCCTCGAGGGAAATTACTGATTTGTTAAAAGTCGGGTAAGTACATTTCAAAAACAAAAATAAAATAATTCCTAATAAAACGTGCATATTTTTCATAAATGTTAAAAATGGCGCCACGTGCACAAAAAGCGCATCTATCGTCAAGTTGGTTGACTGTATTATCGGCCTCTCGGCATTCAGCGTTGTTATGAATCCAATATGGCCATAATTAATTGTTTTGTTCATACATTACACTGTGACAATTTGCGGTTTTAGCAATGTTTGTGACATGAGAATTATGTGAATGTTATATTAATGATTGAAAAATATCCTTAAAATTATGAATTGTAAATTTTGTATCGGTACGTACAAGAATTCGAATAACAAATTTGGTGTAATATTTATAATACAGTCGGATAATATTGCCAATTTAGAAAACTGTTAAATTTATCTAACGATTGAATTTCTTTTTAATATTTAATTTCTTCATTTCATTTTTATTTATTACATTATTATTAGTAAATCGAAGTGAACGTATAATTATATCGTAAAGTATAAGTGCTTATATCGTGTGCAAATTTATTGACAGTTTTCTGGTAAAAAATGAATCTATTTTACTGCGAGTTATGAAGAGTAAATATTGTTAAAAATGACGGATACAAGACGACGAGTCAAACTTTATGCATTGAATGCAGATCGACAATGGGATGATCGAGGGACTGGACATGTTTCTTCTACTTATGTAGATAGATTAAAAGGTATATCTTTATTGGTGCGAGCAGAATCTGATGGTTCTCTACTACTCGAATCGAAAATACAACCTGACACGGCTTACCAGAAGCAGCAGGATACGTTGATAGTTTGGTCTGAAGGAGACAATTATGATTTGGCTTTGAGTTTTCAAGAAAAGGCGGGCTGTGACGAAATTTGGGAGAAAATATGCCAAGTGCAAGGCAAGGATCCTTCAGTAGAAATAACTCAAGATATAGTCGAAGAATCAGAAGATGAGAGATTCGACGAAATGTCCGATTCGTCTCCTCCGATCGAATTGCCGAGCTGCGAATTGAGTCGACTCGAAGACATTAACGAATTAATCGGAAGCTGCCTGACGTCCTTGATCCGGAAAGAAAAGTTAGCGACTGCCATCGAAAGTGAAGGTTATATACGCAAATTGTTAAATCTATTTCACATGTGTGAAGATTTAGAAAATTCAGACGGATTACATCATTTGTATGAAATATTCAAAAACATATTTCTGCTCAACAAGAATGCATTGTTCGAAGTGATGTTTTCAGAAGACACAATATTCGACGTCGTCGGATGTTTAGAGTACGATCCATCGTTAAGCACACCGAAAAGGCACAGACAGTATCTTAAACAACAGGCCAAGTTCAGGGAAGCAATCCCCATACGTAATCCAGAACTTCTCGCTAAAATACATCAGACGTACCGGGTGCAGTACATACAAGATGTGGTTTTACCTACGCCGT
The DNA here is from genome assembly GCA_034508555.1 of Venustoraphidia nigricollis. Classification (NCBI taxonomy): domain Eukaryota; kingdom Metazoa; phylum Arthropoda; class Insecta; order Raphidioptera; family Raphidiidae; genus Venustoraphidia; species Venustoraphidia nigricollis. Next base: position 3,782,892 of record JAVRKA010000013.1, read on the forward strand.
CTGTCTTTGAGGACAACATGCTTTCCACTTTGTCCAGTTTCATATTTTTTAATAAAGTTGAAATTGTTACACTCGTTCAAGAAGACGAGAAGTTTCTGAAAGAATTATTTACTCAACTGACTAACGAAGCAACACCTGAAGGGAAAAGACGTGACTTAGTGCTGTTTCTAAAAGAGTTCTGTAATTATTCGCAAAATTTGCAGCCGCAAGCTAAAGAAACATTCTTCAAAACGTTAACAAGTTTAGGAATACTGGGCGCTTTGGAGATAACGCTAGCTGCCGATGATCACAAAACAAAAACAGCTTCCATAGATATTTTAAATTCTATTGTAGAATTCTCTCCATCAGCGGTGCGAGAACACTCATTTTTCCGTACGAATGCCGATGAAGTAAGTTTTCTCTATGCATATTGTGTAATTGTTGCAATAATTCAATTATAAAACATTCTTATTTAGAATTTATAAATATTTTAGAGGAATTAGAATCAATGAAATTAAGAGACAAATTATTATTTCACAACGTTTTTTATTAAATCAATACTTCATCAGGTGATTTAAAATAAAACGTTGTGAAATAATAATTTGTCTTTTAATTTGATTGATCCTAATTCCTCTAAAATATTTATAAATTATTAATATCAAAAGGATCTGATATATACATTATTCTTATTTATGTTATTTATGCCTGTCAGGATCAAATGCTAATGAACGTAATAATAGAACAAATGATATGCGACACGGATCCGGAACTAGGTAGTGCCATGCAGTTGATGGGAGTAATTCGTATACTGCTCGATCCAGAAAATATGCTGTCTACAATAAACAAATCGGAAAAGTCCGATTTCCTTAGCCATTTCTACAAACATAGCTTTCACATAATGATAGGTAAAAGGGATTTACAACATATATAAAGTTATTTATTGAATGATATATCAAATAAAAACACTTGAAAATTCTACAAAAATTAATTTTAAATTATTTCTCGACGACGACGCTTCGGATAATAACTCCATCCTCAGGAATATAAAACATATATGTATATGTTTTATATTCCTGAGGGTGGACTTATTGTCCGAAACGATCGTCGAGAAATAATTTTTGTAGAATTTTCAAGTGTTTTTATTTGTTATTATTAATCATGTTCTACCAAGTGCCGAATGAAAAATCAGTTCAAATTATGAATGATATTTCTTTGAAGAGCTTCAGTTGTATTTTTCTGTTAACAGCTCCGTTACTCGCAAACACTGCTCGAGGTGAACCGGAAAAAGAAGACTACCAGACAGTGCAACTTCTCGGACTGATTCTTGAATTATTGTCATTTTGCGTGGAGCATCACAGCTACCACATCAAGAACTGCATTCTCAACAAGGATCTTTTGAGACGAGTTCTTGTGCTCATGAAATCCACACACAAATTCCTGGTTCTTTGTGCTTTACGTTTTATGCGTAAAGTAATATCGTTAAAGGATGATTTTTATAATCGATACATAATTAAAGGCAATCTGTTTGCACCGGTCGTCGATGCTTTCGTAAGAAACAACGGCCGATATAACTTACTGGACTCGGCCATACTTGAAATGTTTGAGTTTATCAAACTTGACGATATCAAAAACCTTTGCACATACGTTGTGGAAAATTTTGGTAAATTCCTCGAAGATATTGAATACGTTCAAACGTTCAAAGCACTTAAAACGAGATACGAACAGCAACAAGATAAATTTAAGGACCGAGAACTGACTAATTTAGGAAGGTAAGTTCAAACTGCAGTCTATTTTCGTTTTGTTCATCGAAGTTGTGCACAGAATCTTTTTTTTTTTATAAATCGCGATAGCCAAATTTGTTTTCAAAGAATACTGTTTTTAGTCAAAGATTCTTCTATGATTATCGATAAAATAAATCTGTGCAAAGTTTCAGTATTTTCGTATTGCGTGTGCAATTTCGATGTTAGACAAACACCAAGGTTATTAAATTACAGTGATCCGTCTATTCTGCGCAGTAGCCGCTATCGTAGAGACCAGAGACAGTTAGAGGAAGAAGAGGAAATGTGGTTTAACGAAGACGACGACTTTGAAGACGGTGAAGCTGTCGTGCCTGCAGCTAACGATATTTTGGCGAAGAAAATGGATTCTGAACTCGATTCCATTGGCAAAATGATGGACTCGAAAAAGATGGCTACCGGCGACACCGTAATGACAGCTGCAACGGCTGTAAATAATACCAGTAAAGCTAATTCCACACCGGTAGCGGTAACAACGACCGGAACTAAGTCGCTTCAACCGAGCTCAACTGTAAATAACAACGCGGCCGCAGGCTCTCTTTCGTCTGTCACAGCTGAAGTAAAGAGCTCTTCACCATTTAAAAAGGTAAGCCAGTTTTTTAACGCATTTTTTTCATGTTTAGGTGGTGCATATTAAGGTAGTTCTAGTGTGGTATAATAAATGAAGTCAATTCTCGACAGATGTTTCTCATTTTTTTTTTGCATAGGCTCAAATTAACGTTTTCTAATAAATCCTGAAGTTTCAGAATTTTGGACCGTTTAGAACGCGAGATAATTAATAACAAAGTTCGCAATTTTCACGGTCAGCATGTGAAAATTGCGAACTTTGTTGTTATGTCGCGTTCTAAACGGCCAACAAATTTTGAAACTTCGGGATTTGCTAGAAAACGTTATTTTGAGCCTATGCAAAAAAAAAATGAGGAACATCTGTCGAAAATTGATTTTAATTTATTATACCACGCTAGAACTACTTTAAAACCTTTGTGTACATAAAGTAACAAGTGCTGCCAAAGCTGTCACAGTATATACAAGGACGAATTATATACAGGTGATTTTTAAGTAGATTCTTTTTTTTAACAGCGTGTAGAAATCACATAGACGAGCAAATATTTCAAGTAATTTTTTTATCAAAATTCAAAAACAAGAGAGGAACAGCCTTTCAAAGTTTTATTACATTTTTTAAATTTTATTTAATTTTGAGGTCGGTCCTGGCGTTATGTGACTATTGAAATATCTAATGTCATTCTTAAGTATCTATTTTAATTCTGACATTTGATTTCCTAAGTTTCGAATACCCACATGTGAGCTGTCTCGAAACTTGCCGGTGAAGTTATCTAAAACGCCAAAGCTTTACATTTGAGGCCTCTCACATAACGCTTTCTTCAACGACCCTTCCTATCTTAATTCAAAAGCGAATGTAGCTTTATAATGATACTAGCCGCTCCCCGCGGCTCCGCCCGCGATTGTAATGATACACGGCAACAACAACAGTAGTGGAATCTTCCTCAAGACCTAGCAGCTACATTTTCAGTTCATAGAAACTGTATTTTAACAATTAGAGTGTGTTGATCATTGACACCTCTGTACTTTCCCCCCTTTCCTCATCTTAGAAGACTATTTTAGTATCTCTACTCAACAAAAGAAACATGTCTGCCAAATTTCAAGCCTGGAGGTCTGATAGTTCCGGAAGGTATCGTGATGACCTGTCAGTGACATTCATTTCCTATTTTACCCCCTTTAAGTTTTTGAGACAAAAGATCCATCTTAGGATGCAATCTATCGCCTTGTCAAATTTTATTAAAATCGGTACAGAGGTTTAGGCGTGAATGCGTAACAAACAAACAAACTCACATTCCCTTTTATAATATTAAGGTGGCGGTTCGCGCCGCGACAGGGACAGGAGACCGAAGACAGAGACTGGAGACCGAGACAAATGTCTCCGTCTCCGGTGGTCTGTTGTGTACCGAGACCAAAGACCTCTGTTCATTCAGTTTTGTTGAGTCGTTAGAGTCAATCGTGTCGTGTTCTGGAAAATTATTAATCCACAGCGTAATGGAAAGCCATTCAGTTATGAAGTTACTATTGGAAGAAGAAGAAGACGATGACTTGCTATTATATTATTATTATAAAACAAAACGAAGAATGCCTGTCAACAAATTATATACAACTAGAGGCCACGAAATATAATCCTTCAAATTTTTATTTCTGTATGCGTCAAATTGAGAATTAAATAGCGCAGGATGTTGTCTAATCATTTCAATCAATTTATCGGTGTCTTCATCAGAAAACGACGTCATTTTTCACAATTTTTCACGTGCGTCTCGAGCGAGACGCGAGACAGTACTAGTCAGGGGTAGAGACCGTCTCGCTGTCTTCTGTCTCGCGTCGCGGTCTCCTGTCTCGGTCTCGCTCGCGAACTGACACACATAGAAAACCTAAGGTCAAGTAACGGTCTCGGTCTCCAGTCTCTGTCTCCGGTCTCGGTCTCCTGTCTCTGTCGCGGCGCGAACCGCCACCTTTAGGATGTGTTATGTATATTTATATGTGATATTTAATGATTTTGCGCAGGGCCTCGTAGATTATGAAGGCGACTCAGACGAAGAGGAAGAAGAAGGTGAAGTTACATCGCAAGTGGCCAAACGCCAAAGACTGTCGTAGTGGTGCTAAGCCTGCTTCCCTCCACACACACACAAACACACTTTATATCTCTTTCTCTCTCATGGCTACTTGGCAACTATGTATAAGATCTCGTGTCTGAGTGAGACAAGCATAAAACGGACACAGTGCTGTTATCAATAAAACTTGTGTGTGTTTTATTGTGCAAATGCTGTGAAAATCTCCTTCTTGTGTTGTACTCTAAAAAATTAAGTTAAAATATTTTCACACTTTGTATGGGTTATGCTGTCGTTTCAAATGTATAGTGTATGAAAGAAAGAACGTTTTTTTTTTTTAAGTGTACGGTGCGTGCCAGGATAGGATTCAGGTCACGAGTTTCCATGTAAATAATGAAAATTTTGGTTTCATAAAACTAGCATGCCTTGAAAACAGCCGTGTTTTTTTTATTATCTCAATAACAGCATAGAGAATGAACTCTGTGCAATCGGCCAGGAAAGGTGTTGCTTGGTAGAAGACCAATAGCGTTCACAAAGATGCAGTTTCAGATCAATGGCATCCACAGATAATGGTAGCCATTTGATTTTACCTCGCCCATTGCTGAGATAGGGAATGCGCAGTCATTTCTCTACGTCAGTGGATAAGGTAAATATGATAGATGTTCAATTGTTTTCTATCTGTCAAATTCGAAATTCAATCATGCTTTGTGCGTTTACAATCTAAACTGGTGTGTGAGTGGGTTCCAAAAAGTACAAAACAAGCGCGTTTGCGAAGACATTGAAATGTAAAAAATGTAAGCGCGCGGTTTGCACTTTTTTGAAAATACGAACGATTTGTTTATAATGTAAACACCCAAAACAAACGAATAAATATTTCGAAACTGAATGATCGAAACAGTTGAACAAGTTCAGTTTATTTTATTCATTTTTTTAAAATAATATCCAAGGCAGTGCAGTCAACCTGATGGGACCATACATTATTTATTTACAAAAGGATTAGAGATCCTGCGTTAATCCTGGGACAACTGTATATCATATTGTGACGTTTTCCTAAGCAGTAAGGTAGACATTGTAAATTTGTTTGTTTTTTTTTTATAATCTAAAATTTATTTTAGATTATTTTTAATATTTGTAGGTATGTCAGTCAAAATTTGTAGAAATCTGTGAGGGGGAAAATATAACTTACAAGTCGACAAGAAATTAATTTTATGTTAAATGGAGTCTTTTTCTTTTGTCATTTTGGTTCCTTTGAGTATTGTTAAGTGATATTAACATTGTGAAATATTAAATTATTTGAAGAAACAAATCAGTGAATGTTTAAAAGTATTTTTATTTTTATAATCATTTCAGAGACACTAACGAATTGAAAAGTGTTGTACAGTTTAGTAATTACAACTAAAGTTTATGTAGTTTCTTGACATTTTGTGCGCACAGAACATAAAGATGTTAACAAAAATTTGACTTTATTTTCGAAATAATCTAAAAACACCGCATTATTATAGTTACAGAACTATAACATTTTTGCGTTTGTTTTCTAAAATATGAATATGAAAGCACATTTTTGTTAGAATTTTTCTTAAAATGTTCTTCCATTTGGCATAATACGTTGTGTTTAGTTTTTTTTAATTTTAATGAACGTCAAAAAATTATTTTAACGAAGATTTGTAAATCTTGTTGAATTTATGAATCTAGGATATTTTATGATTTCAAAGTTTTTGAATAAAATAAATTCAGAGATGGCGACAGTTTCGGCAAATGTATATTTTTTTTATTTAGTAAACGATAAACTTTTTAAAAGCATCGATATTTCCAGAAAATTTGTTTTTAGTTTTTTTTTTAAGTTGCCACAGGAAAAACAGTTTAACGTCTTTTGAGTCTTTTATCCTGCATTTTGGGAAAACCGATTTTTTATGAAATTAAATGTCCGCAAGGTGTTTTCTGTACACAACTTATGAAACGATGGCAGATACATACTCCATATAATTTCATATTGTCCGTAATTTTTATTTTCAAATGTATGGATCAGATTGTGTGTCATTTATATTAAAGTATATATGAATATAGGTAGAAAGATAAAATGTACGATATGAGTTTACTTTCACTTTAAATCTAGAGTCGATATTAGAAGTTATTAGTATTGATTATTAAATGAATAACATTACATTATAAAACTACATTGTATAATAAGGATTTCGGTGTACTGTCATTTCGCCAACAATCGTCAAGGCCCCGTTCTCCGAGACAAGATACTCCTACAGTCGTATGCGTCCCTTGCGCAGTGTACACTTGAAAAACAAACGGCCGTTAGCGCCTTTGTCGTCGCGGTTATTTTACAGGTTGTCCCGTGTCTATTTCGAAAAACGTTGTAGTATGAAATAAGAGGCTACACATTCTGCATTTAAAAAAGTGCTCCTCTGATAATGCATATGAAAAGGCTTAGAAGACAGGCGTAGCTGTTACTTTTTTTTAATTATTATATTATAAATAAATGCTAAATATTCATAAATACAGTGTAAACTCTATATAGCGACGCTGAAGAGACTGCGCATTTTCTCGCGTTATAGAGAGTTGTTATATGGAGAGAATGAAAAATCAATATTGTTTTACTATAAGGGGCCTTTCAAGTATTACGTTAGCAGATTTACTACAATTATTTATCCCCCCGTCCCCCTTCTCAGCAAAAGTAAGCAAAGCTCCCCCCCCCTCATTGGTATATGCATTTTTTTATTGATTCATGAGAAGCAGATATAATTCTAGAAAAAAATAAATAATTACTGCTGACGTAATTACCATCTCGATCTACCCACCCCCATGTCATCAAAAATAAGAAAAGCAAAGACCCCCCGCCCCCCTATAGTGCTTACGTAATACTTGAACGGCCCCTTATAGTATTATTTAATAAGAACGCTAAAACTTTACAAACAAACATTACTATTAACACAAATAACAACGCTTATTGCGTAAAAAACTGCAGTTCTTATCAATTTCGGCAACTTACAAAGTACTTACAAACAATAGGTGCTTTATAAGTTGCCGAAATTACTTGCTTTATAACGACATATGGTCGTTATTTAGAGTGGGTATAATGCTACATAGAGTGTATCATTGTATGGACAACAAGGCAAACCAACCAAAGTCGAGTGATATCGACGTTTTAGGCAGTTTGACGTTAAATCGAGCGACGTTACGTAGAGTTAACACTGTACATCATTTCAAACCTTGGTACATTTGTTCAGGCAAACATCTCACTGACCCATAATATGCATTTTTAGTTACTTTATGAGCGAACACAAAGTTGCGAAGCATAATTAATTAATAAACCATCAAAAAATTAAAAACTACCTGAAATACATTCAGTACATTGTAAAATTAAGTCGCTCTTGTTATTTAAGACGTTTTCTGGCAGTCTACAAAATTTTTCGAACTAAACCTGGGACACTCCTGTATACAAAATTTAATCAGTCATGATTTGTTCTTTTTTTACACATTCAGAGTTTAGAATTAGTCAGAGCTAATTTTAATGACTGAATGTTTTGAACCGCCATATAAAATTGCCCTGTATAAAAAAATCTGTACATCTTTTATATTAATTTCAAAATTACTTTGTATCAACTACAGTCGACTACCTTTTCTGCTACTATTAAGTAAACTGCCGTGAAATGATTGTGTTTAACATTTTCACTGCTCAGAACTCGCCTGGCGCGTTTTTGTTTGTCTATCGGATTGCCTAGATCGTGTCTGGAACGTTCTGGATTAGTGTTTACTTACTGGGTACTTGATGCAAGGAAGGCAGTTTCAGTCATGCTATGAAAGTGTTAATATACAAAAACTGTTTCGTCACATACATATTAATACAAAGAAGACATACCTATAGCTTCGAATCAAGTTTAAAAAAAACGGTCAAGTGCGACTGTGCGAGTCAAACTCGCATAGAGAGGGTTCTGTACCAATCCGTTTTCCGTGAGAACTTTAAGACTTAAGATTTCCATTTGGGTTTTCCTGTGCACTATGAGTAAGATCTTATATTCTCTATTTTTTTCAAAATTTTAGGATCCAGTTTCGGCGATAAGGGGGGAATGTTCGATTTTCGTACATTTTCTTTATTATCTTTTAAACTATGCATTTTAAAATCATAAAGAAAATCATTACGAGCCCTTTCATATACGTCACATGATGCACTTGAAAAAAAAACACATTTTTTTTCTTAGTTTTCTAATGTGCCCCCCAAAATTAACCTTCAAAATCGGAATTCGTTCATTTACGCTATATCTCCGTGGTTGCATTTCAACTTTTTTCGTCTAGTAGATTTGGAGAAAATAAGCTGTGACAGATAGATAGCCATGAAAGGGATTCTATAAAGGTTCTGTTTTTTCATCAGATGTATGGAACCCTAAAAATGTAATGCGAAAAATACTTTAAGTGTTGTGAATGGTTTGATTTTATATTTGATTTTAAACTTAAATAGTGCCGCATACACCATTTCAAGAAAAAAACAGGTCGCTTCTTTTCATTTACCTGGCCCACCGACTCGAGAGCCTGCTCTTGTCATCGCTTAGTGGTACAGTGAGATACATTTTTTTCAAACCCATGTGAATAATTTAGCAACTTATCTGCATTTTTGGGTCGAGACTGAATTATCTCCATTCTTCTCACCAGTTTGTGTAAGTTGACTTGTGTCACTAAGAATCAACGACGCAGATGAAATGGAAATCACTTTTGGTGACACTAAATGGAAAGTATACTAACAAATAGATACTTCATTATTTTATCAGCTGTCCTACCTTCTGACTTCTAGGTAAGGAAAGTATCTGTATTTAGAAAAACAGTGGGGGTAACATAGAAATATCTAGTTGATATTGGATAGGTTTAATGACAACATAACGCTAATGAATATAGCAGGTCGGTTTGTTGAATGACTGCTATTGGACAATTAATTGAAAAAATATAAATTCCTTAAACACGAAGCGCCTAACATCTTTCTCAGTGCTATTGGATGTTAAAAAAAATCTCAACATATTTATGTACTATTCATTATACAGTCTACGAAATATTGAAGATTATGTAAAAAGCGTGCTCTGTGTGAAGATTTTAATTAATACCAGGTTCCAAATCTAAATCTTAAATGGGATTAAAAAAACCGTAGGAGAGTTGACTTAAGGCAATTTAAAAATCAATTCTCAAAAAATATATCTAGAGAAATATCGAAATTTGGTTTTTGAACAAGTGTGATTTTTCCACTTGATGAAGAATAAGATCGGATTTAACTCTTTGAACTTCAACAATAATTTAATATTGCATTTGTTTCTTTTTTCTTTTGTTTATAACAAAAAAAAATATCACTTAAGTTGTATGTCTTCGTTGTATCAGTGTGTATTGTATAAATATGCGAATAGCAAATGACTTTCGTGCAGAAAATATTAACTTTAAATGTGTAATGAGTTCAGAACAGATATCATTTGAACAGTTCCTATGTCAGCAGTCGACACAGTGTAAGGGTTTCAGCAGAAACAGCGTTCATTTTTAGTGTATTTGCCATATGGCAACATACACTATTGGCGTCGGTCGGATGGCGGGACCTAGGTGTCGGACCAAAATTTCTCGACGTTTCATAACCTCCTAAACTCTTTGGCACCATTTTTAAAAATGTTTATATATATATGTATATATATATATATTTATATATATATATATATATATATATATATATATATACGTATATATATATATATATATATATATATATATATATATATATATATATATATATATATATATATATATATATATATGTATGCGGGCTATAACTTTCGAAAGAGTTAATTGATTTTAACCAAATTTGGCCCACGTGTTGAAATCCATCACCGCAAGAAGCCTATTTAAAATGGGCGTAATCGGGCCATTTTAAGGGTAGTGTTTAGGGGTCGAAAAATGTTTTTGGGCCCCAAAATACCGAAAAAATTCTCAGAATCGTTTCAAAATTGACATTTAACCCTTTAGTAGTAATTAAAAAGTGTCCCTAAATTTTTAATAAAATCGGCCCGACAGGACCGGACTTACAAATTTTTTGAAAACACTAATTTGCAGATAGTGACATATTTATTGAAGGGTGTCTGTAATTCGGTGTAGACGTTAGATTGATAATAATATTATAATTAAGAAAAAAAATGTTATTTTAAGGGGTGTATTAAGGGGTTAAATTTTTTATTTTGCCCAAAAACAAATTTAATTTCACATAATAAAAGTATAAAACCACACGGCCCAAATACACTATATTGTCGGCAGGGTTTTGGCACTGCGACCCGGGTTTTTTATTTTATATTATACTGAGGTGAACAATATTACTACGTTTTAAAATTGCATCCAATATCTTTGTTCGAACAAAAGAAGGTGTGATGTTAAATGAATAGTATTATAATTTTGACTAAAATATTTTACGTGTCAAAACACATTTAAAATGTTTATATATGGGCACGCTATGCCAGAGCGGTAATGATGTACTTTGGAGTATGTGATGATATAACTGCATTTTGTGTTTGGAACATATTTGCCTACTCCACACTAGAGGCGCTGTAGCACATGTGAAATCCATGCAGAATAGAAGTGAACCAATAAAATCCAAGAATAATAACCTCTTTTGTTTTAAGTCAGTTAAACTATAAGAACCAATTGAATATGGAATGGATTTAAACAAAATGATGTTTTTTGACAAGCTTTGAAAGCGTGAAATATTTTTTTATTTATCAAATCTATACGTAAATTATAGAAAATTGTACGGACATGCCTATTTAATCTATTCACAATAAAAGAATAGTAACAATCAATGACAGAAGAACTTAACGTTCTTGTTGATATTTACTTAGGTACCATCTCATCCGTTAGTACACTGAGTGCTAGTACTACAAACAATTGAAGTCTGATTCTGCAGATGCCTGTATTGTCATCACTTTCTGATTATGCTCAGTAAAGCAGCATGTATTTATATACCATGAATCACATCTATTTGTTTGATATTTTCCATCATTTACAAAAAAAGAATAATAATATTAAATAAATAAATACAAGTAAAGTGATTATTTTTTATCAAAATAAAAGTGACGTATACATAATTGTACATTTTTAATAAACAATATTATGTTTAAAACAAAATATTTTCTTTTCTGTAAGCGTGCCACTCTTAATAGGTCCTTGTGTGTCCAACAATTTAATTTCGAATTATGTGACGTGGCGCCATTTTTTGAGTGAACGTTAAATTTTCGGTTACAGTTCGCCTACTATATGCGATATTACACCCCATTTTCCAGGCTCTAGACAGTCTAGACTCAGGACCGGTTCTCAGTGGTAGAGAAAAATAAAGGAAAAAAGTATTTTTTTCGCTTTTCGATATTTTGATTGTGGTATATATCAATAGCAAACAAGGAGGGGGGTACATAATTGGGTCTCGTTCTATAAAATAAAATAAAAGAATAGTTACTTCTTACCACAACCGATTTATTCAGTGGATGTACATTTCGACTTCTTCAGCAAAATACTAAACTATTCTTTTATTTTATTTTTTTGTTCCAACCACGGTGCTCATAATGTTTGTATCTCGTTCTATCCTAAAACTTGCTTCGGGCTGGTACTGTCAGATTAATGGGGAGCAGCCCCGTCTTTCTGCATGGGCCCGCTAGATTTATGTCCAGAGTCCCACGATCCATTGGCGCCCTTAGCTCTTTTACAACGGAACAATTTTAATGGAATGTTGTTTGTTTATTTTAATAACTCAAATTTCTGTAAAAAGGGCCCCATGTATCAAAGTGCCATTATGAGCCCCCCACTTGGCTTAGGACTGCCCTGATGGGAAGTCAACAGTTATCAAAAAAATTCGTTAGAGCATTTTGGTAACCAAGTAATCATAGTTGTCGAGCGTCTATCTATGTAACTGATCTAGCGAAGTACATATTGAGAACAATGTATTAAATATTAAGCGTCTCCAAATTTTGATGCATTGATCAAGTACTAGTTAAATAAAACAAATGCAAATCTATGTAAATTCATTGGTTTCAAGAAATGTCGTTATACAATAATTCTGGTTTGGTTTTTCCATCAACTATTTGTTAACGGCTCACAAATCAATTAAATAAGATCCTTAAAAAATACTAACACGGATATTTGAAACGTTAAATAAAAATACCAGATCAGACAAGTTTTAATTTAAACACGCAGTTTATATTGATTTTTGTGTTTAGAAAGTTAGTTAACGTGTTTCATTACGGGACACGCTGTACTTATTGTAGAATTGAATTTTCGTACACAGCATATTTTATTTAATAAAATATCTATACTTGATTGCATAACAGGGCACAATTAAATCGTTCATTTTCAAGGTTATTTTGATTTCATAAAATTGCGATTTCTGAGTTTCGTAAGTTGATACGCGTGCACGTTTTAGACTAAAGAAACGCACAAAATTATTTTTTAATGTTGTTCTGTAATTCGCGACGTACATAATTTTGATTTGTATTTAATTAAGCTATTATGTTCGTACAAACTGAAAAAATCTGTGGTGCTAGTGAATTGATACTTAAATTGTGCTTTGTGTTTTTTTTTATTTTATAATTTGGTTGGCAGAAAAGTGGTTAGAAAATTTAATTTAATTTCGTTTTTGGTAAATAACTGTTTTTATTTATAACCAAAAATAGAACTATAAGTTTTTCCTTTCGGTGTTTAAATGATCCAGTACTGTAAAACTGAAGAAAGAAAAGTGATAACAAAGAGAAAAAACACAGGTAAGGAAATTAATATTTTATTTCTGATATATTAATGTTGTAGGGTGTTTGAGTTTCTGTAATTACAAAAGTATCAGAAGTTCTGTGTGTATTTCTAAAGAATATTAAGAATGTTTCGATCTTTAAAATTTCCTGATAGTATTTATAGATTTTTATCCCGCTGTTAAGTAGGTTTAAAGTAAATTATTACTGGCAAAGAAAAAACACAGTTCATGCTTATAACGTGTTGTAAGAATTGTAATAAATAACCATTAAAGTTACTGAGTACCAGCTGTTCAATATGGTCTCTTTTTCATCCACATATAGTTGCGCAAGTTTGATGCATGTAAAGTACGCTAATTCACATTTCGGAAATCTATAATTTCTACGAAAAATGTTATTCAATCTTCGATAGTAATACTTACAAAAACTAGAAACATGTGCCATTCTTCCCATGTGACTTTTAGCCAAGTTTTTACAATTCATTTGATAAATACAAGAAAATTAGCTTACTTTTTTCACAAATTTTTATAAGTACAGAAAAAATTGAATTTGAAAAAAATTATTGAGCGAGCCTTGGTCAGTATTTTTAACATAAGTCTAAAGAAAAAAACTTCAAAATGTTACTTTGCTTTCCCGTAGGTAATTCGAAATCTCGTGACGTGCTGTAAAGAAATATTGACGAATATCGTGTTTTTTGGTTTAATTTTTAAGGAAAAAATATGTTTTTTGAAATTTTTAAGCTTAATGCTTAATCAAAGCTAATAAAAATAGTAAAAAAATACATTTTGCGACCACAGTTCCAAACTCGAGAGCATAATATTTTACAATCAAGACATGTCAAACTACTTACATTTTGGGGATTCGGGCGGTCATAAAATTTTTTTGAGGAGAAGGTAATAAATTCTACCTTGGTAACTGAAATGGGTACCCGGACGGTTAATAACAAATTGGTTAATATTTTTGAATACAAATAGACATTTTCCACAAATGTAAATGTGACGGAGTTACAGGGGCGTCGCTACCGCCGTATCTGCCGTATCAATTATGCGGGGCCACGGGGGCCCCAACGTGCGTAAGCAAAAATTAATAAAAACTTCCCAATTTTTTTTTTATTTCAGAAATGACAAAAGTCAAAAAAGCAATGTCTTCTTTTCCCGCGTAAAGCGTGCGTTCAAAAGTTGGCAACACCCTACATCGGTTATCGCGGGCTGCGGGATTTCCCCGTTTAAGTCATTTACTTCAACGGGGGAAGGGCCCCCAAACTAATTTTTATACGGGGCCCCGCCAAGGCACGCTACGCTTCTGCGGAGTCATCAAAATTGTAAATTGATAAATAAGTTTCGACATAATTATATTGTGGATATACCAGAGATAATTAGGGATATACCAGCTATTACGCGATTTAAACATTTTGAGCAATAAACACGCCAGTGTAGACATAACTGAGTTTCCCCACAAGCAAATTCCATATCTGAGCTTCAAAATAACTTTTGGCATCATAATCATTTACCAAGATATCGTATACGGTAATTCAAATTAGATTTTTAATCTTTTCGATAAGTTAACTCCGATTTTTCTTACCATACCATGGGAGTATAAATCTTTTGTTCTGTGATCTGCACTGATGTGAGTTAGATTTATCAGTTACTACCCAAGAAATTCGAATTGTCCTAGTTCGAATTAACGAAGTTTCACTATATTCACTTATTAATTACTAGCGTTGCGTGCGCTCATGAATATCTTTGCGAAATTGTAATAAGTTGGAAATCCTAAATCAACTAAAAGATATTTAGTCAATTGGTGTAACTAGGATTTGAAGCTAGGTAGAGGATGATTCCTAGCCTCTCTGTCTATCTGATCAGTTTTTGTTAAGAAAAATTGAAAAATAAAGGTTAATCCCTACTTTTAGGGGGAGCCAGACCTTATTCTGTAAGGAGCCCGTGCTCAACCAGCCCCCTGTAATAATAACGGAGTGAACATGTGCTTGAATTTATGGACATTCATTATAGCATCATTTTTTTCAATTAATCTAAGGTCTTGAATGTTATCATAGTTTTAATAATATCTCAGAGCGTTATTTGAACAATAAAAAAACGAGAAAATGACAAGTTCAAATTTTAAAACATAAAAATTAAATATCGTTAAATTTTTGCTTCGATTAAAATAGTATTGCAGATGTCGGTGCCCAAATATATTAACCCGCTTCTAGACAGTCGAGGGCAAAAATAAGCTAGAAAAAAAGCACTGAAATGTAGGTGGAAGGTGCTCATTAATCTCCAGAGTCCACTGATATCGTTGTTAAAGGCGTTTGCTGAGCGCTAACATTTGATTTACTTTTTTAAAATTTTCAAACCCTGTAGCGGAAAACGATGCAACTCAAGTTACACATATTTTGATTAGATACTGACAAAAATTATCACACAACGTTTTTGATACATTTGTTGTGGAAAAAATATTTTATAATTAATTTATTAAAAATGAAGTTTCTTTTGATTTAAGACCATAACAAAATCAGCTAAATATTAAAAAAATCTATGTATGTTGATTTTAATTTTTGAAAACAATTTCGGACACAGAGGATTATGACCATTATACAATAAATAAAAAACCAACAAAAGTGTTGATTGACGCCAGAATAAATGAGGGGTCGTCCATAAAATACATACGCAAAATGGGGGGTGGGGATAATCGGCTTACGTAATGATATGTGACGAGGATGGAGAGGGGGTCCGAACAAACATGACGGAACGCAACATTAATTTTTTTTTATTTTGATAATCAGTGCAGTAAATCGCCTATGAATAAAATAGTTTTGTACAAAAAATGCTGTTAATAAATGGAATTAGTTGAACATAATTTTGCAATATTTTACTAATAATCATAAAAATCATCATTCATTGGGTGAGTGGCTCGTTTTCTGATGTATTATTAGGTAGGAGAACGACAAAAATGTGACGAAGCGAGACAAAGAAGGAAGGAGGGGTCAGAAATGCTTGAATTTTACGGATAGTCTCCTAGATCCGCTAAATATTTTTCAAGATATCCTAAAATCAACTTTTTGTAATCTTTATGTTTAAACAAAGAAAAAAAAGAGAATAAAAAACTCCTGCGCTGATATTGGCAAAATTTCTTTAAGATCATACTGACTTTATATATACGTTTCGATTGGCGCCCTAACTCGATATCATTTTTTATTTTCGATATTTCATGTAGGAAAAACCACACCCACGCAAACTTCTTTTCAAAAATATTGTAGTGATTTGGAAACAAAAATAAATTGAACGTTTAGGTTTCAATCATTTCCCTATGGCTATATACACTGGGAAGTTAATAATGAAGTCATAAATTAAAACTGCCATTCCCTATGCGAATATTTTACGAAACACTTTCGCGAGGCACCATATAGGGTTCAACAGAATACTAGCTGAAAAAGACTGACGTAGAGGGAAATTCTTTTTGCTTTTCCCCAATAATTATGACCAATAGATCGTTTAATTCAGGTGTTCTGAGACGATCCTGTCTTGAATTAAGTGATTTATTTTGACCACATTAATAATATTTTGGTTTCCCTAATTTGGTTGATTTTTCGTAATCATCTTTAAAAATGTAGCAGGAGATACCTTTGATTTTATATTATGTCAACAAATTAGGAAAACTAAAATATTACTTTTTGATCGACGAACAGGGAATTAGCTTCAAGATGTTTCGAAGACACCAATCTTGATAAAAAATAAATAACCGGCGCCGATAAGCCATAGGTTGTTTTAAAATTATTGTGTTCGTCTTTGGGACCTCACTCGCCACTTGTCTATTAAAAAAATATACTTTAAACATCTCCAATTTCCTTGCTCTAAATTTTTTGATAATGTTGTGATGCAGAGGCGAGTCTTATGACGCGGATAGTACATTTAATAATTACGTATATAATAGTTAAATGACCATTTAATATAAGGGGAACGATAAGACAAACTCTGTATCACTTTCCAAGATGTTTCCAAAACCGCCGTCTTGATCAAGAAAATGTAAGCACTAATGAAATACAAACTTTGGGTTTGTGTTTGAGATTGGGGGACATCATATGTCTTTTAAAACATTTGAGTCAATCTTTGAGGTTTACTTATCGCTTATCTATTAAAAATCGTAGCTTAAATCCCACACAAGCATCCCAAATTTGATTGCTCTACGTTCTAGATAATGTTGTTTAAAAGACAGCAGGAGGGAATCTTTTGACACGTACAGTATATACATATAACACGTATAATAGTCAAATGGCCCACATAATATTGGCCGATGCCATGGATCTAGTAATCTTAGGGATGGAGTATACAGCTGGGGGGGGGGGGTGAATGCATTGAGAGACGGAGACGAAGCTTTGGTACAATGTAAGACTGGAGTCAATTTGTGATTGGCCGGCGCATTGCGCATGTTTAGTAGCGTGAAATTCAAACATGGACATAAGAATATCGATCAGTGATTCTCAACCACTGTGCCGCAAAATTCTTAGTGTGCCGTCTTTTAGAAAATTATTATCATAAACTATTTTACACAGTGTATTATAGGTAAATAAATAACTTTTAAATTTATCTTTTTCTTTGTGTGCCGCCAAATTTTTAAATCGTTAAAAGTGTGCCGCGACAAAAAAAAGCTTAAGAATCACTGATATAGATCCATGTAAGGTACTAAAGAAATTTTCTTTTTACACCATACTACCAACATAAATTTTATGCCACTAGCATGCGTAGAGCGTCAACCAATGACAAACGAACACCACTTACCTCGTCGCGTCCCTTAAGCGGCTGAACCCCTCCTCGTCTAAAACTCAAGTACATGCTTTGTCCCTAATATTCCTATGTCCATGATGTAGTGCGTAGTGACGCGTGCGCAAACCAACTTAAGTGGCGCCGGGGTGAAATGGCGACGCCGGGATCGATAGCTACCCGTTTGCGACCCCTCTGTGTCCTCGCAATGCGCAGTTATAATACGACGAAACGCACCGTCATTTGTTGACGGATCATGCGGATCTTTTCTTATTGAACTGCCCAAGGTGAACCGATTCTCGATCGGTTATAAAAATTAGACCCACGCACAACCTGGGATAAACGTTATAAATAAGGATTTTTCAAGTGAAAATTTTTAGCTTGCAATGACGCAGAATTACCTGTTGGAAATGTGGGCTAGAAAGTGACTACACACTCATAACTAGAAGACCCGTTCAGACATATTAAATAAAATTGAAGTGTTTGTGTGAGATTTCGGAATAAATCCTTTTTCCGAGCTCCATATTATGGTTATTCATACCTACCAAAACCTAAATTCGCAATTTTTTGTCTACCTGTCTATTTGCAATGATTGTTAGAAACATTCAAATGCTATATTAGAAAATGTTTTCTAATATAGCATTGTAACAATGAGTGTTTCTAACAATCATTGCAAACATCAGCGACTACTGCTCATGTAGAGAAGTCTTATGGACTATAAACGTATAAAAAAATCCAGCAAATATTTGTCTATTTGTTTGTTTGTTCGGGCTAATTTCCTGTAACTATATACTTATTTTTCAATTAAAAACATATATGTTTCTGTATTTAGTATTGTTGATGAAGACATATTTTGATAGATAATTATTGTTGGGTATTGTCAACTACAACATCGTTTTGTTTTGAGATTCTATTAGCAACGCTTAAGAAACAAACAAGTTTAATATAATTTTTTATCTCGTTGTGATTTGGACTTCGTCTTGATTAAATAGAATTTTATTGTATTTTATTTATTTATTTTTTATTATGTATCAATAGATCAAACAGATCCTGATAGTGTTTTAAATAATTCTCTTCAGAATTTCATTTCAATTTAGGTATATGTCCAAGAAAAGATAATTAAATTTGATATTTTGCGTGAATAGAAATGCGTTCTTTTCGAACGATTCTTTTTGAGAGTGATATACGCAAGGTTGACTTTGTACTTACCACGCAGGACCGACGCTGATCATTCTCGAACTACCCCACTAGGGAGGTGTCTGTCCCTGCGTGAACACTATATATCTAACCAGCTGTGTGTAGGACTCACCTTTAGTTATATATATGTTACTTTTCATCACATCCAGAAACCGATTTAATTTGCTTAGAATATGCGACATTGAACAGTTTTTAATATATTTTTTTCATCAGTTGGCATACAACAGATTTATTTTCACTATCCTCCTTATTAAAAGTGCAGTATGTGCAAAATTAACAAAAAAATGGTATCGTTTTTTTAAAGATTTACAGTAAATATTGTATTTTAAGCTCTTCACTAAAATGTACTTAATGTAGTTATATTATTGCTAAAAAAACAAGTAAAAGTGGTATTTACTAATTGATAAAATCATCAAAATTCACATTATGAAGAGGGCACGAATATTCTCAAGAGGGGATGCAGAATGATTCTGCTGAGAAAAAATTATTAAGATTTCACTGTTTATCTCTTTGTTTTAAAATTACTATATACATTACGTATAATAATAAAATTATTATTAATATATAATTACTTCCTATTTATTTTGAATTTGCATAAACTTCTGTTATTTCAATTTTTTTTTGCAAATAGCTTTGTTGATAAGAGATGCAGTTAACCTATGACTCACAGCAGTAAAAAAAGAAAATAAAATTTGTTTTTTTTAATGAAACCCTATTTATTTGAGCTATTTTTCTGGAAGGTCTGTTTTTTTCTGTATATTTATATTTACAAAATAAGACAAATATTGGGAAAACTGATTATTACACAATAGTAAAAATAAAGGAAAAATATCACATTGAAATACAATTAACCTAAATATATAGAATTTTAAGTAGTTCGAATATATTTTTTGAACATTTTTTCGATAGCTATTAAGTTCAGTTTTAATAATAAAAAAATAAAGACGTTTTGAACTTTTCAGCGACCCTGTATATTTATTATAATAATATTCTATCGGTTTATTTACTGGCACACAAAATCTGTATTTTTTTGCTTATATCACCTGTCGCCTTTGAAAGACCATCTGTTGTTTCTTTTTCACTAAGAAATGTTGAGTCGGAACTCTCCTACGTTCTGCATTCGTAAATTCAAATTACGTTAATACGTTACATTTTACTCATAGTTGGTTCCTCTTCGGAACACTGAAAACATATTATCATATTATTACTATTTTTACAGAAAGTTCAGCTCCTTATTTTTAATTAAAATAAATAAATCAAAGGATATTTTATGGAGCAGATAAACAAAATATTATTAACTAATTTATCTGCTCCATAAAATATCCTTTGATTTATTTATTTTAATTATTACTATTATTAATAAACATTCTCAGCTTTAAATGACATGTCAGATAATCCGGTGTACATTTACCAAATTGATTTTTGCATGGTTTCTGTTAACAACTTCGGATTTTCAACGCTAAATCTACTCCAAAGTATTGAACCGCTATAGCGTTTGTTTTGCTTAACTTGGTGGGGAGTTTTTCCCCTTTTTAGTTCATTTTACTATTAGAGCTGGTTTAAAAAAAGATCATTAGTTTTTATTTCAATGGAATAGGTAGTGTTGAATACAAGTCTCAAAATATTTTTATGACTGATGCTAAGTATGGAAAAGAATGTTTATTTCATATTAAGACAAAGGGAGGCGACAATACCAGAAGAAAAATAAAGAGATAACACGATTTTTGCTGTAATCATAGAAGAAATTATTCATGTTTGTGTCATTGGTGGTAATATTGTCCATAAACTATTATCAACCCTTTTTTAAACAGCAATTGATGGTTCGATTAGTAATTTATCTTAAAGATTTATATTCAGGTGAATAATATGTGGCTACCTATATATTTTCGCCATTTGTATGAAAATTTTTAATGGAAAACTACATTAATGGCATGATAAAATGACTTTTATTATTAAATAAATTGGTTTTATTAATATCAGATTCCTGGGGTCAACTAGATTGGCAATAATGTAATTATTATTAGTGATCTGTGACTATTTCTACGGGGGATTAATTATTTGAACTGAGTATTTTTCCCAAATGTATTGGAATTCTGAAGCGAAAATATTATACGGATCTTATGAAAACTGGCCAAATGCGAGTCGGACTCGTACATGAAGGATTCCGTACGACCGTCCAATATTTATTAACTTTATTTTTTTATTTTTATCATTTGTTGTTATAGCGGCCATAGTAATACACTTTGTGAAAATTTTAAGTGTCTACATATTACGTTTCAAAAGATACAGCCCTGTGACAGACGGATGGACGGACACAGACAGACACATAGCGGAGGCTTAGTGATAGGATTTCCCTTGGCATCTTTTTGGGTACGGAACCCTAAAAAGAACAATATACCTATACTATAGACTAAGATATTACTTTTACTCTTTGATTTTACACTGAAGTTTTGAGTTATTGAGGAATGTTGCAACTTCAATAATGATGCAATTTCCACTCGGCCCAAGATTAATTTCGAACTCATTTATGTGACTCCCAAATAATTTGAGTTTGAGATTCATGCGTTTGCTGGTTAAATTAAACTGAAACAAAATAACACCTACATCATAATATTATTATTCATTTATGAAGTATTTATACATAAAGTATATACATACCCTACAATAAGTATATATAAATAATAATTCTGTAATACATAATATACATGTACACAGGGTTCAACAAAAAGTATAACTTTTAAAAGATGTAGTATTTAGGATGGTGCATTGGCCGATTGAACAGATTTGGGTAGGTATATAACTGAGCCTCACGTATTTGTTATAACCGACAGAATTTGATTACTTTCCACGTATGCAGAGTGTATACATATACATCAGCGTTGCCAGACGTCCCGATTTTTAAATCAAAATTAAATGTCCCGCGCGGGACAGGCTCAGTCCCGCTTTTCGGGAATAACTCGACCGCGTGAGTAAATAATTATTCTCTTATTGTAAGTTGCAATTTGTAACACTCCACTCCTCAGACTATTGTTTGAAACGCCATATTTTTCTAATGAATAAAACTTTTTTGATTTTGATTTCTATTTTTTTTATTCAGAACACGAATAAGACTCAAGTATTTAACGATAGGGTAAATCTGATTTAAAATATCATATTTTTATTAAAATACATTTTCTATGGGTATTTTTGCTATCTATTGTCACGTAAACGTAATTTGAACTCAAATAAAAAAATAAATATTTAAACTTCTGATTATATACGTTTTTTTTACTATGTCCCGCTTTCGACGAAAGAATCCCGCTTTTTTCACTCAAAAAGTTCCAAAATCCCGACTTGGCAAAAAAAAATCTGGCAACGCTGATATACATCGTCCTCTCACAGCATCTGCCTTTCTAGAGAGAGATTGTAGATCATATAGACGCTCAACAGCTGAGGTAATCAGTGTCTATTCTCCCTTTCTATATTTTACCGCTCCATAAGTGGGGCATGGTACTAATTCAGATCAAAATTCGATTTTCAAAATTTCCCAATATTTTTCCGTTTTGAGTCCAAAAAACATAATTTTGGAAAAAGTCTGCTCGTCTGTGAGCACACAAGGTCAAACGGCTGAGCGGATCGAAACCAAATAGCAAGATGTTTGACGCATGCGGAGTCCTATTGTTTTTGAGAAAAATCGACACAAGGCAAAAGAGACATGTGTCATAACGTTATTTTTTCTATTATAATGGTATTACTTTTTATATAATGGTTTTTTAAGTTTTGTTATAAATTTTTTTTCTAAACTTTTATATTTTCGAATTTTTTTGAAAATAAAAATCAGTAATTTTTTTGTTCTAAAGAACTTTAGAAAAAAATTTCTTTAACTAAAGTTTCTTGGAAAAATTAATAGAATAAGAAACCGTTATGAAAAATATATCATTATAATAGGAGAACACGCAACGTTTTAGCGTAAATCTCTTCTGCTCATGCACCGATTTTCCACAAAAAGCACAGGGCTTTTCCTATTTACATATGTAAAATGAATGATCTGTATCGTGCTCACAGACAAATGAACGTAGGTATATGTACGAACTGTACAAGCTGTCGGTCCGCCATTTTCTTTTTCGTCTGTTAGTCTGTGAGTCAAACGGCTGAGCGGATCGAAATCAAATTTTGGTAAGATGTTTTGCATGTAAATATGAAGAGCCCTATTGTTTTTTTGGAAAATCGGCGCATGCGCAGAAGAGATACAATATATACTATAGTAGTGGTTCCCAAAGTGTGCGCCGCGGCGCCCTGGTGCGCCGTAGTAAGTAAAGAGGGGCGCCGTGAGGCCCTCCTATTTACCATTCTCCAGAAACTAAACTTGTATTTGCGGCCACAAAATAAACAATTTTTCTTGTAATAATTAAAATGTATTCTTGTGTGTCAAAAAAAAAACTCAGCTTCATGTAGTATCATTTTACGCTATTTCGACTAGCTAGGGCGCCGAGAAAAAATACTAAATCTCTAAGTGCGCCGCGAACCGAAAAAGTTTAGGAACCCCTGTGCTATAGCAATTTTTTTTATATTTTGATGGTGTACTTTTCATAACGATTTATTACTTATTTCTCCAAGAAATTTTCGTAAAAAATATTTTTTTCTGACCGTCGTAGTTTCATAAATATTTTGAAAATAAAAAAATCAAATATATATTTTTTGTGCTGTTGATCTGTCAAAAAGAAATTAGGTAGCTGACAAAACTTCTATAATATAAATTGGTATGGGAAAGTAAAAAAGTCTAAATAAGAATGAATCTTAAAATGATGGAGGAAAATGCCGGGCTTAGTATTGTTTAATTTGAAAATGCTTCGTTCACAATAAATGGAAGGAAAAGTTATAAATTTACTTATTTAAGTGAACTCTATACGAAGGTCAATTTATGTTAAAATATATTCTGCATTAGCCTATGAGCTTTGCTGAATTGATTCAAATCGATTCCCTTGTCTCTATAGAAGTATATGGCTAATGAAATTCTGCTCTAAGTATATTTAAGAGATCGTTTGAAGCGATGCCTCTTAATCGAACTTACCAACTTTGTTAATGCCATACGAAGGTCAATTTACGTTAAAATATATTCTGCATTAACCTATGAGCTTTGCTGAATTGATTAAAATCGGCTCCCGTGTTTCTAGAAGTACATGGTCAATGAAATTCTGTTCTAAGTATTTAAGAGATCGCTTGAAGCCGGAAGCCGTTTAACCGAACTTACATACTAACTCTGTTAATACCATAGATTATTCTATTTCGTACTTTATGTTCTATCCACTTAATAGAAAACAAAGCGTTTCAAGTTCAAGGAAACTACGCTAAATATTGAAAGAATCGTTTTAAGCGCTAGGCCTCTTACAAAACTTACCTACTCTGCTAATATCTAGAAATGTATCACAAATGGTGAGTTAAGAGAATTTGGTCATCCGAATTAAACCTAATAACTTTCTGACAAACTGTGAGGCAAGGCGAACGAACCGGGTTGGTTACGTGCCCTCTGGATCGCTGTCAATGGTCGTTCGCTTTCCATTGAGAGGAGCTTTCGTACGGGGGCGTCAGCGAGAACGGTAGGGCTCCTAGCACGCGTGGGCGCTGCTGCTGTGCCGCCGCTAACTGGGGCCGCGCGCGTGTGCTGTAATAAGTGTAGCGGGCGCTTGCCCCACCGGCCGCCTCCGCTGCCGCCTCCACCGTCGCCGTCGCCGCCAGGCTCGCTAGGCAACAGCGCCGTTCACAGAATGTGTGTTCGTGTGCTCTATGTGCGTGCTGTGGGACCTCTCTTCGGTTCTTAAAACACCTGTCAGTGGAGTGTGATCCGATCGGGCTTTGGGGCACTGGCATCATCCCGTTATCTGATCGGTGAGTCAAACATATCTTCCATAACACATTGTTTATCTACCTGACATATATATACCGTGAGTTTCCAAGATCATTAAATAATAATCATTATTCATGTAATTAATAACAAATACCGTACAAAATTATTTAATAAGTATTTATCGTCATTTAATTTGCTTGTCATCATAATGACTCCGTTTAATCGATCGATGATCTCATATATCTATAGTATATGTCGTTTATCTTCGAGATCACTAGAGAATAAGTAATTCGTAACGACAACTTTATTTTTAAAATAAATAGCACAATAAAAGTTGGTCGTTATTTCTTTATTTGATCTACAAGTTCTGTTTTCGTACGCAATTGCTATTTTACCAACAAATTTGCCGAGTTTCGAAGGATATATATCACGAATAAATATTATATATATAAATATATATATTTATATACATATATATATATATATATATATATATATATATATATATATATATATATATATATATATATATATATATATATATATATCGCGATCTTTATATATCGATATATATCATGAATATTAAAAAAAAAGATTTTTTAAGATCCTTAAAAAATGTTGGAACGACCCTAACATAGTACAAGGTCAAAACAAAGTATCGAGAGATCCGTAACATAATTGTTATTATCTGATTCCATTTTTTGTGTTTGATTCTTAGCTCTGAAGCTGAAAACTGTTCCAAGTATGGACACTTCTGATTATAATTTATATATTTTTCGTTGGCTATTATTCTGATTATGGAAACTATATCATTCATAAATCATCCTTTGATGTATCATTTCTCTTGAACATAGAAAACATATTAAAAAAAAGATTCAAACTCGGTATTTTCGAACTCTATAATCTAGGGCTATATATATTGATTTATAATTTTCCAACTGATATTATCAATTTGTGAATACTACGACTGTAATTAATTGAATAAAAGTAGGAATACATTTTTTAATTGTAATTGCCCTTTTTTTACTAAACAGACACCAATGATGAACAAAAAATAATCGAATTTTTCTAACCATATGATATAGTTAAAAACATTTGTGACCCGGTTTTTCCTGTTTTTATTTCTCTTACCTTCCTCGTTGGGGTACATAAACAAATTTAAAGAACAACTCGGATGATTCGATCAGTTTTTGCGTAATATAATATATTTATCTCCCCAAAATGTGTTACAATTTGAAACCGAAAGTGTGGTCATATAAGTACAAATAAAATTACATTTGTTTTCACTGATTATGTGGTGTAAGTTCTTTATATGGAATGTGTAGTGCTTCATGAATAATTGTATATGAATACGTGACAACATTATTATGAGGCTTCCAATTCAGCCTTCCATGTCAACCGCTTATTTAGACGATGTACTTCGCTTTCTCTTTTTAAATTTTCAAAATTATATTGAAGTCTTCGAACACTCTTCATTCACAGCTGTTTCCATTATACCAACATTTTGGTTTTTTCATTCCGTCCATTTGTAATCATATTCAGTATTATAGAGACTCGGTTGGAAAGAAAATATAATTCAGGCGACATTTTTTGTTTGGAAAATGTTTCAGTAATTTTGAATTTAAATGACGTGATGTTTCACATACAAACTCTTTTTTTAAATATCTTCGAAAATATCTCAAGTACAGATATGAATTTTCAGTGCTGTTTTTGGACGTCATAACGACTTTTAAAATGCAATCGAAAACGCCTACCTATACTTACAAATTAAATCACGGGAACATAGCAACAATAGCTACTGTCGCTATACCCTATAGCGACATGGAAATCTATTAAAATCCTGGAAAAAAATCGGATTGAATCTAATACTTCCCTACTACAGAGATGGGACGTAAAAGCAGTAAATACAGTAAATAAAACTTTGAAAAATAAATTTACTATTATTAGTGTATTTGCCATATGGCAACATACACTATTGGCGTAGGTCGGATGCCGGGACCTAGAGGCCGGACCAAAATTTCTCGACGTTTCATAACCTCCTAAACACTTTGGCACCATTTTTAAAAATGTTTATATATATATATGTATATATATATATATATATATATTTATATATATATATATATATATATATATATATATATGTATATATATATATATATATACATATATATATATATACATATATATATATATATATATATATATATATATATATATATATATATATATATATATATATATATATGTGCGGGCAATAACTTTCGAAAGAGTTAATTGATTTTAACGAAATTTTGTCCGCATGTTGGAATCTACCACCGCAAGAACACTATTTAAAATGGGCCTAATCGGGCCATTTTAGGGTAGTTTTTAGGGGTTGAAAAATGTTTTTGGGCCCCAAAATACCGAAAAAATTCTCCGAATCGTTTCAAAATTGAAATTTAACCCTCTGGTAGTAATAAAAAAGTGTTCCCAAAATTTTAATAAAATCGGCCCGATAGGGCCGGATTTACAAATTTTATGAAAACACTAGTTTGCAGATAGTGCCTTATTTATTGAGGGGTGTATTTAATTCGGTGTAGACGTTAGATTGTTAATAATATTACAATTAAGAAAAAAAATGTTATTTTAAGGGGTGTATTAAGGGGTTAAATTTTTTATTTTGCCCAAAAACATACTTAATTTCACATAATAAAAGTATAAAACCACACGGCCCTATACAAGCAAATACACTATATTGTCGGCAGGGTTTTGGCACTGCAACCCGGGTTTTTTTTTAAATGATGCAAGTCATTATCTCATGTTTATATTTACTCGTAGCTATATTTACGACCCTTCGTTATTTTAAGTATCTGTAAAAAAAACTATTGGATACCGGTAAAGTAGTGTACCAAGTTTCATCAAAATTGATTTAGCTGTTCTCCAGTGAGACAAAGGTCTCGTAACAGTTTTTTATTGAATATTGATGCTGCTACAGGTTTGCTTGATCTGGAAACTGTTTTTTTATTTTTTTAAAAAAAGAAAACAAAGATAAAATGAATATATTATGTGTATGTAAATGAATATTGTATAACATTTGCACACAATAATAATATATTATATAGGTATTGTCTATATTTCTGTATTTTGTAATGTTTTTGGCATAATTGTTTTCTATATTTGTGCCAGTGTGGGGTATATGTTGAATAATGTTGCGCAATCACATGATGGCACCCTCCTGCGTCGCGTCCCCGTTTGGAGCGCCAATAGCCCCAGCACGGTTGCCACCTAACAAACACATACATACGTACGTTCGTTGTATGTGTGCAATATATGTATTTTCTAGGTTAGGATGACTGTACAGTACACCCTATGACGCATATCTGTGAAAACACAGTCTATCTCTCTTTCTCCAGCTTCACTGCGTATTACATTCTTAGGCTGCGACTACATTGGTACCGTAATAGACCAGCATCGACTTCGCATTTAATCACCAGCCAGGGGTAATTGGGCGTAGTAACAATTCATTTTGCTATTTTTAGTTTTCCGAGACTAAGAATGAAAAAAAACGGAACTTTTAAAGGATAACTTTGTTGTCTGTTTGTCTGTCCGTCAGGACCCTTTCTC
The DNA here is from genome assembly GCA_034508555.1 of Venustoraphidia nigricollis. Classification (NCBI taxonomy): domain Eukaryota; kingdom Metazoa; phylum Arthropoda; class Insecta; order Raphidioptera; family Raphidiidae; genus Venustoraphidia; species Venustoraphidia nigricollis. The sequence goes on from JAVRKA010000013.1 coordinate 3,811,413, forward strand.
TCAGGAATAACTGGAGCTACCAGGTTCAAATTAATATCAAGTAGTATTCCTGTAAAAAAATTAAGCTTCTTGATATTTTTAATAATTAAATAATAATTACAAAATCACATAGTTTGTGACTTGCTCATCAAAACTAGTAGTACTACGAACGAGGTCAAAGCCTATTTAGGAAATATAATCTTGAAATTTTTGGCTCGAAGAAAGATATCATAGCACAAGCAAAAGAAGTAATTATAAAATGATTAATTTATAATTCTGTATGGAATTGTTATCATAAATTTTGATCAGTTTTTGCAGTCAGTATGCTGTACTGAAATAATTAAAATTTGCGATTTGCACAAAAATCATAAAAATGCCATTATATTAACGTTGTATGAAATTTTATACCTGTTGTGAAATCATTCTAGTTTTCTATTAATTATTAACCGAAACACGACTTAGCAAACAGGAGGGTTGTGACTTGAACGTACTCTTAGGTGTGTTAAAAACTAAATTTCAACTGCGTGGCTTGTTTGTTTCCTTCTTTTCCCCAAGGTCTTTAGAATTTGAACGATTTATTATTATTTTAATGCTTTTCGAAATACTAAATTTTTTTATTATCGGTCCCTCGAGACGCACACGCGCCCAATGTGTATTTATTTTTAACATAATTATTACACGTTTGGCCCAAAGGATCGATATGGTCTGTTTGAAATTTGCGCATGGTTCTCTTTGGATCGTTAATGAAAATAAATATTATTATAAAAAAACACGGCGTTTTAGGTATTTTTGTGCTTCCAGAATTTTTGTGTTTATTTATTTAGCATCATTCGATAGATCAATTTTGTTAAAACTTGATACACCCTCAGCTAATATCCAGAGACAGCGTTGCCAGACGTCCCGATTTTGGCGGAACGTCCCGATTTTTTAACCAAAATTAAATGTACCGCGCGGGTAAGATTCAGTCCTGCTTTTCGGGGATAACTCGACCGTGCGTAAATAACTATTCTCTTATTGTAAGTTGCAATTTGTAATACTCACTCCTCAGACTATTGTTTGAAACGCCATATTTTTCTAATGAAGAAAACTTTTTTGATTTTGATTTCTGTTTTTTTTATTTTTTTTTTATTCAGAAGACGAATAAGACTCAACTATTTAACGATAGGGTAAATCTGATTTGAAATATCATATTTTTATTAAAATACATTTTCTATGGTTATTTTTGCTATCTATTGTCACGTAAACGTAATTTGAACTCAAATAAAAAGATAAATATTTAAAAACTTTTGATTATATACGTTTTTTTACTATGTCCCGCTTTCGACGAAAGAATCCCGCTTTTTTCACTCAAAAAGTTCCAAAATCCCGACTTGACAAAAAAAATCTGGCAACGCTGCCCAGAGACCAGATGTAAAAATATAGACTACTGTATTTTAAATAAGTTGATAATAGTAAGGGAACTTCTGTCTATACTCTGTAAATTAGTATTCATGCGGGTTTTTGTGTAATTTGTATTATAGAAGGAAATACGTATTTCAAGAATTTTCGCCTGTCTGTACCGAGATAATTTGAGAACGCCTAGACCGATTTAGTTGAAAAAATAGTAGATAAAATAGTAGGTAATAGATGACATATATTATGGCGAATATGACATTTTGTTAAAAGCGAGCTATAAAATAGCTGATTTTCACATAATTTTCAAAATTTTTGACTGTTTAATTTTGTGCAAGTTCACTTTCAATTGTAGGCTCCGTTGAATGGTCATACATTTATTGTGGAACTGGTAGTATGACTACGTTTCGCATTTCTATATAGTTTTACTTTACGCACTAGTGCAAAATAGGTCATATTATTACTGCTATGAAAAGCACCTATTTTATAGGGGGTCGTGTAAAAGTATATATATACACAGATTTGTACACATTCTCTACTTATAACATTATCGCATAAGGACTTTTGGCGGAATTTATCAAAATTTTTCATATTAAAAATTATTTTTGAACATGGAAGGCATATATACGGTTCTCTATGCCGTTTTTAATTTCGTCACAGGTTTTGTTGGTTTATTATTTGATTCTTTATATCCAATATTAATAAATCTATCTGAAACTGAAGGTAAGTCTCAAGGCGAAATAACTCCTTGTGCAATAAAACAAGAATGGTTTACACCGGCGCGACTGTCGAATAAAACAGGCAATATAATTCGTTAATGTTTAAAAAATAGTCTGTCGGAAACACAAGCTACAGAAAGAGGTTGGTTTTGTTGTATTTCAAAGTTTTTACTACATATCTACTTGTATTTTAGATACAAGATGTGAATAATAATGTATATGTATCTAGTTTGTAATGCATTATTTTGTGACGAGTTGTGTCATTGTGTTAATAACGAGTAAGAAGAGAGTTTTAACAATGGAATGAGCAATAAAACCATTGCAATCGAGCTTTCTTGCACGTGCCTCCTATAAAATAGCTGATTTTCACATCATTATAAGTCTGAGTTTCATAGTAATCGATTCAGCTGGCACAAATAGAGTATAGACAAGCAGTCAGACAGGCAAAAATTGTTAAAACACATTTTTCCCGTTTACTCCAAAACCTTCAAGGAAATGAAAATAGAGGATTTTTTTTCAAATTTTTTCCCTCAATAAAAATTATAATTATTTCATATCAATATAAATTCTTCTAGAAGTAAGAGGTGTTACGAGTTATAGACTAAGGTCTGGAATCTACATGTACAACTTTTCTGTTCTTCTTTTTTTAAATAATGACAATACAGAATCTTTTTATTTTATTTTAAGGAAACGAAATTACAGAATTTAATTATTCAAAGAATCCGTTATTATTTTATGTGTATGTTAAGTGTTGTTTCTAAAATTTGTGGGTCTTGATTTCCTGTAAAGAGGAAGAAGTGAGAGTAGAAAAAGAACCGGCTCATTGTAAGAACTTCCTGAACTGTTGTCATGTCACATCTAAAGCGCGAGTTTCCCTTCTCTCTTGCGCGTTCTTCAAGGCAATACCTTGACACCGTTACCTGCCGAATTTTTGTTTTGATTCGCGCGTTACCGCACCACTTAATTACTGGTATTGTGTAGTGTTTTGTATACCTGTATATATGTAATATCGCTGATATCACTCTGTATGGTTAGCAATCGACCTTGAATTAACGACGGCCACCATTGTTGCCGTACTGTTTTTGTTTTTGCTTCAGTCAACTATTGGTTTTGATCGGTGTTGCGTGGTTTGCCAATAAAATATTCAAATCAGTCATCATTATTGCGGATATTACAACGATTCGATCGCTTGTGTTTGATTTTGTAGTGATATTTGTGAAAATATGGTGACAATATTTTGTTTATGTAGATATTCAACAGAGTGGAACAGACGGATCAAGATCTAAAAATAGGTACATTTTTATAGTTTACATTTGGATCGTAACGAATATAAGCATTCGCAATATGCGAAAAATTCGAAACTTTTCAATATTGGCATTTGCATTCGGTTTCATAACTTGTATTCTGGGTGTTTTTAGTGATTGGCTTACGGGCCGGGTTACTACATATTGTCTGTGTCTTATATAAACAAAAAACTTAAAAAAAATTGAATCTCTTTAAAAAAAGACAGTGAATAGCGTAAAAAATAAAGTTTTGAGGTCGCCGCCAATTTAATTACTAAGTACCTATATTTTTAATGAATCTATGTACCCTAATTAAATTGGCGCCGACCTTAAAACTTACACTTCTTTTTTTGAAGGAAATTCCATTAAAAAAAAGTTTTTTTTATTTTTTACATTTACACTATTAACCTTGATATTTTAATACTAAAATAGAAAAAAATTCTAAACTGATTTAAGTAACATGAGTCCACCCCGAAGCTATGCCCTATTAAATAGAAAGCTTCATCAAATTCGGTTCACAAATGCAGGAGACATATATAATAAAGCTCCTATTTTGAAGTGGATTAAAAACGATGAGGCAGATTAAAAAAATATGGTACCAATCCGTAAACATTCTGAACAAAATCGTGTCGAAAATTTTCAAATCGCTTAACTCCTCGAAAAGTTATGGCTGACCAAACATTAGTGGTACTTAGTTCGATTTTTTCCGTACTTGAATGCATTTTTTTATTTAAGCACAAAGTACATTCAATTAGAAATTATAATAGCGCAATATCTTCTGTTCAATTTGACAAAGGTGATAATTATGTTTTCCTAAATTGTGAACGTAATCTTTTGAAAGTAGTGCAGTTTGTCGTACATAATAATGAAAACCTGAATGTGTGATCTAAAACACATCTAAAGTTTATGCTCTGATCATGGATAAACCAAATAAGCATTAAGTACCAACCCGCCAGCCAATCGGTTTTCATTTCTTTCACTCGTGACTGTAGCGTTATGGCTAAAGAAGTAAATTAAATGGTCGATTTTTAATTAATTTTTTTCATTATTAATTTCATAATATTGCATATCTGATCTTTTGTTACAAATTTTGCATCATTTATGTGCACAAATAAAGTTAGTCATCTAGTATGTTGTATGTAATTTAGGGCATCAGGAAGCTATATCAGGGTCTAAAATACCTTGTTACTCATCTGCTGAACATTTAACATTCTCAAGCATTAGTCATCATTTTGATATACTATATGTTCTACGAAACTGAACCGCAGACAAAATCATTCACGATTTTTTGAAGTCGTGAGGAGAGATTAGAGCAAAAATTAATTTGAAGGAAACAGTGATGAAATATCAACGTTTTGCATAACTATATATATATATATATATATCAATGCCGATATATATCGATATATATCAATTTATACTGAGCTTCTCTAGACGCCAGATTGAATTAAACCTTCTGAACAGATCTTTTGGTGATAATTTTTATAGATAATTCTACCAGAAAATGTGTTTTAAATGTCTTTTCACATAAGCCCTTGTTAAAATTATATTTAGGTGTAGGTACTATTATGGCCTTGTAAGTCCAGTATTAACTATGACAGCTTCTTTGTAGTATAAGACTATATATATATAATTTATATTGTGTCATAAATTCATAACGATTGTAATAATACTGTAGGTACCAACTGGTAGTTTTCATGTGTAACTTGCGTACTACATTGTTATAATTCGTAACATCTCTTAATTCTTGTTAATGTGTTCAGTTTTCTCAGCGGAGTTGTAATTTGTAAACTGTTGTTGGACAAGTTCTGTACCAATAAAAAATCAATACTAATAGACCGTAACAGGATATTTGTGTATAAATTTGTTGTCTTGGAAGGTTTTTTTGAGAATTCGTTACGGTACATAGACGATTTTTTCGGAGTTTTTATTGGTCTGTACCCATGTCATTCAAGAGTGGCTAACTTCATACAGTATCAAATTAAATGATACCCAAACCTAACATATAAGATACTTTTTATCTGGACACGTGCATGTAAAGTTCCTCTCAAAATTCAAAACTGGAGATATTAATGCGAGCGAAGCGAAACGCAAGGCCAGCATATTTTCATAAAGGATTAAGTACAAGAGCTTGTGGTTTTTGTCAAGGTTAATATTTTGAGATTAGCTACTATTTAGGGTGTAAATAAATATACTACAGTCAGTCAGTCAGCGGTCGGGATCTCTGGCGTCGGGGCACTTTAAGAGGTGTAAAAAACAAGTGTTTTTTTAAAGATGCTTGCCACAGGGTTAATCTATTGATTACGAAAGAACAGTCCGTTCTCATTTTGATATAACTGATTTCGTCAGCAGTCGATAAAAGTACCGAACTTCTTCGGAAAAAAATATATTTTATTTATTTGAATGGAATGAACGCAAAAGAAAGTTACAAAAAAATTAACTACAATTTATTTTTCATTTACTATGAAAACTTATTTAGTTTTGATATAAGTAACAAAAAAAAAAGAAATAACGAGAATGGGTTTAGAAATGTATGGAAAATATGAAAGTCATTTAAATAAATCAGTTAATCCCTGGAGAATTTATGGCTGAACAAACATTAAAAGTAAAAAATCTATATATAGGTACATGTTGAATTAATGATCTCTTTTTTTAAGTCAGTTAAAAAGTAATAATGGTAATTAATATATTAGTTTACTTTTTCATTGCCACAGCAGATCTGCTATTGAAAAGGATGTCAATTAATACTGTCAATTATCATCATATTATGTAATGCGTTTTAATCACGTTTGCTTCCTGTTGTGTGTCATTTATTTATTTACATTTATTTTGTAATAAACACAATATTATATATTAGATATTTTATAAGATATATCAAATCTTGTTGTCCACGTCTATAATCCGCGGAAAATCTGGTGTAAGCGAGTATAGTTCGGCCGGCGACTTAACTAAGATACTTTTAAAACTAACTTGAAATTTAAATCATATTGTAGAAAATTCACTTTAAAGACTAGAGTGTTTGTTAATGCTATTTTAGATTAAAGTATCTTTTATTTAGCTAGTTTCATGCAAAGTATTTTGTATTTTTTGTTTAAATAAATATTTTATCTTTCTGACTATTGACTGCTAGGTATCTTGTAATTAGACACTTTTTATTTTAAATATCTTCAGTATACATTATTGTAATGATTGATAAAATGGACGGAGGAAAAATCCGTCCAAACCACTGAATAACATTTCTTATAAATAATTATTAAAACATTGAACTTGCATACTGCTGCTTTACAATAATCGTGACTATCCTACTTCATGTAATATGCTTAATATCAATTAGTACATATTTTATCTTGTATCATAATATCAATTTTAATTAGTTGTTATTATGTCCGGGTTCGAATCCCGGCGGGGGCAGATGTGGCTGGGACTTTTTCCTACTGCCTCTCGCCGAGAAACGGTAATTCCTGTACCGGCCATCTTAATTGAGGTTTTCCATGGTTTCTCTCAATTAATTCCAGATAAATATCGAGATGGTTCCTTATTTGAGGCCATGGCCGATTATCTATCAAACTCCTATTTGAAAAATTACCTACCTTATCCTAATTTCCTATAATTCCTTCATTCGCCCATTGCTATTACATAAGTTGAAGTTTTAAAACTGTAGAAAAATAACGGGAAGTGTGGTAGATGGAAAATAGTAATGGTGTGAATGGCGTCTGTTATGACATAAAGCCGAGAAACGGATGCTAAACGCATTATTATTATTATTATGTCTATTAATTAGAGTTTTATTATATTTATATCGACATTATTCCATTTCAGAAATGTAGAACTATGTGTATGTACGTGCATATATTATATAAATTGACCGAACAGTGGACACCGAGAACTCTGCTGCAGTACAGGATCGACACAGCTATTAGTTGATGTTTCCATACTAGAGTACTAATGGGGTTCCCTACTTTATGGCTGATCTGTCTACTGGCACCGTAATAGGTAAGTCAGAAATTATAATCTCAGTTACTATAATATACGTCATAGATTCCCAACGAGTGGGCGCCTTCCATGGAGGCTGTATGATTTTTTTAAATAGATAAACAGAAAAAAACTCGGGTCGCTGTACCAAATCCTGTTGGCAATTACTGTATTTGCTAATATAGGCAGTGTGACTTTATTATGTGAATTTGTTTGTTTTTGGAGAAAATAAAAAATTTGATTCCTTAAATCTATTCGTTAATTTCAATATTTCGTCAGTGTTTTATCGATTCATCATCTGCGCAAAATTATGTACAGCCTCCAGTAAATATAATTCTCTATCCGCGCAAGCGTTTTTATAAAACTTATTAATGCGGCCCTGTCGAGCCGATTTGATTAAAATTTTAGGATTAAATTTCAATTTTGAATCAATTCTGAGAATTTCTGAGAATATCCGAAAAAAGCGCTGAAATAAGGAACAAAAATTATGCATGACCGCATAACAAGCTGCCTGCTGGAACGTAATTGTATTTTTTATGATAATAATTAAAATTTTTGTTAATAAACGCATTTTCGACTGGGTATAAACAAAAAAAAAGTAGTATACACCACACGTGCAGGAGATTGAAATTCCTGAATTCTGCTCTTGTGGTATAATATACTATTTGTAAATTTTACAGGAGAGCTAAAAACATTTTGTGGTGCCCTATATTCGATATTTGCTTGTTGTAATTAAATTTTTCAATTGTCTGTCAATAGTCGTTTAATTTTATTTATTCTAAATAAATACAGACGTTAACAAAATACAAAATTATTATGTTTCCTACCCATAATATTATTATGGAAGCGTCATGGTTTGACCCTTTTAGAATAAAATAGTCATTCAGCAATTTGTCGCTTAGGAAGTTTTTCAAACAGTGTAACAATTTACTTTCTTACCCGGCGCACATGTATCAGAATGAATCAGAATTTGGGCATAAACACACTTTTACAAAAACTAAGGATTATGTTTTTTTGTACATTAACCCTCGATGTGCACAATATACGAAGATATACATCAATGTAAAGCAGTTATTTTATAGGGGATACGGCTAAAATAAATTAACATATATCTCGCGCAGTGTTGCCAGATTGTCGGGATTTTGGAAATTTTTGAGTGAAAAAAGCGGGAGTCTTTCGTCGAAAGCGGGACATAGTAAAAAACGAATATAATCAGAAGTTTTAAAATATTTATCTTTTTATTTGAGTTCAAATTACGTTTACGTGACAATAGATAGCAAAAATAGCCCTAGAAAATGTATTTTAATAAAAATATGATATTTTAAATCAGATTTACCCTATCGTTAAATAGTTGAGTCTTATTTGTCTTCTGAATAAAAAAAATATGAAAACTGAAATCAAAATCAAAAAAATTTTATTCATTAGAAAAATATGGCGTTTCAAACAATAGTCTGAGGAGTGAGTGTTACAAATTGCAACTTACAATAAGAGAATAATTATTTACGCACGGTCGAGTTATCCCCGAAAAGCGGGACTGAGCCTGTCCCGCGCGGCACATTTAATTTTGATTTAAAAATCGGGACATCCCGCCAAAATCGGGACGTCTGGCAACGCTGATCTCGCTGCTCCTTGATTTAAGCGTCACCTTGGTGAAAAGGGGTGCATCTAACAGTTTCGTATAATAATATAGCTTCACAAGTATTGAGTCATTCAGGTTTTCCCTCTGACAACTTACTGCAGCGTCAAGAAAACCTTACGAAAGTCTGTATAATATTGTTAGCACACATTTGTTATTTATATATGAATATGGTTGACCAAGTGGCTGGCTAGTGAGTTTTATGTGTCTGGTAAGAAGACGATATACTCGTTTTAGAATTCTACGCAGGTTCATTTCAGCTGAACTATCCTAACGTTGAAAAATCAATACAGATGATTAACTTATACCAACATTCATACATACAACGTGTCTACGCAAAAAAACTTTCCACGCATTTCAATTTTTTTGTCTTCTGAATTAAAAGTTGGAAACTTGGGGGAGGAATAACTGATAGAGGGTCTCTACTTAAAATAATTACATTTTGCGCGTATTTGGGGGTGGCGCAATAATTCGACATCTATGTCGATTACCCAATCTCACAGTTTCCAATTTCTAACTCAAAAAGCAGTGTAACGAAAGTGTTACCTTGATGAAGTCGGTTAAAAATAGATCGTTGGGATGATGCTGTTTCCATGGCGTTTCCAAGTTCTAAACTAAGAACTTGGCAAAGTGTAAATTCAAATTTCAATTTGTCATTAAAAATATATAGCATATTGATAATAGATATGAACTGACGTTAAAAATGCTGTTACAACTATTCTTTTAAACTATATCATCAAAACGTAGGTACTTAGTTAAGTTAAAATGACTTTTTCTAAATAAAAACTTCTCTATCGTAAAAAATGTAGTATTTATCTCGAACAGAATACTTAGGGTTCATGTGATAGTTAAAACTTGCTGATGTTTGTTTATCCATAATGCCACAACTCACACATAAAATATTATATTACAAACTAGATTACATAAACTACTATTACAAGGATTAAAATGTATGAATTAATCTTAAAAAAAAGGTTATCAATTCATGTATTTATTTTGTACATAGCCCTAACTACTAATTGATTTATTTATTAATATTACTATATCATTCTTATTATATTTACATAGAATAGTGCATATAGCCATTGTCGTTGAGCACTTTATTTAGTAAAAAAAAATCGCGTATTTTTTATGTTTGTGCATTTCGACACCATTTTGTTCAAAATGCTTTACGGATTGGCCCATATAATTTTTTTTTAAATCGTTTCAGTCGTTTCAGGTTCTGAAAAAGGAGATTTTTTTTATATGTTATCTAATATCTGTTACATTTTAATGATTCTTTTTCTCATATAAATTTTACATAAATCGGCTCAGCAGTTTTCCTAATTTAGTCCTAAATCATGAAGGAAGGAGGCGTTAATAACGATCAAACTATACGTATCACAAAGCCTTTTAAAAGTAAAAAATAAAAAAAATGTTTTTAATAGAACCTCCTTCAAAAAAGTCACTAAAAACAAGAAAACAATATAGTTTTGAGGTCGGTGCCAATTTAATGAAAGTGTCTAAATTGGCACCGACCTCTAAACTTTATTATTTTTTGTTTTTTTGTAGCTTTAAGTGAAGTTTTTTTTAAAACAATTTATTTCCAATTGATTCTGATTGCTGATTCAATATGGATTTTTTGTTTCAGAGTAAGTGATTTTATTTTATCTCTGTTGGAAATGACACAAATGTGAAAAGACAACAGCACGTAAGTCTATATTACTGTACTATAGCTTCTTCTCATGGCTTCGCTCGCGTGAAAATCGAATTTGTTTACACACTTGCGGTAATATCGATTTTGACTGGGGCGTAGTCGGGCAAGAAATGTCTTATACTTTAAGTTTGAGTATCGATTGATAGTATTATATACCAGACTTTATCCTAGAAGTACAGTAAGACCTCGCTTAACGCTATTTCAGTATTACGCAGTTTAAAAAAAAAGATTAGTTACTATAACGTAAATTATGGATCAACTTATTGAAATGTTGATAGAAGTTCAAAGGTAAGATAAAGTGTCATTGATGCAACAACCAGGCTTGTTGAACTAAATAGAAAGACGCGAACGACATTAGATGACTTCTGCACTAAAAACAAAATGTCAAATGAGGTTTTTTTTTTCATCACAATCATAATTTCTTAGTCGAACTTTTATTTGATTTTATAAATAAATGTTACAAAAAAAACTAACAAATTTTCTTATTCTCGGCTCTGTTTCACTTATGCCTATTATCTTCGTGATAGTTAGCCCAGGAACTTATTGGAACGTATCTCCTGCGTTAAGGGGGGTCTTACTGTACTAAAATAATATTTTATAAAATGACTGTTGCGTTGGGAAAAAATTATTAATTTAAAAACGTGCATTAAATCCCCTAGAACTGCCCGTAAGAGTTAATGCAAAATATACCTCTACATTACGAATACTTTATAACGAATTTTCTATCATTGCAGAATATAAATAGAAAGTATAATTTACCTCTATTTAACGATTTTTGTCAACTTAGGTATAACCTTTACACAACGTATTCTACCAATCAATCACACATAATTCCACAATAACAACAACAATTCATGTCTCGACAGGTTCAGACACGTTAAATTTATCGTAAGACAATCATTGTTGTTTGATGTAAAGTAATGTAAACACTGATGCTGGTCACTGTTGTTAGTAAATTTAAAGTTGCAGTGGCTGAGAAACGAAAACGGTGTTCCTTAACCGTCGCAGAGAAACGAAAAATCATTAAGTATGTAGACGAGAATTCTACAATGAAAAAATTAGACATCACTAAAGAGTTCGAAGTTCCCGCAAGTACATTGGCTACAATTTTAAAGTTTAAAGATAAGTTTTCAGAAGAAAATTGGTTTTCTTACCTTGTTAAAACGAATCTTAGACCAACCTATACCCTCTATATAACAAACGTCATTATAACGAATTACTTGGTATAACGAGTATTTTCTAATTCCCTTCAGCTTTATATCAAGGTTGTACTGTATCTATTTAGAAAAATATTCTGAATCTGAAAAACACAAGAACGTCGAATAAAAACAGTGTTATCAAACATTTTGTGCGTGCGGGAGTTTGTGTGTTTGGCATCCGCACGCCATGTAGAGGACGGAGAGAGGTGACCCTCTCTGGATGTAGAGTCAATGTCAAGGACAAGGGCGAGGCTGCCCCCGACCTACCGCTCGTTCGCGCGCTCACTGTATTATCGACCGTACGAACGGGCTGTGTTCCGATGATACTCGCGCACGCTTCGTCCCGTCCCAATGATTGTCATGTTACATTGTTATAACTGCAACGCTCTTCCTCTCCTCTCTAATAGTAGTATAAATAGTTTTGTTCATAATATTATTTCATGGCTATAATAGTATTATACATGATGATGAAATCAAAAGAAAAAAACTTGAGTCGCAGTGCCAAAACCCTGCCGAGAATATTAAGAATAATAATAATAATAATGCGTTTAACGTCCGTTTCTCGACTTTATGTCATAACAGACGCCATTCGCACCATTACCATTTTTTCATGTACCGCTTCCCGTTATTTTCTACATTATTTACAACTTCAACTTATGTAATAGTAATGGGCGAATGAAGGAATTATAGGAAATTAGGATAAAGTAGGTAATTTTTGAACTAGGAGTTTGATAGGTAATCGGCCATGGCCCCAAATAAGGAACCATCTCGATATTTATCTGGAATTAATTGAGGGAAACCATGGAAAACCTCAATTAAGATGGTCGGTACAGGAATTACCGTTTGTCGGCGAGAGGCAGTAGGAAAAAGTCCCAGCCACATCTGCCCCCGCCGGGATTCGAACCCGGTACCTCCCGAATGCGAGTCTAGTGCTGTCACCACTACTCTACCCAGCTCGGTTCCCTGCCGAGAATATTAGTCCAGTGAATGAGTCGGGATATTTCATGGTTTTCGCGTTTTTTTGCCTGAGCTCCAAACTAATCACCCTCCCCCGTTTTCGAGGTCGGTGAAAACGATGACGGTAGGCAAAAAAGTTTTTTCCCTCGGCAACCCCTTCGAATTGGCCAAAAACCACTCCCACAACGCCTTTACGCGCACAAATCGATTTCCAAAACGTTTTTTGGCCTGGTTAACAGTTTTTCAGGTCCCGGGAATCAGTTCTCAAGGGTAGTGACCTAAACCAACTCCACCCCTTATTGCCACCCCCTGTAAGGGGGTGGAATGTGACTTTTGTTGAAAAAAAAAGTTTCAGACAAAAGTTGTTCATTTTGAAGGAGGACATCGTTTGAAAACAAATACCACCCCTCATTCCCAAAGGGTGGCTTTGACATTTTTAATAGGAACCTCTATTTTTTATCAGAAATCGTGATTTTTTCAACAAAAAATTTGCAACATTTGTCTGAAACATTTTTTTATCCGACGCCTCTCTCAACCTCTAAAATGCATTGCCGAAATCGCATTTTCAGTACCCTGAAATATTTAGCCACCGAAAAAAATACAGTTTGTTTATGAAAGACTCTTTGAATTAAAGAAAACTTCATTATGTAGTCCAGTTTTTCTTAAATGTGACAAAGAATTATTTGCTGCAATGGTTCCATTCTGGTTTAGTGTAAACTAACACTTTTTAACCGAGCGATCAAATTTTAAAGTTTAGTATTGGCATTCTTTGAATCTATAATGCCGAACGACGTAATATATCCAAACTAACCTCAGTCTGAATTCGTCCGGGCACAAATCGGTATTTTCAATCAGTGCTCATCCACTTTTATGAAATTCCGGTACGTTAAACAGCCATTTTAGCAAGATGGATTTTAAAAGCATAAATTCGAAACTGAGTTTCACTGTATTATATTCGAAAATGTTTTCCAATCTCACGGTGTACGGAAAATTAGTTTTTAAAACAAAAATTTGCGAACTGTTAGAGTTATAAGCAATTATTTTCATTGTCAGTTACGTAACAAACGCGTATCAGTATGTGCAGTACACTAATTATAAAATGGCGTGCAACAACTAATTGAACATATTTATTCGAACGAGTATTTCGTCGTTCAAATAGTTTCACCAAAGGAGATATTAAAATACCATATACTATTTGTTGTAAAGAAAATAATATTAAAAAAAATAATTAGCTTTAATGATTGTAAAAGAATTTATTTAACTGTAGAAGAATAAATTAGCCTATATAGATAAATATTAGTATATATTATGATGGTAGCCAAATAAATTAAAATTAATTTAAGCACATGTGATTATAATCAGCCCATAAAATCAATATTTCAAGCTAGCCATTTTTTGCAATGCAACCTGGATAAAGCAATCAGCAGTTACAGCTGATTTATTTTGTAATTTTTTCAGCCGCCATTGATTTCCATATTATTTTGAGTGTTTATTATATCTATACTATTATTTAACGAATTTAACATAAAAGCTGTTTGACGAATTTTTATGAAACTGTTTTAGAAATGTTTCTTATGGTTTCAGAAACGCTATAGGCTATGTTTTTTCACTATTTTATTGCAATTAATTAATCGTAATTAATTAATTAAATTTGTTTTTGGCATATATACTTCTGTACAAATATCTTTATAAAGTTATCTCGCGACTGTGATATTAATAACCAGTACATGTAAATCGTGTAATAGCCATTGTAGTCATTCGACTTCTGACTTCACACGACGTGAGTGTACAAGTGCTCCTAGCCAGAGACTTTTTTGAACTTTCACGAATACCGACATAAAATATTTGGGATGGTCTCATTATGCCATCATAACAGAGGCCTATTATTTTCAGGAAATGCCGGGTAAATATGGCTATGCTCCACAAAAAAGTCGCAACAGCGTAATGCGTCTATCTTTAATAGGCAATCTACAAAGCCGGACTGGGCTATTAGTGTTTTTTAGTGTATTTGCCATATGGCAACATACACTATTGGCGTCGGTCGGATGGCGGGACCTAGGGGTCGGACCAAAATTTCTCGACTTTTCATAACCCCCTAAACACTTTGGCACCATTTTTGAAAATGTTTATATATATATATATATATATATATATATATATATATATATGTATATATATATTTATATATATATTTATATATATATGTATATATATATTTATATATATATGTATATATATATTTATATATATATAATATATACGTATATATATATATATATATATATATATATATATATATATATATATATATATATATATATATATATATACGTATATATATATATATATACGTATATATATATGTGTGCGGGCAATAACTTTCGAAAGAGTTAATTGATTTTAACTAAATTTGGCCCACGTATTGAAATCCATCACCGCAAGAAGCCTGTTTAAAATGGGCCTAATCCGGTCATTTTAAGGGTAGTTTTTAGGGGTTGAAAAATGTTTTTCGGCCCCAAAATACCGAAAAAATTCTCCGATCCGTTTCAAACTTGAAATTTAACTCTCTAGTAGTAATTAAATGGTGTCCCTAAAATTTTTAAAAAATCGGCCCGACAGGACCGGATTTACAAATTTTATGAAAAAACTAGTTTGCAGATAATGAATTATTTACTGAAAGGTGTATATAATTTAGTATAGAGGTTCGATTGATAATAATATTGCAATTAAGAAAAAAAATGTTATTTTAAGGGCTGTATTAAGGAGTCAAATTTTTTAGTTTGTCCAAAAACCAACTTAAGTTCGCATAATAAAGCTACACTGACTGTATTAGCAAATACACTATATTGTCGGCTGGGTTTTGGCACTGCGACCTGTTTTTTTTTTTATAAAAATTGAAATAAAAAATATATACATTATTAGACTTAGACATAATATAGGTGATATAGTCGACAATTTGCAATTATTATTAAACTCCGAGATATGTGAGAGCTGTAATTTAGATAGCAAATATTTTAATCCATTGAAAAATGTTACAACGTAAATGAACATATATACAACATTATGAATTTGACCCAGAGTCCGCTTGTACACATGAGTAATAATCTAATTATTTGCGTTTAAGAATGTAAATAAGATAATAGTTTTATTTATGTTTCTGTAATTACATACTTTGGAGTAATAATCATTGATTTTTTAAACATTTTTGCATTTTTATGCATTTTGATGATAACATTGTCATATTAGTAATTGGCGATATCGGTCATGTTTATACGTGGGTATTCTTTTAATTTTCCGTAAATATTTGGCTTTAACGTATTATTTAATCCCCATCTACGCAAAAAATTTTCAATTATTTTCGAGTCCGTCAGTGTGATTAAAAATATCGGAGACTATAATATAAAACATTTTTAGTGTATTTGCCATATGGCAACATACACTATTGGCGTCGGTCGGATGGCGGGACCTAGGGGTCGGACCAAAATTTCTCGACGTTTCATAACCTCCTAAACACTTTGGCACCATTTTTGAAAATGTTTATATATATATGTATATATATATTTATATATATATAAGCGCATATATATATATATGTATACGTGTGCGGGCAATAACTTTCGAAAGAGTTAATTGATTTTGACGAAATTTGGCCCACGTGTTGAAATCCATCACCGCAAGAAGCTTATTTAAAATAGGCGTAATCGGGCCATTTTAAGGGTAGTTTTTAGGGGTTGAAAAAGGTTTTTAGGCCCCAAAATACCGAAAAAATTCTCAGAATCGTTTCAAAATTGACATTTAACCCGTTAGTAGCAATTAAAAAGTGTCCCTAAAATTTTAATAAAATCGGCCCAACAGGACCGGACTTACAAATTTTTTGAAAACACCAATTTGTAGATAGTGACTTATTATTGAAGGGTGTATTTAATTCGGTGTAGACGTTAGATTGATAATAATATTGCAGTTAAGAAAGAAAATGTTATTTTAAGGGGTGTATTAAGGTGTCAAATTTTTAATTTTGCCCAAAAACCAACTTAAGTTCGCGTACTGTACAAATGTATAAGCAAATACACTATATTGTCGGCAGGGTTTTGGCACTGCGACCCGGGTTTTTTTAGGGTACTGTACCTCAAAACGAAAAAAGGAACCAATTAAAGAGAAAAATCCGAGAACCGTAAATTTGTAGTTACATCACAAAAAATGTTTTTTTTCTATAAACGTCAAAATAGTGCAATTAGGGACATCGGACGGAATCTCTTAAAAGCTATTAGTTTAGACATTTCTGCGCCTTAGTGTGTATTACTATGACCGCTATAACAACAAATAATAAATTATAAAAATCGTGCGCGAGTCCGACTCGTTTATCTGTCTGTTTTTTTTTATAAGTGCATAGTTTCCTCAAAAGTAAACTGTCAAAATTTTTGAAAATGAAGTGAAAAGCAGCTAATTTATAGAATGTATGTGTAAGAAATACCCTATAAACCCGCGTGATGTTATTACGACTCGTGTAACTGTTTAAATTCGTTAGCACTTGTTTTAAACATAATGTCACACCTCGTCGTAATTTAACCGAGTACGATACTAGGTATACAATCTACACTATTCATAAGCAGTGGCCTCGTTTGAAGTAGCCCTTTTATGTAAATAATTGGTGCGTTTCTGCCTTTTTATTTGTCAAATTAAAATACTAATTGCTTTTATTTTAAGGATTTGTATTTTGCATTCCTGCTCGGACATTTTTATTACATTATAGTAGTTCTGGGTAGTTCCAGGACTACAAGTGTTAATATGGCCCAGTAGCGTAAAATCAATAATGCCAAACAAATGACCTATTTTTTTTTCAACCGCAGACCTGGATATTTACGCCAAGATTCTTTGCGACTTTTTCGGCTTTTTATATAGTTTTTAAAAAGAAGTATATTGGTGAAGAATTAAGAATATAATTTTTTTGAAGGAGTCATTTTACAAAAGGCCAGGGATCATTTTAAAAATGATTATTACATACTAATAATGGATGTTTTTTTATTATATCTAATTGAAGTGTTGATTGACAAATTCAAATAGAAATAAAATTTGTTTGAAAAAAAATCTATAAAACACGCTTATATCAACGTGCCAAAAAGTAGAAATTTAACTACTTTGTTTTCTATAACGTTTAGAAGCGTGGGGCACTCACTTTCTTATGTCTCATTTAATTTATCGACTGCCCTACCCTCCGCGCTTCTAAACGTTATATAGAAGGGAAAAACTCATTTCCTATTGTTTCATGTGTAAGCGTGCTTTTTAGATTTTTTTTGAAACTATAAATTTAATTGCATTATAATTATAATAGTTAAATTTTAAATGTTATTTAATATTTAAATTTTAAACGCCTGGAGACACGTTGCCCCACCATGAACACCGTCACTCCCACCACTTGTTATTTTATTTCCATGTTTTTTACCTTCTTCTATGAATAATGTTATATCCGAAATATCAGAATATTGTATTGTCTTTAAAACTACACACGGCTAATAAGTTTCAC
Source organism: Venustoraphidia nigricollis (assembly GCA_034508555.1). Taxonomy (NCBI): domain Eukaryota; kingdom Metazoa; phylum Arthropoda; class Insecta; order Raphidioptera; family Raphidiidae; genus Venustoraphidia; species Venustoraphidia nigricollis. Next base: position 3,829,767 of record JAVRKA010000013.1, read on the forward strand.
ATCAACTGGACATTTGGGGGCGGGTAACAATCGAGTTGCAAGATTTTTTTACATATACGCGTCTTAAAAAATAACCGTTGCGATCAAAATTCGAATATGCTATAACTGATATAGAAGATTCATTACAACTCCCTATCGTTATAAACAATTAAACGTTATAACTGCCGTTATTATATATCAAATTATACAAGGTCTGCCCTTAAAGTAAGTAGACTGAGTCACCTAAATTTTTTTTATTGAACTAAACCTTACATCAACTTAATAATCTTCAAAATAGCACCCTTCTGCATCAACACAGCGCTGCCAACGGGATTTATGCTACGGACATTCAGAAATATAATGCCTAAGCCTATTACAGCAATGAAAATTATTTCCGTCAGACTGGTCTATACGGAGGATCGGAACTAATATGACGCAATAAAACTACGATGACGAGACGGTTTAATACAGCCTACTGCTTAACATTTTTTTGGTTGTAGGTCGGGTTGATATTCCAGTTACTTTAACTGCTGTGCGAATAAACATTTTTTAAGCTCTTCACATAGATCACTACTTTCTCAAAATTACTATGTGTGAATGCTCGAGTCTTAAAAATTGATACTATACCTAATTTAATCCAATTTCTACTTACATTTATTTGGCTGGTGGGTAGTTTTTTCGATTTTTTTTCAAATGGCTGAGAGTAGGTTCTTAAAATTTAATAAATAAACACACATGTTTTTGTTGTGTTCAGTAATTTGTTGCTAGTGATGACTAGACATCGGATATTTAAATCTAAAAACGTTTTGAAAACCAGAGATCTTATTTTAATTCAGTGAGTTTACTGAAAGTAGCAACTGGAAAATATTACCATAAGTTTTACAAATTGGTACTGAAGTTAATTCTATCAAGAAATTGAAAAGTAAATAAATTATGTAATACGGCAGCTCGGATGAAAGTTAAAAAAGATATTTATAAACATTCTTTCAAGAGCGGGGTACATGCTTCTTTTTAAAATTGCATTATATTAATTATTAAATATTAATAATATGTTTAAATTCCTAACCACAACTTTTAATTCACTAATTAGTGAATAACATAATATCAAATCATAATTGCCATGATATTTTTTTAGACGGCTTACATATCAGAAAAAATTTAAATGCTACCTACGGGACATGACTCTAAAACAACCAATTTTGCATTGGTTAAGTTTCATTACTCCAGCGGACTCACAACAAATAGACATTTAATTTCTCTTATATATAGCACATTATACCCGAGGGCGGCTCTAATTTTTTCAGGGTCTAAGGCTTATTGAATCCCAATTGGGAATCTGTAAAATGAGGTGTAAATTAAATCTTAACATCACAATCAGAGTTGAAACTTGGTGACCTGATCAAACTATTCATCAAAAAAAAAATCGAAATTCATCCATGATAATGATAATCATTAATTTGAGCTATTTTTTTACTATGCGATAAGCGCTCATTTTTAATGAAAAAGTATTAAAATTATGATGATCAATTTTTGTGAGCCCCAGTACGGGGGTCCCTACGTAGATCCGCCCCTGAATGTACACTGAAATTGCAAACTGCAAGAGCTATTGTTTGTAATAACAACAACATTAGAGAGAGTGCTGCTTTTCTCAAACGACCGGAATCTAAATATATTGAATATTTCATAATAATTATGATTCATTGTTAAAAGCAATCATGCTGTAAATAAATTTCTTATTAATTTGCACTGATTTTTCACTCGGCACGTGGTAGAACATGATTAATAATAACAAGTAATTAAAAAACACTTGAAAATTCTACAAATAATTCTTTATTTCTTTATTGTCCGAAACGATCGTTGAGAAATAAAGAATTATTTGTAGAATTTTCAAGTGTTTTTTAATTACTTGTTAAAATTTCTTATTATTATTAGTTAACAATTTTCTTGTTTTTATGTTCATCGAATCTGCAGAAGGGAGAGTTCTTCTGTAACTTATGCAGATAATATAATGCGTTTCTTTAGAATATGTGACGCATACTTCTCTTCCATTCTTCTTATTGGCCCTAGGCGTACCACAGCCACATGATATGTTTGTACATAAATTCGTAAGCATGTACAATAATTATAATATGAGCACAGTTAACACAGCCCTTGAGCGAACAGCCACAGCATTTATTGCCAGTGCGCAGTCCGGTTGGCGCAGAACAAGCGAATAGCGATATTGGAAGCCATCATCGGCGTCGTAGTAGTCAATGCCAAGTTCAATGTCAGGGCCTGCGAGCTGGCATGCGCTTGCGTCAAGCCACTGCATTGCAGGAATGAAACAACACACTGTGACGATAATTGCGAATCGTCGTTCTTCACTTGTTTTGCATGATTCGCGAATCTTTACTTTTATTACGCGACTGCCAATATGTTTATAATTTGTATGTAGCAAACTCATAACTCCTGTCTTTATTATTATTCTGACACTGACCTTATTTTCATTCTTTTTATTACTGAAACTAAAAAATAATTTAGAACTCTTTTCTTATAATTTATTTACATTTTCCTATAAACATTTTGGGTATTAATTTTTGTAGCAGTGGTTAAATGTTTGCAATTTAAAAAATTAGAATATTAGAACCGGGAAAAGCAAACTATACTGAATTTAAAGTTTGTCTGTCATAACATTTTTTTTTGAATTTGTAATTTTCCATTGCGTTTTGTATGTATACATCGTAATGTGTTATTTGGTATACCTACGTGAAAATAGTAGAAAAGTGACCGATGATTCATTGAACAACGAACTGAATTTGCGAATCGCGACCGCGAACGAACGCGCAACCTACCTTCCTGCGACGAAAAATAGAGCCAATCCTATTCCATACTTTCAAGTTTCAGTCAGTCAGAACTAGGCTAGCAGTGCGTAATATCCTTCGGTGTTACATAACAAGGAATCACCTTTTACATAATATTCATAAGATGGGACTCCGCCCCGCTATAGTCTTACATTACATCAACAAATACTGTTTCTAGTGCTTGCGTCACTCGTTTCGACGTTTTTTGTTTGCATTTGTGCGATTTTTTTTCTTTTGACACGTAGATTGTCATGTGAGGAGATCCGTGTTGATCACTTGTTTGTTTTTGTTTTACTGCACACAGAAATATCAATACGACTGATCATATAATCGTTTCAATTAGTTTTTATCAGATTTCGCGTGTTTTTTAGTGCTATTTGCCATTGAAATATATATTTTTTTTCACCCATATTGAATTCGTGTTATGTATATATGTGTCAAAATTCAATACAAATGGCCGAATTTTATACGTAGTTCATCGAATGTTTTAGTGTTTTGTTTCTTAGAATTATTTTGTGTTTTATTACATTGCCAGTCGACGGTTTTTGAACGGAAAACAAATTTACGTAACTTTAAATTATTTTTAATCACAGTTTTTTAAGACACTGATAAGATTATTTGCGTAGACAAAATTAGAGATGAATACGATGTACCAATACAAATTGTTAATGTATGATAACATTTTTTTTATTACTTCGGTGTTTCGCAAACTGCTTAAATTACTACGTGTTTTAAACTATCGATCGATCAGTTAACGTGTCCTACAAATGGCTGCAGTTGTGATCATAACATCGACACGTAAGTATTTTTTTTATTCGTTGGGATTGTGTTTTGTTTTTTTTTGTATCTGAGAGTTGTTTTAACCGGATGGCGTTCATTAATTTCAGTTACAATACAAGAAATTTATAATTATGTGTCTAATGTTATTGTTGACGAACACTATTTTGACAGGAAATGCGAAAGGAATAACATCATTAACTGATGAAATTAAAGAAAAACATAAGATACGGGAGCCATCTACATATTATGTATGTGTTAACATCATATGTCTCCTATTTTCCTCCAAACCAAGTAGAGACGCCACATCCATTCATTGATTGATGTGCGAATTCGGCATGTTTGAAAGTGACATGTAGATCAGAGCTAGCGTGTGTGAACCCACCTTATAAAGGCTCTCATATGAGAGGCCGTCAGTTAGGTCTTTTTATTGCGCAGTACTTTATTTTAGGAGGTGTACGGCAAATGACTGACTCAATTCCATATTGTTTACTGTTGACGTAAAGCTTACGCATTCTATCGCTATAGATTGACGCAAGGGTGGGATATTTTGAATTTTAACATTTTAGAGCAATCGTGGATTTGAGAAAAATTATCACAAACGAAATTGAACTTTTAAACTAAAACCTTTTTGATTCATGACATTGAAAATGGAACGAACGTGTCGCAGTCTATACGTAAACCATATACAATGAAAACCGGCTGTAGAACATTAAGGTGGTGGCGAGGTGGAACGGTTGCCTCATAGGTCGTAGGTTCGACTCCGACTCTATTTTTTTATTTTTTTTACAATTATACCAGTCAGTTTTGTAGTGTGTAAAGTGAAATACAGTATTTTTTTAATTTGCTTATACACCGAACTATATGGTACATTCATTATTGGCGTTGGTCAGATGACGTAATCTAGGGATTCGAACATAAAATTTCGACTTTTCATATCAATTTTCTGAATTACAAATTGAAAATTTAGTATAATAAACAGAGGTGTCCAAAGTTAGGTATGCTCTGCTAATTTTGTTAATATTGGAGCTACGATTTCGGTTAATTGGAGAGTTTTGTAATATTTTTCACGATGGTGAAAACAGAATAACCATCGAGCATCGGGTTTTTTAGCCGTTAAATCTAGGGAATTGAAATTTTAAGAAATATTTCCTCTAAACGTAGGCACCCCCTAAGAACAATTTTTTCTAAAATTTATCCCGAAGGGGTTGAAAAAAATATTTTACGAGTTTTCGAGGGACGAGGTGAGCTCTTCGAGAATAATACCTCGAAAACCATGCCCTGTAATACTATTTGGAATCAATTTGTATTCGATGCCCCACCCATGTAAAGTTGGGTACAAGTGTATATAACCGATAGTCATAAATAGAGAAAAGTTCATACTGAGAAAAAAAATTGAACTCGTAATAAAATATTTCGTTAAAGTATATTTATTTTTCAAATTTACACCATAGTCTAAAAGTATATACATAAAATGAATATATATATAGTTTTGCGTTGCCAGAAAGGAGAGGGCGGTTGACTAATAATGACTAATAATGTTTACGCGAAAAAAATAAATAATTAAATAAAATTTTCCGGCATTTTACATAATGATCCACCAGTTGGGTTATATTATAATTAAATGTGGATAATATTCTCACGAAGGGAAATCACGAAAGAATTTTAATTTAACGCATAGTAATTTGATATCGTGCGTTCAGCAGTATTAAGTAACAATTTTAATTATTGTTTAACAGAAATGTTTCATTAGTGTTTTAATCCTGCTTCTGCATTCGTAATTTAATACCTACATTTCTTGATCTGCAAGTCTAGAACCGTAAAGAAATGTTTGTTGTGTATTTAAAATTTATATATATCTTACATCAGGGATAACCAACATAAAAAAGTTAGAGTAATTAGTGTATTTGCCATATGGCAACATACACTATTGGCGTCGGTCGGATGGCGGGACCTAGGGGTCGGACCAAAATTTCCCGACGTTTCATAACCTCCTAAACACTTTGGCACCATTTTTAAAAATGTTTATATATATATGTATATTTATATGTATATATATATATATATATATATATGTGTACGCGCAATAACTTTCGAAAGAGTTAATTGATTTCAACGAAATTTGGACCACGTGTTGAAATCCATCACCGCAAGAAGCCTATTTAAAATGGGCCTAATCGGGCTATTTTAAGGGTAGTTTTTAGGGGTTGAAAAATGTTTTTGGGCCCCAAAATACCGAAAAAATTCTCCGAATCATTTCAAAATTGAAATTTAACCCTTTGGTAGTAATTAAAAAGTGTCCCCAAAATTTTAATAAAATCGGCCCGACAGGACCGGATTTACAAATTTTATGAAAACTCTAGTTTGCAGATAGTGACTTATTTATTGAAGGGTGTATTTATTTCAATGTAGACGTTAGATTGATAATAATATTACAATTAAGAAAAAAAATGTTATTTTAAGGGGTGTATTAAGGGGTTAAATTTTTTATTTTGCCCAAAAACAAACTTAATTTCACATAATAAAAGTATAAAACCACACGGCCCTATACAAGCAAATACACTATATTGTCGGCAGGGTTTTGGCACTGCGACCCGGGTTTTTTTAATTTTGGAGAAGGCGCGTAGCCTTTTATAATAAATGATGTGGCCTGATGTCTTTTCGACATAAAGTTGAAATCAATTTTTATATATAAGAAAAAAATTGATACATTTATTAATTTTACTATATATATTTGAAATTTTAATATTTTTTTAACACAACAATCTTTATAAAATCAGCAAAAGTTTTGATTTGAATAGTTCTAAACGTGTTCAACATATTGTGTGTGACAAGATAATAAAATTACTATGTGAGTGAATATTAAAAATGACCACAAAACACCAAACAACTAAATTTTGTGGTTATTTTTAATATTCAAAAAGATAATGAGTCACTGTTTTTTTTAATTTACCAAAGATATCACGAGCAGGTTATAAAGGTCTTGTCGGGTTGGTACGACCCACGGGCAGCCAGTTGTTCATCCCTGCCTTATATAATTCAATTATAGGAATTGTAAAGTAAGATTTGATGTATTTAAAAATTGTCACAACTTATTACATCAGTGAATTGCCACTAGGGTTTTGCGAGCCCGTTTCAGAGATTCCGCCAGAATTTGTTAACCCTTGAGAAAAAAAGTACAAATGGTCATTTTCAATGTAATTCTATGCACGTCTATTTTGTAGTTTAATGTTTTCACGAGATTTTATGGAATATTTCAAAGTTTCTTCCAAACAAAAAAGCTGGCAGACTATCCGACTTACGTATTTAATAACATTTATCCACTATTTTGGTAGGATTATTGTCGGTTTTGACAAAAGTCTTTTTTACTTTATCGTATAGCGATAACATCTAGAGGACTGCATTTAAAATGCTATCCCTGATCTTGCAGCTACTGCAGTACTATCATTATTACTTCACCCAACGGCTGCTACATATCTAGGATAACTTTCATGCGGCTTCGATCGGGCTTAGACAGAAATCTTATCTTAACCCAATCGTAACATATACTCTAAGTGCAGAAAAAAGGCGAATATCTTATAAGAAACTAATGGTTATAATATATGTCTGGCCGATCATTTTTGTAAAAAACTTCACAATGACCTTGAAAGTTGAAGTTGCAGAATGTTGCAGATTGGAACTTTAAACTGGTTCCCAAAAATCGATAAGTTGACAACCTGTAATTTCACATCTAAAATGAGAGCAAATTTAAATGGTGGCAATAAAATTTCAATTTCGCACCCACTTTGGAGTAGATTTTAAAGATTATTTTGGCGATAAAATGAAAATTTTACTTTCGATCGATAATAGAAGAAATTAAAACCTGTTAATCTTGAAAAAACCTAATTTTTTATTTTGATAAATTTACACGTTTCGCTATAACATATCGAAAAAGCAAGTTTTTGTGTCTATCTCATTCAAATAAGGGTAGGATCCTAGATAGAAAATTGCGTTTCTCAAAAACGGCTCTCTGTAATTTGTTTCTAAAAGATCCAGTAGGTAGTGGTATATTTTACTGAAGAACGGACGATGCAATTGACAGAGAAAGCTAGTACTTGAACGCGGTGGAACCAAACCATTTATTTCTTATTAATAAAACCCCATTAAAAACTTAACGCGTTAACAAAATAAAGTAGGTACTTGTTCTAACGTGCGCTCGTTAAAAGTTATACTTCTTTAGCGCGATTAAAAATTAATTTGTAATGAACATGCAAATTATTTTCAAAATTTTAGTACATCGTATAATTTCCAGATGACGAAAGTGCATTGATTACGTCAATCTGTCATCAGTCTAAACCTTTTATATTGTTGAATTTTCGTTATACGGACAACTTCATACTGTCTAATTTTCATTAGCTGTGTTCGCGTAACTTCCGTATCATCCTCAACGCGCCAAAAGAAGTATAACTTCAAACAATGTATCAGGATGCTAACATTTAAAAAACAAAAATACGCTTAATTTCTTTTTAAAATTCTCATTAAACCTACTATAAAAAACGAAACGACTACTTTACATGCTTTATTGATTAATTTGATTTGCATGCGGTGTTACAAAGCTCTTGGCGCTTAGGGCTATGTCAATGCCTGCGAATTGATCGTTCGTTTTAACAGCAGTGACGTGTTTTGTTTACTTGATTTGTTTTTGTTATTTGTGCACACACACACACACAAACATCGAGCGCGTGCACCTATCATCTCTACAGATGATGACGCGTAGTCGAACAGTTGGTGTGATAATAATAAATATTAAAATATTATACACTACATTATGTATGCATGCAAGCCGACAATATTCAGTTTTCACCGTTTGTATAACAAGTGCTCATAACGTGGTGTATGACCGATTGATTGATCCTAGGGTTGCCATCCGTCCGGGTTTCCCCGGATTTGTCCTAGTTCAGAGGGCATCCGGGGAGCGTCCGGGCGGGGCTTCATTTGCAGTCCGGTTATAAAAATTTAAGAATAAAACTGATTATTAAAACAATTTGTAACAAACTGTAATAAGATTCTGTTATGTGAGGTACATTTAAAATGATGATAAAAGATGACTAAATTTAATTTTAAGGTCTGAAAATAAATAAAAAGGTGATTTAAGACATTTTCAACTGTTTTTTATTACACATGACTATGTTTAAAAAACCTGTTGACATGTCCGGGTTCTGGGCTCTAAAATCCGGGGTTTTCACGCGTCTTGTCCTGGTTGCCAAATTTTAGAGATCGTAACCCTACTATTACATAAAAGTCTACCGGTAACCAGACCCATTAATATTTGCTTTACCAACCATTGCTTGTTTTGCCATTTTTTTTCAATCAATTCTCAAGCTATCTAAAGTCAGTGCTTTACAGATATCGTGTGACCCCTCTAAATAAGATAAGAAAATCGCAAGTATTTAGAGGTTGACGAGGATGGTCCACACCGTGGGCGCCCGAAACAAAGGAGCGCCAAAAGACAATAAAATCTGTTACTGCAAAATTCATATTTCAAGCAGTGCTTAAGGCTGTCGGAACGCTCTGAATTTAAGCTAAAAAATTTAGGCTAAAAAATGCTGTTGCAAGGATGCCGCTGTCGGTGAATTACTCTAAATTTTGGAAATATTTTGAAGATTTAAATCTTCAAAATTTTGAGTTCCATTTTCTTTGCGTCCTACGCATTGTTTCTGATATTGAAAACATAGTTTGTTAACAGTGTTGGATCACTTTCACACAGTTTGTGCTGAGACCCAGCGGTAAGAGGCGAGGTAGGCAAAAGACATATTGTGGGTGTGGCCTTCTTTAGCTCTGTCTCGCTCAAATCATCCGCACGTTTCAATTTTTGGCTGGTGCCAACGACGAGGCTAAAAAATGTTATTGCAAGGGTGCCGCTGTCAATTGATTACTCTAATTTTTGGAAATATTTTAAAGATTTAAAAAACTTTTCCGAAAAAGGAAGAGTCACTTTAAGTTTGTGATGGAACAATTTTGTGAAATAAGTACGAATAAGTTAGTGTGACATTGAAAACGTATGTTTTTTGGCACAATTATTGCCAACTTTTTTCTAGTAAATCGTATATAAATTACAAAAGTAGTCCATTTGTCCTTTATCTTCCTTATAGGGAAAGAATTTTTGCAAAATGTTGACGAATAAGTCTGCAATCGGCTGAAGCCCTATTTTTGGCTTAAATTCAGAGCGTTCCGACACCCTTAAGTATTTTAAAGCCCGTTATCACAATTATGATGTTTTGTCTTTTTAGGGTTTCGTACCCAAGGGTTTATTTAAAAGTAGTTCTAGTTGTAGTTCTGCATTTTGAGGCTCTCGATATAACAAACAAGTTCGACTAGTGAAAATTACTACTAAAGAAGATTTTGACTCTTTATTTCTAAAAAGTTACTTTCTTGCATTTCATATGTTAAATCAAATTTTATGTAATTAAACGAAGGAAGTTTTCATCTGTTGGTATTTTTTTTAGATAATATACCCTTGTTTTGTTTGTAGGATTTTGTATCATAATAGTACTCTTGATGTGATTATATGACTGGATGAGTCAATGACACTGGATATTGTTTTGTTTATGTACGTGTTTTTTTGCAATTACAGTGAGTTCTGAGTATTATTTTAGGAAAACAAAACAAAACACAATTTGTTATGTCTTATGAATGTACATGGAGAGCATGAAACGTTTTCCTTAGAATCTTAATACATGCCCTGCATTCATTATTCTATACATCTATATGATAGGTACAAAAATAAAGTAATTGGTTGTTTTACAAAGGCGTATTGACGAAGGATTACGCCTCGCTTATCTTCAATTTAACCATGGACGTGGAGAAAGTAACACAAAAGATTTCAACTCGAACAAACTTGCAACACAAGTGCCAGAGCCGTCTTACACCACATAGGAGTTCATGGCACTTTAGAGTAAATTAGGTCCCTTTAACAGAAATTTGATTTATTAACAGAAATACATGAAATTCTAGTTATATTTATTTGTTAGTTTGTCACAAGATTTAGGGGACCCTAAACACGCCTTTTTTTGGTCCCTCTTTCGCACTCCAAAACTGCTGCTTAAATATAAAATTGAATTTTTCGTACTTCTCTTCTGTGATTGGACTACTAACAACTGTCATTTATTATTAGATGAAATCTTAAATACAATGATTTTCTAATATATCACGTATCTTTTTTTTATTAGTACATTTCTGTAGCTATAATTATTCATTGATGCTGTTGGACGAACTTGACGCCTACACAGAAAAGCTGCATTCGTAACTTTCATAACAAAATACCGAATAGTGAAATCTGGTTGTTCTTAAAATAATAGTGCGTAGGTGCCATGCATAAGAATATTTATATACATATCAACATTGATTTAAAAATCTAAATATGTACCTATATAGCAATTGTTTATTTAAACAATTATCTTCCTTATACTTTATATTGGATTTCAACTTGGAAAAATCATCACGAAATCATTTTAATTTGAAGAATTTGCTAGAAAAGCAATATTGTTAATTGTTATTAATGCAAAATATGCACAAAATCCAGTTTGCACCAATGTCAATAGGTCTGGAACTGGAATCCTGATTGAAACAAAAAAAAATTCAAAGTGGTGCAACGTGTTGCAGAAATTGTTGTAAGCTGCCGAGTAACAAAAATGATACTTGTATATTATTAAGATTGTCGGAACGCTTTGAATTTAAGCCACCCTACGAGGTTAAAAATGCTGTTGCAAGGGTGCCGCTGTCAGTTGATTTGAAAATATTTTGAAGATTTAAAAAACTTTTCCGAAAAAGGAAGAGTCACTTTAGATTTGTGGTGGAACAATTTTGTGAAATTAATACGAATAGGGCCGTAGTGTGACACTGAAAACGTGTGTTTTTTGGCACAATTAATGCCAACTTTTTTCTAGTAAATCGTACATAAATTACAAAAGTAGTCCATTAGAGACCCAGATTTGTCCTTTATCTTCCTTATAGAGAAAGAATATTTGAAAAATGTTGACGAAAAGGCTACAATCAGCTATCCGCCGAGGCCCTATTTTTGGCTTAAATTCAGAGCGTTCCGACAGCCTTAATGTTCATAATTTACTTGAATGTAGGAATTAATGGGAAAATTTGTATTAGACCAAGTGTAATAATTTTCCTTTATTCATTTGTGCCAATTACAGCGTAAACAGCGTCAAGAAGAACATATTATCTACAGATAAAAGCTTTAGAATAATAACTGATTTATTTTAAACTGCGCCCTTTCCCTTTTTGGTTCTTCGCCTGAAACCCCATTCGTAAAAATGTGTAGTTCCACCCTGTTAGAAAATTCAACCCTGGTGAAAACTGGTTACCTACTTTGCCTGATGATTACGTATTTATATTTGCATTCGTACATTATAGCAATCATATGACAGAGTATATGCAGCGTGGTCGCGCCATGACCTTGACTTGTTACTAACCGCACGATGCAGTCAGTGCGGCATAAGATCGCGGATGTTACTTAACTACCGCCGCTGTATCGCTATCCTTACGTAACTAGCGTCTGGCCGTGTTCAACTGACGCGACGTTAACTTACGAGCCTGAAGTCATAATATTATTATCTGAGAGAACGTCTTCCCCGCCAACCCGTGCGCTTTTCTAATCAATGAGCTGCACTGAATGCACTTTGCGTAATCATGATTTGGTATATTTTGGTCTATTCAGTCGGTTTTTAATTGTGCTATTCTGTATGGTTAATGTTAAAATTAACAGCGTTGTTAAATTTCTGTCTCATTTTAACTTATGTGGTGCTAAAGGTAAAAAATGACAAAAAATGAAAATTAAATATACATCGCAGCGTTCTTTTCATATTGGCTTCTTTAAAATCGGAATAGTGCAAGAAAATTCCGGTGTTACGAAAATGTTTGAAAATTAACGAACTAATGTTACTTCACCTTTTTTATCAGAGTATACGAAAAAACAGACCAATTGATTTTCATTACTTTATTGCTTAAATATAAACACTCACATATCTTGCCCTCTTTGGAAATACAGTGTAACCTTAATTTAACGAACCTCAATATAACGATTTCCACGATTTAGCAAATTTTTCGAAATTTCCTAGAACTGCCCGTAAGAGTTAATGCAAACTATACCTCTACATTACGAATAATTGTTGTCAAAAACCTCTTTATAACGAATTTTGTATCATTGCATAGTATAAATAGAAAGTATAATTTACCTCTATTTAACGATTTTTGTCAACTTACAACCTTTACACAACGTATCTTACCAATCAATCACACATAGTTCCACAATAACAACAACAATTCATGTTTCGACAGGTTCAGACACGTTAAATTTATCGTAAGACAATCATTGTTGTTTGATGTAAAGTAATGTAAACGCACTGCTGTTGGTCACTGTTGTTAGTAAATTTAAAGTTGCAGCAGCTGAGAAACGAAAAAAGTGTTCTTTAACCGTCACAGAGAAACGTAAAATCATTAAGTATGTAGACGAGAATTCTACAAAGAAAAAATTAGACATCACTAAAGAGTTCGATTTCAAAAATCCGGACACTTCATAAGTACAGTTTTCTTTTCATTTTTCACGAACCGAACTGTCTACAATTTAGATTCCAGAAAATCGGACACCTGACAACTCTGGCTTGAGATTGTACTTGCCACATTGGACTAAAAATATTTATAACTATTACCCCTTTTTATCCTTGATTGATTTTTTTATTACAATAAAGTTTCTATTTTTGCAGCAATTACGTTGTGAAATAAACGGTTGAATATTTTACTCAAGGTACTTTAATTTTTTTTGTCTTATTTGCAACTTCGTTCCATATTTTATTTTAAATTTTTTTTCTGTTTGATAAGGTTGCGAATTGCAACAATAAACACATTTGTTTTAATGGTATTATGGGAACTACACCGCGGTAATGCTGGATGCCACGGTTCATAGCGTTCCTAGGTATTTGCAATAAGTTGGACTCGTGCTTAAGGTCAAGGATGCAGTTTATAGATACTATGAATGGTGAAGACCAGCGGTGGCTGAAACTATTTTTTTTGAAGAAGAATGAACAGACAATCATAATTTTCAAAAAAACCCGGGTCGCAGTGCCAAAACCCTGCCGACAATATAGTGTATTTGCTTGTATAGGGCCGTGTGGTTTTATACTTTTATTATGTGAAATTAAGTTTGTTTTTGGGCAAAATAAAAAATTTAACCCCTTAATACACCCCTTAAAATAACATTTTTTTTCTTAATTGTAATATTATTATCAATCTAACGTCTACATTGAATTAAATACACCCTTCAATAAATAAGTCACTATCTGCAAACTAGTGTTTTCATAAAATTTGTAAATCCGGTCCTGTCGGGCCGATTTTATTAAAATTTTGGGGACACTTTTTAATTACTACCAAAGGGTTAAATTTCAATTTTGAAACGATTCGGAGAATTTTTTCAACCCCTAAAAACTACCCTTAAAATAGCCCGATTAGGCCCATTTTAAATAGGCTTCTTGCGGTGATGGATTTCAATACGTGGCTCAAATTTCGTTGAAATCAATTAACTCTTTCGAAAGTTATCGCGCGTACACATATATATATATACGTATATAAATATATATATATATATATACATATATATATAAACATTTTTAAAAATGGTGCCAAAGTGTTTAGGAGGTTATGAAACGTCGAGAAATTTTGGTCCGACCCCTAGGTCCCGCCATCCGACCGACGCCAATAGTGTATGTTGCCATATGGCAAATACACTAATTACCAACAGTTCGGATTATTTAGTATTTAAGATTTTCATATTAATATTATCTCTGCTGTTACTAAAATAAACTCAAGAGCCAGTGAAGCGATTTGAAAAATTCTTTCACTGTTTAAAAGCCTACATCTTGGCGGGTGACATAGGCTATATATTATTACGTTATGACGGAGTGGGAATAAACAGTGAGTGATAAATAGGTAATGAATTAAAAATCTTATTGATTATTTTCCAAATTCAATAATAAATCACAGGTATTTGGATTAATAATACAAAACAATCGTGTTATTGTTAATCTTGCAAGATTAACAATAACACGATTGTTTTGTATTATTAATCCAAATACCTGTGATTTATTATTGAATTATAGTTAATAATTTTGAATGCGATATGATGTCTAATTTTACAAATTCTTGAAGAGAATTTGGGGAAATTGCGAACTGAAGATTTGGGACAGGAGTTTAATATCCATTATAAAATCTGTGCATATTTGTGTAGACCAGTTACCTGCAACATTTATAAAAAAAGAAAATAATTTGGACGAAAATATATATTTTCAAATATCTATATATAAAGATAAAATGAATAAATAAAACACATTACAATCTGATTTATCAAATTTGCAACGTCTAATCACAATCAGATTAAAATTTTAATCCAAACTTGTTTGTTTCTTAAGTGTAACTCATTGAAACGATCTATTTTTTAAAGTTAACGCAATCTTAATAAATTTGGGTCAATTGGAATTGAAATTTCATTAAACGTCAAGCTCCTATTTAAATCATTGTTAAATTTTTGGAAGGTATGAGCTGGCAAGTATTAGAAGTAACGGTGTTACAAATTGTTTATGACCTTGATATTTGACGTTATTTAATGATTAATCATTCGAATCTTTTATCAGAGGTTTCCTATTTTAATACACGCAGTTCTCGTTTTACAAATTAATTATCTTGCGTTCTAAACGGTCAAAAATTCTGAAACTCCGGTATTTATTAGAAAACGTTATTTTGAGCCTGTGAAAGAAGTGAGCAAAATCTGCTGAAAAGTGGTTTCACTTTACAGTACCATGCTGGAACTACCTTATTTAATAGTAGTAAAAATATTATCAACGTTAATCAAATTTTAGTTACGCAAGATATTGATTTTTAGTTACTATGCTTATGAGTAGCGACATAGCGTTAGAGCTCCTTTAATTTTCACGTGGCATTTATTAGCTTTCAATGTAAAAATATAATTTATTTTGTTTTGATAAAAATGTACCGCACTGAATTCTATCCTAGAGACATGAGCGCCGAAATCTTTTCGTTTTTTTCGACGCAATAGTGTACTTTAAAATACGACGTTTCTAAATATGATTTGTGTCCTTTCTGTACTTTCGATAATCACCTTGCATCTCATAAAAAGAAAACTATCACTTGTTAATGTCGCTTGGAATCAGTTCAAATCACTTACAAGATATACTAATTAAATGCGCGTATATTGATTCATTGATTAGTGATCTGCCAAATGTCAATTGTAATTATTCATTCATAGTTTCGGAAATATTTTATTAAACGCCTTTTATAAATTAAACACAGTTATTTAAACAGGCCACTGTAACTGCAGCAATTTAACTGCTGTAATATTTAAATTTGTGCTTTACTCTAGATAAATATTTATATTTCTGAATACTGAATTTTGTACACTGCTGTTGAAAAGGTAAAAAAAAACTAACTCCTATGTCAAGTTACAAATTATTTTCAATGCGTTTTACGAACGAGGACCAAGTAAATTGATACTTTTACCGTAGTTCTCTGGTTAGAATCTGGGAACTGGGGCTTGCAATAGAGAAGCCATGAAAACGTCATATATACAACATCACTACATGCTCGGGTATTTTCAAAGCCAAATTCACGGAGTATATAAGTTAAAAATATAAATCTCCACTGCCTGTAAAAGCAACGCTTGAGGCATAGAAAACCGTGTTTTTCAAAGTTTGAATAAGTGTCAAATGTAGCGCTGTTCTCACAGTATGAACTACGAACCTATCTAGTATAAGAACCATATCTATGGTGTAAAAGCCTTTTGCAGTAGGTTTTTATCATTTTAAAGAACTTTTAGTTTACCACCAAATTGTACTTTAAAATTACTTTTTTTACAGTGTTTTTGTAATTAATTTATTCTTTTATTTAACATATTCATGCTATGTCAATGACAGTTCTTATATTTCGTTTCGTTTCATTTTGACATTTGGTCCTTACGTATTCCTCTAACGGCTAGATCTGTAAACATTTTCTTTTTTTTTTGTCCGTGTCCAATATACACAGATGCGTCTCCTTTATCCTCCATGCTCAACTGATTCTCCGGTTTATATTCACGACGTTATGGAATATATTCTAAGATAGATATTTTCCACTTTTGGACAGTAGTGTAGTATACAATGTGCATAAATTGTTTAATTTAAAATAGGCAAAGCGCCGGTCCTGCACGTTAAGCCAAAGATAAATGTACATGTAGGTATGTAAATATCCAACCGGCGTGCAAAAAGTCAAGGTCGACCGCTTTTGTTATTAAAAATTGTTCTCCCATCACGAGAGCCGCTGCTGATGGTTGTTCGTCTCCAGTTCGCTTGCTATTTTAAGATGATAGTAATTACTGCGACCGACAGTGTTGCCATACCTCATTCTCGCTGCATTCATGAAACTTTTATGATGGGATAGGAATTACCTACACTTTTCCAAATGGCGGACAGCCTTGCCAGAGAAAAGACATCTGCGAAAATCTTTGAACTAGAGCCAGTTGTATGTTTCTGTAAGAATATTCAATAGAATTCAATACATAATCAACAACTCTCTGAAAAGATATATAAGATGATTGCGGGCACTTCAAATAAAGGACAGGATATGATTCAATAGATCGAAATTGAAAGTGGTCACGCGCATTTAACGAAATGAATACCTTAACACGATAGGGACATATCAGGAATCGACACAGTAGATTTTATGAAATGGAGGACACAACATCCACCCATTTCTTGTACGCCTCAGCCATAATTTTGAACGATACGTTCCAAGTGCTTGAGAAGTGTACCATTTCGAGACTTATGAAGTTGAATGAGACAGATTTGTAGAAAAATGAATGAAAATATAAATTAGATTAGTCTGATTGACGTTAGAAGAATCAGACAAACGAGTTACGTGAAAAAATCACTAGCATCAAGTATAAAAGATTTGTTTCGATTATGTCATACTATAGTTCTGTTTATAGTATATACACATTTAGTTTTTTCTATGAGTCAACGAAACCCACAATACAAAAAAAGATGGAGGAAAATTGAGTGCTGCCGAGTGAGAGATCAGGGAGGATGTTGGGTATAGTTCAAGCAGCCTGTTTCTGTTCCATTTATAAAAGTTCCATGGCTGCACACCGCACAACGTATAATACTTCTTGTACTGCATTATTGGATTTCTTCGTATCTATTGTTATGGTTTCAGTACGAACATGCCATCCAGACGTGATTGCTTTTGTGTGTAATGTCAAGGTCGTTCCTAGTTAAATTAGCGCCCTGGGTAGATTATTGGTTTAATGCCCTCAATTTTCCTCGTTTTGCTTTGTAAAAAGTATATTGAATTATTTGAACCATAGCACAATTTCAATGAAAAACAGTTATTTAAAAAAACACAAGTCGGAAAATTTACGTAGTAGATGAGAACTTAATTTGTCTTGTGTTTTTGGTTGTTCATGGTGCCCATTGCGCGAGTAAAAGCTTGTAATCGATAAGACATTATTGCTGAAGCACGTGACGGTATCATATAAAAGCAGTTTGCTGCTATGGTAGCTTACAGATGCAGTTACACGTTATTGGGAAATCCGGGAGATGACGTCATTACTTAGTCTTCCGGACGCCTCCCTGATACGAGATTAATTTCTCTCACAACACTCGGTTTTACTTCATCTTTTTTTTTGTATTGTGAGTTTTGTTGACTAATGGAAAAAACTGAATGTGCATCCAATAATAGAACTAAGTATGACGTAATTGAAATAAATGTTTTATCCCTGGTTTTTGCGATTTTATCAATAAAATATACGCGACTCCTCGATTCAATTCTTCTAAGGTCAGTCAGATCTATCTAAATAGGCGCAATTTATGATATCGTTTATTATTTTTCTATAATTTTTAAATGGTTTGTGATAGAATAGTCTCCCTTGCGCCATGTATTACCATAGAGACATTCAGCTTGGCTCCTCCCTGTCTTCGTCTAAAGATTATGCAACTTTTCACATTAAAAAAATGAACGTAATTTCGAAGATTTTTTTTACGATACTTTTATTTAAATTTTTCTATTATACTAACTTTTTAAAGTACTAGCTTACTTCTGCCCATTTTAGAAGTGTATATGTTTTCTATAGGTATGTATAAATTAGATCGCGAAGTAAGGTTAACCCAGAGGGAGAGACGACTGTTAGATATATACCTATATTTATTTATTTATGAATAAAAAAATACCTCAAAGTTTGATTTGCTCCTAAAATACATTGGGTGACTTTTTATTTTTTAAAATTGAAGCTTGACGACAAAATGAATTATTATTTAATTTCGGTGAACTCAAGAAATGAAAAATATATATTTTTTGTGTAACTATAACCGTAGACAAAATATTTTCTGCTGTTAAACTTAGTACAAAAATCAATATCCTCGTTATCTTATACCTACTTACAAAAAAAAAACCTGTGACGCAAGCTTAGCCTTCGTTCTCCTTGTTTATTACATTTTCCATTCTGAAAGGAAAACTACCAGTCAGTGAACTTTTAAACGCTCTACATCATTCTAGTAAACAGCGTTAGAAAACGAGAAAACTACAAAGCGAAATAATGGGTCGTCCTACACCTTTTTTAGGGTTGGTACCAGTGTTGCCAGTTTTTTTTTTTGCCAAGTCGGGATTTTGGAACTTTTTGAGTGAAAAAAGTGGGATTCTTTCGTCGAAAGCGGGACATAGTAAAAAAACGTATATAATAAGAAGTTTTTAAATATTTGTCTTTTTTTTAGTTCAAATTACGTTTACGTGACAATAGATAGCAAAAATAGCCATAGAAAATGTATTTTAATAAAAACATGATATTTTAAATCAGATTTACCCTATCGTTAAATAGTTGAGTCTTATTCGTTTTTTGAATAATAAAAATAAAAACAACAGAAATCAAAATCAAAAAAGTTTTATTCATTAGAAAAATATGGCGTTTCAAACAATAGTCTGAGAAGTGAGTGTTACAAATTGCAACTTACAATAAGAGAATAATTATTTACGCACGGTCGAGTTATCCCCGAAAAGCGGGACTGAGCCTGTCCCGCGCGGGACATTTAATTTTGATTTAAAAATCGGGACGTCCCGCCAAAATCGGGACGTCTGGCAACACTGGTTGATACCTACATCACAAACCACTAGAATTACGTAATATTCGGCCAGAATTTCATTTATTGATGCTGTACGTTCATCTAACTCCATACATGTATCAAATTTCAACTTTTTGTGTTTAGCAGATTCGGAAGAAATAAGCTGTGACAGACGGAGATGAGAGTGATCCTATAAGGGTTCCGTTTTTTCGTTGAATGTATGGAACCCCAAAAAGGGGAATAATTTGTGACATTCATTTTCCATATTCATTACAAGCATTTCTAAAATATTTAATATGAAAACTCGTCTAATTTACTTAATAATGAAAAATGTCAATCAAATGTTGCAATATTAAAGATGCATTTGATCGCTGTAAATTTTTTTCAGTACTGATTTATTTATATACATGGGTATATAAACAGAAAATAAAATAATAATAGAGTGGGCTTAGAAGCTAAAAATTAAAACCAAAAACATTTTTTTAACAATAGAAAACAGGATCACGGGTAATTGGAATAATATAGTTAAATCAATTTAAACAATCATTGATTTACAACGTTTCGTCTTTATTCTTAAGACTTTATCAAGCTCTGAAAATATTTATCAACAATTAACAACATTCGTATACCTAATAAAAATATTAAACATTATGGATTTAATAAATTACTAAAAAGATATTTTTTTTTTAACTTTTTTCAAAGTATAAGCAGTAGAAATTTTCTATTTATACTTTATTTCCTAAATCCATCCATTTTAACTGTTTCAAAGTATTTATTTTTATTATTACTTAGAAATGTAACCCGATAGCACCGTATAAATTATAATTGCATTTTTTATGTTTCATACTTATAGAGAAATTCTTCTCATGCGTCATGAAATACCATTGTTAAAATATATTGTATTGATTATTGATAACTGATAAGATATGAGAACTAATATATGTTTTTATATTTTCACAGATATAACAGTTGAGAAGATACCTGAGCAATATTTATGTAGCTGAGTCGAATCAATTTTTATTTGTAAAATAAAATGAAAAATCGGTGTGCCACAACTTAACAAACTGTAAGTATAAAAAGATAATTCTTAAATAAATATAGACAAATAGATGCAGTAGTCTTAAATCTTTTAAACTTATACTTTGAACATTTATTTTACTGCTTCAATAATGTGCTTTGTTGTGTTCTTTTCGCAAAAATGTCCATTTGGACGTGATATTAATTTATTGATGAAATAAACCTTTCAGTACGTACGTGAAACATTATTTGCATAGAAATAAGGCAGCTTTGCGAGTAGTTCGTGTTGCTTGTTTTATAGAAAGATGCTATGTGATCTGTAATGCTGTCTCTTCTATTTGTAATAAAAAAATAATACTACTGGAGGAAGCACAAATTAACTGAATATGATATTTCCGAAAATATTAATCGTTTTTTGATAAAAAAAAGCAAAGCAGGATTATTGATGTCAGTAAAATCTTGTAAAAAGTATAAAGATAATTCGCGGACGACACGGAACCATCAACGTGTGTTTTGTTTAAAAAAAAAAGCAAAACAAAAAAATACTTATATTTTTCAGTGATTTTAAAAATAAAAAAATTAACGTAAAATTCAATGAATTTTAAAATATGGAAACATAATCAGGTTTGTAAAATTAGTCAATGAATTATAATAATAAACAGTTTATTTTTAACTTTGACAACAAAATATTGATTAGAAATAATTTACAATTTTGCGTCGCTGTAGATTATATTTATTTCGTGGCCGATGAAAATTTGCAAAACCTACAGGGCACAAAAAAGCAACAGCTGTTTGTTCAAATATACGTGATATATTAACCATAGAGTCTAACTTAAAACTCAAAATTGGTCACTTCTCAGTGCCTCCCAAACAGGTCCGTGGATCCTTAGGGATCCGTAAATATATCCGAGAGGTTCGCGAACCATATCTAGTGTACAAACGGTGATTCTATAGTCAGCGATCTAGAAAGCAATCTTGTAAGTGG
The DNA here is from genome assembly GCA_034508555.1 of Venustoraphidia nigricollis. NCBI lineage: Eukaryota > Metazoa > Arthropoda > Insecta > Raphidioptera > Raphidiidae > Venustoraphidia > Venustoraphidia nigricollis. Next base: position 3,851,507 of record JAVRKA010000013.1, read on the forward strand.
GCAAAGTTATGAACCTTCTTCAACAACCAGTGATATGTTTTTTATATTACACACAACAGAAGTGAAACTTACGAAAATTAACATTAACAGGATAATAAACGATTTGTTTTTTTTCATTTCACCTCGAAAAATAAATGAATAACTCTGTTTTATATCAATGAAGGTGTGCGGCAATTTTATTCAATAACGGATCCGTAGGAGAAAAAGTTTGGGAAACGCATCTTTAAAACGTTATAAGCCTTTTCTAATTTTAATAGTGCTGCTACATACAACCTATAATATAAACGAAAGCGGCGATACAACGGATAGAGATAATATATTAAATTATTAAACATTAATTCCAATTCCCTGGAATAATACAGTGTCTGATTGGATGATGAACAAATGCGCTGTAGTTGGGTAGAAGATTTCATCGTATACGATCTGTGTGCATACATTTTCATGAGAATTGAACCACAGTTGCCAATTGCCATTTCTTCGAATTGTAGAACCAAACATTTCAAATTCAGATTTAAGATGTATTTTTTTGTTTTAAACTATATGGAGATGTACATTGAGTACAAATTACATTCTTAAATCTAGATTTAAGATACAAGGCGTACCAGAAAAGTAATCTGGCTTACGTTTTGATTTTTATCCAAGAAAAACTATTATAGAGCTAGACTAAAATGTTTTCGCTAGTATTATAAACTATACTGCAAAACCCCAGAAATGCGGCGTAATTTAATTCTGAAAATCTGCGTAAGTAGCAAAATTGAGATTCTGTGCATGAGCTACGACCTCTTTGACGCGTCGATTAGAGTTGGGTTACTCAGATCTGAACCGGTTCAAAGAGCCGACTCCGACAGAAGATCCGTGAGAGTCGACTCACTTTTTTTGAGCCGACAGATCAACGGATCCGCATAACTCAGTGAAACACTTAACACACAGAAGCACATTTTACACTTACGTATCAGTCCTCGCTTTGATGCATCTGTCAGCTCAAATGACTCATGCATCACATGTTTGGCTATGCATTCTTGATTCTATACAGGTCGTGATATGATTGACTGAACTAGGTAACTCACAATCAGTGGCAGACTGCAGTAACATATTCAGAACTCGGCTCTTTTTGAACCGGTTCAGTGAGCCGGCTCACATACGGGATCCAGATGCAAAGATGCAGATCACTAAAAAGACCCGTTTTTCCCATCTCTAGCGTCGATACTCGTTTGAATTAATCAATCAACGCAGCTTTAAAATCAATACCGCGCATGATGTTGACTCGAATATGCATAAAATGTTGTTTCCATCACTTGTTGCAATGTGGCTTCATAATGCTCTGTGGTGATATTAATAATATCATCAACAAAATATTGTAGATTTACTCATTCAATCATATTTTTATATATTTAGGTATGTCGATTAATAAATAATATTTTAGATGTCTCAGTAGTATATATTTCAATTAAAACGTTTAATGTTTTGTATATCCCTCCAAACTCCAAACATCAACCTTGAACACTTGGTGTGGTGTTCAAGGTTGATCTTTGGGGTTTGGAGGAATACACAAAACGTTAAACGGATCCCGGTTTCGGTAAAAAATGTGTGCCGGATGCCGAAGACTTCCTAATTAAACTTTACTGATCATTATTCTTTTTTTGAGTAAATAGAAAATCCGGTTTTTTAAAGGATGTCTTTAAAATGTACCGAAACGTATCTGTGACGGGTAGTGCGTTTTAGGGTTAAAATAATAAAAACCCCGGGTCGCAGTGCCCAAACCCTGCCGACAATATAGTGTATTTGCTTATACAGGCAGTGTGGCTTTAGTTGGTTAAGTTGGTTTTTGGGCAAAATAAAAAATTTTACTCCTTAATACACCCCTTAAAATAACATTTTTTTTCTTAATTGCAATATTATTATAAATCGAACCTCTATACCAAATTATATACAACTTTCAGTAAATAATTCACTATTTGTAAACTAGTGTTTTCATAAAATTTGTAAGTCCGGTCCTGTCGGGCCGATTTTATTTAAATTTTAGGGACACTTTTTACTTACTACTAAAGGGTTAAATGTCTATTTTGAACCGATTCTGAGAATTTTTTCGGTATTTTGGGGCCCAAAAACATTTTTCAACCCCTAAAAACTACCCTTAAAATGCCCCGATTACGCCCATTTTAAATAGGCTTCTTGCGGTGATGGATTTCAACACGTGGACCAAATTTCGTTAAAATCAATTAACTCTTTCGAAAGTTATTGCCCGCACATATATATATATATATATATATATATATATATATATATATATATATATATATATATACATATATAAATATTTTCAAAAATGGTGCCAAAGTGTTTAGGAGGTTATGAAACGTCGAGAAATTTTGGTCCGACCCCTAGGTCCCGCCATCCGACCGACGCCAATAGTGTATGTTGCCATATGGCAAATACACTAATAAACCTCTCTTAAGTGAATGTTCCCAAAAAACGATTAAAAACAAAAATATAAAAGCGATAATAGTAATGTAGTTTTAAATATTGTTTTTGTTGTTAAACATGCGAAGCAACGCGTTTTGTATCGGATAAATTAAAACAATAAGGATTCATAATACAGGTCTTAATGTTTACATACACTTCTGAGAATCTCCAATGACGTAACCTATTATTATACAGTGTACACTGTACTATAATCTGTGTCAAACTCGAATGGATTTAACTTTAACAGCACTTGTTATAACGCCTTGATATTTGATTCTAACAGGGACGGTTTATAATCGAACATTAATTAGTTTTTTTTTTAATTTACTCGTTTTATAGTTCCCTTAATCCAAAAACATAGTTTTAAAACAAATTTGTTTTTCGTCTGCAGTGGTTGCACCTAGAGTCCAAATAGTTGGATCTATTTGGCTCAGATTTTGTTCAAGACGGTTACAAAATCGGTATCAGCTCAATTGTTAGAGAAGTCAGACCTAAAAACCGGTTAAAAAACTGAAAAAAAAATCCCAGAACACATATATATTACTATGTAGTAAGGTATCAAAATTTAAGGAGGTATAGTACGGTTTGCTTAAATGCGGCAAAGCAAAGAAACGATGTAAAGTATATCCGTTTATATTGCATTGTGTAGTATAAGTGTATGACTCAATCCTTAAATTTAGAATTTATAGCTAAGTGTATTTTTTTAGTGTGAGATAGCATAGCATAGTTTCGCTCGGAAAATCCAGAGAGGGAAACAGGAATTTGTGACTGATCCTCCGATCGTAAAATATGCTCTCAGGAAAAGGAAGAGTCACTTTAGGTTTGTGATCTAGCAATTTTGAGAAATAAGTACGAATAAGGTCGTATGTGACATTGAAAACGTGTGTTTTTTGGTACAATTAATGCCAACTTTTGTTCTAGTAAATCGTACATAAATTACAAAAGAAGTCCATTAGAGACCTAGATTTGTCCTTTATCTTCCTTATAGAGCTTATAGAGAAAGAATTTTTGCAAAATGTTGACGAATAAGTCTACAATGAGCTATTAGCCGAAGTCTTATTTTTGGTTTGAATTCAGAGCGTTCCTACAGCCTTAAGAAACGTTTTATATATCCATTTAATATTGGTATTTAGTATTGATCATAAGTATAATACTAATGTATAAAATGGGACATTCCGACTATCGTAATTCATGGAAACTGGTATCGCTGCCCTAAAAACGACAACAAAAGAGCCTTTCGTAGAATAGAAATACGCAATCTAAATATGCATATGAATAATATACTTATGGGTACATCTTTTGTAATATATCGTATACCGCATGTCCAATCTTCTTACATGGTTAAACCCCTTATTTCTAGTTAATAATAACTCAGACATTGTAGTAGATAATTTAATTTTTACTTTAAATAAATAGTAGAGCTTGTGAAAATGCCATTTCCGTATCATTCTTATTATATGCCCATAGTGCCCTGATTCTAATTCCAGAACTGGAGAAAGTATCAGTAAGATTTTCAGTTTATTATTGTGAACAATAATAGTACATTCAAAATTCGCTTTATTTTTTTTTAATTTATGAACACATTTCACAGAAATACTGATAAAGAAACGGTAATGAATCATCACAAAAAGACACAACTACTTAGAAAATATTTAAAATGTGTATGTGTATAAAAAAACGTTTTCTTTATTTTTATTACGTGATTTTATGTTGCAAATAAGTTACATCAGGTTTTTTAACACGTTCAGTGCGCATGACGCATATGGTGCGTCTGCGTTGTAGTTACTCCTGTGCGCACGACGCACATGGTGCGTCCGGGGAAGTTTAGTCTTCAATGAAGAATAGTACTATTCTTCATAAGTAGAATAATACTATTCTTCATTGAAGACTAAACTTCCCCGGACGCACCATGTGCGTCGTGCGCACAGGAATAACTACAGCGCAGACGCACCATATGCGTCATGCGCACTGAACGTGTTAAGACGTAATAAAATTTGAAAAATTAATTTGTATGTAATTCTGTAGAAATCGTCAAAAAATAATTAATCTAATTGGATAAGTTTGGATAAAATCCGTGGCACAGGGTCATTAAAACACAATACTGAAGTTAAAATTGCATTCTCACTAACGTTTCGGTGTACTTTACACCATCTTCAGAGTTCGAACGCTGTCAATTCGTATCAGTATTTAGTCGAAAGATTGAAAACATGGTGATTGGTTTCACAATATATATAAAAGGTAAGATGGTTGTTTGTATATATTTTATTACAAACAACCATCTTACCTTTTATATATATTGTGAAACCAATCACCATATTTTCAATCTTTCGACTAAACACTGATACGAATTGACAGCGTTCGAACTCTGAAGATGGTGTAAAGTACACCGAAACGTTAGTGAGAATGCAATTTTAGCTTCAGTATTGTGTTTTATTGATCCTGTGCCACGGATTTTATCCAAACTGATCCAACAATCATCAAGGATCACAACCACTCTAATTAACTTCTTTTAATTAGAGTCAACCTCGTATTAATCTAATTGTCAATTTCAGTTTTGACCTTCACTCATTTGTTTTATTTGAGATCAGAAATTACAAAAAAAATTCTAAACGTGAAAATACTTTTTGTTATGATCTGAACGTGAATGCTTGTGTGCAAATTCCTCATAAAAATTTGTTTACTTTCGCTAAGTAATATTTAGCGTTTTGTCGACAGTTTAAATCCACAAATAATCCGTTGTTCAAACCCAGTAAATTTAGATAATGAATAACCCTTGACCCCTCTATAAAACAATTAGAACATTTTACCCTCGAACGTCCTAAATGTTGAAGTTCCAGGTAAGCCGATATGTCAGAGAATCATTAAAATACACTCGGAAATTACGTAATCAGAGTATTAATCACGCTCTATGCACGAATCGTTCTCAACCAATCAAATAGTGTTTATATAGATGCTTCTTTAGATAACGAATTTACTTTAAGAGCTTTATTGAAGGAGCTACATTCATTCTTCGGATTCCTGGAATTTTTTTGGATAAATCATGTGCTATACTTAAATTCTGTATTTAGAAATTAAATGAATTATACAGAGAAATCGGTTAATATATCGCATTAATACCGTATTGCACTGGTTTATGGCACATTAAAATTCTAAGTGGAGCCTCAAAATTCCATTTCAAAGATACGATCCATCATCGACGGGTAGGAACAGCTAATTTCCTTTTAAATTTGTTCGCTGGGACCTATAATTGCGGAGTCTTTTGCTATGGTATTTATTTGAATCAATTACTGAAAGTTCGGTATTAATCTTAGGTTATTTTTTTTTTTTTGGTTTTGTTTTGTCACTTTATAAATTATTTTGGGTGCTTGGAACTGATTTGTACTAAAGACACGTTGATTAATGTCGATCAAAACACGATTGATGATCGTCACAAACATCACTCATTCCATCCATAATCCATAATCCTGAAATGAAATTCGGGTCATTTACTTTTTATACAAAATTCACGAAATGGCGAAACACGTAAATACAATGAGATGTAAATATGTACAATAAAAACAAATGAGCTAATGTCGACGTCATTATTTTAATGATACATATTGTTACGAAATCACTTCTCGTATTTCGATTATTTCTTTTAAAATTCACAATAAAAATGCAAATTGGACTATAAACATTATTTTAGCACATTGGCATTTAAAAGATTTGCATTAATATGCTATTTTAAAAATACACTAGTTCGATAAAACATCAAAAGAAAAGTTGATTTTTAATTTTTGACGGTTATTGAAGTCTTTATTTCACGTTTAGTGCTTCTTAAGGTACGTTTGTGCAAGGACACAACTTATCGGTGGCCAAAGTAAAGAAATGTCACTGCAGTCAATTTACCAGTTGTTTTTTTTTATTTTTGTTTAAAAATCAGCTAAATATTTTGTCATTACATAAAAATTAATATATATAGTTGATAAAGTGCCCTGAAATGGAAATTTGCAGGAAAAATTCAAGACAATGTATCAGAATTCATAGGCAAACGTTTTAAAGCAAATGTGCTTGCAAGTCTGATGACTGTTGCTGATTGTTGAATGAACAAAGTTATTATGAGAGTTGAGCATAACCAGCAAAGAGAGCAAAAATATATCTGGGTCTTATTTTCGAAATTGTGCCATTCATGTACGCGTCTGAACAAACCGTTGGAATAATGATATTTCTATTTCAATCGGACGAAATGTTCGCTTTATCAAAAGTTCTATGTCTTTATTTTTTACTGTAGCCAATCAGATCTTTCAAACTAATCATGAGCTCTAACTACGAAAAAAAGACATATTTATATGTTTGCACCTTAATCGTTGTTACATTTACCCATATATGCTGTAGGTACTGTTAATTTATAAGTATATGGTTTTAATGTTATTAACGTTTTAAAACTCAAATCGCCGAGCACTTCTCGTTGTAAACCCGAACAATTTGTAAAATTACTTGTTTGACTTAAGTGGCGTCGAAATCGTTGGTCTTCATTTGAATTGTTATAAATAAAATATGTCGAGTGTCTCTATAATAATCTACATTCTACAATCATGAAATGCAGCTATTTTATAGGGAGTTGTACAAAAAAGCTATTATGTATTGTTGACAGTTTTTTTTTATTTCTTAAAAAAATAATTGATATCTAAATAATTACATTTAAAGAACATTCTAAGCGCGTAAACTGAGTCGAATCATCAATGAACTGACGCTTAAATATTTCAACTTTCAACTTACAGAGCTGTTCAATATCAATAAACATATTACTGTTTGAAGATGTTCATGATTTGTCTGTTATTTTTGTGAAATAATAGTACTTAAAAACTTTCTTTTATTAAAAACTGTACCGTCACGCACGTACGACTTGGTTGAGTTATTCGCGATCTACGTTGCTGGTTGTGAGTGTTCTGTCAGCTTTAACAAAAAGAAGACAAGAAGAATTCTTAGATGATCAAGATATGCAAGTGTAAGAAGACGTAACAAGAAATTTGCGTTCAAGTGTTGATATGGTCATTTGTCATCCTGGCGCGGGGCCGGGAGCCACCCTGGGTTCACTTGGACTTTGACAGAGTGAACACAGCTGGTGGTATCTCAGTCGCACGTTAGTCAGTCATCTGCGCTGTTTTGTTGCTGCCGCGGCTTGACTTTCTTTATGAAACTGATTCAACTTTAATCGAGGATTTTGTGTTTCGAATATACCCGGACCCAAAGGACTCGACAGAACTGATAATGTCGAATTTTTGGAACATTGTTATACTTTTTAATATATTTTTTGCGATTATGTGTGTGATTTTAATTCCAGTATAAATCCTATATACAATTTAAAGTCTGATAATAGCTGAATGTGTGGAAATGTCGTTTATGCAGCATCTAATGGTTCTAACATGAGAGCTGGTCGTCTTAAGCCAAGTGGGGGCTCATGCCACTATACTGCAGCCTTTCCCAAAGTGGGCGATAACGCCCCCTTGTGGGCGCTGCAAGCCTAAAGGGGGACGGTAAGAGACCCAGAAAAAAATGGAGGCGTTGTGTAGAGGCTTGGGGGGCGATTTGTAATTTCATCTAGCTAGGAGGACTCTTAGACACCGACTGAGCTCTCGACTCGAGAGGAAATAAAAATCGAGTTCAAAAATGGCTACCAAGAATTTTGGCTACAAAAACCGATCCCGCAATTGTACCCTGGATTGTGGTCAATCGTTCAACGATTCTTGATAGCATTCCCATCGTCATATTTGTGTGAACGTGGATTTAGTGCTGTGGCAACGCTGCTTACTAAAAAGAGAATTCGTTTGCATGTTACCGAACGTGGCGACTTGCGGCTGTTCTTGAGTAAATTGGAACCAGATATCAACAAACTTATTAAACAGCATCAGATTCATCCTTCACATTAGTTTTTATATAAGAATCGATTATGTTTGTTTTATTTTGAATAAAAGATACTCTGTCTGAATACTATAAAGTTGCGTTTCAATAATCATTCTCATTGGCAAATGTAACCCGTAAGAGTTAACTTGAGACCTGAGCGCCGTTGTGTACTACCTACTGCGCTCAGGTCTCAAGTTAACTCTTGCGGGTTATAGTAAAAATCTCGTTTAGAATGAATGTTTAATCTCCGCTAATATAGCTCACAATAATTAATTAATTTAATTTGAAGTTATAGTGGTTTTTAAGTAGGTGAAAAAATGGGGGCGCTAAAAAATAATTTATTCTCAAAGTGGGCAGTAGACAATATAAGTTTGGGAACCCCTGCACTATAGGATATATGGGACCACTTTAACAAAAAAATGGATCGTCATCTAGGGAACTTCCCAAAACATTGGGAAGTTATTATCATGGGTCCGAAAAATCGAAGTGTAGTAGAATTAACATCGATATCATCCATGTTTTTTCTATCAAAATCGGCACAACCACGACTTTTTTTTCTAAACGAAAAGACTTAAAAAAAGTGTATTTTAGGATTTTTCGAAAAATACTTCTCGAGTGTATTTGCTTAATACATATTAATTATTCAGTATTGATCACACTGGGAAGTCGGTCATGTGGATCTCAAGACGTCCCGGGTACAAACCCAGCGAGTCCATGCCGAAAGAAGGGGTTAACTGTAGCTGGTAAAAAATAAAATTTAAACCACATTTCAAAGTGTTTCGATATTATAAAAAGAGAATACTTTTGGTGATGTATTTTGAGGTACACTGTTTTCATTACCTGACAAAAATGATAAAGCTTCTTCCTGAAACTGAATTGTGTCAAATTTATTTTAATTTAAAATGAATTGTCTTGTCACTTGTGTATAATTTTATTTGACGTAGTGATTAGTGAAGATGCCTTAAGGCGATGTTGTCTTTTTCAAGTTTAGCAAAAATAAACAGCAATAGGATTATGGAGGCTTTTGAGGGGGTCGGCTGAGTCTGTCCTTTTAGTACCTAATTCAATAACTCTAATGAATTTATTTTGATGTAATTGGAATTTTATTTAATATAGAAGGCCCCTGTAAATTTTCCCAGTTCTAAATCCGGAATTGACATGCTATCCATAGAAGGTTTGACACGTTATTATATAATATTTTCACATAAGCAACTTCGCCTTTTGACTATTGTTATAGGGTTTTTATCGTTGTTCGAATTCAAGGTCATTGTGATAAGAATGAGCGGCCTGACCGTAGACAATGACAATGTACGATAATTTTTTGGGACAGGTGTAATAGTAAGAATATTGAATGGTATGGAATGAATTGAAGTTTTAAATTTTAAAATAAAAAAAATGAGTACCAACTTAAAACCTTGATTAAATCGCGTATTGTTTTCTGATATTAATTCTGAAGCTAGTTGTTTCCCAGAAAGCGAAACACAGATCTTTAAATATATAAATAGAATACTTTTTTCGTGGAAAACGATATACACAAATTGTAAATAAGCATACAGAATGATCTATTGGGAATTGCAACATTGCCAAATGCAGAAAAAAATATACGGGCATTTCAATGTCATTTCGATAATGCTTCTCTTTGATTTCAAACATATTTTAGAAAATGAAATTTAAGATTCCATTTATTTATTTCAATTAATAAACACAAGAATTTGTATGTAATTATAGTTAATTAAAAAACAGTGTTTATTTACAAGTTCAGAGTAAACAAAATGTCTTGTTTTTTAACTTTGTTTTACCCCCTGCCTCTTCTACGCTTTACTGTTTTCAACCGTTCTCAATATTGCACGTCTTACTGCTGCAGCAGCTCGTCTCTCGTATTCAGATTCATCTTATCCTAAGAAAATCAGAAAATCTGATTTGAAAACTATCTTAGATTGTGTGATCATATAATTCCATTTTTATATATGCAGGTTCAGTCTTATGTCATTAAAAAGTAGAAAATATTTTTATTCTCTTATATAAGGCTTTGAAGTTTACCTATATTTATATTTTAATTCATCGAGAGTCTCACGCTTGTAAACGTTATACAAAAGAAATACATTTTTTTCTGCATTTTAGTGCATTGGTGTAAGTGTGTTTTTTTTTTTGGAACTATAAATATTATCTTCACAATTTTTTTATTTATTACTAGTGGTACCTGTGCGAATAATTCGCACTAAAATTCGTTTCTAATTTCTCACACTCTTTATAACTTTATTCTTTTTGTTGTATTACATAACGAAGCTCAGTGACGGTTCAAGAAAATATTTTTCTAAAACTGTCATATAGAGGCGCAAGTATAGAAAACGTCGAGCTGAAGCGCCGCCATACGAAAAGTATTTATACGTGAATTTTGATTGAAAATTAAACAAAGAAAATTTACCGACCGTCAATCATGTTGACGTTGTTTCAAAGTTAGAACCGCCAGATGGCAGCATTGCTGCATATACTGAATAAATGTATAATTCTTATAATTAATTATTTTGCAAAAATAAAAGCAATCATAGATTTTTTAATTGTTGATACACATAGAGCAAGTAATTATCTATGAAAATGATATAAAATTTATGTGGAGTAATTGTGAGGTTTTTTCGAAAAAAGGAGGCAAATATCTTAACCTTAGCATATTATATGATATTATATTCAACGGCTGGAGACACGTCTTTCCACCATAAACACCGTTGCTTCCACCACTTGTTTTTTTATTTCTATTTTTGAAGTTGTTATAAAAATATTATTATATCCAAAATATCATAATGCCGTATGTATCATCACAACTACATACGACTGCCAATTTGCACGACAATTGGACATTTGGAAGAGAGTAAAAAATCGAGTTGTGAATTTTTTTACATACAATGTGGAACAACATACGACCCCCAACTCAAGCTGATATAAGCATGCTAAAAAGATCAATTTTCAAGCTAAATTATGATCAAAATTCATAAAAAAATGTTTTTCGAAGTGAGATTGTACAAAAAATTAAAATAAATACATGTATACATGAAATATTGTTTCATGGATCATTTGTTTTTGAACAGGATTGATTTAAAATTCTACTATGCTTTTTTTGGAGAAACGTGTGGTCTTAATCTAATGTTATTGACAAAATTTTCTACCATGTTTTCTGCAACACAATCTTATAAACTTTAATTTTAATTTAGCTCCATAAACAATAATAAATGATAAATTGAATTTTAAATTATTTGTTTTTAAAATTGCACACTCGACCACCTTTTGAAATATTTCTCATTCCTCGTTAAACATCTTGTATAATAAACACGTGTGTTGACTGCCGCAAGCAGAATTACAAAATATAATCCGGAAATAGCAGACGTAAATTTTAGTATGTTTCCTAGAAATTTCGTAAAGAATTCCGGCATACGCGATATTGCCTGTTTTTATTGATTCACGTAAATGTTGTTTTGCATACAGCGTATTCAGACGAAACCTCTTTATAGGTTGTTACTATCTAGGAATTAAAAAGAAAAAAAACCCGGATCGCAGTGCCAAAACCCTGCCGACAATATAGTGTATTTGCTTGTATAGGGCCGTGTGGTTTTATACTTTTATTATGTGAAATTAAGTTTGTTTTTGGGCAAAATAAAAAATTTAACCCCTTAATACACCCCTTAAAATAACATTTTTTTCTTAATTGTAATATTATTATCAATCTAACGTCTACACCGAATTAAATACACACTTCAATAAATAAGTCACTATCTACAAATTAGTGTTTTCAAAAAATTTGTAAGTCCGGTCCTGTTGGGCCGATTTTATTAAAATTTTAGGGACACTTTTTAATTGCTACTAACGGGCTAAATGTCAATTTTGAAAGGATTCTGAGAATTTTTTCGGCATTTTGGGGCCCAAAAACATTTTTCAACCCCTAAAAACTACCCTTAAAATGGCCCGATTACGCCCATTTTAAATAGGCTTCTGGCGGAGATGGATTTCAATACGTGGCCCAAATTTCGTTAAAATCAATTAACTCTTTCGAAAGTTATTGCCCGTACACATATATATATATACATAAATATATATACATATATATATATATACATATATATATAAACATTTTTAAAAATGGTGCCAAAGTGTTTAGGAGGTTATGAAACGTCGAGAAATTTTGGTCCGACCCCTAGGTCCCGCCATCCGACCGACGCCAATAGTGTCTGTTGCCATATGGCAAATACACTAATAATTCAAAGCTGCATCTCGTTATTATTTTATATTCCTATATACAGAGTATATTTTATAAAAAAGCCCGTGATCTTGAAAAATACGATATTGTGTTTTTACTTTTCAAGCTCCTTGAACTAAAAAAAAAGTGTTGGCATGTTTGTGATCGCACCTCAAGTCAATACCGTTAGATCGATTTTGCTCAAATTTTGCATGCGTCTTTAGAACGGTCACACATCGATGTGAAATCGCAAAAATAAAATCTACCTTAAATGTGGGCGAAGTGACTCTAAAACTGGTAAAAATAGGTGAAAAAACTGGATTTTTTTCCGAACATTTTTTAAGATTTGGATTAAATTTTATACATGGGTACATATAAAAATTTAAAAATATTCAATAATAATTAAGTATTTAAATAAATAAAACTAAATGATACAGAATGATAATAATTTGAATCAAACAGACACAAAAATGTTGTAACGGCAGGAATAAAAATATCATAGGAAATAGAAAAATGTATATATCAGATCCTTTTGATGTTAATAGTTTATAAATATTTTACAGGAATTAGGATCAATGAAATTAAAAGACAAATTAATATTTCACAACGTTTCGTATTAAATTAATACTTCATCAGGTGATTTTAATTAATTGTCTTAATAACTAGATTTAATTCAATTATCTTGTTATACTATTTTAAGATATCATAACAAATCAAAATTTTAAGTAGTTATATTACAATTCATACAGAGTAAAATTTTACTCTGTATGAATTGTAATATAACTATTTAAAATTTTGATTTGTTGTGATATCTTAAAATAGTATAACAAGATAATTGAATATTCGATAATCTACTGTTTTGACTACGTTTTTACTATTCGGCCGAAACCCCGAATATTTTTGGTCAATGTTATTAGTGTATTTGCCATATGGCAACATACACTTGGCGTCGGTCGGATGGCGGGACCTAGGGGTCGGACCAAAATTTCTCGACGTTTCATAACCTCCTAAACACATTGGCACCATTTTTAAAAATGTTTATATATATATGTATATATATATATATATATATATACGTATATATATATATATGTGTGCGGGCAATAACTTTCGAAAGAGTTAATTGATTTTAACGAAATTTGGCCCACGTGTTGAAATCCATCACCGCAAGAAGCCTATTTAAAATGGGCGTGATCGGGGCATTTTAAGGGTAGTTTTTAGGAGTTGAAAAATGTTTTTGGGCCCCAAAATATCGAAAAAATTCTCAGAATCGTTTCAAAATTGACATTTAACCCTTTAGTAGTAATTAAAAAGTGTCCCTAAAATTTTAATAAAATCAGCCAGACAGGACCGGACTTACAAATTTTTTGAAAACACTAATTTGCAGATAGTGAGTTATTTATTGAAGGGTGTCTTTAATTCGGTGTAGACGTTAGATTGATAATAATATTACAATTAAGAAAAAAAATGTTATTTTAAGGGGTGTATTAAGGGGTTAAATTTTTTATTTTGCCCAAAAACAAACTTAATTTCACATAATAAAAGTATAAAACCACACTCCCCTATACAAACAAATACACTATATTGTCGGCAGGGTTTTGGCACTGCGACCCGGGTTTTTTATTACTTGAAAAAGTAACCAAAGGGATAACCCAGGATGAATATCTGTCTAGAAATTGGATGCTGAAAAATTCAAAGTTATCCTGCAGAATAAAAATACGTGATAATTTACACGTTTGAATAACTAGTTACAAAACGTGCCTAATATTCACGAATATTCGGCTTCGGTTATTCGGCACGTGACCTTTCCGAATATTCAATGTTGGGTTTGAACTGCGTTTCCGGATACTGCCACGTTTCCATTACATGTTTACAAGAACAATTATGTAAATTTCTTTCTTGAAATATTGTTTCAATCCTGCTTGTAGACGATGTTATCACGACTTTAAGTCATTACATTGAAAACGTTTCTAGAAAACACTATTAAATGATGAACATTGTTGCGTCACGTGCGACATCTACTTTGCGAATGCAATTCAACGATCAAGTGTATTGTTGAACTAGGAGTATAACTAGTAGAAATAAAAGATCTAGCAACTAATTGTTGCGGTTAGCATTGTTCGCAACTAACTCACGAGAGAGCGGTACATGTTTAACGATGCAGTAGCGCCACGAGCGGTACGGACTAGAACTCTTTCCTCCCACCGTCCCCTGCGTCCCACTAATAATCTGATCTAATTAAATATACTGATGTTATACATTCCCAGTGAAATGTGTGATTGGTCGACATCGCTTAAATGTGGTTTGTTACAACAATGTTATACAAGAACTAGTGACATTGTTATATGATTGTTGTTTATATAATTGTTGTATTTTGAATTTGTTGTAATTTTTGGTGTGTTGTGTTTTTGACTGATTTTTAATGCTGGTGCTTTGTTGGGGTGCACAGATTTTGTTATATAACTTAAATTTCTTTTTTTCTAGTTTTTGTTTATAAATAACTTTTGCCAGTTGTAAAATTAGATAGTTAAAATCAGTGTTCCGGTTTGCACGGAACGCTAAAAACATGTCCTTCAAAGGAAAACTTTACCTTAACGGTAAATTACTAAAGTTCAATAGGTTCAAACACTGAATAATGCATAAATTTCATTTAACACTATTTGAATAATTTTAGATTGATAATTTTTTAATGTGTCACGTACATTGCATGCGCGCATGTTTTAATATTATTATTTATTAAGTCGTATTTTTATATAGTTATTAATTTTTTATTTCTTTATAAATTATGCATTTTTACGGAACTGTTTGAAATGGGAGCAGGCTATAAAAGAGACACTGCGTTTTTAAAGCGTATTTTTAAAACAAGTATTATTTTATTGATCATTTATTTTTATAGAATTATTTTTTTCACACGAAATATTGTTTGATGTATCTACAGGTCGAGGGAATCAAAATTATTGAACTATAATTTTATTTTAACCAAAATTGTCTATGGATGAGACCATACGTTTTCAGGCATACCTAAGTATAAATTGTTCTTATTTTGATGAATCATTTAGATAAATGTTTTGATAGCAATATGAACTCTCATTAAATTGACGAGGAAAGAAAGTTGATTGCGTAGCCAAATGTCAAAGTTTGATCGAAATATTTTGGCGTTCAATTTAATTAGGTCTAAGTGCAAGTGATATAAAACATCTATGCAGTTCTTGCAGTAATCTTAACAAATTGATTAAAAAAGTGTAATCCACTTTTATGTCCCGTTAGAATCTATAAATGCCAACGTTATAGGATAACCAAAATAACATATTTTTCAATTTTAATTATGTATTAAAAGGCCTCTTATAAAATTAATAATGTATGAAAACTTGTAAATGAAATACCAAATCGCGTTTTGTGTAAGTACAAAATAACACATACATTATTCCATAATCTATTGAAAATTTTAATGTATTAAAGTTACCTATTCTTTACGAATAAAACAAACGCTTAACTTTAGATTTGATTCAGTCTCATGATACTGAACATAAATCAAATTTATAAATTTCTTGCACCCCACCTTAGTTTGGACTAATTCTGAAATTGTACATTGTGACGTCACACATTCTCGTGACATTGCGCTTATTATACTAGCCGTTGTCCGTGTCTCCCATGACTCAGTTTGGTAATATACAGTACTGCCGTGATAATGTTCTATACAACCGTGAAAACCAAATTGAAATCGGTTCAGCCGTTTTCAAATAAATCGTGAACATGCTTACAGACAGGCTTGAAAAGGGGACTTTACACTTTATGTAATAAATTATGCAGTTGTTGCGACGATAGAAGTTTTGTTTTGTTTATGAAACATGTATATTTTTTTTCGGTATTTGATATAATATTAGGTGTTCAGGCGTTTAAAAACTATTTTAAATTAAAACGCAATTTGAAAAAAAAAATATTTTTTTTAAATAAATGCAAAAAATACTAGCAAATGCAATGCAAATAGGAATTTATATGCAATGATACGCATTTTTTTTATATGTTTTATTATAATAACTGATAACGTGTTGTCTAGTTTTGTTAACTCATTGACATTAAATAAGAGACAGTTGTTTTTTCCTAGATTCTAGAATTACTAATAATTTTGATTTCCGTAGAATTATTTATGTGCATTATTATGTCTCCTGTTTTTTAAAGCAAAATATAGCAAAAAATTGTGCTTTAATTAGTGGTGATACAATTATTTAATCATTATATAATGTAATTACTGATTTTTTCCATGTTTTTTATGATCTGTATTTAATTTTTGAATTGTTTGCTGCGAAAAAATTGCGAACTGTTTGGTGAAACTTAAAGGAAAAGATTCTAATTAAAAATTATTTCTTTCTAAATCGTATCGACTAAATGACAAAAGGGTGGTGCATAGTGAGCGAAAATATAGGCGAATCCAGGGAGCACACGAGCGACCATTTTTTTTAATGCTTAATTTGTTATAGGAAGTTGAAAAAAAAATAGAGAAGTACAATTTTCTTTCAATTACCTTCAGGAAGTATAAGTCTTGCAGGTTAGTTTAATATTCACCTTGGCTATAACTATAAAAATGCGGGTCATTTCAAGAAGTTTTTATTTAATATGTTTGACCAACTTACTAGTGCTTAAGCACACAGTAACACGGCACGACGCACCAAAGTGTCGCTTCTAAAAAAATCTACCTGTTTTCAAAGGTAGTAGTTCTTACAAGAGATACGCGACGCATCAAAATTCGACTTTTCTAAGAGATATTTGTATGCCACTTTGGGCACTCTCGCCAAGTAAGCCTTTAGCGTTAGATTTTCGTTAATTTTCGGTCGTGTTATTCAGATGATCGTACGCACAAAAAAGTTTTTATTCGATCCATGCGATTTTTTCCGTTTTTTTACGGGTTTGTCGAGATTTTCGGGTATTTTGTATGTTGCGTTTTTTTTTGATTGTCCGTTTGTGGCAATCGGTTTCGCTCAGTAGATTAGATTAGATAAGAAAAGAGGGCGAGAGGATTTTATTCCTCGTCAACATCGCGACCTTGATAGATCTATTGTGTAGCCCTGACTCATTTATATCTCTATGAGATTAAGGCTTTTGATAAAGCCTAGAATTGCTTTGAGAACTGTGTCCCATACCTGATCAGGTGTTGGGTTTCGCTCAGTAACGATTGGGTTGATTTTGATGAAGTTACATTTTCTATTGGTACCCAAACTAAAATTGTATTGTATTCGGATTAGATAAATAGAACTTTTCATTTGTTAAAATTTAAGAGAAATTACAGAACGCCCGAAATAAAATAATTTATTTCGCATCCAAAGTCGTTAGTTTTTAAATTAAAAGATTTTAGTCAAGTATAGAAGGTATTTTATAAAACATGAATTGAGAAATATAAACTTTCACAGCGGACGTGAAATTAACAGTTTGCAATGGTCAACAGCCAGTTATGTAGTAAGTTATTTACATACCTGCCACACAATATCACATACACATACATATTATTAT
This sequence comes from Venustoraphidia nigricollis, assembly GCA_034508555.1. NCBI lineage: Eukaryota > Metazoa > Arthropoda > Insecta > Raphidioptera > Raphidiidae > Venustoraphidia > Venustoraphidia nigricollis. Next base: position 3,869,583 of record JAVRKA010000013.1, read on the forward strand.
TCAGATCACCTTGATTTGAAATGTAGAATGTGTATGCAGTAGAACATTTGTCGAGCAATAAAGTATTGGAATCAATAATGTCGGTTGCACACGTGTTTATAATTTATTTGTCGTCGTATTGTCTGATGTAGAAATTTAGAAAATTCGCGATATATTCGACAGAAAACGTATTAATTTTTTTGCTAAAATTGTTGCTTAGTAACACGACTTACTTTTCTTCCCTTTGTAGAATCCAAAATCTCCAGAGGATCGCAAAGGGAGTCATGTGAAAATAACGCAAAAACAGTTTTAAAATTAAAAAAGGTTATTATTGATCTTAAACCATAGATAATTCTAAGCAAAATTACACATCAACGTCAATCGTTACTGTTGAAGCATGGAAGTTTTATTAGATTGTCGACATTATTCTCTGTATCAAGAATCATACACTTGTGTGAAAAAATTATGGAACAAATAAAAATATCTTACGAAATAGTGGAATTTTGTTAGGTTGTACAAAGAAATCGAGATAAATTCAATGGAAATTTCAAAACATCAAAAAACAGAAATTACTACAACACCTTCTGTGTAGTTCTAAATGATTATAATATAGATTTATAAACTAATTACACTCTCGTGAATAATATTAACGCACCACTCGGTTTTTCAGTACGTTTTATTTTCTGATGAAATCTGAGCAAGCTTGAAACCATCTTAATTGTGAACGAGAGTGAGAGAAAGGTTTGTAGAAAGATTTGCTGCCTATAATAATATCTCTTCAACTCTTTGCGGACGCTGAAGCAAATGCAATACCAAAACATTCTTGACTCACAATCGAATGATTCATTGCAGAGACATTGCAGGTAGCAGATCTTTCTCCAGACCTTCTCCGCAGTTACATTCGCAACCATCTGGTTATTTCAAATTACCCTGCTTTCATTAGAAAATGAAACGTATTTTAGGTTCAATACCTTCTAAAGTTATGGCAGAGTGTTACTTTTGACCAGTGATGCATTTTGAAATTTAGATTGTATTTATCCCGACTTATTTATGTAATCTAATAAAATAACATAAAGTTCATTACAATTTCTTTGCAGAGCTGTGATCCGAAATCTTCATTTAGATGATAGTTGAAGACGATGTCTTCGTACGGCATAATGCTCAAAATAAAAAACGCAATACTGATGTTAAGTTTTGCTATCTAACGTTTAGACAACATTCCTGTTATTATCAACGATATAGCTGTCGAAATGTTTTTGTCACTAAATAAATAGCGTTTTTACTTTGATCCATGACGCCACATGAAGACTTCGTCTTAAACCATAATCTAAATGAAGATTTCAAATTACAGCTCTGCTGTGAAGTTGTTTTATTTGGTCGGCGTTTCAAAATGGAATCCTGAACAAAAGTAACACACCATTCGGTAACTATCATATTTTTACTTTTGAAGGAATTATTGGCTTAGCAAGTACGTTTTGAAAACTTCGTCTTCCACCATCATCTAACTGATAAAATAATACTATTTCGGGACACATTTTTGATGCTCTGTGTCATTCGAGGTACAAAGAATAATGCTAACAATATGAAAAAGTGGGTAGATAAAACGCACAGGTAATCCGCCATAATTCCTCATCATTACCTTACGGGTGAGACACACAAAGTCATAGGTGTATCTTTATATACAACTAAAGTCTGTTATACTGTATGTTATTTTTAACAGCGGTGATTATGGACGACGTGTATTTTCGTTCGTTTTAGTTCTCTGGCTGTTGTATAATTAGGCGGTTGGGTCGCGGATTCTTTCAGAGGCCATTTATAAATATAACCAACACGAAAAGTGCACTGGGACGATAAATACAGGTTGACCACATTTCAAAACTGTCAACACATAATGACAACGTACTCATGACTCATCGCCATTTACATTGTTTGAAAAATACGAAGTTTGTGTATAATTTTGCGATAATATTACTTTAATATATTAAGATATATTACAATGCGTTTTAAGCGATATACAAGGTGCACTATAAAGTATAGATCAAACTGTCTACACAGAAATATATGTGTAATGTGGTGTAGAGCTCACACCTGATATATAGTAGTAACGGAATCATTATCTGTAATATTGGTAAAATCGTGTCCATAATTTAAATTATTAAGTTTGAATCTTAGGGAATTGGACAGTAATAAAAAGAATTATTTTTGAATTAGTTGAACGTTTCGTTATTTATTATAACTTCTTCAGCAACTATAAATGAAAGAACAAACAACAAAATATTAAATATTAAATATTATAATGTTGGTGATTAACAATAGAATTATACGAGTGAGGTATAAAATAATTTTTATAATATAAAAAAATTATTTTATAAAACTGTCAATGTCTTTATAATATTTAATATTTTATATTTTGTTGTTTGTTCTTTCATTTATAGTTGCTGAAGAAGTTATAATAAATAACGAAACGTCCAACTAATTCAAAAATAATTCTTTTTATTACTGTCCAATTCCCTAAGATTCAAACTTAATTATCTGTAATGTTTCAGGGCTTTTAGGGATTTTCTAATTGGTTTGATATTTAGCCGGAAAAACGTGTTTCTAAAATGTTTGTGTCACTGTAAGTCTGCCTGTACTACCAACATTAGGTATTCAAGAACGGCTGATCTGATTTTGATGAAACTTCATATAGGCGCTACTCAAAATTTAATTACGAAACTAAGAACATAAGGTTTTAATATACAAATATATAGCACGCAACCGCGACCCTTATAATAAATAAAATTTTGATCAGCTGTAAATATGATTTTGAAAATATACTGGCGTCAATATTCAGTAAACATAAAAAAAATAATTTAACTCCGAATATTTCAGCAGCTAAGCCATCAAGGTTTAAATTCTAAATATAAATGTCACGTGTGGGGTCAAATATTTTTGTAGTAATTTTAGTATTTTTTTATTCCTTGTTATAAACATTTTACGTTTTTTAAAATGTTTTTGTAAAAGCAACCCGTACATATCACCTATATACAAATCGGATTAATTATACATTGTATGCATCTGTGAAACTACTCTGCATTAGCAAAAATATAAATATTATGTAATTAATCTCGTTTGTGAAGTTAGTTCACGATTTACGTTTGTTTGGTGCGCGTGAACAATTGATCATCGTATCTACCAGTCGACAGTTATTTGTTTTGTGCGACGCTGTGCGCTTATTTCTGTTCCGTATGTGTGGACCAATAGATAGATAGAAGCCAAGACAGCTGAAGAACGCCGCGGCGCATTCAGCTCCCTAGTAATGTTTATTATTGGTTTGTGCCATTGTTGGCAAACGTTATCTGGGACCCGTTCCTGTAACATGTCACCGCGGATATCTAAATGATCCGCTCATTAACTATGCTCTGTCTGAATATTAAAATACCGATATAATGTGAGCAAATTCTGATGAAATTTTTCATTTCAATCATGGATTGGTTACCTGTACCGATTTTTTTCATTGATGGCAAAAATGGAATGAGCAATATCTAAATGATAGTCGAAGCTCTCTGACCGTTCAAAAGTCTACTAGACAATACTACTAAAATTATATTAGCATTGAATTTAACAGATAATACGATGATTAACATCAACTTGATGTCAGACTAATTCAATATTTTTTATCATTTTTTGTTGTATCTCAAATCAACACTACTTGACAAAATTTATTTAGATTATCATTGGCTTCCTTGCAATATTTTTTCATACCAGACAGACCTCTCCAAATGAATAAATTGTTCAGTATGGGGTATACCAGCAATGCAAACAAATTTGCAAGGCAACAATGATAGGTACTCGTAAATAATGTTGGGTCTTTTTAAGACAACATTAATACTTAGCAATGTCAACCACAACATTGTTTTGTTTTGAGTTTTTATTAGCTACGCATAACAAAAAAACGAGTATAATATAATTTTCAATCCTGTTGTGATCAAACATATTTAGACTTCGTCTTGATTAAATCAAATTTGTTATATTTATATTTATTTATTTTTTTATTTTAAATAAATCAAATAGGTCATTATATAATGTAATTAATACTTCTTTATAATCTCTATAAATGTCAGGTAGCGTTGAGCCGTATTAGAGATACTGACAACAAAAAATAATTCCACCGATTTGATGTTTTTATCATATTTATCTGTTAAATTCAGTAGTAAAATTTTAGTAGTGTTGTCCAGTAGACTTTTGTACGGTAACTGTTTGGACTATGAGTCATATATTATAGATTCGTATAGATAGTCCGGTACCAAGCCAACAGTTAATATCTGTCGTCTGACGGTGAACAAGGAAAGAATTCCGTGTTTGTTACACAACGCGTTAACCGATTCGTTTAGAGATTGTATTTTATAATTTTATGAACGATTTAAGAAGCTAATTGGTTAGCTGTCGGGTTTTTTGAGGTTATATGCAGTTGTCTTCATATACTAATATGATTGTGTACACATCACTCGAGAGTAGTGGGGATCTGTTTTTTTTTTGTAGAATACTTCAAAATATAATTATTCAATAGGTAAATAATTTTTGTTAAAAATAATTCCACTGAAAATGCTAAAACCATGCTCAGGTTCCTTTCTTTATCAATCGTTGACACCTCCGATTACATTAATAATCAGTAATTTGGCATTTGTCGATATACCGTTTTACGTGATTCTTACCATATTAAAAAATAGAACATTGATAAATCATAAATAAGTCTATGATAGCACATACAATATTGCTCATGCAATGCTTGTTAGAAAGGTTTTTTTATTAATTTAAATGGCCCAAGTACAGACATTATTACTGGAAATATTATTTATGTCATAAGCTTGTTTCCAGACCGGATAAAAAGATCTAGCCTCCCATTTCTAGTGTGTTTTAGATGTAATTGCAGTAAATACGCCTTTCAAAGAGATTTCCGGGAAAGCTCTTTAAGATAAGACATTCCCCTCAAAAGTTCTCTGTACTGTAGTTAATGTAGATTATTAAACGTTTGCCCAAACTCTCCGTAGTGGAAGACATTTAAGGAAAAGACTGGTACTATTGGCTAACAACAAACGAATTTTTGAATAATTGTAGAGATTATAGACGCTCGATAAATAAGGTCATTAGCGAGTGGTATTGCCTGTGATTATTTCGTTTTTATTGATTTTTTTAATATATAAATAGCCTAAAGCACTCCTAAGATAATGTTCTTCGCAACCGTGAAAACCAAATTGAAATCGGTCCAGCGATTAACCTTAAACATACAGACGCAAAAAGGGAATATTATAATAGCTTTTCGCGAATGTTCAAGACTGCATAAAATTATGAAATAGAGTCCGTTCGAAGGAGTCGATTCCGTTCGCGATTCTCTTGTTTTCTACAGTGTTATGGCGACACAATGTAAAGTCACTGGTCAGTCGCGGAACACATAGAGTTCTAGGTAGGTTAGGTAGATAGTTCAATGATTACCGCGAACAGTACCAGTGCTGTTGCTCCTGCTGCGTACTTATACAGTGCGTACGATGTGAAATGATGCAGTGTAGTGCGCGGCTACAAATACAACACACATTCACTTGATACAGGATTAATAAATGTACATATAACTCGCTGATTTGTATTTAAATAATATTATCAGCTGTGATAATTACTAAATAACTTAAATGACAAGAAACATATAACAAGTATAGCGGGACTAATTATCAAATTAGAATTCGTTGCTCGTACACTAGCAAATTTATTCAGAAGTAGTAATTAATGATGTACGGAAAAACATGGTACCTACTGTTGAACCTACATGAAATTAGTCTACTGTTATAAATATAATCTCAGACTCGTGGACTGTTGTAGTAGAAAAGGATTTGGCAAATACATGCGTAATTGTTTTTTTTGTTAGACGGCGATCTTTATAGTATAAATTTTGTTCAGATCTTTATTTATTTTTAATGAATCCAGTTAAAAACACGTTTGTTTTTTTGGAGTAAAATCTAAAATAAAAAGTGTAGAAATGGAGCGTTGCAAATAAATGTGATCTGAATTATCAGTTAAGTTCAATAGCCCAATCTAACTGTATTTTTGGACATCCATAGCAGTAGATACATCAAATAAAAATTGTATTTTTGTTTTCATTCCTTATAAAAAATAATAAAATTTTTGAATTTTTAGAATAAAAAAAATACGAACTATCCAGATTTCGAATATAACATGATCCATACAAACTTAAGAAACAATTGTGACAACCAAATTACTTGTGGTTTGTAGTAGTTTTTAGAATTTTTGATAGTTTCAAAATTAATGTACCATTTGTCTAATAACTCGCAAGTCCCATAACTAATACGTAGGTACATTATACGATTCGGCAAAAGTATAGAACTATTTTCAGTAATGTGTTACTGTACTAGAATTTAGCTCCCCGCTCAAGAAACTGACGCAACTAATAAAATAATCATAATAAATAAATAATATAAATATCTTACAATTTGATATGAACATATCATATTGTTTGTGCCCAGTAACCTATTAGTAGTGTTACCGTATCTTGAATTTCTGTTGATTGCTAACATAAAAATTTTGTTATCAAAGTAGGTATAGATTGAAATTTATGTAGCAGGATTTTATACTAAATAAATTTTAATTTGTATTATCTTTGCCATCATTTAATGACGTAAAAACCATGATAATTTATTTTAGTAATTATGTAGCCATGCTTGCGTTCTGTGTTTGTTTGCCTTCCTTGTTGTACTAATTAATTTTCTATGTTCTCAATTATGTGATACACCCTGTAGACGTATATATTTATAATCGTAGTGGTAAGATTACTCTCTATCGTAAATTGGCATCGCTATTCTTTTCTTGTTACTTTCTAATTATTATAATAATTAGTAACAGTTAACAAGTTAATTAGTAATGTAGTGACTTCTTGCGGCGACACCAATTTAGTCTACATTGTCGTCTATTTTTGGTTTTGGTTCCTTTGAACTACGTTCAAGAGAAATACAAGTTTTGTTTCAAAGTCCATTGTCAACAGTATTAAATCAAATTTCATAATTGATTTTATTATAAAGACTGATAAAATGTAATATCACTATGAATCTCATCATCAATGACCGTCAAAAAGTTTCGTGTAAAAATTGTAAGTGTTTTCAATAAAAAAAGTAACTAAAAAATTTCAGATTTAAAAAAAAAAACAGTGACAGCTTTGCATTTTTTATTTGCTTGTCAGTAGACACAGCCCTAACATATTAAAAGAAAAATAAAGGTTAAAATTATCTAGCCATTTTCTTTTTGATTTAAAACATGTTCACTTGTTTTTATGAGAGACGGACACTGAAATGAGTCCATTTTGCATGGAACACTAAACATGGTGTAAATTGAAAGTGCGCCAAAAGTAATTTTGAAACTCTTAATAAAGAAACCGAAAAACCATTAATATGAGATAAAGTTTCTTCCATGTAAATCCCTACAAGACATAGTTAAAAAACGTACTGTATATAATGTATGGCAGGGATCCAATATGGACGACCTCTTCCGTAATCGGAATGTGTAGCCAATGAGAACGGAAAATAACACCTAGCTTTTCACCTTGCTATCATCATAACCACAGCACACTAATTTCACCACGTGCAAAAATGTCTGGACTTCCACATCGATATGCATACTGCATGTAGATATAATCTTTAATTCCAAATTTTGAATCTGAAAATAGGAATTCGTGTGGCAACTAGTGTTGTAAATTATCTTTGTATATTGCAAATTATTAAATTCAATTAATACCTTAGTGATACTAAAAAAATAAAAAACCGGGGTCGCAGTGCCAAAACCCTGCCGACAATATAGTGTATTTGCTAATACAGGTATTGTGGCTTTATTAAATGAAATTAAGTTTGTTTTTGGACAAAATAAAACAAAATTGAACCCCTTAATACACCCCTTACAATAATAATTTTATTAGTTGAAATATCAATCCAACATCTGCACCAAATTAAATACGACCTTCAGTAAGTAAATTCGTATACGCAAACTAGTGTTTTCATAAAATTTGTAAGTCCGGTCCTGTCGGGCCGATTTGCTTATAATTTTAGGAGCACTTTTTAATTGCTACTAAAGGGTTAAATTTCAATTTTGAAACGATTCTGAGAATTTTTTCGGTATTTTTGGGCCCAAAAACTTTTTTCAACCCCTAAAACTACCCTTAAAATGACCCGATTGGGCCCATTTTAAATAGGCTTCGTGCGGTGATGGATTCCAACATGTATGCCAAATTTCGTTAAAATGAATTAGCTCCTTCGAAAGTTATTGCCCGCACATATAAATATATATATATATATATATATATATATATATATATATATATATATATATATATATATATATATATATAAACATTTTTAAAAATGGTGGCAAAGTGTTTAGGAGGTTATGAAACGTCGAGAAATTTTGGTCCGACCCCTAGGTCCCGCCATCCCACCGACGCCAATAGTGTATGTTGCCATATGGCAAATACACTAATAATGCAATAATAATAAAGGATTTCCTATCTAACTTAGGAAACCTGCAATGTAACTAAATTACGAAGACCATCGAATTTTTTAGTTTCAGAACGATGTCACGTTACAAATTGCATAGAGTATTCTGAAATCTAATGTCTGCTGAAAATCACTTTGACTGAGTGTTCACCAGATTAGCCGTAGAGTCCAACTCGATTTGGATCACAGAATGGATCGCGCGATAAAGGTTGGGTGCATATATTTCAATTGGAACCCGTTCAATGACACAATATTAATTGTGTCCAGTTATTGAAGTCACAGCTGATCGTAATCGTCTTTTTCCACGACTCAAGTGTAATTTTCAATTTCCAACCACAACACGTAACAGATGATTTCGGTCGGGCCGACAAATTTACGCACGACTACCGATCGGATTGTGATAGGCCCGATCTGGTAAACACCCGGTCTTACACGATAGTTCTTGGTTAGAAACGTCTCTTAACAATTTCTAGTGTACACTAGATTTAAATGGCACCTCTTATCCACTGTTTTCACCGCTAACCAAGGCCGATTTTGAACACCAGAAAAATTGGTATTCTTTTAGGGGTGCATGAGAACTATATTATTTCAAGATTCTAGTCTAGCCTTGGAGGTATTCCAATAGTGTCAAATGATTGTTTATCTGGGGCGTAAAAACATAAGGAATTAGGGTCGGTATACTGTTCGGAATACATAGTTATCTACAGAACGAATTTGAACTTTTGCTTAAGTATAAAACATCATTAAACCATCGGGGCTCATTCAATTAAATTATTGGAATCTATATTTGTATGTATGCAAATTTTACGGAAATTTATTATTCATAATTGATACAGATTTTCATTAAGCTTCTGTGCCAATTGATCTTTTTAATATTATTGTTTTTTCTTTTTTGTCAAAGCATGCTATTTAATAATTAACAGATTATAACAAATTGTTTGAATGATACAGACTTATTTGAAAATTGAAACTATAATTTATGTTTGCATACTGACTGTATAATTTTGTTGCACACTGTACACTATTATTTAATAATAGCTACACAAGTGCGCAGACATTTGCTGAAAAAACCTGTGAAGTGCAAGGCTTTTGTAGCTTCAAGTAGTTTAGTGCATGCTTTGCTTTTATTGTTGTTATGAACCATTGCTGAAAATTGACACGCATTAAATCCTGGAAACAAATCAAAGTACAAACATTGTGTCAGTTTTCACATTTATGTGTAATGTTGCTCATCGACTGTTTTTAGAATTACGATCGCGGCGATTTTTTTATAACATTGATGGCATGTATTGCTTGAATCACATCAAGTTTAAAAAATACTATATAGAGAACAAATCATAGATTCTTTTGAAACAGTATATATCAACAATGCTACAAAAAGATCGCCAAAGCGGACTATTTGAAAAACGTAATTAGAAACTCTATTTCAAGTAGAGATTTTCGAACTGTTTGCACGTCAGGTATTCAGGAAAAGTTTGGTTTTCTGTTAAAAACTAGAGGAATAACTTTTTCTAAATGTTTGGCATTCTAAAGCAGTAGAAAACTTATTTGGAATATCGGTTAGCATTTTAAGGTAGCATTTTGAAACTTGCGAAAGTGTCGAGAGATAACTCGCGAGGCACTCGACACCGACGTGTCGCGCTAAAAAGTCGTTCATCTCGAAACGAATCTTATTCAGTTCCGGTTGTCGTTGTCTCTAATCACAGTCGCCTTAATTTCGAAAGACTACCTTTAAACTAGAAACTCAAATATGCGATGTCAAGATTTACATCGAAAGCTGTATATTTCGTGTTATTATTCAAACATTTGTTTGGCGACATTTTGAAAATGTGATTTCACAGCTTTTTTAATGTCAAAAAACTCGGTATTTATTTACCTTGAATTTATGTAATAGCTACTTGTTACTCTTTCTTCTTGAAATGATCACTTAATCCTAAATGGGTGGCTAAAATTTATTTGTTGCGTCGGTTACATCGCGTGTATGAGTTTCTTGGCTTTAAAATTGTATACTTATGTTGCTTCCAGTTACTGTTCTATTATGTAAATTTGCTTTGTAAACTTTATAACTGCTTAAACTAAAAAGAAATAAAGTTAATTGTAATAGCAAAATTTTTACATTTTCTATAATTTTTACAAGGAAAGATAATGTAACATAGAACGCCGAAGAACGAATTAACTAGTAATGCTATTAGGAATAAGACAAAAAAACATTTGCTTAGTCTATTTTAAAAGTTCTGCATTTCGAGTATATTTTGCAAATTTTTAAAAACTTTACATTTTTAACAAAATGTTGATAGGAACTGAGCATATCCGATGTCGTTAGGATGTCCTAGTATAAACCACTTGTCAGTTTACACATCCCTTGGAACTGGAGATGTGTAAACTGACAAGTCTTTAATCTGAGAAAGTAAAGTGGACTTGAATTTATTATTAAAAATAATAATTAGGTACCTACCTAATGAATTGGTGCTACTAGGTCCCGATTACTGAGCAGTTGGTATCCTTAAACTTATAATATTTTTCATTCTTTTGTTTATAAATTTTAAAAATCCTGAACACATGTACACAAATGTAGACCATTTGAAAATGTAGCATGTTTTGTCTTGTTTCTCATATCCATTATAAGTTAATGTGATTTTCTGTAGAGTATTTAAAGGTTATAAAGATTTACAGTCTAGAGCTATTTGTGTTGTGTTTAGAATGTCAAAATATAATATTATATGTAAAAATTATAGGATGTATGAATGGTCGTAATCGTATCGATGTTGGCTGTTGTACACGTCATATTGCAGGAAGTTGCACCACGCGCACGCATGCGCCGTACTGTAATAATTGTTCAAAGTTCTGGAGTGCGTGCCAGAGGCGCGTTTACACGGCCTCCGCTTAAATGAATTCTGTAAATGCACTATCTGGTACGACATTCCAGAACATACAGTCAATCAATTCTGTTCATTCAACCGCTCGACTGACGCGCGATCAAACTGCCCGCCCGCCCGCTCATTCGCTGTCTGTGTGACTCCTTCCTTAAATGGAACAACTTCATAATATTTCGGCATCAAATGTGTTTGTGATAGAAGTGTGCGAGTAGGTGAAAAATTGTGTGTTGGTCGAATAGTAAAAGTACTCGAGAAAAAATACTCGAAAAATCGAGTAAAACAAACGAACAATCATCTACAAGAACCGAAATGTCGGAAACCGTGTTGACTCGAATCAGAGAGAAAAAAATTATATTTTAAAAAGGTTTAAGTGTAAATCATTTAAATGACTCTGAGTGACACATTTTTCTTTTCAAGCGCAGCCGCTTACCTGTTTCAATATTCAGTTTTTCCAGTCGAGTCGGCTAGCTTACTACTCAAGAAGAAAAAACTTTAAGTACTGAAAAATATTATAAACCTTTTTCAGTCGTAATAATTTCAACCCTGTATTATTTGACTTGACTTGAAAACTGAGTATGTAGTCAATTATAACTCGACATCAATCTTTTTGGGACCAATATTTTTTATATGTTGATAGAGTTGTATTGTTTAGCATTGTTAAATTTAACATTTGGTATGGAAAACTTGTCTTAAATTAATCAAAACTCAATATTTTATTACTTAGGTACTCCAAAACCAGGAGCATGCTAATATAGGCTGAAAACAAGACAGCATATCATAAGTTCTGGAATTAATTATAAATTTTAGTAGGTATGTTGTGTTAAAAAAATACAAAACGAAATAAAGATGTATCTATACAATACATGCAATAAAAAAATAATTTTAAAAAGTCTTACCAAAAACTTTAACGAAATATTTAATTTTCAATTTATTACTAATGCTTGGTGATTTGCATTGTTGAGTCCAACTGAAGACCATTTTTGGCTGAAAACGCGAGGGAATATACTTATTATTACAATCTGAACGCGACTGCGTTAAAGTTGAGAAGTATTTTTCATTTCTTCTTTTTTAATATACTTTTTTTTTTTGTTTACTCTGGTTTATTTTCTACATTCGACCTCGAGAAAACCTTCGATCTGATTTTGGTCAAAGCCAAAAGTTTAATTTTTGGCCGAATATGATCGAAATCAAATCTTCGGTATCATTATTGTAATTTGTTCAGTTCCTGTAATACTTTATTGCCATAATTAGATCTTCAGAGTACATTATTAAAAAAAAAAAATGTTAGCACCATTTCTGCCACTAAGCTTGTAGTTGGAATATACATATAGCTATCTATTAGGTGACTTTAAAAAAGCTGATTAAAACTCTCTTTAAAACTCTTAAAAACGCTATATTATTTAATCAGAAATATATGGGTTCCACGATCATATTTTTTAAGGTCACCCAATTTTGAACACAGATGTTTATACATAGATATACGTATAATAATGTATTGTAAAAAAATGAAATAAAATTTTATATTTGTTTACTATTTTATTTTCCTCTTGTCTCTTACCTACATTCTTTCTGAAGTTTTCTTTTTATAATTTAATAAACGAAATATATTTTGAAAAAAAGCTGGTACAGTGATTAGGTATTCAGTATGTAATATTTTTTTAAAAATAAATTTATAAATAAAAAACATTTTTTAGGGCTTCAGAATAGCGTAACACGTAGCGATGCCATAGACACTGATAACCTCAACTGTCGACCGTGTCATCTAGAATCTATCGCCGTAATTCATCTCTTACAATTTTTCAGTTTATTTTTAAAAAATAAAATGAAAATATGACTTGGTACCAGGCCCAAATAAGTATGCTGTTGGCAGTCTTAAAAAAAGTGCGATTGAAGTACTACTCAGTTTTTGGGAAATATTCACTTTGCAAATTGAAAATTAACAAAGCACTTTATAAGTACGTGGATAGAATCGCAATAAAATATAAGATTAGAATATTTTGGGCCAGGTGCACGTTATTCATGTGAATAATGCATTAGCGTATAGCCACTTATACTTGCGCAGTGTGGATGCTTGTGTATCCTAAAACATATTTTTAAAGCAATGGCTGATTTATTGATCAATTTATAAATAAATTTACAATCTAATGTAACATTTTGCACGTGACAAAATGAATAAATGACAGCACAGTTTATGTTGGTAAGCTAGAAATCTTACAACTGTGCGGCCATCTATTGGCTATAAGTTTCAACAGTTACCTTATAAAATTTCTAACATTACTTCCGTGAGGCAAGATCTGAGTTACCCCTTATATTGCGCCTAAAGAAGTTTTACAGTTTTCTTGTAAAATCGCAGTTACGGAATTAACTGAAAAAAAATTACTTATTGAAAATACCAGATACTAAATATATATAGATTATAGACGCTCAAATGAGAATACTCTTGCTTTTGTATTGTTTCCCGTTAGGTTATTAATGTATTTTTTAATTTGTAATTAATCAATTAATCGATAATATGATTGTTGTTTATCATAAACGTTGATGGTTCCAAAAATTGACAAAATGTTTTTAACTGAATTCGTTATTCAAAAACAGTATACTGAAGATTTTCTTTCATTGTACTAAAGCTACATGAATGTGAAATGTTTTCACTGCATTTCGCTTGCGAAGAAAACTACTGACGAAAATAAATTTAAAAAATCGAAAAACAATGGTTTTTCATATTGTTACCTGTATACCTAAATCAGTCCTTTTTGTTTTAGCTTTTATGAACGAAATACGAAAATGAAGAAATAACAAAATGAAGACTAATTTTCACTAATATACATAATGATCCTTACACGCCGAAAAAGTCTTTCTATAAATAATGAAGTTTATTTAAATGGAAAACGATGGAACGAAGTAACAACAATTGATTTGCATTCTCCAGTACAAGAAATTAAACAGTAGAAAAAATATGAGCTAGTACGCATAAATTCTGATCCATTTTAAGAATTTATTTAGCAGAAGAATTAGTGTTTTTAATTTCTATTGTATCAAACCGTAAACCCTTTTATAAGTCAAAGTAAAGGTAAGTAGAATTTATAGATATTGAAATGAAAATCGTAGAACAACTGTTTGCTGTGTAATTTGTAAACATCTTTCACACTGTCCTTTCAAAAATGCAAGAATAACAGTACAATTTCAAGAAAGTAATATCATAGAAATAACACCAATATAATACATCCTTTCTTGATCAGCTGTAAGAAAATTGAGCTTATATGTAGCTGTAATAGTATTCGAGTTAGTATAGTACTGGCCTTTGGATAAAACTGTCATGGATTCGATTCCCACATTTTTTGGATTCAGACTACTTGAAAACGTGCATGGGTCAGTAAAATGAATTCAATTTTACGTTCGAAATCAAACGATAGGGAGTAGTACTGTAATGAGTGCAAAAGAGAAAGTATGTCTTACATCTCTCCCGCACTGATTAATTATTATTATTATTGCACATGTTTAATATTTTGAACTCAAGAATTCACCCAATTTCGCAATTCGGCCATTCTGTATGAAATATTGATAGATATTGTAGATTATAGACGCTTGACAACACAGGCATAGGCGCCGAATTCTTGAAATGTCAATAGAAGCAGAATAGATACTAAGAAACATTAATTGGCATGTCATGCAGATATCACTATGAGCACCAAGCAAACGTATTTTATCTTCGTCGCTCTAAAAATAAAAAATATTCTTGAATAGTGAACAAAATAACATTTAAAGGAGAGAGAGAGGGATATTGTAGATTATAGACGCTCAACATCTGAGGTCATCAGCGTAACATTTAAAGGAGGCAACATTAGTACCGCCTAGTGAGAATGACGGAAGTTTGTGCTGTTTAAAGATTGTGCTCGCGCCATGCCGTAGCAGAGCAGCGTAACCGTTGTCTGCGCTATGTACTATATATAAAATGTATTACGATTTAATATGCCACTTTTTAAATTATCCTTGCCCCTTCTTCATGATTGTCGTAGATCTGCTGTAATGCCGCTCAGTGGTAATTATTTAAAATATGCTTTGATTTTGAGCGATTTCAGAATTTTATTTCTACGCGATCTTAAGGCTGTCGGAACGTTCTTAAGCCACACTACGATGCTAAAAAATGCTGTTGCAAGGGCGCCGCTGTCAGTTGATTACTCTAAATTTTGGAAATATTTTGAAGATTTAAAAAACTTTTTCGAAAAAGGAAGAGTCACTTTAGGTTTGTAATGGAACAATTTTGTGAAATAAGTACGAATAAGGTCGTAGTGTGACATTGTGTGTTTTTTGGCATAATTAATGCCAACTTTTTTCTAGTAAATCGTACATAAATTACAAAAGCAGTCCATTAGAGTCCTAGATTTGTCCTTTATCTTCCTTATAGAGAAAGAATTTTTGCAAAATGTTGATGAATAAGTCTACAATCAGCTTCAGCCGAAGTTCTATTTTTGATTTAAAATGATTTAATAGTTTAAAATTTGTGTTATTTGTATTTTCTTATTTCAATGGGTACTTTCACGTATCGTAGACTACCGAATAGAGGTCATAAGTGTCTGTAATTAACATTTTTTAAATTATATATATATATATATATATATATATATATATATATATATTAAAATATGCATTTTTTATCTTTTACAGGCAATTCGCTGTGCAGCCCAGGCGTAAATAGCTGATGTTACTCACTGTGCATCTTCCTTTTATCACAACGTTGCAATTAGTGATGTAAAATTACCGGTTATTTATGATAGTAACCATTTTGACTGGATTATTTGCCGGTTAACTAACCGGTTTCTGTTTCCCAGAACAACAAATCTAGCAAGTACAAAATGTAGGTAAGAGTTAAAGCCCGTTATAGGTAGCTGGTTTTTTTCGGTAATGCACTGAATAATTTTTAATTCCATTAAAGAGCATCACTATATAGAATAAGTCAACAAAAACAGTTAGTATTAAAATAAATGTTATTATTTAATTAATAAAATAATTTTAAAGACTTTTTAATTTAAATAAGTTTTGATTATTTGAACGAGAGCTAACTGATTTTTTGCAGAATTTGCAGAATTGTGTCGCTATCCCTTAGACTTCAAAATATTACAGCATAATCACGTCTGCCGAAAAGAAGACACTATTATTCTATTAATTTAAAAGAGATAAGTTAATGAGATTTATATAATGAATAAATGCAAAACTTCAGTATATGTCGAATTCTGCCCAACGCATAATTAGAGTTACCAGAAGGGCGGAACATAGGGTAAACAATGTTTTCTATTCTTGACTGGTTTTACTAAGTGGGCTGACGAAAAAAATCGTTAATGGTGGGCGTTTATTTTTTGAAAATTTTTTGCCCGTGAACGTGACTTATAGCCAGATACATAAAAGACTATCTAATTTAATGTAATGCTGATAATTTTTGCGATTGAGCCACTACTTTCTGCATTTATATACATATTCATTATTGCCATTTACTTATTTATTGTCTTTTTAAAGGATCATTAGACAGTCGAACGAACTTGATAAAATCACTGTCGTTTTTTTACACATACTGCAAGAATTTTGGCATAATTCTATTTCATTTTGGTGCCCCGAGGGAGCAGCATGATAATAATGATAGTTTTATGAACAATTAGACTCGACTTAACGCTGGAGATACGTTCCAATAAGTTCCTGCGCTATATGATAACAGCGCTAAACGAGGTCAAATAGGTGTAAGAGAAACAGAACTGAAAATAAAAAAAATTGTTAGTTTTTTTTTGTGTAATTTTGTAACATTTCCTAAATACTTTTTTATCACATTAATTATGGATTTATTAATTGCTAATATCCATTTTTGTTCGTAAAACACATATGAAAATCAAATAAAAAACCAAGTGTAAGAAGTTATGTTTGTGGTGAGGAAGGTTTCTCATTTGACGTATTTTGTTTTTTGTGAAGAAATCATCTAATGTCGCTTGCCTTTTTTTGTTTTGTTCAGCAAGCTGATGTTGATAGCAAGATATTGCATCAATGGCTCTTCGTCTTGCCTTTTAACTTCTGTCAACATTTGATTCATCTTAAACTGATCCATAATTTATGTTATAGTAGCTAAACGTAATACTGAAACAGCGTTAAGTTGAGCAGCATTAAGCGAGGTCTTACTGTATAATGACATTAAAATTTAACATTTAATCTTTAAATATATTTAAGGATAGATTTTTAATGTTTTTTCATAGATGATTTCCTACCGTCAATACCCAAAAATTAAGAGCATGTTTTTGATTTCCACTTTTAATTTTAGAATTTCTAATTTTATATATTTTTGACAGGAGATTGGTCGAATATGTCTACACTGCCGAAGTTGATTTTGAAAAATGATGGTTTAAAGCCTTGGGCCGCGCTGGCAGTGTGGTTAGCTGGTTGTGTCATATTGTCCCACGGCCACTATCCATTCTGCCTCCGTACTCATGGGCCGTACAACAAAACACATTCGCAGCAGTATCCACGCAGAGCAAGCAAAATTCAAGCACAACATCAACCTAAATTCAATAAGAGCTATTTCCATTGATAGAAAACAACTATAAACAAATAAGCAACGACATCATCATAAGAGAACATTTTTCCCCATTGAATCATGATTCCTTTATTGAGGTTTCTGCTGTCGCGAACGTATGCTAAAGTGAACTGTTTTAAATCTTTTATCGACTACCTACAGAATCAGTTGACAACTTCGAGGAAGAGTTTAGCATAATATGGATTCTACAATTGTTGAAATCCAATCATGAAGTCATCCAAATGTGTTCATGATGCATCGGAGGAGGGATTCAACAAAGAGACTAGAGTGACTATAGTAAAAGAGTTTGAATGGCTCTAACTTCCAAACGGTGAGAGTTAGAGCGCAACGGATGGGCTCGTTGAATTCAGCGTGTCATTTTCTATAAGTATACCGAATTTGAAAAGGATCCAAGAGATTTGTCATTTTTGTCCAAAAAAAAACCAAGGCTATAAGTAAGGGAAAAATCTCGATTTTCGTCAAAAATCAAAAAGTCGTTTTTTGGTTTCTAACGACTTAAACAGCCTTAGACTAATATAGAATGACGTTTTAAATTCAAAAATAGGCCCTAGTTTGCGTCCGGTGGCCTTTTCAATATGTGTTCTTTTTACGAGCATTCTTTGAATGGCTCTATCTCTGAAACGATAATAGATACAGACCTCTGGGTGCGCTCATCGAATTTAGAATGTCGTCATCTGTCTGCGTACCAAATTTAAAAGATATCAGATAGATATTCCAGAGATTCCATAAAATCACTTTGAAATAAAAGTGGAGCCAACAGGTCACGTGACCCGACCAGAACACGGATTGGCTGCACCATATTGATCCATTTTATATGCAGTGTACAGTTTTTGACTGTGTCTGTAGGCAATGTGCAACTGTCGGCTGCTTCTGAACGCAATGTGCAACTGTCGGCTGCGTCTGCATAGAGTGAACGCGACTCAATATGGCGGCGCTCCGAAGGCATTGGCCAGACTTACTGTAGTCACTCTAGAAGAAACCTTTCCGTTGTGGCATCTCTTCCTTGTCATCGATAGTAAGATCATTGTGTTACTACTTTACTACAGTAGACAGCACGCCTATGAAGATATGAATGATTTATGGCACAAAATAATTTTAGTAATATAAAAACTTAGCAAAAATGTATTCGTGTATATGTCGTAAGATAAATTGAAGAATTCGGATGTTGGCAAAAATCCTAGGATGATTGCAAAAAACCAGGTAATTTGAACTCGGTTTTTTGCAAACGTCCAAGGATTTTCGCGAAAATCCGAATTTTAGAATTATCCTACGACATACTCGCATATAAGTATTGAATTATTTATTAAATATCTTATAAAATACATACATTATGTAGATAAATTTCTACAATTTTAACGCTATATCAGCGCGAAAATTATTTTTTTTTATGTAACGTAGATCAGACATCCCCCTCCTAGACTAAGTAAAAATTAAATTAAATTACCCTCCGTTCAAGTACGCTCCGTAATTTATTAATTGGTCTCTTTAAATATTTCTAGAAAATGTGTATTTTAAGAAGAGTTCGTAAGCGTATAGATTGTAGAAGAAGAATTGTTGATTATAGACGGTCATATTTTATGTTATTATTGGGTACTTTGAATCATTTAATTTCCTACATTTTACATTTACTTTCCTACATGGCTCATGCATCTTTACGGCTAAGCAATATGGTAAATAAAAACACGAATCATATGGAAAATACTGGAACTGAAGGAGAACACTCAAGAGTTTTTTCTTGACGGAGTTTAAATGCCGTGAATTGTTTTTTAGGCTTAATATTTAATTATTTTTGTACTGTATTCTATTTTATTATTCTGTTTAACTGCAAAAAAATAAATTATTAAGCTTTGTATTTGACTTTTTGTTTTATTTAGACATGATTTTGTCGGCAGTATTGCCTGCTTGAACATAAGAACGCCTTTATGAAAAATAAGCACAAGTTTAACATGAGATTGTTTTTGAATTTAAAATGGCATATTCAAAAATTTTGTGTAAATTGAAAACATCTTTAAAAGGCCAACGATCGTCTTGAATATTTTCGAAATTAAAACGCCTTTTTCTACTTTTTAGTTATTGGCCCCCTCTATTAGCAAACTAATAAACTATAAAAGTTAACAAGAAATATCTGTCTTTTTGTTTACAAATTTTATGAAGTGTTTACTCGTAAACGGTGAAATATTTTTTCAAATGTAAAAAATATAAAAACCTATTCGTCTATATGGTGCTCTACTCTTAAAAATGAAAATTTTAAGAATTTATCGGTCGTAAAGTCATAAAAATCCATATTTAAAACGCATAAAAATCTTTTTGGCTAACTTGAGCTTATTTTTGAATTTCTTAATATTTATGTCATTTTGTTAGTCTAAAGCTGGTCAAAGTTTTTAAATTTTGACGAAAATCAACTGCTTTCCCATAGCATTTGTTACTTTGTAGACAAAATTGGACAATCTCTTGTATCCTTTTCAAACTCGATATGCCAATAGAGCATGACACGCTGAAACCAACGAACTCTCCAGTTGCATTGTATCACTTACCGTTTCGAAGTTAAATCCCTCAAACATTTTTCTGGAATACGCACGGGATACTATTCAAATTTGGTATACTGATAGATAATGACATTATTGTAGCTTGGAAAATAGAGCCATTTTAAAAATTTGTGAAAATTGGAAAAATCTTCAAAAGGTCACCGATCGCAAACTTGAGTTCATTTTCGAATTTAAAATGTCATTTTCTAATAGTCTAAAGCTGTCTAAGCCCTTGGGCATCAAACAACGAGTTTTTAAATTTTTACTTTCTTCCCATAAGTAGTATACAAAAAGTCTTAGTTATTTTTTAGATAAAATTGAACAGTGTCTACTGTCTAGATTCCTTTTCAAACTTATAGAAAATAACACGCTGAAGTCAACGAGCCCATCCGTCTCGCTTTATCATTTACCGTTTGGAATTTAGACTCCTTCGAATATTTTTTCTGGAAACTCGGGAATATGAATCGAATACTTTCCAAATTGGTATAGGTACTAACAGAAAACGACATTCTAAATCCAATGAGCGCATCAGGAAGCCTGTATCTATTAAAGATAGAGGCTTTCAAAAAGATCTTATTTTCTATGAAAGTTGATTTTGTAAGAAAAACACCTTCATTTGAATGAGCTACGCGAGTGAAGGCCAATATTCAGAAACCCTATATACGTGTAACAAATTTCATAAAAATCGGATTAGACGTACGCGGGATAATGTGCACTTTTTGTATCTTTTGTGTGTTTTTAAATTATGTTTTTGGATCGAAAATAATATTTTTATCGTTAAAAGGCTTATTTCATCATAATTGAAAAATTGGTATTCAGCTTCCAGAAGCAGTTAGGAGGTATTTATGCTTTAGAAATTATTTTATTCCTAAAGACATTATGTAATGTATTCAGTGGGAGTGGTTTTAATTTAATGTATTTTGTTACAACACTCCCTTTTCAAAAATTGAGTTAATTAGATAATTGTCGTTTACCCCAGAGGCGCGACAAAAAAAAGTGCTATGAAGGAATACAGAATTGAAAAATAAAAATGTTCCGTTTTTGGTCATTCATTCTAAAGAACAAGAACTGTAAATAAAAAAAAAACAGACGCATAGATAACATTATACTCGTAAATTAATTATCGTTAGAAAATCATGTAAAATTTTTTTTATGAACCATGATTTTAACCTGAGTTGAAAAAAGCAGAACTTAAGGTAATTTAAAAAATAGCCATTTTAGTTCATTTATTTACACCAGTGATTCTCAAAGAGGGTGCTGCAAAATTGAATCTGTGCATTTTTATCCTTTTTCAGCATTAATTTGTAGTTTCTTTTTTCTCTAGACTTGCTTTACTCGAGAAGAGAGCAAATAATTAAGATAGACTGAGTCTTTAGCGATTAAAAGACTGTGTTAAAGCATTAAAGCTTCTGTGTTTAAAGCGTATCTTCATTTTGACTGGAACCACACTTTCATGGTTCAATTTTTCGTGGAAATGGACGATTTTCACATCCCGTGTAAGTAAATACATAATTGAATCAAGAATCGTTTATTGGTTTGGGGAGGTACATTGACACCGATACTTTTTAACTGTGTAATAATTCCTAACACGACGAAACAAAGTGCTGCGAAACAAAAAAGTTTTATGCATTGATTTACGTAATAGATTACTACTTAGTTTATTTAATCGTTAATTAATTATTGTAAAATTGTTTAATACAAAGATAAATTACTAAGCACTGTGATAGTGAGATTTTATAATTTTTCAATTATTTTTGTTGAATTAATTGTCAAAATGTGTTATAAATACAACAAAATATGTACTTTGTTTTATTTCAGTTTTGAATTGCAGAAAGTACAATTATTTTGTACACGCCGCTGTTCGTAAATAAATATAAAATTATGTAAAACTATTTCGAACTGCAATCCTGTTACAATTTGGGGGCGGTGCTAGTAAAAGTATTAAAATGAGAAATATTTAAAAATAATTTTGTATAATTATGCAATATTTTTGAAGGTGGAGTTAATTATTCGGACAATAAGAGCCTTATGATGTCATGAATGTCGGCTGAGCCTCGATTCAGAAGTATTTCATTGGTGACCAACAAATCATCTATGTATACCGATTAATTTGTTTTTGAAAAATATTAATGCGGTTTGATCTTACTGGAAAAAACACGGTATCTCGTTAAAATTCCATTCGGTGCCGCCAGTTAAAAATATATAAATAAGTCGTTATTAGAAGTGAACTGGGTGGGCTATTCATGTAAGTAGGGATGTCGAAAAAATATCGATATATCGATATTTTTTATTTGATATATCGATATTTTTGGGCGATATTTAATATTTCGATATATCGAAAACCGATATTTTTTTCCAGTAGCAACACTTGTACTACCGCGACTGACTATGGCCGTTTAATTATTCCGACAAATCGAAAACTTCACTGAAACACTGGAACACTTTCAAGTGCGTTCCAAAAACAACAACAGTGAATAAAGCACGTTTCTTTTTCACTGAATTCTTGGATATTTTAGAAATAATAAAGAGTCAAAATGTCTATTCATGCAATATTTCATTTCATTTTTACAACATCTAGAACATTTTTAATTATTTCGATTTACACATTTTAAGTCTCAGTTATTTTTTAGTAAAATTAGACAATCTCTCGGATCCTTTTCAAACTCGGTATGCTTATAAAAATGACACACTGAAATCAACGAGCTCTCCAGTTGCACTTTATCACTTACCGTTTTGAAGTTAGACTCCATCGGAGATTTTTCTGGAAACTCTGGAATATGCACAGGATACTTTTCAAATTTGGTATACTGATAGATAACGACATTCTAAATTCAAGGAGCACACCCATGGTCTGTATCTATTTCTGTTTATTAGATAGAGCTATCCAACAAATTTGTGTAACCTGTTATTAAAAAAAATGGGAAATCTCTCGAATTTTCTTCAAATTCGATATTTTTTTTTGAAAAATGATATGCTAAATTTAATGAAGCCATCCCTTGAACTGTATCTGTTACCATATCTGAGATAAAAGCGTTCCAAGTTTTTTTCTGGAACACGTATTGGATACTTTTCGGCAAGCTGACAGGAAGAACAATTTAAATTCAATGAGAACGCCCGGTGTATAATATATTATCGTTTCGGATTTTATGGCATTAATTTTTTAAGTATCATCATTTTCTTCTCCAACAGCCCTAGTAAGCTCAGACTTACGAGAAAACTGTATAGGTATCTCTTTCCCTGGTGATAAAATTTTTCTACCATTAGAATTAAATTAAAGACAATTATTTTATTAAAATATATTATTCCATGTCTATTTAAAATTTTGATACACATATAAATATATTCATGTTTATTCATGGAAAATGTTAAGAGCTACTATTTGAAAATATAGCTATCATTTTAATCTAGCATCAAACCGTTTTTGCTTCATTACGTTTTCTAGGTATTAATATATCATCTCATTATCAAAAGCCTTTACTGTTAAATTCCTAGGATATTATTTTGACAGAAAAATTAAAGATATTAGTTTGAAAGTTTCGCTAACAAAATCAGTATAAAAAGTTGATTAGATTTTCAGTATTATTGAAAAAAGGAGGTAATAAAATAATAAAAAAACAACAAATGTTTAATATTGAAACTAGCTTGTAATATCTTAAGCTTATTATACTTACCTGTACAGCATACAATGTGTCTCAACTACAGGAACAATAAAAATTTCGATAAATACTTTCCGTTGCCGAAGAAAAAATCATTCATAAATTCTACTTTATTAGAAATCTAATCTCTTTTTTTATTTATTTGCCAATCAGAGTGTTAAAGAAATTTGGTAGCTCTGAAATGTCGGTATTCGGAATATTTTAATAACCAGAACATTCCTGATTATTTAAATTCCAAGATCAAATTAGTGCACTGTTTAGTAATCTCTTTGGAATTGGATACCTTGGGAATGAAGTGGGCTGGACAATGTTTCATGGTTTAAAATTATTTAGTACTTAGAGGTGTGGGATGTCCCTGAGTAGTCGAGTTGGCGTGTACTTTTTTGTGTAAGCGTGGTACAGGTGTAGCGGATCCCTCTTAGGTGCATAATGTAAGCAGGATAAACAGCTTCTTTTCTTCTGAGATCTATAATAATCCCCAGCTATTGCAAATTGGCGCCTGAAAATTTCCTAAATTGCAAATACCTAGAACGCTTGGATTATCGTTTATTTATATTCGTGTTTACTCCCCACGAACAAAATTCCTCGTACGACTTTAGATATAATATGGACTTTTAGAGTCATGCTGGTAGGAAGTCCTATATAAAAGTAGAGACGTTTGTTTAAAAAGGCATATGTACATGTGTTGTACAATTTATCATTTTTATAAATATATAATTTTAAAAAACATATTGCAATTTATAGCTGATTTAAAATATAGTAAAAAACGGTTTGATGCAGTGTACCTATTTCAAAATTGAAGCCCATCTGAATTATAAATTTCAAAATTAATAACGTACTGTTCAATTTTCAAAATTTTCTCACATTATTATTGTAGACGGCAAATTAATTATCGATGAGTTATTTTATTAGATTATAGATACTGTAAATTATCGACATATTATATTATTTTTAAATGAATCGATTTGTCAAGAATGGCAAAATTGCTATGATCAATGTCATTTCATGGGAGAATATCTTTTATTTGAACTTTTAATTTTTTAGGATGCCCAATCAGAAGAGCATTGAGTAACTCAAAGAGGAGATGTATCTTCTAGGGTTCTTATCGCCATTAATTGTCCAAAATTAACAGTATTAATTATTATAAGGGTTCATGGATGTATAGATATATGTAGTTCCAAAAACCGGTTGTGTGTAAGTGAAGAGTATTTAATTTAAATATTTATAAGACCAGATAGGCTCCACTATTTGAAGAGTAAGGCCCGGATTGAACTTATGTATCCGCAAAATAATAATAATAGTTATCATCCAACTAATACGAAAAAAATGATAAGTAATCTTTTGCTTTGCAACAATATTCGTCCGACAAACCATAAAATTTATTACGACAAGATTCACTATGATGGACGGGTTTGCGACAGTGTAAGTAAGACATATTTCCAGCGCCGGCCCTGGGGTAGAGCGAGTGGAGCGGTTATTGTAGACGCCAGGTGGCAAGAGGCGCGAAAATGTCAAATGCAAAAAACAAGATTTTATTATTTAGTGACTGATTGAAATTAACACCAAATACTAATTTAATATTAAAAAAGTAGAAGTATAATAATTAAAGCAACTTAATTTAACAAGTGTTAATGTTTGCAATGAAAGTTGATTTTTGAAAATTTGGGACTTATTATTTACTTAACATAAAACCGAAGTACAATTTACGTGAAGTGAAAGTGTCGATCAAAGGGCGCTGAAAGACAATTTCGCTCTATCCTGATCAAGGACAAGAGCCGGCGCTGTATATTTTAATACTTCGTGGGACTTGCTTTCAGCGAGCACATTTCATTAATTTCAAAATGAAATTAAATTTCGACAGTACTAACGTTGAGCGCGTTCGTTTAAAAAATTATTATTACAGAAAGTTCACTCTAAAATAGTTTTCTGAGAGAGTACAGTGGCTACATTTTTACCAAATGTCACAAACATTTATAATAGGTAAATATACCCTTCTTCTTATTTCCATTTAACATTTTTTTTAGTACCAGAATATCCATTACGGGCCTTAATCTGTAAGATGTGTATTATTTTTACCTTCATCTAATTTAACTATATGTGATATTGTAAAACTATGTCTTCATTGTTTACATATCGAATGTAAAGACAGCAATACCAGGTATTCAAACGACCAGTTACTTAACTTATAAACACAAATAATAACTCCATTTCCATTTTGAAGTTATCGTAAGCCATAGAGACCACTAACAGTTGCGTTGAGCTAGCTGCTAATTCGGCGTACATTCGTGATTAGATAGCGACGGTATGCTTAGAAAATTCGCGACAATATAAAGCGATGCGCGTCAAGTTGCATGGACCAACTTACATTTTTTTAACTTTTTCAACGCCAATCGTTTGTTCTACGTTTGTACCTGACGCCTGCAAAATTTCAGCGTTTGTACCTAAAAAATAAAAAAGTTATTAGCAAGTCACTAATAAATGTACACTACTGGCCAAAAGTAAAGCGACTACGTTTAATTTTCAAATTGTACGGACAAATTACTTTCGTGTACATTTATTAGTGACTTTTGCTAATGACTTTTTTATTTTTTCGGTACAAACGCTGAAATTTTGTAGGCGTCAGGTACAAACGTAGAACAAACGATTGACGATGAAAAAGTTGAAAAAAAGTGGTTATGAGGACGTGGTCCATACAACTTGACGTCAAGTTGGCTGGCCACCTATTATTGCTAATAACTTTTTTATTTTTTAGGTACAAACGCTGAAATTTTGCACGCGTCAGGTACAAACGTAGAACAAACGATTGGCGCTGAAAAAGTTAAAAAAGTGTAAGTTGGTCCATGCAACTTGACGCGCATTATAAAGCGGTGGTCCTGTCGCAGTATCTGTCATTGTGTAAAATGTGATACAAAAAATATGGCTCGCGCACAACTTAAATTAAAATTTTTAGTAAACATAAAACATAGACACGATATTCGAGCGCTGAACTGCGATAGAAACTCTCGAATAAAAAAATAACGAGCTAAAGGCGCAGAAAAATTCAGGCTAGCTAGTAACCGTATAAATGCTTGATGTTATGGGGTCGTCAAAAATTTAAAAAAAACTATAATGTAAACATTGATAGTCATTATTGCCGTCAAAAAAATGGACTGGAGTCAATTAAATTGACCTGGAGTTAAGCATGTTTTAAGAAATAAACATTTTCTATTTGAAGCAAAAATTGTGAGAAATAATAAAAAATATTAAACTGTATCCTTTGACTTCAGATAGATTGTAGATTATAAAAGGTCAGCAACAGAAGCGTAGCGTGCCTTGGCGGGGCCCCGTATAAAAATTTGTTTGGGGGCCCTTCCCCCGTTGAAGCAAATGACTTAAACGGGGAAATCCCGCAGCCCGCGATAACCGATGTAGGGTGTTGCCAATTTTTGAACGCATGCTTTACGCGGGAAAAAAAGAAATTGCTTTTTTTGACTTTTGTCATTTCTGAAATAAAAAAAAAATTGGGAAGTTTTTATTAATTTTTGCTTACGCACGTTGGGGGCCCCCGTGGCCCCGTATAATTGATACGGCAGATACGGCGGTAGCTACGCCCCTGGTCAGCAACGTTTATATTCTGGCAATGCTAAGCAAAACGATTTCGTTTGAATTTCTGGTATATAAACTATTTTTATTAAAATAATTACAATAAATGTCTAAATAATGTATTGATAACATTCACAATTGCGATGTATCTGATGTGGATAATGTGTAGATATGCTTAAAGTTGTGTTATCTGTAAAAAAATAAAAATTAAAAAATTAAAATAAAATTTGTGTAGTGTAATATCTTTGAAACTATTGTCTAATTGTACCCTAAGAAACGATTAATAGTGTTGGTATTTTAATGTATGTAAATGATATCAAAATTCCGTAGCTTCCAAACGCAGTGTTAATTTGAGGATTCCTTCTAAAGATTTTATATTTTTTGTCGAAACCACTGATCTATAACATACGGATTATGAATTACGGTTATTGCATGAAACCAACTTATGCAGCACCATATTTGATGCATTTTTTCTCGGCTAGGTCCCCTCGCCAACCCGTGATAAGGAACTTAGTTCCAATAATAATTTGTTGATTTTTTTTTCGCACCAAGGACGGGGTTAAGGACAGAAACACACACAACTTACAAGTTCAATTTTTTTAGACCTATCACTTTTCAGTTTTTCACAATAATTTATTGCAATATTTCTTTCATCATAAATATAATAATTGTATCACCTATATGTAAATAAATATATATACATACATAATAAAATTAAATATATATTATTATAGATAATATATTGACTTTGTAAAGTGAAACACAAAATGTCATTTTAACATTCGTTATAACAAACACGAATTCAAAAATCGTAAACCATTTCAGTCAAAATCATAATGGCATCGATTCATTAAAAATAACATATTTGTTTTTAGTGCCGGGAAATATTTATTATGCTAAAGCGATGTTTTTTAATAACAAATATATATACATTTTTTATCAAGCTCTGTGGCTGAATCATCCAACGATGTAGGTGTTATTTTCAAAATGTAATTAGCAAAAAAAAACACGGGGTATTTGGAACAGCTGTGGAAATTTGTATAATAATTTGTTTAAAATATCAGCTCAAAAATAAGCTCGAGAAAATTAATTAACAACTCAAACTAAAGTTCCGATTGCAATAAATAAATAAATGCAATACACACCTATGAAATGTTGTACTGGCATGAGTACTTATTTCTAAACGAATTCATGTTAATTATAAAAATTCTGTATCTTTTCAAATACGTTTTATATAAATAAATATTTTAATTTTATATACGATTTGGCCTTTATTTAATTTATTTATGTTTATTGTATTTTGAGATGTTTGGTCTAGTTTCCATGTTGCATTTGGGAACTAAAAATGTATCGAGATTTGCGATGTGTAAAAAAATGGTATCTTTTTGTTTGTTTTTGAAAAATCACTTTTCAAAAAAATCACGCATACAAAATATTAATTTTTGTTCTGTTTATGATACGTCAGAATTAATCTGACCGGAAATTGTAAATAGGTAAACTTTTAAAAATACCTAAAATTGGAACCGACAATATTCAAGTTGGTTTTATGCATCGCGGAAAGAGAAAAAATGAACACAAGATTTCCTTACCTTTAGTGAAACTGGATCTCAACATAAGTCATTTATCGTAAATAAAATTGAAAAAAATCGGGAAATTTCAGTACCCGGAAGCTATGCGCTTCAAGCTCTTTAAGGTCTAAAATTGCCATTCTCGTTTTATGAACCTTAAATAAAGGCAGGGATGTACAAATTGTTTTCACCACATTACAAAATCGAAGAAGATTTTTCTGAAAAGCGAATTTTCCTGAAATCAAATAATGGAAATGTATATATTTGGAGCGTATCTAATTGTAAGTGAGTTTTCTATCGTATAAATATTGATTTATTGAACGTGTAAGCTTATGTGTGGTGTTTTGTTTTGAATGAGATGTTCAGGTTTTTTTTTAGAATGGTAAATCTTAACATATCTTAAATTTAGGTATAAACAAAATAACTATAAGAAAATATGTATGTTTAGATGCGCGTAAAACGGTTTAGAAAATATATAGAGTTCGTAATTGATATGAAAGTTGTATACTTATTATATACAATGACGGAGATAAGTATTAATTACTGAAAAAAACTTGCTCACTTTGCTGTTTCGTTTACGAATCAAAATATTTATTTGTAATTCTGAACATAACAAGTTCTATTGCTGACTGCTTAGTTTCTCAAAGCGTATTCATTAAATCTAAACTAACATTGAGATCAAAATATGGCTTAAACCACTTTTATACATAGGTTAAACGAACTATCGAAATGTACGAAATAAAAAGAAATCGAAATTTTGTTTGGTACTACATTTGCATTTGTCGGGAATTTGTGGACACAATGCAACCAGAGATGGACTTAGATGTGAATATATTTTATGGCACTGATTGTAACATAGGGTGCACATAATATTTGTTTACCTTATATTACAATTAGTAAACAACAGTAAATAAGGTTCCATAAAGTCCGCTTCTAGTTTTAACATTTTTAAAACAAAACAATAATATAAATATCAAAAGCCTAATCATAACAAACACGGTCGAAACTTCGTTTATACTTTCAAAAGCTATAAACGGACGACATTGTTATTACAAATCGATGTTTCATAAACGAAATGGCAAGTATAATCAACAAGTGGAGTGTAATTTTTTTAACAAAACCTAAAACGACAATGCACAAAAACAATGACATGAAAAATATATCGAAGGAATGTTGGCTGCAATTGAATTAGTTCAGTCCTACGCATTGCTAAGTTTAATTAAAAATATTTGTAGCTCGGTAAACTGAATTAAACAAAATCTGTCAATATATTTACGAAACATACGAACTGATGAAAGCTGATTGTTTCGATAAACAATTGACAACATATCCACTGTCAACATTAAGGAAGACTGGACTGGCTCATCGGAATTGCGAGACATTCCTGATGGGCCGTAATGTTTAAATAATTTTTATTTTTACAACTTTACTATGCAAAATTAGTATCTTACAGAAGACTGCATTATTAAAATATAATTATGTCAAAGTGAAGTCAAAGACTTCTCGTCCGTTTTCCAGGCATACATCCGTTATTTTGTGTTGGTCGCCATTTTGTATTTGGAATGAAGGCACGCTGCTGATTGGATTCTACTTGTCATACCATATAATTTGATATCCATGTGGCGGGAGTTGTAAAGAAGAAGGTAATCCGCCATTTTGTGGTGGAGGCCATATTGGATCTACCATAATATTCAATGTGCTATATTGTATTGTCTTCAGAATCAAAAGTGTGCGCAAAATTTCAGCTCAATCGGAAACCGGGAATTAGGTCAAATTTAACTTGCAAAATTTTATTACAGACAGACATCGGGATGACTAAATAAAAGTTTGTAAAATAACAGACAATAATGTTATTGATACATATTGCTAAACTTTCAATATTTGTTATTGATACAAACTGAATACTGATAAACTTTCAATACAAACATTTGCATATTCGAAAAAAAATCGAATCGCTGCTTTCTGTTATTAGTGTATTTGCCATAAGGCAACATACACTATTGGCGTCGGTCGGATGGCGGGACCTAGGGGTCGGACCAAAATTTCTCGACGTTTCATAACCTCCTAAACACTTTGGCACCATTTTTAAAAATGTTTATATATATATGTATATATATATATATTTATATATATATATATATACGTATATATATATATATATATGTGTGCGGGCAATAACTTTCGAAAGAGTTAATTGATTTCAACTAAATTTGGCACACGCGTGGAAATCCATCACCGCAAGAAGCCTATTTAAAATGGGCCTAATCGGGCCACTTTAAGGGTAGTTTTTAGGGGTTGAAAAATGTTTTTGGGCCCCAAAATACCGAAAAAATTCTTCAAATCGTTTCAAAATTGAAATTTAACCCTCTGGTAGTAATTGAAAAGTGTCCTTAAAATTTTGATAAAATCGGCCCGACAGGACCGGATTTACAAATTTTATGAAAAAACTAGTTTGCAGATAATGAATTATTTATTGAAAGATGTATATAATTTGGTATAGAGGTTCGATTGATAATAATATTGCAATTAAGAAAAAAAATGTCATTTTAAGGGGTGTATTAAGGAGTAAAATTTTTTATTTTGCCCAAAAACCAACTTAAGTTCGCATAATAAAGCCACACTGCCTGTATAAGCAAATACACTATATTGTCGGCAGGGTTTTGGCACTGCGACCCGGGTTTTTAAAGTTGTAGGGTAGGTCGCCTCTGATGAACGAATTACCACTGATAGCTTTTACAGTTAGTTAAAGCAAATCTTCAAATACGAGCGTTAAATAAGTGTCGCTTTTTTAAAAGTCTTCCTTTAAGTTGACAACAGACTGAACACTATACGTGCGATAACCAAAACCAGTGCGAAAACAAAAATTCTTAACAGATACCTAAATTAAAAATGTTTTCAGTTCACTACAGAACTGAAACTTGTGCATTGAACAAAATACTTAGACTTTTTCATTGTTTGTTGATAGTCAGGTACTTTTTAATATGACTGAATTAATTCATTAGCAAACTCATATACCTAGTTCATTTCCATTTAACACAACTGAACCTGTAACCAGCAACTTGAAACGGATGTATATTCTATTTCTATCTGCGGTCAAATGCATAACCGCAATATAAATTACTACCGCAAACATACTATGCATTCATTTGCATATAGAAGTAGATAGTTTTCTATCTCTGTGAGTTGATTGCACTTCCGAAATAGAACGCGTCACATAGAACTTTTGTAGATATATGAGTCAACCAAACGATTCAATCGAATATATTGGTTATCTTCAAGTAAGTGAAGAACCCAGATCATAGACATAGGAATATAGCTTGTATTAGGGTTTTAGACGAGGGGAGTAAAGTCAATTAAAGGACGCGATGAGGTGACTGGTGTCTGCTTGTCATTGGCCGGCGTACTGCGCATGTCTAGTGGTATGACATTTATGTTGGTAGTATGGTTTAAAAAGAAAATTTTGTTTGTATGCAACACAATGAGCTGGCCAATCAAAATTCGACACCATTCCTCCTTTGTACCCGTCCCTCAATGGAATCCCCCATCCCGCAGATGTATACTCCATCCCTATAATTACTAGATCCATGATCCAGACATAAAGATAGATAGTGATAGAGTTAGAGAGAAAAAGAGAAGAAGATATAGACAGATAGATAGACAGAAGTGATTACAATCTAGAGGCACAACAAGTAATTGACATTGCAAGAGCGAATACTAATATTTAGTTATACATTCATATTATGTATTGACTGAGTTCATATAAGAAATATTTTTTTTATACATAACATCAATACAACACACATACAAAGACAGCATTAATACATGTAGGTATTTAAGGACAGAGATAGACATACAATATCATAGACTAACTGTCACTGAACGAGTAGTAAGTAGTAGTTGTATAATTATGGTATTTTAGTAAAGTTACATGTACCTAGATATAGCGAGTTACAAGTCGAGTGTGCAAAGTTCAGTGATCAGGGTATGTTAAAGCCAATTCAGACTAGCCGTTCTCGGTTACGATTCACCGGTCCGGTTCTGTTTTCGATTAATCTAGGCTGCTCACACTATCTCGATTCGGTTCTACGATTATTCTCGGTGCGCATGCGCAATTTCGAAATATGATTTGAAGTTTGATGTGTAGTTAAACGTCAACAAAAACAGCTGGCTAGTCACGTGACTCCGGCAAGCGTTCTCATTGACTACGGTTGCGAACGGTCCGGTTGAAATTAGAGCTGAACCTAAACGCTCGAACCGAACCGCAATCGGGAACGACTACGCCCTGATTGGTCGAGCCCCCAACCGAACCGGTGAATCGTAACCGAGAACGGCTAGTCTGAATTGGCTTTTAGATGGCGACACAGTAGGCCGATAACCAATTGAACTGTTTGTCAGTACCACTATGACAAAGAAGTGTCACATCGCTGCTAGCGGAGCCAGCAAATAATTTGAAACATAGTTACGTTCGAGGCAAATACAGTTTATTCTAAATCTGACGTTCATTACGTTTTCAATCTATGAAAGTCAATTTGACTGCACGAATCCTACTTTATTTGTGTGTCCAAAAGGTGTATTGGCAAGTTCTGAACTGTTGAAGCGGTTGTCTGTAACACAGAACTCTTCTAACACAACTGCGTCTTTATTGGTCAAATTCTCGGATTCTTTACACTATTTGAATTTGGTTTTAGCAGTTCTAGACTCATAGAAACCTACAGTCAGGTTAAATGAGTTCTTTTATTGACGTCAAATGCTTTGGAAATTCAAAACTTGCCAACAAACATCTAGCCCCTGTAAAGTGAGAGAGACAGAGCGCGGTGTCTGACTATCTCTATCATTGCCTTTTTTTTTCTCCGTGATCACATTTTAGGTAGCCCTGTCCAATCCAAACCCACACTTTTGTCTAAAAACGACCAGAACACATTGGTGTTGCTAAATAAAATTAATACCGCACCTTTGTTCTTCTTTTTGGACTGTATTTTCTGATGGATCATACTTGATTTAAATTGATGCGGGCATTTTGCTGGTTCCATTAGCGGCGGTACCGTATAATATTTTCATGATGGACTGTGTGCATATAACAAAGTACAGATTTACCACGGAAATGTCCCCGTTTTGTATGCAGGCCCAGAAATAATAATTAAAATTTAACTTTAACATGAGAAAAAATATAACAATGTTTTGGCAGTAGAAAAATCATTCTACTTTTTGCGTTTTTATTACGATAATTTTTGTTTACTGTGAATTTAGTTCGTTTAGAAAAGTCTGCGCTCTGTTTTTCCCCGTTTGTTCTGGCCCATATGTACATGTGTAACCAAAACAGTGATATATTATTCAGTTGCTATGTTATTTTTTCAGAGGGGGGGAAAAATTGTTACATACGGCTGTTAGCAAAAGCGTATTCAATTTAATAATGAGGGCAAGAAGTCTCTTGTGATTCTGCATACGAATATATTTGATGAAAAGAGGGGAGCTGAATGTTAAAGCAATCTAAAACGTTATTAGATACTAAAATGGTTGATTAAAAAAATAATGAAATTATTTCTGCCCCACGACAAACTTTGAATATGCTTGTTAGCAAAATGTTTGTTAGTGACTCCTAAGATCATTGAGTTATTGCAATTACAATGCTTTGAAATAATTTAATGGAAAAAATAATTTGCGGCATATATTACACATGCGCCAAACTGACACATGGACATGGACCTGATCAAAACCTACATAATAGTGTTAATATGAGGTTTTGAAGTTTACAAACTCGCCTCGTCTACTTTGTTATATTTAAATCTTCTAATTAAATTACTGTTTATATTAGTTTTTGATATCTATAGTTTCCTAGTGCCTATCAATATTATCTAATTATCTAATGCGATTTTAATTTTCAAACTAGGTAGGTAAGTCAGTGAATGTGAGTTTTAATGATCCTGAAATTATTTAGACTGCCGGGTTGTTTAAAAATATATGTAATGTGTTAATTCATTGTGTATTTTCATTGCCATTATGATTTTTTATAACGTTTTCGTTTGCCAGAGACTTCTAAATACTCGCGAAAAATAAGTGTTAAGAGCGATTCCACAAAAAATTTAGAAGTTATCCTGTATCAGATGGTTGTTTAAGTTTTAAATAAATATATGCGTTTGTTGAATGCACACTAGTGCTGCTTGTAACTTGTTACATCTGATGTCGCTACTATAAAACCGACGTGTTACATACAAACAACCACAGATTAGATCTTTATACAGGCGTCTCAGATCTAACGCCTATGGAAAACAATTTGCAGCACGAAAATCAGACATTTTTTGACCCGATGTACCATGAATGAGATATTAATTAATTAATTAATCAATCATCACTAATATGTTGAATGGAATACAAAAGAATAGTAATAAACCACGCCTACTTGCCCTCCATCGACGGCGAGAGAAAAAAGAACGCATATGAAATAAGAAAGAGAACGTTTAATATATATTATGCTGTTTTGTGTATTTCTTTCTCCTTTTATTTCATATTTTTCGTCGCGCCGTTTTTATTATATATATTATTTTGTATTCCAGTCAACTTATGCTCTATAGACATTCGAACTGAAACACCCTGTATATTATATTAATAATGCTTATCTTGTTAACACTTACGGTGTTTCTAAAAATAATTTTGATAACCCTAACCATTTTCAAATTGTTGGGGCGTAAAAATATGCAATCGAAATAACTTCAGATTTGGCATCATGAACTTGTTTTTAAATAATCTAAAAGAATTGTATACATCACAATATTCTATTAATTATTAAATCACTAATTATTATAAATTAACAATTACATAATTTTTTTTTTCTGTCGCAAAATAAAATCTTGTGACAATTTCGTATTACTTGAAAATTATTTGTTTACTGAATTACAATCAATGAACAATTGAAAACTTTCTTTTTTAATATTATCGATACGTAATATATTATGCTAATTTCCTATAACTAAAGTTGTCTTTTATTATATTTGTTTTTTTTATGTATAAGAAAGTAGTATTCTTTTTTTTTCAATACTTACTGATATTTTCGGTGTTTAATTTGATCTTGTGACAAACAATGATTAGTGACAAAAGGAATTACAAATTCATTTACTTCCATTAAATTTGGTTAATTGCAGAGAAGACAAAAGAGTAGAAGAATTACACCTAACCAAACCAAAAGTAAATATTATTCAAGGCATTCTCTTCACTTCCCATCAGTTTGGAGTTTAGATGGTGATAAATTACATGCATTTCGCATGGATCCACACTACGCCTGAAAATAACAATTTTTTTTTAATTTCGTAACACTTTACAATAAATGTTTTGAATATTTTTCTACGAATTACACGTAATTTATTACCATGTACAATCCGTTCAACACTTTATGGGGGAGAACACAATAATAGGTACAACTTAATAACTCAACTGACTTGATTCGTTTAATGGTGCCTTTACACGAGCAATTTTTTGAGCAATAATTGCCCGGCAACACAATGGAGCAATTTGGAGCAATTAATGGAGCAATCTGGAGCAATTTCTATAAAATTGCGGCAATAGTTTCGGCAATATTGCTTCGAATTGCTCCATATATTCCTATATATGCCTATTCCTATATATGCCTAAAGTGGCCGACATGAATTGCCGAATATCTACACGGTTTGGAAATTTTAGTCAATTTTTCTTCTATCTCGCTTGTATACGTATCTATTGTCTCACTTTCGTGTGGTGACAGACCGGTGGTGGGAATGAGATGCGCCGCTGTCATTTCATTTTCTTTGCTTCTATTGTACAGTGCAGTACAGCTGTACGTGGATTAATAAAAATAAAAGTAATTCAAAATCAATCCAAGACATTTAAGTTAATATACACATTTAAATATAAATTTGAGTTTAACAATTGTTAATAAAAAGTTTATAATAATTCCGTTTATTAAAAAAATGTTTTTACAGTTGATTTGAACATCGACTGTAAAAACATTTTTTTAATAAACGGTATTATTATAAACTTTTTATTAATAATTGTTAAACTCAAATTTATATTTAAATGTGTATATTAACTTTTATATCTACTTAATCAAAACATTTAATAGTTATTAAAGCTTGATAAAGTTCCAAACAAGGAACGAAACGTCGCTGTAAATAAAAAATTAAGTGTTTATTTAAAAAGAGTCCTTTTTCCCGAAAAATCATTTTTATATTAATTAGCAAGGGCAAAAAAGAAATAAATCAATTCTGGTAAAGTTTTTGAATAAATAATTCTCCATTTCATCACACAATAAAGATGGTTTTCGTCTTGCTAGATACGTTCGCACCCAAATCTGTCTATTCCTTTTCTTTTTTTTTTCGTTTTAAACTTATTATAATAAAAGCACTACACGCCGCTGCCAGTAAAACCTCGTCCATAGCCAGTGACAGTTCA
Organism: Venustoraphidia nigricollis; assembly: GCA_034508555.1. Classification (NCBI taxonomy): domain Eukaryota; kingdom Metazoa; phylum Arthropoda; class Insecta; order Raphidioptera; family Raphidiidae; genus Venustoraphidia; species Venustoraphidia nigricollis. The sequence goes on from JAVRKA010000013.1 coordinate 3,907,280, forward strand.
ATTGAATTGCTATAGTGTATGAATGATTGCCTTGTATTGCCTAGTTGCTCAAAGTTGCTCCATATTGCGTGATATGGTGTGGCGGTATCTTTGGCAATAATTGCTCCATGTTGCCATTGCCGTGAATTGCTGATGTACATAGTTGATCAATATTGCCCGGAATTGAGCAATTTTAGTTGCCCGTGTAAGCGCACCATAAGCAATGCAACTCCAAGCCCGTGAGCTTATAAGCTTTACGCATAAAACAAAATCATTACGTCACAAACTATCCAATCACTCTTGAAATGTAAACACTCAATGAAATGAGATTTCAACTCTACTAATACTATAACTGTAAATTATTTTGTTACAAAACAAATTATTGTTATGAAATATAAACATTTTTAAAGGTCATGAATAATTACTTGTTTTATTATCGAAAATGATAAATTATTATTAAATGATCTATTTGTAATTTTCAAATTCAAAATGAACATAAAATACACTTCACATTATATCAATTGAATTTTTGAGTTACTACGTCGGTTCTCAAAAATTACTTTTAGTAATTTATACAACCTTTACAAATCTGAAATATGTAAATGTAACACACAATTGCAAGTGTGTTTCGACTATTTTGACTTTAAAAATCGTAAATTGATCTAATATGTTGCGATTTTAAAAATTCCGGATTTTTTTTCATTTTCACTTTAAATAAGTTTTAGTTAACATAACTTTAAAAATCTCACAACAATAATTTTTGTTTACATAATAATTATTATGTAGTAATTTTAATTATATTTAAATTCCCTATATTTAAAATATGGCCATAAAAATCAATTAGAATCTCACATATATTTTTTAAACTATACTATACATATATTTAAACTTATGTAGATATATTGACAATGATTTGATTCATTCATTATGTTAATTGTAAAATATTTATTTAGGAAATATAACATAGTTCATAGCTCACAGTAAGGCAAGATTATTAATTAGCCTTACTTTGAAATTCAATTAAAATTGAGAAAATTTTAAATTGATTCATTTCAATAGACATACTCATTTTTAGGCCGTTCATCATATTCATAAACAAGCAGTAAAAAAAAACAAAATACTTTTGTCGATAATAATTTATATTAAACATGTAGAAAAAGAAACTGGATCATTCAGTGTTCCCTGACACTTATAAGTTCCATTTTTATTTTGTAACTACAGTGCACATATAAATATTTACAGGGATTTAATTAATTGAAATTGGCTTTCATTTTACGAAATAGTTTGTCTGAGTTGGAACTATATTATAAATCCTAAACGTTATTTAGGGAAGACCTTATTTATAACAGATAAAAAGCCTTTAATAGATTAAATGAAAGTATTTATATGCATTTTAGGTACATTTAGGAATAGATTTTATCATTATTATGAAAATTCAAATCGCAAATCACTGAGATGATGTTTAAAACAAAACAAACTTCAGGTTTTTTACAACTGCCGCTCGCACAATAAAAAAACTGCACACGATGCAAATACAATTTAATTATAAATTGAAAAAAATAAATAAATATGTATTAGCTTCCATGTTTGGTGAATAATAAATGACTACTTAATAATTTTTATTTTATCGAGATTTTAATGATTTTTTAATCGACTTACAAGAAAAATTTAAGGCTTATATTTCAAATGTATTTTGTACAACAGAAAAACAAACAAACATAACAACCTCTAATTATATTCTTGTTTTATATTCAAGGCTAATAAAATTAGGACCTCGTTTAGGAATAGAGAAAATTTATCTCATGAAACCAATTTCATAATGACTCGTCTTGTACTATATGTAAGTTAATTTATTCGATTGATATTGCGAATTTTATTACGAGATTTGTATCAGTTACATTGTACGTATTCTTTTCATAAATAAAATTATTAAGATTCGGAAAGAATCTAAAAGTCATTTTAAAATAAAATAATTGTATTGCAGATAGTTCGTTTCTATCTGTTGTGTGCAGTAATTTGCTACTTAGAGAAATATCACATAGCGCACTCAAAAAAGATAAGTACAATAATTTACCGACACATTCCTATAAAAATTTACAAAAAAAAGAAAACCAAACTATAATTCCCAATGTTCAACTAATCAATAAATATATATGATATAAAACAGTTAGCTTCTCTTAAACAAACAAAATTGACCATATGAGTAGTATCAGATATGTTTCATTGATAAGTAACTGATATTAAATTTTTAATTGCTGATACGTCGTTTTATTCATATTATTATTATATTATCAAGCTTTTACAAAGCTTACTATTAAGTATTTTAATTGATATGTCCCTAATGATGTCTGAATTTCACAAAATAACGTGTCTATATTATATTTAAAAATATAGGTTAGGTACATAATATTATATCAAAACAAATATTTTGGTATAGATAGTTCATATAAAAAAACAGAGATCTAGAAAATATTTATAGGCCAGGGCTGCTGACTTTCACGCCGTACAAAATTATGAATAATTTATTAATACATGGTAGTTTCCCAGTATATAGTTGGTTCCCTAGTATTTCAGTTCGATTCCAGTAATATTAATTACTATACGCCCACACCTCTTTCCATAATAGTAGATTTATCTTAAGTTCAACAGACTTGCGTTTCTCATTTTGTTACGTCATGTTTAACATTTTTATTTAATTTCTGTTTATGATATGCGAATAGGGTATATGCATAATTTTTGAAAATAGTTTAAATCAATTATTTTCATATTAAAAGTTATCACACACACAAAATAATTCATGAAATCATCCTTATTGAATTGAAAAATATATATTCTCTTCGGGCAAGATATTTTGGTTATTCAAACGCGCCTGACGTCATAGTATATGTCCGTCACACTGCGTTTCGATATTTTATATTTCGCGCGTATTTATTGCTTTTGATTGACAACGGGTCAATATCCACCAAATGAAAGGTGCAAATTGCGTCCAGTAGTCATCGTTATTATCGTAGGAATCAGACTGAATAATAGTGAGCAAACTATACCAACATAAATATATACACAAATCAAACTGGTACCATTGGTTTGCGGTAAAACAAAAACTTAACGCATTGATCGAAATTATTGTATCAAATATAGCAAAACTTGTTTGCAGATTAAAGCAGCTCAAAATTGGCCGAAAGATGCCCATCGACTTAGTTGAATTTAACTATTTAGTATTTTCTTTGTTCTATCGCTTCGTTAGTTGGTACAATTTTTATTTAATAGGTTTTACCATGGCTCATTTTCTAATATATTGTGAAATTCATCTGGTCCTGACAAAAGCTGAAGTGAAATGTGAAAAAAAATATAAAAAGCTCAAATATATTTTTAATTATTATTTATGTACATAACGCAGAAAATTGTTTCTTTAATTTATTTAATAGTTTTAATTTTATATATTTATAAAAATTTTGTAAACCATATCAATATTCATCTTCTTCAATCAATTTAAAATTTAATTAAGCATAGTATATTATAATATAAAAAGAGTTTTAGCTTTATTTTAATTTTTTTTATTGTAAAATATAATTATTATATTATTTATTATAAAAGTGACTTGAATTGATGAACAGTTCTTTAGACCTATCTACGTATACTTAAATTTTTTTATGCCTTTAATAAAGATGTCAGTAATATTTTATTTTTAGCATGTCTATTTCAGCTTGAACTAATTAATATTAATTCAATTATTCCAAATAGTTTTGCTCAAAATATTTACAAAATTACATGATAAAAAATTATCGCATGCAATATTAACTTCTTTTTTTTTAGAAAAAATAAACTTGGTCCTCTTTTGTCAGCTTATATTCCTATCACTTAATTACCAAACCCTAAACAGTACATTGTGTTGGAAAAAGCTTTATTTTATCAGCTGAAGAATCACCCGAATTGTTTTTTTTAATACTATTAATTATGTAGAGTAGAATCTGTTTCTCATTTTTACTTATTACTTTAATTAATAAAATAAAGTGTAGGTATATTCTAAAATTCGTCCTTATTTTTAAATTCATTTATAGAATAGAGTCAATTTTCAATTAGATATGGTTTACAAATTTTTAGGTTAATTTTTTTTGTATTCGTAATTACTATTAAGCATCTTTTAATATTTCATTTGATTTTTCTATTAAATGGCTCTTGCAGCATTTTCTAAAAAAAAACTACAAATAACTATATTAATATCAATTTTAAATGACAATAATGTTCTATACTAGCACAATTTCTCTCAACCGAAAATGTAAATAGCTTTTCACATCGTGGGTATAGACAAGTTTTATTTATTTTTCTTATAAGCGAAACATGAAATACGGACAACGCATTCCATTCAAAATGGACTTACATAATTTATTACTGTATTTTTAATACAAAAAGTATTTATGAGTATTTTGTACACCGTGCCTTTATGTTTTTTTTTCTTTTAATACACATTTTTTAAATCAACAAGAAAAATTAAACTGTACACATTTTAGTCATAAAACAAAGTATAAAAATATTTTAATGTAAACTATTGTGAAACAAAATGCGTTCGCTAACAGGTGATAAACAAACAAAGCAAAAGCGACAAGTGAAACAACTGCTTAATACTCTTCTTTTGTTATTTAATAACAAAAACTGTAAGTTTCATTACAGGTCGTATAACACAGTCTGAGATCTTTTTACATACTATATATTTTACAAATTCAGGCTCAATGTAAAAATGAAAAGTGCGGTAAAATTTAACAGCTTTGCTAATTTATCTTTAACAGTTTTGACACAAAACAGACCATTAATTATATTTATTGAATTTAGTACTCCATAAATATAAAATTGCACAAAAATAAGTATGTTACGACTACTAATTACTATATTTGCTGTAGTAGTGTTAAAGAAAAGACGCAATCTTTTGCTGAAACACAGATGTATTTACTTTTATAAATTTAAAAGCGTCAAATCACCTGTAAACGAACAAAAGTGAACAGAATATTACGTAAATAATTAGAAAAAAAAATTATACTACTAACCTTAAGTCCTAGATTTTGACAACGAAGAAAAATGAACTCGCTTGTTTCTGATGACGTCGAGACAGTTTTGTTCCGTTTTCCGAAATATAAAAGCCATTTATTATAGGTATGGTCACGTTTTGGATATGTTTCTTTAGGGTTAATGTGTTTGTACAGACCATGCGCAACAATCATCTACTAATTAATTATTATTACAGTTAATTTAAACATCTATTTTTATTTCACTGCTAATTGTAGACGCTAGTGATTTAATCACACTTTTTAGAAATAATCAATAATTTCACTCTTCTTTGTAAATCACAAGAAAAAATATCTAACGAAAAAAAAGAATAATATTATATTAATGAAAATAATTTATTATATTCTACAAACCTAAAAATCAGCAACAGAAAAATACTATTACATGAAATAAATCTAATTATTATAATGACCAAACAGCGTTTCAATAATTAAAAATTTACTATACAATTAACGTAGAAAAAAAAACTCATTGAAATCTTTGTTTTGTATCATTGCTGTTTGGTGCAATTCTAAGGATTAAAAACATTAAAACTCAGGTCGCAGGGCCAAGCCCTGCCGACAAAATAGTGTATTTGCTCATATGTGTTGCGGTTCTATTCTGTAAACTTAAATTTGTTTTTAGACATAAGATTTGTAAGTTCGGTCCTGTCGGGCCGACTTTATTATAAAATTTTGACAGTAAATTATGATCTCAACTAAATGGTTAAATTTAAATTTTGATATAATTCTATAATATATATTTTGACATATTCTGACAATAGGTTTTTTTGGACCCAAGAACACTTTTCAACTTTTAATATGGTCCGACTGGGCCCATATTAAATAATTTTCGTGCGACCATGGCTTCTAGCATGTGTGCCAAATTATGCAATATGTAAATATTTCCAAAAATGGTGCCGAACTGTTTAGGAGGGTATGGAAGATTAAGAAATTTTGGTCTGATCCCTAGATGTATGTAACATATGGCAAATACACTAATAAACTCAAAAATATTAATTATAATAAACTATAAATAGATAATATTTTTATTAAAAATCATCTACTCGAAAATGAAATCGGTAGTGTCTTTTTTTTCAAATTAACTAATTCTTAACATTACGTTTTTCCTACCCGATGTCATGGAGATGTTTCAATTTCAGTGAAACGTAGGAAAACTCCGTCAATTCAAATTCAGCTTCACAATTCTCATATTTCAAGGTTCATTCACTTAGGTTAGCCAATCTCATTGATTAAGCTGTTTGCCTAATGAATGAAACAGAAATAGTACACGTAAAATGTTCAGCTTTGTTTTTGTTTTGACAGAATAGTACTTATACAATTTTATTCATAGTTCCATAACTATTTTACTCAATACTATGCACAGATACGCCGAATATCGTAAAATGTTTTAGTAATCTAATGTGATTTTAATTTGCTATGTGCTCATTGCACGCTCGAGAAAACGACATCGTTGATGAACGAGTGATATGTTAGTATCGCGATTAATACCTGTTAAAAATCTTTAAAAAAAAGTATATTCCGAGCGGAGAAATTTTCTGATATGAAACAATAATTTGATATGTTTTAGTATCACTATTTTTTCAAAGGTTTGATTAGCAGCCAGCTCGCAGCGCTATCAAAACCGCTTTAAAATTGAACGGCATATCTGTACACAGTTTTGAAGAAAACAAAACAAACAAACAAAAACACATCTACATGGTCTGCACGATGGAACCAATAACACAACATGGATAAGAAGAACAAATGGAAAATAATGATAGTAATAATAATAATAGTAACGAGGAGTTTTTGCGCTGTAATAATAATTGTGTTATATTTGGAGTGTATCGTTTATTGTTTTTGTTAATTCAGGAGTCTTGATCCATTTTACTGAGTGAAGCCGATTGGCCGTTATTTGTCGACGAATTGTTACTATTATCGAACGAGTTGTTGCTGTTGTTGTTACTGTTGCGGACCGACATACTGCGCGTCGAACTGAAGCACAGCTTCATGATGAACGGGAATTTCGTTCCTACAAAAAAATACACTCAGTGAAATAATCACCGCTGGACTTACACTAGGGGCTAGTGTCCAGGAGCAGCAAATTTTCAAGGGAGGCAAAATTTGAACCATGAGGGAAAAAAATCTCGCATTATAGAATTTTTTTCGAAGTGTGATCGTGTTGAAAACATTCATAAATAAAATACGTTTTCTCATTATTAAGAATGTGTGTAAAACTGTAACCACCGCAGTTTTATTTACAAAATTGACGTTTGATGTTGACTAACCTTGACTTTCAATGGCGGCGTGATTGCACGACATAACTGCGGCGACTGCTTCGCTCACCGTGTTGAATTCGAGCAGTCCGCTGCTGGAACGTTCTGAACGCATTGGGAACATTCGCACAGCGCTCGGAGGTGCTACGCCGTATTCGCGGAACACCTGCAGCAGCGTCGATTCTGACACATTGGGCGGCGTGTTGAAGAAATGTAAAATCTGAACATCAAAAAATAAAAACGTCTATATTTGATACACAACAGAATCGCTAAAAAACATGATGCATTTGAATTTTTCTTTTTAATTTTCTAATTTGCTCCCAAAATTAACCCCCATTTAAGACTTAGAATTTCCGTTTAGGTTTTCCTGTCATCTATGGGTGAGGCCCTAAATTTATTACTTTTTTCAAAATTTTAGGCTCAGTAGTTTCGGTGGCAGGGGGGGGGTGTTAGAGTCTCGTACATTTTCTTTAATATCTTTTTGCATTTTTGCCTTTTCATTTGATGTCACATGATGCACTTGAATTTTTTTTTTTAATTTTCTAATTTGGCCCCCAAAATTAACCCACAAAATCGGAACTCGTTTCTTTACGTTATACGTCCGTGATTGATTATCTAACTCTATATATATATATATATATATATTCCAAATTTCAACTTTTTTCGTCTAGTAGATTCGGAGAAATCAGCTGTGACAGACGGACAGACAGGAGAGTGACCCTATAAGGGTTCCGTTTTTTCATTGGCTGTACGGAATCCAAAAAAAAAAACGCAATTACGGACTTACTGTTTTATATAGTATTATTATTTAGTATTGATAATGAAACGACTTACTTTGCTCGGTGGTTGGATGCGATTCTTGCTCGCCATCGCTGGATTCATAAATCTGTTGTTTTTGTTGGCCGTGTACTCCTTGAAACTGGGCGTTTTGTCTGGCAGCGGATACGGATTTGTCACTTCGCCTAGGAATGCCTGTTTTGAGAATGCCAACTGGAGATGTTGTTCTGGATCACCGGCGACTGTCACATTGTTTAAATTTTGAACGCAACGTTCAACGGCTATATTATCACCCATTTGTACCATGGCCGTGCCTTCTTTTGTTTTCAGGTACTTTATCTGTACAAAGAAGTCATAGATTATGTAGTATATACCTATTTGTTGCAATGATTCTTAGAAACATTCATTGTTACAATGCTATATTAGAATTTTTTTTCTAATATAGCATTGTAACAATGAATGTTTCTAACGATCATTGCAAACATCAGCGACTACTGGCTCATGTAGAGAAGTCTTATGGAATATAAACGTATGAAAAAAAGAAAAAAAAATCAGTTTATATAATTATTATTCAGGTAACAGATAATTTCTTTTGAGATCTAAGATCTTGTACAGCTATATAAACGCGGAACTTCTACGCTGGGTTCGAATCAAATGTTCTATCTATAGCAAGGATGACGAGGAGAACCTTTATACATTTACGTGCCATTTTTCGCAAAGAAATGACGTTCTAACAAATAATTTTGACTTGATGATTAATGGGAAAAAATAAATCTTATAGGTATAAAAGTCGTTATGCTGGGGAAATGCCATTCACTCTTAATATCTTCCAACTACATTGGATCGGGAGAAATACGATCCAATATGGGTGCAGTCTAAGTCGAATTACAAAATCTTCGCAAATAAAAGGTAAATTGCAAAACATTATAAGAGATACATTCGTCCAGTTACAAATTAAGTTTTAGTCTTTCATAATACGTCGTCATACAAGGACATTATAGTTTTACGATAGACATAGTAATAATTATCCAAATAGCTTACCCTGGCCACATTTCCATACAAACAAACCAGATTGAACAGTTTATCTGTGTTGGCTTTCTGTGGATCGAGTCCGTAGACCATCATGACACTGCCCTGTTGCGGTCTGCCAAGAACACCAGCTCCCGCTCCCGGATAAGCCATCGGTGCATTTCTATCGCCGGCCGACATTGGCCCTCCCGGCGCCATATTGGCGCCGGGAGGTATTGCACCGCCGCCGCGGTACGGCAGACCACCTATCGCGCCGCCTCCGCCGCCGATAGCACCGCCGTCCTTGAGTAACGGCGGACCGCCATGATGACCTGGATGATGTGCTCCACCGCCCTGAGACGAGTACGGATCGCCGGCGTTGTAACCGGAATTGTATTCGTCGTACACGTGCTCGTTGCCGAAATTGGCCGATGGGTCTGGAAGAAAATGATTCACATTAGTAAAGTATTAGTAAAGTTTTAAATAGCATTTGAGCCACGCGCGTCTTGGGTTTAGAATAATACGTCTCCGTGTAGTAAGAAATGCCATACTGCAATTCTGTTATTGCACTATGGTGGATCTTAAGTTCAAACTGACTACGAAAATCCAATGATTGGATCTAACACGAGGACTCTTTGCGGTCCAAAGCCTTCAGCCATGAACTGAATGGAAAAGGATTGATTAGCAGCCAGTTGTCAATCAATCAGTTAGTGAATCGGCAGTTGGGCAATTAATTAGTCGATGCCAGATGTAATTTGAACTTATATATATACAATAGTTTGAGCGGAACTTTTGTGGTTATATATAAAATAATCTTTAAAACTTATGAAAATGTAGTTTGTGTTAAATAAAACGTTGTTGAAGTCTGGTAAGAAAATAAGCCTTTTTCATACATTTTTTCATCTTCTATACCTATTTATGTAAGAAACACTACTATAGCACTGTTTTTTTTTTTTTTTTTTTTTACTGCTAACAGAGGTATTTGTGTCTATGGTATATTAGCTGCGTAAAGAGAAGAGGGACAGAGATTGTAGATTATAGACGCTCAACACCTGAGGTCATCGGCGTCTGTATAATAACATATAAGCGACGTGAAGAAGTTATTCTATGTGTGTTATTATAAAAATCAATTTTGAATTTTTTTAGTTGTGTTCGTGGGAGGCGAAGCCATGCCGTCTTTTTCAGTTTTAACAGAATTATAATTTATAACACATCTACGCGAGAAGATGCACATGTCGCGGTTTTACACGACATTCAGAACATGTTTAACACGTTTTGTAAGTGACGTGACAATTGACGACGCGGCTCACGCGACAGTTTATTGTTTCCAACGCTAACAAATGAATGTGCAAACAATTGAATAACATAATATTATGTGTCTATACATACACTACAGGTTGTAAATAATATATATTATATACTATTCCTGTTAATAATACGAGTAAATATGTACATATATTGTCCAAACCAGAGTACAGTTGATACAGAAATGTTTAGGGTCTGGGTCAGGGACGTATTTACTATGTGGCGAAAAGAACACTTGCACGGAACGGCAGACTGGAGAGGGAGAGTGGCACAAACGCCGCGACGGCCATGCAAAAATGGCAAATTCGTTTGGGGAGCAAACGTCACACTCGTCAAGACCGTCCTCATGTCGCCCAATTGACACATATTTCTTTTACTTCTTATTTTTATGGACTTAAGGCTGTCGAAACGCTCTGAATTTAAGCCAAAAATAACGCTTCGGCTGTCAACTGATTGTAGACTTATTCGTCAACATTCTGCAAAAAATCTTTTTCTATAAGGAAGATAAAGGACAAATCTAGGTCTCTAATGTGCTTTTGTAATTTATGTACGATTTACTAGAAAAAAGTCGGCATTAATTGTGCCAAAAAAACGTACGTTTTCAATGTCACACTACGACCTTATTCGTACCTATTTCACAAAACTCTTCCATTACAAACCTAAAGTGACTCTTCCTTTTTCGGAAAAGTTTTTGAAATCTTTAAAATATTTCCAAAAATTAGAGTAATCAATTGACAGCGGCACCCTGGCAATAACATGTTTTAGCCTCGTAGTTGGCACCAGCTAAAAATTGAAACGTGCGGATGATTTGAGCGAGACAGAGCTAAAGAAGGTCACACCCACAATATGTCTTTTGCCTACCTCGCCTCTTACCGCTGGGTCTCAGCATAAACTGTATGAAAGTGATCCAACACTGTTAACAAACTATGTTTTCAATATTAGAAACAATGCGTAGGACGCAAAGAAAATGGAACTCAAAAGGAGCCGGCAAATCATCTTGTCCGATGAGCAAATTTTACAAATACCTCCCTGGTCTGGATTGTTGAGACCCGTAGCTATAAAAGACGTAATGTTGGGGGAAGGTCATTCAAGCTTTTGCAAACAGAAATTAAAGCGTAACAACAGTAAAGCATTCCAGTTTTGTGCAAGTTCCTATAGTCTATGGCCGTACCTACATACGGTAGCTACACTAGGGAGCGACCCGTGGCCACGGCCAACTCTGAACAATAGTTTAACCTAAATACATAGTATATTCTGGAGATTTACAACTTTTCTGTCCATTTCTTGCATCAATAAAAAAGTTCCGTCTTTATTTCAAACAAACGAATTAAAATGTAGACTTGAACGGCTTCAGTTCACAGACGGTTCTAATCACAGAATTGGTAAAATTGGATTTTGAAGTAAAACTTCGTTTGGCACGGTAGGGTAAAATCGATTCATGACATTGAAAGTGCAACGAAAAGTTACAATACATGTATACCGTATACATACTATATTAACAAGCCGTATAACGTTGTTCTCTAGTGGGTGCTTTGTAACCTAAAGGTCGTAGGTTCGATCCCGGCCATCAGTGCCATTATTATTATTATTTTTTACAATTATACCAGTCTTGCTTCTGTAATGTGTATACAATTTGTTTTTTTAATTGAAAAAATACTAGCGTCAAATAGCCTAGGCTGGCGGTGTCTTACATAAAAACAGACCTAAGCGTTTAAAATTATTTGAGACAAAACCGAGTTCACGTAAAAGCTTGTCAAAAACAATGTAATTTGGAGAATAGTAAAAAAAAATATATTATTTAAATCAAAGACAAATCAAGTTTCCATTTCATATGCGGATGCTGTTCATTTCTGTTTTCAATTTTTCTGAATTAATTTGTTAATTTCCGTTCCTTTTACATAAATATTCAGATGTCATGTCGTAGCCCTGACACTGCCAAGTTGAGCCGGAAATCCTTTTGTAAAAGTTTATAAAACACTTATTTGAAATAAACAAACTCCCGTTTCCCGTCTAATTTTAAGCTTATTTTATACAAATATATTTAAAATTAAATTATTTATTGATCTATCTTGTCATGAGAAAATAAAAATTGTTTGAACAATAATTAAAAACTGCTTATTCCTGCTATAATACACCTGTTCAATGAATTTGAAAAAAAATATTGAGCAACCCAAATTTGTCAGTATTTTTAATTTCGTAGAGAAAAACTTTCAAAATATTGATTTGTCTTCCCGTAATTCGAAATCTCGTGAAGTGCTGCAAACAAATATTTACGACTATCACGTTTTTTTATTCAATTTTAGTGCAAAAATGTATATTTTTTGAAATTTTTAAGCAGTAAACCAAATTTTGTGAAGCTTAATGCTTAGCTACACGCTAATGAAAATAGTAATAATAAAATGAATTTTGCGAACACAGTCAGAAATTTCCCGGGAGCATATTTTACAATCTGACGGATCACCTTAACTCTTCAATTCCCAGTGTCACTTGTAGGTGAGAGAAGTTTAATATTTTTTTTTCTACCACACGGAGATTTTATTATTTAATTCCACTACCATTGTTGCAAAACCAATAAGTAAAACTATTAATATTTTTTTTCTAGCAACACTAACCAAATGTCATCTTTCAAATATAATCAAAGTTTCGCGCGAAATTCGAGCAGTGTGTGTTTGTGTAATCTCTTGCGATAAAAAGTGAAATAAAAATGCCTAAACCGTAACTATTGTTATCTTTTCTTATTGCGTGTAATAAATAAATAAATAAGCTATTGCTCAAATTTTTTTATTGGTAAAAATAACTTTGAACACGTTTTTTACGACGTTGGAAATATGCCGTGTCACCTACAGGTGACACTGGGCATTATAATAACCGTTTACGCCGCAACGGAAGCTCTCAAAAGGAATAATTTTTCCCGTTTTTGCAACATTTTTCATTGATTCTCCGTTTCTACTGGTCGTAGCATGATATTATGTAGCCTATAGCTTTCCTGGATAAATGGACTATCCAACAAAAAAATAATTTTTCATTTCAAACCAGTATTTCCTGAGATTACCGCGCTCAAACAACCAAACAAACAAACTCTTCAGCTTTATGATATTAGAATAGATAAGTGTTTTGTTTCTTTCAAATAAACTATTTTTATATTAAAGAAACTGATATATCTAAATATAAATCAATATTATTATAAATTCTAACGTTTTATTCTTACCGTAACAATAAGAAACAATCTGTGTCTGCTTCAAAATCTTAATTTCACAACGCCCAGTGTCACCTGCAGGTGACACCCCCATAAAAGAAAATTGAGGTAGTTTATTTTTTATTTCTATTTTTTCTTGTCATAACCAAATATATATAAGGTATTTTATTTAAAAAGAAACCAAAAATCTTTATTAACTTGGACATGGGAATTGAAGAGTATTGAGTACTTGAGGGATAGTATATGGATAGGAGGGAGTGCATAAATGTATTTATAATTCATCAGTACACCAGTTCATCAATTCCGTTCGATTACTGAGTACAAAATAACATCAAAGCTTCCATAAAAGTGAAGTTATAATTAAAACAAAAGTTAGTTATTAAGAAGACAACAAAATTAATTAAGAATTCAGCTGCAAAGATAATTTTTTATAATGATCCTGATTAAAATTTAATTAAAATGGGATGAACGAAAACAAAGACAACAAATATTACGAGCGGTCATAAAAATATAAAACGAACAAACAAACCTATAAGCACATATAGATAAGGTTTATTTGCAAGCGCTTAAACAAAATGAAGAAGAAAGAACTAAAAGAAAAGTCTCTCGTACAAATGTATACTTAAAATGTCATATATGTAATACGAAAACAATACTTCACGAAAAATTACCTCGAAGTTAAAACAGGAAAAACTTTTTCCAAGACCAAGCACTTTTCAAAATGGTTCAGTTGACTTCTATTTATCATATCCCGTTGTTCTTGCAAGAGTAGGACTGAGGGGTCAGAAAAGAACTAGCACAACGATTTGACCTATATTTTCTAAAAATAAGTTTTTCGGACTCCGTGGACCTTAAAACTAAAAAATAATGTAACATTTTGAAAACTGAATTTTGACCACTTGTAGAGTTGGAATGGTAAAATTGTTTCAATTAAACACTTCGAAAGGAATACTCTTCAAGTTCTTCAACGAAACGTAAAAACACTAGATCTACACAAACACGTTGGTGTGTTTTTTGTTTTTACTTTTTCAATTCACAACTTTGACGATTTCAAATTACAACTACATTATTTACACGTATCATCGTCTTCGTGTGATGTGAAAGTTATTCCCCAATAATAAAACTATTTTCAGAAAGTGAACTTTGCACATAAAACTTTATCGACTGTAAATGGAAATGTTAAATTCCAATACACATTGGCAAAGTTTTCTAAAACGGGGCGAAACACCGCCACAGCGTCGCGGTTATTGGATTATAAAGATTTACTATTTCGTGAATTACTTACGTCTTTTAGCAATTGATTGATGTTTTAAATTAATGAAATAACATAATATGCCCTATCACATTAAATTACTAATAGGTCTTATGCGGTACTGTGCTCTGGAAAGAATATAATTTTAATGTGCCAACTAAAATTTACAAACACTTTTAAGGAAAAAATTTGCTGTTGATTCAGCAGCAGATATAGGCAATTATTACTTAAATTATTTTCTTATGTGTATTTTTTCATGGAGTTTTTGTTGTAGCTACTAGATGGTGTCAGGTGGAGTCGAAGGCTCCACTACTGTTGTTGCTGCCGTGTTTCATCTCAATCGCATGCAGAGCCGCGGATAGCGGCTAGTTATATTATGAACTGTATTAAATTTCTATAGTGAAAAATTTTTAGCACCTCAAGCGACGTTGTTGCCAATTTTAGACTAGAGTTCCACGTATTTAAAATCCCATACTATTTGCTAGAATGAAATAAAGTGAAATTGTTTCCAATTTTCTCCTCACAATTAATTCTGTATTCTATTGCAGTCTTGAATTGCAAGTTTAAAAGTGAAATGTAACATTTTTAAGAGCTTTAAGAAACTGAGAAAGTTTTAAAAAGGATATACTATGTAAGTCTAATGGATTACACAAAAATATGTCACTAATTTAATTTGAGAAAAGTTTTTAAAATGGTGTTTGCAAGTCATTTTTTATAATCGTATTTTACATTGCTGTACAAAAACTGCAAAATCAAAATATATTCAACATAAAAGTGTATTTTTTCAATATTTCTCAAAATACTGTATTTTAAATCGTCCTTCGTTTAAAGGTCTTTGTAGGGAAAGTTTTTCTCTACACCATATATATATACATACATTCACCCCTACATAAAAGTAGAGTGCCCACTCTAAGGGCGGGCAACCCGGACATTTGTCCGGGGCACTAAAATTTGGAGGCGGCATTTTGGCGCTGTAAGTGTGAGAAAAATATTGTTGTGTCTAATATCCAATTAATAGAAAATTTCACATAACGATTTTTTCGTTCGCTAAGCATTAACAGTGCGTAGCGTATTTATGTCTAAGAGCTAAATATATTTACAATTCTTGATTCTAAAGAAAACAATCATACAGGAGCGGTATGTTTAATTAAATAACCGGTTTTCCGTTTCAGGGGAAACGAAAAATCTCAGCATTCATTTAATGTCGTGAGACTGTAATCCATATCACAATATTTAAAGATTTCACAGATATGAAAGATTATTTAAAAATATACAGACATACATATATACAGAGGCGGAAATTTGTCTTTTTAACCGGAGCGACATAACCGCTAAAGCGGGCGCTGATTACAAGAGGAGGCTTTATTAAAGTTTTTCACAAATAGAGGCAGTAGAATTGTCTCACTTGTAACCGGCCAACTTCTATTCCATTGGCGCTGAGAGTCTATAAGCTATTGTAATCAATATATGGTCAAATTATTCTACCAACGCTGCATATTTGAATTCGCTGTTTGTTGTCAATAATTATTTGAACTGCAATGAAATGACAAAAAACCGCATGCAATCGGTTAAATCGCAAAATGCCTATTTGCCACGAGTTTAATCTATTGATATCAAAAAACAACTGAAAAACTGCACTGTATGTAATAAAAATCTGCAATTACACGAAAATCCAATTTGTATAATTATTATATAAATTTAAGTGGCTATGTAATATCATATAAAGCTTTCGTATGCAAAAGCTTTTAATACGTTTTATTTGTTTGCGCGACCATCGAGAGAACACTTCAATGCGTCCATTAGTCCTCGTGTTTCATGTACTTTAAAGCTCTATATGCAGAGCTTGCGCTAGTTTTCCCGTTCAAATATGAAACTGGGGCGCGCCTTGCGAAGTGAAAGTTTTATTTCTCTATTTTAAAGATCTTCGTGCACCACTGATATAAAATTTCAGTTTGAAGGAGGAAAAAAAAGTTTAAGGAGCAGCACAAGGTCGTGGACTTGATGACTAATAGATAATTTTAATCTTTTTTGAAGTTACATGAGATTGAAAATGTAACGAAACGTTGCAATATATACGTACAGCGTATGCTATAAAAGTCAGCTGTTGAACATTAAGCTAAGGTGACGACGAGATAACGATTAGTGCGGCCCCTCGTAACCTAAAGGTCGTAGGTTCAATTCCGGCAGTCAGTGCCATTAATATTATTATTTTTTCTTTTGTTTCTTTTACAATTATATCAGTTTTACTTCTGCAGTGTGTAGTGTAAAATATACGGTCTATTTTCTGTAACTCTTCCAACAGAAACTTAGTGCTGAAATATATATATCAAATACTATATTGTAAACACAATAACGGAAATTTCGGCATGGCGCCATACAAAATATATAAAAACTTACTAAACACATAATTACAGACACTAGCAGACCCGTGCGAATACTTCGCACCGTTAGTAATGTTATTTGCATGTACGTCGCTTAATATTACTGACAACAGTTAAACAGATTGCTACGAGATGGCTAAATTTTAAACTGTATTTTTTTAATGAAAACATTAAGATATTTACTTATATTTCGTCATTAGAGAGAAAAATAATCTCAAAAAAAAAAACTGGTCAGGTGCGAGTCGAACTCGCAAGATTAGGGTTTTGTACTATTCCGTTTTCCGTGAGTACTTTAAGACTTAAGATTTTCGTTTAGCTTTTCCTGTAAACTATGGGTGAGACCCGACATTCCTTATTTTTTTCAAAATTTTAGGCTCAGTAGTTTCGGAGATAGGGGGGGGGGATGGTCAAATGTTCATCTATTTTCTTAAATAACTTTAAAACTATTTATTTTAAAATTATAAAAAAAATATATTTGAGACCCTTATGATAAGCTCTTTCATTTGATATGTCACACGGTGCAGTTTGCCAAACTTTTTTTTTTATTTCCTAATTTTTCCCCAAAAATGACCCCCATGTTCAAAATTCATTTATTTACGTTACATGTCCGTTTTATAGTCGCCGACTTACATATGTGTACCAAATTTCAACTCAATCGGTCCAGTAGTTCGGAGCAAATTGGCCAAAACAGTAGGACGGACAGACACCCGAGTGATCCTATAAAGGTTTCGTTTTTTCCTTTTGAGGTACGAAATCCTACAAATGGCGTATCAAACATTAATATTGATGCAGTATTAAGGGAGATATTTCCTACCGACGAAAAAACACCTTTGAGAAATAATATATACCTACTGATAGCTTTCGTTAATATTTTTTGAATTAGTTTCGAATGGCGTCTTTAGTAAACATATTAAATACATATATTTATGGTTAGCGAGTACTTGGACATAAATAAATAAAAATCCTAAGTTTTATAAATTTATAACTTAGGATTTTTATTTATTTATGTCCAAGTACCCGCTAACCATAAATATATATTAACATAATGGACGATATCAACTCAAATATATTAAATACCTTTTCTAACAACGTTCAAACAGAAAAATAGTATGAGCGAATATTCTAAGCCGGCAACTGATCACGAAATAATGCAGTCATATTAGCGCAAATATGGTAAATTTACAAATAATAGTGCACGTGCATACTAAATAATGATTATGTACAGAGTACCTACGCCAATGGACATAGCCACAGGTCAGAACACTACATAATAATAATAATATAGTCCAGTGTACACTAATGAATGTTCATTTGAATAGTTGACAATGCAGTCATTTGTTGGCGCTTCAACGGAAATCTATTTTTTTTTTTATATTTAACTAACCAATGAAAAAAAATAACTGCTAAAAAGGCAGTTCTACAAACTTGGTAATTTAGTATTCTCCGTCACCGAATAGCCCATCGCGTTACTGGGGCACAAATTGGCATTTGCGACGGGCGTGAATTAAAAGAACAACAAATATATAATAACTGTAGGTACATGGCGTAAATAACATTTCTGAGTTTTAATATGTCATTCTTAAGGCTGTCGGAACGCTCTGAATTTTGTTTGTGCTGAGACACAGTGGTAAGGGGCGAGATAGGCAAAAAACATATTGTGGATGTGACTTTCTTTAGCTCTGTCTCGCTCAAATCATCCGCACGTTTCAATTTTTGGCTGGTGCCAACTACTAGGCTAAAAAAATGTTTTGCAAGGGTGCGCCGCTGTCAATTGATTACTCTAATTTTTGGAAATATTTTGAAGATTTAAAAAACTTTTCCGAAACAGGAAGAGTCACTTTAGGTTTGTGATGGAACAGTTTTGTGAAATAAGTACGAATAAGGTCATAGTGTGACATTGGAAACGTGTGTTTTTTTACCACAAATAATGCTAAATTTTTTCTAGTAAATCGTACATAAATTACAAAAGTAGTCCATTAGAGACCTAGATTTGTCCTTTATCTTCCTTATAGAGAAAGAATTTTTGCAGAATGTTGACGAATCAGTCTACAATAAGTTGACAGCCGAAGCTCTATTTTTGGCTTAAATTCAGAGCGTTCCGACAGCCTTAATTCGAAATTGTCTCAGATATAAGATTTCAAATTATTATCAGAATGTTGCCGGAAACCAGAGGTGTTTCGGAGTTACAAATGTCATATCAAAACTAAGTTCTCCGTCTAGCCTGGTACATTACATGCTTACGACGTGGGCGTGATTATTTCAGTACAAAGTAGGTTCGTAACAAACAAGAGTCGAACTCATGTTGGTATAATTTAAAATCATCGTAGCAAGCAGTCTCAAGACGTCCTATATTTAAAGAGATAGAGGTCGACTAATTATGCTTTTATTACCATAGTAAATCTTAAAG
This sequence comes from Venustoraphidia nigricollis, assembly GCA_034508555.1. NCBI lineage: Eukaryota > Metazoa > Arthropoda > Insecta > Raphidioptera > Raphidiidae > Venustoraphidia > Venustoraphidia nigricollis. The sequence continues at coordinate 3,926,900 of JAVRKA010000013.1, forward strand.
TCTTTAGCCTGATAGGAAGATATTAAAAATACAAAAATCACATTTTTGGAGCATAAAAATTAAACATTTCAATAACATAGACTACTGTTTAGCATAATGATAAATACTTTTATAACGGTTGCCAAATCCAGTGGTCGACAAATTATGATTCACAATCGGGAGCCTGTTAGTCTTGATTCTGGCAGAAGATATTAAGAAACAAAGATAATATTATAAGTATATAAATAAACTCAAAAGTAAAAAGATAGTAAGTAAGGTCTACAAGAGGCGACGCTCTGACCGGTTTTATCAAAGGACAGGTACTGGTTAGACTTGCAAGCATGCAATATAATATTACTACAGTGTGACCTTAATATAACAAACCTCAATATAACCATTTCCTCGATTTAACACATTTTTCAAAATCCCGTAGAACTGCCCGTAAGAGTTAATGCAAAATATACCTTTACATCACGAATACTTTTTGTCAAAAACCTCTTTATAATGAATTTTCAATCATTGCAGAATATAAAGTATAATTTACCTACATTTAACGATTTTTGTCAACTTATAACCTTCAAATAACGTATCCTACCAATCAATCACACACAATTCCACAATAACAACAACAATTCATGTCTCGACAGGTTCAGACACGTTATCGTAAGACAATCATTGTTGTTTGATGTAAAGTAATGTAATCACTGCTGTTAGTCACTGTTGTTAGTAAATTTAAAGTTTCAGCGGCTGAGAAACGAAAAAGGTGTTCCTTAACCGTCGCAGAGAAATGAAAAATCATTAAGTATGTAGACGAGATCCTACAAAATCAGACATCGTTAGAGTTCGAAATTCCCGCGACACATGATGCCTTCGCCTTCGTTTCGGACATCGTGTGGCGCAGTGCAGGAATTTCAACTTTCTGCTCTTGCGGTGTCGCCTCCGGTAGAAAATATACTCAACTCTTGTTAAAAATGTAATTACGAAACATGTTAAGGCACGTACCGGGCAGGCGGTTATTCGTTTAAATTAAAATTAGAAGCATAAATTACAGGTAGGCATGCAATACACAGTACGTTACCTATCTTAACAGTATGTGCACATAAATATACCTACATGTTATAATATTAAATTACTAAGGAGTTGCAGCATTTTTGGCTTAGTGTTTTAGATCATAATTCACGGAACCGACGTAAACACAACACAGAGTCCCCTGCATTAATTCAGTGTGAGTCAGTGTCACGATGGTGGGCGTCGCGTCGTCAAGGTCTCAAAAGCGACGTCGTCACAACGTAACACACTGACGTGAACGTCTTTAATCGAACGGATCTTTACAGTGCACCGTTTAACCTGTTTTTTTTAATGTTTTTGAGCATCTTTCCATACGGAACGTTAAAATGTAGTTGCTTTTTTAAATTGATGTTTACGAGAATTACTCTGGAATTAAACTCTATAGTTTTTTGGTTATTCTCAAAAGATCAGTAATTAGGTTAATGCTATTGAGATATGCCAGATCTTCTCAACCTGGAGTACGTGCAAACAATGGCGTACGCTTAGTTTTGTTACGGGGGTTTAAGTAAAGATGGGCATTCGGTAATCATACGGCAATTATACGTTTTCTAAACGATAGAACACATTTTGTAAGTAGAATTAGGAGAATTTTCAGGCTTCAACTTCAATAACGGGAAATAAAATGAATTAGGATGAAGTAGGCTTTATGAATTATTACAGTTTATTCCACTATTTCAGACTCTAAAGGCGGAATCTGGTTTCCTCGGTCCCTGCTTTGCGTACGTAGATGGAAAAACAAAAATTATTAAAAGTTCAATACAATCTACACCTTGCGCCATAAATTCACTAGTCGAGTCCTTATTCAAAAATAAGTTAAAAATGTTTACAAAACTATTGTCCTACATAACTTCGCGAGGAAGCTAAAACTAAAATCAAATGAAAAAATTAATTATGAATTATGGTCAGGTAAAATATTTTATTGAAAAAAGTTTGATAGACACTTTCGATTTATTTCTGGGTCAGGAATCGATTAATGAATTTATGGCTCCAGGTCTATTTGTTTAAACATATCTATCAAACTCCTAGTTCAAAAATTATCCTAATTTCCTATAATTCCTTCATTCGCCCATTGCTATTACATAAGTTGAAGTTTTAAAAATGTAGAAAAATAACGGGAAGTGTGGTAGACGGAAAATAGAATGGCGTCTGTTATGACATAAAGTCGAGAAACGGACGTTAAACGCATTATTATTATTATTATTATTATAAAAAATAAACCAAAAGAAACCGAAATATTTTATAATCTTTTTTTTTTAAGGACATGTCTCTCTTATTGCGACACGTTACAAGAATCGTGACCCTATTTCCAGTTTGCGTGAGATGTTAGAGCAGTTTTCTGTAAGTCTGCTAAAAATAAAACACACATAAATCCTCGTTTCACAACTAACTCATATATGACAGAGAAACCACGACTCGAAGAAGTCTCGCTGAATAATGTAAATTTACCACATTGTCTCCAGACGTGAAGGAATGTATCTGAACAAGATATATTGTGGAAGTACAGCCTGTATCGGGAATTATCAATAAATCTGATTTACTTTAAAAAGTCAGGTATATTGTATTGGTGGCCGGTACCATAAAAGATCGGTTAGAAATAAAAAAAAGACAGACGAGTGCGAATACCGTAATAAGAATTTAATAAAAATTAAGTTTGTCACGTAATAATTCCTCATAGAATTAGAAATTATGATCTTCTGATTTTCCTCTTTACTTGTGCTAGATCTTCCTTCGTGCTAAGATTTTTAGATTCCAGATCAACGGGAAGTACCCTATAAGTTTTAATGAGTGAGTCATTATCAAAATATGTAATATTTGAAAGGCTGTATCTTTTCATTGCATTAAATTAGAAGCCTTGATTTTTTACAAGACTACGGGGTTATAGATCTTAGTAATTGGCATTAATTTCAACTTGCTATCTTAAGCTGTTCCTCGCAGAAAAATGATCTTGTCAGACAGACAAACGGGCAAAAAAGTGATGCCATAAGGAATCCATTTTTTCATTCTGAAAATATACTTTTTGAACCTACGATCCACAAAAAAGCACGTTATGTGTTTGGGTCGTATGATTATCTGTGTGATTTTTATCAGTGAGTTCGACTTAAACCTAAGGAGAAAGGTATATGATTCCAAGAATCTACTGGTATATAGAAGACAGATTATTATTTTCAGTTTTTTTTTTTTTAATTTCTGTCGGTGGTCATTTAATTACCAGTGCATCGCTGTGCAAATTGGCACCAGTAATTAAGAAAATGTTTAAGACAATTTAAATTAGAATTTTTAATTATGAAATGAATGAATAATAATCATCAAATGCTATCAAGTTATCTCCAGAGACGGATCAAGTGGATCTAATGGATATTTTCCGCCGTTGATTGGACTCAAAGTTAGTTATAGAACATTTATTTCAGAGGTTCCCAACCTTTTTTACACCACCGCGCCCTTTATAAGAAAAAAACGGCCCATAGTCCACAATATTTTTTTTTTAAACCTCCCATTGGCTTCAAGGATTTATTCCCATGTGTCAGACACAATGTGATGTGGATTAAACAAACAACGGATAAAGGAGCCAACACCTATCCAGAATAGTTAATTTTATATGACATTAAAATATTATAAAATTATTTAAAATACTTTCATACGCTTGCTCCATACTTAATATTACTCAATACACATGAAAGTCCACACTACGTTATCATAATATTTACACTACTTAATTTTAGGCACTCCTACCCTAGCACTGTCTTAAGTCAAGTTGGGTAGGAAGATTCTGTCTAATAAGATAAAAAATGTACAGTCATTATAAGTTGTGAAAATAAAAATATATTTATTTATTATTATTATCTACCTAATATACTTGTCTATTTATCTATATTAAAAATCCTAAAGATCCCCATGGATTGCTCCAGCGCCTACTAGGGGACGGTACACATCCCATTGGGAGTCTATGATTTATTTAATACCTAAATACGATCATTAAAAATATTTATTTTGTAACATTAAAAAAATTGATCAATACAAGGAAGACTATTTCAGTGAGTGATGTGAAGCCGCCACTAAAATTTTCCGCTCTATATACCCGAATTTTTCAAGTCGAAGTTCAGATCCGCTCCTGGTTATTTTACACGGCGAACGGAAATAGAAAAGCCACACATTGCTAAAGAAAATTTTCTTTGAACTGAAAACGCGAAATGTGTACACAACTAGTGCTGCTCGTGTTAGGTGGCGTGTAAATGAACTAATGGAATATCTTGTATTTCAAACGTCTATCAACAGATGCAAGTGAAGTGAGTTTTCCCGTATGCTTAATTATATTTCCAATGTAACTTATAAAAGAGATACATTTTATTGTAAGGAAGTTCTAACAGCATTACGTCAACATTTATATGTATATGTTAAGGTAGTTGTCGTGGTTAAGGCACACCGTCAGAAAATTCTTAATTTTTGTATACTTATTAAGGACATGATAGTACAATTACCCTGAAAATTTGAAGTCGATCGACCGTATATAATCCGAGATAAATTCAATTAAAAATTGGATAATTAACATTGATTGTATACGATCTCTGTAGTTCTGTACCAGTTTCTTATTTATAAAAAAAGAACTAACTGTCAGAAACTTTCTAAAAACTGATAGTCTTTCAATGCATTTGTTACGAATTTAAAAAAAATAAGAAAACATTTCTGATCGTCTAATTATTTATAAATAACGGTTTAAAGTTCAACAATTTATAGAAAAGTATACATGCATATGAATACTGTATGGGTTACGTTTCCACGGGTACAGTCTTGCGTACAAATTATGGATCACTTAGTTACAAGCTAGTATACTTTTGTGGCGCGTATAATCTATAACTTTTTGACAATATTGTACCACGACAACTACCTTAAGTTAACCAGGTTTCACTTATTTGTAAGATTTTTCAAAGATCGCGGAACCCATATCAGAACTATATTTTACAACACAAAAAATCTTTGAGGCAACGCCTGATCATGTTATAATGAGATCGTTCTACTTCTTAACCGACTTAAAAAAGAGGTTATCTATTCGACATGTATGTATATATATATTTTTTATATTTGTTCAGCCATTACTTCCAAATGGGTTATAAATTTCGACGACGTTGAGTTTAGAATGTTTACGGAATGGCCCCATATAATTTTTATATTTTATTTAAAAAAACAAAAATATACATATAAAAAAATTGAGCTTTCTTCTAAAAAAAGCCACTAAAACGAAAAAATAATACTATTTTGAAATCGGCGTCAATTTAGTAACAAAAAGTTATAGTAACTAAATTGGCACCGATTTTAATATTTTATTATTTTCCCCTTTTTCTTTGCGCTTTTTTGAACAGGATCAATATATTTTTTTTTTGTTGGAAACCATATTGCAAATAGATGATGAAATACTTTTTCTGTGTACGTGTACGCGTTCGGTACTAAAGCCTCTTTTATTTTACCTTCAGTAATAATTTTACCACCCCGTTCAACATTTATATTCCAAACGTACAAAAAAATCCAAAGGGAATTCTTTTATTCAATGTCATTTAAGTAAGATAGACTAGGGACAGATGTAATGAAAAAAGAATGTCTTCACTCATTTCAGCTAATCGAATTCAGTTTGTGTAATCTTTTTCAACCGCGAGGATACATTCCTGAAAACATTGCGGTTGTTGAAACTGAAGCATGTCAGAGTAATTAGGCGTCGTAATCGATGAGAAAGAACGCTTTTTAAAGATTTTTTTTCGTACACTGTACAAAAAACTTCACATATTTTCTTGCTACACAAAAAAGGAACGTGTTATTCTAAATCAAACCGAACTACTCTACAACTTAACAATAAAGTTTACTCACTGTATGGTTGGGGACGTGAACTGAAATGGGGGTCCTGTAGCAGCGGCTGAGGTCTGCCATTTGTGTGACTGTCCTTGTTTACTGAAACAAGAAAACATTTCATTAATAAACGAACGTCAACACATGACAACAAATGCACTACAGTGTCTACTACTGATTTAAGCTTGGAAAAAAGATAGAAAAAAAGCAAAAAAAAAAAGGATTTAACTTAAAATGTATAAAAAAAGCATTTAAACAAACTACACATCCACAGGTCATGTAATGTAGCTAGAGTTGTGAAATGAAGATGACATGGGACAATCGATGTGCAACAAAGATGAAATGTAGTACACACACACGCACACACACACTCTCTCTCTCTCTCTCACTCTCCATAACAGCGCGTTTAGTGCGCATCCATATTTCTTCAAGTACCAAATGTTGCGGAATCTGTATATAATGTGCCGTTGGATGTAATGGACAATTAATATAAGTAGTTTAGGTTTCCAGAACGTAACTGAAGTTATTATGCTACGAGCTGTGACATTATGGAAAAACGAGGGTCAGCGAGTTTTGACAGTTACATGAGTTCTAATAGCACCTCCTACAAAATAGTCGATTCTTACATCATAATAAGTAAATGATTTATTAGCAATCTATTTGGGTTGTTATGAAAACTACGCGTGCTTTGCTATCTCTGTTTCTTTTATAGAATTAAATGGGGTGCGAAAAGATATGTTTTTGTCCAATTGTTCAAAGGCATAAAAATACAGTTTTGGGAAAAAATATATTTTTCATAAAGCAAGAGATTTACTACGACTTAAAATTTAATAAGCGAAAATTAAAAAGTGAAAATAAACTTTGTCTAGCTGTCTAATACTGGGTTGCAGAAAGTATTATCAAAATTTTTTATTTGACAATGATCTTAGAGTGTGATCATACATTTTTATACATGCAGAAGCCATTGTAAAACTCCCTGTCATATAGAACATTAGCTTGTGATCACACAAAAACAAATAATTGACCAACATAGAAAAAAAACCGCTTTTCAAGCTAAATTTTGATAAAAAAGTTGTTTCGAAGTGGAAAATGCGTAAAAAACTACGCTAAATACATTGATATAAGATTTAAAAAAATATTGTTTCAATTCATAAATTATTTTTCGAGCAGTATCGATTTAAAATTCTACAATGCTTTCCTTACGTAGAAATGTGCCTAGGATACAATCTAATTGTCACAAACCTTTCTGCAACCCAGCATAAGCTTTTTATTAACATTTTTTTGACCGACAAAATTACGTACTGACAGCTCAATTATGTTTTGTTATAAAGCAATAATTGCTGTTAATGATTTGTTTCTGACAAATGAATCATTACGACAGCTCTGAATGTTATTGTTAAAAATAAAACTACACAGTACAATAATAAAAAATATAATACAGACAAAAAATGAATAAAACACACATTCATAGCCGGGCACGTTTATACAATATTTTTTAACGAAGTTGGGCATAAAAACAAAAACGTATGAGTAAAATAACAATAGATGCACGGAAATAAGAGAGATGTACACAATAATGTATACGAATGCATGCAGAATAAATATTACCAACATAGAATCACAAAATAACAGGTAAATCCAGAGACTTTATAGTAAGGTACCAAAAATTTAAGGAGTTTGTCATCATTATAGCATGGTTCGCTCATGACATAGTTCCTTGTCACGAAAGCAATATTAATGTATCTCAAATTCCAAAATTTCTATTAAACGAGCAGCTAAATCATTGGCCAATCTAGGTAATTACTTTACTTCCATAGTGTTAGTTTATGTACCATTTATTACTGTTTGAGTTGTATCTATAGACTGTAATAATTTGTATGTATATATTTTTGTAATAAGGACAGATGGAAGATCATTCCGATGGAAGATCCTATTGCTTTGGCAATAAATATATCTAATATCTAATAGTATCTAAAAGCAACGAAACAATGTTAAAACACATTTGTACCATGTATAAAAAGTATGCCGCTTATTTAGTTATTTATTTCAACAACAGGGTTAAAGCCCCAATTACAGCTGAAATATTCAAAATTGCCATCAATAATAAAGTCTGCGTATACGGACAGCTTGAGCAATTATTCGTTGAACAACACGTGAACCGCTCAAGCAGTTACTGTATAAACCGCTCGATCAGACGTCTTCAATCGCTCGAACTGGTCGCTCAAATTCTGTTGCATTATGGATTTTGAGGAAGAAGCACTGCTGTTGCTACTTTTGTTCAGCGCAGACGAAGTAAAAAACGAGGAAAAACTTGGGTTCTTCTAATTTTAGAATGAAATTACTGGGAAGTAGGTAAAAAGGCTGTCGCAAGATTTGAAACAAAGTTAGTTAGTTATAAACAAATAAATATACGGAGTCAAGCTAAATAAAACAGTTTAAATGAAATACTACTAATAGTTCATAGTTCAATCGAGTTTGTTTATTAAATACATTTCTTAACAAAATAAAATTACTTGCAATACTGTTCAATATTTTTATTTATATAAAGACGTTTCAACCAACAGTTTCAATTTCAATTTTCAAATATTAAAATTGAAAAGGACCAAAAACTGTCGGTTGAAACGTCTTTATATAAAAAAAAATATTGAACAGTATTGCAAGTAATTTTATTTTGTTAACATATCTATTACTGTTGGTAATATTATTAAATACATTTCTATTGATTTTACTATTGTGCAAGTCTTCACTCGCGGATTTGCTTGCATTAACAATTTTAAGAGGTACCTTTTACTCACCCACACGTTTAAGTTGATTTTTAGAACATCGATGTTGGCAGCGAATGCATCGGAAACTTAATATTCAACGTTAAAATATCGTTTCTAAGAAGATTAGTGTTTTTGTGCAACCTTACCAAGTTTACTTTTTTCTTTATTCAAGATCAAATATAAATACATTAACACTTGAAATGCATTTAAGAAAGCAAAGAATAGACGAAACCAACGCCATAAAAACTTGAGAACTATTAGGTTGCAATTTTAAAAGTCAAACATCTCGCGTGATACTCGTAGAAAATAATTAACACTATCACGGTGTTATAGCATCGAAACAATTACGGTTATCTTATCCGAAACACATCTCTGGGGACCCATTGTCTTTGCAGCAACTAAACCATTCCAGTTTGATTTACAAGCAACGCAGCCCACGGGACTCTCTTCCTATTCTTCCTAACATCGCATGCGAACAATTTGTGACCTGTGCAGTCGCGAAAGGCGAAACAAAGTATGCCGGAGGAAAAACTAAACATTGCATAGCATTTATTATTTATACTGAAAAAAGAACGATCGCATTCTTTGAGAAATATAAACACCAGTCTGTTTCTATGTCGGCCATATTTTCAAACTTCAAAGATTGTATTTTATAAAGATTTCGAGTTTGTTCTTGGTTTTGCTTTAGAAATAACAACGTAAATATTACAGGACATGTTAAAGCCAATTCAGACTAGCCGTTCTCGGTTACGATTCACCGGTCCGGTTGGGAGCTCGACCAATCAGAGCGTAGTCGTTCCCGATTGCGGTTCGGTTCGAGCGTTTAGGTTCAGCTCTAATTTCAACCGAACCGTTCGCAACCGTAGCCAATGAGAACGCTTGCTGGAGTCACGTGACTAGCCAGCTGTTTTTCGGACGCCGACTTGTTCAAGCGTTTTGTTTTTTCGGCGACGGATTTCATTTCATTCACATTTCACTATTGTAAACACAACTCCACTTGTTTTTGTTGACGTTTAACTACACATCAAACGCCAAATCATATTTCGAAATTGCGCATGCGCACCGAGAATAAACGTAGAACCGAATCGGGATAGTGTGAGTAGCCTAGATTAATCGAAAACCGAACCGGACCGGTGAATCGTAACCGAGAACGGCTAGTCTGAATTGGCTTTTAGCAGCGTCGGACTGGCCATATAGTCGAGGTGGCGATTGCCAGCCGGGCCCCAGCCTGCGCGGGCCCCACACGGAGCATTACGTTCCGTAGTGCGAGTGCGTAACTTTGTCTATGACTTAACACCAACCAATTTCTATCTTAAAGAAGTCGTAAGATGTGTTTAAGAGGCGAATTGGTTTGTCCAGATCCATAGGAAAAGTTACTTGTTTATACCCTACACGTTCTATTCGTCTCAGGGTCTATTTGATCCTAACGTCGTCGGATTATTTTTTATTTTTACGTTATCTAAACGAGTTAAACTTTCGAATCAGTTTTCCAATTTTTTTAAAATATAAACGTGCTTTTTCGGTGAATCTCTCATTTGTTATTTTGTTAAAACTCTAAACAAGAAACCCATTAAAAAAATATTTGGGTATATGAGATATTCGTAAATAAGATATTAAAATATCAGATTTTTATCTGGACATCATTCTAACGATCAAACAACAATAATAACAACACACGACAAAAAAGTCCGCAACCAAAAACACGAACTTATTTCTTACGATAAAAAACTTACATAACTGCGCTCATGCGAAGGTCAGTATAGAAGTGGAATCGATTCTTTCTACATAACATTTTAGTATTGCACAATTTCACAAAAAAGGAGCAACAAAATTCATATCTGACTTTCACGCTTTTATTAGAAAATCTGCGACTTTGTGACCGAGTTTCTTTGTCTGAAAATTATAACACAAAATGTTCACGCAATAACTTCTAATCATAGTTTTCTCTGTCTTTGTTTTTCTTATTTTCAGGAAGTATAATACAGTGAAGACTGTATCTATGTATATAACTTTGAACTAACTCAATTTATTTTTCAAATTTACTCTTTTATAAAAAGCAAATAAAACGCCTCCTCGTAAGTATATTATAATCGAAGTTTGCTTTGATGATGTAAAAAAACTTCGCAAATATGGAAGCAGACTACTTTGAATATATAGATCCTATTTTATATCATGATGTTTTTTTACTCAACGAAAAAAATTATATCTATTCCAGAATAAGCGAGAGATAAATGCGTTACATACATATGTAAGTAGTATCACGTCAATTTAAAGAAAAGTGCATGGGCGTACATTCCAGAAAGTTTCAAATTTCCTTTTTAAATTCAACAACTCATATCAAATGGGTTAATTTATATTTTAAATGTATTATTTTTTGAAGATAGTTTATAGGTCTAATAGAGATGTTGACTGTATTCAAATAAAACCATAATTTTAACGAAAAGTAGTAGTTTCTATGATAGAAATACTAAAAAACATTATATTTTTCCTTATTTTTAAGGAATTTAATTAATATTTAATAAATAAAACCTAATAAAATCACTCTCAAGTCACGTGACAAGACACCAATCAGAGTGCATGACGTCATATGTTCAGCCGCTGTCAAAAAACTTCATTGATTGGTTAATATTTAGTGCGTAATTTATTATTATTTGTTTATAGGAAACGTCAAATTACATGTAAGTATAACAACGACTACGAAACAACTTTTCATCACCTCAGTTTACTAACGTTTATGAGCACAGAATACGCATCCATAGGATGGTAGCTCCCGTGTAAACTTTTGAGCCTCCTTTGGTATGAACAGGTGACGTCACGCGACTAGTATTGGCGTTTTGGACCGAAATTTGAAACTGGATTTAAAATACATGATTTTTAAGGCTTGAGTTGTATTTTAATAAAAATAATAAATATTTGTGGCAATATTAGGTACTTATGCACGATTTAAAACACTTCCCCAAAAATAGTCAACATCCCTATTCTCGGTGTCTGATACCACTTTAAGTTTCAAGTCTAGATTTATAGCTGACAGCATAAATTTACTTAGAATTGAAAAAAAATATAGCCTACGTTCTGAGAGAACTTTTATCTTTTTACTTTTAAAGCTGTAAACCAGATGTCGAGCATGAGAGTTTAGAGAAAATTGCGATCCTTGGACAAATAAAAGTTCGTGGCATAGGATCGATTGAAAAGCAATACTGCTTTTCAAATTTTTAAGTAATTTTTTTAATAATTGTTGTATCTATTTATAATTTCGTCATGAGTTTACATGTTGAGCGTCTATAACCTACAATCTCTTTTTCTTTGTATATTTTTGATCCCAGAAATTCCAAAGATGACACAAGACATATGATCGGTATTATTAACTGCTATTCAATCGATTCTTCACCGATAAATAGTATTTTAAATATTCTTTAAGAACACCAATTACCAGAGTTATCTGGGTCCATTGCCCTTTTATATTTTCATTTTATTTATACTAGTGAACTGAATGTCTAATTAGGGTTTCCACCAGTCATGTAATGAATATTTCAAATAAATTACGAATTTAAATTCAACAGTAAATTTAAAAACATACAGTTAATACTTTCACCAATTCTCAAAGTAGAACCAATGAATTGAAAGTTCGTACTACCAGAATTTTAGAAACATGCTATAAGTAATTGCATATTTCAATACGAGCTCTTTTGCGTCTATACAGATTGCAATAACTTATGCAAAAAATGAACAAAACAAAACATCTATATACGAGAACATGTGAAGTTTCACAACAAAAACACTAGTAGACAGTAAAAAATAGTCTGCATCAATACATACTTTTTATTGAGAAAATGTCGATTTGCGTAATACTTATGTAATAATTGCAAGTAAATATTTGGTGTATCATAAAATAATAAACAGCAGCAGCAATGTTATTTCTGCAATATTTTTACAATTGGTTACGAAAATTATTTTTTATTAACGGTAAAACGAATCTGTTAAACGTCAGTGATGATTAATTGTCGACAAAATACTGTCAAACGTTGTGAAAATCAATTTTTCCAATCAATTACGAAATTGAAATCTGATTCGATATAACTCTCTCGAAAACACCGTTAAAGCTTCGTCACTGGAAAATATAATAGCGACAAAAAAAAAAAAAAAAAACTCCGGTCGCAGTGTCAAAACCCTGCCGATAATGTATTTGCTAATACAGACATTATGGCTTTATTATATGTAAAATCTGCATCAAATTAAATACACCTTTAAGTAAGTAAAATTTGTAAGTCCGATCCTGTCGAGTCGATTTTTAATATTTTAGAAACACATTTCAATATTCATTAAATGGTTAAATTTTTGATTTTTAGGCCCAAAAATATTTTTCAAGCTCAAAAAACCACCCTTAAAATAGTCCGATAGCTTCGTGCGGTGATGGTTTTCAGCATGTGGACCAAATTTCGTTTAAATCAATCTCTCTTTCGAAAGTTATTGCCCGGACACATATATAAAATATGCCAAGCTGTGAAACCTCGAAAAATTTTTGTTCGATCCTCAGGTCCCACCATAGTGTCGTAACTAAGGTCATGAGCGTCCAGGGCAACATTTGAATTTTGCGTCTCCCAAAACTTAGGAAGAAAAATACGATAATTTTAAACGTGCGTTCTCTTGAGGTTTGCGCCCCTAACAACCGCCCCCCGACGCCAATAGCGTTTGTTCAATATGGCACATATACACTCATACCTCGCTATACGGCCGCTCTTTATACGGCATTTCGCTATAACGGCCCTATTCAATTAAGGCACGTTTTCGATTTACGGCCTAAAATGTTTCGCTATAACGGCAAAAAAAACTTTTTTTCGATGTCGATATATCTACATGTTGCCAATCTTGCAATTTAGAATAATTATACGGCTTTTCGCTTTGCGGCCAAGTTTCGTGGAACGTATCTAGGCCGTAAAGTGAGGTATGGGTGTACTGAAAATAAGACTCCATTGTACTCAAAACCAATTTCATTGCAATTAGTTGTGAAAAGCAGCAGACATTTTTTGTGTGATTTCCGTGATTTTTAAAAAGAATCCATTACTTTTCCAGTGCACACCGTCTCATCCCCAATGTGACGTCACTGAAAAATGTGAACGTTTGTCGGTTTTAGGTTAACACCCTGTAGAGACAGTACTTTGAATAAGCACGGTTTCACTCGCACATATCTAATGGAAATGCGTCGTGGTGTATCAGTGAGCGTGCATATATAACCAGCCACATATATTTTAAACTACACAAAGTTGGTGGGAACAAGGTAAGGATGAACGGAACTTCCGTTTCGTTTCAGAACTGCCGGTAAAACTATATTTCAATTCGGTTCAAGCCTAACCTCTCTTTTTGTGATGTCATTAGAGTTGGGTAACTCAGATCTGAACCGGTTCAAAGAGCCGACTCCGACAGAAGATCCGTGAGAGCCGACTCACTTTTTTTGAGCCGACGGATAAACGGATCTGCATAACTCAGTGAAACACTTTACACTTACATACATGTATCAGTTCTTGCTGTGATGCATCTGTCAGCTCAAATGACTCATGCATCACATGTTTGGCTATGCATTCTTGATTCTATACAGGTCGTGATATGATTGACTGAACTAGGTAACTCAGTGGCAGACTGCAGTAACATATTCAGAACTCGGCTCTTTTTGAACCGGTTCAGTGAGCCGGCTCACATACGGGATCCAGATGCAAAGATGCAGATCACTAAAAGACCCGTTTTTCTCATCTCTAGATGTCATATCTGCGAACGTTTCAAATTCGTGTCTCCATACCTGTACTTCCACCATTAAAACCGCCACTTCCACCATCAGTACCCGGGACTTCCACCTTGTTTTCCTAATAACAGAGTCTTCGCAACAGTTTTTCAGCTCTATTCATTAAGAACAAGCAAAACTGTTATTTTTTGACAACAAGTGTTACCGTTCTTTGAAAATAGTACTTACTAGTAACTGCTAAAATGAGGACTTTTTGCTAGTAGGCATGCATACATATTTTGTCATAGACTAAATGCTAGTTCATCAAACACATATTAAAAGAGTTTGTGTTCTTTTACAGAATCGGAGACGCTGATAAATTCAGTTGTTGAGCATCTATACTCTACAAGCTATTTCTCTTTACCGATAGATGCTGATGACGTCAGATGTTGAGCGTCTACAATCTAGAATCTCCTTCTCTCTATCGAACTGGAATAGACATAGTTGTTTGAAAAATTATAGAAATTTCAGGCAGACACGCTGGATTAAAATTTCCAATAACAGTTGCAGTGGAACTTACTTAAAATGGCGTCTTTAAACGTGAAAAAAAACAACAAAAACGACGCTTTCTATAGCTTTCACACGGTGCGGTAACCATACGACAAAATGAGGCACCAAAATTATCTAAAAATTTCCGAAAAAAATTGTCAGTGAATAGCTGATAGTAATAATTTTACAAGTTATTCATTATTAATTTTCTGTTATCTTAAAACTAGTAGAACTCCGGATGCAATGCAATCCTGCAGATTGCAATATCGCGTATACCAAAAACGGGACACGTTGGAAAAATGCAATCTGAAATTTACTCCTTTCGAATCGTTAAAATTTAATAGAGTTGGGTTTATTGGAAACTAAATTAATATGATACGAGACCAGGATTACATTTTTATTATTAATAAATAATTATTTCAGCAACTAAAGTCGTATTCGTGGAGTTCTTCACTGATTAAAGTTCAACGAGCTAGAACAATAAAAGTTTACCACCCCTTACGTCAACTGAAAGGATATATATGGCAAACGAACATGGTTGAAATTACCGTGCGCAATGTATATCTAAAACAGTCTTGGCAATTTGCAAGTTTTTCAGTCAATTTTGGTCTTCTATATGTAAAAACCACTCGGAATTCGTTTATAATAAAACATGATGTTAAATTTTTATATTAACTGTTATTTTAATAATATAAAAGACGGTACATTTTTTTTGACATAATTTTTAATACAAAAATTTTCAATGGAACGTTTCTGGAGTTTGGACGATATTGTTGTTGGTACAAACTACAGATCCGATGGACATCAAACTCAATAGAGCTTGAATCCTAGCTGTGACGAATATTTTGCGGTCAAATATTTACAGAAGTTATTGTTAGCGAAACACACACGAATATCCACGCGGAAAATCCTATTCTTTACGTTATCCTAGGGCAGGACAATCAGAATCTGATCTTATCCAGGGAACGATTTTTGATCCAATCACCATACTTCCACTTCCTTACAGAACAAGGATGTAAAAACAGTCGCTTCTAGTCACTTTTCAATGTTTACTGATGCTCTCACGAGTTGGAATTCCGGAATTCCTCGGGATGATTTGTGAGAGCCTTACAACGGGCCCTTCACTCACCTGCCGTAACTGCTAAGTCAAGCGGCGTGCATCCTGGAGTGCTTGACGGCGTACCGGAGGCATACTCACACCCACAGTACAACAGACATTATATCACGAAGCCATGAAGCAAAGTGGCGTATGCCAACTTTCTAGTAATAATTATTTTTTTGCATACCCCTTATAAATAGCTTCTTTTCATACCTGCTTCGCGATAGTGTTTAATTAGGAAGTTCTCTATTTTTTAATCATAGTCGTAAAAATTACAAAATTAATATCTAAAGATTGCTTGTAATATCTTTAAAAATAACAAAGTTATGTCACTTCAAAGTTCAAGTGTTATATTTAATAGTAGTTCTAATAACAGTTGATTAGATGTAAAAAATAATATAATGTCAATTAATAAGTTTGGCATTTCTAAATACACCTTACATTTTTTAATTATTTATTAGTAATTTCAGCTTCTAATAAAACACATTGTGCCGCGGGGCGTCACAATGGCAAACCATACGTAGATCAGTCTTGTTAGCGACCCCGTGTACAGAAAGTTGAATATATCTGTTGAATTTAAAGATTTCGAAATATGTTTTTTAGCATTTTTAAAGCTATCCGTATTACTCGTATCGTGATGTGATTTTCGTGAAGTAGAAACTTCCTAAGTAATAATTTATTTTACCAAAGAACTGACATAAGCCGTTTTATCTTTGTGACCGGTTATGTTTCTATGGTGCGTATAATGGTGAGTATAATTTGGTAGCGAGGTTGTGACGGATAGGCAAACCTTTGCAGAAATAACGGTCTGCTCTCTCGGTTTTGTTTTATTCACGTTTAAAACACCGCAGTCTAACACCCTACTCAGATCTTGTGCAATTGTAATCAAGTGTACATACGGAGACCATTAAAGTTAAATTTGTCTGACACAGAATATTATTCTCTACAATATGATCCACTCAGCTCAGCTTCCTTTAGTTTACTTAACAAACAGAACACTTATTATTAAGTTATGTGTTATTTTAGCCGACGTAAATAATTTAACTAAATACATTTTAATTCTAGCTTTTACCCACGGCTTCGCTCGCGTTGATGTCGGTCTTAAAGCCCGATCGTATCTGGATAAAACAACTCTTATCTCGGCATTTTCTCGACGGCGTCTTTCTTGTTTTAATACAGCGACAGTACTTCCACAGTTTAATCTCGTCTTCAAATACGAAACGAATAAAACTGCCAATCTCGTGTCGAGACTTCGCATTTCGGACGCACCAGTACTGCAAATACGTTTTTTCCGTCCAAACAATCAAAATATCCAAAAACCAGTGAATTGGTAGATTATAGGTTTATATTATTAGTATTGATAAACACAAACGGAAAAGCGTTTTGTTATTTTTACTGAAATAGACATTTTAGTTTAATATTGACTTTTTTTTGTCCTTGGTAATTAATATAAAATTTATTTGTTGGGAAAAAGGACTTCTTTAAGTGAACACTTATTTGTTATATAATGCGACGTTTCGTCCCTTTATTGGGACTTTTTCAAGCTTATAACATTAAATGTTCTGTTTAAGTAGATATAAAAGTTAACATGTAGATATAAATTTTAGTTAAGCAATTGTTCATAAAAACTTTTATAATAAAACCGTTTTTTTTTAAATTTTACGGGTGATGTTCAAATTAATTTATTTTATATAAATTAATTTGAACATCAACCGTAATTTTTTTTTTAAAAAACGGTTTTATTATAAAAGTTTTTATGAACAATTGCTTAACTAAAATTTATATCTACATGTTAACTTTTATATCTACTTGAACAAAACATTTAATGTTATAAGCTTGAAAAAGTCCCAATAAAGGGACGAAATGTCGCATTATATAACAAATAAGTGTTCACTAAAAGAAGCCCTTTTTCCCAACAAATAAATTTTATTTTAGTTTAATCTTTTTTAATGTTATAACTCTGCCATTCTTTAGCATTATTCTGCTAACTGATATACCGATTTCGTGTTATTTGATCCATCCTTATACAAACCAAAGAAATATAAAAACGACTTAAGGAAGCGTTCATTTATAATTCAACATACGTTCAGAAGTAGTGGGAATCATCCACAGCTGCATAAATATTAAGTAGTTTAACCTTCATTCAGTTCCACACCTCGCCAAAATTAATAACTTATCATTCCTGTCAGTTTTGGAACATTTTTTACAATCAGGATACGCTACTATTATTTTTACTAAATTATAGTATTTCTTCAACTTCTATTACATATTAAGAATATTAATAATTTTAGTTGACTGTGAAAATAATATAAAAAAAACAACATATTATTTTCTAGAATTTTCAATTTTTAATACTTGTTTTTGTAATGCCAAATTGTCTATTATATCATTTAAGCATATTGAGGTTAGTCACACCTATGTTTCTTTTTAGTAAATTATTTAATCCATAATATTTAATATTTTTATTATATGAATGTTAATTTTTATAAAAAAATTTTAGAGCTTCAAAAAGTCTTTTAAAAAAAGACGAAACGTTGCAATCAATGACTGTTTAAATTGATTTATTTTCATTATTCCAATTACCCGTGATACTGTTTTCTATTATAACATATATCTGGAATTGAACTTTAAAGATGAATTAATAATTTTTGATTACTCAATGGATTGATGAAAAAAGTAAAAACCAAAATAAAATTTTGAAAGTGTTTTCAAACATTTGAAGCTAATTTTTGTAAGGATTATTCTAAATCTTTTTGAAGATTTCATTTCAATAAATGATTTGCATGTACGATATATTAAAAATTAGTTTTTAATCACGTCAAAGAAATATAACTTCAAACGCGTGTACATTACATCCACCCACTTTTTTTAGGTGGCTAATTCTGTCACATTTGAGCCAGGATCGATTTCGTAATTTTGTCTCAAGGTAAGATGGTCTTGAAAACCCATGAATTTTTTTGAAACAACTTTTTTGGGTTTAGAGAACTTGAACTCACCAAAAATTCAAAATTGAATTCTTTACTCGTATATATATGTGAGAGTTAAAACCATCTTTAGTTGATAGCGTGATATAATCCGAGGTTCTGCATTTTTTAAACCAAACAAGACAACGTCTTCTGTACATCATATGTTCTTATTTCCTTTTCCTGTAGTTGCTAATATCACACCTGACGCACTGAAGCATTCACACCAACTCCCAAACCTCCAACCAATCCGAAACGCCCAAACCCCAAACCAGTCGGCTACAGAGTTTCATTCTAAGAGCTTGGGAAAATCATCTGTGAAATACTGCCGCACGAAAATACACAGAAGTTGGGTGAAGAGGCATTTCTCAAGGAGATGCCGAGAAGGAAACATTCTACATATATGACTGAATATGGAAGTACAGTAAGACCCCGCTTAACGCGTAGAATACATTCCATCAAAGCAGAGCGTAATGCGAAACAGCGCTGAACGAGGTTATCTCTACATGTAAATAATGGGGTTAGGGGAAGATGGATAGAAAATTGATTAGGTATTAAATTTATAATTATGTTTTTTGAATAAAAATAAAACCAAACATTTATTTCTTATACAAAAATAAAAACAATATTAACGAATTTACTTATAAAAACAAATAAAATTCCAAGTGTCAGATCATTCGGTTTATTCTGAGTTTCCAATTTTCTGCCTTTTTGTCAAGAAGGCATTTAATGTAGTTTGCGTTTTTCTTTTGCGTTCTGTTAGAAGTTGTTGATAAGTGGATAAAGCATCTATAACACCCCGTTTTGCTTTTGAACTCTTGTCAAAATTTGGATCATTTTCAACAATTTGGTCCATAATTTCAGTTATAGTGGTTAAACTCCTTTTTACCAACGCAATCAAAAGTTTTTTGCTCTTCTTTGAAATCACTACTATCAATATTTTTATTTTCTTCTTGTTTCACCAGAATCTAATTTTCTAATCACTTGCATTTTAGTTTCCAGTGAAATGCTTTTTCTAGTTGCTTTCTTTTCTTGTTAGTCATTATCACCCATGATAAAAACTAAAAATCATAATATTTGTCACTGTATTAAATATTAATCGTTGTAGTATTATATAAATTTATACTTATACAATAATGTCAACAAATGTTTCAAATGATAAAAATGCGTCCGTACAGCACCGCACCAAACAAGAAACACAACTACACTGTTTCGGATATGTTATTTACACCTAGCGCTGCGAACAATTTCGGTGAATCCCCGGGTTGAAATAAAAGAGCGCTAAATTGAAACAGCGTTAAACGAAACAGCGTTAAGCGGGGTCTTACTGTATTACATAATATTCACATACACACATGTATATTTACTTCCGTATAGAAAGCAATATATGAAACTGTGGATTGCGAAGATGAAATTCTATACAAAAAACTTTTTTTTATGTTTATCGCCTATCAGTTTCACACGAGATAAAACACCGCAACAAAAATTAAGAGTGTATAAATATATTTGTAAAATCCTGAATATTTTTTTTTGCCAAATTCACTATCTTCACTCATAAATTTGTTTTATAATGTAATATGATGGAAAAAATTGTTGGAAAGAAAATACTTTCAGAAATACGCTATACCTCCGTAATTGGGTCATCTGACTCTAATTTCTAATTTCAACTTTTATCGTCTAGTAGATTCGGAGAAAATAAGCTGTGACAGATACGAGAGTGATCCTATAAGGGTTCCGTTTTTTCATCGGCAGTACGGAACTCTAAAAAATATCACAAATTAAAAGAAAAAAGGAAAATGTCGTACCAGAAAACCGTCATTACAATTAAATGATGACAGGTTTGTCATAAAATTCGGAGTCATAGTACACGAACTACCTAATAGGTCGTTTATTTTTAAAGAATTAATAATTATGCATACTGAGTTTCAAAACCATAAATAAAAGAAGTTTAAACATTGTACTATTTTTTGGTCTAATTACTGTTCTTACGGTACATTTGTAAACTAGTGTTTAACATGCTCTTTAGGTATAGTCATTTTGCTCAGCAGAATAAAAAACAAACAAAAGTGGTTACCCAGTGTGCTTATTTTGCTAAGTACTTGATAATTACCGTGGCTATCGTTAGCCTTGTTTTGTATAAGCAACTCAATCCTAGCTAAAGAATCTTGCAGCAAAAGATTTGTTCTTTTGGATTACTAGAGATTTAAAATAATATTATGAAGCTCTTAAAAATGACCAACAACGTAAAGGCGGGTTGACACGGGTAGTGAAGTTCGCTCGTGTCTCACGCTTTCGTGGACCACACGTCATGTCAACAGCAGAGTCGTGAAAAAAGAATGGAAACGAAAGGCGCCACGATCGTGATCAAGCAAATCAAACATGTTTGATATTTCACGAACCATTCTCAGTAGATCCAGTCGTGAAAAAGCAGTCGGCAGGTGAAGGTGTATGAAAATGACTAGCGGAAATCTGCGAATGAGCGACGCAGAAACGTTGAAATTCTTAGAATACTGCATAAGTGACCCTGCTCTATAGGACCCTACAAATAACGCATATAAAAAAAGGTAAACGCGCGCTGCAGCTGATCAACGAATTGCAGAAGCTTTGAATTTGCCAGATTTTACAGCTCACGATCGGTCCTTGTTTTTAATCCATTCTCTCACCCAGCATTTGCCCCATCTCCTATTTTTTTTAACCACTCCAGTACGATTGATAAGTTGGGATACGATATAATGTCCTAATATTTCACATACCACTGCACAGCCTTCTGCTTTTTACGAGCCATATTGAAGACTGTCTCTTTGCCGTGTAAACAGAATACGATCGTTGGACTATTTTCGTATTTCACGAGACACTTTTGTCTCTAACGAAAGCGTGAGACACGAGCGAACTTCACTACCCGTGTCAACCCGCCTTAAGTGATACCTCTGTAAAGTCTGAATATGTCAGTAAAGGAACCGAATTATTGACTTCTCTTTCATCTATTATTATCTGTAAGTATTGCTTCCGTTTTCCCGTTTAAAAATATCAACACAATGTTTTTATTGTTTACAGAAAATTATTTGACACGAATTTGAAATTATTAAAACGTAGACGTTACATTTTTTAAACTTAATGAATGCATTTAATGAGAAGAACAAGTTGGGCAAATCGTCCCCTTCACGATGTGCAGATGTTTTAATGTAGTAACGACACTGGTGTGTAACAAGCTGGGAAATTTTAATTGCTGCGAGGGTAGGTTCTTATCTGTGAACAGTTAAAATTACTGTAGTTTCACTGAATTTGCCATCATAATTTACATGCAAGGATCTCAGAAATTAGATAAAATGATAAAAAAAAATCACTAGACGATCAAGTTCTGAAACTATATTATCACAAATATATTATTATGGGATCTCTGCCAGTCATTTTATTTTCTTAAGTCGAGAAACGGCCATTCTTGTACTCGATAGTTTCTCGAGAGTGTCTTTGTCGAGTCGTCAGCGATGACATCTCAGTTTAATCGCAACCTCGTCCCGCAAACAGGACGTTTTTTCGAGTCTTCAATAAAATGACACAATTAATTTCCAAAATGGCCTGAGCGATTTTAATCGATAAAGTCGAATTTATAGCACCGCAATCGCGAGAAAAAAGCGCATTAGAAAGTATTTACCTATATTACATATCTAACTTTTATAACGCGAGAAACCAAAGAAGACTATTTTGGCAAACGGATCTACATGGCACACATGCCTAAAGCAGTCACAAAAATTACAAGTTTATAATAATGATTTACTTTTTAATAGCATTAAATTCCTAAATGGTAGGCAGTAAGCTTGTTTAAAAGTATAAATAAACACGAAGTGTTTTATTTTATTTCTTAATACCGGATACTGAGAAATGAACTGAAAACTTTTTTATACTAAACAAAAAATAAATTCCCGTAAATATATAACAATATACTTTAATAATATTGTATTTCTAAATATCGCTCGAAGAGTTTTAACGTTCAAAAGAAAATAAGTACACATACACACACACCGAAAGAGAGAGAGAGAGAGAGAGATTGCGCGCGCACCCACACTCACATACCTATATATTTCAGCAAGATTTGAAGTTATAAGTATCACCGAAACCAGACACAATGTTATGAACTATTAGAGCAATCATTTGGAAACAAACGGAAAGTTATTGGAAACGGAGGGAAAAGGATAAAGAGAACTCAGTAAAGGTGAAATACAAAAGCCTTCAAAACCGTTCTAAGGATTCTTCGCCCAGCGCAACCGCAAACTTACAAAGGTCAATTTCAAAAGAGTTTGGGTGTTGTATTTTGTATGTTACAATGTGTTGACATTTCTAAACCGGAAACTTGTAGGTACATTATTATCATGAAATTTACATGAAAATTATACAAAGCATTTATTTCAGTTTTCACTACATTTTTGTTGAAGTGAAATTTCTTTATTTCTTTTTATGAAAATTTGGCGCGATAAATGTCGAATTTGTTGGTTCTGAAAAAAAAAATGAAATCGCTTAAGGGGGTATTCTTATGTGACCACTTCGAAAAATAGATTTTTTTTTTCATATTTCAATAGTAAAACCTATCGAAAATATGCTGTGAGGTCGAAATTCCTAGTTTTAAATAAATTACAATCATAGCCGCCGACGCGCTGTATAAGCGACTTGTTGGCTCTTGAAACTTTAAACGCATTTATCTGGAAACATTATTTTCTATTTGCATTGAAATTTATATATGTACTTCTACTCATTAATGGTTATCGTCCGTACCAAAATTGCTTATTTTCGAAAATATTTTTTTAAACGATTTTTAACAAAAAAATTAACAAAAAACACAAACTTTTTTTCTACAGTCCGCCATTTTTTTTTTTAATGAAATTAATTAATTTTGGTAGGGACGATAGCGACATCCTTACTGAACAATGAGCCATTCGATTTTTTTATTTTAGACAACATGAACAGCCGCTATTACCATGACCAGTGACTTGCTTTTTTTTAGTGTCTAATTTAATTAAAAAAAATATACATATAAAAAATGTAAAATAAGAGAAAAAAAATTTTTTTTATACAGTTAAAGATACAAACAAAAACAAAAAAATTAAAATGATTGAATGTTATATTGTCGTCTAAAAAAAAAATTCCCTAAAAAGAGGTAAAATTTATGCGTTCACATAAGAATATCCCCTTAACACTTATTATCTACTGTCAAAATAAACATAACAAATCGTGTAAAAACAGTCGAAACGTTTATCACCATCAAAAGAAGTTTCACTTCAGTTCTGTATACCTCAGTTCATGCTTTTTTTCTTATACTGTTTGTAATTTTTTTTTCTAATTCTTATAGTCGTTTTATTTAATAAATACTATAGTGCTGGGACTTTTTTATTTTTTGTTCGGTTATCGTCTATGAATAATAATAACCAGTAAGCGGTTAACCGGGTTTTACATATTCATAACCGATCGATCGATTAGCCGGCTTTCGTGTCCAGCCTTATTTTAAACTATTTAAATTTTTATACATTTTAAACCGTCATAGCTTCTAACCTAAAGGCAAACATCGCAAATGTTTTCATGCGTTTTGAAAAACTTTTGAAAAAACTTTTTATGACACTAAGTGCTTTTTGACCCGTTTGATATTGACTGAACTTATAGAAAAAGTGAGGTTGAATCGATTCCGACCATCCGCAAACCTGTATATCTTTTAGTCTCAGAGATATGGGCGTTTATGTATTTTTTTAGAAAAACTTAAAAATGCCATAACTTCTAAACGATACACAGAGATGAGGGTTATCAGCAGCGTTACTAGACTTCCCGATTTTGGCGGGACGTCCCAATTTTTAAATCAAAATTAAATGTCCCGCGCGGGACAGGCTCAGTCCCGCTTTTCGGCGATAACTCGACCGTGCGTAAATAATTATTCTCTTATTGTAAGTTGCAATTTGTAACACTCACTCCTCAGACTATTATTTGAAACGCCATATTTTTCTAATGAATAAAATTTTTTTGATTTTGATTTCTGTTCTTTTATTTTTTTTTTTATTCAGAAGACGAATAAGACTCAACTATTTAACGATAGGATACATCTGATTTAAAATATCGTATTTTTATTAAAATACATTTTCTATGGCTATTTTTGCTATCTATTGTCACGTAAACGTAATTTGAACTCAAATAAAAAGATAAATATTTAAAAACTTCTGAAATACATTTTTTTTACTATGTCCCGCTTTCGACGAAAGAATCCCGCTTTTATCACTCAAAAAGTTCAAAAATCCCGACTTGGCAAAAAAAAATATCTGGCAACGCTGGTTGTCAGAAACAATTCAGTGCGATTTTTTCTATTAGAATAACCTTGTTTTTTAGAAGGTCCTTATAAAAAAATTGAGAAACTTTTGAAAAATAAATTCTCTCCGTTTCGTAGTATTACGAAAATATATTAAAATTATTGAATATTACTTTATTTATTATTACAAAATAATAATAAAATACTATAAACAGACGCTAAAACTACTTCAGCATGAAAAGCAGCTATTTTATAGAGGGTTAGTCAGAAAAGGTGTTTTATTTTTTATAGATATTCTTGGTTTTCCGATATCAATTCTACCAATTTGTTTTACAAATTGCGAGTAGATACTACAAGTACTTGTTGGGTATGCATATAGCGAGAGTTCTGAGAGACCACAGTGTGTTGTTGAGGGAGCTGAACAAGGTGAACACTACATAATTTGTAATTACTTTAGCGACAGTTCACTTAATTTATGGGACTGCATTATAGATAGAGACAGTGCGTCGCTAACGTTGTATACCCAAATAAAACTTAATTGTTATTAGGGATGTAAACTTGACGAAAATATTATGCTTCTCAACTTCGACGTTCATCATATAGTAGTTTACATACTAAGAACGGAATGTTCTGACTCTTCGTGTTCAACGAGCTAAAAGTAAACAGTCTAATGCTGGGTTGCAGAAAGGATTGTCAAATAATTTGATTTGACAATGACTTTAGATTGTAAATACACATTTTTCTCCATAAGAAAAGTATTGTAGAATTTTAATTCGATTCTGTTCGAAAAATAATTGATCGATTAAAATGATATTTTTTCTAAGCTGTGTATACGTGTATTTAACATAGTTTTTTGTATAATTAGTGTATTTGCCATATGGCAACATACACTATTGGCATCGGTCGGATGGTGGGACCTAGGGGTCGGACCAAAATTTCTCGACGTTTCGTAGCCTCCTAAACACTTTGGCACCACTTTTGAAAATGTTTATATATATATATATATAAATGTATGTATGTGTGCGGGCTATAACTTTCGAAATAGTTACTTGATTTTAACGAAGTTTAGCCCACGTGTTGAAATCCATCACCGCAAAAAGCCTATTTAAAATGGGCCTAATTGGGCCATTTTAAGGGTAGCTTTTAGGGGTTGCAAAATGTTTTTGGGCCCCAAAATACCGAAAAAATTCTCCGAATCGTTTCAAAATTGAAATTTAACCCTCTGGTAGTAATTAAAAAGTGGTACCTAAAATTTTAATAAAATCGGCCCGACAGGACCGGATTTATAAATTTTATGAAAACATTAGTTTACAGATAGTGAATTATTTACTGAAAGGTGTATATAACTTGGTATAGAGGTTCGATTGATAATAATATTGCAATTAAGAAAAAAAACGTTATTTTTTTGTATTAAGGAGTCAAGTTTTTTATTTTGCTTAAAAACCAACTCAAGTTTGCATAATAAAGCCACACTGCCTATATTCGCAAATACACTATATTGTCGGCAGGGTTTTGGCACTGCGACCCGGGTTTTTTTTTACTTAGAAACGACATTTTTCTACAGATTTTTATCAAAATTTGACTTGAAAAACGAATTTTTTCTGTGCAGATCAAGCATTTGTTTTTGTGTGAATACAATCTAATGTTGCACATGACAGGGAGTTTGAATACGACATTTTGTATGTATGAAAACTGTAATTATGTTATCACAATCTAAGGTCATTGTAAAATCAAATTTTTACAATCGTTTCTGCAATCCAGCATAAAGAAAACGTAGGTATGGAGTAAAAAGTAAAATGATATCCGTTTTGTGGGTAGTTTTAACAGCGGTTAAAGGGAAAAACTGAACTCTTTACAGTTTATAGGGTTACTCGTTTGTTCGTTTGTCTATCGAATTTCTCTGGGCTAAATAAAAACAATCAAGAAAGCATAGTTACTTCTTACCACAACAGATTTATTCAATGAATGTACATTTCGAGAGCAAAGCTCCCATCTTCAGCAAACACTACACTCAAGGCATTCAGATGAAATTTTTCATATATATGTTTCAATAGCCAGAACCTAAAAAATAATTTACCGTAAATTTGGGAAGAAACTTGGAATTGTTCTTCGCCCATTCCCTAAAAAAAATGCGTGCCGTCTTCTTAGAGGAACTACATGTCAACTGTGTGTACGTAACTGCAGTGATGTGCCTCTTTTCTTAGCTATTATGGGAACATCCATCCCTACTTTGGTTTTCCTTGTATTCCTTTCTCTTTCCAATATCTATTAGGAATGATAAATGCGACGACCGAGTCCCACTAAATATATATATATTGGTCTGGAATGTGTAATCAAATAAGTACCGATCATTTATTGCTATTTGAACAGCTCCAATAAAACCGCAGTTATATATCACTATCGTCAGCGTTTTATAAATTAAATCCTATCAATTTATAGAAATTTTTCGATTTAAAAATAAAATATTTGATAAAAAACTTTTATACAGACAAGCTTTTATTGCACTGTATTAAAAAGGATAAAACTACTTTTTAATACACAATTTAAGTTCATAATTGTAAAAGCGCGGGTTGGAAGCTCTATGATAGTCAATTATGAACTTACATTATTAAAAATTATTTTTTCTCTTTTTAGTGCACAGCAATAAAAGCTTGTCTTTATAAAAGTTTTTTATCTAATATTTTGTTTTCAAATTTTTAGTTACGCCTTTTGGCCGCCATATTGGATTTTAAATAACGCCACACAGTTCACTGTGTTCTACTTGTCACGTCCTCTCATTTGATACCCATATCATGGGGGTTGTAAAGAAATAGATGCTCCGCCATTTTGTGTCAATCGCCATTTTGGATTTGGAATGAAGTCACACTGCTGATTGGATTCTACTTGTCATATCCTTTCATTTGATACCCATGTGGAGGGCGTTGTAAAGGAGAAGGTAATCCACCACTTTGTGGTGGCGGACATATTGGATCTACCATAATTTATTCAAAGTACTATATTGTAGTCTTCAAAACCAAAGGTGTGTGCAAAATTTCAGCTCAATCGGAAACCGGAAAGTGGGTTAAATTTAAATTGCAAGATTCGATTACAGACAAACAAACACCGGGACAGGCATAACTAAATAAAAGCTTGTAAATATGCTGTAATGTCTATGTTATTTTTTAAAAATAAAAATTCAATAAATATTGAAATTGTGTTTTTTTTATCATGAGCGACATATAGAACTCAGTTTCATGATTAATGTCAAAGTTCATGACAAATCTATAAATGAACTATGGCCGACTCGCAAATTTATATAGTGGATTCAGACATGCATCAGACATTAGTTTCGTAATAATAAAAATAAAATAAAAATAGCGTAACATATCACACTGTCTACTATAATTACTAGATAAGTTAAACAGTAGGAATTTTGTTTAGGTAATTTAGTTGTTCCTAAAATAATAGGAAAAATCTAAAGTCCCCAAATGTTTAATAGAAATAGTGAAAAATAGATTTTAAAAGGATTTCTGAGAGAAGAACGGGAGCTAGTTGTAAATACGACCATATAAATTATTATTATAATTTGCATGTATTATAAAAAAATATAGCACTGTTAATTTTTTGTCATTTTCTAACAAATTTAATATACTCGTATAGGTTATTTGTTTATATCGTACAATTCACATTTATTCGACACAACTGAATTTCGTCTATGCCATATAAATTACAAACCCGCCCCCCCCCCTAAAAAAAAAACATTCCAGCATCGCGTTAGCTCTAACATTTTATTCATGTTAGTTATTACAGTAGTTAAATAATGTACACATTTTTTAGTATTTGTTTATTAAGTAAATATGAAACATCAAATAAATCACATACCACATTATGTCAAACTCTATACGTGCCTTTATAATTTATAGTTGATTTAAAAAAAATCACATATTTATGTGAACATCGTTTTGTTGTCTACATTTACACTACAAAAGTCAATACATTTGAAAAATACAACATCCACAGTCTAAACGAAACCGACTTTCATAATTGTGCTCAAGGACCACCAATCAAAAGGACAGATGTTGTTGGCAATTTTATTGTAACATGCATATCGATATTTTATCTGACTCCTTGCAGACACATGATTACTTAAATACTTTGAATGAATTTGGATTCATATCAACAATAAATAATTATACAAGATTAGCGCGTGATTCCAAAAGCTGCATTGATCATATATTCATAAAATTAAATGGCGAAACAAAACAATTACTTCCGATAATATTGGAAAATAACTTAACTGATCACTATCCTGTCATATTACATGTTAATGAAAATTTTTTAAGAAACAACAACAATAATAAAAAAACTACAATAAGACACATTGATTACACAAAATTAGAAAGTTTATTTCATAATGAAAAATGGGAAGAAATATATCGAGATAATATTGAGGACATTACTAATGCATTTATTGGAAAAATAAAACAAAAAATTAATGAAGCTACAAAAATCACAATCTCAAATAAGCAACAAATAAAAAAGAAACCTTGGATAACCCGAGAGATAATTAGTACAATGAAAATTAGAGATGCACTGTTTAAACAACATATCAAGCACCCTACGGACAATGTAATTTTAAATCAATATAAAGCATATAGAAATAAAATTAACAATCAAATCAAAAATCTAAAAAATGATTACTATAGAATGAAAATTACAGAGTGCAGTACGGTAAAAAATATTTGGAAAATTACTAATGAAGCATGTAATAAAAATAAAAACAAACCTGAAATAAAAGAGATTAGAGATGCTAATTTGCAAATAGTAACTAATAAAAATGACATTGCAAATGTTTTCAATAATTATTTTTCGAATATAGGTAAAAAATTAGCTGCAGCAATAAATATTGACAACAATAATGATATTTCTGGTGTAAAGAAAAACATGAACTCAATATTTCTGTCCCCGGTATCAAGTCAAGAAATCAAAAATCATATTATGGGACTTAAAACTGATAAAGCACCCGGATTGGACCAAATAACGGCTGGAATTCTTAAATCAATCGTTGATCATGTAAGCAATCCTCTGGCATTCATAATAAATAAGATACTGGAAATAGGTTATTGCCCACAACAGTTTAAAGTGGCCGTAATTAAACCTTTGCATAAAAGTGGCAATAAATTGGAAGTCGGGAATTATAGACCTATCTCTCTAATATCCAACATAGCGAAAATTTTCGAAAAATGTTTACAATCACGTATGATTAATTTCATTGAGTCATTTAATCTCCTCTCCTCAAGACAATATGGTTTTCGACAAAAAAAGAGCACACAAGATGCCATTGCACATTTGGTTGGCGAAATTTATAATATTCTTGATAGTAACGAGAAAGGAATTGCAGTGTTTATAGACTTAAAAAAGGCTTTTGATACGGTGAGTCATGATAAATTATTACAAAAACTAGAAATAATAGGCTTTCGTGGTGTTGCTCAAAAGCTTCTAAAAAGCTATTTAACGGATAGACAACAGTGCGTACAGTTAGACAATTCTTACAGTGTTTTTAAAACAGTGCAATACGGGGTACCTCAAGGTACGGTGTTGGGGCCGGTGCTTTTCACAATTTATATAAACGATCTGCTGTCTCTAAATTCCAAAGGTGTTATAATTTCATATGCTGATGATACTGCAATTTTATATAAAAATTCCAATTGGACATCCCTTAAAAATATAATTAATGAAGATCTACAATTAATTGTAAAATGGTTCAATAATAATCTCTTAACTTTGAATAGCGCTAAAACTAATTTTCTTCCCTTCTCATTGTACAAGAACGGTTTACCATCTTATGACTGTCTGAAAGTTACGAACACTGATATAAAAATACAAAGTGTGGACACAATTAAATATCTAGGATTAACTTTAGATTCAAGCTTAAACTGGGAAAAGCATATACAAAACCTAGTGAAAAAAGTTCGCAGTCTAATGCACGTGTTTAGAATAATTAGAGGTTTTTTAAATTTAAACATACTCAAGCAAGTATACAGTGCCCTGGTAGAGTCATTATTAACATACGGCATTATAGCTTGGGGGGGAACTTATAAAACAAAAATCACAAGTTTAAATATAATACAAAAATTGATATTAAAAATAATTTATTATAAGCCAATAAGATACTCTTCAGAAAGACTATTTAAAGAACTAAATCTTAGTAATATAAGACAGCTATATGCCAACACGATTTTAATTTATACTTTTAAAAATATGAGAACATATATTGATAATGACTGTTTATATAATACCCGTGCAAGGGACAGTATATTTTTAAGAGTTCCTACAGTCAAAAAATCTATAGGACAAAAGAATTATAGATATATAGGTCCTAAACTTTTTAATATTTTGCCCAATGAGCTTAAAGAAACATTAAATAAAACTAATCTAAAAAATTGGGTGAAATTAAATGACATGTCTATTAAAAATATAATGGAAAATTTGTAAAATTTGTAATATTTTGTATAATGTGCGTTCTTTGTAAATCTTTTCTTCTGTTATTCTGTTTCGATAATAATTGATTTTCTCACAGACAAGTTGTTAATCAACTTAAGTGAGACTATGTATATTTTTAAATTGTTATTTCTTTTCTTAATAAACTTATTATTATTATTATTATTATAGATCTTTGTACATTTTAGGATCTCATGTTTTGTGTGACGGCATTAAAATGTCGTCACACCGAAATACAAACTAATGAGATAATCTGTCGAGCGTTTATAATCTACAGTGACTGAAAGTGCCATTTCTCTTCAAGAGGTTTATTGATATCTGATCATATCGTAATATCACCAGGTACAACAGATGGCTGCGACATTGACGTACTCAGTTCGATGTTTAGAATTTTAATATGTCTAATGGAATCCTTACGCATATTAAACTACACCGATATAGAAACATTTTTTTGTAAGATACATTATTCAATAAAATATTCGATGAAAATGCAAACTGAAAGAGTTCATTATAATAATATTACATTGAATCAAATAAAGCCGAGTCAATTCTATTGGAAAGTTTATTAAAACTTTATAAAAGCCGTCGAAGGGAAGAAAGCTGCTCAGATTCGTACTACAGGTCTGATCAAAAGTTATCTTTCTTCAATCTATATCAAAAGTTGTACGATGTAGGAATTGCCACTCACGCATACTTTTTCAAAAAGATAAAAGCTTCACAGTTATGTTCTTTATTTTATATAAATACAACGATTATTAAAGCACGAGTAATGATTGACATTTCTTACAAAACATTTGAAACACACCATAAACTCGCCTTGTAAATTGAACGAAAATTCCATTTCAAAAACTTTTTTACAAACCGTATGAAAATGTGCTTCGCTTTTATACTAAACTTTTACAATTGGTTTAATTTTCAATGTTTTGTTCTCTCAACATTTTCACAATTACTTAATATAAAAGAAAAAAAGTGGCATTTTAAAATTCAAGAGCATCTCTTTGTAAAGAATTTAATCAATAGAATTTCGATACTGAGTGTAACATACAGAATAAAGCATGGATAATTGAGAATTCAAAAAAAAAATACACATTCAAACTACAACTAATAGTTTTATAAATAGTTTATTGTATGCAAATATGTGCATATTACAAGCAGCTTATTTCTTTTATTTTTTTTTTTTATTTGATCATCGATACAAAACATGGTGTCAGGTATACTTCTTAAAAGTAAAATTTTAACAGGTAACGTATGTTGAGCGCGCATGACTAACGAAAGTCCGATATTATGAAATTGACCGAGCTAACGAAAACTCGACAGTATGAAGTTGGCCATAAGAGACTCAGGATGGAAGAAATCAAGGCACCTTCCGTCATCTGGAAACTATATAATATACTAGACGACTATAATATTTGATTCCAACCAACGAAAATTCGACAATATGAAGTTGATCTCGTTAACGAAAATTTGACAGTATAAAGTTTACCATAAGAGACTGCATTGACACATGGAAGAAATCAATGGACTTTCTGTCATTTGGAAACTATAACGTTTCATTACAACCAGTAGGCGTTCTGTCTGCCAGTGGAATTTATAAGATCGTATTTTCGTTACTCAATAGATTGATTATATATAAGTAAAAATTACGGAGGATGAAATTTTGAAAGTGTTTTAAAATATTTGAGATTAATTTTATTATTATTCTTCTTGAACTATTTGAAGATTTTATTTCAATAAATTATTTTGCATGTACATTAAAAATTAGTTTTTAATCACGCAAAAGAAGTATAACTTCAAACGCGCGGACAATAATACACGCACCCACTATTTTTTTATATAGAGTCGCAAACTATCAGAATGACTCTAGAACCAACCAAAACACCTGTATTAAGAGTAGTGAACCATATGTTAGACAACATGTTGTTAGAAGCGGTGTATATTAAGTCGTTCGCATAACGAATTGGGGACGCTCCCTTGTCAAGCGACGGGACTCCGCTCCTTCGAATTGCATTCCTTGGCGTCTCTATATTTATCTTAGCCTACGAGAAGCTCTTCCTGCGCCTCCAGCATGATCTCTACGACCTACGTTTAATTTATTATCTATTGACTCGAATAATACTACATTCTTCGATTCAGCGAAATGTGATTTCATTATACATATTTTTTAGGTTATCTCTATCGAGTATTATTTTTTCACGGTATTTCCGATTTCCTGCAAGAAACGTTGTAGAAGAGATACATTTATTTGGTAACTTTTATTTTTTTTACTTGTATTTTTAAATTTTTCGTCATTATATTACTATCTTTAAAAACAAGTCATCCCAGCACCAAAACCGTCGCTTCCAAAACATGTTTAATTTATTATGCAAATATTATTACAGGCAAACTATCAGAATTTTCTGTTATCAAAGCTACATACAACTGCCAACTTTAGCGTCAACATTGGATATTTGAAATAGGGTAAATCTAAATATCGAATTGTAAAGTTATTACGTTGTACAACATTCAAGGGAAGCTAACAAATGATAGTGTTAAAAAGAAAAAAAAATGTCCACTTAATAGCACAATATTACGTACGAGTATGATACGCCTTTACATGTGATTGTTAGTGGTTTTTTTTTCGTTGATTTTAAAATCGCCGTTATCTCTGTGAATGCAGGCGCTAAACGTTACGATGTGGCTTCGTTTGAGTTTGGTAACATGAGAATGGCAAAGATTAAAGAGACCAAAGAAGATCAAATGCCTACAAAATACCTATTTAGTTTTATTCATTTTTTTATCTCATATCTGCCGAGTTCTTATACGCAACAACGATATAAATTTACTACATTTGCTGGCGAAACAAAAAATATATATATGCACAGGGTGTTTCAAACATCCATAAACTGTGAGCAATGGCAGCGGGGCATCAAGAAGAGTAACTTTTGATACATACTTTCGACTCTACAGAAAGGCGCAAAGGTTTCGCAGATCAAGGCTACGGGACCACTGTTTATCGATCGTGGATTTGCATTTATCAGTGAACTATCCTTTCTGGACTTTTTCCAGATGATTGCATATTGCAAGGGTTATATCGATTTACGAAAAGAAAATCGCAATTTATAAGAAATCTCTAAAAATCTTGTGTAACATTTCGATCCGTTGAACGGCCAAACATCCGAATTTTGTTTTTTCGACACGTAGAAGCACTGAGGTTTCTAAATCCGTCGATATATTGAATTCGATTTGTTTCGTTACTACAAGACTTTCTTTACTCCTATTGATTACTCGAAAGTAAATAATTGTCAGCCTTCAAACGACTACGAGTTTTGTACGTAATAAAGGACGTAACGCATCCAGATGGTATCTCTTGTAACAAGGGGAAGAATCAACTTGAATTTATTTATTGTAGATTATAGACGCTCGACAACAAATATCATTGAGATCTAATTTCATCAAATTTAACATTACAAAACATACATAAGGCAACGTGGGATTAGAACTCATGACAGATTTATTTAGTAAAGAAATTTGATCTGTCCCACAAATAAATGTATGGAGAAATGTTATTAATATAATCTTCTACCTCCTTGTGGTGAGTGATAAATTTAGGATACCTAAGTTGTTTTGAAATTTTCTGAAATCCCCTTTTAAAGTGTTTTTTAGTATACTAAATGACAGCAATGAATTAAAAATTAATTATTTCCTTTGAAACTAATAATGTATTTTTACCAGCAGTAATAATTATAACGATTTTTTTGAATCGTGGTATGTATTTATTCCCTGGATAAAACAACTGTAGAAAACTTATGAAAAGAAAATTCTACATTGTAATTTAAAATCGAATGCTAATATTTAATCTACGTGACAAGTTTTCTTTGAACACGGAAAATTAAAGCCAACTTGAAATCACTGCATTTTCTCATATCCCATTTATTCTCAACTAACTTTTAGTCATACAAAACAAAACTGGACTTCTGTAAAAGTTTTACTGTTTGTTTAAGTTGCATTCAACAAATGAAAATAAATGCATTTTCTGTGTTCTTTCCAATATTTTAAAAGTTGTATTATAATGTGCTTTACTGTTGAAACAATGAAAATAACTAATTTTTTCTCCACTTTAAAATTCGTACCTACTAGAAATTTAAAGTGAAAATGTAATTAGTTATTTCAAGTCAAGAAATATTAGATGGAACACAGAAAATGCATTTAACCAAACCAAAAATTACACCAACTGAAATTTTCTTCAAATCATAATATGATGGTTTCATTTTCACGATGCGAACTGTGGTCGCAAAATTCATTTTATTAGCTATGATTAAGCATTAAGCTTCACAAAGTTTGACTTGCTGCTTAAAAGTTTCAAAAAACAAATGTTTGCCTTAAAAATTGAATTACAGTGATATTCGTCAACATTTCTTTACAGCACGTCACGAGATTTCAAATTACGGGAAGGCAAATGAACATTTTGAAGTTTTTTCTTTACAAACTTTTGTTAAAAATACTAACAAATTTGGCTTGCTCAATAAGAATTTTTCAAATTTATTTTTTTCAGTACAAACATTTATGTAAAACTTATGCTAGTTTTCTCGTTTTTATCTGATCAAATAAACTGTAAAAACTTGATTGAAAGTCACATGGAAAGATTGGTACATATTTCTAGTTCATTTTGAAGAATCGACATCAAGGACTGAACAGAAATGCGAGTAAATGCATTTTACTTGCACTGTTCGTAAGATAGAGCTATGGCGATGAAAAAGGGAGCATATTGAACAGCTGGTAACTTTATGAAATCTTTGACAACAAATTATATACTGAAAGAATATTGACAGTAAGACCCCGCTTAAAGCGGAAGATGTGGTCCAATAAGTTCCTGGCTATACGAAACAGCGTTAAACGAGGTCATCTTAATCCGTAGATAATAGGCATACGTGAAACAGAACCGAGAATAAGAAAATTTGCTAGTTTTTTTTTGTTTAATTTTGTGATGTTTATCGCTAAATATTTTTTATCGCACTAATTATAGATTTTATAATAATAATAATAATGCGTTTAACGTCCGTTTCTCGACTTTATGTCATAACAGACGCCATTCGCACCATTACTATTTTCCATCTACCACACTTTCCGTTATTTTTCTACATTTTTAAAACTTCAACTTATGTAATAGCAATGGGCGAATGAAGGAATTATAGGAAATTAGGATAAGGTAGGTAATTTTTGAACTAGGAGTTTGATAGGTAATCGGCCATGGCCTCAAATAAGGAACCATCTCGATATTTATCTGGAATTAATTGAGGGAAACCCTGGAAAACCTCAATCAAGATGGCCGGTACAGGAATTACCGTTTCTCGGCGAGAGGCAGTAGGAAAAAGTCCCAGCCACATCTGCCCCCGCCGGGATTCGAACCCCTACCTCCCGAGTGCGAGTCTAGTGCTGTCACCACTACTCTACCCAGCTCGGTATTATAGTTTTTATTTATTACTAATATCGATTTTTTGTTCTTAAAATATTTATGAAAATCAAATAAAAGTTCGAGTAAGAAGTTATGTTTGTGATGAGGAAGGTTCTTCATTTGACATAATATTTAGTGTAGAAGTCATCTAATGTCGTTTGCCTTTTTGTTTCGTTCAGCAGCTGTTGTCGATAGCAAGATATTGCATCAATGACACTTCGTCTTTCTTATGAATCATTTTGTACAAACTGATTCATACTATTGTGGCTAAACTTTTTTTTTAGAAACCGCATAATACTGAAACAGCGTTAAGCGAAGTCGTATTGTATATTAAATACCATAACATCTGTATTG
Organism: Venustoraphidia nigricollis; assembly: GCA_034508555.1. Taxonomy (NCBI): domain Eukaryota; kingdom Metazoa; phylum Arthropoda; class Insecta; order Raphidioptera; family Raphidiidae; genus Venustoraphidia; species Venustoraphidia nigricollis. The sequence goes on from JAVRKA010000013.1 coordinate 3,964,414, forward strand.
CTTTATAATTTTATTTATTAATCCTGTGCCATAATAATGCAATATGATTATAGAATTACACTTTGAATGCAGTGTTCAACTAATTTCCAACTCTGATGGACGACAATCAACATAAACTGTTAATATGCTATTTTGCACAAAGTTTGTGAAGACATGGTGTAGATAACGTAAACTTCCGGTTTCATATCAATATACATGCAGATTAAATGCTCTAAGCTTGTGCTAGGATTAATAATTTAATGAATAATACAGATGTAGCAATGTCTCGGGGCACAACATCTAATCAAGGCATGTCAACATTAAACTAAGGTGTATCGCGGGACCTTAATAATAATCTCCGAGTTGTTGCTGTTGTGTCTGCTAAGGATGAAGTCAGCCCGTCGAGCAATACGATTGGGCTGTGTCTCGAACACATTACAGTCGCAGTCCGTCCTATATCCACCTCGGACAGTCTAGGGATATCAAAACTCGATGTGGAAAATGTACAAGTCGTTGGATTGTCGATTGTTGAAATACAGTAGATTTTGTCCCAGATTTACCGCTTTCAATCCCAAATGAGTGTTAGCATTGGAGACAGTTGTTCAATGTACAGAAAAGACATGTTCAATGTGCACATCTCTTTGCTTGTTCTATAAAACTTGAGTCAACATTCAGGGGAACCAGCCGTTAGCGAGTTAACTAATGTTGAATTACAGAAAACATTGTCAGGAAATCTGATTTGACAATGACCATCGATTGTGACCACACATATTTTTCCATAAGAAAAACTTATGCTGGGTTTCAGAAAGCGTTGTCAAAAAATTTTATTTGACCATGACCTTAGATTGTGATTTCTCCATAAGAAAGCATAGTAGAATTTTAAATGAATTCTGTTCGAAAATAATTATTTGATCGATTGAAACGATATTTTTTTAAACTGTGCGTTGTAACACTTTTGGTGGGGAAAGGGGGTGCAGGCCGTATTAAATGAGAGATTACCGTTTTTTCAATCTGTTTAATTGCAGATTTAACTCAAAATTTTTATACGGCCTGCACCCCACTTATCCACCAAAAGCTCTTACAAATGGCGCCCAACATGGGGTGCCATTGTATCACCTTTTGGTGAAGAAGTGGAGTTAAATCTGCAATTAAACAGATTGAAAAGACGGTAATCTCTCAATTATTTAATACAGCGTGCACCCCACTAATATGTATTACAACATCCATGTATTTGACTTCGAAATGACTTTTTTCTACGCATTTTGATCAAAATTAAACATGATAAGCGATACTTTTATACGTAAGTAGGGTCAATCATTTATTTTTGTGTGAGTACAAGAAAGTTTCACGACATAAGACTGTACAAAAACTTCAATTATATTATCATAATCTAAGGTCATTGTCAAATCAACTGTTTTGATAATGCTTTTTGAAGTTCAGCATATAAAAACGTCTATTATATTATCACAATCTAAGGTCATTGTCAAATCAAATGTTTTGACAATGCTTTTTGCAGTTCATAAGTCCTCTATAATATCCTCTAATAATTTTCCCGATCGAAATCACTCCTCCCTTCTGTCTGTAAAGTTTCATTTCAAAAAATTTTACATGAATTTATTTAAATTCCCGGTATTTATTTTACAAATGAATTGGACACAGAATTTATATTTTTTAAGGTTATACCCGAAGCTCTTACTATAAAATACTATATATACTATAAAAACCAGTCAAGTGCGAGTCGAACTCGCGAGAAGAGGGTTCCGTACTATTCCGTTTTCCATGAGTACTTTAAGACTTAAGATTTTCGTTTCAATTTTTCTGTAAACTGTGGGTGAGACCCGACATTCCCTATTTTTTTAAAAAATTTTAGGCGTAGTAGTTTCTGAGATAGGGGGGGGGGGTATGGTCAACTGTTCTTCTATTTTCTTAAATAGCTTTAAAACTATTTATTTTAAAATTATCAAAAAAATATATTTTAGACCCTTACTACAAGCCCTTTCATTTCATATATCACAGGGTACAGTTTGCAAAACTTTTTGTTAATTTCCTATTTTTCCCCAAAAATTGCCCCCATGTTCAAAATTCATTTAATAGTAATAGTAATATTTATTAGCCACATTGACACAAGGTATATGACAAGTCAACAACATTTAAATTGCGTAATTAAAAAATTCATTAAAACTATAGAATTCTCTGTTTACCAGATGACTCTTTCACTTCTTTTTAAAAGCTGGAAGTGGCAATGATTTAGTATCTTGTGACAAATGGTTATAAAATTTAACACAGTTATAAATTACTCCTTTTTTAAAAGTAGTTAAAGAGTGATCCGGCAAACGAAAGTCGCTGTTTCCCCTAGTATTATGTACATGTAACATTTGATGGCAAGTAAAATATTTAAAATGTTCTTTCACAAAACACACGCATTACGTTACACGTCCGTCTTATGGTCACCGACTTACATATGTGTACCAAATTTGAGCTCAATCGATCCAGTAGTTCGGCGCAAATTGACTTTGACAGTGGAACGGACAGACACACTAGTGATTGTTAAACATTCATTGTTACAATGCTAAATCAGAAAAATTTATTTTTATCCACCAACACCGTCTGGACTCAAACCAGAATCTTTCCACTTTCGCGGCGGAATGAGTTAACAGTTACTCTACGGTGCGATATCTAAACAATCAATTCTTCATAATAAAGCAATTGTAACATAAAATCCACTACATGCGAGAGCTGATTATTAGTGATCCTATAAGGGTTTCGTTTTTTCCTTTTGAGATACGGAGCCCTAAAAACCAATCGATACTTTAACCAGGCTTCAGAGCTTGCAATAGAGGAGCCGTGGAAACGCCACATGAACTGCAGAATTGCTGCACGTTCGGCGATTCTCAACCGCCTCCACAGAATGTAAACAAAGCCCTGATCGCTGTAACAGAGCAGTAGCAGTAGTTACTTTATTATCAGACAGCGCACATCTACTTGCAATACAAAAAACCCGGGTCGCAGTGCCAAAACCCTGCCGACAATATAGTGTATTTGCTTGTATAGGGCCGTGTGCTTTTATACTTTTATTATGTGAAATTAAGTTTGTTTTTGGGCAAAATAATAAATTTAACCCCTTAATACACCCCTTAAAATAACATTTTTTTCTTAATTGTAATATTATTATCAATCTAATGTCTACACCAAATTAAATACACCCTTCAATAAATAAGTCACTATCTCCAAACTAGTGTTTTCATAAAATTTGTAAATCCGGTCCTGTCGGGCCGATTTTATTAAAATTGTGGGGACACTTTTTAATCACTACCAAAGGGTTAAATTTCAATTTTGAAACGATTCGGAGAATTTTTTCGGTATTTTGGGGCCCAAAAACATTTTTCAACCCCTAAAAACTACCCTTAAAATAGCCCGATTAGGCCCATTTTAAATAGGCTTCTTGCGGTGATGGATTTCAACACGTGGCCCAAATTTCGTTAAAATCAATTAACTCTTTCGAAAGTTATTGCCCGCACACATATATATATACGTATATATATATATATATACGTATATATATATATATAAATATATATATACATATATATATAAACATTTTTAAAAATGGTGCCAAAGTGTTTAGGAGCTTATGAAACGTCGAGAAAATTTGGTCCGACCCCTAGGTCCCGCCATCCGACCGACGCCAATAGTGTATGTTGCCATATGGCAAATACACTAATAACATGACATGTTCTGTACGTATATCCTTTTTAATGTAACTTTGTTAGTTCGTATTTCGCCTGTTGCTCCTTTGGGATTTGCTACACACGTGTGTGTGTGTGTGTGTGTGCTGTGCGACCTAAATCCAACTTAATTTAAATTCTCTATGACAGTCTTAAACTGCAAAGCTCGCCATTAAGTTCCTTGAAAACACAACAGGGGAAAGATGTCAAAATCATTCATTCAAATCCAATTTACATACAAACAAAAATTCGTAAAGTTCCGAGGCGACCTTACGGCGTAGTTTTAAGAGAATAGTTACGTGCATTTTGTTTATGTAACAAGATTATACACCTGAACACAGAATAAACAGCGCGCTTGCAGAGAAACAATTTCATCACGTCTTTGTAAACAACGCTTTTACTATTATATACCCTGTTTTAAAATTTCTTTCGTTTTCATTGTAAATTCAGGTGCGAAAGATTAAGAAACGTATTTCTCGTAGAAAGAATAAAAAAATTACATTGGAAATTGTTGCGTCCATATTTTTTTCAAACATATACAATTAAGTTAGCACGAAAGTGGACAAATTGATGTAAATCAATAAACCAATTAGTAATTTAGCGACGTATCGGTCATTTATTTGATCTTCATCAGGCATCTATAAAGCACAGCACATGTTAAAATTAAGTACACAACCAAATTCCTGCTAACTTAATTGTATATGTTTAATAAAAAAAAAGTTTAGAAAAAAAACTTTTTACTAAACTTTCTTAGAAAAATAAATAGAATACACCGATATTTATTTATTTATTTATTCAAATATCTTTCTACAGTCATTGCCCAATTACAGAAAAATAGAAAAATCAAAGTTACAATATACTGAGTTTTTTTCTTTTTTGTCCTTGGTAATTAATACGGATGTAACGATACATAATTTTGCCGATACGATACCGATACCGATTATTGTAGTAAATAATCGGCGATACCAATACCGATGGCTTTGTAGAAAATAAATCAAATAAATAATAAAGTATGTACCTCGGGCGTTTGTTCGTCTTTATTATGCTTAAAACTTACCTATATTTAATAGAGATTCATCCTTGAGAAAGTAATAAACCGATTAATAAAGTCAGTAATTAAAGTTTATTTTGGCAGATTTTTATTAAGAAACAAAATTTTTTTAAAAATTATTTGCAGATAATCTGCTGTTACCATGTCGCTAAACATGCGCAGGTCTCCCACCTGCGACGCTGCGGCAATATCACGCGCGTGTGGCATCGTTTCGCGCGCTTTTCAAACTGTTTGATATCGGTTTATATATAATCGGCGATGCCGATATATCGGCCTACCGATTAAATCTGCCGATATATCGGTATCGGAATCGTTACATCTCTAGTAATTAATATAAAAATGCTTGACCAAAACATTTAATAGGTGTGTATAATTAATATCTGATATTTTATATTTCAATTGTAAATTTACAAATTGTATTTTAGTAATTCAATTACAGTTATAAAGCTTGAAAAAGTCCCAAGAAAGGGACGAAACGTCTCTATAAATAACAAATATGTGTTTACTAAAAAAAGTCCTTTTTCCCGACAAATCATTTTTATGTTACAATATATTGTTAAGTACTTCTGCAAACGCTTCTAAATTAACTGAATGTGCAGTTAAAAATATCAATATTACACCAATTTTCATTTTATGCAGGTAAATAAAACGACTGGTGATTCCGGCTATTGAATTTAGAAACACGGAAAGTCAATACGTTAAGAAAATCATAATCATTTATAACAGAAAAAACAGCATTATAGCGCCACCGATTTTCCTTAAAAACAATAAGGCTCTTTATGTTTATGTCAAATAACTTTCGAAAAATTTGGTTTCGATTCGCGCAGCCGTTTGACCTGTATCGTGCTCACAGACAAACAGACTTTCTCCAAAAATATGTTGACTTAGGGGATCTTAAAACGAAAAAATATTGTAAAATTTTGAAAAGAGAATTTTGACCTCAAGTAGCATCATTCTCTAGTGGAGTTAGAATGGTAAAAAATGACTAAAAAAATCGTCGAAAGCACTTTTGGCTTTAGCTATAATATTGTGTAACAAGTAGATACACATGTTTCACAACAAAGAAGAAAATACTTGAAGAAAACACAAATCGTCTTAGCAGCGGTTTAGTTATATAGAACGCTAAACGCTGACAAAAGAAGCTTTGCTTGAACTAGATTCGTGCGTACTTCCTTTTCTTAACATTAAATCTTAAGAGAAGTTACTACAATATAAAGACTTAATGAATTGCATTATCTAAGGTGGCACACAAAGAACTCGGTATTTTAAAGCATTTACTATACCGCTATATTACGCTTTCAATAAAACAATGCTCACGTTGTATATAGCGAATGTACTGCAAAAAGCTTAACTAAGCTTGACTCGCCGAGAAACGGTAATTCCTGTACCGGCCATCTTGATTGAGGTTTTTCATGGTTTCCCTCAATTAATTCCAAATAAATATCGAGATGGTTCCTTATTTGAGGCCATGGCTGATTACCTATCAAAGTCTTAGTTCAAAAATTGCCTACCTTATCCTAATTTCCTATAATTCCTTCATTCGCCCATTGCTATTACATAAGTTGAAGTTTAAAAATGTAGAAAAATAACGGGAAGTGTGGTAGATGGAAAATAGTAATGGTGCGAATGGCGTCTGTTATGACATAAAGTCGAGAAACGGACGTTAAACGCATTATTATTATTAGTGTATTTGCCATATGGCAACATACACAATTGGCGTCGGTCGGATGGCGGGACCTAGGGGTCGGACCAAAATTTCTCGTCGTTTCATAACCTCCTAAACACTTTGGCACCATTTTTAAAAATGTTTATATATATATGTATATATATATTTATATATATATATATATATATATATATATATATATATATATATATATATATATATATATATATATATATAAGCGTATATATATATATATATATGTGTGCGGGCAATAACTTTCGAAAGAGTTAATTGATTTTAACGAAATTTGGCCCACGTGTTGAAATCCATCACCGCAAGAAGCCTATTTAAAATGGGCGTAATCGGGCCATTTTAAGGGTAGTTTTTAGGGGTTGAAAAATGTTTTCGGGTCCCAAAATACCGAAAAAATTCTCAGAATCGTTTCAAAATTGACATTTAACCCTTAAATAGTAATTAAAAAGTGTCCCTAAAATTTTAATAAAATCGGCCCGACAGGACCGGACTTACAAATTTTATGAAAATACTACTTTGCAGATAGTGTATTATTTACTGAAAGTTGTATATAATTTGGTATGGAAGTTCGATTGATAATAATATTGCAATTAAAAAAAAATGTTATTTTAAGGGGTGTATTAAGGAGTCAAATTTTTTATTTTGCCCAAAAACTAACTTAAGTTCGCATAATAAAGCCACACTGCCTGTATTAGCAAATACACTATATTGTCGGCAGGGTTTTGGCACTGCGACCCGGGTTTTTATTATATATTATTATTATTATAAATGACACATAAGCAGCCACTTTTTCTCCATAACAAATTCACCCGACTTTTTTCGGTTTTCTATAGGTGGTTTTTCAGTTTTTTTCCTTGACATTACGTACGTAGCTAGTAACAACAAATACACAATTAAATAATTTATGTTTAAGTTTCAGGATTGCAGGATTTTCTTACAAATCCTGTCTTAGCGGCTATCCACATCGTTATAGGAATGCACTGTCAACATTTCAGCACTTTGTGTCTAGCGGTTTGATCTGCGGCTTGTTTTATTAGTGGCTCATTTGACTTCCTTAGGGACGGAATTTCAAAAAACCCTTTCTTAGCGGCTATTTCATGTCATTATACGAATTCACTGTTAAAATTTCAGACCCTTAGAACCTACGATTTAATCTGTGCGTTATCATTTATATAAAGAGTTAAATTTTTGTCGTTTCAATTTTTTTCAGTATTGAAAATAATAATAATAATAATAATGCGTTTAACGTCCGTTTCTCGACTTTATGTCATAACAGACGCCATTCGCACCATTACTATTTTCCATCTACCATACTTCCCGTTATTTTTCTACATTTTAAAAACTTCAACTTATGTTATAGCAATGGGCGAATGAAGGAATTATAGGAAATTAGGATAAGATAGGTAATTTTTGAACTAGGAGTTTGATAGGTAATCGGCCATGGCCTCAAATAAGGAACCATCTCGATATTTATCTGGAATTAATTGAGGGAAACCATGAAAACCTCAATCAAGATGGCCGGTACAGGAATTACCGTTTCTCGGCGAGAGGAAGTAGGAAAAAGTCCCAGCCACATCTGCCCCCGTCGGGATTCAAACCCGGTACCTCCCGAATGCGAGTCTAGTGATGTCACCACTACTCTACCCAGCTCGGTTAGTATTGAAAATCAGGGATAGAGAAAGGTGGAAAGACGGAACGGTATTATTTGATTCTTTGCAGCAACTCCTCAGCCGCCTTGACGAATCAACTGCAAAAATTTCAACCCTTTCCGTCTAGCTGTTTAATTTGCGCGTTGTCTTTTATATAGAGTTACATTTTTGTCGTTCCAATTTTTTTCAGTATTGAAAATCAGGAAGAAGGGGGAGAGACGTAATGGTTATTACAGAAATAAAAAGACGGTTGTATTTTGAGTCAAATTTAATAAAAACAAAACGACAACGTTTCGACAGCTATTTTGCTGTCTTCTTCAGGTCTAAAAACAAACAATCATCAGAACATAAAATTTAAACAATAATTCTTAAGTTAATTATACATACCATGTGAAGTAAAATTATAATTAGATCATAACCTCAAATTCCATGTGACATAAAACTTTTAGAAACTAAAATTGTACTTTACTTCACATGGTATGTATAATTAACTTAAGATGTAGGTATTGTTTAAATTTTATGTACTGGTAATTGCTTGTTTTTAGACCTGAAGAAGACAGCGCTGTCGAAACGTTGTCGTTTTGTTTTTAGTGTATTTGCCATAAGGCAACATACACTATTGGCGTTGGTCGGATGGCGGGACCTAGGGGTCGGACCAAAATTTCTCGACGTTTCATAACCTCCTAAACACTTTGGCACCATTTTTGAAAATGTTTATATATATATATATATATATATATATATATATATATGTGCGGGCAATAACTTTCGAAAGAGTTAATTGATTTTAATGAAATTTGGTCCACGTGTTGAAATCCATCACCGCAAGAAGCCTATTTAAAATGGGCGTAATTGGGGCATTTTAAGGGTAGTTTTTAGGGGTTGAAAAAGGTTTTTGGGCCCCAAAATACCGAAAAAATTCTCAGAATTGTTTCAAAATTGACATTTAACCCTTTAGTAGTAATTAAAAGGTGTCCCTGAAATTTAAATAAAATCGTCCCGACAGGACCGGACTTACAAATTTTATGAAAACACTAGTTTACAAATAGTGAATTATGTACTGAAAGTTCTATATAATTTGGTATAGAGGTTCGATTTATAATAATATTGCAATTAAGAAAAAAAATGATATTTTAAGGGGTGTATTAAGGAGTAAAATTTTTTATTTTGCCCAAAAACCAACTTAAGCTCGCAAAATAAAGCCACACTGCCTGTATAAGCAAATACACTATATTGTCGCCAGGTTTTGGCACTGCGACCCGGGTTTTTTTTTATTAAATTTGACTCAAAATACAACCGTCTTTTTATTTCTGTAATATTACAATTTGAGTGATCATGTCTGTTAAACGTAATGGTCATTATTTGATTCTTTGCAGCAACTTCTCAACCACCTTGACCAGAACAAACTGTATAACTTCATTGATAACATTAGTTAATATTGTGAGTATACTTTCATGAATATGCAATGAGATAAGTTTGTTTCAGAATAACACAAATAGAACTGTATACACAAATATACTAAAAGCATTTGATTAATAAAGGCCAATTAAATACTAAATTGCTACTCGCAATTTGTTACTACTAAATTGAAATGAATTATAGGTGTCTTTATATTTGTTCAAGCGACATACATTTTCATTAAAAACGTAATTATTTGCCTGTCACGGTAACTTTTGCAACTAATTTACGAAGGTAAAAGAAAAAAAATCCGCGTTATTCCACAATTATCCAATGTAATTGTTAGTAGCTTTGTCCGGTGCTGGCGTCATAGTTTCTATGTGGATGTCGGTTTTAATTGCAGTTCTATCTTAAGCAGCCAATACTCTGGGTAGGTACTGATTTAATGTGATTAAAAAAAACGATTAAGTACGAGCCGAAAACGCGTGGAAAGGGTTTCGTGCCATTCCGTTTTCCGCGAGAATTTTCAGACGTAGGATTTTCGTTTAGGTTTTCCTGTAAACTATGAGAAGGTCCTATATTTCGTATCTTTTTCAATATTTTAGGCTCAGTAGTTTTTGAGATGGGGGATGTTCGATTTTCTTTAATATCTTTTAAACTATGCATTCTAAAATTACAAAAAAAATACAGTTGTATTTTTCATAACAAGTCCTTTCATTTGATGCACTTGAAAAATATTATTTTTTTATTTTTTTAATTTGCCTCCTAAAATTAACCTCTAAAATCAAAATTCTATACGTCTATGATTGGGTCATCTAACTCTATATAATATATGTACCCAACTTTTTTCATCCAATAGATTTGGAGAAAATAAGCTGTGACAGTCGGACAGACAGACACAAGTGATCCTATAGGGGCTCCGTTTTTTCACCAGATATACGAAGCCTTGAAAACAAGCACATAGAAAAACATTTTGAAAATACGTTCTCATATAAAATAAAAACGTGCTAGAAAGTGAAATTGATATTTTTGTATAATATATACACACCTACGTCGAATTCGTTTTATTTAAATTTATTTATTCGATAAATGTTTCGTTTACATAAATTAGATATATATATAACAAGTAAATTCGTTTCTATTTAATTTTCTAGATTATTTATTTTTTACTGGATCACTGCCCGGATTCAATCAAAGCGCGTTTAGGGTCTCAAAAAACACAAACAAAACCAAGACTTGTATTAAAAAAATAAAAAAAAACCCAGGTCGCAGTGCCAAAACCCTGCCGACAATATAGTGTATTTACTTATGCAGGCAGTGTGGCTTTATTATGCGAACTTAAATTGGTTTTTGGGAAAAATAAAAAATTTTACTCCTTAATACACCCCTTAAAATAACATTTTTTTTTCTTAATTGCAATATTATTATCAATCGAACCTCTATACCAAATTATATACAACTTTCAGTAAATAATTCACTATTTGTAAACTAGTGTTTTCATAAAATTTGTAAGTCCGGTCCTGTCGGGCCGATTTTATTAAAATTTTAGAGACACTTTTTAAATACTACTAAAGGGTTAAATGTCAATTTTGAAACGATTCTGAGAATTTTTTCGGTATTTTAGGGCCCAAAAACATTTTTCAACCCCTAAAAACTACCCTTAAAATGGCTCGATTACGCCCATTTTAAATAGGCTTCTTGCGGTGATGGATTTCAACACGTGGGCCAAATTTCGTTAAAATCAATTAACTCTTTCGAAAGTTATTGCCCGCACACATATATATATATATATATATATATATATATATATATATATATATATATATATATATATATATATACGTATATATATATATATAAATATATATATATATATACATATATATATAAACATTTTCAAAAATGGTGCCAAACTGTTTAGGAGGTTATGAAACGTCGAGAAATTTTGGTCCGACCCCTAGGTCCCGCCATCCGACCGACGCCAATAGTGTATGTTGCCATATGGCAAATACACTAATAATAATTGCAACATGAACAAATCGTACTGTTGAGAAAAAAATCTGAGCTGAGTTTCAAAATCATATTGCAATTATAGATTTCCAAAATGTGTTTACAACCACTGGAAATGCCCCACCTCGGCAAATGTCACTAATATTCATCAGGCAAACGCCGCGTTAAGCGTTTCGTGGTGTTAAAACAATTAAACGCGGTTTTTAGCTGTTAGTTTAATTAATAAAATATATGAATACTCCGCATTATTTAATTTAAGAATGGACAATCCACAGTCTGTTTAAAAAATTGTTTAGTTTACAAGAGATCTAAATATATGGTTTAATTTTGTGGTTACTGATAAGAAGATTGATGTTTTTAGAATCAATTTTTATCAAATAAGAGCAACACTGCAGGCGCCCAACATCAAAATTTTAGATTCGAAATTAAATTAGCAAAATCTGAATTTTGTCCACAATGTTAATGCCAATGGGTCACACCATAAATCAGTGCAAAATCGACGCCTTGAGTACAGTTTTAAATAATTCCTTTTCATTCGATTCTTGATTAAGAATAAAAAAAAAATGTGAGAATTAGCAAGCTATTGAAGTTGTGAAATTTGCAATCCATCCCAGATTTCTAAGACCTATAAAATCTTTAGGGACTAAATTCTAAATTAGAAAAAATATTGTGAGAAGCAAGCGATTAAAATTGTTGGACTGAGAATTTGAGTGTTTTCTTAAGACTTCAAAAAATCTTCTCAAAGACACCACAAATATGGAAAAAATGGGGCGAAATAGTTGGTAAAAGTTGCACTTGCGGATACCATTGTACCCCAGTATGGTGTTCAATAATAATAAATTGTCTTATTCTGATGAGCAACATTGGATGCGTCAGTAATAAAGTATTAAAACATCATAATATACACATTAAAATTAATATTAAAATATTCATCAACATAATTCCCTTGCAAATATTTTCTTTCCCAACTTTCCCAAATTGTTAGAGGTAACTTACTGCAAATTCGAACCAGAGTGGTAGGCATTATTGTTAAGGTTGTCGGAACGCTCTGAATTTAAGCCAAAAATAGAGCTTCGGCTGTCAACTGATTGTAGACTTATTCGTCAACATTCTGCAAAAATTCTTTCTCTATATGGAAGATAAGGGACAAATCTAGGTCTCTAATGGACTAGTTTTGTAATTTATGTACGATTTACTAGAAAAAAGTTGGCATTAATTTTGCTAAAAAAACACACGTTTTCAATGTCACACTACGACCGTATTCGTACCTATTTCACAAAACTCTTCCATTACAAACCTAAAGTGACTCTTCCTTTTTCGGAAAAGTTTTTTAAATCTTTAAAATATTTCCAAAAATTAGAGTAATCAATTGACAGCGGCACCCTGGCAATAACATGTTTTAGCCTCGTAGTTGGCACCAGCCAAAAATTGAAACGTGCGGATGATTTGAGCGAGACAAAGCTAAAGAAGGTCACACCCACAATATGTCTTCTGCCTACCTCGCCCCTTACCGCTGGGTCTCAACACAAACAAAATTCAGAGCGTTCCGACAGCCTTAAGTACTGTTAGGGTAATATTTTGGGTGTAATATTTCTATTAACACGAACATTATATGGTATTTCTGCTAAATAAATAATAAATAAAAAAAGTAATGACTTGTCGACAATCAAATGGAATACTTTTTACAGGATGTTACGAAACTTTTCGACAAAACCTAGTAAAGCAGAAGAAACAACACGCAAACTGCAATGTGTGTTGTCACAAATAGTTCTGCTTGAATACGCCAGGGAGGAGCACCGGTCTTTAATGGCTAACTTGTAACAGGACATTCATGTTAAGTTTCAATGTGTGCTTTGTAAGCGCTTCTATGGATGCCGTGAAAATCTACAGCGGATATGAAACTTACGACGTAGCTCTTTGAAATACGTTCGTTTAGTACCAGCACTTGACTCTGAAAGTAAACAACGCCCTGTAGGTATTTCTAGCACGACGCCTGCTTTTGCGTATTTACAAAGTAATTTTTGAACACTTATTATTTTTATTTTATTTTAACAATAGGTTGACTTTAATAAGAATTTACAACCTTCGCTTTTCACTAAAGTTTTATCGAACGGTGTAGCGTATTTTTTTGAGCTTTTGCAAGCTCCCGAAATATTGTGCTTTAGAGTTATAATAAAGATAGTGACCTGTCAAAAATTTTGAAAATGAAGTGAAAACCAGCTATTTTATATAGGAAGTACGTGCAAAAAATACTATATATATATATATGTATATTTCGTGCATAATGGTATTACGACTCGTGTGAATTGTAATCAGTCTGAAAGAACTCATGTCTGTGGAAAAGGTCTATAATAGTTGGAAAGATTTCAGTTAACTTAATACCGGCTCTAATGCGCACAAAACGAAGAAAAAAACCACATTTTCAAATCCTTATATAATAACTTCCACAGGTAAAACGTTTCACATCTAAAAGACTTTTTTTATTTTTAACATTTAACTCTCGGTACAAGCATTTCCTGCAGTGAGTTTATCCACTAGCACAGGAAAACCCTAGGAATTAAAATAGCTTTTCCTTCCAACCGCAAAAATACACAAAGAATATTTGTCACCGTATGAAAAAAAACGGTGTTTTATACAGGGCGTCTCAACCGACGTTGCCTAACATGAGTAACTTTGTTATTAGTGGAGATAGAAAGTCGGTTAAATGGGCAAAGTAGTACAGAAAAGTGTGCTCATTAACGTCCCGTCGAAAAAACAATTGAATTTTGACACCCTATGAATTTATTCAGAAAATAGCGAAAATTGTCGTTTATGAAAATTGGCCATAACTTTTTTATTTATGAAGATATCTGAAAATTTCATTAACCATTTTTTGATGACTTCTTAAGGTCTTTTCAATGGCGTAGGTTTAATTTTTATTTCCACTACATAATGAGATATTGACAGGAACTTTGGTTTTTCTTATGAACGGCATTTTGGATTTTCAGATATTCGAATTCTGCTTAGTTTTCTGAATAATTTGACATAGCATATCCTATATCTAAACGAATTGGCCAAAATAGCTTTTTGACGTTATCCATACCAATCAGAGTGTGCCGTGTAAAACAAAATTTGTTGAAACAAATACATACCGACAGGTTAACAATCTGTCGAGCGATCGCTACAGTTTTGCTAATTCATTTTGTTTGATTTATTCTCTAAGATGGCTCAAACATTTTCAAATTTGGTGAAACAGGCTATTTTTGCGCATACATTCAGCGTAACAAAAATACCACGTGGGCTCAAGCAGAATACTTGAACCTTTATCCAGAAAGGCGACAGCCTTATTAAATAACGTAAGACGTGAGAATGTTTTAAATAAAAAGGAAAATATTTTAGCATTAAAACAAAATATAGGTAGTTGACAAGCTTATCCGGGTAGTACTTCGCAATGCTATTTTTAAAACATTAAAAAAAAACAGGAAATTCAAAAACATACGTAGTAAAAAATTAAAATGCATGGACAGTGGACACTGCGAACGTTTCGCAACCGTATTATGTAAATTCCGTATGAATATATGTATATTATGTGTAGTGTATTCTCCATGATACAGTTCCCAATATACATATAGTTAATATAATCTGTTGCCGTGAGCCACGGAGTCTTTACCGACGACGGGTGGCCAGGAGCAACAGAGACAGAGAACGTTCTAGATAGCGTCTAGCCAAATGCAAACACGGGGTTAGTTAAACGCTACAATTTTAACGAGGTGGCGCAAAAGGCATGACTCCGAAGGCAGAATGCACGTATGGTACGTTGCGAGTGTCCCACCGCCATCGCCGCCCCGACTTGCGAGAGATTTGGGTTAAAGAAGGGACACGTCACAGTAGTAGTAAAGCTTTTAAACCAGTAATAAGACATATTATCGAGGGTTAATGTGCAAAAAGGCATAAGCGACAGTTCTTGTAAAATTGCGTTTATGCCTGGATTATCATCTTCATCAGTTCCGACTAGGGATTGCAATGCTGGATCCAGCACATTTTTGGCCTTGCTGGATCCAGCATCTGGCGCTGGATCCAGCGTAGCGGATCCGCAATCAGCTAAAACAAGTTATTAACTAGGTCTGAGAAGGATTACGATAAGATATTGAGGAAAGAAATGGCACTTTATGAAAATGAGGGAGTAAGAGGTGAAAACCTAACTGTAATCTATGATTATTTGATGATGTTCAGACATAATCTGGCAAAACGGCATCTGCGTCGGATGATGTCTAAGGCTTTTGGAAAACTGTCTAAGTGACAAATTGCTGAATGACAGTTTTCCACTAAAAGGGTTCCATAATAATATTATGTCTAATAAACATAATTACAACCACCAAATATCCAATATTGAATATAGGATCCGCTTCTGTAAAATTTACAAAATGTTGCTTATGGCTTTCTGGACATTAACCATTGATATGTGCAATATTTTCTTTTAACTGATGACACTGTTAGTAAATATTAAAAAATAATAAAACGTTGTAAACTAGCTGAGAACCCAGCTTCGCTCGGGTCAAGTTCTGTGCGGATACAAGCTTTAAATTGCAGTTAGAATGTGAGGGTAAGAATTGGCCTATTATTGTAAGTATTTGAATTTTGCGGATGTAATATCTATGTTGTCGATTCGAAATTAACATTTTCTATGCTTAATAATTTTTTACACATTTCAATCAAGTCTACCAGCAGCCCTCGACGAAATTATTAATATGGATGAGAGCTGTCTCACTTTATAAAAATTCTGTAGAGTTAAAGTGCAGGTAAAATTTGGTCACTTCTAACAAATTTTACATTACATAAATGAGACAGAAATAACTTGTATAGTTCTAAAAACTCTAACACTGACCATAAAGAATAGCACCAGTATAATCAGCCACTTTTACGTTCTGGTAAGGTACAGTTTAACGTAAAAAATTAGGCAGAGAAAAGTCCAAATTTTATTAATAAAAGTAATTCTGATGTGAAATTTCAAAGAAAACCATCTGACTCAAGCATAGTAGCAAGTAGCGACACTGGGGATAAAATAAACTCCCCGTTAAGCGTTAAGGTAAGTTCTGGACAAAACTATATACAGTCAAAACCGTTTACGACGACATCGTTAAGAACAACATACCGGTTATATTGACCAAAATCATAGGTTCCGGTTGAATGCTATACGACCGCTTTATAAAAAACACTGCTTTTTACGACATTGCTTATTATGATATACCGTATTAAGTGACTACATTTAATGTGATATCTTCATATCTTCGTAGAATTATATCTGTTAGAACGACCAGCTGTGTTGTAAACAAAATTCGTACGCACAGGAGTGTTCCAAACAGACTAAAGTTACAGATTTTATGAATACAGAAAAATAATTCCTATTAATATCTATGGATTTATATGTACCTACACATTCAATAATACTACATAAATAATAAAAAATTACTCTGTACTTCGAAAACATCACCGGTTGTTACGACTATCGGTTTTTACGACCAAATATGAGTAGGCCCTTCGATGTCGTTATAACAGATTTTGACTGTATTTGTATAATAAAAAACTGGTAAACAAGTACGTTATGCTTAGAAAAAACATATATGCAAAACTACTCGTGAATATGTACTCAAAATTATCCCTTATTTATACATTCTTTTTTTGATGTGTTATACGTACTTGAGCGATCCCTTCTCTAATTCAATTCACTCTGAACTGTATCTTATAAGCCGAAAGAGATAGCATGGGGATGTATCTCTCTCCCACACAGTGACTCTCTAATCAATACCGACAACAGCACCGCCTAGTGGATTTTACAAACAAGAAGATTTCCGAATAAAACGATCCGGATGTTAATGGTTTAATTTACATCGTGCGTATCCGGTGAGAGTAGGACTCTAACTAGGTAGGTACCTACTTTTGAATACCTAAGGTGAAAAGACGAAACTGCTTATGTTGAATTTTGAAATTAATTTTCCCAAATTTTTACATCAAAAGTTTCAGAGAAAATCGCCAGTGACAGACGGACGGACGGATAGCAATGTGATTCCATGAGTGTTCCATTTTGCAAGGAACACTAAATACTCCAAGTTGGTATACATACATTTTTACCTTGTTAATTGCATTTTTACTATAATTTTTTTAGCTAGATTTTTTGGCTTTTCTCAAAATGGCTCACAAATTTTCAATTGCAGAGTTATTTATTTCTAACCAGAATTACTGTTTGTCGGACGACTTTTAGTAATCAACAAAATTAAATCATAACTAATCATAATATTTATTTATCATTTAAAACCCACAATGTGGTTCAAAACGTCAAACAAAAAAACAATCCACAAACTAATTCTAGATTCAAAACTGCAGACTAGAATCAGTGTTTGCCGGACATGGCGTGTATACAGAACTATAAAATTGTGTCTATCAGCGAAAAACTGAAAACTGGATGATGAAAATCGTCATTAAGCGTGCTTTATTACAAATTCGACGTAATTGGTTTTGTTTTATGGACATCGCTATATAATATATTTTAGTTTCAAAACATTTAATGATAGGTTTCTGTAGAAGGTTACCTGCACGCCCAATTAACGTATCAGAATGTGTTGCGTTCCTGCAGATATTATAGGTTAAAGATCCATTCTAATGTTAGTTCGACATGCAGGTAATATTAATTAATTAATAATAGCATATATATTGTTTCATTTTAATTGTTGGGTCGACAGTTGAAATTATAAGTTAACAAAAACTTCAAAGTAAACCTAAAATATTTCGGATGATACACGTATATTACGTCAAAGCAAGTGAAGTAAGGTGATTCGTTCACAGAACAATTAGGTACCATCAACGCTAAGAGTTTTGAGTTTATATCAACGTTAAAAGGTTGGATTAATACTGTACCAGACACACGCAACGAGTAATCTATTTGGTCACACGACACATTGACTAACAGTATTTTTTGTGAATAACAGCTTTTGTCTGCTATAATTGTTAAGAAACATTCATTGTTGTAGCACTATATTAGAAAAATTTATTATTCCAACACGTCACCGTCGGGATTTAAACCAGAATCTTTCCACTTTCACGGCGCAATGAGTTAATCAATTACTCTACGGTGTACACAATTCAATTTTTAATCCTTCATAATATAGCGATTTACAAAACTCAAATTCACTACATGCGAAAGCCAATTATTTTTTTAGCAATAGCTAAACATTAACTCTCACAGTAGCGAGGGCTCTTGAATGAATCAAAGATTAACTTTCCATTATTAATTAATGTTTAGTTATTGCTAAAAAAATAATTGGCTCTCGCATGTAGTCAATTTGAGTGTTGTAAATCGTTATATTATGAAGGATTAAAAATTGAATTGTGTGCATCGTTGAGTAATTGATTAACTCATTCCGCCGCGAAAGTGGAAAGATTCGGGTTTAAATCCCGACGGTGACGTGTTGGAATAATAAATTTTTCTAATATAGTGCTACAACAATGAATGTTTCTTAACAATTATAGCAGACAAAAGCTATTATTCTCAATTAATTCAGCAAGTACGTAGCTATAAGCGTGTGAAAAATATCTACTAATAGTATTTTTTGTATAGAAATAAATAGTCAGTTTGCTATAATATTATGAAACAACTGTTGTTGCGGCCTCTTATAATGCGATATTAGAAAAATTTACTATTCAATGTCATTGTCACTTATCTTTTTACAAGCTTTTATTTAGTTTCACCTGCTCCGGTGTCTATCTGTCTGTAATCCAACCTTGCAAGTTAAATTTGAACTTCACGGTTTCCGATATAACTGAAATTTTGCATACACCTTTGGTTCTCAAAATAATACAATATAGTACATTGAATATTATGGTAGATTCAATATGGACGCCAACGCAAAATGGCGGATTACCTTCTTCTTTACAACCCCCTTCACATGGATATCAAATGGTAAGGGTATGACATGTAATTTACATTCCAATATGGTGGCCAAAAGACGTAAATAAAAATTTGAAAATAAAATATTACATAAAAAACTTTTATAAAGACAAACTTTTATTGCAGTGCACTAAAAAGAAAAAAAAACAATTTTTAAAAAACCCGGGTCGCAGTGCCAAAACCCTGCCGACAATATAGTGTATTTGCTTATACAGGCAGTGTGGCTTTATTTTGCAAGCTTAAGTTGGTTTTTGGGCAAAATAAAAAATTTTACTCCTTAATACACCCCTTAAAATAACATTTTTTTTCTTAATTGCAATATTATTATAAATCTAACCTCTATACCAAATTATATACAACTTTCAGTAAATAATTCACTATTTGTAAACTAGTGTTTTCATAAAATTTGTAAGTCCGGTCCTGTCGGGCAGATTTTATTTAAATTTTAGGGACACCTTTTAATTACTACTAAAGGGTTAAATGTCAATTTTGAAACGATTCTGAAAATTTTTTCGGTATTTTGCGGCCTAAAAACATTTTTCAACCCCTAAAAACTACCCTTAAAATGCCCCGATTACGCCCATTTTAAATAGGCTTCTTGCGGTGATGGATTTCAACACGTAGACCAAATTTCGTTAAAATCAATTAACTCTTTCGAAAGTTATTGCCCGCACATATATATATATATATATATATACGTATATAAATATATATATACGTATATAAATATATATATATATATATATATACATATATATATAAACATTTTCAAAAATAGTGCCAAAGTGTTTAGGAGGCTATGAAACGTCGAGAAATTTTGGTCCGACCCCTAGGTCCCGCCATCCGACCAACGCCAATAGTGTATGTTGCCTTATGGCAAATACACTAATAATTTAAGTTTGTAATTATAAAAACCTGGTTCTAAGCTCCATGATAGTCACGGCCCACGCTTTTATCTAAATTATTAATAACTATTTTTATCCTTTTTAGTACACTGGAATAAAAGTTTTTCATCTAATATTTTTTTTCTTATTAAAAATTTTTATTTAAGTAACATTTTTGAGAGCCCTCCCAATATTATGTATATTAAAAATTCAATTTTCAAGAACAATTATTTCGCATAATAAAGCATACAGTGATACTTTCATAAATAACATATAGGTAGGTAATTGGTTGTCTTGAAGAATTTTTACCAAGGAATCTATCTTTATAAAAAGCCAATGATGCAAGAATATTACATCCATGTAGGTATAGATCTTTTAAATTTGTCGATTTGCGTGGAAAAACGACCACATGTTGAAGTACTTTATGCTTATATAATACAAAAGACAAGTGCGGATCACTTGACGAATAAACGTTTACGGTAAAAGAAATTTCTGCCTTTTGAAACTACCTTTTATTTATGATACGCGGAAATGCTCCTACTCTAAAAATTGTACAAATTCAAGAGATTAAATTCACTCAATTTTGAAACTCGCTATTACTTTCGTTTGAAAGTATTTTATTATAGGTTTATTAACTTCAACATAACTTATATCCAATATTTAGAAATGTAGTAATGCAACTATAATAACATTGCAACTGTTTGGAAAGATTCCAACTATAGTATAGCGTTGATTATCCGATCAAATAGGAATCTATTAAACGCGAGTAAATGTTATCGATCGCAATTTCGGACGTCGTTTCGAGTACAGTCATAACGCTCACATGTTTAAAATAGCACAAGCTGAGTTAGTAAACTAGGAAAAATAAACTAATTATGATGCTCAATTTTTCGATAATCCGAACGAATGTATCATCCGAAATACAGTATCCGTCGGTGTACTAGTCAGATTCTCAATGTATTCAGATTATCGAAAAATCATCTTGAGCGCCATAATTACGTGTCTACATTTTTTCGAGTTCATTTGACCTTATTGGTCGCTTTTGGTCATTTGCGCCTCTGACAAAAATACGAATCCACAATAAGGATGTTGACTGTATTTAAATAAAAACATAATTTTAACGTTAAATGGTAGTTTCTACGATAGAAATACTAAAAACCACAAATTTTTCCTTATTTTTAAAGAATTTAATTAATATTAAATAAGTAAAACGTAATTATCTCACTTTCAAGTCACGTGACAACGAACACCTATCAGAGTGCATGCAGTCACGGGCTCATCAACATCATCAGATGCTGTCATAGAGAAGGACGCTGTTCACGCGGTCAAAAAGCTAAATTGGTGGTTAATATTTAGAGTGTGTAATTTATTCGAAAATTTTTATGACAACAATTACGAAAAAACCTATCACCTCATCAGTTTAGCAGCGTTTATGAGCCTACGAAGTCACGGTAGTCACGTGACAGGTATTGACGGGGCGAAAGAAACGGAATTGAAAATACATGATTTTTAAACCTTGAGTCGTATTCAAAAAATTATAATAAATATTTGTGGTTATGTTAGGTACTTACGTACGATTTGAAATACTTTCTCAAAAATAATCAACATACCTATTATAGTCTGAATATGCTATTTGCCGAAGAAGTTTCGATAGATTTGTACAATCGACGTTCTACTGTATACAAAAATACGATGCAATAATAGTAAATATCAAATTCACTTACCCCGCCCAGACATTAAATAAATTATGAAGACTACGTACCTGTAACAATAAAGAGAAATTTTAATAAACATTATACAAAGATAAAAGCATAAATTATTATACATTGAAGCTCAGCTTCAATGTATATTAATTTCGGTCAGGATCCTGTATGTGTAAAATTTTTATATAATAGATTTGGTCGTTTCTTAATGTAAATAATAATTTTAACGTCTTAAAATTAAAACACAACGATTTGTTTGTTTATACTTTAGAAACTTATTTTAGAACAACTGTTACAGTGGCACCGTCAGACAACAATCTTAAACTCGAAAATATTTGACAGTGACTAATACTTATACTCAATATAAGTGGCACAGTTTTTAAGCGAACCCGTACTATAATGATGACTCACTCTCAGGTATTTATGGCCCGCGTTACCGTTTAGTTTAGGATCTTTGTCTGACGAAGCCACTGTGTTGTGCGAAACAACTACTATAAAATAAGATTCAAGTATAAATAAATGAACGCTTCCTTATCAAATTTCAAATGTGTAAAAGCAAAATTATTATTATTATAATTATGATAAAAGTAAAATAAAAATAAAATGTAATAAAATAAAAATAAAATGCAGGTAATGCGTCTTTTACGACAACGTACAATTTCACATGAATTATAGAACTCATATTTTCTTGACAAAGTCGATTCTACATAGCTTTGTGAATGACGTCTGCTATCCCATCAAATAAATAAAAAATACTTGATGTAGACATTGCTTTATTGTACTTACACAAAAAAATACGCGGAATGTATACTTGAAAGTCACAGTTTTTCAAGTTCCAAGAACCCAAAAAAGTAGTTTTTAAAACTTTCAGCGACTTCGACATAACATCTTTTAACATAGTTTTTCAATGAATAGCATTTTCCAGATCTTTGTTGTTATTTTCTTTGCCCCGTTAGCGACGGGTAGGCATAATATGATTAGTATTTCATGAAATATCTAGACTTTTCATGGAATATATTATATTACTGACTTTATTTCTTTTTTGTTCTTGGTAATTAATATAAAAATGATTTTTCGGGAAAAAGGACTTTATTTATAAGTAAAACACTTAATATTTTATTTTCAGCGACGTTTCGTTCCTTGTTTGGAACTTTATCAAGCTTTAATAACTGTAAATAAATTTTGTTTAAAAATACAATTTATAAAATTTACAATTGAAATAACAAATAATAATAATACATACCTATTAAATGTTGTGATTAAATAGATATAAAAGATAATATATACATGTGAATATAAATTTCAGATTTTAACAATATTAATACAAAGTTTATAATAATTTCGTTATTTTTCAAAATAACGAAATTATTATAAACTTTATATTAATATTGTTATTAATATTGTATTAATACAAAGTTTATAATAATTTCGTTATTTTTCAAAATAACGAAATTATTATAAACTTTATATTAATATTGTTAAAATCTCAAATTTATATTCACATGTATATATTATCTTTTATATCTATTTAATCACAACATTTAATAGGTATGTATTATTATTATTTGTTATTTCAATTGTAAATTTTATAAATTGTATTTTTAAACAAAATTTATTTACAGTTATTAAAGCTTGATAAAGTTCCAAACAAGGAACGAAACGTCGCTGAAAATAAAATATTAAGTGTTTTACTTATAAATAAAGTTCTTTTCCCCGAAAAATCATTTTTATATTATATTACTATCTAGAGGAACTCAACATTTCAGGAAATGGCTGGATAGGATACATAATGAAACAGTCATTTGGAGTATCTAAAAATTTCATGAAATAATCATCTGGAGTATTGAGAGTTTAGAAATTAAGTCCACTACCCAATGACTAAAGGCCCCAGTACACAGTGGTCTGTAGTGGGCCATGCTTTGCAATGTGCAACTGTAGGCCACTATCACTTGGTGTTCACACAATGACCCATGGCTCATTTCTGCCTGGCGAAGCACTTGCGATGGACGTGGAAGTAATTACGGCCGCGGCTATATTTATTTATATACTGTTTACAAGTATTATAGTATTATAAACCTAAAAGTATCTTCATTGCTCCAGGATACTGACATTTTGGGCGATTAAAAATTTAAATAGTATAGCACGCAACAAAAAAAGTAGGTACCTGTCCCGGACAATGGGCCACTGTGTGAACACCACAGGCCACGCTACACCACGATTCCTTTGAAGTGTGTCAAAAAAACCGACAACAAATGGATTGCGCACCACGATTCACAATTGTCCGCCACTACAGACCATTACCCCCTGCGTACACAATGGCGATGGTCTACAATGGCCCACTACAGACCACTGTGTACTGGGGCCTTAACATTATTTAGTCCGCTACGTATCCCTTTACACCCGAGATTATACAATCATGAGTTTCGACTTTGAAAAATTCTACACCGTACCCGAAACTATTTTTGTGAACGCAACCGACGTCGATCGATCGTGAGTATCTGAGAGCGCACCAAAATATGCTTTATTAACATAGAAATAAGTGTCGAAAACAATGTTTTGGACACTAAGGAAACCACGTAACCACATTTTAACAGTATTAAAAGAATTTCATCTATAAGGTGTAAATGGAGATTCTCGTCTGTCATATGTTCCACACTGACTTCAGTAGATTTGAAAACTGATTTTGTGCTTGTAAATAATACATCGCAGAAACCTTTTAACATATTTTCTTGTAAAAGAATAGTAAATAAAGAACGGAACTAAATGTATAATACTAGAGATTTAAATACAACAATAGCTCATATAATAATATATTCAGTCATAAAAAACATTCCGTAAAAAAAGAAAAGCTTAATACGCTTTAAAACAGACGAAGTAGACTTTTCTATTTATTTGCTGTGTGTACACAATGAATTTCATTTTTGTAAGAGAAGCTTAATAAGTTTTTTTACTTTGCAATTTTGCAACTGTCACGTCAATTTAAAATTAATATAAATCTTCGTCAGTGTATCAAACAGAAAACCCTTACGAAAATACGTAGTTTCAATTTTTTTGATTAATTTCTTAAATTACCCATTTCTGTGTTCTCTTATTGTTCTTAACAGGCTACCTTTCTTTTGAAATATCACAAAACTAATCAACGTTTAGTGAATAACGATTGTAGACGGTAAAACAAGTTTGGGAATTGCTTTTCCAAGCCATTTTTTCACATTTATAGAATACAAACAATTCATAATTTTCATTTTTTGAGTACTAAATATTAAAGAAGGCTTGAAAGTGACTTTAAGCTTCGAAAAATAAATATAGCCGAATATTTTATAATAATAACATGACGCTACAACACTGTTTTAGTATTACGCCGTTTTTTAAAAAAAAAAAAAAAAATTCTAGCCACTATAACGTAAATTATGAATCAGTTTATACAAAATGATTCAAATGTTGATAGAAATTCAAAGTCAAAACGAAGTGTCATTGATGCAATATCTTGCTATCGACAACAGCTTATTGAACGAAACAGAAAAAGACAAACGACAATAGATGACTTCTTCACAAAAAACAGAATTGTCAATTAATGAGGAAGCTTTATCATTACAAACATAACTTCTTACTCGACATTTTATTTGATTTTCATAAACGTTTTATGAACAAAAATCGATATAAGCAATAAATAAATCTATAATTAATGTGATAAAAAATATTTAAAAATAAATGTTTCAAAATTAAACAAAAAAAAAAAATTAATAAATTTTCTTATGCTCGGCTCTGTTTCATTTATTTCTATTATTATCTACGTATTAAGAAGACCTCGTTAAGCGCTGTTTCGTATCTCCCGCGTTAAGCGGGGTTTGACTGTACTATCAACATCTGTTACATAAACTTCGTGAGACAGAATGTCAACTCCGACAGCCATATTGTGGTGGTGCTCAGACTGCTTAGTATATAAAACGGTGTAGGTGCCGGGTACAAATGGTAGAGGCGCAGAGTTGTGAAAAACGAGCTCATTCTCGAAGTCATGAATCGATAAACGGTTAACAGTTCGATTTAATCCGATAACATTTTAACGCTGCTTCATATGTTTACATAAGAGCTTGCTTGACGTCGCGGTTTTTAGTGTATTTGCCATAAGGCAACATACACTATTGGCGTTGGTCGGATGGCGGGACCTAGGGGTCGGACCAAAATTTCTCGACGTTTCATAACCTCCTAAACACTTTGGCACCATTTTTTAAAATGTTTATATATATATATATATATATATATATGTGTACGCGCGATAACTTTCGACAGAGTTAATTGATTTCAACGAAATTTGGGCCACGTGTTGAAACCCATCACCGCAAGAAGCCTATTTAAAATGGGCCTAATCGGGCTATTGGGTAGTTTTTAGGGGTTGAAAACTGTTTTTGGGCCCCAAAATACCGAAAAAATTCTCCGAATCGTTTCAAAATTGAAATTTAACCCTCTGGTAGTGAGTAAAAAGTGTCCCCACAATTTTAATAAAATCGGCCCGACAGGACCGGATTTAGAAATTTTATGAAAACACTAGTATTTAATTCGGTGTAGACGTTAAATTGATAATAATATTACAATTAATAAGGGGTTAAAATTTTTATTTTGCCCAAAAAAAAACTTAATTTCACATAATAAAAGTATAAAACCACACGGCCCTATACAAGCAAATACACTATATTGTCGGCAGGGTTTTGGCACTGCGACCCGGGTTTTTTTTTTAAGCATGATGCATTATTTTGTTAAAACTTCACACGGTAAATTTATTAGCAAAATATTTCCATCGCACGGTTTGTTTTCAAACAAAATTTTCTCCAGCATTTTCTAGCGACGAAAAAAAAACGGCTTCCTTGAATTTATGATGGAAATTTCAAGTTCTTCGTTAAGTTGTTATGATCTCGTTGAACAAACGAGGGACAGTCTCTCATAATATTATTCAAAATGAAATTACATGTGTCAGAGATGACAGAAAAACAAATTATCTCGCTATGTTGATCACAGGCTTTTTTGACAGTTTGCAGCGCAGTACAGAATACCAAGTATTAATTAAAAATGCGTTCTACTTATTATAAATTTAACTAAATTATAAAATGAAAACATTTGTATATGGTTACGCAAGCCGTCAGAAAAGTTTATTTAGTTACAATAAAAATACAGTAGGCTTCCTGTATCCGCGGTTTTTTTTATCCGTGGTGCAGAAAAAGAGGGGAAGATGAGTAAAAATATGTAGCTGAACAGGACGAAGCGTTCTGAGCTCTGTTAATTTCTCTTAATAAGAAATAAATTGTTAAAATTTTTGTCAACATTTACATTTTTTTCCCTTACGTTTGTATAATTATTATGCAGATAAAATTTAATTTGTCTAATAATTTTAAATAGTTAATACGTAACACAACTTTTTCTCTTTGTTTTTTTTCTGTTTCAATTTTGCTACACACATTATGTGCGAAAATCTATAACTCACAAGTGGTTCGCTACAATTCACGGAAGACGACGAAGAAGCTGATGATCTGGCGTAAGAAACTATAGTCAAGGCCACACACTGACTCAGAACCTGCTTGTGGACTCTCTAAAAGCACAGTACGGAGCAAAATAAAGGAATGGATAACAGCATGGCAGGACTTTCATTAAAGAGCCATTCCGAAAGATACCATATGCGTCCATATTCCCCAAAAACAATAGGACTCTTCACATTTGCATATTAAATATCCTCCTAAAATATGGTTTCAATTTGGAGGGTCTGATGCTTCTTGGACCACCACTTCCAATCATGACTTATCACAAAAACAAAATCCGCTTATCCATTTGAAGTGCAAACAGACGCACATACATTTTCCAAAAATAAGTGTTTTGAATCCAGGGAACCTCAAAACGAAAAAATAGTGTAAAATTTTCTAAAATGAATTTTGACCTAAATTAGTACCATTGAGTTGGCACGATAAAATATCCGCGGAAGACGCTGGATTCAAACCCCCACGGATACGGGAGTGGGATATACTGTTTATAATCATAATTAAGAAGCTAAATATTCGTTCCTTTCCGATTCCTGGTACATTAGCGCACCTTGTAATACTATTCATACAGAAAACTTATAGACCGTGATGACTTCAGCTGTTGAGCGTCTATAACCTGCAATCTCTCTCTCTCTCTCACTACAACAAACATAAACATTCGATCCCCGCTACTGTTGACGTATGATATATGTAATGAATTTTTCATAAAACTCATAAATACATAAACTTCCAGCCCACACGACACCTCCAGCAGAATTGTCCAATTTTTGTGGTATCGAGCGACGGCGCAACAGATTAATTTCAACCCATGTGCAGACTCGAAGAATATTAAATTTAATTTCACAGTAAACGTTCACAATTCTGCTGTTTATTAAATTTAACTGCTTCACTCGACATAACAGCAGCGCAAAAATCAATGACTAAACGAACTGACAAGACAAACCGGACTGATAAAAGCTCGCTGTCTTCTTCTCATTCTGTATTTCTTTCTCTTTCGCAATCAGCTGAAAGCATTGTGCAATTGTCCAGCCATAACCGTTAAGCAACAATCCATCCATACGTAGTTATTCTGAGCGGTACCGGCACTTTCGTGTTATTTGGAATAGTTATCATTCTAATGTTAATGTAAGTAGAACACTTGCTAAGAAATTAACGTAGTTTTAAAAATGATTGCCATTACGTGTTCCTACTCTAAGGCAGGGCTGAATTAACATTAAGCACAATATCTAGGTCTCGTCAAATATTTTTATTACATAAATGCCTGAAAAAAGTGTGTCGAAAAATGTTTTTCTCCAAAAAAAACTTTGATATATTTATGTAATTAGTTAAAATACTTAAATATCAAGCAGTTTTCGCCTAAAAAACATTGTTTAAAACAAGGTTCTTTTCGGATATACGGAAATATTGTTTTTCTTATGGTGGAAGAACCGGTTTATTTATGGTGGAAGTGTCGGGTTAGTTACGTAGATTTTAACGACGAAGGGAGTTTACGCAAATTAGACCCTTATAAAAGAATGCCATCGGAAGTAGATCATAACCTCAATTAAAAAAACAAGTAAAGTTAATGAATTGAGCTTGAAAAAATATGAGCCGAATATACTAAAAAAAGGAAGAGAAGCCAAAATGTACAATACTTGTTATGTGGTAATAAGTCGTTACAAAATTGGCGACAGATTCTAAAAAAACAATTCCAAATTTTTTTTTTATCAAGCGTAGGTGGGCACTGCGTCAATTTAAACAGCTGAAAATATAAAGAACTAAAATATCATTTATTTCGAAAGAAAATCACAAAACATATAGATTATTTACATTTGAAATTTTGACAACCGTTTATATTACTGTGCCGTGACAAAAAAAGTTTTGCTACCAATCTTTCCCTACGGTTGGAGGCTTGTTAGGACGCGCATCGTTTAATGTAATAGTCGCCTTTAACTAGTTGAACGTCCCGGCAGAAAAAGAAGAGGAAGGAGAGGAAAAACAATCACAAGTCAGTCCGTGTTTCCGGTGCAGTGGCCGCAAACGGGGCGCGCGCTTGGAAATAAATGAATAAATGCAAATTTGCGCTGCAGCACGGCTTGTTTTCTGCCAGACTAACGTCAATCAGTCTGACAATACCATGTCTGCACCAGAGTTACAATACAGGCAATGTTTTTGACAATGACAGCGATCAAGGGATTGCAAAAACAGTTATCGTATCCGTTATTCGGAAATAATTACAACAAGACTTCGATTAACGCTGGTCCGCTTAACACTGTTTCAGTATTACGCGACTTCTAAAAAAACTTTAGCCACTATAACGTAAATTATGGATCAGTTAATACAAAATGATTCTAATGTTGATAGAAGTTCAAAGGCAACACGAAGTGTCATTGTTGCAATATCTTGCTATCGACAACAGCTTGCTAAACGAAACAGACATTAGATGACTTCTACACAAAAAACAAAATATGTCAAATGAGTAACCTTTCTCGTCACAAACGTAACTTTTTACTCGAACTTTTATTTGATTCTCATTAATGTTTTATGAACAAAAATAAATAAATCTATAATTAATGTGATAAAAAAGCATTTCGCAATAAATGTTACAAAATTAAACAAAAAAAAAAACTAACAAATTTTCTTATTCCGTTCTGTTTCACTTATGCCATATTATCTATGTTTTAAGATGACCTCGTTTAGCGCTGTTTCGTATAACACAGGAACTTACTGGAACGTATCTTTCGCGCTAAGCGTGGTCTTACTGGATATCCGAAAATATTCTCTTTTCCAAAGAAAATATTTCTTTCAGTTAACAAGATCTGTTTTTAAAAAAGACTATACAGTCAAAAATTTCTATAAACGTTTTCCACAAGAACCGACACACACTTCTTATAGCGAAATAAATTGAACAAACTCTTGAGTTTGGCTATTGAAAGTTTTAAAATGTTGAAAACTGTCATTCTGTCAAACTGAAAATATAATAACTGAAACTTTCAGCAGTTTTCAAATTCGAATTGCGACAGATGAGCCATGGAAACGTAGTTGAACACAACTATATTTTCTGCAGTATAATTTTACTACGCTACTGATATAGTATTTCCGTAAGAGCTATGTACAAAGTAAAGAAAAAAGTAAGTCGAGTTTGTCTCAAAGCTCATTTGACTACAAAAATACAGTGTTGTAAATTTTATTTTTAAAACTGAGCTAGAACTAAAAATAAAACAAACGTTTTTTCTCTATCAGATATACCTATTTAATATCTATATATTCCGTGAAAAGATTTTGTCTGAATGTTACAACGACAAAGATGGGATAACCAGTTTGTATGTGTAACAGACGAAGATGGAGTAATACGGTGAGTTATAGAAGAGAAAGGAGAGAGCGCGTGTTCATGTTGTGTCAGCTTACACAAACGACAGAAGAAACAGCAGAAAACGGACGTCTTAAGCGGAAATTAAAATTCTAATAAGCTTTCACTTCAACGAGCGTACGTCACGTCGACCGTATGAGAGGCACAGATAGTAGCACGAAACGATAGCCATCTGTTATGACTTCAAACAACTAATAATAAATGCGAGGGAGAATGTGCGCCTGTGAGAACAATACGAAAATGATACCCTTCAAGGTAATGGCAAAATAACTGACACATTATAGCTTCTTCCGAAGTTGGTAACGTTTTTTTTTTCTCTTTTCAATTTTACTTTCATTTGTTTTTACTTTTATAAAATCATTGAATACAAAACGCACTATTGGAACGACAATCTATTTTGATAACAGTTTCTTAAGATCTGGGTCAAAGAAATATTTCTTTCAGTAAAAAAAAAAAAAAAAAAACAGTGGATCTCTGGTATTTTTTTGAGAAAGGTAAACATTCAGATCAAATACGGCCAACTGCATATAACCTCAAAAAAAATGAGGGCTGAATAAAGAAGACAGTATATAATTGTTGTAGATATAATCTGGTGTACCGTTCCGTCACTTCCGCAATATATTTCCGTGATATTTTATCAGGGGCGTAGCTACCGCCGTATCTGCCGTATCAATTATACGGGGCCTCTGGGCCACGGGGCCCCCGACGTGCATAAGCAAAAATTAATAAAAACTTCCCAATTTTTTTTTTATTTCAGAAATGACAAAAGTCAAAAAAAACAATTTCTTCTTTTCCCGCGTAAAGCATGCGTTCAAAAGTTGGCAACACCCGTTTAAGTCATTTACTTCAACGGGGGAAGGGCCCCCAAACTAATTTTCATACGGGGCCCCGCCAAGGCACGCTACGCTTCTGTATTTTATGAATTCACTTTGGCAGAAAACGACGAAGAGGAGTTTCGCACATCGACAAGTGATTTTTTTTTTTTTTTATAAATTGATCATAAAGAAAGGAGGAATAATAAAAGCTTATATCGGAACAAAATATGGAATAAATTATAGTACTACAGTGATTTTATTTCTAATGGAAGGAATTGAATTATAAATTTACAGTTTCTTTTTTCGGCATTTTCAGTTAAGTTGTTAGACAAGAAATTTAATAATTAATGAGTCCCTGTAAAAACCAAAAATTGAATGATCTAATTGAGGTGATCAACTGAAATTTTCACGTTAACCGTCTGTGACATTTCGATTCTAAAATAAAATATAAATTTAGTTTAAGGCTCTCGGAATGCTCTAAATTTAAGCCAAAAATAGGGCTTCGGCTGATTGTACACTTATTCGTTAACATTTTGCAAAAATAAGGAAGCTAAAGGACAAATCTAGGTCTCTAATGGACTAATTTTGTAATTTATGTACGATTTATTAGAAAAAAGTTGGCATTAATTGTGCCAAAAAACACAGGTTTTCAATGTCACACTACGACCTTATTCGTACTTATTTCACAAAATTGTTTCATCACAAACCGAAAGTGACTCTCCCTTTTTCGGAATTTTTTTTTAAATCTTCAAAATATTTCCAAAAATTAGAGTAATCAACTGACAGTGGCACCCTTGCAACAGCATTTTTAGTCTCGTAGTGTGGCACCAGTTGGTGGTTGTGTGAAAGTGATCCAGCACTGTTAAAAGTTCAGTTCGTAAATGCTATACGGTGGTTCATACACTTATATTTCACAAAATAATCTAAGCGGCACAGTTTTATGCGCGGTATGATTTACAATATTTAGATAAAAATAAATAAAAAAAAAAATACAAATACTAACTTACCACCATCCTGCAGTGTCACAACGATCGTTTAAACGCACGCGTACTGGCGTCGACGATGACGTCATCAACACGACAGCACCCGAATGTACCCGACCATCTGACCACCTGCACATACAGACAAACACTCACAACGTCTGGAAAATACGGTTTCCTTTTTTTTTTTTTTGTTAACCTTAATTTCTTTTTAAAATTGTGTCTGATATTTATATAGTGTCTCTAAATGTTCAAAAGAATGTGTAAAAGTTTCCAATAATTATATAAATTCGATTAATTTGAAATTTGAACAATTTGGAACATTTATTACGATGTTTATTATGTTGTGAATGTTTGTCTGTGGGTATATTGCAGGTAGTGCAAGTTGCAGATGTATTAACGTTGGTTATGTGGAGGTTATATTTATATCGCCAACGCTATTTGCGCCGTGTATTTTTATTAAAAATATCAACTAAATGTGTAACCTTAAAATATACACGCTCAGTTGCAGAAAGCATTGTCAAAAAATTGATTTGACAATGACCTTAGATTGTGATCGTATATTAACAGTTTTTATACATATATGAGCATTCTAATGTGGTCGTAAAACTCCCTGTCAAGTAGTACATTAGACTGCCATGCACAGAAAAACAAAAGACTGATCTATGTAGAAAAATATCGCTTTTGAAGGTAAATTTCGATCAAAATGCGTAGAAAAATGTTGTTTTAGATTGGAAACTGTGCAAAAAAATTATGTTAAATAAATGTATACACAGTTTAAAAAAAATATCGCTTCAATCGATCAATTATTTTTCGAGTAGGATTGATTTGAACTTCTGCAATGCTTTTCTTATGACGAAATATTTGTAGTTCAATCTAAGGTCGTTGTCAAATCAAATTGTTTGACAGTGTTTTATGCAACCCAGCAATAGATTTTTAATAAATAAGCATACTCAGCTACATTGAATTCGTTTGTAACCAACTTACGTCGCATCCATACATTGTTTTTTTTTGTGTGGAGCGCTGTAGAATAGTGTTCTTGTATTTAAAAAAACAGTAGGTTATGTATCTAGTGGGTGAATTATCATTTTATGACGCAGTGTGACATTATGCTGACGAGCGCTATCGAGTTTTAACAGTCACACGAGTCATAAAATCACGTGATATATGTAGTATTCTTGGTATATATCCCGTACAAAATAGCTGGTTTTCAGTTAATTTTCAAAATTTTTGACAGTTCAATTTTGAGCAAGATCACGTCTAATTGTAGTGTGGGTTCAATTTTCGTGTCGTTAGACTATGCTTTGCTATGGACATTATAGTACGACTACATTTATTTTACTTTAAGTACCTTTACAGCACTAGTGTTAAATCTATCATTTTACGACGGCATGAAAAGTAATTATTTTATAGGATGTGTGCAAAATATATATATAGGTGTAATGTCTGTGAATAAGCTTTTCAGAGATTCCAATTTAATTAAAATACTCTTTAAAACAGACATGTAATAATTAATGTCCACGTGTGGTGTGGAAAAGAGTCAATGAAATCGTAGAAGAAAAAGAGAAGCTATAAATCTTGCTTTAGATGTTGGTTACAAACAGATTCCATATCGAAATTATATAAAACACCAGCAGAAACATTCGAACGTCAGCATACTGACGTCTGTCAGCGAATTTCTAAGTCGCTATCAGCACAGCTTCACTGTGCGGGTTGCTAACCCTCTGTTCGGAAAATAAAATATCAATCACTTCAATCAAATCAATACACATTATATTTTTTACAGCTAGCGAATTCGCATATTTCTTTTCGCTTTAAATCATCTTATACAATTTTTCCCGCGCGTAAACTATCTTCCGATAAACAATAAATGAAAAGACTAGAAAAGAGTCGGGAAATATATTTTCTCGTTGTAGTAACTCTACTATGAACTTTGCGCAAATTAGGTTAACACCTCGACTGATTATGTTGGTCGTTTCTTTATGCTGTGGTGTAACGTTAAGTGCAAGCGCTGCAATTCCACAAAACGCATTCCTTGCTGAGAACTATTTCTAATAAGAACCTGGACACGAGACAGAAACCCGCGTTATTGGTACGCCATTAATCTGTCCTTCCATGCAGTATATGCATAAAAAAGAGGTCAAAAACACGTCTGTCTCTTTTAGAGGTGTAAAGAAAACAGCGGATATCCAGATTCTTTATTATTTTGTCATTAACGAACTGTTACGAACATATTCTTTATTTAGTTAATTTAAAACAAGAAATGTGCAACTGATTTGCTATCTTTTTTATGTACATTAAAAAAAAACTACTAACCACAGAACAATGAATTTATACTTTTATGATTCTTACATAATTCCGAGATTAAATTTTGTAAATTGAGCTTTCCTTGTGCACTAAGCCTATGAATTAAAGATAAATTTAAGAAAAACCCGGGTCGCAGTGCCAAAACCCTGCCGACAATATAGTGTATTTGCTTGTATAGGGCCCGTGTGGTTTTATACTTTTATTATGTGAAATTAAGTTTGTTTTTGGGCAAAATAAAAAATTTAACCCCTTAATACACCCCTTAAAATAACAATTTTTTCTTAATTGTAATATTATTATCAATCTAACGTCTACACCGAATTAAATACACCCTTCAATAAATAAGTCACTATCTGCAAACTAGTGTTTTCATAAAATTTGTAAATCCGGTCCTGTCGGGCCGATTTTATTAAAATTGTGGGGACACTTTTTAATCACTACCAAAGGGTTAAATTTCAATTTTGAAACGATTCGGAGAATTTTTTCGGTATTTTTGGGCCCAAAAACAGTTTTCAAACCCTAAAAACTGCCCTTAAAATAGCCCGATTAGGCCCATTTTAAATAGGCTTCTTGCGGTGATGGATTTCAACACGTGGCCCAAATTTCGTTGAAATCAATTAATTCTTTCGAAAGTTATTGCGCGTACACATATATATATATATATATATATATATATATATATATATATATATATATATATATATATATATATATAAATATATATATATATATATATATATATAAATATATATATATATACATTATACATATATATATAAACATTTTTAAAAATGGTGCCAAAGTGTTTAGGAGGTTATGAAACGTCGAGAAATTTTGGTCCGACCCCTAGGTCCCGCCATCCGACCGACGCCAATAGTGTATGTTGCCATATGGCAAATACACTAAAAAATAAATATGTATTATAATACCAACAAAAAATGCGATTGACTATATGGAACATAAAACCGCTTTTTCAGATATGTATATGAAAAAAAAATTATAATAATAGAAAACGCATTACAAAATCCAATTAAAAACTTGACGTGTGCAAGATTCGTCTTGAAATAAAAAACTATAATATCTAGTGCATATTTTTCATTAATCTATTATAAAAAATCTATTTGTCAGCACAGTACAAAAGGCTCTAAAGCAGATGTTTTCGACATGTAAATTTTCTTTTATCCTGTAAAAAAAACTTACAAATATAATCATGCATAACAGTTAATAGGATTGAAAAAAGCTTTAAAGAATTTCTTTTACCAACAAAATTATAAAGAAGATTAAAAAGAAAATCATACAAAACTTCCTTACAAATTTGTTGGCGTGAACTCGACAATAATTTCCAAGAAAGTTTTTCATTTTTTTTTCTAAAAGATCTACAGTAGGTAGTTACAGTAATAAAATACGTTTTCTGAAATCCTAAACACAGGGATGACGAATCAATGGCACGCGTGCCATCAATGTCACACGACAAAATAATTTGAGCAAGGCATCAATAGGGAATTTTAAGTGTTTTACAACTATTTTTTATTACATTTAATACACACTATAATCATATTTCCTGAAAATCTGACGTATTTTCGGAAAATTTCAGTGTTAAAAATTTGAATTAAAGAAAGCGCGCCAAAACGCAATTTGCTGGTCACGTGACACATGACGTCACACGCAAGGAAACAACAAGTATTGCTACAGTCAGAAAACGAAAATTTGTTTATTTTTTTGTATAATTCTGTTTGTTAACTTGCGTGTGACGTCACCAGAGTTATAGCCAAGCACAGAGCGTTTTCCATCACATGATAATACCTCAAATTTTTTTAAATTTTATTCAAGTTTTTTACAGAAAATAATCATACTTTAGTAAAATGGATAGGTTTTTTTACGCTGTAATATATTAGGATGCCAACAATTTGTAACATATTTTTAATTGAGTCAAATAGCCTGTTGACCTATGTAAGACAATAAACATTTATTATTATTATTATTATAGGGGACCTACTCAATGTAAGTTAAGCCTCTGCCTCGAATATTTAGGGTAGATCGTATTTAGTGAGACTCACAGTTGAAAAAAAAAATAATTGTAAATAAAAAACTA
Source organism: Venustoraphidia nigricollis (assembly GCA_034508555.1). Taxonomy (NCBI): domain Eukaryota; kingdom Metazoa; phylum Arthropoda; class Insecta; order Raphidioptera; family Raphidiidae; genus Venustoraphidia; species Venustoraphidia nigricollis. The sequence continues at coordinate 4,001,498 of JAVRKA010000013.1, forward strand.
ATTTATTCTTTTGAATTGGTTTCCCACGCAGTACATCAAAAAGATTTTCACATACGCCGAACAGCACCTGTTTGTGTAATTACCATTGGAATAAACAAATAATTAATGATCACGTTACATCAATAATCCCGTGAATTATTTATATTCTCTGTACAAATGCAAGTCCATATTGAATGATTAGAGAAGCACGCAAGTTGAATCAAGCGCTACATGATATACAAGTTGTATTACAGGATTGAAAAGACAGAAAATTAGTGAGTACAACAAGGAAGACATAAACAAAATGTACTTATTAGTTAAGGTCAAATATTTGAATCCAATTTGGCGACAGATTCGATCGACTTGGAACTTTTTCCACGTAGCTCTTGTGACAATATTCTTACATATTATAAATTAAAGTCCCTGGTCGCGCTGAGTTTGTGTTTGGCCGGACTAATCTCAGAAACTACTGTACGGATTTTCATACGGTTTTCACCAATAGAAAGAGGGATTATCTAGGAAGGTTATAGGCTATAATTTATGAACATTTTGAGAAAAATAAGCTATCGATATGGTGATATTTGTGAATGAAGTCGGAAAGAATTGTCCCTCCTGAGAGCTTCCGTTGCGTGCGCTGCGTAAATACAGACTGGCCAAGATAAAAGAGGTCCCGTGTACTGAAAGTGATATTGAGCGCTTGCGCGAGGTCACGTGATATCCAGCGTTGTGTTAACTGTTTATTGCTCAGTGTTGCAGTGTCACTTGTTGATAACGGTTGTGAATAAGTTCTGCAGAATGCCATTTTCAATTGAACAAAGAGTGTTCATTGTTGAAACTTATTTTGGATGTAAATCGTTTGTAACGCTAAATGAAAGGTTCACCTCAAAATACCCACAGATAGTTGCTCCTGCTAGAAGTGTTGTCCAAAAAATTATAGCTAAATTTAGAGCTAAAGGAGGTTCAGTCGCTAACGCCAAACGTAACCGTGAAAGTACGGTTTGTTCGCCGGAAAATATTTAACGTATTCACGAGACTATGCTAACATTCGCAATACGATTGCGGAAATCACACCAAATGAATTGGCAAAAGCTTTCCAAAACATGTTGAGACGTGCTGAGTTGTGTATCGAAGTTAATGGTGAACATTTTCAACACTTGCTGTGAACTAATGAATGTCCACTATGTTGTTATTAATTTACCTTTCTGTATTCACACGGGACCTCTTTTATCTTGGCCACCCTGTAGTTAACGTTACACGAAAATAATGTATGGCGGAATAATTCTTCTTAAAAACGTCTAAAAAAAAGTCCGCAATAGCATATGTCTATTTTTAAAGGTTGGTTCACAATAACCATTTTTATGATTTTCAAATCTACTCTAAAAGAATTATTTATTTGCGAAGATATTTTTACTGACATAGTATTAATTTAAATAAATATGTTAGTCATCTTAACTATTTAATTTAGAACAAACTTGTCCTTTACACCATTTAATTTAGATCAATATCTTAGGAAATATCACAGAATATAGAACTACTTATACATAACCAGTTACTTCGTCATTGGAATTTCGATAACTGTCTCGTTACTTCCACCACAAATGTCCCGTTTCTCCCGCCATGCGATTTAAATGTTTTAATATTTTCGAGAAAAAAAAACACTTTTTTTCAGTTCTTAGAAATTAAAAAATATAATTGAACAGGTGACAATTTATTCATCCAGTAGAATATATTTGTTTTCAGGGCTTGTAAATATAAAAAAGCCACTGGTTGCGGCGTTTTAATCAGTTACGCTATTTATATATACTTTTTACTATTGTACATACAAATGATAATTTTAGACAAGTAATAACAGCGTTATTACAAAACTCTATAAATAAAAAAAGGTACACGTTTAATGTCCATAGAAAGCAAGAATGAATTTATTTTCTTTGTGATGCAAAAGGGTAAAACAGTTAAAAAAAGCTGCGAGGTATTCCGTCGGGATTTGTGCACACAAAAATACATCGAAGCATACGCTCATATTTTATTTTCATATTGTGGCTGAATTGAACCAGCTCATTTTATTTTTTTATTACAAAAATGTAAATAGGACGACTCGGAACGGGAAAAAAAGAATTTTAAACCGTATACCAATCATTGGCGTGGTGAAACTATGCAAATGTAATAACCAAAAAAAACAATGTTTTTTTAATTTACCTATATTTAAAATACACAGTCCGACACAACTCGGACTACATTTGTCAATAATGGATTAAAACTCTCCGCAACTGAGCTACTGTTTGGCAATTTAGTTTCAAACCGGTTCATGACGCGATCGTTTAGTGACCTTTCGTACGTCAGAGAATAGGAAGCTGCACTGGGTCGTTAGAAACATGATCAATTTTAAACTAGTTTCAAATTAGTGCTGTGCAACCGTGTTTGCAGATCAAGAAACATTTTTTTTTAATAATTCATTACTTCGGGATTATATATTATTATTTTTTCAATTTAATAATCCTGAAATCTACACTATGGATTATTTTTAAAAATTAAAAGTTCAAACATTTGAATTACAAATTAATTATTAAAAAAATAATAACCCAAAATTTTGATTACGGATTATTTAAAAAAAAAATAATAATTCCAAAATTTGCATCACAGATTATTTTTTTAACAGAGTTAAAAACACAATCTTCTTTGAAAAAGTGTATTTATTACAAAATTGTTATTGAATTAAATATTTTACTTATAAATAATCACTTATAGTATTGTTGGTTTTTTTGAGACAACATTAATACTCTGCATTGTCGGTCACAACATTATTTTGTTTAGAGTTTCTATTAGCTACGCATAAAAAACAAACAAGTTTAATATAATTTTCAATCTCGTTTTGATCACACGTACGCGTATCTAGACTTCGTCTTGATTAAATAAAATTTTGTTGTGTTTTATTTATTTACTTTTTATTTTATATTAATACATCAAATTGATTATTATAAAATGTTCAGAATCGCTAATAATTGGGGATTATTATTTTTCTAATTTAAACGCTAAATCGCTTCGTGATTAATACATTTTATTACAAACGAGACACACGTACTACTAGTTGGCACGATCACGGAACTTTCTATACCTATACTTTGTATATGGAAAAGCGAAAATACAGAAGGGAGTAAAAATTTCATTAGACTGGAGATAACAGAACTGAAAAACACTTCAGAGTACCTATATGTGAATTAGAGATGGGAAAAACGGGTCTTTTTAGTGATCTGCATCTTTGCATCTGGATCCCGTATGTGAGCCGGCTCACTGAACCGGTTCAAAAAGAGCCGAGTTCTGAATATGTTACTGCAGTCTGCCACTGAGTTACCTAGTTCAGTCAATCATATCACGACCTGTATAGAATCAATAATGCATAGCCAAACATGTGATGCATGTGTCATTTGAGCTGACAGATGCATCAAAGCAAGAACTGATACGTAAGTGTAAAATGTGCTTCTGTGTGTTAAGTGGTTCACTGAGTTATGCGGATCCGTTGATCCGTCGGCTCAAAAAAAAGTGAGTCGGCTCTCACGGATCTTCTGTCGGAGTCGGCTCTTTGAACCGGTTCAGATCTGAGTTACCCAACTCTGATGTGAATACATTTACAACAGCCAGCACGTCGACTTTTTGTTGTCGCGATCAATTTCACAGAGTCAAAATACTTTCAATTTTGTCACCTTTTTTATAAATTAGTTTTTAATCGCTTTTGTGTATACATTATCGAGAGTATCTACAGTTTTTTGTAAACCAGTAATGAAAGATTCAAACGAGTTTATAGCTTTTTCAGATGTAGGTAATGATAAAAAACTGAAAGCAATTACTGTTTAAAAAAAAACGGGAAATAAATCAGTAATAAAAACACTGCGGACATGCGATTGACCATTTTGCTTCGCATTATTTATTTTACCGAATGTTCTCAGTTCGAAATGAAAGAAAAGAACAATAACAACTAGAAATTACCAACCCCAACTGGGAATTTTCTCAAAGAATAGATCAGAAAATTGGATTATTAAACATTTACGAAAACCTACCGCAATACTAGAGCTGTTCAAATAGTATATTCAGTGCACAATTTCTCCTCAATTCTCATCTGAAAATTTCATGTGGCTTATTTTTATCGAGCGAGTAGGGTCTTGGTAAAGTATTCTAAATAAATTCGGTTTGATTCCCAGAGGAAACCGATCTGACGTACCGATCATCTAGATTCTAGATGACGAATTTTATTTTTAGATATGACAGTTTAAGGTAGTTGTCGTGGTTAAGGCACACCGTCAGAAAATTCTTAATTTTTGTATACTTATTAGGGACATGATAATACAATTACCCTGAAAATTTGAAGTCGATCGACCGTATATAATCCAAGATAAATTCAATTAAAAATTGGATAATTAACATTGATTGTATACGATCTCTGTAGTTCTGAACCAGTTTCTTATTTATAAAAAAAGAACTAACTGTCAGAAACTTTCCAAAAACTGACAGTCTTTCAATGCATTTGTTATGAGTTTAAAAAAAATAATAACATTTTTTTGACCATCTAATTATTTATAAATAACGGTTTAAAGTTCAGCAATTTATAGAAAAGTATACATGCATATGAATACTGTATGGGTTACGTTTCCACGGGTACAGTCTTGCGTACAAATTATGGATCACTTAGCTACAAGCTAGTATACTTTTGTGGCGCGTATAATCTATAACTTTTTGACAATATTGTACCACGACAACTACCTTAAAATGTTAAAATGTAAAAATAACGGTGAAAAGTGGTAAACAGAAGACTATTAATGATGTGTGTGACGTCTATTATGAGGATAAATCGACACAAACAAACATTTCACACATATTCTTTCGAACATAATTTCGCATGAGCTTAGCCAAACTCAAATAAATTGTTCAAAGAAATTTTAGTATTTGAACCAGAACATCAAAAATAGCGACGTTTGACTCTGGTTTGTTTTACTGTTTCACTGTACATCAAAACACTAATTTCTCTCGACAGGAAAATGTCTCATTTTTTAAACTACCTTCGAACACTCGTCGTATAAAATATAGATTTATAAATCAAGAGGGTGGATTTAGTCAGATATATCTGTGTACAAACAACCGCAAGTGTTACCAGTGTGTTTGTCTAACCATGCATATGGCACATACTCTATTACCATTGGTCGAATGTCGGTATCGAGGGTCGGGTTTTATTCTGAGCAACTTGATACAATTTTTGAAAAAATATTTATGTATATGTACATTTGGGGAATCTATATACTCATATAATTAATTAATTTATTGTAGATCATAGACGCTCGACAACTTAGCTCATTAGTGTCTTAATTACGTCAAATAACATAATCACTTAAAACTAAACGATTGCAAAATAATCATGAGCAGAGGCACGATTCGAACCCACGACAGTCCGGTCAAGAAGTCCGCACGTTAACCGCTCGACCACACTATGCCCTTTCTCATATAATTAACATTTGAGTGTATAAAATGTCAAATGCTATATTGAATACTAACGTGAATGAAAAATAGTTTGTGTTAACACCTACGTGACTTTTAAGTAACATGAATTCAAGTGACCTGATAGTGTCACCTGACCAGTGTCAATGCAGCACGTAACTGCATACTTGTCAAGTATATATGCGCTTGAAGTTTGATCAAGTTTGCATGATGGCCATATGGGACACACACGCACAAGTTTGCTTGACGCGGCGTCAGTTCTACAACCAGAAGTGACGTGCAAAAGTAAAGTTATCGTCTATGGCATCCACATATGATGAAGCTTTAGCAATAATTGGCTTGGTGTTGGCTACCGAAATGGTTCAGAAAAGTAGAATAAATCGTACTGTTTGGTGTAAAATTATAATAAAGACTTTGCGAAAAGCTCTGCAAATATCAGTAGCCATAATAGTATCCACGAAACACACGTATAGACAAAAGAGAAGTCACAACAGATTATCTATGAACGCCTGATTGTCATGTCAAAATACTGGCCGCTTGTCAATAACCAGATTGTAAATTCGTTCGGCTGTCAAGTCAAAATATTTGAGCAAAATCATCACACACACGGTCATGCAAACATCAAGCGCTTGTATACTTGACAAGTATGCAGTTACGTGTGTGGCCGTCATAATTATACATTCGAATTCCATGGGCAAATGTGTCGTCTAATTTCAAACACCGCCAGATCCACTTTCTTTAAAAGGAGATTTTCTGTCTATTTTATTTTTTTTTTATTCTAAAACGAATGAATTTAAAATCAATATGGTGTTTGCTATACTTATCAAATATTGCTTTAAATGTTGACAACTATATTATTCACGTAATAATAATAATAATAATATAAAAATTACATACTGTAACAATTACATTTTTGGATCTGACTGAATTTGAAACTAGACGCCACAAATATACTGTCTTGTCGGAGGGTTCTGCACTGCGACCGGTGTTTTTGTATATTTTATAAAGTCTGAGATTCATTACATGATTACAGCATTTACTTACAGAAACGAACGCCTTCAGGAGTTCACTAATTAAGGAAATATGAGAAAGCGCGTATCCTAGCCGAGTTTTGTTTTGTTAATAGAAAAGTAAATACAGACAGAAATATAATATAAGAGACAGCCAGTGAGTGCCACGTTAGTACAAAATCAATACGAGATGTATTGCGTATTTTCTCATTTAAATACTACCTGAACCAACAATTAGTTTCATATTATATTTCTGAAAACATAAGAATTAGTTTTAGATTTATCGCTGTTCTTTTAAACCTATTAATGGGTAGAAAAGGATCTAAGGGTGATATTTTTGTGAACAGCTTTTAAGTCAGCAATGTTTGAACTAAATAGAAATCAAGAAAACGGATTCCTCGTATTCATTTTGATTCTCGTACAACGCACTCTGAAGAAAATATAAAGTTTCCTGAAATAAGTTTGTTAGTCACTGGCTCTTAGCTAACACAACAAAATTCAACAGTAGAGCCGTCCTTCTGAGAAATATTGCGTTTGAAAACACGCTACAATCGCAAAAATTCTTTTTAACGATGGTAATATTTAATAAACTGTGGCTTGATATTGTACTGATGAAAAAAAACAGGTTAATTAATAAATAAATAAAAGTGTAACAGATTTCGTCAAAAAAACTGCCAAGATTCTAATTTGAATCAGCCAAACGAAAAACTTTACAAATCTACCATTTAATGTAAAATTGCATTTACTCAATTCAAGAACTAAGAACGGAATAAAAATCGCTGTAGTTTACGAACGTTCGACAACTAAGGTGTTTATCGTATAATTACATCAAATTTCACAAAACATCCATAAGCCGAGATGGAATCTAAAGAGCCGTCGACACGCAACCGTTCCATCTAAGCTGTTCTGTAGAACCGAAATACTAACTCGTCTCTCATAACTTCGATAATTATGATTTAACCCCAGAATCATAATTATCGAAGTTAAAAAGAGACGAGCATTTCTATTATCAAACTGAAACACATTTCCGCAATTTTGTGCGACACATCTGAATCATTTTCGTTGGAGTACATGGAAAAAAAATGAAGTCGTACTGAGAACAAAAGCAAAGCTCCATTCATTGAGAAAACGGTGCGAGTTTGCGATGTTTGCATGCATCTGAATTGGAGAGAGAGAGTGAGATGAAGGGCGAGAGAGTTCAAATGAAAGCAATTTGTTATACGAAACAAAATAAACGTCCCAAGGTATAAATGCGCGGTGGGAAGTCCCGGGTCTATCAGTGATGACAGGCGCAATAAAACACTGTTTATAGACCAATGCTCTAACAATGAAACAGCTAATATATAATTATACAGGATGTAACAAATAAAGCCAATAAAAGCTACAACAAAAGCCACTGAGGCGATTTTAATCGGATTTTTACAATGTATGTTTTACATCAGCAAATATCACAGAAACTACTTGAGTGAAAAGACGGATACAGTTTCCATGATGTTTACCAGTCTGGACAGATACTATACCAAATAGTATCATAAAAAAAGTTGCAACTAAAAGTAGTAACGAACAAGAAGCCCCGTTTACTCTTTTATAGTATATTAGTTTTTATCTATAAATACTATTTAAATTTGATCATAATTACATTTTTAAATCAAAGAACTTTTATCATTGGGTTTTACGAGACATAGGATTACGGCCAGCGGCAATATTATTTTGAAGTTGGCTGTATCTACATCAACGATCTTATCTGTGATTATTTACTATGCATTATTAATATAACGCTCACAATTTAACTATCTCAGAAGTAAGAGAAACAACAAAAACAAATTGCCTCATTCGAATATCATACAGTGTATGGATAAAGTTTCGAATATAAATTCATGATCAAGATTAATGCAACACTAGATATTTTTTGCGTTAAAACAGATTGCAATTATGTACATTTCGTTTTTAGATATAATCGGGATAAAGCATTAGATAGTCGTGAACGATTATGGCGACGACCTGAAGAAAGATTTGTTGCAAATACTCTCCAACTCTGTACGGTCGTCCAAGCAAATCCCTTCCCAAAATACTAAATGCAGAGATATTGATATTGTTTCCAAGCTGTTAACCAGAAAATAAAATATGCTTTAAGTTCGATAACACATTTGAAAATACAAAGCTGCGGAAAAACCCTCGTCATTCATCTTTGATCTAGTATTATTATGCCATCGGAATATACCTGACCACATCACAAATCTGTCAGTAGCGTCAAAAGATGGACAGAAATTTAAAACAAGCGTGCCTGTTTCGAGATTTTTTTCCGGTACATCTAATACATAATCCAAACTTCATCCATACCCTATATAGTGGGGCCGGCCATGTTGTCTTGTGGGGCCAATCTACACGTTCCAACTGAACGATCCCCAATGCTCCACACACAACAACTTACTGATATTATCACGGAGTTGCCTGAAATGAAATATACTATCTATGCCTGTAGGCCAACGGTCTCCGCCATTTGTTGTTCTTTGCTTATTTTCCGTGGCGTGTTTGTTTCCTTTCGCAAAAATATTACTCTCATAAACCAACAAACGAATTTACGGCATCGCCTTTACTTGCTGTAAAAAATCGTGCTGGATTTTTCAACACTGAATACAAATCTCGGCAAAACGATTGGGTTAAAATGATGGCACATAATTATGTGCAAACTTTTTCAATACCGTTACCTAGACTTATTTCAATAGTAAGGTTACCAAATATTTTGGTACCCCTCCCTATTTTAGAAGTATTTTATTATATTAATTTCTTAATTAGATAGGTACGTGACATACCTATCTAAGACAAGAAGGGTTACCCTTCTTGACTGCCTCTTCGCCCTTCATTTGCCCCTAAATTCGCTACCATCCTCATGGAAGAAAACAGCGTCCACTGGGCGGCGGAACCAACCTGTTGAGAACCTATGCTTTAGAGTCCAAAGCATAGGTTCCTAACAGACGCTGCTGAACTGTCTAAAGTTTAGACCAATTCCTACTCAACCGATTTACATTTTTTAATTACTGAAGATTTTTGTTCACAGATGTATCCACTGCCGGATTAAGCCTGCGCGGGGCCTGTAGCAAATTCTGTCAAGGGGCCCTTGGTTTGCTTTAGGTTCTCAAGTTTAGGGTATTAAATAAAACAAAACTGTTACAAATAAACTTTTCTGGATTTAATATGGGCAAATTTAGAGATAACACTTTCAATATCGACTTCTTTAAGCAAATCATGCTCTATATTCAACAAAGTGAGATGATTCAGACGTTTTAGATTTTCAAGTGGAAGTGAGGCATAGCCTAAGCGCTTCGCATGCAAGATATTTTACGCTCCTATCTAAATTAATATTTTTTTATTACGATCAGACAGGCGTTGGAGCGCAGGGCCCGTAGCATTTGCTACTCTTGCTACGTGGCTAATCCGGCACTGGATGTATCAGCACTATGTTTTTTGTTATATTATTATAAAAAACAATTACGAGCTCTCCTTTGTAACATGTGTATGAATCGGGTTTCATCGGAACTACTCGTGGAAGCTACAATAAAGCAGCCAAGCATTTGAGAATATTTTTTTTATAATAATATAAGCAATTCAAATTATTTCTATAAACTTATCACAATGTCATGAGTTCGTGTTGAAACAACGCACGAAATGCTGTTTTCGGAATTGTTTTGATTGATTCAACAGTCAACTAATCACGAATGTGCAAAAAGTAAACATTAAAAAGGCATTAAAACAACTTCAATGACAGACAAATCTGTGTTATTTGTTAATGATATTGTTGTTTACACATTTACGTTCCGCTGGCGTTTAGCAAACCGTATTTTTTACTTTTTTGCTGTTTATCGTACACGTGGAAGCGGCGCTACTAACATCTAGTATGTAAACAACATGTCAATAAAATGTTATGATTTTCAAAACTGTCAGTAAAATACGACACGGGCATATTTTTTTAATAACAGATGAATCACAAACGTAGAATCAGATTAATGCAGCACGTTTATTTAAAATTTATATTTCATATTAAATATTTGATTTTCTAAACTATGCTTCTTAACGCAGAAAGCAAACTCAAGCTACACAGGAGCAGTTAACTACAAAAAAATGAGCGAGCAAATCGGTACGTCACGCCACGATTTATTGTTTACTATTGAATACTTATAATACTCAGAATAACATAACCAAACAAAGTGCGTTATGTGACCGAGCAGTTAAGTACTTTGCAAGTACAAGGTGATTGGTTCGACCCCCAACAAAGCAATTACTGTTTTCTTTTCCTAATGGATTTTTTAATATTTGTCATTAGTGTATTTGCCATAAGGCAACATACACTATTGGCGTCGGTCGGATGGCGGGACCTAGGGGTCGGACCAAAATTTCTCGACGTTTCATAACCTCCTAAACACGTTGGCACCATTTTTAAAAATGTTTATATATATATATGTATATATATATATATATATTTATATATATATATATATATGTGTACGCGCGATAACTTTCGAAAGAGTTAATTGATTTCAACGAAATTTGGGCCACGTGTTGAAACCCATCACCGCAAGAAGCCTATTTAAAATGGGCCTAATCGGGCTATTTTAAGGGTAGTTTTTAGGGGTTGAAAATTGTTTTTGGGCCCCAAAATACCGAAAAAATTCTCCGAATCGTTTCAAAATTGAAATTTAACCCTCTGGTGGTGATTAAAAAGTGTCCCCACAATTTTAATAAAATCGGCCCGACAGGACCGGATTTACAAATTTTATGAAAACACTAGTTTGCAGATAGTGACTTATTTATTGAAGGGTGTATTTAATTCGGTGTAGACGTTAGATTGATAGTAATATTACAATTAAGAAAAAAATGTTATTTTAGGGGGTGTATTAAGGGGTTAAATTTTTTATTTTGCCCAAAAACAAACTTAATTTCACATAATAAAAGTATAAAACCACACGGCCCTACACAAGCAAATACACTATATTGTCGGCAGGGTTTTGGCACTGCGACCCGGTTTTTTTAATATTTCTTTATTAATATATTTCTTATTAATAAATGAAATATTTAAAATACAATAAATTTGTTGTTTTTTGTGTAAAAATTTTTAACATTAATATAAAATACGGAACGGGCACAGTTTCCGTAGTGTATTCACAAATTGACGCACATCTTTTTTTTTCTTACTGTACAAAAGTTTTATTAATGCAATAATGTAAACGGCGTTTGGTCGCTTCCAGGACGCGCACTAACATCATTCGATTCCAAGCGTATATTTCAGAATACAAAGAAATAAACCAAGGTCTGTGCACTGCGGTCGGTCGGTTCCGTATACCGAACCGATCCGATGCAATGTCCGCACATTCCGTGTCTTTGAGAATAATATGAATCTAGCTTCAAAGCATATCCCGAACATGCAACGATATCCGAACACCTTTAAACAAGGCCATTAAAATAATAGTTACGTAATATAAATACGTGTCAAATAAATTTAACCGTGACAAATATTTAAAAGAACGCTTACATTATGAATAGCAATGAACTTCTGCTGCTTGGAACACGGAAGTTCTTGCTAGATTCGGAACACTTTCAACCTCACATCACACTTAACGTATCAAACATTTTAGTATTCTAATTCGCGTTTATTTATTGGTTTCATCATTTCATTTCTAACAATCGGTTGCGGCTATACAAATAATAACCACAGTCGATTGTTAGAAATAAAATGATTGAAACCAATAAATAAATGCGAAGTCAGTTATTAAATAAAATATATTTCAATTCATAAATACCATCTATGTGAGCTCTACTCTGTCTCAACACAATACCCATGCATCCGCTTTACAAAAGAGAGAGAGAGAGAGATTGTAGATTATAGACGCTCAACAGCGGAAGTCATCAGCGTTCATTCCGCTTTACAATATCAGTAAGCGCACATTACATAACATAACGCATTACATAATTCATAGAGTAATATTATAACATGCTGAATAAGATTCCTTTAAACAATGTAGGTTAAGCATTTGCTTGCGCGATGCCATAAGAAAACTGAATAAAACTACTTATACCAGTATTTTTGGTATACATTAATTAAAAGCTTTTAATTACAAAAGTAATAAAAATATCTGACTCGACAAAAGTATGAGAAAAGAATCAGTCGGTCGTGAATACAAAAAGTAGAGAATAGGTGGAAGCAAACGAATATGACACTATGTATAATGATGTATGATCTTTTTCAGCTCGTTTAAATCAAGTCGGTGTTACACATTCATACAGGCATAATGGAAACGCACACAAAAGCACAAGGCAAGCAAGGCTCTCTTGCCTCGCTTCGAGACAAGACAGTCGCCCCACGCGCATAGCTTCAGTCCAAAGATTTCACAGCCAATGTAATTGCTTTCTTTAAGTGCGTGTCACAGAACAAAGATGGATCACGGAAACCCGATCGCATCACGCTGCACATATTATATGTACAGTGCGATCTCCTTTTAAAGTACCTTCCCTATTTAATATTTAACGTACCGAGGATGTGGAAGAATGGTAGCCTACATGCATCGAACAAAGTAAACATCGAAAAATGTATGTTGTTCAAACTTTTTCGGCTATTAGCTTCTTTGATACTTCTTCCATGACATCGTTTTTGTTGTAGGAAAAAATAGCAAAAAAAACAAGAGAAAATTAAACAATGTTTCAAATTAACATTTTTAAGAGTAGATCATAGACGCTGATGACCTCAGATGTTGAGTGTACTTTTTGCATTTTTGAATTAAAAATAAAAAAAAATAATCTATCTAAGAGCAGATCCTACTCGATTCAATACAGAATATCCACAGTTCAAATAAAATTTAAGTAAAAAACCTTTTAAAAACAACTTTTTATTAAAATGTACTAAAACGAAGAAATCATGCAAATAAAATGATTTTATCACTGTTGACGACCTAAGCGCTTTTCGCGATAAGTGCAAATTATGATTTTTTATGAACATATCTCGCGACAAGCTTTTAGTTCAGGTGAACAATGATAAAATGTTGTTTCTAAAAGGTTTTTTACTTATATTTAGTTATTTCCGTTTTAGTCATCTACTCTATAAGCACATGGCATGGGTATATTATCATCACAATCTTTTTCCGATCAAAACGAGTCCATACACAGTACATCTACCATTATTAGGCTATTAAAAAGTTGCATAATGAGCTGACTGTCATTACAGCATCAGACAATGGTTATCAGATTACTGTACTGTCATCGCTACTACATAAATATGCAAAATTTCAAAGTAATATATCAAATAGAAGTGGTTCAAAATCGACTTGCAATATTTGACTCAAACAATTTGACTGACTGACAAACGTGTGAAGTCGAATAAAGGCCTGTAAAAACGATAGTGGATACCGTAAATTATAGATGCTCGCAAACATAGCGTCTTTAACACAATTTAAAAAATAAAAATTGCACAAGTTTATTATGATCCTTATAAGTTTATATGCTTTAGTAGAGACTCGATATGGTCACATTGTAGTCGTGATAAAAAATCAAAATAGCAATCTGTTGTGAAACAAGGTCTCGCTGTATACACACGCACTATGTTTACATTGACACGCAGTAAAACGAAAGTGTTACGTAATATATGTATCATATGAACGCAGGCAATGGTGAACTCAGAAACGTCGCATGTGGGAACACAAAGGCTTCAACGACAGATATTATATATACCCAAAATCTAAATTATATTTTTTCAAAAATAGCGGCTATCATGCCTCATAGGTCCAGCTTTATAAGAATAACACAGTTCTTTTAGAGATAATCCTTCATTTGATATAACTTTGTTCAGTTGCCAACTCTATAAAAAAAATCCCATTTTTAATCTTGAATCTATCTTAGACTTTGCATATAAGTTGTGAATGTATATACAGTAAAACCTGTACAAATGACCACCTTTGTAATTTGACCACCTCTCTACATTGACCAGTATTTCTAGGAACCAGGAAACAGAATTTGAAGGCGTAAATTCTCTGTACATTGACCACCTGCATACAATGACCACTCTTATCGAGAACCGTAAGTGGTCAGTGTACACAGGTTTTACTGTAATATAAAAAAACACGATCGTCTTTACATGCATAGAAACATTAAGATTACTAGAAGATTGGGCATAAGAGGCTATAAAATATAAACATGCTCGCGTCTGTGATTGGTTGAGTCAATTGCTTACGTCGCCGATGCCCATGGCTTGGTTTTTCAACTATGTTTATACCAACTGTTTAGAAAAAGACTCCACAAACCTACTTCACCCGCCCACTCACGCATCTCGCTTGGTCTAGTTTCTACAATGTTAACGTCCAACCTTAGTCTCTAGTAATCTTATAGAAACATTGCGTTATTAGTGTATTTGCCATATGGCAACATACACTATTGGCGTCGGTCGGATGGCGGGACCTAGGGGTCGGACCAAATTTTCTCGACGTTTCATAACCTCCTAAACACTTTGGCACCATTTTTGAAAATGTTTATATATATATGTATATATATATATATATATATTTATATATATACGTATATATATATATATATATATATGTGTGCGGGCAATAACTTTCGAAAGAGTTAATTGATTTTAACGAAATTTGGCCCGCGTGTTGAAATCCATCACCGCAAGAAGCCTATTTAAAATGGGCGTAATCGGGGTATTTTAAGGGTAGTTTTTAGGGGTTGAAAAATGTTTTTGGGCCCCAAAATACCGAAAAAATTCTCAGAATCGTTTCAAAATTGGCATTTAACCCTTTAGTAGTAATTAAAAAGTGTCCCTAAAATTTTAATAAAATCGGCCCGACAGGACCGGACGTACAAATTTTATGAAAACACTAGTTTGCAGATAGTGAATTATTTACTGAAAGTTGTATATAATTTGGTATAGAGGTTCGATTGATAATATTAATGCAATTAAAAAAAAATGTTATTTTAAGGGGTGTATTAAGGAGTAAAATTTTTTATTTTGCCCAAAAACCAACTTAAGTTCGCATAATAAAGCCACACTGCCTGTATTAGCATATACACTATATTGTCGGCAGGGTTTTGGCACTGCGACCCGGGTTTTTCAAATTTGCTTCTGTTTTAATAAAAGAACACGTTAAAAAACTTAATAAACACCAATCTATGTTTACTGAGCACATATCTGCAGTAGCTTGTACAGCGAATAACCGATAACGCAACATCACGAAAATTAAAAGAAAATGTGAATTTTTACGTGTCTTTTAATAGGATAGATACAGGGTGGCCAAGATAAAAGAGGTCCCGTGTGAATACAGAAAGGTAAATTAATAACAACATAGTGGACATTCATTAGTTCACAGCAAGTGTTGAAAATGTTCACCATTAACTTCGATACACAACTCAGCACGTCTCAACATGTTTTGGAAAGCTTTTGCCAATTCATTTGGTGTGATTTCCGCAATCGTATTGCGAATGTTCATTTTCAACTCTTCAATTGTATGCGGATTGTTACAGTACACTTTACCCATTAAATTGCCCCACAAATAAAAATCGCAGGTAGACAGATCGGGCGATCTGGGAGGTTACGTTTGGCGTTAGCGACTGAACCTGTAGCTCTAAATTTAGCTATCATTTTCTGGACAGCACTTCTAGCAGGAGCAACTGTCTGTGGGTATTTTGAGGTGAACCTTTCATTTAACATTTAACGTTACAAACGATTTACATCCAAAATAAGTTTCAACAATGAACACTCTTTGTTCAATTGAAAATGGCATTCTGCAGAGCTTATTCACAACCGTTATCAACAAGTGACAATGCAACACTGAGCAATACACAGTTAACACAACGCTGGATATCACGTGACCTCACGCAAGCGCTCAATATCACTTTCAGTACACGGGACCTCTTTTATCTTGGCCACTCTGTATATGTTCAAAATGAGTATAGGTCTTTTAGTTTGATCGCCGCCGCTGTAAGTTGACGTGGGCTGATACGATCTGCTATACTCCTGAGTCCTGATACAACGTCATCAAGCTGCCGATAACCGATACTCATGTCTTCTATCCATCCGCGCCAATGGTGGGAGAAGAACACGAAGCCCATTTCACCCCACGCTATTTGTATTGTATAATGATAGATCCATCATATGTCTACAGTATCAAACTTGATATTTTATTATATTTGCCAACACATCTGCCAGTGTTTACAAGGTAAATATGAAACATAATAGCACTTCCTCAAGCTTTATGTAACCCTCATGTCAACGAAAGCGACTCCTCCGATTCGATGAACAATCTTTCAAAGAAGCTTTATTGCCGCGAAGTGTTGATGTAAAAAGTAAAAGAATTGACAACTACACATTAGTCAACATAGTCAGTTAAGGCTGTCGGAACGCTCTGAATTTAAGCCAAAAATAGAGCTTCGGCTGTCAACTGATTGCAGACTTATTCGTCAACATTCTGCAAAAATTCTTTCTCTATAAGGAAGATAAGGGACAAATTTAGGTCTCTAATGGACTACTTTTGTAATTTATGTACGATTTAGTAGAAAAAATTGGGCATTAATTGTACTAAAACAACATACGTTTTCAATGTCACACTATGACCTTATTCGTACTTATTTCACAAAACTGTTCCATCACAAACCTAAAGTGACTGTTCCTTTTTCGGAAAAGTTTTTTAAATCTTCAAAATATTTCCAAAAATCAGAGTAATCAATTGACAGCGGCACCCTTGCAATACATTTTTTAGCCTCGTAGTTGGCACCAGCCAAAAATTGAAACGTGCGGATGATTTGAGCGAGACAGAGCTAAAGAAGGTCACACCCACAATATGTCTTTTGCCTACCTCGCCCCTTATCGCTGGGTCTCACCACAAACAAAATTCAGAGCGTTCCGACAGCCTTAACTGCAATGTCAAATTTTTATATAAATCGGAAATACTTCTATTTATTCCGTGAATATCAAAATGCATGAAAGATGTCAAATAATAAGTCAATAATGTTACAACTTATGTTTGATTGCAGAACACATTGTCAGAAAATCTGATTTGACAATGACTTTAGATGGTGACCATACATATTTCCCCATAAAAAAGTACTGTGGAATTTTAAATCGTTCTAGTTTGAAAAATAAATATCGATTTTTAAACTGTGTACACAAGTAAAAATCGTTTTTTGTACAGCTTCCATGTCATCAAAACATCCTTTTTGTACGTATTTTTATGAAAATTTAAGTTGAAAGCGACGTATTTCTTTGTTGATCAATTATTTGATTTTGTGAGAGTACAGTTCGATGTTCTAAATGACAGGGAGTTTTACAAAGACATTACAATCTGTAAGCATATGATTACAATCTAAGGTCATTGCCAAGTCAAAATTTTTGACAATCATTTCAACCCAGTTTTGGACGACTAAGTCGCCCGAAGTATAAAACTTCATTCGCGTTGACCATGCTGTGTAAAAGACCATCATATTTTTGGCAGGCGAGCTATCAGGCGATGGTTGCGTGAAACTCTTATGTTGATTTGCAGATAACATTGTCAAAAATTTATTTGATAATGATCTTAGATTGTGACCATATACATGCACGAGCAGTTATTCTAATTTGACTGTCAAACTCCCTGTCCTGTAGAATATTACATGGTACTTACACAAAAACAAATGCAAGATCTACATAGAATTCCGATCAATATGCGTAGAAAAATGCCGTTTCGACGTGGAATTCGTACAAAAAACTGTGTTAAATAGATGTACATGTCGTCATCCAATAGTAGAATTGGTCAGATGATGATGGGCATCCAATTCCGAAATGTAGAATTGGGCATTTCGTAAAATAACCCCATTTCATGAAAAGCTCTATTATCATCCTACGTCCATGACTACGCGGTTTTCACGTAACGATTTGTTTTTCAAATTCATTTAAAATCCTAACAGCCTTGAAGAGAGAAAACTACGATCGCTTAACATTAGTTAGTGCTAGGAGTCGTCACGTCCGATCCGCAGGTCGACTGGGGCACTCCGTGGGCACAGCACACGTCAATAGTAACGCCAGTCACGCCCCAAACATGACTCCGATATTCTTTTACCGATGCGTGCCTCAACTAGAGACGAGGGCATTGCCGGCAGCAGCGGAGAACGGATTAAACTGAAACTCAACGGCGCAGAAGAGAATCCGAGTTAGGAAAGCTTTTATTGCATTAACACGACGCCGACCGCTGACGCCATCATACTATCGGGAGTTGGACATTTAAACATCAGTGACGTCGTTTACAATCAGCATATTGTTTAAATTTATTATTATTGCTCGTTAAAACTTATTATCGGTATTGTTGGGTCTTTTTGAGACAACATCAACACTTTGCAAGGTAGACTTCAACGTTGTTTTGTTTTGAGTTTCTATTAGCAACACTTTAGAAACAAGCAAGTTATTACGAGTACATTATCGATCTCGTTGTGATCAGACGTATTTAGTGTGTTTTAAATAAATTGACTCTACCAACAGTAATATACATATTTAAGAAATGAAGCTACTTGCTATACTGTTCAAATTTTTTTATTGAAATAAATAACAATGTTGTGGTCCTTTTCAAGTTTTAAAAAAAATAATAACGTTGTTATTTATTTCAATAAATAAATTTGAACAGTATAGCAAGTAGCTTCATTTCGTAAATTTATTGTGTTTTATTTATTTACTTTTTATTTTATATAATGATGCCTTCCTAAATAAATAGAGTTCATATAGTTCAGTAAACGTAACATTTAAATAAAAACCAAAAACAATAATAGTGAAATTCATAACACAATATGTATACCATTTTTCTTCATGTAACACAAAACTATTTCAAATTCTCATGACGGTGTAATTTATACCGCGTGTTCATTTGAAAACTTTCACGAAAAATTGTCTCGAAAACTATAACTACGCAGACGAAAAAATGTTTGACAAAAACTGTGCATCGGGACGATAAGTACACGATTTTTGAAAAAAAGTTCTCCATAACATTTTTTTTATGTAAACTTTTTAATAAAAACAGTGCAGCTGGTTAATCGATTTGGTTTTTGTGCAATTACAATGACAATTATTTACAAATATTTTTCCACTTTTCAAGAATTGAAAAGAATTTATTGTTTGGTGGCAGTTTGCAAAACGTTTTTATTTTGTTTCAGTGGATATTACTCAAAAATTCTAGATCGGGTACAAAAATGTTAGCGACAAGGATACGTTCACTAATGAAAAAATGAATTTCTCCATGTTCTTTCCTCCTCAAACCAACATTCGTCCGAAACATATTTTCACCTGACGTTCAGTTTTTGAAATATTCTTGTTTAAAGTTCTCAAAGAAACACCCAGTATAAAAATATTTATATTGCCTTCTTGTACCTACACAAATGTAACATACAAAACATATTAAAATTCCCAAGATGACTGAAGTTTGCTTCACGAAAATATATTTTCATTCGCATTATTATAATAGTATGAAATGTACACAAAATTCTGTAAAAGGCTTAACGCACAGTACTTAAAGAACGAATAATAACACAGAAGTGTGTAGGTATACGCAAATAACACCCACACGACGCGTCGCGACGTACAGAATGAAACTGGGTTTCGATTGGTGGTGGCTGTGGCTCAAGGATTCATTTTATGTAATCTAAATTCACACCGAATCCACAAACACTGCTCCGTACAGAGCTATGTACAATAATTGTATTGCGATAAAGTCTAATAACTAAATTCTAAAGTCTCTGGCAAAGCGAATGCTGAATTGCGAAAGATTTACTTGAATAATATCCGAACGATGGAGGCAACAAAACATTAAAACATCTATTGTGATTTGTGGTGTACAGAAGAATAATCAAATCGCTATTTTCATATCAAACCCTAGAGTCTAAAGTAAAGATTCTAATTATCTTTGAAGTTTGTCGCACAGAAAACTTGATTTGAGAAAGTCGTGAACTTTCGTAGATGACAATCGAAATATTTTTTAAGAAAAATTGTGACTTTCTAGTACCTAAACGCCAGCTTTTCTTGACTTATTCATTCTCGTAAAGTTTTTAGTGGTTAATTTTTCATATTCTCAAAATTTAAAATCTATTATTCTTGAATTACAAATGATTAAAAGAAATATTATGAGAAAAAAAACAACTAAATAAAAGAGCTGGTGCGAGGCAATAGTGTCAATGATCTTAGTAGTCGAAGCACATCTTTGTTTGTTTTTTGCATTAAATAAATAAAAAAAAAATACAGGTAGGTGAGCATATATAATTTATATATATATATATATATATATATATTTAAATTAGAAAATACCTTTTTTGAATACTTTTCCTTGACTTCCAAATTGAACAACTGTAACACGCACCCAAAGGGAAGTTAACCTTCTATAAGCATTTAATAACTTTCTTTAATCATATGATAAGCTTGCTAAGCCTGCAAAAGAACGTTTTCTAGAATTGTTGGCGAAACGACTACAAAATAAATAATATAACAACAATAATCCTGTTCGCATTGCATTGTGAGAGAATGTAACAACGGTCGTTTAATAGCTTGTTCCATTTAGTCAAACAATACCGTAATTCAGTGGCGTTATCTCCACATCCATAAAGCCAGCACCGGTTCAATATTGAGGTTCGCACTAATGCCGTAAATGAGGGGTCAGCAGATAGGCGCTGGTCACCAACATCCGGTCCCATTAAAGTGTCTAACCTTAGTCATGGCCTCTCTCCATTCTACACAAACGTTTCCGACACAACGGAAAAATATTACATCAAACATGACTGATTTGTAATCGTTATTTCATATTGCTATTATTTATACAGCGAATGTTCAAAAAGTTTTCTCGCATTTTGGTGAAATCCGATGAACTTACCAAAACGGTATTTTTCTTGACAAGTTTTAAGTCATTTCTTTGGCATTATTTATGGGTTTGAGAAGAAAATACTAAAAAAATAAAAATAAAAATTGTAAGACATTGCAAATAAGTTTTCAGAGACCTTTGAGACATTCTGTATACAATTTCCATATAATTAACAGAATTAAAAAAAATGTTTGAATAAAATTTTATTTTTCTCAATTTGAATCGACGTCAACTTACTCAAATATTGAGCGTCTATAATATACAATCTCTCTCTCTCGACCTCAACTTAAGTAGTATCATTTTAACGCAAAACACTATACCATAGTTACTATATCATTTAATTTTATCTAATTAGAATTAGGGAGGTAAGAACATCAAACAACGTTAAAAAAATCGCTAAAAAGTCACTCAATTTTCGCCTGTTTCGTATTTGAACTTAAGTATAAGAAAAATTATTTGCTAAAAAAAATATGCACTTGATTGATATTCGTGTACATAATCATTATTGTCCTTGAAAATCACAAGGAATTGTAGAAGATTAAAAAAAGAATCAACACTGACTTATGTCGAACGTTTCGTTGATTAATTTCTGAGAAAGTTGCAATTAAGCAACGAAATGTTTGACAATTAAGTTTTTAATCTTTTCTGAAGTCCTTGCGATTTTCGAGATCAATAAAGTACGATATATTTTTTGAATGTCGTACATTAGTTACATATTTTTCTTTATAGAAAGTGGCGCAACTCAATTTTTCTTTAGCTTCGGTGAAGTATCTCCGAAAGAACGATTTCAATATAATCACGCAAAGAAGCATATTTCGCTCTTCTATAAAATTATAAAAAAAAATAGATCCGTCATCTTTGACGACAAATTGTTGAGTGCTAACAAAAGTACTTAAATTTAATTTCACCACTGACGACTGATAAAACTCAACTGTGTCAATTGCTACACATTTAAATTTCCTAACTGCAATGCCCACAACATAGAAGTTAATTTGCAGTTTTGTATACACAGTGCAGCCGTTTAATTAAAAGTTTCTAGTAATCTAATCAAACAGTAATATATGTTTCCTTCTCTTTGCATACTTGATGTTCACAACTGAGCACAAGTATACAGGGTACATAAAAAACATAACGACCCACTTCGTGAGTTGACGCCAAAACTTTTGAATATAACCATGTGTAAGCAACTCACCGTTTTGGCGCTATAAGTTACTGGCTTACCAGACCCTATCGAGGAGCGCTCTTTACAAGCAAATTTTATTTTAAAACAATAATTTACACAAACAAACAAAAAACAAGCAAACCAATGTTTATGCACACAAGTTACTTATATCAGTGTCGTTTACCAACCATCGTTATTTTTTATGAAATTGAAGAGTGTGCGTTACAAAGTGCCGCTGTAAAATGCTGTCTATGAAAAACGACTAAGGCGCAGAAATGCCTGAACTAATAGCTTTTAAGAGATTCCGTCCGATGTCGCTAGTATGCACTATCTTGACCTTTATAGAAAAAAACAATATTTATCAACTTTGTTTTATTTTAATTATTTGTTGTTATAGCCGCCTGGTAATACACGCACTGTGAAAATTTCAAGTGTCTACTTCTTACGGTTTAAAAGATACCGCTCTGTGACAGACGGATGGGAGATGGGAGCCTTAAAGCCAATTCAGACTAGCCGTTCACGGTTACGATTCACCGGTCCGGTTCGGTTTTCGATTAATCTAGGCTGCTCACACTATCCCGATTCGGTTCTACGATTATTCTCGGTGCGCATGCGCAATTCCGAAATATGATTTGACGTTTGATGTATAGAAAAACAGCTGGCTAGTCACGTGACTCCAGCAAGCGTTCTCATTGGCTACGGTTGCGAACGGTCCGGTTGAAATTAGAGCTGAACCTAAACGCTCGAACCGAACCGCAATCGGGAACGACTACGCCCTGATTGGTCGAGCTCCCAACCGGACCAGTGAATCGTAACCGAGAACGGCTAGTCTGAATTGGCTTTTAGTAGTAGGGTTTCCGTTGACATCCTTTGGGTACGGAACCCTAAAAAACTAAGACATTAGGTTCGCATTAGCATCATTTGAAATGATTACATTCATTTAGCTGCACAAATATTGTGTGAATACGCATCTTATCTAATAAAAGCACAGCAATGCATACGTAAAACGGGTATTTCTATTTTAATTTCCTTTCATAATAATTTTTGAAGTAATTTATTAACCAATTAACATCCAAATAGTTTAATTAAACGATGTTAAAAGTCGAATAGATGATATGATGTGCATAATATAATATTATCCATTTTATTGCCAAATGAAAATGTGTTTTATGCAATCCCGATTCTTAAAATTCTTTCACCAACAGAAGTAACACAGGCAAATATTTTACGATAGTTTTGGACTCAACTACAGTTGTCGCGCTAGTTCAACTCACTACTGTAGTTAATATCGAGTGGAGAGTAGCCCCACGAGTTAAGTTAGTAATACGGTGGAGCCGAAGACTCCACTACTGTTGTCGCTGGCGAAGTCGCGGATAGCGTCTAGTAAGTAATAAAAGTAATAAATTTTGCAAGAAAATAAAGCATTTATGGCATATATTTCTTACCCTTACATTTTATAATCGTCCAAAAATATAACAAAAAAGTATCAGAAACACTAACATTTTTGATATTAGTAAAGTTTAACAACGGTATAGTTCGTAAAACTAATTACTCACAGTAGGATAACAACAGTTTTGCTACCATTGTTAACAAACACACATTGTTACAACGCAATATTAGACAAATTTATTTTCAGACACTGTCATGGTCGGGACTTAAAACTGAAACTTTTATACGTCGGTACCTCAAATTAATTCACTAAATATTAATAAAGATAGAGTATGTTAAATGTTCCCCAATATAATCAATTACTTGTATAGTATAATAATTATTATAATAGTATCTACTCTATCCACTTTATTCAAATGCAGAATTAATTAATATTTTTGCCGAAATAAAATTTATTTCAGTAATTTTCACTCATTTACTCAATGGATTAAAAATTTCGTTAACTGACGTCAAAATACATCGTACAATAAAGGATAAAATGCTCTCCTGCATGGCAACGCCACTGAAGGAATTATATAACATTGATTTTTATGTAGCAACGCGTACTGCATGAAAAGGTAGAAAACAAAGGTTGATGATCAACGTCAGTAGAACAATACAATTTATTTCGTCTACGGCGCTGTATTCTATGTCGTGCCGCACTCTAATGCAGCAAAGATGGACTTAATTCGGTGAAAGCGATGCTGTTAGATGCGCGAACACTGTAAAATGTTTGTAAATCGCCTTATCCAGTTTAAACTCTCCAAGTGTAATCAACCTATCGCTCGTGCGCGGTGTTATCGCTCCTTCCCCGCGACGCCCCATCACACTTGTGCTTAAACTTTAAATATAATATTAAATTACAGGCTGCTCAGTGTGCAGTCAATGCACAATTCATTGTACAGGGGTCCATCAATTTTGACCATTTCCAGGGTACAGATATTAGAGATTGGAAAAACGGGTCTTTTTAGTGATCTGCATCTTTGCATCTGGATCCCGTATGTGAGCCGGCTCACTGAACCGAGTTCTGAATATGTTACTGCAGTCTGCCACTGAGTTACCTAGTTCAGTCAATCATATCACGACCTGTATAGAATCAAGAATGCATAGCCAAACATATGATGCATGAGTCATTTGAGTTGACAGATGCATCAAAGCAAGAACTGATACGTAAATGCAAAATGTGCTTCCGTGTGTTAAAGCCAATTCAGACTAGCCGTTCTCGGTTACGATTCACCGGTCCGGTTGGGAGCTCGACCAATCAGGGCGTAGTCGTTCCCGATTGCGGATCGGTTCGAGCGTTTAGGTTCAGCTCTAATTTCAACCGGACCGTTCGCAACCGTAGCCAATGAGAACGCTTGCTGGAGTCACGTGATTAGCCACTTGTTTTTGTTGACGTTTAACTACACATCAAACGTCAAATCATATTTCGAAATTGCGCATGCGCACCGAGAATAATCGTAGAACCGAATCGGGATAGTGTGAGCAGCCTAGATTAATCGAAAACCGAACCGGACCGGTGAATCGTAATCGAGAACGGCTAGTCTGAATTGGCTTTTAAGTGGTTCACTGAGTTATGTGGATCCGTTGATCCGTCGGCTCAAAAAAAAGTGAGTCGGCTCTCACGGATCTTCTGTCGGAGTCGGCTCTTTGAACCGGTTCAGATCTGAGTTATCCAACTCTAACAGATAAGTACGGTAATGATGATGGAGTTATAAATGGCTACGCATGCTCCTAACTATACAATTTCTTCTGCCAATCGTTTTGAATCCGAACTTACACAGGTAATTTGTTTTTCGAACGAAGATTTTAAATAAGCTTCGTGTGATGATGAATTCCAACATGTTGACCAATAGTTCTTCAACTGTGAGACATATCACAGAATTAAAATTTGCCAACGTAGTACAAATTTCATGGGTTAAACTTTTATAGACTTTAACCTGATAAAATCGAGGGACTCTCTTGTAATTGTTTTAAGAAAATCATTAAGGATTTTTTAATATTCGAACCACTTTACAGTCTGAAGGAATACTACGAGTGTAACATGACTCTTAGCTTTAAAAAAATTAATCGAAATTTGTTGTGAATCATTGTAATTTTGTGAATTTTTTTACACATGAGGAGCTTATACCATTATCTTGATTATTGGAAAATAAATACCATAAATAATATATAGACATTTCCATGTTGTTTAGAGAGATGTGAAACGTTTTTGGTCCAAACCCTACTTCCGACCGACGCCAATTGTATAAATGCCATATGGCAAATACACTAAAAAATAATACATTTTGATTTGATAATTGTCATATTATAATCTTTACAAAATAATATGACAAATATCAAATTAATAAATTGTTAATTTGAAAAATCACAACCATGTAGCTGTTACTCCAGATCAAAATTTAATTAACATAAATATATGCAGCTGTATTAGAATTAAAAAAAAAACTATGTTGTGTTAAAAACATTAATATTAAGTCATCTTTAAAGTTCAATTCCAGATATATGTTATAATAGAAAACAGTATCACGGGTAATTGGAACAATGAAAATAAATCAATTTAAACACTCATTAATTGCAGCGTTTCGTCTTTTCTTTAATTAAGACTTTTTCAAACTCTCAATATGTTTAAACGATAGTTAAACTATGATATAATATGCAATTTGGCATTACAAAAAACAAATTGCATATTATATCATAGTTTAACTATCGTTTAAACATATTGAGAGCTTGAAAAAGTCTTAATTAAAGAAAAGACGAAACGTTGCAATCAGTGAGTGTTTAAAATGATTTATTTTCATTACTCCAATTACCCGTGATACTGTTTTCTATTAATATTAAGTTTTCAGGGACAGAACTTAAAACCATACTGTTTTTCGTCCGTATAATTTACTTATCCTGTATAGAATCTTCATATCTATTCATTAGAGAGATCTCATTTACTTCACTCTGTCTAATAGAAATCAATTTACGAAACATCAAGTATATAAAAGCAAAAGGTTTTCGAAGTAAAAGTAATTCGAGAGATCGTTTTGAATAGCAGATGGCAGCACAATTTGTACAAAATGAATAGGTCATATTCGCTTTCTCCAAGTTTAATAGATTGTTAAATTAGTAAGTTTCTCCGATGCTGTAAAATTTAATATTATTGATAAAGAAGATCCAATTACGTTAAAACATTGTTTAGTAATTTTCAATCGATGTTCGACAAGTCATAAAAGTGGTGCCTATATTACGTTACCGATCGTCAAAATATTTAACGAGAAAAATAACGGCAACATTAAAAACATTTGTGAATACAAAATGCGGAAGTTTTACAGATATCAAAACAATATTTTATGCTATGCAACTTTGCATCTGTCAACAGAATCTATTAGGTGCTGTCAAATATAAAAACAAACATTTATTCCGGCCAATTCTAAGATTTATAAGCAAAACGTCGGACAGAGATGATTTCTGTATTTATCAAGGGTGTACGAAAAAAAATTGACTAGTAAACATTAAACAAGACAACGTTTTCGATTAGCCACAACGGGAAACTGTTTCAAATTTATACAGAGATGTTGAGTTTCTTTAATCTACAATCTCTCTCTCTCTCTCTCTCTCTCTCAAACAGTACGGAGAAAATTTTGAAGCATAATTCGCACGACTTTCTCAGTAATTGATGTGATTTTTTGGGTTTCGGGTTAAATTTAATACTTTTATTAACACTCGATTTTTTTCGAATAATTCAGAGAAACGGTTTATACATTTTTTTATAGTTTTCTCCCCATATTAAGGAACTTCGAAAAATGAATATTATACTCGACTCCAAAAGAAAAATCAACTATTCGCTCAGCCCTAGTATTTATTATTTCTTGGCTAACTGAGGCGATGGGTCTTCCGAAATATACCTTTTTTATTATAATTAATTGCGTTATATTTTTATACACTTATTTCATTACTTAAATATTTTCATATGTGAAAAATGATTTTTATTAAGATTAACCCCAATTTTCGGTATTCTTTCAATTTCTCACAAAAAACAAAATCTATTTAGATCGGTTTCACTAGTAGCTTAAGAATTTTTTTGTGTAATCTAACAATGTTCAAATGTTTTCATATTCTTTACTACAAACTACCAACATTGCCTGTTGACTCAAATTCAGAAATAAGCAATCACTGGGAGGGGAGAACATTAATGCTCAGCATGATCTCTTCCGTTTTTTTTTACTCCACTGCTTCTCGATTTTTTATAGAATAAATGCTGACTGAATATCATAACAACAGAATAAGTCATTTCGAAATAGTTTCAAATTTGCAATTGCCACTTAAAACTTAGAAGGGCTTTGTTAGACGAAAGAGTGTACTTTAGCCAGTGATCTAGATCGAATTTCATCCGATGAAAACAGCCAGCGACGATCCCGCTGCCTATCGCGAGACTGAATGAGATTATGAGATTTATGCTGGGTTGCAGCAGCCATTGTCAGAAAACTTTATTTAATTAATGCCCTCAGATTAGGACCACACATATTTCTCCCTACGCATTTTGATCATAATTTAGCTTAAAAGCGATTCTTTTCTATGTAGATCAATCATTTGTTCTCTTTGTACAATCTAATGATCTACATAAGTGTTACGCAGCGACATTAAACTACTACTGCATGTATCAAAAACTGTAATTATATTATCACAATTCATTGTCAAAATAAAAAAGTTTGGGTAATGTTTTCTGCAACCCAGCAATAGAGTTACATTTTTTTGTCAAATCTACCTATTAGATTCTGACCTAGTTCCGACATTTATTTATTCATAGCAGTAGAATCATCTGTATAAGTGCTACACTTTTTTGGAGCACTCTACATATAAATATTAAACAGCACAGACAATTTTAAAGGCCAATTTAAACTACAAAGCGAAAAAAAATTAACAATGTCGGCGAATAACTTGAAAAACAAAAGCATAAATTAATCATTATACAGATCACACAACATCAATATACATATGTGATATAGTAAATTAATACGCGTGGTCGAACAATTCGTTTTTTACTGAAAAGCCGTTAAAAACAGCAGTCGACGAAAATGTTCGAGATTAAACTGTGGTTATTTCGTACATACAGCTGTTAGTTTTAATCCTCTTTAAATTTAATCCTCCGATGTTAATACGACTGGTCCACATCATTCTTGTGAATTATATCAAACTAGAGGAAGAGTGGGCGTATTTAAAATTACTAACTTTAGAGTATCTCTATAGATAAATTTAAAGATGCCAATATTTAAGCTCGAAATTCAAAGGGTTTGCATATAACGTCTTTTAAACAATTCTGGTAATACGTAATTAATTCTAAATGTAGAAGTGTTTTAAGCTTGTAAATGAAACTGTCCTTGTTAGTCTGTTCCATGTTTCTTACAATCTGCTAACAAGGGTCCTTTTAAAACCTTATTAATTCATAAGTTTTTTTTTTATTTTTTAATGGGAAATTGGACAATTCAATTTTAATATAGTTAAACTAAATTAGAAAATTGCGACGTTTCGTTAAATCTTTTTAACTTCTTCGGGCAGAACTGAAATGATTAAAAATACAAATTAGTTAATGACATAATCACAATTTTTTTTAAATAGAATTGAAATGATACCTTTAACTAGTTAACATTCCAAATTAATTATAATGGACGTGAACAATATTGAGACTTATTAATTCATTTCAGTTCGGTGTATTTCGGTGTTATTTATTTTTTAAGTAAAACTTTAGTCCCAATATGAGGGGTTACTCAGATCGACCGGAAGTAACTTTTTGTTACGGAAGTAATGTTCAGTTTATGTAAAGGAGTATCGGACATATTGGTAAGTTAGAAATTTTATAATGTAACTGTTGAAGCTTTTAGTCAACAGATGGCTGCACAGTTGGAGAATTTTTAGCTTATCGGCATAAATTGTGTCAATTGTCTATTTATTCATTTAGTCACGTGCACTATTTGATTTTTATAATAAAAATTTTCTTTCCTTCAAATTTATTTAAATATTTACAGACATTCTATCGCTTCCAATTTCTTCTACGTTGTTTCGATTATATGTCACGGGAGTGACGCAAAAATCCCACTGTCAGTTATTATGCTGCTATTCATTTTTAGGTTAGGTTTATATATTATGTAGCTATCATCGTATTTGATTCTGAATGTTTTCATAAAACTGGTAGTTTCAAAATACATATGTTGAGATGTTCTCCGTTGACAGACATGTATTCTGGAACCGTTTTCCCGAGTAGACAGCACACTATAATACATAAAACCGAAATTACAGATAGATATATATCCCAGGTATAATAGACGCTAGACAACAGTTTATAAGCATCTATACCGAAATTACGAGAACAGATCACTTTATACTATTTTTCGTAATTACAGCTGTTCATCTATAATTCCTTATTTTTCTATTTTGTTAGTCAAAAACTATTTTTACAAACTTCCACACGTGAATTTGTCATTTAAATATCTCAGACGAAAATCTTTAGTTCGCACATTTTTCAAAAAAAAAAAAAAACAAACATTTGTTTCTTGTCACAAATAAATCATGTTTTTAATAATACGCCACATTCTTTTACTTGAAAGTTTATAAAAAATTATTTAGTGCCGCTGACCTATCGATTTGTTAGCTGTTAAATAGTGTACTCGAGTGTGAAGACTTTAATGGGTCTTCGATGCCAAAAAATTTCACATTAACCTTGAACTTACCACCGAGTTCGTTTAAAAACGAACAAAAACAACTTTTATGATGATCTCCAGATATCGTAAGCTAATAAATTCAATATTATAAAAATAAGTGATTTTGACGGAGTAAAAAGCAAATATACTTGAAGGATTTATTTTGGACTAAAACCTAAAATGATATGTTCCTTTGTTGAAAACAATTGTTCAGTAAAAGTTTGCTAGTGCAAATTATTTTTTGCAGATTTGTGTAAAGATAATGCCTTCAAATTTTTAAGCTTTCAAGCAAAGTTGCCTGTCCACACAATCGAATCCAGGACTTCAATTATCATCAATATACTATGTGTGAACTATTACTGCAGTATATGGTGCCACAATGTGACTAAAAATTCGCAACAAAGAAAGTGACTCTGACGCCGGTTGATAAGGAAGTTTCTACCAAATAAAAACGCTTCTAACATTGTTTGGCCGAATTAAAGATAGAAGTCGTTTCCAAATTTAAACTATCGTCAGGGGTCATTTTCCCTACATTAAATTGATTGCTGAATCACCTTCTAGAATTTTCTATCAAGTGAACAGTATCTAATAGTCCAAGTTGCCTCGAGAACATACCCATTTCCACACGGCTGGAAATATGCAAAAATGTTAATTTAGATCTCTTCAAAGAAATGGCCGGTTTGGTTAAAGTACGTCGATGGTGTGAGTTCCTATGAATTTTTAAAAATGGGGAAACATGCAAAATTTTACTCATTTTGCTCATCGCAACCTTTGATTTAGTCCGGCAGTTTCCATTAATCCATTATCTAAATTTTCGTTTCGTTAATAGAACGGTACTAACTGTAATTACTGCAAATTTGAGCTTTGTGAAAATAAGTACAAATTTACATTTTTCCACAGTTTTAAAAATTTGTGAGGACTCACCCCCATGACGACCTTCAGCCACATCAGGCATTCCTTCTTTAATGACATTTTTGCATATTTCCAGTCTTGTGGAATCATTATAGCTCTTGGACCATCAGTAGAATATTGAGTGGAAGGAATATTTTCTAACTTCAAGAATTTTTTTCAACCATATATTATACTGTACATCAGACAGTAATATTGATTAAATTTTCCAGGAAAATAATTACTAACATTTGTTATGAAGAAAATATGTAATGTAGAGAACTATTCTGTTTGACTCGCATACAAATGTATTATGTATGTGATTTCATGCATATATTTTATGCATAAGTACTGGAAAAGCAAATAATAGCAGTGAAAGATATTTGAACTGGAAAACACTTCTACAATAGGCAATTCATTTCCGATTGCATAACGTAAGCATTCAAAATTCTACAATGAAACATGTAAAAACGATTTCTATTTTCGTATCTTTATATAAATAATTTTCAAAATTTATTTGTTACGGAACAAATAACGCCCATTGCTATTAATTAAATTGAACTTTAAGAACGTAGAAAATAACGGGAAGTTTGGTAGATAGAAAAAGGTAATGGTGCGAATGACAAACAGACGTTAAACATGTTATTATTATTTAAATGATCGTATGCTCTGCCTCTCTTGTGTGTCTGTCATATGTTGCTTTGTATTTCGTACTTTATATTTTCTACTAATAAAGTCCTAGTTTCAGCTCAAAATATCATAGAACTATACATAATTCTCAAAACTAGTGCTGGCTAGAGTTGTGTAACTCAGATCTGAGCCGGTTCAAAGAGCCGACTCCGACAGAGAAGATCCGTGATAGCCGACTCACTTTTTTTTGAGCCGACGGATCAACGGATTCGCATAGCTCAGTGAAACCCTTAACACACAGAAGCACATTTTACACTTACGTATCAGTTCTTGCTTTGATGCATCTGTCAGCTCAAATGACTCATGCATCACATGTTTGGCTATGCATTCTTGATTCTATACAGGTCGTGATATGATTGACTGAACTAGGTAACTCACAATCAGTGGCAGACTGCAGTAACATATTCAGAACTCGGCTCTTTTTGAACCGGTTCAGTGAGCCGGCTCACATACGGGATCCAGATGCAAAGATTCAGATCACTAAAAAGACCCGTTTTTCTCATCTCTAGTGCTGGCTAATATAATGTTAAAGCAAAGGCAAAAAAGAGATATTAGTGAGACACACTGTGTAGGGAGTTTTATAAGTAGAGTAACAGTGAAATGCCTATAGTTTTAGATAAGGAGACATAGTCGGAATTTATACATACATCGACGCGGGACTATAAATTTGATTTCGGTCGGTCGTATATAAATATACGGTATTATTTTTATCTCCGCGACAGACAAACGGTATGTTATGTCCACTGTCCAGCACACGATGTGACAGAATTTATGTACGGGATTTTGGCTGTAGGTAATACGAATGCGCCACGCCGCGCCGGTCGACCATTCGCGTTTCCGCAGTGGACGGCGGTTCGAATTTTTATCTGTTTCATTGTGTAAATTGCAGTACACTGGCTGCGGTCGGTTTCAAAACAACTTTGAAGTTTAACTTCTTTAGGGACGTATCTGTTTGAAAAATGTAAGAAATCAAGGGGAAGTACAATAAGCAAATAAAGGGGAAGTTAGTTTGTCATATCATATTCTCTATTTTCAGATATCAGAACAATTTTCGGATAAATTTTATTTAAATACAAGTATATGCTAAAACGTCACCTAATGTGAGGTTATGATGTTAATATACTACAGAAAATTGATATTAAAAATGTTTTTCTGTAGATTATTATCTCGTTTGTAGTTCTAAAAAAAATGTCTCTGGTCCCGGTTTGATGTTCCATAAATCCTCTTCATACGGCCGAAAATATTTTCGTATTCAGAACACTTTTAATTCTGTTATATTGCAATAAAAATAATAATAATAATTTTTTGTTCTGCCGCTATGCACATCTTTATTGTTAGGTAAAAAGTCGAAAAACCTAGTTTTTAAGCCACCAATACCAAACGAATGAAAGTACAATTTAGACTTAATTAAAAAAAGAAATTTAACAATTTTTTTACTTAAATTTCTTATGCCTGACACCAGACCATTTATACATACTTACATTGAATTTCGCTTAAGACGCAACATAGGTGAGTTTTGTTTATGGAAAACATTAATACATTTTATTAAAAAAAAACCCGGTTAAAATATTTTTATAAATTTATTTCTGCATCAGAACATTTTCTTAATGTATTCAACAGCAAGAAAATATTATTAATTCTTTTGTAAAACTATTGAAATAATTTCAGGTAGGCACTTTGGACCTAAATTACTGAAAGCAATTGCGACGAAATTAAAATTGATTCTTTAAAGTGAAAAATATGTTCACTCTAAACGGCAAAGTACAAAATTTTCTGTAAAAAGATCGCGATAGCATATTGTGAAATGTTAATAGATATCTTGAGTTTTCAGATTCTATCTACATTGTTATTGTTTGCTACTGATATTGCATGTCGCTATATGAAATTCACAGGAACCTATACTACTGGAAAATAAAACTCGGGTAGCAGTGACAAACCCCCGGCCTAAATACAGTGTATTTTCTGATACAGATATTGTTGCTTTATTACGTGAATTTAATTAAGTGTGTATTTGAACAAAATTTAAAAAATCTAACCTCTTAATACCTACACCCTTTAAAATAACAACTTTTTTTCTTAATTATATTATTATTGTAACTCTAACATCTGCACCAAATGAAATACATCTTTTAGTATGCAAATTTACAAATTTTATGAAAACACTAGGTTTTCATAAAATTCGTAAGTCCGGTCCCGTCGGGTAGATTTTATTAAAATTTTAGCAGCACATTTTAATGTTTACTAAAAGGTTAAATTCTAATTTTTAAATGATTCTGAAAATTCTTTCGCTATTTTTGGGGCCAAAAACATTTTCTAACCCTAAAACCAATCCTAAAAATGACCCGATCGGGCCCATTTTAAATAGGCTTTATGTGGTGATGGATTTCAACATGTGGACCAAATTTCGTTAAAATCAGTTAACTCTTCCCAAAGCTACTGTCTGTACACATAAACATTTCAAAATTGGTGCCGAGTTGCCTAGAATAATGTGAAACGTCGAGAAATTTTGGTCTGACCCCTAGGTCCCACTATCCGACCGACGCCACATGACAAATATACTAATGAGTGACGTATGTAGCCTCGATTAAAACGCATTCTACTGCACAATATGAACTGTAACTTTTAACATCATATGCGAGATAAAAAGTTTCAAAAGACATTAACTATTTACTGAAACTCCCAACGGACTGTACTTACATTTTTTTTTTTTTTTGAAAATAAGTTCAAATCCAATTGTAACAAATATGTCGGCACGAGGTAGATTGCAATGTAGTTTGCCCGTGTATTGTGTAGGTACAACAAAAAAGAAAAACTTCAACTGCAATACAACTGAAGTCGCTTGTAAGTTTACAGGTATACTCAGCGAAAAAAGCGTAATAACACAAATAGTATGGCATGTAAAGGCTGATTCACTATCTGCAATCACAACCAACAAACTATCGAACTTTCTATATCTATCTAGTAAAATCATATACTTACGGTCACGATACGGGTGGTTTATGTCTAGGGTTGTTATACGTCCGGATTTTTTCAGGCATGTCCGGGTTTCTGACACCTTGTTCGGAATGTGGAATAAGTTCTGACTTATTAAAGAAAAATCGTAAATACGATGAAACTATAAAATGTTAGCCATTTTAGTCAAAATATTATTAATAGACATAATACTGGCTAGCAATTAATCAATAGACATTAATCAACATAATATTATTGCTTTATGACGCAAATTATTTAACAAATAAAATATAATTCTCTATCGTTGCGTCCATTCTAATAATAGAATTATAAGTTGTAGCAGAAAAGTGGATCAAGAATTAGATCAAAATATCGATTGTTACATTTGCTAATGTAACAATCGATATTTTGATCTACTTCCTGATCCACTGTCCTGTTACAACTTACAATAAAATATATTATAAGATAAAAATATATAAAAAATTTAAATCAGTCCTGAAAATTTACTTTATTAACAAATGCTTATACCCACTAGAATTGTAATTTTTTATCATTTATTTTCTGTATTTACAGGTAGTTTCTTAATTATATTGCGCCAGGAGAAGTTATTTCACAGACTTTGTTTTTTTTTTTTCAAGGCACCATTGTGCTTCCCCCGTCATAAAAATCTAGAAATGTTCGGAAAAATTTTCTTCGAAAACCTATTATTTTCATTCTGCCTTTGGTTATATATGGATCGAAAAATGGAACTAAATTCTGGTTTTAAAAAATATACAATTTCTCTAAAGTAAATAAATTTACCATAATTTACTTACATCAGAAAAATTGGCTATTTTCGAAAAACCTAATTAAATTACATATTTCGAAACATATAACGTACGTGTCGTTTGTTTATAACATTACTAGTTACGTGAAACTGACACCTTCAGGTGTTAATAATACAATTTTTACGAAAAAGAAAAAAAACATATTTTTCAAAATGTAAAAATCGTATTGCCGAACCAAATTCGTATAATTTACCACATCGGAAAATTAAAACAGTATATTGAACGGAAAACCTCTACTGAACTGAATCGTTCATACGAGTATTAATACGCTTCAAATTTTCGTCAACAACAAACCGGCTGACTATTGTGTTCTCTGTGTTATATAATCATGGGAAGTCGTCTTCTATATTACATTCCAGATAGAGCAGTTATTATAAATGTCATTCCTGCACCGATGGTCTCGATGTTGCCAACAAAACATTTCATTTTAGCCAAGAGGGACGAAATTTCGTATATAATGACAGATATTGTGTGTACGTATGTATGACTGACGTACGTATCAGAGCTTAAAAAGGGTTGTACTCACACATTCAAACAGTTATTTCAATCCTCCATCGCAGATAATTTATCCGTAAACTCGCGAGTTTGATCTAGGAGACTAATTGTTTTGTTTGTTTTTTAAGTATACTTCTTTAGAATAACTCAGATCTTTTGTAGCGGAAGTAACATTTTCTCATGAAAGTAACGTTCAGTTTATACAAAAGAGTATCAACATATTTGTAAATTAGAAATTCTATAAGGTAACTGTTGAAGTTTTTAGTCAATCGATGGCCGCACAATTGTAAAATTTCTAGCTTACCGATATGTGTCATTTATTCAATTGCAAAATAATACAGTAGAATATAATTAATTTATAGATAAATAAAAAAATACCCGTTCAATAAAGCTGCAATTGCTTTAAAAATACACAAGCATATACACTGCCCAAGTATAACTGGCTATACGCTTATGCATCATTTTCATGAATAACGTGCAGTTGGTCCAAAATATTCTAACCTTATATTTTATTGCGACTCTAACCACATGCTTACAAATTGCTATTGTTAATTCATCTTTAAAGTTCAATTCCAGATATATGTTATAATAGAAAACAGTATAATTGATTTATTTTCATTATTCCAATTAGCCGTGATACTGTTTGCTATTGTTAATTTTCAATTTGTAAGTGAATATTTCCTAAAAACTGAGAGTGATAAAAAAAGGTTTTTTTCAATCACGCGTAAAGGTTACACGCACTCTTTTTTTTTAATTAACGTGCACAATGACTAAGGCTCTCTGCACAAATCTAAAATAATAAGATGAGTGCCTATAATATACTAATACATACAGATTTTTCTAAAATAGGCTTCAAAATTTCTACAGCGTGTAGTGGTTATCAGAGAAAGTCTAAAGGTTAATATAAACATACCGACTAAAACCGCATGGACTCTTAATAGAGATTCAGATGAAATTGTTTTTTTTTAATGGAATTTTTTTACAGATTTTTATGTAAAAAAGGTATTCTTAGTTTTCGAGTAAACTAAGTTTAAAATTACTATTTTATTTGTAGAATATGCTAATTTTCAAACCTAATTTACTCAAAAATTGTTAACGATATCGAATTGAACAATGAGTACCTTCAATGAAATTGACTTTCGTTTGCTGTATAGAAAAAGCTTTGAAGAATCGTAAAAGCCATTTACCGAAAAAACACGTTTGAATGAAAAAGGAAATTACAATAAATTAAATAAAAAATGGTTACAAAGATATAACCAGTAAATTTAAGCGTGCAGTTATACAAAACACAATTTTCTAATGAACAGTAAAGTTTACATTAAACTGTCATTAATTCAAGCGTTTCAAGTCTGAGAAAGGACAAATATTTGCATGTCTAATATGCTGGTCCTTTTCAGAAGCCCAAAACAACGATGCCATTTACCGAAGGGTTGTTTTCAATGAACTTTATTGAATAACCATAAATGTAAAGTTTCAAGTGACCCTCCAAAGCATTCAAACGGCCCTACAATAAACTAGTTATGTATGATGTCACCATTTTCACACAATCAATATCTAGGCTTCGAGTTTTACAAATACTATTGCGCACAGTGGTTGTAAAAATGTGTCTAAAGCTGACGCCAGACTACGTGGAATTTCAGATCCATTTTTAGATCGTATCGTTCGACATGTTTCTAAAATCATTTTAGATTTAGTATCAAAAAATATTTGACATCGTGTCCAAGTAAGTAATATTAATTTCAGTTTTAATATTAGGTTTATTTAAATCTCATTATATCAAAATACGTCATCAAGTAATGTGATATTTGCATATTAGCATGAGTAACATGTAGCTGCTTGATTATTAACAAGTTACTTTTACTAAGACGGTAGCGTCGGAGTCGCGTCTTATTGAAGAGAGAAAAATAAAAATCATGACAACACTTTATTTATCCATAAAAATGATTTGTCGGGAAAAAGGACTTTTTAAGTTAACACTTATTTGTTATTTATAGCTATAAATAACAAATAAATGTTTACTTAAAAAGTCCTTTTTCCCGACAAATCATTTTTATATTAATTACCAAGGACAAAAAAGAAAAAAAGTCAATTTATTTATCCATGTTTCAAAGTTCTTCGACATGTTATTATCAGTCGTATCTAAACTGATTTTTTCCTCTGCGTTCGTCTAGACGTGAAACATTTTGACAGACTAATAAGTAATGTGTTCAGATACGGTACATCATAGCACCTGCTGTATTTGAATAAATTTAACATCAACAGATTCTTAAAGCTGGTGGGAGATTGCGCCACTGACTAAAGGGTGCACGGTCTCAAACCCCTATGCCCCGTTCCGTGGCAATGCATATACCTTTAGTATACAATGAACACAAAGGAAAAGATAAAATGTTATGTAACTTTAGAAACGTGCAACTCGCCTATTGGTGTTCACGATATATACAAGTAGCATGAGACGTTACAGAACTGTCAGTCTAAAAAAATGAACCAACTGCAAACTTATAACTGATTAAAATGTCAAGTATAATGATTACGCCCCATGTTGGGCGCCAATTACAAGACATTCAAAATAGGTATAAATATTCAGTTATATTGGTCTTCACTGAAGAAAATGTACATACAAATTTTCGGCTACACGAGCATTTTCATTTTTATTATACAATTTGTGAAAATCGAACTTCCACACAATTGTAAACAAAGAAATATCCAAGATATAACCTATTTTGAGGCTTGTATTTTCTTTTTTTTAATATTTAGATACGATTATTTATTATATTGATATGATAATCCAATTTAGTCAGCAGATAGGTATGTAGATCTATTTTGTAAATTTATTGTAGGTTATAAAATATAGCTGTTCGTCAAGTACGATCATCAGTGTTGTAAATTTCAGGCATATTATGTATCACATGTTAATTTAATCAATTAATTTACACAAAAAATACGTAACAACATTATTTTTAAAATTGCTCCGTAAAACTTTCATATAGAATATCAATGCTGCTATTGTGTATGATTAATATAAAAATTTACAGTGCTGTTAATGTTTTGTCACCTTCTAACAAATTCAAAATCATATAAATTAAACTGAGACCGACAGCACTGTTATGATACAGAATACTGCCGACATAGTTTATTAGATATTAAATGTTAAGCCAGGGATACATATTCCATGACATGTGTCGGTCAACGTAGACTTGGGGCGGATGTATGCCATGGCGTTTAAAATTTAAAATCGAGCTTTAAAAGTTGAAATAAAAACAAATCCCGTGTATTATATACTGTTTTACTACAAAAATAAGCAATTTACTGCATGACATCCATTTGTATGATAACATATCATTTATTTTCCGGAAAACATATTTCATTAACGATGTAGAAATAACGAAAAAGCTAAGCTCATAAGCTGACACAGGCTATGTTTGACAGAAATAAATAACAAAAATAATGCTCTCGATGAGTTTTTATTTCATATAGCTAATATAAAATAGTAGTTTAGTTACCTCGTTCGTAAATGCAGGTATTATACGAGCAAGTGGCATTATATTAAAACGAGCGATCCGAGCTACCCGAATCAATATCATTACAAACAATACACACGTCACTACATTTTCTGCACATACCTCCTCTAAAAAGCTGATTTTCATTTCATAATAAATACGACTATATTAAAATCTATTTGGATTGTTTACGAAGATTACGCCTACTTTGCTGCCTCTGGTTTTAAAGGCCAACTGACAGGTCGCTGTTGGAAATTACTAGTGGATTGGTAAAATCGCATTTAGTTTTACTTTACGCACTAGTGCAAAATTAGTCATTTTAGTATCGCCATACAGTTATTCTATAGAGATAAAGATATAGATATGCGTTTTAAAACATCTGTTCATAGAAGAAATAATTTACAAAATAACAACAAAAAAAAACATCTAAATACAACATTTTAAATGCGCTTGTGACCACTTGCTTTTATTGGAAAATTGTGTAATGAATTTAGGTCTTGTTAACACTGTTAAAAAAAGTGGTCCGTGTACAATGAAGCAATACTTCATTATAACAGAGAAGAGAGACGTGTTATCTATTAATACAAAGTAAAACTATACTGCATCGAAGTCAACTTTACCGACAATTTCATCCTTGCGAGTAGTACTTATTTACATTGGATAATAGGTGGACATTATAACAGAGAAATGAGACGTGTCATCTATGAATACAAAGTAAAACTATGTCAGCTTTTATCGACGATTTCCACCTTCTTCGTAGTACATTCATATTAAATTAACAACTAACTTCATGGTGTTTCATGCATGCGCAACATTTTACTCGCAATGTGCCAACAGAACTACAACTTCTAAAAAGAGAAAATAGCACTTTTGGAATTTAAAAGTGTTTATTACGGAGCTTAAATCGAGTATCTAACAAACTATAATATCCGTCCCCGAAGCGGCCGGTCATTGTAACCATCGCAAACTGCACATAAAACTTACCTATTGTCGGGAATACATTTGAAAAGTTCAGTTATCGGTAAATGTCAAGTGAGGCGATACAGCTTGAAGCCTGTGCAGCGCTACAACCGCACCCCCGGGACCCGAACATAAATCTATAGATGGCGCCTATTCGAAAATAGGTACTACGTACGGTCTGTTCGTGTTCTAGATTTTATTTACCTAAGGTGTATAAAAAAAGCAAAGTAAATAAAATATGACAGAAAAAAATCTGTTCCAAGTTTATGAACGTCCAAGTTTATGAGCGTAATTAATATCTATATTTTTCTTTTACGTCTGAAAAACAATAGAAGCTATTTTTATCCTTATGAATTTTAATTACAAATGTTTACTTTATACAGTTCAGTTCTTGTTTAATTTATCTGCGTTTTTCTGAGAAATTTTCCTGCGAACGGTGTAGTACATAGATAGATGAAAGATTTACAAATACCAGTTCTTATTTTGAGATATAAAATTAAATATCTTCGCATTGTCGACCCTATTTCCGAAACCAAACGCAATAAACAACTTTTTAAAAACAAGATAGTGATCATCCCTCAAAAAACATTTTCAAAAAACTTGTTTAGTTTGTAATGTGAAACGATGCGTAATTCACAATAGATAATGACTGTCTCAAAATCAAAATTAAATTGTTTGCCAGAACCATGATAGTGTTTTAAATAATTTGTAGGTTTAAAAAATGTCCTTGGCAAGTACGTAGGTATTATAAGGCCGTACCCAACAGAAAAATAAGCACACACTGATGCTGGGTTGCAGAAAGGATTGTCAAATAATTTGATTTGACAATGACCTAGGATTGTGAACACACAATATTTCTCCATAAGAAAAGCATTGTAGAAATTTAATTCGATTCTGTTCAAAAAATAATTGATCAATCGAAATATTTTTTCTAAACTGTGTATACGTGTATTTAACATAGCTTTTTGCGTAATTTTTACTTTGAAACGACATTTTTCTACGCGTTTTAATCAAAATTTGACTGGAAAAACGAACTTTTTTCGTTTAAACCTTGAAACGAATGTGTAGTTCGTATGTTGTTCGAGTGGTGGCGTTAACGCTTTTAACAGATTTCACCTTGGGTGATTGTAATAATGTGGTGATTTGTCGAAGCGTGACTGGTATTTCTTCAATAAAAGCACAGCACCAATAGTGAAACAGCACATTTGCGCAATAAGATTTATGAAGACAAGAAACACAGTTCCAGTCCAATCATCTGGATCGCACGCCAGTGACTCGTAAATCTTTGAAATGCATTATTTAACGCGCCGGAACCACGGAGTATATAGACATGAGAAGTTCAGACACAGTGTTAAAAGAGGACGGTGCGGTACAGTGGTTGGCGTGCAGGTTTCTTGACCGGACCGTCGTGGCTTCGAATCCTGCCCCTGCTCTTGGATGCTTGGTGATGTCGTTTAGTTTTAAGCGATTATGTTATTTGATGAAATAAAAGAAAAGTTGGGAGACAAGTAACAAGATGGAGGAATGGCCTTGCCAAATTTGCTGGACCTCTTTGGACAGGGAAAACCAAAGACCGATCCAAATGGAACAAGCTGGAGGAGGTCTGTTCCCTGCGCAGTGGGAATGTTGAGGCTATTATTATTACTATTATGTTATTTGATGTAATAAAGACGCTAATGGCAAAATTGCCGAGCGTCTATAATCTAGACTATAATAAAATTGGCTTCGATTTGGTGGACACGTAAAGAGTGCGCTACTGTGCACGAAATACTCGGTCCACCAATCATCATTGAGTAAACGGGTACGCCCACGTGACATCCACCAATCATCATTGAAGAAACGGGAACGTCCACCAATAATCATTGAGTAAACAGTACTGCCAAACATCAGCGCTGTTAGTGTTCACACAATGACCTCTCAGGCTTTGTAGACAAAACAATCGTGAAAAACCTATGTCGCGTGAGCTCCTTAAATATCTGTACTCCGTGGTCGAAACTATGCTGATAACTTCTTTACACTTTCGTTTTTAGTTTTGGGTACTGGACCACCGACTCAAATGTTTTTATACGGTGACAAAATTCTTACAGTTCAATTTGTGTAAAAAACTGTTGTTTTTATTCTATTGAATGCTGCCATTTCCAAAAACAGTAAACATTAACCGATTTTTTCCCAGTGTTTCAAAATTGAAACAAGCGTTGAAAAAAATTGCAATTATGTTGAGAGAAACGTTCATAAAGTTTGCCAACCTGCATTATTTTAAACAAATAAATCACACTTAATTAAAAAAATTGCTGTTATGAAATACTATTTATACAAAACTCGGGAAAAAACGGGTTAAGCTGGATTCCCATTACACACTGGTTGACTTGGCAAATATTTGTCATTGTCTTTATTTTATTTTGAGGAACAATATGTACACCATAAATTGAACCAAAA
Organism: Venustoraphidia nigricollis; assembly: GCA_034508555.1. NCBI lineage: Eukaryota > Metazoa > Arthropoda > Insecta > Raphidioptera > Raphidiidae > Venustoraphidia > Venustoraphidia nigricollis. The sequence goes on from JAVRKA010000013.1 coordinate 4,044,835, forward strand.
CACAATATTTTGGGTTCATTTAACAAAATTAAAATTTTAATACAGCTGGTGAATGGTTTCAGCGAGACTTGATCAATGTGAGCACAGCTTTAAAATGCGTTCGTCGATTTATCTGCAGATGGGAGCTCGTCAGCTAAACGACGCAAAATCCTGCAGAAAATGGGGCTGGCATTCACCGTTTGTTGAATCCTTACAACATAGGTACATAACAGCTCCGGGCAGAAGAAAATAACGTTTCACCTGATTTTCAGCACGTAACATCATTAAAATTATATTTTTCAATACTATACGATTCATTTTTTACAAGTTTTTGAATCTGAACAAAACAATTTTACTCTTGATTTTTTGTTATATTGAGTATATTTAAAACTTCACAGAAAAATTCTATATGCATTTTTTATTCAAAAAAAGTAAAACCTATTTTTTCACTTAAATTATTTAGCAATGTTTCATCTGGATTTAGCTTTAATTTGATTATAATTTCGCGTGCAAGTGAATTGGAGAAAATTTGTTCACTGTTTCTCTCGACTGCAGTTTCTAATCGACTTGGGTAACTCATTCGAAACCTATTTCAGTGGTCTTCAAAGTAAACCACTCCCAACCAAAACTCCCTACAGTCTACTGAGTAGAATTTAGTAAGTTTAAATTTTGTATTGCAGTAGAATCGATAAAAAGCCAAAAATTCAGCAAAAACTAGATTTTCGTTTTTCTTTCGTACCGTCTAGGGGATGATCGGGCTTTTTCGGATGAGGGAAGTTTCAAGATTTCTTAATGAAATCCTTAAAAACCATTATACGAAAAAAAATCAGCCAGATTTTTTTCCATACTTGTGCCTGGCTTATAATGTCGATTTTGTTTAGTATTACTCGATTTTCGAAAACTAAGAAGTTAATTAAACACTCGACTTGAGTCCCAGAAGGAAAATACTCTTCTCGCACAACTCTACAGAATAGTGTTCTTTCGTACAATAGTGTATTCTAGTAAGTAAAAATATTTGGTTATTGAACGGTGTATCGAGAAAGACTTATCTTTCGATTGCCATACAGCGAAATGCACTGCATACACAAAGAAATCCCGATATAAAAGTGGGATTTTACGCGTATTCTGGCGATGTAATAAACTTACGGTATCTCCTTAGATATAGCATAATGTCACAACTAGTCAACATTTATAGGCGAGATGTTTTATCATCTAGTTTTCACGTAATCATTACAGTTCGTCTTCACATTTCATATATTTGTAAGTAAAGTGCAGTTCTGATGCTGCCCAAACATGTTTGTTCCTATGTTAATACAAATATCTTTAGAAAAGTATTGGCAAAGTTCATGAAGTAAAGTATCTTGCATTAAATGATAATGCGAAAGGGCATTTTAAGTTTAAAATATACTAGAAATGTTTGGCGAGCGTGAACATATTATGATCCTCTAGGTGAAACTAGATAGAAAATGTACTCTGGCGAGACGATAGGACTCCATAAATAAACTATAAATGGGTAGTTAAATGTGGTATATATATCAGATTTGTTTTTATCAGGTAGTTCGTAACTGTAGCGACGAATTATTAACTGAAATGTTGAGGTTAAAAGTTAAAACACACAACTTATGGATATCGCCCGAAGACATTACACCTCTGAGAAGAAGAATATCTTTTTTTGATATGCAACATCAAAAGATTTTTTATACATGACGATATAAAACTTCTTTTTTTCACGGTGCGATTTTAATTTATCAACTAAAATCGAGCAAAAATGACCATGAGAACCTACATTTCATCTTTTGTTGATCAATTTACTTCATTCCACAAAAGTTCGACTGAGTCTGACTTTTATTTCAAGTGTGAGTCATAGTTCAACTTCAGACTGGTTGATTGATCCAATTGAAACTTGTGAACCAACTTCAAGTGATTAACTGATTCAAGTGTTCAGTGCTGTCACTTGTCAGTTTTATGATTAAGTACAGCTGGATTTATGTTTTTAGTGTATTTGCCATATGGCAACATACACTATTGGCGTCGGTCGGATGGCGGGACCTAGGGGTCGGACCAAAATTTCTCGACGTTTCATAACCTCCTAAACACTTTGCCACCATTTTTAAAAATGTTTATATATATATATATATATATATATATAGGTATATATGTGTGCGGGCAATAACTTTCGAAGGAGTTAATTCATTTTAACGAAATTTAGCACACATGTTGGAATCCATCACCGCACGAAGCCTATTTAAAATGGGCCCAATCGGGTCATTTTAAGGGTGGTTTTTAGGGGTTGAAAAAAGTTTTTTGGCCCAAAAATACCTAAAATATTCTCAGAATCGTTTCAAAATTGAAATTTAACCCTTTAATAGCAATTAAAAAGTGCTCCTAAAATTTTAATAAAATCGGCCCGACAGGACCGGATTTACAAATTTTCTGAAAATACTAGTTTGCAGATAGTGAGTTAATTACTGAAAGATGTTTTTAATTTTGGTGTAGACGTTCGATCGACAATAATAATGTAGTTAAGAAAAAAATGTATTTTAAGGGGTGTATTAAGGTGTAAATTTTTTTATTTTGCCCAACAATCACCTTAAGTTCAGATAATAAAACCACAAGGCCTGTATTTGCAAATACACTATATTGTCGGCAGGGTTTTGGCACTGCGACCCGGGTTTTTTCTACTTGTTACACATTTAATAATAAATTTTCATAGTTCTTTCTTTACCAAAATCTTCAGACCTGCCCGAAAAACTGCATTTGACGGCATTTTAAAGTTGGTCAGTGTTCATTGAAACGTGTGACCGAAAAGTCGTTCAATTCAAATTCAATTTTAGTTGAGCAACTAAAATCGCATCGTGAGAACCGGCCTGTAGTTTATCACATAAAAAAAACCCGGGTCGCAGTGCCAAAACCCTGCCGACAATATAGTGTATTTGCTTATACAGGCAGTGTGGCTTTATTATGCGAAAATTAAAAATTTGACTTCTTAATACACGCCTTAAAATAACATTATTTTTCTTAGCTGCAATATTATTATCAATCTAACATCTACACCGAATTAAATACACCCTTCAATAAATAAAATTAGTGTTTTCAAGTCCGGTCCTGTTGGGCCGATTTTATTAAAATTTTAGGAATACTTTTTAATTGCTACTAACGGGTTGAATGTCAATTTTGAAACGATTCTGAGAATTTTTTCGGTATTTTGGGGCCCCAAAAACATTTTTCAACCCCTAAAAACTACCCTCAAAATGACCCGATTACGCCCATTTTAAATAGGCTTCTTGCGGTGATGAATTTAAACATGTGGACCAAATTTAGTTGAAATCAATTAACTCTTTCGAAAGTTATTGCCCGCACACACATATATATACATATATATAAACATTTTTAAAAATGGTGCCAAAGTTTTTAGGAGGTTATGAAACGTCGAGAAATTTTGGTCCGACCCCTAGGTCCCGCCATCCGACCGACGCCAATAGTGTATGGTACCATATGGCAAATACACTAAAAATGGAAATTCATCCAGGCGAAGATAAAACATATTTCTATGATATTTTATTGCTGATTCAGTAAGAAGCGAGCATCAACTTCAAAGATAGCTTGAGTTATACAGCTAACTATACAGATAGAAGCTAATGGAGTGCATAAACAGTTTATTAGCACATTTTATTGTGACTTCGATAGTAATAAAACGTATCTGAAGCCAGCGCTAACATTTATGAACGAACGGAGGCATAATAATGGAGTCGCTTCTTTAACGACCTTCCTGCACCAGTTATCTATCAAATGGCCGTTTACTTGTCAGCGGGGTGCAGACCGAGCGCTCCGGCCGGTCAAAATAAGGACTGTTTAACGGCTGTTGTTGATACTATCGCTGATTTTCAATGGTTTCCTTTCTTTAATAACGTTTAAGATATTCATCATATACTAGCAACATTATAGACTTGAAACGCCAACAGAGCAAAAATTCAACTAGTCACAAGTGACACGATTCTGCTAACATCTATTGTAAAAAAACTACAGATAGTTATTTAATTCAGTAAAAATAGTACGTGTCTCGTCAGAGGAGGTTAAATTGGAATTTGTAACTGCGGGAATTTGTAGAAAAAAAACGCAAAATGTGAACGCAACCACCGACGCCGCCATATTGACAAAATGGTGCAAAAAACAGTTTCTTTGAAATATCTCGTGTCGGGTGCTTCATAGGCAAACCATGTTTGTATGAAAATAAAATAGAATTGAATCTTCTACAAAATGTGTTTCACACTTTTTTTCTCCAAACTGAATAGTTTCGGTGCAGTAGCCGTGCGAAAAGGGAACTTTATTATAATAAGACATAATCCTTTTTGATTAGTGTAGTAGAACCCCACGCATAAAATGCGGAGGGTTGAGTTTTAGTCTTGCGCCGAAGAGAACTACGATTACTTACTGACAAAATAATCAAGCAAACTTTCGTCAGTTTGACTGTCACGAATCTACGGATAACAGAAGTTCCAGCACTCTTTTTTTGTAACTACAATTTAACGACTTTGTTGTTAATTTAATGTGTACACGTTTACTTCCATTCCATTTTGTTTTCTGTACTAAAATGAGTGTTAATATACCTAACAACTTTGCGATTTTCAGGAGAAAAAATTGATGACTTTTGAGTTACTAGAATTGTTTAATAGCATCAACGGTTATAACCTCAATTGTCGAGCATCTATAAATTACAATCATCATCTCATTTTAGCACTAAACGCAAATCTACTACTAATTTAATTTGTTTAAGACAGGAGCAGACACAATTTACATCAGTGGTACTGAAACTTTTTATATGCAAGCTTCTTGAAGCCAAAAATATACTCATGAACAATGATGTCGCACATTTTAAGATATTTAAATCGAATACTAGTAATCCTACATTACATTAAGTTACTCTGTGTATAGTTTTGATGCCAAATATGCCATTTAAAATTTAAAATACCTATAATTTACTTTATTATGATTTGAAAATGATAATAAGCCATATACAACTTGCTAAACCTTACTGATTATGAACTAATAACCTAAACAGTTCTATACTTCTTGACGTAAGCTGTATCTAAACTTAAACTAAAAACCGGAATAACAAAAGTTTAAAACAAGATTAGAATACGGAAATACGAAACCGAGACGCGGAAGGAAACAAACATATCGACGACTGGGATGCACTTCCTCAATAAGCCGTTTTAAAATCCGTATCATATATGTATAGTCTTCATATATGCAACTGCAAAATACGAATATCGCTTGCATGGAACTTTATACAAGATTCATCATCAGTTCACATCGAGACCAATTAATAAATGATAATAATGTCACGGGTATTTGAACAAATTGACGAGATGAACAAAATTTCAACACAGATTCCAAACTACAAACTTGCCTGACGTAGAAAAATAATCTACGAAACGTTGCAAATTTGTGAAATGTAGCATTTATTTACGCCCAAGTTCCCATTATCCTACTAAAATCTAGGCTGTTATGCTAAGAAAAAGATCTTTCAAGTCAAATACCTTCCGATTTCGACAATTTTTAGTGGAACTAGTTCTTAAGCGAAAGATAGGTTTTGCTACATAATTAGTTTTGCAATTGTAAAGAATTTGAATTGAAGGATGTAATGATAGGTGTGGCAATACAGAACCTTTAATAGTTTGCGTCATTATACCTGTCATTTTTTGTGACGAATGCAGAAATAATTAAATTACATCAGAATTGCGTAAAACAGAAAATAGATTCCATTGTCGCGGGTGACGTCAATGTGGGTGTGAAAGAGCAGTCGTTGGGGCGATTCAATTGGATTGAAACTATTTGAAAGAGATTCCATCCTTCCCACGACTGGTACACTAGAACGTAAAACAGACAACCGACGTATTGACGTTGAGTAAAGGGTCAGTTGCATTTGGTTCCACATGTTAATGTGGACAAACTTCGAGTCTCCATGACGTTATTATTATAGTCTAGGAATTCCAAAATACTCATGGGAAATAAGGGTACCACAACAGATCTTCTAGGTTCCGGTACCTTCTTTTGAGTATTTACCATTTAATCCTTGTTTTAGTTTTTACGTCAAGATGTGTGTTACATTCGAGAATTCTAATACACCTTCAGTAAAAATTCAACATTTTGATTTTTTAAATACTGCCTCGTCACAATTCAAATATTTGTTGTAGTGATTGGTAGTGGGAACTTGGACTTAAATAAAACAAATACTAAATTTCACAAAACAACGTTTCGTAGGTTATTTTTCTATCTCTTCAGATAAGTTTATCGTACAGATTCCTTGTTGATATTTTCTTGAGTTTATCAAAAATACAGATTTACAGAATGTAAAAATTAGCAATCTCATTGACTGTTGTTAAGAATTATTATAAAATTCAAAATTCAAAATGCGGTTTATGATAATTACATTCAAGGGTGTTTGTATTTTTTATAATCTTTTTTCCAATGACATCCTGTATACTATAAAAGCGATGGCATGACTTCGATTTTCATCGTCTCTAAAAGAATCGGTGATGATCATAGCCATCTATTGCGCTTATCTCGACTACAGAGCTTCCAACCCGCTGGCCCAGGTAAAGCCACAGTGTACCTACAGACATTGCACAGAATGAGAGAGGCGTACACCGTCAAGCGATATTATAATGCTAGCTGTATATATGGTTTCTGGAGCAGTGCTGCTAACAAACGTTTTCAAATCTAGCGTGTATAATCTACCATATCTATCAAATTCTAACGGCTATTTACAGTTTATGGCAAGAGTCTTATAGGCTTATCGCTCTTTAATAACATAGTTTTTACTTGGTTGCAATTTATTATAAATTTATAAAAATATACGAAAAAAGATGTTGGTATACCTGTTTGAGATTATTAGATTTTGACACTGTTGGACCGATCATCATAAAAAAGGTGGTACATATATGTATTTTTTCATGGAGAACACTTTTATGCTATTCACTTGGTTGTAACTCGCTACTCCAGGTGGAGCCGAATGCTCCACTACTGTTGCCGCTGCCGTGTTTCATCTCAATAGCGTAAAGAGCCGCGGATAGTAAGTAATAAATACTGTCAGAGTATTGACGGAGTATGAAGTCATTTTCGAAAGGTTTTTCGATTATCTATATACTCGCTTAAAAATTCAAAGTTCGAATGTCCGTTCTCTAGTTTGCATCTTAGATTCTTTTATTACTCATGTGTATAATGACATGGTTGTAACACTTTCTGTATCAAGTACAATACTCTCACTCTTCTTCAAGTTGATTATTAACAAAAAATAAATGTTTACAATTGCAATCGAACTCACAGTTTGAGAGACACTGCTATTCAGTAGAGGTTCTAATCCAACTATTACAACTAGACATTATACATGAATATCTTCCATCTGTTCCAACAGTACCCAAACGAGCGCGCTGACACTGACACTTGGACAAAAAGCGTTCGGACGAAAACAATTTAAACAAATACTAAATAGGGTTTTTACTTTTTACTCATCTATTATTCTTAACGTATAATGAGTGAATGAGTAACTGTAAGGTCATAAGGATAACTTTATGAAATATACCTACTTAGTACAACACTCAACCGCTAGAGCAATGAAATCAAACACATGTTTTTTGGATTCCATTTCATTATTGTTTCCGGCATATAGAACATGTTAAGGTGCTACAAAATTTGAAGTTTCGACTGTGAAATACTTAAGAATTTATTTAAATTACTCAAATATTTTTTGAAACACTTTTTCAATGCAGTAATATTTTTTATGTTATGAAACATCCCGAGAGGAGTTTTACACCAGAAAAATAATTGGAAAACACTTATTCAAATTAAGTTTAAAATTTATTTAAATGTGCTAGATGACGCAATTTAACTTACTTTCAATTAATTAAAAAATTCAAGGAATTTTAAGTGTTTTCACGATAAATTTTAATCACTTAATCAACCTATACTTAAAATAGTTTTAATTAACTTTTAGACGGAATTTAATATCTTCGCTATATTATGTACCCTGTAACACCCTGAAATGATCTTGAACACTGCGGTTTATTTCTCAAATAGCCTTGGGCTAGAATCAGCATATACCCGACATTTACATATAACGAGATATCTCTCAGCTCGTCCAAATAAATACAAAGTCCTTATATCAACTCGACTGTTCTGAATCGAAATCACGCTGTCCTATTAAAGTACAGTAAAATGTCACTTATACATTTCCAATTTAATACGCTAAAGACTCGTTTGGACCGGCACGCCATTAAGTATATGGCTATGCAATTAATTTTTTTTTCTTACACAAAAAAGAACCAAACATTTTTTAAACAATATCACTCATTCATTCGACACTCCACTCGATGGAGATTTTCTTCTTCGTTTTTTTATAACCTGTTGGATCCCATATTATTATACATAATAGGGATGTTGACTATTTTTGGGAAAGTGTTTTAAATCGTGCATAAGTACCTAATATTGCCACAAATATTTATTATTTTTATTTAAATACAACTCAAGCCTTAAAAATCATGTATTTTAAATCCCGTTTCAAATTTCGGTCCAAAACGCCAATACTAGTCGCGTGACGTCACCTGTTCATACCAAAGGAGGCTCAAAAGTTTACACGGGAGCTACCATCCTATAGATGCGTATTCTGTGCTCATAAACGTTAGTAAACTGAGGTGATGAAAAGTTGTTTCGTAGTCGTTGCTATAGTTACATGTAATTTGACGTTTCCTATAAACAAATAATAATAAATTACACACTAAATATTAACCATACAATGAAGTTTTTTGACAGCGGCTGAACATATGACGTCATGCGCTTTGATTGGTGTCTGTTGTCACGTGACTTGAGAGTGAATTTATTAGGTTTTATTTATTAAATATTAATTAAATTCCTTAAAAATAAGGAAAAATTAGTGTTTTTTAGTATTTCTATCATAGAAACTACTACTTTTCGTTAAAATTATGTTTTTATTTGAATACAGTCAACATCCCTATTATTAGAATAATATATTGATATCTAAACCACAAGATTGGGCCATAACAAGATTAAACTGCACCAAGTTTCAAGTCTCTAGTTTGTACCGTATTGACTCTGGGAGCTTGTAACAGACGTACGGACAGACATCTATCTACAGTCTACACTATTATATTTTATTTATTGCAGATTATTGACGCTCGACAACTTAGGTCATTAGCGTCTTAATTACATCAAATAACATAATCAATTAAAACTAAATGACATCACAAATCCATGAGCAGAACAGGATTCGAACTCACGACAGTCCGGTCAAGAAGCCAGCGCGCTAACCACTGGCCCACACTGTCCTCTATACTCTTATATAAAGAGATAAGTTTGTATATAGACTGTAAAAAGCATGGAAAAGTATGTTTTTCCCCTCTACCGTATTGAGATTCCACTGTACGTGCATGTAAAATCTATTGTGAACAAGGAGCACCGACTAAGCGGATTAAAACTTCACTGTGAGTTTCACTCACCAAAATAAACTTTGACGGTTTGTGGATGTCTTCGTTGTTTGAAGTCTTCGGTCGAAAAAAGAGTTTCTGTGACAGACCACGGAATATCAAGTGTAAAGTTTTAGTATAATTATTTGTTTCGCAACTAATTAATTTCGATTGACAGAGTTCGGTTAAAATCAAAGAGTTTTTTTCAAAGATAATTCTCTGAATATATACTCAACATCAATAACAGCGCACCAATCACCACCTCGGCATTAATTACAACCTTTACAAGTACACTTCAGTTCTTTGAGGATGCCGTATCGTTGCATTTTAGTTTTTTTTATAGACCAAGTGGTACTAAGAAAGTTTACACAATCAATTTTCATTTCAAAAGACTCGTAATTTGTTTTTCTGTTTAATAAATACAAACAAAAGTTTGTATTCAACACAAGAATATACAGTATATGGTGAATATAGATGCTCGACAGGTCAGATTATTAGATCATAGATAAATCACATGTAATTACAAATTAAAATTTTGTACCATTAAAATAATCACCTAGGTATAATAGACTTTACCTAATAAACATTTTTCAAAATTTGTTACCAGCGACGCGTTAAAAATTAAATAAAGATTAATTCTTACATGGCGACATGACGCCGCGCGATGCGTTGTTTTATATATTTGCTAGCTGCCAACCCGGCTTCGCTCGGGCCAAGTTCTGTGCGGATACAATCTTTAAATTGCAGTTAGAGCGTGAGTATAGTTATTGGCTTGTACTGACATTAATTTAGAAAAAAACCCGGGTCGCAGTGCCAAAACCCTGCCGACAATATAGTGTATTTGCTTGTATAGGGCCGTGTGGTTTTATACTTTTATTATGTGAAATTAAGTTTGTTTTTGGGAAAAATAAAAAATTTAACCCCTTAATACACCCCTTAAAATAACATTTTTTTCTTAATTGTAATATTATTATCAATCTAACGTCTACACCGAATTAAATACACCCTTCAATAAATAAGTCACTATCTGCAAACTAGTGTTTTCATAAAATTTGTAAATCCGGTCCTGTCGGGCCAATTTTATTAAAATTGTGGGGACACTTTTTCATCACTACCAAAGGGTTAAATTTCAATTTTGAAACGTTTCGGAGAATTTTTTCGGTATTTTGGGGCCCAAAAACAGTTTTCAACCCCTAAAAACTACCCTTAAAATAGCCCGATTAGGCTTATTTTAAATAGGCTTCTTGCGGTGATGGATTTCAACACGTGGCCCAAATTTCGTTGAAATCGATTAACTCTTTCGAAAGTTATCGCGCGTACACACACACATATATATATATATATATATATATATATATATATATATACATATATATATAAACATTTTTAAAAATGGTGCCAAAGTGTTTAGGAGGTTATGAAACGTCAAGAAATTTTGGTCCGACCCCTAGGTCCCGCCATCCGACCGACGCCAATAGTGTATGTTGCCATATGGCAAATACACTAAAAATTAGAATTTTATGACAAACACAATAGAAATTTGTGATAGATTTCCATCGGTGGATACAACAACACTCGACAGTAAACTGTTTTATTGACAGGCAATCTGTCATGGCGTGTGTAGTATATGAAATAATGCCATCCTTTTATATTATTAGGTATTGTAATAACGTGAGTATTTGAATTTTACGGATGTAATATGTTGTCGATTCGAAATATTTTTTATATGCCTAAAATTTCATAAATTTCTATCAAGTCTATCGTACTTTTTGACGAAATTATTAATAATAATGGAAAGTTCATCTTTGATTCGTTCAAGAGCCCTCGCTACTGTGAGAGTTAATGTCTAGCTATAGCTAAAAATAATTGGCTCTCGCATGTAGTAAATTTGAGTGTTGTAAATCGCTATATTATGAAGGATTAAAATGTTGAATTGTGTGCACCGTAGAGTAACTGATTAACTCATTCCGCCGCGAAAGTGGAAAGATTCGGGTTTAAATCCCGACGGTGACGTGTTGGAATAATAAATTTTTCTAATATAGTGCTACAACAATGAATAGCAGACAAAAGCTATTATACTAAAGAAATTATTAATATATATTTGATTCTCACAATAGATTTCGATTGTCGAGCGTCTAAAATTCGCAATCTCTCTCTCGCTCCCTCTCGATTTTCATGCAACAGCGGCGAAGCGACATGCAACGTTCTTCGAAGCGTTGAATTCAGTCACGTCATTTTTGAATAAGAATTGCTACATTTGACTCTTTCCTTTTCAGTCATCAGCCAATAAAGTAAATAGAGAAGCTCCACAGAAATATCTGACAAGAAATCTAAGCGATTTGCTAAAAACGCTTTTTTGGTAGATTAACGACTGTAAATATAGAGGAACCGCTGTTTGCAAGGCGCTGAAACGGCTACGTTATAACGTCACGCGTTTCCGACCCTGCAACCCATATAAACCTTATACAGTACAACCTCGATATAATGAAGCTTAAGGGAATTAGATAATATTCGTTTTACAAAGTAATTCGTTATAATGAAGTTTGTTATATAGAGGTTATGTTGGTCTAAGATTCGTTTTAACAAGGAAAGAAAACCCATTTTCTTCTGAAAACTTATCTTTAAACTTTAAAATTGTGGCCAATATATATTTGCGGGAATTTTAAACTCTTTAGCGATGTCTAATTTTTTGTAGGATTCTAGTCTACATATTTAATGATTTTTCGTTTCTCTGCGACGGTTAAGGAATACCTTTTTCGTTTCTCAGCCGCTGCAACTTTAAATTTACTAACAACAGTGACCAACAGCATTGTTTACATTACTTTACATCAAACAGCAATGGTTGTCTTACGATAAATTTAACGTGTCTGAACCTGTCGAGACGAATTGTTGTTGTTATTTTGGAATTGTATGTGATTGACTGGTAGGATACGTTATGTAAAGGTTATAAGTTGACAAAAATCGTTAAATAGAGGTAAATTATACTTTGTATTTATATTCTGCAATGATTGAAAATTCGTTATAAAAAGTTTTTGACAAAAAGTATTCGTAATTTTGCATTAACTCTTACGGGCAGTTCTAGAGCATTACGAAAAATTTGTAAAATCCAGGAAATTGTTATATTGAGGTTCGTTATATTAAGGTTACACTGTATATAGGCATGTAGTAAGAACTAGAAAGCACGATCCTGTGGACGAGTCAACCGGAGAAGAAGTGGCAACAACAGTGACGCGGTGGCGGTGATGACATGGCGCACGAGTCACGTTGTGAACCTAGCGTAGGTAACTCTCGTATCAGTACATGTGTACAACCAGCGGGAAATGATATGCATTAGCATGACTGAAAAGAAGCTTTATTTACTGTAGTGAGCTTAAAAGAAGGCTTTAAGCGCTCGCGGCGGCTCGTTTACTTGTCTACAAGTGGCATATCATCGTTAGTGTATCGTAAAGGTCGATTCTCAGTTTATTGTTACGTTTCCGTTACGGATCATAATTTTTAAGAGCCATTTCATTCACATTAGACGTTCACTTACGCCAAGTATGTTTGACGAACGAGATTAGAACACAAAACGTAAAGTAAATTGTAACTTACAGTTTCATTACGGCACAAGAGCGTAAGGTTTAAATATACAAAAACATTGAAGGGATTTGAGTTCCGACAGTGCATTATTTGAATAGTATATGTTTCTAATATCTGGCGGCTGAAAACTGTAATTAAACTTGGATAATCAAGCATAGAGTCTTATGGAAGGTGCAACAACAAGCTTAATTATAAAACATTTAGGCTATCGTGTGTGATAAATTTAAAAATATATGTTAAAACAGCTGTTTGCGTAATATTATAAAAAGAAAAGTGCAAGTATGCCATTTGGAAAACGTTATTTTATGTAGGTCTATTAGTGAAGTTTTGAAATAACACCACTCTTTACAAAGAAGTAGCAAATTTACAACACAAATTGATGAAAAACTTTCGAGATTATTTCCTACTTTCTTTGCACCTCGTACGCTACAATAGTTTCGGCTATCTCCTCCAAGCATAGATGCACAGTAAAGTAATTATGTTGTACAGTTTCGGTGTTGTTTAGGAACTTTTAATAAATCATTTTTGACAAAAAGTTTAAAATAGTCATTGGTTTGCTTTAGCGAATACAAGGTATTACGTAAAAAGACCGAGTGATAGACTACAGTAGGTGAGTTTTCTGTCTAGTGGTATTGCATAAATTCTGGATGATTCTAAAATTAATCCTGATTTCTATATTTTCAATTAAATATACCTTAATAGGTTCAATTCACGTAAGTCGGTATCATTTAATTTGTTCGATGTTCTTTTGTTACTATTTAACACTGCATTTATTATATTATTTACTTTTTCTGGTTTATTTGAAAATAGTATATTACACCACAAAAGCCGAAAGTTGAATTTCTAGCACTGCGCCACCTGATGCCCGGAGGCGAAGTCGAGGGTATCATATGTCACGCAGTGCAGGACTTTCTGCTCGTGTGGTGTATACTATTTTTCTTCATACCATGCCGAAAGTACGCACTTTCACCAATATATAAAAAAACTACTTACTTTCAAGTGAGCAATGTTGAGATTATATACGTAATGACACATTTATCTAATAATGTCAATATAACAGCAGATGGCTACTTACAGTCGTACACATAGCCATCTATGGGCGAACATGTGATGCCAAACGCCATCAGTGCGCATGACAAAACTATTTAGACCCGCCTATACAGACGATATGCGTGTAATTCCAACTTGTGACAACAACAATGCATAAATGTTATACTTTCTGATCTAAAATCGAATCACAAAGTACGTACTTTCGGCATAGTACGAAGAAAAAAAGTTTGTTTTTGTAAAAATCTGTCTCCCCCCTGAACTTTCGATCAAATTTCAGTAGATGTGTATCGTTCACGTAGATATGTAAACTTTCAAATGTTGGCAGCCCTGAAACGCAACGTATAATGAGAATCAACCTTTTAATATGACAGAACCGACTACAAACACGTACGCGCGGCTCGCACTTATGTACAAGGATAACGTCGGTATATCAGTTAACTGTAAGCTCCTGTTTACAGCAGCAGCTTTGTTTACTAATGCTAAACAAACCGACGTCTCAACACGCGACACGCTCCCGATTGCATTTACAGTGTACAGTGTACAAAAGCAAAGCTTCGATGGAAGTGTTACGAAAAAAAATCGTAGTCCTTGATATTTTACAGTAATTATTGTTTTTGAAAGTTTTTTAAATTGTAATTCTTATGCGAGTCTGAACGAAGCTTTGCGCAAACCGGAAACCGTAACCGATGAGATAGTCGCGGACATATAACGAGCTTTTGTAAAGCATTAGTTCATTTATACATTTAGACGCTGATTTATTTTCTTCATCTACTTTTAATTTGGTGTAAGAAGTATAACCTACATACTAGTTTTTTTTTTGTACTATTCAGTCCTCTTGTAAAATCGCGATGATAACACAAATTTTGCAAATCCGACGAAAATCTTTTCAGTTCTTTTTGAGTTAGCCTGGAAGAAAGAAATTAACAGAGAAAAAAAATATGAAAATGACAAATTCGATCAAGTAGTCTTTAACTGAACATATAGGTCGAAGGTTCGTTAAAAATGTAAAATTACAAAGTAGAGAATTTATTTTTATAACGAATTTTTAACAATACTTTTATTTTTAGAAATATTTGTTGTATCTTTTCAGCTGAATCTACCTTAATTTTTATTACATATAAAGTTTACGTTAAACTTCTGAAAATTGTGATTTTTTTCGCTTTACCTTAAAACCATTTCATTAACGAAAGACCGTTGCAAAGTATAATTGAGACGTAACTCTTTTTTAAACATCGTATAAGAAAGAAAAGGTCAAAAAGCAATTGATCGATTTTATAAATGTTAATTAAGCTCAACCGTTAGCGTCATTATTAACGACTAACGAGGCCTTGAAGTAAAATATTTCGACAGCTTCACATCCAACGGTCTGATTATACGTTCAAACACAATACCAGTGCCGTTCTGTGATGCATTCAAATACAGTGTGAAATGATGAAAACTCCGACATAAGTTATAAATGTTATGTAACTTATACCAACACGTTCTTTATGCAATTATTCATTATTCTCAAAAAAAAAAAACAAACATAATGTAAACTTGAAGTGCGACAAAAAAAACTGATATCAAGTTTCGAGAGTGAAGTAAAAATAAAGTTATTAAGAACGAAGTCATTGGCGACGAAAAATAAATTCACAAAATAAAGCATTTATTATTTTATGTTCGTTGTATTAATTCTATTTTTCTGTACTCTCGAAACTTAAATTTAAATGTCACTTGGGTGCAACAAATACTACGATATATTTTCTGAATTGACAATTTTTGTAAAAAATTACTTCAAAAATATAAAATAAATAATGACTCTTGTTTTATATTAATGCGGGCCGGCGACAATTTAGCTAAATTCTAAGGAGTCCATGTGCTAAAACGTTTGCGAAACGTTTCTTTAGTCCAGGGGTCGACAACGTGATGTTCGTAAGAGAATTTTAAAGTGCCCACATTTAAATATCGAAATTTAAAAAAATAGTAAATATTTTAATAATTATACAATTCATGTAAAATGATCAAACCTTACAACAATGTTTACTAAGGACACTAGAAAAATTGATAGGAATCAAAATTTTTGATTACAAAAAATTTAATATATACTAAACTAAATATTTTCTTTACACAAAATCCTCATTTCGTATACGAGAATAGTGGAGATGAAAAAATACGACGTAACCTATGTTCCTATTCCTATGTTCCTCTCATAGAAAAAACAGTTCAATTTGTTGCAAAACTTCTTGGTTTCCGGGCTTGCACGCCGTGGTCCATTGGTATTTCTACCTGACGTTTCGTCTACAGCTGCGCTAGACATTATCAAAGGCGATGTGGTAGCGGGCGAAGTGTCCTTCTCTGCTGCTCACAAGTCCGCTACCACATCGCCTTTGATAATGTCTACCGCACTTGTAGACGAAACGTCAGGTAGAAATACCAATGGACCACGGCGTACAAGCTCGGAAACCAAGAAGTTTTGCAACAACGCCAGCCGTGAAAGCCTACACAATTGGATAGTTCAATTTGTTATTTTGCAATATGTTCGTATGTAAAAAATTGAAGTTGTGTTAATATATGTATTATTATTTATATTATATTTGTATATTATTTTCATACTTAAAAATTGCCTTTCAAAAATATGCCCCACTACCGAAAAAGGTTGCCGACCCCTGCTCTAGTCAATCGCTATGCATAGTAAACGTCATTTTGCAGAGATCATTGTTAACTTAACAGCGTTCTGGCAAACAGAGCAGACCACTGTCCGAATTTGACATGTTGCAACCTTGTTTGTCGTTCAGGATCTAGTTTGATTATTATTAATTAACTGGCTATTCTCGCAGTCGCTATTAATACCCTTCTGAATAAAACTAAATCAGTAGGCCGCAATAACATCGGACACCGTGTCCTTGACCGTAAATATGTTTCGAAATAACTGCATGATAAATTCAACTGCGGAAGCACATATTTTAAAGTTCTCTATATTAATGACCGAGCTGGGTAGAATAGTGGTGACTGCACTAGACTAGCATTCGGGAGGTCCGGGTTCGAATCCCGGCGGAGGCAGATGTGGCTGGGACTTTTTCCTACTGCCTCTCGCCGAGAAGCGGTAATTCCTGTACCGGCCATCTTGATCGAGGTTTTCCATGGTTTCCCTCAATTAATTTCAAATAAATATCGAGATGGTTCCGTATTTGAGGCCATGGCTGATTACCTATCAAACTCCTAATTCAAAACTATCTACCTCATCCTAATTTCCTATAATTCCTTCATTCGCCCATTGCTATTACATAAGTTGAAGTTTTAAAAATGTAGAAAAATAACGGGAAGTGTGGTAGATGGAAAATAGTAATGGTGCGAATCGCGTCTGTTATGACATAAAGTCGAGAAACGGATGTTAAACGCATTATTATTATTATATTAGAATAATGAACCAATAGACTGACCCAAGTACGCGAAACACCAATATGTCGGGTTCAATGCCAAAATGTCTGTATTAATCAAACTAATTGAAATTTTCATCAGTTCTCTGACTAAATTTTGGAATTTGGGGTTCTGTAATAAAACAACAATCCCATGTATACTGTTTTTCTTTACACCCGGTCGAAAGTACGTATTTTTGACCAGGCAGAAAGAAAAATTATTTTCTATTAATTATTATTATCGTCTGCCTTGCATTTTTTTTTTTGCATATCTGGCATTTATCCATTCCGAGAGAGGTCTACTAAGTATACAAACATTTTTTTTGAATTTAAATTAGATTAATCATGGACAATCGCCATTTCTCCCGTTCAGTTTTTTTCAATTAATACACGCGTATTTTATATATAGTGTGTACTTAAAATGTAATTCGACTAAATATCGCTCCCTGATGATTATTCCATGTTTCCATTTAAAACCAAACCCGCCTGGCTACAGGACGCCGGCCGCCGCATTCATAGTTTACACAGCAAACAAATCCGGCAAAGCTGCTTCCGCATTTATCAATATCAATCAAGGATATGTCCACCTGTCATGATAATTAACTTAGTACGTACATTTTTGTATCATGATTCAACTAACAAAATAAACACGCGTATACTTACGAGTAACAAAAGAATACCGCATGAACTAAAAATCTCGTCATTTCAGTCTGCAGTTTTATCAAATAAATTACAAAAAGACAAACTGAACACACAAAAAATGGTACAGCTTCATTGCAGTGGTTTTCTCGTCTAGCTGGATCAACCTTTTCTAAGTTTTCCCGGAATAGTAGATGAAATATGAGCAAAATAGCGATTTGCGAGGAAATAAAAAAACCTTAATTTTAAAATTTGGTTTTGATCCGTACAACGCAACGGTAGAGATGGGAAATAAGGGTCTTTTTAGTGATCCGCATCTTTGCATCTGGATCCCGTATCTGAGCCGGCTCACTGAACCGGTTGAAAAAGAGCCGAGTTCTGAATATGTTACCGCAGTCTGCCACTGAGTTACCTAGTTCAGTCAAACCTGTATAGAATCAAGAATGCATAGCCAAACATGTGATGCATGAGTCATTTGAGCTGACAGATGCATCAAAGCAAGAACTGATACGTAAGTGTAAAATGTGCTTCTGTGTGATAAGTGTTTCACTGAGTTATGCGGATCCGTTGATCCGTCGGCTCAAAAAAAAGTGAGTCGGCTCTCACGGATCTTCTGTCGGAGTCGGCTCTTTGAACCGGTTCAGATCTGAGTTACCCAACTCTATCCAAAACTCACATGTTTTGGTATGTAGGGACCACGAAATGTCCAAATTCGTCAAAATATAAAACTGACTTTTTCGCTTACAAAACTTTCTTCACGAACGGACTTTCAAAACACAATTTCGGTATATATGTAGAATTAGGAACCATAAAACGTCCCAGTTCATTTTTTCCCTTACGTGACTTCCTTCATTCTTATGATCGCTCGACAGTAAAAAAAGAAGAAAATACCTAGCCACTAGTGTTGAAATATCTAAGGTCAGTCAGTGTAAATTGCAGATGCTAAAACGTCGCTGACTTCAATGCATTCTTTGCAACACTAGATATACTTGTTTTCATTTTGTTGTGATAATTAAACTACACAAGAGTTGGGTGATTTGTGTTCTAGTTCACGTCGATCAAAAGGCATCAACACCTAGTATAATAATTGTGCATAAAGTTTGAACATCACAAAAACAATACAGTAATTTAATCATCAAAGTAAAACAACAACTGTTCAAACATTAAAGTAATTATCTCGCTTTGCAATGTCTATTACAATATCAAAACTCAAAACGCGCGCCAACATTCATATCATGCTGACTCATTCTAACGTTGAAAATGATAAGAGTAACAGCGCTGCCAGAACCCCGTATTTAGGGAGATTCCGTGTGCATTTTACAGACGAATGAGAATTAAATTACTCGAGCAACACGTCAATCAAAGAGTCTGGTACGACTTTCAACGCTACATCATAAAACATTTACTTTCAAAGTAGATTGAGCATTGACATTTACCGCCAAAACGACTTCCAAAGTACATTTAACATTGACAATCCAACGATAAAGATACTTCCAAAGTAGCTTTCACGTAGCAGAAGCCGAGTGTTATGCTTGGTTTCTGATATGAAGCTCATAATTTTAATCTAGATTTACAGTTGAAAGGCGTATTAGGAACACAGAATTAAGTGTATCGAATATTGACATTATATAGAACTTTGTATACGACTGGATGAACAAAGTACGATTAAAAAACAAAAAAAAAACTATTAATAACTACGTCACTGTCTAATTCGAAACATTTGAAGCGTTACCGATTAAATGAATACATGTTACAGTGGCTTGTAACAAATTGTAATGCATTCATCAAGTAAGACCGATTCAACGAGGTTCAAATATCAAATAAATAGATCTACTAATTCACTGCATCAAGTTTCATTTCATTGTGCCAAAATAACAAATCTGTGAGCAGAAATCTATAATTATTTATAAATCATACGTTCAACTATTCATCTAAGTATATAAAAATGTTAAATTACGCCAGCAACTATTTTTAATAAAAGTTCCCGACTACGTTTTTTTTTTTTAGTGTATTTGCCATATGGCAACATACACTATTGGCGTCGGTCGGATGGCGGGACCTAGGGGTCGGACCAAAATTTCTCGACGTTTCATAACCTCCTAAACACTTTGGCACCATTTTTAAAAATGTTATATATATATATATATATATATATATATATATATATATATATATATATATATATATATATGTGCGGGCAATAACTTTCGAAAGAGTTAATTGATTTTAACAAAATTTTGTCTACATGTTGGAATCCACCACCGCAAGAACCCTATTTAAAATGGGCCCAATCGGGCCATTTTAAGGGTAGTTTTTAGGGGTTGAAAAATGTTTTTGAGCCCCAAAATACCGTAAAAATTCTCCGAATCGTTTCAAAATTAAAATTTAACCCTCTGGTAGTAATTAAAAAGTGTCCCCAAAATTTTAATAAAATCGGCCCGACAGGACCGGATTTACAAATTTTATGAAAACACTAGTTTGCAGATAGGGACTTATTTATTGAAGGGTGTATTTAATTCGGTGTAGACGTTAGATTGATAATAATGTTACAATTAAGAAAAAAAATGTTATTTTAAGGGATGTATTAAGGGGTTAAATTTTTTATTTTGCCCAAAAACAAACTTAATTTCACATAATAAAAGTATGAAACCACACGGCCCTATACAAGCAAATACACTATATTGTCGGCAGTGTTTTGGCACTGCGACCCGGGTTTTTTTGATTTCTTACGAGTTAGAATATAAGGATTTGTTTTAAAATAAATAGTATACCTCTAACTATAACGACCGCGTATTTTCGTTCATGATTACAGTTTCTGGATTTTTTCTACATAAATAAATGGTGGTATACTGTAGCGTTATTAATTACATATTGGCTTATGGAATATGAACAAAATCGTTGGAGCCGTTCACAAGAAAATAACAGTTTTCAACTTTTATTTATTGTTTAGAATTTCGTTTCGATCCGTTAAACTGTCTCAGCTAGGCCTCTAGAAAAAACGGACGAACTTCTAAAAATAGTTTTTTTGAAACGTAGCGTCTATCTTATGTTCGTTAGAAAATAAGCCGGAAAAAATACCCTAGCCGAAGTTAGCACCTACGCTATTTTCTATAAATCTGGTCAGTTTGATTAAGAATGCAAGATGAATGTAAAATACATTTAACGAAATTTAATGAAGCATGTGTTATATTCAAGAGGTGCATTCCGTCTACAAAAAACAAAATATAATGAAATAATGAAAAGCTTCAAAAATATAAAATACAACTTAAATTTTGGACAAAAAGCTGTCTCATTTACAAGCAAATGTAAATAAGAGTTTTTTTTTTTAACAAAACATGTTTTCTTCTCATGGAGCGGAAATTTAATTTTCTTCCAGTCACATTTAAATTAAACATCGCTTTAGTTAGTTTCATGGCCGTAACAACCCAAGGCAACTAAATTAAAAAAAAAATAACTTCTTCACAGTCGTGTTTTGTTTCAAAAATGTATCTAAGCGAACGTACTAGAATTTTATTAGTGTTTCTGCATTTCTCGGTTTGAAGTTGGAATACTAATTTTAATAACTACAAAACAGTTATCCGCAATGTCATATTAAAACAACAAGCATAGTTAGTTTAACTTAGCTGAGATAATGTGCCATAATCGTAGCGTCAATTAGTATCTTTAAATTGACAAAAAAATTTACGTAAATCCCGTACTGATGGCCATCTTTTTGAGGTTTTCCAGACATGGTCGATTACCTATCAATCTCCTAGATCAAAAATTACCCACCTTATCCTAATTTCCTATAATACATTTATTCGCCCATTGCTATTACTTAAGTTGAAGTTTTAAAAATGTAGAAAATAACGAGAAGTGGTAAATGGAAAATAGTAATGGTGCGAATGGCGTCTGTTATGACAAAGCCGAGAAACGCACGTTAAAAGCATTATTATTATTTTCACTATTATTATTATGTTAGAAACTCAACTGGAAGCGTGAATTTTGACAGGTGCTGATTACATTGGGAATTGCCTGTTCGCCGTCGGGAAATATTGACTTGGAACTGACACGGTTTTCGGAGAACGCCTGAGAGAAACTTCAAAACAAATAGAAGTAAACAAATCATACATATATTTAACAATCTAGAACAGTGATAGATAACTTATGGTGCGCGAAACCTTTCTAATACTCGCTGCAATAGTTGAGGGACGCCGCATTAAATGCTTGTTCGCGCTTCTTTCCGTTGTCATTTATCAGTAAAGGCGGACTTAAGGCCGTCGGAACACTCTGAATTTAAGTCAAAAATAGAGCTTCGGCTGTCAACTGATTGTAGACTTATTCGTCAATATTCTGCAAAAATTATTTCTCTATAAGGAAAATAAAGGACAAATCTAGGTCTCTAATGGACTACTTCTATAATTTATGTACGATTTACTAGAAAAAAGTTGGCATTAATTGTGCCAAAAAAACACAGGTTTTCAATGTCACACTACGACCTTATTCGTACTTATTTCACAAAACTGTTCCATCACAAACCTAAACTGACTCTTCCTTTTTCGGAAAAGTTTTTTAAATCTTCAAAATATTTCCAAAAATAAGAGTAATCAATTGACAGCGGCACCCTTGCAACAACATTTTTTAGCCTCATAGTTGGCACCAGCCAAAAATTGAAACGTGCGGATGATTTGAGCGAGACAGAGCTAAAGAAAGTCACACCCACAATATGTCTTTTGCCTACGTCGCCTCTTACCGCTGGGTCTCAGCACAAACAAAATTCAGAGCGTTCCCACAGCCTTAAACTTAATAATTCAAGTAAAAAAATGAATCGCGTCACATTAAAAAAATGAACAAAGTCAAAGTTGTTTTTTTGCTTGCTTTAAATCAATCATCGTCAAAGAATCCAAACAAAGTTAACCGTTTAAATGTGTGCTTTGTTTCCTAATTCACTAATAAAATTCCAAAACGGAGAACTTACACATTTTGAAAACTGCTGTTTTTAAGCTACTTCTAAACAAAAAATAATTTCAACAACAAATATTCGCGTCATTCTAAATTTCAGTGTTGATCTAATATTTTACCGGTAGAATGCAAGTTGGAGTGTCGATTAAATGTGTATCGTGCTTTAAAATGCGACCATTATTTTTCGATCAAGTTTCTTTACATACTAACCATATAAACTGGAACACAACAAAGCGATACGAATACTTCGAAAATACAGTAGAATCCGTTTATTATGACTCCGCCTATATTGACCAACCGCCTATTATGACGTAATTACACAACGAGGTTTGGTTTTCATATAGAATTCTTTGTAACAAAGTCGGATATAATGACTTCGCTTACAGTGACATGTCGCTTATTATGACCCATTTTTAATAAATTTTGTCCGTCTATAGTGACCGACATGATTCTTTACACCTTCGGCAATGTTCGTTGATTCCCGACGACGTTCGGCACGTGGCTTGTTTTTGTTTTGAATCTCAGTGAGTAATTGATAGTTGAACGTCACGCATTGTTTTTAGTGATATCCTATGTAAAAAATGTCATCTCAACGTCGTAAAGCATTTACGATTGAGGAGAAAGGTGAATAATATGCAGATTAGAAAATGGAGAATCAAGCTCATCTCTCGCAGAGGAATTGGGCGTGGGTCATTCGACAATCTCAATGATTTTCAAAAACAAGAACCGGATTAAGCGATCGTTCAATTCAAATGTTTTGAAACCGAAGAGGCTTCGAAAATCGTGCAAGAAAATGTTGATCAAGCGTTAATTCAGTAGTTTAAAATCACGCGAAACAAAGGAATACCCGTCAGCGGCCCTATGCTACCTAAAAAAAGAAAGGTTTTTTTTTCACAAAAATGCTTTGTATGACGTCCGCTTAGTATGACGTGTTTGTCAATTCCCTTCGATGTCATTATAAACGGATTCCACTGTATCCATAAAAAAGAAGAACGATGAATATATAAAACAGACAAAGACACGTTAACAACCAAAAACATAATAAAAAGAAAGAAAGATTTCAAAAATACACTCCTACGAGACTTTCATAATACAAAGGGCAATGGAGCAGTATTACCAAACAACACAATCGCAAATCTCCCGAGATTTATGTAATATACAAACATAAGCGATGCTTGTTAGATTGTCACGTCTTGAGTCCTCGCAGTCGCCAAGGCCGTCTAGATTTATATCAGCCTATATAAATATGATTAAACGAGAGGTTCTCAAACTCAAAATAATGTGCGTGTGTTGTTTGTTAAGACGGTATCCTACCTACAGGTTGATTGCCATTATCTTTACAATTAATCCTAAGAAATATTGCATTTCCAATGAAATTTTAAGTCGGAAGACTTCAATTAATGTCGCATTTTAACAAGTCTTATCAGTATTAGAAGTGTATAATACGAGATTATAAAAAATTTTCATAAATATTTTATTATGCAGAACGAAAATATACCTCAAGTCGAGTAAAATATTTGAGAAACTTTGAATTCATATACTTCAAATGATTGTTCCTACTCAAATATCATACACAGTTTTATCAACAAAGTATTTTTACGTCAGTGGAGCTGAGTGACTTCTCGTTTAAATAGAACAGAAAATTTTAGAGATTTGTTCAAATTTAGGTATATTTTCGTCCTATATAATAAAAAAAATTTCAAGTAAATGCCTTATTAGTACAAAGAGCTTCAGATAACCAATAAGTTAAGTAGATTCCAGTCAGCGTGTTAAAATATCAGGTATGTTTCAATACTAATTTAGAATTATTTAACAGAAGCAAACATTTATGCAAACAAAATGAGAATTGAAATAATTAATTTGCATCAATTCAAATCGTATGTTCAATTATAAATTAATCTGTTATTCAGTTTAATATTTAAATAGAAATTTATACATCGTAAAATATATATTATCACATGACGTTTATTTAGTCGATTAGAAACTAAGTCCAAATAAAAAAAAAACTTCTGTTATTTCAATTAAAATTTACTCATTTAATTATTATCAGAAAACTTGCTTCTTTTAAATAACTACAAATGCAACGAACAACACTTGAAAAAAAAAATGTAAAACCAAGCATTACAGATTTCATACGGTTTTTTACTGAAGAATCTACAATATAAATTACGCTGTTTTTGACCTCTCGCCCTTGAATAAACAGACATATACAGTAATATACGAATTTTGTGATAATGATTCTTATCTTTCATATTCTATAAATATTACATTTACACCCGGGCGAAGCCGGATTGGACCCCTATTAATAATAAATAGAAAAAAACACCGGTCAAATATGTCTATTATTTTATAAGAAAGTCCACTGCAACATAATATGTATGTCTATCTTTAATAGATACTTTACAAATCCAGGCGAAGCTGGACCGGACCGCTAATATTTAATAAAACATGTACTTTTGGTTGCGTACAATCATTTGATTAAAAGGTATGACTAAGGATGTGCGAGTAGTGAACTAATAAACTCGACTGGCAAACGATTTCAAGTAGTACTCGCACACCCCATACGAGAATAGAATAGAATTTATTGAAATGCCACAAACGAAAATGTTTTTTTAATTTATTTTTAAAATGTTCTGTTTCCCTACAAATTTTTATTTCATTAGGTAGCGAGTTGAAAATTTTTATTCCTATATACTTAGGACTTCTCTCAAAAAAAGTTGTTTTATGTTTTAACACAATATCATTCCTACGGGTGTTATATGACTTGAATGCGTTGTTATTATCAATGAAATATCCATTAGAATACATAACTGTGAGCAGTTCAAGAGCAAAAATCCCGTAAAAAGTTAGTAGCTTGTTTTCTTTAAATAAGTTTTGACACGAGTCTCTACATTTTAAATTATAAATTAACCTCAAAATTTTCTTTTGGGTTGTAAAAACTCTATGCCTATCTCCGGACATTCCCCAAATAGAGATGGCATAGTGTTAACTATGAAAGCATTATAAAATGTTAGTAAGGTCTCTTTATTGTATATAGATTTCATCTGCCTGATTAGATAGTAGTAATAATTTAGTCTTTTACATACATTATTAATCTGAGACACCCATTTTAACGTATCATCAAAATGCAATCCCAAGAACTTCACAGTTTCATTTACTACTATATCAGCATTGCAATCTGTTGAAGATAAGCTACCAACAGTCACGGGACTCCTGACCCTAAACTGCACATAGCTAGTTTTTTCGAGATTGATAATCAATTGATTTTTATGACAGTAATTAGATAATTGATCAATAACAGCATTGATTTTAAATGCAGCTTCCTTGATTGAATTTGCCACTATCAACACGGCAATATCATCCGCATACATTATTACAGAGCCTGCTGTTAAATAAGCCGGCAAATCATTACCATAGCATAAAAAAGTAATGGACCCAAATTACTTCCCTGAGGGACCCCAATGTTAGTATCTCTTCGAGATGATTTTACATTTTTAATATTATTTAATAGAAACCCATTCAAGCGAATTCAATATTCGAGAGTTGTTAAATTAATAATGCTCGGCTTTACACATAGAGTAACGAAACACAGAGATATAAAATATGAAAAATTGAACAGAAAACAATGTTCTACTCACGTACCGATTGTGTAATCCCAGCTTTCTGCGTCGTTCTTGTGTACGTTCAACTTCTCCGGCTGAAACAAGAAGACAAACACTTAGCATCTTGTTGAACATTAAACATAAGCGCGAGCTTCCGTCAAGTCGCGTTATAGTAATTAAAGATTGAATTTAAAGATCTAAAATAACACGGAGGACGGGGACTACAAGAGCGACAAACAATACGTGCTCATTCAGTAGCAAGGAATGAAGAAGTCAATTTTAAAGAGAGACATGAATTATATCTAGACTTCGAGATGTTTCAACACTTCTTTTTCGATACCAAAGTATTTTAATATCCGATACCGACGTTTTGATACTGCGTTAGCGAAGATCGGAATACCTATGTTTAGTTAGTTAATTGAAATCAATACTTCGATGATTTTTTTCAGCGTTTACATATTTCCGTTTGCCGAATATCGATATCTCAAGTACAGTATATTCATTTATTACGAACAAAGGAGAAAAGAATGTGAAAGGTTAGTCCAAGTTTCCCGTTCTTCTATATACTGTTGGTCTACTTCACTGCATTTGACAGAAAATATGTCACTGTCTGGAAAATGCCTGATTGCATTTAAAATATATTCATTTTTCTTTGGCTCTTGGGACTTTTTCTTTCGATACAATACTTTCTCAATGTCCTCGATATATCCAGTCTCCGCGATTTCACTCGGTCTTAAGCCCGGATAAAAAAATTATATTGAGCCTCACCCTCATAAACTCACATAAGAATTTTAACTTCTTTAGTTTTTAATATTATTCCCAAGTTTAATGTGTTTTATGTGAAACTAATTAATAATATTTACACATACTTAGCAACACACTATAAACTTCTGTCCTTGTCAGTTTCATGTAATTTAGGAGACAAACTAACTTCCCCTTTATTTGCCAGTTCTACTTCCCCTCGATTTCTTACTTTTTTCAAACAGTCGTTTTCGAGCGACGCTGGTACAAAGAGTAAAAAATTCTGAAACCTTAGTCTGTTGCCTAGGTATCATACAAAGTACGCGAAAGTCCCGTAAGAAAACGGAATTACAGCGATAGGTATATGTTAGTATTGACATTTTAATGTACTGTTTCTGTAAGGTTAGTAGAATACTATAGGTTGGGTTGTAGTGATAGTCAAACTTTCATAAAGAGCAGTTAGAAAAAAAAGGATTTTTTGTAGTCGCATGAAGAAGAAAATATATTCCCCACCGCTGAACAGAGTCAGTTTGGAATTAAAATGTTTCGCGTTTTATAATAACCCAATTTCACATATTCGTACTAGGTACGTATTTCCACCACCTCTATCGCCGTTCACCACGATATCACGCCAGTGTGGTGGCGTTTGTTAAAGTAAAGGAAATGATTAATAATAATATTCAAAGCCTGTCAATTCCTACAAGTTGTGTCCATAAATAAACAGCTGCCACAAAAGGAAACGGGGAACGAGGAATCAATTACTTTCTCATAATTTAACGCAAACTATTCTCCAAGTCACAATATACGCGGATAGTACATTTTTCCATCAACAAGTTGGCAACACATCTAGTTTCTTTATTTTGTAGGCCATGTATACTTTATTTATATTTCATTTTCTAGTAAGGGTGAGGAAACCGATTCACAAGTACAAACCATAAAAAATGAATTATTTATTTATTAATTGATTGCCGAATGCACGGAAAAAAACAGTACATGATTGACATTGTCATCATAAACATAATACATATATACTTAAAAAATAAAATCATTAATACTATAATAAGATTCTTCTATCAAAAACTGTTTTAATTTATTTTTAAAATTGCTTAGCATATTTATGTTTTTTAATTAAAACTCTATTTGTTTTTCTCCATCATTTTATTCAATACATTTCGCTAATAAAATTTTAAGTGTTGTCCAGGAGACTTTTGTACGGCGGGAGCTTGGACAATAACGTCTATCTCAACAATTTGAACTTTTCTAAAAATACCTTTTCTAAAAATATTGTGTAATTATAACCATCAAACTAACATAAATGACCTAAGCTCCAGACAGACACATTAAACAACGTTTTGGCACAAACAGATTAGAGACCACGTACACTTGTCAAGCATGGCCCAGCACGACCAGCACAGCAGAAAAGCGTGTTCGTAAAGACACCCATGTTATTTAACGCAGTAGCGCGCATTAGAGCAGCACCTGCAACCCGCAAAAACCATCAGTTGGCCGCCTGCAATTTATGTCTAGCCGTGTTGAACTGATCTAGTGTGCTAGTGATGTATTAATTAATCTCCATACATAAAGCTCCTTAAAAACTGGAAAAAGTCTACCGCACATCACAAAACCCAAATTAAAACTTGCAGGTTTGAGTTGGTTTAGCGTATACAACACTGAATCGGTTGCAGGTTTGTGCTGTGCAGGTCGTGCATGTTAATGCTTGACAAGTGTGCGCGGTCTTTTAGTATTAAAACTTGTGCAATTGTTTTGTCGTCGCAAGTGATTAATGAAAACATCGCAACTCCATGATTGAATCACGCTTCGTCACACGGAACAAAGCAAATTGAAATGACTAACTCCATCACCGCTCGAAGCACATTGTGCTTGTTGTTCTGTCGTGCCGTGTTGTGTCTGAGAATGTGAGGTTTATACGCCGTATATATATTTGAATCGATTGCTTTATTGTTTGATAAACACTAAGTCAAAAGAACAACCAGAGCTATAGTCGACAAGTGCCACTTTCTATGCTATATTTTGGCAACATAATCGTCTTCTTAGCGAACAATTTACGATCCGCCAATAAATAACTAGTAAATTATTTATATAGCTGCGATCGCAAATATTTTAGGCTCCACAGACCTACGCAAAACAGTGGGAACAAGAGCGAACATTGCGCGGGATTCAATTGTATAAAGAGATATATTAAGGCTGTCGGAACGCTCTGAATTTAAGCCAAAAACAGAGCTTCGGCTGTCAACTGATTGTAGACTTATTCGTTAACATTCTGTAAAAATTATTTCTCTATAAGGAAGATAAAGAACAAATCTAGGTCTCTAATGGACTACTTTTGTAATTTATGTACGATTTACTAGAAAAAATTTGGCATTAATTGTGCTAAAAAAACACACGTTTTTAATGTCACACTATGGCCTTATTCGTACTTATTTCACAAAACTATTCCATCACAAACCTAAAGTGACTCTTCCTTTTTCGGAAAAGTTTTTTAAATCTTCAAAATATTTCCAAAAATTAGAGTAATTAATTGACAGCGGCACCCTTGCAAAAAAAATTTTTAGCCTCGTAGTTGGCACCAGCCAAAAATTGAAACGTGCGGATGATTTGAGCGAGACAGAGCTAAAGAAGGTCACACCCACAATATGTATTTTGCCTACCTCGCCCCTTACCGCTGGGTCTAAGCACAAACAAAATTCAGAGCGTTCCGACAGCCTTAACATCCCACCATACAATCTTATCCCGCGAAGCGTTCGCTTGTAACGATCCCCTCCTTTTATTTGCTCTTGAATGTCTAGGGTGGAAGGGCCGTACAAAAAAAGCTAGGCTTTTCTTTAGTTTTCCCTTTATCATTTTTTTGTACGACCCCTTCCATCCTAGACATTCAAGGGCAAATAATAAGAGAGGATCGTTCCATGCTCTCGTTCTTGCTGTTCCGCCTTAGGAAACTATCCTTTTTATTTTGCTGAGCTTTCTAGCAACATATAATAAGTAACTAGAATGTGACTGACTCCTTAGATTGCAGAATATGCTCTCGGAAAATGTCAAATTGTGGTCGTAAAATTAATTTTATTACAGTTTTTATTAGCTGTGTTTAAGCATAAAGCTTCACAAAAATTGGCTTGCTGCTTACAAATTTCAAACAACATTTTTGCCCTAAAATTGAATAAAAAACGTGATGATTATCATCAATGTTTCTTTACAGCACGTCACGAGATTTTGAATTATGGGAAAACAAATTTACATTTTGAATTTTATGTCAAAAATGCTGACAAATTTGGCTTGCTTGATGATTTTTTTTCAAATCTAGTTTTTTCTGCACAAAAATTTCTATAAAACTTGTTAATTTCTTCGCTTTTATCTGATTTTAAATCGTTTATTTAGATCTAATAAACTATAAAAACTTAGCTAAAAGTCATATCGGAAGAAGGGTACAAATGTCTAGTTTATTTTGAATCATTGACACCAAAAATTGAATAAAACTTTTCATAGATATTAGAGATTTCCGAAACGCGGGTAAGTGATGTGCAGGTGAAACAGGAAGCATATTGAACAGCTGGTAAATAGACACCTTAAGATATTGCATTAAGCCCAATTCAATTTTTACATAACAACTATAACAAGAAAGATAAAACAGCTACCAAAATACCTAACACAAAAACACTAAAAATAATATAAGTACAATAATATTGATTCACGGATGTAATGTATACGATTTTTTTTTTTGTTCAGGGAAATTTTTCGAGATTATCAAATTACAGATAGCGAGATATGTACGTAAAATTGCGTAATTGCTCAATTACCGGTAATTACGATCAGCCCGTTAGTCAATAAACACATTACGATAAAACACATGTTGCTTTTAGGAAGCACGGTAATACGAACCGCTCGTTAATCTCTTGATTTTTAGATACTGCTGGTTTAAGTGAGTTTAATGTAAATCCGCGTTCAATAAACACGACTTCCTGTTCAATTAAGTAACTGAACGTTCGGTGTACATTGTACAACGGATGTTCTGATTTACAAATTATTTCCCAATTTTCATGGAGAAGAAGTAATTGGCGCTAGAAAATTAACACATATTTTTTTCTTTGGCTACACCAATATTGAATCCATATTTTTTCGAGTCGATTCAATACCGTCTGTCATGAGTGTCTACACTGGCCTCAGTTACACCTGATCGAGAAGCAGCTGTGTTGCGTGGGTACTAAGAGTGACTCTGGCAATGATTTTGTGTGTTACTTCTCTTATGCTAGGTTGCACAAAGCGTTGTCAAAAAAATTGATTTGACAATGACCTTAGATTGTGATCATATAATTACAGTTTTTGTATATGCAAGCGCAGTCTTATGTCTTGTGAAACTCCATGTTATGTAGATCATTTGATTGTACTCAGAGAAAAACAAATTATTGATATTGTTGGGTCTCCTAGTGACAACACTAATACTCTGCATTGTCGACCACAACATTGTTTTGTTTGAAGTTTCTATTAGCAACGCTTGAGAAACAAATAAGGATTATAATTTTAATTCTCGTTGTGATCAGACACATTTAGACTTCATCTTGATTAAATCAAATTTTATGTTTTATTTTATTATTTTTTATTTTATATATAATAGATCAATTACGATCATTATAATATAGATAAGAAACTTATCGATTTTGCAGCTAGATTTTGATCAAAATGCGTAAAAAACAGTGGTTTTGAAGTGGAATTGGTATAAAAAACAATGTTAAAAACATTTATACACAGTTTAGAAAAAATATCGTTACAATTGACCAATTATTTCTCGAGTAGGATCGATTTAAAATTCTAGTGCTTTTTTATGGGGAAATATATATGGTTACAATCCAATGTCATGATCAAATCAATTTTTTTGAGAACCCTTTCTGCAACCCAGCATTAGTAAGGGACGTAGGAAAAAGGCATGTGTGCAGCATAATCTCAATGAAAATAAATCTGAAGGGAAGTTTTATAAAACTTGCCAACCTGTACAAAATTACCCGAATAAATTTAAGGACCATCACCGTATGACTATTCCTTACAAGATCAATCAACAACTCTCTGTCAATTTTTCCCATCATTATGAGCAGTCCGGATGATACAACGAAAATGTTTGATCGTTTATTGTCGGATCGGGTTTCCCTTTCCAATGTAGGCACCTACATTACAATCTTAGTGTTAGTTTTTCTTCTGATGTCGCCTGACATTAGATCGGGACAATCCGGATCTAATGTAGGTACAGCCTTAAACAATGGTTTATACAATATGATAAAATATTTCAGATAAAATAATCCTACCTACAACATAAATGTAAAAAAGCAAACCAAGTTCTTTTCTATCAGTTTTACGGTCGCCAAAAGAATGGATTTCATTTTCAAACTTGACAGTTTAGATTTGAAACGTGTATATGACAGAACAAAATGCGGATGACATAATTTCATGAAGTATATTTCTAAAAACTTTTTGTATAAATTAGGAAGAAAAATTACAATTCAAATACAAGTATTACTACTTTCAAAGAATTTGCATAAAAATGCTAATTTAGTTTCTGTCGTCAGACAAATAATAATGCATCTTACGATATTGTAAAAAGAACATAAACTATAGAAAACTCGTCTTCCCTAGATTCATATTAAATAGACATAAGCTAAACAAAAAACAAAAAAAAAAAAACTATGAGCTGCAAATGAAGTTTCACTGCACGGAATAAATGAATAAATTATCTTTTTTAATGCTGTGTAACGTGGGTGTGATTTATTATTGAACCTGTTGATTAACGTATATGAAAAATATTTGTAGTAAAACTAGCAGAAATTGCAAAATTTTAATATGTGACTATAACTTTAATTTTGTAAACTCACAAGAAAAATATTAGATAAAAAACTCTTATAAAGACAAGCTTCTATTGCAATATACTAAAAAGGAAAAAAATAATTTTTAAAAATTTAAATTCAAAATTATCAATGCGTAGGCCGCGACTCTCACCGAGCTTTACAACCCACGCTTTTATAATATACTAGCGGTACCTGTGCGAATAATTCGCACTAAAATTCGTTTCTAATTTCTCACACTTCTTATAACTTTCTTCTTTTTGTTGTATTATATTATAAAGCTCAGTGACGGTTCAAGAAAATATTTTTCTAAAACTGTCATATAGAGGCGCAAGTATCGAAAACGTTGAGCTGAAGCGCCGCCATATAAACAGTATTTATACGTGAATTTTGATTAAAAATTAAACAAAAAAAATTTACCGACCGTCAATCATGTTGATGTTGTTTCAAAGTTAGAACCGTCAGATGGCAGCATTGCTGCATATACTGAATAAATGTAATATTGTTATAATTAATTGTTTTGCAAAAACAAAAGCAATAACAGATTTTTAGTTGTTGATGTTGGTAGAGCAAGCAATTATCTATAAAATGATATAAAATTTATGTGGAGCAATTGTGTGTTTTTTTCGAAAAAGGGAGGCAAACATCTTAACCTTCGCGTATTAATATATATGATGATTGTTAAGGAACATAATAATTATGTACCTACATGGGGAATTTACTTTTTCTTGCAATTGCTACATCAAATTTGTATTGTTTTACCGACCCAAAGTACCATTAAATACTTATTTGTATATGTCGGTGTTTAAATAAATAAACAATTTCGATATATTAAACGCCACCTTGAAGACGGTCTTCTCTTGATATTACACATTTCCAATAAAGTGAACGCAACCGGTGAACTATTAAACGTTAATTAGTGCATGTTTCAAAATAAACCAGTGCTGTATTTACAATAAAGCCATTTGCATGCACAAATAAACAAACGGTATAAAATAAAACCAATATGTCGCATGTTTGAACAACGTATGCGTCGCCGCCATAGCGCCGGTCGTATTTAGAGTGCAGTGAAGCAAATATTAATGTCTCATTTGCAGATTGACTATGGGGGGTCGTTTTGTAAACATGGACCGCGGTCACTAATCACCGCGACACATCAAATAGTCCGTCGCCACGGGTGCTTTGTCCTCGGGCCAACTGACCGCGGTCCCTTCTTCATAGCATCAAATGACCCATTTATAAACTGCACTCATTAATAATCAATTAAAGAGAAATATTCTTGTTCAATCAGCGAACACATTTATAAATTTAAAACCGGTATCGATAACATGACTTTAATTGTCCAAAATTATTGATTGTGTTGTGTTGTTTGTAAAACACAATAATAACAATAACAATTTCCGCGCGGATATAAAATAAACTGTGATATATATATTTTATTATGAACGGTTAGTTCATTAAAATAAGTAATTTTATAGCCTAAAATGGAATAAAGTAACTGATTAAATAATAAAAATGTTTACTATCAATAGCTCTGGCATGCAGTTTGTTTCATATCTCAACTTCTTCTGTTGATAATATTTTATATAATAATATATATTTAAAATCCCGTTTCAAATTTCGGTCCAAAACGCCAATACTAGTCGCGCGACGTCACCTGTTCATACCAAAGGAGGCTCAAAAGTTTACACGGGAGCTACCATCCTATAGATGCGTATTCTGTGCTCATAAACGTTATTAAACTGAGGTGATGAAAAATTGTTTAGTCGTTGCTTTAGTTACATGTAATTTGACGTTTCCTATAAATAAATAATAATAAATTAAACACTAAATATTAACCAAACAATGAAGTTTTTTGACAGCAGCTGAACATATGACGTCATGCGCTCTGATTGGTGTCTGTTGTCACGTGACTTGAGAGTGATTTTATTAGGTGTTATTTATTAAATATTAATTAAACTCCTTAAAAATAAGGAAAAATATAGTATTTTTAATATTTCTATCATAGAAACTACTACTTTTCGTTAAAATTATGTTTGTATTTGAATACAGTCAACATCCCTATTCTAAACACAACCAACGTGAAATTAGGAGATTCGAGGTAAAGTCCCGACAGTAATTTGTTAATATTTTCTTCCTATTAGCTTCGTAATATTCCAAAATAAATATTTGGCTGCTTTAATTCAATTTACCATCATAAAAGACAGTCAGGTTTTTCGTATATTTTTAATTATTTCACTTGCCTGATCGGTCGGAATAAAATAATGTACAACTCCTAGTTATAAACTCTGCATATAATATTTCATTAAAATCGGTTGTACCCTTACGCTAAGTATGAAAAAGACCATACAGTTTTCTCTTATTCTTCGAACACCACTTAATCAACCAGAAAAGTAGCCTTAATTTAGGTTATGAATTATCTCCTTGCATAATTTCGTTTCGATAGGTAGGTATGTAATTTTAGTGACCTATTCATTTTTATTAAAATACTTTTCTCAGAGCATTTTCCTAATGCGTGTTGTAAAAGTTATCGCTAAAGACGTCTTCCTATACGCTTTGTGTATATTTGAAATAAATAATATTCTATTCTATAAAAAAATGTCTAATTTTTTTAATACCGACTGTCTCGAACTTTGTAATTTTTTAATTGCCAGCATACATCTATAATCTTTTTTTAACCGCATGGTTGATAAATAGGTTAGAAGTAATTCTGTTTTTTAACAATAAATTGTTAGCCATAAATTATGACATATTTTCTGGACATTTAACAGACAGGATATCGTAAAAAAATGTGTTTCAAAATCTGCCAATAACGAAATTTTATTTGATAGTTGAATAATAAAAAATATTTCACTTCAGTCATTAAAAAAAAGAATCATAAATTTGACATTAATTTGTCAAAACGACAGATTTCAAAGCGAAATGAACTTTGATTGTAAATGAAATAAACTTGATTTAAATGATTCTCATCCGGCAGCCTGTAACGCAGACTCGTGCAGAGCGGTGTCAGTAATTTGTCAGCTATATATTATTATAATTACGTACTCTCGGAATTATTGTTTCATTAACACTAAAACTTAAAAATCCACCACACACAATACCTGTCCGCAGCACCATGTTGTATTGTAATAGTATATTTAAAAAATTTCTAAAAATATAAATTAATTATCTTTTGGAAGTTAAACATCAAGTTTTCGGATTTTTCCTTTTATTTGTGCTATAAGACATTGTTTCTTGCCAAATTTCATGATTATAGGTCAACGTGAAGTACCCTATAGTTTTAATTCCCTGTAAAAAAATCGAACTCCTAAATCAACGCAATCAGAAGATACGGCATGTTTTGATACATGCCGTATCTTCTGATTGCGTTGACTTAGAAGTTTGATTTTTTTACAGCTTCAAGGGATTGCAGACCTGGTTATTTGATATTAATTTCAACTTAATTTCTCAACGGGTTCCTGAGAAAAAGGGTCTTGCCAAACAGACAGACGGACAACGAAGAGAACCTATACGAGTTCTTTTTTTCCTTTTGAGGTACGCAATCCTAAAAAGGCACAACAATGCGAATTCCGTATATATATGATAACAGACACTCAAAAACTCAACTCATTACCGTCTATAAAATGGAAGAAAATTAATTCTGCTATTTTCGATGCTCGTTATAATTTATCTGAGAAAAGCGTCCGGCAATTACTAATTTGCAAACTCAAAGGAAAAGAAATTTATAAATACAATTTATGCAAATTAGTTAATTAGAAAATATGCAGCGATGAACGATCTATAAACCTTATATAAAACGTTGGACTATAAATTGGCATTAGAGTGTAAACATATGTCATTCGTTTAACGAAAAAGTAAAAAAGTAAAATGACTGATGCGTCCGAGGTGGCGAACATGAGTTAACATTAGCGAGACGGCGTGTTTTCAGAAGATCTCTAGACATACCACAATACACCGCATCCAAGAATGATTTAGTTTCTTCAACATTTTGTTTTCTTAATTTTTACCAATTTATTAATTAAGATGACTGAATAACAGCTGTTCAATATGCTCCCCTTTTCAACCGCGTAGCTCTAGCTTACGTGCAACTGAGTGTGTATGTGCATGTAAAATGCACTTACTCACGTTTCGGAAATCTCTAATTTCGGTGAGAAATATTATTCAATTTTTGATGTTAATGTTTCAGAATAAACGAGAAATATGTACCATTTTTCCATATGATTGTACAATTTATTTGATCTAAATAACAACTGCATAAGTTTTACATAAATTTTTGTACAGAAAAAAATAATATTGAAAAAAATAAAATTATTGAATAATCCAAATTCGTCAATATTTTTAACATAATTTGTAAAGGAAAAACTTCAAAATGTTAAGCTTTCTTTCCGTAATTCAAAATTCCGTGACGTGTTACGAACAAATTTTGACGAATATCACGTTTTTTTCTTCAATTTTTAAGGGCAAAAATATGTTTATTGGAAATTTTTAAGCAGCCAGACAAATTTTGTGAAGCTTAATGTTTAATCACAGCTAATAAAAACAGTAATAAAATTAATTGTACAACCACATTTTGAAATTTCCCGGAACCATATTTTACAATCAGAGCGATTACTCGCCTTACGACCACCAGTTGTCATCTACTATCGATTCATATTTTTTAATATATATCGTGCACTGCGGTCTAACGCTGACAAATGGCAATTTACCGAAACGGTTATATTTAATCGATATTGATCCATGATTGCATCCGTCAAAATTTCCTAGCCGCGTTTGCTGCCTGTACATACATTTTGGTTTGACCACCAGACACATAAATAAGCAACAACTTTACCATCTGACGGCCTTCATAAAAAACACAATAAAAATTTTAGAGTTATGTAAATCGCACAACTCAAATAATTATTATTACACGATTGCAATATCTACACTAAAAACTTGCTTGTCAAGTTTTTAAATTTTATATTTGACATTTTCCTTTTTTCTCACACATTCGGCATCGTTAACAAAAGTTCACAGCCTATACAACATCAACAATTTTTGAACACAGTGTGTATTGTCAGTGCATTGCAATGTGAGACGGGGAACGGCAGAAACACGATTTCTTGTGCAATTATTGACAAGGGTTTTTCAAGCTAATAGTTCGTTTGGGGCGCTACAGGTCAAATAAAAAAAAATGAGTTACGATCTAAACACAAATTCTTGACGCTCGCTCGCTCGCTTTTTTGCAGTTCACTGCCAGTTCCGAGGTCTGTTTTAAGAATCATAGCTTCAAGAACACACAATTTATTTGGTCGTCAGTGAGAAAAGGAAGGTTACAAGTGCTTTGGAATTCAATGAGTTTAATTTAAAAAACCCGGGTCGCAGTGCCAAAGCCCTGCCGACAATATAGTGTATTTGCTAATACATCAGGCCTTGTGGCTTTATTATGTGAACTTAAGGTGATTATTGGGCAAAATAAAAAAATTAACTCCTTAATACACCCCTTTAAATTACATTTTTTTTAACTACATCATTATTGTCGATCAAACGTCTACACCAAAATTAAAAACACCTTTCAGGAAATAACTCACTATCTGCAAACTAGTGTTTTCAGAAAATTTTTAAATCCGGTCCTGTCGGGCCGATTTTATTGAAATTTTAGGAACACTTTTTAATTGCTATTAAAGGGTTAAATTTCAATTTTGAAACGATTCTGAGAATTTTTTAGGTATTTTTGGGCCCAAAAACTTTTTTCATCCCCTAAAAACCACCCTTAAAATGACCCGATTGGGCCCATTTTAAATAGGCTTCGTGCGGTGATGGATTCCAACATGTGTGCCAAATTTCGTTAAAATAAATTAACTCCTTCGAAAGTTATTGCCCGTACACATATATACCTATATATATATATATATATATATATATATATATATATATATATATATATATATATATATACATATATATATAAACATTTTTAAAAATGGTGCCAAAGTGTTTAGGAGGTTATGAAACGTCGAGAAATTTTGGTCCGACCCCTAGGTCCCGCCATCCGACCGACGCCAATAGTGTATGTTGCCATATGGCAAATACACTAACTATTCGGATTCGAGTTTGAGGGAAAAATAATCGAATATTGAACAGTGCTTCTGTCGGATCCTGTACAAGTTATACCCGGCCGCGATGTAATATTTATGCGTTATCAGTACATGGCAAGTGTCGCACATAAATATTGCAACGTCGCAATTAATTGTACACAGATATTTACTTTATGGCAACAGCTTGTAGACACTCCAGACCTATCCCAGCATTCCCGAACGATCCCGTCATGAATTATACACGAATCGCTCTTTCTATTGTGAATTCAAAAGATGTGCGGTACACCTTTTCTTGGTTTCAAAAATACGTTAAAATCATACGTGGTTCAAAATGTCTTCTCTTCGCTGAATTTTATAAATCCACAGATGTAAATAAAATGCAGCAATCCACAAAAACTGCTATACTTAGAGTATTATTAGAAATTTGGTACCATTGAATTAAGAAATATAAAGTACACTTTTTAACTTTTTGTTGTTAAATTATTTAATCATTCAATTGAAATATTTTCGACTAAAAATTTTTATATTGTAAAACATCTATGGAAAAAAACATCGACATCAAAAGTAAAACGTCGATTAGCTAAACCATTGATTTTTATTAAGACGAAAATTAGAATAGAATAGAATAGAATTTATTGACCCAAAGACATACAAATATGTATAGGATTCGTCAAAAAAGAAAGATATGTTTTCAAATCATTTACAACAAAATCATCCACCCTATACAGACATTTTTAAATTTCGCAATTTCTGAAACTATGTGGCAATTTATTAAACATTTTTAGCAATAAAATTGACGCTATAATAAATAAATTAATTATATTGTATTTTATTTATAATCTACAATTATATTGCGCAAAAAAACTAAAATGTCTTCATTGCGTAATCAAAATTTACCAGCTTGAAAAAAGTATTAAAAGTGAACCAAATAATGTTAAAATGCTTTTCAAAGCACATGTTTTCTTTAAAATATGCATATTAAATAACTAAAGTCTCAAAATCAGGCTTACCCTAGCTATCAAACACTGCCAAATGCTTCTAAATTCCTTAAGAAAATAATAAACACTCGTTTTTAACACTTCCCGAAAAGATATTTTCATTAAAATAATCTACAACACACACCGAAACTATTTATGACAAAAA
The DNA here is from genome assembly GCA_034508555.1 of Venustoraphidia nigricollis. NCBI lineage: Eukaryota > Metazoa > Arthropoda > Insecta > Raphidioptera > Raphidiidae > Venustoraphidia > Venustoraphidia nigricollis. Next base: position 4,085,306 of record JAVRKA010000013.1, read on the forward strand.
TTAATTATGATTCTACAATTTAACCGACTTATTTTACGTTTTAAAAAGAAACGACACAATATTCATACGCTAATGTAAAATCAATACTGTGCGTACTGTATTTCGTGCACAAACAAATGAACTTGTACAGCCAAGTTATGCATTATGCAATCAGATTTTATTAAATTTAACTATTTGATAATTTCTTACAAAAATTATTTGACCCGATTATGAAATGCGTTTTTCTGATTTAGACCTAAAGTTATAACAGAAATAAACAGAATAGATAAAAATATATATTCCAGAAATCTTTAAATTAATGTATTCCTAAAATTTCACAAAGGCTTATAATTTCTACATGAAAAGTACACAAGCTAAAATTAAAAGCCACCGTTGTCTTCCTTGTTAATGTAGTCAAATACTATTCCTCAAAAATTCCATACTGCTGCCATAAATTCCACACATTTTGTGAAATTCCACTGCAACTGGCAACACTAAGATCGAATTATCGAGTTTCAGATCTTTTCGATCTGTCGTCAGTGTGTTTGTTCGGTGTTAACTCAACTGAATCAATTTTCTCGCTACAGAGTTATGTTGTTCTGTATATAGAATAAAATAAGTTATCAACGCGCTGCTACCAAAATGGGCTGAGCAATAGCTAAAAAAGACATTCTCGCGATTGAACCTGCAAATAAAGGCTAATTTGAAACGGTTGTGTGATGCACCTCCATAACATTTCTAGTATCAGTATAACCGCAACAACTACTTGCTAATTGTTGTTTTAATTGTATTGTAGGATACCGTAGTTTATTAAATTAATAGTACAGATTAAACCAGTCAGTTACTTAGCCAATCTCGTGTGCTTCCTAATCGTGTCTAATTAATTACAACACGCATATTTCACACTTGTGCTACAGTAGGTGCACATAATATTGAATAACTATATATCAATGTTTCTCAAACTGAGGTCACAAAGTATAGTCGTGGGGATCCGCGAACTAATTTCTAGTGTACCAAAGTGGGCAAAGTATACACTTTGGTCGGTGACGGCCGAACCGTATAAACCCAGTTCGACAAACAATGATTCTATGGCCAGCGATCTGGAACGCAAGGCTGTAAGTAGGCAAAGCTGCAGTAACATATTATTCAGAACCGGTTCAGTGAGCCGGCTCACATACGGGATCCAAATGCAAAGATGCAGATCACTAAAAAGACCCGTTTTTCCCATTTCTACTACATGCATGTGGTATCTGTAATATAGAGATGGGAAAAACGGGTCTTTTTAGTGATCTGCATCTTTGAATCTGGATCCCGTATGTGAGCCGGCTCACTGAACCGGTTCAAAAAGAGCCGAGTTCTGTTACTGCACTCTGCTACTGAGTTACCTAGTTCAGTCAATCATATCACGACCTGTATAGAATCAAGAATGCATAGCCAAACATGTGATGCATGAGTCATTTGAGCTGACAGATGCATCAAAGCAAGAACTGATACATAAGTGTAAAATGTGTTTCTGTGTGTTAAGTGTTATGCGGATTCGTTGATCCGTCGGCTCAAAAAAAAAACTGAGTCGGTTCTCACGGATCTTCTGTCGGAGTCGGCTCTTTGAACCGGTTTAGATCTGAGTTACCCAACTCTACTGAAATAGTTAAAGTAGTTTTTTCGACCGACAAAGCTGGTTCACATTGCTGTGAGTAAAAAATTTTCACTTCAAAAAATAAACAATGCCTTTGTTTTATATTAATGGGGATTGACGACAATTTTGCGCTTATCTCTGAAAGGTCCGTAGGCGAAAAGGTTTAAGAAACGCTTCAATACAATATAAGTAGTAACATTTTAGGTACTGCTGGCTGTTTTGAGTTATTTGATTTCAATAGTAGAGATGGGCAACTTCGACCTTTGGTTGCTGAATGCTGACCAACTTTATCGATAAAATTTCGACTTAGCAAGCGGTGCAAGTCGACCAAATAGTCGATTTATGTACCGCAAAGTTTGAGAAAGAGGAGGTTAATATAGTAATTAATTTCTATTTTCTGGTATTTTATATAAAAAATTATAGAGGTTACCTCGATCCGTTGAATAGTAGCGAGGGGATGACGTCATTCGGCGGACCTCTCCATTGATATTGAGTGGTTGACAAAAATATTAATGGTCCGTCAACTTACGGCATTCATGGAATGAGGTAACCTCTGTACAAAGACTCGGAATTATTACTTTCGTGTTCTGTTTATTCGTTGATTCCGAGGAATTGATAAATTAAGACAACGCCAAAAATTAATTCCCGGTCTGTATAGCCTTATTTTATTACATGATTAATTACAATGGATCTGAATATTAATAAAAATAATAATAGGTATAATAAAAAAATGTATAAATGAAAAAATGTCCCAGTGCTTTGTTATCAACCACAGACTGAATAATAATATAATAATATTTATTGCCATCAAACAATAATATATTTCATATAAAAGTTCAGTAAAAATTTAAACATCAATAACATTAATTTAAAAACTCTTCCAGATTACAAACGGCTTCTTTAGGAAGTATATTTTTTTACATATTTTACATAAAGTTTTGATTTTAATAGCTTTATTTTTCCCGACAACTTTTAGGCCCCAACAATTCACAAATTGTTCGGTGGTTGATTTGCAATGGTATGGAATTCTCAAGTCGACTTGACAAAAAGTGCAAATCTGGTCGACTATTTCGTAGCCGTCGCCCAACTCCACTCGACAGCAATATTTGTATAATATATATGTATAACAATATTACAGAGATTGCTAGATAAGCCTGCACGGTAAATGGATTTGATGATTATATCATGGTCCAAAGATTTTTTTTTTTTTAATTTTTACAGAATAAATTAAACAATGATATTCTAATTGATCTCGTCAAATTTTAAAGAAAACAACCGTTTTATCTAGTCGCAAATCCGACTTCCCTACAAGTTCTTAGGGCGGAAATACATTTTTTCAATTCTATTCGGAGACTTCCGCGCCCCTACGTCACCTAATATTACCGACAACTGTTAAAATAAACATATTGCCACATTAATTTTAAGACATTAACTTATTTTTCGTCATTAGAGAGAAAAATAATGTCCAAAATGGCGTATCAAACATTAATTTTGATACAGTATTAAGGGAGATGTTTCCTACCGACAAAAACACCTTTGAGAAATAATATATACCGATACCGTTAAAGTTCGGGCATGTCACACCCTGTCACATTTTTGGTGTGACATTTTCTCACCACATACTCGCTGAGTTAAAATTGTGTCAGAAATGGCCATACAAATAGTGCTGATCCTGCGGGGGTTGATAGTTCCACACAAAATCGAATATTAATTAATTGGTCTTGCAGACATTGTGTACTCAATGCAGTTCAAATGCATCGTATTATGTCGCTTCTGAAAAGCAACTATGCCAATTTATCGAAAGGATGAAATCAATTCTTTGCAGGAAGACCATGAACCTAAACAATTTCAATAAACTTGGTAATTAAATCAGTGACAAAGGAAATAATAGTTTGTGATAGATTTCAATCAAATCTACCGTAACGTATAGATAATTAGTGTATTTGCCATATGGCAACATACACTATTGGCGTCGGTCGGATGGCGGGACCTAGGGGTCGGACCAAAATTTCTCGACGTTTCATAACCTCCTAAACACTTTGCCACCATTTTTAAAAATGTTTATATATATATGTATATATATATATATATATATATTTATATATATATATAGGTATATATGTGTGCGGGCTATAACTTTCGAAGAAGTTAATTTATTTTAACGAAATTGGCACACATGTTGGAATACATTACCGCACGAAGCCTATTTAAAATGGGCCCAATCGGGCCATTTTAAGGGTAGTTTTTAGGGGTTGAAAAAAGTTTTTGGGGCCCAAAATACCGAAAAAATTCTCCGAATCGTTTCAAAATTGAAATTTAACTCTCCGGTAGTAATTAAAAAGTGTCCCTAAAATTTTAATAAAATCGGCCCGACAGGACCGGACTTACAAATTTTATGAAAACACTAGTTTGCAGATAGTGAATTATTTACTGAAAGTTGCATATAATTTGGTATAGAGGTTCGATTGATAATAATATTGCAATTAAGAAAAAAAATGTTATTTTAAGGGCTGTATTAAGGAGTAAAAATTTTTTTTTACCCAAAAACCAACTTAAGTTCGCATAATAAAGCCACACTGCCTGTATTAGCAAATACACTATATTGTCGGCAGGGTTTTGGCACTGCGACCCGGGTTTTTTAATAATTGCCATCAAAGTTTGTCATTCTTGTGATAGCTTATATGCCCTATACGAAAATACTTAATATCCTTCTAAGTGTTGATGACCTCAGCTGTTGAGTATCTATAATCCACAATCTGTCTAATAAATGTCCTTATAAGCCCCATCCTGGGTATTTGAAATTTTGAACAAAAATAATGTTTATACCAATCTCTTATTTTATTTTTTTCTTTAAACGACACGAAAAAATATTAGAAAATTTTTTTTTAAAGACAAGCTTTTATTGCAGTGTACTAAAAAGGATAGAAATTATTTTTAATAATTTAGAATCATAATTATAAAAGTGTGGGTAGTAAGCTCTATGATAAGTCACGGCCCTCGCTGTAATAATTAGGAACCTATATTATTAAAAAATATTTTTATCGTTTTTAGTATACTGCAATAAATATTTATCTTAAAAAAATAATTAAAAGGTAATTTCCCATTTTGTAGTGGTGGCCATATAGGATCTACCATTATTATTCAATATACTATATTGTCTTTAGAGTCAAAGGTGTGTGCAAAATTTCAGCATGATCGGATATCAGGAAGTGGTTGAAAAATCGGTCGCAAGATTTGTCCTTGACAAACAGACAGAAATAAACGCTAAGTAAAATCTTGTAATAAAAAGTAAAATCACTTGAAAATTTGTCATAAAATATATTTCGACGACAACCAAGAAAAATAAACATTGCGTGTGAATTGAGGTATAAAAACTTGTGAGTGTAAAATTATTTACCTACTTACGGTACAAGTATCTAAACAAATTAATTTTAATGTACAATTTTTTGCTAATTTTCAGCTAAAAGTTAGTAAATCATGTTATTTTTTCTAGAAATAAATAAACGTAAGCAACGACTGCAAAAGAAAATGATTAGCAAGTTTTCATTAAGTCAGCGTTGGTTTAATACGAATTATGAAGCAGCGCGATGGAACATTTTAAATTATAAATTTCTCATTTGCAAAACACGCGTTGGGGTTGGATTTCAACGACTCCGAACTGAATCCATGCACTGTGAATGACACGCTCTGAAACGAATTTAATGAAATTCAACACGGCTGCAAATTAGTTTGTCGAGTGAAAAATTACATTTTGCTGCAACCAATTTTAAACATTTTTTTTGCAAGCGGCATTAAGAAAACAACAGTTGGTCGTTTAAATTTCGACTATAAATTTTATTTAACTTATTTGTGATGTATTTATATTTTCGATAACATAATTATAGCAGATTACATCATTCCACTATCTAATAGATCAAAATCTAGCATCAGAGGCACGAATAGACATATTTATGCTTATTTACATCAATAGTGTAATTATTTTACGTAAATTGAAAAACATGACAACAGAACGTAATAATTTAGAAAATAACTAGTATTTATCAAAAAAAAAGAACATAAATTAATGACTGTATATTAATCAAATCTAAACTAAAAACATGTTACATAAAGACCGCGCACACTATACTAGCACGGATCAGCACGAAAAGCACAGCACTACTTTATACATTATACCTGCACGGACCAGCGACTTTTAGTACACGTTCTATATGTGGCAAACAGTATCATAGTTAAGGTGCAGATGCAATTTAATGCCGTTCCGAGAAATAAAAAAATATTTCGCAAAACGCCAAATCAAAATTTAATTACTTTTCTGTTTTTAGTCGTTTTCTTAGAGGCAGTTTTTTATTTGAGTTTTAATTTTCACATTTAAGTGACTTTGCAATGCATGTTGTTCTTTCTTGATATTTGATTATTATTAATTCAATGAACTAGAAAAAACTACTAAACCGATTTAAGTAAAAACGAATCAATCAATTTCGATGGTCCTTTCACTGTGATCTACGCTGAAAAGTGCCTATAGTTTAAAAAATAATTTAAATCCGTTCAGTAGTTTTGGATAGGAAGTTCTCACGGACTGACATATTAAAATATGATTGAAATTTTAACAATATTACATGCACACATGTCGACTTCATAATCTGCTCTTTTTAAAGTCATCTAGGCTCTGAGTATAAATCAAAACACTTTTCATTTAAGTGGTAAAATAACAAAATTCGCAAAGTAAATGTTTCGTACATAAAACCAAGAAGAAGAAAAAGACTTTTGCAGTGCAGTTAAATTGTTTTGATTGTTCGAGTCGAGCAGTAAACAGAAACGAAACGTTTACACAACCGAGACACGACATAATGACATCGGCAATTTATTTAACCCATTCGCTGCCATCTTCTGAAAATTGTATCTTTCTTAAATAAAGACGATTAGCATGTATCAAATGGTTAGCTACGTATCTTATGCATAGCATTCGATCCTAAATGTTAAATTTGAGGGTTTTGGGGATTCAGTGTCTTTAATTTTCAAATTTTAATCCACAGAAATTCCGTTTGTGCATCGTGAAATATAACACAAAAAAACTGTAAAACAAATTTTGTTTTGAAAAAGTTTTACTGGTTTATTTTACACGTTTGGGGGCTTGACTATATTTTAATACATTCTATTATCCACAAAATAGAAAAACAGATCTCTTACAATTATTATGGTAGCAAAAAGGCTAAATGCATCTATCGTCAATCTACTGAGGTTCTTGAACAGTGTACAAAGTGCGGGTATTTCAGTACGCTCTAATTACATATGTAAACGAATAACCTTGAATCTATTCCAAAAGACTCACGAGATTACTGGAAAGACACGTGTATTCAAGACATATTTAATTTGTTTAACATCTTGCTTAACGAGCTACCGCAGTTTGAAACATAAGAAAAACATAAAGCGCTTACATTTGAATTTTCTTTTATGTCAGTCCATTACAAAAATGCATTCGCAAAAACCATTGGTGCATGGCTTCTTAATGTAATGATTTGACAGCTGTTTAATATTTCATTGCTTTTGCCGTACTTTTACAGCTTCATAAGCAATAACTTGACAACAACAACTTGACGACGTAGTAATTTAAACGTCATTTAACAAGTTAACTAGTATTCGGAAATTAATTTTTTGACAAGCGGAGATTCAAAAAAAAAGTGAGCCGCATCTACCTAAGCTCGCGGAGGAATTAAAACTTCTTTGTAGTCGGAGATGATATTTATATATTTAATTTTTTTATGTCGAATTTTACTCCCTCTAATTTTTTGACGGAACGGTTTAGGACTTCCCCCTCCAATTGTTGGACAGAACGGTTTGAGAGTCCCCCAAATATAATATTTGGATGGTTCTGTAACAATTCAACCGCGGTCAGTTCAACCGATCGAATCGAACTGTCTGCGTTTGAACTCTCGATCGGTTGAACTATGGTTCAATTGAACTGTCGTTCGACTGAACTGTCCGCGGTTGAACTGTAGTTCGGTTAAAATGTCGCGTTCGAAATGTTCGCGGTTGAATTGTTACAGAACCAGGAATCTATCTGTCAATTCATCACAGTTTCAAATGATTTCAAGTGAATAAGGCGCTAACTATCTTGTAGCTTTTTTAATAGCACAGATGTGTTTGATCATATATAATATATAATTTCAATGTAATAACGTGTTAACAGATATATCATTTGTCCCAAGCAGAGAGGATGTAATTTTATGTACAATGAACGTATAATCAGAAAATGGCAAATTTTGCAGGTTCGAAAATACCCCACACCCAACTAGTTTTTGGACAGAACGATTTGGAAGTTCCATCCTTGTTTAAAAATAAGGCATTCTTTCTTCCCCTTCAATTTCGTAACCGTTCTTGTTCGTAACCGTAACGCGTCACAAGAAATTTTAAACAGATACTTTCGCTAAAGAGTACTTCAAAAACTGTCAAATTAGAAGTTCACGATTTAAAGCATCGCACAGGTATCAAACTGAAATTCTGTAAAAGTAAATAAGCCTATCTTAAATTAAGTAATAAATTCAATTGATTGTAATCGCCGTTTTAAAGTCCAATTATACGCAGTCGTTTCGTGTTCGTGCCGTGTTCGTTTCGGACGTCAAATTTATAAATATTTATTGTATAAATTTGACGCCCGGAACGTACATGGCTACGGACCTTTAAGGGCAATAACAGCACGTTATTCTATGTTAAGAGATAGATTGGAGATTGTCATATACTTTCTATTGGTAACTGTAACGTTATTTATAGAAATTACTGTTGAATTGTTTAGATCGCCTTTTTTGTTTCACTTTACGCACTAGTGTTAAGTGCGTCATTTTACAACCGTTATACAGTCATGAAAAGCAGTTATTTTATAAGATAGGCAAAAAAGTTATTTTCTTACTAAACTCATCACACCATAGTTTGACAGTTATATATTTTATCACTTTATACTGAAGATATTACTTGTGCTTCTTAATGTATTTTTGTGTTGTCTTATTTTTTGTCCTGTACCCTTCTCGAAAATTGTTGCATCATATAAAGGAAACCGCATCAAAATCGGTCCACTGATCGAATAGTTATAACGTCACAGACAGACATATTCGATCAAAACCCATATCTTTGTGGGGTGGCGATTAAAAATGAGTTGTCTAAATCAACGTTTCACAAAATGTGGGTCCCGACCCGGCACGGGGTCGTAGAAAAATTTTGCCGAGTTGCAAAAAAATATGTTTTTTTTGTATATGAAATAAGCAAACAAATAACTTGATTTCTATTAAAAAATCAAATTTGTTTTGTAAATAGATGTTCTTCTTCATAAGGTGAGTCGCGATCAAAAAAGTTTGGGAAACGCTGGTCTAAATCATTACATAGTGTGATCTCGACTAAAACACATATATTCTTTTTCTCCAATTTAACAATCATGTCGATTCGAAATAAAACACATTTCAGACGATGGAATCTGCAATACGTTTTAATACAAGACATTACTGTGGGCTATCAATAAGCAATGATTTCTTTACAAAACTGGAAACTATTCAGCTTCGATTGTGAAGGCATTATGATAAAATACCAACAGTAAAGTGGCAACTGGCCATAGAAGAGGATCGGATCAACTGGTGGGCGAACAAATGATAGCGTCCGCTTTGAAAACGACGCCCATTATTCCTACATATCGTACATACACAGCGGATGTTTGTGTGCGGTGTTGCGACGCTCATACGACGTCTTGACCGATTACGTCATCTGTGCACAACACTTGATAAGCACACTTCACAAGTGAGTTTGGAAAATCTCCAGTGCTTCACGTCAAGTCAAGAGCTTCTTGTACTCTATCTTTATATATGCGACTCACTTTTCTCTCTCCTTTGTAGTGGAAACAACTTTAAAAATATTATCAAAAACTGCACTGCCATTTTTAAACCCCGACGCAAACACAGGGGTGTTATAAGTTTAACGTGCATATCTGTTTATCTGTCTCTGGCATCAGAGCTCCCAAATGGATGAAACCGATTTTGATACAGTCTTTTTTATTTAAGGTGATTATCAAAAATTGCACTGCCATTTTTAAACCCCGACGCAAACACAGGGGTGTTATAAGTTTAACGTGCATATCTGTTTATCTGTCTCTGGCATCAGAGCTCCCAAACGGATGAAACCGATTTTGATACAGTCTTTTTTTATTAAAGGTGATTATCAAAAACTGCACTGCCATTTTTAAACCCCGACGCAAACACAGGGGTGTTATAAGTTTAACGTGCATATCTGTTTATCTGTCTCTGGCATCAGAGCTCCCGAACGGATGAAACCGATTTTGATACAGTCTTTTTTTATTAAAGGTGATTATCAAAAATTGCACTGCCATTTTTAAACACCGTCGCAAACACAGGGGTGTTATAAGTTTAACGTGCATATCTGTTTATCTGTCTCTGGCATCAGAGCTCCCAAACGGATGAAACCGATTTTGATACAGTCTTTTTTTATTTAAGGTGATTATCAAAAATTGCACTGCCATTTTTAAACACCGTCGCAAACACAGGGGTGTTATAAGTTTAACGTGCATATCTGTTTATCTGTCTCTGGCATCAGAGCTCCCAAACGGATGAAACCGATTTTGATACAGTCTTTTTTTATTTAAGGTGATTATCAAAAATTGCACTGCCATTTTTAAACACCGTCGCAAACACAGGGGTGTTATAAGTTTAACGTGCATATCTGTTTATCTGTCTCTGGCATCAGAGCTCCCAAACGGATGAAACCGATTTTGATACAGTCTTTTTTTATTTAAGGTGATTATCAAAAATTGCACTGCCATTTTTAAACACCGTCGCAAACACAGGGGTGTTATAAGTTTAACGTGCATCAGAGCTCCCAAACGGATGAAACCGATTTTGATACAGTCTTTTTTTATTAAAGGTGACTTGATTGAGAGTGTTCTTAGCTATGATTCAAGAAAATCTTTTCAGCCGTTTGAAGATCATCAGGTTTTTTCTAGTAGATCGATTCGAAATTTGGTATCCTGTTGTTAAAGCATGAAAAGCATGAAATGAAACTTAAATAAAAAATTTAAAAAGTCTGTTCCGATACAAAAAAAAAACCTCTAAACGCAAAAAATAATATGTCTAGGCCCTTTCAGTTTAATATACGTAGCAATGTTTTTATCCAAGGGTCAATATATATTATTTCTTACTTTTTAGAAGTTTTTTTCGTGTCGGGATTTTTTTTAAATTTTTAATTTAATTTGTCTATTTTTTGGGAGGGTACCTCTAAATGGAAAAACGGAACTATTAAAGGATCACTTTGTTGTGTGGTTGTCCGCGAAAATCTTTTTTTCAGGTACGGCTAAGGGCAAAAATTAATATCAAATACTACGATCCCATACCGAGCTGGGTAGAGTAGTGGTGACAGCACTAGACACGCATTCGGTAGGTCCAGGTTCAAATCCCGGTGGGGGTAGATGTGGCTGGGACTTTTTCGTACTGCCTCTCGCCGAGAAACGGTAATTCCTGTACCGGCCATCTTGGTTGAGGTTTTCCATGGTTTCTCTCAATTAATTCCAGATAAATATCGAGATGGTTCCTTATTTGAGGCCATGGCCGATTACCAGCAAACTCCTAGTTCAAAAATTGCCTACCTTATCCTAATTTCCTATAATTCCTTCATTCGCCCATTGCTATTACATAAGTTCGAGTAGAAAAATAACGGGAAGTGTGGTAGATGGAAAATAGTAATGGTGCGAATGGCATCTGTTATGACATAAAGTCGAGAAATGGACGTTAAACGCATTATTATTATTATTACTACGATCCCATAATCCAATAAAAATTCAAGTTTCTAATTCAACGCAATAAAACGATTGAAAAAGTATTTCTTCGATAATGACTCAGTCACAAAAAATATTAAATTTCAAACGAAAGACAGAACCGCGCTTTTATTTTTTAAAAAGTACCACTACATAAAAATAATATTACAATTTCTATTAGCATTATTTTCTCTGAAAAACTGTCTACCGATAATTTTAGAGTTCTGAACATTCCATTATCAATGACCATCCATTATGGTGCGTTAAAAGTCTCGGCAACGGGGGGATGAAGGAGGAGTAGGTGTTGAAGCACAGTCATAACGCGGGGACAATTCACTAACCGTATGCGCAACTGAGATAACAGAGTTGTCAAGCTTCCCGTTTACCCGACAGGTTTTCCCTCTATGCAATGCCGATAAGCTTTTTTTTATACACGTACACTATAATATAATGTTTTTTTGGATTATATGTATTTTTTAACTTTACGATATCTGAAAATGACGTGTGCGGGTTTATTATCAACAGCAACACTATTTTGTAGCTTAAATACAGGCAATCCTCCGTTAATACGAATCTAACGATGTGTAAAATTCGGTTAACGATTCACCACTTCCATGTTGAATTGCAAAAATTGTTAATGTTGACTCGTACAATTAAAATTACCATTACTTAAACTCAAGAAAAATCATACAGAAGTTTGGAGATCTAATTCCAGGTCTGTCGGCAAAAGAACTTTTCCTTTACTTTGTTCCACGAGTTGTTGGTTTGTTGCCAGGCTTAAACAGCTTTATTGAACAAAAGCATTCTAATGTTATTTATTGCAAAAAAGACACAAAACGAACAGGATTCATCATCGAGTATCTTCTCGAATATAACAAAACATTTTATGAAAAAAAACTCGCGTAGCATTGCGTTTTCCGTCAGAACTTTAAGACTTAGGATTTTCGTTTAGGTTTTCCTATAAACTATATGAATGAAATGTTAAATTTCCTATTTTTTCAAAATTTTAGGCTCAGTAGTTTCGAAGATATCGGGAGGAGGGGTGATAACGCTCGATTTTCGTATATTTCCTAAATATTTTTTAAACTATATGCATTTTAAAATTATAAAAAAAAATCCATTAGGTCTTTCATTTGATACGTCAAATGATGTACTTGAACATTTTATTTTCTAATTTGACCTCCAAAATGAACACCCAGAATCGGAGTTCTTTTATTTACGCTATACGTCCGTGATTGGGCCACCTAAGTCTTTTCGTCCGCAGTAGATTCGAAGAAAATAAGCTGACAGACGGACACCAGACCGATCTTATAACAGTTCCGTTTTTTCATCCGATGTACGAAACCCTAAAAAACTATTATACTATAAATACAATACAAAACTGAAGTATAAAATCCGCCGTAATAAATTAAATCATTCAGTATTCATAAGACTATTAGAATAATCTGATTATAAAAATCATTTCCAAAATTTCTAAAAAAATATTTCAGAGTAGTACAGTTTCCAAAACTAGTTTTTCAAGAAACTGTTCCAGAAGTACAAAGGTGTCATAAATGAGTAACAACGTTTCCGGTCGCACAGGATGTCACTTTTCATGGCGGAGCCCCAACGTCCGACGCGCTTTTCACATTTATATAAACATCGCATTCTGTCCCTTATTATGCTCTCTTTCTCTCTCTCTCCCACTAACACACACAAACGAGTACGTGATAATCAACCCTATTCAACAGATTCCGTCTGTAGGCATTTTCAATAGGAAAATTACGACAGAAAGGAGCTAAAGCGGCATAAATTTGATTTACTATTCATGAAGTACCATTCGCTTAATTACCTCGCAGTAAAAAAAATCTATTATAAAACATTATTACAGATTAAAAAGGTTTTTTATGAAAAATAAAAAGTAAAATGTGACGAAAAACAAATTTGACGAATTGCAATTATTATATACCTGAAACCGAGATATAAGTTAGAGGTGACCCGCTGCTTTTCTCGAGTTCATTTCGGTTTTGAAGGGTATCTACAAATGTAGTCGGATAAAAATCATCGAAGTTTTTCTCTAGTGACGGCGCAACAAACAGACAGAGAAAAAAATATGGCAAGACGTAACAAAAAAAAAATCGCAAAAAAAGCAATACTAACAAGTAATCCTGTTACTATTTCATGTGTTTATATTAACACATTGTTAACATTTTTTCTGTAAACTTTTTGAAATGCCGTGTATAAATCTTTATCGTCAGTGTTACTGTAAACACAATGAATATGTAATATGATAATATCATTAAATTGTGAGTTTTAACTTTTATAAAAAGTGTCGAGCTTTGCATTTTTTGCCGATTAACCAACTTCATTTCTATAATTCAGTGCTCGTGTGCGAATTTTTTACAAAAATCTGCAACAAGGTTCGTTCTGTTCAAACAATAATGTGTAGTGTAATAGCGTTAGAGAAGATAACGTAGGCAACTTGCGTGGTATGAAGAGTGGGAAAAACGATCAGTAGCGGCGCGAATCTGTAGGTTCTGTCAATGGTGTGTCTCGACTAGCGACGAACAACTAAATGACCACGTTTACATGACCACTCTCTCTGTAAGAAAATATGGATTCGTTCGACCCAAATTTCGTTTATACTCAGAAATGACGTTACTATCTCCTCTGAACGATATTACTTTACCTACTAATTATACCACAATTTCAAACCTTAAAGAGTGAGACATACACTTATACTTCACAATGCAATATAAATGGCACGATTTTTATGCATGGGACGGGTATGCAATAATTTAATTACCCTTAAGTGGATCGTACTATATTAGTCTGACAAGAGTCAAAGTGGCAGTAGATTCCCTGTTAGTTCATAGTTTTGAGTCATACATGAGGATTGATTTATTGAGGCAACAGAAAACAATTGTCTAAATTATTGAGGTGAAAACAAAAAAAAAAACACTAGAAGAGTCAGGTAATAGAGAATCCTGGACGAAAAATGCTGGGAAATAAGCTCTGAGTTAAATTTGCAGTGTTCCGATTAATCAAGGTCTCGCTTATAAAGATTTGTCTTTATTTGGGTCTACCAAAGGAAAGATTGATGACATTTTACGTTTATGTAAACAAAGTATGTGTCCTAGCATTCCATGATACCTCCTGTATATAAGTATTAACGATAAATATTTTAAAAACTATTTATTTTGGCATTACTATATCGTATTTTCATCGTAAGATTACCAGCTCGCAATTTACTATCTATATCTTATAAAACAGAGGGGGATCAGAGCACGTCTTAAATTAACTTTCATAATTTATGCGCGGGAATACTGCATTGAAAATAGTTTCCGCCGTTACATTTCCTATTTAACTTAAAGCAACATATATTTGAAGAACTAACATTTTTATTTAAAAACTCCTGTTGGAGGAGAGAACAAACCCTTCAAATGTGTATATATAATATTATAATAACAAACTAATAAACAGTCTACGCTGACAGCAAAAAACATTGACTGCAGTCAATAATTACGTCAAAGCATCAGTGCAAAAGTACTTGGTTTTTTGTCCGAATTTTTGCAGAGTGCATACAACATGCCAAATAATGATATTCATAAAAATGTTAGTATCTGCGTCCGGCGGCTGATAAAAAAATTAAATGAACGGCTTGTGAACACCGCTTTGAGCCAATTTACACAAAAAACATGTGCATACGTCGCAAAAACCGAAACAAAACCAAATAAATTTTATTATATAGTACAGTGATTCTCAAACTGTGCATAGCAAATTAATATCTAGAGTCACGTGCCGAGTCACCAAAACGAAGCAAAAATTAGATTTCTGTAATCTTCGGTGACTATACGCATAAATACTTTTTCTTGATTTACCGTCGCTCACTCTTCTTCGCACGACCGAAATATTGATAAAAATACCTAACCTTTTTGTTTTCTAACAAAATTATTCATTCTGCGTAATAAGAGTAATGAAAAAAAGAAAACAATGAATTCATAGTTTATTTTCTTGGCAAGGATACAATTCTTAAATTAAGTAAACGGAACGCGGTTGCAAAGAAAACACGTAATTAACTAAAAATTTATTAGGAAAATGAGATGTAGTATAAAAAGATTAAAATTCCTTATAAATGTTTCTTCGTAATTTAATCTTCCAAATAAAAATTCCTAGCTTCCTCATGCGAGTTTTTATTGACGATTTGTGATATTACAGCCACGTCAACAACAATAAAATGTCACTCTCATAAACCACAAACTTATTTTCAGCTAAAATGTATCTTCGAACAGAAGACAAAATGGCCTATGTCAAAGTCTGGATAGGTTGTTTGGGTTCCGTTTAGATAGGGTTGCCATTTGTAAAATTTGGCGACCAGGACAAGACGCGTGAAAACCCCGGATTTTAGAGCCCAGAACCAGGACATGTCAACAGGTTTTTTTAAACACAGTGTAATAAAAAATAGTTGAAAATGTCATAAATCACATTTTTATTTATTTTCAGGCCTTAAAATTAAACTTAGTCATCTTTTATCATCATTTTAAATGTACCTAACAAAACAGAATCTTATTACAGTTTGTTACAAATTGTTTTAATAATCAATTAGAATTTTTTTATTCTTAAAATAAAACACAGTGCGTGCGTCGCGGGCGGCCCAAGACTTTAAATTTTTAAACCCGAACTACAAATGAAGCCCCGCCCGGACGCTCCCCGGATGCCCTCTAAACTAGGACAAAACCGGGAAAACCCGGACGGATGGCAACCCTACGGTCAGATATATAACTTCTAAGAGCTCAGTTGTTGGAGCTAGAAGTTGAAATTGATATAATCTAAAATAATCTTTATCGGTTGATGTCTTCGCAAAATATGTCCAAATATAGCTAATTTTCTCCTTCCAGTATGCGACATTTTTTTCCAAAAAACGCTAATTCAACGAAGAGATGAACACTTAGAAGAGAGCACTAAATCACCCGAACCGCATTTGTAACATAGCAACGTTAAATTTTAACAACTAAACAAATCCTAACAATTAACATATAGACATACCTATCAGTTGTAGTGGCAGAAACATGTGTCTGTTGCATCATTGACAATGATCGCAAAATAATCGCAGATTACGATTAATCGTACAATTCATCGTAATCGTAATCGTTCCATCACTAGTACAAACACCACCATTTGACTAGCTTAAGACCCTGAAGATGAAAATAAATTTTTCGAAACGTTGGCCACTAGCGTTACATTGGTAAAGCTTATTTTTTGATCCTCAACCAAACCTTCCTTCACAGTGACATTATAATATAATGTCACTGTGAAGGAATTATATTATATATTATATTATAGAATCAACACTACTATATACGAAGACAAACGTATACTTATTCAAAAAGACTAAAAAATTATAAAGAAACTATACAGAAAATAATGTACGGAACCATTCACGCAGGATGAACGGTTTTGTTTGATCATTTTTTTTTAAATTTTCTGTTAAATATCGTGTAAAGCAAAGGAACTGGGATCACTCAAAGATCAGCTATTTCACACAGTAGGCTGCAGGCAATCGGAAAACATGACACACAGGTAAAATAGTGTGGAACACGAAGTGTTGTAAATTACCCATTGTTCTAATTATCGTTTTACACAAACTATAACATAATAATGTGCATTAATTAGTGTTAACATAAATGTAATTAATCGTCTATTGTCTTCGGTGTGTTGCTTACATGGCGTCGGTTAAATAGTAATATATATATATACAGAGAGTATCGCTTTTGCACGATGGAATTTAACTTATCGTTGTGTCAAAAATACCTACACAATATAGCCCCAAGAATTAGATGTACTCAAAATCGATGACTTGTATTACCTTTCTCACTATGTATTTCGAGTATGTCGGTTAACAACACCGCAACCCCCATAAGTGGTTACGACCGGTTTACAAGTTGCAAATTGATATATTGTCTTGTCAAATATATATAAAGCGTTTACATCACGAAGCAAATATATTAATCGAACAAGGTCTCCCATTCAGAGGGCTTGGAAAACAGTCTTAAGAGTTTGTAGCTTTAAAAAAAAATCAAGCTCACTTATCAATTTTTTTGTCAGAAGACTACAGACGAAGGACGCTTAGCAAAATTTAATTTAAAAAAAATGTAACTGGACAAACACTGCAAACCTGACAGGTCCAAGTCTATGCAGTTTTCACCCAGATAGTTCGGTTATCCAATGCCTTATACGAAAAAAAAATTAAAACCGGACAGGCAGTGCGCGGTATTTTAAAATCGTAATAAAATTAGCGAAATTATAGCAACCAAAAATAATCTTTGTGTATTTTTTCCAATTATATGCTAGTAGTTATGATTAGACGTTTTCTCTTTGCTTTATGTTTTATTTCCAAAGAGGCAAAATAATTTCAGAGACTGTTTACTTTTGATGATTATTCTGAAGTAATAAAGCGGCAAAAACCAAATAAATGTTCTGTTCTTCTGTCTTTTTGTTACAAACCTGGCAGCCCTACACGCAGAGCACAATTCGAAAATTTTCATGAGAAGTAAATTCAGTCCTAAAAGAAATAATATTTATATTGGTACTGTCAATCCATTCTATTTATAATCCATCAACGTTTGTCTTCAAACCTGCAACGTGACGTACTGACAAATAAATATTGATTGTCTGAGGGCCCTTTAACTCACGGAAGATTATGAGAAGAAAACTGGCAAGGCCTCGCGTAGTTCGAAGAGAATTCCGGCGAGCGCTGTTAGTGCTAGCTACATAAACAAAATAGGTAACACATAGAGGCAAAGATAAATATCCGGGCTATAATATTGTGCTCTGGAGAAGTGGTGTGTTATTTATTACATCCCCGTATTCTTTGGAAAGACACAGAGCGTCTTTGACAAATATCCGACGGTATACTTAAAAACACACGTACGCACACACATACATACGGTTTAATTTCGAAGTTGACTATACTTGATGATGCCAAGTACAAACCGCACAACAAGTCGAGAATAAGTTTATAATTAATAGTTCAGGACTGAATTCCTGTTTCAACCCAATTTCAAAGTTTATGTACGAACAATCATGTTAATTTGAAATGGTTCTCAACTCTGTAATCATTAATAATAACATGCAGTCCGTCTTTTGACAAAAAAAAAAGACACTGAGTACCCAGCACTCTCAAGAGATGTGTAAACATTCAGATTCGAATAATATAGTCACTTGTTTCCAACAAACTGAATTTATGACATTTCTGATTACCTCCTTTTTAACATATATAGGTGAATAGATAATATATTTATTATTTATTCGTCATATTGCCAAAACGTTACCGCAGTGTGACTTATGTAAAATCCTTGTCAACTTCAAATACATACAGTTATAATATGCTGCCGGGGATTTCCCGACGATCATTTTTGAAGATACAGAAAACGACATCCAGCGCATCCTATCGTTCCTCCACTCATCAGGATTGTACATACGCATCTAGGTCTAATAAATTAATAAATTATAGTTCCGGACGCTAATGATCTTTGACGTTGATGCGTCCATAAATATTTATATATAAAAGAAGTCATTTTTACAATTTTATGCTAAGAAATTAAACAATTCAAACAGTTACACTACTCATAAGTAAGCACAGCTGACAGGATTAAATCAGCAAAATCGAATGCGCTCTGTAGTGAAGCTTTTTAATATTTGTTTTGTTTTATTTTGTATACCACAAAAAAAATATCTTGGCACCAATAAATTAATATAATCAATTATAACAGGACTGAATCAAAATCGTTCTCTCTTGTCGCGATCGCAAGTTTCAAACGATAATTAGCTTTCGGATCCGGATTCAACCGGATAGATTTTGATTTGGACCAACGTACACCAATTTAGCTCAGAAATCGCGGAAACCCGAGTTGCTTCACATTTTTTTTCTCTACTCGCTTTTCTTTAACGTATTTTTTATCAGAAAAAAGTAGCGTTTTAAACAGTGACAGCACTTTTCAAATCGGTTTAGCAGTCTCTAAGGTTACCCGTAACAACCAAACGCAAACGTTTCCACTTAATTATACAGCAGAACCGTATTTTCAACTTCTCCTTCATCCTCACTTCGCAGCAGTCATAGATCAATCAGAAAAAATATTTTTTAATTTGAGGTTAAACGTTGTCAAACGTATTTTTCTATTCGTTGACAGCGACTGTTCAGAGTTCTGACCGTCCTAGGCTAATTATGACGACGCGCCCCCGCCAGATGTGTTACGGAGTAACAAGTCAGCGTTTGTTTTACGCGCGCTTTTTAAAATTTCAAAATTTATTGTTAAAATCAGGGACTCTCAAGCGCATTTAGTTTTAGTGTTTTGTCTCGGTCTAGTTGAAATATGTAGGGTAGATGCAATGATGCTAGATTAGTGCATGCGAAGACACGATTTTAGCGCGCGCCCCCCCGATCCTCGCGCCCTAGGCTGCAGCCTAATTAGCCTAAGGGTTAATCAAGGCCTGTTCGTTGACCAGCGTACAAGAAGACACTTTACGTGGAAGCAAGGACTAGAAACTTGAAAAAACGTGAGTAAAATCATTTGGAAATATATGATTCTAACTGCACATGACATTAGCATAAAAATACTACGAAAAAACGGCCGCAAGTCTGCCAAACTTGGCATAGGTACTGTTCAGTTACTATTTTTTTCGTATATAAAGCTATGTGGTGCACAGAAGGTGAGGTTTCCACGTTATTACGCGCTAGGATTCTTTTAACGTAACAGAAAGACAGTTCGGAGCAGTCATACGGGACGCCTGCCGCCATTACTTATAAAGCTTCCCTGCATTTATCTGTGCTTCCCCGACCAACTTGCTCCACACAATGAATTCTCATTAGGGACAAAAACACTCATTTATTATTTAAATATACATTATTTTGTTACACATACCTTAAGGAAATTCAGAATACAACATGCTGCTTACATAAGTTATTTAAATAGAATTTTATCTGTAAAACTTAAAATATTTTTAAAACCTATTTTTGATCATTTTTGAGTTTTTCGTTTAACAATAGACAAAATACGATCCGCGTACGAAGTCGAATTTTACTGAGAAAAGATAGACTGCACATTATAGACGTTCGACAATCAAAGCCATTACCATCTTTTAGCAGGTTTACATAATTTTTGACAAAAAAATTGTCAACAGCAGCCTTACTTGTTGAATATCTAATAAGCTTGTGGTCAATACTTTATAAGGATCGGAAACGTTTGTCTACAAAAATAAGTTCTTTAATAATAATATTGTCGAATCTTGATTTAGATTGACAAGTACAGGTGGTTAACCATTAAGTTAGACCAATAAAAAGTATCCATTAGTCATTAAAAAGCTACTTTAACGACTCAGTAAACATGATTTATGCGCATTAGATAAATAATGTTTAGACAAAGTATGCGACTGAGTGTTAGAAGCTTTCAAAGTCACCTTGAAAATGAGGGCGACTGCTATTTTTTAAGAAATATAAAAAATATAGCTCAATAGTTAAACGTACTTGCAAAAAAAATGTTTTTTCAAAGTACTGTTTAATATGTATGAAAAACGTATTTGTCAGGAACCCTTTTTATACGATATTATAGATACATAAATGCACAAAATTGCGTCGGTATATTTCCAAAACAACTGATCAAAATCAATAGTTAGGCCTACGTTCCAATTGGTCCACCAGTCCGGAAAACTACTTTTTATTACGTTTCTGACCTTTAATCTAGGAACAGATGTAAAAAAAATGATTTGGTAAAATAATATCACAAATCAATTATAAAAAAACCCAGGTCGCAGTGCCAAAACCCTGCCGACAATATAGTGTATTTGCTTGTATAGGGCCGTGTGGTTTTATACTTTTATTATGTGAAATTAAGTTTGTTTTTGGGAAAAATAAAAAATTTAACCCCTTAATACACCCCTTAAAATAACATTTTTTTCTTAATTGTAATATTATTATCAATCTAACGTCTACACCGAATTAAATACACCCTTCAATAAATAAGTCACTATCTGCAAATTAGTGTTTTCAAAAAAATTGTAAGTCCGGTCCTGATTAGCCGATTTTATTAAAATTTTAGGGACACTTTTTAATTACTACTAAAGGGTTAAATGTCAATTTTAAAACGATTCTGAGAATTTTTTCAGTATTTTGGGGCCTAAAAACATTTTTCAATCCCTAAAAACTACCCTTAAAATGCCCCGATTACGCCCATTTTAAATAGGCTTCTTGCGGTGATGGATTTCAAAACGTGGGCCCAATTTCGTTAAAATCATTTAACTCTTTCGAAAGTTATTGCCCGCACACATATATATATACGTATACGTATATATATATATATATATATATATATATATATATATATATATATATATATATATATATATATAAATATATATATACATATATATATAAACATTTTTAAAAATGGTGCCAAAGTGTTTAGGAGGTTATGAAACATCGAGAAATTTTGGTCCGACCCCTAGGTCCCGCCATCCGACCGACGCCAATAGTGTATGTTGCCATATGGCAAATACACTAATTAGGAAATCATGCAAAACCTTTGAACGAAAGTATGAACTTGTCACTAGATGATTCCAACATGTTTATAAGAAACTGGAGGACACAGTCCTGGTTGATGGGTATCAATGTGGAAAGAGCTTTTATTGTAAATTCAAACAAACTATGACGATCCTGATCAAAAGACTCGCCAGTAAAGTTCGTTAGTGAATCAGAAACAAAATCGCAACTACAACGATCGCGACCCGACTCGCGGTTCCTTAAGTTTGTTTGACATTCTAGCAATACCGCCAATGGAGCACGGAACCGCAAATCAAACTTACAGTTTTCGCTGACAGTCCGATCGCGTGCACATATTTATCGTATTATTTGAAATGGATTGCGTCCGCAAAGTCACGATTTTATTCTCGAATTTATAAATAATTTAAAAGAAAATCCTTTCTTGGATATGGCAATATATACATCGAAAGAGTAAAAAATAAAAATTTAGAAAACAGCAGCATACAATAAACTTCTCGAATTAAATTGAAAATAAGAATTTAACTGAGCGTCGAAGAAAATCCCAGTCTTGACCCACATTTGATGGCGCCTTTTTTGATTCTGTTGCCCTAATAAAACTGTTGAATAGCAGACAACGTCCGCTTCTGAACTGGCCAAGAAGTTTTGCCGATAGTTGGAGACTCATTTCTTCGGCTCACGAAGTATACACAAGTATAGCAAAGTGAAAGCACTTTTCGACAGATTTTGCTCATTTTTTTATAGGCTCAAAATAACGTTTTCTAATAAACCCAAAAGTTTCAGAATTTTTGAGCGTTTAGAACGCGAGATAATAAATTTTCACGGCCAGCATTTGAAAATTGCGAACTTTGTTATTAATTACCTCGCGTCCTAAACGGTCAAAAATTCTGAAACTTCGGAATTTATTAGAAAACGCTATTTAGAGCCTATAAAAAAATAAGAAAATTTGTCGAAAAGTGATTTCACTTTACTATGCCACGCTAGAACTACCTTAAGGCGGGTGAGATGTAACACGTTATTTGTAAGGCATGCAATAACGCGTTCTAAATTAATTTGTTTTACAACCCATCCCCCTCCGACAGAACCGCTAATCGGTCTGTTATTATTTTTATACTTTCAGCTACATAATTGATTTTATTCCTCTACGTGCTACGTTTTTATGTTTATTTATTTAGGCACAATAACCGTCGTAAAGCATTGGATAATTAAATTTACGAAAACGTCGTAAACTATAAAACGTGCGAAATAATAATCTATTGTTCTTCACGCGATGCGATAACGTTTTATGAGATTTTTAATAACTTTAATTTCATAAGCCATAATATAGACAGTCCTGTGCAAAAAAGTTGTGTCCACGCTGAATATGTATACACGCAAGAATGCTTCATGTCCATGATATAAAAAAAAACCCGGGTCGCAGTGCCAAAACCCTGCCGACAATATAGTGTATTTGCTTATACAGGCAGTGTGGCTTTATTATGCGAACTTAAGTTGGTTTTTGGGCACAATAAAAAATTTTACTCCTTAATACACCCCTTAAAATAACATTTTTTTTTCTTAATTACAATATTATTATCGATCGAACCTCTAATACCAAGTTATATACACCTTTCAGTAAATAATTCACTATCTGGAAACTAGTCTTTCTTAAAATTTTTAAATCCGGTCCTGTAAGGTTGATTTTATTAAAATTTTAGGGACACATTTTAATTACTGCCAGAGGGTTAAATTTCAATTTTGAAACGATTGGGATAATTTTTTCAATATTTTAGGGTCCAAAAACATTTTTCAACCCCTAAAAACTACCCTTAAAATGGCCCGATTAGGCCTATTTTAAATAGGCTTCTTGCGGCGATGAATTTCAACACGTGGGCCAAATTTAGTTGAAATCAATTGACTCTTTCGAAAGTTATTGCCCGCACACATATATATATACGTATATATATATATATACGTATATATATATATATATATACATATATATATAAACATTTTTAAAAATGGTGCCAAAGTGTTTAGGAGGTTATGAAACGTCGAGAAATTTTGGTCCGACCCCTAGGTCCCGCCATCCGACCGACGCCAATAGTGTATGGCAAATACACTAAAAATTGCAGTCTAATTAAAAAGCCCAATAAAAATTACTACTCGCGCTTGAAAATAGACAAAATGGTATAGATTGCTTGTCTATTACACATCTCCAATTAAATGTGAAAACATTACTTCGATATCTTTAAATTCAACGGAAATATTCAATTTTTTGGACGTGTGGTCGCAAACAAGACTGATCGACGCCTGGTTGGCAATTATGACGCTTTGCGGCACGTCGTGCCATATTAGTAGCTTTAGTAGTCAATAAGTAAAAAATATAGTAAGTCATGATTTTAACATGTATTTATATATATTATTATTCGAAGACATTACATTAATTTTTACAATTATATTCAAATGTCGTCTGTTGCCTTTATGAGTTACTTATATTGTTAGTTACTACAAATACGACACTTTTTCCACGTGACGTCACCGTACTGAGAACGGCACAGTTCCGAAGAATTGCCAAAAATTTTGCTAATTTAAAAACTTGAGGCTCGGTTAAGCCCCGCTCGCCTTTCAGCAAGGTCTGTCTTTTTGTATTCGGATATCACTAAAGAGTCATTGTACAAATTTTCTGAGTGCCACAAATACCTACCCAAAAGTGCATAACAGCTCTCGGTATATAAACTTTGAACTAGCATAACAATGTTATTTTGAAAAATAATACAAAAATTCTTTCGCCATTAATTGTGTAATTTTTAGGACTAAATTAACGTAAACTTTACGTCAACAGACACGACTTAAGTTAGTCATTGCAGTCTATAGCCGTTCGACAACTAAGATGATTAGCGTCTAATTATGTAAGTTTAAACTGAGAGCAAAGCTACAAAATGGTCACCGCAGTCTATATTGAGATAATCCGGTATAATAAAACAAAAAACTCATAAAAACTAAAAAAAGCAACAACAATAACCGCGACCGTATCAAAAACCAAATTCGGCGCGTCCTCAAAATACCAATGACTGTTTTGTTCAGTTGTGATGACTTAACACGCCATCGTAATAAAGACGATGGCCGGCAGGCGTTCACATTTCGTGATCGACATTGACACACGAGTCGATATAGTCGCGTCTCTGTCACATATAATGCGAGAGACAAGGAAGGAGCGGTTCGAAGTCAATGCAGAGCGGCAGCATCCAGCTTTAAGCGGAGAAATGTTACATTAGCGTGCTTGCGCGCGAATAGCACCACCGACCGGGCGGCAACGCGACGCACCTGGCAGGTCATAAAACACTCCTCAGATCGCTGGTCAAGGCACGTGAGTGATGTGGAGTAACCAATATAATTTGGTTTAGTCATTCAACGTGTCTACATTTAATTTAAGGCTAGATGGGCACTAATGCTTGTGCTATTTAAAAAAAGAACACATTGAGCCTCTGCACCCTCACATAAGAAGTTTTATTTCTTTAGTTTTTATGTAGGTCAAATTACAGAAAATATGTTGTAGTTCAATTGTTCGTAATTTTAAACGCCAGATTTCCAAGCACTGACTTTATATGTTCGTCCTTGTCTTACTATTTTGCGAATCAAAATGCAACACACTATAAACTTCTGTCCTTGTCAGTTGCATGCAATTTAGGAGACAAACTATCTTCCCCTTTATTTGTTAGGTCTACTTCCCCTCGATTTCTTACTTTTTTCAAACAGATACGTCGCTAAAGAAGTTAAACTTGAAAAACTTGGTTTAAAATCTAGCCAAATATTAAATTATTCTATGTTCAGATCCACATCAACGAGTTATTAGGTATTAGTAAACAAGTATCAATTTTCTTGAATTTAGAAAAGTGTCATAATTGTAAATAAATCAATATATCGTTTATTATCTGAAGTGTGCTATTTCGTTAGTTTTTAACTTTAAAGTTTCAGTAATTTCAAACAAACATCAACTCAAAATTGCATTCCAATCTATCAAAAGACAATTATTTCGTGTTTGGATACACAAATAACTCTTGCTTATTGCACGATAAAGAAAAGTTTGACGAGGGAATTCGTAACAATTATATTTAAAAAAATGACGAAAATATACAGGTTATACGTGGTGTTATTTTTGAAAATCGGAAAAGTAGAAATATGCGAAAACTCGAAACATGAAGTACAGTTCGAATAGTAAAAGTACTCAATCGTCCAGCCGACAAAATATTCAGAAAAAAAATCCAGTGAAATAATAATTTAAAAAAAAGCATGCCGACACTATTTTCTAATACATGCATTTATATCACTTGACTTGACATAAAAATCCGATGCTGCATGATGGCCGTGGTATAAAAACCGTTTTCTTCTAATATCAAAATAAGTTTTCTAACGGGATCCAGCATTTTTTAAGAAGTAGCAGAGTTACGATTAACGTGATGTTTGACGACCGGATCTCAGTTGTCGTGCATCTATAATTTACATTCTCTCTCCTACGATTCCTGATTTACAAGGCACGCCTGTGAATCTAGTGATCTTGATATTTGACGTCCAAAATTACAAATTATTTTTGGATGGATATATATACGAATATAACTACAAAAATGATACATTTAAACAAATGAATAATAAAGACCGATTCAAGTCGAACAATAAATAAGTTGCCAGTTATGATTTAATATTGTTTTTAATCTATTAAGGTGGCGGTTCGCGCCGCGACAGAGACAGGAGACCGAAGACAGAGACTGGAGACCGAGACAAATGTCTCCGTCTCCAGTGGTCTGTTGTGTACCGAGACCAAAGACCTCTGTTCATTCAGTTTTGTTGAGTCGTTAGAGTCAATCGTGTCGTGTTCTGGAAAATTATGAATCCACAGCGTAATGGAAAGCCATTCAGTTATGAAGTTACTATTGGAAGAAGAAGAAGACGATGACTTGCTATTATATTATTATTATAAAACAAAACGAAGAGTGCCTATCAACAAATTATATACAACTAGAGGCCACGAAATTTATCCTTCAAATTTTCATCTCTGTGTGCGTCAAATTGAGAATTAAATAGCGCAGGATGTTGTCTAATCATTTCAATCAATTTATCGGTGTCTTCATTAGAAAACGTCATTTTTCACAATTTTGGACGTGCGTCTCGAGCGAGACGCGAGAAAGTACTAGTCCGGGGTAGAGACCGTCTCGCGTCGCGGTCTCCTGTCTCGGTCTCGCTCGCGAACTGACACACATAGAAAACCTAAGGTCAAGTAACGGTCTCGGTCTCCAGTCTCTGTCTCCGGTCTCGGTCTCCTGTCTCTGTCGCGGCGCGAACCGCCACCTTTAAACAAGTTCCGTTTGTTTAGTACAAAAAGGGAAGGAAACAACAGTCCTTAATATTAGAATTTCTCAGTGAAATTATTAAAGTAAAATAAAAACGATCATATCCAAAAGATAAAACTGACAGTACCTACACAAAAGTGTACTTAATAGCACCTACTATGAATAAACCGTACATTTCGAGTTATTTTTTGAACTGAATCTAAATGCGTGGTTTGTTTCGTAATGTTTCTGTACATTTTAATTAAATTTATATTTTGCGACGTCGCTGCGTCGGTCAAACATATTAAGCCAACGTGACACTTGCACTAAAATGTACTTCTAAAAGAACATGTCAACATAACATTACTTTATTTCTACAGGCAAATCACGGAGTTATTCCTGGCAAGTTTCAAAACTTTTCATTATGTATAACTACTAATTGGGTAGATTGTTATTATGTTTTTAAGTGAGAATTATAATTTCAAAATGTTATTATTACATACTGAAATAATAAATAAAACCCGGGTCGCAGTGCCAAAACCCTGCCGACAATATAGTGTATTTGCTTGTATAGGGCCGTGAGGTTTTATACTTTTGTTATGTGAAATTAAGTTTGTTTTTGGGCAAAATAAAAAATTTAACCCCTTAATACACCCCTTAAAATAACATTTTTTTCTTAATTGTAATATTATTATCAATCTAACGTCTACACCAAATTAAATACACCCTTCAATAAATAAGTCACTATCTGCAAACTAGTGTTTTCATAAAATTTGTAAATCCGGTCCTGTCGGGCCGATTTTATTAAAATTGTGAGGAAACTTTTTAATCACTACCAAAGGGTTAAATTTCAATTTTGAAACGATTCGGAGAATTTTTTCGGTATTTTGGGGCCCAAAAACAGTTTTCAACCCCTAAAAACTACCCTTAAAATAGCCCGATTAGGCCCATTTTAAATAGGCTTCTTGCGGTGATGGATTTCAACATGTGGCCCGAATTTCGTTGAAATCAATTAACTCTTTCGAAAGTTATCGCGCGTACACACATATATATATATATATATATATACATATATATATATAAACATTTTTAAAAATCGTGCCAAAGTGTTTAGAAGGTTATGAAACGTCGAGAAATTTTGGTCCGACCCCTAGGTCCCGCCATCCGACCAACGCCAATAGTGTATGTTGCCATATGGCAATATACACTAAAAAGCATATTAAAACTATGCTGATATACAATTCAGAACCATAATACTAATTTCAAAACTAGTAACACTATCTTTGTCTACAAATTTAGTTTTCTTCTTGCAGGTTATTGTACGGCTAGACAGATGGATTGGCGTTTGTCTGAACCGGTATCATTTTACAACGGCTTGATCGATTTTGATAGAAATTAGTATAGGTACTATGGTACTATCAATCGATGCCTAAACTTAAAGCACACCGTGCTTGATATCCATTTACGCTTGGGTTAAGATATAGTTTCCGCGAAAACAAACATTAAAGCGATCAAACCTTCGACATTCACGTAAAATAAACCGCCAGTAAATAGTACATCTAATAGATTAATTATTACTGTTCATATTTCAGAAGAATAATGAGCCTTTCATTGCAATTCTAAAACATTTCAAAACAGAACTATAATATGGAAAAATTACATATATTCTATTGTACCTATTTTTGGGTTTTTGCTTAAACAATGCCTCAATACTAAATCAATTCTTTGCGCTACTCACATCAATTCGCGATTGACGTCGTGATTTAAATCAATTTAAAAAAATCGAGGGTGCAAAATAAGCTTAAGCAACAGGTCCTCAGTTCTATATTTTGAGTGTATCGCGTTTCGCTTCCATGTCCATCACATCAAACGAATGCTTTTATTCTTCTATAGTCTTGTCTCTGTCCGTTTCTCTCTCAGTCAGTCACGCTCACACAATGTGCTTGCTTATGAACTAATTTATGCACAATGCTTTTAAAAGAAAGATCATAATACCGTGGATTAGTATATAATACCAGCGTTGTCTAAACTTTTTTGTCTACGCATCCCCTTCGGATATTAGCAAAATTGTCGCGGACTCTCATTTATAAAATTTAAGAGTATTGACTTTTTTCTTTTTTGTTAACTTTTATATCTACTTGAACAACACATTTAATGTTATAAGCTTGAAAAAGTCCCAATAAAGGGACGAAACGTCGCAATATATAACAAATAAGTGTTCACTTAAAGAAGTCCTTTTTCCCAACAAATAAATTTTATATTAAAGAGTATTTTTGACGCGTTCTGAAAAAATGATGAGAGTGAATTTTTGCGCGTACACTAATAACAAATTAACAGTTGCTCGTAGAAAAAAAGCTATCGACAGGAGTACTAGTACAGTGCACGCCGTGTGAAGTCAGAAGTCGAATGACGTGAGGCCTGTTCACGGCTTATTTGTACCGGTAGCATATAACACAGGTGCGCGAGAAGAGGGAATACCGGTCAGCCTGGACAACGCGTTACAATTTTATATAGTATTTGTATGCTAAAAAATTAATTTGTCATAAAATAGTGAAATAAAACATTGCCTACAGCACTTCTGGAATCACAAGAAAAATTTCAAAATGAGTGTTATCAAAATTCGTCTATAATAATTAAAATAAATCCGTTTAAACACACCTACATACAAAGATTTTTAACATATCAGTATACGACATAGCTTTGTCAACTTACAATGAGATGAGTTCGCGGACCCTCTCGAATATATTTACGGACCCTAAGCTTGGGAAACGCTGGCTAGATATATAATATAGGCAAAGCATATACATAATATAGGTAAGCAGGTCGCTGTGATCTCTCGCCGGCCTTTGAGACGCGCCTTCGTCTTCTTACACAAACAATAATGATCCGTCATCTAACCGAAATACAAGCAAATTATTTAATTTAATTTACAATTGAATTTAGAATATTAAAACACTGTGGAGCGACGAAAAATTTAATCAACAACTGGATGCAACGAAATAAAGTAACAAAAGGACTTATATAATTAATAATTTTTATTTCTCACTCTACACTATAGTAGGGATTTTAAGTATCTATTTAAATCAGTACCAATATTCTTTGATGGGATTTTAATAGATTTTCACATTTTCATACTCTAAGAATTGTTTGAGACCATTTTCTGATTGATGTCTATTTGTGTGTTATCGCCGAGGAAAAATAAATATTGTTAGAAAACATTCATTGTTACAATGCTAAATTAGAAAAATTTAATTTTTTTATCCACTATCACCGTTGGGACCCAAACCCGAATTAACTGTTGAGCTAACGCACCGCAGAGTAGTTGATAAATCATTCCGCCGCGAAAGTGGAAAGATTCGGGTTTGAGTCCCGACGGTGAGTGGATGCGCTTTTCTCACTTCCTTAACACATTTCCGTTTCATTCATAAAATTATCCCTATTCCGCGGAGACCTACGATGTTATACATCAAAATCATAATAGCACCAACCGTCGGCATCCAACCTACGACCTTTAGGTTACAAGGGTTCTACCTCACAGCCACCTTAGGTTGATGTTCTACAGCCAAATTTTATGGTATACATACATTTCGACACGTTCGTTACGTTTTCAATCTCAAGAACCAACTTTAACCCACTGTACCAAAAGAAATTTCACTGCAAAAAAGTATGTAGAAAATAACGAGAACGTGTCAAATTGAAGAAAATAATGGTGTGAATGTCATCTATTATGAGTGTACATAATGCCGAGTAACGGACGTGAAACGCATTATTATGATTATTATTTATGAACTCTAACAACGAAGTTTTAAACACTTCCATTCGAAGACAGTATCTTGTGAGCATTCATTTATCGAGAATTAATGTAACTGCAATATGTTTTCCGTTTACATACACAGAAAAAAATAGTTGACATTTTATTAATGAACGCTAGTGATCAAACGTAAATCATTATTATAATCATTTTTTTCCTTAATACATTGCGCAAAACTGATAATAAGTATGAATTTTAGTGATTGTCTAATACCATATTCGTCATAATTATGATCGAGTCTCCATTATAATAATATAATATGATCATACATTCAATGTAAAAAATTATGTAAACAATGAAATTTACATTGGTGCAACGACAAAAATGCATCTAGCTAATGACCACGAAGTGTTTAATACTACGTATCGGTAATTTATCACATCGCATTGTAATAATGCATAAGTTAATGGCCTTATGATTATATCAACGTAAAATTGTTCAGCAAAATGTTTAGTCAATGTATCCAGGCCTTAATATAATGAATACTGAGTTTAGTGGGACAAAATGGTACTAACTCAATATTTTATTTCTTTCCGTTTATGCTTCAGTACGTTGTGGTTATGTTTTAACCCCTGATATATCAATGCCATCGCCCCTCACTCCTACATAACCAATAAGACATCACACGATCACAGGTCGCAACAGGCAAAAATATTGTTGGCGGCTTTGTGCAAATGTAGTAATCGGTTGCTTGTGTCCGTGTTTAAAGGCATTTTTTTATACTTGTGCTTTAAGTAAAGAATTAAAAAGTGTGTTACAGATACAGTGAAATTACTAGTGTGCTAAGTTTATATATTTTTTATACACCATTGGCATGCATTATCTACACCTAAACCTAAAAGGCTAAAAGTTTTTATATCGGCCGAGAACGCACTATTTGGACAGCCTGTATAATTTACAGTCTACAATATTAAGTTTATAATAAATTATTATGTTAACAAGTAATTAAAAAAACCAAACCATACAAAATCATTAATACAATGGCCAACTATTGATGTTCAAGTGATAAAGTTGATGTTTTTTATCATCAATACGATGAATGCGATTGAATAATCGATGTACAGAAAACATTAAAACCATGATACAAAGTTAAAGCTTTATGGGATCATATTAATAATTGTGATTATTGACTTACAAACATTGTTCATTAATATAATGCAGTTCATTTTTAAAATTATTTGAAGAAATCAATGTCCCTCGGGCGTTAATATAATCACCTTAACCTTTATCAATCAACAATAGTACGTTACAATGATTAAGTCGAGCATCGGTTGAAAAATAATGTCCAAATACATTGTTTCAACGTCTTTTTTAATTATATTTACGTCAGTTTTTCGTTCTGTGTACACAAAAACAAAATAAATAAGCTAAATAACATGACACATACACTTGTGCTTTAAGAAACTGAATACAACAAGTCATATTATATGCCAGTGACTACGACATATTATGTGAACGTATCTTTGATGTGTTTCCAAAAATATAACTCGAAACAGTTCTTGAATGAATAATACATCAGTCAAAATCAGCGGGGAGTTCCTCACTGTCTTTTCCGCATTCAGTAAATAGTCCTGCGATTTTTAGTTGACTTTATCGTTTCGCAAAAACAGGATATGTAAATTTTACGGGCGAAAGGCACTAACATGTGCGGCTCAATTAGCAAATTATTTTTTTTAATTAGCTGAGGTTATTGTCAAAAATCACGTTAACACATGCCAAATCTTAGGTTAAGGCTGCAGTTAAGATGACTGTTCACTAACTGTTCAAAATGATCCCTTAGTCACCTACATAGCTCTATATTACGAGTATTTGGATGTGTACACTAACTCAAATGAAAAACAGTTCCGGGAATCTTCAATTTCTGCGAAAAACTTTATTCAAACTTGGGTGGTAATGCTTTTAAAATAAATTAGAGTATCAACCATATGACGTTGCGGCACATTTTTTATATATTCTTTGATCTAAATAAATGATTTTAAATCAGGAGGAAAATTTTGTGAAACTCAACGTTTAATCACAGCTAATAAAAACAGTAGTAAAACACCTTTGCGATCACAGTTGGATATTTGCCGAGAGCATTTTTTACAATCTGAGTGAACAGTAACATTAATTTTAAATCGAAAATCCAAATCACGCTTTCACCTTTGCACTGGAAATTTGTAACTTACGACCGTGTTTTTCAAAATAATGAAACACTTAGGCTGGCTTGCACCAAACATTGTCAAAAATTTAGATTTAACAATGACCTTAGATTGTGATAATATACTTACAGTTTTCATACATGTCATGTACAACATTAGATTGTATTCACACAAAAACAAATGTTTGATTTACATAGAAAAAGATCATTTTTCAAGTGAAATTTTGATTAAAATGCGTAGAAAATTATCGTTTCGAAGTAAAAATTATGTAAAAAACTATGTTAAATACACGTATACACAGTTTAAAAAAATATCAATTATTTTTCGAACAGAATCGAATTAAAATTCTGCAATGTTTTTCTTATGGAGAAATATGTGTGTTCATAATCTAAGGTCATTGTCAAATCAAATAATTTGACAATTCTTTCTGCAACCCAGCATTAAAATTATACGGTCTTGTTAAAGGTACAAAATATGCACAAAATTGTGTATCAAACCACTGATACGATTGGCACTAAAATTAAAAGGAACAAACATTAAGAAAAAAACATTCAAATCGGTTCGTTTTTGCACAAGCCATAATACGAACGAATGAAAATTCCACAGACACGCAAAGAGCCAAAAAAAAGAAGAAAAAAACACTCATGATTCCACTTTGAAAGTAGAGCAATCGCATATCTCGGACACGATTTTTCGACCCAATCATCATACCGAGGTATTTCAATTTCCTTGCGAAACGTGGAAACAAAAATAAAAGTTGGAGTTCACTTCAACACAATAGAAGTTTTTAAACACACGCCGGTACATTTTCAATTTCTGTGCCATTAGCTTAATAAAACTTCCCTAGCGTTGTTTAATGTTTTGTTTTCATCATCAGAACTCATTTATAACAGTTAAGTCGTATAGTTTTTATTATCCATTATAAATCTACGTCAGCCACGGTTACAACATACTAACTTGATAGTTAAGAATGTTATTATTTTATTAACTACTCAATCTGCCTTCAGTTTTCACCGTCGGGAGTTTTGCACTTTTGTAAACAAACTTTCTCTCACATCGCTAAAATTAATTTCCAATACTCCGGTTTTAACAAAGTTTTATAGGTATTCTCTATATTGACAGTTAAAATTTTATATAATTCTGACTTAACTTTTATTTGTTATGGTAATACAGAGTTGGTAATGTAAAAAAGCGGCATCCATTTATTTCTATGCACACGTTTTTTGTGACGTCATTTACTGATATATTACGGTCGCTACATTACGGTACCGCCATCTTTGCAAACAAGAGCTTAACTGGCAAGTGATGTTACATAAAACTTTGTAAACAATGCACAAAATCGCAGATTATTTTTATAAATATGTGGTGATTTTAATGAAAATTTTAAAAACACTCCATTTTGCACACAATTATCACGTTCACCCACCAAAAATCAAAAACCCGGGTCGCAGTGCCAACACCCTGCCGACAATATGGTGTATTTGATTATACAGGCAGGGTGGCTTTATTATGCGAACTTAACTTGGTTTTTGGGCAAAATAAAAATTTGACTCCTTAATACACCTCTTAAAATAACATTTTTTTTCTTAATTGCAATATTATTATCAACCGAACTTCTATACCAAATTATATACAACTTTCAGTAAATAATTCACTATCTGCAAACTAGTGTTTTCAGAAAATTTGTAAGTCCGGTCCTGTCAGGCCGATTTTATTAGTGTATTTGCCATATGGCAACATACACTATTGGCGTCGGTCGGATGGCGGGACCTAGGTGTCGGACCAAAATTTCTCGACGTTTCATAACCTCCTAAACACTTTGGCACCATTTTTAAAAATGTTTATATATATATGTATATATATATATATTTATATATATATATATATATATATATATATATGTGTGCGGGCTATAACTTTCGAAAGAGTTAATTGATTTTAACCAAATTTGGCCCACGTGTTGAAATACATCACCGCAAGAAGCCTATTTAAAATGGGCGTAATCGGGCCATTTTAAGGGTAGTTTTTAGGGGTTGAAAAATGTTTTTGGGCCTCAAAATACCGAAAAAATTCTCAGAATCGGTTCAAAATTGACATTTACCCCTTTAGTAGTAATTAAAAAGTGTCCCTAAAATTTTAATAAAATCGGCCCGACAAGACCGGACTTACAAATTTTTTGAAAACACTAATTTGCAGATAGTGACATATTTATTGAAGGGTGTCTGTAATTCGGTGTAGACGTTAGATTGATAATAATATTATAATTAAGAAAAAAATGTTATTTTAAGGGGTGTATTAAGGGGTTAAATTTTTTATTTTGCCCAAAAACAAATTTAATTTCACATAATAAAAGTATAAAACCACACGGCCCAAATACACTATATTGTCGGCAGGGTTTTGCCACTGCGACCCGGGTTTTTTTAAAATTTTAGGGACACTTTTTAATTACTACTGGAGGATTAAATGTCAATTTTAAAACGATTCTGAGAATTTTTTCGGTATTTTGGGGCCCAAAAACATTTTTCAACCCCTAAAAACTACCCTTAAAATGGCCCGATTACGCCCATTTTTAATAGGCTTCTTGCGGTGATGGATTGAAACACGTGGACCAAATTTCGTTAAAATCAATTAACTCTTTCGAAAGTTATTGCCCGCACACATATATATAATATATATACGTATACAAATATATATATATATATATATATACATATATATATTATATAAACATTTTTAAAAATGGTGCCAAAGTGTTTAGGAGGTTATGAAACGTCGAGAAATTTTGGTCCGACCCCTAGGTCCCGCCATCCGACCGATGCCAATAGTGTATGTTGCCATATGGCAAATACACTAATAACCTATGGATGTTTTAAAAAAATCATTTAAAAACAGGAATAAGCAGAGTGGATCAATTAGTCATCGAGCAGGATGTAATGTCGCTTTCAATAGTTTACATATATTTATACATTTTTACCGCAATTATTTCAATTTACTTCGCACGATGCCTCACTGCATAGCGCAACGGAAGCGGTTGGTAATAATTATTACGCTAAAAGACAATCGACAGCCTTATTTCAATTTTCCGAGAAACGCACGAGTCTTTAATGGATGATGTATGACCTACATGTTTAACTATAATCCTTCCACAAAATTAACTGTCTTATACCGAAAAAAACATCTACACTGACTGGACTATATTGTGAATATACCGACTATATATATACGATTGCACAGTTGTGCTTGAGAATTTTGTAAGTCAGTCCGCATTCAGCAATGAAAACCGCAGCTGACCTACGACTTTGTCTTCCGCACCTGCCATGCTTATAAACTCCGTAAGTTCCAGACTATATAAAGACCAAGACTACTTTCAGTAAGTTCTGGTGTTCTGAAACTGAATTGTATTTGATAAAATAATAATAATAATAATAATAATGCGTTTAACGTCCGTTTCTCGACTTTATGTCATAACAGACGCCATTCGCACCATTACTATTTTTCATTTTACCACTTCCCGTTTTTTTCTACATTTCTTAAACTTCAACTTATATAATAGCAATGGGCGAATGAAGGAATTACAGGAAATTAGGATAAGGTAGGTAATTTTTGAACTAGGAGTTTGATAGGTAATCGGCCATGGCCTCAAATAAGGAACCACCTCGATATTTATCTGGAATTAATTGAGGGAAACCATGGAAAACCTCAATCAAGATGGCCGGTACAGGAATTACCGTTTCTCGGCGAGAGGCAGTAGGAAAAAGTCCCGGCCACATCTGCCCCCGCCGGGAATCGAACCCGGACCTCCCGAATGCGAGTCTAGTGCTGTACCACTACTCTACCCAGCTCGGTTATTTGATAAAATAAGTAATCGTTTTTATTTTCTAAACGTAGAGGGAACAATTTAACAAGAAGTTTTACCGATGCTTCACATGTGGTCAACGTTTCGAAAAATTTATTTTCATCTGCAAAGCCTCAAGCTAGTTGAAAGATGGTACTAATTTTAAATACATTATCACCTTTCTTTGGGTTACTACATTTCAATAAATTAAAGCCATATGTAAAATTGCCACTAAAATAGTTTATTTAATTAAAATCAAAGAATTGTTATGTGCGTTAAGATATTTAAATTGATATCAATTCAAATTTTTTAACATAAATAAGAATTCTTTGTATTGGGTATGACTCCACTTCTTGTGTTACTTCAAGTATAAGGTGTGGATATTTACCTTATACCTCAAGAATTCTTTGGTTTTAATTAAAGTACAACAAACAAAACCTGCCATCTTACCAATCCAACAGTAATTTCCAAAAGTGACTGGTCAGTTACCATCTAATTCTAGCTTTGTGTCGCATGCTAACTCTGTTTGTCTTATAGAACTAACTTTCGTAAACAATCCAAATGAAATGGAATATGGCCGCACACACAGAATACGACAACTGTCAAATAAATTATTATTAAGTAGTGAAAATCAGGTACGTGCAAAAAATACACTATATATTTTGTACGTTATGCTTTTCTGACTTTTGTTTTACCATAATGACACAACTCGCACATAAAACAATACATTAATTCTAGGTACATAAACTATTGTTATCGCAAGGATTTCATCATATCACAATCCTATTTCAGGCGTTATCGAACAGAGGATAAATCGAAGAGCAGCTGAACGTTTTGCCGCTGACTGAAACCGCAAAGCACTATCTGAAACCGGTGGAGGTTCGTCGAGTTGTGTGCAGTATGTGTTGGTGGTGGTTCCACTTTATGTTCTCTTTCTCTTGATGCCACTGCCAACAGATGGTCACCACCCTGCGGTGATTGGATTTGAAAACAATGAAATTCAATTTGGCAACATCTCAATATTATCTCCCTTTTTCTTCTTTCTGACTGTATCCAAAGGCGCAACTATTCAGGCGATCTATCTTCATTTATCAACGCTACTGGAAAAATTCACGGCACTTGTAACGCGAAATTTTTAATTTGAAAACGACCTTTCCTATTTATAGTAAACCAGCATATATACCTTTTTATTCTTAGCACGGTTACAATATGTTACTGCTGTGGTATTTGGATGCAAATATCTCGATGTCATACAAAACTAATAAGGTGTTTTATTGGGAGATCTCGAAATTCAATAATATTGCTGGGTAGAGTAGTGGTGACAGCACTAGACTCGCATTCGGGAGGTCCGGGTTCGAATCCCGGCGGGGACAGATGTGG
Source organism: Venustoraphidia nigricollis (assembly GCA_034508555.1). NCBI lineage: Eukaryota > Metazoa > Arthropoda > Insecta > Raphidioptera > Raphidiidae > Venustoraphidia > Venustoraphidia nigricollis. The sequence continues at coordinate 4,123,727 of JAVRKA010000013.1, forward strand.
CTGGGACTTTTTCCTACTGCCTCTCGCCGAGAAACGGTAATTCCTGTACTGGCCATCCTAATTGAGGTTTTCCATGGTTTCCCTCAATTAATTCCAGATAAATATCGAGATGGTTCCTTATTTGACCGCCATGGCCGATTACCTATCAAACTTCTAGTTCAAAAATTGCCTACCTTATCCTAATTTCCTATAATTCCTTCATTCGCCCATTGCTATTACATAAGTTGAAGTTTTAAAAATCTAGAAAAATAACGGGAAGTGTGGTAAATGGAAAATAGTAATGGTGCGAATGGCGTCTGTTATGACAAAGTCGAGAAACGGATGTTAAACGCATTATTATTATTATTATAATTATTATTCTTAGCACGGTTACAATATCTCGATGTAATACAAAACTAATACTATTTATTGGGAGATCTCGAAATTCAATAATATTGCCACTGAATCAAATATGGTTTGTTTTCAGAGTATATACACGTATGTCTATTTCCATGTTGTATGGTGGGAAATATATTGGAATCAGTCATTTTTTTTTAAATAGATCCCTAAGTTTTGGTAGGAAAAAAACCGTTTGAGCTTTTATTTAATTTCACGTGTCAAATTCAACTTTTACGATTAGATTACAAGAACATTAAATTTGACACATTTCCCGCTAATCGATTGACCTGAAATTTTGCATAAACACCTTTGGTTCTGAAGACAATACAATATAGTACATTGAATATTACGGTAAATCCAATATGGCCGCCACCACAAAATGGCGGATTATCTTCTTTACAATCCCCTCCGCGTGGATATCAAATGAAAGGGTAACAAGTAAACTATCTGTCACGTCAACCTCAATTCAGTTTTAATATTTCGATTGTGTTTTTTTTTAGTGTATTTGCCATATGGCAACATACACTATTGGCGTCGGTCGGATGGCGGGACCTAGGGGTCGGACCAAAATTTCTCGACGTTTCATAACCTCCTAAACACTTTGGCACCATTTTTAAAAATGTTTATATATATATATGTATATATATATATATATATATATATATATATATATATATATATATATTTATATACGTATATATATATATATATATATATATATATATGTGTACGCGCGATAACTTTCGAAAGAGTTAATTGATTTCAACGAAATTTGGGCCACGTATTGAAATTCATCACCGCAAGAAGCCTATTTAAAATGGGCCTAATCGGGCTATTTTAAGGGTAGTTTTTAGGGGTTGAAAACTGTTTTTGGGCCCCAAAATACCGAAAAAATTCTCCGAATCATTTCAAAATTGAAATTTAACCCTTTGGTAGTGATTAAAAAGTGTCCCCACAATTTTAATAAAATCGGCCCGACAGGACCGGATTTACAAATTTTATGAAAACACTAGTTTGCAGATAGTGACTTATTTATTGAAGGGTGTATTTAATTCGGTGTAGACGTTAGATTGATAATAATATTACAATTCAGAAAAAAATGTTATTTTAAGGGGTGTAATAAGGGGTTAAATTTTTTATTTTGCCCAAAAACAAACTTAATTTCACATAATAAAAGTATAAAACCACACGGCCCTATACAAGCAAATACACTATATTGTCGGCAGGGTTTTGGCACTGCGACCCGGGTTTTTTTTTGTTTAATGTCAACAACCTTATTCTTTTGTTTATCTGAATTTGCGTGCGCAAAGTAAAATTTGCGTGCGACAAGTAAACAATGGGCTAACAGTTACTTTTCAACCGTAACTAAGGTTCCAAAGATACTATTTTTCTGCATGAGCAATAAAAAAAAATATAAATAAATTCTTCATAATAAAATCATAATAATCCCTTTCAACAAAAAAGTTTCTTTAAAATACAGTGGAAATCATTGTAAAGACATTCCGTTTTTCAGTATTTTGTGTTAATACAAAATTACCCGATTAATAACGCTATTTTATGAATAATATATATACACATTTAAAACTAACTACAGAAAGTTTCTAGGCCAACAACCAGAGAAATTTATAATTTATACAAACACGCAGTAGAAACTTTATAACAAACTGAACAAAGGTAAAACAAACAAAATGACTGGAAAACTTCCTCTCATCTGTTTCTAGCAAGCATTAATGCCTGCTGGAAAATGAGTGCGTTTGTTTCAAAAACACACAAATAGAACACCTGTTGAGATTTGAGTAGTTCACTTGTTTTCAGCAAGTACACATAAGTATAATATGTTCTGGTTTGGGTATTTTCGTCAATGCAGTGTGCCGGGGATGATGTGTAAAAAATATAAAACTAAAAGACATATTTCGCACAATACAATGCTGTGATCATGACTCTGTACTCATCAAATGTGAGTAGAAAATAAAGCTTAAAAGATAGTATCTTGACTACTTAAATGAAGAAAACAAGCACATCAAAACTTAACACAGTTATATTTTTGGTATAAGTAGTCGCAGACTTGTTCAGGTGCTAAAAAAAGATTCAGATATTTGAATCTGACAACAAAAAAAAAATAGTCTCGTGTTTCGATAAACATAGACCACATTTTTTTAAGAAAGTTCAGTTTATACAGGGATTCAAGATATATAAAAAAAATATTTAAAAAGTATAAAAAATAAAATTACGTTTAAAAATGACGTGAAATACCATATATATTTCCTCTGATTTAATCTGATTTCTTTTTTTTTTTTGTCTTTTGACATTTTTGTGTCAACATAAATAGAACTTATTATCATTATTGTTATACTTCAGGAAATACGCTATGGTCGAAAACATTGACGCGAGTGAAGTTGGAGGTAAAAGCCATTTTATAGTATAAAACTTACATTACAAAGAGGTATTACAAAGTAGAGATGGGAAAAACGAGTCTTTTTAGTGATCTGCATCTTTGCATCTGGATCCCGTATGTGAGCCGGCTCACTGAACCGGTTCAAAAAGAGCCGAGTTCTGTTACTGCAGTCTGCCACTGAGTTACCTAGTTCAGTCAATCATATCACGACCTGTATAGAATCAAGAATGCATAGCCAAACATGTGATGCATGAGTCATTTGAGCTGACAGATGCATCAAAGCAAGAACTGATATGTAAGTGTAAAATGTGCTTCTGTGTGTTAAGTGTTTCACTGAGTTATGCGGATCCGTTGATCCGTCGGCTCAAAAAAAAGTGAGTCGACTCTCACGGCTCTTCTGTCGAAGTCGGCTCTTTGAACCGGTTCAGATCTGAGTTACACAACTCTATTACAAAGTCCTATGCCCACTCAGGCAAAAACAGGACAACTGATACCTTGTTACAAATTACGCGTATTTGCAACAAACCACAAACACGGGTTTCCGTTAGTGAGTTATATATATAATTGACTCCGACATTCATAAGTAAGTTATATTTTTACGGTTGAACACGCTCTTTTGTTTTTATAGTCTCTAAATATTAAAAACAACGCACTTCGAGAAACTCAGCGCATTTGCATATTTCAGTAATATTTTACTTGATAATGCTTTTATTCGGACATCTCAATGTTTTTCCGCTGAATTTACGCAAAATAAAAATGAATCATTTCACCGTCACCCCATATAAATTTTCAGCTTATAGATTAACAATCACGAGTTCTTTGGCTCTTTAAAATTTTAATCGATTCCAATTTCACCCCCTCACTAAATATGGCATCTAGTTTTAATGTTGCACGTTTCAGTCGTTTTTGTGTGTTGTAACATTGTTTACGTAATTCATTAAGGCAGCGGTTCCCAACCGGTGGGTCGCGACTCAATCCTAAAACTATCAGAAATCATCGAATAAACCACCAGAAAAGATAGTGCTTATTTGTCAACTATTTTCAAATCAGAACACAAATTGTTTATCAATGATCAATCTGTATCTTCAAAAGAGCATATAATATATATTTGCAATATTTGATGGTAAATTTTCTATACATAAGGAAGGGATACGACACAAATATGGTTTTTTACTCCATCATGGACCAATGGACCGTGGAGGTACTTCGATAAGGAAAGGTGGGTCGCCAGCTAAAAAGGGTTGAGAACCACTGCATTAAGGGGGTATTCTCATGTGACCACTTCGAAAAATCGATTTTTTTTTCATATTTCAATAGTAAAACCTATCGAAAATATGCTGTGAAAAATAGAGCCCGAAATTCCTAGTTTTAAATAAATTACAACTCATAGTCGCCGACGCGCCGTAAGCGACTAGTCGGCCTCTTGAAACTTTAAACGCATTATTTTCTAAACATTATTTTCTAAAACTGTCATGGTCCTAAAAAAAAAAGTATTCAACCGATTGCTTTGAAATTTATATATGTTCTTCTACTCATTAATGGTTATCGGCCGTACCAAAATTGCTTATTTTCGAAAATATTTTCTTATTTTTTTAAACGATTTTTAACAAAAAAACAAACTATTTTTCTACAGTCCGCCATTTTTTTTTTTAATGAAATTGATTAATTTTGGTAGGGACGATAGCGACATCCCTACTGAACAATGATCTATTCGATTTTTTTATTTCAGACAACATGAACAGCCGCTATTACCATGATCAGTGACCTGCTTTTTTTTTTAGTGTCTAATTTAATTAAAAAAATATATAATAGGGGAGAATGTGGAGTAATGGGACACAGGAGGAATGGGACAGTAAGGTTTTTTTAAATTTGGCGGGTGTTCAAATGTTTCAATTCGTCACAACAGATGACATATGCTGCTCAAAAGTATATGGTAAATTTTAATACATGTTGAAGTATGTGTGTTCGAGCTATTAAAAAAAGTGTGATTTTGTGGAAAAAAGTAAGTATATCTGCCAAACTATTTTTTTGTTCTGTGTAGACTATTATTATTTAATGAAATATCTATGATAAAATAATAAATAATGAAAGATTGTAGAAGAGAATCGTGATAAATGTGATGCTATATTCTTAACCTACAAATTACAATAAATTTTTTTATTAATAGTTGGCAATGCAGGAGGTTTGGGACTTACTGCTGCAGGATGTATGGGACATGTCCCATACCTCCTACATATTCCGCTTTGCATGTTTTCTTGTAAAATGTGTTCTTACGAATTCTTACATTATAGATATTCACCAGTATGCCACGATTTTGGAAGAGGAAAACAGATAGAGTAAGGAAAACGGGGGACGAAATATCCGAAGCGGTTAAGGAAGTGAAGAAAGGGAATTCCATACGGTCAGTCGCGCAAACTTTTGGCATTTCGAAATCGGCGTTATCTCGTCATGTCCAAAAGGCTAAAAATTTAAAAGTAGAAGAGAGATACCTGTATGAACCAAATACAAGCGTAAGACAAGTTTTTTCTAGAAATGAAGAAAATATGCTAGTTGAATATTTAATTCAAAGTTCAAAAATGCACTATGGCTTAACAACCTTACAAGCAAGAAAATTAGCCTTTAATTACGCAGTAGCTATTAAAGACATAGAAACTTTACCAGTGGGTTGGAATGAAAAAAAAATGGGTGGTAGAGAATGGTTGGTAGGCTTTTTGTCACGTCATCCGAATCTTTCTATTAGATCTCCAGAGAGTACAAGTTTAAGCAGATCAACAAGCTTTAACGAAATTAATGTTCAAAAATTTTATGCAAACGTGCGAAATATTTACAGCCGTCATAAGTTTACTGCTGATCAAATTTGGAACGTCGACGAAACAGGGTTAACGACAGTGCACAATCCCCCAAAAATAATTGCTCAAAAAGGTATAAAACAAGTTGGACAAATGACATCAGCTGAGAGAGGATTTCTTGTAACCTTATGCTGCTTCGTAAATGCTACTGGGAACACTGTACCTCCTGTTTTTATATTCCCTCGAAAAAACTTTAAGGAATTTATGTTGAACAATGCACCTCCTGGCAGTCTGGGCTTGGCGAATTCTAGTGGCTGGATGACTGCCCAAAATTTTGTTTTGGCTTTAAGACATTTCATATTTCATGTTAAATGTAGCAACGAGCATCCTGTTGTATTATTTCTAGATAACCACGAAAGCCATGTTAATATAGAAATTATAGATGAGGCCAAATCAAATGGAGTAATATTAATTACATTCCCGCCACATTGTAGTCATCGCCTCCAGCCATTAGATGTTTCGGTGTATGGTCCATTGAAGCAGCGATATAATCAAGCGTGCTCAGACTGGATGATTTCTAATGCAGGAAAAACTTTAACAATCTACAATATTGCTGAGTTATGTAACAAAGCTTTCGTAGCAGCAATGAATAAAGAAAACATAATTAAGGGATTTCAAAAAACAGGAATCTGGCCTTTTGAGCCGAATACTTTTACAAAGGACGATTTTCTTATGTCCGCCGTAACCGATCGTCCACATCCAAACGAGTGCCCATCTACCCCACCTAAATATCCACCTCCTTTACTTGAGAATGTTATTTTCAACACACCGTCAACATCAGCTGATCCTAATAGAATAAAATCATGTGTTATTACACCAGCGCATGTGCAACCATACCCTAAAGCTGAACCCCGAAAAACAGATGGTAGGGGTAGAAAGCGAGGCAAGACTCGTATTCTTACCGATACACCCGAGAAAAAAGAAATAATGGAAAATATGAAGAAAAAATCAGTTGCGGTTAAAAAAGTGGCAAAGAAAATGAAAAAAATGATAGCCAGTAGTTCATCAGAAACGGAAAATGACATGCACCTTTCTAGCAACTCAGATGAAGATATTGATCCCTTCTCGGACAATAAAAATGATTTTGACTTTGATGTAAACAGTGTTAAAGCAAATGACTTTGTTGTTGTAAAATTTGCAACAAAAAAGAAAATGGTTTATTTTGTGGGGAGAATTGACAAAGATCTGGATAAAGAGGACTTCTATGAAATAAATTTTTTAAGACTAAAATCAATTGATTTTGCTACCTTCATATTTCCTAATCAAGAAGATATCAGTTTAATTTCAAAAAATGATATTGTTGCTAAATTACCACCTCCGCTAGAGTCAGGAGGAACCGAAAGAGTTCGTACTTTTTATAAATTTGAAGTAGACTTAAAGCTTCGGTTTCCTAGTTTACGTTAACTTTATACCTACTTTAATTACAATTGATGAAATGTGAAATTTTTTTTTAATTATAAAATGAATTGTGATTTTTTTTGTTATAAATAATAAAATTTATTAAATTTAAGTTAAATAAATAGTTTTCTTTTGAAAAAAATAAAGTGTCCCATTCTTCCTGCAATCTGTCCCAATCCACCTGCATACAGGAGGAACGGGACGTAAGCACACTTGTTTTTTTTTTACTAAAATATCTTTCCATTTTAAGTAATTAATTAGTATGATTACAGATAACTCATGCAGAATAGTTATATTTCGTTATAAGCTAAAATAGATTTGAGTTATTACCATGCAAATAAAAATAACAACAAAAAATTAAAAAATGTCCCATTCCTCCACATTCTCCCCTATATATAAAAACTGTAAAATAACAGATAAAATTTTTTTATACAGTTTAAGATACAAACAAAAACATAAAAAAATTAAAATGATTGAATGTTATTGTCGTCTAAAAAAAATTCCCTAAAAAGAGGTAAAATTTATGCGTTGACATGAGAAAAAGGCTCGTTTATTACAACCCTCCAGTTCTTAAGTTCCGAAGATCAAACCACTGAGGTTGGTGATTTGAATTTTCGTTGTTTGAATCTTACAAGCACTGTCTTATCAAAAATTACAATTAAGATTCACACCCACTAAGTCGGTTCTGATCGGGTCGGCACGATCGGCAGTTTTCGGATACATGAAGTTAAATGAGTTCCCACGTACTAGTCGGCTAGGATCAACTAGAGTGTGGTTATACACTGCCGGGCCAATCCGACCCGATCACGTGGGTGTGCACCTTAATGCAGAATAAATATGCATATTTTTTCACACACTGTTTTTCTTTTCTTTTTTGTGAAGTTATATTCTATATTTATGAAATCGATAAAGCGCGTCTCTTTGCAAGTGAAAAAAATAAAATATTGAGATAGCAAATAAAACATTTATTATAATAGAATTATATTCCTTTATCTTACAGCCGCCAAGGCGCATGGCGAAAAGAAAATCTAATTCCGGAACAAACGTTGTGCGTTTATATAAGGTAAATTAAATTTGCGTGTTGGAAAGTTAGTATGTCATAAAAAATTAAAAGTACTTTATTTGTTTAAAGCACAAGAGGATTACAAAATGCGTTATTAATTAGTGTTACGTTTTCAGGTATTCTCGTTTTCACTTAAAAAAAAAAGTTAACTCGACGTCAACAAACCACTATCCTTAAAGCGGGGCTTACAAAACAAACCTTGACATTTTCACCGGATATCAAAGAATGCAATTGCTTCCTTTTAAGTGTCAACGACGCAAAAATCTAATATTGTATTCTCTGTGAAACGTACTGAGGCACTCTTCGTTGTCAAAATTTTCTTTGAATGGATCTTTCGAAAATTAAATCACTTAATTTTTAGGGTAAAGGCAATAGTTTTCGAATATTCACCTATGGTCTACCACATGTATATTTATAGTTGACAGAATACAACATACTAAACATTACAAAATTACTATTAAGGTAGTTGTCGTAGTACAATATTGTCAAAAAGTTACAGATTATACGCGCCACAAAAGTACACTAGCTTGTAGCTAAGTGATCCATAATTTGTACGCAAGACTGTACCCGTGGAAACGTAACCCATACAGTATTCATATGCATGTATACTTTTCTATAAATTGTTGAACTTTAAACCGTTATTTATAAATAATTAGGCGGTCAAAAAAAAAATTCTTATTTTTTTTTTGCTCATAACATATGCATTCAAAGACTGTCAGTTTTTGGAAAGTTTCTGACAGTTCGTTCTTTTTTTATAAATAAGAAACTGGTTCAGAACTACAGAGATCGTATACAATCAATGTTAATTATCCAATTTTTAATTGAATTTATCTTGGATTGTATACGGTCTATCGACTTCAAATTTTCATAGTAATTGTATTATCATGTCCTTAATAAGTATACAAAAATTAAGAATTTTCTGACGGTGTGCTTTAACCACGACAACTATCTTAAGTACATATATTGTAAACTAATATTTATGTTCAGGTCAATTATCTTTAAATTAATATGCGTTAGTATTTAAGACAATTTGTTTATTTTTGCCTCTCTTTAACAGTTAAAAACTGTTCTGTTGCACGTCGCGTACTGGTTTATATACTGTAAACACACCGTTTGAGAACCGTCGAGAATTCTCTCGATTTTTCTAGAATGTTGTGTTGCGGGATGTTTGTTGACGTCACATAAATAGAATGTGCCTTATCTACAGGATAGTCCGCTACAATATAATGAAGAGAATCATATTATTTTAAGTTCTGTATTTTCAAAAAAAATCGGGACGTCTGCAGTTGTAAAAATGTAAATTACTCATGCAATATTCCAATGTGTATTTGATATTTTTTTCGAAAATATGAACATTTATTTTTATATTAAACAATCACCGATGCAAACCGCACATTGTTTACACAACGTGCATTGTTTTTTTAACACATTATCAAAGACAAAGCGACGGCTGTGAGGTTTTTAGGAACTATTATTAAACCTAGATTGTATTGGTCGGCACGGTAAAGCTTTGTGTTAATTTGCTTGCATCAGGAAAGCCGAATAGAATTACAAAAAATCTGCATAATGCAAACAACCGTGTATTTTTGTTACTACTATACTGCAACTGAGTATTTTTTTAAATTTTTTCTATTTCTGTTGGCAATACACATTGCATCAGCTATCGACCAATATAGATCTACCTTCAACTAACACTGTTGATTTCTCAACCTATCGATGTATCGATTTTTTAACCTGTACCGTAAATGATATGCATTTTTCTCTACATACCAACAAAAAATGACAATATTTCCCTTTCGTCAAATCTGTCGGAATTTCACTAGATTTAGGAAGGGTAGCACTGATATGCATACCGCATATACTGTGATGATGTCAATGGTTCTGGACACACTATTCTGCAATATACATGGATAAATGGATTTCATACATTATCATTATAGTTTGAATAGAGACCATATGCAGAAGGATTCGAGGTCCAACCCGGACTCGCCACAGTACAAAGGATAGTCGGACCCGTGTTTAATTCGCTTTGAAGCGCATCATCCTGCCATGTCCCAAGAACTTCCAATGGGACGTCGAGGATCTCTTCACTAGCCGTAGTTTGGTCCAGGGTTGTATACCAACCCGAATTTGCAGTCAACTTGGTAGTGTGTAATCGTTAACAGTTCTAATTTCCGATATTAATTTCTTCAGTTCCGGAATTGATATGTTTAAAACTGTTCGTATTTGCGAAATCTTGATATTTCAGTATGGAAGTCCTAATCCTGAGCAAAGTATTTTTGAAACGCAATCTTTCATTCCAAATGGAAGCCCCATATAACATAATACAATGACTCACAAATATTAAGTATCATAACATCGCAGTAATTGTTTTGTCAGCTTCTTTGAAATGCACTTTATATGTTAACCAAAGCTTCTCCTTTCGTGAGAAATCCATGGTATTTTGGAGCTTAAAATCGGGTTACCAATCTATCTGTCCTTGTATTCAATGTTTTTTCTTTCCTGGGCACGTGACAAGCATAGCGTAGATGGCAGCAGGTACATAACGACCTAAGTTATGATTGATTTAGTAAAGTAAAAACCAAATCTACGTGTTCCATTTAAAGTTTGGTGGTTTAAAGTAAAGTTCAAAGTAAATCTGTGACGGTTATTTATTATAACCATATCATTTAAATAAACATAATTAATTCTTTCTATCTGTAATTTCCTCTTCTGTGACAAAATCGCTTTAGAAAGTGGGCCTCACAAAGTATTGTCCCAGTACTTGCAGTAAACGTTTTTTTTTAACTATTCGTTTAGAGTTTTCCAGCTGTATTTCGTTGCGTCATAATTTAATGTTTGGCTGAGACTTTGATCCGTCATTGACGGTTAGCTAGTTAAAAATGATTTTGAAGCAAATAAGTCAGATATATCTTTTCTACCTTGACTTTTAATTATTGCAAATAAAACATGAATCTATTTCAGCTTACATCCCTGATCAAAGCAACCCGCGGCGTGTGAAACTTTGTGATTAACAATATTATGTCCGACTAGCCATTAGCCCCTGCACGTGTCATTGCGTTTATTTGCTTACCAATCTCGCACTATTACCTACAATTTAATTACACTGTGTGATTAATCTTGTAGGTATATATTATGGTCAGTAATAATAAGATAATATTGATTTAAACGCGCTATGCTTAAAACATGAGAAATTTAAACAATGTACAATTTCTGTCTTCCCTTTTTGGCTGCACAGTTACTCTAATAACAGACTATGAAAATCACAACCCTTTTTGGCTTTGCGGTAGTTGGGTAAAAACTGCTACTATAATATAAAAATTCCGCCAATTGATCGACAGAACCATTCCAATTTTAAAAATATTCACATTCGACCTATTGTGATAAATAAAATAACATTTATGTCAACGGGCGCGGTGATGCGGGTAACGGCTAGTAACAAATATATTTACTACTTGTTTCCAGGGTTACAAAATATGGTTCAACATGTAAAAATTAATTAAAGCATGCTTGTCAGCTACCTAACTAATTTATTTTTGACAGATCTTCAGAACAAAAGAACAGCATTTTTTTATTTTCTAAATATTTCCAAAACTATGAAGCGCTGATATAAAATGTTTTACAAAACTTTCTTGGAAAAATAAATAGAATAATAAACCGTTATAATTATACAAAAAACATATCTCATCGGCGTATGCGCCGATTTTTTCAAAAACAATAGGGTTCCTCTTCATATTTGCACATTAAATATCCTCCCAAAAGTTGGTTGCAATCCGCTCATCCGTTTGACCTGTATCGTGTTCACAGACAGACAAACAAATAGATTACATACTTTTTCCAAAAATATGCTTTTTGGAATCAGGGGATCTCAAAACGAAAAAATATTGGAAAATTTTGAAAAGTGGATTTTGACCTAAATTAAAACCATTCCCTCATTAGTGGGTTGGAATAGTAAAAAAATAAGTTTAAATCTACCTCAAAACGGAAAAATCACTGAATTGATTCGGAAAATTCAAAAGTTTTCCTGCCAAGTAGCATAATATATCGGCAAAAACTGGATGAGTAGTGAGCCAAAATAAAAATTTTAGTGATTTGATTTGTTGCACCCGGGCGAAAACAAACCAGGCAATTAGTTTAAGATAAAATAGTATCGGGAGCATTGTCTCGTTTTTTGTATGGTACTTACATGGAAAAATTATATTACAGACGGCCGACAAGTAAGGTCATCAATGTTTACCGAAGGATTTAGTATAAAATAAAAACTTCAATATATCTATGCATATTTTTTGATGACAGATTTTAAAATTTTTAAACATAAATAATAGAATAACAAAAACACGCTCTCAGTTTCAGCAATATGTACAAGCCAATGCACTTTGGCAATTAATTTCAAACATATTGGAATGAATTTGTTTCTCCGCTTTTATAAATTAACTTTTTACTAGAACAAATAAAACAAAATCAAATGCCACGGTTGTTGTAAAAAAAACAACAAAACTCTCTGGAATACATTAATTAAAGTTCATAAAAAAACAACAAATAGGTATATAGAAGTACACAAAGTTCGGATATTTAAAACACATTGAAAAATAAATACTGCGCAATACTTACTGGCTCGTCTCGATTCAACGAGAAGTGATTATGAATTTCGAGTGGAAAATTGAACGTCGTCGAAAGAAATACGATGTGATAATTTACTGAGATGAAGAGCACTTTTTTTAACAAAAAAACAATTTCATACTGAAGTTTGACACAAAGAGACTGTGTATTTTGCAGTACACACTACAGAAGTAGAAATAGTATAATTGAAAAAATAAATAAATAACGGCACTAATCGCCGGGCTCGAACCTAAAGCCTTCAGGTTACGAGGCAGTCGCTCTGCCTCGCCACCAAGTTAGTTTAATGTTATACGGCCAGTTCTATAGTAAACGGTATACGCGTATATTGCAACGTTTCGTTACATTTTCAATCTCATGAATCGATTTTACCCTGCTATGCCAAAAGTAGTTTTACTTTAAATAAGTTATCGGCTAGAAAACTTTTTAGTTCATTGTAGCTCTCAAAATCACTGTTTGCCAAAGTGAACGACACCATCTTAGGGGACACTGGAGCGTCCCAAAGGAGTAGAATTTTAAGAAGCAATTTAGCCGCGTTAAAAAGGGGGGGGGGCAGGGGACGGTGAAACAATTTTGAAAAACCGGCCATACATTTTACATCTGTTGTGTACAACACAATATTTGTAGTGATTGCCTTTTCGAAATAAATTCGCTTTGTCACTACTGTTTAACAAGGAATAAGTATTTCTATAGAAGTGAAATAATTTTTATCTGGAAAGTGGAAGTTTGAAACTAGGGATGTAACGATTCCGATTCTGATACCGATATATCGGCCGATTTAATCGGCAGGCCGATATATCGGCATCGCCGATTATATACAACCGATATCAAACAGTTTGAAAAGAGTGCGAAACGACGACGCACTCGCGTGACATTTCCCCAGCGTCGCAGGTGAGAGAACTGCGCATGTTTAGCGACATGGTAACACAGCAGATTATCTACAAATAATTTGAAAAAAATTTTCTTTCTTAATAAAAATCTGCCAAAAGTAAACTTTAATTACTGACTTCATTTAACGGTTTATTACTTTCTCAAGGATAAGTCTCTGATAAATATAGGTAAGTTTTAAGCGTAATAAAGACATACAAACGCCCGAGATACATACTTTATTATTTATTTGATTTTTTTTCTACTAAGCCATCGGTATCGGTATCGCCGATTATTTACTAGAATAATCGATATCGGTATCGTATCGGCAAAATTATGTATCGTTACATCCCTATTTGAAACTTTCTGCTCGAGATCAAGAATAACGAGTATTTTATAAAATCAAAATGTTTCTATTTTTGGGAAAATAATAGTGTAGGTACAGTAAACATGTTTAAGTGTGTCCCCCATCGTAAAATTCAGGCGCGCGTGGATTTACGACCGTGCGTTCTGTAGGCGTTCGTCGTACTTATGATAGTACGAACTATAACGGTATAGGTACACAAAAATAAAACATAACAAGAATTACTGCCGCGAATTTCACACGGTCGGGAGCTTCGCGAAACATCCGGGAATAACGAAACTATAGGCCACTGAAGTTACGACTTGTACATTTAATGTGCTCGCTCGGTCGTACGTGTATAGATATAACAGTGAACGAAACTGTTATCTTCTGGTAACAGTTACTGCCGTTGATGTTATTTAAAAAAAAAACTCGGGTCGCGGTGCCAAAACCCTGCCGACAATATAGCATATTTGCTAATACAGGTATTGTGACTTTATTACGTAAACTAAGTTTGTTTTTGGACAAAATAAAAAAAATTAACTTCTTACAATATTTTTTGCTTATTTGAAATATCGTTATCAATCCAACATCTGCACCAAATTAAATACACCCTTCAGTAAGAAAATTCGTATACGCAAACCAGTGTTTCCTGTCGGGTTGATTTTTCAAAAATTTTAGGGTTACTTTTTAATTGCTACTAAAATATTAAATTTCGGTACTGAAACAATTTGAACTTTTTTCAGGTATTTTTGGGCCAGAACCATTTTTCAAACCCTAAAAACTACCCAAAATGGTCCAACAGTGTATCTCGTGTCTGCCTGTCTATCCGTCTATCACAGCTTATTTTCTCAGAAACCTACTGGACAGAAAAAGTTAAATTTTGGCACATATAAAGTTAGATGACCCTATCATGGACGTATAGCGTAAATAAACGAATTCCGATTTTGAGGGTTAAATTTGGGGGTCAAATTAGAGAAATAAAATAAAATGTGACGTATCAAATGAAAGGGTTCGTTATTAAAAATACAATTATGTCTTTTTATTATAATTTATAGTTAAAAGATATTACAGAAAACATACGAATATCGAGCATTTCTACTACTATGGAATCGATATAGTGCAATCAGTTTTGTTTTATTTTACCGCACTAGTGCGTAACTGGTCACTTCACACGTCTTTATACATGTATATAAAGCAGCGTTATACGGGTTAGTGCAAAAAAGATAAGAAGCAACTATTTACTTTTTAATAACACCATAAAATGCCTCTAAACGGAGCACAAAAATAGACAAGAACACAGATGCAATACGTTTTTGATACGACATTACATTAGGAATTGTTAAAAGCATGTATGTTTTATTTTTAAATATGAAAATGAATTAGCTGTTTAAAATGTTTTGGCAGCTCTGTAATAGACACTTTCATAAACCTATAAATTAAATGCGATTCGGGTATTTTCGGCGGATAAATAAAAATAGCGAGTAATCAAGTTTTATTCTTTGACATCTCTGCGCAACTCACGTATATAAAACTGAAACAACTGAACGGAAAAAATAAATAAAATTATTATTTTGTTTTCCTACCGAATAATTGTTTTCTTTCAACGCGTTTTATTATTGTTCAGCGGCAGATTTAAATCAACGTAATTTGCGGCACGTGTTGGCGTTTTTTGAACTCTGAATCAGATCAATTCAACGACTGAAAACAATTACATCTGGCTCGAGACATGAAAATATTTGCGGTGTGTTTCGAATCAGCTGAAAGTTTAAAATGTTGAAAGGATCCCGTCGATTTCTGTTAGAAATTTGGCTCACGTTTAACGAGTCAGTATTTTTTTAGGACACCAACAGCTACGATTATTTGAGTCTAGCACTAATTCATATTTTCGATTTATTATTTTTTGACAAACTGAAAACCAATTCAAAATCTTTTCCAGTCCACATATTACGCATGTCTATACCCAAATCCAACAAGTTAATATAAACAGATAAATGGATGGATATTGGTTTATAGACGCTCAACAATAGATGTCATGAAAAAGACAGTAAGATTATTGTAGTTTTTCTTGTTAACTTCAACTGCGTTAAAAATAGTTCCACTTTGATGTAATACCGGTAATTTTACAGTTTTGATTTGTGTTAAAAACAAAGTAAACTATTAATTTGGCATTCGTTTGTTTCTACAATCACGAATTTGTCTTTGGGAATGTTCTAATTTTTTCATTACGCATGCGCAAAAATATGACTATTTGGAAATCTAGTCTCAAGCTTATTTGTACGAATAACGGACGCAAAAAAGTAACCTCAAAAACTTTCGTCAAAGCCTCTACAGCTGAACTGCAATACACGGTGACATGCCGAATCGAAATTTTACACAATCGCGGACATTACCTAATGCGCATGCTTTGATTAAAACTTTACGTACTATCCTCAAATTTTTCTGGTTGCCAGCGAACGATTTACGAACTTGTTGGAGCAACTGATTAGTGATCGGGGATTTGGATGAGTTTGCTGTTGGAACAATAAAAATTTTACTGCACGTATTCACTACGATCACGGACGGTTTTTGATTTTTGTAGGAACAAACCTTACGAATCATCTATATTTAAAGGCATTTCCTGGTCACAACACTATAAAATGTGGTAGCGAAGTTGGATTATGATTCACAGGAAACATTTTAAAAAATAAAATAGTAAAACAGGCTGCTTTATGTTATAAAATAAAGGACTTTAATAATAACCGGAATTGGTATACGATTAAATGAATTACTTATTTTACAACGGAATAACGCAGTGGTTCATAAACTGCATCGCCAAAAATTATTTCTTTGTGTAAGTACAACTTACGCTGCAAACCCACTCGTTTTATTTATGCCTTTTATTATTACCATTATTGCTTTGATTAATTTTTTAAAGATATTTACTGCTTTCAAATACCTCACTCATCGTACAATTATGGGGCCAGTTTTTTCCAGAAAAATTCGTCATGGTTAAAGACCTAGCACATAAAAGTTTGAGAATCAAAATGAAAAAAACATATAAATTATTAATTCAACAATTTTCAGAGTGATTTATTTATAAGTGCTTTTCAACAGGAAATAATAGTGAATGGTTAAAATTACACAATTAAGTCGTTAAACATTTTCCATTTTAAATTTAGTCGTTAAATATAACGTGCAGTGAAAACTTTAATAAACAAAAATTTGCGAAAAATGTTCAATTTACAAAATAAAAATAATGATACACATAGGACAATATTTGAGGTTATTTATAGGTAAATCGGATACACTGTAAAGTCGTAATTTCAGCCTTATTCCCTGGAGTGGTATTACATTTTTATTACACAAAAAGCCCATCGAAGTTGATAATTTTATGAAATTGCACCCGTATGTATAGGTACATTGTTTATGACAAACTGGGTACACGTAATAATTAGCAATTAATAAAATATATATTTGATAATACTGCGGTTGTTTCACACGGTTTTGTCCATTTGAGTTTTTGAATGACAGCATTTTACTCATTCTAGCTAGAATCGTGAAACTTGAAAAATGAGCGTTTAGGTCATTAACATTCGTTCGACTATTTTTTTTTTCGAAATGTATTTCTTTCCTTTTCCCGTGCTTTACATTTCTAGCTAGTTATACGCGTGGTAGTCACAGAGCCGACCGTCGGATTTCGTATGTATCGAATATACAAAGAAAGTCTGTATTTTAGCATTAAGACTAATTAATAGAGAACCACAATAACAACTATTTTTTGAAAAATTAGGGATCTCTGTGTATAACCATCCTTTTAGGTATAGTGTATTTTTTATTCTGTCACAACTCAATGCAAATAATTGGCGAAAGCCAGCTCCAACAAAATTAAAATTCAATTTTGAACTAGATTTTTACTAGCGAGTTCTCTTTAGAAATTGGGAAGACGCGACAGGGTAGGAAGTAGCCTTTTGTCGACAAACTACCGACACAACACTCTCACTAACTCATCCTCACAATAGATACGCACTATACTGTGTGCTCGACTAAAGAACGTCTGTGCGGAAGGGGGTGAAACTGCAAGAATTCTGCGAAACTATACACATTTACGATTAATTTTTACATCAAATCACACAAATCTGGTCAACTACAAGCTTGGTCAATCACTCATACGCCGTAACGTCACTGACACTTGGCCTAAAGGTGCATCAATGAACAAACATCCTACATTGACACAGCTGGATATTGCCGAAGAACCACCTCACGTTACAATTCAAATAAGTCTGAGTTACTGAAATGTCACAATGTGACAGGAGAGTTTTGTATAACACATATTGATTGCAAATCGTTCGTTTCCGTAATAAAGGGACCCAATAGACATTCTTTTGCTAGAGTTTCTTTGGTTGGTCGGATAATGTACGCATTTCCATTAGATACTATTATAGAAGGTACTGTGTCACCGTTAAAAATAGCATCGGTCCATCTCTCACCGGGTGTCGATCAACTTACACTGTTATGTGAAGGTTACAAAGCGTTAACATTACATGCACGCATGTACTATACATAAATATCTATACATTCAGACGTTTTACTGAAAGCTCTATAAAGGCCGTCGTTGACTGGAAAAAGCTATATTAGTCTACCAAGGTAATAGTAGTAACTGCGTCCGTATTTTGTTGTAAAAAAAATGTTGTAACTTTATAAACTATTATTTCTTGTTCAAACATTACATGATATAAATCAAACTTTAACTATTATTTTTTTAAGTATTAAAAAAATAAAATTTGACTTATCATGTATGCCTTATGTTTAACTATTATTTTTTTAAATATTAAAAAAATAAACATTAGGCATACTTTGACTACATCAGTGTATGTCGTGTAATGCGTCTGACAGAGACAGATATAGTTCAAACATGGCTGACAGCTAGTTTGACATTTCTTTCGATAAAAGTTTTATTTCCCAAAACGTTAAGCTTTTTTTTTTATTTTTACGTTATCTAGAAGAGTCCAACTTTCGAATAATCAGTTTTTCAAAATTCTGTTTGGAGTCAACTTGGTTTAATTTTAATAATAATGTGTACATCAGACGTCAAACGCTATACTGTTTAAAATAAATACATAGTTTTAATCTCACATAAAATTGTGGTTTTATGCTGTCTGATACTTCCCAAAAATGTTAGTATCTTAGTAATGTAAGAATGTCTATGGTTTATATCACTAATGTGAATTTTAATTTAGTAATACGGCCCAAATTATACTCAATACAATAGCTTACGACCACCGAGCGCTATTCGCACAGCCATATTAACAAAAGGACAAAGAAGGACAATGTTTTACTACATTATGTCTTTTGCAGTATAAAAACTGTTAGCATAAAACATATAGAATGTAATTTTTTTTAACTTTTTTTATTAAACAAAGTTTCGGGTTTGAAATGAAGCTAAGTGGAGTATATTTTTTTCAATTTTCATGACTGCACGTTGAAGAACGCTTTGTTTAAAAATAAACATAAAAATAGTAATATATATTATATATTATTTGTAGTCTGTAGATCAAGAAAGTATTTTAACTATCTTACCAAGTGTTTATGTACGAAATAAATTCCCTTTGATTAGGTACATACCTGAAACAGAAGAAAAAACAATTAATAATGTTTTACTTATAAGGTATCTCTACATATGTTAATTATACATTCCTATAGTAAAAATATCAAAACGTACCAATATTAAAAATAGCGTATTCTTTAAACTTTAAAGAATAGCATTCCATACGAAGTGAACATGTGAAAATGAAAATACTAAAATTCGAAGAAAAAACTCTGTTTTTCTTTGAAAATGCGTATAATGTCGTTAAAACTAGGAGACATACACGAAAAGTAGAGCCTTACAAGAAATGGATGATAATGTTTCATCTTATACTTTCAAAACTAAAATCAACATCCAGACGATAATGTCGAGTGCCTGAGATGACTTTCGTTCCTACTCCGTAATCGCAGTTAGTGGCGATAAACGTATTCTGCGACATGGCGCAATTATACGGTACCTGGCGGGCTTCCAACCAGTATAACTTCGGATTGCATCATTCATTCCACAATTCAACATCAGGACTGAGTATTCACGTCAAACTGCGGACTTATGTCCCTGATTGTCCGACGCAACCACCCAATTATATTTTCGAGAAAAATAGTGCTTAAATCAACCTTTAAAGAGTTATAATTGTCTTAGATACTATATTCACTAAATTGATTAAAAAAATAGTTATCTTCAATGGAACAGCAGAAATCGTTTTAACCAATTAATTTACATCTTTACTGGCATCGTGATGTGAAAAATAATTCAAATTAGTGCGCAACCACCTTAATTGAGCACACAATTAGAACTGTATGGATTGAGTATATACCAATGTTATTTTAAGTTGATGCAATCCTTAAAATGCCTCTCTGTGATCCAACTAAATGCTAATTTGATTTCAAACTGAAGAGGGAAAAGATTGATGCAAAGACTAAAACGAAAGCAAAGATTAATTTTATTTTAGGAACAAATATTTCCATGCAGACTGCGAGCCTTCTGTTAAAAACAAATACATTACATTGTGGCAATTGACGATTAGAAATATCAATCCTACCGATATTGTTATTTTAATATCTTCACAAATTAACTTCGCGAATTATAAAAAAAACAATGATTTTTCTTCTTCTTTTGTTTACGAAATCACTACGAAATTTTGAATTCCCATTAAAACTAAAATTGCGTAATAGCACTCTATACTAATTCTTTTACCTTAATTAAGTCAATCCACGGTTTTACTCATTCGCACCTGTCAAAAACATCGAGGTATTTCTTAGTGGAAATATAAAGTTCTTGTAAGAAATCTATTATAAATAATTTAATCGGCAACAAAGCTTAAGAGTTTCGATGATTTTTTTTATTTTTTCTATTTTTACGGAGAAAATATCTTAGTCCGACGCTGGGCAAACGCCATAAAATATTAAAATGTGTATAAGATAGTTTATAGGACACCAGTTGGTCTAACGACAAGTGAGCATCAAAAACAATATGTGTTTTGTTTTTGTGGCTACAATAAAGTTCCACAGTCAAATAACTACTGTTGTTAATTTAATACAACGGTCAAATGTTTTGATATTTATTACGTGGAACAATTGAAGCAGACAAAAGATCTATACTAACGCAAAATTGGTCCTTTTTATAAAACCCTGTCGGGATTTTTCCAACAGTTGTCAAATAATCTTTAAATGATCGTTTCGTTTCAATTACTTACGCACTTAATTTCACGCATCAACCAGCGAAAGGGGAACAGGTTACATAATTGCAAATAATATAATTTGCTGCAATCTAGAAAGTTTAAGCATTTCGTGTTTCGAAGAAATATCTGAATTCGTATTAATTATTGATAGTAAAACTACGTCAATTTTAAACCCTTTTTCTCGGTTCTCTGTATATATGTCGCAGCGAGATGATAAAAACGGAGATTTGATCAAATTTCTAAGGTAGATGATCAGTTCACGGCAGATCATCTTCCGTGAATTGATAATCTACCTTAGGGAATTGATCAATTCTCCATTTTCATCATTTCCTTGCGACATACATAAATAAACACACGATAAATACTCTTTCTATATGTCAGTTAATGAGAACTATAAATCCTAAAGGTATAGAAAATCAAAGTCGCCAAAGCGAACATCTACTGTACTGAATTCCGAAAATTCCGCAGTTTCGCTGAAACATGTTTTATTTACGGAAAAACAACAATTAAACACGTCGAGAGCTATTGTTTGGCACTTGTAGAACTGTAATCAACATGACAGTCAATGTTCGAAGTGAGAGGAAGAAGAAGAAGGGTGTAAGGAGACAAACGAAATCCACTTACCGGTTCTGTGCTATATATTACATAACTGTCTACATACCTACGTTAATTATTAACTAGACTAAACACAACTACGTAACTTCGAGCGATTTAAAATTGTGTACAGTACAAATCATAACTTTCCGTTTTTTCATAGTCGGGTAAAAATATAAAGTGATTTTGCAATCTGAGAGTAAAATATTTCTGAATAGGCGGCAGCCTGCAGCAGTAGAGTTCGTTTTTTAATTGAGATGTACAAATCTTTTATGATCATTACAATGTAAGGAGATTTCTGCTAGAAATGTTATTTTCCCTCAGGTTTTTTTCATATCTTGGGTTAATAGTACAACCAGTTCTAGATTTTCTCATCTAGGCGCCAGGCCTAGATGAGAAAATCTAGAACTGGTTGCATTATCGATGTAGATTCAATATAAGTGCCGGATTTCTGATACGCCTTTCGACGCTAGATCCACTTTCAAAGTAGATTTAGCATTGATTTTCTACTCTAAATCTCCTTTCAAAGTATAGATTTAGAATAGACTTTAATTTCTGGTACTACTTACAACGCTAAATTCAATTTCAAAGTAGATTTTGCATTGATTTTCGATATTCTACTTTCGAAGTAGATTTAGGATGCACTTCCAATACTAATTGCGGGTTTATATGTCTTTCAACGCTAAATTCACTTTCAAAGTAGACTTAGCATTAAATCTACATTCAAAGTATATTTTGGATGAATTTCCAAGACTAATGCCGAGTTTCTGATACACCATTTAAAGCTAATTTTACTTTGAAAGTAGATTTAGCACCACTTTTAGACGTTAAATCTACTTTCAAAGTAGATTAAGATACACTTCCAACACTGATTCCGGGTTTCTGATAAGTCCTTTAACTCTAAATCCACTTTCAAAGTAGATTTAACATTGATTTTCGACGCTATATCTACTTTCAAAGTAAATGATTTTGGATGGATTTCAAACACTAATGCCGGTTTTCTGATACGCCTTTTAACGCTAAATTCACTTACAAAGTAGATTTACCATCGTCACTCTAGCGAAATCCTCTTTCACAAGTAGATTTAGCATCGTCACTCTAGTGAAATCCACTTTCAAAGTAGATTTAGCATTGACTCTTTAATATATATTTAAGGTAAATTTAGCGTAGTAGAATGCGAGTGTTGACATTTGATTACTATTTTTCCATCCACAAACCACATTTTCACCAAACCCAGGCAACCACCTGGCTCAACTCTAACTTACCACGAAAAAAACCCGGGTCGCAGTGCCAAAACCCTGCCGACAATATAGTGTATTTGTTTGTATAGGGTAGTGTGGTTTTATACTTTTATCATGTGAAATTAAGTTTGTTTTTGGGCCAAATAAAAAATTTAACCCCTTAATACACCCCTTAAAATAACATTTTTTTCTTAATTGTAATATTATTATCAATCTAACGTCTACACCGAATTAAATACACCCTTCAATAAATAAGTCACTATCTGCAAACTAGTGTTTTCATAAAATTTGTAAATCCGGTCCTGTCGGGCCGATTTTATTAAAATTGTGGGGACACTTTTTAATCACTACCAAAGGGTTAAATTTCAATTTTGAAACGATTCGGAGAATTTTTTCGGTATTTTGGGGCCCAAAAACATTTTTCAACCTCTAAAAACTACCCTTAAAATAGCCCGATTAGGCCCATTTTAAATAGGCTTCTTGCGGCGATGGATTTCAACACGTGGGCCAAATTTAGTTGAAATCGATTAACTCTTTCGAAAGTTATTGCCCGCACACATATATATATACGTATATATATAAATATATATATATATATAAATATATATATATATACATATATATATAAACATTTTTAAAAATGGTGCCAAAGTGTTTAGGAGGTTATGAAACGTCGAGAAATTTTGGTCCGACCCCTAGGTCCCGCCATCCGACCGACGCCAATAGTGTATGTTGCCATATGGCAAATACACTAATAATTGACAGTGAATATTTCAAACTAGAGTGAAGTTCGTTCGGGCATTAAACGATAAGAACCGTCGCCTTGCCAACATAATCAAAACATGAAAGTAAAATCGCACATATGCACGAAGTTTCTCAGTCATATAAATGTCAGCGTTTATTTTCATCTTGCTACGACTCTGCCTCCCCCCTGCCGCTTCAGTCTCTCAACGCTCACCTCCTTCAGACACGTGGCGCGCACTGTGAGAAAATCAGTTACCACCGCAGCAACATATTAAAAAAAACCCGGGTCGCAGTGCCATAACCCTGCCGACAATATAGTGTATTTACTAATATATAGGCAGTGTGGCTTTATTATGCGAACTTAAGTTGGTTTTTTGGGCAAAATAATAAATTTGACTCCTTAATACACCCCTTAAAAGAACAATTTTTTCTCAGTTGCAATATTATCATCAATCGAACCTCTAAACTAAATTAAATACACCTTTCAGCAAATAATTCACTACCTGCTAACTAGTGTTTTCATAAAATTTGTAAATCCGGTCCTGTCGGGCCGATTTTATTAAAATTTTAGGAGCACTTTTTAATTGCTATTAAAGGGTTAAATTTCAATTTTGAAACGATTCTGAGAATTTTTTAGGCACTTTTGGGCCCAAAAACTTTTTTCAACCCCTAAAAACTACCCTTAAAATGGTCCGATTGGGCCCATTTTAAATAGGGTTCTTGCGGTGGTGGATTTCAACATGTGAGCAAAATTTCGTAAAAATCAATTAACTCTTTCGAAAGTTATAGCGCACACACATATATATATATATATATATATATATATAAATATATATATATATATATATATATATATACATATATATATAAACATTTTTAAAAATGGTGCCAAAGTTTTTAGAAGGTTATGAAACGTCGAGAAATTTTGGTCCGACCCCTAGGTCCCGCCATCCGACCAACGCCAATAGTGTATGTTGCCTATGGCAAATACACTAATAAACACATATTCATTTATATTGGCAATGTGGAAGGTTCATCGCACGTTGCAATCAATGAATGGGAAGCCGGCTGTCAGCGTGGAAAATTTTGTTTAAAACGCCTCAAACGATGTCGTTGTTCAGAGAAAATTACTCGAAACACGTGAAAATCAACTTGGATTCGAGACGATCGATTTCAAATTTACAAACGCGAAACCAGGAAGGAAAACAATAGATACATTACAGATAGCTAAATGTATTTGATGTTTTAAGATTCCGTACAAAAATGGTGGTTTTCCACGTTTGTTTATCACAGGGCTTTAACTCCTAAACGGAAAATTAAAATTTGTTATATAGCTTGATTATTATGGTCTGTAGATACACCAGGTGTCATTTTAGAAGAACACAAAAATGCGTCCTCTGCAGTCCCTGAAGAGAAAATTTTCTTTTGTATTTAGTTCGTGGCACAACGTTAGACATGCCTCACTGTGAACCATTCCTTGTTGACCTTGACTCCGTTCTCTGGAGTTAGGAGCAATATTACGATTAACAGTTAATTAAATTAGTTACAACTGAATCAACGCCCACCACTAGTTCTTGTTAAAATTGACATTAACGTAAGCGAAGTCTTCAGTAAAGGTTATTAAAAATACGAACTAATACTGGGTCTAGAATTCTCGCAGTTAATGGTTTAAAATAAATATCTAAGCGGAGTTCTGGTCACTACACAAACTACACAGGAGATTGAATAGCTATACGAAAATAGTAAATATGTATTCCAAGACAAAACGCACAGCCTTCTTAAATGTCAAAAACAATTGAGTATGATTTTAATAAGCAAAAAGCCAGTCTCGAAGAGCCGTCTTTGAGTGCATCTTTTCAAGCACCATTGAACTGGCGAACTGCAATGCATCGATGCGCCTTCATCACTTTTGAACGCATCAAACCGTGAACACAGAGTTTCATATGCGCTATCTGTAGTTGGCTCTTAACTCTTTAACGACTACGGGGACACAGTTGTCCCAAACAAAAAATTTAAAAGAAGTGAATAACTAAGAAACTAGTGGGTGTCATTTTACACTTATTATTTCCTGAACGTATCTTTTCATTTTTTATATATGGCAACACTGCATCTGAACCGTCATTCTTTGATTATGATCACTGGAAATTGGATCATCCTAAATTGTAAAAAAATGGTTACTTTCGCTCCTACAATCTTATGGTCCTGAAACCAGCGATTTTCTATAATCGACTAGATACCATTGCAACTGAAATGAAATTGTAGGGTAGGATATTCTCCGTAAATTCATTCACTTTTTTCGAACCGTTTTTAGGACAGTTATTTTTTATCAGTTTTTTCGCGAACGCGTACTTTTAAAACTAAGATATTTCTTTACCTTGTTCTCTTTTATCGTTCGATTAACCTATTAAACTAAACGCAAAAGTAGCACTTGGTCATCTATGGAGATGATTTTTCACAATAAATGGAATGAAGCGGGACCCTAAAACTTTGAGTAAGCAATTCCCCATACTACTGAAAAGATATAAACAAGTTCGTTCTGGATTTTGGAAAAATTCCAGTACAAAAGCCAGGAGGTTGACGACATTCACCGATATTTTTAATACCATATGTTGTTCACTGTAGTCATTAGGTTTTTTATAAATATAAATGAAGGTCTTACAGAGCTGCTTTTTACCTAGTATGTTTGTGTTAATAAGACAAGGAATTAATGTCTTTATCTACAAGACATCCCATAAACTTTGTTGATATAGCTTAATTAAACAGCGATGAAAACGAGCGGGGTTAGAGTACATAACCTACAATTTAACATTAAATTTAAATCGATCAATGGTATTGTATTTGTATTATCATACGAATTTAGAAGGTATATCATAGAAAATCGTTGTCTGTGTAGATCATAACAGCATATATTACGAACGGTAATTAATAATAAAATGTCTACTCAGTATGTCTTTATGTAAGATATGTAATTCCTCTTCTTTTTTTTTGGCAACAGAATATATTTACTGATCACCGACTGTTCATATACCGTTGTGCCTCTGACAGGTGGCGCCCATCTCTGATTTCTTGCGAACTTCTTTTACATAATTGAAAAAAAACAACAAAATTTTGTAAATGTTATTTTTTTTTTCAATTTGCACTGTAATAGGTGAGCTTTCCAGACGTTTCTAGAACATATGTTTCTCCTCTATTAAGAATATAATAGTCTTTCCTGCGATTTTTAAGATATTTTATTTATTAATCTGACAGATGAGTACGTTTTGCAGAAGTTTTCCATACGTTCGGTCTGGAAGTCCGGAATGGCTGAACACATTTTGATATAACTTTGTACACTATTAATCCAAACTCCGTGGGGTTAAAAAAATTCTTTTAATAATTTTTTTTTCACCATTTAAACTTTAGGCGTTTTGTTATTTATGAAATATGAATTTGTGCCAAATATAAAAGCTTGGAAGCCAGTAATTATTTAACAGAAATTTTGTTCGAATTAGCAAGCGATATTTTCGTGATCGTGATTAATTTGAACTTTTGCGGAGAAGACAAATTATTATCATTCAGAATCATATAACGGTTCACTCATTATTTATACAATAATTGCGGTTTAAATACTCGTCTAGCCGTAAGTAATTTATTGTTGCCATATTATTAAGTAATTTCGTTTTTTTGTTTTGTTTTTTTTTTTTTCAGAAAAGGAGCAAACGTTAATAAATCAATCGGAAGAGGAAAAGAGACGGGAGCTGATTTATAAATTAATGTTACAAGTCGCAGTTTGTATCGTGTCCGCACTAATAATAACACATCTGGTACGTAAATTATGATTTTCGCTAAAACAAGAATTTTAATTGAAACATTCTTCAGTTTTATGTATATTATGTGTTATACAGCGCCTTTAGACTAATCAACTAGATGTGCGAAAGTAAATATTTACACATATCTATGTAATAATATCTGCGAACTCCGATTCAACGCTGTCGATTATTTTAGTTGTAAATTACATCGAAAATTAGCTCCAGCACTTAAATAACCAAACCATAAGAGCACCATCTGTTGTGTACACATCGTTCGCTAACGCAAACAGAATCCTTTAAGCTGAAAGCAGTCGAGATCATGAACCTTTTGAACGTATATCTGTTGAAATTTCTATTTTAATAAAATTGTAAATTAAAAAACGTTTTTTAAAGAAAAAACTTGAAGACAATGTTTAGGTACTTAGTTGAAGTGTCCCAAGTGTCCTTCCCTACGAATGCAAAGATGCCCACGTCAGACGAGTGAACTTCTGACACAAGCCAGCACATCAGTGTCTTTTCTTATTCTATTTGCGGTGCTCTGTATTCGTTCTAGCAACTGCTCACAGTTAACGCAATTATTTTGAATGATTGATTAAGATTACATAAGCTTTGAGCTGTTCCGTTTAAATCTACATTTCCTAAGATAGCGGTACCGTAATATAGCGGGCGTAACATGACGGTGAATTACGCAACAAAAAATAAAATGATTTCCTCGGTAGCGGTGGCATGGCCGTAACGTAAATCAACAGCATCATGTCTACTCCTAAAATTTTACTCACTACTGATTTTAATTTAATGTAATGTAATTTTGTGTCAAAATCACATCTAATTATAACATTAGTTCTGTGAATAAAGATATTCTATTCTATTGCACACATTTTTTATAATACTATCGCTATATTACGGTAGCGTTGTCTGAGGAACCTAAGACTTTAGAAAGCATTTTCAAACACATGTTAATTTTGAAGATTTTGATTTGAATTATACCCATAGGAATCACCCGATAAAGTTTTCCTCCGACGTCATAAATCACACTGTATTGTACCATAAATCGCGATAAGCAGTGGCTATACAAGTCTAGTGTTAATCTTACTAGCATTTGACATTTAGCAACACACCATCTGTACCCGAGTGATAACAGACATCTGTACTTTATGCTTTTCATGCAGCCATCGCCAATTATACTGTTAGGTTATTATACATTTTGTGCCTATGGATTACCGAGGTCGATATCTATCATCTTGGCTTTTGAAGTTTAGAATATCATAGAATAGTGTCTTTGCACAATAAACTGCCATACTCTCCTTCCCTTGTTATTCATTACTAGGGTATTTGCATGAAATTTTTCTATGCATTTTTATTACGCGCAAAGCGAAAATATACATCAATTAGCAGGAAACTCTAAAATCTAAAAAATACTGAACGATTCATTAAATCGCTGTGCTATCTAAACGTTTGAAGTAGATCAAATATATGGAAGTGACCACAACTGGATGACAAGATTTGTGTCTAATAAGTTATATAAAATAATCCGACTTTTTTATTAGAACTATTAGTTTTCAACGTATGGTAATGAAACGTTGTTTGGATCAGATAATTAAGGAAAATACGTTCACATTTATTGGACACGATTTTTTCACAACTTACATTTGCATGTCTTTGCGTTTCGAACGCCCCGTATACACAGTGGTTCCTATAATCAAGGCGCCGACTAATGACCCGTATTCTGCATTAGATAAGTATCTATAACGTGATTCACGCGATAAACGGCTGTCAAGAGATTAGCGTCTTTTAAGGACGATATTTCAATTAACTATTGACTCCCCAAATTTATAGTTAGTGGTTGACCGTAAACGTTGCAGATAAATTTAAAGGTCCACACCCACTGAATCGACTCGGATCAGCTGGACATAGGTTGCCGAGTCGACTAGTGAATGAGAACTCATTTGACTTCATATATCCCAAAACTGCCGATCGTGCCATGCCGATCCGAGCTCAATCATTGGATGAATACCTTGTAGGTCATGTCCCACTGAGCTACCACGGCAGCAAAATTGGTTGGGCTGCCAGGTTGTCAAGCAATGTTGGTAGGCTGCCAGTTCTGTTTTGTTTAGCCTACCCGATTGAAAGACACGTGATGCATCCATTTTGGTGACATCACAACCAGTTAAGCTGCCATTGCGGTAAATCGGTTAGACAATGTATTAATGACATTAATTTCCACAGTGAAAAATTGCATATTATTGTTTCAACTCTAATATTTGGTACTCCGTTCTGTTTGGCATGTTGGTCAGTAGACCTTACGAAAATTATGTAACATAGAAGGTGTCAGAACTACTACTAGTCGAAGCTGTCAGATTATGCAATATCAAAACCAGATGTTTAATTTCAGAGAACTCTTAAAACAAGACAAACTTTTGACAGGCGTACTTAATACCATTCACCGATTTTAAAAATGAACTTAACGGAAAAAATGCGATTTGGCATCTATTGGCAGTGTCACCACAAAATAGGAGTTACAGAGAATTGGATTCTACAGTGTTCGATGTGATTGGAGTACTCGTATTTAAGTAAGTATGGAATAAATTTATTAATTTTACGTAGCCTAGTCTTTTTGACAATTGCTCATGTTTGCTGTCTAATGTTTCGTTTCTGTTTTAGGTTTTCGACTGATTTCTATGGTCGGTGTATTAGGCACATTTACTTAGAAGAAAGTATTGCCGCGTGCACATTCTGTTTTAGCGTTTACTATTCCAAATCTATTGAAAATGTCCTCTGTTTTTACTGTAATCGGATTTTCCAATTTGCCAACACTGAATTTGGAAATAACTAGCACATATCGAAATTAAAATCGATATGTTTTAATACGTGCCATGTGACAAAATAAAAATTACGGTTATTTCACAATTTATAACTTTGATAAGAAGTCCGAAGTTATGAAAAAACAATTCACATAATATTCGTAATCTGGCAATGTGCAAACTCAAAGCGTCGTAAAAAAACCATCCGTGTGAAATCTGAAGTTATAAAAGATTTATACATAAACGATTTAGCAATAGCAATATCAAGCACAATTTCAATTCACAGTGAAACGTTACAATCAGATTTTGGCTCCTTTCAGCGATACATATAGGTGTGTGTGTGTGTGTGTGTGTGGTATAGGCGTAGTATACGGTATACATATAGTACCTAACGTATGTACAATCAAAGCTGCGCAAATTCCACAAAACACATAAAAACAAGCACTGTGTACACAGCGGGCGGGAAAGATACGAGCGGATCTCGCAGCATAACACTAAATCATTCAAACGTGCTATATAAAATATTATTAACATGTACAAACAGTAAAATGTAGTAGCGGATAAAGATTGAAAGCTTGTTGTCCTTCAATTTAAGTAATTGTTGCTTAAGGCTGTCGGAACGCTCTAAATTTAAGCCAAAAATAGAGCTTCGGCTGTCAACTGATTGTAGACTTATTCGTCAACATTCTGCAAAAATTCTTTCTCTATAAGGAAGATAAAGGACAAATCTAGGTCTCTAATGGACTACTTTTGTAATTTATGTACGATTTACTAGAAAAAATTTGGCATTAATTGTGCTAAAAAAACACACGTTTTCAATGTCACATTATGACCTTATTCGTACTTATTTTACAAAACTGTTCCATCACAAACCTAAACTGACTCTTCCTTTTTCGGAAAAGTTTTTTAAATCTTCAAAATATTTCCAAAAAATAGAGTCATCAATTGACAGCGGCACCCTTGCAAAAACATTTTTTTGCCTCGTAGTTGGCACCAGCCAAAAATTGAAACGTGCGGATGATTTGAGCGAGACAGGTCACATCCACAATATGTCTTTTGCCTACCTCGCCCCTTACCGTTGGGTCTCAGCACAAACAAAATTCAGAGCGTTCCGACAGCCTTAAAATCATTTGCGCCAGCTCTTTTTTTAAATTACTAGAGAAAATTAAATGAACGGTGATATCTAATCGCTCAAAAAAAATTTAGATCAACCACATCTCGAGACAAAGTTAGCTATTGTTTAACATTGATGCCAAAGTGCTTCACCTGACTTAAGAAAAACTACTGCATATACAGCAGCAGCGCTATTAAGTATATAAATTTTGTGGAGAAAAAATGAAAATGATCGATTGTTTTGTTTTCGAACTAAGACCACGGAAACAGGGGCATATTTACAGTGGAGCTTAGAGGACTACAATCTGGTGCGGAAAGTTCGTG
Source organism: Venustoraphidia nigricollis (assembly GCA_034508555.1). Lineage (NCBI taxonomy): Eukaryota > Metazoa > Arthropoda > Insecta > Raphidioptera > Raphidiidae > Venustoraphidia > Venustoraphidia nigricollis. The sequence goes on from JAVRKA010000013.1 coordinate 4,155,486, forward strand.
GGGGCAGCAAAAAAGAAGAAAATAACAGAAACCAGATAACGGAAAAGAGAAACGTGGTTTGGGAGAGAATTGTTAGACAAGGTGGGTGAAAAAAATTTAATGAAAGAGAAAAATCTAAATCTAAATCTGCACCTACTAGGGAAACACTACATTAGGGCAAAAATTTAATATGTAGAAGCAACCCGGCTACACTATACATAGCTCGACGTGTTATTCGAAACCGAATCAACAAAATAAATCTTTTACTACCTATATTTCATTAATGAAAAGATCTCGGACATGACAAAATGCTCAACTTGTTAATCATACGATAAATAAGTAAATAAATAAATACCGAGAAAAAAATGGATGTTCCACTGCAGCACAACTGAAGATTATATGCATGCAGCAACAAATAAATTTTTCCAAAACTGCAGTTTGACATTATCAACACCATCGGTAAATATAACCCCAGTGACCTTATGGATGTAAACATAAGCGGATCAAGCATATACTCTACAAAAACTAATGCAACAAGACGTCCTATGTTTGGGTTTTTTTTCCTCACCTTTTTTTCCCCCGTTAGAATAAGCTAATTATTTAAAAATGTTTAACAATGTTGATTTATCAAACAGTATGCAGTTGGTTATATTGGTACACTGTAAACTATTGTAACATTTAATTTTCTTTAATCTTTGTAATAAAAAATTTTTATTTTTTATTTATTTATATCGCTATCGCAGATGTAGAGATATCGGGTTCACGTCCCAGCAGTGACATACCACTTCCTTTGTATAAACGCAATCACTTTTTTTAAAACTCAAATTTTTTTTTCAAAGTTATTGCGTTTATACATACTAATAATAATAATAGAAATTAGTTTCACGGGTAATTGGAATAAAAAATCAATTTAAACACTTATTGATTGCAACGTTTCGTCTTTATTAAATCAAGACTTTTTCAAGCTCTCAGCATGTTTAAATTATAAAAAACCCGGGTCGCAGTGCCAAAACCCTGCCGACAATATAGTGTATTTGCTTGTACAGGGCCGTGTGGTTTTATACTTTTATTATGTGAAATTAAGTTTGTTTTTGGGCAAAATAAAAAATTTAACCCCTTAATACTCCCCTTAAAATAACATTTTTTTCTTAATTGTAATATTATTATCAATCTAACGTCTACACCGAATTAAATACACCCTTCAATAAATAAGTCACTATATCTGCAAACTAGTGTTTTCATAAAATTTGTAAATCCGGTCCTGTCGGGCCGATTTTATTAAAATTGTGGGGGCACTTTTTAATCACTAACAAAGGGTTAAATTTCAATTTTGAAACGATTCGGAGAATTTTTCCGGTATTTTGGGGCCCAAAAACTGTTTTCAACCCCTAAAAACTACCCTTAAAATAGCCCGATTAGGCCCATTTTAAATAGGCTTCTTGCGGTGATGGATTTCAACACGTGGCCCATATTTCGTTGAAATCAATTAACTCTTTCGAAAGTTATCGCGCGTACACATATATATATATATATATATATATATTATATATATATACGTATATAAATATATATATATATATATATATATATATATATATATATATATATATATATATATGTATATATATATATATATATATAGGTATATATATATATATATATATATATACACATATATATATACACATATATATATAAACATTTTTAAAAATGGTGCTAAAGTGTTTAGGAGGTTATGAAACGTCGAGAAATTTTGGTCCGACCCCTAGGTCCCGCCATCCGACCGACGCCAATAGTGTATGTTGCCATATGGCAAATACACTAATAAAACTGTGATATAAAAGGCAATTTTGCATTACAAAGATCAATAAAATTGAAAATTGTAGAAAATAATATCTTCTTATATCAATAAAAAAAAAGAAGATATTATTTTCTACGATTTTCAATTTTATTGATCTTTGTAATGCAAAATTGCCTTTTATATCACAGTTTTATTATAATTTAAACATGCTGAGAGCTTGAAAAAGTCTTGATTTAATAAAGACGAAACGTTGCAATCAATAAGTGTTTAAATTGATTTTTTATTCCAATTACCCGTGAAACTAATTTCTATTATTACATATTTTGGAACTGAACTTTAAAGATGTAATAATAATTTTGTCCGCAGCTGTATTTTCATTCATAAATAGTAAAAGATGTGTGCATACATAAAAGCTTGTATAATTCATACACATAATAAAGACCCCTCTAATATAAACATTAAAACACACACGTAGATGGTGGGCGCTGCACTCAACATCAAACAATCGTAATGGCGGGCCGTTTAATAATAATAAAAAAACACAACCACGTGCGCATCACCACACACACGGGAAATGTGAGATAATTATCATATCTAGACCCGACAGGTTAACAAATATTTGAAAAAGATGCGTTTATAAAATTACTACATATATAAATAACACAACGCTAACTAGTATATATATTTTGTATAAATAGTATTTCATAGCAGCAATTCTTTTAAGGGGACATTACACGTTTCGAGGAAAAAAACTGACGAATGTTTGGAAGGCGCGAAGGGAGGGCAGGAATTGAACGATTTGTTTTAAATTTTGAGGGTTTTATAATTGAATGACTCTTTTTTAGTTTTTTTTTTTACAAAATGGCGGCCGTTAGCGAGGTTCCCGTTAGACGTTACAATTTCATTTTGTCCAGGCTGGAGGCTTTGCTGCTGGGTTCTAACAGAATGAAAAAAAATTGTAACTTCATATCGCTCTCTTTCATATGTATGGATCATTTTTTTATTTTATTTTTTTTAATTATATCGAAAAAAAATTCGGATTTTGGCGGGGTTTTTTTTTTTTTAATTAACAAAGTCCGATCAAAAGTTATAAAAAATACCTTTCATACATATTGAGCGGACATGCCTTAAGAACATTGTGTGCAAATTTGAAGGCAATCGGACAATCAGAGCCCGAGTTATGCTGGACAAAGTAGCGAAAAATGTATATTTGAGAAAAACGCGATTAAAGTTCGAGAAGTAAACCGAGATGTACGTGAGCGCATGAATAGAGTCCGTTTTGGAGGGGAAGGGATGGTCGGATCGACGTAAAATTTTCAAGGGACATTCTTAAGATGTCAAAGAATAATTTTCCGTGAAAAAAAAATTTCCGATTTTTCAACCCAGAAAGGTGTAATGTCCCCTTAAGTATGATATTTCTGTTTAAAATAATACAGGTTGGCAAACTTTATGAACATTTCTATCAATATAATTACAATTTTTAAACGCTTGTTTTTGGAACACTGGGAAAAATGGGTTAAACGAAGTATAGTGATGCTTGTTTTCTCAAAAAAAGGCACCGATTGCAATGCTGTTTCCATAGTTTAATCATTAATTAACGGTAGCTATATACGTCGCGTACCTGTTCAGAAGGCGGGCATGAGTTTCGCAAATGAATAGTTCGGGGGACAAAAGATCAGCGTCTTACATTTTCAAAATAGTTTTTTTTTTAATCAAAAGTTTTCATGCATTTTTTACGAAATTATCAAAAATGGCAATTCTATAATCATTTGCCTTTATTGTAAATATACTAATTATTATATTTTCTGATAAATTATATAATATATAATTTATTGAACCTCTACTGCCTTTAAAAATTATTTTTTTGAAAAGAAAAACAGGTTTTTGTCCTTCATTTTTTTGCTGCAATAGTGTTATCGAGTTTCTAGATCTTTTATCCCCTACACCCTTCAAATACTATCGATTCAACCTGTCAGTTTAATATTATACGCGTAACTGAACAAAACTAAATGAGAATTAATTCGTGGATCGGTGTTAATTCATGTATATGAAACCCACTCTCAAACACAATTTAATACTGTAATTATAGCTATTACATACATCAAAATAAAATATTCGAACGCCGGGTAATAATTTTCTGTATTTTCGGTGACCGCACACATTTTTTTAAATGCCATAGAAAATACAAATTTTTTGGGATTCCGAAAACTTCTTTAAAAAATTCTTCATAGTCTATTTGTAATCTAAATTTTGAAGCTGTTACATATTTCTTTGAATTAAAAAAAAAAAACCCGGGTCGCAGTGCCAAAACCCTGCCGACAATATAGTGTGTTTGCTAATACAGGTATTGTGGCTTTATTAAATGAAATTAAGTTTGTTTTTGGACAAAATAAAAAAAAATTGAACCCCTTAATACACCCCTTACAATAATAATTTTATTAGTTGAAATATTGTTATCAATCCAACATCTGCACCAAATTAAATACGACCTTCAGTAAGTAAATTCGTATACGCAAACTAGTGTTTTCATAAAATCTGTAAGTCCGGTCCTGTCGGGCCGATTTGCTTATAATTTTAGGAGCACTTTTTAATTGCTACTAAAGGGTTAAATTTCAATTTTGAAACGATTCTGAGAATTTTTTCGGTATTTTTGGGCCCAAAAACTTTTTTCAATCCCTAAAAACTACCCTTAAAATGACCCGATTGGGCCCATTTTAAATAGGCTTCGTGCGGTGATGGATTTCAATACGTGGACCAAATTTCGTTAAAATCAATTAAGTCTTTCGAAAGTTATTGCCCGTACACATATATATATACATATATATATATATATATACATATATATATATACATATATATATATACATATATATATATACATATATATATATACATATATATATATATACATATATATATATATATAAACATTTTCAAAAATGGTGCCAAAGTGTTTAGGAGGTTATGAAACGTCGAGAAATTTTGGTCCGACCCCTAGGTCCCGCCATTCGACCGACGCCAATAGTGTATGTTGCCATATGGCAAATACACTAATAAGTTGAAGATAGGTTCTGGACAATGAACACTCAAAAGCTGAATCCAACGGCGTCCGTTTATTTGTATTTCTCGGCTACGCTTGGGTTAAGGTTGTGGTTCCGTCAAAACCGACATTAATGCCAGCGAATCGACGTTCATGTAAGCGAAATGAAATGAATTATTTCAGACATGTTGAATATTGCTTTGATTTGCAAAAAGATCGATAATCACGAATTACGTCGATATAAACAAACAGTCGGATAACATTACGAAATTTAATTAACATACAAACAATAATACATCAGGTGATATTGCCGCATTGATAATTAGTTTGCAGAGAGAAACTAGAGATCTAATTAAAGCAGAATTAACATGTAAGTAATTTTCACAAATAATTAACATCAAAATATCATCTCTTGCTGCATTTCATTGATTTCAACTCGATCGATTATAATACAGCTGAATAAGACGAGACGCATTAGCAAGTTTCCAAACCTTCCAAAAAGGCAATACTTCAAGCATTTTTACAAATATCAATAAATGAAAATGTTATATTTAACTACTGAACAAGGCGTGAAGCAACAAGGCTGAGTATGAACATGGCAATAAAGGTTCGTAGATGACACAGGCTGCTTCGATCCGGTGGATAGTTATAGGGGAATTACCTGGCAATAGGGATGTTGACTGTATTCAAATAAAAACATAATTTTAACAAAAAGTAGTAGTTTCTATGATAGAAATACTAAAAAACACTATACTTTTCCTTATTTTGAAGGAATTTAATTAATATTTAATAAATAAAACCTAATAAAATCACTCTCAATTCACGTGACAACAGACACCAATCAGAGCACATGACGTCATATGTTCAGCCGCTGTCAAAAAACTTCATTGTTTGGTTAATATTTAGTGTGTAGTTTATTATTTGTTTATAGAAAACGTCGAACTACATGTAACTATAGCAACGACTACGAAACAACTTTTCATCACCTCAGTTTACTAACGTTTATGAGCACAGAATACGCATCTATAGGATGGTAGCTCCCGTGTAAACTTTTGAGCCTCCTTTGGTATGAACAGGTGACGTCACGCGATTAGTATTGGCGTTTTAGACCGAAATTGAAACTGGATTTAAAATACATGATTTTTAAGACTTGAGTTGTATTTAAATAAAAATAATAAATATTTGTGGCAATATTAGGTACTTATGCACGATTTAAAACACTTTCCCAAAAATAGTCAACATCTCTATTGATTGCGTGGCAACGGCTGTTCTTTACAATCTTGAATAGCAGTAATTAACAAATGTGAAATAAATTAAGACATAATGTAGATATGACATTTTTGAAATCGTCATCATAGGTTGGTAGAAAATATGAACTGTCTGGCCAATTGGCGTCATTACCGCACTTAAACCGAATGGTCAGATGGAACGGGGCAGCCTCTGTAATCTACTAATATTGCATAGCATTTTTACATACTTCTCAAAGTAAATTTATTAATATAAGATAATTTTATAAACTAATTATAACGACAGATACAGATTTATACAGATAAAAAGACAAGCATTTCGTATTGCAGCTATGGATTCTGAATCGTTCAAATATGGTTTGACATGCTTTTCCTGCTTAGTGAGTTAATTTATATTTATTTCAACGTGGAATAACGGAATTTAGTAAATATAATTCCATTTTTTTTATATTAAAAAAAAAAAAGACAATTCACATATCCAATTGTTATATTAGTTAGCGTAAAAGTTCTCAAAATTTGTAAACACACCCGTACTTACGGAATTTCACGAAACTGAGCAAGTCGTGAAAGCAAATCAAAACAGTGTTTTAATGTGGAAACAGCGATCTTGAGCGATGTTTATTTATTGAACCATTTAACACTCTCTCATGTTTGTTTTGACACCAGTAACGTAAACATTATTTACATGCAACCTCGTTATATTACCGCGACCGATAATCCAGAATCGTATTTTTATACAAATAAAATCGCTGTTTGTATTAGTTTTAAAATAACAACAAAGACAATTTAAATATGCTTGTTAGTGTATTTGCCATATGGCAACATACACTATTGGCGTCGGTCGGATGGCGGGACCTAGGGGTCGGACCAAAATTTCTCGACGTTTCATAACCTCCTAAACACTTTGGCACCATTTTTAAAAATGTTTATATATATATGTATATATATATTTATATATATATTTATTTATATATATATATATATGTGTGTACGCGCGATAACTTTCGAAAGAGTTAATTGATTTCAACGAAATTTGGGCCACGTGTTGAAATCCATCACCGCAAGAAGCCTATTTAAAATGGGCCTAATCGGGCTATTTTAAGGGTAGTTTTTAGGGGTTGAAAACTGTTTTTGGGCCCCAAAATACCGAAAAAATTCTCCGAATCGTTTCAAAATTGAAATTTAACCCTTTGGTAGTGATTAAAAAGGGTCCCCACAATTTTAATAAAATCGGCCCGACAGGACCGGATTTACAAATTTTATGAAAACACTAGTTTGCAGTTAGTGACTTATTTATTGAAGGGTGTATTTAATTCGGTGTAGACGTTAGATTGATAATAATATTACAATTAAGAAAAAAATGTTATTTTAAGGGGTGTATTAAGGGGTTAAATTTTTTATTTTGCCCAAAAACAAACTTAATTTCACATAATAAAAGTATAAAACCACACGGCCCTATACAAGCAAATACACTATATTGTCGGCAGGGTTTTGGCACTGCGACCCGGGTTTTTAGTATGTCTTATCACCTGCTACTTGTTTAGTTTTTCAAAAAATTATTATGAATTACCGACACCTTAGTCTGATTACAAAGATTCAACTAAAAATTTATTAAGTTTCTATTTGAAGTTAAAATCGGGATACAAGGCTGAAGAATAGCCACCTTTACCGAAATCATCTCTTCTTCGAAAATTTATAAAATTAGCAAACGTACATTGGTATCTCTAATTTACATCAATCGTGGAATCAATGGTAATTTTTAGTAAGATTTTCTAATTTTTAAAATCTTGAAGAAGACGTAGATCATTGCACAATAACGCTTTCAAAACTGTAAGTACGTATCATTGTTCCCATATTACTTTGGATCAGAGTTTTATAGATAGGTATTGTTTGATCTAAATAAATTATTCAAATCAGGCAAAAATGCCAAAATTAGCGTGAATTAAACACAAATTTATATACTTTCAGAAAAATTGTTGAACAAGTTAAATTTCTCAGTATTTTAAATATATATTTGTAAAGAGAAAAACCTTAAAAATGTTAATTAAAGTTCCCATAATTTAAAATCTCAAGTCGTGATGTGCAGAAATTAACAAATATCAAAATTATTAGATACAAAGATGATCTCGTGCATTAATGATGTCAGCTGGAAAACCGTTCATCAACATACGTTTCTTGATATTTTTTTTTAATTTTTAAGCGACAAGCCAAATTTGATGAAGCTTAATGCTTACACACAGCTGATAAAATCAGTAGTAAAATGCCTTTTGCAACCGCAGATTGAAATTTGTCGAGTTACACCAAGAAAAAATTCTACACTACAAAATGATCAAGCAGATTGCAATCTTTAATGGCCAACGTTTCAGCTCAAATAACGTCGTTATTAATTATTTCCATCTACAACTTTGTCGTGAAACATTAATGAATAATCTTGAATGTGTTGTTCAGTACAAAAAAGTTGGGTATCACTGAACTAATAGCTCGATTAGCACTTTCTGCATACGATCAAGTAAGCTTTGGTTCTTTGTATTAATTAGTGACAATTATAATGCATGCGGTGCTTCGTGTTCTGCAAAACTCATTCGTTGCCAGTCCACTTAAGTCGTATCAAAGACTTTCTGTAACGCGAGAACACTTTTCTTTATAAATGTTTTATATAAATCACAAACCTTGTTATCAATTTATACTGTCTTTTGTGTTGCAAAACAAAAGCGCCACAAGACCGTAACATTTAATCATATCGCATGCTTTTGTTTCAGCCTCGAGAGACAAAAGAATGTCGCGCGCTATAATAATGTCACTTTAAGCACACAAGGCATCTGTTGTTTCTGTGTATCCGATGATACTGAAAGTAATTATTATTGAATCGCTTTACATGTCAAATAACTGAAATAACATAATAGGACGATCGGCTGAAACTAGGTATGAGAGATGGGATGAAAAAAAAAACCCTCAGTGAACCGCTATATGCTAATTTCATTTTATCATACATACAACATGATTATTTCAAGTTGTTCAAACATTTATAAATAATGTAGCAATGCAATATTTTATATGCAAGTTGTGACATTATGAAAAAACGAACATCAACGAATTTTAACAAGAAAAAATCTATGTTAACAAATAAAATTACTTGCAATACTGTTCAATTGATTTTTATTTATATAAAAGACGTTTCAACCAACCAAAACTGTTGGTTGAAACGTCTTTTATATAAATAAAAATCAATTGAACAGTATTGCAAGTAATTTTATTTGTTAATATATCTATTACTGTTAGAAGAGTTAATATTATTAAAAATCTATGTTGTTTGAGCTATACTTCGTGTCGCATGCTATCCCTGTTCATCTTACCGAACTAAATAGGTCGCTTTTGGAAATTACTGTTAGATTGGTAAGCTCGCATTCTTTGTTTTACTTTACACACTAGTGAGAAATGTGTTATTTTGCTGTTGCTATACAGAAATGAAAAGCAGCTATTTTACAGGAGAGTGTGCAAAAACTATGTTATTTCAAGTTTCTGCCCAATTAAATATTAGATTATTAATTTGACTTTCATTAAACGTCAGTTACATGTTTAAAATCGAAACCATTGTTTGTGCAAACTTTGTACTATTAATAGGTTACTGATACGTTTTGTTATAGCCTGCTTTAATAATAACCGGTTATAAAAATAAACCACTGCGGGGACAAAAGCAGTAACCTACATCATTTCAAGTAAATGTCTAGTTCCGGTAATTAATCAGCCAGATTACTAAATAGCGTCTTCGGTAGTAAACATGAATTCTCATTTTTATTACTGTTCGATATTTTTAACTCGTCCTCAAATCATTATCATTTATTTACAGACTACATACAAGGTGTCCCTGAATCACATCAGATGGCATAATATTCCATAAAAATCTCTATTCGGTAAAATCTGTCAAATATATAAATTTCTTACAATTTGGAACGGCTTTTCAAAACCAAGAATTAAAGTAGTGTATTTTCCCAAACTTACGGTTGACTCCTGGTTTAAGTTCAACGCTAAAATCCACTTTGAAACTCCCTTTAATGCTCTTAATCATAGTCCTAAAAACTACTAAATTTATGGCCAAACAATTTTCGTAATATCTTTAAAAACAAAGGTTGATTCCTGGTTCAAGTTCAACGCTAAAATTCATTTTGAAAGTCTCTTTAAGGCTCTTAATCATAATCACAAAAAGTACTGAATTAATGGCCAAACAATTTCCGTAATACCTTTAAAAATAATAGTTGATCCTGGTTCAAATTCAACGCTAAAATCCACGTTCAAACTCCTTTTAACGCTTCTAATCATAGTCCTAAAAACTAATAAATTAATGGCAAAACAATTTTCGTAATATCTTTAAAAACAACAGTTTAAATTTAACAAGCCTCTGCGTTATGTCGTTCTCTATGCGGGTGATGTCACGCGGCACAAGTGTCATATTTACAGTAACTAATAATACAGCAAGTCATGAAAGCAACAGAGAATTCACGATTGAATAATTCTAAGCCATTTGTTCATTTCTTTTTTGCATTGACAGTCCTCAAACACGCGGTGAACACAAAAAGAGTTTTAATTTGTTTAATATTCCACCAACTTCCAGGATTAACTGGGACTACCATCTTTAAAAAAAAAAAAAAACTTTTACGAGTTCTCAGATTAGAATTTGAAAACTAGATGTTCCTAATAGACGAACCATTGAAACAATATAATATAAACGACATTCTTACGGTCTGAAGCAACAATTTACAAATTCGACAGTTGGCTGGACACGCTGTACGTACCTGCGTCTAAATTGTTTATGTGTCATGTACATGTAAAATAATGTGGTACATCTGTCGTTTTGTCACATTCGGGAACACAATGTTCTGTCGACAATCGTGCAAGTTTATGGCGTCGATATAAAGCCATTAATTCTTTCATTTTAGTTTTAATGATGTTAATGAAGCGAATCGCATATTTAACTCTCAGATCACAAACATCGGTCACCGGTGCCAACCAATTCTCGCAGCTCGATTCGGTGCAGGCAACTGAAATGGTCCATGCGAAATACTATTGTGAACAAATCAAAGCATTCCTTCTCGGCCGTTCTGGATTGTTTTTGATAATCAACATTCACGGGTGCAGAAAACAAAATGGACTACAGAAGTGGAATGATAAATATTATACTCAGAGCTATTTTTCTTGCGAGTGTCAGAACCAAGTGCTCATTTGTACTAGACTACAAAAAAGGAGAGGGCAATGTTTTTAACAGCGGTGTGTGTATTTGCGCTCATAAATTTTGAACAGATCTCCGCGCAACAGGCATACCCCGTTCGCTGGGAACGCGCTTCCAGAAACAGAAAAGCTAACGACCGAATCAGTTCAAAATGGAATTATTTATAATAGCATGCGCTCATGATACACATTTATTGTTACTCGCAAGTATAATACTCGCCACGGTTCAAAAAGGTTCTGAAGTTAGTCACAAACAGCGTCGCAAATGCATATTTTAGAGCCGTTCTGGTTGTTTTGTGGGAAAGAAAGACTCCCACCACTTCCCAGTTAACCGCACAGAACGTGCGCTCGTCGGTGATTGGTTATCGCTGATTGTCGTGTCACTTGTCGCTTTTCTGCTATAAAGTACAGTCCAGTACGCTATTGTTGTTTCTTCGATTGTTAATTGATCAAGTTGCCTAATAGTTTAGCATAGACAAGCACGAAAAATAATTTTTTGGATGAATTTATGCAAGGAATTACCTTTAGATAAAAAAGAAAAATTTAAAATAATAATATAGAGCGAGTTTGTAGTTTTTCAACCGACTGTACCTGCGCAAGCCTCCATTTGCATCTAGCTTCAGAACCGTGGCAGGATTATTCCGAGCACGTCCCGGGTTCTAACACTGCTTTCTGACGTGTCCACAAGTTTCTTCAAATGAGATGAAAAAATATGAGACAATTTCGTCAGTTCCGCGTAATTTTTCTTAATTGAAAATCGTCTTGCAAACGTTTCCACAAAAAATTTCTTCCAAATTACATTGCTTTCGAGGAAAGGGCTTGCGCGACCCCTACTAACTCCAATAGAGGCAAAAAGTTCGTAAATTTTAGTAACAAATCAGAAATTTTCTGGTGACTCTACTCGCATCCGAAGACCAGACTCATCCTTTCACCGCACGAGTTCAATGCAACCGCCGATTTTCTTTCATAGCAGCCAACTTTACGTTACTTTTTTAAACTAAACGCGACAATCGTATTGGCCACTCTAACACCCGTTCAACGGGACTGGGACGCCATCGCAATGTTACGTCATTTCTTAGTATTCGCGCATTGGTTAAAAAAGAACTGCTCTCATCAGAAAAACGTTGAAGTCACAATCACTAGACTACACGTTATTGCGATGCAACTTCCATACAGTCATTTCTTTCTTGCCAGAAGTACCAAGACACAAAACTCACTGTCATCTTATTAATAATAATAATAATAATAATAATAATAATAATAATAATAATAATAATGCGTTTAACGTCCGTTTCTCGAGTTTATGTCATAACAGACGCCATTCGCACCATTACTATTTTCCATCTACCACACTTCCCGTTATTTTTAAAACTTCAACTTATAATGTAATAGCAATGGGCGAATGAAGGAATTATAGGAAATTAGGATAAGGTAGGTAATTTTAGAACTAGGAGTTTGATAGGTAATAGGCCATGGTCCCAAATAAGGAACCATCTCGATATTTATCTGGAATTAATTGAGGGAAACCATGGAAAACCTCAATTAAGATGGCCGGTACAGGAATTACCGTTTCTCGGCGTGAGGCAGAAGGAAAAAGTCCCAGCCACATCTGCCCCCGCCGGGATTCGAACCCGGACCTCCCGAATGCGAGTCTAGTGCTGTCACCACTACTCTACCCAGCTAGGTACTGTCATCTTATTGCTACTATACGTTATTCGCATTGGAATAATTTCGAACTTCAGTTAACTTTTTAGTAAACTAAACATTAGTGGTAAAATTAATCAAACTGTCGAATCAAGATTATGGGACAGCGTTATGCTGGGCACGCCTGTCCTCTTCTCATCTCTGTATTCTGGAATCTGAGTGATGAATATTTTTACTTATTCGTACATTTTACAAATTTTAAAGTGGTTAACATTAATTTTATATTTAAAACTTTTATATCATAACGCATACTAAAACCCCATATATAAGAAATTGAATATATTAACGGCTGTTTGTTTTGTTTTTTGTCAAGCGAAGTTAAAAAACTTCTTTTCTGAAAGAAGTTCATACGAGCGCTGTTTAAAAACTTTTAACGACTTTATAATTTTCTCCATCAAAAGTTGATTCAAACAAAATATTAACAACCTAACTTCAACAATGGTCACTAAGCTTTTTGATTTCATCGTTTATTTTCCCCGCAATAATCGAGAAAAAATACACACTATAAATATATGCACCGTATTTTATGAATGTGAATGACAATATATATCCATTTTAATAAAAATGCATGGCTTGTTTTACCCACAATGATGGCTTAATACATATGTATGTGCTTTGCGCACAAAATAACCTGTCAACAATTATGTGTTTAATTTTTTTCATTATTACTTACATTTAATAGGTATTGGATATTTTCGAAACTTTTTAGGTTAGAGATCGGCAATTATCGACCCACGGGCCAGATCCCCGTGCTCGGAAGATTTTTTCAGAGAAAAAGTGTTCACAATAGATAGAATTCTCTTTGTTAGCATGCAATTCAAAAAATCATTACAAAATTTGGATTTCATCTCTCTCCCGCTCGTGTTTATGGGTACAATTTGTTTTCCTAGGATCCCCTTTCATTTTTTCTTATACCGTGGACCAGTTGAAGCAGTTTCTTCAAGCCGAAAATCAAGGGCAGACTTGAAGTCGAGCTCCATCGACACAAAATTGCTTTTTTTGTACAAACCGAACGTTTGTACAAAAAAAGCAATTTTGTGTCGATGGAGCTCGACTTCAAGTCCGCCCTTGATTTTCGGCTTGAAGAAACTGCTTCAACTGGTCCACGGTATAAGAAAAAATGGTAGTGTATCTTACATTCTTTAATACATGGAAGGGGTGAATCTCTTATTGGGCGGGTACACGGAGAACCCGCGGAGTAGCGCTGCGAGCACACCAGCAATGCTTGCTGTGTTAAAACGGGTTTACCTATGGGTTGGCGTTGCGTAATATACTTTGACAATTGAATTTAATCTTTTTACTCTTTTTATTTAACATAGCACGCATTGCTGCTGAGCTCGCAGCGCTACTCCGCGGCTTTCCTAGCCCAATAAGAGACTCGCTTTTTTATGTGGGAGATATACTACCATTCTTTCTTATACCGTGAACTGGTTTTATTGCAGTTACGCCACTGCTCGTCGTTTTATAAATAGTTACCGCGTACAAGAGTGGAATTTAACTGATTAATAACAATTACAGCATGAAATTTAAATTGTAACAAGTTTTTTGGAATGTCCCGAAGTATTCGCATTATTAAAATTAACCGTAAACGTTTGAAAGTCACGATGAAGGTCGTCTATTCAGCGTTTACAAAATGACACGACATAAATGTGTATAAAAGAGTGTAAAGTTCATATTATGAAGGTAATAAAAATACGATGAAATGGATTGAAATCGAAAGACAGAAGACAATTTTCCCGATTGGTACTCGTAAACTGTGAGAGCGGAGCAAATTGTTCCTACTTAAGTGTCATTTTATCGACACATTTCCAACAAGGCGAGTAAAGTATATCGATGCCTTGACGATTTCAAATATACGGACACAGTACATGAGCTGAAGAAATAATTCTACCAACTAGAACTAGTGTTATCTCGTGGTATTTCAGGAAACTAAACGAGGTATTGGCACATCTGTCACGTCTACTTAAAAAAAACAACAGTCAATTCCTGCCAAGGTTACTAGAAATAAAGGTTGGACGTTAGCATTGTTGAAGGCGTGACAACGCGAGGCGGAGAAAGTAAGCTTTTGACGTTACATGGAGTCTTTTTCCAAACAGTTGGGATAATAATAATTGAAAAACCAAGCCATGGGCAACAGTGACGTAAGCAACTAATCACAGGCGTGACCATGTTTATAGCAGCTTACGCCCAACCTTCTAATATTCTAGGAACCTTGAGTCCCCGGTAGGGACTCCAAAACAAAATATTCTCAATAAAAATTAACAACTGATCAAGAAGGATAGAATATAACTGAAAGTGGAATTTTTCCCGCGAGACAAACCGTCACTCTAGCAGAAATTTAGGGGATGCGTAAAGATGTTTACACATCAAAACGAGTATAACAAAAATTTGGAAAAAGATTCGGTGGCAGAAATAACTCTGTGCGGGCGTTGAAGTAAACGCGCATTTGGAAGACATTCTTGATCCACCATCGAATGTAGGAATATCACAGACAGCCTTCGCTTCGTTCATCTGGTAATTTCACCAGAAAACAAAACCTAACCTGCAATCCAACATCTCTTACTATTTTTATTGACAAAATAGTGCATATTTGACTACTGGGTCATACAGGCTAAATAATATTTTAAAAAACTACTAAAAGCGTAAAATAATAAAGTTTTGAGGTCGGTGCCAAATTAATTACTGTAACTTTTTATGAGTTTCATTAAATTAATGCCAACCTCAAAACTTTAGTATCAGATACTTTTTATCGATTTTTCTTGAAGGAATTAATTTTTTTAAAGATTTTTATTAGTGGCTTTGCAATACGCTTTTGCACTTTTTTAACAACCTGCTTTTGTGACATTTTACTACTGAACTAGGAAAAAACGGCTGAATCGATTAAAATAAAATTTATACGGGACCATCCGAAAGTTATGCACTATTAAACAGAAACATTATTACCAAATTTGATGCTGAAGATCTGAGGTAACATATTTTAAAAAAATCCGTTTTAAAGCCAGTTAAAAACGACTAAACCAATAAAAAAGACTTATGTGAGACTATTTCGTAAACATTCTGAACAAAATGGCGACGAAACCTTTTAAATCGGATGGCCTCTCGAAAAATTATGACAATAAAACCATATAACATAATATATACACGTTGAATTGAAAAAAAAAAATTGAAGTCGGCTAAAAATATGACAGTTACTAAATGGTGCGTTAATTTTGTCCACTTTTTTTCATAATACTGCAAAACATCTAAATATACTTTAGAACTGTACGGATATCGCTACGAGAAACTATGCTTTCGTTCGAATGTAAAAAAATTTTTTACGTAACAAAATCTAAATGAGAAAAGTTACGAGTAACTGAAAATTTGCTTAGTCAGTATAGACCGCTTACTTTTCACACAAACACACAAATTGTATTCATACTTTATTCAACAGTATTCACGCCGCGATGGCGCTCAAGTTACTAAATGTAATGAGAATAACAAAAAGCGTAGTGTTATTCTATAGCGAACATTATGTATATAGATCAAATAGAAAACGTCGTAGAAAACACACACAACACACGCGACAGTGATCCTCAATAATTTATGCCCCTCTTCATACAGTAAATATTGTAAATTCAAACAAGCATAAAATACATTCTCTACAGTAATTACTTATTTATAGTTTCACATTATATCTACAATAAAGTATACTAGAAGTCGGTGATTTACGACTACATCTGAATCACCTAAAACCAGGACGACATATTTAAAAACAAACATTTTTCTAGAAAATTTCATGAATTTATTTATACGTTAGACTAAAAATAAGGGTTCCGTTATTTCCTTTTGAGGTCCGGAATAGAGTTGGGTAGCTCAGATCTGAACCGGTTCAAAGAGCCGACTCCGACAGAAGATCCGTGAGAGCCGACTCACTTTTTTTTGAGCCGACGAATCAACGGATCCTCATAACTCAGTGAAACACTTAACACACAGAAGCACATGTTACACTGTGTCAGTTCTTGCTTTGATGCATCTGTCAGCTCAAATGACTCATGCATCACATGTTTCGCTATGCATTCTTGATTCTATACAGGTCGTGATATGATTGACTGAACTAGGTAACTCAGTGGCAGACTGCAGTAACATATTCAGAACTCGGCTTTTTTTGAACCGGTTCAGTGAGCCGGCTCACATACGGGATCCAGATGCAAAGATGCAGATCACTAAAAAGACCCGTTTTTCCCATCTCTAGTACGGAACTCTACAAATTACGTCATTTTTCTTGTTGGGGCAGAGTTTGGTATAGGTATGTATTAGCGTTCTGGCCTTTAGATCACACTGTCGTGAGTTCTGCTCATGGTTATTTTGTGATGTCGTTTTAATTTGAGACTAATTAGCACAGCTGTTGAGGGTCTATAATCAATAATTGTTCACTACAAGATGATTTTTAAGTTGACTCTTTTTTTTAACAACGTGTAGAAATCAAATAGACGAACAATTATTTCAAGTACCTTTTTCAACAAAACTCAAAAATAAAAGAGAAGCGGGCTTTTCAAATTTAATAAAATTTTGATGTCGGCCCTGGCATTATGGTATGTCACTATGGAAATATGTCATTATCAAGTATTCACAGAAATTGTTCGAAGTTGTCCCCGTTTTGCTGGACGCAAAGATACGTGCGCTGTATGCTTCTGTACATGCTTGTAGTAGCGATAAGGGCCTTCCGCGAATTATTTGGGATGCATTTCCGCTTCGTGCTGTCATTTCTTCACCAAGATACTTGATAATGAAATAACATATTTTCATAATGACAGAACATAACGCCAGGACCGATCTCAAAATTAAATAAAATTTAATTAAACTTTGAAAACATTGCGAACTACTTTTTCTGATTGTGAATAAAAAGTGTTCAACACGAAGTGTTCGGCAGACCCCACCTCAGGTCCGGACTTCCGAAGCTTCTTCCTAGCATCGCTTTCACTCCAGGTACCACGACCTTTATTGAGGAAGTAGGGGGTTGACGTTTCTCTTTAGCTGTAGGCGTTTCATTGTTACACGGTCACACCTGATAGATCGGCAGCGACGTCACTGATTACAGGTGACATTTTCATTCCACCCTCACTATATATATAGTCTAAGATATTTTACACCATTACCATTTTAGCAAAGCAACAATGAACGTACACTTTATATTATGTAGGTACTTTACCTTCTTATGTACGCTTTCCCAGTTCACATGGCAACGAATCATTTCAAATCAAGCATTAAGAACAACAAAAACACGAGAGATCGATACGACTGAGGGAGTTTTCATTGAAATGGTTCATAAACACGGCGCAACACAAAAACCAAAGAAACCGAGTCAAAGGTACGTTACATATTATCAGTTGTAAACTGTAACACCAAAAAGTAGCTAAGTTGTAGAAGAGGCGACTTTCCGATTACAATTTCATTTACCTTGACATATTCGGTTCTTTTAACACTGTTGGATTATTTTCACACAGTTTGTGTTGCAGAGATCCAGCGGAAAGAAGCCAGGTAGGCAAAAGACATATTGTGGGTGTGACCTTCTTTAGCTCTGTCTCGCTCTAATCTTCCGCACGTTTCAATTTTTGGCTGGTGCCTAATACGAGGCTAAAAGATGCTATTGCAAGGGTGCCGCTGTCAATTGATTACTCTAATTTTTGGAAATATTTTGAAGATTTAGAAAACCTTTCCTAAAAAGGAAGTCAGTTGAGGTTTGCGATGAAACAGTTTTGTGAAAAAAGTACGAATAAGGTCGTAATGTGACATTGAAAACGTGTTTTTTTGGCACCATTAATTCCAACTTTTTTCTAGTAAATCGTACATAAATTACGGAAGTAGATTTGTCCTTTATCTTCCTTATAGAGAAAGAATTTTTGCTGAATGTTGATGAATAAATCTACAATCAATTGACAGCCTAGGCTCTATTTTTGGCTTAAATTCAGAGCGTTCCGACAGCCTTAAGTCAGCGAACTTTAAATTTCACACCGTTTGAAAGTAATTTATAATATTATGAAGAAGAAACGCTTGTCTGTTTCTAGAACATAGCACGCTGATTTTTATGACCACAAACAAATGCGACCGATCGTGTTCAATGTTTTTTGAAGCTATGCTCTGTAGTATTCAATAAAGCTCATATTATTTATTTAAAATAAATTGCAACACTACTAATTTTACAAACATGCAATCAACGAAGACAACATAGTCAAACATTTCGGATAAAGGTGTTCAGAAACCAGAACTTAGCTTGTAATGAAGAAATCGGGCAATTAGTAAGACAGTTTCGCTCTATACATCAGACTAAAAAATAATAATTACGACAATCTTTTACATTAGTGCTGGTAGTTACTCGATGTCGAAATACGAGTATCGCCTCTTATTGAATTGCTACTCTTTGGCAATACATTAGTTATACCTAGAATGACAGGCCAAGCGCAACACCCAAGCGTCTTAAATCCATCAGAAATCTATTATTTCTGTATACGAGAAAACAAGAACAAAACTTGAGTACAAGAAGTAGCAAAACGTAGTTGGCAGTAATTTATCAGAACTTTTAAGTGGATATATAGTGGATGCATGTTGCACATTTTTGACGTCTGCATTTAAAATATAGTTTTTCAATTTTTTTACTTCCGTATTTAGTACAGGTGGTGTCCCTGATAAGGTCACTTCTAACTATTCTAATTTAAGAACGTAACGAAATATCGACTGACGAATTTATACCTTTATATAGATCGATAGTGAAACCTTACGGAAATAAATAAATTATTATTTATGATCGAAGGAAAATCCACTTGTAAAGCCCTAGTTGATATTGGCCTGCCGTGAAAATTGTAATTTTCGACTGACGTCAAAATATGTTGAAAGCGAGCGAAGATAAGCAGCTGCATTACAAAGCACGCCAAGCCACCGCACACTTAAAACAACGTTTCCTTTTTTTTACA
This sequence comes from Venustoraphidia nigricollis, assembly GCA_034508555.1. Classification (NCBI taxonomy): domain Eukaryota; kingdom Metazoa; phylum Arthropoda; class Insecta; order Raphidioptera; family Raphidiidae; genus Venustoraphidia; species Venustoraphidia nigricollis. Next base: position 4,175,427 of record JAVRKA010000013.1, read on the forward strand.
ACGCGAGAGCTTGCTGAACATTAAAAAGAACACCGAGAAAGCTTTTCACACGCTTTTCTCGAGATAATCCTGGCGCAGACAACAACGCTGCGCAGTGTATTATTTATGGCTCGAGCGCACTGTTTACAAAAAAAATATTACATTCAATCTTTACAGGTGAGTGAATTCAGAGTTAAATTTCCATACAGCGTAACTTACTTTCAGCAATATAGCAAAATAGTTAAGGCAGGTTCTCACCGATCTATTTTACAGTTCGTAGCAGTGTTGCCAGCTCCGGGGTTTTCCCCTTAAATTTTGGGGGACAAAATTATATAGGGAGTTCTTTGGAAGTTAAATTTTTTTTGGAATATTTTTAGGGACAAAATTTTATTTACGTTATTTAAGGCTGGGCAGTACTAAATGTAGTTTCTGAAATTATATTTTTCTAATTACTTCTTGAATAATTAATTATAGATATTCAAACGATGAATATATTAATTTAATTTTTCTAATATATGGTACCTATTAGTTTTAATTGATCCAATACTAAATAACTATTTTAATTTATTTAATTATATTGAAATTAATAAATAGTTGGTCTGGATTTGGGGAGTTTTGGTTTGAATTTAGTGGGTTTTGAAATTGCTTTAGGGGGAAAGTTTTCAAAAAGTTGGCAACACTGGTTCGTAGTCGAGTGACAAATAATTTAAATGCGTCTGAATAACGAAAATTTAGTCGAGTACTTTAGTAAATGATTTATAGTCGAGTCAATCCATTTCGGTCTATTGTTTTGGTCGAGTAACAATCCCCACCACACTTACTAAATTGGGAACCAGTTGTTTTAGTCGATCAGTTACTACAAAATGTTTCGTAGGATCCAAAATACAACTGTAAAATTTGTTACGCAACATTTACAACATTGCCTACTGCCTTTGGAACGGTAAGTTTCCGTTAGAAAATAAGCAAGCCAAGTTATCCATAAATAATGGACATATCTGGATTTGGTGAGAAGGAGATTAAATTGAGAATATGTTCTTCCATCTCTTCTAAAATTGCCATTGCAAGAGGCTTTATTAGTTCGTTAACTTTGTTGCATTGCAGTCGATTCATCTCGCAATACACCACTCAATATACCATAGTCGAATGTAATGTGAACATTTTTTAGCAACTGAATTAATCGCCACTCGACTAAAATACTAGACTGAAACTAAAGTCATGCTTGTATCATCAAAGTTTCCATCTATTTGCCGTAATACTGGACCCTAGCAGTTGGTTAGAACAATAAATTAATATCTGTAATTTACTTTAAATGATTATTATGAGTTGCGAAAAGCGATATTAAATAAAATTGAAATTCTTCTTCCGCAGTTTACTTGGCACACTGCTATATTTACATAATCCATGACTATCCCTAGATTCCCTACGCATACGTACGGTAGACGTATAAGTTATTCAATACACATCGGAAATCTCACGGGTGTCCCACTGGGGACATATAAATACCGTCTGCCTACCGCATAACAACATTCAATCTCGTTAGACGTTATGATATTATGGCCGCATATATCATTGGCCTATATTTTAAGAAAAACGTATTCACTCAAAGCTTCTTATGAATCAAACATACAAACAGTACAACAAATCGTCTCGAAAAAATATATTTATTATATATCTACTCGTACATTATACATCAACGCACCAACAAGTAGAAAATACATTTCTTTCACATCTATAGGGCTTAAAAGCATGAGGCACACGATGAATTGAATGAAATACAGTAAGTTTCTTACGCTTACAAACATTATTGAAGAGAAAGAACCATATTTTCTATTTTTAATTGTTTATTTAAGCATTGTTTGTAAAATATAATTTTAGTTTTAAATTAATTTTTAATATTATATTTAAATTTTACACGACTAATGACGCATTTTCCCACCATCAACACCGTCACTTCCACCATTTCTATTTTTAATTTGTTATATAAAAATTGTTCCAAAAATATCATAATATTACATAAACTGCGAAGCATACACCAAAGTAAAATTTACACATCACATCAACAGAAGAACAATAATTAATGCTCTTTCCTCAACACACCTATGGAAACCAAAACTGAAATTGGTCCAGCAGTTTTCGATTAAATTGCGAACACAGAGACAAATGCGAAAAGTGATAACAAATTACAAAAACCCGGGTCGCAGTGCCAAAACCCTGCCGACAATATAGTGTATTTGCTAATATAGGCAGTGTGGCTTTGTAATGCGAACTTAAGTTGGTTTTTTGGGCAAAATAAAAATTTGGCTCCTTAATACACCCCTTAAAAGAACATTTTTTTCTCAGTTGCAATATTATTATCAATCGAACCTCTATACCAAATTATATACAACTTTCAGAAAATAATTCACTATCTGTAAACTAGTATTTTCATAAAATTTGTAAGTCCGGTCCTGTCGGCCCGATTTTATTAAAATTTTAGGAACACTTTTTAATTACTACTAAAGGGTTAAATATCAATTTTGAAACGATTCTGAGAATTTTTTTCGGTATTTTGGGGCCCAAAAACATTTTTCAACCCCTAAAAACTACCCTTAAAATGGCCCGATTACGCCCATTTTAAATAGGCTTCTTGCGGTGATGGATTTCAACACGTGGGCCAAATTTCGTTAAAATCAATTAACTCTTTCGAAAGTTATTGCCCGCACACATATATATATATATATATATATATATATATATAAATATATATATACATATATATATAAACATTTTTAAAAATGGTGCCAAAGTGTTTAGGAGCTTATGAAACGTCGAGAAAATTTGGTCCGACCCCTAGGTCCCGCCATCCGACCGACGCCAATAGTGTATGTTGCCATATGGCAGATACACTAATAAAATATGAAAAAAAAATAAGCAGCTCTCAACTGACTAGTGCTGGATTGCAGAAAGCAATTTGACAATGACGTTAAATTGTGATCAATAATTTTATACACCCAGGAGCATGAGTCTAACGTCGTTGTGAAACTTCCTATCACGTACAAATACATGCAAAAACAAATGATTGACTTAGAAAAAGGTCACTTTTTTAAGCTAAATTTTGATTAATCTGCGAAAAAAATGTTTCGAATTGGAAAATTGTTCAAAAAAAAAATATCGTTTCTATCGATCAAATCTGTGATCCCAGGGTCATTATCAAATCAGATCTTCTGACAAAGCCTTCTGCAACCAAGCATAAGTACGTCAATGACCGGTGGTACTTACTGTATCTTTCTATTGAAATGAAAAAATGTTTACTGAGCTATCTATTAAATCGACGTTAACATAAAAATAAAAACCCGGGTCGCAGTGCCAAAACCCTGCCGACAATATAGTGTATTTGCTTGTATAGGGCCGTGTGGTTTTATACTTTTATTATGTGAAATTAAGTTTGTTTTTGGGCAAAATAAAAAATTTAACCCCTTAATACAACCCTTAAAATAACATTTTTTTTCTTAATTGTAATATTATTATCAATCTAACGTCTACACCGAATTAAATACACCTTTCAATAAATAAGTCACTATCTGCAAATTAGTGTTTTCAAAAAAATTGTAAGTCCGGTCCTGTTGAGCCGATTTTATTAAAATTTTAGGGGCACTTTTTAATTGCTACTAACGGGTTAAATGTCAATTTTGAAACGATTCTGAGAATTTTTTCGGTATTTTGAGGCCCAAAAACATTTTCCAACCCCTAAAAACTACCCTTAAAATGGCCCGATTAGACCCATTTTAAATAGGCTTCTTGCGGTGATGGATTTCAACACGTGGGCCAAATTTCGTTAAAATCAATTAACTCTTTCGAAAGTTATTGCCCGCACACATATATATATATATATATACGTATATATATATATATATAAATATATATATATATACATATATATATAAACATTTTCAAAAATGGTGCCAAAGTGTTTAGGAGGTTATGAAACGTCGAGAAATTTTGGTCCGACCCCTAGGTCCCGCCATCCGACCAACGCCAATAGTGTATGTTGCCTTATGGCAAATACACTAAAAAATCCGGAATGAGTCGCTTTTCCCATAGATCCCCCAGATGTACAAATTACACCATTAAATGAAAACGAGTTGAAACAACTGCACATCTATTAAAGGTAATAAACTGGTATCAATTTCCTGTATTGACGGAAACGTGCACGAGCCAATGTAAACCGATTGCCAGCCAGTTTAGCTGGAGAGCGCTTGTAGAGTCGGTGCGGCGACGATGCGATGGCGCGGTGGACGCAAGGTGCGCTCAAGAGCACGTATAACGGCGATGGGCAACCAGCAACGGGGGTCAACGGTATGAGGCTGACCGAACCTGGACTGGAAACAGCCACTGGCCAATGGCCACTCAGAGGACAGCAGGACAAGTTTGAAAACCGTTCAATTTGATGCGGAAGTTTCAATTCACTCACGATTCATAATACGAAACAGTTTCGAAACAATTTTCTTCGCATACGAACTTTTGGGTATGCTTTTGCGACAAGATGGAACAAAAGTATTTATTAGCACTTCATACCTTTTCACTAAATAACAAACTTATTAAATTTCTCTTGTCTTTTTCGATTATTATCGTCTATTTACGAATATTAAGGTATTTGTTTATTCATTTATAACTTCCAACGTAACTTGGGGTTCTTACCAGAAGCGTAGCGTGCCTTGGCGGGGCCCCGTATAAAAATTTGTTTGGGGGCCCTTCCCCCGTTGAAGTAAATGACAAACGGGGAAATCCCGCAGCCCGCGATAACCGATGTAGGGTGTTGCCAATTTTTGAACGCACGCTTTACGCGGGAAAAAAAGAAATTGCTTTTTTTGACTTTTGTCATTTCTGAAATTAAAAAAAAATGGGAAGTTTTTATTAATTTTTGCTTACGCACGTTGGGGGCCCCCATGGCCCGGGGGCCCCGTATAATTGATACGGCATATACGGCGGTAGCTACGCCCCTGGTTCTTACACACAAGAGATGTATCATATTGAGTGTTTCATTTCCTTAATTTTTATTAACGAAGCAGGAGGAAAACAGAACAAGCCACAATTTGATGAAATTATAAAAGATACTAATTCTTTTGGTCTACTGGATTCCAATCTTCATTAAAACGAATTCTGGTGGCGATTTTCGAATAAAAAATCATAATCTATTTAACAAAAAAAAGTCATGAGTCTAAAACAACATTTTTTGGCGGAAAAGTATTACTACACAAAAAAATATAGGTATTAATTAATGTTTACAGCTCGCCATTTTTGGAATGTTCCGCCCGTACGATTTTCATCAAAACCGAAATGCATTATCTTAATATCTGCCGCTACTGTGGTTGAGGGTCATTTGCATGACATGACAGCGATTATTGAAGAGTTTAAAGGCATTTTTTTAAATAGTTAATAAATATGGTGGTTACAATGTCAAGAATCTAAAAAATTAATTGGGAATTAGAATAGAAATTAGGAAAAAGGAAGACTTATTAACAGGACGGTAAGAATGTTTATAATCTCAACTTATTTCACATTGTTTTCCTTTTATCCGTATTTACACAGCGATTTAACTGATGTTGTGGATAAGCACAAAGGCACAATACAACAATACAACATTGAGGCATTATAATAAACTTTCGTTACATGCATAAAAATACACACAGATTCATCTGACATGACTGCTAATTCCACAAGCGCCATCTGCATGGTCAATTTACCGCCATCTTCAACAGGACCCGCATGGTAGATTGCATAAACTACTATCAAAAAAATTGATTTGACACTGACCTTATATTTTCATACATGCAGGAGCAGTGTAATTTATTCAAACTCCCTGTCATGTCGAACATTAGATTGTACTCACACAAAAACAAATCATTCATCTACATAGAAAAAGATCGTTTTTCAAGCTAAATTTTGATTAAGATCTGTTTCAATTATTTTTTAACTAGAATCGATTTAAAAATCTGCAATGGAGAAATATGTGCGGTCACAGTAAGATTTTTTGACAACCATTTCTGCAACTCAGCATCAGTTTCACCTATAATATCAGTGTGATTGAATAATTAACACAGAGGCAGCTATCCCCGTCGCATCAAACTGAATCGACACGCAGGTGGACAGCGCAGGGGAACGACAGCAACCGGTCAAGAGCAATGCACTGTGTTCTGTGTGACTGTGGAGTGAGAGTTCTCCGTTCATTTGTATGCGTTCTACGTCACAAAACAGTGGAACAACAATTCTATACCTGCGCTGCTCGGAGTACTAATAATAAAGTTGATTTCGATCAGTGTATCAACACTTTGTGATCAGTAGCAGTTTACAACAGACAATTTTACACATATAACTCATCATCTTCTTTTATTTACAACCAACTCGTCCATACAATTGATGATCATTTTTAAAAATTATAAGTCTTTTCAGTTTAAAACAAAAGCTACGAATGTTTGATATGTAAACATCTTCACGCGTGATCCACTCCGAAAAAACCGTATATCTCAGGCTGGCGTCATTGCTCGCATAAAAACCAATTTTTTATCGCTAATGTCGGATTTGGACAATATTTGCACTCAACTCTAGCCAGATAAAAAACGACCTGTGCATATATTCTTTGCACACCAGTTAAGTAACGCGATTTTACCAATCCGATAGTAATATCTTTATCATCTATATCCATATGATCAAAAAAAAAAAACCGAATAGTAGGCGTTGGCATCGTAAATAGCGCACATATAATACCGAACACTCAACAATGGATTTTTGACAAGGATTCGAAAACTCAATGTTCACAAAAATGTTCCTAAAAAAGAGATCACTAGTGTTCTGTAATCCGAAACTATGATCAAAGCGGTGGAGGCGTTCATGCGCTGAGTCAAATAAGACACCAATTAACATAATTTTCACACAGAATAATTAATTATATTGATTCACTGAGTCTTTCAATTCAAATAGTAAATTGTTAAATTGTAATTAATGATTTTCTCGAATGAAAGTAAATTCCACATTTTGTCTATTTGCTACGTCGGTGCAATATTTATAATTATTTTAATATTATATTATAGGTTTTTCACAGGATTAATTCGGATAGCGTACTGGACGGATCGAAGCCAAGTATTGGCAAGGCGTCAATATTTATTGTGTAGGTGTAACTTGTGGAAAATTAGACCATTATATGATCGGTAATCCGTGACCGTATCGACTATTGCATTAAGAAACTTCCTAACGATATGACATGTGTTTAGTTCTGTGGTTTTTAGAAATTGTATGTATATTTTGGGTTGTAATTGAAGTGTTTTTTAAATTATTGTGATGTGTTTTGAGTATTATTCCTGTGGTAGATAACACAAGGGAAACCGCGATTGTCTTGATTATATTGTTATTTGATCTCTGCAATTGCCAGATCAGTGTATTTTGTATGTTTTGTTCAATGTGTGAAATTTGTATGTGGTGTTTTTGGCTTTGTTATGTCAATGAAGTACAATACTGTTTTATTTTATCCATTTTGTTGATTATTATTGTTATTATTAAAACGTGACCATACAACACATAACATAAATCATTTACACTTTACAATGAAGTGTGTCGTACAATGGCGATGCGTTATGTTTATCAAGACAGTATAAATATGCATGAGCTTCCGCCACTGCACACAACAAGGCCACATATTATGCAAGAGGTTATTCTCTTAGCACTAATATAGGTTTATTCATAAATTATAAATTAGCATTGACTTTCCGTTTCTCGCTGTTTCGCTCACTCTAATGACGGTTTTGACAGAAACCAATCTGATCATAACAGGATAAAAAGCGTTCTACATAGAGTTGGGTCATTCCGGACCTGTATAGTTCCATGAACTATATCTTTTGTCGGATACGTATCCGATCGCTCCGCGAAATTCATTTTAGTATACTCATGTCGTTCTAATTTTCGATTGGTGTTTTTCTATGGTACTGATTATTTAAATGCCAATCATATCGCTTTATTCTTTATATTTCATTATAGTTGGTAAAATTAAATAGTTCCAACGATTCCGGGAACTAGTTCATTTGAGCTCCGGAATAGTTATACATGTACAATCCCAAATTTAGCCGGAACTACCCAACTCTAGTCCTAAAGATCCGGTCAAATGAACCCATTGCGATACTTCATAACTTGCAACCGATTTTTCACCCACTTCGGTATGCGATCGAGTTGAAATTTTGCGCACAATACAATATTATGATAATTAGCTGACCAGCCCGGCTTTCGTCCGGGTGCAAGCAAATAAAGCACACTTGATTTTTTGAGATCGCAGCGAAACTAACTGAGAAAACAATACGAGACTGTCAGCTTCGCAGTAATTTCCTACATCACACGGAACAAAAATTAATTTTGATCGCATAAAATAATTTGGCCTTGTGAGATTAAAAGAGCTGTGCTTCTTGTACCTCGGATTTATGAACACGAAAAATTTAATATTACAGGTATGGAAGATTAAATTCTGGTTCAGTTGTTAATCGATGTTGATACGGTTATAAAACCCTATACAATTTTTGCGATAGATGCTATACGTATTACCTAAAATATTACACCGCAATATCCGATTTACTGTTAGCAAAAATGTACTAATATTTGATGATGTTACATTTTCCATTATATAAAAAATACGGTTATGATCGACGTAAGGTCTAGCGAAAAATCAACAACGGCGGAAACGAGTTATGCTGGATTTATAAATTCCATATCCGGTTACAACCTGATCGCGCGATTTTCAATGCGCTGTTTCTAGCTATGGGAATTTATAAATACGCGACGTACTTAAATGCATCTATTTTTTAATATCAAAAATTACAAAAATAACCGTAAAAGTATATTTCAAAAATTCCCGAACGTTCTTAAAATTAAAACGTTTCCAGTTGTATTTTCCGTGGACAAATGGACAAGGTGGTAAATTTCTTAGAGGTCCACAAAACTTTTAGAAAATTAATTTTTTTTCACAAAAGATATCAATGTACTCGAGGTCTTTTTAAACCAAATATAAACAGTTATATGGTTACAGTAATAATTAAACCGATAACAAAATATAATAAAATCTCCCTTGGGTGTCCAGTTGCAATTTATGTGGACCAATTTTCTGTAATACATTAATGATTTCCGTAGCTATGGAAATCATCAATCAATAAAACTCATGTGTGTTGCGTCATAGATGAAATTCACTGGATAGAGTTTGATGAGATTATCTTCAAAAATAATCGAGATATAGGTCTGGAAAGTCGTGTCTGGGACACCCTTTTATATCAGAAGGAAAATGGATTATGAACAGGCGGTGGTACGAGATAAATAGCTCCGTGTGGCATTTTATCAGCATGAAATACTGTCACAACAATGCAGCACTAACTAGTTAGTAATGTCAAATGAAGGAACGGCATTGTTATGGCGGTGATAGATATTAAAACTCGGGTCGCAATGCCAAACCCCGCCGATAATATACTGTTATTTGCTATTTAGGCGGTATGATTTTTTGTTTTTCTACAAAATAAAAAAATGTATCCCCTTAAAATAATAATTTTCTTCTTAACTCTAATATTATTATTAATTCAATATCTGCACCAAATTAAATACACCCCTCAGTAAGTAAATCCGTATCTAGTTTTTATAAAATTTATAAGTTCGATTCTGTATTAAAATCTTAGCAATAGGTACACTTTAATTTTTGTTAAACTGTTAAACGTCATTTTGAAACGATTCTGATATTTTTTTTTGTATTTATTTTTGGACCCAAAAACATGTTACACTCCCTAAAAACTACCCTTCAAATGGCTCGATTGTGTCCATTTTAAATAGGCTTCGTGCGGTGAACATGAACATTTGAAAAAACAATGCCAAGTTGCTTAGAATGATGTGAAACATCAAGAAATTTTGGTCCGATCCCTAGGTTCCACCATCCGACCGACGTCAATAGTATACGTGGCACATGGCAAATACACTAATAAAGGAGATGCAATCGAAAGACACTGTTCATAATACATTAGATGATTAGAGCACCGATGTGCTTTGGAGACCGGATCCCTTCTGCACTTTAAAAGCAATTCCCTTAGATTGTGAACATGCTTAATACACTAACGTGAAATACGAGCACAGTCTTCGAGAATGTATGCGTATCATAATTAGAGCTTCCAATATCGAATCATCCTCATTTCCGAAACTGCAGAACCGAATATCGAAACCATAGTTTTCGTATTGGTTTCGATATTTGGATACACGAACTAGTTCTTAGTCATTGAAAATTTCCATTGATCTTTGCATATTGTAACTGTACGATGGGATGATTCATTGATTATTGCAATATCTGATTTCATGAATCAACACATCGATATTTATTATAGAGGTTTGAAATTATAATCGCGTTACCAAGAACGCCATGATGAAACTAAACTGAGACAAAACTCATGGGCACATGAAAAAATTGGGGTGGGTCACCAATTACAAACTGAATTTTTATAATTCAAAAAAGAAATCTGGTATTAACGACTTTCATCAATCGTGGTGAATCAGCTAAACCGCTATTTAAATTCAACGGAGTGTTAAGTTGTTAACACTACCTTCCCGCTACATTTATATAAATGCGTTACTTTCGTTTTCAACAATAAGCATTTGTTAACAAAAAACACGACACACATTGTCGCGATACGAGGCATATGAATGATCGACGCCTTGAGCGACATAGATAAAAATTGTACCATCATTAGGGCTTACCACTAGTGATGTGAATCGGTTTTTGTTTACTAAAACCAATTACTTTTGGACTCATTTGATGTTTCATTACTCGTGTATCCGAACACCAAAGTCAAACCAAGTTTACATTGTTTTTGATTGGGGAATCACAACATTGTTTGCAGCCAGTGTTGCCAGATTCTTTTTTTTCCAAGTCGGGATTTTGGAACTTTTTGAGTGAAAAAAGCGGGATTCTTTCGTCGAAAGCGGGACATAGTAAAAAAACGTATATAATCAGAAGTTTTTAAATATTTATCTTTTTATTTGAGTTCAAATTACGTTTACGTGACAATAGCCATAGAAAATGTATTTTAAAAAAAATATGATATTTTAAATCAGATAGAATAAAATGGATAAATAGATAGAATAAAAAAAAAATAAAAAAAAATAAAAAAACAAAAAACCAGAAATCAAAATCAACAAAGTTTTATTCATTAGAAAAATATGGCGTTTCAAACAATAGTCTGAGGAGTAAGTGTTACAAATTGCAACTTATAATAAGAAAATAATTATTTACGCGCGGTCGAGTTATCCCCGAAAAGCAGGACTAAGCCTGTCTCGCGCGGGACATTTAATTTTGATTTAAAAATCGGGACGTACCGCCAAAATCGGGACGTCTGGCAACGCTGTTTGCAGCCGTCAGGCAATACCGTTGACAAACTTCACTCAGTTCTGTCGTTGTCTAGCGTGTGTATGGTTATTTCTCGCGTTTCTTCAAAATGTTTTAGTTTGTTATCAGGTCAACTAAAAACGTTCAATGTTTTGTTCTTTCTTTAAAAAGTAACAAAATAACACCTAAAAATATCGTTTTTTTTTTCAAAATAATTGGTAGAAACCGGTTCTCAAATTTGTAACCGGTTGCCATCACTATAAGTTACCACCAATGCATTTGATGATATTAAACACATTCCTTCAGAAATTAAATTTAAACGTTAATTTTATTCGATTAATGAATTCTTTTAGGTATTTATGTTGGATATTTGACTAATCCTTATCCACTGTTTTTGGAGTAATTTTTGCGAAATAAATATAATATATATTATTATAAACATGCTATAAACATTAAACATGCACTGTAGATTGTAGAACACCAGAAGGATATTGTAACATGACGTGTATATGTCGTTAATATTGGTGAATCGATATTGAGTCGTAACATTCTACAGGTTTACAGTACTAACAACGCATTTATTAGTTTTGTTTACTGTGTACGCAAAATATCGGCAACCGTGTAGACTATATGCCGTATCCGTTTACCCAAAAAAACAAGAAACATCGATGTATAGTACTTAGATTCCTTATTCGACTGTTCAATCAATATATTATTGACTTTACACGTAAAAAAGCTCAATTTGATTTACATTGAATTCAAATAATAGCCTCAGTTCATAAAACGTTATATCCCAAGAGCCGATAAGCAATTGATAAAAACTGAAACTTTATGACATTTCTACTATCTTTGATGAAGGTTTCGAAGACCAGGAAAACCGCCCGTGATTACTTTCGCACCAAAAGCTGTTCACAGCTTTTGAAAGCTGTCATTTTAAACTTATTGGCTACAGATGACAATTTATCGTTATAATAAGAACGCCGGCTCGTCGGGCATGCATTTTTTGACAAATATAAGTACAATGACATTTTGGGATCTTTTGCTACTTTTTAATGTTGTTGAACCCATAAATATACTTAGCTCCGTCATCGAAGAACCGTTTCGATTAAAAGTCATAACACGATGAAGGAAGGTTTGGTTGAGGATAAAAAAATAAGCCTTACCAATGTTTCGCTAGTGGCCACTAGCGTAACATTGGTAAAGCTTATTTCTTGATCCTCAACCAAACCTTCCTTCAGTGTGACACTACTATAATACTGAAGTCGAAATAACAACCGACTTGTATTGTCTATTACATTTTTGTTTAGTATAAACAGATTTTGTGCGAATTGTTGCAAAACTCAAACCATTAATATTTATGACTTTTAATTTTCTACTTGCAACGCATGCATTTTTTCCGCAATTAAATTTAAATAAGTGTGCACTTTCCCAGGGATATTTCAAGACTTGACAAACAAATGCGCCGTCATATTCAAAAACAAAGACTGAAGGTCGAACAAATTAACAAACACGTCAATTTATTGCTAAATAACTTTGCAGGCAGTTTTAAGCAGGATTTATGTATACATGAAGTTTATCGAATTTTTCTCTATTTAAAATTGTGTGACGTAACATAGGAACGCCCTCCTACAGGAGTGCATCTCCAAATATTGCAGTTGGTGCGTACGACAAAAATACTGCAATAAGTGAAAACGTAGCAATCGAGAACTGTAACCTATATGGAAATTAGGTTATTGTTTCCGACTTATTCTAGACCTAAAATTTTAATATGCCACAATAACACCTCCGGAATGTGAAGCCACTACGCTATAAACAGTAGATTTAACCGAGATAATAATATATTACTAATTCACTAAAATCGCTAAAATCTACAGGGTTGGACAAGTGACTGGATATTCGTTCGAATATCTTCAATATGGTTATTCAAATTTTCTTAAAATTTTCCATAGTAAGGTAAAAACACATCGCGGATGCCGGAACTTATTTCATTAAAATTGGATGTTCGGTTCAGCCGGAAATGCAGTTGTTTTTTTTTAAAGTTTAACTTCTTTGGCGACGTATCTGTTTGAAAAAAGCAAAAAATCAAGGGGAAATAGAATTGGCCCCGAACGGGGAAGTTAGTTTATCTCCTAAATTACATGACACTAACAAGGATTAAATATTATTAATTAGTTTCACATGAACAAAAATTAAACTTGGGAATAATATTAAAAACTATATTGTGAGCTTATGAGAGTGAGGCTCATTATAATTTTTCAATTTTAAATGAAACGCCCTGTACATTTTTAATGATTCCAATAGATTTTTCCGTTCAGTTATAAAAGCTTTTATAAGGTTCTGTTATCTTACGTAAAATGATATTTAAGGCAGTTGCAATATCGTCTAATACGAAAATATCATCAACAATTGGACATAAAGGTACCAAATCTAGTATCACTAGAGCACTAAAAGAGAGCTCTATTCAAATTCTTAAAAACATATAGGGTGTTATAGATTTTAATAAAAAAAGTTAACTTTATTTCCGATCGAAGTGCGAGTTTCATTAAAATGCAAATCTCATCCACCAGAAAAGTGAACAAATCTACGAAAATTCGAATAACCTGAATATCAAACAATTTCGACCGGATCCAATACAATTCTAAACCCTGTATAAATATTTGTGTATTACTGTAACACAAATACCGTAATAATTCGAATAATACACTCAGTAAACGAGCTTTGCTAGTAAATTATGCATAGCAATAAATTGAAAACCACTGATCGAAACCACAATAAGCGAGCTATTCCCGCAATATGTATTTTTTACGAACACTAAATGTGTAACCCACCGTTTCCTCAACTTTTTCGCAAAATTGTTGCAGATCCCCATTAATGTTAAAACAGAGTAGGTACTTTAATTTCTTTGAAGTCTAAATGTCGATTTTACATAGATTTCGCGTAAGTTTCACTTCCGCAGTGTCTAGTCTAAACAACAAGTCGCAGTTCGATCGTCGCCGGTCAATCTTGCGATCCATAGAATCACTGTTTGCCGAACGGCGCTTAACAGTGCATCTGTCGCTGGCCAAACTATATAATTTTGTCCACTTCCACCAGAGATGAGTCCGCGAACTCCCTTGGATATACTTGCGGATAATTCCCCAGTTCAGGAAACGCTGGGTTAACCAAACGGTGTTAAATTATTTAACTGGGCATTTTTCTTTGCATAAAAACATCTTATAAAAGGTGCGAGAGCTTAGCAAATTAACATTTGGTTATACAATCAACTGTGTAGATTACATTACGCCCAAATGTTACGTCTGATTTACTGTCAAATTTACATGCAAATTTTGCGTAAAAAGCAACATCGTGTCGTAAAAGTCTTGACTCTAGCGAAGTTAATTTTCTTCGCAAGATTATTCTAAGTAAAAAAAAAAACGTTTAAAAGTGAATAAAAAAAATATTAAAAGAACGCACGACAAAACACAATGACCATTTTCTGAATAGTATATAAAAAAACAGCAAACGATCGTTTAATTCCTTGGCGTGCTGCGTGTCCACGGTACATGCATAATGTATAGGCAGCTCTAAATAATTAATGCCGCATTGTAGTACGTCAACTTGGGTACAAACCAGACGTTCTCAAACACTTGAAGGTATAAAAAAAATGACGCACGTAACATTTACGCGTGGTTGAAGAAAAACTTTGACGTTGTGGCAGATATTACAATATCAAAAAAATGACTTTTTACAAGAAGTTTTACTTCAAAAATAAAAAACGATTGAAAAAAAAAATTAATTTTTTTTTTTAATAAATAAATATATAAGAAAAAAAAAGATATATATTATTTGGAATAAAAAAATCTAATTCTGCCGGGATCGAACCGGCAACCTTGTTCGTACTAAGCATACGCTTTCTCATTACCCCACAGAGCTCAACTGGTAATTGGCTATATTTTTATAGCTGTTCTCTACTATACTGTATACAACGAACAATGCAGTCCGATTGAATTCCGTTTGAAAAGATCTACTTCCGTTTGAAATATCAGACTATCCGTCTGAATGATTTCCGTTTGAAAAGAGTTGAGTTGCCGTCAGGTTGCGACTAAAGAAATTTTACTTCAAAACACAGCAGTGTAGTCACTTCTTAACCACAACATTTTTTTTTTTGTAAATTTCGATCGCATTTAACATTTTTTTTTGCTTTAAAATGGTAACAACTCTCGTAATGTACATTTAATAACAATAGTAGTTTGTGTATCAAGATTGTAATGCAATTTATGTGTGAGTAGTAACATTTTGAAAAAAAAAATGTAATATTAGTGAGTTTTAATAGTCATACGAACCATAAACACATTACATGAGTAAGTATTACATTTTTCACACATAGCTCCTACAAAATAGCTGCTTTCCACTTCATAATAACATACAGCTCTCAGGTTCTGTGTCTGCCATATTACATTTCATTTGTCTAAAAGCCAATTCAGACTAGCCGTTCTCGGTTACGATTCACCGGTCCGGTTGGGAGCTCGACCAATCAAGGCGTAGTCGTTACCGATTGCGGTTTGATTCGAGCGTTTAGGTTCAGCTCTAATTTCAACCGGACCGTTCGCAACTGTAGCCAATGAGAACGCTTGCTGGAGTCACGTGACTAGTCAGCTGTTTTTGTTGACGTTTAACTACACATCAAACGTCAAATCATATTTCGAAATTCCGCATGCGCACCGAGAATAATCGTAGAACCGAATCGGGATAGTGTGAGCAGCCTAGATTAATCGAAAACCGAACCGGACCGGTGAATCGTAACCGAGAACGGCTAGTCTGAATTGGCTTTAAGTCCGTTTTGTGTGCAGGCTATCTCTGTTCTTTTTATACAATAAACGGTTGCTTTTGAAAATAACTGCCAAGATCGAATTATCTTTTTGTTGTTTTACTTTACGCACTATAGTGCATGAAAAGCAGCCATTTTATAGTGAGTGTGCAAAAAAAAAAAAATAATTTCAGCCCGGCGTAAACGCTAATTTTCAACATCCGTAATTTTTTTATTTGACCATTTGGCCGATTTGCTTTACTCTACCGTGCCAAACTTATTACTGCATCATAGTTTCGGATTACATACACAGTTCCTGCGTTATACATAATTCATCATCATCAATATCGCATTAAACACGAGAGTACAATGTGTTGTTTTTGTTTTGTTTCATCGACCAGACTATTGGAACCGCTGGTCTGCACAAAACCACAAAAATAATAAGAGCGTCGCCGGACGAACAGGTGAACACAATTATAACGGTATGTGTTCCGCATGCTACAGGTGTAATTAATTATTACAGGGCTGAGCGATGACTTAACAGAGAGACCGGAGAGTTGTGGTTATTGTGCATCTATGTTCTTTACGTCAACAATATACCAGAGTAGGATATATTTACAACTCCGGATCTACGATTTTTTCGAATGTTTGAGATAAAATGTTTAAAAAAACTCACAAATATATAATGGGTGGCAGTTTTTGTCATCGGGAGAGTAGAATAAGAACCCTTTAATAAATGTTTTTTTTTAATAACTAGCAGTACCTGTGCGAATAATGGGCACTACAATTCGTTTCTAATTTCTCACACTCTTTATAGCTTTCCTCTTTTTGTTGTACTACATTACGAAGCTCAGTGACAGTTCAGGAAAATATTTTTCTAAAACTGTCATACAGAGGCGCAAGTATCGAAAACGTTGAGCTGAAGCGCCGCCATACGAAAAGTATTTATACGTGAATTTTGATTAAAAATTAAACAAAAAAAATTTACCGACCGTCAATCATGTTGACGTTGTTTCAAAGTTAGAACCGTCAGATGGCAGCATTGCTGTATTGTGTCTTAATGTATATCTATATATATAATTTTAATAATTAATAAATTTACAAAAACAAAAGCAATAATAAATTTTTTAGTTGTTGATGTCGGTAGAGCAAGCAATTATCTATAAAATGATATAAAATTTATGTGGAGCAATTGTGTGGTTTTTTTCGAAAAAGGGAGGCAAACATCTTAACCTTAACGTATTAATATATATGATTTGTTGTTAATTTTCGAACATATTATACTATGATTTTGGTGCCCACTGAAACTGCCGCCCGGGGCAGGTGTCCCGGTTTGACCGCCCTCCTAGATCCGGGGTGGTATATTTATATCACGAATCAATGATTTGCCTCGCACTAGTCAGCTCGGATCGATTTGATCCGATCCAGTGTGTGTGGACCATTATCGGTATCGTTAAGAATTTTTTTTGATTTTTAAAAACCATTAAAACAATGATTTTTCATATTAGTACCGAAACAGATAGAACTTACTTTATCTCACTGAAATTATAACTTTATATTGAAAAAAAAAAAAAAACAATTACTAGCTATTGCAGGAGTGCTCTTTTTGTAATTTCTCCCTGTTCGTCGTTGATAGTAAAAAGTTCTTAGTAAGTATTCTGAACTTTCGGATATATATTTTGAACAATTCAGTCTTTTGTTTCTCTTCGCTTAATGTAATGTTGACTGAAACGGAAAATGACAAAAGAGGGACGATATCGCTGATAGCAACTATATGCAGACTTATTTCCATTGAATAACAGACGAGAATAAAAGAGAAAGTACATATTTGTAAAAAAAAAATATGATTTACCAATTGTGAAAGCTAAGGCTTTTAAAAATATTATGACGCTGGAAACCAAAAAATATTTATGAATTTTAATAAAAATGTAAATCTGCAGGTATTATCTGTTGATGCTTCTATTGAAACAAAACGATCAAATATCTACAGTGGAATCCGTTTATAATGACATCGAAGGAAATTGACAAACACGTCATACTAAGCGGACGTCATACAAAGCATTTTTGTGAAGAAAAAACAACCGTCTTTTTTTTAAGTAGCATAGGGCCGCTGACGGGTATTCCTTTGTTTCTCGTGATTTTAAACCACTGAATTAACGCTTTATCAACATTTTCTTGTCGCGATTTTCGAAGCCTCTTCGGTTTCAAAACATTTGAATTGAACGATCGCTTAATCCTGTTCTTGTTTTTGAAAATCATTGAGATTGTCGAATTACCGACGCCCAATTCCTTTGCGAGAGATGAGTTTGATTCTCCATTTTCTAATCTGCATATTATTGCACCTTTCTCCTCAATCGTAAATGTTGAGATGACATTTTTTACGTAGGATATCACTAAAAACAACGCGTGACGTTCAACTATCGATTACTAACTGAGATTCAAAACAAAAACAAGCCACGTGCCGAACGTTGTCAGGAATCAACGAACATTGCCGAAAAATCATGTCGGTCACTATAAACGGACAAAATTTATTAAAAATGGGTCATAATAAGCGACATGTCACTGTAAGAGAAGTCATTATATCCGACTTTGTTACAAAGAATTTTATATGAAAACCAAACTTCGTTTTTAATTACGTCATAATAGGCGGTTGGTCAATATAGGCGGAGTCATAATAAACGGATTCTACTGTATATATAGGAATTAGGAATACTCCGTCAGTGCAAATACGAAAAGACAAATAATGATATTATATACTAGCGATTCGAGTGAAAATACTTTTGAGATGAAGAACTGTTTACACATGAAACATTCCATCAAGATAAATTCAATTTAGAATCTATTATTAGTGTATTTGCCATATGGCAACATACACTATTGGCATCGGTCGGATGGCGGGACCTAGGGGTCGGACCAAAATTTCTCGACGTTTCATAACCTCCTAAACAGTTTGGCACCATTTTTGAAAATGTTTATATATATATGTATATATATATATATATATATATATTTATATATATACGTATATATATATATATATATATATATATATATATATATATATGTGTGCGGGCAATAACTTTCGAAAGAGTTAATTAATTTCAACGAAATTTGGGCCACGTGTTGAAATCTATCACCGCAAGAAGCCTATTTAAAATGGGCCTAATCGGGCTATTTTAAGGGTAGTTTTTAGGGGTTGAAAACTGTTTTTGGGCCCCAAAATACCGAAAAAATTCTTCGAATCGTTTCAAAATTGAAATTTAACCCTTTGGTAGTGATTAAAAAGTGTCCCCACAATTTTAATAAAATCGGCCCGACAGGACCGGATTTACAAATTTTATGAAAACACTAGTTTGCAGATAGTGACTTATTTATTGAAGGGTGTATTTAATTCGGTGTAGACGTTTAAGATTGATAATAATATTACAATTAAGAAAAAAATGTTATTTTAAGGGGTGTATTAAGGGGTTAAATTTTTTATTTTGCCCAAAAACAAACTTAATTTTACATAATAAAAGTATAAAACCACACGATCCTATACAAGCAAATACACTATATTGTCGGCAGGGTTTTGGCACTGCGACCCGGGTTTTTTCATACCTTATATCGAACGGAAGAAATTGAACAAAAAAGTATGATAAATATATATATATATCCACACACAGCTTTAAAAATATCGTTATAATTGAACAGCATCGCAATAGGGATGTTGACTGTATTCAAATAAAAACATAATTTTAACGAAAAGTAGTAGTTTCTATGATAGAAATACTAAAAAACACTATATTTTTCCTTATTTTTAAGGAATTTAATTAATATTTAATAAATAAAACTTAATAAAATCACTCTCAAGTCACGTGACAACAGACACCAATCAGAGCGCATGACGTCATATGTTCAGCCGCTGTGAAAAAACTTCATTGTTTGGCTGATATTTAGTGTGTAATTTATTATTATTTGTTTATAGGAAACGTCAAATTACATGTAACAATAGCAACGACTACGAAACAACTTTTCATCATCTCAGTTTACTAACGTTTATGAGCACAGAATACGCATCTATACGATGGTAGCCTCCTTTGGTATGAACAGGTGACGTCACGCGACTAGTATTGGCGTTTTGGACCGAAATTTGAAACGGGATTTAAAATACATGATTTTTTAGGCTTGAGTTGTTTTTAAATAAAAACAATAAATATTTGTGGCTATATTACGTACTTATGCACGATTTAAAACACTTTCCCAAAAAGAGTCAACATCCCTATTCTACCATGCTTTTCTTATGAAGAATATAATATGTGTGTTCACAAACTAAGGTCATTGATAAACCAGATTTTCGGACAATGCGTTTTGCAAAACAGTATAATATTAATAATTATTAACAATATGAGCGCAAAAAAAACTATACATTATAAAAAAAAGAAACATTCCCTAGAGGACAAGCGCACGTGATAAATTTAAGGTCTTCCACGTTCGAGCTAAATTTTTCCAGCCTCTGTTTGTGACTAGTTTGCGAAGGAAATACACATGCGATAATCAGAAACAATTTTTTGTCTTCTATTAAAACGTTTTCCGACTTTGATAATTATTTTTGAAAACAGTTCTTTTACATCGGCGACCTTGGAGGATCCTTGACCGCGCCTTTGTCACAGTCGATTGGGTGGAATGACTTCAGCCAATTAGGTTGCCAGAAACAAAAAAAGTGAAATAATAATAATCATAATGCGTTTAACGTCCGTTTGTCGACTTTTATGTCATAACAGACGCCATTCGCACCATTACTATTTTCCATTTTACCATTTTCCGTTATTTTCTACATTTCTGAAACTTAAACTTAACTAATAGCAATGGGCGAATGAAGGAATTATAGGAAATTAGGATAGGATAGGTAATTTTTGAACTGGGAGTTTGATAGGTAATCGGCCATGGCCTAGAATAAGGAACCATCTCGATAATTATTTGGAATTAATTGAGGGAAACCATGGAAAACCTCAATCAAGATGGCCGGTTAAGGAATTACCATTTCTCGGCGAGAGGCAGTAGGAAAAACTCCCAGCCACATCTTCCCCCGCCGGGATTCGAACCCGAACCTCCCGAATGCGAGTCTAGTGCTGTCATCACGACTCTACCCAGCTCGGTAAAAAAGTGAAATATGTCTTATTGTCTTGTTATTACGCTGGTTAGGTCAGGACTTAAACTTTTTCGAAAATGTTCTACTTTCACAATTTTTATCAGCTGAGAAGAAACTGTTGATGCTCTAAGGTCACGAGTGTGAAAAAAAAACAGTTTTTTGCGAAAACAATATCGAAAAGAATCTTATTAAAAGACAAAAAATCGTAGTTCCTTCACAAATCATTCCCAGAGGCCAGAATGTGGACAACAACACGTTTAAACCGGAAAATGCTCATTTTGACTGAATAATAATCCATGGTTCTCTTCTTTCATGAAAAACTCCTAGGTTTTTTAGATCTGCCCTACATGTAAAAAAAAATAATAAAATCACAGGAAATGTGATCCCACGATACCTACCTTCTGTTTAGCCGACAATGTAAAATATTAAAGTTGACGCAAAAAGCTACACCATCATGTCTAAGCAATAAATAAATTGTTATTATTACCGTACGCCAACAAAGTAACGCGGTAAATTCATTATATAAACAATTTTAATTCGAACACTCTTTGAAATTCAATTCTAATAATTAAATTGCTCACAATATATGAACACACACAGCAAATAAAAACAACGTTTCAAATTACATAATAGATGGGAGTAGCTCGTTTGCAGTATAATATTTTACAGCACAATGTTTATTATTAGATTTAAACCATTTGTTCAAACACAATGCATCGGCGGTCTGGGTCGAGCTGAACATTAATTTAGAGTGCAACATAAAACGTCACATTTGTAATATGACATGAATCGGGAAAGTGTCCGATGTCACATAAAAACCTGTGCGGCACATCTGGGTCCGTGCGAGATGTCGCCGTCGGCCTACCGCGCTGCAATCATATAGGCCGGCCGTATTTTGAACAACACGCTGACGTTGCTGCAGAACAGTCAGCAAACGTTTTCCGACACGCGTCATCCCATCTATAATTTTCTAATGTCTGTTTTTACACGTCCTCCAGAAGCCCCCCGTCGACTTAGGGCACTTACATTAAAGGTATTTTGAGAAATTTCCTAGGATAACCTAGATGGCACAGGATCGAAAAAGAAAGCAAATACTGAGCTCTGTAAATTGCATTTATTTCTAACGTTTCGGCAATCTTTTTGCCATCAAAAATAGTTGGAATCCATTAACATGGATTTTCGAAAACCTCGAGTAGAAGATCAGACAAACGGATACACAATCCTCAAAAATTGCGTTACGTAACACTTGAACGGCCCCTTATGACGTAAAAATCAACTATTTTATAGGATGTACATGCAAAAAAGGTAGTATGCATATTGTATATCTTGTAATACTACATTGACTCAACGTGCCACACTCGTGTAACATAATGTCACAGCTCGTAACATTTCAACTACATTTACGCACGAGATACATACTTTTCTATTCTTTCTGTCAACGCAAACTTCTGTGAAACGGGATCGTTCCGGACTTGTTTATCAGTCTCCGTCTCCGGAATTGTTTTGCGCAAGCCTAACTCAATCAATTTCCAAGGTCATATGATATCAAAACGTGAATTTCTCAAAAAAAAAAATCAAACCGATTCCAATTGTTCTCCTATGCAATAGAATAGAACAGAATAGAATAGAGAATAATAGAGATGCTATTGTGCAAGCAGCTTTTACACTGTAACGAGTGTACGTGTGTCAGTGCACAATATTCCGTATTAGAGTTGGGTAACTCAGATCTGAACCGGTTCAAAGAGCCGACTCCGACAGAAGATCCATGAGAGCCGACTCACTTTTTTTTTGAGCCGACGGATCAACGGATCCGCATAACTCAGTGAAACACTTAACACACAGAAGCACATTTTACACTTACGTATCAGTTCTTGCTTTGATGCATCTGTCAGCTCAAATGACTCATGCATCACATGTTTGGCTATGCATTCTTGACTGAACTAGGTAACTCAGTGACAGACCGCAGTAACATATTCAGAGCTCGGCTCGTTTTGAACCGGTTCAGTGAGCCGGCTCACATACGGGATCCAGATGCAAAGATGCAGATCACTAAAAAGACCCGTTTTTCCCATCTCTATTCCGTATAGCCGAGGTATGGATGTTTATGTGAGAATACATAATAGTAACGAGATATGTTTTATGTGCTCACTTTGTCACAATACAGCTACATAATATTATAATATTATTGTACGTAATATAATAAACAATAAACAGACGCGTGATATCTACAGTGTACCAAGACAACACAGCATGCGCATAAAACCGGACACTGGTACTGCATACGGAATGAATTAATTGAAAATATTATTGCTGCCGCAGCGTCTCATAAAGTTATTATTTTAATTAATTTTTCGCGACGAGTGAGGGAAAACACTAAAATAGCGATTTGCGCCCAGGCGAAGCCGGAGGCGGGCAACTGATAGCCAAATCGCGCAAACGAATAAGCGAGTAGCTGGCTATTTTTTTTTTTTTTTTTATTGACAGAAAAAAAAACATAATTGTGCATCAACCTTTCGATTATTAGCACTATTAACAATTATACAAAGGGTACAAATGGGTTACAAAATAAGTTATGTCTTTAGATATTTGTCTTAAATCTAATATGTGGGATCTGAATTGATTTTGGTTTTTGCCACGTATGGTGGGAGTGCAAAGCAGGTCAGTGAATGGGACTAATTATTATAATTTGGACATTAATTTGGTGTCATGTAGGAAGCGTAATAATTTTTGGATATTCCCTTCCTCATTTTTCAAAATTTCGCGAAGGTATTTATCGCAGGTGTTGCATTTTGGAGGATCTTCTTTCAGCATGAGGTGAGAGTGCGTAAGTTTGCAGTGTCCTAATCTTAGTCTTGTAATAGCTGTTTCTTCTAATTTGGTAAGTTTTATTGGGTTTTCCCAAAAAGTAGGTTTGTCTTTGATTGATCTTAGTTTGTTGTTTGCTGTGTTTTTCCACTGATCTTGCCAGGTGGAGTAGATAACATATTTAATATGATTTTTTATATCTTGGGTACTTGTTTTTTCTTCTGTGGGTGCCCCTGCTCCGACATATATGTTACCATATTCACAACTCGATGCAAAATCGGTCCTATTGTGGACGAAGTGACTTTCTAAAAACCAGTAAAAACATGTTAAAAAGTTGAAAAATAGTTTTTATCTCGAAAACGGCTTTCACTATTTTGATTAAATTTTACACTTTTACGGGAGTATGGATTTCCATTAAAATCGCTTCTGAAGTTTTTCAATGAATGTCGACACAAACACACACAAGCACGCATCGCGACAGACAGACGCTAGACAAAAAAAACTGAATTAAACACAAACGAGCGTATTTAGTCCACATCGGATATTTGCATACTTCATCGCCACTAATTACACAACTAACTTCTATTATGAGATAAAACAGAATAATCCCAAGAGCAGTAATTCAGTGAATTTTTAATAGCTTTAGCACAATTTTCCAGTCAAAGCATGCATTTAGCGTATTACTCATTTCAAGAAGAGAACACATCTGTTTTCTTAATCAAACTTACGATTTATAGGATTATTATTTTAGGTAAAAGTTGTTTTGATTTTAATTAAGCAAACTTAAAATTGTTCAATGTTTTGTTCTTTCTTTAAAATGTAACAAAAAAATAAAAACCCGGGTCGCAGTGCCAAAACCCTGCCGAGAATATAGTGTATTTGCTTGTGTAGGGCCGTGTGGTTTTATACATTTATTATGTGAAATTAAGTTTGTTTTTGGGCAAAATAAAAAATTTAACCCCTTAATACGCCCCCTAAAATAACATTTTTTTCTTAATTGTAATATTATTATCAATCTAACGTCTACAC
Organism: Venustoraphidia nigricollis; assembly: GCA_034508555.1. Classification (NCBI taxonomy): domain Eukaryota; kingdom Metazoa; phylum Arthropoda; class Insecta; order Raphidioptera; family Raphidiidae; genus Venustoraphidia; species Venustoraphidia nigricollis. Next base: position 4,200,525 of record JAVRKA010000013.1, read on the forward strand.
CGAATTAAATACACCCTTCAATAAATCTGCAAACTAGTGTTTTCATAAAATTTGTAAATCCGGCCCTGTCGGGCCGATTTTATTAAAATTGTGGGGACACTTTTTAATCACTACCAGAGGGTTAAATTTCAATTTTGAAACGATTCGGAGAATTTTTTCGGTATTTTGGGGCCCAAAAACAGTTTTCAACCCCTAAAACTACCCTTAAAATAGCCCGATTAGGCCCATTTTAAATAGGCTTCTTGCGGTGATGGGTTTCAACACGTAGCCCAAATTTCATTGAAATCAATTAACTCTTTCGAAAGTTATCGCGCGTACACACACATATATATATATATATATATATATATATATATATATATATATATATACATATATATAAACATTTTTAAAAATAGTGCCAACGTGTTTAGGAGGTTATGAAACGTCGAGAAATTTTGGTTAGACCCCTAGGTCCCGCCATCCGACCGACGCCAATAGTGTATGTTGCCTTATGGCAAATACACTAAAATCTAAAAATGCCATTTTTTCTCTCAAAGTAATTGGTTCACAACTTCACACCACTAATTCTTACGTTCGTCTCCGTACTGACCAGGATGGAAATACCATTCCTTAACTAAAATAATATGTCAAAAATAACTCAGTCACAGTTCGAAATGCGCGGGTACAGCTAGTTTTAAACATTTATCTATATGTCGCGTGAACATTGACACTTCACCTTGGAGAAAATCTTTGCAGTTATAGTATTTATCATATACAATCCAATTCAGCATACAAATAACAAGATTTAAAATAGTGAACTATAGACGGATCCAAAATATAAATAATCTGATTTTCTCACAAAACAGTTCGTGGATCAGTTTGATTCAAGGCACGTTCTTGCACCAGCCACAAAACATCAAGTATATAATATTAGAGACGAAAGTATCGTTTCTCAACTACTCTTTTTTTATATTTCTTCTGAAAGCAGACAATAAAACTCGCGATTGTCACGTTACCTATGCTTTGTTTAGCGTTCGCTATCAACTTATATAACATTACTCGGGGATGTTTCGTTTCCTTTCAAATGTTTTCAAAACGAAAGTAATCAGATGAGTACCTACATAAGAAAGAAGTTTTGTGCAGAATCGTTACAATGACAGTACGTTTTCATTATGAATATTCGTTCTGTGAATAAACTACGATATATTTTCAATGTTTTTTTTCTTTATCTCGCACACTTTTCTCTCCTTTTGTTACTTTGTGAAATTAAAAAACAAAAGTTGCCTGCATATGTTTTCATTATTGCAAAAAACACTTCACAGTTAGGCGGCTTGTTGTAAACAACTTTTGTTTATTATCAACAGTGCTGTTTAATTTAATAACAAAAGTTTTTCCATCATCTGACATGCAAGTGGTTGCGCTTGTTACCTTTAAATATACAGACTGCTCGCAGATATTTTTGTGAATGGCGAATATTTGAGTAGTATCGTTTAGAGAACATAGTATCGTCCTTTCTTCGGCTCGGACTGATCTATGTTTTCTAACAATGAATGTGGTCATTTAGTTGAAATTATAAAAAACCCAGGTCGCAGTGCCAAAACCCTGCCGACAATATAGTGTATTTGCTAATACAGGTATTGTGGCTTTATTAAATGATATTAAGTTTGTTTTTGGACAAAATAAAAAAAAATTGAACCCCTTAATACACCTCTTACAATAATAATTTTATTAGTTGAAATATTGTTATCAATCCAACATGTGCACCAAATTAAATACGACCTTCAGCAAGTAAATTCGTATACGCAAACTAGTGTTTTCATAAAATTTGTAAGTCCGGTCCTGTCGGGCCGATTCGCTTATAATTTTAGGAGCACTTTTTAATTGCTACTAAAGGGTTAAATTTCAATTTTGAAACGATTCTGAGAATTTTTTCGGTATTTTTGGGCCCAAAAACTTTTTTCAACCCCTAAAAACCACCCTTAAAATGACCCGATTGGGCCCCATTTTAAATAGGCTTCGTGCGGTGATGGATTCCAACAATTTTTTCGGTATTTTTGGGCCCAAAAACTTTTTTCAACCCCTAAAAACCACCCTTAAAATGACCCGATTGGGCCCCATTTTAAATAGGCTTCGTGCGGTGATGGATTCCAACAAGTATGCCAAATTTCGTTAAAATTAATTAACTCCTTCGAAAGTTATTGCCCGCACATACATATATATATATATATATATATATATATATATATATATATATACATATATATATATACATATATATATATATATAAACATTTTTAAAAATGGTGCCAAAGTGTTTAGGAGGTTATGGAACGTCGAGAAATTTTGGTCCGACCCCTAGGTCCCGCCATCCGACCGACGCCAATAGTGTATGTTGCCATATGGCAAATACACTAATTACACCTGCACTACTCATTACTACGCAGTTTCAAAAAAATCGTGAGTGGGTGTAATTAAATAAAATATACGGATACGTGAGCGTGCGTGAGTGGAAAAAACTTTTCGTGAGCGTGAGTGAAAAGTCAATCACGTAAAAAATTATTCCTGTACACGGACCTGGCCCGGGACTCATGATTTTTCTTGTTTAAAGTACTTACTATTCAGAGTTTTTTTTTTATTTATTGTATTTGTGACGTGTAAACTGTAATGTACATTACATAAAATTACGAAAATTAATTGTTTAGTACTTTATAGTTGACAAACACATAACCTGATCCTATTTCCATAGGCCATATTATTGTGTCATGTTTTGGTAGCTTCAGAAATATTATAATATGAATTATAAAGTTACGTGAGTTTCGTGAGTGTGACTGAACGTGAGTGAGTGGGCGTGAGTCTCGAAATATAATTATTATCGTGCGTGAACGTGAGTGAGTGATTGCAACCTAGCCGTGAGCCTGCGTAAGTGTGATTATCAAAATAGTAGCAGTACGTGAACGGGCGTGAGTTGAAAATGATTTTCTCTAAACAATACTCCTGTGTCATGCGAATATTTACGAAAATTTAGTTTATTACAATGATATTCGTCTGCGTGCAAGCGAGATAGATTGTAGATTATAGACGCTCAACATCTGAGGTCATCAGCGTCTATAGCGTGCAAGCGAAATGTACCACCAACGTAATTAATTTACCCAAAACTCTACAAAATTATCGAAAGTTCCTAAAAGTACGCAACGAAAATTTTATTTAATAATGTCTGAAAACTTTATTTTGTTTTGTTTCTCTCCAATAATAATCAAGGGCTATAGAAAGAATAACTGTCTGTAATATCTCTACAACTCTGCACGGCCGTTGAAGCGTCCTCCCTTGAGACATTTAGTGTTCTGGGAAAGCAGAAAATATATTAATTCAATAAACGGTCATCGAAAGAATTACAGAGTATTTAAGAAAAACTCACAGCGAGGAAGAATTTTCTGTTGGTAAAAATCACTTTCATTGTAAGTATGAAACAAATATTAACTAAAAGTTCCAGCACAATCAAGTTCTGTCATATAAAGAAAACCGCATCAAAATCGACCTACCTACTGATAAGCTTTGATACATAGACGAACGACTCAAACACCGTTTCCTATACGTTGGGGGTTAAAAATGAACGCTCCGATTTGAAAATTTTTTCAAATTTTTGAAGTCAGTTAAAAATACGATCATGTTGACCCAAAGTACCTTTCTGGTTTAGTGAAAAGCTCAATAATTGTAAAAAATTAAAAAAAAAACTATATGTACCAGTTGTTGATTACGCCATTTTGATTTTTCGTGAAATGCAATTTACTTCAGTCTGTACATTTAATATGTAAAACATTCTCTCTTAATGCCAGCAACAATTATTCAACTTATTCATTTGAAGTACACTTTGCAAACTTACTGTTATGAATCTTGTTAAAACTTTATTATTAATTATCCTCATTTCAGAAAGCAAATCTAGTGTCACGTATTTTTTAAGGAAAAATTCTAATTACTCATATTATTTTGATTGATGATTTTTCTCAGCTCTGCAATAAAAAATAGACTGTCAGAAAAAATATATGAAGTGTCTTTAAATACCGGATGATTCTTTTACGTAGCTTATGAATCATAATTTAACATTTCAGTTAAACCAAACGTTAAAACCTCGACAGGAACTTAAATGTTTAATATAGTTTGACCAAAAGAACGCGCATAGGGGCTCGGATTTAGGGAAAACTGCATAAAAACATTATTCACAACGTCCGTGTTACCCTGCAGTCATTATTTGAATTGGTAGCTTGGGGCGTTTCTTATTCAATATCCAGCTGTGTCAATGTAGCGTGTTGATTCCTTATTATTATTTTTTAATTATTATTGCATTTATATTATTATTAAGAGACAACGTCCCTTTTAACGTGCTTATAAATCGAGCTTTAACCGCTCGACAGAGCCGAAAGCAAGCAGCCAAGCATGTTCAGGAATGTTCCAATAGTATGTATTTTATTTCTCATTCCGTTCAATTTCTACGAGATTATCGATGAAGAGATTAAACCGTGCGATAATTTTATCGAAATTGTGTTACACTCTGTATAAACAAAACAATAATGCGAATACTACAATAGCGTTGACTAATAATTAATGTCCAACTAGAATTGATTAACGATCTATTCAACTCGACGGAGCGGGTGCTTTCGCTGCATTCACCTACTTGAGGACAGTAGTGATGGGCGTTGACTCACCGAACGAGTTAATCGTTCTTCAACGCTTCAACTGTTTCTGTTTTTAGAATTAACTAACTGACGATTCAACCACTACAATTATCATTAACAAAACGCAAAAAAAACTCCTTCTACCAATAACTCTATTCTTCATACCTTCAAACAACGAAACGAAACCGACATCTTAAATGAACCACAGTAATAGTTGTTAATTCAATTTTATTTATTCCGGACAGACAACCAGCGAAACACAAATAGTTTTTCGCAACGGGCCTGTCTATAGCGGTCTTTATAGTCAACGAAATCAACTGGTTTCTCAACTAGTTGACGTGAACAGTTAACGGTTTCTTTCGTTGACGTTAAATTCGTCAACGACCCACCACTAGAGAACAGTGATCACCGTCACGACTAGATACAGTATCAGACGGGGACATCAACGCTAAAAATAACATCAGAACAATAAAATCGTCAGTTTACGGCCCATGTTTTATGACAATGCGCGGTCGCAAATATGCAAAGTATGTCTATACCATACACTTGTGTTCGCGAAATTTGGGTCGTTACACCGTCCAGAATTCTATTATAACATTTATACGTTCAAGGGCTGTTACTACATTGCCCTATTTTTGAAAGTTCAAATGCCATGTGCTGTTTACAAAACTGATTTTTTGAAGTTAAACTTCTTTTGAAACCGGTTAGGGTAAAATTGATTCATGAGATTCAAAATGCAATGAACAAGTTGCAATGTACCATATACTATAAAAAAAACTGTAGAACATTAAGCTAAGATGTCTGCGTAGTAGAATACTTGCCTCGTAACTTAAAGCTCGCAGCTTCGATCCCGGCGGTCGATACCATTATTATTAAAAATATATATATATAACATGTTGTTAAAATGGACTAAAAAGTATAAAATAATTTCTTCTAGTTCATTATAAAAGCGTGAGCTGTAACCAATAAACTATAACAGAATTAACAGCCCACGCTTTTATAATGGGTTAGGATAAATTATTTTATATTTTTTAGTCCGTTTTAAAAACGTGGTATATATATTTTTTTTATCTAAATAGTTATTTCTCGACTTTTAGTCTTGTTTGTGTGAAATTTTAAAGTTTCAAGTCTCTCCTACATCGGGAAGCGAGATTTGCACCCGGAGGAGAGCCGGGCCAGTCAGTTAATTTCCATAATATTGTATTGTCATCGGAACTACACATGTGAACAAAATTTCAAGTCAATCGGATAATAGTAAGTAGATGAAAAATCGTTTAGAAAATCAGTACCGAACAAACAGACATGAAACAAACAGACAAGAAAGCGAGGTAATAAAAACATGGCAGACAATGAAACATAAACTGTATTTTTTTTCTCTCAGACAACGTGAGATACTCTAATATACCCAACGATAATTTACAAAACACTCAAATGTACCGTTTAAAAAAATTGTTTCTATAAAAAATGTCCGACAACGTCTAACATAAACGTAAGTAATATTCCATGCTCTCTTTTCTTTTCCACAAAATATGATAGTACATTATCGATCCAAGAGAATTCACTCTCACTATCATGGACTGTGAAAAGTTACCGGCTTTACAATCGCCAAAGCACGAAAGCTCTTTGTAAAATATAAATATATTTATAGTTGCTCGGTACAGAACTTTCTTAGTTACTATACTACCTTCCCTCTACATTCATGAATGCGTTAATTTCATTTACCATTTTTGGAGAAAAACAAAAATAAAATTGAAAAAAAAAATTAATTTCAATTTTATTTTTGCTTTAAATAACACCGTTTCTCTCTAAAAAAGGGTAAAACAATTTATTATCGCAATGAACATTATCACGACTAATGCTAAGTTATTTTCTTCATACTATGCCGAAAGTACGTACTTTCTGATTGGATTTTAATGCCGAAAGTATAACATTTATGCAATGCTGTTTGCACAAACGGGAATTACACGCATATCGTCTGTATAGGCGGGTCTAAACAGTTTTGTCATGCGCATTGTCATCACAAGTTCGCCCATATACGTCTATGTCGAAAGCAGTAGGTAGCCATCTGCTGTTATATGGACATTTTTAGATGCATGTGTCCATGCATATCTCAACTTTGCTCACTTGAAAGTAAGTAGATTTTTTATCTATTGGTGAAAGTGCGTACTTTCGGCATGGTATGAAGAAAAATAGTATACACCAGACGAGCAGAAAGCTGAAAGTCCTGCACTGCGCAACATATGATGCTCTCGACTTCGCCTTGGGCATCATGTGGCGCAGTGCAGGAAATTCAACTTTCGGCTCTTGCGGTGTAATATACTATTTCTAAGAGACTGAGGAAGTTTTAAAAGTAAAACGCAACGTTGCAATTGGATATTGCTTAATAGCATTCGATTGATCCACTATCCTCTTATTATCAATATAATTACACTGGATCTGAAACACAGTCATTAAAAAATCGATTTAAGAATAATTTCAGCGCGGTCAAAATGTCTTTACAAAACAATGCACAATTTGGAGAATTAAAAATTATCTTTTAGAAGTTTAGCGTCAAAGAAATTTTGCAATTTCTTTATTTAAAACAGTTCTGTACCCATGCGTGAGGAAGTAAAACGATGTTCATTTATTATAGAAGCGTTTGACGTCGGCAAGTGTTAGTAGGCTGTGTTTTGTACTCCATGACGTCAGAGTACCTATATAGTACTAAACTAACTCGCCACGCATCGAGTTTATAAATACTGAAATTTTGTTTTCTGGTAAAAGCAACACCCGTCACAAAACGCTGTGTTTTATAGATATTCGTCCAAAACAATTCAATGTAGGTAAGTATTACCAGAATACCTTTACGCATCACAATTTGGCCCAATTTTGGTATACAATATTCATTTTTGTATCTATAGGTTAATAACTATGACTGCTAAAAACTTGTTGAAGTTAAGCTTCTTTAGCGACGTATCTGTTTGAAAAAAGTAAAAAATCGAGGGGAAATAGAATCAACCCCAAAAGGAGAAGTTAGTTTGTCTCCTAAATTACGTGAAACTGACAAAGACAGAATTGTATAGCGTGTTGCTAAATATGTGTAAATATTATTAATTAGTTTGACATAAAAAATTAAACTTGGAAATAATATTAAAAACTAAAGAAGTTAAGCTTCTCTGGAGCTATATCAGCGTAGCCCTGCTAGTATGGCTGCCAAAATTTACAATGCTATACCATGCTTCATTAAAAATATTGCATCCCTTAATAATTTTAAATCTGGATTGAAAAACTACCTAATTGAAAGATGTTTTTATAATTTACAGGAATTTTTTAATGTTTAATTTTTATCTTTGTACATGACTATGTTTCATACTCTCGTGAGTTATCTGAAACTTAATAAATTATTATTATTATTATTATTATTATTATTATGTGAGCTTATGAGGGTGAGGCTCATAATAATTTTTTATTCATTTCCTACGTGATGTTCCTATATTGCAGTCTTTAAACAGAATTAAGGCTAAACTTTTTTAATTATTTAATTCAATACTCGTTCTATTCTGTTAAGGAATATTTTGTTCATCGCCGTTCGGAATAAATTATTATTGCGCCTGGTGACCAAATTATGCTCAATACTGTATATTCCACGTTATTTTGTTATAAATAATTAATTACGATTCAGCGAAACAACGCATAGCGGCAACAACATAAGCGCTGCACGTAATTAAGTGCTAACAAACGAATAACCCCGTGGTACACAACACCTGAGCTATACGCTAACCAGACCGAGTCTCGCCGTATAAAATGCATATCCAATTGACTCCTACAATATTCAGCTCTGCATTTGCATTCACAACAGTTATTTATGTAAATTATTTTCGCAAATCACTATTTTATGAAAGAAATTTTCAAAATGAAATTATCATTTTTATATACGTGCATGATACACAACACTGAATCATTGCTAACGCGAATTTCAAAATACAACATTGCTATTTCAATTTTTCAAATAATACGTGACTTTTATTCATTAAGGCCGCTGTAATACGAGATTGGTTTTGTCGCAGGAATCGCTGCTGTAACCTGTGCTAGCTGCGAGGATGGAAATGACGTCTTGGCGTGCTTCGTTGGATTTCAAAATCAGAACCGGGGCTATTTTTCGTGCTTGATTCATTGGCTTTGAGCAAAAATCAATCAGAAAACAGAATCTTGTCAAGTGGGCGACATGCGGGGCAACGTCATAAACAAACATGGCGTCATAGTGTGTTCTGTTCAAAGGAACAAACGTCTACTTTTGTTAGCATTCCAACTGTCACTGCGCTCGCACAAAATCCAGCTTTAAAACACGCATCGTGTGACGCCAACACACACAAACCGTCACAAAATTCAGTGCCACAGCACGTTTGGAATCTAGCAGCGAGTCTAGAGGCAAAATCGGCCTTGTGTGGATCGTCTTTTACATACGTTTAAAAATCCATGTTAAATAAAGACATATACAGTCGATTCCCGATAATTTGACACTCAAAGGACCAGAGGAAAATTTCATATTACCAAGAGTTCAAAATAACAGGAAAAAAATCAAGTAAGCAAGAGTTTGATCAAAATTCGTGATTTATTATTTTAAACATTTGTACAATTATTCACTTATTCATTTTGAAAAGAAGTCCGTAATTTTCTGTTGAGTGAGCGACTTCAGTCTATCATAGTCCAATGAATTTTCGATAGTGGTGAGAGATGTGCATGATAAACGCTTCAAATTATAGAGAGGAGGGAAGCCCAGACTTCAAATTATTGCATGTTGGCGGGCAAGATACTATTCCTTCAACTTCAAATTATCGCGGGGACCAATTAATATTGATTTTATTCAATTTATCGAGTATTTTTCAAGAGACCGGGAAAAGATTTCACATCTTTGAGACATTCAAATTAACGGGTGTCAAATTATCGAGAGTCGACTGTACCCAAAAAGGGCGCCGGGTGACAGTAAAATCTATAGTAGTATTGCAAAAAGCTAACGTCAAACAGGGCTTAAGAATTTTAAAGCAGGTTGTCAAAATTACGCTACTTTTGTGTCGTTTTTTTATAGTTTTCATTCGAGTTCTGCCTTGTACGAATTGAAACAATCAGAGGACGCCAAGGTCTCTTTTCGTCAGTGGCGCCAGGAACGACAGAACTCGGCGGCACTGTTTGTACCTACGTACCAAGTAGAGATGGAAAAACGAGTCTTTTTAGTGATCTGCATCTTTGCATCTGGATCCAGTATGTGAGCCGGCTCACTGAACCGGTTCAAAAAGAGCCGAGTTCTGAATATGTTACTGCAGTCTGCCACTGAGTTACCTAGTTCAGTCAATCATATCACGACCTGTATAGAATCAAGAATGCATAGCCAAACATGTGATGCATGAGTCATTTGAGCTGACAGATGCATCAAAGCACGAACTGATACGTAAGTGTAAAATGTGCTTCTGTGTGTTAAGTGTTTCACTGAGTTATGCGCATCCGTTGATCCGTCGGCTCAAAAAAAAGTGAGTCGACCTCACGGATCTTCTGTCGGAGTCGGCTCTTTGAACCGGTTCAGATCTGAGTTACCCAACTCTAGTATCAAGTAAAGAGCATCACAGGTGTTCGTAGACGATTAAATTATACATTTGATACGAACAGAGTGCAGAGCAAGCTGTGTTTATTACATATTAACCGACTAATGAGTTTATTTATTTACGCTGCTGTTAAGTCATCTCGTTAAATTACTTTTCAATGTATGTAAATCGCCTCGTATACAGCAATGTAAAGGTGCAGCCACATTCCGTATGCATATAAGCTACATGCCTACCGGCTTACCGAATGAAAATCGACTGCAGCCGGTCTTAAAGCCAATTCAGACTAGCCGTTCTCGGTTACGATTCACCGGTCCGGTTGGGAGCTCGACCAATCAGGGCGCAGTCGTTCCCGATTGCGGTTCGGTTCGAGCGTTTAGGTTCAGCTCTAATTTCAACCGGACCGTTGGCAACCGTAGCCAATGAGAACGCTTGCTGGAGTCACGTGACTAGCCAGCTGTTTTTGTTGACGTTTAATTACACATCAAACGTCAAATCATATTTCGGAATTGCGCATGCGCACCGAGAATAATCTCAGAACCGAATCGGGATAGTGTGAGCAGCCTAGATTAATCGAGAACCGAACCGAACCGAACCGGTGAATCGTAACCGAGAACGGCTAGTCTGAATTGGCTTTTACAGAGAAGACCGAACTTATCTAATGTTTGATTTGTTTGTTTATAATTTGGTCATGAAGGGACCACCGAGGAGACGCGAGACGGGAAGAGAGGGAACATTATTCTTTTGCTTGTCTGCTTATATTATTGTTTTAATTATTATTATATTAATATTGCAATAAATATGATATTGTTATCATTTTTATACGTGAATTATGAATTATTCATTTAAAATTATATCCTGGATTACAGTTTGTTAGTCAAAGAGCATATAGTTTGTAAGTGCCTAGTATTTTCCATTCGTATCCGAGGACACTCAAACGTCTTTTTCGTTCGTACATTTTCGTGTGTGAAAGTATAAAGCATTGACTGTTATTTACTGGAGGTGTCCTAGCGATATAAAAACGTGTCCTTCCGAAAGATAGTATACATCAACTCTATCCTTCTCACTCATGAGCGAAGAGGTTGTGGCGTAACTTTTTCGGATTCACATGAAAGATAGGGTAGAGATAGACCACAGCCATACTCTATCCTCTTCAATAGGAATGTTGACTGTATTCAAATAAAAACAAAAAAAATAAAATAAATAAAACCTAATAAAATCACTCTCAAGTCACGTGACAACAGACACCAATCAGAGCTCATAACGTCATATGTTCAGCCGCTGTCAAAAAACTTCATTGTTTGGTTAATATTTAGTGTGTAATTTATTATTATTTGTTTATAGGAACTCTATTTTTGAAAATTGTAACACTTTGAATTAATTTTATATCTGCAGGTAACATGTTATAATAAAATTAAACGACACCACGAAACATCCATGAGCAGAGGTAGGATTCGAACTCACGACAGTTCGGTCTTGAAACCAGCACACTACCCACTGGACCACACTGTCCTCATTGTGCGTGTCACAAGTATGCGCAAAATAGGTATTGACTTCCGAGTGATTTAGCTGGTTCTGCGGTATGGATGCACCTTAATACACGTTCCGCGACTCATACCGCGCTCTTCAAAAGTCCGACACTATGCAGTCTACCGTTTTACAACCGAAGCAAATTATTTCAGATGTCCAATAAACGTACATATGTAACGGCAATGAAATTACAAAACAGCTTGGCAAATTCTTCAGTAACCAACAGTTAAAGCAATATTACTAATAAAATAAAACTTTCGAGACCCGTAATTTCATAACATCTTTTGTTATATAAAATAATGAGAGTATAAAATTTTATTTTATTCGTCGCATGAACTAGATGAGTTCACAATAAAAGATTATAATTCTCCACAGCAATGATAAGCTACTTAAACGAAGAGGCAACTTTTTTTAATAGCTACGAAGTCCGATGTATAATAATAATAATAATAATAATAATAATAATAATAAATGTTTATTTGTTGCGCCATTATATAAAATGGATACAAAACGTCATTACACAGTTAAAAAGAAAATGTTAAAATAATTAATCCGATAACAAGTCGTTTATGGAATATGGGAGCATATTATATTAATTATGTAATGTTTTAGCTTTTTATCAAAATCGTTGGAATCTCTTATTAGTTTTGGGACATTGTAATACATTTTATATCCAAGGTAGGTATAGTACTCTTTTCAAAAAAAGTCGTGTTATGCTTTATGCTGTAATTCTTTGGACGTGTATTGTAAGTACTATTGTATTTATGTTTGTCATCAACTGCAGCTAGTTTGTGTATAAAAGTAAGCACATCTATTGCATAAATTGCGTAATAGGTCGGAATACCATTACTCTTAAAAATGTGTCGACAAGTTTCTCTACGTTTTAAGTTAAAAATTAACCTTATAATTTTTTTTTGAATGATAAATATTCGATTTTTCTCTTTCGACATTCCCCAAATAATAATAGCATAACTGATTGTAGATGCAATATACGCATGACAGAATGTCAGCAACATTTTTTGGTCAAATATATTTTTCATCTGCTTCAGTCGATAGTTATAAAAGTTTAATTTTTTACACACATTGCTAACATGTGCTACCCATCTCAGGTTTTCATCAAGGATTACCCCCAAAAATTTTACCGAACTTTGGAGTTCCGCAGTTCAAGGATTTCGTTAACTCTTTCCGTCACGCTTTTACATTACACATATTTTGAACTTGATGGGAAAAACGGGTCTTTTTAGTGATCTGCATCTTTGCATCTGGATCCCGTATGTGAGCCGGCTCACTGAACCGGTTCAAAAAGAGCCGAGTTCTGAATATGTTACTGCAGTCTGCCACTGAGTTACCTAGTTCAGTCAATCATATCACGACCTGTATAGAATCAAGAATGCATAGCCAAACATGTGATGCATGAGTCATTTGAGCTGACAGATGCATCAAAGCAAGAACTGATACGTAAGTGTAAAATGTGCTTCTGTGTGTTAATTGTTTCACTGAGTTATGCGGATCCGTTGATTCGTCGGCTCAAAAAAAAGTGAGTCGGCTCTCACGGATCTTCTGTCGGAGTCGGCTCTTTGAACCGGTTCAGATCTGAGTTACCCAGCTCTAGTTGAAAGCGTACGCTGCGAAACTTTCAGCTTTTATAAAACAACGAAAGTCTAGCATTCACGGGCTCTTTGCTTATAAATGTATGCAAGAACACTGAGCAAAACAATGGACAGGTATGCCAACTTGAGCAAACAGTCACGACGCGACGAAATTACCGATGTCCAGACTAATTTGTTCGTTACACAATATTATTACAGAGAGTGTCCGTCGGAATTCTATGCATGTAAAATAGGTACATTTTATAACTTGAATTTGTCCATATAGCAGACGATTTAGTTAATAATGTTGACACTTACCTTAGCGAAGTCGATTTTCAGCGTACAGCAGCCTGAGTATATGTCTGCGCCATTTAACGATTCCTTCGCACGAGTCGCTGAGTCAACATTGTCGAATGTGAAGGCTTGAGTTAAGGAATATGATATCGTACATTAATTATCATCAAAACATGAGGTGCAGCGCAAAGTTTTATTTTTGAAAGCATCTAAGCTCTCCCCAATAAACTAAAAAAAATTGGTAAGACACATCGAACGTCTGCAAAGCCGCTGCGCGTGTGTTATACAAAATGTTTACACATACTATGAGAGCACTCACTGAACTCGCGCAAATTTAATTACATGAAACTGTTGCACATACAGTAAAGTTTTTGTGCAGTATAAGTATTTTACAGAAGAATAATGTTTCACGTTTTGCATTTTATTAGCAACTGTGAACTAAAAACTTTTTGTGTAAAAATGAAATCGACATTATTGCGTAAATAAGACATGAGATAATTACGTAACAAACAGAAATCTATAAATTTTTTATCAGGGCTGGGAAATCATCACCAGAAATAAAAAATAAAGCATATTTTCTGTGCAAATGACATTAAATAAAAGTACAAACATTAACTTCCGTGATGATCTGAATCTATTGTTGACGGTAAAAATCAGTTGTTTACAGGTAATGTGTCTTTTAATTAGCTAATGATTAATTTACTCATAGCGTGTGGTCTACAAGAAATGTAAACATGTACAACTCAAAAAAAAATATAAATTATTCTGTATTCAATAAAGCTGTATACCGCTGCACGAAAATCTAAAATTAGCTTCAACTAGCCACTTGATTGCTTTGAAACATTACTGTGTTGAAAACACTTGAATGTATAGAAATAGTAAATATTCAAATGTTTCCACGATCAATTTTAAAAGTAACAAATGAATAATTGTTACATGCAAAGTGGAACAATATATTGTGTAACAAGTTTGAGAAGGCGATTTTTATAAAACGACCTCGATACCTTGAAACTCGTTCCAAGATATCGAAGGCGCCCTCGCTGGAAACGAGTTTCAAAATCATCGCACGAGTTTTAAAGGGTACCTTCTCACACTTGTTACGCACGATAGTTTTTATAACGAGAACGTGTAAACGGATATGCACAAAAAGTGACAGATATGTGTAAAACGTGAAACAAAAAAGCCCGTATTTGACATACGGGCTTTTTTATAACGACTCATAATGCAACTTTTTACGCACGGTTCGTAACCCCAGAAAACAATTTTACATGTTCGAGTTATAAAAAAAAATTATCGTTGAATTTTTGTGATTTCTAATTTGAATTTTCCTATATTATTTCTGTTCTATCGACTAATGTGATCCATTGGGAGTTGGGACAAAATTTTCGTTTTTATTCAAAATCCATTTAGTGAATTTGACTTTAGTGCATTGTTCAACACAGAAAATTGTTTGAAAAATGTGGAATTTAAGTAGTTTAGGACTAATGATATTTATAAATTATAATAATGATACCTACTACAAAAATGTTTTAAGGGGGTCGTCTGGTGTGAGGGGTCAAAAAAACCGAAATTTTTTTTTTGCTTAAATCGCCTTTTTAAGATCTCCAGATTATGTTTGTAAAAGAGTTTTTCGAAATTCATAGTCGTTGGAAAGTTACAGAGGTAGATGGTGAGTCAAGTGCTTTTTTCTTTTACGCATACTTGACTTTTCAAACGCGTTTTTCTCGGAACTGTATTTTTTAAAATGGTTGCCACGATATCTCAAAAACTAATGATCCGATTGCGTTGAAATTTTTATGGTATCTTCAGTACATCTATAGTTCTAGCCCGAACTAAAATCGTTGTGATAACTGTAATAGTTTTTTTATTCTTCAAGCTGGAATCGTAAAAAAACGATGAAAATCGTAAATTTTTTTTCAAATCTTCGCCAAACATGAAGTTTTTAATATTTCGACTTAATTGTAGTACCGACTGTAGTCACAGGCCTACCAATTAAAACACAATTTGATTTGTTGACTTTAGATAAGCAGAACAGTATGTATCGTGGCAACCGTCAGCCGACTTTTTTTTACATGGGCGTCATCCTGGAGATCTACAGTCGGTTCAACTATACATTTCAACGTGAAAAAATTTGGAAAGATTGGTGAAATGTCAATAAATACATGATGAAAATATTAAGGTAGTATACATTCACTGTTCGCCACGAAAAATTCCCAAAAAAAGCGTGAAAAAAACAGTTGTCACACCAGACGACCCACTTAAAGAAATGTAAATATTTATTTTAAATTTAATAGGCTTTCCACTATTCTTCAAACCCTTCTTCCAACAACCAGCAATCAGATTACTGACTTACAGAGTCTTACTTATAAGCCGGCGGTACAAATCATGAATAAACAAGTAATTGAATACTTAAAAAATGTCCAGCTGTCAAATTTAACAGTTTGATTTCTGATCAAACAAGTTATTCGTTTCTGAAGCATCGAGTAAATAATATTTTGCTATTATACATTGTACAATACAGTTAAAATGTTTCTAATGTAATGCCAGAGAGAACATTGATCTATTAGGAACGTGGCGATTAAGCGAACACATTCAAGAGTTTATTTTTAAAATATTTACGATCTATATACACAGGAAACGATCATTTTGACTTTATCTAATGCACTGTCATTTTTTAAAATTTACCAGACCGCCTAATTAAACTTTGAACTACGCCTGTACTGTAGAACATTAAGAACAGTTTGATAACACGCTGTGTTGAGACCTATCTATATTTACTAATTATAACTTTCATAAATATAAACATAGAGCTAGAGTGACAGATAAAGCATTTCCTATCGCAACCTCACTTTGAGCACTGCACCCCAATCAGGGGCGTAGCTACCGCCGTATCTGCCATATCAATTATACGGGGCCCCCGGGCCACGGGGGCCCCCAACGTGCGTAAGCAAAAATTAATAAAAACTTCCCAATTTTTTTTTTATTTCATAAATGACAAAAGTCAAAAAAAGCAATTTCTGTTTTTCCCGCGTTAAGCGTGCGTTCAAAAGTTGGCAACACCCTACAGCGGCTATCGCGGGCTCCGGGATTTCCCCGTTTAAGTCCTTTACTTCAACGGGGGAAGGGCCCCCTAACAAATTTTTATACGGGACCCCGCCAAGGCACGCTACGCTTCTGACCCCAATGCATATATTTTCAGCAACTAATAAGCCGTTGAAAATATTAAGATCTAGTTAATTTTTTGGTTGAGTTCCCAGCCTCGTGCTTGTAAGTCGATTAAAAATATACACATGTTTAGCTGACTAAAAAAATTTTTTTTCGATTTCGCAAAAATTATGACAAATCATTCTGCATAAAACTATTATCCCGGGTTATACGTCTTAAGCGCGTGCTGGGGTCCCCTATTTTAACAATAAGCAAAAACAACGTTATATTCAATATTTTTTACATTACAGACTTATTTCTAGCATTCGTAAGGGGGCGTTCATAAATTACGTGAGGCATTTTTTAGGATTTTTTGACCCCCCCGCCCTCCTTGGTGAGATTTCGCAAGATTTTCCTCAACTCCCTCCCCAAATCTCACGTGAGATTTTTTAAAATTTGTGTTCTGGCTGTAATTGCGTTGGATTATAAAAAAAAAAACAAAAACATAATTTGTTTCACGCAATTTTACACCGTTTTCTACTAGAAAAAAAATTACGTGATATTTGCTAAAAACCCCCCACTCCCCTAAGTGAGATTTAGAAAGATTAAGTTTGACCCCCTCCCCCCCCCCTTGAACACCTCACGTAATTAATGGACGTGTTAAATTCACTGCAAGTGAGAGTCAATTTTAGCTACAATTAAGCTAAGAATTGAAACATACAGCATGCGAGAGCTGTTTAATTTTTAGTCACAAAATGGTAGACATATCACGATGATGAATATTTGATATGATCGTGGTTATAATATTTCGCTATTTTAAAGTGTATTTGCGGGCCAAAGGGACTCTTTAGCATATGTCTAAAAACCACACGTACTAGCTTTCTATTAAATTATTTCTAAAGTCAAGTTTCGGTATTTATTCAAATGATGAAAGTGTTCATTGTAATGGCTGTATTAGATATACATCGCTATTTCTGCTTACTGTTTATCCCCATTTTGTTACTCATCAAAAAGCAAGCTTTTAAATAGTCAAAGCATTTTTCAAATAAGTTTCAGTGACTCTCGAGCTATGATTTTTTTCTTTTATAGTATCTCAGTATATAAATAATGTGATAAATGCATTAAAGGATATTCAACCATGGCTTGAACGCCGTTCTTCTTGAATATAACTATACGTAACACTTGTCCACTTGGCTGACATATCGTGTGAAGGACCTCCTGCAACAACAGAAAAAATACAATATTAAAACTTTTTTAGCGTCTGTCACAGGGTTGTGCAACAAACAAATTAATTATAAAACAAAATACCGGTAAAAAGAGGTGGCATTTCACAATTATAGCATACTTAAACTTTAATTTGTTTTAAGACACTGCTTTTTATACTAAACGTTTGTATTTTATTTTTTGTTAATCGTAGTTGCGGCTTAATTTTTTTTTAATAACTTTTTTCTCTCAAGACCTACAAATGCAACTTCTATTTAATAATAAATTATTTACAAAATTATAACATAAATTGTTTAATATATGTGAACGATACATAATTAAATAAAAAAAGAAATTTAACCCTTTCCCTTGATCATGAATTCCTACTCTAGAGTTAGATGGAGCTAGATGTCTGTTCTAGGCGGAGTATTATTATCATATTGCTCCGCGTGGCTCTGTGACGTATACAAATTAATAATGATATCATTGAAAGAATTATACTTTTAAAGTTTTTATTTCTCAAAACAAACATTTTATTAAATAACAGAATTTTTAAATGACTCGATGAACTCTGAAAAAGCTACATCATTAATGAGTAAGGTTACTACCGTAGATAGGGAGTTTTTCATAGTATGGCAGGTGCGAAAAGTTAATGGCAGCGGGAAGAGTGGAAATTTCACGTATACACCACTACTTTCAAATCTCATCTCCATGCTCACTCCGATGTCTCGTGGTTCCTAGTCGAGAAACGAATAAATATATATCTTTTTCTTCGTCTCACGTCAGTAGTATCGTCACCGTTTAGCTCAATTTTATGAAAATTAATACGCACCCAAACCTTTTCGCTAGAGATGCACTATATAATAGTGAAAACCGCATCAAAAGCCGTCCAGTGATTCTTAAAATTAGCACGAAAAGGCAGACTTTATTTTATGCTATTTGAGATTTGAATTGACAACCTTTTTATGTCCACTGTACTTTCACTATCGAGAGTGAAGCCCTAGCGGAAGCTCCTCACTGTTTCTGTCAAACGGTGTACAATAATCTGACAGAATCGATAAATCGTTGACATAAGAGAAAAACACAATCTCCCACGCAACCCCATTATTCTTCAGCAATAAGCTTTTAATGTTCCCAAAAATGCGAGGCGAGAAAAATTGATTTCCCTCATCATTAATACTGAAGCGAAATTAAACGTCAAAAAACGTGTACTAAACAAACACCTCATCTGAAAAGGCGATATTAGAAAATCTTAATTTTTTTCACAAGATTTTTTTACCGACACTGTTTTCTGTTCGCCACTTGTGCTGGCGCCGTTTAAAAATTAATTACATCAGCAATTCCTGAAGCATGTTTACATAGGGATGGACCGAGTATTCCATATTTTCAAGTGAAACTTTTTAAAGGGTACCGGTAGGAGAGACTCCGATATAGCAGCGTAAGGAAAATGCTTGACGGAAGTTACAGTGGTGGGAATAGCGACAACATAATAAAACCGCGGTACTAACAGAGAGGAATTAACTTCTGTTTTAATAAATTGTCCTAGATACGGCGCTTATTAAAAAGTTTGCATCTCTGTAAATGAAAGAGAGAGGGCGTAAAGTACACGGTGAGTGAGAAAGAGAGGATATTACTTCTACCGTGTAATTTTAAGCACTCTTTTTATTATTTGCAAAACCAACTTAGATTACAACGCGCTAATAATTATAATTATCCAATAGTTTCATCGAAATATCACACAAAGTGTCGCTTACGGCATAAAATTTCCTATGGTTCCCGACGAATTCGTTATAGAAGATAAGCGTAACACATGTCAACAACCATATAAAACTCTATGATGATTTCAACTTAAACTGCTCAAACTTCTGAAATTTTAAAGATATCGATGGAACAAAAAAAACACAGCTTATTACGACGTTCCGTGCTTTATGAACACATGTAATTTCAACTTACAATTGGATGAACAAAACATGATAAATAAAGCTGTTGAAAAGGACACTACGTTTTAGCCATTGGTTTCCAAGGCGACAAGAACACTCGACTTTCTGGCCCACAATACTGTTAAATTTTTGGCGTTATCTGCCCCACTATATGAAAAATTATGAAGGAATTTTGAAATGAATATTCTTACTCATAAATTGACTCTCCGTACAACCCTAAAGCGGTGTAACTCCATCACCATAGTACAAAAAAAATCACATATATGCATTCTTTCGTAGGTGTATTTTTTAATTAATTCCATATGCACAATGTATATGTTAATGAAATGAATAATTGATGTTTTAATCTGGAGTTTTGTACACGCTGTTTAAATATCGTGTACAACACACGCCAATATCATTATTATTAGTAATTTTGTTCGTATTCTCGGCATAATGTAGAAAAGTGCAGAAACAGATCAAATACCCTAGTATTATTGGATATATAATGGTGCAAATATACCCTGGTCCATTCTAGAGATGAGAAAAACGGGTTTTTTTAGTTATCTGCATCTTTGCATCTGGATCCCGTATATGAGCCGGCTCACTGAACCGGTTCAAAAAGAGCCGAGTTCTGAATATGTTACTGCAGTCTGCCACTGAGTTACCTAGTTCAGTCAATCATATCACGATCTGTATAGAATCAAGAATGCATAGCCAAACATGTGATGCATGAGTCATTTGAGCTGACAGATGCATCAAAGCAAGAACTGATACGTAAGTGGAAAATGTGCTTCTGTGTGTTAAGTGTTTCACTAAGTTATACGGATCCGTTGATCCGTCGGCTCAAAAAAAAAGTGAGTCGGCTCTCACGGATCTTCTGTCGGAGTTGGCTCTGAACCGGTTCAGATCTGAGTTACCCAACTCTAAAGAGAAGACAGAAAGATATTGGAAGACGCTAAAATATCGTGAAACAGATGTTGAGCGTCTATAACCGACAATATCTTTCGTAAGTTATCGAAGATTGGTTCGTTTAAAATTTAGCGATATTTAAATTTAACTGAGCTCTGAATTTGAATCAAATCATCAAGAATTAAAATAAAAATATGTATAACATATTATGTCTGTGGACACAAACCCTTTAAAATGATTTGGAGACTCAATTTTCGAGAATAATAATTCTGACTACGACAGTCATGTGACACCTGAGTCGTCGCTACCGCACAGTCTAGTCAGTTGTCAGTAGGAACCTGGAGGCCGGGAAATGATGAGTGATGAATTTATAAATATACATCGTTGCACACATATTTCATCTCTCGGTGCATGTGAATGCGCCGGGAATAGATGTCGGTGTCACGACAAAAATGACAAAACAACATATCTACACCCAGAATATACAATCCCTTGCCATATTTTTAGATCTGTGAAAAGCGTTAAATTTTTGCAACTATTTTTGGCTTCCTATACCTGATTTTGTGATTTGTTTAAGGGTTCCGTACATCCGATGAAAAAACGGAACCATTCTCGTGTCCGTTTGTCACAGGTAATTTTAAGTCTACTGGATGAAAAAAGTTCATGTTTGGTACATATATAGAGTTAGACAACCCAATCACGGACGTATAGCGGAAATAAACGAATCGCAATTTTGGGCGAATATTTTTTTTTGTTACTTTCTTTTTCTCTAGAACAAATATCTCTCACTTTTCCCGGTTTTGCAGGTAATTTTTTTTTTTAGTTTTATCTTTAGCTTTAAGTACGTAAGTAGCAACAACAAAAACAGAAGCAATTTTTTTTACTTGTTTGCAAGCTGGTTTGAAATTTCATTCAGCGATTTCTATATCAATTATGGAAACATATTTCCGATTTCGATAAAAAAAAATTTTTCCTACATACAGTGTCTATGTGAACTATTCTCGATATTGGAATTAGTTCCGGAATTTCGAAACTGGGAACCAATCATCGAAATCAGTTCAGGAATTTAGAATGATCCTAAACTGGAGGTCCTACATAAATGAATAGATGCGGAAAGTCTACATTCTACAATCTATTTATCTACATAAATCCAGTAACCACTAATGTGTTCGTATGTATTGTATCTAATCTATATTTACCGTTGAGTGTCACTTAATTTACTGGTGTTTTATGTAATTTTTTAGTTTACACATTTAAAATTTCGATTAAAATAAACATAATAAATATGAAAGCTGATCAAAACTCAAGGAGGAGTATGAAATGAAAGATTAAATAATAAAACATCAATAAAAATTTTGACGGATCAACATTAAAAGTAGGTGAGAAACGGTAGACGAAAATCTTAAATATACGAAAGAGACCTACATTTATTTAGAAGATATTTCACAGTCTGTTTATAAGCTTTACATAGAAGAAGTATATTTGTATCTGGTATTCTGCGATATCTGACATATAGGACAGATGAAGTGAGTACGGGCGCCAGGAATTTATAAATGCACTACGAGACAGTTCAGTCAAAACAAGCGATCTCACATTCTTATACACAAGTAGTTCGTTTGTTGTTCGCCCGTTATCAATCCCTCCATTCTGTCCTATTTCTGTACATAGATATTATTGTCTCATCAACAATCGATGCTGATTCGTTTCAAGACAAACACAACAGGTCCATACGGAGCATCAATTTTATACGAGTCACAAATATTAAGATTGAAAAAATAAATATTGCTGATTATAGACAGTCGACATCTCAGGTATTTAAGAGACATGTTAACACTGATTTAATTTTTGGCGCACTGAAGGTAAAATTTTCTCTGTTACGGAAGTTGCGCATGCAACATGCAACAAATATGTTGCAGAAGTTGTTTCTGATAATGTCAAAATAGTTATTTCATAAGACAACAAAGTAGGATATACTAGCGACATCGGACGGAACTTCTTAAAAGCTATTAGTTTATATTTTTTTGCGCTTAAGTCGTTTTTCATAGACATGTCCTGAATGAATAACAACCTTTGACAATTAAATAACCTCAGTACTTGTGTTTTCCTATTTCTGCCACTATTTCTGCCGCGCCACTTTTTTTTACTGAAAACAGTAAAGGTAAGTTTTGCAAATTCTCAGATAAGAATAGAGGTTTGCAATTACCCATGGAAGCACCATAATTTAAATGGGCTAATCATTAGCCGGTAGATATTTGTTTTTACCAAAGGCTTTTCCTGTAATTACAGCTGGAAAAAATGCATTCTTGTCACTAAAATCGCTTTCACACTAGCCGGATTTCGGAACCGGTTTGTTTATTGGGTCGCTTATTAGTTTATATGGCATAGTTCACGTTTATTCGACACGACTCGTGTTGGAAAAATGTAATCGCAAGGGCGCACGATAAAAAATCGGTTCCGGCAAACGACTATTGTGAACGAGATCTTAAAACAGTTTCACCCTCAATTGAGATTTTTTATTTAAAACGCAGTACAGTTCATCGAGTTTAAAATAATTTCCGAGAATCCGCAAGTTTCATTTAGAGACCAATTTTCAACATTTCCCGTATGAAATGAGACAAAACTGAACTTTTTTCTCCCCAATTTTGAAAAAATAACTGACTATAAATGTTCTGATAACAATTACAAAATGATATAAATATAGTTGCACAATAATAAAGAAATCTGATACCTTCCAACTGACCGTAATTCGTTCGCTGTATAATAAACTAAAACATAAAATTAAGACACAGCGCGATTTGACAAATAAAAATCGTTAAATTGTTAATTTATTGCAAATTTGTGTGTCGATGCGAAGAAATAGTTGGTGTGAAGGCAAATAAAAATGCTAGACAGACGGAAGAATTTAATGTGTCAAAAATAAGCTGTAATGAGTTGGCCTCCAATCACGCGTGAGGGACAGGTGTCGCTCGCGGACTGTGACGCGAACCACAAAACAACACAAGCTTCGTACTAGCTACACGTATTTATACGAGGGCCTACAAAGCCACGCATAGCTTATAGAGAGCTTAGTAGTGTAAGTAAAACTCGGACACGGGTCCTCTCTAAGCCCTGATAAGCGGCGTGCTCCTACTGCAAAGCTGCTATCTAGCTCCACCTAGTGTAAATAAATAAATTTGAGAAAAATTGACATATAGCTCCCAGCGCGGTTGCCACTTTTTCACCAGAACAAATGTTTCTGACTTTTCTTAGTTTTATGTATGATTTTTCTAGAACTATTAAGAACACAAAATAATAGTAGATTATGTTTGTAATGCGTAATGACATTATGGCGAATGTGACATGTAAAAAACGAGCGCCGTCTAATGTTAACAGTCACATAAGCCATAATATCATCACGCACGAGATAATAGCTGATTTTCACATATTTTTAAAATTTTTAACAGTTCAATTTTGAACAATAATCGTAAGCTGCGTTGGATTTTTATACATTTACTCTGGAAATAGTAGTATGACTACATTCATTTCACTTTACTCACTAGTGCGAAATGGAATAATTTACTATCGCTAACCAAGTGTGAAAAGAAGTGATGAGCAAAAAATATTTTTCAAATCCGACACTTAATAATTTCACCCCTACTGTTTACATCGCTAAGTTGCCTGCCACGCGCTTGCGCACATACATAATTTTGACTTTGGTTAAAATACGGAACGTCTGAATAGCCTATTGGCAACTGATAGCCGTAAAATAAATTAAAAAATGAAACCGTTCGTAGCGCGTAAGCTCTGAAACTGTATTTTCCTCGAATTGTTTGCAATGCCTCGTAAAATTGTGACAAAAGATAATAATCGCGCGTATACTTGGCAAAGGATAAGATCTAAATGAAGTAATAGCACGTTGTGTCGATTTGCATTCTGGGTATTCACAGACTGTATCGGCGGCTGTGTTTAAATAACGCCAGGGAAACCACTTTGAATATTCAGTAGCGTGATGGTTATTTATTGTTAAAGCGCTTAACTTGCAACAATTGTTCAACCCCTCAATAAACGTGATTTTTCATTCAAAAATTTTTCCACATTTACCTAGGCCGTACATCGAGTAGAATTGGGTAACTCAGATCTGAACCGGTTCAAAGAGCCGACTCCGACAGAAGATCCGTGAGAGCCGACTCACTTTTTTTTAAGCCGACAGATCAACGGATCCGCATAACTCAGTGAAACACTTAACACACAGAAGCACATTTTACACTTACGTATCAGTTCTTGCTTTGATGCATCTGTCAGCTCAAATGACTCATGCATCACATGTTTGGCTATGCATTCTTGATTCTATACAGGTCGTGATATGATTGACTGAACTAGGTAACTCAGTGGCAGACTGCAGTAACATATTCAGAACTCGGCTCTTTTTGAACCGGTTCAGTGAGCCAGCTCACATACGGGATCTAGATGCAAAGATGCAGATCACTATAAAGACCCGTTTTTCCCATCTCTAACACCGAGTTTCACACAAATCGGTTCAAGATGTTGTCGATACCGACAGACAAAAAATCTGGAAACGTGTACGTCAACGTTTCATACAAAATACGCCAAACCCTTCAAAACACAATTACAGCGATCTTTTTATAACTTTATACATTAGTACTTCTTTGAGCTAAATTGTTATGGTGCAACGGAAAAGTGTTTGAATATGTATTTCGAAGGCTTATGCAAAACAACCTTCCGCCAATTAACAATTACAGACTGCAGTGAAACCATAAAATAAAATTACGTCAAGAAAATAAGAGTTTTTAATTTCTCATACCCAAATTGAGTATTTGAATTAAAAAAAAAAAACATTTTTTTTTTATTTTTTAAATAATATATCGTAAATAATATTGAAGAACGAAAAGAAAAAAAAATTAAGCCATAGGTAATTAATAACAAATTAATTAAAATGTATAAGATATAACGTGATTATACAAAACGTACCAGGAATGTTTGTGACGTCAAAATGATAAAAGTTGTGTATTTGTGTATGGCTTTATAATACATATTATCAAAGTAACCATGGCAATCAGGACCATAAAAACATTTTGACGTCACAGAGGTTTTTGGCGCGTTATCGGATCTTAGCTTAAACATTATTTTTAAAACAAATATAACTCTTTCATTATGAAATTAAACAAAATAATAAAAGTAGTTTCACTATAAAACTTGTATGTGATCTTTCCATTTATGTAAAAAAAAAATAATTCAAAAACCCAATTATCCGATCACACTGTTTAGATAAAATTAGATTTGATATATTCTCACATCAGGAGTACAGAAAATAAACGTGAGGTAAGAAATAAAAAGCTATTAAATGCCGACTAGGGAATAAACTCTAAATTGAAGTGAAAAAACTAATTGAAATAAATCAATAATAATATATCTCACACCGACATATATACGTATAATAGATTTAAAAAGCGAATTGTACGCCAGATAGTTTTTTTTATTTGAAGAACGCAAAGTGTATTTTTACACAGATATAACTATGTTAGCAGCAGCTCTGTTTTTATAGACAGTTGTTTGTGATATAAATAAATACACTAGCATCATCAAGTGTTAAAAAAGAAGAGCGAAAGAAAAACTGTCATAAATAAAATATTGTGCTAATCAAGTTTTTTTCATTGCTGGCAATTGTATAGAATGTATAAGAGAAGAAACAAGCATTTGGTTTATAGAGCTTTGTTCCATTTCGAAAATAATTGGACCAAACATTACACAATACAAACATCTATTTTATAAGTCAACTAGCGGCCCAGTCCGGCTTCGCCCGGGTGAAAATGTAATATATAGGATATAAAAGATGAGAATCATTATCATTAAATTCTCAACGTGTATTGAATTTGCGCCAATTCACTCGCTTTTATTTGTGAATGTTCAAAAATCGAAGAAAAATGTTATTTTCCAAAAAGAAATTTAAAAAATTCTGTTGATCCGATCGCTACCAAACTTCAGAAGATCACCCGCTGGGCTAATCTAAAGATTGTCAGAAAATTTCATCAAAAATGGTCTACCCGTTTGGAGTCCATAGATTACATATACATCGTCTTTTATCTATTAGATTATTAACCCTAGGATGCATAAGGTTAAAATTTTACACTTTTACATAAGGTGAGTCTGCGAGACTCATAACAGAGATACATTGAATTGAGCATAAAAAACAAAATTATATATTTATAATATTTATTTACA
Organism: Venustoraphidia nigricollis; assembly: GCA_034508555.1. Lineage (NCBI taxonomy): Eukaryota > Metazoa > Arthropoda > Insecta > Raphidioptera > Raphidiidae > Venustoraphidia > Venustoraphidia nigricollis. Next base: position 4,227,560 of record JAVRKA010000013.1, read on the forward strand.
ATTATTGCAAATTATAGAACTATGTTCCCTACATACATTTTTTGTACATTTGCTACATATAACTTTGCTCATTCTACCTAATTTAGAGGGACATTCGTAACAACGCCGTTTTTTTGCTGGTGGTTCTTCATTTGCGGTTGGTGTCGTAATTTCGATAAACATTTTCATGTCGTTCAATGTTTCTTTGCGCAAATATGGGTTTTTAGACCTTCTTACCATGCAGGGTGTCACTAATGCCTTGCAAAGATCTTTTATAAAAAGTCGCCTTCGATGACTTTTGCCGATTTCAAATGTATGCTCGCTTGTATACAAAAAAAATGCGTTAAGAGCAGCGACATCTAACATGTTAGAAAATACCGCAAAAGGCCATCGTCTTGTTTGCCTTTTGCAAGTATAATTCCCCACCATTTGATCCATATGGTCGACGCCTCCTTTTGTTTTATTATAAAATTCAATGATTTCTGGCTTCTTCTTTGCACTGTTTTCATTTACCATAGTATCGTGGTGCAAAGTACTTAGAAGGGTAACCGCTTTATTCTTTTTTGGTACATAACTTACTATTGTAAGGTTTTCGTTAAATCCGAACATTGAAGAATATACTGGTCGGTCCTTAGATGCTTTGAGGCTGAGTGGTATTTCTCTTTTGTTTTGGCGAATCGTTCCTACGGAAGTAATTCCTATTTTTAAAAGGTCCTCAAATAACGGCACACTGGCAAAGAAATTATCACATGTCAAGTTTCGAGATGTGTTTTTGACACAATCCGTAAGTTTATTGACTATTGTCTTTCCTAAATTGTGTTGCACTTCTTCACCAGGCTGTTTGCCAATATAAATCAACCCATCAATAGCATAGCCAGTTTCACTTTCGCACATCCAGAAAAATTTAATGCCATATTTCGCAGGCTTGCTTGGCATATACTGAATAAAACCACAGCGTCCTCGAAATCCAAGCAACTGCTCATCAATTGTCAAATTCACTTTTGGAATCATATTTTTCCTGCACTGAGTAAGAAATAGTTCCCAGACATATCGTATTGGTGCGAGTTTGTCTGTTTCTAGACGCGCTGCACGAGTTCTTTTATCATCATACCTGACAAATCGTCGTATATTCTCAAACCGATTTACAGACATTGTTGCTCTGTACATAGGATTGGAACATTTATCCAAGAATAGTTCCCGTATTGAGTTATCCCACTGCTTCTCAACTCCAGCCAACATCAGCAATCCAAAAAAAGCGTTCAGTTCGACAACGTCCGTGTTCTTCCATGTTTTTCCTTTTGCAGAATACTGTCGATTTGCTTCTCTATTTGTGCAAATAACAATTTCTTGAACAATTTCTTCAGTTATAAATGCATTCCAAGAATCGAGCACGGAAAAAATTTTATTTCGTTGTCTTGGACCGGCAGTAAAACGTACAATGTTATGACAAAGACTTTTTGTTGGAGGAGGGGCAATAGATTTCCATTTATAACCATTTAATCCAACCATAACTGTTTCATCCTGAGTATCGTTATTACTCGACACTGGGTTTTCTTCTTCTTCGCTATCGGACGAACTTGCATATTCTTCGTCACTATCGGGTGTTTCTGGAATAAAATCCTCATCGAATTCTGAGTCGTCACTGGAACTAGAAAAATCTGATTCGGCCTCAGCAGTCCACTGTAGAACTATATGATCAAAATCAGGATCATTGCACCTAACTGACGACCTATTTTTGCGACCTGATGCCATATTACAATGATGTACTAAAAAATAAATGTTTTATATAAAAAAGTTATAAATACAGTACGGACTCCTTTATTATCCACCATCCATGTGTAATATCCCTAAGGAACACAATTAGTAATATATAAATACTCTTACCTGACAATTAATAACTCAAGCAAACTCTGGAACATTGATAAAATATAACAAGAAAAACGTCTATGCACTCAAATTCACGAGAACTGAATGAACTCCTCTGATAAGTATCGAACACCCATTATGTATAAATAACAATAAACAAAACCATAGACACAACTATAAACATAACTATAGACATAACATTTAAGATTTACAACGTTGCCATTTACGAATACCTCCAAGTAAAGCTATATTTATACCTGAGTCTCAGAGACTCACCTTATGTACAAACGTGGTACAGGTGAAAATATTGTTATAATTTTTTTTGTGGAAATCCTGGTAATTATATGTGCAAAGAAGGTGTTATAAAACAGTTTAAATAAAGCATTCCTAAAGCGAAAATATTGTAGCTTTATCGGTTACGATAATACGCAACTTCAACTAACAGCGTGAGTCCCGCAGACTCACCTTATGCATCCTAGGGTTATTAAAATGTAAAAAGTGGTTATTGTGACATAACGATAATAGTTGGACATATAGTATATCGCGAAGTTTTTTGTAGTTATTGATATGTTCTTTAATATTGTAGAACATACTTTTGTTCTATCATCAATAGTTTCCGCAGCGCATGCGACGAAAGATGTTTTATAGCATTTTTTTACACCTTGGGTTACGTTACTAAAGTTTTAGTAAGGATCCCTAATATTTTCTAGCAATAAATATAGCCTATGTTACATTCAGGGTGAATGTAGCTTTCTAATGGTGAAAGAATTTTTTTAATCGGCACAGTAGTTTTTGAGTTTATTCATTACAAACATACAAAAATACAAATCTTTCCTCTTTATATATATATGTTAAGTGTAGATATGTAGGTTTTAATAGTAACTTATGTATCATGAACGTAATGAAAAAAATACAAATCTTTCCTCTTTATATATATATAAGTGTAGATATGTAGGTTTTAATAGTAACTTATGTATCATGAACGTAATGAACTGTATTATCGACGAGTAAGTGGCATATTAAAATAAGTGAGCGCATCAGAGAGTATTTTTGGATATCCAAATTTAAAAGTTGCACATTACAAGCTTTTATTCAACTTCACATGTTTGTTAGTTTGGGTCAAATCTTGCAATCAAAATTTCGACTACTTAATAGTTGTAATTAAGCTCAAGCTTCGAAATTTTGCACACGTGTCCGATGACATTGCAATATAATAATAATAATAATGCGTTTAACGTCCGTTTCTCGATTTTAAGTCATAACAGACGCCATTCGCACCATTACTATTTTCCATCTACCACACTTCGCGTTATTTTTCTACATTTTTAAAACTTCAACTTATGTAATAGCAATGGGCGAATGAAGGAATTATAGGAAATTAGGATAAGGTAGGTAATTTTTGAACTAGGAGTTTGATAGGTAATCGGCCATGGCCTCAAATAAGGAACCATCTCGATATTTATCTGGAATTAATTGAGGGAAACCATGGAAAACCTCAATCAAGATGGCTGGTACAGGAATTACCGTTTCTCGGCGAGAGGCAGTAGGAAAAAGACCCAGTCGCATCTGTCCCCGCCGAGATTCAAACCCGGACCTCTCGAATGCGAGTCTAGTGCTGTCACCACTAGTCTACCCAGCTCGGTACATTGCAATATAGTATGGCCAACGCCCCAAGATGACGGATTATTACAACTTCCTTGATATCAAACAAATGAAAGGGTTTGACGAGTAGAATACGATAAGCTATGCCATTCTAAACCCATAGCAAGATGGCGGATTACCTTTTGTAACCAAAAACTTGAAAATAAAATATCAGAAAAAAACAGCTTTCAATGTAGTGTACTAAAAAAGAAACAACTTTTTTAATAATTTAGATTCATAATCATAAAAGCGTGGGTCGTGACTAATTAACTATCAAAGAGTTTACAATGCACTCTTTATTATTATGAACCTAAATTATTATTAAAAATTATTTTTTCCCTTTTAGTACATTGCAATAATAGTTTGTCTGTAAAAGTTCTTTTTCTAATATTTTATTTCTTTTTCTCACATATTTTTTATCTGCTTACAATTTACCATATCGATAGCAAAGTCACGAAGTGCAAATCTGTCATATTTTGTTTAACGTGTTACGCCGGCCCTGCCACCAAGTATCCAGATTCTGTCTAAATTCTATATAAAGTCTTCGAGAACAATACTGAAATCAACAAGTCAACGGTCCCCTGTCAGACGCCATTAGCTGTTGACAAATCTTTTAATGCACTTGTTGTTAAACAGATGCAGGTTTAAAACGACCGAGTGGATTTTTTTTATGTTTTTATTTTCCTGTGTAGTTTTGTTTATACCGCTTCCTATATGTTTTGCAAAAGCTGTTTCTATTTTTGACCGGCATTTTTTTGGTGAACATATGTTTATGGACAACAATAACCTGACAGAGTCGGCTAGTTCCCCTGTTTCATATTAAAAAAATATTATTATAATAGTGGAAGCTCAGGATTCACGACTTCATTTCAAGGTACATGATTTGAAATCAAGTCAAGCTTAAGTCAGATATTAAAACCCGATAGTCAAGTCAAGTAGTTATACGTCAAGTATAAAGCAGCTTGAAAAATCAAGTACTTCCTCAAGATTGCCTAATTTTTGTTCAATTTCATAAAAAAAAAGTACATTGTACATTATAAACGCTAAACAACTGGGATTATTATCGTCAATATGAACATTGTTTAAAATTATTATTTTATATTTTTAGTTAACAAAAGGTTATTATATTTTTTAATTAAAAAAGTGGGTGCGCGTACTTATGTACTTGCGATTAAAGTGATGCTTCTTTGGCGTGATAAAAATATACGCACTAATAATTTATTGAAATAAAATCTTCACAAAGTTTAAGAATATAAAACATCGTCCATCTATCATGTCAGTCTAAGCTCTTATAGCCAACATCATACTATCGAATTTACGTTAGTGTGGTCAACTTCATACTGTAAAATTTTCGTTAGCTGTGCGCGCGCACTTCCGCTGCCTGCTAAAATTTTAGCCTCAACGCGTCAAAAGAAGTATAACTTCAAAAACCCATATGATTATATTAATGATAATAATATTAAATAGTTTGAAATTAAGTCCAGTCAAGTTATTTAATAAATTTTTAAAAAGTTTGATTTCCAAATCAAACTATTCGACTAGAGAAGGGAATAACGGGTCTTTTTAGTGATCTGCATCTTTGCATATGGATCTCGTATGTGAGCCGGCTCACTGAACCGGTTCAAAAAAAGCCGATTTCTGAATATCTTACTGCAGTCTGCCACTGAGTTACCTAGTTCAGTCATATCATATCACGACCTGTATAGAATCAAGAATGCATAGCCAAACATGTGATGCATGAGTCATTTGAGCTGACAGATGCATCAAAGTGGAAAATGTGCTTCTGTGTGTTAAGTGTTTCACTGAGTTATGCGGATCCGTTGATCCGTTGGCTCAAAAAAAAGTGAGTCGGCTCTCACGGATCTTCTGTCGGAGTCGGCTCTTTGAACCGGTTCAGATCTGAGTTACCCAACTCTATATTCGACTTGATGAATTCCTAGAGGAAGCTGGGATGATAGCAGAAATCACGACTGAAACCGGTTGCTAGGTTGCTATTCCCTAGTTAGTTCATAAATATAAAAGATAATATGATACATTATTATACTACCATAACCATAATTTTTATTTTTCACAAATAGAAAACAGAAACGCCTCTTGTAGTCAGTCAACGTCTGTGCCGGTGATGTGACTTTATAATGTACTTAGTATTATGGCAATATACTACAAGCTATAACATCAGTGTTTTGTGGCCTGAGACATATTCATTTTGTTTGCTTGTGAAATAACCGAAGAAAAGTTGGAAATCGCTGTTTTATTAACCGTGTCGGATGATCGTGACGTGCATAAGAAAAACGAAAACTATATCGGTTATGATAATGTCAGATAAAGTGCAATTCAAGTGGACATTTGTCAAAATGTATGACCAAACTAAATTTTCCTGACAGCATCTGACACTTGAAATTACACTATACGTAGTTTATCTTGCCAGAAATCAATTAACACGTTAAAATCGTTATTTATAAATAAATTGCTATTGCACATAGAATCATATGTTGTAAATATTTTGAATTTAAACATAGCCTACGTTAATATTATGTTGTAAATACATATTTTGAATCAAAACATTGCTCGATTTCTGATACGACTTTCAAAGCTAAAGCTACTTTTAGCACTGACTGATCATGGAAACCGTGATGAAATTCGGTGCTAAAATAGTAGTGTATGTATCCAGAACACGATGAAGGTTAATTATGACGAGTAAGTGGCATTATGTTTATAACGAGTGTTAATAGTCTCTCAAATCGTATCATTACGTTTCTATACTAATTTTTTGCACGTACCTCCTACGAAATTGCTGGTTTTTATTTCATTTTCAGTTTTCGACAATTCTATGCATAACAAACTACTATGGATCGTCATATATTTTTAAAAGTAAATTACAATTTTCTTTCTCTTCTATAACGTTTTAAAGCATGAGACACTCACTGTGATTTAAATTCATCGGGGGTCCCGCACTTTTAAACGTTATAGAAGAGAAAGAAATTTATTTTCGAATTTTTAGTGCATTGATTATAACTTTGAATGGATTTTTTTCTTGATACATCGGTTGAATCAAAAAAAGTTTTAGGGCTTTGAGGGGGAAATAATTTACACGTAATACCAACCTACTCCCCCCACCCCTCGGCAGGGGGAGGGGGTAACTTTTGTTTTTTAAATGGAAACCCCCGATTTTTATGATTAAATTAAATAAAATTTTTAAGTTGTTCATTTCTACACAAAAAAAAATTTAATCAAAAAACTCGGGGGTTTTCATTTAAAAAACAAAAGTTACTCCCTCCCCCTGCCTAGGGGTGGGGTAGAGGGTTGGTATTACGTGTAAATTATTTCCCCCTCAAAACCCAACAACTTTTGCCTAAAACTTTTTTTGATTCAACCGGTGTATCAACAAAAAAATCCATTCAAAGTTTTGAAAAAAACACCCGGATATACACCTATGTTTTTGTTTATTTATTTTTTATCGGTTTTATACCTACTGACAGTTGTAACATGACGCGAATAAGTCGTACAAAACGCATTCTATACTAATACAATTTAATAATTAAATTTAGCATGTATCTAAATTTAATTCGTAGATAGTTCCTTTAAAGCTTCATACTACCATTGTTGTATTTCTTTCTCATTACCCATAGCGCAATTTCAGTCACTCCTGCCAACCGCGCCCAAAGGCGTTTCACCTCAAAAATCGGTTTTGTCTTTCGGCCACAAAAATGTACACACGGTATAATTACGTAACTGGAGCAGCCGAGTTTATTTATCGCCTCGAGAATGTTGATATACCTCGAGCAAGCTTAATAAAAGCGCAGCTCGTCAAAACTATATACTACTATGTTAATGACAGCATTAATCAGTCGTACTAACCGCACTTCAAACAGCATGTATGTTACTATAATCGAATCGCATTCACAATGTCATAATATATAAAGCCTCAACTCTGTTGGTAGCACCCCTGTATAATATATATGCCGTAGAATAATAAGTAGTGAAAATTAATTGGTTTGTTCCTGACATGATTCTAATGAGGTATTATTAATTAATTAATATGGCGGGCATGAAAAACATTAATTTTTCTCTTTTTCCATTTTAAAATAAACAACAAAAACTACTGAATTATGTAATATTTTACATATATTACATAATAAAAATATATAAATAATTAATAAAAAATATAAATACAGTAAGATCTCGCTTAACGCTGCTTCAGTATTACGCGGTTTAAAAATAAAAAGTGTGGCCACTATAACGTAAATTATTAATCAGTTTATACAAAATGAATCAAATGTTAATAGAAATTCAAAGGCGAACGACATTATGTCTGATGCCTATTAATTATCTAAGTTTTAAGATGACTTATCAGAACGTATCTCTCGCGTTAAGCGCGGTCTTCCTGTAATAAAGTTGTTATATTAGGATACGTTAAAGTCCGGATACATTTTTGGTGTTAATTTTCTGACTACATACACGCCGGCTTAAAAGACAACTTTTCCAACTTTCATAAAATAAATCATAAAATGTATTTCACTCTATTATTATGTTTATTAATAAGAAAGATACACGACGTTTTAAAAGGTTAGATTATAGATAGTCCTGTACAAAATATATTACGGAGGGCTCGCTCGTGGCTCAGCATGGTGACGTGTTATGTAATCTAATGTGACAGGCACCGTGTGACGTAACTCGCCTCGCCTGTCACTTGTCACACAAAAACAAAAACAACACCAAACCGTCGACACCGTCACAAGTCGACAAAATGCATTATACCGATTCGTTTGGGTGATATAGATAATAAATTATTAATATAATTTAGTCAGGACCGTGGAGTAAAATCCGGGCTCGAGGTTTTTTTAATCGAACATAAAAAACTTTGAGTTCGAGGGAATTCACTCCCCCCCCCCCTTACCGACGGCCCTGATTTTAGCACGAACCGGAATACAAATGAGACAAATAGTAAATAATCTGTTCTCACATTTAAAACAAATCTTGAGAGTTGTTCCATAAATTTAAAGTTTTCTTGTAAACTCCATTCAAATATACGCTTCTTAGATACATTAAGATTAAAGCAGTTAAAGCTCCTAATCCCTGCATTACACTTCAGAGTTTGATTGTATGAGACTAATTACAAACGGTGCATGAATAACATCGTTATATTTGTTACTTAAGTCGTATATGCAAGCTAATAGTATTCTGAATTATGTCAAGTAGACGATATGAATTTCATGTACATTTGAAAATATAAGCCTCAAGTATCGTAAGTTCATTTTCACGTGACAGTAAAAGTCATAGATTTTGCTGTCATGACACTGTGACATCTTTTTGTGAATACTTTAATGTAATATAATGTCTTGACAGTAAACAAGGCGTCGCGTGAAGTAGTTTTATCAACTGAACTAAAATTTTAAAGCCATGTAACAAATATAGAAAAAAAAATGGATATTCCATGCTAGAAGACTAATATAATATATCAAAACATGACACTATGAGAATACAATTTTCACCATGGACAGTACGTGACACAATAAATGTTCCGGAAAAAAATGTTTTGATTTTGCGACACTGAATTCGTGGCATCAATCCCAAATGTCATGACAATGAGACTTCTAGTTTTCGCAATGACAAAAGTCATGACATTTCGTATTCAAATACACGATTTACTGTCACGTGAAAAGGTACCTTTACTACAGGAACACTATTAAGTCATTTACTCTGTCGTGATTGCAAAAAACATCTTTGCCGGTGCAGACCAGTCATACTTCATTTTCCTGAGAGTACAGTCTACTATGTTTAAGTCCGAGTAAAAAAAATATTTAATACGCAGGTTGACTTATTTAAAATAATTGCTTCACTCCAAAAAATGCGTCTGCTGTCAATTTACATTGGTGATTCGTTTTCACGTCTTTTAAAGTGGACCACTTTTTAAAAAAGAAAAGCCTGGTTCTAGTAACTATTTCACGCAACCAAAATAGGAACTTTGAACGGAACTATATATTTTCTTGATGCATTTTCTCATATACACCACATATAAAACAAACTTAACCCATTTAAAATCGATCCGCAAGTCGCACCACCACAGTTGACTTTAACGAACTGAAGAGCGTTTTACACGATAAGCATGAACAACCACAAACAACAAGAAACTTACTAATAGTTAATAAATTAATCGATTAGTTGCGATGAACTTGTTCCTAATAAAGTCACTGGTGTGTAAAACAATGTGACGTTAATTATAAATAGGTGGTGAAGGTTCATTTGTTCAGGTTACGTAATATTGGCGCATCAAAAACGCGACATACGGGGGAGTTGGTTACCTGTTAAACATTAATGCATTACAGAAAATCGTTTCACTTAAAATGCACCGTACGAGTTATGCTTTTGGTTTTTATTTATTCTCGTGAACCAGTCCAATGAAAGAGATCACACTTTATTGAAGTAAAACTTCTTTAGCGACTTATTTGTTTGAAATTTTGTGTAACGTTAAAGGAGAAATGATTCAGCGACGGGGAAATACAAGAGAAACTTTATGGTAATGCAAAATAGATAACTCACCAATGAAACAAGTTCATAACTCGAAAGAACTTTCACTTCCCCATTGAACTTATGTGGGTGAGGCTCACCCGTTTTTTTAACACACTTTAATTAGTTTCACCTGTATGTTCGTAAAAGAATCTTTGAACGTGAAATTCATACACTTCAAAATGTCAGATTAAACTGAAATTTTGCATACTTATTAAGAACCGATGATAATACAATAATTAATAATAATAATAATGATAATAATGCGTTTAACGTCCCTTTCTCGACTTTATGTCATAACAGACGCCATTCGCACCATTACTATTTTTTCATCTACCACTTCCCGTTATTTCTACATTTTTTTACAACTTCAACTAATGCAATAGCAATGGGCGAATGAAGGAATTATAGGAAATTAGGATAAGGTAGGTAATTTTTGAACTAGGAGTTTAATAGGTAATCGGCCATGGCCTCAAATAAGGAACCATCTCGATATTTATCTGGAATTAATTGAGGGAAACCATGGAAAACCTCAATCAAGATGGCCGGTACAGGAATTACCGTTTCTCGGCGAGAGGCAGTAGGAAAAAGTCCCAGCCGCATCTGCCCCCGCTGGGATTCGAACCCGGTACCTCCCGAATGCGAGTCTAGTGCTGTCACCACTACTCTACCCAGCTCGGTTATAATACAATAATTAAGTTTGTCCTATTATCCTGACCAGGACTTTTAAGATAAAAAAAACTTGAAAAATTGCAAGCTAGCACACTGTAAAGTTACGTACGTTGCTTGCCTACCCTATAGTCAAATTCAATAATGTTTTTTAGTCTTATAATTAAAAATAAAAACTAAAAGAACGCGCTTTTATGAACTAAAAATGCAAAATAATTTAACAATAAAATTAGCTTTACTGTAAAAAGCGTGGAGTGCTTAATATCGGTAATAAATGTTTCATTTCCTAGTTAATTGTAAACGTAGAGCTATTATGAAAATTTAAGTAGATAGCACCCCACGCTTTTTACCATAAAGTAAATTTTGTTGTCAAATTATTTTGCATTTTCTCAGTTATAAAAGCGTTGTTGTTTTAGTTTTTTTAAACTCTGATTTTAATAAAAACTGATTCCCTTGTAGTATAAATTGAAAAAAGTTTACGGCTAAAAAAATTATGAACATTATTAAATCGTTTTTTTTATTCAATGTAGCTCGTACGTTATATAATATGAAGGAAGAGAGAGATAGACTAGAGATACAAAGAGAACTATGCAAATTAATATGTCCCCGCGGAGTCGATGGCAACGCAAACAGCCCGGTGCGCTGTAACTGATGAGCTCCCACACGGTACGCCGTACCTCTGGTGATGTCGTTTTACCTGCACAGTGCACATCCCTGGATCTAATATACACCTGAATACACAGCAGGGGTGTACACTGTACTCAAATAGGTTTTGTTACAGTCAGTGAAAACAGATGGGCGCATCGAAATATAAATATTGTTATACAGAGCCGTCAAAGATTAACAAATCTCAAAATAAAAATATTTTTGAAGTGAATCTTATGTAGTGAAGGTATACGATGAAACGAGAAAGTGACATGATAGAAATCGATAAATTAGGAATGAACGAACATAATGAACAACAGACGTCCTATTAATTGAACTAACTTCTGTAAAATTCATTGCAATCCATTGGTTATAATATATATACAAACATATCAATCATTACTTCTGTAAAGAGTGCTGTATTGTCCAAAGTTTGAAAATATCGATTTTATATATATGTATAAGATATACACTGTAACTTTAATATAACGAACCTCAAAGTAACGATTTCCTCGATTTAACAAATTTTTCGAAATCCCCTAGAACTGTCCATAAGAGTTAATGCAACCTAAATAGAAAGAATAATTTACCTCTATTTAAAGTTTTTTGTCGACTTATAACATAATATACTATCAATCAATCACACACAATTCCACATAACCACAATTCATGTCTCGACAGGTTCAGACACGTTCAATTTATCGTAAGACAAATCATTGTTGTTTGATGTAAAGTAATGTAAACACTGCTGTTGGTCACTGTTGTTAGTAAATTTAAAGTTGCAACAGCTGACAAACGAAAAAGGTGTTCCTTAACCCTCAGAGAAACGAAAAATCATTAAGTAGACGGAATCTTACAAAAAAAAAATTAGACGACGCTAAAGAGTTCGAAATTCTCGCAAGACACTGGCCACAATTGGGTTTTCTTATCTTGTTAAAACGAATCTTAGACCAACCTAACCTCAATATAACAAACTTCATTATAACGAATTACTTGGTATAACGAAAATTGTCTAATTCCGTTCAGCTCTGTTACATCGAGGTTGTACTGTATTCTGTAACAACTATTTATTCGATTACAATTATTGAGACGCCACTGTCCATGTATAATACCCGGGGTTCACGTAGGGCTGGCGACCGGCTGCACATCCCACAGGAACACAACGTTCCAAACCCGTGTCAGTCAGCTGGGTGCATGCATCCCGTGAATAATGTATTACAGTTACGTGACCTTCCCGACTGGGAGACATCGCCAACGCCAACTACTTGTAGAAGTTACAAAGGTCGAAAAACCATACACAACATAGTCTAAACGCTCCACAGTGCCGAAGGGAGTTCGCCCCTGCCACTGTCCAGTAGAGAGATTCACACTTTTTGTGACGGTTCAGTTTTAATCCGCTCGAGTTGATTTTCGTCTGAAAATCACGACTCACATTATCCACCAGTATTATCCTTCCGGATATAAAAATATATACGAAGGATTATTTTTATCTGTCTGTTAATTTTGACACTCGACTAAAAAAACTGCGTTGTATTAGTGAAACTGCTTATACATACTTTCTCAGGTATTATTGGTTTTTATTACAATAGAGCAGCGGCTCTCAACTGGTGGGTCGCGACCCAGTAGTGGGTCGCGGAAGTATTACAGGTGGGTCGCGACTCAATTCTAAAACTATCAGAAATCATCGAATAAACCATCAGAAAAGATAAGAAAAATCGAAACAAATCGAATTGTGTTTTGCTTGTTTTCTTGGTTCTTGATTTTTGACTACAAAGTGCTTATATTTTGTCAACCATTTTCAAATCAGAACACAAATTGTTTATCAATGATCAATCTGTATTTTCAAAAGAGCATATAATATATATTTGCAATATTTGATGGTAAATTTTCTATACATAAGGAACGGATACGATACAAATATAGTTTTTTACTCCACCTTTTTCAGCTGGCGACCCACCTTTCCTTATCGAAATACCTCCACGTATTTTGATAAGGAAAGGTGGGTCGCCAGCTGAAAAAGGTTGAGAAACACTGCAATAGAGGAGTTTTATTTCTGTCAAAAAAAAATCATAAATATCAATGAACTTTGCAATGAATCCACATCTTCTTGGTGTCAGAGCTTGTAGACCATGGTTCAATGATGTTTCGTTTCGTCTACAACTGTGGTATACATTTTCAAAGACGGTCGAAGTGTCCTCTTTGGTAAGTAGTCTGTGAGCTGTCAAGGAGGACAGCTAGTAAGGCAATAAAATACAGCATAAGAGGACTTTTTTGCACACCCCCTATAAAATAGTAGCTTTTCGAGCCTGTATAGCAGTCGTGAAATAACACATTTAACACTATTATAGTGGTGTAATTTTGCATAAAGTAAAATAAACAATATAAGTACTACCATTTCTATAATAAACTAGTGGTTCGGTCCGGTTTCGCACGGGTAGCACTAATTATCTATGGCGATAAAAAAAGAGAATCATTATCATAAAATTCTCAACCTGTATTGAATTTGCACGAATTCAATCGCCTTCAGTTGTGAATGTTCAAAAATCAAAGAAAAATAAAAATTTCCAACAAACAAAAAAAAAATTCTGTTGGCCAAACTTCACAGGATCACCCGCTGGACTAATCTGACGATTTCCTGAAAATTTCATCAAAATCGGTCCAGCCGTTTTAGAGTTACACTTATACTTTTATATAGACAGATAGATAATGGTCTAACCGCATGGGAACTGAACGCAGCCTGCAATTAGAAGTAATATTGCTCAAAATTGAATTGTCAAAAATTTTATAAAAGTCAGCTATTTTCCATGCAAAAAATTCTCGTTTGTGGGTGATTATTTTATGACTTGTGTGTCTGTTATGACACACTGTGTCATAAAATAATAATTTACGCACTAGATACAAACCCTACAATTAATTAGTATATGTTATATACTGCGTAAATACATAGTACAATGGTCTACAGGGTTAGTTTTTTTACATCACCGTACCCTACCGAAGTCGTCACTGTTTAATGAACACACCCTTAACCTCATTCTGACCTTTGATACTTTACAGGTCATGTTTATTTAATTAATTATGACTATGTACCATATATACCTTCTGACGCTGGTAGACGATAGATGAGGCTGCTTTACACTCGCCTCTACAAGACACATTTCCTTTTTATAGTCATAATTGAATTTTTCTTAAGAACACAAAGTACCCTCGAATCCTTCATCATAAATCTATTCTCCTAATAAAAATATCAGTTCCTGTCATCTATACTGAGCTGCTATAAATTTTGCTAGAATGAAAATATACTTTCTTAAAAAGATACGTCTCTCCGGCGGTAAATATTATTTTGTTGAATTAATTTTTTTTATAACCCCCTATAAAATAGCTGCTTTTCATAGTAAAATGATTATTGTTCGTACTAACGCGTAAAATAAAACAAAAGAAATGCGAACGTAGTCGTACCGTACCATTTCCTTAGTAAAAGTATAAAAATCAAACGATGTCTACTACAAATTGGAAGTGAACTTGCTCAAAATTGAATTGACTAAGTTTTTAAAAATTTGTGAAAATCGGCTATTTTAAACGAGGTACATGTGTAAATACAAAATGTCTAAGTACTATATGTCTGTCGTGAGTTATTATGACTTAACTGACTTTTAAAACTCGCTCTCTCTCATTTTTAATGTCACATTCCCCATAATATCTATGTCATCACGCAGTAGAAACATAACCTACTATTTTAGTTTGACGTTCCGGCGGACTTGGGTCTATATTTTGTAACCATGGAAACGAGTAGCAAATATATTTATCCAATTGTGTAGGCTTTCACGGCTGGCGTTGTTGCAAATCTTCTTGATTTCCGGGCTTGTACGCCGTGGTCCATTGGTATTTCTACCTACCTAGGTAGAAATACCAATGGACCACGGTGTACAAGCCCGGAAATCAAGAAGATTTGCAAATATCATATTTGTTATTAGTCGTTACCCGCGTCAGCGCGCGCGTTAACAGAAATTTTATTTTATGTAATATGTCAAATGTGAATATTTTTAAAGTTGGAGTGGCCCTGTCGCCCAATTGGCAGGAACGTTTTACTTTGTCATCGACTCTCGCATGCGTAGTGAATTTAATGTTACAATTGCTTTATTAGGATGAATTAACTGTTAAACTAACGCACCACAGAGTAATTGATATCTCATTCCGCCGCGAAAGTGGAAAGATTCGGGTTTGAGTCCCGGCGGTGACAGTGGATAAAAATTAAAAAAAATTCTAATTTAGCATTGTAACAATGAATGTTTTCTAACAACGTTTTACTAGCTTTTATCCGTCGCTAATGTATCCGTCGATTCAGCACCAATCTTATTTCAAATTTTCAGGGTAGTCACATAGAAAGTGGCGTATACCTTAAATTTAAATATCAATTCATATATAGTGTGCTAGGTTTCATCAAAATCACATCAGTCGTTTTAGCGTAATGTCACAAGCCAATAGGAAAAAATTCTGAAAACGCATGTTCCCGCCTTGGTAATACACAAAATACTCAAAAAATCACCTCGCAGGGAACGAAATTATACAATTATACAATTGGCTATACTTGTTTAAAAAACAATTAGCTAATTAGTTAAATATGAAAAATTCCCACGTTATTAATTTCATACAAAATTTACAAAAATAAGTGAATAATTTTTAAATTAATAAAAATTCAATTTGAATGAATTTCGAACAAAGCGAATAACTTGAAACATGCCGAAAAATTCCGAGTAAAGAATTGTCATCTTAATTTTTGTCTACCGATTCACTGAACTTATTTTCTGTGGTTGTGTTGGACACCGTGTAGTCCGACGCACCGGCCAGTAAGGGCAGGGTTCCATTACATTATTTTAATGTCGAGTCGCGGGTTACTTCCGACACTTCCGGAAACGTTTATTTCATGCGCATTACACGGTTAACATAATCTAAAAACAAGTGCCGTAACGTTCCGTCGCTCGTATAACGCGCTTAGGGCTTTCCATTTACTTCGCTGCACAATAATAAACCTCTGTATTATTATGCAAAGGGACCTATTCCACTAATTTATTACAGCATAGTTATGTTAAATTCACTCTTCAGTCCACTCTGAAATACTGTAGTGATAAACATTTACAATTATACCGGTTTTTCTTCTGTAGTGTGTAGTGTAAAATAGACAGTCTGTTTTTTAATCAGAAACATTCATATATCGTTTTAAAGGTAAAATATACAAACGCTTAAGGCTGTCGGAACGGTCTGAATTTTGTTTGTGCTGAGACCCAGCGGTAAGGGGCGAGGTAGGCAAAAGACATACTGTGGGTGTGACTTTCTTTAGCTCTGTCTCGTTCTAATCATCCGCACGTTTCAATTTTTGGCTGGTGCCAACTACGAGACTAAAAAATTTTATTGCAAGGGTACCGCTGTCAATTGATTACTCTAATTTTTGGAAATATTTTGAAGATTTAAAAAACTTTTCCGGAAAAGGAAGAGTCACTTTAGGTTTGTGATGGAACAGTTTTGTGAAATAAGTACGAATAAGGTCATAGTGTGACATTGAAAACGTGTGTATTTTTAGCACAATTAATGCCAATTTTTTCCTAGAAAATCGTACATAAATTACAAAAGTAGTCCATTAGAGACCTAGATTTGTCCTTTATCTTCCTTATAGAGAAAGAATTTTTGCAGAATGTTGATGAATAAGTCTACAATCAGTTGACAGCCGAAGCTCTATTTTTGGCTTAAATTCAAAGCGTTCCGACAACCTTAATTACATTTTTTTCAGCGAATAATTATCGCACAAATACTTTTAGCAAGCCACTTGCTAACAAAACGGCTATATTTAACATTGTTCAATCGCTTTTGTTGAGTACCTAGTATTGTTTAGATAAGACACCAGAGTCACGCATGCCCACAAACAAGTTAAGTGCCGGACGAGTCCATAATTATGTTAATAATGGGTAACAAGTTCATATTCTACCACCGATAAATTATTCTACCCATTAATTCTATCGCGCAGATTGGCCATCTTTCCTTTTCTAAACAATACTACTCGAGCTACCACCGAACTGGCTACGTTCAAAATTAGTAGAATGGGTTTCTCGCTCATAAATGTGTATAATGTATGTATAGAACATAATATGAAATATTTATTAGGCTTCATTTTTAAAGAGCTCTATTTAATCTATGTCAAACACATCATATGCTTCGTACTCATGTTGAACATCATTTTTTCAAGTATGAGTTTAGACTTAACACAACAATTATTTTACTTTAAAACCATTCAAATGAATTAAAAACACGTACAGGATGTTATAGTAGACTGTGGAATGAAGTCTGAAGTCGTAATTATATTATCTTTAAAGCTCATATCAACCGAGTAAATCCATAAGCCTTCGTTTTGATTTTATATTCTGATATTCCAAGTCAAAACATTATTGTTTGTTTGTTTGTTTTTTTAATTATATTTGATATATCAAATCGTGCACAGCCTCTAGTAATAAACGCATGAGTGTTTTCATAATTTAATTATTTAACCCAATTAATCCATCCCGCCAAATTAAAATTTGTTTTTTTATACAACGCAGCCATTCTCACTCAGCTAAATAACTAGATGAAGAGCTGGCGACTTATTTACCTTAAATTAAACTCGTCACTAGCTCTACGACTTAAGGATTGGGCAGAACAATGTCGCAAATTTGAAGTATAATTAAAATTGCACGTTCAAAATTAATCTGATATCCCCAACAGAACTGTTATACAAATATTGCATTCTTGTTTTCTAAAAACATCCGCTACATTTACAATTGAATAATAATTTATGAATTAATGGAAATGTTCTTGTTTTAGAATAGTTTGACCGAGAAGAATAAAAATTAGTATTTAACATTAATGACTGGACATTAAAGAATGTTCTACGCTCGAACAAGTTTTTTATAAGTTTCTTAATTTCATGCAATTTTGCATTCCAACAAACGGAACAATTGAAACGCTTCAACAACGTACACAAAATGATTAATGTGCTTTTTTATAGTGGGCTAAATCGCGAATCCCGCGACATTCCCGTCCGACTGACCTAATAACATATGCAAACGGCAACGAAGACGAAAAAGAAGAAGAAGAAGAGCGCACGACACATTAACTAGCGAAATGAAAACAGCATTCCGTGAACGGTATTCGACCAGCCGTAACAGCGCTCATTGGGCCCGATCCAAGCGAACGTCCCAACCTGTTACCTACTGCTTAAGCCGCTTATCCACCAAAAAAGCGTTTTTAGCAAACGTTTTGGAACGCGTTCGATTGCTTACGAAACATTTTCTTCGCCATTAAATACGAACATGGAAAAGTCTCTCACAATCTAATTATTATCCAAGTTCATAATTTGGATAATAAACTGACTATTGATCAAATTAGTCAAATTTAAGCTCAAGTTTGTTTTGGATAACATATTGAGTAATTGGATCGGGAAGAGCTTTTCCATATTTCTTTAATTCTATAATTAAAATTCGAAAAAATCATCCTTTTGGATGTGCCTTAATCAGGTAAAAATTTACTTAAATGAATTTTCTTCGACTTTGCCTGCGCTGATTAAGTGTTTGAGACCAACGCTAAGATTTGTCGTTGTTCCTTGGCATATCAATGGTTAATGTCCAAAAAGGCATAAGCAACATTTGGTAAATTTTACAGGAGAGCCAAAAAATGTTTTACGGTTCCCATATTTGGATGGTTAGACTCGTTTACTGTAAAACTGGCATTCAGCAATTTGTCAATTAGGCAGTTTTACAAAAGCTATAGCAATTTATTACGTCATTCGACGTAAATGCTGCATTACTAGAATGTGTTGGAATTGGTGAAGACCTAAAACAATTCTACAAAAACGCACAATATCAGTTGTTGAGGGACCACAATAAATAACTGCACAATATCCAAAATGGTTCCGACAAAATTCATCAGTAATACTGCGTTTTTAATAGCACATACATTACTTGAAGAACAATCGTGTGCCAAGACCACACGGTAGAAGCGATTCTCTCTCTCTCTCTTAAATTTACCGGTATAATTTCGAGTTTCTCACCCTCTCTCGTTCACGTACACTAAAAACATTGTAACATTGTAAAGATCAAGAAGGGCAAACCTTTCGAATTTCCAGTTTCTGAAAATCAATAAATTCGACGCAGTTTAACCGTTCTATTGAACGTACATAGTTTTAAAAACAACGAACATATTTCTTTTTATAATAGAAAACAGTATCACGGGTAATTGGAATAAAAATAAATCAATTGATTGCAACGTTTCGTCTTTATTTAATTAAGACTTTTTCAAGCTCTCAATATGTTTAAATTATAATAAAACTATGTTATAATAAGCAATTTCGCATTATAAAAATCAATTAAAAATTGAAAATTGTAGAAAATAATATCTTCTATATATCTGGAATTGAACTTTAAAGATGAATATTTCTTTTTGAAGTATCATCAGTCAAAAGAACTACAAACGTTTGCATACGTTTCCAATTATTTTTTTAATAGACATCTCCACCAAAATATATCCAGTTTGCAAACGTTTCGCAAAATTGGTGGATACGCAGCTTTAGGGTTTGCAAAAAACACTTTTCTATTTTTGTGCTTCGTCAGTTTTCTGTTCCATTAAATATAAAATAATTGGTAGTGCAAAATGTTACATAAAGATGACTTATGATTACAAATTTCTTGTTCGACGTTTGAAAAATGAAAATCGACACATAAAAATACGCCGCTTTTTTAATTGAATTTGTCCAAATAGAATATTTTTGCGCAGAAAATATACAAAAAAAAGACTGACTTTGCTCATATTAATTAAGTGCAAATGTAGGATTTCTTTTTCAAAAACTTAAGAAGTAGTTACTTAAAAATCGAAATATTCCTGAAGTACTGACGTTTCGTTTTAAAATATCAAGAGTACTAACTCCTTTCTCTCTTGTACATATTATTATCACAACCAATTGAAACCTGATTCCCAGTTGCACTAGTAACAAAATAGACTCTGGAGCTGGACTATACTTGCGCGCTAATTACCTCAGTTGTTCAGTGTTTATAATCTACAAAATTTCTCTCTATCTCTCCACCGCTCTCTGTCTATTTGAAAAGGTACACTCTTCACGCACATAACGTTATGATGTTGCTAAAAACAGAGTGTTTAAAATGTTTTGAACAAATTCTAACAAAAATATTATCTCGATTTTGGAACACAAATCAGATTCGCATGAGTAAATCATGTTTACACAAATATACATCGGGGAAGAAGGGACAATATGGCGCATAAAGATTCACACCCACTGAATTGACTCGGATAGATACGGCTCACTGAGAAGTTGCCGTGTCGATCCGAGCTGATCGTACCGTAACTAGTGCGTGGAAACTCATGATAGTAAAGAAGAGCATATCGGAGAACTTCACCGGGTTCTATTTGGAATCTGGATTTGATTATAAGGCAGCAATCATTCTGAAATACTTTCCTTCTCGGAGGATAAATATGGATCGTATTCGTGACACCAGTTAAGTTTGTCCCCATTGCGAAACTATGGAATAAAAAAAAATATATAGCAACTACAGCCAGTCTTCCGTCAAAAATGGGTCAAGATATGATTTCCAATAGTTCTTTCAGTATCGTTATAAACAATAACAACGATAAAGTATCAAAATTCAATGAGAAAAAAGTCGAATACTAAGGTGACAAAACGTCCACTTTTAGGGAGGACGGTCCTTCTTTTGTACGTTTTGTCCTTCCTTGAAATGTTTCCTCCTACTTGTCCTTTTCGAGATTTTAAAACTAATCTGTTAATCTCTGTATTCAGAAATATCGCGTCGACTTGTCATACGCATCATGTGGTACAGTTGACAAAAAATATTCCTTCAATGGAACAATGGTCCTTGAATTAAATAATTAAAAGGAATGTAAGCATAATTAGAACATTTTTGTTTGAGTTAATAAAACGTTTCATTTATTAACTTTGTACTTTTTTCCTAAATTTTTTCATCCTCTTTTTCACTATAAAAAATGGTCACCTTATAAATCAATTTTGAAGCTTCATTTGACATCACATTTGGGAGGCTCCATCTTGCCTCGCCTTCCCCTACATCTTTCTAAAGAACAACTGAGAAGCCTGCGTGGAATGTGCCGGACGTGAAATGCCAATGTAAATTATATACGTTCGACTGGCCGACATATTTTTTTACCAATTAGAAATGATGTATTCCCAACACCTGATAGTCGAACACACATACTTCAGAGCTGAATACATCCTTTGTTGTTCTCATGTTCTGTCGGATGATGAACACATTTCAAATTTGGCAACGACCGCATCGACGCCGCTATTTATTAATGGAAATGACGTTCCCTTCAAAGTATTCCTCCTGTAGAAGCCACAATCTTTCTCCAGCATTCACAGTCCCACAGAAAGTTTGTCTTCGACCATCAACTGACCGGCAAAGCATTTCGTTTCCGTCAAAATCAAGCCAAAGCTTTTGTCGAAGCCAAACGTTACATTTACAAAAAAAAAGTCCGAGTCACACCGCACAATATTTATTAACTTAATTTAATAATACACACTAGGGCACAGAAATGCCTGAACTAATAGCCTTTAAGAGATTCCGTCTGATGTCGCTAGTATGCTCTATTTCGACGATTATAAAAAAAATATTTTTTTTGTAATGAACTACAAATTTACTATTTTTGGATTTTCCTCTTTACTTGTACTATAAGAGATTGCTTCTTGCCAAATTTCATGATTCTAGGTCAACGGGAAGTACCCTATAGGTTTTGATTCGCTTGTGAGTGTCAAAATATGTGGCATAAATAGTCGTATCTTTGCGCTGACTTAGAAGTTTGATTTTTTCACAGCTACAAACGAATGCAGACCTGAGTATTTGATATTAATTGTAACTTGACTTCTCCACGCGTTCCCAAGAAAAAGAGTTTTGACAGACAGACGGACAACGAAGTGATCCTCTAGAGATTCCTTTTTTCATTTTGAAATACGGAATCCTAAGAATCGAGTGAGTATTATTTTATTTAAACCAATCTAAAAATATTAAAAACGCAATTGCGTCCAGCTTGCAATATTTTCCCTTGCTTATTTAGTATTACACAATATCTTCCGTCTTGCCCGCACGTGAAAAGTTCAGCTTCGGCCAAAAAAAAAAAAAAAACGGCCTTCTGTCGGACTGTATTACTGAACTTTAAGCAATATGCAAAAACATGCCGCACTTCGAAAAGTTTGGATATAAATTTGTTATATATACCGAAATCAAATGTAAATCATGTGTTTTAGAAGTTTGCGAGAAATGTAGGTCGCGCCCTTTGAAATGATAATGTGTTAAAGAAGTCGTTTTACAGTCAACATATTATGCGAGCGCGTTTCAAGCTGTTTAAAACAAGTGAATACCTAGCATTAACAGTATTTGATTGACAGCCAAAACACAAGACGTTCTGACTCAGCTTCATGATTTATGTACTGTCTGTGCAGTAATAATTATGTCAAAGTGCTGTCACTGCACCTTTACAAATTCATGAAACGAATTTCTAAAGACTCTCGCATTTTTTTATAAATTTACAGTTAGAGGCCAAAAGTACCAATTTAGATCCCATGAGTACCTGCAGTTCTTGCATCTTTTCATAGCTTTTTAAATAAATAATATTGTCGAAAAAATGTTTACAATGTTTACAATCTATGTACTCACAACTTTTAAATATAAGTATCTCTGCAAGGATTGTTAGAAACTCTCACTGTTACAATGCTATATTAAAAAAAAAATTTGTACAATCGAATCTTTCCACTTTCGCGGCGGAATGAGTTTTCAGTTACTCTACGGTGCGATATCTCATAAGAAAGCATGGAAATTTTTATCTGATTCATTCGTAACTCTCGCTACTGAGAAGGTTCATGTCTAGCGTTTCGGAGTAAAATCTGCTCTGGCATGATGTGAATTCAGTGTTACAATTGATTTATTATGGAAGATTAACTGATGAGATATCGCACCGTAGAGTAACTGAAAACTCATTCCGCCGCGAAAGTGGAAAGATTCGGGTTTGAGTCCCGACGGTGACAGTTGTTCAAAAATAACATTTTTCTAATATAGCATTCTAACAGTGAATGTCATCATTGCAAAAATCAGCGACTATTGGCCTCACGTAGAGAAGTCTTACGGACTATAAACGTATGAAAAAAACCCAGCAAATAAGTATCTTTTTAGTGTATTTGCCATATGGCAACATACACTATTGGCGTCGGTCGGATGGCGGGACCTAGGGGTCGGACCAAAATTTCTCGACGTTTCATAACCTCCTAAACACTTTGCCACCATTTTTAAAAATGTTTATATATATATGTATATATATATATATATATATATTTATATATATATATATATATATATATATATATATGTGTACGCGCAATAACTTTCGAAAGAGTTAATTGATTTCAACGAAATTTGAACCACGTGTTGAAATCCATCACCGCAAGAAGCCTATTTAAAATGGGCCTAATCGGGCTATTTTAAGGGTAGTTTTTAGGGGTTGAAAAATGTTTTTGGGCCCCAAAATACCGAAAAAATTCTCCGAATCGTTTCAAAATTGAAATTTAACCCTTTGGTAGTAATTAAAAAGTGTCCCCAAAATTTTAATAAAATCGGCCCGACAGGACCGGATTTACAAATTTTATGAAAACACTAGTTTGCAGATAGTGACTTATTTATTGAAGGGTGTATTTAATTCAATGTAGACGTTAGATTGATAATAATATTACAATTAAGAAAAAAAATGTTATTTTAAGGGATGTATTAAGGGGTTAAATTTTTTATTTTGCCCAAAAACAAACTTAATTTCACATAATAAAAGTATAAAACCACACGGCCCTATACAAGCAAATACACTATATTGTCGGCAGGGTTTTGGCACTGCGACCCGGGTTTTTTTTAGTTTGAAGCTATGATTTTCTCCAATAGCCAAAAAAATACTAATACAATTGTATTGTTCCTAAAATCTATTTAAAAGGAATAAATTAAAAATTTCACGTATTTAGCACAACGGGAAATTATGGCCTTAATTTTTTTCTATAAAAACGTCTTGTTTGAAAGACATAAATACTACCTCTAATAATTTGCATCATTTCTGACGTGTTCTATAATTACAGAACTTATGATAAACGGTAAATCAAATAATTAGTAACAGTATACAGTGTCGTTTATTATTTGGTACTTCATAAAGAATTTGCATGTAAAATTAAGCATTTGCAAACATTTCCTTTCTTAATTTTTTGTACACCTATAATTATTGGCCAATACAAAATTATTATTTAAGAATTGGCTCTTCTATTCAAAAATGTTTAATTTTAAAACTTATTTAATTCCATATCTACATTTCCAAGTAATATAAAATGTTCGATACTTAGACATTGCATTGGGCGCTTTTGGGTGGGTGGGTGTTGGGTGCTTTAGGTTTATAATGCGAAATGCCCATATACTGATTTTTATGTATTCTTAGTGCATATATATCGGCTCTATTTTTTCCAGGGCTATTTTTTCCGGGGCTATTTATTCCAAATCTATTTTTCCACATCTATTTTTTCCGGGATTAATTTATTCGAAGGAAAATGAAATCAAGTTATTTTTTGCACTTTCACCTTACAGGTAAAATTAACGAGAGAAAAAAACTAATTACAAAATAAAATTTTTACGTGCTAAATTCTTATATATACGACAGATTTTATTTTGAAAGAAAACAGTTACCTACTTAATTTAAAAATGTAAATATATAGCCCTGCATTTTAAAATTCCGAACAAATTATATGAATCACCTTTTCGTTTCAAAATATACAGCAGGAATGGACGAGGCTAATACTTGCAGATGTTTATGGCACTACATGGTCAATGTTAAAATTAACAGTACAGTTATATTCCTGCGTCAGAGGAAAATGTAGTGTAGTGGTCAGCGTGCTAGCCTCTCGACCGGACTGTCATGGATTCGAATCCGCCTTTCCTAAAGGATGTTTTGTGATTTTGATTTATTTGATATTCTATTTATATGTAATCTTGTTCAAATAAAGACGTAGTTAAGGTAGTTCTAGCATGGTATAATAAAGAAAAATCACTTTTCGACAGATTTTGCCCATTTTTTTCATAGGCTCAAATTAACGTTTTCTAATAAATCCCGAAGTTTCAAAATTTTTGACCGTTTAGAACGCGGGATAATTAATGACTAAGTTCGCAATTTTCACGGCGTGAAAATTGCGAACTTTGTTATTAATTATCTCGCGTTCTAAACGGTCAAAAATTCGGAAACGTCGGGTTTTAAACGTTATTTTAAGCCTATGAAAAAAAATGAGCAAAATCTGTCAAAAAGTGTTTTTTTTTATTATACCACTCTAGAACTACCTTAATTACACTAATCGGTGTAGAAGCCAATAAACCCGAATATTAAAAAAAAATATTCCCGTGGCACTTAAAGTAGTGTTAAATTTGTTAGAAAGTGACAAAAAATTGACAGCACCGTAAATTCTTACACTGACCATAGAGAATAGCATAATTAATTTTACGTGCAAACATTAAGGCACACCTTGTATGTACGAATTTGTATTTTGTTCAAATCATTTTGAATAATGCACACAAATTAAATCAACACGAATGATATTCATAGTTAATTAAAAAAGTAATTAGAACAAAAGCTCGCAAGCACGCACGACGACCGACGTCATCAAACACATGTGGGTACATTGTTTGTGTGTACCGGTGCTCGTCAGTCGGTTAAAAACAAAATGCCGGCGTTATATAAACAAATGCCTAACAATCTGACATGCTGCCGTAATGTCTCACAAGTCCGATTTGACAAATGAGAGTGTCTTCACTGCATATCGCGCTACGCATATTCCATAAATAAAATGCACGTGTCAGGCTATCTCGCTCGTGTGCGACAGAAACAGTAGTATTTGTGTATCCAGATTGTAATGCAATATTATATACGCGAGTTGTGACATTATGAAAAAACGAGCGTCCACAAGTTTTAACAATCACACGCTTGGAATTACATACTAGATTTTCTAAAATAGTTGATTTTCACTTCATAATAATATACCTGACAGTTGTGGAATTCTGTGTGTGTAGCCATATTGCATTTCAATTGAGTTATTGACGAAAACTACGCCTGCTTTGTGTCGCCTGCTATCTCTGTTTATCTTATAAAATTAACCAGTAACTGATAGGTTGCTTTTCTAAATTACTGTTGGATTGGTAAAATCGCATTTATTTTTGTAATACTTTACGCTGATGGGTAATTTTACGATCGCTTTATAGGCATGAAAAGCAGCTATTTTATGCAGGGATGTGCAAAATAGTACGGTGTTCCAACATTTGGTTAAGTTCGTCCATTTCTCGACTTGCCACACTGACGCCATTCGCGCCATTATTATTTTTTCATCTGCCGTTTCCCGTTATTGTCTACGTTTTTAAAACTTCAACTTAATTAATAACAACGGGCGAATGGAGGAATTATAGGAAAACAGGATAAGGTAGGCAATTTTTGAACTAGGAGTTTGACAGCTAATCGACCATGGCCTCGAATAAGGAACCATCTAGATATTTATCTGGAATTAATTGAGGGAAACCATGGAAAACCTCAACAAGTTGGCCGGTACTGGAATTACCGTTTCTCGGCGAGAGGCAGTAGGAAAAAGTTCCCGCCACATCTGCCTCCGCTAGGACTCGAACCTGATACCTCCCGAGTCTAGTGTTCTCACCACTACTCTACCCCGCTCGATCCTAAAAAGTTCGAATTAAAATAGCACGTAGATTAAAAATACGCAAATGGCATTCTGCACTGTAAACATCATTGTAATGTTGGCATTTCCTCATACAACAATGCAAGTGACACAAATTGGTTTGGCTCATAATGCAGTCGCCACAAAGTGTCTTTGAAAGAATTTTTCTTTTTTTAAAGTTCTCAATTTATTTCTGTTTGCCAAACGTGTGGCAATCATCACGCCACCCCCTTCCAGGATAGGGAAAACTAGAATTCATCAGTTTCAAAAATACAAAACCGGATCGCACTGCAGAACCCTGCCAACAACATACAGATAGACGTCGTGGTTTTTTTCTGAAGGTGCTCTTAAGGCTATCCGAACGCTCTGAATTTAAGCCACGCTACGAGACCAGCTGGTGCCACACTACGAGACTAAAATGCGGTTGCAAGGGTGCCGCTGTCAGTTGATTACTCTAAGTTTTGGAAATATTTTGAAGATTTAAAAAACTTTTCCGAAAACGCAAGAGTCACTTTAGGTTTGTGATTGGACATTTTTGTGAAATAAGTACGAATAAGGTAGTAGTGTGACAATGAAAACATGTGTTTTTTGACACAATTAATGCCAACTTTTTTCTAGTAGATCGTGCATAAATTACAAAAGTAGTCCATTAGAGACCTAGATTTGCCCTTTATCTTCCTTATAGAGAAAGAATTTTTGCAAAATGTTGACGAATAAGTCCACAATGAGCTATCAGTCCAAGCCCTATGGCTTAAATTCAGAGCATTCCGATTTCACTTAAAAATTAAAACGATATGTCCAAAAAAAAAACTGTATATTACTAAATATTATAATTATTAAATTTGTAAACTATACGGACAGATCTGTTATAAATGAATTAAAAGTTTATAAATACATTATATGATTAGCTACCCTGTTTCCCCCCGTACAAAGATACATGTGCGACCGTGCAGGTGACATTTCCCGTTGATCAAGATAAACGATTCACCGTTTGACATTTACTAAACAGAACGGGATTAGGTCCGAGTTTTGAATTATTGGCGAAACTGGGTCACCTATATGTATACTACATTATGCATATTTCAAAGTTGAATTAATCGTACATAATTGCAGTGATTTGTATAGCATGGTTCACAACCCACCGAACCATACAATCAGGCCGCTTATTTTTTTCTTCAGAGCCCACACAACATTGTTCTGACTTTTTCCAATTTTCTAGATGATTTTTTAGTATTTTACCTGACTTCACGTACGTAACTAGCAACGAAAATAGAGAAACAATTTATATTTACGTTTTTATGGAGACAGATATCGAAGTTTAGTTGGTCGACATAATTTGCTCGATGCAAGTACGGAACCATCGGTGTAAAAAAGGGACAGTCGATTTTTTTTTTCACAAAAATTACTGGAAAAAATGTTTTCAAACACTGTCACCGTCGGAACTCAAACCCGAACCTTTCCCTTAACGTGGATTAGATAGTACAAGATTCGGGTTCAAGTCCCGACGGTGAGTGTTTGAAAATATTTTTTCCACTATAGCACTGTAACAATGGGTGTTTCTCAACAATTGTAGGAAACTTTAGGTTATATTTTACTGTTTATCAATTAATTATACCGTAGTGAACATTTCGCTATAATTAATTTATTTTGTTTTTTTATTCTACCTAAAATGATTTCAGGCAACAACTAGCTTAATTTCAGCCATTAAACATTTTGCGGCAGACAAAAAACAACAAATTAACCAGAAACTAAACAGTAATTTATCTATTTTTCGATAAAAATCCTAGATAGGAGTTAATGCCAACTCGCCAATCTATTTTTCGATAAAAATCCTAGATAGGAGTTAATGCTAACTCGCCAACGAAGGGCAGTGTAGTTTACCTGAGGCATAATAGCTTTCATCATTCATTTCTGTAATGGCATCATTGAGTTTGACAGCGAATATTCCACAATTACTATATTTAGTGTTTACCTATAAATCGCCATTCGACATTAGTGCACACTAACGATGATAACATTAGTCAATTAGGTAATTAAATATTTTCGCTATAGATTCTCATCAGCTTCAACAACAAGGACTGAGAAAACGAAAATTTTCGTATCATCAAATTTCAAATTTCTATATTTTGACTTACGACTCGCGCCTTAATTCTCTTAACCATGTAAATTCTTTTTACCATTACTCATTACAGTATGAACAAACCCTATATTTTCTGTCTCTGTTCTGGTGACACATCTTTAAAAACTTTTTGAGGTTGATTTTCTCCAAACCACGTATTTTTAAGTTGACAAAAAAGGAATGCCATACAAACAGACTGACACGCGAGGAAATCTAGGTTTGCTTAAAAAAAATCTTAAACATCTTCTCTCATTGCATTATTATTAGTGTATTTGCCATAAGGCAACATACACTATTGGCGTCGGTCGGATGGCGGGACCTAGGGGTCGGACCAAAATTTCTCGACGTTTCATAACCTCCTAAACACTTTGGCACCATTTTTAAAAATGTTTATATATATATATATATATATATATATATATATATACGTATATATTTACAGTATTTATATGTGTGCGGGCAATAACTTTCGAAAGAGTTAATTGATTTTAACGAAATTTGGCCCACGTTTTGAAATCCTTCACCGCAAGAAGCCTATTTAAAATGGGCGTAATCGGGGTATTTTAAGGGTAGTTTTTAGGGGTTGAAAAATGTTTTTGGGCCCCAAAATACCGAGAAAATACTCAGAATCGTTTCAAAATTGACATTTAACCCTTTAGTAGTAATTAAAAAGTGTCCCTAAAATTTTAATAAAATCGGCCCGACAGGACCGGACTTACAAATTTTATGAAAACACTAGTTTGGAGATAGTGAATTATTTACTGAAAGTTGTATATAATTTGATATAGAGGTTCGATTGACAATAGTATTGCCATTAAGAAAAAAAATGTTATTTTAAGGGGTGTATCAAGGAGTCAAATTTTTTATTTTGCCCAAAAACCAACTTAAGTTTGCATAATAAAGCCACACTGCCTGTATATAAGCAAATACACTATATTGTCGGCAGGGTTTTGGCACTGCGACCCGGGTTTTTATTATTATTATTAACAGTTAGTAGCATTTAGTGAACGAAAAATCTGTAAAAGAACAATTACTGACGGAGGTGAATTTTGTGCATTAATTTAATTACGGTATTAATAGCCCATTGGTATTTTAATTAGATAATGTTTATTAAACATTCGTTGCCAAGTGCACTGCATTATTGATTGAAATAATAACTAAAACTATTTTATAAACAAATGAATGCAGGTTTAACCCTGAACAATATTTCCAAACTGACAACTGTTTAGTCTCGTATATAAAGAATGATTAGTGTTTAAAACAAGAATTGGTGTTGACAGCTAATAAAAATATATTTCTTATTATATGGCACATGCAAACTAAATGTCAAAAGTTTATATTATACGAATGTGAAAATTAACGTCTTTTAAATTTTAGTACCTTCTTCTTACATTGTCAATAATTCCAAGTTTAGCACAAATAGATTTATTACCCGTAATAATAATGTTATTACTAAATTAATGCGAAATTCGCGACAACCAAAGTATAGTTTATGATGCTTTCGGTACGCTCTAACATAAATACACTAGTTTTTAATTTGACAGTAGTGTATTTTTGTGTTACAAATACCCGCTGATGACCTCAGATGTTAAACGTCTATAATCTACAGTCTCTCTTCTCTCGAAATACCTCTTTCAGAATAATCGTCTAATTATGCCGTTTAGAGAACTCAACTAATCCTGATTTATTTTTAAAAAAAATCCATGTGTATTCTAAGAGCGCCACCCTTGACCAAGGATTTGCGTGTGTTTAAGTGTGGAATTGCTTCCGGTCACAATTATCTAAAAGTATCTTTGCTCTCCGTGTCATAAAAAATAATTGCACTGATATTTCAGTTTCTTTGTCTGCATATTATGCTTATTTTTACCAGCTTGTTAAATATGGAATTGTTTGTTGGGGTTGTTGTGCAGATATGCAAAAGGTATTTGTATTTCAAAAAAAAAGCAATCCGTATAATTTTTAACCTTAATTTTCGTGCCAATTGTAGACAAACATTTATAGAAAAACATATTTTAATTGTGCCGTCTGTATATGTCTATTTCACTTTATGTTTTATTAAACGACGTATTCATAATTATGATACGTTTCAGGCTATCCATGGACATGACATAAGGAATAATTCAAATGTGATTTTGCCGAAGTCTACACTGACGTTGTTTAACAAGAACGCCGAATATCACGCCTTAAAATTGTTTAATAAATTGCCACGTAGTTTCAGAAATCTAAAAATTTCGACATTTTAAAAACAATTGAAAACTGCTCTTCTTAAACAATGGCTGTATAGGGTGGATGATTTTGTTGTAAATGATTTGTAAACATATCTTTCTTTTTTGACGAATTCTATACATATTTGTATGTCTTTAGATCAATAAATTCTAATTCTAATAACTTTTGTAAAAAAGGCATCGATTTGATTTTTTTTTAAATATTTGTCTCAATAAAAAATCCAGAGGGAAGGATTAGTTTTTGGTGTCGATCGAATTAGAAGTTTTGGAAATATACCAATTTAGTATTAATTTGTACCTATAATAATATCGATTAAATGGCAAACCTCTGAACATTTTTCAATTAAGGTAAATAGCTTACGAAAAGTCAACGATATCGATAATTTTACACCTAAACTACGTTTTTATCCCGAATTTATGTTATGTTTTTACAAAATATAAAATATGTTGTTTTTATTTACGTCCAATGTAGACATTTATGAATACAGGATCTAGTTATACTGGCTGCCATGTGAGATTTAATAAAAACGACAATTCCCCGTTCAATCTAAAAGTGCAGCATGTGAATATCAATAAATAATACGAATAGCGGCACTCACTACACCGAGCGTGTGAGAAAGAGACAGAGGAAAGCAGGTGAATATTTTTAAAGTTAATTGAATTGTTAAAATGCACCAGTGCAGATATCGACGGTGGGTCCACAAACTGGCGTTTCTCAAAATGAAATCATTAAAGGCCCCAGTACACAGTGGTCTGTAGTGGGCCATGCTTTGCAATGCGCAACTGTAGGCCACTATCACTTGGTGTTCACACAATGGCCCATGGCTCATTTCTGCCTGGCGAAGCACTTGCGATGGACGTGGAAGTAATTACAGCCGCGGCTATTTATTTATATACTGTTTACAAGTATTATAGTATTATAAACCTAAAAGTCTCTTCCTTGCTCCAGGATACTGACATTTTGGGCAATTAAAAATTTAAATAGTATAGCACGCGACAAAAAAAGTAGGTACCTGTCTAAACAATGGGCGACTGTGTGAACACCACAGGCCATGCTACACCACGATTCCTTTGAAGTGTGTCAAAAAAACCGACAACAAATGGATTGCGCACCACGATTCACAATTGTCCGCCACTACAGACCATTACCCCCTGTGTACACAATGGCGATGGGCTACAATGGCCCACTACAGACCACTGTGTACTGGGGCCTTTATATTCAAGATCCCGTTCGCGTTTGTCTGTCCGCTAACCACGAGAACTACCGAGCGCATTTGAATTCTGTTTTTACCGTTCGATACCTTATTACTTGGAGAGGGTTTAGGGTTATAATAATTGTCCGCCCCAGATTTGCACGGATGCAAATCG
Organism: Venustoraphidia nigricollis; assembly: GCA_034508555.1. Taxonomy (NCBI): domain Eukaryota; kingdom Metazoa; phylum Arthropoda; class Insecta; order Raphidioptera; family Raphidiidae; genus Venustoraphidia; species Venustoraphidia nigricollis. The sequence continues at coordinate 4,260,366 of JAVRKA010000013.1, forward strand.
GATTAAATTTTATGACGTTTATCCTAGGAAAGTGTCGAGTTCTATACATCGATTCGAAAAATTTCCAGCTTCAATTATATTAATGGTTGAGGTCTGTAAAACTGTTCGAACTTCCCATCACAAACATCACTTATATAATATTTCTTAAGTCACTACATACACCTAGAGATAGGACGAGGGTCAGCAAACACGTCATACATAAAAAAATTCTAAATATATTGTGGTGTTGATCCAATAGAATGTCACGTAAAGGAAGATTTGTTTGAGGATCAATAAATAAATAAGCTTTACCAAAGTTTCGCTAGTGGCCAACGTTTCGAAAAATTTATTTTCATCTTCGGGGCCTTAAGCTGGTCAAATGGTGGTAAATTGTTCTAATAGTATACATGATCATTTTTATGAATTAATACAAAAATTCTAAAGCTTTTTTACACAATAATTCTTCGTCATTTTCATAGTTACAACAGTTTGTAGGCTAACCGACGATTCAATTGTAGTGACATGATATGCAATATGCATTTGTGACGTAATCATGAGATCATTTAACATTCACGACTAGCTGTGCCCTGACAATTCCGAGCACCAGAGCACCAGAGAGGCGCACTACCATACGCTGCCGTGGCCTGTGTAATTCGCATAATCAACATGGCAGTATCTACAGTTCAAATCCGTGTTAATGTAATCCACAAAAAATAATCGATATCAACTTTTGAGAATGTAGTAGGAATAAAATTAATGCTGTGAACAAGTGAACAAAAACAAATAGGAGTCGTTTCTTCAAATAGGTTTGCAAACGGGGGGTGGGGTATTGTTTAACTTGAGATTTGACAAGGGAGGGGGGTCTAAGGAAACGTGAAGTTCGCAGTTGATACATTTTATTTTAATTTTTTTCTTAACTTGTTAATCTCATATTAGGACGCGTCATCGAAACTAACGGTGCAATGCATGGCAATCGGTGCCTCTGTAGATACAATATGAAAAAAAATAACGCTCTCACGTAATCTTATAGATAGGGAGGAGGTCCTGATTTTTGTGACGTAATATTTGCAAGGTTAATGATATTGTTTAAGAGGACAGTGGATCGATTAATTAATGCTATTAAGCAATATCTAATTTCAACGTTTCGTTTTGATTTGAAAACTTCTTCAGGCTCTTAGACATAAACTATTAGTCATAAAATCGCAATGAATATTTTTATGACTAATGCTAATGCTAAGTTTATGTCTAAGAGCCTAAAGAAGTTTTGAAATCAAAACGAAACGTTGCAATTAAATATTGCTTAATAGCATTAATTAATCGATCCACTGTCCTCTTAAACAATATCATAGTATACTGGATCTGAACCACATAATATATCATTTATAAAGTTGCCGAAAATGTTACACAGCGTGGCAAAGACGGAGGGGGGGGGGTCAAAAAGGAGTGAATTTAACCTGACGTATTTTGTGGATGACCCCTAAATTGTTATCTTACCAATCCAAACGTACTTTTCAAAAAGGACCTGTCAATTGCCATTTAACACTATAAGAGGAACAGAGATGGTAAAGCAGATAGTTTTCGCAAACAACCCAAATAGATTGTAAATACAGCTTCCAAAAATATCAAAAATTGCACTTACTGTAATGTGAAATTCAGCTCTTTCATACGAGGTACGTGCAAAATGTAATATGTATCTCGAACGTAATGATATAAGGATTCGTGTGACTTTACAACACACTAATTGTTCATTTTTCCAGTTTTTTCCAGTCGGTTTTTACGAGTCCAACACACTGGGGCTATGCATGGTATTGATCATAAATAATTAAATGTCACTATGATATTAATGTGACATTCAGCTCTTTCATACGAGGTACGTGCAAAATGTAGTATGTGTCTCGAACGTAATGATACAATGACTCGTGTAACTTTACAACATACTAAGTGTTCGTTTTTCTATAGTTTTTTTTAACAGTCGGTTTTTACCAGTCCAGTACACTGGGGCTATGCCTGGTATTGATCAAAAATAATTAAATGTCACTATGATATGCACTGTTGTGGGTCGACTAATTTTTTCCATAGTATCACAATCGTGCATAATACCTGCATTCACGTTCTAGATACATAATCTGTACAGTTTTGTATTTGGCCAAAGTGTCCCCGTTGATTTTTTTACTTCGGAAAAAAAAATTAATCGTATAATTAGATTTGTACTGTACTCGAACAGACTATCTATAATTTAAGTGCAATCAATATGTATGTGGAACAGGTTTTTCTGACAGCAACGCTGCTGCTCTGCGTACGGGTTCAAGCGGCAGCAACGGGAGCACATCTTGTCGATATTGTTCAATTAAACACACTGCAACAATTGGCACAATGCCAGCACACATAATGCACAATAGTTGCATGCGACATTCGTTTGTACAATAATAATACGAACTAGCCATAAAATGAATTGTCGATAATAAAGACGAGCATATAATAATCATTAATTTGGTCGTATTTATGAATTTGTGAACAATTTAACGTAATAAACAGAGACTACTCTTAATTTCTAATTCCTCGTAAACGAAATACATTTTCAGGGTTTCACATACAGGGTAGAGCTGGGTAGAGTAGTGATGACAGCACTAGACTCGCATTCGGGAGGTCCGCGTTCGAATTCCGGCGGGGGCAGATGTGGCTAGGACTTTTTCCTACTGCCTCTCGCCGAGAAACGGTAATTCCTGTACCGGCCATCTTGATTGAGGTTTTCAATGGTTTCCCTCAATTAATTCCAGATAAATATCGAGATGGTTCCTTATTTGAGGCCATGGCCGATTACCTATCAAACTCCTAGTTTAAAATTAGCTACCTTATCCTAATTTCCTAAAATTCCTTCATTCGCTCATTGCTATTACATAAGTTGAAGTTTTAAAAATGTAGAAAAATAACGGGAAGTGTGGTAGATGGAAAATAGTAATGGTGCGAATGGCGTCTGTTATGACATAAAGTCGAGAAACGGACGTTAAACGCATTATTATTTAATTTCTAATTCCTCGTAAACGAAATACATTTTCAGGGTTTCACATACTACGAGGCAAGACGAGAAATATCGTCTCGGTCATAGAGAAAAAGGGCAGTATTTTTAACGTTACAGTCACAGTCAAGACATCTCGTTTCGGAGCGTAGCAATTAATGAGCTTTAAAACTGAAGGTTCCTGAGTACCAACTGTTCAATATGTCCCCTTTTTCATCTATATAGCTCTATCTTTCGAGTAGTTGGACGAGTGTGTGCATGCAAAATGCACTTACGTTTCGGAAATCTTTAATCTCTATGAAAAATCTTCTACAATCTTTCATGCAAATACTCCAAAATAAACTCGAAATATGTCCCAATCTTCCCAGACGACCTTTAGCCAAATTTTTACTGTTTATTTGATCTAAATAAGCGATTTAAAATCAGATAAAAACGAGATTTACATAAGTTTTACACAAAATTTTGTACAAAAAAAAAATTTGAAAAAAATTATGAAATTTGTCCGAATTTTTAACATAAGTTTGTAAAGAAAAAAATTTCTATAGTTCGAAATCTCGTGACGTGCTGTATGAAGACATATTATTACCACGTATTTTTTATTCAATATTTAAGGCTAAAATATCTGTTTTTTGAAATGTTTAAGCAGCAAACTACATTTTGTGAAGCTTAATGCTTCATCACAACTCATAAAAACAGTAATGAAATGAACTGTATGATCACAGTTCGAAATTTCCCGTGGGCATATTTTACAATCTTCACACCTTATGCATCAATTACTACTTTAGTCGACAATGCTGATTTTTTGTCAGTTTGCAAATTTCTGACAAATATTCATTCAACCTATATGTAAAAAAAATTTGATTTCAAAAAAGACAAGTTTTTCTACGTGAAGAATTTCTGTTGATATTGATTTGTCAAATTGTTGAATTGGAACTAGATCCGGAATTCCGGAATGAATAACCAAATATCCAAACGAATTCCGGAATCAAGGATGGTGTGATTTTTAAAGTCCATAGACTGCTGCTTACAATACCTAAAACTAGGGTTGCCATCCGTCCGGATTTGTCCTAGTTTAGAGGGCATCCGGGGAGCGTCCGGGCGGGGCTTCATTTGCAGTCCGGGTATAAAAATTTAAGAATAAAACTGATTATTAAAACAATTTGTAACAAACTGTAATAAGATTCTGTTTTATTAGATACATTTAAAATGATGATAAAAGATGACTAAATTTAATTTTAAGGTCTGAAAATAAATAAAAAGGTGATTATGACATTTTCAACTGTTTTTTAATTACACTGACCATGTTTAAAAAAAACCTGTTGACATGTCCGGGTTCTGGGCAATAAAATCCGGGGTTTTCACGCGTCTTGTCCTGGTTGCCAAATTTTAGAGATGGCAACCCTACCTAAAACGAATATCTCATTCAGGAAAAAAAAACTCATTTGGTAATTTTTCACTGAAATACTCAGGATCACGCTATGTTACCTTGATATACCAGTATATGTATTACAGGTACGGAGCAAAATGGACGGGCGGCAGTGAGAGATAAATAGCTCCGTGTGGCATTTTATCAGCATGCAATACTATCAAACAAATGCAGCACTAACTAGTAGGAAATGTCAAATGGGAGATACGGTACTGGGAACTTGACAGGTAACTGTAATAACCAAGCTCCAATAATAAAAATGGAACTGCGTATAATTACGAAATATTTCGAAAAATTAAATGAAGTAACAATGTAAAAACGTCATCAAAGTATTAAACTTCATAACGCCGTCCATTGTTCACTATGAGGTAAATGGTATTCCAATGATGCAAAAACTTTGTTTGAGTTAACTACCTGCTTTAATGAACGCTTTTGTTCATTATTCGCTTTACGAGATTGTAATAATAGTAGCTTATATATCTAGGTTCTACTGCCATATTTTATGTGCGAGTTGTGACATTATGGAAAAACGAACGCCAGTTAGTTTTAACAGTCACACGAGTCATAAAAGCACTGCATGAGTGATAGATACATAATGCATTTTTTACATGTATCTCCTATAAAATAGAAGAAATTTTATGTGCATGTTTGCAGAACATCTTCAACGAATCAAATGCCGAATAGGTGACGAATTTAACGCTAATTATTCGTATTAATTAAAATTTTGCAGCTCCATTATTTAAAAATAATTGATGTCTCGCTACTGTATATGAACTTAGCGAAACATTAACTCTTTTTAAAAGTAATGGAACGTCAAAATTTTAATAGCACAAATAATTGGGGCAAAAAAGCGGCAAATTTCCTCCTCTTCAGTTTTCAGTTAGTATCAAAAGTTGTGTTAGTGCTTCGTTAACTCCATATGACGCTAGCGAAGCATCAATTTCTTTAAAAAAATAACGGAGCGGCAAAATTTTAATTACCACGAATAAATAAATAAATTGGAATTTATCTTTATAATAATTTATCTGACGGTTGTCATATTCTGCGTGAGTGGCCATATTGCATTGTTTACGAAAATTACGCCTGCTTTGGTGTCGCATGCTATCTCTGTCCATTTATAGAATTAAACGGTAACTGATAGGTTGTTTTTGGAAACTACTGAGCAAATGTTACAGAATTTTTTTAAATCAATGAACAAATAGGTTTATATTACTGATCAACTATCTAAATTTAAGCAGCGAAATTGCTGCATACTTTCCCGTGTGTTCAGGGCAAACACCCGACATTTGGCTTCACTCTTGGTTTATGATTATGAATATTTATAAATGTATAAAAACTGGTCAGTTTCAATCAAGCGGTGACAACCAGTCCACACCCTCGCTAAACATACTATTAGGTAAATATGAAATGATACCAGGTGTTCTTTTTAAAAAAAAAATACGTGTGGCACTCGGGGACTGCCGCGGTAAAGCTATTGCATAATAATAATAAATGCACTTTGTTTATTCATATTTAAAACACTTTATACACAAATAAAGATAGAATCAGTTATGAGCAGTTAGCAGCTAGTCTACACGCATACGTCTAGTCGCACGCACACAAACACCGTGCCGAAGTCTGCCGAACTGAGACGACGTTAGACGATGCACGGCTTTCAACGCCGCACCGCTGTGCCGGTCGGAGTGGGGGGTGTTAGGTTTATTTTCGTTACGGAATTTCTTGATTCGGTCGCCGCGCTCAAAGCCCGCGATAAAAGCTATGCAATAGCTTAATAATCCACTATTTAAAAAATGTACTATTTCATAACACAATTGTTCCATCGTTACAGAAAAATTGTTTATTATTCAGATCAAAATCGATATTCTCATAAAAAAACTGATCCTGTAAACATCTCCGAATCCCCGGATCTGGGGGGGGCGGCAGTTTCAGGGAGCGCCAAAATCATATGTTTGAAAATTGATAAAAAAATTACTTTAAAAAAATTATTAAAGGGTTCGTATTCCTCCTGCCGGCCACAAAAAATTCCACCTATTTTATATTTTTGAGTTTTTTTAAACAATTTATCTCAAACGTTGGACTGAGAAGGCGCCACTATCAAATTTCTGCCCCGGTTCGACAAAAGCGTAGCTGCCTGAAAATTGGAACATCATAAGTTTTATTTTAAAAATATAATAAAGATAAAAAAACCCGGGTCGCAGTGCCAAAACCCTGCCGACAATATAGTGTATTTGCTTATACAGGCAGTGTGGCTTTATTATGCGAACTTAAGTTGGGTTTTGGGCAAAATAAAAAAATTGACTCCTTAATACACCCCTTAAAATAACATTTTTTTTCTTAATTGCAATAATATTATCAATCGAACCTCTATACCAAATTATATACACCTTTCAGTAAATAATTCACTATCTGCAAACTAGAGTTTTCATAAAATTTGTAAGTCCGGTCCTGTCGGGCCGATTTTATTAAAATTTTAGGGACACTTTTTAATTACTACTAAAGGGTTAAATGTCAATTTTGAAACGATTCTGAGAATTTTTTCGGTGTTTTGGGGCCTAAAAACATTTTTCAGCCCTTAAAAACTACCCTTAAAATGCCCCGATTACGCCCATTTTAAATAGGCTTCGTGCGGTGATGGATTCCAACATGTGTGCCAAATTTCGTTTAAATTAATTAACTCCTTCGAAAGTTATTGCCCGTACACATATATACCTATATATATATATATATATATATAAATATATATATATATATATATATATTATAGGCGTCGTTCGGCGTTGTTCGAAAGTATTCGGAAATATTCGAATTTATTCGAAATTATTCTAAGTTAAATAAAACTTGGTGTAGGGTTAATATCTTTCATTTGTAACACCGAAGAACCATTTAAACTGAATCCGAATTTAATCGGTTGCGCGGCTAGCTTCAGCTGGCGCTGGGCCGGGGGTTAGTTTAAAAAAATTTCAGAAAATAATCGCATAAAAAAATATCCAAACACAATACGAAACGCGAATATACTATACTCAAGAAAATGCCTTAAAAGGCGCTTAAAAATCCACCACCTACCACACGACACAAAGGACAGCACAAAATAACGAGTTCTCAAAAAAATATTCCAACGGAATGACCATAAAACGGCCCGAAAAATCCTACCACCTACCACTCGGAAAATTAACAATCACAAGACACGAAAACACGTAGCTGACCAAACTTGATTCTGATATTCAAAAAAACATTTACGTATTCTCCGACTGAGTTACCAGGGCGCCAGGACACGAATCGTAAATAGCCACACCTAGATAGTCCAGACTAGGAAGCTTAGACCCAAATGGTTCAACTACAACCCTGGAAGGGCAAGACACCAGACACGGTAAACGAAACAATATCAATAACACGTTAAAAAAACTTTTGACTAGAACGCAAACACATATCTTACAAAATACTTCATCCGGGAATTATCGGACACCCGGTATATTAAATTCTTAGCGTCAAGATACACTTAAGATTGGGTTGCGATAAATAGAAACAGTTCACAGGGCGATAATTAATCCGTAAATTTTCATACACCCTGTATATATGATCTCTGACGTCACTGGAATAAATCCTAATTGAGATATGCGTAAACGACACAAAGAAATAAAAAACAAAAACACAGCAAAAGTAAACACATAATTTTGTGAACACCCTGTATATGACGTCGTCGTCGTCACAGGAACGTTAATCTTGGTTGGGATAACCGTATCAACCATCCAATTATAAATCCGGTAATTAACCGTAAGATCGTAACGTATAAGGAATGCAGGTACCAAATCAATAAACTGTATGCAACAAATCCTGGAAAAACTTAAAGCTGAATCCAACGGGATAACCCTGGCAGGTTAGAGATAGTGCAAAATCACGTAATAATTCTTAAAGGTAGACACCATGTAGAATGGTGGCTTAACTGAACTTAATGCACATTCCTTGAATATTTTCTCGGTCCTAAATCCCGAACTGAAATTTTATTTAGTCCGACAGGACAGTCTGGAATAGGTCGCCAAATAAATTTTATTCAAAACGGAACCGATTCACAGGAATGTCGAAGTAAAGTAGAATTGTAACACAGTTTTTGAAAACTGTGGAATGTATTCCTGTATTCCAGAATCCAGATCCACACCAGTACGAAAATCTAAAAGATCCTTGATGAATAATTCACGGTAAATATTCCCTATTCGAAAAACGCTCCTAAATCCAGGTATATAATGGGCAACACGGAAAGCTACACTTCCTAACAGCAATCACAACAATCAATAACAATCGAATTTATACAAAAATCCAGAAATCCAGGAAAATACGGGAATTACGATAAACGGGATAAAATCTCTGGATAGGTACGATAAAACTGGAGTGAACAACGAAAACTAGAACGATACACCTCCAGGTTAGCGACAGATAATAACAATCGAAATTTGCGAGATAAATAATTGATTATTGGCGATAATAATATCTCATTTTATTTTGCTGTGATAAAATATTTCAACGTTCGTGTCGATCAGACCGGCACCCAGGCCGCTGAACGACTGTCTCATAAACATTAAAGACAAAGTACGCGAATTCAAAACAAGTTCGAAACATGCACGCTGCGACGTATATCCTCAACTATCTATCTCTGGCTACACAAAATATAGATTCTCTGTTTCACAACGAGCGATTTGAAACCAATGTCTCCCTTTTTCAAAGCAAGTTCGCGTCATTATACACAAATTTTTATAATATAAAATTTATCATCCTCAGCTGTTATACTTTTTTTTCTATAAAAACTAAATTCTGTAACCTTGACTGTTGTTTAGTAATAAACAATTTCTTTTATTTTCTTTAAAAACAATAACGATCTGGGGTTGCATTCGTATGTATAATGAAATTCAAACACTAAAGGGGGTCATACACGCTCAAATTTTTATTTTTCAATTTTTGAAGCCAATTGTTGTCCTAGAGTTACGGGAGTTGTCGCTATGGATCCGGGTACTCTAGACCTCGCTTTTACGACGGGAATTAGCATTCTATACACCCCCTCTTCCTCCAAAAGAAAAGGACGCAGACCTTTTCTTGCTTTGACGAAACACTGAGTTTAGAGACGAAACACTGACCGAGATAAAACCTCAAAAACTTACGACAAGTTAAAACAAAATTTCGAAAACGTAACAAAAGATAAGAAATTTCGAGACTTAACAACACGACAAAATTCGAAACTTAACGACAAGGTAAAAATCTCGAAACCTTAGCGACAGGGTAAATATTTCTAAAACTTAACGACACTCGATATTCACAATATGGCGGCTCGTAATTGACAATAGAAACGAAAGAAAAACGAAAACGCAAGAAAACTTTTTCTTCTATTCAAAAGTCCGAAACTAAAACCGGATAACTAAAGAATTCGCAACAAGAAAAATTCGCAACTGTAACGGTAACGCACGAAAGCAAAATTCGATAGTCGACACAATCACAACCGAAACTTAATGAAACGATACGAAAAATATAAACGATACGAAAACGATACTGCAATATGCCTCCAATCGAAAATCCTACTCTCTATAGTAGTCGATTAGACACACTGCAACGATAACGGAAATCTACATTTCCAACGGTACACACGTACCACACCCTGCAACATCTTCGACGGGATCATGGCCCTTTTGTCGATCGCACGGCGTAGCACGAAACAGGAATCTCTAATTCCCAAACGATAAACGAAAAAAACTGTTTGTCAAAGAAAAATGAATTAAATCCAGCCTAGGATTGAATTATTTCGAATGGCTTCTAAAATTCAGTTTTTTCAAAAAAACTCGGAATAGCGAACTATTCAAAACAAAGGAACATCTAAAGAGGAGTTGAGATAAAAATCCCTTGCGGACCCAAAACCAAGTCAGAATATCCAGTGCCGAACCATACGTTACCCAACGAATTCTTGACTGACTGAGGTGTTTAGTTTATTTAGGCTATAGTCGAAAAAACATTTTATGAAATAAATAATTTGAGTTTAAATCCCAAAACGGCCTCAAAAATTTTCAAAAATGACCGGACTAAAGTTTGCACAGCCCTAGCACACACTTCATGAATTGGACATTGAGTATAAATCCCTGTAACGGACTCAAAGCTTTCACTAGTGGGCTACTGTGACTCGTTAATTAATTCAAAATAATGCCAAACCATTTGCTGTTTCTTCATCATTTGACAAACTAAAAACTCTGAGTTTCAATTGAAAACCACCAATCACCGAACTTCACAAATGAAACATCACTTAACAAGTTGCGAAAGTATTCTTCGATACTGAAGGAAGCGAAAAATCGAAACAAAATCGAAACATAATTATCGGTATTAATACGCAGACTATAGCGAAAAATAATTCGTAGGGTAAACGAACCTATTGTCAAATTCCACGAAAACGTTGCCATTTTTCTTCTACAAGAACCGCAAAAAATTCTTAACTGCAACCAAAATAGTCGGAACGATAACAGCTAATAAATTAGAAAATCGGAAATCGAAAGGTAAATCGAACAATCGAAAAAAAATTAAAAATCAGACCCACACTGCTATGCGTCAATTTATAACCCCAAAATAAAAAATACCGCTTCAATTCATAAGACGAAGGCATCGCTGAGCGAAACAACAAAAAACATAAGGCATCGCTGAGCGAAACAAAAGACAGAAGGCCGAAAAAGAAAACGAAAGGCCGAAAAAATAACACGAAAGGCCTTACTGAGCGGAACAACAAAAAACAAAAGGCCCCACGTTGGCAGGCGCCAATTTATAGGCGTCGTTCGGCGTTGTTCGAAAGTATTCGGAAATATTCGAATTTATTCGAAATTATTCTAAGTTCAATAAAACTTGGTGTAGGGTTAATATCTTTCATTTGTAACACCGAAGAACCATTTAAACTGAATCCGAATTTAATCGGTTGCGCGGCTAGCTTCAGCTGGCGCTGGGCCGGGGGTTAGTTTAAAAAAATTTCAGAAAATAATCGCATAAAAAAATATCCAAACACAATACGAAACGCGAATATACTATACTCAAGAAAATGCCTTAAAAGGCGCTTAAAAATCCACCACCTACCACACGACACAAAGGACAGCACAAAATAACGAGTTCTCAAAAAAATATTCCAACGGAATGACCATAAAACGGCCCGAAAAATCCTACCACCTACCACTCGGAAAATTAACAATCACAAGACACGAAAACACGTAGCTGACCAAACTTGATTCTGATATTCAAAAAAACATTTACGTATTCTCCGACTGAGTTACCAGGGCGCCAGGACACGAATCGTAAATAGCCACACCTAGATAGTCCAGACTAGGAAGCTTAGACCCAAATGGTTCAACTACAACCCTGGAAGGGCAAGACACCAGACACGGTAAACGAAACAATATCAATAACACGTTAAAAAAACTTTTGACTAGAACGCAAACACATATCTTACAAAATACTTCATCCGGGAATTATCGGACACCCGGTATATTAAATTCTTAGCGTCAAGATACACTTAAGATTGGGTTGCGATAAATAGAAACAGTTCACAGGGCGATAATTAATCCGTAAATTTTCATACACCCTGTATATATGATCTCTGACGTCACTGGAATAAATCCTAATTGAGATATGCGTAAACGACACAAAGAAATAAAAAACAAAAACACAGCAAAAGTAAACACATAATTTTGTGAACACCCTGTATATGACGTCGTCGTCGTCACAGGAACGTTAATCTTGGTTGGGATAACCGTATCAACCATCCAATTATAAATCCGGTAATTAACCGTAAGATCGTAACGTATAAGGAATGCAGGTACCAAATCAATAAACTGTATGCAACAAATCCTGGAAAAACTTAAAGCTGAATCCAACGGGATAACCCTGGCAGGTTAGAGATAGTGCAAAATCACGTAATAATTCTTAAAGGTAGACACCATGTAGAATGGTGGCTTAACTGAACTTAATGCACATTCCTTGAATATTTTCTCGGTCCTAAATCCCGAACTGAAATTTTATTTAGTCCGACAGGACAGTCTGGAATAGGTCGCCAAATAAATTTTATTCAAAACGGAACCGATTCACAGGAATGTCGAAGTAAAGTAGAATTGTAACACAGTTTTTGAAAACTGTGGAATGTATTCCTGTATTCCAGAATCCAGATCCACACCAGTACGAAAATCTAAAAGATCCTTGATGAATAATTCACGGTAAATATTCCCTATTCGAAAAACGCTCCTAAATCCAGGTATATAATGGGCAACACGGAAAGCTACACTTCCTAACAGCAATCACAACAATCAATAACAATCGAATTTATACAAAAATCCAGAAATCCAGGAAAATACGGGAATTACGATAAACGGGATAAAATCTCTGGATAGGTACGATAAAACTGGAGTGAACAACGAAAACTAGAACGATACACCTCCAGGTTAGCGACAGATAATAACAATCGAAATTTGCGAGATAAATAATTGATTATTGGCGATAATAATATCTCATTTTATTTTGCTGTGATAAAATATTTCAACGTTCGTGTCGATCAGACCGGCACCCAGGCCGCTGAACGACTGTCTCATAAACATTAAAGACAAAGTACGCGAATTCAAAACAAGTTCGAAACATGCACGCTGCGACGTATATCCTCAACTATCTATCTCTGGCTACACAAAATATAGATTCTCTGTTTCACAACGAGCGATTTGAAACCAATGTCTCCCTTTTTCAAAGCAAGTTCGCGTCATTATACACAAATTTTTATAATATAAAATTTATCATCCTCAGCTGTTATACTTTTTTTTCTATAAAAACTAAATTCTGTAACCTTGACTGTTGTTTAGTAATAAACAATTTCTTTTATTTTCTTTAAAAACAATAACGATCTGGGGTTGCATTCGTATGTATAATGAAATTCAAACACTAAAGGGGGTCATACACGCTCAAATTTTTATTTTTCAATTTTTGAAGCCAATTGTTGTCCTAGAGTTACGGGAGTTGTCGCTATGGATCCGGGTACTCTAGACCTCGCTTTTACGACGGGAATTAGCATTCTATAATATATATATATATATAAACATTTTCAAAAATGGTGCCAAAGTGTTTAGGAGGTTATGAAACGTCGAGAAATTTTGGTCCGACCCCTAGGTCCCGCCATCCGACCAACGCCAATAGTGTATGTTGCCATATGGCAAATACACTAAAAAATGTCGTTTAAAAAAAATACTGAAGTCTATATTATTATTGCTCATGCTTGCGTCCTGGGATCACTAGATGTGCGTCTGACTCTATTAAATAAATTTACTGACCAATTTGAACTAGTACCACAGTATGTCAAAACAAACAGCTTGTATATTATACATAAATGAGACGTATTAATACTTTCATAATCGCATTATTTGTAACATGTCGCATATAAATACTACCATGCCGCCGCTGCATGCATTTGCAAGAGAGCTAACGTTATTCATATGACAAGTTCACCTTGATGACCACGAAAATGATATAAAGTAGTAACAAAAACGTCAAAATGTAGATCGCCACGTCGGATTTATAATGCGAATGTTTTGGTTTATAAGCAAAATAACGAGTATTAAGGCTGTCGGAACGCTCTGAATTTTGTTTGTGCTGAGATCCAGCGGTAAGGGGCGAGGTAGGCAAAAGACATATTGTGGGTGTGACTTTCTTTAGCTCTGTCTCGCTCAAATCATCCACACGTTTCAATTTTTGGCTGGTGCCAACTACAAGGATAAAAGATGCTACTGCAAGGGTGCCGCTGTCAATTGATTACTCTAATTTTTGGAAATATTTTAAAGATTTAAAAAACTTTTCCGAAAAAGGAAGAGTCCCTTTAGGTTTGTGATGGAACAGTTTTGTGAAATAAGTACGAATAAGGTCGTAGTGTGACATTGACAACGTGTGTTTTTTTAGCACAATTAATGCCAACTTTTTTCTAGTAAATCGTACATAAATTAGAAAAGTAGTCCATTAGAGACCTAGATTTGTCCTTTATCTTCCTTATAGAGAAAGAATTTTTGCAGAATATTGACGAATAAGTCTACAATCAGTTGACAGCCGAAACTCTATTTTTGACTTTAAATTCAGAGCGTTCCGACAGCCTTAAGCTTTGCACCCACCAAACATATAGTATTATAGTAGAAATGAGTTTCTAAACAAAGGAGGAATTGGTATGAATAAGTGCTGGGACTTTTCGATTTTTTTGTACTTCCGAGATTTAAGTAAATTCCTAAATTTATATGCATTGTTATGTTTCTCTTGTAAGTTAACTAATTACACCAAACAGTCCAATAAAGGTAATTCGGTGGTAATAATAATATATTTCGTTACAATTGACTGTATGTTTCATTTAGTTTATAAAATTCTTCGGTTATCAGTTCATTCCTTATTACTTCCTTGAAGCGAGAAAGGGTCTCTGTTTTTTATTTTTGCTTGTAAATTATTATATATCTTTAAACAGTTATAAAGTGCACCTCCCTCAAAGGAAGTTAGGGAATGAGCTGGCAAACGGAAGTCATTTGCCCCCCTAGTATTAAGATCATGGTTTAATTTATAATTATCAAAAAGCAAAGGATTTTTCCTAACAAACATAAGGGATTCGTAGATGTACACACAGGGAAGCGTCATAAGACCATGTCTCCTAAACACCCCTCTACAGGAATCTCAGCTCTTAAGCCCGCTAATATCCTTACGTCATATTTTTGTAATTTAAAAATTACGTCAGTGTTTGCAGCTCCCCAGAAAATGATGCCGTATCTAAGTCTGGCAAGAAAGCTACCAAAATACATTATTCTTAGCGTGTTAGTGCCTACTGTACGTGACATATGCCTCAAAGAATAGTCGGAAGCTTGTAAGCGAAATATCCAGAGCTCTAAGTTCTAGTTTTAAAAATATTATTATGGCAACACTCGTCGGAGGTTAATCCCATCATAAAGATCAAACATATTTTTCCTTCTACAAAACTTACATTGTGTCGAAGTTCTACAATTAGTAAGTCTTCATCATCAGGTTCAGGTCTTTCAGTAAATCACTATACTAATCCTTATTTTTTGGTTATGTAAAACACGGACGCACCGAAGTTTCAGAATTCGACTGATGTGCCACGGTTGACACAAAGCAATAAAACATCACAAAATTAATGTGATTTCCTTTATTGTGATTGTCTGGAACAGAGTTCTCATATTTTCTTTCACGTTTTTTGATAATTACTCATATGTTTTTCGGTGTGAACGAAGCTTTAGTAAACAGTCAAGTTTCACGCTCAATTTAACATTCAAATCGACTATTTTATAACTAATGAATTATAATTAGCTTGCAAATTTGTATAAGCATTATATATGTACTTGTTCGAATGCATTTTCCGTAATTTATAATATTATTTAAACACTGTTCATTATTTACTGTTAATGCGCTGCAAGTATACAGTAGAATTTTAGTTATACATTTCCTCCAGCCAGCATATATAAAAATTAACAGCCCGGTACGGTTTCGTCCGGATTTGTAGGTTGTCTAGTAAAGATAGACATATTTTCCGGGCTTTTTTAATAGAATATAGCCGTATTTACCCGGTGTAATGAGATATTAGGTACTTGTACACTGCACGTCATGCGAAACCAGAAGCCGAATGTCGAATGACTTGCGCTAGTGATGTGAACTGGTTTTTGCAAAAACCGAGAAACACCGGTTTTCGTTACTAAAACCGATTACTTTTGGACTCACTCGTGTGACGTAAGTCAGACTAAGTTTTTATATTGTCTTTGAGCGGGGAATCACCACACCGTTTGTAATCGAACCAATTGCCCTAAACTTTCTTCAAGAAATAAGCTATCGAATGGTAAAATCCTCATACAAATCTGTTCAACATAAACGGTTCAATCATTTTCATCCAAGCGAAGCCAGGCCGGACAGTTTATTATAGCTCTAAGCTTTCCCCAAGAAACACGCTATATAATGGTTAAAACCGCATTGAAATCAGTTCAGTGAGTTTGGAAATTAGTTGGTACAGACCAGCGTTGCCAGACGTCCCGATTTTGGCGGGACGTCCCGATTTTTAAATCAAAATTAAATGTCCCGCGCGGGACAGGCTCAGTCTCGCTTTTCGGAGATAACTCGAACGTGCGTAAATAATTCTCTTATTGTAACACTCACTCCTCAGACTATTGTTTGAAACGCCATATTTTTCTAATGAATAAAACTTTTTTGATTTTGATTTCTGGTTTTTTTATTCAGAAGACGAATAAGACTCAACTATTTAACGATAGGGTAAATCTGATTTAAAATATCATATTTTTATTAAAATACATTTTCTATGGCTATTTTTGCTATATATTGTCACGTAAACGTAATTTGAACTCAAATAAAAAGATGAATATTTAAAAACTTCTGATTATATACGTTTTTTTACTATGTCCCGCTTTCGACGAAATAATCCCGCTTTTTTCACTCAAAAAGTTCCAAAATCTCGAATTGGCAAAAAAAAAATCTGGCAACGCTGGTACAGACAGACACCTGACACTCTTTTATACTACGCGTATAGGCGTTCGGATAATCGAAGATATACTGTACATTGTTCGGAGAAGCCAAGACTATAAAAAAAAATCCAACGAAATTCATGAAGCTGTAGGAAACGATGCCTGAAATATGATCGGAAGCACTCTACTGGAAAATTGTGCAATCAATCCCATTATGTATGCAAACGGTATGTGAGGTATCGACGCCTCCGGAATCCGGACTCCGGCAGTTTGTAACCACATCGTGGCATCGTGTTATCATAGCTTGTGCACTTAATAGATCAAGTTCAGATAATAATAAATTAACGTCTTACTAGCATGAAACCTCAACTAATAAATAAATAAAGTTCCATTTTTTAATTCCGTAACCATTCTAGGGCGTGTAGCGATGTCGTTTAAATGACACATTTATTACAAGCCCCTAATAGTTACTACTAGAACTGCGATAAAAGTGTCAATTGGATTTTCAATTTATTATTTTTTAAATAATAAACTGACACAACCAGTTTTGAATTAGCCAAATAGTTCCAGTTGATGACCTTAATAGTGTTGGGTAACTCAGATCTGAACCGGTTCAAAGAGCCGACTCCGACAGAAGATCCGTGAGAGCCGACTCACTTTTTTTTGAGCCGACGGGTCAGCGGATCCGCATAACTCAGTGAAACACTTAACACACAGAAACACATTTTACACTTACGTACCTATCAGTTCTTGCTTTGATGCATCTGTCAGCTCAAATGACTCATGCATCACATGTTTGGCTATGCATTCTTGATTCTATACAGGTCATGATATGATTGACTGAACTAGGTAACTCAGTGCCAGACTGCAGTAACATATTCAGAACTCGGCTCTTTTTGAATCGGTTCAGTGAGCCGGCTCACATACGGGATCCAGATGCAAAGATGCAGATCACTAAAAAGACCCGTTTTTCCCATCTCTAGACCTTAAGAATGTCAACTATCTACTTTATTAAAAATCAGCCTTTCCCCATAAATTCGCTCGCTTTAATGTCAGTTTTTGGAGGGATGTTAAGTTTTTTAATTACGCCGGTATAAACAGACAAAATTCGGGAACTACGATCGTTGTTTAAATAACATGCCTGTTTTCAGACCCGTAGTTTTTTGCTTTAGTTGTTTCTTCCTCGTTTTTGCCTAACCGGGTCTCTACTAGATACTATAGTATATGTGTCAAAATATTCGATTTATATCGTCACGCTAGTTTATCGAGTTTTTGAAATAACTGTTCTTAACGAGTGGTAGAGTGAATCAAATTCATCTGGCAAAAACATGCAACGATGCAAACCGTGGCGACAAAAAATAAACCGGTATTTATTCTGTTTTACCACTTGTTTCATATTATGTATGTAGATTTTGCATAAAAAAGTTTTATTTCTGTAGTGTAAACTGCATAGATCATTTTTTTTAATATTGATATTTTCGATAATTTTTAAATATCGTCCACCCCTGCCTTAGACCCCGTGTCTTCGACCTCTCGGAAGGTTATGGCAAACAAGAAATACCTACCCACACAAATAATGATTGAACGCACGTGAAACTTCCATATCGAGCAGAAAATAAAAAAAACAAAAAAATCACAAATAAATAACATACGTGCCCCGATAATCAGTTCGAATCGGTCACGAATACTCATAAATCATGTCGCCAAATCACTTTTTACTTCAATAAAAGTACAGAAATATTTTATATAAAATCGTAAAACTGTAAATAAAAACGGCGAGATGAAATATACAGTGTATTCTAAATTGTTTCTAAAATTAGATTTAGTTGAAAAAGAAACGTTAAAACTGCCGCCTTTAGTTTTCTCTATTTTCCAAAAAACTCATTTTTGCAGCCATTTTTACGAATCTATACGCGCGTAATAAAATCCAAAAACATTTTATAAATCATAAAAAGTAAATAAAAACAGCAGGGAAAATCGAATTAAGTGCAGATGGGTAGGCTTTAACTATATATTTTTAAGTGTTTTATTCTATACGGGCCGATACGAAATTCAACATCACTATAGTAGCACAGCATCAAAAGATAAAATCGCTATCAAACAACGGAGTCCACACAAAAAGAAGATAATTTCATTGCATTCATCGGTAGTAATGTTAATTACTTATTATTACAAGTTAGCTGCTAGAGGAATCTAAAAAATAAACAGATCTCAGTTTACTAGCCATTGAATATTATATTCGAGCAAAAATATCAATAGGTTTAATGTCATAACTTGTAAGTAGTGATGCAACGATTCCAGTTAACAACCCAATAACCGTACGATTACGATTATAGATGACTTAAAGATATAATGCAAAATAATGTTCAATGGTTGATGCCTTCGCAAAATATTTCTATATCACTAATTTCTCCGAAAAACGCTAATTCAACGAAGAGATGAACAATCAAAAAAGTGCACTAAAACAATCGAACCGCACTTCTATAAAACCAACGTTGAACTTTAACAACTAAAGAAGTTCTAACATAGTACTAGTACCTATTCAAAAACCTACACATACCCATCAGCCGTAGCGTAGTCAGAAAAAATTGTCTCTGTTGCACCGTTGACGATAATCGAAGATTACGATTAATAGCACAATTGCAATAATCCTGAATTTATCGTAATCGTTGCAACACTGCTTTCAAGGAGAATAAGAATATATTTACTAACTTTGATTAAATTTTGAAGATTTTAACCCGGAAATATTTATGACATTTAATTTACTACTTACGACGATTCGAATGAAATTTCAGGAAACATTGAACATTTAATTATTCTATATTTAGATCAAAAATAAATTCACGCGAAATCGGTAACAATCCACAAAGTATATAGTTAAAGAGCTCAAGGTCATAATTACAAGATTTTTGTAAATGCCAATATTTTGAGTTTAGCAAGTATTTAGTGTGTAAATAAATACTATTCAGCAAGTCAGTGGTCAACTGGCGTCGGAAAGGTATAAAAAAACTAGTATTTTATAAAGTCTTAAATTTGGCACAAGGTTAATTTAATTTATTGAATATAATTTAGGAAAAAAACGGCCAGACTACATTTTGATAAACCGACCTAGTCAGCAGCAGATAGAAGTTCTACTAATAATAAAAAGAATCCACCATAATTTGCAAAATCCGCAGCACACGACACTAGTTTTGCCGTTCGGTTAGCTCCTTGTTTCCAGGCGCCCTGTTGCGTTGGAAATTTTGTTGGCTTCAAACGATGCGCGTTCTGAAGCTGCGTTTGTAGACGGTTTTGTTCAAATATCAAGAAAAATGGACAACACTATTATAGCAGAAGTCAAATACCAATTATTGCTTGTTGATTAATTTACTAACTATATATTTTATTAATTTATTAACTATAAACGACAAAAATATACGCTATGACCGCGCATGTTTGTTTATGACGTTTGCTCATGTCGCCCACGTGACAAGTTAATGTTTTCTGATTGGTTCTTGCTCAACCACTCCGCTTCTAATTCTGAAATTTTGCCTACGACTAAGCAACGGAGTTCGCAATGCCACCATTTCTATCTTTGCAGCCAGCGCGGTTGCCAACACAAATTCCAGCAGCCAACCCAGCAGTAAAACTAGCGTCGTGTGCGGCGGACTTAAGCATCAGTCATCTGTGATTCACAGTGAACAAGCAAGCAAAGCAAGCGGCCGTAAAGGCATCATCGCTATCCATTAAATACACTATTGCCACCTACTTAATTACATTAATAAATACTCTAGTCACTACATCAAAGGTTCAGGCGAATAGCACGTTATAGATACTTAAAATTCACACTTCGTAAACCAGCTATTTCATTCCCATATTCTTTCTTTTAATTGCAAACAAGAATCTAAAAAATGTCTACATTTTAAACAATTCTCTTAGCGTGCAGAACGGTTGTACCGTCATTGCTCATTTCATTTTGATAGCAATTAACAGGTCAATACCTGTTAATTGGCATCTAGATGTTGAGCGTTTATAATCTACGATGCATCTATCTGTCAATTGCTATCACTGGCACGCTACGCTCTAAACAGAGTATCCCGTATTAGCCATGCAAAAGAGCAAGACAACAAAACCATCCTCACGAGATGTGATGAAAGTGCGGAGTATCTTCGTGATCATAGTTTGCGCCACTTCCGCAGCGGCAGTGTTCACGTTTAAATGTACATTGAAAAATACACTTTTGGAAATTGTCGTATTGAAGAATAAGACTTTTCAAAAAAATTCACAAAAAATTTGTTTTATAGATTCTAGTATAATTTCTTGTTGGCCTTGGGTGGTTCAGGATGATGTTACAAAATAGAAAATATGGGTTTCAATGCAACATAGTACACTAGCACATACAATTCAATTTTAACAAAGCTGCTGTCAGTAATTAATGCGCAAATTAATTACTATATGATTAAAACGAATCATCAAGTTAAATTATTGTATACACATTTATTTATTTTAGTCTATCAATAATATGAATTATGGAGTATATTCGAATAATTCAATACTACAAAAATTAATTACCGATTATACTGATACATCGAGAAACGTGATACAATGAATGAAATCAATTTCGTTTAAAAAAATCAATTAATTCTCGCGCAAGATCAATTAAAATTCTACAATGCTTTTCTTGTGAAGAAATACCACAATCTAAGATCATTGTCAAACTAAATTTTCTAATAATGCTTTCTGCAACTCAGCGTAAGTCAAAAAAGACATTAAAAGGCCGCGCACACTTATCAAGCATGGACCAGCACACTAGGCCAGTACAAACCAGCAGCTTTTAATGCGGGTTCACGAACGACACATCAGTAGCATGACACTAGATCGGTTCAGCACGTCTATATAGAAATTTCAGGCGACCAACTGACGGTCGTTGCTGGTTGCAGGCGCTGATCTAATGTGTTAAATAGCACAAGTACTTTCACGGACAGGCTTTTCTGCGCCGTGCTGTGCTGGTCCATGTTTAACAGGTGTGTGCGGTCTTTAAGAAGGGTTGGTTTTGTCCATTATCCGACGACATGTGACCGAAATTCCACAACAAATCATTGCTTGTGATTGGCGTTCCCTGTTCGAGTGTCGTCTCTGTTTAAGCATGCCATACCACTGACCCCTTGACCAATTTTATACAGGTGTAATGTATATACGTCGCGAGACGTAGTTTCATTCAAGCGTCGCGACGCTCGTATGCATATGTAATGCATATTATGTACAGGTGCTAATAGTACGTACGCTACAAACGTCATGCGCATATTATAAATAATTTATGTGCGATATAGGATGGCGAATGCAATTTAATGTATTTTGAATTGAATCACACGTTAACATGAGTGGAGTAGTATTTTCAGGAACTGTTATTTTGGAGCGGTTACTGAACTGTTACAGCAACAAGTTACATCAGAGATTTCCACGCGTATAGTATTGGAATAGTAGTTTATGTGTCTAGATTGGAATACAATATTGTAAGAGCCAGTTATGACTTTATGAAAAAAACGGGCGTCAATGAGTTTTAACAGTCACAGAAGCTATAAAAGCGTTACATTCGAGATATATACATTTTTTTGCACGTACCTCCTATAAAATAGCTGATTTTCACTTAATAATAATAGATCTGACAGCTGTCATATTCTGTGTATGCGGCCATATTGCATTTCATTGGGTTGTTTATACAAAAACTACGTCTAGTTCTTACAGAATTACACGGTAACTGACAGGTCGCTTTTGAAAATTACTGTTGGCTTGGTAAGATTACATTTTTTACCTCACGCACTAGAACGAAATAAGTTATTTTACTATCGTTATACAGGCACGTAAAGTAGTTATTTCATAGGAGGGTGTGCACAAAAAAAAAATAGAAATGTTCCTAAATTCATTATATTAACGAATATTTAATGCCTGTGTAAACGTGAAAAGCATCTTCAAAAAATGTTATATAATTGCATTAGAAACAAGTCTTTTAAATCATAAATTAACTGTGCTGTATCAATTATACGGGGCCCCCAGGCCACGGGGGCCCCAGCATGCGTAAGCAAAAATTAATAAAAACTTCCCAATTTTTTTTTATTTCAGAAATGACAAAATCAAAAAAAGCAATTTCTTTTTTTCCCGCGTAAAGCGCGCGTTCAAAAGTTGGCAACACCCTACATCGGTTATCGCGGGCTGCGGGATTTCCCCGTTTAAGTCATTTACTTCAACGGGGAAGGGCCCCCAAACAATTTTTTTATACGGAGCCCCGCCAAGGCACGCTACCCTTCTGCTGTGCAGAGTTGTAAAATACTTTCTGAAAGTGTCATTTTGGGAGAGTTATAATTAATAAATGGTAAAATTAACAGTGTGGTTAAATTTTCATTATAACTAGATCAGTGAAGTTGATTTTAACAGCATAATTAATTTTTGCATTTATGACACTGACTAACATCACTAAGTTAATTATATTGCAATTGACACTACATCCACTTACTCGTTATATTATGTTTACGAATAACAATGAAGAAACAAATAGTTACAATTATAGTTGTTGATTTTTATTGCGAGTACAAAATAACAGTTCCTGTTCCAATATAATTGATATGTATATGCATATATATTGTTTTCTCAATACAATAAAAAAATAAAAAATAATTCTGACCTTTTAAAGTTACTGGCGTAAAAACGACTCTTTTGTCTTTACCATTATTTTCTCTATTAATCTACACTAATATTATAAAGCGGAAAGATTTGTATTTTTGTATGTTTGTAATGAATAAACTCAAAAACTACTATGCCGATTTAAAAAATTCTTCCACCATTAGAAAGCTACATTCACCCTGAGTAACATAGGCTATATTTATTGCTAGAAAATATTAGGGATCCTTACTAAAACTTGAGTAACGTAACCCAAGGTGTAAAAAAAATGCCATAAAACATCTTTTGTCGCATGCGCTGCGGAAACTATTGATGATAGAACAAAAGTATGTTCTACAATATTAAAGAACATATCAATAACTACAAAAAACTTCGCGATACTATATGTCCAACTATTATCGTTATGTCACAATAACCACTTTTTACATTTTAATAATCTATATAGATAAAAGACGATGTATATGTAATCTATGGACTCCAAACGGATAGACCAATTTTGATGAAATTTTCAGACAATCTTTAGATTAGCCCAGCGGGCGATCTTCTGAAGTTTGGTAGCGATCGGATCAACCGAATTTTTTTAATTTCTTTTTGGGAAATAAGATTTTTCTTCGATTTTTGAACATTCACAAATAAAAGCGATTGAATTCACGCAAATTCAATACACGTTGAGAATTTAATGATTATGATTTTCATCTTTTATATCCTATATATTACATTTACACCCGGGCGAAGCCGGACTGGGCCGCTAGTTTTATATTAAATTTCCGAACGTTCAACAGTTAAAGTTTCTTTTAATAAAAGTCTAAAAATTATACAGTTTGTATATCGACGACATTTAAATTTGTACATTTAAATAAATACATTTTTCTATTCCATAAACAAAGAATACGTCAGAATCTTAAAACAATTAAAAATCTTTAACGTCGCTTAAAACAACGTCCGAGATGTATATGTATGAGCATAGAGGTACAGGAACTGAATCGTTTTATATCAAAGTATGTTTGAAAATTGAAAAGTGTAGTAATTTGTACGTGAGATCTTCGCTCCGCCCACTGTCTTTCATTTTACACCGGCTTCAACTACGATAGTAATGTAGTTTATTTAAATATCATAGTTCATCGATTCATTTAAAAATTCTGTTATTTTTAATAACTTACATTAAAAAAATGTTTGTTTTGGTAAACTAAAATGTTTAATATTAGTAGATTTTACATACGCTTGCAGCTACGTACCGCCGCGAAAGTGGAAAGTTTCGGATTTAAATCCCGACGGTAACGTGTTGGAGTAATAAATTTTTCTAATATAGTGCTACAACAATGAATGTTTCTTAACAATTACAGCAGACAATAGCTATTATACCAAATAAAATGTTTAAAGCATAATTCTTTCAACGCCATATTTTTTTCTGATTATTATATTTTTTATGTCACTGGTCAACGTGCTTACGATCTCACTTTCGTACCGAAATGCTCCGCTCTATAGCTCAACTTAATTTAAGAATAGCGTAAACTGGGAAAGGGTTAAAATTGATAATACATATTTCGTATTTCATCTTAAAGTGTTCAAATATCGGCAATAATATTCTGAACCAGCCTATATATACATATTATATCTCATTATACGCTATAAAGATAACGGCGGCGCTGATATAAAAAATATATATATATTTAATCAATTTAATGCGACTGAAAAGTCAACTCACCACAGTGATCGGATACATGGGGTTGATGATTGTGAAAAGCAGAATGTGATTGGGTTTGGCTTCCTCCTGACGTTTCCTCCTTGGCTCGTCCGAACCACCGCCCCCGCCGCCACCTGCCACGTCATGGTTCTGCAACACGCATCACACAAACGATCAGACAATCTGCTGACTCGACACTCCTGATTTTCTCCTTTCCAATCCAATACATTTATCTTATTATACACATATAGCACTTTAAGAAATTTTATTGATTACACAGAACAAAAAATGAAATTGAACAGGACTCTGCAAAATATTTAGCTGCCTTTTTCATTAATTAATTATCAGTTGACGGATTTACCTTTATAATCATTCGAAACAATACTGGTCACACATTATTCAACAATGCCAACCAAATTTTTACCTCAAGATAACCATTCATCTTTTTATTACTTCTTCGTTTGTAACAAGTTTTTAAAAATCCGGGTCGCAGTGCCAAAACCCTGCCGACAATATAGTGTATTTGCTTATACAGGCAGCGCGGCTTTATTATGCGAACTTTAGTTGGTTTCTGGGCAAAATAAAAAATTAGACTTCTTAATACACCCCTTAAATAACATTTTTTTTTCTTAATTGCAATATTATTATCAATCGAACCTCTATACCAAATTATATACACCTTTCAGTAAATAATTCATTATCTGGAAACTAGTTTTTTCATAAAATTTGTAAATCCGGTCCTGTCGGGCCGATTTTATCAAAATTTTAGGGACACTTTTTACTTACTACCAGAGGGTTAAATTTCAATTTTGAAACGATTCGGAGAATTTTTTCGGTATTTTGAGGCCCAAAAACATTTTTCAACCCCTAAAAACTACCCTTAAAATAGCCCGATTAGGCTCATTTTAAATAGGCTTCTTGCGGTGATGGATTTCAACACGTGGGCCAAATTTCGTTAAAATCAATTAACTCCTTCGAAAGTTATTGTCCGCACACACACACACATATATATATATATATATATATATACGTATATAAATATATATATAAAGATTTTTAAAAATCTTACCAATGTGTTTAGGGGGTTATGAAACATCGAGAAATTTTGGTCCGACCCCTAGGTCCCGCCATCCGACCGACGCCAATAGTGTATGTTGCCTTATGGCAAATACACTAAAAATATTACATTAACACTAATGCTGGGTTTCTCAATTGTTAGAAAATCTGAGTTGACAATGACCTTAGGGTGTGACCATCAAAGAGCATTGTAGAATTTTAAATTGATCTTGCTCGCATAATAATGGACCGATTGAAGCGATATTTTTTTTTCAAACACCGTTTAACACCGTTTTTGTACAATTAACATTTTCCTACGCATCTTGATCAAAATTTAGCTAGATAAGCGACCTTTTTCTATGTGCAGCAATCATTTGTTTTTGTGAAATTACAATCTAATGTTCTAGAATCTAGATGACAGGGAGTTTCGCAACATTAGAATCCTCCTGCATGCATAGAAACTGTAATGTTACTATCACAATCTAAGGTCATTGTCAAATCAAATTATTTGACAATCCTTTCTGCAACCCAGCATTAAAAAAAAATTACATGCTTGTAAATAAATGGTATACGTCGTCCTTGAAAACTGAGAGTGCTACTTTTTATTATTATTATATAATCCTCTTTGCAATCTACTCAATATATATAATTTCCATCGCAATATAGAGTTGAAAGGTCGATAAAAAGTGATGAAAGGTTAAAAACTCACGCTGGGCCCGTGTCAATTTCCGCTGAAATCGTTTAATCATCGCGTCCAGACGTCGAGCTGCCAACTGCCTAGCCCAACCCCAACATTTTACACGCTCTAAGTTTACAGGATGTGTTATAGAATGTAGACACGGTCTTATATAGACAGGTCTACTTACTGTAATATGGTTAGCATCGCATGTGGGGTAGATTGCTTATTGAAGTCAAAAATTTTAGTCCATAACAGCGGCGCAGCAAACAGCAAGGCAAAATAAAACAAAGAAATAATTTTATAGAAAAGAGATAATAGATCAAAACAACTGGTTAAACCAAAGAGAATACGTAAACACATTTAAAAAACATTCAATTTTTTTCAACACAATGGTTTTACCGTGCTTACGTTTGCCTTCCTGACTGCAGCGTCGCTATGAACTAAAATTTCGACTTCACTAAAGGTTATCCTCACTCTACCGCAGTGTCTAGACCTGTCTATAGGGCCTCGATATGGCGTATTATATTTCGAAAATGTAACCAACACAAGGAGGCAGACAACTGAAAGTTCCACACATCGTCGGTATAGCGACACATGTCACTGCAATTTTGAGTAAATTTTGTCGAGACGTGATTTATGATCTAATTGGTGAATAATGAACCGATGCTCGTTATAATTAGCCAATCAAAGGATGTTTTAATACAGGACTAGCACAATTGTTTATTAGTGTATTTGCCATATGGCAACATACACTATTGGCATCGGTCGGATGGCGGGACCTAGGGGTCGGACCAAAATTTCTCGACGTTTCATAACCTCCTAAACACGTTGCCACCATTTTTAAAAATGGTTATATATATATGTATATATATATATATATATATATATATATATATATATATATATATATATATATATATATGTGTGTGTGCGGGCAATAACTTTCGAAAGAGTTAATTGATTTTAACGAAATTTGGTACACATGTTGGAATCCATCACCGCACGAAGCCTATTTAAAATGGGCTCAATCGGGTCAATTTAAGGGTGGTTTTAGGGGTTGGAAAAAGTTTTTGGGCCCAAAAATACCTAAAAAATTCTCAGAATTTCTCAGAATCGTTTCAAAATTGAAATTTAACCCTTTAATAGCAATTAAAAAGTGCTCCTAAAATTTTAATAAAATCGGCCCAGCAGGACCGGACTTACAAATTTTTTGTAAACACTAATTTGTAGATAGTGACTTATTTATTGAAGGGTGTATTTAATTCGGTGTAGACGTTAGATTGATAATAATATTGCAATTAAGAAAAAAAATGTTATTTTAAGGGGTGTGTTAAGGAGTCAAATTTTTTATTTTGCCCAAAAACCAACTTAAGTTCGCGTAATAAAGCCACCCTGCCTGTATTAGCAAATACACTATATTGTCGGCAGGGTTTTGGCACTGCGACCCGGGTTTTTTTTTGTTTATTGAAATTCAAATTTGATAGCGCAATTAAAAGAGAAACTCAAAAAGTGTTGTTTTACTACATATTAGCATATACTGACGGGTTGATTGACTTTTTCTTACAGAAAATAGATGCATAAATTTGGGGTGACAAATGAGTTTCATTGGACTTTTTATTCATAGTTTGACTAATCGCAAGGTCAGTCTTAAAACAAAATTATTAGTTCGAACGCTTGTCGGTGATCAAAACAAATTCTAAGCTTAGTTCACTAATCCATGCGGATGTTATCCGTAACAGATATTTGATGAGAGCATTTCTCTGTTATTATTTATATAATATCACAATTTACAAACGATACAATACAAACATAGTAGCACGTAACAATGCCAAAGTTTAATGGTGTTTTACAAGCACGGATTAACACCGATCCGGGAATTAATTCGTTCGTTTTCATTTCATAACATATGCTCAGAATAAAGAGACAAGTGTTGAATTCTGTGTTGGTATGTGAGTCAAACGCTATCGTATGTTGGACGACACGTAAACTACGATTTAATTACCGACACTAATTATTTTTTTTAAAAGCAAGCATAACGTAAAAAGATTAAAATAAAAAATGTCGTTAATGCGTATGCGAGAAAAACACGGCAAAAAACGAAACTGTTATTACTCTAGATTTGTAACATATGATGATTATATCGATTCCAACGCTTTGAAAAGTATACAGTTCTTCCAAAAGTCACGCGGCTGACGCAACTTATAGTCAACCGGTTATTTCTACATTAAATGCTAAAATGGCCTCCGTCTTCAAAAATATCAAATTAAGATCAAAAGATTAAAATGAATAAAGCTAAGAATAATTTACAATTTTTAAAAAATATTTATAACTAAGTTTTAAAGGAATAAATGACAATTGATGACAAGTTTTTGCAAAATCGGTTCAACCATTTGACGGACAGACAACAATTGTGGAAATACGTCTAGATGTCACATAACACAATCAAAAAATCTCCGCAAAGAATTGATATTACAGACAGAGTTTACGTTACCAATTTACCAGCTTCGGTAAGTTAATTCCAAAAACTTTATATTCGTGTCTTCTTGTTATGTGAATTTACTATTAGAATAAATTCTGTATTTATTTATTATAAGTGGAAATTGGACAATTCAAATATAGTTAAACTAAATTAAAAAATAAAAAAAAACTTATTAATTATAATGGACGTCAACAATATTGAGAATTTATTTATTATACTAATATGTACTATAGATATTATTGATCCAAAATAATTTATCGTTTCTCAAA
This sequence comes from Venustoraphidia nigricollis, assembly GCA_034508555.1. NCBI lineage: Eukaryota > Metazoa > Arthropoda > Insecta > Raphidioptera > Raphidiidae > Venustoraphidia > Venustoraphidia nigricollis. The sequence goes on from JAVRKA010000013.1 coordinate 4,290,102, forward strand.
AACTAAGCGATTTCCCACGCTTGACGTGAAGCAACAAGAAATATGAAACAAGCTTTAGATGGTGGCTTAATGATGTTGGCGCTCGTTTTAACAGTCACACGAGTCAGATTATCATTTGTGCCTGAGATAAATAAGGTATCTTTTGTCATACCGCCTATAAAATAGCTGCTTCTGTCTTCACTTAAGTCTTAGAGTATATTTTTTAAAACTTTTGACATTTCACTTGAATAGTAAATATCACCTTTAAATATCTTTTAAATCAAAATAAACTACAAAGAAGATACAATAGATTACTAATAGAGTAAATTATTATTGAATTTTACTTTACCGTACTAGTAACGTAAGGGATCATGCACACATGTCAGTAAACCCGCTATTTTATAGTGGTTAGGAACAACATTACTGCGCTTAAAATTGCATGTTTCTATAAACAAGTTCAAGTTTTCGTGCAACATGTTATGGATAATTTTAAATATTTACACTGTACCTATGTATATGCAACAAGTTGAGAACAAAATTTAGAAACAATACCCTACAGGGTTGGTTCGTAAAGTAATAAAATTACAGGGTCTAGTAAATGGTGTATTTCACCACGAGAGCAGAAAGTTGAATTTCCTGCACTGTGCGTCATGATGCCGCGTGACAAAATTTTATGAGATTTTTAAATAAGGGATAAAAAAGCAAACATTTGTCGGATAAACAATACATCTTTAAATAAAACTGAATCCAACTACACCCATGTTTGGTATATTGTTTATTTTTCATGACCACCGTTGTTATACAGAGAAAATGAAGGTGTAAATATTTCATTCGGAAATAAAGTAGGGCTCTACGAATGCGCTTTCACGGTCGGAAACCTTTTCCAGTTTAGCGAATCCTGTTGTGTTTTTGTACAGTTTAAAAGCGTGTAAACAATTTTTCAAACTGCTGCTAAAAATGTATATTTTACATCAACAACTACCACCAGAACCGTCTTAAAGTGATTTCTCTTCGTAGTTTATTTCTCAAAGGAATTATGTGTAAATTTTCTGTTGGACACTCTTCGCAAATGTTAGAAATTCTTTCAAGGTTTATTCTTTTCAGACAAATTTCACATTTCTCTACTTACATTACGAAATCGTGAATTATAGACGCTCGATACTTCAGCACTTATATACAATAACGCTGTCTATAATCTGCATTCTCTGTTTCATAAAAACGGTGAACTAATCGTTTCCAGCAATCTTTTAGAATGGTTATTCCTGTCAAACTTTTTCGCTCAGCAATATAGGTGTCTTTAGTATATAAATTAGTGGACGATAACTCATTACACTGAAAAGTGTACGTTAGGTTTACTAAAAGTATCAATTCGCTCTCATAATTGTTAAATTCAGGCACTTTTTGCACTGGAGCATGATACCAGACACATTTATTGATTGCGAATTGCCGTTCATCACTAATTAATCATTCTTGCTGGAGGCAAATGTATGGTGGCGAACCGATTTATGATTATGATTTATGAAATGGACAAAACCGGTTAAGTCGGTTTGAAGTAAATAGCATTTTTGATTTTCGCTCAACAATCAACAATAATAAATCTTCAAGAATGCTCTCAAAACACTAAGAATAATAATTGTTTGGTTATGGTCGCAATTGTTGTAATCATAATGCGATATTAAAAAAATGTACTATTCGAGACACGAATCCGATACTTCCGCTATCGGGACGGCTAAATTACCCACTTATTCTACAGTGACAAATTTAAATATTATGAGAAATTTGACATATTATAATAAATAAAATAAAATTTATGATAACGCGCGCGTTGATGCGGGTAACGGCTAGTAACAAATATTATGATAATCGTTATGCATTTCCATGGTTACATAATATGGTTTCGCACATAAAAATTAACCAACGCATGCTTACCAGTTACCTAATTTCTTTTTGACAGATCTTCAGAACAAATGAACAATTGATTTTTTTTTTTTTTTTAATATTTTCGACACTAAAAAGTTTAGAAAAACTGTTTTTTAACAAAATTTTCTTGGAAAAATAAGTAATATAATAAACCGTTATTAAAAATATACCACTATAACAGGAAAACTAACATTATAGCGCATAGGTATCTCTTCTATGTTTGGGCCGATTTTTCTTAAGAACAATAGGGCTCCTCATATTTACATGTCAAATACCAAAATTTGGTTTCGATTCGCTTAGCCGTCTGACCCGTATCATGCTCACAAACAAACGGACTTATTCCAATTCGAAATAGGTATATGTTTTTTGGACCCAGAAGACCTCAAAACGAAAAAACGTAAAATTGTGGAGTTGGAATGGTAAAAACTTGAGATGCACTGTCTTAAACCTTTCCTTAAAACTAGACTAGAAAACGACTCAATAAACCGTATGTATACGGTCAGTTTTTAATTTTTCCCATGTGTCGTAAAAGAGACATAAATTATGAAAATACAATTTTACTACCGACCTTTTTCCACAAGTCCTCTCCTACTTTTCAGGTTATTCAGGAATATCGAACGCATCATGCATATAAATTATCTACATCAGATATCTACGACTTTCTGACAACATTTTTGTCAAATTTGAAATTAAGGCTGTCGGAACGCTCTGAATTTTGTTTGTGCTGAGACCCAGCGGTAAGGGGCGAGGTAGGCAAAAGACATATTGTGACCTTCTCTAGCTCTGTCTCGCTCAAATCATCCGCACGTTTCAATTTTTGGCTGGTGCCAACTACGAGGCTAAAAAATTTTATTGCAAGGGTGCCGCTGTCAATTGATTATTGTAATTTTTGGAAATATTTTGAAGATTTAGAAAACTTTTCCGAAAAAGGAAGAGTCACTTTAGGTTTGTGATGGAACGGTTTTGTGAGATAAGTATGAATAAGGTCGTAGTGTGACATTGAAAACGTGTGTTTTTTTAGCACAATTAATGCCAATTTTTTTCTAGTAAATCGTACATAAATTACAAAAGTAGTCCATTAAAGACCTAGATTTGTCCTTTATCTTCCTTATAGAGAAAGAATTTTTGCAGAATGTTGACGAATAAGTCTACAATCAGTTGACAGCCGAAGCTCTATTTTTGGCTTAAATTCAGAGCGTTCCGACAGCCTTAAGTACATTTTGTCGTTTAGTTTGACTCTTTAAATGTTTAATTTTAGAATATACTGTCGGCTAGTTTGCATTTACAACTAGTGAAGAGATTATTACTCATTAAAATTTTTATGTAATAATAATTAATTAGTGATTATACAAAACAAAAATTTAAATGGATAATAATCTCTTGACTAAACGCAAACTAACCTCACAAGGTTAAATTAATGACGGCTCAAAAAATACAAGTGTATTTAGCAGCTACTACTTTTTGTTCTGGCTCTACAGTAGAATTCACTGTTTTTTTTTTATAGATAGAATATTATTTTTAAAATAAGATATTTATTTACAAGCCCTCATCTACTTTTTTAATAAAAAAAAGTTTTAATAGAATGATATGTGAACGATGTCAATAAAAACAGGTTTTTTGCAGTTAAATAGTGGAGACCATTCCTGTATTCAAACAAAAATTTCTAAAGAAATGGCAGACTGAACTGAGACTAAGTTCTCAGACGTATGCAACCACCCTTTCTCGTCACAGGGCCTCGCAAGCTTAGAGTCCCAGACAAACTTACGACTAAAATAGCTAACACAATGAGGGCCAATAAACTTGTAGATACGCTCCTGGTAAAAAATTATAATACACGAGCCGACAAGAATTTAAAGCAGTTCAATTGATGACAGGTTTTAAACTTCGTAGTACAGTTAAAAGTTAAAACTATAATATAAAGACAGTTGTCTAGATTTATTATCATTATTTCTTATGTAAACAAAAATGCATGCATGTGTCCTTAAAAAATGATATTATGCAAATGACGCAATTTAATCGCACGGTGACAGCTATTAGTTTTATCAGCAATCAGTACAAATAGAAAACATCTAAAATTTTAATTTCAACAATAGGGACCTATAATACCTAATTATTTAAGAAAATTTTCTCGCAAGGTTATAAGGATTTCTAAAACAATTAGATCATTAATTTTTGCATAATATTCTTGACACCGAATTCGCACTACTTCCAGTAATTATTTTCAAGTTTGACAACATAAGTAGGTACACTTCAGAAAACATTTTTTTGAGCTTCATGTTACTACAAACTATAATAAATCAAGTAGCATAATATAATTAATGAGTATAACAAATTATGGATTGGTTTTTAATTTGTTTAATTAAGGATTTTACGATTGAATGGCTAAAAAAGCCGGTTTGAAAATACAAATCGTAATATAACCTAACCTTAGTGTTAAATAATGTTTGACCTTTTAACTCCTGTAAATGTACCGATAACAAAATTTTCATCAATTAATGAAAATATTTATAAATTAAGGAAGACACTAGGTCCTAACGAAGCACATGTTAGCTGGTTACAATGTCGTGGATATGCAAAAATGACCGGGTGTTTTACGAGTTGAATGGCCGAAAAATCAATGAGTAAATATTTTACTTACACGGTGGTTGCCGGAGTCAATATCTGTACGTTGTCTTTTATTATGAGGTCCTTCACCATTGTACGCCATTTTTGCTATACAAATAATCACTAAACAAGCACTTAAAGTATTTCAAACACGAACGAAACACAAGTCACCTGTAAACTGAATTAGAGCCAACGAATCAGTCACTGGACGCCGTACCAATCTGCTAGCGCTACACTGATCTGTTTTTGTTTCATCTGCGTCACACTCGCACGCTTGTTGCACTGCGCCCATCTAGGATCGAATAACTCAACTAAGCAAGGTTGTTGTGGCTTAAAACCATTTAAGTAGTTCTGTAAACACTATCTTTTGTAACTAGATGAGAGTACGAATAGAGGGAACGTGCATATAAAGTACATAAAAAAGAAGATATACAATTGGGCATGAAATTTTTTTGTAGATTTTGCAACTAATTAATAATAAATAATGCCTAACTGGTGGTACGTTACAGGCCCGGCAGGTCATGTCCGGCCCGAGTGGGTAGTTGATTAATTATTAGCGGAAACCGTTTGGGGGGGGGGGGTTTGACAATAAAAAATAAATTGTTACAATTGTTTTTGTTGTGATCTTTATTCAAATTTATAATAATGACATAAAAAAACGTGTCATTTTGCCAAAAGAAACTCATTTTCGCAAAGCAAAAAAATTTCGCGAAATAAACTCATTTATCAGTTTCTCCAGATCGAGATCATAGGTCATATCCGAATAAATATGTAAGAGAGCCACGTTGTTGAGACGATTTTGCAACATTGTTGATCTTAAATACGTTTTCAGTCGACGAAGGACAGAAAAACTTCGCTCATTTGAACAGGATGACCCTGGAATCGTGATTAGTAGACGAACAAAGCGCACGAACTCTGGAACGAGCCCTCTACCCCATTCGTATTTTTGAAATTTGTAAATGGACTTAGTTAATGATATATTTGATGTTTTCCTACTCGGGATTTCTCGAGTGGGTCAAGCTACCCACTCAACCCACTATACCTGCCGGGCCTGCCTATTGATTTTGTTTCCAATCGGATCAGTGGTTTTGGAAATGTGTATAATTTTGTGCATATTTCGCATAACTATAACAATATCGTACAAAGGGATTTTTTGGCAAGTTCCACTGAAATTATTTATATTCAAAACTATTCAGGAACGTGGAATTCATGTGTGGTTCTCCATATCAATATTTTTTTCGTTAGTTAAGTTATTTCGAAGTATGGTATTTGCCCTACATATCAGGTTTGTGTACAGTTTACGTTTAAATGATAACATTTCATCTCGAAATAACAAATATATATTTGAAGAAATCCATTAAACATTATTTACATAACTGACAAGTTGATTGATATTTTTTGCAAAGTTTCGTTACTTGAGAAAAGCTTTGATTAATTGATTGTGAAACATATTTGTTTTTTTTTAACAATTTGTAAGTTCGATTAACCAATAGTGGTATAGTAAACGCTCGCTTATTTGAGACACACTTATATGAGGCGAAGATTTAATCGAATAATAAGAAATCTAAACAAGTACTTACTTTTATTAAATTAATTTACTATAGTGAAGGACATCAAAAATACAGCTGACTGATTATTGACTAAAATTCAATATACGTGAAAAGTTAAATTTGAAACATTTCGAAAAAAACAAGTTCCAATTTAATAATAAAAAATTTCAATTTGATATTTTATTAATTTTTTTTTTTATTATTAAATTAACACGCTCAGCTGCTAAGGCTATATGCGTGGAAGATAATTTCGTTAGTTTTGGCTATTATAATAGTTCAAGTAGGGCTATTGTAGTCCGGATTGGACTAGCCAGGTAAGTATAGGTATTATTTATTGTTTATTGTTATGTGCTCATATAATTAAGCTACACTTTTTGTTTATTATTATTACCTTATGACTGCATTGATTAATTTATTATTATTTATTTGTTTTTCAGGTTCAAATTAATTTGTTTAAATTTGCTAATTCGAGGAATTTTAATACTTTTACTACACTGGAGTCGGAGTCATTTAGGATTTCACTAATGGTTAAAGGTAAGTTAGCACTATGTCTTTCATTTTTATACTTGTTGCATGTTATTAATATGTGTTTGATGGATATTATGCAATTGCATGTAGGACATATTGGAGGATCTTCTTTTTTAATTAAATACGCGTGTGTTAACGCCGTATGTCCTATACGTAATCTCGTCAAAATGGATTCGTTTCGTCTGTTCAAGTTAGTAGAAGTTATCCATTTTTTTGTGTCCGCTTTTAATCCTCGTAACTTATTGTTGGTGTTTACGTTTAACCATTCGCTTTCCCATTCTTTATTTATTTTGGTTATTCCGTATTTGATAAGATCGTTGACTGGGGTTTTAATGTTAGTTAGAGGAGGACTTTTAGTTGCACGTTTGGCCTCTTCATCTACTTGTTCATTGCCTAATATTCCACAATGGCTTGGAATCCAACAGATTGAGACATTTATTAATTGACGATACAAATTATGAACTGTGTAGATACAATAAAAAACTTAATTTTTGACCCGGAGTGAACCGGACGCAACATTTTCTTGCTGCCATTCTGCTAGAGAAAAAGTAAAGAAAAAACCTACGCATTTTAAAATTTCTTTGAAACAAAGATAGATACGAATAATAAAACAGTGAGCTCTAATTAGTTCTCTCTTCTTTAAGCAAAATTAAAATGGAACGCAACAAAGACTATTAATGTTGATTTTAAAATTCATTAAACTTACGTGTTACGAACACAACAGATTACACGCGTACATATATAATATACAGACTGATGTAAAAACATGATCCATTGTGTTTTACGATCAATATTTTCAGATATGTATTTTGTGTGATATGGGTATCTATTTACGTGATATATCTATTTCCACAATTCTTGTCTGTCTGTCATTTAGCCTATCTGTATCATTGTGTTTTCTTATAGCTAAGGTCCCAGGTAAACGTATCACAAAACAGTTTGCGGCCCTCATATTTTGCACATAGAAGTACCCTGGCGGCTGCACTATAATCTATATAAATGTCATCAATCAGTGTTGAGTTCGAGATAGCGACAACACAAAATGATTTAAAAATATTGAAATGTTGTCGATTTCATGTTTTTCAACATATATTATTACTTATCTGTTAAATTCAATAATAAAATTTTAGTAGTGTTGTCTGTACGATCAAAGCTTTGACTATTTTTAAAGAAGTTTTCTCCATTAGGTTTGGTTAGACTTTAGAGAAAAATATAAAATCTGCAATTTAAACAATCTGTAAAATGTTTTACGTGTTGTTCGTTATTTACTCATCTTATTGTAACACGATTTAGAAAATAACAAAAAGAGATTATTTACGTCGTAAATGCAGAAATGACGATATAGTGAAACAGTTACTACTATAAGTTTCAATGTTTAATTTCCTCGGAATTTAATATTGTTTTCATTTAGGTTTTAAATTAAAGTGTTAAATCATTGTATTGAGATTAGTGAATAAGTTTAATAAAATGTGGTGCAGGAGTTAAAGCATAAAATAATAAATTAAAAAGTAAGAGATTTTAAGAAGACCGAACAAATTGTTAAAATTAATATTAAATTAATCATAATAGTATATTCATAATCAGTCTGAACTAACAGAGATATCTATACAGTAGCGAGTGATCAGAAATGATTTAAGGTGATTTTTTCTACCAATATACGGTTGATATTAAATGTACTGGAAAACGCTTAGCGTCAAGAAAAGTCGAATACAGCATCGTGGCTCAGGATCGGTCGCAGGGGCGGCCGCCAGGGGCGCACTTGAAAGTTATTCTATTGCTTTTCTTCTTACAAAATAAATTTTTGGGAAGCGCAAAATTCAAATCTTGTCGTGGGCGCTCATGTAATGAAACGTTGCTCTGTAGGTATATACTATAAAAACCGGCTGTGCAGAATGGTGGGTGAGAGGTATAACGGCTGCTTTGTACGGAAGAGGTCGTAAGCTCGAATCTGGCGGTCAGCGGCCATATTTTTTTTACAATTATTACATTTTACACCTATCTTTATTTACATATTTTTTTCAATTTTACAGTTCGAACTACACAAGTGGAGAATGGTACTGATTTAAGTCAAAATTCACTTTCCAAAATTTTACAATATTTTTTTCTACATGTTTGAAATATTCCGCACTGTATTTTTGTATAAGGTACGAGTATAATATACGAACTACAATACATTACACTAATCATTTCTTTGTCGACTTTGTGTCTGCAAGCATAAAGGACTCCAAAGGAGTAAAGGTATAATAATAAAAAGCAGTGCGGATGAAAAACCAGGAGCTAAGCACCGGTAGATTCGAGATGTTTTCACACGGAAAAGGCCGCTACAAAGTTTAAAGACAGTAAACACCATATTAAATACCTACATTGTTGAGTTTGAAAGGCAAGATGTAAACAGAATTAGAGGATTGATCAATAAGTGCCCGTGTTTGAAATAATAACGCAATATTTTTCAACAGGTTTTTTTTAATTTTCAACGTAGTCTCCTTTCAGGTTTACACACTTTTCCCAACGTTCGTGCCATTTGTTTAACCCGTTGATAAAATATATGATTCTTCAAACTCTGCAAAATACGCTTCTGTCTCGGCAATTACCTCTTCATTTGAGCCGAAGTTTTTTCAAGCCATGTCTTCAAGTTAGGGAACAGGACAAAGTCGCTGGGTGCCAGGTTAGGCGAGTAAGGTGGGTGCGGAAGCAATTCGTAATGCAGTTCGTGCAATTTGGCCGCGACAATCAAAGACGAATGTGCTGGTGCGTTGTCGTGATGAAAGAACACTTTTTTCTTCGCCATATGGGGCCGTGTCTCCTTCAATTTCTCATTGAATCTGTCCAATAACTCACTGGAGTACTGCCCGATGATTGTTTTTCCTTTCTGCAGAAAGTTGATGGGGATGATTCCTTTGGAATCCCAAAAAATCGTGGCCATAACGTTTCTAGCCGATGGAATGTGTCGTCAAACCCATATATTATAGTAACATGCAGTGTCGGATTTAGGATTGTGGAAGCCCCTAGGCAGTCAAGTCTTCAGAACATTTTTGTGGAGGCCCCTGGACAGTTATCCAATTCTAACTTCAGCACTGGTTTTCTAATAAAACATGTACAGTAGACTTTCGCTATCAGGAAAGAGAACGCTGACATATAACGGCCTAGACTGTCTAATTATTATGAAAAAAAGTCATATCATTGATTCCGTTATGCATACGTTTGCATATTCATTAAAGAAGTAATTTGCGAAAATTTGTGAAAGTCAACATTTTTCTAATTAATTTGATGTAGTACACGTTTTATCTAAATTCTAAATGGAAGCAGTTATGAAATCTGATGACGTCATACCATTATTAACTGACGGACAATCGTGTGTTTTTCTTAGCTGAAAAATGTTTGAATATCATTAGAACGACGACTAACGACAACTTCCTGTGTTTGTAGACAGGATCTGCATTACTCACATTATAATATAAAGGATTTAGAAAACCTGACTTTACGTCTAACAATTAGACCACATGAGCTCTGTTTTAATGCTGTTGAACTAGAGAAAGAAAACGTAAAAAAACTGTTCATTCACAATGGATTATTATTTGAAGCGTGACTTTACAACAAGGTTGTAACGCTATTATTATACAGGGATTTTTTTATATACAGACCGAAAATGCGCGTCCTTTTGAACAAAAGTCTAAAATCCGAGAAACATTGAACGATTAATTGAAGTGCAATAATTTATTAGTCCCCTAATTTTGCTATTTAAAAAGTTTATCATGTCACTTCAATCAAATTTTCTGCCTCAAATTGAGTTTGCATGCATGCCCTATTGGAAAATGCGTTTGTGCATTGTAGTGACCGTGAAATATAAAAATACAGTCAAAACCGTTTACGACGACATCGTTTAGAACAACATACCGGTTATATTGACCATAATCATAGGTCTCGGCTGAATGCTATATGACCGCCTTATAAAAAACACTGCTTTTTACGACATTGCTTATTACGACATACCTCACTTAGCGACCACATTTAACTAATATCTTCGGAGAATTATATCTGTTAGAACGACCAGCTGTATTGTAAACAATGAATTTGAACATATTAAAGAGAACCGAACTCGACATGACAGAGGAAGTACGATTACGCTACGAGCAACAATAATATGAACAAATTTAAAAGAATATTATTATACCCCGAAAACATCACCGCTTGTTACGACTATTGGTTTTTACGACCAAATATGAGCAGTCCCTTAGAAGTCGTTATAACAGATTTTGACTGTATGTGAACCATTTTGATTTCTATTTTTGGTTCCATTACAAATTACAATACCTTCCTAATGTACTGGGAAGTTAAGAAATACTTAAAATGAAAAAAAAGATTGAAAAAAGCAAAAAAAGAACATACTATACCGTTTTACTGAACTTAACGCTGTTCTACGAACTTAAAGCTGCGCTACGCATTTAATGTTACGAAACGTGCTTATGTAAGATTTGTAATTTATATGACATAAAAAGTAACTTAAGGTGTCTGATTCCTCAGATTGTAAAATATGCTCTCTGAAAATTTCAAACTGTGGTGGCTGTTTCAAAAAACATATTCTTGCCTTAAAAATTGAATGAAAAAACGCAATATTCGTCAATATTTCTTTTCAGCACGTCACGAGATTTCGAATTACGGGAAAACAAATTAACAACTTTACAAACTTATGTTAAAAATACTGACAAATTTGGCATGCTCAATAATTTTTTTCAAAATATTTTTTTCTGTAGAAAACTTTGTGTAAAACTTTTGCTAATTTTCTCGTATTTATCTGATTTTAAATCATTTATTTAGATCAAATAAACTGTAAAAACTTCGCTAAAAACCATATGAGGAGAATGCTAGATATTTCTCGTTTATTTTTAGTGTATTTGCCATATGGCAACATACACTATTGGCGTCGGTCGGATGGCGGGACCTAGGAGTCGGACCAAAATTTCTCGACGTTTCATAACCTCCTAAACACTTTGGCACCATTTTTAAAAATGTTTATATATATATATAGGTATATATGTGTACGGGCAATAACTTTCGAAGGAGTTAATTCATTTTAACGAAATTTGGCACACATGTTGGAATCCATCACCGCACGAAGCCTATTTAAAATGGGTCTAATCGGGTCATTTTAAGGGTGGTTTTTAGGGGATGAAAAAAGTTTTTGGGCCCAAAAATACCTAAAAAATTCTCAGAATCGTTTCAAAATTGAAATTTAACCCTTTAATAGCAATTAAAAAGTGTTCCTAAAATTTCAATAAAATCGGCCCGACAGGACCGGATTTAAAAATTTTCTGAAAACACTAGTTTGCAGATAGTGAGTTATTTCCTGAAAGGTGTTTTTAATTTTGGTGTAGACGTTTGATCGACAATAATGATGTAGTTAAAAAAAGTGTAATTTAAAGGGGTGTATTAAGGAGTTAATTTTTTTATTTTGCCCAATAATCACCTTAAGTTCACATAATAAAGCCACAAGGCCTGATGTATTAGCAAATACACTATATTGTCGGCAGGGTTTTGGCACTGCGACCCGGGTTTTTTAAGCATTACCATCAAAGATTGAATAATATTTTTCATAGAAATTAGCGATTTCCGAAACGCAAGTGCATTTTACGTGCACTCACACATCCAGCTTGGCTTGTAAGATAGATATACGGGTGAAAAGAACGCATATTGAACAGCTAGTACTTAGTAACTTTAATTGAAAAGTATAGAGTTACAGTGGTATCGTCTGAGCATTATCTGCTCCCCATATTGTTAAGGCTGTCGGAACGCTCTGAATTTAAGTCCAAAAATAAAGCTTCGGCTGTCAACTGATTGTAGACTTAGTCGTCAACATTCTGCAAAAATTCTTTCTCTTTAAGGAAAATAAAGAACACATCTAGGTCTCTAAGGATTACTTTTGTAATTTATGTACGATTTACTAGAAAAAAGTTGGCATTAATTGTGCTAAAAAAAACACTCGTTTTCAATGTCACACTACGACCTTATTCGTACTTATTTCACAAAACTGTTCCATCACAAACCTAAAGTGACTTTTCCTTTTTCGAAAAAGTTTTTTAAATCTTCAAAATATTTCCAAAAATTAGAGTAATCAATTGCCAGCGGCACCCTTGCAATAACATTTTTTAGCCTCGTAGTTGGCACCAGCCAAAAATTGAAATGTGCGAGTGATTTGAGCGAGACAGAGCTAAAGAAAGTCACACCCACAATAAGTATTTTGCCTACCTCGCCCCTTACCGCTGGGTCTCAGCACAAACAAAATTCAGAGCGTTCCGACAGCCTTAATGTGAGCAGGATAGAAATTTGAAACTAATCAACGATTGGGTCAGTTGTATTATTCATTAGCGTCACTATTTGCACTAAGTATGGAAAGCTTACGTAATATATGACGACTTTGCCTTGAGCATTACCTTCTCCAATTAATGGAAAGGATGCAATGAAACGGTGTGTCAAAGCTACGATAGGTCAGTTGTTATTATTCATTTCTGTTACTGTTTGCACGGGCTTCGGCAGATTTACATTCATTTGTGTATTTATAATGACATCGCCTTGTTAAACAGTCCCCATTATAATATGAACGTACGACATTGATTTTATTTTAATGATGTAAACATACTGCGGTGTTACAGTTATCAAAAAAAATTTCTTAAACTTTTTAACAATGCGTCGCTTTTAATAGATTTTAATGATATTTTTTTCAAGTCTTACTCACTTTTTAGACAATATAAATTACAAAAATGATGTCTTTTCTATATAAGGTTGCCATCCGTCCGGGTTTCCCCGGATTTGTCCTAGTTTAGAGGGCATCCGGGGAGCGTCCGAGCAGGATTTCATTTGTAGTCCGGGTTTAAAAATGTAAAGTCTTGGGCCGTCCGCGACACATTATTATTATTAAAACAATTTGTAACAAACTGTAATAAGATTCTGTTTTGTTAGGTACATGTAAAATAATGATAAAAGATGACTAAATTTAGTTTTAAGGTCTGAAAATAAATAAAAAGGTGATTTATGACATTTCTAACGGTTTTTTATTACACTGACTATGTTTAAAAAAAACCTGTTGACATGTCCGGGTTCTGGGCTCTAAAATCCGAGGTTTCCGCGCGTCTTGTCCTGGTTGCCAAATTTTAGAGATGGCAACCCTATTTCTATAGTTCACTATTGTCTGAAATGTGTTCTTGAATTTGTTAGCGCATGATTTTAATCTAGCAATTGAAAATATATTCTAGATTAACAACGAAACGCCGATTGGTTCAATTCTAGTAACCAATTTCTGTCAAGGTAAAGGCATTCAATTCTTTTTAATGCAGATTCTTCTCTTTTCCGTATACTGCTACATTATTATTTTGTGTACAGAACTATATATAATATATTCGTAGTATATACCATTCTATACTTTTTCGTATTAATATATGTAAAGGTTGGATCATTATCGACTGCATATAATATTGTCAGTAAAAAAAATCAGCTTATTGAAACATTTTTTTTTTACATAAATACAAGATATTAAATTAATTTTCCTGCAGAGATATCTGATAAAAATAATTAATAATAATACTCTGACAAAAGGAGAATTCAGAAACATTAGCCATTTAACTTCAATGCAAAAATTAATAATAACGTCTTATACGAGGTTGACTCTAATTAAAAGAAGTTAGAGTGGTTGTGATCCTTGATGATTGTTGGATATTTTTGGATAAAATCCTGTGCCACGGATTTTATCCAAACATATCCAATAACGTCTTACTTTACACGGCTAATCAACAATTAATTACGATAATTTTTATGTTACTGAACATCTAAACTAATTACCAAATTAAAAAGAAATTTTCGACTGTTACCTATGTCTAATATAGTTTTAATATAGTTCTTAATTTAATTTGTAAAGATTATACAGTAATATTATATAATAATATAAATTACTCAAAAAAATAAATAAATAAATAAAATAGAAAATGCGAAAGTGTGTAAGATTTTTATGATTTATTTTCCAATCTAAAGAATAAGGAGTTTGTGTCTCTGTGTATAAATACCCACTTTGGTTTTGATTTAAATAACCAGCGAAGTAGAAGAAGCTTAAAAACTCATCACCATACAGTGTGTAAAAAAAACCCAGGTCATCTACGGTCAAAATTCTCGAACACATCTCCTTTATTTTTTAACGCTCATTTTTTTTGTAATTATTTATTAGCCCCGCGTTTTTCATAATGACATCGTCACCCTTTTCTTAACGACGCCGACCAATTTTCTTGTAGATTTGGATATATATTCAAATTCTGATTTCAGCAATATGCCATTATTTAATGTTGGAGCTTCCATAATGTTAATTATTAAAAAGTGAACAAAAATTCAATATAGTTGCGGTATTTTTTTTTTTTGACAAAAAATTAATAACGCGTACGAACTGCCAAATGAATAAAATATCAGTGCAATATCAAAAAAAATCAAATTAAGTGTTCAAACTGAGTTCCGTTTACTTTTTGACAGCCGAATCTCGAATTTTTGTGTTCACTTTTAAGAATTAATATCTCGGGAAGTGGCAGTGGAAACCATAAATTTCAAATAATATATATTATTCTTTATTTATTATTATTTCCAAAATTGGAAATTGATCATCTACCCAAATCTGCCAAAAAATTGTGGATGTGCCGTAAAAAATACGCGATAATGTCATGCCAGGAAGGGGCGGGACTAAAAAAAGACAATTACCAAAAAATATGCGCTGTTAAAAAATTCTTCTATGCTTTTGGTTTTACATGATCTGGATTTTCTTATATGTATTGTTCCAGCCTAAATTTACACACGGTATATATATATTATATTCACGAGACAGCCATTGTTGTGGGCTAGGGTTTGTTCAGCTTCGAGGTACAATTTACATCCCAATATTTTTTTCGTTTTTAAACTGACATGCCAACATTTTAAATGTGATATCAATTCTCACATTTTGACGTATTTATTTTAAACCAGAGATTGTCAAACTTATTTAGTCTAATCCCAACCATATTTAACTACAGCCAACACATTAATTCACTGGTGAGCCATACAATTTAACTTCTTTAGAATACAATATTTGAGTTTCTTTCGTTTACAATACCAAAAAGCAACATAATGTCATGGCAAAGTACCACATCATACAAGACCTGCAGTTTGAAACTTAAATCTAAGTTTGAAAAATACAAATGCATACTACATCAAAACTAGTAAATTTTGCAAGAGATATAATGATGTAAGTATGTATTTTTTTCCTGTTGAATGCAGAACTGATTAGGGTTTTCGGTCCCGGGTTCCCGGGTCGGGAATTCCCGGGAATGAAAGCGGTTTCATGCCCGGGAATAATTTTACGAAAATCCCGGGTAAACGGGAACCATTTAAAATTAATAACTTTCTGTTGAAGACATTCGAAACCTCAGCAAAGTTTAAGCTCAAATAATATGGAGAATCAAATAATACATTGTAATTCTTTATGGTATTCTTGAAGGCTTTTTTCTCCGGCAACAAGACCTCGTACACAGTGTCGGTGATAGTTCCTTTTTATTTAGTTTAAACGCACACTGGAAAATGTACAACTGTAATTAGATTTATAATGATCTCAGTAGTGACTAGTGAGAGTTCCTTTTTAGTTAAAGTAAACGTTTAATTATGAGTACAACATCGTTACACAATGTACAATTTTTTATTAGACTAGCAGTCATTATTGATTATTTTGTAATGAAAAAGTATATTTTTGTTTTTCCTTAATCTTTTAATAATAAAAAATAGAACATAATACTTATAAACTAGAGTTTTATTTGTAAATAAGTGATTCCTGGGTATCCGAGAATTCCCGGGAATATAAAATGATCATTCCCGATTCCCGGGAATCAAAAGTGCCGGTAACGCGAAAACGCTAGAACTGATGCAATATAAAAAGCAAATAAAAATATAAAATGTTGTATGTAAAACTAAAGACGGTTGAGTAGAATAGACTTTCGTTGGACTTGATCCAAATAAAAATTCTATTCTTATTATTTGCAGAGTTTAGCGACGTATTTAGTTTTGGTTCGAGCACTAATGAGTTTCATTGTTACTATCTTCGGTTAAAATCTGAACGTACTTTTTGATCTGCGAAGAAAGGCTCAAATAATGTAGATCGGTGTAGTGCGATGAAATCAGCAAACAATGACCCATCAAGTTGACCACGGAAGCGTAATGTTTCTGTACCTAACTTACTGTTTTACATCTATAGACAGCGATGGCGTTCCAAGTGCACAATCAACACGGATTTCGTTCTACATCGTGTCCAAGAATTATTGACGCTGTGCAACAAACGTTAAAAAAACAGAGCATCGTTCTTCATCTTAGGTCCAATAAAAATACAATCGTCT
Organism: Venustoraphidia nigricollis; assembly: GCA_034508555.1. Classification (NCBI taxonomy): domain Eukaryota; kingdom Metazoa; phylum Arthropoda; class Insecta; order Raphidioptera; family Raphidiidae; genus Venustoraphidia; species Venustoraphidia nigricollis. The sequence continues at coordinate 4,307,068 of JAVRKA010000013.1, forward strand.
TTCTCTGCAGTTTTAGATTTACCAAAATGGGATTATTATGTTTCCCAATTCATATTCAAACCAAAAACTAAGTTTACATTTCTATATGGAGCGATTTTTGGACAAGGAAGCTAATTTATTTATTTTTTATTTTTTAAACTAAAATCTATAGAGAAGTGCATCATTAAGAAGTAATTATTATTAAACTATTAAATAGCGTGGACAGCTCGGAAAACGTTTATGAGGCAGGCAAACCGTACGCTGCTGCATGTACCTCTTTGTAGTAATTTTTCAAATTAAGGCTGTCGGAACGCTCTGAATTTAAGCCAAAAATAGAGCTTCGGCTGTCAACTGATTGTAGACTTATTCGTCGACATTTTGCAAAAATTCTTTTTCTGTAAGGAAGATAAAGGACAAATCTAAGTCTCTAATGGTCTACTTTTGTAATTTATGTACGATTTACTAGAAAAAAGTTGGCATCAATTGCGCCAAAAAAAAAGCACATTTTCAATGTCACACTACGACCTTATTCGTAGTTATTTCACAAAACTGTTCCATCACAAACCTAAAGTGACTCTTCCTTTTTCGGAAATCTTCAAAATATTTCCAAAAATTAGAGTAATCAATTGACAGCGGCACCCTTGCAATAAAATTTTTTAGCCTCGTAGTTGGCACTAACCAAAAATTAAAACGTGCGGATGATTTGAGCGAGACAGAGCTAAAGAAGGTCACACCCACAATATGTCTTTTGCTTACCTCGCCCCTTACCGCTGGGTCAAAGCACAAACAAAATTCTGAGCGTTCCGACAGCCTTAATTAATTTTTTATTTATATTACAGTTCTTGTTCACTTTTGAATAGTACAAATGCTTATCGGGAATGTTGACATTATGTACCAAAAAATGACTATAATTCATTAAACTTCGCTTGAATATTCAAAGAAGCTCAAGAGTAAATAACAGGAAATTTCTCTGCATTTCAGCCGTTCTTGAACACGGGTACGTAGAAATATATTACAATAATATAACAGCAATTGCTTAAAAAAGGTAGGTACTTATTTTGAAAAATTATTTCGAGGTAAGTTGTTAAAAAATCTATTTCTCCGAAAATGTTGTATATTTTTTTTAATATCTGTCTTTCAGACTAAAGAAAGAACTGCTAAAAATTAAATTAAATATGTTTTTTCATCTCGTCTTTAAAGTTTATCAAAGAATTTTTTCGTAATTTACGAAGCTTTTAAAACTTTAAAAATTAAATCTTATCAAAAACTTTTTATTTTCTTAGCGTACATTAGTAACATATGAATACCTACACTAGTAATTTAGCGGTGTCCCATAAATTGATATCTTATATTAAAATATTAAATAAACTTTATTTTGCAGAAAAGATTAGGTTGACGCTAAACAAAACCCGACGGACTGCCAAAAATGTGGTTTTACAAAAAACTGAAAGACGGTTGTGAAAAGAAATATTGATATTTACGCAAGAGAGTGCTTCATACTAATTCCTTGTCCTTACGATTCGATAGTTCGGTCAATCGGTTGATTTATCATTTATTCGCGTCTAGCATCTCTTTAATTTCACAAGAATAAATAAATATATAATAAAAATAATACATATGTTAGTTATTACGATTGTTCTTAAAAAATAAAATCCGATTTTTTTAATTATCCTACGACATAATATATATCGTTTCTCAAAGGTGTGTTTTGTCGGTAGGAAATATCTTCCTTAATACTGTACCTATCGAAAATAATCCTTGATACGCCATTTTGGAGATTATTTTTCTCTCTATTGACGAAAAATAAGTTAATATCTTCTAATTAATGTTTTCATTAAAAAATTATAATTTAAAAATTTTAGCAATCCCATTACAGAAAATAACATTCAGAAAAAACAAATGTCGGTAATCTGTACTTTGTAGTATCATAATTATTGTTGAATCTTCAATTTATATTCAAAATAATGACTATCAATCTATTGTCAAAGAAAAAATGCAATACTTATCAAAATGACATTTAAATAAATAAAACAGTTTTTAATTAAATAATGCATGAGCAGATTGTGTTAACTTTTTTCAGTTAGCTATTTGCGGAGATATGTGCATTTTCTGTACATTTTTTTGCATTCTTCGTATTCCGCATTGTTTACTTAGCGTAATAAAAACTGCCAGTTGACTGTCACTTACTGCGGCTAGATTGTCAGTTGTACGGATTATTGTATAGAAGCGTGTTAGAGAATGAGAATGAATATAATGTACACACTGAAATGTATCAAAATTCTGGAAGTAGACGAAAGACGAAAAAGGTTGCAATATACAGCTTAACAAATACTTAGAATGCCAACACTCAACACGCAGCGTTGCCAACCTTTTTTTCTATTTTCTTCAAAATTCCCAAGGGGATGTTAAAAATTCCTTTTTTATAGACTCACAAATTCCGTTTGCGTTTTTTGTTAATAAAGACATTTTCTGCGAAATTGAACGCGAAAAAAATACTTTTAATCAAAAACTAAAATACCAGTCCAAAATGTGATTAAATTGATTTCTTTTTGAAAGAGTATATTGTTATATTAAATAATCATTCAATAAGCAATATTTGATAACAAATATGGGTCGGAAATATTTCAAATCATGCATAATGCTAAAAAATATCTAAAATCGACATTTTGTCATAGTTTTTGAATTTAAATGTTTACATTGTTCTTGAGCATATTTTTTTTACCATGGTACTAATTTATGTCAAAATTTAGTTTTCAAAATTTTAAAATATTTTTTGCTTTTAACATAATTTTGGAAAAAGTCTTTTCGTCGGTTAGTCTACTAGCACGATACGGGTCAAACAGCTAAGCGAATTAAAACCAAATTTTGGAAAGATGTTTGACATGTAAGGCAGAAGAGATAATATATCCTATATAACGTTTTTTTCCTTCTATAGTAACGGTTTATTATTCTATAATTTCGGAAATATATTGAAAATAAAAATTAATCAGCTGCTCTTTTGTTCTGAAGATTTGTCAAAAAGAAATTAGTTAAGTAGCTGACAAGCACGGTTTGATTAATTTTCACATTTGAAACCATATTATTTAACCATGCACACGAACAGCAAATATCATATTTGCTACTATAGATGTTACTTGCGTTAACAAACATTTTATTTATTATAATATGTCAAATGCCAATATTTTTTAAGTTGGGTTGGTTCTGTCGCCCAATTAGCTGGAATTTTTTATTTCATTCAATTCGAACTAATAAGTTGAAATTGCCAAAATCAAGTATGAGATTTCATAAAATACGTCATGGAAATGGTTGAGAGTGCTGAGATCTTCTCATGACACAGCGTATTGTAAATAATAAATTATAAAATCATGCATTATTATGAATAAAACACACTTGATGTCAGTTTATTTAAGACATGAATGTAAAAATATTTTCAGAGAGAAGAAATTACTTAAAGATGAATTGCAAGGATGATAATCAGGTTATACAAAAAATACAAGAAAGTATGTTCAGCAGTTCACTTCATGTTAATTTTTATTTTTATTGTATGACTTTTCATTTATAATATTGTGAACATTTGCTTAAACTCGAGACGCATTTTAAGGACTTGGAAATAACATAAAGTATGAGAAAGAAAAATTACCTTAGTAATAGCAGAAGTGTTAGCGTTAGTTGTAAAACAAAAAAAAAGATATCTTTAACAAAATAGGAAAGAAGAAAAATAAGCTGCCGTTTTGTCATCTGTCGTCAAAAGAAACATTAGACAAATTCCTCTAAAAATAGTACAACGAGTGCCGAGAGGGTAAAAGTCGGAACTTTTTTGAAACAATTTTTATTTGTTAAGATAATTTATTTTGAACGCATAATTTAACATTAAATTTCAAAATGTGAGAAGCAAGTAGATTTTTATACCGAATGTTTTATAATATGTACATAAAAAACATTATTGAATAGGATAATATTTTGAATTGTTTTCGTGATGCCGTATGAAAATATACGTCAAATTGAACTGAGCTCCAAAACTGGAAAAACATTGCTCAATTAGTCGAAACGCAATAATTTGTTTAAAGTTAATTGCTATTTAAATTATATGTGACGTCAGTATAAACCTCGCCCGGCAAACAGTGATTCTATAGCCAACGATTTAGAAATCAAAAGGTTGTTAATAATACACACTACAGAACTGAAACTTACACAAAAACAGGATCTAAATGTTGCAAACTGATATTTACAGAAAAACATATATTATTTGTTTTTCGTGAACGAAGAAATTTCGCTTCAAGGAAAAATATAGATAAATTACTTTTGATTAATTAAGAGTCCGTGACAATTTTGTTAATCTCTAAGGGGTCCGTAGACGAAACATTTTTGGTAACTCTGGTCTAGCCAAGTGAACAATGCTCATCCTGTATAACGTCTACGGGTTACAAAACAAATGACATGCGCGGAACAAGAAGCCGTTATGTAACGGCGGTAAAACAAGTTTTGTCGGTAGTTCAGTGCGTTGTTATCACCAGTAAATGCAGCATCGCAAAGAATCCCGCTATAAGATCGCGCGCGATTTTATTTTATCTTGATAAGCGTTCGATGCTTTTGATTGATTGAAACGAATGGCTTGCTTACACTCATACAACAAAGTAAGTTATTTTTTATACTATGACAACTTTGGTTGTTTTCAATGTATGTTTCAAAATGAGTATTATATATATTTTTTGTAACTGAAGTTTTAAATATTATTTTATAAATACGATGAGCCATATTTATGTGCATATTTAGAATAATTATTTTAGAATCGTATAGAGAAGCGCTCCCTAAACTTTATCACCTACGGACCCCTTGGAGAATAGCAAAATTGTCGTGGATCCCCGTTAATATAAATCAATAATAACTTTTTTTCATTTTCTTGAACTGTATATGTCAATTTATACATTTATATTTTGTGTAAGTTTCACTTCTGTAGTGCGTGCTATAAACAACATTTTGGAACGGCAGTCATACAGTTCGGTTGTCGCAGACCGGAATGTATAGTTTTGCCCACTTACAAACTTACGTTCGCGATCGTTGACTATAAAATCATTGTTTGCCGGACGGCGTTTACACAACACGGCTGTCGCCGGCCAAACTGAATGTTTTGCCCAGTTAATCCAGAAAAGAGTCCGCGGATCTCCTGGGAGATGCTTATCCTAAAATCATCTTTAAAATAATCCTATTGGGCCCATTTTAAATAGGCTCCGTGCGGTGGTGGAATCGAATACATGTACCAAATTTCATTTATCGAAAAAATCTTTCTTTTTTTTACTTTAGAAGACCGACGCAACATGGGAAACTTGTAAATTAATCGATTTTGATAAAATTGCATTTTGACTTAGAAACATAAAATTTGGTAGGTGGGTATGTTAGTCTTCACCATTCTATAACTAACATAAATTAAATATCATCAAAATCGATGCAATAGTATTTGAAATAAGAGCCTTAGAAACACGTGAGACATAGTAGCTGCAAGTACGGAACCCTCCCTATAAAAATACAGTTGATACTTATCCGATTAAAAAAATAGTATAATTGCATATCAATTAATTGTGTGAAATTTTATTAAACACATAAATTGTCTTAAGGTGATTGTAAAATATGCTCTCGGGAAATTTTGAACTGTGGTCGCAAAATTCATTTTGTTACTGTTGTTTATATTAGCTGTGGTTAAGCATTAAGCGACACAAAATTTGAATTGCTTGTTAAAAAATTCAAAAAACACATATTTTTGCCCTAAAAATAAAATGAAAAAACTTGTCGATATTTTTTTAATACACGTCACGATATTTCGAATTATGGGAAAGCATATAAACATTTTGTAGTTTTTTTTTTACAAATTTGTATTAAAAAAACTTGGATTGCTTAATAATTTTTTTCAAATATATTTTTTTTTCTATACAAAAATATATGTCAAACTAATTTTCTCGTATTTATCTGATTTCAAATCGTTTATTTAGACCAAATAAACCGTAAAAATCATATGGAAGGAATGATATATATTTTTAGTTTATTTTGTAAGCTTTAACATCAAAGAAACATCATAGAAATTAAATATTTTTGAAACGTAAGTACAGTTTACATTACACACACATCAAACTGCTATGCGGGTGAAAAAGGGGACATATTGAAGAGCTAGTAAACTGTCACCTTAACGCATCCAAAATATTACGATATTTGTTTTTTAATATATGTTTTATTGACATTTACGTATTTTGATATAAACAACGAAAGCAAGAGAAAATTAATAATGATAAAAATGTATTAAGTTTGTTTAACTAGTGTATTTGCTAGAACCTTATTTCAGTCGTAAAATTTCAAGTGATGTATTATGAAATTAATTTTTGGAAATAACCTTTCTACTTAAATATTAAAAATATTTAAAAGGTAGATTGAAAAACATCGGTTCATTATTTCATAAATAATTAAAAGGCTATAAATATTAAAGACAAGCGAATAGGAGGTAGTTTTAATTTGATAAACTTTTCTAATTTTCGCCACCTGCGTCGACTCAACAAAGTAAAGGGCGCGGAATTTTCTTTTTTCATCACTTCTTTCGTAATTTTAATGAAAATTCGCATTATATGAAAACTTAATTTGTTGGTGGACAATATAATAGTTTAATATTTCAATTTATCTATTTAATGAAATTGCTTCTAGCTTTAAAGAAGCTTTAAAAGTTGTTTTCTATAACCGAGATCGATTCAACAGAAAAGTATTAAATAAATTGTATGAGAACTTTTTTAAAAATAAATTTTTAAGCGTGTACATAAACTTCAGCTAAAATTCAATATACCCGGAAAGTTATCATTTCTGTGTTATTTTTTAAAATATTTTTAAACTGGTGACAACATTGACCCAAACATTCTTCTCGGCAAACATTTTTTAAATATTTTTGTACAAAAATTTCTACATCGAATATATAGAATATGAACACTTAATAACCAATATCTCCATGATTTTCTAGCTTAAAAAAAAACATTGAAAAAAATGGTGATTATAAATTTTCCTGTAACATTCCTGTAACATTGTGAAAACCGTATGTGTTTGAAACAAAAAATTTGTATTGTAGTAAAAAATTAAGGGCGTTATCACTAATCTAATTATTGATCACAATGACATCTAATACTTCATACAAATATTCCCAACTTAGTGTTCAGTATTTTTTTCTTTTTTTTTTATTATACTAGTAAGACTTTTGTTGAAACCGACAAAACGTGACCAAAGTCATGGATAGAGGATAATATAAATTATACTATGTTATGTATTTATTTTATTATATTCATTATAATAAAAATCACATCATTCATTCAGGCTATCTAATAATTTTTACGAATCATAATTTCGGGACTGATTCAACATTGATCTTTAAGAACTGTACATTTTTTACAGTTTGCGGTATATTTATTTATTCCTATATTATAACATATATTCGAGTTTTATAAAGCGATAGATAAAACCACCTCAGGAAAAGGAAAAAAATAAACAACAGTTATAACTCTCGGAAGGCCCTATAGCTTCAGCTGATATAAGAAATCGGAAGCAAAAAAAAAAACGTATCGACCAGCATGCTATCTGACACCGGAAATGGTGTTCACGGAAACGTGTGACCAATCACACAGCCTGCTACAAAATAAACATATGCCTAAGGTACTCTTTCACATGTAAACATTCTTTCACTTTTTATATTTATTTATCGTGACATTTTTTGCAATCGAGTTTTTTTCAATTTATTATTAAAAAAATAATTCATTTCGGTAGAGTTTACTTCTAAATGATAAAATTGCTCGTTACAAGGGCTTATAAAGAAATAATTGTTCAGAAAATGTGCGCAATTTATATTATGCCTTTGATTTTTTTTAACTAGTTGTCCGGTTCCGGTGCAATTTAGTTGATGAGAATAGTATTGATTTTTTTAAAATTTTTTAACGAGAAATTGGACTATTCAAATATAGTTAAACTAAATCAAAAAGTTGCGACGTTTCGTTAAATTTTTTTAACTTCTTCAAGCACAACTGAACTAATTAAAAATACAAATTAGTTAATGAAATAAATAATTTTTTTTTAATAGAATTGAAATAATACCTTTAACTAGTTAACCATAACATTAATAAAATTTAGATATCTAATAATATATATATTTACTTCAACAATTATTGAGAATAGTATTGATATTCTGAATATACCTTTAAGATCTTTGAAAAATATTTTAAAGTAAATTTTAAAGGCTGAATGTCTGTACACTCGTTTTTGTTATTATTAAACATTAAATACACTAAAAATGAAAAACATAATAGGTGGTGGAGGTTCCGGTGTTGGTGGTGGGAGAACGTGTCTTAAGTTGTTTTTATAATAAGCTTTTTCATATAATGACTAAAAATAAAAGATAAAATAAGTATGAAATAAACTTTTAAGGTCAAGTTTTATTAAAATGTATTAAAAAGAAAAAAAATAATTTTTAATTTAATTCATTATTATAAAAAGGGGGCCGTGACTGTAAGAAACTATTATAGAGTTTACGACCACGCTTTTATAATTATGCAACTAACTTTAACATTATTTACTTTTTTTCACTACATTTTAATAAAAGCGTGTTTAAAAAAATGTTTCTGCCTATTTCATATAAACAAAACTATAGAATATATTTGTAGATGAATATTTTCTCTTGCTTTTAAAAGTTTTATGTAAACTCTAAGAATATCTTAAATTTAATGGAGCGCAAATATGTTTTTAATTTTTAAATAAATTTGTCTTTGTCATTTGCTGTTTTTCAAAATATGTCTTTATTTATAATCAGCTGTTACGTTTATTATAAAAAAATGAACTTTGATATTGCAAAACTTCTTGGTGTGACACTTGCTTGTGAGCAGCCGAGAAGGACACTTCGCCCGCTACCACATCGCCTTTGATAATGTCTACCGCAGTTGTAGACAAAACGTCAGGTAGAAATACCAATGGACCACGGCGTACAAGCCCGGAAACCAAGAAGTTTTGCAACAACGCCAGCCGTGAAAGCCTACACAATTGGATAGAACTTTGATATTGTTTTGAACCACCACATAGTTGAGTGTACGATGTTCCATACACAAAACTTAGTGTTTGAATATCGTTATCGGTCCTGTCAATTGCACCTGTAACACTGTAAGAAATTCCTTTTACAACTAAACAATCTGAAAGCTGAAAATCATGAATATTTCAAAAACATGATAAAATTTACCAAAAAAATATTTAAAATGACAAAATCAGAGAAAAGTCACATTTTTTAAAGTCTTCAACTTTAAAATAAATTGAAAATTCAATTGAAACTTCCAGTTCTAAAAGTAAAAAGTAGTAACGGGAAGATTAAAAAGAACGGACGATATAGTCCAAGCTTTGGCCATACAAAACTCTACTGGACAACACTCCTATAATTAGTGTATTTGCCATATGGCAACATACACTATTGGCGTCGGTCGGATGGCGGGACCTAGGGGTCGGACCAAAATTTCTCGACGTTTCATAGCCTCCTAAACACTTTGGCACCATTTTTGGAAAAATTATATATATATGTATATATATATATATATATATATATACGTGCGGGCTATAACTTTCGAAAGAGTTAATTGATTTTAACTAAATTTGGCCCACATGTTGAAATCCATCACCGCAAGAAGCCTATTTAAAATGGGCCCAATCGGACCATTTTAAGGGTAGTTTTTAGGGGTTGAAAAAAGTTTTTGGGCCCAAAAATACCTAAAAAATTCTCAGAATCGTTTCAAAATTGAAATTTAACCCTTTAATAGCAATTAAAAAGTGCTCCTAAAATTTTAAAAAAATCGGCCCGACAGGACCGGTTTAACAAATTTTATGAAAACACTAGTTTGCAGATAGTGAATTATTTGCTGAAAGGTGTATATAATTTAGTATAGAGGTTCGATTGATAATAATATTGCAACTGAGAAAAAAATGTTCTTTTAAGGGGTGTATTAAGGAGTCAAATTTTTTATTTTGCTCAAAAAAACAACTTAAGTTCGCATAATAAAGCCACAATACCTGTATTAGCAAATACACTATATTGTCGGCAGGGTTTTGGCACTGCGACCCGGGTTTTTTTATAATTAAATTTTACAGACAAAAATGATGAAAAAATTCAAATCGATGGCAGACTAATTCAACTTTTTTATTATTCTTTTTCTCGAATACGGCTCAACACTACTTGATAAAATTTATACAGGCAATAGAGAAATATCAATTATTTACATTTATCATTATCTGCCCTCCAAATTTTTTAGCATACCAAGCATACCTCTCTGAATAAATGTTTAAAGTGAGATCTGCCAAGTAAGCAAAAAAAATTGGTATACAGATAGAATTGAATCGAATATAAAATATACCAAACCTTCAAAAATTGTGAAATATTTAAAAATTAAATGTTAAAACAATTAAACAAATATTGGTAAGCGAAGTTTTGTGTCAATATTATCATTTATTAATTTGTTTGGATGTGATCTGATGATGAATTTATAAATAAAATTTAAAAATAATCAAACCACATTTTAACTCGTGCTTATCATATTTGAGAACAAATTATCGAAAAATGAATTCTTGTCAACCATGTATACAGATTTCAAGCCAACATGTCAGATACAGGTTTACTTTTTTCCCCAGTTCGATATTTGTATATATACGGAGGTGAAAAAATTAAACTTCACTGTTTGATCAACTTTTTGTGTGAATCGTTGAGAAACTTTCCGCTCCAAATACAAAAAAATAGCAAAGAAAAATATCGTTCACTGCTCTTTAATAACAGAAATACAACGCAGTTGCAACGATCGAATTTTAAACAAAGATATATCGATTATATCTTACAGCAGTAGTGATGACAAAAGATAAAAGCAGAATCTAAAAATATCAAATTTTTTTGTTTTGATAATCTAAATAGTTATTTGGACAACTCGTAATATTTAAGACAATATCCATATAATGTTTTGTTATGAGTTTCCGGAGGTAAAAAAAATTCTAATTCAATTTCAAATTTCGTTGTAATCAGAAATCGTAGTTTTATATATTAATGTTTTATTTATTCTTATTTAAATACTAATGATAATATTACTTATCGCTTAAACTAAACTATATAATTAAATTAGAATTAAACAAAAAAGAAGGGGCCAAACCGGTGTGCACTGCGACCTCTTTATAATACAATAGTAGCTTTGTATTTTTACCACTTTGTGGATTTTGTTTAATCGTTATTATTATTTTTTCAGAGTTTAATGGGGAAGACTTTAAGTCTTCGTCACTCCTACTACATTGTATGCGGACTTATTTTGTTAACATTAACAGGTAAGTTTCTTTCACATTTTGATATCAATTCACAAAAAAGAAGTTGTACTAATACGGCAGTGACGCACAAATACGTATCAAAATTAAAGATTAATTGCGTAAAATTTTTCCAGTAGCGGGCAACTATGCGCCCCAGGAATGAATTAGTAACCTATTCTATTATTTTACTTTTGAAAAATTTAATCCGTGAAATACGTTAGTTTGTCGGACACATGTCAAAAAATTTTAATCGCACATTTCTTCTTAAGAAAAGCATCATAGAATTTTATATCGAACTCAAAAAATTATTATTTGACCCATGGAAACGATGTTTTTTTTTAATTGTATATGCGTATATACTTTTTTATATAATTTACGCTTCTAAAGATTTTTACCAGGTTCCAAAAGTTGGATGCATGTTTTGTTCTGATCAGTTGGGAATATTATTTTTTTTTTGCTTTTTAATGCTGTCATAAAGTTTAAAATGTTCAATAAATAATTATGTAAAGGATATTTTTTTTCTTAAGCTTTGACATTTACTGTGTTTTAATAGTTATCTACATGAAAAGTTTAATTTACATTCAAAATGACTTTTGCTTCGGCGAAGATTACGACAGTACAATAGTACCATTGATTTTTGTACAATAAAAATTTTCTTAGGAACAACATTAACTCATTGATTAACCATGATATTATAAAATATAATCCTCATAAAATTTGTATAATTTTCAAAGTGTTGTATCATTAATTATGCGTTTTATGTAACTTTTGAACAGGGTTGAAAATTTTAAATTCCAAATATTGTTTTTTGTTTGCTAATCATTTGTAAACAGCAATATGATCGATAAAGCAAATATCAAAAACAGATTACTTGCCGCTGTTTTAACAAGTCGATTACAAGTACTCATTAATCTTGTACAGTTAAAAGCTTTTGCTTTTGTTTGTGGTGGTATCTAGATTAACTTGTGCAATTGCAATGTACAAAGTGTATACAGAATCCAGTCTCGTTTATCTCTCAAAAATCATGTGTTTTTTACATGTAAAACCCACGAAGCAGCCTTCCCAATGATATTAATAACGTTTTTTGCACAACCTCCAATAAATTAGCTGCTACACATACATGCATGCTGGCGCGTAAAGTAGTCCGGTTCGGCACTAGTGCTGTAATTAAAATCAAAACTGATCATGCTATAGCGATTCCATAGTAAATTGATGTTTATTTGCATGTTGGAATTGAACCTAAACCTAGTATTAGAAATGAACTGTCAACAATTTTGAAAATATACTGAAAATAAAGTGAAAAACAGCTATTTTTTATATCTCGAGTAGATTAATATTACCACTCGTTTGACTGTTAACCCTTTCACTCCGGATTTCATTTTCTCATATTTTTAGAAAAAAAATTATATATAGTTGAAAGTTGGTAAGTAAATAACATAAAAATGATGTAAAATATTTTTTATTTTTTCATATAACAAAAATTTCGAATTAAAAAATTTGGGACAATACGTCTCAGTAGTTGTTTTTTCTGGGACAATATGTCCCAACAGTGATGTAATCGCTCAAAACATTAATAACATTCATATGCCAAAAAACAAAAATGCAATTTTTCAAGTTAGGTCATGTTACAACTTGTGTTGTCAACATTGGAACAGCTAAAGTAAACCTCAAATTACTGTAATATCCCAACCCAACGTTATTTATGTGCGTTTCTTTCAAATCAGATTTTTTTGAACATACCCAGGGACAATAATATCCCAACAGGAGCGAAAGGGTTAAAGCTTGGTAGCGCTCGTCGCAACATAATATAATTAATTCTACTTTAGATATATAAACTACTATTCTGCATTGACTAATTCCTAGATCTTCTTTTTCTAGTTTTTATGTAAAGTTTTTGTCTTCAACAATACCCGTTTAAAAGAAGTTTTTGCACCCGATAATGTTTTTGTCATAAGAAACGCAATTCCCAAGTCAACGCTGGCTTGATATTCTAACTAATAATTGATTTATTTTTTATTTTTTTTTTCTTAAATAACTCATTCTCGCGCACGTCTAGCTCACATAAGTCTATTCCAGCCCTGGAACTGGCAATAGCCAAGTTGGGTTGGAAAATTCCATTTATTTTTCACACGCAATGTGATTTATTTTCTATTTAGGTACTAATTTTGTAATTCTGTTTTTTTTCCGATGAAAAAATTTATTTATTATTATTATTATATATTAGAGTAGAGTAGATAACTCAATGAAATTTACTCAAATTCAGATATCTACTTTACGTAGTTCTGCTCAAAAATCAAAACTGCTATTGTTTACTCCTTTTCTCTGACACTGAGATACCAAACAGATCAGTGTGCACGCGGCAAAGTTTCATGTGTCTATGGAAAAGGCAGCCAGTCATCGAAAAAAAGTCTAATCAAAAAAGGTTTTGTCAAATTGTCACGTGTAATAAACTTTCTAGGCTTTCGTATCTATATTTAGAAACCTTTCAGATTACAATATGTTTAAAGCGTTTTATAAATAAGTCAAATGGCATTCACCTGTTAAATTGACAAAGGTATGAATACTGAACGCGAAAAAATTATAACAATATTATTCTGTTTTATGTAAAAATAAACACATTGTAGAGAGTTATTTATGTAACATTTATGTAACACCCCATTCTCTGCGGCATTTCGCAATATTTAATTATCCTAAAAAGTCCATTACCCAAATTTGTTTACACACAAAAAGCACATAAATATACCTAACACTTAATACATACAGTTTAAATGTCGTATTAACTTTTTTCAGCAAGCAAAATTCGATGTGATTTTTTTATACTAGTTGAAGCTAGAAATGCTGTAGATATTCAGAACTTTTTATTTTATCTCGTAATTAGATTAACAAATATACTCACGCTAAGTTGTGGATAAAATATAAAAAATACAGAGAGATGCAAAAAGAACTCGCGCCCTGAGGGTTTCCAATATGGTTATAACAATTTGACAATTACTTTGTTGACACTGACAATAGAAAAACTTAGTAAAAATTAAGTTCTTTACATGGTAATTCCACATAAATTTTAAGATTTTTTCCTCTACTTGTGCTGCGAGACATTTCTTCATGTCCAAGATTCTAGGCCATCGGTTTAATATGGAAGTTAGTATTAAAAAAATGATTTGAAAAGTTGTATCATTTTTAGTGTATTGAATTATGAATATGGGGTTCTAGACTTCAGTATTTGATAATAATTTCAACTTGAGATCTCTAGCAGTTCCTGAAAAAAATTATCTTGACGGACAATAAAGTGTTCCTATAAGATGCCCGTTTTTTTTTTATTCTGAGATATATAATCTCACGTATTATAAAAATATATGCCAACATTTGCTCCAATCTAGAAATATTATTCAAAAATTAGATCCAATATGCCGTTACATAACAATAACATTAATTGACTTTTTTTTTCTTTTTTGTTCTTGGTAATTAATATAAAAATGATTTGTCGGGAAAAAGGACTTTTTAAGTAAACACTTATTTGTTATTTATAGCGACGTTTCGTCCCTTGCTTGGAACTTTTTCAAGCTTTATAACTATTAAATGTTTTGATCAAGTAAATATAAAAGTTAAAATACACATGTAAATATAAATTTTAGTTAAACAATTGTTCATTAAAAAGTTTGTAGTAATTCCGTTTTTTAAAAAATATTTTTACGGAATTATTACAAACTTTTTAATGAACAATTGTTTAACTAAAATTTATATTTACATTTATATTTACTTTTATATCTACTTGATCAAAACATTTAATAGTTATAAAGCTTGAAAAAGTTCCAAGCAAGGGACGAAACGTCGCTATATATAACAAATAAGTGTTTACTTAAAAAGTCCTTTTTCCCGACAAATCATTTTTATAAATAAACATTAATATTTCGTAGTAATAAAGTTAATATTTCGTGTATAATTAAGTAGAGCACAGTTCAATTTACTTATACTGGATGATATTTCGGGATAATAGTTACAGTTTCCAAAGTTCACACTGCACAATTTATTATCAAAATATGTATTCTTTACCTATCCTAGCACTGGCCTTGCCAAGTTGGATAGGTTAATTCCAAATCATTTTGTAACTATAGCGTTGTGTATAATCAATATTTTGGTGGAATAAATTATTATTATTAGTGTATTTGCCATATGGCAACATACACTATTGGCGTCGGTCGGATGGCGGGACCTAGGGGTCGGACCAAAATTTCTCGACGTTTCATAACCTCCTAAACACATTTCCACCATTTTTAAAAATGTTTATATATATATGTGTGCGGGCAATAACTCTCCAAAGAGTTAATTGATTTCAACTAAATTTGGCCCACGTGCTGAAATCCATCACCGCAAGAAGCCTATTTAAAATGGGTCTAATCGGGCCATTTTAAGGGTAGTTTTTAGGGGTTGAAAAAAAATTTTGGGCCCAAAAATACCGAAAAAATTCTTCGAATCGTTTCAAAATTGAAATTTAACCCTCTGGTAGTAATTAAAAAGTGTCCCCAAAATTTTAATAAAATCGGCCCGGCAGAACCGGATTTACAAATTTTATGAAAACACTAGTTTGCAGATAGTGACTTATTTATTGAAGGGTGTATTTAATTCGGTGTAGACGTTAGATTGATAATAATATTACAATTAAGAAAAAAAATGTTATTTTAAGGGGTGTATTAAGGGGTTAAATTTTTTATTTTGCCCAAAAACAAACTTAATTTCACATAATAAAAGTATAAAACCACACGGCCCTATACAAGCAAATACACTATATTGTCAGCAGGGTTTTGGCACTGCGACCCGGGTTTTTATTATTATTTTGTAAATAGTGGATTATGGAAAATAGATTTTATAATTTATGCATGTGTTTATATAGAAATAAACTCAAATGACGATCGCTTAGTACTTTTAAACCAGTTTCGTAATATACTTTGAGTACGCATTGTGTACTAGATAAACTTTTTAATTTAATCTTGATAAAGGAGCAAGGAGCAAGTCTAATATAAACAGCGGCTGTTGCTTTAAGCAGTTGTAGAGGACAATAAAAACGCATTTCTAAGGACTTCTTATCTTCTTTGTAAACGGGAGATTTGTAAACAGTAAGCCGTCACCGCAAACGAAGCGGGTCATTTAAACCGACTTGGTTATAGTTGTGCCACAAACATAAGCCGGACTTGTGTGGTTGCATTGTCTCCGACAAAATTTAAAATTATATAAATATCTTATGATTCGACCGCAGTTTTTTGAAAATAAAAATTGCTGAACATTTCACAAGTTTACTTAGCTAGCTGCATCCCGTAGAAAATAAAATTAATTATAAATAATAAATAGGTATACCTACTTCAGTTCTTTCATTTTTACCACCATGCCTATTTTTAGAACCTCGATAAGTTAAAAACCTCTGTAAGTTAAAATTTTTTTGAATTCCCTTCCCCTGAAAGCATATAACCTCGATTACTTAAATCACAAAATCTCGGTAACTTAAACAAATATTCTGAACATCGCCCTCGATAACTTAAAATAATATTTTGTTGACCTTCATAAGTTAAAGTTTTATCAGTGAGTCATCATGAGTAAGTATCCACGCAAAAGGTTTTGCCAAGAACTTAATTGATTTTCACTTTAGTCTTCCACGAAATCGCTTTACTGATTTCTTTGCTTAAATAATTGATTGTTTAAATAAATGAATAAATAAATAAATAAATAATTGATTCTAAATGAATAGATAAAAAATGTATGTAACCTCTATTGAACGAAATACATCCTCTATAAAATCCACAAATCTAGGTAAGTTAAAAAATTTTCTCTGACAACCTCTCTAACTTCAACTCTCGATAAGTAAAAAACTCGATAACTTAAATTTTTTAACGTTCCCCTTGGGTTTTAGCTTATCGAGGTTCTACTGTATTGTTATTAATTTGGAAGTAAAAAATTCGTTTTCAAAACTGTTTTAAGAATGCCAAATATGCATCTCAAAAGTAATTTAAACCTTTTTGATTGTGAAATGATCAATTATATATACAGTGAAACTCCTTTATAACAAACATGGTTACTGCAAATTACAAAAAAAAAATACACCTCGAAATGGTTTCTAACCAGGTTACACTGTAAATCTGTGTTTGTTTAGCAATTAGTAGGTCGGTTGTATATTCTAGAAGTTATTATTAATTTCTAAACAATATTGATAAACCTGTTTGATAAACGCGCCTCTTATAATTCATTTATTGCAAATATTATCGGTGTGGTGTAAAATACAGACAACCATAATAGAATAGCTGCAGGCTTGATACTCGAAAATGTAATACAATAATTGGGAGGCTTTATTTTTCGACATTAACGTATATTATTTGTCAGACTTACATTTCGTCGCTATGAATCCTTGAGGGTATTACAGCGTGCGTGTTTGAGCATTAGAATGATCTGATCAAAGATGTACTTTCTCTATGTAGGCGTCTGAAACAAGTAAAAATATATATATTATATATAAACAGCGTCACATAGAATACAACTCTCGAAAAAAATTATTTTATATAATTGCAAAAAATGCAACATGAATTTTAAATCTGAAAAATGATTTCTGTGTCCCGAAATTCCACCTCAGTTGCAAATGAGCCGAAACGTTGCAATTTGACATATATTTTATTAACCCCCGACACAAAAAGAGGGGTGCTAACTCTTCAATAGATGGACCAATTTAAATTTGGATGTCTTTATACGACAGCAGTTTTGCGAAAGGATACTAAGTAAATAGAAAAATATTCAATAGTAAAGTGATATTATAAATTATAAATAAAGAATATGTATTTTTAACCAGCTTTTCGAAAAATGTAAGTAGTAAAAAGAAAAGCTGATATTAAATTTAAAAAAAGCGTGGTCGTAAACTCTACGACAATTCATTACAGTTAAGACTCATGCTTTTAAAATTATGATTCTGAGCTAATTTTTGACGCCGTTATGAAAAAATTATTAGCATGCATACTGTCAGGATGTAACAGGATGAAGTTGCCGACTGTAACATAAAAATTAACACCATGAAGTAGCTCGCTAAACTATATGCCTTACACATTTTGTTATATATTTTTATTTTAAGCACGTTTACCAAAAAATCTACTGATAGCACAGCGATCGAAAATGTAAAATAGTGAACATGGCAGATATCAGGTGATGTTTTATTTCAACACGAATAGCAGATATTTGAACAAACTAGTAGAATGTGTTAATGGGTATTAGATTTCAAACAGCTATTTTTTTCGGATCATTGTATTTCATCTAGCGAAATATTGAAACATATTTTTATATAATATATAACTTTCACAAATTTATGTACATAAATTAGAGTGTAGCAAAGGAGAATAATATTGCAATCTACGGCCGAAAGCGGTTTCTAGAGATGAATTGCAGCCAATTATTTGTTTTTTCTAACCGAGAAAATAATTTCAGAGTGATTTTCAACGACTCTAACAAAATGTTTTTATTTATGAGACATTAAATTATAATAACCGAGATCCTTTGAATGTTGTTTATAAGGCAATGCAATGATCGCCAGTAAATTCCAGATTCTATTCTGAGAAGTGGTGACACTATCAATTAGATTTTGAATTTATTATAAAAAAGAATAAAATATCGACATGGAAATCTATAGTTAATTACTTAACATCCGTGTTCCAAAATCATTGTTCAAAACAATTTTTATACGACAAATGACTCTGCAATTTTCCAGAAAGTCCATGCACTATACTTACATGATTTTGGTAGATACAAAATATTCACAAATTGCGAATATTTCCAAAACCACTGGTCAAGTTATTGTGAACGATAAGCCATTCAACAGATATATATATACGCACAGCCGCTATACGAAAAACAATTTGTCTTCTAGTTTTGTGGCTTGAGCAATTAACTATAACATGACCTTATCTCGCTCACAATTTTCCGATACTTCTATTTCCCAATGGAACATAGCAGTATAATTGATATATGAATTGATAGAAGCTTGCTAAATTTGGAACTTATTGTTTAAAATTTGGATATTAATTTAATCTAATACAACTGTTCATTTATTTTTAAGACTGTTGAAATAATAAAAAAAATATGTGGACAAATTTGTATACCAACTTTTAAAAAATCTGTCAAAAGCACATAATAAATGAAAATAATTTTAGATAAGTAATAAATTTACTTAGATATATGTACCATGTACATAAAATAAGTAACGCAATTGTAATAACATATGAGCAGATTAACAATATGACACATTGTGCGCATAGTGAACACCACCAGCTCATGCTAGTAATTTGGGTCGAGCATTTATTTAATCAGACCCATTATTCCACATGAGTTTGAGCCCAGGTCTCCGCGATCCATGGGACCTTCTATCTCTAGCGACAAGATAACAATTATAACTGGATTGTTATTTATTTCTGTTAAATTATCAAATTTCTGTAAAAAGAGTCCCATATATTCTAAACTGCCATGAGGCCCACTTGACTTAAGACAACCCTGTATTTAATAGTAAATTGAGAGTCTATCTTATTGGAATAATAAGTATGTTTAATCAATAATACTTTCTTAATCTACAACTAATTTTTGAAGCGGTTCACATCGCTGTTGAGGCGTTACGGTTGTGAATCCACCTTAATAATTTTGTTTCAAAAATTAGATGATACTTTTGAACTTATATAATGTATTAATTCTATCTGTGAAGTGAAATTTTTAGCGTAAAAAAATTTAGTTACAATCTCGCACTCGCTTAGTTAACACAATTATTTTATTTCTTTTCTTGTAAATTGTACTAAATATTCGGACTAATAATTCTTGTAATTTTTGCGCTTAAATTATTTGCCTTGTAAATCGTACTTTTGTAAGTGTAAATCTAAATCAAATATGTATCTCTTTTATTCTCTTAAAATACAAAAATCTGTGTAATTTTATATATTTTTCTAGTTTGAATCTACGGCTGGTCACATATGAACGAAAACTGCCCGCTCTTGCTTCTTAATTATTTTTATCAAACACTGCAGTTTTCCATAAAACTTATTCTGGACTCTCCATCTCATATCTAACCAGGTAGCGAAAATGTGCAACGCTACACTGTGATATCGCTCATTAAATTAAAATTTTCAAGTTATATGTTTATTTGAAAAGTATTTTAAGAAATGTTCAATTCTTATAGTCATATTAACTTTTAGGATTTGAATTATAAATCTTGCGACACTGTAAGTGAACAAAAATTCAAAACAAAATATCTTTGAAAATCGTCACATTCAAACACAATAACATTGTTGCTCATAAATAATAATTTTTAATAGCCTTTATATTACAATGACATAACAAAAACAGACAAACTAAGCGCGCGTTCTTTAATTTCTAGAAATAAATACACGAATTTCACATTGTTTGTTTTAAAATATGAATTTATTGTCTCAAACTGAAGTATAAAATAGTGGCAGAATGCTCGTAAATAATAATTATACGACATACAGTTAAATGTGCCTTTTAAGGGGTGTGCACTGTGTTGACATTTAATTTAAATATTTAAATTAATGTAACTACATCAATGATTTTAAATTCGAAACAAATTTGTAATGAAAGCATTAGATTTTTTGTATTAACTGTTTAATTTTATTTATAAAAATATATTTTAAATATGTAGATATATCATATTATCGGTATATATTATTTTTCAAATGTAGAAAATATCTCCCTTAATACTGTATCAAAATTAATGTTTAATACGCCATTTTGGAGATTATTTTTCTCTCTTAAAATTAACGTTGTCATTAAAAAAAATACAGTTTAAAATTTACCCATCTGGTGGCAATCTGTGCATTTTAACAGTTGTCGGTAATATTAAGTGATGTAGTCGCGCTGAAGTCTGAATAGAATAGAATAAGATAAGATAAACGTTCGCCATCTGGTGGCAGTCTGTTTATTTTAACAGTTGTCAGTAATATTAAGTAGCGTAGTGAAGTTTCTGTATAAAATGGATTAATTAACAGTTGTCGGTAATATTAATAATAACGTAGTGGTACTGAAAAATAGAATAGAATAAAATTGATTTCTACCCTACTATATTACGTAACGAGCCGGACAGCTAGTCTCAATTCTAATTTGATTTAAACGGGTTTTTAACTTTTTTTAACTGATTATTTACTCGTTTTGTTTGTCTCTAGACAGGATAATAGTAAGCAGTCTTTGTGTCATGTGACGACACGAGATAAAATTCTTTTTAGCAGACACGAATTACATAAATATTTCAAAATAAACAATTTTGGATTATTAGAAATTAAAATGATTTGAAGGGAATTTTGTTCAGAATATACTGCTCCATTAATACGAAACCAAAAAATACAGGGATTCCTTAACGTATCTCAATTTGGCTTATTTATTTTTAGAAGATACAATATTTACTGTTAATTATCAATACAAACATCAATGGCACAAGAATACTGACACGTTCTAAGATTTAATACCAAATAAAATTCACCGCATTGTATAAATTTTTGAACAAGGCATTGTTTGAACAGAATGATTAAAACGTAACTTACAATACCAGCTTCCTCACACATTCTCTATTGGAAGAATACCATTATTACGACAGTAAATTATTCCACAAAGCTCTGTATCAAAATACAAACTTTCAAGTTTATCAGGCTTACAATACACAGAGGATAAAAGCATATAGCTTTAGAGTAACGAATTGTTGATTGCAAATTTTGTTAGATGTAAGCTCTGTCTTAAAGGTGTACATTTACTATTTACAGTCAATAGGGATTGACAAAATGTTGGCAAAGTATTTAAGACGCCTCATATCGACGAGTTTTCAAATTAGAATTGCAGATTATTAAGCGACGGATATTCGCCAACACTTTAATATGTTTTATTTTTTATTTTAATAACTATTGTTTCGGCAAAAAACATCATAAAAAACACAAATTTAAAATTACAATAAATTTAAACTTAAATATTTATATTTCAATCATAATAGAAATAGTGTTCATTTATTATATCCATTTTTTTAAGTATAACATCTTAAAAATAGTTTGATAGTTTGCTGTTTTACTATGTGAATAAATAAATGCCCGCAAAAGGCCAAAAACTAACTTTCATAAGTGCTATACTAATTTATAAAATTATGCTGGAATCCCTCCCTCTCTCTCTCTCTCTCTCTCTCTCTCTCTCTCAATCTGTCTGAAATTTAAGTTTTCTTTCGAGTTTTTCAAGCAATTTGCATGAGACAAAGAAACACGTTTTCACAATTTCTGTCACTTGTAAATGGTTATGCTGGTTAAAATAGGTTTCCAGTCAAAAACTGATATTAACGCGAGCTTTACAAACAAAAGCTGATAATAACAGTAGTTTCCGGAAAGACCCCGTCTCGAATACACGTATGTAACAAAAATACTTTAGTATTATCTGCATTTTACACAATCCATCCATATATTAATTATAATTCCCTAATATATATCCGGATATCCTTCTTTCTAAGCCCTCCAGAAACTTCCCCTTTTCCTAGTGAGCTGAAACTTTGCTCACCCAAATTGTGGAACACAAAACAGAACCTAACAGAGTCAGTTTTTCGATTTTTTTCTCTCCGGGAACAAAAATAGAGCATGTTTTTAAAATAAAAGTGTGAAACAAAAGAGAATAAGTAATAAGGTTACTCGTATTTTAATATTTAAAATAACAATAGCTACCTGTCGAAGACATATTTATTTGCTAGTTTATATTTTATTTAACATGTGCAGTTATATTTCTGTTATACTTATTCCATAGCTGTTGAGTATGACATATTAATAAATTCTTTAATAGTTTTTGTTCCAATATATATTTTTAACGTGGAGGGAAAGTTTGGTTGAGGAACAATTGAAAAAAAAGCTTTACCGATGTTTTGCTTACGTAAGCCACAAGCGAAACATCGGTAAAGCTTTTTTTTTCAACTGTTCCTCAACCAAACTTTCCCTCCACGTTAAAAATATTAATAATAATAATAATAGAAATCAGTTTCACGGGTAATTGGAATAAAAAATTAATCAATTTAAACACTCATTGATTGCAACGTTTCGTCTTTATTCAATCAAGACTTTTTCAAGATGAATAATAATAAAAATTTTAATGCTCCACGGACATACATGTATAGGAGAAGTCAAATACAATTCAATGAAATTACAAGAGAAATTTTATACAAAATTTAAAAAATCTTCAATCGTATAAAAACAATTATTGCCTAAGAAAGCCTTGTTTCCTTTTAAATATATTTATATTGGGGACGTTTTTAATGTCATCTGGAATGGT
Organism: Venustoraphidia nigricollis; assembly: GCA_034508555.1. Taxonomy (NCBI): domain Eukaryota; kingdom Metazoa; phylum Arthropoda; class Insecta; order Raphidioptera; family Raphidiidae; genus Venustoraphidia; species Venustoraphidia nigricollis. Next base: position 4,330,681 of record JAVRKA010000013.1, read on the forward strand.
ATTGTAGACTTTGCTGCAACAGTACATTGGACTTTTTAGATACAAGCTCAATTTTGGCTTATTAGTTAGTAGATTAAATTTATGTCTTGTATTGTACTGGTGATTGTACTGAGAAAATAAATCGTAGTTATTCCAGACGAAGATTCCATACTTATAGATATAAATTGAAATAAATATTAATATATAAAATAAAATGCTGAATTTATCCAACAATTTTTTATTAAACACTTCGGGGAATTGAATTTATAAAATATGTTTGTAACGAATTGTTCAAAGCGATACCATTTCCGTGATCCTCATGTGCCGGGTGCACTTATAATCGAATGCATGCATATTTTTATTTTGAAGAGCATTTCAATAATTCGTCGAGTATTGTCCGTTCAATAGTGATTCAGCACGTCCCTCGGTCTCCCGGCGAGGCGGCTGCATCGCAACTCGATTGAACACAGTCAAGTGAACGGTTTCAACTAGTTTCAAAGTTAAATTGACCCTGCGTAAGTAGTTTATGTAGTTGAGAGCGTCCGAACAAATTATTGCGATCTCTCTGGTCACGCTTTTACATCAACAAGTTTATCTCGATACCGCGAAAGATTAATGTATTATAAGATTAATGCAATTTTACACAATTCAAAAGTTTTTATAACTTCATAATATGTAGTGAATTTCGGCTAAGACGTAACACAAACGAGTTATGATTATTTGTTAGTTATTAATGCATTAAAGAACCGAGCTGGGTAGAGTAGTAGTGACAGACTAGACTCGCATTCGGGAGGTTCGGGTTCGAATCCCGGCAGAGGCAGATGTGGCTGGGACTTTTTCCTACTGCCTCTCGCCGAGAAACGGTATTTCCTTAACCGGCCATCTTGATTGAGGTTTTCCATGGTTTCCCTCAATTAATTCCAGATAAATATCGAGATGGTTCCTTATTCAAGGCCATGGCCGATTACCTATCAAATTCCCAGTTCAAAATTACCTATCCTATCCTAACTTCCTATAATTCCTTCATTCGCCAATTGCTATTAGTTAAGTTGAAGTTTTAGAAATGTAGAAAATAACGGGAAGTGGTAAAATAGAAAATAGTAATAGTGCGAATGGCGTCTGTTATGACATAAAAGTCGACAAACGGACGTTAAACGCATTATTATTATTATTACTATTAATGCATTAAAGAAAATCGAAAATGCTATGAACAAAAACATACAAGACAAACAATATTTTAATTAAAGAAAGTTTCTTTTTTTTTGTTAAGATATTGTAAGCTATATCATAAAATTTTCTATTTTATTTATATATGACGACTTTGGTAATGCAAATAAATAAATCTATCCATCTATCAGTTACGGGCGTCTTTGGCGGGGAGAGACAAGATAGTTTAGTTGCCCCCTTCTTTCTAAAAAATGACCGAAAGGTATAAAATATCACAATAAACTTATGTCAATTTGATTTGTATGAATGCTTCCCTCTAAAAAATTTCCCAGCGGCGACCATGGTTGTCGAATGTCTATAATCTACAACATCCATCTATCTGTTTTCTAAAGAAAAAACGTCTTGTACGCTACGTGACTTTTTTAAAATATGGTTGCTATTCAGAACTTAGAATCTCAAGTGATAGAATTTTCCAATGAAAACAGTTTTCCATGATATAGTTTCTGCACAAAACGTATTTTGCATTCAAAATAATTTACAGAAATATTAACTTTGTTCTCATCAACACTCATGGAAATATTCAACCAGATAAACGCAAATATGGTGGAAGTCCCGAAACATATGGTGGAAGAACGTGTTTTATGAAGTTGTGCTTCTTAGCTTAGACCCGGACACAGACAGCGAACATAAGCTATGGATGGGCAGTTAACTGGAAAAAACGAGCAAATTGTCACGCGACGTGACAATTTCACGAATCAAAGGCGTTCATACGTATTTGTGTTCAGCTCACAGCAGAGTTTAGACAAGGAAAGTATCGAAGGACGCACGTCGTTGATACTTTCACATTTCAGATAATGCTTCAATATTGAGGTCTTATATCCTTATTATTGAGTATACTATTCAAAATGGCATACCTAACCGAAACTTATATGTGATCGAGCGGTTTAGTGCTTCTACCTTGAAAATACAAGGTGACTTTCGAACCCCGACAACGCCAGTATTTTCTTCTTTTTTTACTTATTGTATTTTTTTTATATTTCTTTTTAGATATTTTCAAAAAAAAAAAGAAAAGAAATATTTTAACTTATAACTCAAAATGTTTTTATTTTACGGTTAGATTCACAGCAATTGAAAAAATAATTACAATAGCATTTTATACAGAAAAAATTGTTCATTACATAATGGATACATTGATAAATTATAAAACATTGAAATCTTATTTTTGTGATGATGCGAATAATAATCGTTATATTTGAATATAACAAACATAATATATTCCAACATTTCTTATTAATAAATATCAAATCTAATAATTGTGTTGTTTTTTTTATGTATACGTAAATTTTAAACATTACGTACGGAGCTTAGCTTCCGTCGTGTGTCCACGAACTGCCGCACCTCTTTTTCTTGCTTTAAATAATAATATTTATTTGTATCATTTTTTGTGTATATGAATGTATTACTTTAAAAAAAAGGAACACGGAAGCGTAAAGCTTCGCGCAAGCAACAAATATAAGAAGTTGCAGGCGGATGGAGAATAATATATTAATATATAGACCGCTTATTTAATGTGAACACATATGTTTTTATGGAAGTATTATATGAAAGAATAAAAATAATAAATATCACAAGAAAACTGAAAAAGTCATTACATTCGTGTTGCTAACATCGACTTGTGTGGCATACCGAAGGGCATGGAAGAAATGTGTTCTGTGTAGACAAACAATCTGGAAATACTCAACGCCTATTCTGACATATGAGTTCTGAAAACACTAGAAATTTCTTTCCTAGTATGTACACAACATCGAATTTCTTACTTCAAGCATAAAAAAATTTTAAGTTCAAATATAATATATGATATCACAAGGACAGAAAGTTGAAATCCCTGCACTCCGCGACATGATGCCCGAGGCGAATAGTGTATATTGTGTACAGGTAAATAAACTAAGTAATAAAATAAAATAGACCAATAATATTTATAGCACTATTAAGTTTCAAACCACTATTTGTCTTCTGAATATTTTATTAAGAAGCATTGCTATGTATCCTTGTATCTGTGGTCACAAGGCAAAGTGACATTGTTTAATTGTCGGTAATATATACTGAATTTAAAGCCTTGGTTTCTCAAAATAACGCTAGTATAACAGAGATGGGAAAAACGGGTCTTTTTAGTGATCTGAATTTTTGCATCTGGATCCCGTATGTGAGCCGGCTCACTGAACCGGTTCAAAAAGAGCCGAGTTCTGAATATGTTACTGCAGTCTGCCACTGAGTTACCTAGCTTAGTCAATCATATCACGACCTGTATAGAATCAAGAATGCATAGCCAAACATGTGATGCATGAGTCATTTGAGCTGACAGATGCATCAAAGCAAGAACTGATACGTAAGTGTAAAATGTGCTTCTGTGTGTTAAATGTTTCACTGAGTTATGCGGATCCGTTGATCCGTCGGCTCAAAAAAAAGTGAGTCGGCTCTCACGGATCTTCTGTCGGAGTCGGCTCTTTGAACCGGTTCAGATCTGAGTTACCCAGCTCTATACCATAATATAGAGACAATAATGTGTTGATGAATGACGTAAAAAAAACGTGTGTTGTAAATTAATGTCGATTTTTTACGTTACTGTAATGCCGTCCATACCGAAAACCATTATCAATTTACTTCTGCACTCATGTTACTTGTTACGTCATTCACCGTCATATTACGGCCGTTATATTAGAGTACCGCCATCTTAGGAAACCAAAGCTTAAGTAAACGGAAACCGAGAACAACTAATATTAAAGACAAATAAAAAAACCGGTCACGTGCGAGTCGAACTCGCGAGAAGAGGGTTCCGTACTATATTCCGTTTTCCGTCAGTAAGTACTTTAGGACTTAAGGTTTTCGTTTCAATTTTCCTGTAAACTATGGGTGACACCCGACATTCCCTATTTTTTTCAAAATTTTAGGCCCAGTAGTTTCGGAGATAGGGGAGGATGGTCAATTATTTTAAAATTATAAAAAAAAATATATTTGAGACCCTTACTACAAGCCGTTTCATTTGATATGTCACACGATACCGTTAGAAAAACTTTTTTTTTTAATTTCCTAATTTTTCCCCAAAAATTACCCCCATCTGCTAAATTTATTTATTTACGTTACACGTCCGTCTTTGGGTCACCGACTTACATATGTGTACCAAATTTCAACTCAATCGATCCAGTAGTTCGGCGCAAATTGGCTTTGACAGTGGGACCGACAGACACACGAGTGATTCTATAAGGGTTCCGTTTTTTCCTTTTGAGGCAGGGAACCCTAAAAACACCGTTTTATTTAAAGAATTTAATTTCTGCCGTTATAAAGTATGCAAAATTAATTTTCAAATTAAGGCAAAAGCAGGCATTAATTTTGCTACCAAAAATCTAACATAAGTCGCTTTGCTTTGCGGTCACATACGTATACCGCGAGTTCTTTCGTGCTGCGCAAAATTACTGCACTGCAAAATGGTTTTTGGTCGACAGAAACAAAAGAGGAATCATGAATAATATAAAAGCACATCTTTTTGTATTTAGCGTTCTCTTATACCGACCACAAATATTTTATTTATCGATTCTCAGTTATTTTGTGTGGAATATTTTATTCATGCAGTGTTAAACTTTTTGAAACAGATCTGCCATAAATCGTAGATATACATTAAAGCACAACATTTGGTTTAGATGTGCTATTTGACTGTATGAAAGCATAATTATATAAATACATATATTTATTAGACTATAAGTAAGCATACGCCTTATCTACTACTCCACAGAGACAAACTGCAAACTGGCTATTTTCATGGTATAGGGCTTAACTGTACAATAATAATTTATTAAAATATTTTTGAAACTATTAACTGTCAAAAATAAAATAAAGTCGTTTATAAAAATTAAACTAGTGATTTTAGATAAGGTTCTGCTCTGATAGTAAACAAAGTGAATAAAATATAATCCAATATGGTCCGTCTGTAGAGCTCGGACGTACATACAGACCAACCGACAATTACGTTTGCGATTTTTAGTTGCAATTTTAGAAGTAATTATACACTCGAATCAATTTAGAAATGGTTCCGTTCTATAGAACCACACCTCCTCTTTTAAAAAAAACTGTAATTTGAATGGATTTCGTGCGAAATCAACCTAGGTACAATTCAGCTCTGACGCATAAATCGAAAATAGAGCACATTCGATAGCGTAGCGGAAGGGCAATTGAAAAATGAGTTTTATACTTAAAAACTGCCAACCTCACCAGATATCGTAGCGACATTGTCAGATCCCATTAAAAAAAAAACCCGGGTCGCAGTGCCAAAACCCTGCCGACAATATAGTGTATTTGCTTGTATAGGACCGTGTGGTTTTATACTTTTATTATGTGAAATTAAGTTTGTTTTTGGGCAAAATAAAAAATTTAACCCCTTAATACACCCCTTAAAATAACATTTTTTTCTTAATTGTAATATTATTATCAATCTAACGTCTACACCGAATTAAAGACACCCTTCAATAAATAAGTCACTATCTGCAAATTAGTGTTTTCAAAAAATTTGTAAGTCCGGTCCTGTCGGGCCGATTTTATTAAAATTTTAAGGGCACTTTTTAATTACTACTAAAGGGTTAAATGTCAATTTGGAAACGATTCTGAGAATTTTTTCGGTATTTTGGGGCCCAAAAACTTTTTTCAACCCCTAAAAACTACCCTTAAAATGCCCCGATTACGCCCATTTTAAATAGGCTTCTTGCGGTGATGGATTTCAATACGTGGGCCGAATTTCGTTAAAATCAATTAACTCTTTCGAAAGTTATTGCCCGCACACATATATATATATATATATATATATATATATATATATATATATATACGCATATATATATATAAATATATATATATACATATATATATAAACATTTTTAAAAATGGTGCCAAAGTGTTTAGGAGGTTATGAAACGTCGAGAAATTTTGGTCCGACCCCTAGGTCCCGCCATCCGACCGACGCCAATAGTGTATGTTGCCATATGGCAAATACACTAATAACGTCATGAAAATAGAAATTAAAAGTGAAAAGAACAGATTTTGAATGAATTGTTCAGTGAATAACCAAGTATACGTACTAACTTTAGAATCTAATTTAAAAAAATTAAAAAGTTTGTAACTAAAAAGAAAAATATGATAATTATCTTGAAACAGTCTGAATATTAAACTATATAGAAATTAACATAATTTGCATCAAAAAAGAAATGCTTTCATTTAAATTAGCAAGTGACGTAGATAAAGTTAAAATAAATAGTTAGTGTTCAGATGACGCGGTTTGCGCTTAAATGAAAAGCGTAATTAATATCAGTTAGCCCAGTTGCAAGAAAGACGACGCTATATAAGTGTGTCTTAACTGTAACAGATGGCAGCGTCTTGTCAACCCTTAATCAACTGTTAAAGATTTGCGACGTCGGAACAAACTGTACTTAGAATGAGTGATTCTTTTCTAAATAAACAAAATTAGAGCTTAAAAAACTCAAACAACACGCTTTTATGAACTAAAAAGGAAAAATAATTTAACTCTTTAACGACTACGGGGACACATTTGTCCCAAACAAAAATTTTAAAAGAAGTGAATAACTAAGAAACTAGCGGGTGTCATTTTACATTTATTATTTCCTGAACGTATCTTTTCATTTTTTTATATATAGCGACACTGCATCTGAACCGTCATTCTTTGATTATGATCACTGGAAATTGGATCATCCTAAATTGTAAAAAAATGGTTACTTTCGCTCCTACAATCTTATGGTCCTGAAAGGGTTAACAACAAAATTAGCTTTACTGTAAAAAGCTTGGGGTGCTATCTACTTAAATTTTCATAATATTTCTACGTTTACATTTAGCTAGCAAATGAAAAATTTATTATCGATATTAAGCACTCCTCGCTTTTTACAGTAAAGCTAATTTTTTAATTCATAAAAGCGTGTTGTTTTAGTTTTTCAAACACTAATTTTAACTATAAGACTAAAAAACAACATTGTATTTGACTATGGTGTAGGCAACGCAACGTACGTCACTGTACAGCGTGCTAGCGTGCTTGCTATAATTTGTCAAGTTTTTTATACTGAAGGTCTTGGTTAGGATAATGGGACAAACTTATTAAATTATTGTATTGTCATCGGTCCTTGATTAGAGTGCAAAGTTTCAGTGTAATCTGAAGTTTTGAAGTCACAAGTAGACTAGTGGCACTACAAAATTTTGAGGATTACAATTAAAAAAAAGTTTTTCTTTACTGGTAAAATGCCAACCATAAATTATTTCAAACATTTAATTAATAAAAGTTTAAAATCTGTTTTATTTCTTATTCTACCACCTCTGTCCTAAGTTTGGGGATGATTTTATGCGATTAAGTTTACCGCGATTATACTAGTTGTCACTAGCAGATGTTTCACGGCATAACTGTCATTTGTCTGCGGTGTTGAACGACGACGTTCAGTTGTTTCATTCAATCATACTCACAAGTCTCTAAACATATTTCTGAGAACATTTCAAAGAATACAAAACATAATTTATAAATTATTTATTTATGTATTAGCCGGTTTTGATGAAGTGTGTATATTACTTACTTAATTATTAAAATTTGGCACCGTTCTACGTAAAAGTTGGAAAACTTGTACCAAAATAATGTTCGCTTGATTGAAATTATTAATTAGTATCTGAGTTTCGATGATACTTAATAACTCACCGTTGAATAAATTAATTATGTCTCGTGCTTAGCTCTGAAAATGTTTTTTTCTTTATACCCGGTCGAAAGTTCGTAGGTACCTACTTTTGGCTTCGATTTTAAGGCCGAACATTTACACTCAGCTGGAATTATTCGCACACCATCTATAACAGCGGGCCAAAAGAAAGTAACAGCGGGATGAAAGAGTTTTCTCGTATACACTAATACCTGAGACTTCCGCCAGCCATTAGTACGTACTTTCGACCCGGTACAAAGAAAAATAGTATACACCACATTGTCAGAAAGTTGAAAGCCCTGAACTGCGCGCCATGACACCCGAGGCGCAGCCGAGGACATCATGTCACGTAGTGCAGGAATGTCAACTTTCTGCCCTTGTAGTGTAATATACTATTAATCTGTGCTTTTTTTCATTCCGTCCTCCGAAAGGAAAGGCACGTAATATCACAACGAGGCTGGTGCTATACCATATTACCATTCATAAAAATATGGTAACAGCATCGAAGCCATCGTGAAGTCCTTTTCCTTTCAAAAACCGGACATACGTTCAGTTTTCAAATATTATATTTGTTATATTATCGTTAAAATATTGTTCTCTTTATCTACAAAATATACAATAATCGCTTAAAAATTTATTTTATCCTTCGTGTAAAATTTTTCTCAAGTTAATTTTCAAAATAAACATGTTGGCTCTAAGTTACGGAAAAAAAGCAGTTCAACATTAAATTAATATGGATGATCCCTTTCAGTTTACGCATTCCATAACAGAAAATCTATGATTTTAATTAGAGCAATTTCATTTCAGGCAGCGTTAATTACTTCATTAGTTCGAAGTCAATGATTTCTATATATTCTACAGGTAATTACTACCTCTTTCAGTTATAAAAAGCAGATGATTTTAAAAAATTCATAACAGAAAACAAATGATTTTAATTGGGAATTATTTTTCCATTCCAACTCTACAAGTGAGGAATGGTACTAATTTAGGTCAAAATTCCCTTTTTAAAATTTTACAATATTTTTCTTTTTAAGATCTCCTGAGTCCAAAAATATAATTCTGGAAAAAGTCTGTTCGTCTGTTAATGTGATGTTAGTATGTGAGCACGATACAGGTTAAATGGATCGACGAAGTTGCTCGCAGAAAAAAGCTACCAACAGAATTGAGACCGCGGCTAATAGCTATATTTATGCTAATCTCACTTCTGTCATTTTACTATTTTATTACAATAAATTATTTGTATTTAAATTAAAAATTAGTTTTTAATCACGCTAAAGAAGTATAACTTCTAACGTGCATGTACATATCGTTATAGGTTATTTTATAAAAATGTACCAAAAACGCACCGCCTTATATTAAATAGTATGAGATCTAAAATTTTGAAAATAGACATATACATATACATATTTTTAAATCAATCTCAGTCATCCATAAAAAAATAGCTAGATCCATCTGTTTTAAATCCGCAATTGAGCATTCATTTCCACTATTTCAAAAATTACTCATTTTACCTATTCGTCATTTGTATGTTTATAAAGTTGTAAAAATTTTCTATTTAAGATGTGGCTATGACAATTATAAAGCAAGCAGTTACCAGTTTAAACATCAAGCTGTATTTGTGCCAAAAGGTCATAAAGCGATTTTCCAACGACAATTTATATTCACGGGACCGTAATTTCATCTTTATATTTATATATAATAACATAATAATTCTTCTTCAGTTCATTGCATTTAAAAATTTTATAATACATATATGGTATAATTATTTTCAGAGACATTTAAAGGCTTTTTGTAAGGTACATCTAGCACGGGGATCCCTTTAGATGTACCTATTATTTTTTCACAATGTAAAAGATGTAATAGGCAGAATATGTATATTTTTGAAAAAATAAATCTACTTCTTAATCTTAATCTTAACATATAAAGAAGCTGGTAAAGATTATAGAAAAACAATAACGCATGATGTACCGATTTAGAAACGCACGAAGTACATTCACGCTTGCTCGGTTTTTGTTTTTTGTACAACGATGCGCGTCCTTCAACGGCAAAATTGAACTTTGAGTAAAATATAACTTTACAATCTATTCATCGCATGTCGCAACATACAGAACGTACAATCAAAAGTCAAAATTTATATAAATATTAAAAGTGTGACAAGTGTACCAAGTGTAACAGCTGTGACATGAAGAAACATATCCGGATAATGCAGTTTAGTACAATTGAGGAACGATATGTGAGATCAACAGTAAAATAAAACCCGGGTCGCAGTGCCAAAACCCTGCCGACAATATAGTGTATTTGCTTATACAGGCAGTGTGGCTTTATTATGCGAACTTAAGTTGGTTTTTGGGCAAAATAAAAAATTTTACTCCTTAATACACCCCTTAAAATGACATTTTTTTTCTTAATTGCAATATTATTATCAATCGAACCTCTATACCAAATTATATACATCTTTCAATAAATAATTCATTATCTGCAAACTAGTTTTTTCATAAAATTTGTAAATCCGGTCCTGTCGGGCCGATTTTATCAAAATTTTAAGGACACTTTTCAATTACTACCAGAGGGTTAAATTTCAATTTTGAAACGATTTGAAGAATTTTTTCGGTATTTTGGGGCCCAAAAACATTTTTCAACCCCTAAAAACTACCCTTAAAGTGGCCCGATTAGGCCCATTTTAAATAGGCTTCTTGCGGTGATGGATTTCCACGCGTGTGCCAAATTTAGTTGAAATCAATTAACTCTTTCGAAAGTTATTGCCCGCACACATATATATATATATATATATACGTATATATATATATACGTATATATATAAATATATATATATATATATATATACATATATATATAAACATTTTTAAAAATGGTGCCAAAGTGTTTAGGAGGTTATGAAACGTCGAGAAATTTTGGTCCGACCCCTAGGTCCCGCCATCCGACCGACGCCAATAGTGTATGTTGCCTTATGGCAAATACACTAAAAACTGCATTGGGAAATATTTCATATTAAAATTATTGTAAAAATTCGACATTATCTATCGGATGGACCGATTTTAAACAAATTTTCGGGAAATCTTCACATTAGCCCAGCGGGTGATACTGTGAAGTTTGGTAACGATCGGGTCAACAGAATTTTTTCTTTTTGTTTTTTGGTTACCTTATCATAATATTGCATTGTCTTCGTAACGACACATACGTGAACAATTTCAGTTCAATGGATTTGATTCCGGGCGAAGCAGGACTGGGCTGCTATACAACTTAAAATTCCAAGCTATATTAACTACATTACCGATTGCGTGCGGGTTTTTCGGATATTTTATAATTTCTTATAATTTTTGTCTCAGCATCACACGAGCATAGCTGGATCAACTTCGTTTATAAACTTCACGTTTATCTATTATTGGTATCCCGATTTTTTCGGGAAATAACAATTTGCTTTGGTTAAGACGGAATTCTCGTCAAAGTTTACATTAACACAAAATATTATGTGAACGATACCGCAAAGGCTGGTTTTTACGAGTAAGTAAAACTATCAAAAACGATATAGCTAAACAACGATTATAGTTACTTTCATTTATTTCGGCCAGAATAATAATTATTGTGATGCAGTATTAGACAATCTTAAAAATTCTAATGTTTGTCTATTTTGTAATAAAAAGTATTTAAGGGAGAAAATTAGTTTCCCCTTGTTCGATAAAATGAAATAATAAAGAAGGTTAAAACAAAGGGAGGTCTTAAACGAAACATAACGATGCATACCATAGCCATAAACATTTTTTTCTAAATTATATGTTTTGTGTCCTGTTTCGCAACGACACAATATTTCACTAACAACAAAAGTTTCTATAAAAATCAATATAACATGTAATGGGTAAGCATTCCAGAGCATCGTTTCGTACGTTTTTAATCTCAATAAGTTTCCTCTATGGGTACCGAATATCTGCGATGGTAAGGCAAAGTGACTTACGTCGATTTTTTTAATTTTTTTCACCCTTAGAACAACTTCTCTACTTAATCTATGCAATAAACGTATTGCAGTTTCTTTATTATTTTTTATTCTGAAGCTTTAATTACTAACCGTGTTTGAAAAATCCTTCCACTGCTGAGAAGTTCATTTCTTTCCAATCATTATAGGCTTACAATTCGAAAGTGGAACTACGATCAAGGTTCCCGCAAGCGATTTCTGAACTAAATTAATGTACATTGCTAAATTATAACATAAAATATATAAATGATAATACTGTCACGGGTATTTGGTGCGAGCGCGAGTAAATGCGAGTGAGATACTGATGCGCTCGCACCTTGCCTGGCTAGGGGTTAGAACTGTCGAAACTATCTGGCTACTGGGGAAACATCTTCTAATAGTTCCCCAAGTAACCTGTATAAAATTCAGCTTTTATACGGTAACGTAAATACAGTTACAATTTATTGAAGTTTAAGGATGTCTGGCACGGAATTGTCACGATATTAAGTGTCTGACAATGGACGACGTGATTTCTAATATTATTCCGAAGAAAAATGTGAAAAACTTACGCTTCATAATTTGACAAAATTAAGTCGGTATTTTATACCACTTTGCTACTTGTTACCTGCCAAAGCCACGATGACCCAAAGTACATAATCGCCCATCGTTCCTACCTGTGTTGGAAGTATGCGCTGAGAAACTTTCAGCTTTTATAAAATAACGAAGGTCTGGCACTCACGGGTTCTTAATCTATATATGAACGCACGCAACTGCGTTATCAATGCCTCGACTTGCGTAGAAAAAAAATTGTCGTGAACTACTTTTCCTTGTGGTCCAGAGACATGTACAATATAAACGGGGGCGATGTATGGATTTCGCGTTATGTGATGGGTGAATGCGAACGACTAGAAAGGCGAGCACGTTTGTCAAACTGTGCTCCAATGTCAAAAAGTCAACGACGAGACAAAGATAGATTGTAAATGTTCCCATATACTGGATGCATACTGTATGATAACCCTAGCCACATCGACTTATGACTATATGACTTATAGAGACAGTTATTTATCTACAGATTGACACGACAACAGCTAGAATATTGTTAAAATAAAACCCACGTCAATTCATAAATGTCAGTTGTGGGTAGAGTACTAGAGACTTCGTGGACAGTGTATTTTGCACTACACATTACAGAAGTAAAACAGTACCGCTCTATAGAATCAATGTTCGTGCATCATCGGGGTTTCTCATGGTTTGATTCCTAGATATTTTTTCTTTGCAGCGTTTCGTTACACTTTCCCAATCGTAAGAATTTGCCCTACCGTGTGAAAAGAAGTTTTACTTAAAAAAAGTCAGCCAAATACTAAATCTGTTTGTAGACAGATAGCTCCGTACTTGACGACTTTTTTATAGGCTTCCCTTAGTAACCTCTGGGCTGATTTATATCCAACTTATTTATCGCTAGATGTAATCGTGAAGACTTGCAAATTGAAACAATAGAAATGCTGTCTTTACAATTCAGTGTCAATAAATAATTATTCTAATAACAAAAAGCTATATATTAGAAGATATATATGTTAATTCTGTAAAGCTTCAGAACGAGCTATATAATTGTTATAAACATTCATTGTTACAATGCTAAATTAGAAAAATTTATTTTTTATCCACTGTCATCGTCGGGATTCAAATCCGAATCTTTCTACTTTCGCAGCGGTGACAGTGGATAAAAAATAAATTTTTCTAATTTAGCATTGTAACAATGAATGTTTATAACAAAGCTATATATTATTAGTGTATTTGCCATAAGGCAACATACACTATTGGCGTCGGTCGGATGGCGGGACCTAGGGGTCGGACCAAAATTTCTCGACGTTTCATAACCTCCTAAACACTTTGGCACCATTTTTAAAAATGTTTATATATATATGTATATATATATTTATATATATATATATTTATATATATATATATTTATATATATATCTATATATGTGTACGCGCGATAACTTTCGAAAGAGTTAATTGATTTCAACGAAATTTGGGCCACATGTTGAAATCCATCACCGCAAGAAGCCTATTTAAAATGGGCCTAATCGGGCTATTTTAAGGGTAGTTTTTAGGGGTTGAAAACTGTTTTTGGGCCCCAAAATACCGAAAAAATTCTCCGAATCGTTTCAAAATTGAAATTTAACTCTTTGGTAGTGATTAAAAAGTTTCCCCACAATTTTAATAAAATCGGCCCGACAGGACTGGATTTACAAATTTTATGAAAACACTAGTTTGCAGATAGTGACTTATTTATTGAAGGGTGTATTTAATTTGGTGTAGACGTTAGATTGATAATAATATTACAATTAAGAAAAAAATGTTATTTTAAGGGGTGTATTAAGGGGTTAATTTTTTTATTTTGCCCAAAAACAAACTTAATTTCACATAATAAAAGTATAAAACCACAAGGCTCTATACAAGCAAATACACTATATTGTCGGCAGGGTTTTGGCACTGCGACCCGGGTTTTTTTATGTTATTTATTTGTAAATAAATAAAATTAACGACCGATTATCAGACTTTGTTTAAATTATAACGTTTAGCGCCAGATTTTTTAATTATTATTATTATTTTATTGTTTATTTTTAGTAATATCTGAAGAAGAACCAAATGTGTGGCGTAACGGTAATCTAAACGGATAAGGTCTGATTAAAAAACAGTCGTTAATTCTGTTTATTTATAAAGAATCAGACTTTAACGAATTACTATTTGTTTATTTGTATTTACTTAAACCAAACCAAGGAATAAATTGTGTTTTCTCTTGAAAATAGACAAAACTATATATTTTTTAATGATTTCTGACCTATAATTTTTTTTATGAATGAAAGAAATATCATAAAACTATTTACGACCTGAACAAAGATCAGTAACTTAATTGTTTAAGCATCTCGTTACCTTTGACCATATGACTAGAACTTACCCCAACTGGAAAACATTATTATAATAGCAAGAATGTGTAAGTATAATTAGATTTTGTTCGTTGCAAACATAAAAGGACTATTATGCACTGTAAGACCAATGTAGTTATCAAGAGCATAGTTTTCCGGTTGAAGACTAAAGAGTGAAATTACTAGACCAGAAGTAATTGTAATTATCATTATCATTATATATATATATAGCAACGCTTCGACATCGTCAGCTCATCTAGATCTACTCCACAGACAGTATAAACGCGATATAATTTTCAATTCTACTTCTAAATTATAAAGCGTGATTTACATAGCGATATCCATTAGTATAGATAATTGACTGCGCATGCGATCATTAGAGAATGTACAATTACTGGTTATTTATGATAGTGACCAGTTTAGACGGATAATTTACCAGTTAATTAACTGGCTATCTATAATACAAAATGGTGTCTTCGGATTTCTCTTTCTCAGAACAACAAAAAACAAAATAATAGAGCAGTTTTCAACAAATGAATCGAAAGAATTAATTATAAAATTGAAATCTCGACAGGACATTGCAGTTAGAGTCCGCCAGTTATTATAGAGCTAAAATTTTTCAAAAAAATAATCTATCGAGTAGTGAAAATCACATTCAAATCTGTTTAGTAGTTCTCGCGTTTTTAGCGGACACACGAAACGATTTAAATGATAATTTCCATAGTTCGGTTAAAAAAAATTGCACGTCGATTTTTTTCGGCAATCTTCAAAACTATATTATTTAGGTCTTCCTGACCTTAAATGATCAATCGGAATGAATCCGCCGGATTTTTCATACCAACTGCCGCCTGGCGCTTGCACTATAATGCAAAATTAAACTATTTATAGTTATTTGTCACTAATTAAGACAAAACATTTTTACACGTTGGAAAAGCTAAAGGTACACACCTAGCTAAGTTTGTCGCTGTAATTATACGATAAAAAAAGAAGAAAGAAAATATTTAAAAACAAAAATAAATTAATGGTGTCGAACGGAATCGAACCTGCGAAGTCCTGCGTATAAAGCAAACTATTTGTAAAAGCATGGGTCGTAGAATAACTGAATATTATGTTTTCTTTTCAATACGTTCCAATATTTAAAAAATTTTCTTTATTTATAATTTTTTAAGTATCAAACGATTACTGGGCCAATACAATATTCTAAACTGGAAATAACAATAAACTTCTTTTTTTGAAAAGACGCTTCATTTTGCTATGTAGCGAAACAAAATGGATATTTGGTGTGTGTAAAAAAATATGTAGGCCTAAAAATGTAAATTTCATCGCGACAAAATGAGACGACGCTGAATTGGTTCACAAGAAATACAACTGAAAATAACAAAAAAACCTCGCTGAGTTCTTCGAATCTTAACAACGAATCTTCAGCAGATTGTAAAATCAATTGTACGATACCAATCATAGTTCATTTATACACGAACAACGGCTATTCACGTCTCTCTTCATCTGTTCGTCTCTGTTCATCTGCCCGTTTCTCACTCATTATGATCTGTTTTTCTAATTACTCGGAAAATTACCCGATAATTGAACAGAATTGTGCAATTTGCATTCACGTATTCTACAGCAGAAAGATTAAAGCGTTGCAACAATTTATACTATGCTGTGTTCCGCTTCATTATTTTTGCTCATTAAAAAACAGAGCGATATACAAAAATATACAATAATTTCGGTATATTTAATTAACATTAATTTGAATTTTAAATATAGCAAAAATAAAAATGATGGTACTATTTTTAAAATATCGGAATGGTGAGCCACGAATGACTTTCCGAAAAAATCTGCGTAATTATATTTCTAAAACCACTGATTCGATTAACATCAAAATCAATAGACCTGCAGTGATTAGTTAATTTTAAAAAAGCATTCAAATCATCAAATATCTGACCTTATCTCGGACACGATTTTTCGATCCTATCTCATAAGGTCACTAATGAATGACGTCAGATAAAAAACCGTTCAATATTTTTATCAAGCACGCAATATCAATTGTCAGTCCACTGGATGACGTCATTTTTTCACTACTATCCAACGATATGAGGTCATCTCTGTGTCCAATAACCGTGTATGTCGTCATAAGTAGTTCCATTTTCTTACAAACATGGAAGTAAACTAGTAAAGAATTACCTTAATCAGGGGCGTAGCTACCGCCGTATCTGCCGTATCAATTATACGGGGCCCCCGGGCCACGGGGGCCCCAACATGCGTAAGCAAAAATTAATAAAAACTTCCCAATTTTTTTTTTATTTCAGAAATGACAAAAGTCAAAAAAAGCAATTTCTTTTTTTCTCGCGTAAAGCGTGCGTTCAAAATTTGGCAACACCCTACATCGGTTATCGTGGGCTGCGGGATTTCCCTGTTTAAGTCATTTACTTCAACGGGGGAAGGGCCCCCAAACAAATTTTTATACGGGGCCCCGCCAAGGCACGCTACGCTTCTGACCTTAATCATTGTTGTATTGTTTCTTTGTGCAATGCAGTAATTATTTTTTGTTTATTGTCATATTTATGAAGCAAATGTATTATTTCTATTCTATTCTAAAAAGATTTTGTTTGGAATATTATTAGTTCTCAGATTGATACAACCATTTTTATCCTAAAACTGACTGTTTTCGAGCTACTCCCAAATAACAAAACAAACCTGAGATTGTTCTACAGTCTGAAATCTTATAGAGTTAGACTTATATTAGATCGATGGTGCAAAACGGATTCTAGCAAAATAATATATCACCTACAAAAAATTTAGTCGAAATCGATAACTTCACAGTTATATAATTCTTTTCTTCATACTATGACGAAAGTACGTACTTTCTGATTCGATTTTAAAGCAGAAAGTCTCACATTTATGCACTGCTGTAATTACTCGCATACCGTCTGCCGAAACAGTTTTGTCATGCGCACTGATACGTGATACTGCCGTTGCCAGGTCACGTGTTCGCCAGTATAGACAGTAGTAGCCAACTGCTGTTATTACATGGACATAACCTCAAAATTGCTCACTTGAAAATAACTAATCTTTTTATATATTGATGAAAGTACGTACTTTCGACCGGATATGAAGAAAAATAGTATACGCCACACGAGCAGAAAACTGAATGTTCTGCACTGCGCGACACATGATGCCCTCGAATTCGCCTCGGGAATCAGGACGCACAGTGCAGGAAATTCAATTTTCTGCTCTTGTGGTGTAATATAGTATTTCTTAGTTCATAAAATAAAGGTTCCATTGTATTTATATATTTAACAGAGTTGTGGGATGTGTTTCAGCGATATCGGCTCAAGTACGGGCCGATGACCACGAGTATCGGCTGACGCAACACTTGATGAACAAGTACGACCCGTCCGTAAGACCGGCCGAGAACTCGTCACAACCGCTCACCGTTATATTTGGATTGTCTCTTCACCATATCATCGATGTGGTGAGAACATGTTGAAATTTTGTTTTGGTAATTTAACAAAAGTAGAACATAAACAGAAATTAAAAAAAATATATTAGTAAAAAAAACTTTTTAAAGGCAAGCTTTTATTGAATTGTACTAAAAAAGAAAAAATAGTCTTTAATCATTTAGGCTCATAATTATCAAAGCGTGGGTCGATACTATCATACAGCTTACAACCCACGCTTTTATAATTGTAAATCTAAATTATTAAAAATTATTTTTTCTTTTTTAGTACAATTCCATAAAACCCTATCTTAAAAAGTTTTTTTTATTAATATTTTATTTTGTTCGTTTTAGTATTTCAAAATTGTTACTATTAAAGCATCAATTTATTATTTAATTCTAATATTCTACTTGCCAAACGCTCCTATTTGATATCCATGTCGCGGGGGTTGCCAAAAAGGGGGTAATCCGCCATTTTGTGTCGGCCACCATATTGGATTTAGAATGATATCATACATCTTACTGTATTCTACTTGTCATACCCTCTCATGTACCTACTCACAGAAAAACATGGACATGGAATCACTTTTCAAGCTAAATTTTGATCAAAATGGGTAGAAAATATTCTTTAAATAGGGGAATTGTACAAAAAACGTTAAATACATGAAGAATTAACAGTTAAAAAAATCCATTCAATCGATCAATTATTCTACAACGCTTTTCTTACGAAAAAATATGTGTGGTCACAATATAAGGACATGGGCCAAGTAGATTTTCAATGTACTTAGTAATTGAAGTAATCTAACTCCCAACTAAGACATTGTCATTAATAACTAAATTTTACGCTAATCGTAACGAGATCAGTGCCATTGTTCCCCACAAGAATTTTTATAATTTATTTTATTTGAATATATGTACAATCATTGCTCTCTTAACTTCCCTCGCAAAAAATCAAAGTTTCGTTTACTTAAATAAAATCTACATAACCATTTTAGATTCCAGCCTTTTTAAAACCGCTGTTATATTTACTTAAATTAATTTACACAATAGTTTAGTGGGCTTTTAGAATATTTTTTTTTCGATCCTCAAGGTCAAATTAGTCAGCTTGTTAACTGTATTTAGAAAGCAAAGTCGGAAATATAGATAAAACTACTGACTAAATTAATTTAATATTGCTCTTCATCCCACAAACATTTCTTCTCTAGCTACTAATAGGTAGTTTAGGAATACCGCAAAAATATTCTATAGTTGCCTGTAGAAAGAACTGGAGATTGTATTGTATTTAAGATGCTGTTTTGTATCTTATATACTTTGTATTGTATGTATCTGTATCCGAAAAACTATCCTTCATCTGATACCTAACTAAGATATTGTCACTAAAGTAATTTTAAATATATTATCTTAGACATTATACTTCACGGCATCTGTCGTTATAAAGTAATACAATGTACATTGTATATTGATACTTTCAACTAACGTTTATTTTTTGTGGTATTCTATCTTGCAACTTTTATTTTTTGTGGTACTGACTGTTTAGAATTTAGTATTTTATATGTATTTTACGTTTCTTCTATAGCCCTGCATGTAGAATGTACAAGCTCGAGAATTGTTCCTCTGAACGTGTGAACGGACCTTAAAAAAACCCACGCGTTCGTTATTCCATTCCCTCTCTCTTCTTTGTGGAGACACGATGCTCACATAACATGGCCGATGTGGTAAAAGGACAATTTTATGCTTCATTTAAGCGGTCAGGTGTATTTTCGTTACGAATCCACCCTATTTCTAAAAATAAAGTAGGCATTTTAATTTTATTTTATTTGTGTTGTTTGAAACCTTTCACTTTATTAAAGAAAATGTCTTTAAGGATTATTGAAAGAACTAGCCACTTTAACAAATGTTAACAAAATGAAACCATTCAAACTGAATTCACTTATTAAAACATACGGATATAATCGAGGTTGACATTCAAATCCTCCGTGGAAAACTTGGTGCATGTCTTTCTTGAGTACAATAATAAAATCCCGTAAGATGTTCTGCGAATTGAAATGTTTAATTTTCACTATTTTCTCCGACCTATTTTTTCTCCAAGTAAACGCGATGCATAGTTTCGGGACCACAAAAAGAGTATATTTGGAAACTCTTAATCATCTGCCTTTATTGTGTTCTTAGTTATTTCGACACGATAGAGTAAAATTATTTCCTGAGATTAAAAATGCAACGAACGTATTGCAATGTACGTATACCATATACTATAAAAACCGGCTGTAGAACATTAACTAAGGTGGCGACGAACTAGAACGATTGTCTGGTAACTTAAAGGTAATAGGTTCAATTCCGGTAGTCAGTGCCATTATATGTTTTTTTGCAATTATACTAGTTTTACTTCTGTAAGTGAAATACACGATCCTTTTTTTCTGAAATATAATAATTTTCCAGGAACTAAAATTATTGTGCTAAAATTCTGTCATGTTGAAGCTAAGAGGCCTTATCCATATTTCAAAATACTGCAGGTTTAAGTTCTATTTCAGTTATTTTTAAATTAATTTTATTTATATTTTATTATTTTTTAAAAATTGCCATATCTCTGTTTATGAATTTGGAAATATCGATTGGTTAACTTTACTTTTTATCGGTCCAGTTATCTATGTACACTTGAAGTTAATAAAACAAAAGCTTCACACAAAATCATAAACAATAAATGAATATTGATTCCAAATATGCTGTAATATTACAATAAGTTCGGAAATCAATGAACAAAACAACAGCGTTCAAATGTCACCTCCACAGACGACCTTAGGGGTAAAATTCGAATAAGATCTCCCGTCTCTATTTCTGTACAATTTACAGTCAGCGCGCAAAGGTAATACAATTATTTCACTTTTGTGTTTCTGCGACAACCGATGATTACAAAGAAGCGTTGAGGGAATTTAAATATTATGTTAAACAGTTTCCAATAATCAGCAGACGTGTTTTGCCTTTCAGGATTTTCAAGTTTTCAACCCAGCACATATTTTATTTTTTGGCCGCCATCTTGATTTTTTTTGTGTTCCACTTGAACTATTGAGTTCAATCATAATACATGAGTCCACCTATTCTAAAATCGCGAATCATACACAATACCAATTAAAAGCTGCTGATTATTTTTTTTTCGAGGATACATTTTTAGTGTATTTGCCATAAGGCAACATACACTATTGGCGTCGGTCGGATGGCGGGACCTAGGGGTCGGACCAAAATTTCTCGACGTTTCATAACCTCCTAAACACTTTGGCACCATTTTTAAAAATGTTTATATATATATGTATATATATATATATATATATATATATATATATATATATATATATATATTTATATACGTATATATATATATATATATATATATATATATATATATATATATATATATATATATATATATATATATATATATATATATATATATATATATATATGTGTGCGGGCAATAACTTTCGAAAGAGTTTATTGATTTTAACGAAATTTGGTCCACGTGTTGAAATCCATCACCGCAAGAAGCCTATTTAAAATGGGCGTAATCGGACCATTTTAAGGGTAGTTTTTAGGGGTTGAAAAATGTTTTTGGGCCCCAAAACACCGAAAAAATTCTCCAAATCGTTTCAAAATTGAAATTTAACTCTCTGGTAGTAATTAAAAAGTGTCCCTAAAATTTTGATAAAATCGGCCCGACAGGACCGAATTTACAAATTTTATGAAAAAACTAGTTTGCAGATAATGAATTATTTACTAAAAGGTGTATATAATTTGGTATAGAGGTTCGATTGATAATAATATTGCAATAAAGAAAAAAAAATTTTTTAAAGGGTGTATTAAGGAGTAAATTTTTTTTATTTTGCCCAAAAATCAACTTAAGTTCGCATAATGAAGCCACACTGCCTGTATATGCAAATACACTATATTGTCGGCAGGGTTTTGGCACTGCGACCCGGGTTTTTTTTTTGTAAAATTAAAAGTACGGGTACATCTTGAAGCTCTGTACAAATCCAGAAGTGATCAGTAGCGTGCCTCGACACATCATTAATTATTAAGGCTGTCGGAACGCTCTGAAGCTACACTACGAGACTAAAAAATGCTGTTGCAAGGGTACCGCTGTCAGTTGATTACTCTAAATTTTGGAAATATTTTGAAGATTTAAAAAACTTTTCCGAAAAAAGAAGAGTCACTTTAGGTTTGTGATGGAACAATTTGTGAAATAAGTACGAATAAGGTCGTAGTGTGACATTGAAAACGTGTGTTTTTTGACACAATTAATGGCAACTTTCTTCTAGTAAATCGTACGTAAATTACAAAAGTAATCCATTAGAGACCTAGATTTGTCCTTTATTTTCCTTATAGAGAAAGAATTTTTCCAAAATGTTGACGAATAAGTCTACAATCAGCTATCAGCCGAAACCCTATTTTGGCTTAAATTCAGAGCGTTCCGACAGCCTTAAAACCAGAATATATCTCAAATAAGGTCGGAAAATTATAAGTAGTTTACGTTTGTTTTTCAAAGTTTTCGGACAAGCGATGCACAAAATTATTTTTATATAAGATATGCTTTTATTGGAGTCATATCATTGTCACTATTTTCTGTGTGTAGTGTTAATTGGAAGCATGTATTTGGCCGTTAGTGAGAAAGAGTTTTTTCAAATCCCTTAACACTAAAAACAGTTAAATTAAATAAAATTATAAAGTCAAAATGTTCAAGAGACTATCAAAATATCACCATTAATAAATTCTTACACACCAATGCATTGAAATGAGTTATAAATTAGAATTTTGTGTTAAAATCTTACAAACATCCACTAACAACTTGCCTTACAAATCTAGATATGGACATTGGGTTTATATAGATTTATAGCAAGGTAAGCTCTAAAGAGCAATAATAACAAAGTAAACTAGAATCAGTTTTGACCGCGCATAATTGTTACTGGAACTATGAGTCGCTCTAATCTCCGGCCGTCGCGTCGGGACCCTCGCATCACCACTATCCAGTCGACTCACTAGGGACTAGGGACTATCAACATCAACTAACCGCAACTGTTTGAATAGGATGATATCATTCTTAAAACAATATTGAGTGCTTCCTACATATTTTCCCCTATGTAAATTTGAGATCTGCATATTTATTTAATCGCTATATTTACGTAAATAGTTATGTCGATAGTTCGTTCTGTTTTATGCAAGCAGTACGCATCATAAACATAAGTAACACAATATTAATAGGGATGTTGACTATTTTTGGGAAAGTGTTTTAAATCGTGCATAAGTACCTAATATAGCACCAAATAAATGTTATTTTTATTTAAATACGTCTCATATAAATATTAAATATTATGGATTAAATAACTTACTAAAAAGAAACAATGGTGTGACTAACCTCAATATGCTAGTTAGACCATTGTTTCTTTTTAGTAAGTTATTTAATCCATAATGTTTAATATTTTTATTATATGAATGTTGTTAATTGTTGTAAAAAAATTTTTAGAGCTTGAAAAAGTCTTAATAATAAAGACGAAACGTTGCAATCAATAAGTACTTAAATTGATTTAACTTTTTTATTCCAATTACCCATGGCCCTGTTTTTTAGTGTTATAATTTATATTTATATACGGCTTAAAAAACTAAAAAAAATATATAAGTAATATTTAAAAAAAAACGACTGGACTTGAAGCAGACTTCCCGATTTTAAGCTGGACAGTGAACCTGTTAATTCTTTCGTGTTATTACCTAATTGATCACCGAGTTCGTGAGACAGACGATCTACTAAAAAGTTTTGTTTACAGGAATACAAATACGTTTTGACTTTTCATTTTTACACCGCGAGATGGCGTTATTGTGCTCATTTTGCATGGAATTACACTTTAATTACACAAATGGAAATTTTTACTTTTCATTTCGCCAAGGAAAGATGGTTTTACTGTATTCATTTTTACATATTATCTTTATCATCATAGTACTAAATAATTTTTATATTTTACAAAAACTGATAATTACTATTTAAATTTTACAAAAACATAAAATTTGAGAAGAAAAAATATTTTTTTTAAATTTTTCTTCAACGATAACTCTCGAACGAATCAACGGATCGAGATGCGTTTTACGGCAATCGACGCAGTTTTTTAAGCAAAAAAAAATAATTTGTTACAAAAATAAGCGATCTAACAAAAATTTGAGAAGATATTGTGAAAAAACGTTTTTTTTCAAAAATTTTCTCCTACGATATCTCTCGAACGAATTAACCAATTTTTTGTCAAACTGACGAACTTCAAATATACATTATAAATATTTGTTTTTCTAAGATTATAATGAACCTGAATATGAATGATACTTTTTATATTGGAACCGCTTATAGTTATTATCTCACTAAAAGATTGCGGATTTATATTAACAAATCTGTTACAAATTATTTGATTGTCTTATGAAAGTCAGTGACAAATATTTAAATTCGATAAAAGCTAGTTACCAGAAGCTTCATCTGTCTATTTAATCTCCGTCGGTACTTAATCCCTACTAATTTAGTGTTTCTAGTTGATATAAACACCGTGACATATTAGAGATGTGATAAATATTCAGCTTAAATTTTATTGTTCGACCTTTTTTGGACTATTTTTCTTGTTCGACCGAATTAAAACATACACTTGGCTCCCGGTCGAGTGAAGGTTCATATTCTAATCGTATCTAATATAATTGGCTCTCGGAGTATGTGGAATATTGTTGCAAATTTGCTTTATTTCGAGAAGTGTTGATTGTTTAAATATGTCACTGTAGAATAATTGGTAATTCACCCGCCGCCATAGTGGACATTGTTGGAATAGTATTTTTTTGTAATATCGCATTATAATAGGGATGTTGACTGTTTTCAAATAAAAACATAATTTTAACGTTAATTGGTAGTTTCTATGGTAGAAATACTGAAAAACAATATTTTTTCTTATTTTTAAGGTATTTAATTAATATTTAATAAATAAAACCTAATTAAATCACTCTCAAGTGACGTGACAACGAAAACCAATCAGAGCGTATGACGTCAGAGAGTCGTGAACAGCATCAGACGCTGTAAAAAGAGTTGTTTGGTTAATATTTAGTGTGTAATTTATTATTATTTGTTTATAGGAAACGTCAAATTACATGTAACTATAGTAACAACTACGAAACAACCTTTCATCACCTCATCAGTTTACCAGCGTTTATGAACACAGCCTTCTACTTTGTGACCGTCTGACGTCACGGCAGTCACATGCAAGTATTGGCGTTTTAGACCGTTTGAAACGAAATTTAAAATACATGATTTTTAAGGCTTGAGTAGTATTTAAATAAAAATAATAAATATTTGTGGCCATATTAGGTACTTATGCACGATTTAAAACACTTTCCCAAAAATAGTCAACATCCCTATCGCAACAATTAGTGTTTTTTAATATTTTAGCAAAAGGTTCATTGTCATAGAATAAGAAAGTAATATTTTCATACTTGAAATTTTGCATTTTTTATAATTTCTTCCTGAGAAAAACATGTATTTGATGCATGGCACAACTCACTTTCTTATTAGTATATTTGCCAACATACACTATTGGCGTCGGTCGGATGGTGAGACCTAGGTGTCAGACCAAAATTTCTCGACGTTTCATAACCTCCTAAACACTTTGGCACCATTTTTACCTGAAGGACATGTGTTATAACACAAATAATTTACTCATGCGACTTATAATGCAAGTTTTAACAAATCTGATTCAGTCGAATATTCGGTATTCAGCGTTTTCACTATTCGTTACATCTCTAATATATACTAATTTCGCGTATAACAAATGTATGCTAATTTTACTTGATATGCAAGCAAGTATGACGTCCCTCGGCGTATATGATTAATATACATATACGCATACGAGATATCCTGACCACTTTAATTATCTCTTGCATATAAATTTCTCTGGACCAAAAACAAATCTGAATTTGAAAAAAACTATAGTTACGAACTTCAATGCTAATGTTAAGTATTAAGTCTTGCAAGTAGGGTTGCCAGGCGTCCGGATAAAGCAGGACATAGGCTTTTTGATTGCGTGTCCGGCCAAAATTAAACGGTGTCCGGCTTTTTAGGTTTTATACATTTTACATTTAATATAAGAATAATTTAAAAATGTTTATCTAGGATTTAATTTTGACTGATGGCTTTATTTGACTGATAGAAAATAAATTATTTGTACTGATTTGGCGTTTTATTTATTTTTCATTAGAATTTAACAAGATTTATGGTAATAATCAAAAAAGCTTGATTCTACATTTTTTTTTGTCGTACCTATTCTGAGAAAAAAATCGTCAATAATATAGGGTGTCCGGCTTTTTTACCCAAATGTCCGGCCAAACTGGCTGGTCTGTTCGGCTTTTAAGTTTGGCGTCCTGGCAACCCTACTTGCAAGTAACTGTCACAGGAAGGCAAATTATTGTACTCTATCCATTTTCTAATGACAATTTCTTCACAAATGTCAAGAGCGTCATTGCCAAGGATCAAATAACACATTTGACAATTATATCCAAGCATAAATATTTACCAAATGCAGCAGCCGTGAAAACAGTTTCCTACTCCTGTGTAAAAAGTTATAACACTGTTTACACTATTGCGTTTGTTATAAAAAAAGAGTAAGATACACTGATCTGTTTGGTATCTCGGTATCGACTAAAGGAGTAAAAACTAGCAGTCCCAAGCAGGCGAACGTAGAGTAAAGTTGATCACGTGACACATGTCTGATTTTGACAATTGTCAAACGAAGTACATTTTTCATTATCCGTTTTTTACATTTTTTGTAAATCAGTTTCGATATAAAAATATAAAAACAACTCGTTTTTTTGTTCTAACTCTAGCCTAAATCTAAGCCTTGTTGTGAAATAGCATTCGCTAGCTCATTTGTTATCAGTGAACCCTTGTGATAAACCTAATTTTATAGATTATAGACGCTCAACAGCTGAGGTCATCAGTGTAATGTACACTTTTCAGAGTTATCTACTCTACTATAATATATCAAACAGACCTAATAATGTTAGTATTTACATTAAATTTAAAGGGTCAATACACATATTTTTTACTTTTTAAAGGTTTTTTTAATTTAAGTTTTATTTCATACTTTTTAATTAAACTTTATATATTAAAAGAAAAGAGCAGATGACCTTGAAACGGCTGAACCGATTTTGATAAAACATGTCTAAGAACACAGCTAGAAAACTTGCTTTCAAATAAAAAAACCGCATTCAAATCGGTTCACCCGTTTAAGAGTCACGGTGCCACACACACTCATATAGCGGTCAAACTTATAACACCCCTGTTTTTGCGTTGGGAGTTAAAAATTCTTATATTTAATAATTAGGCAGCTGCAAAGTTCTATTAAAAATACTTTGACTGTCGGTTCCAACTATGTAATCTAATTGCTTCGAGTGAATTGTCTTAGGTCCTGTAGTGATGAGAGCTCACTAATCGATATCCACTCTTTATTGCTCGATTGAGATCCACTATACAGCACTCATAGCGCAGAGTATATAGCTGAGCTGTTTAGACAAGTTATTACAGTTAATGAACTAGCTGGAACACCACAGAGGTGTGGGAAGAGCGAGAGACTAGCGGCCGGGAAATCGTTTGTAAGTGCTGTGGTCTGACACCTCCCTTAAACTAGAACACACATCGACTTGCCGCTTCCAATATTATACAGGGTGATTCATAAAAGGTGCGCGGGACTTTAGGGGAAGATAGTTTGTCCAAAAATGTGAAAAAAAGTTTTTATAAACAAGGGTCCGCAAACGCACCGTTTTCGAGATACAGGGAGTCAAAGTTGTGTTCATAAAATAGTTGTTTCCATATTAAAATAAATTTTTGGTAAAAAAGAAAAATTTTATTGACTTTTTTTCTTTTTTGTCCTTGGTAATTAATATAAAATTTATTTTCCCAACAAATACATTTTATAACAAATAAGTGTTAAAGAAGTCCTTTTTCCCAACAAATAAATTTTAGAAAAATTTTATGTTTTTGATCATAAAATGCCATTTTTCTCGAAAACGAATCACTTTAGAGCAATGGACCAAGAGTATCTTTTTTGCTCAAAAAACGTTGGCGGTTTTAAAAAATTACACAAAACCGCATTTTGTTAAGTAATGTAGAAGTTAGGAGGGTCAAAATACTAAAAATACCTTATATCTACGCCATTGACTTTTTTAAAAAACTTTTTCTACATCTTAAAATAAGGGTATTTATGAGGTTAAGGTGTGTGCAAGAGCTGAGCGTTGTACCTCTAACGGTTCTAAAGATATTGATAAAAAACGATTTTTTTTCTCAACTTTGACCCCCTGTATCTCGAAAACGGTGCGTTTGCGGACCCATGTTTATAAAAACTTTTTTTCATATTTTTGGACAAACTATCTTTTCTTAAAGTCCTGCGCATCTTTTATAAATCACCCTGTATATAGAAGATTATAATTCCGAGATTTTCCTATATACAATTTTAACACATTGAAACCGTTATTCACAAACAAATATATTTAATTTTAGTTCACTTGCTAACGTTCTCTTTGCAAAAATCAATTTTCTTTATCAAAAAGCAATCATTTTTTCAGAATCAGATAGATTCAAATAAAAATCTGAGTAGATACATAACTATAAATTTGGATTGTGTTAAATACGAAATACAGCTTCAGCAAATCTGAAACAAGAAATTAGCATTTTTTAACATGCTTATATTAATTTGACTTGTATGTAAAAAAATATCACATCTCAATTTTCACCCTCTTCCAAATGTCCGATTGACGTGAAACTTTGATAGCAATATAATATTCTGATATTTTGGCTAGAATAATATATTACGTAAAATAAAAAATATGTGATGAAGTGACGGTGTTGATGATGGGAAAATATAACTCCAGTCGTTTAAAATGTACATATTGTGTTAAAAAATAAAAAACACGTTTATATAAACTCCCTAATAGATCGAAAATATATGTCTTTCTCTTCTATAATGCCTAAATGCGTGAGAAATTCAGTGTAGGTATATTTCATTTAATTCATCGAGTACCGCACGCTTTTAAGTGCTATAGGAGAGAAAAGAATGTATTTTCTAGTTCTTAGCGCGTTAAGATATATGTGTTAAAAAATGTAGTTTTCAGTTTAGCTAACCAAAAGATCCCTAAATATGTTGTAATTTCTGCGATCCTGCTCTTTGAGAAAGTACAGTTTTCGGCAGATTTTAATTTTCTGAGATATTGTTAAATTAATCATTCTTATTGAAAAATACGCGATATCTCTTATGGCTTCAAAAATTAAAGTTTCTCACAAATACACAAACATTAAGTAAGAGAATTATCAAAGTTTACTTTCTGAATAGATATTTATTTCTATAAATACCGTAAATATGGAAAATATCTTAAAAAATGTCGTTGACTAGTTTTTTAAGTTTGACAAAAAAAATGTCTCTAAATTTTAATTCTTTGAAATATTTTTCTGAAATAATTGGTCGAAGTATGAGACATATTGAAGCATAAGCAATTAATGAATAAAATATTGTACATATAGATTATTTGATACACACGTTATCCACAAGTACAACAATTACCATATCTTCCGTCAACGAACTTAATATAGCTTTTAACAACATGTGGTATGTTACCTGGAGCATTAAAGTCATATGCGTGCTTAATTACTTTCTGAGCTTTCTGACTGACATTCAAATATACTGAAACCAAAAGTTTCATTCTGACAGTTTTCTAAGGTACAGTCAAAACGTAAGCTAAGAACCATATGAATTAAAACCATATTAATAGGTGAGATATGATTTTTAAATGCAGTGAAATAGTAAACAAACAGTTGAATGTAATCCAATATTTATTCGAAAGAAAATGAAGATACGACCCGTATTGCGCAAATAGGTTTCATTGGACAACTCATTGACGTAAAAAATGGACTATGAATTCTCTATCTAAAGTCTAAACAATCCAATATGATGTGCTGAAAATATTCACTACCATGTGAGAAAATAAAATAAGATAACTGACAATATTAAGGAAGAGATCTGATGCTAATCTCTAGAAAGGTTATTAATTAGGGTCCACATTTTTGTGAACGCTATTGGCCACAATTTGAATCTTACTTAATGGTATTGACCAAAGCATGAAACTTTGTTATCACTATTGGTCAAAGCCTGAATCTTATTAAACGTTACTGGCCAGAGTTTGAAGCTTTGTAAGTGTTATTAGTTCGACTCTGAATCTCTAAGATCACTACTTATTCTCGCATCTGTTTGTGAAGGCTCTCAGTTCGACTCTGAATCTCTGAAAACCCTACTAGTCCGAATTTGAATTTCTATGCACGCTATTAGTTCGAATCTGAGTCCCTGTAAATACTATTGGTTCGAATCTGAATCTCTGTGAATGCTATTGGTTCGAATCTGAACCTCTGTTAAAGCTATTGGTTCGAACTTTAACTTCGTGAACGCCATTAGTTCG
The DNA here is from genome assembly GCA_034508555.1 of Venustoraphidia nigricollis. Classification (NCBI taxonomy): domain Eukaryota; kingdom Metazoa; phylum Arthropoda; class Insecta; order Raphidioptera; family Raphidiidae; genus Venustoraphidia; species Venustoraphidia nigricollis. The sequence goes on from JAVRKA010000013.1 coordinate 4,361,389, forward strand.
AATCTGAGTCTCTGTGAATACTATTGGCTCAAATCTGAATCTCTGTGGATACTATTGGTTCGAATCTGAATCTCTGATAAAGCTATTGGTTCGAACTTTAACTTCGTGAACGCCATTAGTTCGAATCCGAGTCTCTGTGAATACTACTGATTCGAATCTGAATCTCTGTGAATGCTATTGGTTCGAATCTGAACCTCTGTTAAAGCTATTAGTTCGAACTTTAACTTCGTGAATGCCATTAGTTCGAATCTGAATCTCTGTGAATACTATTGGCTCAAATCTGAATCTCTGTGGATGCTATTGGTTCAAACCTGAGTCCCTGTGAATGCTATTGGTTCGAATCTGAACCTCTGTTAATGCTATTGGTTCGAACCTTAACTTCGCAAACGCCATTGGTTCGATTCTGATTAAAAAATGAAGAAGTAGTCATTGTTATCAAGTTTCCTCTATTGAGCAACGCGTTTTCTAACCTGATGCGCAATCCATTCTCTGTGTCAATGTTACAGTCAACCATACGTCACGTCACGTGACATGACGTCGTTGTATGACGTGGCCGTGTGTATATGACGTGACATCGGTCACAAACTCGACACACAGCTACGAACATGTAAGGGGACGTGCACACAATATGTCTCATTGCGTATTCATGCTGCACGTGTTTCTGATCTTCTGATCACTGATGACTGATGACAAACGCTGAACTTTACTTTCGCTTAAACAACAAAACTTTACTGTGATTTTACTGGATTAAAATAATCACATTGTTTCATTGTTATTGTGAAACTAATTTAGAGTTGTTTTGTTAGCATCAAAAGTTTCAAACAAAGTAAGCATTAAATTTCATAAAAACGTAATTCTAAAATTTTGCAGGAAAAAATAATATCTAGATAGAGTTCTAAAATGTTTGCCCTTACTATACCCTGACAAAAACATTCAGCCGATGAACGTTTACTGAAAGCTCGTTATTTCATTCATTTACAAAAAGAAAGAAGTATATTATAGTAATAAAATCGAACTTCATTATAAGTATGAATTGACTATTTATTTAGAGACATAATAAATGTACTTTGTATTGTTTTAAATCTTAGAAAAGCTTGTATTTCTAAATTTTTTATGGAGTGAGTTTAACTACATAAAACAAAAATGTATGTCCGTCACATAATAATTCTCCGACGGTAAATTCTGGTATATTATGACATTTTGACTAGTTTCAGTTCGCTGCCCGGTCCGGCTTTGTCCGGGTGTAAATCGTCTGAACAGATTTCAATGCAGGTTTTACCATTCGATAGCTTAGTTCTTGAAGAAAATTTAGATCTATATTAGCTGCTCAATCCGACTGTGCACAATTGCACATCGGATTGATCCAAAATCAAGTTTATGTCAAAAGCGAGCGAAGTACTCAATAATAGTAATAAGTCGCAGGCAGTTAATTATAAATTCGAGTGAACCTACAAATTATAAAGTTGAACGAATGAGCGAAGAGAATTGGAAGCGTATTAATTAACTATTCATCCGGATGCAAATCAAGACTGAACACAGGTATATGTATTTATTACTTATGCTAAGACAAAAAGGGGATGATCAGCAAGCAAAAATGAAATACGCTGACTAAACTATAAAAGATACAGTGAAGTGATATTAGAGATGGTAAAAACGGGTCTTTTTAGTGATCTGCATCTTTGCATCTGGATCCCGTATATGAGCCGGCTCACTGAACCGGTTCAAAAAGAGCCGAGTTCTGAATATGTTACTGCAGTCTGCCACTGAGTTACCTAGTTCAGTCAATCATATCACGATCTGTATAGAATCAAGTATGCATAGCCAAACATGTGATGCATAAGTCATTTGAGCTGACAGATGCATCAAAGCAAGAACTGATACGTAAGTGTAAAATGTGCTTCTGTGTGTTAAGTGTTTCACTGAGTTATGCGGATCCGTTGATCCGTCGGCTCAAAAAAAAGTGAGTCGGCTCTCACGGATCTTCTGTCGGAGTCGGCTCTTTGAACCGGTTCAGATCTGAGTTACCCAACTCTAAGTGATATAGTATGATAAATTTGTTGGTCTTCATTATTTCCTTTCCAGACTAAAATCTACCCGAACAAAGCTGAGCCGTAAAGCTAGTATTATTAAACAACCAACTGTATGGTAATCTCCAGTGACGTAACAACGAACAGATTACTCCATTTTAATGTTTTGTAGCCCATGCCTACATCTTCTTGTAGCAAAAATTGGTTACTAATATTATTAAGCAAGCAACTGTAATTTTTAGTGACAGAATAATGGACACCGATTTATGGCGCTATTGTGTATGGTCGAAGTTAAAATTAAGAATGCTGTTAAAGTTCTGTCTCACTTTAACTTATGTAATATTAAATGTGTTCGAAACTGACAGCACTGTAAATTCTTACATTGACCATACAGAATAGCACCATTAATTCAATATTACGAGTATCTGGCGTGAAACCTGTTATAGATCATTCAGTAATAGAATATAGATACATATAGTACAGTGCGTACTATGTAAGTTTAATCTGGAATAAAAATTAATAATTTCAAGTAAAAATTGCCAAACTGTTCGATTATTAAAATATCTCGAGAGGTTATTCAAAATCATTTGAATGATTTTTATACCTACGAGTTACGACTTATAATACGATCTCTAGTGATAAATTATTATACTACGCTCTTTCTCTACTCTTTAAAACACTGCATGCAATAAGGATGTTGACTGTGTTCAAATAAAAACATAATTTTAACGAAGCGTGGTAGTTTCTATGATAGAAATACTAAAAACACAATATTTTTCCTTATTTTTAAGGAATTTAATTAATATTTAATAAATAAAACCTAATAAAATCACTCTCAAGTCACGTGACAACAGACACCAATCAGAGCGCATGACGTTATATGTTCAACCACTGTCAAAAAACTTCATTGTTTGGTTAATATTTAGTGTGTAATTTATTATTATTTGTTTATAGGAAACGTCAAATTACATGTAACTATAGCAACGACTACGAAACAACTTTTCATCACCTCAGTTTACTAACGTTTATGAGCACAGAATACGCATCTATAGGATGGTAGCTCCCGTGTAAACTTTTGAGCCTCCTTTGGTATGAACAGGTGACGTCGCGCAACTAGTATTGGCGTTTTGGACCGAAATTTGAAACTGGATTTAAAATACATGATTTTGAAGGCTTGAGTTCAATTTAAATAAAAATAATAAATATTTGTGGCAATATCTTATGCACGATTTAAAACACTTTCTCAAAAATAGTCAACATCCCTATTGTCTCTCTTAGGTTGCCTTTCACAGTATTAAATATATGATTCCTTAATATTTTATCTGCCATTGTTCTATGAAGCAGTGCATGCAGGTGATTCTCAAGTCTCACAATTGAAAATTCATTCGTTATAATAATCATATCGATTGCATAGACAGAATGAGTTGTGTTTTCATTCGCATTCTAATCACATGCAATGCACAATACTTACGTTTCTTACGTTGTTTATCTGCGTCAGTACTATGAAGCACTGTATATAGATAACTCTCTCACGACTGAGAATCTAAACCGAGTGCAAAATTTATTCGAGAGTTGAAACATTCATTCATTCACACATTATATACGATACACACCTATTATTATGATACATTGGCTCAAGGAATTGTTTCGAGTGAATCATTCGAATAGCAACCTTTCGGTTATCAACATCGATTATTCCAAAACTAGTGTATGGAACAATCGATACCAAAAAAATCAGATCATCTGCAACGAAATTCTAAACCCTGTTTTGAGAAGGATGATGCAAATCAAATAAATAACCAATCAGTATACGTACGTGCTACATATGACGCACTGTTATTACTGACACGGGAGAAGTTCCAAATTATTAATACTATCCGTTTGTGATATTAAAAAAAAAATAGCTCGCGGATACAGAATTGCCGTAGTGGAAAATATTAAAACATTAAATTATAAATTTTCATAATAATTGTTTAGTAGACTTTTTTGCAGCTTCGCTCGTATGAACCTAATAGAAAACCCTTATAGTTTATACGACATTGTTATAACTTACATACACAAAACTACTAATCCGATTGGTATCTTTTTTTTTGAAACGCTCAAATTGCTGCTTATTTGAACAAGTTATTGTGAATATAATAAATTATTGTTATTGGTGGTATAAAGTTTGTTATCGTGCTTCAGTGTAAAAAGTGTTAACAGTTTTCACACTATTGGGTTTGTTATACAAAAAAGTAAAATACACTGACCCAGGGGTGGATCTGCATGAGGAATAATAAATCTTAAGCCCTAGGCCCTCAAATATCAAGAGTCCACAAACATTGAATTGTTATCATACATTTTTTCATACTTTTTCATTACCAATGAGCACTTATCGTATAGTTGGGATCCATCGTCGCACAAAGCCCATCTATAAAATAGCTACTTTTCATGCCTGCGTAGTAAAATTGTCCGTTTAACACTAGTACTGTAAACTAAAAGGAATAAATACTCTTTTACATATCCAACTATAATTTTCACAATTGACTTGCCAGTTATCGTGGAACACTATAAAAGGAACCGAGATAGTAAAGCAGGTGTATTTTCTCTAAACAATCCAAATAGATTGCATATAGCTACAGATACAACTGTCAAAAATATTAAATATATACTTAGTGTGATGTGAAAATCAGCTGTTTTGTACGAGGTACATTCAGAAAAATGTAGTGTATACCCTGTAGGTAATGACATAATAATATAAGAATACCGTTATTGTGACATATTTTTTATTTCGATTGTTCATATTTGTGTTAATACAGTTGTATGAATCAATAAAATTACTATTACTAAATTGCTATAATAAACGTATGTGACGAAATGATTAAAACACACTGTGCACTAAAATTCAATTACTGTATTAGTGTGAAGAAGACAGCCGAAGTATTGTTTCAACATTCAATAGGAATATTGAAATCCAAAAGAATAACAACATATGTTATTATGTTTCCAGTTATCTAAAAAATTAAATAAATTTAATAATATTAATATGAACCAGAAAACGCACAAAAATAATCGAAGCGGTGAATATAGAAATTGCGGTTTTCATATGAGAAAAGCATTCTCCTCAATTTTACGGTTACGTATCTCAGCATGAAAAAACGGAACCCCTATAGGATATCTTGGTTGTAAGTCTGTCTGTCCGTCAAGACACTTTTCCTCAGCGCCGACTAGCGGTATGAAGTTGAAAAAAAATTCAAGCTTCTATACCTCATTGCATTTAAAAAAAAACCCGGGTCGCAGTGCCAAAACCCTGCCGACAATATAGTGTATTTGCTTGTATAGGGCCGAGTGGTTTTTATACTTTTATTATGTGAAATTAAGTTTGTTTTTGGGCAAAATAAAAAATTTAACCCCTTAATACACCCCTTAAAATAACATTTTTTTCTTAATTGTAATATTATTATCAATCTAACGTCTACACCGAATTAAATACACCCTTCAATAAATAAGTCACTATCTGCAAACTAGTGTTTTCATAAACTTTGTAAATCCGGTCCTGTCGGGCCGATTTTATTAAAATTATGGGGACACTTTTTAATCACTACCAGAGGGTTAAATTTCAATTTTGAAACGATTCGGAGAATTTTTTCGGTATTTTGGGGCCCAAAAACAGTTTTCAACCCCTAAAAACTACCCTTAAAATAGCCCGATTAGGCCCATTTTAAATAGGCTTCTTGCGGTGATGGGTTTCAACACGTGGCCCAAATTTCGTTAAAATCAATTAACTCTTTCGAAAGTTATCGCGCGTACACATATATATATATATATATATATATATACATATATATATATATAAACATTTTTAAAAATAGTGCCAAAGTGTTTAGGAGGTTATGAAACGTCGAGAAATTTTAGTCCGACCCCTAGGTCCCGCCATCCGACCGACGCCAATAGTGTATGTTGCCATATGGCAAATACACTAAAAAGGTCTTCAAAAAGCTCTTCAAAAATCTCCTAATTTGACATTTATCAAAACCAATAGGGTTTTTCCCGTTAGCGTAGAATTATGAAAGGTGGCACAACGGAAGGTCTTATAGCATATATGCAAAGGAAAAAATTGAAAAATCATTAATTTATACTTCTATGTGAAGTTATTGAATTACAAGCTTATTTTTATGGTTTGTTGTCAATCGACACAAAGTAATTCTCAAATCGTGATAACATAACCAAACCTTTATAAGGCGAGCCTTTCTCGCACTTGTCCATCTTTTAATATTTACCTCAAAAGTGTTTATTTTGTAAAAAAAAACTATATACTTACAACAGCAAGAAAAGCAGTGTTCAGGACAAAAAAGTATCCAACACGGGGAAATTCGGGCAAGTAAAAAAGTTTGTTTAAAAATAATTCAATTTGAATACGTTCTTCTTTACTCATACTTCTCAGAGAATATTCCATTAAGATATTCACGAAACTCAAAGGCTGCATATATAATATAGACAAAATTAAAATATATTTCAAATAATTATTGTTGTTTTCACATTAATGTCAGTCTTTTTCTAGGCAGTACAGTAGATTATATAACAAGTGTCGTAACGGCTTATATTACAACTATATGTGATATTATATGTCATACAAATGCTACGGAATCCTATCGTGTGTGCGCCTAACGATAAATTGATTACGTATTGCCTCAGTGTTAAAAATCAATAGCTTTCATTTTTTTAAAAAATAAGGAAAGCTATATGGTGAACTACTGTAAAATAAAGAAAAAAAACCCGGGTCGCAGTGCCAAAACCCTGCCGACAATATACTGTATTTGATATACAGGCAGTGTGGCTTTATTATGCGAACTTAAGTTGGTTTTTGGGAAAAATAAAAAATTTTGCTCCTTAATACACCCCTTAAAATAACATTTTTTTTTCTTAATTGTAATATTATTATCAATCGAACCTCTATACCAAGTTATATACACCTTTCAGTAAATAATTCACGATCTGCAAACTAGTCTTTCTTAAAATTTTTAAATCCGGTCCTGTAAGGTCGATTTTATTAAAATTTTAGGAACAGATTTTAATTACTGCCAGAGGGTTAAATTTAAATTTTGAAACGATTCGGAGAATTATTTCGGTATTTTAGGGCCCAAAAACATTTTTCAACCCCTAAAAACTACCCTTAAGATGGCCCGATTAGGCCCATTTTAAATAGGCTTCTTGCGGTGATGGATTTCAACACGTGGGCCAAATTTAGTTGAAATCAATTAACTCTTTCGAAAGTTATTGCCCGCACACATATATATATATATATATATATATATATATATATATATATATATAAATATATATATATATATATACATATATATATAAACATTTCCAAAAATGGTGCCAAAGTGTTTAGGAGGTTATGAAACGTCGAGAAATTTTGGTCCGACCCTTAGGTCCCGCCATCCGACCAACGCCAATAGTGTATGTTGCCATATGGCAAATACACTAAAAAACAATTCTTTTGTTCAATTTTAACAGTTATTTGATAAAAATATATAACTTGTGCTTCCAAATCAAGATTTGCACCTGGGTAGTTTTCAGAAAGTATCGGTGTATCCATGGATAAAAATACGTTTAATAACAATAACATGAATTAATAAATTTTTGGTACCTTTTCCATGAGTACATCTCCACCTTGGCAAAGAAAAATATAAAACCATGAACCTGCGCTCAGAATGTATCCACAATATAACGTAGTGAGAGCACATTTTTTGTTTTTTAAAGTATAAATATCGACATAGATCAGAAATATAAACATAATCAATTGAAACATTACTGAAATTAACAGACCATTTCTACTTAATCTGCATATACTACCGAACCATCTTTTATTTGAATATTCATGTAAACATCTCACGTAGTCAAGTTTTTCTACGTTGCTCAGTCGATTCATCAATTGATCTGAATTGTGAAAATTATTACACTTGAACATTTTGGCAATGTATCCAGTCAAGTAAACAGTATTTAACGCCGTAGTAACTTTCCAATATGGATGAACCTCCTGACGTTTTAGGTGTTTTGCCATTGTTTTGTATAAACAGTTGAAGCCAGTAATGATTGCCAAACCCAAGAGACAGTATAACATATTGAATGCATAAAATGTATAAAAGAATGGTACAGCCAAGATCATTTCGATAGTCCACATGTCATATATCCAAAAAATAAACACAATCCCGTAATAAATGCCTCCAAAAAGGATAAATGCAAGAATTAAAGACGCTTGATAACATTTGAGACGTTTAATGCCACTTGAACATATAACCAAGTTTACATAATTGGCACCGCTGGTAAGAGTCGTTACTATTTCTTGAGCCCTGATCGCCGAAATTAATGTTATGAATCCAGAAATGATTTGCATCATGCATAAATTAAAGATGAAAACAGGATTTTTTTTCTTGTTCCAATAGCTTTCGTAATCGTTTCCTTTTAATAATGAACCGAACGCACAGAGGCAGATGCATAGTGAATACGCATACCAAGGTTTCGAAATTTTATAAACGCAGCGAGAATTTTCATGATTCCAAGTGAATGGAAATATTCCACTTATCCGACCCAAATGTATTGCAAAAGCAAACGATTTACAGAAACAAGAGTGTCGAAAATAGTTTGGAATCATTTTGATTAATTTATATTAAAAACGCTTTTAATATAGATAAAATATTCACACTTGAATTAAATGTTATCCAACTTATTAAAGTAATGCTTGAGCATTTGATAATACAAATTTATACTAAATAATATTTCAGCGTTGTTTAGTAACCATAGGAGACGTAAAGAAAACATATTTAATAATTAATAAGTGCGCTAAAGTGTCTATTTTTTATAATAGGATTTTTATAATAGAATCTCTTAATCAAATCACTTGCAATTACTTTCCGTTTCTCGGAAAAATAATTGTCTAGTGCCATTTGATTCAGTTTGATAAAAATACTATTTATGGGTACTTTTAAGGGCTCTCAATTTGTTTAAATTGTTGAAATTTTGATGATGACTTTTTATCTTTCATCTCTCGTGTAGCTTGGGCGGTTATAGATATTACAAAAATGCACTGGTTTCTTTTATAAAGTATTGCATTTACCATTTACTGAAAAAAAAGTCTGCGAGAATATTATATATTAGTGTATTTGTCATATGACACATACACTATTGGCGTCGATCGGATGGCGGGACCTAGGGGTCGGATCAAAATTTCTCGACGTTTCACATCACTCTAAGCAGCTTGGGACCTTTTTTGAAAATTATATACAGTGTGTTTCACCTTACATGAGGACACCTAAATAACTTTTTCATTTTAAAAGCAATCATTATAAAATTTTCAGCAGTTATGCAGGCCATTAAGATGCACCTTTTTTATAGGAACAAAGTTTTTCAAAATTCAAAATCTAGCCAACTACGATTAAAATAAAAAGTAGGCTTTCAAGTAAACTCACATGTGCGATCAAGATAGAGCAAAATTTTATTTAAAAAAGTTGTTCAAAATCACAAAAAACTCCTAAGTATGAAGTTTCGTCAATTTATATATACATTAATCGCAGAAATTAAAGGCTATAACAAAAAATTCCAAATTTTTCGGTGATTTTTAACAGGCTGTAATTTGGAGGAAAATGGTCATACAGGAAATTAAAAAAAAGGAAATTGTAACTTAAAGTATGTCGTTTTCGAATCTGGATTTAAAATTTTTTTTAGCGTAAGCAATTTTTGAGTTATCGTGCAAAAACCAATGATGAAAAATTTTTCCAAATTTTTTATCGTGTTTAACACGGTCTATGGGCTTTGGTAAATTTTTTTTGGTCATTTCACTATGAAACTCTTTTAGAAAATTCAATTTGCTTTAATTTAGCCTTCTTGAAAGTTATATACGATGATTTGGCGCTGAGTTATATCGCCAATCAAAGCAAAAAAAGTCTTTTTTAACTTTGATAATTAATTACTCGGGACATAGTGACCGTACCGAAAATAAAAGTAGGGTTTTGTAAACTACAAAATATTCCCTACAAGAAGTGATTAGTGGCTTTTGAAAAAAAAATTTTTTTCGAAGTGAAAATGTTGGATGAAAAAAAGGTAAAAAATAGCATATTTAAGGATATTTGGATAACTTGGTATAAACTTTGCATATAATGAATAAACGAAGGATATCGTCTATACGTTTTCAACCTCAAAGTGTCCCAAAGGTACCCTGAAAGTTTCAAAGAGCTGCGATTTTTTTCTTTTAATGCTCGGGAAGTTTAAATTTTCGTTTTTGCCAAAAATCAGCGTGACATGCAATTTTTCATTTTTGATTCATTTTCTCAAGTTCAAAATGTTTTTTTAGCTATAATCCTTATTTCCTCAATCAAAAACTTCGATTGTTGTGAAAAGTATGAAAAAAAGTGAGGAAATAAGGATTACTGCTGAAAAAACACTCTGAACTTGAGAAAATGAATAAAAAATTCACGTTACGTTGATTTTTGGCAAAAACGATAAAATATTTAAACCTTCCGAGCACTAAGAAAAAAAATCGCAGCGCTTTGGAACTTTCAAGGTATCTTTGGGACACTTTGAGGTTGAAAACGTATAGATTATATCCTTCGTTTATCCATTATATGCAAAGTTGTACCAAGTTATCCAAATACCCTTAAATATGCTATTTTTTACCTTTTTTTTCATTCAAGATTTTCACTTCGAAAGCCACTAATTCCTTCTTGTAGGGAATATTTTATAGTTTACAATACTCTACTTTAATTTTCTGTACGATCATTATGTTCCGGGTAATTAATTATCAAAGTCAAAAAAGACTTTTTTACTTTGATTGGTGATAACTCAGCGCCAAATCATCGTACAGAGCTTTCAAAAAGGTCAAATTAAAGCTAATTAAATTTTTTTCATAGTGAAATCACCAAAACAATTTTAACAAAGCCCATAGACCGTGTTAAATACGATAAAACATTTGAAGAAAATTTTCTTTGTTGATTTTTGTACGATAACTCAAAAAAAAATAAAAAATTAAAATCCAGATTCGAAAACGAGACACTTTAAGCTACAATTTACTTTTTTTTTATTTCCTGTATGACAATTTTCCTCCAAGTTACAGCCTGTTAAAAATCACCGAAAAATTTGGATTTTTTTCAATATCCTTTAATTTCTGCGACTAATGTATATAATATATGCATTGCACATTACTCGATACCATTACTTACGTCTTTTATTTACGTCTGTACTATGAAGCAGAATACGTAGGTGACTCTGTCAAGATTGACAATCAAAAACGAAAGCAAAATTTATTCGAGAGCTGAAACATTCATTCATTCAAGCATAGTACCTATTATTATGATACATCGGCTGAAGGAATCGTTTCGAATGAAATATTCGATTATAAAAATCGTTCCAACACCAACCTTTTGGTTGTCAATATCATTCGATTATTCCAAAACACGGATCATTTGCAACGAAATTCTAAACCCTGTTTACAGAAGTATGGTGCAAATTAAATGAATAACCAATCAATATACGCACGTGGTACATGACGTACTGTTATTACTGACACGGGAAAAGTACCAAATTATTAATACTATCCGTTCGTGACATTGATAAAATAAAATATCTCTCGGATACAAAATTGCCGCAGTGGAAAATATTTAAGCAATAAATTATCCATTTTCACAATAAATGTGTAGTATGTTAAGACAACCAACCTTTACCTTAAAAACCTTACATTGTATAATCGTAAAATTATGTAAATAAAATAAAAATTTAAGTAAATAGCTGGTAAATTTGAAAGAAAGCTAGGTATAAGTTAAGTCTAAAATCAATTATAATTAAGTCACAAGCAAATTTAAAAAAACCCGGGTCGCAGTGCCAAAACCCTGCCGACAATATAGTGTATTTGCTAATACAGGTATTGTGGCTTTATTAAATGAAATTAAGTTTGTTTTTGGACAAAAGAAAAAAAAATTGAACCCCTTAATACACCCCTTACAATAATAATTTTATTAGTTGAAATATTGTTATCAATCCAACATCTGCACCAAATTAAATACGACTTTCAGTAAGTAAATTCGTATACGCAAACTAGTGTTTTCATGAAATTTCTAAGTCCGGTCCTGTCGGGCCGATTTGCTTATAATTTTAGGAGCACTTTTTAATTGCTACTAAAGGGTTAAATTTCAATTTTGAAACGATTCTGAGAATTTTTTCGGTATTTTTGGGCCCGAAAACTTTTTTCAACCCCTAAAAACTACCCTTAAAATGACCCGATTGGGCCCATTTTAAATAGGCTTCGTGCAGTGATGGATTCCAACATGTATGCCAAATTTCGTTAAAATGAATTAACTCCTTCGAAAGTTATTGCCCGCACATATAAATATATATGTATATATATATATATATATATATATATATATATATATATATATATATATTTATATATATATATATATTTATATATATATACGTATATAAATATAAACATTTTTAAAAATGGTGCCAAAGTGTTTAGGAGGTTATGAAACGTCGAGAAATTTTGGTCCGACCGCTAGGTCCCGCCATCCGACCGACGCCAATAGTGTATGTTGCCATATGGCAAATACACTAATAAAGTCTTTTATTTTTGTACGCGTATATTTTATTAACACAATCGGTGCATTTTGGCAGAGATTATCGTCAGCGAAATAAAACTTCTGACAGACAAGATACACGCACGACCGCCATATGCAGAAACCACTTTTCATAAATATTTAAAGTATAGGACAAGCAGAATCTATAACTCTATCTCGGGCACGTTTTTTCGACTCAATCACCATACTTTCATTTCTTTACGCAACATGGAAGGAAATCGGTAGCGACGCGGTTAATTTATAACGGAAGCATATTCGTAGGGGGAGTCCCCCGAGTACCGGACACTTAAGGTTTTTAATAAACAAAAAATCAAATAATTATGTTTTATTTCGATACTTAACATTTTCGTTTAAACAATCATATATAACATTAAAATAAATCAACAAAGATGAGCATTGTATATTTTTTAGTTACTTAAAATAGAATCAATCATTGGTTTAGTTTTTGGTTTCATTGATATTTGGCACCTAGTACCGGACAACTATAAATTCGAACCCATAAGAACGCACAGAACCTGGTAATTATGGGTTTACAATAATCTTACATTAATACTATAAACGCCTGAGCCATATAAACATTATAAAAATCTAAATAAATCAACAAAAGTAAAAATATAATCTATGACGTTCTGAATATTACTCGACGCAACAAATTCCTGCGCAAAATTACTAGTCTGTAACCTGTAAGGCCTATATATATTGAACGAAACTGACGCCTCTCGCCCCGCGGGGGGATCTGACTGTTGAGTTTGACGTCTTCGATTACACGAATGTTATTGTGAGCGTTATTTCATGTTTCCACGTGTTTTGTCCGGTACTAGGTACTGTCCGGCGCCAGGGAGATTCCGCCTATTCCTTACAAAAAAGTATACAATCCCCTTAAACACGTACAAATTGTCTCTAATGAAAATAACTGTACGTTCGGGATGACAAGAGTGGCGTTCAGAGTTTTCCCCTTGAGCAACGGACCGACTCAAACGATTCCCCATTTTCGTGTGATAGACATAATTCACAGTTTAATAAACCTGCGCGAGAACTAAAAATAAAACAAGTGAACGAAATAAACGTGTATATATATAGAGCAGGTGATAGAATGCGAACCGATACTGTGTCACAAAGTCCTGTAGAAACGATGACGATACACGGTCAGGACTTGATAAAATTGTAATCATCGATTTGAAATCTTCGAGAACTGTACTTCTTTATACGTCGCTCACTTGATGATGATTTTACGAATACATGGAACAAAATTTATAACAAGATTAAAAATTATCAGGAAATTGGACAAAATAAACTATGCAATCAATTCTGCGACGTTTCGCTTTTTTAATTAAACCTTCTTCAGGCTTCTTGATTAAAATAGTTAAATAACAATAACTTATTATGCATTAATAATACTCATAAACTTTTCCAAAATTCTTTAATTTTTTATTTATTTTTATTAAAATATATTAAAAATCAAAATTTTTTTGTTAAATTATTTTTTTTCTGTCAATTGATTTTTAATATATTTTAATAAAAATAAATAAAAAATTAAAGAATTTTGGAAAAGTTTATGAGTATTATTAATGCATAATAAGTTATTGTTATTTAACTATTTTAATCAAGAAGCCTGAAGAAGATTTAATTAAAAAACCGAAACGTCGCAGAATTGATTGCATAGTTTATTTTGTCCAATTTCCTGATAATTTTTAATCTTAAAAAATTATGGATGATAATATTAATAAAAATTTATAACGTTTACTACATCGAAATCAATCACAAATTTACAAATAGAGGACTTTCTGTCCAACTTAAAAAAGCCAATGCTAGAGCAAAACAACAAGAAAATATGAGATTTTGACGTAGCATTACTTTAGTATATTTTTACATGTAATAACAGCAGTTGGCTACCTACTGGCTACTACTGCCTGCTGACGAACACGTGACCTGACAAACGGCAGTCTCACGTATCAGTGCGCATGACAAAACGGTTTAGGCCCGCCTATACAGATGATATGCGAGTAATTCCAGCTGTGGTTACAACAGTACGTAATTGTTATACTTTCTGCTTTAAAATCGAATCAGAAAGTACGTACTTTCGGCATAGTATGAAGAAAATGTACTTTAAATGATACGGAAACTATTGTTCTTTCTTAAAAATTTTGGGGACTGTCTGAAAAACAATAATCGTATCATATTATGCCACGTCACGTCTTCCTTAAAAATGTGTGAGCCGCGTAAAAGTTTACTCATCCTTTGTTCAATCTATAGATGAGACCTTCACTTGTTTATTATGAACAGTTCAGTAGAACTTCCAACGAGGCTGTTTTCAAGTAGGTATATCGTATACCTATATTGCATAATCTCTACAGCCCTTAATAACTCCAAGGCAACATTTTAAACTTAAATTGATTAATTATACTTTTATACAAGTTTCCGCAAATCACTTTTAATATTTGATCTAAATTTTAATTTTCAAAAAGAAAACTGCGATTCATTTTATACATAAAATATAATTAGATTTACTAAAAGCTTGGTTCTTTAATGAAAATGTTTAGCCCGTTTCTATAGTACTCTCTATTTATCGGCATTTATGAGCTCAACTAATTAATAATTGTGTGTTCAGCTTGTTTATTAATTATTCATGTTGTTGTGTTATTAACATTTTGGTTGATGTCACGTTTCTGTTTTTTCAATTGAAAAAGATAACAGGTTGAAAATGACAATTCAATCTCGTAAGTAAATATTTAGTGTATATATTAAAATATTAATTATTATTATAAGAAAGTGTCCAGTTTCGGAGGGAAGAACAAAATAGCTCTTGACTAATTTATCATCGCAAATAATGATATCATTATTACTAAGCTAATGGTACACAACTCAGAAACTACAAGAATCATCAAAAACTCGATTTTAGTTATAAAAAAAATACCGCTTTCAAAAAAGAAAAATAGATAAAATATTTTTTCAGTTCGTTTTGCAATCACCTCCTCAACTTCAATAATGGTTTATTTAAGTCGAATTCTAATTGAATGTAGGTAAGGAACGTAGTTGTAAAATGAAGAGAAAAATATTTTTTTATATTTTATACTTTGTTAACATCTGTATTTAATTAAAATAAATACACTTAAACGACTAATGATGGACAGTTGGAAAAAATTAATAGTGAACAACGTTTAAGTCCGGTTTCAGTCATGTTTTTAAAGAAAAAGTATATACATATAGTAAATATATATTATGACATAATATGTAAATTCAATTTGAAAGAATAGTGAAAATTAATATGATTAATTTTCACTATTCTTTCAAGTTGAATATATTTGTTATATTTATTTTTTAAGAACCTGAAAAAATCCAATTCCCGACCATCATATTATTATGTTAACGTAATATCTAACTAAAAATAAAAGGAGTAATGTAATGTACAAAAAGCATCGATTTTTGATGTGTCCATTCCAAGTAAAGCAAATTATTCTAACTGTCTAGTTTACGTATCCGATCTCCGGATGAATATTATGGGTTATATATCTTGATAATCGAAGTTACACTGTAGAACGTTAAATATACAGAATGATAACACTAATGACAGGTAAATAACAGTAATAACTGTTCTTTCTTCATTTATTTATACATTCATTTGTTACACGTTGGCAGTTGTTGATATACTGAAATCAAAGTAATCAATGACGCGTGATACAGATATGGAAAAGATATTCTACGTTTAAAATTAACTGACAATTTTAAAAATAGTAGTGCATTTTTTAAACATTTTTCAAAATCAATGCCATTTCTCTTAGAAATTAAAAATAATATGCGAATAAATAACTCTAGTTTGCTATTATGTTATGAAACACCCATTGTTATAATGCAGTAAATAACTCACTGTAGACAAATTGGTAATTCAGCCGCCGCGATAATGAAAAATTCGGGTTCGTGCTCCAACAGTGATATTGTTCGAATAGTGTTTTTTTTCTAATATTGCATTATAATCACAACAATGAGTATTTCATAATATTAGAAGAAACTATTTCTAAACAAATGTTTAACCTACAGTATATAAACGAATGATATCCAGTATTGTTCTATGAGTTGTGTAATGCCTTATGTTATGTAAACTGCGTATACTGATATTGTAAAGATTATAAATGCGGTAGCATTCTGTGTTGACTCAAAATGGAGGAGTTCACGTTGATTGTACTGCTGAATTAAATATACCTTATTTTATAACTGAATTCTTGTTTATTGATTGATTTCATCATTTTTTTCTTACATATTAGTTATAATTTCTATGTTATAATGCAATATTAGAAAAATGTATTATTGAATGTCACTATTGGGACTCAAACCCGAGTCTCGTACTATCGCGACGGCTGAATTATCAATTAATTATACAGTGACACATCTAAATAATCAATTTTCCCATAGTAATAATAATAAAACCCGGGTCGCAGTGCCAAAACCCTGCCGACAATATAGTGTATTTGCTAATACAGGCAGTGTGGCTTTATTATGCGAACTTAAGTTGATTTTTGGGCAAGCTAAAAAATTTGACTCCTTAATACACCCCTTAAAATAAATTTTTTTTTTCTTAATTGCAATATTATTATCAATCGAACCTTTATATCAAATTATATACAACTTTCAGTAAATAATTCACTATCTGCAAACTAGTCATTCGTAAAATTTTTAAATCCGGTCCTGTAGGGCCGACTTTATTAAAATTTTGGGGGCACTTTTTAATTGCTATTAAGGGGTTAAATTTCAATTTTGAAACGATTCTGAGATTTTTTTCGGTATTTTGGGGCCCAAAAACTTTTTTCAACCCCTAAAAGCCACCCTTAAATTGATCCGATTAGGCCCATTTTAAATAGGCTTCGTGCGGTGATGGATTCCAACATGTGTGCCAAATTTCGTTAAAATGAATTACCTCCTTCGAAAGTTATAGCCCGCACACATATATATATATATATATATATATATATATATATATATATAAATATATATATATATATATATATACATATATATATAAACATTTTTAAAAATGGTGCCAAAGTGTTTAGGAGGTTATGAAACATCGAGAAATTTTGGTCCGACCCCTAGGTCCCGCCATCCGACCAACGCCAATAGTGTATGTTGCCATATGGCAAATACACTAATAATTGCAAGACTATTTCATATCTTCCGAGAGTAAGTGTTTCATAATATAATTGCAAACTATACCTACTTATTTATATATTTCAGGTTCTTGTTCTGTAACGAAACATAATATTTGTAATTTTATTCAATAATCAAAATTTTAAGGCGGTATTCTTATGTGACCACTTCGAAAAATCGATTTTTTTTTCATATTTCAATAGTAAAATCTATCGAAAATATGCTGTGAAAAATAGACCGAAATTCCTAGTTTTAAATAAATTACAACTCATATAGTGGCCGACGCGCCGTAAGCGACTTGTTGGCTCTTGAAACTTTAAACGCATTTTTCTGGAAACATTATTTTCTAAAACTGTCATGGTCCTAAAAAAAAAGTATTCAACCGATTGCTTTGAAATTTATATATGTTCTTCTACTCATTAATGGTTATCGTCCGTACTAAAATTGCTTATTTTCGAAAATATTTTCTTATTTTTTTAAACGATTTTTAACAAAAAAATTAACAAAAAACACAAACTTTTTTTCTACAGTTCGCCATTTTTTTTTTAATGAAATTGATTAATTTTAGTAGGGACGATAGCGACATCCCTACTGAACAATGATCCATTCGATTTTTTTATTTCAGACAACATGAACAGCCGCTATTACAATGACCAGTGACCTGCTTTTTTTTTAGTGTCTAATTTAATTTTAAAAAAATATATATATATAAAAAATATAAAATAAGAGAAAAAAAAATTTTTTATACAGTTTAAGATACAAACAAAAACATATAAAAAAATTAAAATGATTGAATGTTATTGTCGTCTAAAAAAAATTCCCTAAAAAGAGGTAAAATTTATGCGTTCACATAAGAATACCCCCTTAAAATGTCCAAAATTCTGTCATTTTTTCCAATACTATTATCCCTTCAATATGAATTGCAGTTGTCAGTTTTGTTTTCGCATTCATTTGTTTATTTTCATTTGTCACATGCACGCAATTTGTAATCGGTTTTTCTTTCATATATTCGTTTGCGACATTCAAAACTCCAATCAAATTATATTTGTGTTGATGTTAACTTAAAAAGTTGTGCAAACAATTCAAGAGCCTGAATATTATGTTTACCGATGTTCTTTTATTCGTCACACGAAAGAAAATTATTTTCACATCAAAAAACGTTTCTCTTCTTTTCCACACGATAAAGCAGTGTCTGAGAAAGTTTAAAAGGTTACCTGAAGGAATCACAAGGCATATAAAATAGGAGAATCGTAATTTAACAGGCCAAAGGTGTATTCAAGTTTTTATTAAAAATGTTTTCACGTACAGTAATAATCGTTATTAATGTTTTTTTCTTGAATTTCGTGACTTATATAGGAAAAAGGAATACCCCGATTATTGTTAAGAGCTGTTGAAAGTTGAAACTGGATTCGCCAGAATAGAATTTAAAATCCCAGCGTTCTGCTCATTCTTAATAGTAGTAGCATTTCGAAAAGTCTATGCACTCGTTCGGGTAGTTTTTTTTTTTCGAAAAATAAGCGAAAACGTAATTATTTTTTTAAGAAGAGTATTTTTTCAGAATTTGACATTTTCAGCTCGAGTTCCTAGGGTCGGCGGATCGATCAGTTAATCACTCAGTCAGTGAGGACACGTCTTATTTTTATTATATAATAATAATAATAATAATGCGTTTAACGTCCGTTTCTCGACTTTATGTCATAACAGACGCCATTCGCACCATTACTATTTTTTCATCTACCACTTCCCGTTATTTTCTACATTTTTTACAACTTCAAATTATGTAATAGCAATGGGCGAATGAAGGAATTATAGGAAATTAGTATAAGGTAGGTAATTTTTGAACTAGGAATTTGATAGGTAATCGGCCATGGCCTCAAATAAGGAACCATCGCGATATTTATCTGGAATTAATTGAGGGAAACCATGGAAAACCTCAATCAAGATGGCCGGTACAGGAATTACCGTTTCTCGGCGAGAGGCAGTAGGAAAAAGTCCCAGCCTCATCTGCCCCCGCCGGGATTCGAACCCGGTACCTCCCGAATACGAGTCTAGTGCTGTCACCACTACTCTACCCAGCTCGGTTATTTTTATTATATATAAAAATATTTATCGCCGATTAAAGACTTTAAGAGTAATTATCATACATTATCTTCTTTATTTATGACTATGGATTTTTAATTCATGGAATTTTTGACGTCAAACTTTTTTACGCACTGTAAAGTGAATTAACTTCATTAGACTGCTGAGCATATAACAAAAAGACCAACGAAACTGCACAGTTAAAAATAAAATAAGCAAACCGGTAACTGCATAAGTTTGGAGTGTAAATAGACTTCGAACAGGCTTTAGGGAATTATATTTTATAGATGTAAAGGGCACAAGAGTACCCTTGTAATTTTTAGGTTTCCGTTTGGAAGACTATTCCTTTAAGAGTTACCTAATTAGAAAAGTAGTATATACATGCTTTTCATACTGTATATTTATATAAAAAAGAAATTTGTCAAAATGAGTAACATAATTTTAAGTAATTGAAATCATTAATTTTAATTTGTAACTCTACACATACGCTGTAGTAACTTGTTAAGTTGTAAAAAAAACTTACTTTTTCTATTCGAAGAGGATTCATAAAGACACCACGTCAGATAGATATTTGTCACTTGACAGATAAAAGACGGCGTTAAAAATAAATGAACGTGTCAGCAAAGTGTCTCTTTAACAAAGTGAAGAGCACAACCGCCATTTTATCGCTCATCCCCACGTCAGCAAAACTTATCGCCGCTTAAGTATGAAATGTTTTAACGAAAAATGTCATTGTCCATTCACTGAATTTATTATCTTTTCGATAATAATTTTTTTTTTAATAGGTACACCACTTTTTGGCTTCTTCTCCGATCAGTATAATTAGCCACGTCTTGTTTGAAAAAACAAGATTAAATACAAATAATATAATTGAACTTAATAAATTATTAATAGTTTCTTTACGAAATAAGAACGAAAGGTTATAAATCTTCCACTAATTGCACAATAATAAAGTCTAATTGACCCTGGTATTTAACGTAAAAAGACAAAAAAGGCGTATGTCTAAGATGAAACGTAAGCTTAAATTGTTAGATGCTAAAAAATATTACGACTACTTCTAACACGAAGCAATATAAAAAAAAACCCGGGTCGCAGTGCCAAAACCCTGCCGACAATATAGTGTATTTGCTTGTATAGGGCCGTGTGGTTTTATACCTTTATTATGTGAAATTAAGTTTGTTTTTGGGCAAAATAAAAAATTTAACCCCTTAATACACCCCTTAAAATAACATTTTTTTCTTAATTGTAATATTATTATCAATCTAACGTCTACACCAAATTAAATACACCCTTCAATAAATAAGTCACTATCTGCAAACTAGTGTTTTCATAAAATTTGTAAATCCGGTCCTGTCGGGCCGATTTTATTAAAATTGTAGGGAAACTTTTTAATCACTACCAAAGGGTTAAATTTCAATTTTGAAACGATTCGGAGAATTTTTTCGGTATTTTGGGGCCTAAAAACAGTTTTCAACCCCTAAAAACTACCCTTAAAATAGCCCGATTAGGCCCATTTTAAATAGGCTTCTTGCGGTGATGGATTTCAACATGTGGCCCAAATTTCGTTGAAATCAATTAACTCTTTCGAAAGTTATCGCGCGTACACACACACATATATATATATATATATATATATATATATATATATATATATATAAATATATATATATATATAAACATTTTTAGAAATGGTTCCAAAGTATTTAGCAGGTTATGAAACGTCGAGAAATTTTGGTCCAACCCCTAGGTCCCGCCATCCGACCGACGCCAATAGTGTATGTTGCCATATGGCAAATACACTAATTAAAGCACTTTACTAAAAGTATATTAAAGAAATAAAATAAAACAAAATTTACGCTTTAAATTACATTTTTCGAGCACGGTAATAGAGCTGAAAAAACAGCGTTCATACAGATATTTTAAATTTATGCAAATAACAATTATGTATGATGCTCTGTGTTTCAACCAACTACGTTCCGCAAGTACCTAGTATACAAATTATTCATTATCAGATGATACGATGTCTCCCGTAAATTACTAAGAGTTTAAAAAATTGTCTCTAAAAAAAGCAAAAACAACAACATATACAAGCACCAAGATAAAATTCTTTATGTAAAGTTTTTAACCGTCTTCTCTGCATTCTCAAACTAGTTTTGCAGCTCAAATGTTATTTCTTTAATAGGATCGATTAAAATTGTACAATACTTTCTTTGTGAAGGTCATTTTCTTACAAAGCATTCTGCAGCCTCGCATATACCTGGATTAATCTAACTGTACAAAAAATCTGACATAAGCTGTTTTAGTTTATGATCACAGATAATAATTATATAATAGAAAACAGTATCACGGGTAATTTTTAATTGTTTTTTGTAATGCTAAATTGCATATTGTATCATAGTTTAACTATCGTTTAAACATATTGAGTCTTAATTAAATAAAGACGAAACGTTGCAATCAACGAGTGTTTAAATTGATTTATTTTCATCATTCCAATTACCCGTGATACTGTTTTCTATTATAACATATTTCTGGAATTGAACTTTAAAGATGAATAATAATTATAACTACACCTTCCACCTTGGTAAGCGGCAACAGTTGTGGTTTTTATATTCTTCAAAAAGTCGTTCATTTTCTAAATTGTATAATATTGATGTTTGGAAAAATATAAATATATCTCAGACATCCTTAATATTAACATGCCAAACAGAAAAAAGTACGCTAAATCAATTAGGCCAAAGCTTAAGTCCGCATCTCCTTTAGTTTTTAAGATATGACGGTTTAAAATGTATTAAAATTTTAATACATTTAAACGGCTGTATCTCTGAAACTAAAAAAAATACAGGGTTGCGGCTGATCGAAACCGAATCAGGGTGATATTTTTTGTTCGTATACTTAATATCAAACGGAACAGGCATATTTATTTTTCCAAAATTTCGCAATTCTGTAAGATGGGGTACCTTTTTACATTTTCCATTTTTTAAGAAACACAAAAGTTTGTGCGATATTATTATAATCTGAGGTTATTCTTATAGAAAAAATAACGTTGAATTGATTCCGTCTAATCAGTCTTTGTAAATTTAAGTATAGGAGCGTCTGTCACAGCAATGGTTGTTTCTCAAGATAACAAACGAAAAGGCTTTCAAATAAGATGTGTTCCAAGTAGGTATTAGCTAAATTCCCCAAGGCTTAATCTCCACTGGACAAACTGTCACTGTTCAAATGGAGAACTGGAAACATATATTTACACCATTTATCGATTAAATGAATCAAATATGTCGCTCTAGGGACACATCTGCGCTATTTCATAACTCAATTAGATTCGTTATGATTGATTCAAAATTTGAAATATTTATTTGTACCTGTTTCATTGCTTATTTTTTATTAAAGTATTGTTTACCAGCTGTTCAATATGTCCCCTTTTTCATCCGAACAACTCTATCTTACGACCAGTCGGATGCGTGAGTGTGTGCGCAGGGTCGGACTGGGCCGGAAGGGCCCGGGTGGCTCCCCACAAAGTGAAAAAAAATAGTGAAATAACAATAATATAATAATAATGCGTTTAACGTCCATTTCTCGACTTTATGTCATAACAGACGCCATTCGCACCATTACTATTTTTTCATCTACCACTTCCCGTTATTTTCTACATTTTTTACAACTTCAACTTATGTAAATAGCATTGGGCGAATGAAGAAATTATAGGAAATTAGGATAAGGTAAGTAATTTTTGAACTAGAAGTTTGATAGGTAATAGACCATGGCCTCAAATAAGGAACCATCTCGATATTTATCTGGAATTAATTGAGGGAAACCATGGAAAACCTCAAACAAGATGGCCGGTACAGAAATTACCGTTTCTCGGCGAAAGGCAGTAGGAAAATGTCCCAGCCACATCTGCCCCCGCCGGGATTCGAACCCGGTACCTCCCGAATGCTGGTCTAGTGCTGTCACCACTACTCTACACAGCTCGGTGGTGAAATAACAATAATGTGAAACCGTTTTTGGTGTAAGGGAAACTGCGATAGAGATATGGTTAACGCAAGCATCCAACATATTGCAGTCAACCTTATAACAAAAAAGCAAGAATTTGTCTTTTCGTCCCCATTTCCTACAATCCGTTCAGAAAGATATCTACAGCGTATCTAATTTAGTAGTAATGTCATTAAAAGGGTGTATAAAGTGCTTTTAATTTGTTTTTGCATTCATGCGACACTGATTCGACGCTATTCGTCTGTTTATATATACGCATGAATTCATCTGTTTCTTGTTTAGATATAATATAAATGGATTTTTTAATTCTATCACACCTACAACATTTACAGAAACCGCTTCAATTCAATAGCCTTCCACGATTCGTTTGAAGTAAATTAAATTATGTTTTAAAATTATTATAAATAAAAGGAATAGGGTCTACAGCACTGTCTTTGTAGTTGAACGACCGCGGATATCCGTTTGTTCGTAAGCTATACCTTTTCCGAAACAAATGAATGATGGCATTTTGTAGAGTCATAAATGAAATGACGATTTATAATGTCCTGCCTGAGACCTCATTACATTGAATTGAAAGTTGTTGAGAGGCTGAGAATTTGGGATTATATGTTTTGTTATGTCAGAAAATAGAGAGAAAAAATATATGTAAAAAAAAGTTTGATCGGAAAATTAAAAAAATATCTTTCTAAATCTCGACAACAGCGCCATCTACTGGGTTCTAGTGTTGGGTAACTCAGATCTGAACCGGTTCAAAGAGCCGACTCCGACAGAAAATCCGTAAGAGCCGACTCACTTTTTTTGAGCCGACGGATCAGCGGATCCGCGTAACTCAGTGAAACACTTAACACACAGAAGCACATTTACACTTACGTATCAGTTCTCGCTTTGATGCATCTGTCAGCTCAAATGACTCATGCATCACATGTTTGGCTATGCAGTCTTGATCCTATACTGATCTGAACTAGGTAACTCAGTGAGAGACTGCAGTAACATATTCAGAACTCGGCTCTTTTTGAACCGGTTCAGTGAGCCGGCTCACATACGGGATCCAGACCACTAAATAGACCCGTTTTTCCCTTCTCTACTGGGTTCAACTATATAAGTACAAAAAAAAATCATCAAAATTGGTCAAGCCGTTTAGGACGAGAAGAATTACGGATAAAGGCACAACGAAATTTTATACATTGTATATAAACCCCACCCCCCCTTAAAATGTAAAAATCCAAAATTCCTGAAACGCGTCGTTATTTATTTATGATGAGTAGCTACAATACCAATTTTCAAGTTCCTACCTTTAAAAAAAACCGATACTCTCATATGAACTTTCACCCCCCATTTACCCCTCTTAAAGTTGAAACTTCCAAATATCCTTTCTTGGCGAATGCTTACGTTATAAAATAAACCTATATTCCAAATTTCAGCTTTCTAGACTTAGTACTTTTGGCTGTGCGTTAATAGATCAGGCAATCAGTCAGGACAAATAATTTTATATGTATATTATTAGATGATCGTTTCTAAAAAAAACACGATTCTCGATTTTCGTTCATCAGTAAACTTTCCTTCTGAATTTTTTCGAAATATATATTGACGGCGTATCAATAACATTTCAATTTATGAAATATATTGTGGTCAAAATCTTTAGAGCCGTTTTCTCCGAGAAATCATAATTTGTTATTTTTATTCATAAGTGAAATACCGTTATTTAGAGAGAAAACAGGAAAAACGAAATACAGGTACAGATAAATATGTGGAGCTTTTGAAAGTTGGTACACATTCCTACAGCAATAAAACAACAATGCCATCAATTGGCACTAGTGATACTTATCAATCTTAGACCACAATTCTATAGTATTAAGGTGGCGGTTCGCGCCGCGACAGAGACAGGAGACCGAGACCGGAGACAGAGACTGGAGACCGAGACAGATGTCTTCGTCTCCGGTGGTCTGTTGTGAACCGAGACCAAAGACCTCTGTTCATTCAGTTTTGTTAAGTCGTTAGAGTCAATCGTGTCGTGTTCTGGAAAATTATTAATCCACAGCGTAATGGAAAGCCATTCAGTTATGAAGTTACTATTGGAAGAAGAAGAAGACGATGACTTGCTATTATATTATTATTATAAAACAAAACGAAGAATGCCTATCAACAAATTATATACAACTAGAGGCCACGAAATATTATCCTTCAAATTTTCATCTCTGTGTGCGTCAAATTGAGATTTAAATAGCGCAGGATGTTGTCTAATCATTTCAATCAATTTATCGGTGTCTTCATTAGAAAACGACGTCATTTTTCTCAATTTTTCACATGCGTCTCGAGCGAGACGCGAGACAGTACTAGTCCGGAGTAGAGACCGTCTCGCGGTCTTCTGTCTCGCGTCGCGGTCTCCTGTCTCGGTCTCGCTCGCGAACTGACATAGAAAACCTAAGGCCAAGTAACGGTCTCGGTCTCCAGTCTCTGTCTCCGGTCTCGGTCTCCTGTCTCTGTCGTGGCGCGAACCGCCACCTTTAGAAAAATCCTGAGGATTCCCTTAAAAAATTCAATTTTAAAAATGTGTCAGCTAGGCTCATACGGACTCGTCTTTTTGGAGTGTAGGGCCTAAGAAACATCTAAATGCGTCGAAATTTCGAGTTATAATTTTTTTTCTCTATATGACTAGATTTTCTTCATTTCTGTGGTCAATAGTAAAAATTGGTTGTCAAAAAATAATTGATCTAATAAAACTATTGAATATCATTGAGTAAAGTATCATATTTTCCCACTTTAAATTAATTTTGAAATTAACGAGCAGTATTGCTCAATTGTTTAATTATTTCAGAGCTGTTACTTGTGCAAAATACATCCGTTATTCATGCGACAAGCTCCACGACGAATGAGAACATGACAGTTGCATTCAGAATTTCCAACAGATTTTCTCACAAACAAAACTGTATAAACCTTCTATGTTAAAACCACTATTATCTTCTAGATAGATTTATTTCTTTTCAAACTTTCCTTTCAGCTATAAGAGCTTTCTATGTTAAAGAAAACGCTAAGAATACAAAAATAACATTCCTTCGATTCACAAAAATGTACATTCCAAAATTTCACATAAGCAAAAATCGTAAAAATAACAAATTAAACAAAAACCAAAAATTGCATTATTGGAAAATCTATCATGGCTACAGTCCATACATAAGCTAGCCGTACATGGACAGCTTAAGTTGTCAACCTCTCAAGCAGTCACTGTAAACCGCTCGAGCAGTCATTGTCAACCGATCGAGCAGTCACGGTCAACCGCTCAAACTGCTCGCTCAAATTCTGTTGCAATATGGATGTTAAAGAAGAAGCATTATTGTTGCTACTTTTGCACAAGCGTAGGCAACGTCGAAAACAAATCAAGTTCTGTGTCGCGTCGCCTGGATAACCATACTCAGTATATGCGTTTCAACTGCTCGACTACGTGGCGAAATTTCGCCGTGCTGCTAGACTGCTCGATGCGATCTTGGCTGCTCGGACGATCGTACCGTCGTGTGTATGACAGTGAAATATTTTCCATGGACATTTGTAGATCGTCATGCAGTTGATGCTTAAAAGAGTCAGTTTCGACAGCTTAAAGCTACCCGTGTAGGGCCTAGTATAGGTAATATATTTCACCGAGCTCGGTAGAGTGGTAGTGACAGCACTAGACTCGCATTCGGGAGGTCCGGGTTCGATTCCTGGCGGGGGCAGATGTGGCTGGGACTTTTTCCTACTGCCTCTCGCCGAGAAACGGTAATTCCTGTACCGGCCATTTTGATTGAGGTTTTCCATGGTTTCCCTCAATTAATTCCAGATAAATATCGAGATGGTTCCTTATTTGAGGCCATGACCGATTACCTATTAAACTCCTAGTTCAAAAATTGCCTACCTTATCCTAAATTCCTATAATTCCTTCATTCGTCTATTGCTATTACATAAGTTGAAGTTTTAAAAATGTAGAAAAATAACGGGAAGTGTGGTAGATGGAAAATAGTAATGGTGCGAATGGCGTTTGTTATGACATAAAGTCGAGAAACGGACGTTAAACGTATTATTATTATTATTATTATTATTATTATTATTATTATTATAGGTAATATATTTCAGTAAATATCAGAGTCTTATTTTAACTAATATCGACAAATATACTCAGTAATAACTGCGTACTACATAAATTAGAGCTAATATCAAAACAACAGTTGTATGAACTGAAAATTACGGAAATTGATTTTAAACGGTTCCATCATTATGTAATATTCTTCAGATTACTTTTAAGATTTAATGGTTCACGCTGTATTTTACATAGATTGGAGCAAATGCCAGACCACAGATGTACCAGGAATGTCAGCAATTGATTGCAATCTTTTCCGCCATTTTGTGGTAGTATCACCGAGATAGCATTTGTCTCTCACAATTGATCATGTGCAGTTTACACCGCACATATCAGCCCGTGTAATATTTTATCCATCCATCTCTGTCTGAGATTACACACATGAAATATACATTCAATTATTTAAGTCATGAGCTAAATTTAACCAATTAGTTATTATAATCCAATCAAATCTTTCCTTATAGAGACAAATTCGACAACTATCTATTTCATTCAATAAATTAACGACCAGTTTTATAAAAGAACACCAATAATTGGACCACATTTTTTGTAGAAACTTACTGAAATGGTTGTTAACATGTTTATGTGGCCTAATGAAGCCTTAGATTGTCACTGTAATAAACTAATATTCGTGTACCTTTTTTTAATCGCAACAAGATTACAAATGGTCCAAATTATTTAGCACTTTAGTTATATAATCAACTTCCCATTAGTGTAAG
The DNA here is from genome assembly GCA_034508555.1 of Venustoraphidia nigricollis. NCBI lineage: Eukaryota > Metazoa > Arthropoda > Insecta > Raphidioptera > Raphidiidae > Venustoraphidia > Venustoraphidia nigricollis. The sequence continues at coordinate 4,390,067 of JAVRKA010000013.1, forward strand.
AAACTTGCCAATTAACCTTTATTCAAAAGAAATAAGGCAAAAATTATCAAACGAACCACTGTATTCGTACAAAGACTTCGCGCAATCAACAACCACTTGGTTATTAAATATGCACCGTAAAATTTTACTTATCGCTGATTTTAATGTAATTCTTTTATTTGTAATTTTAATTAACAATCACATCTACTTGTAACATTGTAACATTAGCTCTGTGAATAAAGATATTCTATTCTATTCTATTCTATTCTATTATTATTATTAAAAGTAATTCATATATTTTAGGCCGATCCCTTCGACTTTGTATTAACAATGTTCCACTGCAAATCAAAATGAAGACTCTAAAATATTTTTAAATAATTAAGTTTGAACATAAACTCTGTATATAACACTCCTATAGTAATTAATTCACAGCTTTTGCTCCATTATGAATGAAAACTTTTAGTTTTAATAAAGCGTTCAATGTTTCGAGAGTTATTTCAAGCCACTTGTGCACGTTCACAAAAAGACTTCTTATTAGTGTATTTGCCATAAGGCAACATACACTATTGGCGTTGGTCGGATGGCTGGACCTAGGGGTCGGACCAAAATTTCTCGACGTTTCATAACCTCCTAAACACTTTGGCACCATTTTTGAAAATGTTTATATATATATGTATATATATATATATATATATTTATATACGTATATATATATATATATATATATATATATATATATATATATGTGTGCGGGCAATAACTTTCGAAAGAGTTAATTGATTTTAACGAAATTTGGCCCACGTGTTGAAATCCATCACCGCAAGAAGCCTATTTAAAATGGGCATAATCGGGGCATTTTAAGGGTAGTTTTTAGGGGTTGAAAAATGTTTTTGGGCTCCAAAATACCGAAAAAATTCTCAGAATCGTTTCAAAATTGACATTTAACCCTTTAGGAGTAATTAAAAGGTGTCCCTAAAATTTAAATAAAATCGGCCCGACAGGACCGGACTTACAAATTTTATGAAAACACTAGTTTACAAATAATGAATTATTTACTGAAAGTTGTATATAATTTGGTATAGAGGTTCGATTTGTAATAATATTGCAATTAAGAAAAAAAATGTTATTTTAAGGGGTGTATTAAGGAGTAAAATTTTTTATTTTGCCCAAAAACCAACTTAAGCTCGCAAAATAAAGCCACACTGCCCGTACAAGCAAATACACTATATTGTCGGCAGGGTTTTGGCACTGCGACCCGGGTTTTTTTAATTATATTTTAAACGAGGTTACTTTATTTACACAACGGGTCACTGATTTATTTGAGAACTGTATCAAATACAATCAAGCAAAGAATACGATATTGCAATGCTTTGACCATATTTATAGAGGGAAACTGCACAGGTTAATTATGTGTGGTAAACTGAATGGACATGTGTCAAGAGGTAGGAAGAAAATCACATAAAAATAAAATTTAAAAACTAAAATCCAACTACGGCAAAAATCATGTTCTGAAATGTACGAAACAAGAAATTTTTCGTGTCCGTGGTCGCATTCCACCTTACCCTAATAGCTCAAAAATACCCTAAAATGCATTGTTAAGTGTAAGCAACCCTTAGGGAGTAAGGTGGCATGCGACCCCGGACAAGGATATTTATTTGTTCGTACTTTTCAGAGCACGATTTTTGCCGTAGTTGGATTTTAGTTTTTAAACTTTATTTTAAGGTATTATTTTCGCGTTAACAGCTTTACGAATACTTTTGAACTCGATCGAATATTTTTTTTACTCAACCGGTACTCTGTTTTTCGAGCATTTGCACATCACTATTATTGTGCCTTTTATAATCTATATTCATCCATAGTAGTATTATTCCGGTCCATATAAATAAATAAATAATCAATTTGATCAGACCAAAAAAAATTTAATGCTGATTAAACTTTCATATTGTTTATTTAGTTGGTCGCAATATTTGAGAAAAAAAATTACAGCTGTATATTTTATGTTACGTTTATAATTTGTTATTTTATTAATTTGTACCGTCGTTTTAATTAATTGTCTAAATTTTTCTATTATTATTTTACGTTAAATTGAAGTAATCAAGATATTATCAAACTATTGAAGTTTAAATATTATACACGAAGCAAGTGTCTTCATATAAACATCAAATATAATGTATTTATTACGAATATGTTGATATAATTTCATGATTACCAGATGAAGTCGGGAGGGCCAATGAAACGTCGTAACAATATGAAAGTTTAATCAACACTAATATTTTTTTTGGTCTGATCAAACTGATTATTTACTTTATAATCTATATTCTTTAGTGAAAGAAAATAATACATAATTTTTATTTCAGGATGAAAAAAATCAAATTCTGACGACAAACTGTTGGTTGACTCAAATTTGGAGCGACCATCATTTACGATGGAACACGTCCGATTTCGCCGGTATTTCAGTAATTCGTGTGCCGTACCAGCGAGTTTGGAGACCAGATACTATTTTATATAATAAGTGAGTATTTCAACTATTGGTAGGTTACATTAAAAAAATATAGAGTAATTTTTAATATAAATCAATATTTAATAAAATTACGCTGTGTTGCACAAAGCGTTCTCAAAAAACTTAGATCGACCATTGACCTAGGATTGTGAAAGAATGATATTCTTTCAAAGCCCACAATTTTATGTCAACTACTGCTATTTTTTGAATTATTCCTTTCCTATAACTGCTCTTTCAAAACAATATTTCTAGAGGCGATTTTGCTAAAATTCAGCTTGAAAAAAGGCGTTTTTTGTAATTATTTGTTTCTAATGCTCTACAATCTGTACATAGTAGACAATTTTGCACCGATCTGTCTGTTCTAGACGAATAATAAAACTGTGAAAACATAATCTCAATCCAAGGTCATTGTTTTTTACTTTCTTAATCGGTGTGTTTGTTGATCTGCTAAGGTCCAACTAAAATCGTACCTGATAAATAAATATATCATCCAACTTATTTTCTTATGAAAATATTTTATTCTCAAAATGTATACATTTTCCTGAAAACCTATATCGAAAATTAGTACTTTCAGCTGAAATTTCGAAAAAAAGCCGTTAACTATTAACAAACATGACAAAACATGTTTCCAGAATAGTTCTAAGTTATTAAACAGTAATTAAACAACTTTTATAAAGTTTGTGTCTTCCTGTTTAAACTGGTTTATACTGTAAATAGATTATGGTTTCCGTGTAATTATGATTCGTTTACGCATTCTACAACTTCACACGAACATAAATCATCGGCCGCTATCTACAATACAGAAATGTAAAGTGAACTAGAAACGCTATTAGTTAGTAGTCATCATAGTAGTTATAAAATTAAAACAGATCAAAATGTTGATACGCCTAAACAAGAAAAAAACTATATCGGCTGCCATTGACAGCACAAATACAAAATGAACTAAGAACGCTAGTGCTTGTTAAAGATTACTAAGAGAACTGTGATTTGGCACTATAAAAATAACGTTTTAATAACTTCTTAATCATTTGAGTTTAGTCTTTGATAACGTTGGAAAATTTGAAGTTTTGTTTTGTTTCAAAGGAGTGTTTTTGTAAAAATAGTCTACGACCCAGCGCCTCCACCATGTGGTGGGAAAGTATGTATTGTATAACACTATCACAAAACATGTTCCACTAAAATATAAAACCATTAAATTTCTGAGAAAATGAGAGTCCTTATAGATAAAGGGTCAGTTAAATAGTATAAAAAGACGGCAGTTAGTTAACTTGCTTTCGTCTTGTTTTAAGAAGCTCTGCGTACCCAGCGCTTCCACCATGTGGTGGGAGTGTATGTATCGAATAGCTATCATAAAACTTGCTCAACTAATGTATAAAAAAACATTAAATGAATGTTTATAAAAAAAATCAGTTAATAATATACAAAGTCTGCAGTTAATTAACTTGTTTACGTTTTGTAGCGATTAAGGTTATTCGATAAATAGAGCATTTTCTAGACGAAAATCTGAAATTTCAATATACCTATTATTTATAGATATCTCGTACATTCAAGTAAAATTTTTTGAACGTCTAGTTTTCAAGTAATTAATTATTAAAAATGCGATCTTTAACACAAACTCGTCGGAAATACCCATAAATTGAACCAAACTAGCTCTCGACAAAATTTTGAAACACTAATTCGAAAGTTTGACTCTTTGAGATAACGTAAAAAATATACGTGCACGTGTAGTTTTAGGGAATGATTACTTGAAATTTGTCTAAACAGCTGTCAAATTATTCGTCAACCTCTGAGCTATATGTATAGCAGTCTCGCATTATACGTAATAAAGTTACTGTTGTCAAATGATGTCTAATGTTTAAATATTAGAAAATTAAATTTTGATTTATAGGATATAATATTTAAATAAGAAATAATAATTTATAAAGTCATATATTTTTTTATTACAATAAAATACGGACGCAAGTTCTAGTGATATGAGCGGATAACCTTAAAAGAATTTATAAATATTTTAGAGGAATTAGGATCAATGAAATTAAAAGACAAATTATTATTTCACAACGTTTCGTATAAATTAATACTTCATCAGGTGATCTAAAATAAAATAACATGACAATTCCTCTAAAATATTTATAAATTATTAACATCAAAAGGATCTGATATATACATTTAACTTAAAAGAATTGTTTTCGTAACAATATTCTGCGTACCCAGCGCCTCCACCATGTGGTGGGAGAGTATGTATCGAATAACAGTATTATAACTTAACTGCATATACATTAAGGTACTTCCATCTATTCCCCTATGACCCTTGCGCTTATCCTTTGCGTCGCCCTTGACATTTTGGGCTAATATAATGCACGCAAACTAATGTAACATCAGAAATGCTTAATATGCATTAAATTAAATAATAACTAACTAGTTGAGAAAGTATAAATCATATAAATAATAATTTATTTATAAATAATTATATTTAACTAGAAGAGACTCTAATTTTACCTCCTCAAATCATTGAGGTGCTGCATAAGATGTTTCTCTTAAAAAGTAAATGTCATTGCCGAGTGTTATTTCGCAGTTCCCAAAGTGAATATTCATTTTTCACTTACGTTTTTTTTTCACTGCATGTGAGAGCACTCTTGCATGTTGTTAACAAAAATGTGTAATTTCAATTAACTTGTCTTAATCTTTATCACTGACAATATATAAGATTACAACTAAATCGAAACAGACCCGATTAAATGCCTACGACATACAGTAGAACTTCGTTAATGCGAGGTCGATGAGATCGAATTAACGAGACTTCAAATAATCGAATTTTTAAAGTTGATGACGTTTCTTTCTTGAAAATTATCAAGCTGACCTTGAATTCATCCTTCCAAGGACTTTTGCCAAACTCTTCAGCTTTACACTTCTGATAATGGCGCCACTGATAGGAATTCTCAAATCAGGAGCCTGCTTAAACCAGTCCACTGCACACTCGTCGAAGTCCGAGAATTCAGAACCAAAGGTGCGGTTCCTTTTTAAACTGGTGTTCTCGTTCAAAACCTTATTTTTATTCTTTAAATAAGTCGACAGTGTTCGCTGCTATGCCATACTCCTTTGCAACTTTTGATTTTTTCTGCCTTTCGCGAATAACCTCCACCTTCTTAGTTATCGTTAATGTTTTATAACACATTTTCTTATTTTCACACTCAGACAGTTTCAATTTCTAAAATATTGACAGTTTATTTCCGTCAATGATCGTTACGGTACCGTAGTCGAAAAAATAATGACTACTGATTGTGTTTGTGATGACATTTATATTTTATACAGAAAGAACCAGCAATTACAGACTTTTCAAGAAAAAGTGTCCTTAGTTTTAGATATGATTTTATTGAACTCAGGTAAAAGTTCGAATTATCGGAATTGATGGTCGAATTATCGAAGAAAATATTACATTGTGTTATATGGGGAGTTTAAATGATAAATTCGAATTATCGTAATTCGAATTAAACGAAGTTCTACTGTATTCCAGTCGTCTTGTGTACTGAAATTCGCTTTCTAAACAGAAACATAATTAATCAAGCTTGATGTTGGAGAACGCACCGATCTCAGAACTTATGGAACTACCGCGGAACTACATATTCCTTAATACAGAACATACATCCACATATACAGGCTGTGCCCCATCACAGTACAAACCTGCATAAAAGCAATATAATAATTCGCAAAACTATAGTGCGGCCTACATTTATCTCTCTCGGTACAGTACTGTAGTAATGGTTTCCAGCTTTCCAGACAGAGATAGAGATTAACCGCATGCACGTGCTATCTCTCTCACTATGTGTGACCACTTCCAGCATACTGTGAAGATACAGATCGCTCAGTCCAGAGGTATAATAATGACAATAACTTTATTTAGAAATACATACAAAGATGTACAAATAGCGTCAGTACTCTACATTTAAAAGAACTCTTAAAAATAAATTACTTAAAACATTATTTTGTTATAACAAAAAAATGTCTTAAATTTGTTTTTTTATGATTTTTGGATATGCTGCTATATTAAACTTGTCGGGCTTTAGTTTTATTATAAGCATCCTGTACTATGTATGAGCCTGTATCCTGAGATGGAATCTGTCAGAGGCGAATTCACCCTCCATGTCTAAGAGCATCGATGAAAGTTAAAGAGGGTCTGCGAACTGTTGCCAACCTCTCAAATCACTCTCATCGTACCTATCGTATTAACCTATTAATACTTAACACTTACAAAGTGGAACTAAAAACACTGTCAAAATTACATTTAATAATGTTTTAATGAAATTAGACTTTGACAAACTTTAAATTGTTTATAATTTATAGAGGCACCGATTTTAGATCATTATTCGACTACTTTAATTATATTTATAATTATGTAGAAAATTAAAAACATAGTGTTATTGTTATGTCTATCGGTGCGGAAAAAAAATAAAAAATATATTAATTTACAAATGATCTATATAAGTGTTGTTTGAGGTGTAAATAACTTGTAAAACGAATATGTTGCGGAAGTTGTTTCTGATAACGTTAAAATAGTTATTTCAACTACAAAGTAGGTTACACTAGCGACATCGGACGCACTTCTTAAAAGCTATACTGTTGTTAATAACTTTTGGCAGCTAAACAACCTCAATACTTATATTTGTTTAAATTATGAATTTAACAGTAGAATCCCTTTAATAGTTAAAAAGTTACTTTATACAGGCACTAAAAATGTTACTTTTGAAAAGGGGAGAAAAGTAAAATGCACATAAATTATAAGACCTGCACAAATATAACCCAACCTATGTTTAAAAATGTTTTTTCTAACTATATTTATCATTTCCCTAGCCATCCTATTTTATTTTATCAATGCGTACATCTCTAACGAAAATGTGAATATCAAATATCGTGACCACGCCAAAGAAGTATAACTTCTGCCGCGCGTACATAAGTATACGCATCACTCTTTTTTAACCCCCGACGCAAAAACAGGGGTGTTATAAGTTTGACCGCTATGTGTGCGTGTGTGTGTCTGTCTGTGGCACCGTAGCTCTTAAGCGAGTGAACCGATTTAGATGCGATTTTTTTTATTCGAAAGCAGGTTTTCTAGCGGTGGTTCTTAGACATAATTTATCAAAATCGGTTCAGCCGTTTCAAGGTCATCAGCTCTATTCTTAGCTGCGGTAGAGATCTTAAAAGCACAGCGGGTATTTTGTAATTAAATTGAAAAATTTTAAAATAAAAATTAAATTAAAAAATCCGTTCAGCCGTTTCAAAGTCATCAGATCTTTTCTTAGCTACGGTAGGGATCTTAGACGCATAACCGGTATTTTGTAACTAAGTTTAAAAATTAAAAAAAAAAAAATTTAAAATTTAAAAAAAACCCACACAAAAAAACCTATAAAAAGTTAAAAAATAACATTTCTGGGCCTGGTTCCTTAGCTTTAATATTTTATTAATAATTTATTTGCAGCATATTACATTATTTGGTACTTGTAATTTTATCAGTGCAGACCCTCAGTATCAGTCGGCGGTAATCAACACGAACGTAATAGTGAGTCACACCGGACAAGTTGTGTGGCTAAGCCACGGCATCTTTAGATCTTCGTGCGATATTGACGTCGAATACTTTCCGTTCGACGTGCAGAGCTGTCATCTCAAATGGGCTTCCTGGACATACGACGGCTATCAGGTTCGTATATATACTTACGCATTACAGCCAGTGATTCTCAACATTTCTTTCTCGCGACAAATTTATACATAAATCAGACTGGTGACTCATCGTATCTCAGATTTCTGCAGAAGATTCTCGAAAAAAGTATTTTTGTTCTACTACCTATAAAATGCAGCTACACCGGTCGCAAAATGACTTCTCTTCGGAATAATGATCAATTAACAATTTCGAAGCATCGTTTGAATCTGTTTACAAAAGGCCCCAACTATTGTACAAAGCAATTACCGACTACTGTAAAATGTATTAAAAGTTTACCATGGTTTCATTTTTTATTATATTCAGGATTTTTTTTTCTACTGTCGCTTTAATGTAACTTCAATTGTAATAATTTGTTGTTGACTTGTTTTATATATTTATGTCAAATAAGAAATAAAATTATCTAAACGGGCCGGTGTTCAAAAGCGAGCGGTAAGGTAACTTTACCGCCCGCCGGGCGCTACAGATAAATTCAACAATAATTTAATATTATTCAATTTATTATTTTTAATAATAAAGAAAAAAATTTTTTTTTGATATTTCATATTACTCCAGCTGAACACTAACTGGGACCTTGCACACAATACAGAGACAGACCACTGTCTAAACCCACGCGGCCACGGTCCTTCAATGTGTATGCTGTCTTAGACACTACTTGTATGTTATGTGTACAACTACAATTTAGTGGGACGTTACCTACTACCTATAACTTATCAATAGAAGTTAAGTTTGCTGCACGAGTGAAATGTCAAAGATGTTTAAAATAATGAAAATGAGGACAAAAGCCGCTATTTTATTGGTTGTAGGACAAAAAATGCAGTGCAATTTTATTTTTACTCTTGTGACTTGTTATACGAGCGCAATTCACAGCTCACAACTTGAAAATATCTAAATAAAAGATACAAGATATTTTGTGTGAGTCCACCGACAGAGACTTTAAGACACAGAATCTGAATATATAAGATAATATTTTAAATGTCTAAATTATTTTTATAAGTATCTTACTTTAAATGCATCTACGAGACCAGATATTTCTGAGCAGTATTTTCAGTTTAGGATACAGATACTGTTTGATACATCAGTTGGGAACCAATGCTTTAGATTTTCTTGGATCGCGAAAAATAAATTTAGGCAAACCGTGGAAAATCACTAACAAGAAATATTAAACAGCTCGATGAATTTTTAGGTAAAAAAATATTTTCTGAAACAAAAGGGTGAGATCATTATGTCTTTGACTGTAAATAGGGAATCACCAACGTTTAGAAAAGTTTCTATTAGAGTACCCATAGAAGTGGTGTCATTCGAAAGATTATAAAGATACAAAAAATACAACATTATTTTTTCAAACTAATTTTTTAAACGAATCATCGGCCTCCATAATACACAGGTGATCACCATAATAGAAGTAACAGATGAGATAAAATTTAAAATAAATAAAAAAAATAATTGTAAAAGTTGAAAAAAAGAACAAAGCCTTTTATGTACGCTCGAGCTTTTATGCTAGAAGATAGTCCTCCTGGGTATATTTATAAAATCTTATAAGTTATAACATGTATAAGTTTTTATGACAATAGACTTCGACTATAGCTAGAAAGGTCTTCACATTATTACTCTTATATTTGAGTTTTTCATCACAGTTCTTTGCAAACATTTTAGATAATAGATAATATACTTTACAGCAATAACGTTAGAAGGTCATAATTTTCTGTTTTTGGACTGTTTTTGAAATTATCAAATTCTTATTTGCACGTGTTAATCACAGTTACCCAACTGACATAGAAACTGAACTGTGCCTTCTCAAAATGTCGACTGTTGTATGAATCGAGCGAGTTAAAATAGAGTGGTCGCCAATAGGTGTGACCCCGAAAAAAGTGACTGGCTCATTTATTTATTTATCTAAAATAAACACTTTTTTGGCACATATTTTTTTAAAACCTTTCCTGTATGCGCAGTACCAGGCGTACCCAGGTAGAGACAAGCAAACACTCATTTACCTATTATACATCTTACCTACATATATACTATTGTATAAAATTTCAACCTGAATCAAACACTTCATGAAACGGGTGTCATGAGCTCTTGGATTGTCCCAACTCTCCAACGTGAAGAAACAACCACTACTGCCTATCTGCTTGTTCTGTGACACTGTTTCTGGTCTGTTGCGTAATCAATTTTCTATGCTAATGGTTTAATGGATATGCAAATCTATACTTCTCGTTGTTGATAACTTAATACGCGCATATTTGTCATGTCAGCAAAATGATCTTTTATCCTTTTCAAAAGAACTCAACCTAAACTTTATTAGATTCCAAAAACAATGATGTGATCGATGTGTTTGAGTGTGCCTGCTATGAACCGAACGTCGTAGGGTTTTCATTTTTGTAGAATTGACTGTGGAGTCAGCGCTTACTTAGATTACGGTATCTATTATTATAACGCGGATATAGGAACGAAGGAGCTTACCTTCTTATATAAAAGAGTTATTTGGATTAGCAGAAATAAGTCATACATATATTTCCAACGGCTGCTTGAATATGTTCAACGACGTACAACAGATTACATTTTGTAACTGTGAAAACACACAGAATATTTTTTTATTTTTACTACACATTTTGTAATTTTCAATTTATATATCGTTATTGTCGATATAATAAGCCAGTGATTTTTAAGTTGATTCTTTTTTTAATAGGGTGTAGAAATTAAATAGACGAACAAATATTTCAAGTAACTTTTTTATCAAAACTCAAAAATAAAAGAGAAACAGGCTTTTTAAGTGCAATTAAATTTTGAGGTCGGTTCTATCGTTATGTTATGTCACTATGGAAATATGTCATTATGCAGTTTTCACAGAAATTGTTTCAAATTAGCACCAAGTTACGTGATAATAAATATTTCCATAGTAACATAACATAACGACAGGACCGACCTAAAAATTAAATAAAATTTTAAAAAATTATTTGAACTTAGAAAATCTGTCTTATTTTCGAATTTTTATAAAAAGTTACATTAAATAAGTTTTTTTTATTTTTTAACGGGAAATTGGACAGTTCAATTTTAATATAGTTAAACTAAATTAAAAAAGTGCGACGTTTCGTTAAATCTTTTTAACTTCTTCGGGTAGAACTTTAATTAGTTAACCATAACATTTCACGTTAAAAAATAAAAAAAACTTATTAATTATAATGGACGTGAACAATATTGAGAGTTACATTACATATTTGTTCGTCTATTTGGTTAAAAAAATAATCAACTTAAAAATCATCTGATATTGTATTTATACATTATAATGATGCTACCTATATAATAGCTCTGTTCCTACAACGATTCCAAACCGTCTACAAACTAGCGCTTTTAACAGAAGCGTAGGGTGCCTTGGCGGGGCCCCGTATAAAAATGTGTTCGGGGGCCCTTCCCCGTTGAAGTAAATGACTTAAATGGGGAAATCCCGCAGCCCGCGATAACCGATGTAGGGTGTTGCCAACTTTTGAACGCACGTTTTACGCGGGAAAAAAAGAAATTGCTTTTTTTGACTTTTGTCATTTCTGAAATTAAAAAAAATTTTTTATTAATTTTTGCTTACGCACGTTGGGGGCCCCCGTGGCCCGGGGCCCCCGTATAATTGATACGGCAAATACGGCGGTAGCTACGCCCCTGGCTTTTAAGCAAAAGCGCATGCGTCGTCAGTTTGCGGACGGTTTGGGATCATTGTGCGAACAGAGCCAATGATTGTAAGGGGGAAGAATTTTTATTTATAATCAAATATTTAGGTGGAACTGGTGAGGCAAGCTGAAGAAGGTGATGTAAGCAATTATCAAGCCAACGGCGAATTTGATTTGGTTAGTTTCACTCCGGTGAGACATGTTCAGTATTATTCGTGTTGTCCGGAGCCCTATCCTGACATCACCTACACTATTATACTGAGGAGGAGACCGATGTTCTATGTATTCAACTTAATACTGCCCTGCATACTAATCAACAGCATTGGTCAGTATACCATATAAACGCTAATATTTTTAAGCAAATCTTTGTAATGAGGTCATCACTTTCAAAGAAATTTTTATATTATTTAATATACGTGAGCTTAAATTTAAACATTATGATGATTAATGAAAAAAAATCTCAATAATGAGTTTTAAGGATTAGTCAATCTGAGACAAACCTCGCTCGAGGAGGGAATTGACGCGTGAATTTTGTTTATGATTTGTGAAACTTACACGACTATTTGCCTCAATAAGTAAAGTAAAATATGTGCACCAATAAAAAAGCTAGACTATGGCGTATATTACCTCAGACAAAGTCAACGATTACATCACAACATACGAGTCTATTATAGTCGAGAGCTGGCAAAGTTTTTGTTACTTGATTTTTGCAAGGTTCGTTTTTCAGTACCATCTCCCTTTTTATGGCGTAGTACAAGGATGGCAAATTTACGGGACGCAACATTATATTGTCGACGCGGTGGTGTTTGTGGTACCGAAATAATTAAAAATATGTTAGGCTTTGTCAAAAACTAAATGTGGGGTCCGCACGAAATATCATTTTGTAATTATTTTTTTGTCCACTGTTTGATTGCTTGGTGGGGGTACGTCATGACCACATTAAATATGTTTTTAAAAAAATTGGCACGTAGATGTGAAAATGTTCACCACCCCTGGGCGTAGTAGGTCTGACTGACGAGATATAAAAGACGGGATATAAAAGAACCTTGCTAAAATCATGTTTTCCGACGTTGCTAATTCTTAGCTATTATGCCTAGCACTCTAATGACATGAATTGTGAGTCGATGTTTTCAATAGAAAAAAAGATGTGAACTCTATTCCTCGCGTAAAAATGCGAAAAATTTTATACGAAATCTGCAATAATTTGGTAATAACCCTATTAAAAGTTTACAAATATGCGATATAACAATTTAATGACGATTTTAATTTAATATATTTGCAGCACTGTTAGTATTCTACGTTCCGTCAGAATCCGGTGAAAAGGTTACTCTGGGAATTAGCGCCTTACTATCAATGACTGTCTTCCTGATGACCATTAGAGAGACACTGCCCCCGACAGAAAAGACGCCACTTATAAGTAAGGAGTTTAAGCCTTTTTAATGGTATGCAAACTTATCAAGTATCGAACCAGTGGCGATATCAAGGATAGATGAGATCATAGATGGCATGTAGAGTTGTATCGTTTAGAGAAGATAGCAGTAAAGTGGGAAATCTGCGTAGTAAGAAGAGTGGGGAAAGCGACCAGTAACGGTGCGTTTCGTAATTTCAAGGGCCATCATAGGCCGTATCTGTACTGTCGGTGGTGTGCCTCGACTAGCGACGAACAGCTAAATAACCATACTCATAGGACCGCCCCTTATTACAAAAGATAGACCCTAAACTCATTTGTGCGCAGAAATGACGCTACTATCTTCTCTAAATGATACTACCTCAACTTAATTAAATTCTGAGAGGTCCTCCAAGTATTTGTCTTCTTAAATATTCGAAGTATAAAATATAGACTTCATTTTTTATGGTTTCTCTGCAGGCTTGTACTACGGAGTAAGCATATGTCTAGTGTCGTTTGCGTCGGGGCTATCTGTAGTAACATTGAACGTATACCATCGCGGTGTGCGTAACTCTCCGGTTCCGGGTGCACTGCGCAACGTGGTGCTCGGAACCATCGCCAAACTCGTGTTCATCAGATTCGAAACGCCTACACTTCAATACAAACAGGTAAGTGACGATATAGATTGTAGATAATATTTATTTGAAGTAAAATGTATTACTATTTTTTTTTTACTGGGAAACGTAAACAATTACCGCGTTTACAACCGATTCCATTACGTTTTACAAAACCTTAATATTAAGCATCTATAATAATAATTTATAATAATTCATTGACGAAAAATATCACACACATTTGCAAAATTAAAATGATAAAATTGTTCTGATTTATACTAGAATAAAACATTTTTGTTTTACATGGCTAGATTAGAGTTGTAGCGTACAAGAAAAAAATGTCAACTTGAACCATTATAGTCATTTATTATTATTGAATTAAGGGGGTATTCTCATGTGACCACTTCGAAAAATCGATTTTTTTTTCATATTTCAATAGTAAAACCTATCGAAAATATGCTGTGAAAATAGAGACCGAAATTCCTAGTTTTAAATAAATTACAACTCATAGTCGCCGACGCGCCGTAAGCGACTTGTCGGCCTCTTGAAACTTTAAACGCATTTTTCTGGAAACATTATTTTCTAAAACTGTCATGGTCCTAAAAAAAAAGTATTCAACCGATTGCTTTGAAATTTATATATGTTCTTCTACTCATTAATGGTTATCGGCCGTACCAAAATTGCTTATTTTCGAAAATATTTTCTTACTTTTTTTAAACGATTTTTAACAAAAAAATTAACAAAAAACAAACTTTTTTTCTACAGTCCGCCATTTTTTTTAATGAAATTGATTAATTTTGGTAGGGCCGATAGCGACATACCTACTGAACAATGATCCATTCGATTTTTTTATTTCAGACAACATGAACAGCCGCTATTACCATGACCAGTGACCTGCTTTTTTTTTAGTGTCTAATTTAATTTTTAAAAAATATATATAAAAACTGTAAAATAAGAGAAAAAATTTTTTTTATACAGTTTAAGATACAAACAAAAGCATATAAAAAAATTTAAATGATTGAATGTTATTGTCGTCTAAAAAAAAGTCCCTAAAAAGAGGTAAAATTTATGCGTTCACATGAGAATACCCCCTTAACGAATTCGCGTAGCCTCAACATTTTCACAATATAGCCCGATAACTTTAATTTTATTACGTTACTTTTATTTTCTTGAATAAGTACCTACTTATTAAACCAACAAAACGACAAATTCGTCAGTTTACACAAGCGTGACAATATTTCAATTGTTATTAAGTTTTACTTTCAGAACGGTAGTAATAACGAATCGAAACAATCGCCTTTTGTGAATAGACCTCAATTGTTTTTATTGTTTGAAAAGAAAACTTTTATAATTGAGTTACAAGAATTCTATACAGAATAATGGATATAAACATTTCTTTATCCACAACAAATAAAGCTACGTAGAATCTAAAGTTTTAAGTGTCAGTGACGTAACTACCGGTGCTCTGCGGAACAAGCTCCCGCAGTTTTAAGGGATCCAGAGCTTAATATCAATTATTGAAATTGTTGACTGATAATTAAAAATACCGAAAGTCAAATTCAGCTAAAGAAGAAAGGTGTCCCTGACATTACAAATATTTCTAGCAAGAATAGCATAGTTACAAAAACCCGGATCACAGTGCCAAAACCATTTTTATACCCACTAAAAGGCCCGGCTTAATTTTGAACTCAGCTTGCAATATTGTACCACTGTAAAGCGTTATTTTAGTTTCTTAATTATAGCGTAGGTACCTATAAAGCATTATGGCTTATCATTCAATTATCAGTAAAATAAAATAGCTATTCACACACAAATAGGCACACAGCAATTATATTAATTATAGAGATAGAGTATCGTCGCCATTAATTTGTTTATGTTTTCAGGATGTGAATCCCAGGACTGGAAGCAGGTTAGACTGCCCATGGATGGATAAATGGCGCTACAGCGAATGCGACTACAGCAACCCCCATCAACGTTCACCACGCTTCATGCACCCGCCAAGGCACAATCAACAAAATAATTCTAACTCAGGTTAGTGTTGTGTATCCCTTCTCTATGTGTTGTGTCGTCTTGGGTTCTGTTGTGACGCGCCGTGAACACACTGATATGTTGTGTTATGATGCAACGTTATAACCGAAAGGTGTCATTTGTACCAGAGTCTCATGATTACTTACTTTTTCTATTAAAACTGTGGCAGGAAATGAGAATAGCTGATTGCATATATTGTGTTGTGGCGAAAATCTGAGAGCAAAGGATTCGCGTTGCGTTGCGACACGACACAGCGCAACAAACAAAACAAAATAGCTGCTTGCGATTTCTGTTTCTCAGAACAACAAAAAACAAAACGAGAGAATAATAGAATCGAAAGAATCAATTAAATAATGTATTTATATTTATGTAGATATTGGTTTTAAAATTAAAACATCGACCCAAAATTACAATCATGCGCAAAACTTTCTGCGCAGTCTTGTATAATAATAATAAATAGCCGCGATAAATTAAAATAAATTATCTCGGTTAATTAACCGATACTTTATTCTTTTACATCAATAGATATGGCACATTATAGTACATTCTTGTTGTTTTAGACACATTCGAATGGCAGTTCATGCGAGCTCTAAGTAACATCAATGCTACAATTGAACGAAACGAAGCTCGGCTAGCTGAACAAGAAAGACGCGAATTAACAGAACTGGAATGGAAACAGGTAACTCAACTAATTATCGCGGCCAGATTAAGGGAGTGCAACAGGGAATAAAATTCCGACACCTTCACAAAAAGAAAGTTGTAGGCCCTCCAAACACGTATCAAATAGACAGACGTCACAAACCTATCTATCACAGATCTATCTAATAATAGGTGTAACCGTGTAATGTTTAATAGTTTCATTCATTAAAAATCACATAAAAATAAACATAGTTTAATGGTGTCCGTGCTATTCTATGAGCTCAGTTTGTTTTTTCGAAATACCAATCACGGAATAATAAGAGAGCGAGAGTATCCGTGAAATTCTATCAATATAGCTGAAAAGTTTGAAAAACTATTATAATAAAATTAAATATTGACTTACCAATGAAAATTAATTTCTGGAATGATGTCTCTCCTACATTTACCACAATAGTTTACCACTAAGAAATCATATTCTGTTTTAATGAAACAAAAGCGTCACGACACAGATTAAGCATTTAGAATTTAATAAATAGTTTTTAGACCATCATTTTGTCAGATAAAAAAGTACAAAAATATACTTTATTAACCATTATATCAGTCACTTATGAACACTTTGCCGATTTATAATATTTGACGTTTACTGTTAAACAAAAACTAATCACTGTATGACAAATGAACCATACTCCGTGAATAAAATTCATGACTGATTATAACAAAACAAGACAAAACGCATTAACAACGAATTTTGTATTATGCTGCATATTATTAATATTGGACAATATTTTACAAATGTTTTGTATAAAACAAGGTCACCAAATCTTTAATTGCGTAATACTAGTCCTGCTTCTTATAAATGTATTAACTATTAAAAAAACATTAATCCTTTTAAATATTAATTTTTATATTTGCGTCGCCACTTAATTATTTTATAATTTTAGTTGTTATTGTTAGTTTTATATTGTACCCAACTAAAAATTTATTGAATTTCAGGTATCACTCGTACTGGACCGACTTCTTCTTGGATTGTTCTTCCTCATTACTACAATTACTACAACAGTCATCTTATGTGGCAGTCCACCCACCCCTATACCTCCTACTTAGGGATGTTCAGCAGCCAATTCGTCAGATTAGTTAAAATTATTTTTGAATGTCAAAGTAAAAACATTAAATAAACATGATTTTTTAATCTAGTCAATAAATAAAATTATTACAATAAGAAAAAATCACTTGAAATTCAAGAGGCTCAATAAGAGAGATCATTGGCATTTTTCAAATTTATAAACCAAGCATTAACTCGAAAGAACTACGAGATTTTTATTTCAACAAATCAATTGTGCATAAAAATGTTTATCTGAAAAATAAGATCTTCTAGATAGATTATAGACGCCTAATTATAGCTTTCATCAGCATCTGGTAAGAGCTTCTAACCATGACTCATTTCTAGAACACCATCTCATTACTAAACTGTTGCAACAATATGGAAAACAAATCGATTATTTTATAGAGCAATGAATTATTGAGGGCACAAAATCATAATCTTATCCTGGGCGCTGATTACCGCACAGCCCTGATTATATTACAATTAAATCTCGTCCCTACGACAGCTCTTCATTAAAAAAAAAGCTTATAAAACTGCATGACACTTACCTTTTATATTAAGTTTTTTTATGGTACATTCCAAGCATAGATTCAGCATTAAAATTTCAATTAAAATATGATACAACTTATACAAAACTCAGATATTTTATGTTAAAGTTCAATAATATTCAAACAATAAAGTTTTAAACTTTGTACATAATATACAACAACATTCTTATTCAAAATATAACTAATTACAAAAGCACAAAATAATGATATAACATGGTTCCGATTTATTTTTTTTTCAAATTAAATTACAAAAAACATATTACATGTGTCCACAAATTAGTCAATATCTCTGTATTTTTGGTACGTATCAGTTCTACAATAAGAAATATTTTAACACATAAAATTATCTGCTCCAGAAGTAGTTACTTTTCATATGGGAGCGTTCATAAATCACGTGGCCCTATTTCAGCCTCTCTGGAAACCCTCTCTTCACGTAGCATAACGTAGCCTTTCCTATGACCCCCCACTTATTTTTTTTATCAAGTCCAGAAGACATTTTGTGTTTTCTGTTAACAAACTATTAAAAAAATTTGATTTAAAATGAACAGACCGATATTTGTTATATGTAGATATTAAGATATAAAAGTAACCAATAAATATTCAACTTATTCTGCAAATTATTATTATTGTGCCAAATAAAATACATGAAAAAAATTACGTAGCTTGACTCTAACTCCCCCCTCCCTTCACGCAGCTCAGCGTAGCTTTCAAACTGATGCCCCCTCCCTCCTGATCGAGCTACGTGTGGTTTATGGATGCTCCCTATGGGATGTTTACATCTTTCTTGTACAACTTTTTAGATTTTTCTAGTAGGTACAACAATTTTCTTCATCTACTAATTATGAGAACCGGTAGTTGTAAAACAAAAATGCTTCATTCATTATTTATAACGACTTGGTGCGTCAGATCAAAATTACTGAATGCATTAAACGATTATAAAAGTATGAAGTACTCCTGGATTAATATAAATTAATTTATGTGTACATTATTTCTTCCATATTACTCTAAGTATTATTGTTAAATTTTGTTATAATTATCTAAACTACAAATTGTATATTGATAAAAATGACACAATAGAAATTTAACTACAATAAAATGTTGTGAAAAAATCTGTTTACAATAATTTATTTTCTCCAATCTTCAGAAAGTTTAATAATAATATATTAAATCAACAAAACACGGTAAAATACAAGTAAAATCAATAAAAATAAAATAAATTTTCACATGCTAAATAATAAATATTACCCTTTTAAAGACCGCGCACACCTATCAAGCATAAACCTTTACGACCCGCACAAACCAACAAATTTTAGTGCAGGTTTCGTGACGTACTGTCGACATTTATTGGTCCATCACAGCTAGACAGAAATTCCAGGTTATCGACTGACGGTTATTGCTGGTTACAGATTGCTGCTCTATGCTTGACAAGTGTACGCGATATTTTATTTCTAGCAGATCTAACCTCACCCACTTATGATTTGAGTTGAATATATCTGGAAAATTATAATCACGTCGAATCCTCAGAAACTGCGATTCCAGCTATGCCTTTAGCTGATGAAGTTACAATATCGCGTTTTATAACCCTACGTCTTCCACAATCATGCTTTGGATGTTGAACACCAGTTTGGAAATCTATGGTGTACAACTGACCGCATATCAAAATATCAAACGAAGGTACTGAAGTCTGAAACATTTCTTCTATTTCCATGTTCGTACGGTGATCATACTTCCACCAACCGTTCCTACCCTTGTAAAACCACTGGTACTCATTTTTGGAAACTACTTCAGTTTTATTCTGTTCGAGTAGTATCGGTCTTTCAAGAAAATTGTCTGGAATTTGCCGTCGACACAATGGACAAAGTTTACTCCGAAATGCCGTGCCTTTGATACACAAAAAACAAAATGTATGATTGCATGGTAAAATTGCTGGATGAACAGCTTGTTGTAGGCACACAGCACACTCAAGGACACTTTGATCTTCTTTTTGACAAGCATCTTTTGTTTCTTGCTTATCAAGCTGTGCATCTTTTGTTTCTTGTTTTTTAAACTGTTCGTCAGTTATACAACAAACATCACCACTGTCATTCATATTATGTTCAACTTTATTGGTTATTCTGTCATCTAATTTAATTTTTTTGCTTTCTGGGTTATCAAATGTTCCACACGCTTCACAAGTTTCATCGGTCATTTTACTACAATTAAAAAAACTGAATTACAAATAGGTACAATAAACGTTTAATCATCATGTTATTTAAAAGACAATTTTGATTCAAGCAAATTCTAACCATTAGTATAAAGTTTTATAAAATAGTTTTACCTCTTTGTATTTTCTACAGAACTTTTTTTTAATTTGTAACACGCGACAGAAAGATTGTAACTAGAAAATTGCAATTAACGAACTGACACTAACAAAAATTTTGATTAGTAACCAGCTGTCAAAACGTCAGGTTAGTTCAAATTTCCATGGAAAACAGGTTATGGGGCGTGATGATTCACTTTGAACAGTACACATTTGTTGCATATTTTAACTCTTTTTATTACACGACACATGATATCAGTCTGTCTGTTTTTACTATAGAGAATAACTCGGATTGCTTTTTTTTTATTGTGGAAATTCAAATTTCACGGTAAAAACGTTTGAAGTTATATATTATCTCACATATAACGTGGGTCGCAAAATCTGTTTACATTCTACAGGTAAAAAAGGCCATTGTGTTAAAAGTCATTTTATCTGTCGTCAAATTTTGGTTTCCATTCTATTCAACATAAATTAAATTATAAGCTTCTTCACTTAGCTAAACAATAGATTTGTATGAGTTCTAGATCGTTTGTTGGCACTACAGGGCACCTCGGTCCCTCAGACTGTTAGAAATTAGAATCGCAAGTTTGATCATCAAATTCTCCAACCCTTCGAACTATGTTCTATCGAATTCAGGGCTGATTATCCCTTCCGCAAGTAAATGCGTACTTTTTGCCAAAGCTCACACAACTTTTTTTCTGCACAATGAACACACTCGGAACTGACTTCAGTAATAAATCAGTTTAATGTAATTTGCACCGATTTTTCACTCGGCACTTGGTAGAACATGATTAATAATAACAAATAAATAAAAACACTTGAAAATTCTACAAAAATTATTAAATTATTTCTCGACGATTTTTTCGGACAATAAGTCCATCATCAGGAATATAGAACAGTAGTAGTATATGTTTTATATTTCTGAGAATGAACTTATTATCCGAAACGATTGTCAAGAAATAATTTAATAATGATTTTTGTAGAATTTTCAAGTGTTTTTATTTATTTATTAATAAATCAGTCGTTTGGATACTAGAATTCTAACTACAATAATCCCGACTTGGTTCCTATAATTTAGTCTAAACTGTTTGAAGAGTTCTGAAGCTAAGAGTCGTTTTAGGACTTGACCAGCAAGCAAACTTATGACAGTTAAAAAAACAACAGATAATCGATTAACAATCCTTTCATAGCATATACCGAGCTATATATTAAGGTAAAAATGTACAAAAATATTACAGTGATCTTTAATTACAAAAAGTCTTTGAAAATCTTACACAATTAACTCTCTCTCAGAACGCCGTATGGAATCTAAATCCCTCTTCGTAATGGGGTCTCGTTCTTACAGAGTTATTTATAAATTAAGTGAAGTTTATGTTCAGCACAAACGGGTATACAAGCAAAAAAATGAACAGCAACGCAAGTACTGAAGATTACAATAGAAAGCGAGAGAATTAAGAGGAACATATTTCTGAACAAGTGTGTTCTTAGGGAGAACCAACTGTATTTCGCAGAATAACAGTTAAATGTTATTATCTTTATACAGAATTCCAACAATGATTCACGTCCAAATGTTTTTTTTTTTTTTTTTTTTGTATAAATGAGCATCAGTTATAGAATATAATATACAAATTTTAACAAAATATCAGCTTGTAATAATTTTAAATTACCATCTTTTTTAGATGTTATATTTTGCAGACACAGAGATTCTGTTTTCTGGGAGACATCCAGAAATACATTAAGCAAGAGCAGGAATTTCAACTTTCTGCCCGTGTGGTGTATACTATTTTTCTTCATACCCGGTTGAAAGTACTTGCTCGTATCAATGTACACGAGAACACTGTTTTGGTCTGCTGGAACAGATGGCGTGCAAGTAATTCCAGCAGAGCATAAATACTGGGCTTTCTGCCTTGAAATCAAAGCAGAAAGTACCTACTTTCGACCGGGTTGAAGTAAATTTGTATTTGAATAGCATTTCACTTTTCGTATACCATTCGAGTCAATAAATGTTTGCATAGAATAAGTTACGGGAAAAAATGCGTCTTCACTTGTTTCGGTTGCTTCTTTGACTTCATATCAAACTCAAAAAACGTATACATTTCACTCATCACAGTCCATCTTAAAGGGGATTTTTTTTTGTATAAAGTTTATATTTGTAATATCTGATTAATAATTTTTTTTAAAGTTATGTGAACATCCATATAATGGATATTTGTCATTTTGTCATTCTAAATTGAACTTTCACAGCCAATGTAAAGACACTTTTATGCTTAAAAATACTGTTGGAAGTCTGATATTTTTAAAAGTGCAAGTTTAATATTTATAGTTTTTTTTTTCAAAATGTATGTACATTTCTAGAATCACCTTTGCACAGGTTTTTTTGGTTTGAACACATTATTGCTCGAAGCTACAGAAGTAGCAGCAGGCGGTACAACCGAAACTGCAATTGTCGACGATGATGTCTGCTTTTTCCGTTGCAATTTTGCTAACGCTTCTAGTCTTTTCTTTTCAATGATCTCTTTCTGTTTTAATTTTGCTACTGCTTCTAGTCGTTTTTTCTCGATTTCTTTTTGAGTACATCGTAGAGGAGGAGAATCTGATTTATCTAAAATAAATTCAATAATACATTTTATTCAAATGTTTAGTTATATAAATTTCACTACACGACAAGTTATGAATTCAGAAAAGTAACTTACATAATGAAGCATCTAAATCGAACGAACGAGCTCGTTGTTGAAAGTTTCGGTTGGGAATGTCGACAGGACTTGAATTTAATTGGTGGCTTTTCGTTCTTTGTACTAACTTTATAACTCCATTCTGATGTTTCATTTCGATTTTTTCATTTGAACATACATCTAAATTTGCGTTCGTTTCAAAACGCTTTCTAACAACATGTTCTTGTGCAGATAATACATTCAATTTCTCTTTTTCCTCCAAACATTTCTTTTTTATTTCGTTATTAGATAAATATGTTACTATAAAAAATGTCAATGCATTATTAAATGTATTTTATCAAAATATTACGCTGTGACTTACACTTCTCTCTTTAAAAATTGCATACTTTGATTAATTAAATACACAAGACACAGCAACGCAAAAAATATAAATTATTCTAAACATCGACGGTCTTAAAACATGTTTATTCTACGTCTATATTTTGGGAATTTAAGGTAGTTGTCGTGGTTAAGGCACACCGTCAGAAAATTCTTAATTTTTGTATACTTATTAAGGACATGATAATACAATTACCCTGAACATTTGAAGTCGATCGACCGTATATAATCCGAGGTAAATTCAATTAAAAATTGGATAATTAACATTGATTGTATACGATCTCTGTAGTTCTGAACCAGTTTCTTATTTATAAAAAAAGAACTAACTGTCAGAAACTTTCCAAAAACTAACAGTCTTTCAATGCATTTGTTATGAGTTTAAAAAAAAATAGGAAAAAATTTTTGACCGTCTAAATATTTTTAAATAACGGTTTAAAGTTCAACAATTTATAGAAAAGTATACATGCATATGAATACTGTTTAGGTTACGTTTCCACGGGTACAGTCTTGCGTACAAATTATGGATCATTTAGCTACAAGCTAGTATACTTTTGTGGCACGTATAATCTATAACTTTTTGACAATATTGTACCACGACAACTACCTTAAATAGTTAATAATTGCTTTTTTTAATAAAAATACTTACACTGTCTTAACGTATTGTTCATATCAAATGATTTACTTCTACGTTGAATGCTTTTATCTATTTCATAATTGATAGGACTCAGATGACTTTGTTCTCGTTTTTTCTTTTCAAGTTTAGCTTTTGCTTCAAGCCGTTTTCTTTCTATTTCTTCTAGTGTACATTTTTTCTGAGCTGAAATATAAATATATTATAGCTGAATAAAACGTATATTTAAAAAATTACTTTTAAAATGTTACACTTACATGGAATTTCACAAGAGTTATTTTTTTGGGTAAAATTTCTGTTGATTTCTGTGATATTTGAATCCGACTTACAATCCGAATTATAATCTAAAGTTGAAGCAAAATATATATCATCATCTGCTGAAATATTAGTTTCTTTAATATCTGTAGAATTTGTCTTCGTTCCACCCGTAGCCGCAGCAGCCGTTATTTCATTTTCAAATAGAGTTTTTTTATTCAGATCTATAACAGGTTCATAGTTTCTCTTCGAAGCAACTTGAGTTAACATTTCAAATTCATCGTAATCGATCGCTTCCATGATGACATCGTATGAATCATCTGCTTCATTGCTCGAAGGAATACTTGTTTTAGAGGAAATACTTGATTCAGTACTATTTTTAAAGGTATTTACATTATTGGAAGTAGTTTTAGGTCTATTATTATTTATATTTTTTACACTATCTACATTATCCTTTTCTTCTGGTGTATTCCACGAATCATTCTCTAGAAATCCATCCAGAGTTTCATTACTTGAAACAGAATTTATTTCTGAATTTTTTAAATCCAATTTTTTATTCAATTCTTCTAATTTCTTTCTCAAACTATTCTCACTACCAAACACTCGATGAATCGGCTTTCGCTTTGCAGGTATATTTCCGAGAGGTGAACTTAATTCTTTTATTCGTTTTTTGTGAGCATCGAGTTTTTTAGAAAGTGTAGGGCGTGAAGATCGTTTAGGAGAATTCCAATCCCATACTACTTCCAGGTCGTCATGAACACCGTCCTGAGTAAATGGTATGAAAAATGTTGGACTGTCATCATCTGACACTGTTTCAGCATTTGACTGTTCTGAGGGAACAGGTGTGCTGTGTGTCATTTTATTTGATTCTGAATGCCCCTTGAATTCTTCATCTGAAAATTGATAAATTCCTCCGATTTTATAAATAGGTATTCACAATCAAATTCTTTAATTTAATCTTATCTGATTCATTTTATTCTTCAGAAAGCCAAGCTTCCACTTATATATCATATAACTGATTTGGAAGAAACAACAAAAATAAAACTAACCTGTATTATTTTGATGGTTCTTTGTATTCTTATTTTTAGTTTTAAGTTTTGAAGGTCTGTGTGACCTTGGTGAATTCATTTCTATTTTACTCACGTATAATTTTGGTAAAAATACTTTGTAATTAAATAATTATAAAAAACATAAAACTAAAGTATTTTTTTGACAATTTAAAATTAAGACACTTTTGGGTTATTTAAATGGCCGACTTTTAAATCATTTTTGTGAACTGCGCAAGCGCAGCTTGTCATTTTTTACATTAAGCAAATTTAAAGCGCTTTGTTACTGCGCCAGCGAAAAATAATGGCTCATGTTCTTATTTCCCAAAGTTGCGCATGATTATCTTTTCCGATATTTTCTCTATATAGTATACTAACACTGAGGGCAATATTTATATTTGAAGATCAAAATATTTCCAGTTTACGTGAACTACTCCAATATTAAAGATTACGTATAGTTGATAGGTATAAAAAATAACAAAATTTAAAATTAAACTGATTTTTATTCAATACATTAACCTTGAAAATAACCTAATCATATCAATTACCTAATGAACTTACAATCGAAATAAAAAATTATTTACAGGTTCAAAAAATGATAATCTAAAAACATTTATAAATAAAAAAAAAATAACACGAATGTCATTTATTTTTCATTAAGGATAACTACCTTTTTTAACGAAAAAGTATAGATGTAATGAATATAAGGTTTTCAGATTATCAAAACTCACTAAAACAATGTGATTTCAAATTATGTTCTTAATCCTATAAAATGTATCCACGAACGTGTAATTTTAAAACCTAAAATCAAATGAACTACGGAAAAAACTACCAAACTAAAATCAATTTGTAGTGAAATTTTATAGATTACATGAAATGAGCAAAATACCAAGGCATTTAAGAACTATGCACAGACCAGAATATCTGACAGTATTTTCAAATAAGTCACACTGCATTTTACTACCATTTTTGACAACTGTTTTTTTGGTTTAATGTTCTTAAAAGTAAGATGAAACCCTGTAAAAGACAACAAAGTTTTAGTATTAAAATTATTTAAAATTGCATTTTTACTACAACACCTACATTTTTTAGGATATTTACGCTGCATTTAAAGTTATAGTCCATTCCTCGGCCATACTGACAGTTGGTTTACGTACTGTCAATACCGAACTCTGTTTGTCGAATGAAACTTCCAAAGTAAGTTTTCCAACACCTACAAAAAAAATTTGGTTAAAATTCATTGTACAAGGTCTATGCAATTAAGAAAAATCATTTAGGGTTTATTATGGGAAAACTGAAAAACTAAAATAGACGACTATTTTGAAACAATTTTTTCAGAACGATTTGTATAAATTAACAAGGATACATACTTTTACTTTCAGCCGTCGCTGAAACAATAGCTGCCGATTGACCAACAATTACAACCCGTTCTAACCAAGATTTAGTCGGATAAAAAGCATCTGGATTAACGAACCTATAAAAAAGAAAATCACAATCATCGCAATATTATTAATATAATCACCATCCCATTTTTGCCACCTACTTTGCAGTTAGTTTGTTGTTTTTAAATTCAAACGTAAAGTCGATGTATTTTCCATTTCTGTATTCATAGCTTTGTCCATCATCTATGTAAAGTGATCCACGTGCAGATTTCTATAACATAATAATTATTACCAATAGTGAAGGCAGTTCTTGCTTTATGAGTTTTATTTTAAGTATTGAGAAAATAAAAAACCCGGGTCGCAGTGCCAAAACCCTGCCGACAATATAGTGTATTTGCTTGTACTTTTATTATGTGAAATTAAGTTTGTTTTTGGGCAAAATAAAAAATTTAACCCCTTAATACACCCCTTAAAATAACATTTTTTTTTCTTAATTGCAATATTATTATCAATCTAACGTCTACACCGAATTAAATGCACACTTCAATAAATAAGTCACTATCTACAAATTAGTGTTTTCAAAAAATGGGCAAGTCCGGTCCTGTTGGGCCGATTTTATTAAAATTTTAGGGACACTTTTTAATTGCTACTAACGGGTTAAATGTCAATTTTGAAACGATTCTGAGAATTTTTTCGGTATTTCGGGGCCCAAAAACATTTTTCAACCCCTAAAAACTACCCTTAAAATGGCCCGATTACGCCCATTTTAAATAGGCTTCTTGCGGTGATGGATTTCAACACGTGGGCCAAATTTCGTTAAAATCAATTAACTCTTTCGAAAGTTATTGCCCGCACACATATATATATATATACGTATATATATATATATATATATATAAATATATATATATATACATATATATATAAACATTTTTAAAAATGGTGCCAAAGTGTTTAGGAGGTTATGAAACGTCGAGAAATTTTGGTCCGACCCCTAGGTCCCGCCATCCGACCAACGCCAATAGTGTATGTTGCCATATGGCAAATACACTAAAAATGCGAACACTAATTGCAATAAATCGAAAACTAAACATTTTTAAGTAGGTATGGCATTTCAAAATAAGTTTGTTTTAAGAGTCCACACTAGAAACAAACTATCTCATGAAATCGTGAACTGTCTGCATTATTAATTGGTGACATTGGGCAACTTACATTATTATCAAGGGCAATCACTAGTGTATAAGGATCACTGTGTGTCAGTGCAGAAGATCGCCGAACCCTTTCCTTCTTTGGTATGATAGTGCCACCACGTTGGAACACAGGAATCTGAAAAATAGATGCGATTGAAAAAAAACTAATTAAAAATATATCGCTGCGACATTTGAAATAAATAATCAGCATAAAAATACACTAAAAATAATTATTATTAGTTTCATTTTAAGTATTTGATTGTTGCAGTAATGACAGTTTAATGACACTATTTATACAGTAGATTCGATATACAGATTGTATCAACTCAAAGCTGTCCATAGGACACTCTGTGTGTAAGACAGAGCACCATACACAAACGATAAGCAAGAGTGAGATAAATGATCGCTAATAGATAGTAATTACTGTGGTTACTGTAAAATAAATTTAAATAAACGTCTTTGTTTTCTAAGTAAAAATAGCCATTTTATCAATTAATGACAGTCTGTAGTCACTACCGAAATTATTGATAAAATGGCTATTTATACTGTTCACGAAAAAATCCAAATAATTAAATGGTTTTATGGTGGTAATTCAACCGCCGACGTAATAAATTAATTGATAAAATGGCTATTTTTTCTTAGAAAACAAAGACGTTTATTTAAATTTATTTTACAGTAACCACAGTAATTACTACCTATTAGCGATCATTTATCTCACTCTTGCTTATCGTTTGTGTATGGTGCTCTGTCTTACACACAGAGTGCCCTATGGACAGCTTTGAGTTGATACAATCTGTATACTATTTATCAAACAACAAATATACTATTTATGGAACAATAAAGTAAACAAAAAAATCCAACCTTTTTTATATCAACCGGGAATGATACTGTACCAACATCATGATATTTCACATGCGTGTCAATATCATACCATATTTCTTCTTTACCACCAGGGAAATAAATCTGAACTTGTGATGCCCCTGCTTCGGTAACAGGATGTACTAATAATGAAGAACCTAGTAGACAAAGCCACTTTAGAATAT
Source organism: Venustoraphidia nigricollis (assembly GCA_034508555.1). Taxonomy (NCBI): domain Eukaryota; kingdom Metazoa; phylum Arthropoda; class Insecta; order Raphidioptera; family Raphidiidae; genus Venustoraphidia; species Venustoraphidia nigricollis. The sequence continues at coordinate 4,419,126 of JAVRKA010000013.1, forward strand.
GTAAATACTATCAACTCACAAAAAATAGAAAATTTAAATTTTAAAAAATCCCTGACACAAAAAAAACGCAACGACGTTTGAATCACAAAATATTACTAATTAAGTATTTAAATATTAATGTTAAAGGACCCAGAAATTTTATTTTTTAACTTTTTATAGGTTTTTTTTGTGTTGGGGGTTTTTTAAATTTGTAATTTAATTTTTATTTTAAACTTTTTAAATTTAGTTACAAACAAAATACCCGTTATACATCTAAGATCCCTACCGCAGCTAAGAAAAGAGCTGATGGCCTTGAAACGGCTGAACCGGTTTTGATAAAATATGTCTAAGAACCACCGCTAGAAAACCTGCTTTCATATTAAGAAAATCGCATCCAAATCGGTTCACCCGCTTAAGAGCTGCAGTGCCACAGACAGACACACACACATACACTTAGCGGTAAAACTTATAACACCCCTGTTTTTGCGTCAGGGGTTAAAAATGAGCTATATTTACCAACTAAAAATTCATCATCTATAGTGAATCCGTTAGGGTCTTCCGGGAATTCGAAAAATATTGGTCTAATTACTGGTAGTCCAGTGACTTCATGTTCATGGAACAATGTATACCAGAGCGGTAAGAAAGTATACCGTAGACGTAACGCAGATCGAATTACATTCCGAACATCTTCTGGGAACAAGTAAGGCTCGCGACGTTTCGAATCAAGATGAGCATGGGCACGATAAAATGGCAAAAATGCTCCAGTCTATTAAAAAAAGCAGCAATTAAATGACCATAAAAAAAATTACAGACTTTAAAGTTTAATAAAAACGCATACCTGATACCATCTAGTTAAAAGTTCCGCATCTGGGTCACCAAAGAAACCACCGATATCCGCACCGCAGAATGACATACCGCCCAACGCTAAGTTAAGACACATCGGTAAAGAGATTTTGAGATGATCCCAACGAGCTGCGTTATCGCCCGTCCAAACTGCTGTATATCTTTGAGATCCAGCAAAATGTGCACGCGTTAAAAGGAACGGTCTGAGCGCACCTTGAGATCTAGCCAATAAACCATTGAAACTAGAAATACTCTATAAGAAAATATAGTTAGTTAGTTTTTCTATTTCAACAGTTCAAAACTCCATATCGAAATAAAGAAACGTTCAACGAACATGCAATAAGCCGTATATATTATGTATATCTCTGTGCTCCCATCCTCCGTCATGCATGCAATCTTTGGGCATTGTTACTTCCGGACCGTTGAATACACTCGGTTCGTTCATGTCATTCCACACGTATAAATCGTTGGTTGCCTGAGGGTACTTGTCCAAAGCATACAAGGACGTGTAGTATTCGGATACAGTTGGATTCAGAAAATCTAAGTAGCTTGATGCACCGGGCCAACACCAACCTGAAGCAAATATGAGTAGTTCTTACAGTGTCGCCTTCTGTTATCTAAACTAAGAAATCACTAATTGTACGACGCATGCGCAATGGTATTTTGAACTTGTGCACTGTTTGTAATGAATTAATGAATTATGCTGGGTTGCAGAAAGGATTGTCAAATAATTTGATTTGACAATGACCTTTGATTGTGAACATACATAGTTCTCCATAAGAAAAGCATTGTAGAATTTTAATTCGAACTACATTTTTCTACGCATTTTAATCAAAATAAACGAACTTTTTCCATGTAGATCAAGCATTTGGTTTTGTGTGAATACAATGTAATGTTGCACATGAATACAACATCAGACTGCTTTTGCATGTATGAAAACTGTAATTATATTATCACAAACTAAGGTCATTGTCAGATCCAATTTTTTGACAATGTTTTGTGCAACCCAGTAGTCTCTGAATTTTCTGACAGAACAGACGCTGTACTAAATAATTATGGGTTAACTCGATGTTCCAAACCAAGTTGAGGCTAATTCGAGTTAACTTGAACTTAAATACTAATTCAAGTTGTGTTCACACGATATGCGGCATTACCAACCAAACTAATCAGCTTGTAAATTAAAATTTTAAAAATAAGTAATAAATTCTTCCTATCTTTAAAATTTAAGTATGTTTTCGTGGACATCATATAAAAGAGCTTTATTGTTAAAAACATTTGTAAAATTAATATTGTACTAGTAACAATCTGAAATATTAAATTTAATTCTTTCAAAATAATTTTTTTCTGACCTAACACTATATCAATCCCAATATCCATTCAATTCTAAATTTCACACTTTATAACAAAACCAACTCGCAGTTGCAAACCACAAACGAAACAGACAAAACGCTATTCAGAATGTTTCTGCCAACTCGGTTTGGGTAACTCGGTTTGAAACCGGTTTAAGCAAATTTTCAATCTGGTTAACTCGATTTAGCAAAAATCCAAGTTGGTCCATCATTAATACTAAACATACCTTCGTAAACATTTCCCTCTGCATTTTTAACATAAAAATCATTGGCAAGCGCGGCTTCATGTAAGAAATATCCAGACTCTCTTTTAATGTGAGGATCAATAATAACGACCAATTTACGACCTTGAGCAGTTAAATTGTGTTGCATTTCCAGCGCGTGAGGGAATCGTTGAGGATCCCATGTAAAATACCTAATAAAAACAAAAACAAAATCATTTATACATATTGTTTGAAAGCTGTGACTTCTTTGACACTGGAAGGTCAACATTTTAGATCATAGTTTTGCAATTCACATAATAATAATAATAATAATTTTATTTGTCAAATGTAAAAAACAGAGTTGACTTGTCAATTTAGATATTACATTACATTTTGACTTTTTTTCTTTTTTGTCCTTGGTAATTAATATAAAAATGATTTGTTGGGAAAAAGGACTTTTTAAGTAAACGTCGCTATAAATAACAAATAAGTGTTTACTTAAAAAGTCCTTTTTCCCGATAAATCATTTTTATATTACATTACATTGTTCAAAGCCTAGAAGCAAACGATTGAGACAGACAAACGTTGACTACAGCTTAAGCAGCCCTATTTCCCTTCCAGTAACAAGTTCTAAGAACTCTACCCAAACCTCAGGAATTAAAATGTAAGGTACTTACTTTTTAGTGTCTGTGTATTCAATATCCAGCCACATAACGTCCATAGGCATGTCATATTCATCGAATGTCTCAGAAACTGTTCGTACATCGTCCTCATCATTATAGTTCCAACGACTTTGATGATAAGCAACAGCAAAGTACTGACAGTAAAACAGAAATGATCACTGAATCATTACATTAGCATTTCAAAATCTACTAGATTAATAACAATAATTTTACGCGAACTCTTAACGTCACCAATTTTTGAGACATGACACGCACTTTGCATTGCAGTCTGCTGAGATCAGTCTCCTTTCACTCTATTCTTTACATTGGGATTGTTTATCTTACACAATACATCAAAAACTGTTTGTCAATCATATTAGTAACCAATGAGATATAGATATGAAGTGCTAGTCTGGGCTGCGCGAGCAAAATGACAGAAAGAGCTAGCGATATTTGCGGTAGCCATTCCGTCTTTGTTCAACAACATGCAACAAAACGAGCCAGAAAAAGACATATACATATCGTGTTGGGCGTTAGCATTGTTGAAGGTGTGTCAAGGCGAGACGCGAGAGAGGGCGGGGGAAGTAGGCTTATAGTCTTTTTCTAAACAGTTGCGATAAACATGCTTGAATAACAAAGCAATGGACTTCAGTGACGTAAGCAATTGACTCAACCAATCACAGACATGACCGTGTTTAGGTTGGGCGTTAGCGTTATTGTTGAAGGTGTGACGAGGCGAGACGCGAGAGAGGGCGGGGGAAGTAGGATTGTGGAGTATTTTTCTAAACAGTTGCGATAAACATACTTGAATAACTAAGCCATTGATTTCGATGACGTAAGCAATCAAATCAACCAATCACAGACGTGACGATGTTTATAGATTCTTATGCTTATCTTGACCGTGTTTATCGCCTTCTCTTTCGTGTCGTTATGTATGCGCCGTAGTACATTAGCACCATTGACCTAGTAATTTTAGGGATGGCTCAATGTTATTACCAACACAAAGGTGATAAAAAAAGAAAATATAACCGACGGGAAATGTTGAATGTGAAGAAAGTAACACTGTCGGAAAGTCAATTATCACAGTTACCTGAGCCTAGTACCATGTTCAATTGATATATAATACATATATGTTCAATTTAATAATTATAATTAACCTGTGGCAAAGGTGCAACTCCCGTCAATTTTGCATACTGCATCACAGCATCCTTCGGCTTAGGTCCCAGCAAGAAGAAAACATCAATAATTCCAGTTTCAGACATGAAATGCGCTTCAATTTTTTGGTTATCTTCATCAGATCCACTTGTTTTGGAACTCCCAGAAACGAAATTTACTATCGAGTCGACAACATTATTTTGAGAACTTTTTGACGAAGAAACGTCTATCCAAGTTTCAGTTGGATTGTGCCAAAATACGCCTACAGTATTTTTAATCCTGAAATAATATTTAAAATTGAAAGTCTTTTGTTGATAAAAAAATCTGTTAGCCGACAAAAGAAAGACATCAAGCTCTTTAATGGTAAAATTTAATTCTGATTATTAAATCATGTTCATTCAGTAAAATGGAAACAAAACACAATCCAACTGATAACAAAACAATACCCATGCATGGGCGAGATTTACCGTAAGCAGCAATTAATGGCATCGACGTTTGTCAGTCATTATAATTATTTTGGATACTGATTTTGATGTAAAAAAGTATTGAATAATCCGTATTTTCAAAATCGGAATCGCAGCTTCGTAATATATCTGCTAATAATTACTAAATTATTAATTATTGAATGGAAAATTTCATTTTGATTCACCCAAAAACTCTCACTACTGTGAAGGTATGTGTCTAGCGTTACCTAAGCTAAAAATTAGCCAGTTCATAAATCGATAAAAATGTATTTACCCATGCGCATAGAGAACACCGATAGAGCCATATATAGCCATGGGACTATACAGTTCGTATTCAAAAACATCTAAATTGTAATGTCTGTACGGATCGGATTTGGAAGCTTTAGTGTCTCGCAAGGCCAATGGGTCTGCATGTTCAGGTATACCGTAGGCTTGCTCTGCTCCTGGGAACGCAAAGTCCAAAGCTACCGCTGATGGACCGAATGGTTTTGTGTCACGGTGTGACTTGAAATTTTCTTCCCATGCACCAGGATCTTCCTAAAAATCAAAATATTAAAGTGAAGTATTTTAATAACAAATAAATAAAGACTTGAAAATTCTATAAAAATTTAATTATTTCTCGACGATCATTATGGACAATAAGTCCATCCTCAGGAACATAAAACATGAGGATGGACTTATTGTCCATAACGATCATCGAGAAAAATCAGTGCAAATTATATGAAGTATTTTATTTTAATATGGAAAATTCCGATTATTTTGATTATGTAGCAACTTATTATTTTAATTGACAATCACATATACTTGTAACATTAGCTCTGTGAATAAAGATATTCTATTCTATTCTATTCTATAAACATACATTTGTCTGAACCGCAGGTTGAACATTTTCTTCAGTTGTTTCTTCTTCAGTGGTTTCTTCAGGATTTCTAAAATAAAATATTTAATAAAATATAACCACAAGAACAAAACCGGTGCAATTAAAGAAAGAAAAAATACTAACGCAGGTTGACTTCTGACTCTGTAGTGTTCAAATTTCAGAAGGCCTCTTGAATTAGTTGAAATTATTACAGCGCCATCATGAGAAAAGTCAAGACGGAACGGTTTTGCATACAGAGTTGCCGTGTAATCGCCCGATTTAACCGTTAGATGATCTTCATTACGTTCAACTACTTCCAGCCTGAAATTTTAACGTACAATTTTTAAATTTGCAAATATAAACATTTTCTATATGTATTTAAAACTTCAAAAATAAGAAATTAAATTTGTTTATAGTAACTAGTATTTAATTGCTAATTTTCTTATTTATACCTAATGAAATCTTGTCTCAACAATAAAATTATTATAAAAAAAAAATATAATGAGCCTCACCCTCATAAGCTCACATAAGAAGTTTAACTTCTTTAGTTTTTATTCCCATGTAATTTTTTTTTTATGTAAAACTAATTAATAATAAAAATGATTTGTCGGGAAAAAAAAGTCCTTTTTCCCGACAAATCATTTTTATATTAATTACCAAGAACAAAAAAGAAAAAAAGTCACTAATTAATAATAGAAAACAGTATCACGGGTAATTGGAATAATGAAAATAAATCAATTTAAACACTCATTGATTGCAACGTTTCGTCTTTTCTTTAATTAAGACTTTTTCAAGCCCTCAATATGCTTAAATGATAGTAAAACTATGATATAATATGCAATTTGGCATTACAAAAAACAATTAATTAACTAATTAATGCCAAATTGCATATTATACCATAGTTTTACTATCATTTAAGCATATTGAGAGCTTGAAAAAGTCTTAATTAAAGAAAAGACGAAATGTTGCAATCAATGAGAGTTTAAATTGATTTATTTTAATTACTCCAATTACCCGTGATACTGTTTTCTATTATAACATATATCTGGAATTGAACTTTAAAGATGACTAACTAATAATATTTCCACATACTTAGCAACACAGTATAAACTTCTGTCCTTGTCAGTTTCATGTAATTTAGGAGACAAACTAACTTCCCCATTATTGGTAGTTCTACTTCCTCTCGATTTCTTACTTTTTTCAAACAGATACGTCGCTAAAGAAGTTAAACTTCAAAAATAATTGACAAGGGCACTCGCGCAACTTCCGTAACAGAGAAAATTTTACCCTCAATGCGCCAAAAGAAATATAACTTCAAAAAAAATTCACTCTACCTTCCGACTTCAGGATCTTGTTTAAGCGCATAAATGGCTCTGAATCTTTCTCGAATTGGTTTTGTTTCAACTATCTGTAAGCGGAACGTCTTATCGACGAGAGCTGTCAATGTAAGATGAAAACTTGCAGATTCTGCCGTATTTAATAATTCTACAACTACATTGCTATCTGTTATTTGAACAGTCGGTAAATTTAATTCATAAACCGATTCATCTGGTACCATATTACGACATCGTCTAAAACAAGCAAATTATTTATTGTAGAATTTAAAAAGAATTGACACTGACAGTATTAAAAAATTCCACAAAGCTCAAATTTAAAACTTACCTACAAAAACTCGATTGTTCACATGTTTTAAAAACACTATGATCAACGGCGAAAACGGAAGCAAGCCAGGTTATCAAAAAAAACCTAAAAATTTAAATCAATCGAATAAAAGTTGATAGAAAAAAACTTAAAAACAATTTAGTGTAATACAGTAATAAGGGTTAGCGGCATAGATGATTATTTTTCAAGTGCTTTTTATGCATACTTTTTTCATATCTTATCAATAAAAAACAACTACATGTTTATACTTAACAGTTAGATAATTGATTAATCCATAAAATAGTAAAACACTACAATATTTTTAACAAAACACATCCCTACGTTTTTTATTTAATCTTCGCGGATTGAAAAAAAAAATTTCATGAAACAATATATGAGTTAACAAACATTTATTTGTTTATATTTTTTATATAACTGAGTCGAATCTTCTGAGGCTCATAAGAAGATCCAGATTATTTGCTGACTAGATCCAGCAAAAGGGGAAGACAAAAAATTGGGCCAAGTGCATTAACCTAGAATGTGATGCAATGATACATAATATACTAGAAAAGTATTTAGCCTGATTCTTTGCTTTGGCTCATTAGTTTTGAAACCGCTATAATTGTAAATATTAATTTACATAAATGTTTATAATACAAAAGCGATCTTGCATTTTTATATTATGCAAGGCACAAATTTATAAAAAACATGCTGCTGCACTAGACCTTTAATTTCTAATTTCTATTAATAGTAAAATAAAAAGTTTCTCAACATATATATCGAAAATATCACACAATTTATGAATCGTGTATAGATACCGGTCTTTGGATTGTACTAAAATGTTTGAAAGGAGTTAACATATAAAAAAATTATCAAAGACCATGTCTCAAAGATACTACATTTGACATATTCGTTTTGTTATAAATACAAAAACCATGTTCTAATTCTAATATATAAAAAAAATATATGTTAGTACTTTTTTTAATGCCTACCTCAAAAGCTCCATGTTGGCACAATTCACGCACAACTACTCGTCGTCTTGACATACGTCAAATTGCATCAAATCGTCTCAGCACTGCCAACATAGTTTATTCACAGAATAAAGTCACATGTATTATTGCATTGATTGTTGGCTTGGTTAACAGTTTTTTGCTCAAAAGTCAAAATAAATGTAAATTGTTGACTAGATATTCGATAAATATTGTGTAAAATTTTCATAATAAATAATCGTTTTACTTAATAAAAATACGACTCAAACAATAAAAAATTATTTCAAAGAATACTGTGTCACTTGCAACCATGTAGAGTAACCGATAAACCATTCAGCCCGAAACAGGCAATTTGGGGTTTATGTCCCCACAGTGACTTCATATAGTGGTGAGTATAAGGGTGTTATTATTAATTACTGTATAATAAAAAATGTCAAATAGTTGCGAAAAAATTTTAAATGAGTGCTGAAGCTAAAAATAAAAAAAATGTAGAGTGTGGAGAAAATGACTGCGCAGGAAACTTTACTTCTCGTCAAAATCGTCTTCTTCCATAATCGGAAAAGTTACAAAAATGTTTTTTTATAGTTATAGGGAAAGGAATTTTAAAAAATCGACATATTTAAAGTATTATATATTATGTTTTATAAATTTTAAAACAATATTACAATAATCTTTCGAAATTACAATAATTAAAAATAGAATTTACTAAATAGTTTCAAAATTATCACAAATGTAGGCAACTTTAATAACTTTAATTGCCTGCATTTTTTTTATTTTTTTAATGTATTTATCCATTCTTCAGCTATACAAACCTTCGGATTGTGAACAACAAATTTGGATTTGTCGTATGATACCTACATCTAATTTTATTTGACCAAAAATTTAAAATCGATAAATAAATTTTAATTTATTTGTTACATAAAAATTCAAATCGACAAATAATAGTACATATTTTGACTTTCAGCAATACCTGACGAAACCGTCGTTGACTGACCAACAATAACAATACTTTTAAATAGAGTATTTGAAACACCAAATACTTTTACTAAATTACTTTCGATTTTGCATTCAGATATATACTAAACTAAAACACGTTTCTCAATTGTTTAATTAAGATATGTTCTATCAAAAATTATTATCAATCTGTTAAAATCACTTGTGAAGTAGTAGTAGTATCAGTGAAAATTTTGCATCTGCGTACGAATATTTTTTATAACATAAAATGTACATGTACTGTCTATCTTGATTGGTTTTCGGGTAATTTAAAAAATATCTATTAAGTGTAGGTTATAACGCGTTTCCAGAATGTTTGTCTGTCTGTACTAGCATTACGCAAAAGTAGTTCGGCCTATTTAAATTTGGTTTACTATTAGTTTTTTCCCTGAATGCCGTCAAAATGGACGTTTATGCGAGCAAACTTGCTCGTAAAAGGAAAATAAATATAGAGATCCTAGCACTGATAACGCAGTGGCCTAAAGGAATGGTAGCCACGTTTTAACGGAACTGCTTTCTAATGACATTCTTAATAACGCATTTATCATAGAAAAACAACAAAAACGAATATAAATTTTAAAAATCCACTTTTATTTGTTATTCAATTACAACTGTACTACAATCAACTCAAGCAAAATAAAAATTGAACACGTTATATTTATAAAATTAAAAGCACTTTACCAATCTTCACGACATATTGTATGTATAATCAGTCTGTTACTAATGTTTAGGGTGTAATGCGTTTCGGATCACGCGGGAACATACTCGTCTTGCGAATATTGTCCAAACCCAAATATAACATTACGACCCGTTCCAATCCAATCCCTCCACCTGCATGGGGAGGGCATCCAAAACGGAAGGAGTCGATGTAAGAAGCAATTGTGGTCAGATCTGTAAAAATACGGTACTTGTTCACAAAGATGGTATAACACAAAAAATAATATAAATAGGCGCTAGTAAGAAAAAATCTTTCCAAAATGTTAGTGAAAATAAAATCAGTTGATTAAAAACACCCGACACAAAAAGCTGATGACCTTGAGACGACTGGACCGATTTTGATAAAACATGTCTAAGAACCACCACTAGAAAACCTGCTTTCAAATTAAAAAAAAACCGTATCCAAATCGGTTCACTCATTGAAGAGCTAGTGCCACAAACACACACACATAGTGGTCAAACTTATAACACCCCTCTTTTTGCGTCGGGGGTTAAAAAAAACTCAACTATAAAAAACACAAACAAAAAACAGGTTATTGAGTTTAATTTGGATTAAAGAAGCGCTACTGTAAACAAATATTAATAGAAAACCCGGGTCGCAGTGCCAAAACCCTGCCGACAATATAGTGTATTTGCTTGTATAGGACCTGTTGAGCCGATTTTATTAAAATTTTAGGGGCACTTTTTAATTGCTACTGACAGGTTAAATATCAATTTTGAAACGATTCTGAGAATTTTTTCGGTATTTTGGGGCCCAAAAACATTTTTCAACCCCTAAAAACTACCCTTAAAATGGCCCGATTACGCCCATTTTAAATAGGCTTCTTGCGGTGATGGATTTCAACACGTGGTCCAAATTTCGTTAAAATCAATTAACTCTTTCGAAAGTTATTGCCCGTACACATATATATATATATAAATATATATATATATATATATATATATATACATATATATATAAACATTTTTAAAAATGGTGCCAAAGTGTTTAGGAGGTTATGAAACGGCGAGAAATTTTGGTCCGACCCCTAGGTCCCGCCATCCGACCAACGCCAATAGTGTATGTTGCCCTATGGCAAATACACTAATAAGATTCAATAAGTCGAATTTTTAAGGATATTCAACTGGAAATTTTTTAACAATAACACAATATATCAAATGATGATTGATATAAACAAAAGCAATGTAAATAAGTATGATAAGCAATAAGATAAAACAATTGTTATGTAAAAATTATCTTTCAGAATATAAACTTAATGACTATCTAATCAAAATCTGACTGACCGATGCCATGATGTTTTGCACGTTCTGTGAGGAAAGTGGGATCGTGAATCCTTTGAGCTCCAGATAAAATTTCTTCTCCGCGCATAAACATATCATATGAATTACTGGTATTCGGATCTTCCGGATCTGGCATAGTATAAAATGGTCGAACAGCCAATGGAAATTTATCCAAAATATAAAAATCAGTATCGTACTGCAACAAAGTACATATTAAAACAAATTGTAAAACTTTGTTAACAGCTGAATGCACACCAAAATCAACAAGCAACATTTTCCCCATTTTTTGAGACATGTATGCACTGAATGAGTTTCTATCGTTTGTTATCAGAATCAAGATACAGGACATGATCGATAATCTGCTGCTCGTTAATCCGACACGTCCAGTAATCCGCTGTTTTTAAGTAAGTAGAGTTCTAGAAAAATCGCTCTTTAATCCGACATTTTTACGATATTGCGCTCTGTAATCCGACACGCGTGTTTACTTGACAAATATTTCTCTGTACTCCGACGTTTCGTGGAGTCGTTCGCTCTGTAGTCTGACAATAGGCATTGGAAGGAGAAGACGTCACGTTGTTTGTTATAAAAGTTCGAAATTAAAAATTGTTTTTGTTAAAACTTTCAATAACGAATTATTTATTATATAAAGGCGTTATTGACTTTAGGAACAAAAAAAAGTTAAAAGAACTCTTTTTTTAATAGGTAAAGTTTTAGTCTGGTAATCCGACATTTCCACTAATCCGAGATACGCGAAAAATTCTATTGTCGGGTTAGTGAACGTGAATGAGCGGAAAACGGCGTATTAAAATTTATTCAGTTGTTTTTGTAGTGTCAAACAAACAGCAGTTCATTTGAGTGTTGCGTTATCAAAAATATTTATATGCCTGTTTAATTTGGTGTGTATCTGGATTTCGAGAAAATATGTGAATTTTCTTACTTTGGCTTTCACCAATTTACCAAGAAGTTTCTCATTTGGTGTACTTAAGTCATCTTGATCGTTCATTTCAATTCCAGCTTCGCGGAGCATTTCCACACCTTGTGAGAAACGTAAAACTAAAGGAGGCTCAAGAAACGTAAATGCTTCGACATCATACTGTTGTTTCACAGCTGCTATCTCTGTTGCATACCTGAAAGGTACATTTAATTACAAATTTCAAACATTTTAATGCTTTATACTAAATGCTTAGGTTTTTTATCGTTGAAATTCCAGTTCAATCAAAGTTATGACTTATGAGTGTTGTCAGAATACATAAGTAACCTTTGATCTGTGCATTATTAGAGTTGTAAGATTTTTGCGCTCCCCCAACGAAATACGCCCAATATACAATAATTATTTTTCATAAATAAAATTAAACTCACTGGTCACGAAGTCCTTTGAACATTTCAACAAACATATTACCAATTGTGTACATAACTTCATGGTAATGATATTTAAACGACATTTCAAGGTCAAGTCCTACAAATTCAGTCAAGTGTCTATGTGTATTCGAATCTTCTGCTCGAAAAACAGCTCCTACTGTAAAAACTTTGTCCATATCAGCAGCGATTGCCATTTGTTTGTATAATTGAGGACTCTGTGCCAAATATGCCGATCCTAATAATGCATAAACAAATAAGGAAATTAGCACGCAAATTACATAAGTATAATTTAAATTTATTTATTGCATTTGTCACTATTAAAACAATCAGACATAAAGGCAAGCTAATCAAACATTGCATTACCTTTAAAATAACTGACAGTAAACACATTGGCACCACCTTCACTCGCAGCCGGTATAATTTTTGGTGTGTGTATTTCAAGAAAACCTTTCGCTGTTAATATATCACGAAACAGTTTACAAACCGCCGCCTCTAAACGAAAAATTGCTTGATTAGCTGGCGTACGCAAATCCAGGATACGATTGTCCAAACGTGTATCTTGATTTACGCGAATCGCTGGACCCTAAAATTCAATAACTTCAGCATATTCAACAAGAATTGTTAAAAAAATCAAATGTAAACTTACATCTTCTGCATTTTCTGGCCTTGCTGCATCCTCTATAAGCAGTGGTAACGGTTGGCTAGCAGCGGAAACCACAAATAACTGATTGCAAGATAATTCGACATGTTTTTGCGAACAAGCCTCGATAGGTTTATCAGTTGTTACAACAAAACCTTCAACATCCACTATGCTTTCTTTACTGATACTGAAATTTTAATACATAAAATTATAGAACAATGCATATGCAGTTACCTCAACTATTATCAAAATTGTAATGTATGCTGTGACTTGAGAATCAATTTATCAGTCTGAGAATAGACTAAGCTTAATCAAAATCCGTTCAGTGGTTCATTAGTTAAAAAGGCACTCTCTGTCCGTCGTTTGTCTGAATGAACAGAAACTATGAAACCGGTTTTCATGTGGTGTCCACGGATAGGTAGAGAACAGGGGACTGTCACTAGTCACTAATATAAATTTTGTGATATGTTACATTTAAATGATTTAATTTACTTACTTGCTTGCAAATTTAACCATCTGTTTTGAAATATTATTGTCGACATTCAAAACTAATTGAACAGAATACTCTCTCTGTCTCAGAACTATAAAACATTGTTTCCCTCTCGCTCTAGATGTATGTAGTCTTGCACGAACCCAAACCGAAGGACCCAATTCATCGGAGTCACCACTACTACGTTTATTCCATGTTTCTACTAATTCGGGCGTCAGTGATGATACGGGAACAAATTCTCTTTCCTCCAACTTTTCAGATGATCTTATTAATGGTAATGTACCATAGCGCGATGTAGAATAATCATCTATTTAATATTAAAGCTTAAAGTGCTATTCTTGTAACATGAAAACTCTTATTTAAATTGGACTTTACCTGCCGCTGATGTATTATCAGCTTGTTTTTCCCCACTCGCTGCTTTATGTTCAGCCCGTTTTGCTGCTTTTAATGACTTTTTTGCTTCTTTTTTTGCGGCTTTTTTAGATTCTTCAGCATTAGCGTCTGCAGGGTTTGTGACTACCATTGTGAACCTGAAAATTAATACAAATATTTCTAAAAATTGCATCACTTCACATAACCTGAAAATAATGACCATAATATGACTGCATTATAAAGTCGCAAGGTATCATATTTTAAGTGAATATATCTTCAGGTTTTCAATTTATAACAGTATATAAATGTAAAATGATAATATACTTACGATTTTAAAACAGCCTCAAGCACTCACTGTCAAAAAAATTGAATATGAAAAAACGTGGCTGGGAACCCCTTATAACCCGCAACCCACACATCATGTAATAACATTTTCAATACTATAAGTATACATCTAGGCGCAAATTCAATTGTTTTTAAAAAACAAATTACAAAAAATTAAATTCACACGATAATTAAAAGAATTTAACTTCTTCTCAGCTGATTTTTTATTACTTGAGTTTTATTAACATAAAATAAAGGATAATATACACATCATCAAAATGAACAATTCTAAAACAGCAATTATTGTTTCTGTTAGGTATTCCGTATTAACACTACATAATATTTTCTATTTACTCGTACAATGAAATATTACAATAATTTTGTTATTCTATATTTTGTATAATATTTCTATCAAAAACTATAAAAATCTTTAAGACAAATTGTAAATATAATATATTAAAATTTAAAAAGATTGTTTTTTAATATTGTGTTACCGTAAATTTTGGTTGGTTCTCAAATACGGTACATTTTAAAACATATTAAAAATATGAAGTTGGAGTAGTTTGTGAAATGAATGAATCTATTGGCACGTTGACATATTTCTAATAGCCGTTGCATTTAATTCAAATTTTGGCTGCCAAATCAATGAGTAATATAAAGAGAGTACTATTCCCGCCAATGACACAAAGAACACATAAGCTATAACGGTTAAAACGCGTATTAGTTTTCGTTTATGTTTTGGCTCATAAAGTTTGTCTTTGGCTTCTTCACCAGCAAGTTTAACATTCGACTCAAAACTGTCACTGTTCGTTTTACAAGATCTCATCATTGGATCTCCAAACGAATCCGAAGATCGGATACTGTTGCTCATTGTTGAGTTATAAGACATTTTTTTAAATCTCATCAAATAACGAACGAAAAATGTGTTCTTTTTCCACCTCCTTTTCTTCTTTTTCTTTTTGTGTTCGCCAGCCAGCCTCACGATACTTACTGTAAATTTTTTTGTTTGGGTAATTGGTTTCAGCGACTTTTATTACACAAATTTCACATGCGATGTATATTTTCAATAGCCATTGAAATTCAGACTCGATACATGATGCAAAATTCGTGACCTATAAATAAATTAATGAAATTATCTAATGCACATATTCCATCAAATTAGTAAATGTATTCCCCGAATCCCTTAAGGTTTGAATTGAACAAGCGGTAAATATATAGATTACATGATACAGTTTTAAGGTTTTTTCGTTAAATATTAGCGTAATAGGTAATAGGTAAATATTAATTAATCAATTAAAAAAAATATTGATTAATTACCTATTTCCTCATAAATAATTAAAAATGTTTTATAAATAAAGAGTAATAACTTTGTTTTTATTTTATGTTTAAAGAGAATAGTTATATAAACATATTTTAGCATAGAAAAAATATTGTAAATAAAAATTTTGAATAATCCAATATGTATTTTTAAGCTGTCTGTTGTTTGTCAAAAAATGATGTACATGTTGATTGCTAGTGCTTCATCAAAATATATCAACTGCAGGCTATTTATAATCGCCACACTTTTTATGTTTCGGTACAATACCAAATAATACGTCCGTTGTTTAAAATGCTACAATACAGCAATTATGCATACCTATTTCATTCTAAACAAATTTTAGAATATCATAACGATATCAAAATTTTGAAATTAAATTTAGAAACAAAACGAATATTAGTAAATTATATTTTCATATAACATGAAAATTAACATTCAAGCCAAATAATAATTAGTTAATAAACAATTAAATACATACTTTTCAAAATGTCTCTTGTCCCGTGATTAATAATTAAAATTTTTACATGTTTTGACATTATATATTATCATGACGTATGAATATGATCGCGTTAATATTTTACTATCCTGTAGGCTGCACTGCCTCTGGAAGCGTCCCAGTTACTACTAACCACAAAGTACCTGTGTTCTGTGCTACTAACTCAATCCAGGCTTTTACAGTTTAGAGTCACTGGGTACTGGAACGACTAGCGTTGAACTGTTACAAATATGTTAATGCGTTTATCATTTGTTCACTATATGCAATTTTGAAACAACTGAATAACTTTTTTGTGCACAAGTACTTTCAGTTTATTAAAACCTTTACTTATTTAATTACTAAAGAAATATCACAAAAATAATATATTATTAAATATTAATTGTTCATAAGGTACTAGACATGACAAAATAATGTTGGAGATATATTATTATTCTGGCTTAATTAAGACGTACAAAGATAAAATATGAAACGAACGAATCATAATTCTGCGGCGCTGTCTTAAATTTCCATATAATACAAAGCTATAATTATTCTGTTTATTTTAAATTTTCTTTAACCGAAAATGTGTCGGATACAAATAAATAATTTAGATATATCTATATTTTTTTGGAAAATGAACGTATCTTACTATTGTATGAAAGTAGAACATTCTATATATGTTGTACATAAAGTTACCTATATATACGGGAATAACAATCAATACATTTGGTCCATCGGGATTGGAAGAGACAATTCTAGAACATTTAAGGCGCACGTACAGCAGAATTATAATCAGAAAATATGATTTTTTGTTGTTTTGCTAGGTTTTATAAGACTAATGTTTTTAGTGTGCTATCTCTTTATTTAAATATATAAAGTTAATATTTCCTATTGTCGCGGTCGTTTGAACTAATTTCAAATTTTGTCAAATAAATAATGAAGAAAAAGAATGTTATATTTAGTTGGCAATATTTTATATTAATTACTTATGTAAATATATATATTTTTTGTAAAATAATATTAAACGAGATATATTCAATCAATTAAAAATTAAAAAACGGTAATTATCTTCTATCAACTACAATTTACGCATTATATGCAATTCTGTAAAACAAGATTATTGCCTCCAAAAATGGCTCATTGTTTCTATTGCCAACATAAAGACACAATAAACTTTGCATGTGGCAATACGTGAACTGGATGCGTGAACTGTCCAGCTGAGCTTGACAGACGTCACTGACAGTACCGTTTGAAATATTTTTAGAGAAAGGTTTTAATTTTAGAAAAAAATATGTGCTGAATTATGTTTTTGTGGTAGGAATTTTAAAGTTTTTTAATTGTTATTCCAGTCAATCGTTATATTGTGTATTTTTTATGTCATAACTTCAATAATTAAAATATTATCGGTATTTTTACGTATTCCATTTTCTTATTTTTTTAACAATGTAACATAATATAAGTATTTCTACGTTGTATATATTCTTTCGGATAAATTTCAATTCAAAAATTACAACTATTTAATTTTTTTACCTTGAAATACCTATTATACATTATTGAACTATTTATTTACAGATTTTATTTACACCAATTATTGCATTTACAAATCGTACCAAAATGCCTTTAAGACGGACGCAAGGTTATCAAGATCTTGATGGAACAACTGAAGGGAACCCACCAGTAGCACCCCAACCAGATTTGGTTATGGGGCAAGATATTGAAATGGTTTCGGTATCAGTTGTCCCAGATGGTAAATAGATTATCCATATTAATTAACGAACTGGAAAATTTTCCATAATTTCTTTAATGTATTTTTTTCATAGATACGTTTACTGTTACCCAAGCTGTGAATGCTTTGGGTTTCGGTTGGTTCCAAGTAAAACTGTCCCTATGGACTGGTCTATGCTGGATGGCCGATAGCATGGAAATGACCATTCTTTCTATATTGTCACCAGCCCTTCATTGCCAATGGAATATAACTAGGTAATGTTTAGTTATTTGGAATATATTAAGAATTTCAATTATTTGAATGATTCAACTACTTTTGGTTCAAGAAATGATAAAATGAATATCTGTGCAATTAAGGCTCAGGTAAAATTTTGCGCAGATCTTATGACTAATTATTACCGATTATCCCAACTAAAGCAAAGTGTTTAAACTTTTTTTTTTGTGAATTATTGTTACAATTATTTTTATTCCGTCATAAAAATTACGATTTCATTAATTTAGATATCAACAAGCATTGACAACTACCGTCGTATTTTTGGGTATGATGCTAAGTTCCACTTTTTGGGGAAATGTGAGTGATAGATACGGCCGCAAACAGGTATGATTTCACTGAAGTACTATATTAATCAGTTAGTGTTACAGATCATTACAGTTAGGGTTGCCATACGTGCAGATTTTTCTAGACATGTCTGGAATGCAGATGGAATTCTGACATGCCCAGAATTTTCATTAATGTGACGAAAAAATTAACCATTAATAACTCCACTAAAAATATTTATTAATAGAATAAATACATAAAATTTCACAGCTTGCGATTCAGCGCAAGATTTCTTCTCTATTCACAATAATGTCTACATTTTGAATATGATTTTTTAAACGAAATTAAACATATTTTAGGCTCTTGGATTGTGTGCAGTATTATTATTTTATTATGGATTACTAAGTGCTCTTGCACCGAATTTTATTTGGATATTGTTTTTGCGAGGATTGGTGGGATTCGCTATTGGCTGTGTTCCACAATCGTAAGTATATCAACATTTATTGTCTTTGTTGTTTTGTTATTTTTGCTGTTAGCATGCATTTTGTAGTTTTTGATGATACTTGTTTTCTTTAAAATAGTTTAAAAATTAAGTAGTGTTGAATTGACTTGCAGTGTTACTTTGTATGCTGAGTTTTTACCCACAAAACAGCGAGCTAAATGTGTTGTCCTGCTTGATGTAAGTGTCGCATGTTATTTTTTTTGTTTTTTTTTACTTTGCTGCGGTTTCATTTGCATTAATGCAGATTGTAGAGTAGAACTTGATACAGTATGGAGAATACCGTACATTTTAAGTTTGGCTATTAAATGGTAGTGTATGAAAATCAAAATTAATCATACTGTTTTCGAGTGATGCCAGCAGACACAAACAGAAATTCTGGAAACATGTCTCCCAGTCTTAGCAGGCCCGGCAGGTCATGTTCAGTCCGTGTGGGTAGTAAGATGAAAAAAAAAATTTTTTTCGATCTAGCGGTGATTAAATTAACAAACTTCAAAGCAAGCCCCCTCCAATAAACTCATATTTATTAATATGTGAAAAAAATGTTGACAAATTCCATGTGGGTATTTTACCCACACGGAATTTTTCGTATGGGTACAGCTACCCACAAAACCCTGGTCATCCGCCGGGCCTGAGTGTTAGTATTTTGCTTATTATGGTTTTGTACATCCAATGAAAAAAACGGAACCCTTATTTTTTTTTAATTTTTATTTATTGGTCCAAAGACATACAAACATGTATAGGATTCGTCAAAAAAGAAAGATATGTTTACAAATCATTTACAACAAAATCATCCACCCTATACAGACATTGTTTAAGAAGAGCAGTTTTCAACTGTTTTTTAAATTTCGAAATTTAATAAGTTCACTCTCGTGTCTGTCACTGCTTATTTTTTCCGACTTTACTGGATGAAAAAAAATTGAAATTTGGTGCATATATAGAATTATATGGTCTAATTACTAACGTATAGCGTAAATAAACGAATACCGATTTTAGGGTTCATTTGGAGGGGGCAAATTAGAAATTTAAAAAAGAAAAAATTCTAGTGCATCATGTAGCATGTCAAATAAAAGGGCTGGTAATAGGAAATACAAATATATATTTTTTTATAGTTTTAAAATGCATAGTTAAAAGATATTTAAAGAAAATATACGAGAATCGAGTATCCGTCCCCTTATCTATGAAATTACTGAGCCTAAAATTTTGGAAAAATAGGGAATAGTTTATTAGTGTAGGTATGGATAATTATGATCTGTATAATTCTTGTCTGGTTTTTGAGGGTATTAAAATCACCTTAAGATGACAGACACAAACTGATAGGAACATTGTATTTACTATTTAATATTCTTTTTAGTGTTTTTGGGCACTCGGTGCATGTTTTGAAGTAGCTTTAGCATTAGCTGTAATGCCAACATTAGGATGGCAGTGGCTGCTAGCACTATCCACGACACCTTTGTTAGCGTTTGCTCTCATTTGTCCGGTAAGAATATTTTATTTTACATTATAAATGTTTTGCAGTCTTGACTCAACATACATATTTTTTCAAATAGTATCCATGAATGTACCAGCTATTGGTATCTGACATATGGGAGGAGTTTATGTGGGTTGTAATTCAATATGGCGGCATCAAAGGAGTAGTAAACCTTTTTGATGAAGTTCAAATTTTGTCACCAGATGCTCAAGAGATATGATGTCAAATTCCAAAATAGAAACTTAACTTTCTTTTGCACGTTAATTTTGAAAGTATAACATTTTGTAAAAACGTAGCCCAAAAATAATTATAACTGCGCAGACATACTTATCTTTACTAAACAAAAAAAGAAAAAAAATAGGCGCTGAGGTCTTTTTAGTTTTCCAATAATCAACTTAGAAGCAGAGGACGAGCTAGGCAAATAATTGTCTTATTTTTTAAAACAATACCTAGGTACATTTTTTTAATTTCATTTCGGTAGTTTTTATGGATTAGAACTTTAAAAAGAATGTGTGTATTTTGTAAAATCGTGATTATATATTGTTTCTGTTTGCTAATGAGACATTTTCTTAGTGGTTACCGGAATCAGCTCGATACCATGTTGCAAGTGGACAAACCGACAAAGCTTTGGCAACATTGGAACAGGTAATTTTAAAAAGAACTTCAAAAATCATACCACTAGATGTATTTAATCATAAAATGCATCTAATTAAAAAATATTTGAAATTATTACAGGTTGCCAAAGATAATGGTAAACCAATGCTTCTTGGAAGGCTAGTTGTAGATGGAACACCGACAACAGCGGGACATCGTGGACGTTTCAGAGATTTATTGAGGCCAGCTTTAAGAACTACGTCTTTGTTACTGTGGTTCATTTGGTATGTGCACGAAATAATGGATAAAAAAGGTTTTATTGGAGTAGAATATCGACAGTTATTGCTTTGAAAATTTTCGATGTAGGATTTTCGGAGTTTATGAGTTGTTCTGTTCAATGATAAATCTTCCGAAGATTTATTTTTATTTGTTTATAACTGAAGTCAGCTCATTTTTAGGATGGCTTGTGCATTTTGCTACTATGGATTGGTTTTGATGACAACGGAGCTTTTTGAAACGCAGGCTGCCAGTTGTTCTTCCGACGGTAATCAAGTAATACCCGACGATTCTTGCGCTGCTAATTGCCGTTCACTTCAGACTACAGATTATATGGATCTTTTGTGGACGACTCTAGCAGAATTCCCAGGTTTCATTATTTTTTTCATTTCAGTTTTTATTTTAAATGTCCGTCTACTAATACAGTGATTTCTTCAAAAGGTATTTTCGCTACAATTTTCGTGATTGAAAGGTTTGGTCGCAAATATACAATGTCAGTTCAGTTTGTTATGTTTGCGATTTGCGTTTGTTTCCTGGTGGTGTGTACAGAAAAGTAAGTGTTTTCACTTTGATATCATAGAATTAATAATTAACCGAATGTGTACGAGATTTGATGATTGTTCTATTTTGTCAATTTCAGACGAATTTTCTTGACTGTGATGCTGTTTTTTGCTAGAGGAATTATAGCTGGTGTTTTCCAAGCAGCGTATGTATATACGCCCGAAGTTTATCCAACAGCGCTACGTGCAGTGGGGGTTGGCTCCTGCAGTGCAATGGCAAGACTGGGTGCTATGGTCACACCGTATGTAGCACAGGTATGTTATGTAATGTTACTAGTTTTTCTTTTTTTTTTGAAAATCAGATTTATCAGTATAATTGATCCGTCTGTTAACTCCTAAAAGAAAATGTTTTTTTCTCGGAAGCCTCTGGGTCATTCCATGTCAAATAGACCAATGGTTGGAATCGACCCCTTATGATTTGGATGAATTTTGGCGAGGAGTTTTCTTTTATCATAAAACGAAGCCCTGCCAAAGGAAAACAAATTTCGAGGGTTATGCAAAATTCAAAATTTCACCATTTTTCCCAATTTTTCCAGTTTATTTTTTAAATATCTCGAAAACTATTATAGTTACAGAAATTGGCCAAAGTTCATTTTAAAGGGGTTTTTTTTATATAATACCTTTAAATGGTCTTAAAATATCCTGAAATTTTCTGGAGCGTGTTTTTTTTCTTTTCAAAGACGTGAACTGTCAAAAATAATAAAAATGTACTTATTATGAAGTGAAAATCAGCTATCTTATAGGACGTTACAACATACTTGTAAAATATGTAGTATGTATCTTGTTCGTAATGATATTATGACTTGAGTGACTGCTAAAACTTGCTAGTCGCTCATTTTAGCACAATGTTACTTGCTTGTATAATACCTTCATTTACGACTTAGATTCGTAAATTGTTATTTTTGTTTCAAAGGTTTTATTAAAATCGTCAGTTGGATTAGCAACTGCTGTATATGCAACTGCGGCAGTATTAGCAGCAGGTGGTTGTTTAGCCCTGCCAATAGAAACTACTGGCAAAGAAATGGGTGAAACAATCACGCAACGACAGCAACAAAGTAGACAAAACAACGATTCTTCAAATAGAACTCCGGCAAATTAAATATACTTAATTATTATTTTTTTCTAAAAATGTGATATTACCTTGAAAAGTTACACTACATTTTGATAAATATTTATTACTAATTTTTTAACCTTGCAGCTGTTGGAACAGTATTAATTAATCAGTATTTTTGTTGAATTAAAATATGTATCCATAACTAAAACGGGAATTCAGTACTTAAACTTCGTGTAGGAAAAAAATATTCTAATTTTTGAATATTATCAACTAATTTTATTCAGAAAGCGTCAATTTTAAGAGTAAACGTATTTTTTTTTTATTTTGCAACGGCGAAATTATTTTAATGCACGCAATAAAAATATTTTAAATATTTGCTGCAAACTAACCAAAGATTTATGTATTTGGCTTGTTCATTATAAGACAAAAGAAACAATTCCATTTATCTAAGTATGCTATATTAGATTTATTTTTGAACTTTCAACAAAAAATATTAAAAAGTTTTAACTGTGACGCAGGCCCAGACAGGATTAATGGGCAACCGAACAAATCTGTGGAAAATTACAATCCACAAGAAATTACGATCTTTTTGTAGCCATGCATTTATAAAACACTGAACTATAGGACCGGCCAGAAAAATCATCTAGTGGCAGAGTGATGGCCAGTCCGGGCCTGCTATGATAATCTTTTGAAATTTTTATACAACATTCATTGCGTAAATTTTGCAACCAACTTGCAGTTCCAGAACAACACAAGATTAAAATCAGTTACTTTGGAGCTTAACTTCGTAATGCTGAACCTCATTAAGTATTTTATATAATCTAAATAAAATCATGTTCCACCATAGTTAGGAATTAAGAGTCAGGCCAGTCGTTATTTGTGAAATAATTTTGTACCATAGATCAAAAAAGTAATTCATTTATCAAATAGGTATGATTACCTTCATTAAGATTTTTTTTTAAATATAAGGATCAGATTTCAAAGAAAAGTGTAATGTGACAATGATTTCTGACCTGATTTGATTAGTTCCAATTACAGTCGTAAGATAGCGTCGCTATTTATCATCCATAATACATTTCCACTTGCAAACGTGCTCTTTAATGTTTTAAGATAAATGAGCATCAACAATATGCATACTTTACCAAATCATTATATCGCGAATATTTTTACAGTTTTCAAAGTAAACATACAATGAATTTATTCTATTACTAAATATAGTACACTATATTATCATTGTCAGTAATCGCAATGTATTCTAAAATTGAGCATTGGTAGTAAAAATAATTTAGCAACTTATACCGTTGAAGAAAAAATCAAACTTATATTAATGTGACTAATCTTTGTAATCCTCGGTATTATCTTTCATGGCTCCTTAAAGGAAATGAAGTAAATATAAGCAAAAAAATATGAAAGGGGGTTAACTGATAAAAAAATACTTATACGCAATCTGTTACTTTCAGAATAGGTCACTACTTTATGATGTGATATGTTTAGTAAGAAAATATATTCGTTGTATATATTTTTGTTATAATACTTTTATTTTATTGTTACATGTCTACATATTTATAAATCATAATATATGTTTATTTCTATTTAAGAATAACGTAAAATAGGCTATGGTTTGTACAGATTATTAAATATTTTTTTATTTTTAAATTATTATTTACAATAAACTATTTAATATCATACAATCGAATCATATGATTTATTTTTATTTATTATACATAAAAATTAATTGTGTGGTTTTTTTATTTAACTTTTCATGAAGAATTGTGTTTAGTGCTTAAGTGGAAAAATATTTAAATTTAACATTTTATACAATACATTTTTTTCTTAAATAATTCATATAAATATTAAAACAGGAACAAATGAGCAATCAAACTTTTACCTAAGAAAAATACAATTTTTACAATTTAAAAAAGACAATAAGTTAATGCAACTTTGATAAAAAATACTGGAAAAACATTTTTCATTTTAATTTAAATATTTTCACTGAAAAAAATTATTAAAACAATTATCGATTAAAAAAATGATAAAAAACAAATACCGCTTCAAAATCATAAAAAAAATGACTAGTTTAAAAAAAATTACTTGTTATTGGTTTTTTTCTTTCAATTGTACAACAGTGCAAACTTCTTTCGTTATATTTATTTAACTGTATCAATCATGATTCAAAAGCTTTAGCGTCTCTAGCGCTACATGGACAAAACATCAAAATCGCTTGAGCAATTTGAGTCGAAAATGAGGGTTTCGGGTTTTACACGCTTCTTATTTGATGTTAGGGATTTTACAATTTCAAACAAATTTGACAAATGCAACGAAAATGTAGGCAATCTGCTATCCGGTAAAAACCATTCAACAAACTGGTCGACCGTTATACTTATTACAGCTAAAATAACTGCCATATCGTCATCTAACCCGCCCTCTAGTGCTAGGTGACCATATTCATCACTATCTTTCTGAATGGTAAGTCACTAAACAAAACCAATTTATTTCACTAAAATCGTCATCAATTATGTTGGACGAGATATTAATTATCTAAACGGTGAAAATTAATTTAAAAAATACAGTGGATATATTACTTACAACTGAACTGATATCGTAAACGTGTATTAAAAAATTGGGCATGTTTTATATCGATGGAAGAAAAATATTAAGGCTGTCGGAACGCTTTGAATTTAAGCCAAAAATAGAGCTTCGGCTGTCAACTGATTGTAGACTTATTCGTCAACATTTTGCAAAAATTCTTTCTTTATAAGGAAGATAAAGGACAAATCTAGGTCTCTAATGGACCACTTTTGTAATTTATGTCGATTTACTAGAAAAAAATTGGCATTAATTGTGCTAAAAAAAATACACGTTTTCAATGTCACACTATGACCTTATTCGTACTTATTTCACAAAACTGTTCCATCACAAACCTAAAGTGATTCTTCCTTTTTCGGAAAAGTTTTTTAAATCTTCAAAATATTTCCAAAAATTAGAGTAATCAGTTGACAGCGGCACCCTTGCAATAAAATTTTTTAGCCTCGTAGTTGACACCAGCCAAAAATTGAAACGTGCGGATGATTTGTGCGAGACAGAGCTAAAGAAGGACACACTCACAATATGTCTTTTGCCTACCTCGCCCCTTACCGCTGGGTCTCAGCACAAACAAGATTCGAAGCATTCCGACAGCCTTAAGAGACTAATTTATTTTTAGAATTGTAAAGAATTGAAAACGGACAAATACCGAATATTCGGCCAAATCAGACTTTCAAAACTTATCATATTATCACCGCATGGTACATACTTATCTTTTAAATAAGTTTGTCTTAAAATATCTGAAAAAACAAGGTGTACACTAATGTGGAATTTTTTATAATACAACAGTGATTTATCGCGGAGGAACTGAAAAATATGCAACTACTTCACCACATGAAAATTGTATTTTCTTATTCTTTTGACAATAAACATTTTGATATGTGTTAATCAATTTTGAACCTTCATTTTGTAACCGAATCATGCACTGTTCGGTTTGAGTCATACACTATTTGGTTGGAAAGCAGCTAGGATTTCGACCTCGCTCTTTGATAAGATTTTATTATTATTAAAAAAAAAAAGACAATAGTAAGCCGAATATTCGTTACATCTCCATTTATTTTAGACGTGATTTCCTTGTGATGATAAAACGATCTTGTGTCTGTAAAACTTCTTGGCTTCCAGGCTTGTAAGCCGTGGTTCATTGGTATTTCTACCTGCGGTAGACATTATCTTAGGCGAGCCCAACGACCAATCAGAGAAGAGCGAACTACGACCGAGTAGAGAACACTAACCCATGTTGCATAAAAGAAGGAGCAGCAATCGTTAACACACTTACCTGTGAGCAGCCTAGAAGGATACTTTGCCGCTACCACATAATGTCTACCGCAGTTGTAGACAGAACGTCAGGTATAAATACCAATGGACCGCAGCCCGGAAGTCAAGAAGCTTTACAACAACGCCGGCCGTGAAAGCCTACACACTTGGATCTTGTGTCATTGTTATTTTATTTGAATGGGTGGAACAGTTACGAGAAATAAACTTTATACTTATTAGCATAGGCAGTCAATATAGTTATAAACGGTATACTACTTAGATTTTTGTTTTTTATCTTTTATTCCAAGCTGATATTTGAGTTGGTGAATTTCATCACATTGGGACGTCAATTTGTCATTCATGTTAGCTAAATGATCGGACATGGTACTGAGTTGAGTCTCGTAATTATGACTTGTAGTGCTTAATTCTTCTTGCAGACTTCGCAAAGAGTCTTCAGTAGCTTTGAATTTTGATTCCAGTTCCACTTTTTCTCTGATCACATCTTCTAATCTGGCTTGCAATGAATGACACTGAAACCAATACAATTACACAATACTTGTTGTAAGTACAATACAACCTCGATACAATAAAGCTGAAGGGAATTGGAAAAACATTCATTATACCAAGTAATTCCTTATAATGAAGTTTGTTATATAGAGGCTAGGTTGGTCTAAGATTCGTTTTAACAAGGTAACAAAAACCCATTTTCTTCTGAAAACTTATCTTTAAATGTACTTGCGGGAATTTCGGACTCTTTAGCGATGTCTAATTTTTTCTTTGTAGGATTCTCGTCCACATACATAATTTTTCATTTCTCTGCGACGGTTAAGAAGCACTTTTTCGTTTCTCAGCCGTTGCAACTTTAAATTTACTAACAACAGTGACCAACCGCAGTGTTTACATTACTTTACATCAAACAACAATGATTGTCTTACGATAAATTTAACGTGTCTGAACCTGTCGAGACATGAATTGTTGTTGTTATTGTGGAATTGTGTGTGATTGATTGATAGGATACGTTATGTAAAGGTTATAAGGTGACAAAAATCGTTAAATAGAGGTAAATTATACTTTCTATTTATATAATTCAATAATATATCATAGGTAATTGGATAAATAATATAAAACAATCGTGTTATTGTTACTCTGGCAACGTTTCGACTACTATAACATGATTGTTTTATATTATTTATCCAATTACCTGTGATATATTATTGAATTATATTAATAATTTTGGATGCGATATAATGTCTAACTTTCTATTTATATTCTGCAATGATTGAAAATTCGTTTTTTTTTTGACAAAAAGTATTAATGTAAAGGTATATTTTGCATTAACTCTTACGGGCACTTCTAGGGCATTTCGAAAATCGACGAAATTGTTATATTGAGGTTCGTTAGTTACACTGTATTTCAAAAAGACTCTTTGATTTGAGAGCTTGTAAAGGTGGAACTGCTTTAATCTGAATGCAAATTAAACCTTGAAAAATTTACCTCTACAGAATAACTGTCCGCTACAGATTCAGATGTCTCCTTGTCAGCAACAAGTTCGTTTATTCTCTCAAAAAAGTATTCGGTAATTTTAGATTCTCTCATTTCTATTTCATTGCTTGCTTGCAGCGAGCTGGTCAAAGAACCTAACAGATCTGTTACACGGTACGGTTCATCTAATATTTTGGTGTCTTCAGTCAGTTCGTATGTTTTCCTCAGATTCTGAACAACGCTTTGGGCTTTGTAATATTCAAGTTCCTGTTTTAATTTTATTACGTGTTGCTTAGACTGCGCTAACTGCTCACTTAACTGACTGTCTCCTGTGCTACTTGCAGCATCCTCACTTCCCAACTGTTAAAACATTTAAAAAGCACTTTTTATCTTCAAAGTTCAATTCCACATATATAAATAATAGAAATCAGGATCACGGGTAATTGGAATAATGGGGTCAAATCAATTCATTGATTGGCAACGTTTCGTCTTTATTCTTAAGACTTTATCAAGCTCTCAACTATGTTTAAACGGTTGTCAAATTATAATATATACACGATCTTGCATTAACATAACTTTCATTATTTTATCAATAATTGGTAAATTAAATAAAATCCAACGAAAGTTTACAAAACTACAAAACAATTAGTAAAATTAAATCCTTGTAGAAAAAAAAAGTTTTAATTTTACTAATTGTTTTATAGTTTTGTAAACTTTCGTTGGATTTTATTTAATTTACCAATTGATAAAATAATGAAAGTTATGTTAATGCAAGATTGTGTATGTCTATATTATAATTTGACGATCGTTTAAACATAGTTGAGAGCTTGATAAAGTCTTAAGAATAAAGACGAAACGTTGCCAATCAATGAGTGTTTAAATTGATTTGACCCCATTATTCCAAATACCCGTGATCCTGATTTCTAGCATTTTTTATATTGTATTCTGAATTTATGGTTGATGAATATTATCTATGGTACTTACTAAGCTTCCTACTTCAGATCTGACATCTCCGTTCTGAATTGACGGTTCTGGCGTTGGTGTTGACAATAACTTTGCGTTTAGTTCAGAATTTTTGTTTTTTAATTTCGTTAGTTCGTTTTTATATTTATATTCCATTTCTGTTTCTTGAGTTTTTTGGACAGATAGCTGGCTTTCTAGATAAGTAATTCTGTCTTTTAAAGACATAACTTCTACATCTTTATCTGACAACTAAAAATATTAACATTAATACATTTATAAATTACAACTGATAAGAGAAAATAAGAGCACAAACCAGTGTTTGGAGGCGAGCATTATCCATTATTTTGTTCTTTAATTCTTCATCTAGTACTACTCTATCACAGGGAAGTGTTCTGTCTGGTTGTTTGTTTTTACTAAAACGGGATTTTGATTGAGATTCTAGTTCATCTTGTAAGACACCAATTCTTTTAGTTAACTGTTGGTTACGGAATGAAATGCTCTCCATTTCTAAATCGGACTTTCGTATCCGTTGTTCATACTCTTTCAACAGATCTGTTAGATTATTTGCACGTGCTTGTTCATCTAAAAACCCTTTTTTCAGAACTTGGGCTTGGGATCTCAACTGAAAAGCGAAAGATTTTAAAAGAACTCAGTAACAGAAAATACCTTACTTAGCTATATGTGACAATTTTCAACTGCAAATAACACAGTAGGATGTAGACTTTTGATGATGGATGCAAAAAAATTATCAGTGAAAGTAATATTCCTCATACATTTATGTTAATTATACTTACTTTTGAATATTCTGAGGCCAATTTTTGGTACTTAATCTGAAATTCTTGAGGTAAACTTTCCATTATCGTTTAATTTTAATCTTTATAATTATTAAATTCCAAATAAACATAATTTTTTATATATATTTGGATGACTTTGACTACTTTGACAACACTACACTGACATTTCTTGTGGTCTGCACCGGCGAAACAGGAAAGTTAGTTGAAAACGGTTTTGCTGCCATCTTGTAGTCAGAAATTCAGAATAAATTGATATTATTGTGTAATTTCCTGGGCGTTTTAAATTATTTCTGTTATGTCATATAGATCAGTGCCAAGAGATTTGAATTAGGAATTAATTAGGAGAAAGCTGGAAATTGTTCTAATCTCTTCAGTTTAGGTTTGAATAGTTTTCTCCCTCCTGCTAGGTAAGCTTCAGCCACCGGATTACGGGAACTATAGGAATACGGATTACAAAGTACATAATACAGTCAAGCGACTTCCAAATTACCAAAGAAACCGGATTATCAAGTTTCGAATTGTCGAATCTGTATTGTATTTACAATTGGGATTATGGCTGTTTTGCAATTTTTTGAAAATTATGCTTGTCCGTTCTTTTCGGTTTTGATTGCGCTGGGCCAGGTGCATGCACATATTTTAAAGTCGGTTAAAAAAAATTAACAAATTTTCTTATACTCAGGTCTGTTTCATTTATGCCTATTATCTACGTCTTAAGATGACCTTGTTTAGCGCTGTTTCGAATAGCGCAGGAACTTATTGGAACGTATATCTCACGTTAAGAAGAGTTTTACTGTTCTAAAAAGGAAAAAAATAATTTTTAATAATTTAGGTTCATAATTATTAAAGCGTGGGTTTTAAAAGGACAAAAACAAAATATATCAATAAAAACAGTCGAATGTACATCATGTCAAAAATTAAAATACGTTTATATTTATTAAAATAAAATTAAAACAAAAACAATTTCACATAATACTCTTACGTTTACGGTTTATTCATAGACTACCTACTGATTTATTTTTAAAATATTATGTGGATTAATTTCAAAATCTCAGCAATAATTCAAAGAAATCCAACTTTTGATTTATAACAGAGTAAATACACTCATATAGATTAGCGTGTACATTTGAAGTTTAAACATAATAACAATTTAAATATGTATAACAGAATATTCGGAACTTTTCGAAATTTATTTTAAGCCTATCTAAAATTTAATATGTAAGTTATAACATAATTTATTACAATACATAAAACATAAATTACGGGAAAATATCCCGTACAAAGACAAGATTTTAAAAATTAAAAACAGTAAAGTCACTGCAAACCGCACTCTACAATAACGCATGTTTTGTAACGACGTCGAATAAGTGTTGGAAAGAAAATTTTACATAGCGCAAGCTCAAACGCTGTATCCTTTAGGTACTTTAAAGTTCCTCTGATTGGCTAATTTAAACGAGCATTGATTGTTTTTCCGAATGATTATGCTAATGAGGTCATAGATCACACATTTAAACAAAATCTCAAATTTGTTACTTCAAGCAGATACGCAGAAATATAGACTTTATGCGGTATTGCAGAATGACGTTCATCAACATTGCAGTATCAGAGACAATATTATTTTTTTCATTACAGATAATTGTGATTTTGGTAGTATTTTCATAACCTTTTATTCAAGCACTTGTTTGTTTGTTAGTCAGTTTACGTAAAATCTTGCAAGTAAATTTTGAACCACTTCCACAGATCCGATTGATTGATTCATGTTTTGTCATCTAAGTCAGATGACATCAACCGTTTTTCGAATTAAATAATCAATGAATTTTAATAAATTAATGTTTTGATAGTAAAATATCTTTAGACTAAAAGGAACGAAATAAAATATAAGAAAAAACATGTTTTTTAAAACGAAATAATAATAGACATTTTTGGTTCAAAATTATTATAAAAGCGTGGGTCATAAACACTATGATAGTTTATCAGTCATGACCTATGCTTTTATAAATCCAAATTATTAAATATTATTTTTCTCTTTTTAATAGATTTCAATACTTCCCTTTAAGAAGTCTTTTTTTTACTTATATTTTATTTAAAATTACTGCATAAAACTGAGTAGTAGAAACTGCTACATATTTTATTGTGGTTCAAAATATTTCAACATCAAGTCAAATGGTTATAAACTCTGAATTACAGATTTGTCCAGAAGCAAAATAAATATATCAAACATAATATTACTTATAAAGGTATTTTTTAAGAAGGCACACATATTTCAAAGCTCGATTTTCCATATTTTTCACACAAAACAGTCAATAAAATGAAACAAAACATAATATCTAAATACGAACGTTTTGCGTAATATCGTTACATTTCCACAAAAAATCATTTTCTTCATACCATGCCGAAAGTACGTACTTTCTGATTCGATTTTAAAGCCGAAAGTATAACAATTACGTACTGTTGTAACCACAGCTGGAATTACACGCATATCGTTTGTATAGGCGGGTCTAAACAGTTTTGTCATGCGCACAGATACGTGAGATTGCCGTTTGTCAGGTCATTATTAGATCCATGTGTCATTACATACAACCTCAACATTGCTCACTTGAAAGTAATTATTCTTTTCATATATTGGTGAAAGTGCGTACTTGCGGCATGGTATGAAGAAAAATAGTATACACCACGTGAGCAGAAAACTGAAAGTTCTGCACTGCGCGACATATAGTGCCCTCGACTTCGCCTCGGACGTCATGTGCCGCAGTGCAGGAAATTCAACTTTTGGCTTTTGTGGTGAAATATAGTATTTTATACTTAAAACAAAACAGTAACAATAATTATGATATCATTTATACACATACTTCAGCTTTGTGATGAACACTTGTCAGTCGATCCTCGATGTGATATCGACTGACTAAAAACAGTCGAATAATACAGTGTGCGGTAAAAGTCAGATAAGTCACTTTTGAAATAAAATGCTAAAAAAATATTCTAATCCAACTGCGTTAGTAGTTTCGCTAATAGACTTTTGCCGCATTCTTTATTTCAATTGACAAATATAACGTGAATCCGTGATATTATGTGGTAAACAAACTGGTAGTGTTAAAACATTTAGCTGATACATCAATTATTGGCAGTCAATTAGTGACCTATAGTATTGATTAATCAATACTATACGTAATTCATAGTCGAAATTAAAAACAGTAAATTACTGCAAGAGTATTCATCTTATATTGAGATCGCCTTTTAAAAATTGCGAATGAGAGGTTTCAAAAGCATCCGATTAAGTGGAAATAAATATGAATCAGTTATGATTCATGGTAAGTGACCCTTTTTAAGCGACCCATCAGCGTTTGGGCATATGTTGAAAAGAGGTCACGTATCGTCTCTCGTGAAAATCATAAATTTCAAAATGTTTCCCTTAAGGTGGCGGTTCGCGCCGCGACAGAGACAGGAGACCGAGACCGGAGACAGAGACTGGAGACCGTTACTTGACCTTAAATTTTCTATGTGTGTCAGTTCGCGAGCGAGACCGAGACAGGAGACCGCGACGCGAGACGGTCTCTACCTCGGACTAGTACTGTCTCGCGTCTCGCTCGAGACGCGCGTTCAAAGTTGTGAAAAATGACGTCGTCTTCTGATGAAGACACCGACAAATTGATTGAAATGATTAGACAACATCCTGCGCTATTTAGTTCTCAATTTGACGCATACAGAGATGAAAATTTGAAGGATAATATTTCGTGGCCTCTAGTTGTATATAATTTGTTGATAGGCATTCTTCGTTTTGTTTTATAATAATAATATAATAGCAAGTCATCGTCTTCTTCTTCTTCCAACAGTAACTTCATAACTGAATGGCTTTCCATTACGCTGTGGATTAATAATTTTCCAGAACACGACACGATTGACTCTAACGACTCAACAAAACTGAATGAACAGAGGTCTTTGGTCTCGGTACACAACAGACCTCCGGAGACGGAGACATTTGTCTCGGTCTCCAGTCTCTGTCTCCGGTCTCCTGTCTCTGTCGCGGCGCGAACCGCCACCTTTATAGTCCGTACTGAAATATTTCTAATTGTTTTTTGATTATATCATTATAACTCTATGCACCGCATTTAAGCACTTTGAAGAACAGTAATAACATTTTACTTTTGGAGTTGTGCTTGAACTCACAAATTCTCTTACGAGGTGTCCGTTAAATGTATTTAAAAACGACATTGATAAATCAAAAGTAATATCACCACAAAATTCACAGTAATTCATTCTATTTAGATACGAAACCAAAGTGTACGGTATAGTTTGAGCATCGTAACTGATTTTATTTTTCAATACCGTTTTAGCTGCAACTTGTAACAGAGACGCAAATTGAATATCTTCTTTGTATACGAAGTAAAGATCTTCATTGAATGGATTCTCCGATATATCGAGATAGTCTAACCGTTTCTTTCCTAGCGTCGACGGTAGATAAGATAAATTGTTTCTCGATAAATAAATATATTTAATGTGCGGTATCAAGCCGACTGACGATGGCAAATGAATTAACTTGTTGTCTGTTAATTTTAACGTAACTAACCTTTTAAAATTAACTATGTCTTCGTTGATGTAAATTATTTCATTGTTCGATAAGTCTAACAATTTCAGTGAATGAGTTAATCTACCACCAAACCATTTCCACATTTTTGATGGTACGGTGCCTAATCTATTGTTAGCTAATACCAACTCTGAGAGCGATAGAGTTTTTATTTCTGGAGGTAATTCTGTAATGCAGTTATCACTTATATTTAAAACTTGTAAGTTCTTTAAGTACAGAATTTGTTTATCTAATGAGCACCTGGATATATTATTCATATGAAGAATTTCTAATGTTCTAGGTAAACCGTTTTTGGGAAAATCTGAACGGTGCTTAATGACAAGTTTTGTTAACGGATGGTTTTTTACCGGTACTGCTGTGACTGACAAAGATGATAGTCTTAAGTCTTTTAACGAAACTTTCTTTTCAAGTGCCATTTTAAATGTACGTAAAAACGTTTTTAATTGAACAGCATCCGATTTAATTAATAAATCGTGTGGTGGTTCTTTGAAACGCATTGTAGCTTTCCCTTCATTTACGAACTTTGTAAACACTTGTTCAATATTATCTTTCACTTTATATTTTGTCCCGACTGAATTTGAAGTTGAGAAATACATAATAAACAAATCTTCTGTTTTGGTTTCTTTTCCGATGGCTAATGTTGATTTTAAAGGTTTTCTTTTAACAGTCGGCTGCATTCTGTTTTTCAATTCAACTGTACACGTAAGTTTCATGGTTGTTATTCAAAAGTCGCGAAGAACACTTTTGGTAAGCGCTTTTTATACAAAACTATATCACAGTTAATATTTTATGTGATCAAAACATAACCCTTAAAATCGAAATGTCAAATTAAGTATGTCAATTGTCAAATTTAACATTCGTTATTTCGTTCATAGAAATAAACCAACGTGAATAGTGAATATGTTTGTAGTTCTACTATCGGGCAACATGAGATTCTAGAGCGCTGCGGTCAATTTGATATGCCGAAAGGGATTTTGGTCTATCTAATTAGTGCAGTAAAGGCAGTAAATTTTTATCCAAAGACAACCTTAATGGCTGTCAAGTGTGTTCTGTTTTATATCGAAAAATAGCTGTTTCCGTATGTAGTTTAAACAGCTTCTGTCAACAAAGTGGTGCTATTTTGTTTGTCGATTGATCTGTGATTAGTTTCTTTACAAAAAACACAAATGTTTACGGGAACGGTACGGGTAAAAATATGTGAGGCTTGCGGGCTGCGACCGACGGATTTCCAAAAACGGCCTTTTTTTAATTTCAATTTAACGAAGAAACAGGAAGATCAACGTATAGATCCGTACGTGTCGATAGACGTTGACGAGAATCATTTGGATCGCTCGTCAACAAAATCTAAAACGTTTGACCCCGTGTGGAATGAAGATTTCGTTCATGAGGTGCGTAATGCCGTTAGACTCGGATTGACGGTATTCCATGACGCGGCATTAGCGGCCGACGATTTCGTCGCCAACTGCAACATCCCGTTCGAAGATCTACTAAACAGAGAGAAAGATTCCGCGGATATTTGGGTGAGCTGTGAACATTTTTATGTGATTCTGTCTGTTGACCTGTATTTTCGATCATTCGTGTTATGTATGTGTGTGTGCTCTGTGTGCGTGTGTATGAGTGAATGTGTGTCATTGAATGGTGGCGGGATGTATACGGGCAGCAAGGGTTGGCGGGTCGCGGGGAGAGACCGGGCACTCACTCACTCGCTAGGTAGGTCCACCCGCGAGTGATGCGCACAGCGTCGCATTCGCACTGTCAGCTGAGGTCTCCGTCGCGGCGCCTCTGTCAAACGCTCCTATATTATCAGAATTATTATTACATACCTATGTACCGTACCTACTATATTATTGGGCTCTCTGAACAGTCAGTAGGTCACGGCTGTTTAATGAGATGAAAATGTTGCTTGGCGCTGACTGTTACTCTATAACCGCACCGACACTGGCGCGATTATTTTTTTATTTTCTTTCATTAATTAAAATTAACTGACAGTTGCTCTTTTTATTTATTCATTGAAATCGCTGACAGTAATCCTAAATCTATCCTAATTGCATATACATCGACGCCGTTTACCATTATCTCAGATGCATCATTATTTTCAGTAGGAACTAATTTTTTTTTTTGTTAATAAATCATTTTAAACTACAGTAATTTGTTTATGTTTACAGTAGGGTCTGTTAACTGTAACAAATGATAAAAAATCGTAGTGATTTGTGTAAATGATAACAATAAACTGTATAATAAGTAGGTACTGTTTATATTGATTGATAAGAATTTTTGATAGTCGCTTTCCACAGACAATATAGAGACAATTGTTTCTAAACTAACTGCATCAATTACCAATTGTTTATGTTCTTTCAATTAAATGTTCCGGAAAAATAGTAAATTCTCAGGATAGTTACTCTTTATTGTTTATTGAAAAATTATAAAATACTGACTTTTTTTCTTTTTTGTCCTTGGTAATTAATATAAAAATGATTTGTCGGGAAAAAGGACTAACCGTCAATAAAATAAAATAGTTTGAACATCAACCGTAAAAATATTTTTTAAAAACGGAATTATTACAAACTTTTTAATGAACAATTGTTTAACTAAAATTTATATTTTAACTTTTATATCTACTTGATCAAAACATTTAATAGTTATAAAGCTTGAAAAAGTCCCAAGCAAGGGACGAAACGTCGCTATAAATAACAAATAAGTGTTTACTTAAAAAGTCCTTTTTCCCGACAAATCATTTTTATTATAAAATACTAGCCGTTACTTGCGGCTCTGCACGTGATTGAGATGAAACTCGGCAGCAACAACAATAGTGGAGCCTTGGACTCCACCGTATAACAGTTTTGTAATTTACTAATATTTTGGATAACTGAACAGTAAATTGTCTCTTGACAAATTATATATATGTAGGTAAATTGTTTTTTCCCAAAAGCTGCTCATGATTTATTATTTACTTCGTAATGTTAAAAATCGATGTTTAACCCTTAAAGTCCTGCACTTAGCGCAATTCTGACACCATATTGCACATTAGTACATCGAGTCCTTTCAAATGACGCCTGGATCGTCGAATCAGTGCAGTACTTTAGAAAATAGTAAAAAATGACCTTTATTACTCAGCGATAGTGTAGCTTTTTAATAGTGAAAGAACTTTTAGAATCGGTTTAGTTCCAGAGATTACTGTCTACAAATAAACAAATTCAACCCATTTATATATTAATATAGATTATTAGTGTATTTGCCATATGGCAACATACACTATTGGCGTCGGTCGGATGGCGGGACCTAGGGGTCGGACCAAAATTTCTCGACGTTTCATAATCTCCTAAACACTTTGGCACCATTTTTAAAAATGTTTATATATATATGTATATATATATATATATATATATATATATATATATATATATATATATATATATATTTATATACGTATATATATATATATATATATATATATATATATATATATATATATATATATATATATATATATATATTTATATGTGCGGGCAATAACTTTCGAAGGAGTTAATTTATTTTAACGAAATTTGGCATACATGTTGGAATCCATCACCGCACGAAGCCTATTTAAAATGGGCCCAATTGGGTCATTTTAAGGGTAGTTTTTAGGGGTTGAAAAAAGTTTTTGGGCCCAAAAATACCGAAAAAATTCTCAGAATCGTTTCAAAATTGAAATTTAACCTTTTAGTAGCAATTAAAAAGCGCTCCTAAAATTATAAGCAAATCGGCCCGACAGGACCGGATTTACAAATTTTATGAAAACACTAGTTTGCGTATACGAATTTACTTACTGAAGGTCGTATTTAATTTGGTGCAGATGTTGGATTGATAACAATATTTCAACTAATAAAATTATTATTGTAAGGGGTGTATTAAGGGGTTCAATTTTTTTTTATTTTGTCCAAAAACAAACTTAATTTCATTTAATAAAGCCACAATACCTGTATTAGCAAATACACTATATTGTCGGCAGGGTTTTGGCACTGCGACCCGTGTGTTTTTGCTTTAGTGTCAACGTCAATTTTGCCCGTAATTTGCCCGCAAATTCGCTCGCATAATTAAGTATAGATTTCTATACTTTCTATTCATTTTGCAGTGTTCCATAGAAATCTATTGAGAATTTTTATAGATTAGAACAGGGGTCTCCAAAGTACGGCTCGCGGGCCTAATGCTGTAAAATATTGTTTCATTTCAATCGCGCACGGATAATTGTAATATTATCCACAAAAATAATTTTTTTTCCTGCAGAATTGCGCGTAATCGCGGAAGTGATTCATTATAGGAAAAATTAAAATAATCATGCCTTTGCTGCAATAATGATAATTAATGATTATTTGGTAGATCATTATTCTAATTATTCTGTTAATAATTTTGGATAGAATCTTATCGGTATTTTTTATTGTTTACTTATTAGTGTATTTGCCATATGGCAACATACACTATTGGCGTCGGTCGGATGGCGGGACCTAGGGGTCGGACCAAAATTTCTCGACGTTTCATAACCTCCTAAACACTTTGGCACCATTTTTAAAAATGTTTATATATATATGTATATATATATATATATATATATATATGTGTACGCGCAATAACTTTCGAAAGAGTTAATTGATTTCAACGAAATTTGGACCACGTGTTGAAATCCATCACCGCAAGAAGCCTATTTAAAATGGGCCTAATCGGGCTATTTTAAGGGTAGTTTTTAGGGGTTGAAAAATGTTTTTGGGCCCCAAAATACCGAAAAAATTCTCCGAATCGTTTCAAAATTGAAATTTAACCCTTTGGTAGTAATTAAAAAGTGTCCCCAAAATTTTAATAAAATGGGCCCAACAGGACCGGATTTACAAATTTTATGAAAACACTAGTTTGCAGATAGTGACTTATTTATTGAAGGGTGTATTTAATTCAATGTAGACGTTAGATTGATAATAATATTACAATTAAGAAAAAAAATGTTATTTTAAGGGGTGTATTAAGGGGTTAAATTTTTTTTTTGCCCAAAAACAAACTTAATTTCACATAATAAAAGTATAAAACCACACGGCCCTATACAAGCAAATACACTATATTGTCGGCAGGGTTTTGGCACTGCGACCCGGGTTTATTTATTGTTATCACTTATCATAATCTGATATTTTGAAAAATGGTTCTGTAGATAAAGCTTTTTATCTCAAAGAAGCATTTAAATAAAACAAAAGAATAAAGAAAAAAACAACATAACCCAGAATGATTTAAACTAACACGTGTTTTCTTTTCTTAATAAATAATAATAAATATTGACAGCGAATATTATTTTGAACATGCTTTTATTAGCTTCACCTGTATGTTTGTTTGTTTGTAAAGGAGTCTAAGAGCGTGAAATTCAGTCATTTCAAAACGTCACATTAAACTGAAAATTTGCACATTTATCAAGGACCGATGACAATGCAATAATTTAATAAGTTTGTCCCGTTATCCTGACCAGGATCTTCAGGATAAAAAAAATAAAATCTTTAAATATATGTTTGTGACGGAATCTTTGAACGTGAAATTCACCAACTTCAAAACATCACATTAAACTGAAACTTTGCTTACTTACCAACGACCGATGCCAATATAATAATTTATAAAAATATTTACATAATATATATTTTAATTTATTTATATAAATTAATTAACTTGAAAAATTACAGCAAGCAAGCTAATACGCTGTGCATACAGTGACGTACGTTGCGGTGCCTACCCCATAGTCAAATTAAATGTCGTTTTTTAGTCTTATAATTAAAATTATAGTTTAAAAAAAAAACTAAAACAGCACGCTTTTATGAACTAAAAAATGCAAAATAATTTGACAACAAAATTAGCTTTACTGTAAAAAGCGTGGGGTGCATATCGGTAATAAATTTCTAGATAATTGTAAACGTAGAGCTATTATGAAACTTTAAGTGGATAGCACTCCACGCTTTTTTACAGTAAAGCTAATTTTGTTGTCTAATTATTTTGAGTTTTTTAGTACATTAAAGCGTTGTTGTTTTAGTTTTTTTAAACTCTAATTTTATTTAAGGGGTTAGGTGGGTTTCAGAGGTTCAAAAAAAGGGTATTTTTACTATTTTTTTTTTAATATATACAATCATATTTTATTTAAACAATTCAGCATATCAAAGATACATATTTAAACAGTATTTTGTGAAATTTTTATTTAAAAATTCCGAAAACTCAGCCGTTGGTACCTCATCTCCCTTGACGTCTCAAAAAAAATGCTCTTGCCGTGGACAGAATAACTCATTATTGGTTCCTCCAAAATCAAAAAACCAAAAATATTTCGTTAGTACATGGATAAATCTAGGTATTGGACGAAGGAAAAAAAAATTAAAATTTGAATTTTTGACAGACTGAACAAAAAAACACATTTTTTGGTCAAATTTTCGCCATGTATTGGCTCGAAAAAAATAGTTGTAATTAAAAAAAAAATCCTTCGTTCAGTTCCTAGATAATGATATTTCAAAGATGTGTGCAAAATTTGAACAAAATCGCTTCATAACTTTTCGAGAAATCGTGTCCACCGACTTACAAAATTGAGTTTTGAGATAAACGCGTTTAACCTGCGAAGCGCTGCACTGACGTGGCCTGAAGGGCGGAACTTCCAAAGGGTCTATCTCTTAGAATTTTACTCGGATCGATTTGAAATTTTAGGAGAATATTTTAAACATATTGTACTATATTTAATAAGACAAAAAAAAATAAATCGATTTTTTTAAATTTTCAAACCCACCTAACCCCTTAAATAAATGCCCGTTATCATATTAAAAAGGTTTTTAAAGATAAAGCTTTGCTGGATTGTATACTAAAAAGAAAAAAAAATGATTTTTAATCATTCGGATCATTTCGTGGTATTATAAGAGCATTTTAGTATTTCAACTGCACGCACTACAAAATTATAGGATACACGATACAGTTTTGCTTCTGTTCCAATATTGTAATAACGAATTCATATCGACATTGTAACTGTATAAAGAATCATGGGAATTGACATACTGGTGGGCACACATGCGTAACATATGTGTTGAAACAGGATTACCGGTTGTCAATGTTGTTTTTTTTCTTCTGTTTTTTGAAATACATACTGAACATTCCTTATTAACTGTTTCTTAGTTTTTATTAATAACATTTTTTTATATTTTATGTAGGTACAGTATCTCATAGCCTTGAATTAATTTCACAGGAAAATTTTCTCACATTATTCTTTTTTTTAATTCATTATATTCATGTTTTCTGAGATTACTACTGAGTTGCAGAAAGTAGCTTCAGACAATAACTTTAGATCGTGACCACATATATTTTTCCATAAGAAAAGCACAATGGAATTTTAAATCGATTCTGTTCGAAAAATAATTGGTCAATGAAATTTTTTAACACTGTTTTTTTGTGCAATTTCCACTTCGAAACAACCTTTTTGTACGCATATTAAGGTAGTTGTCGTGGTTAAGGCACACCGTCAGAAAATTCTTAATTTTTGTATACTTATTAAGGACATGATAATACAATTACCCTGAAATTTGAAGTCGATCGACCGTATATAATCCGAGATAAATTCAATTAAAAATTGGATAATTAACATTGATTGTATACGATCTCTGTAGTTCTGAACCAGTTTCTTATTTATAAAAAAAGAACTAACTGTCAGAAACTTTCCAAAAACTGACAATCTTTCAATGCATTTGTTATGAGTTTAAAAAAAAAATAAGAAAAAATTTTTGACCGTCTAATTATTTATAAATAACGGTTTAAAGCTCAACAATTTATAGAAAAGTATACATGCATATGAATTCTGTATGGGTTACGTTTCCACGGGCACAGTCTTGCGTACAAATTATGGATCACTTAGCTACAAGCTAGTATACTTTTGTGGCGCGTATAATCTATAACTTTTTGACAATATTGTACCACGACAACTACCTTAAGTAATCAAAATTTATAGCTTGAAAAGCAATGTTTTTCTATGTAGATCAGTCATTTGTTTTTGTGTGAGCACAATCTAATGTTCTACATGACAGGAAGTTTGAATACGACATTAGACTGCTCATGCATGTATAAAAACGAATTAGATGATCATAATCTATAAGGTCATTGTCAAATCATATTTTTTGACGATGCTTTTGCAACCCGGCATACATCTTGAAAATTGCTCTGAGCTCGGATACTAAGCTCTAGCTCGTGGATTATAGGCGCTCAACAACTAAGGCTATCAGCGTTATAATAGGGTTTCATGTGTAGTGAGAGCTAAATGTACAGAAGGCTCTCTCTAAATACACACTGGTTAGTAAGGATGTTTTCCTAATTCTTAGTATGTGTATAGTTAAAAAGACAAAAAAGAATTTAAAATGATTATCGAAAGTCTTACATAATTAATGTTTATAAAATTATAATTATTTAATTATAAACTTCGATTTAATACATATGCAACATAATCGCAATTTATTATTAATAAACATGTTTTATTTCAGGTCGATTTAGAACCTCAAGGGAGACTGCATATCGAAGTTGATTTAAAATGGAACGCACAAGGTCTGTAACAATTTTTTTTTAATTATCGTATAGCGATAACTGAAGGGTACACATCTAACGTATTAATCATTTGTGATAGAACCCCCAAAACCGCGAGAGTTCAAGGAGCGCCAGGGCTTCAACCGGCGGCGCGGCGCTATGCGGAGGCGGGTCCACCAGGTCAACGGACACAAATTTATGGCCACGTTTTTAAGACAGCCGACTTTCTGTTCACACTGTCGGGAATTTATATGGTATGAAAGCGCATGACGTATCGAATTTTGTTATTGATTGTTTTTGTGTGGGGTTTTGTTTTTTTATTAATTTGGGATAATTTTTCAGAAACTCGCAGTTGAATTTTAGTGTAGAAAATTAGTACCAATTAAATAAGTCGGTGACACTGATACATATATTATAAGCGAATTGTCACTAGAAGAATCAAATCCGAATCCTTCGGTTTTACACTGGATGCGTTACTAGTTAGAGCACTATCATTCAATTGTTTTCATGTATAAATATTTCAGTACATTCTAGAACGTTTTTTTACAAACTTTTATTCAACTTTACTTGTTTGTGATA
This sequence comes from Venustoraphidia nigricollis, assembly GCA_034508555.1. Classification (NCBI taxonomy): domain Eukaryota; kingdom Metazoa; phylum Arthropoda; class Insecta; order Raphidioptera; family Raphidiidae; genus Venustoraphidia; species Venustoraphidia nigricollis. Next base: position 4,462,731 of record JAVRKA010000013.1, read on the forward strand.
AATCAAGCGAACTTGTAAGTTTGGGTACCGATTGATAGTATACCAAGTTTGGTCAAAATCGGTCCAACTTTTCTAATGATGCTCGTTCAGAAAGACAGCAAAATAATCTGGAAACACGTTTTTCCGTTTGAGAATCATACAAAGTAGTTAAAAACACACCAGTGAATTAAATAATAGACAAATCCCATTAATATTTTATACGTTAGTATTGATTCGTTATTTTATAAATAGGAAAAAAATGGCAGCTGTGGTAAACTGTAGTGTAACTTATAGTAAGGCATCCATCTGGAAACTGGAAGATTGTTTTTTTTTTCATGTGTAATAATATAACTAACATGAATTAGTGTCACCTATTATTAATTTAACGGGGCTTAGTGTTCTTTTCTAATATTTTGTTATTAATGTTTATAAATTGAACAATTTAATTATTATTTGGGATACTCATATTGTAGTTTCGGATTATTGGAGTGGATTTTATTTGTTGAAACAGTTATGTCTGAATTACGCGTCCAAGAACAGATTTCTGTTATCCTTTAATATTGTTTCCTTATTTGGTTATTCTATGGATATAATATCGTCTTTAAGAAACCACATACACTTCGAAGGACCTACACATTTAAATGCTCTCTGGTATAAATGTAATACAAATTGAATTATCGGATCGCTTAATTGATTAAGGTGAGAAACACAAAATGTTTAAGGTAGTTGTCGTGGTTAAGGCACACCGTCAGAAAATTCTTAATTTTCGTATACTTATTAAGGACATGATAATACAATTACCCTGAAAATTTGAAGTCGATCGACCGTATGTAATCCGAGATAAATTCAATTAAAAATTGGATAATTAACATTGATTGTATACGATCTCTGTTGTTCTGAACCAGTTTCTTATTTATAAAAAAAGAACTAACTGTCAGAAACTTTCCGAAAACTGACAATCTTTCAATGCATTTGTTATGAGTTTAAAAAAAAAAAGAAAACATTTTTGACCGTCTAATTATTTATAAATAACGGTTTAAAGTTCAACAATTTATAGAAAAGTATACATGCATATGAATACTGTATGGGTTACGTTTCCACGGGTACAGTCTTGCGTACAAATTATGGATCACTTAGCTGCAAGCTAGTATACTTTTGTGGCGCGTATAATCTATAACTTTTTGACAATAATGTACTACGACAACTACCTTAAATAAAGCGATTCAACGAAAGTAAGAATCCGATTCTGATAGCTAGTAGCTTAAGGGTAGCAAGTCGAAATTTGCAACCGCGACGAGAGACAACGACGGGATTCAAAAATACCGATTAAATGGAATTGAATATGAATCAATTTAAAATGAATGACCTTGTCGCGCGATATATTATTGACAGCGTAGTAGTCGAAAAGAATCGTGTGTTATTGTCTCCCGTCGCGGTCGCAAATTTCGAAAGACTATCTTCGGGAAACGCTCTTTTAAAAAAGTATACTCTTAAATTTCAACTTCAGGCTACATCCCTGATGTGACTTATAAAGTAACTCCATTTTTTGTTTGCGGCCCCCTTCATTGCTAAGTACTAGTCAAAAAAGTATACTTGTTTATTTATATTTAATTTTTACTATTCCAATCCACTAGTGGGGCATGGCACTAATTTAGATCAAAATTCTCTTTTCAAAATTTCACAATATTTTTTCGTTTTGACATCCCCTAAATCCAAAAATCATATTTTTGGAAAAAGTCTGTTTATCTGTTTTTTTATGAACACGATACCGGTCAAACGCATGAGCGGTTAAAACCAAATTTTAGGAGGATATTTAATATACAAATATGAAGAGCCCTATTGTTTTTGGGGAAAAACAACGCATGCGCAGACGTGATATATGCTACAATGTTTAGTTAGTTTTTATATAATGGTGGTATACTTTTTATGACGGTTTATCATTCTATTCACTTTTCCAAGACAGTTTCAGAAATATTTTGAAACTAAAAAAATCGGATGCTCTTTTGTTTTGAAGATCTGTCAAAAATAAATTAGATAATAGGTGACAAACATGTTCTGGTTAATTTTTACATGTAAAACCCTTTTATGTAACCAGGAAAACGAATGACAGATTTCATAATATTTATTACTAGTCGTTACCCGCGTCACGGCACGCTTTAACAGAAATTTTATTTTACTATAATATTTCAAATGGCAATATTTATGAAGTTGGAATGGTCCTGGCGTCCAATTGACTGGAATTTTTAATATAAATATGATAATCTTAAATCTACCAACTGTTATTGTCGTTTAGTGTGACCCTTGATGTAAACGTTAAGTTTTCAATGTTTGGTTGCAGCGTTTTTAGCGACAAAATACCTCTCCTCACAAAATTGAACCGGCTGCGATATTTTGATAGCTAACCATCTATTTTTAAACTATTATCAGTACTGTTTCTGGGAATTCCAATATTAACACTTTTTTTTATTAATTTACCTAGGTATTTATTTATTTCGGTTGGACTTTTATGCATTTGTTTTACGTGTCTTGGAATCTCCATTCTAAATTATTCCGTTTTATTGAAACTTTTGAATTTATTTTCTTAGAAAGGAAATTTGTTTGTTTAGACCTCTTAATGGTTCAATTTTTTATGTTTGATGTTTTAAAAATATAACGTAGCTTCCTATGGGGTTAAATGATTGTGAAAACTACGGCAATAATATACAGGTTGATTTATTAGCTCACCAATAAACTTTGACACATGAAAGCTCATCTGAATTAAAAATTTAAATATTCGTTGTTTTTACTTGTTAAGGTAGTTCTAGCGTGGTATAATAAAAAAAATCACTTTTCGACAGATTTTGCTCATATTTTTTTCATAGGCTCAAATTAAAGTTTTCTAATAAATCTCGAAAGTTGCAGAATTTTTGACCGTTTAGAACGCGAGATAATTAATTTTCGTGAATTACCGTGGTAAGCATGTGAAATTGCGAACTTTGTTATTAATTATCTCGCGTTCTAAACCAGTGGTGTTGTCGAGCCGGAACGCTCCAGAACGTCGTTCCGGTACTTCCTTTTTGGACAGGAACGCGTTCCGGAACTAAACATGATTTCTGATAACGAGAATTGGCTGACGTATTGAAAAAAAAAATTAAAAAGAATTGCTAATTTTTTTTTTTAAATTTTTGACGAATTTTTATATGTATTATTATAAACAAGGGTTTGAACCTTTCCTTTTTATGCTATATACAGGGCCGATCCTGGCGACGGGCGAAAATTGGGGGAAATCTCCCCCCCCCCCGTCGTCAAATTTGGGACATGAGACCTAAAAAAAAAAAAAACGTCGCCGCCAGGATTATCATGGAAAATCACCCCCCGTCGTTAAATTTGGGACATGAAACCGCACAGAGCGGCCGCCTACCCAGGATCGGCCCTGTCTATATAATTATATATACGCGTTCCGGTAAAAAAAAAATTAGCACAACACCACTGTTCTAAACGGTCAAAAATTCTGAAACTTTGGGATTTATTAGAAAACGTTAATTTGAGCCTATGAAAAAAAGATGAGCAAAATCTGTCGAAAAGTAATTTTTCTTATTATACCACGCTAGAACTACCTTAGTGACGAAACAATCGTTGTTGTTTTTTTAGATGAGTTTTAATCTGTCATAGTTTGTCGGTGAGCTAATAAATTATCCTGTACGGTTTGTTAACATGCAGGTAACATTAATTCAGAAACTGAGTATTAACGAACTATCCAGAAGTGAAGAAAGACTCTTGACAAGTGTCTTCGCCACTTTGGCGGAGCACTCTCGTTAACAGACACGGCTACTTGTGGTTTTAATGAGGCCACACTCTATATCTTGTCTTTTGAATATAGTCACACCGTAGTGTATTTACTCGTATTTATCAGTTTCCTTCCAATTTTTAAAACAATGTGTGCCTTGTCTGCTACAGACGTCAACAATCGTTGATATCTAACCTATCACGGCTGTCCGTTAATCTCAAACTTTCGGTTGTATCTGTTTAGAAAAAAATTGACTGTGGAGCCAGTCCTGTACTTCCCACCTATAACAATACCTCGTATCTAAAAATTTTCCCAATGAAAAAAATATTTTTTGAAGTAAAACTTCTTTAGGCGCGATATTAGATCTTTTTCTAACGGCAGTAACTTTTTCTCACGGAAGTAACGTTCAGTTTATGCAAAGGTGTATCGACTTATGAGTAAGTTAGTTGAAGCTTGTAGTCAATAGATGGCTACACAGTTGTAAAATTTCTACCTCACCGACATTTTATTTTAGTTCAATCATAAAACATACCACTACGCTAAAGAAATTTTATTTCAATCGCGCGTAAAGGTTACACGCACTGTTTTTTATATTCGTAATATAAAAAGCCCTCTCACAGTATTTGTTTGTTGATCTACTAAAAGCCAACTAATTATAGTTGACCAAAAATTTTTTTCCTTGAAGTCTGTACATTTTAGAAAAAAACATTATTATTTGATTCATGTATTAGCAGCTAGAATACATTTGGATATTAAGCTTGAATAGCTTTTAAGAAGTTCCGTCCGATGTCGCTAGTGTAACCTACTTTGTTGTTTTATAACTATTTGACGTTATCTGAAACAATTTCGGCAACATATTCGTGCGCAACTTCCGTAACAGATTTAACAAATTTTCCCTCAGTGCGCCAAAAGAAGTATAACTTCAAAAATATTGATTTGCAAGTTAGTTACGGAACTTTGTTTGATGTGTAACTTAGTGGAAAATTAATATTTTCTTATTTATCGCACTTGTTGAGTATAAAATCGGTAAAATACAAAACTAGAGATTTAAAATAATAGAATTATCTATAATTTTCGATTTTCTTTACTGCATATGTTATGTAATAATCTATTATGTCAACTTTAAAATATATTTATATGATCAACTATTGGTAAGTGCCTTTACGCTTCTTTTTATCCCGTTTGTCGGCTGGCCCAACATTATATCCCCTCTGACGACATAATATAATCTCTTGGAGATTAACTACAAATTACACTTTCCTCTTCCCGCAAGAATTTCAGACGGACTTTTTGTTTAAGTTATCTTTAAAATGACAAAAAAATGAACCGTTTAGTAGGAATTTCTCAAGTAGAAATGTACTTTATATGTAGTTACTTAATTAAGTTGTGTTGTGAATTTCATCATACACGTATTATATTGTGTTTACTAACAAACCATTCACGGTATTTAATTTTCCTTATTCACGCTGTCCCACAACTTTGAGTCATCATTTTCCTCAGATGATTCAGAAGTGAAAAATGTTATGTCGACATATTTTGTAAAAATCCGATTGCAGAAACATGACAATCAATTGGTTTCCCCTACAGGATCTTTGATTCTAGTGAGAGGGAAAAGTTTGCAATAATTATAAATCGTTTTTTTTTATGGAATAAGTGAGTGAAATAAAATGTATTTGGAAGAAAATACATTTTCCCATTTTATAGCTTATTTGAATTCAGCTGGATTCCTATTTCAGATGTGTGACCCATCTGGTATTTCAGAGACCAACTTTTCGAGAAGATCATTATTCAACATAATGTTTTGACTTCGCTATTACATTTGAGTCACTGATGCACAAATCAATACTAATTTCTAATACATAGGTACCCAAAAGGAAAAGGATTCGTGAATTATGTATGCTCTGAAATTACAAATTATGCGTAAAACTCTAGGGTCAAACTGTCTCAAACATGAACCACTTCAAATAGAGATACAATAAGTCTGGAAACGACCGATTTAATTTTAAATTTCGAACCCTTAGTACATTTTTGTAACATATTCTGAAACTACTGATGTTTTTTGTGACTTGGCGACAGTCAAACACTAATTTTTGTCAATGTGAGCTTTCCTTAAGAGACATTTTGTCAACTCAGATACCCTAATCGCGCCACTGCAAATGTCCGCCGTTTTTTCTTCAATAGTCCAGAAGAGAGACAATTATTTTTCATCTCGCATTTCACAGTGTGTAGAGCGGAGTTGCTGCGAAGATGTGGCCGACCAATCACGAGGTGCTGTCTTGTATCTAAATGCGTATTAAAGATCTTCAAAGTTCAAACATTGGCAGCGTAGCAATCTAGGAAATGTCGCTTATTTAATGAAAATGAGGTTACCTCGTTTTTTTTTTAATAAAGACTTGAACCGATAGCGCTCACGGAAATTCAAACTTGGACCAATAACGTTCTCAAAAATTCAGTCTCGGACCAATAACGTTCTTCAAGATTCAGACTGAGAACAGCAGCTTTCTCAAAGATTTTCGGGTACTTTGTTTTATTTCGCTCACACTGGACATTTTTAGCTCATTTCTGAGATAGAGAATGGCACAGTTAATTTTTATGTCAATCTTGTCTCGTGTTCAAATTCTTTTGAAGAGTTTTTGTCATAATGTATAACATTTTTCACTTACAAAGAAAACAAAAAATAACCCACCGTAATCGCAATTTGAACGTTTTAACGTTACTATAGGGTGTGTTAAATACATGGATGTGTCTCTTGGTTTCAGGGGATTGGGCAAGCAGGGCTATCAGTGTCAAGGTAGGCTTTACGTAAACTGGTTTAACATTGCATGACTTATGTGTACTGCCACTGTTTTCCCTGCTGCCGTCTAAAACGTCTTATGTTGCTGTCTCCTTTCATTTTCTGTTTTAATATTTCTATGCTGTTTTTAATTTATTTGTAGTATATGTCTTATAATTTAGGGCTTCAAGGATCTGCAGTCGCTGATAGATACTTGTCGATTGACCGTCGAGGGGCTCAGAATCATTGCGGTTGTATCTCAACAAAAATTTGAAAAAAAATAAAAAAAATTATACAGATAATAGCTATCGTTTCCTATAATTGTTAAGAAACATTCATTGTTGGAATGCTATATTAGAAAAATTTACTTTCAAACAATCGTCACCGTCGGGACTTAAACCCGAATCTTTCCACTTTCGCGGCAGAATGAGTTATCAGTTACTCTACGGTGCACACAATTCAACAGTCAATTCCTCATAATAAAGCAATTTACAACACTAAATTCATTTCCGCCGCGAAAGTGGAAAGATTCGGGTTGAAGTCCCGACGGTGACGGTTGTTTGAAAGTAAATTTTTCTAATGTAGCGTTGCAACAATGAATGTTTCTTAACAATTATAGCAAACGATAGCTATTATCTGTTTATTAATTTAAGTCTTGCGAACTATACCGTGATAACCTTTACTAATATTATAAAAAAAATTGCGTTGGTGTGTATAAAAGCATTCCCCACAAAGTCAGTATGAAAGAAATGTCAAATTTAAAAAAAATCAATTTGTGCGACTAGATCCTTGAAGGTAGCAACACTATGTAGTTTCAATCCCAAACTACCTCGATGCAGCGAATTATAAAACTAGTTTTATTAACAGACTAGGTAACCGTTTATATTTTAGTTGCTGTGTTGGTAGTTTAGGGTTAAAATTGTGTTTATTTAATCACCAATGATTCTGACGTTCTTACATGTAACATATATAATCAGTGCTAGGTTTCTGGTACAACTTTTACCTTAAACTTAGAGTTGAGTTTGATAGTTCGACCAGAAACACATCATAAACTAAGTATGTTTTGAAGATGGAAATGTTGTGTTGTGTTGTTTATTTGTTTTGAGAATAATTTCAATTAGATTTTAGGAACTCGTGTGTGTGTGTCAATTGAAAATGGGGCCTTTGAAATTGGAATAATTTTTTTGATTTGAGGTAACTATTAACTCGTAGAACTGAAGAATGAAATTTAGATTACAATAAAAGTAGAAGTAAATTTTACAAACCGGGATGTTTTAACCTACGAAATCGAATTTCATTAGAGCTTCGGAAATTGATGTTTTGAAATTTTCGATGTTTTTTCCATTGATGTTTTACAACTGACGTTTTTGTGAAATTAATATTTTACAACCAATGTTTTTATAACATAACGAGTTTAAATTTTGTAGAAAAAATCATAAAGCCTTGTTTCGCTCGGACATTAGGGAATAACAATTGTAGATAATTATCGACTGTCAAATAGTTTAAAATCGAATAGCTTAAAATCAATCGAAATTTCAGAATTAAAAGGCATATTGATTACTCATTGACTTCTGAAATTGTTCGTATAATAGGGATGTTGACTATTCTTGGGAAAGTGTTTTAAATCGTGCATAAGTACCTAATATTGCCACAAATATTTATTATTTTTATTTAAATACAACTCAAGCCTTAAAAATCATGTATTTTAAATCCCGTTTCAAATTTCGGTCCAAAACGCCAATACTAGTCGCGTGACGTCACCTGTTCATACCAAAGGAGGCTCAAAAGTTTACACGGGAGCTGCCATCCTATAGATGCGTATTCTGTGCTCATAAACGTTAGGCAAATGAGGTGATGAAAAGTTGTTTCGTAGTCGTTGCTATAGTTACATGTAATATGACGTTTCATATAAACAAATAATAATAAATTACACACTAAATATTAACCAAACAATGCAGTTTTTTGACAGCGGCTGAACATATGACGTCATGCGCTCTGATTGGTGTCTGTTGTCACGTGACTTGAGAGTGATTTTATTTATTAAATATTAATTAAATTCCTTAAAAATAAGGAAAAATATAATGTTTTTTAGTATTTCTATCATAGAAACTACTACTTTTCGTTAAAATTATGTTTTTATTTGAATACAATCAACATCCCTATTATACTACAAGATTACTAGAAACTAAGGTTGGGCGTTAGCATTGTTTAAGCTGTGACTAGGCGAGGCGCGTGAGAGGGCAGGGGAAATAGGCTTGTGGAGTCTTTTTCTAAACAGTTGGGATAAACATACTTGAATAACCAAACCAAGGGGTTCGGTGACGTAAGCAATCGACTCAACCAATCACAGACGTGACCACCTCTTACGCCCAACCATTGGGCGTTAGCATGTATGAAGCTTTGACTAGGCGAAACGCGGGAGAGGGCGGGGGAAATAGGCTTGTGTAGTCTTTTTCCAAACAGTTGGGATAATTATACTTGAATAACCAAACCAAGGGGTTTGGTGACATAAGCAGTCGACTTAGCCAGTCACAGAAGTGACATTATTTAGATCCTCTTACGCCTAACTTTCTAGTATTTTAGTTATCTTGCCTATACTATATTTTCTCGAAAGTCTTTTTTTTTCAAAAATGTATTGTTAAGATTTATATATTTTCTTTATCTTTATTTCTTTGATTAAAAAAAAAAAAAAAAACAACTAATTGTCGCTTATGGATTCCCAGCTTTTTAATCATTTTGCACGGTGATTGCTTTTTTATCGGCTTTATTAACTAACCATGATTTTTTTTAACTTTGATGTAAATTTGTTTTGCACCCTGTTTATATATTCTTTTTTTTTTTGTAATGTAGTCACTGAGTAATGTTCTTTTTAAATTCATGTTAATTGTGCGTTTGAGGATATTTATCAATGATATGTTAAAATTTTCGTATTGTTTTTTTTATTTAATTTTACAATTTATTTTCTTTTAAAAGTACACTTAAAAACATATGCAATGTGACATTGAGCTGCAAATTTTGTGATATTTTTTGTTGGTAAACTTTTGTTGTTCGACTGTAAACGTAACATATTGACAATTAAGAATTTGTTGTTTTAATGTGTTTTTCATTTTTACAGTTTGCACTTGTGTGGTCCACAAGAAATGTCATCGCTCCGTTGTAACCAAGTGCCCTGGCATGAAAGATGAGGTACCATCCATCAATAATAATAAGACGGTATTCAGTGTTTTTTTTTTTTATTTTATTTTATTTATTTATTTTATTTAAGGCCAACTCTGCAACATCCAATAACAAATTCACAAATTTCAAAAAATTTAATTTTCCTTAATGTAAATCGATATTAATCAGCAGGGCCGGATTTATCCTAAGTGCCGTCCTGGGGCACCGTGAAAAATGCTGCCTCATTACCTAAAGCGGTACGCAGTTTTTAAGGTAGTTGTCGTGGTACAATATTGTCAAAAAGTTATAGATTATACGCGCCACAAAAGTATACTAGCTTGTAGCTAAGTGATCGATAATTTGTACGCAAGACTGTACCCGTGGAAACGTAACCCATACAGTATTCATATGCATGTATACTTTTCTATAAATTGTTGAACTTTAAACCGATATTTATAAATAATTAGACAGTCAAAAATTTTTTCTTATTTTTTTTTTAAACTCATAACAAATGCATTGAAAGACTGTCAGTTTTTGGAAAGTTTCTGACAGTTAGTTTTTTTTTTGTAAATAAGAAACTGGTACAGAACTACAGAGATCGTATCAATCAATGTTAATTATCCAATTTTTAATTGAATTTATCTCAGATTACATACGGTCGATCGACTTCAAATTTTCAGGGTAATTGTATTATCATGTCCTCAATAAGTATACAAAAATTAAGAATTTTCTGACGGAGTGCCTTAACCACGACAACTACCTTAAATATATAAAATGATTCTTTTTTAGTCGAAAATCGTTTTATTATAAACGGGATAATTACACAAAAACCATTCTTTATCGTGTTAAAAATCATAAATTGACAAACAAACCGATTGCTCGTAAGTTCGGAGATATTATACGTCGGACTTTTTGTTTTGCAAACTGGACAATTTCTGCATTTTGCAAAGTGCAATTTAAACTAAAATAATGATCATAATGATTGACCCAAAAGCTGTAAAAAATTATGAATAACTAGATAGTTATTCCCTTTACTGTGTGTAAAATTCTACACTAAATTTTTGTTCACAATTTTGTAAATAAAACTGCGGAGTTTATAATGCTACGCATATTCTTAATAAAGAAAAACACTTCGAAAAGTTTTTTATAACGTGAAATTTTTTTCTCATGTTCCAAATTTTACCACCTCTGAAAATTTCTGCCCTGGGTACTAGCCCTAGTTGCCCCTAGTGTAAATCCAGTGCTGTTAATCAGCTTCAGACCTAACTAGTCTAGCAAGCAGTCAAGTAAAAGTGTTGTTCCATATTACAAAGCCGCTAAAGAATAGAAGAACTATAAGTGTAAAAATCATTTTTTTTTGTTACTAAAAAATTTAACGAGGATGCCAGGTGAGGTCAGTCTGGTCTTAATATTAATCTGGACATTATTGGGTCTTAAATTTATGGTTTGATGAAAATATAAATGCGGCCGCTTTTCATTTACAACTGATTTATTACAATTTTTTGCAGTGAAACTTCTTTAGCGACGTATTTGTTTGAAATTTTCTGTAGAGGAAATAATTCAACAGTAGAATAATATAAGAGAAATCTTGGTAACGTGAAATGGATAACGCATCACTAACTTCGTTCGTACAATGTTCCGAAACCGTCATAAACTGACGCCGCATGCGCATTTGCTTAAAAGCGGCGACCGCTTTTAAGCAAATGCGCAAGCGTCGTTAGTTTGCTTACAGTTTCAGACCTTTGTACTAACGAAGCTATTGAAACAAGCTCATAACTCTAAAGAAGTTTCACTTCCCCAGTGAGCTTGTCTGGGTAAGGCTCACACGTTTTTTATTTCTTTTTTTACATTTTTTTACTTTACTATATTTTTTAATTGTTTTGTTTTCACTGCCGTTAAAAGTATTTTGTGAATGTGATTCTTTTTAATGATCTAGTAACACTGTTTATGATTACTTATATACGATTTTTTGATTTTACAAAAGAACTATTTATTAAATGCTTCATAAATCGAAGGTACTATTTTCAATTCTATTGAGAAGTATTGATTTTTATAAAATTGAAGAATGTAAATAAATAAAATCATAAGGGTTTGTTATTTCGATATAAACTAATGGAAATAATACCTTTGAGCTGTGATTTCCAAATTTCCATAGTTGGAAGAGCTTATGAGATAAAAAAAGTGCGAAAGAAATCTACATAGCTCTTGCTTAAGGTAGTTGTCGTGGTACAATATTGTCAAAAAGTTATAGATTATACGCGCTACAAAAGTATACTAGCTTGTAGCTAAGTGATCCATAATTTGTACGCAAGACTGTACCCGTGGAAACGTAACCCATACAGTATTCATATGCATGTATACTTTTCTATAAATTGTTGAACTTTAAACCGTTATTTATAAATAATTAGACGGTCAAAAAAAATGTCTTATTTTTTTTTAAACTCATAAATGCATTGAAAGACAGTCCGTTTTTGGAAAGTTTCTGATAGTTAGTTCTTTTCTTATAAATAAAAAACTGGTTGAGAACTACAGAGATCGTATACAATCAATGTTAATTTTCCAATTTTTAATTGAATTTATCTCGGATTATATACGGTCGATCGACTTCAAATTTTCATGGTAGTTGTATTATCACGTCCTTAATAAGTATACAAAAATTAAGAATTTTCTGACGGTGTGCCTTAACCACGACAACTACCTTAATGGGATGGTTGAGTTTTATATTTGGAATTAGTTTAGAATAGAATAGAATCTTTATTTTGGCGAAATCCAGCTAATGGCTGTTCTAATTATTAAATTTTTAAAAAATTTATTTAAATTTATTAAATTTTTACATAAGTACACAATATTTTACAGTAATTTTTAATAGTGTCTACATTGCTAAACTCTCAAAACTCGATAATTTCGTATATAAGTCGTCTATCCAGATATGTGTAAATTCGACGCCGGCCTTAGCCCTTGATCAGAGTAGAGCGAGATTGTCTTTCAGCGCCTTTTGGTCGACGCTTTCATTTCGGTTTTATCTTAAATAAATAATGAGTCCCAAATTTTCAAAAATCAACTTTTATTGCAAACACTTGTTGATTTTAAATTAAATTAAGTAGGTAGCTTTAATTATTATTCTGCTTCTTTAACATTATGAAAGTTCTTACCGCTATATAATTAAATTAGTATTTTGTGTTAATTTTAATCAGTCACTAAATAATAAAGTCTTGTTTTTCGTATTTAGCTTTTTGGCGCCTCTTGCCACCTGGCGCCTAGAGCGACCGCTCCTCTCGCTCTACCTCAGGCCGGCGCTGTTTTTAGTAACTAAATGATATTGATAATATTAAAGTACAGTGTAAACTCTTTATAACATTATTCTTTATAACGATAAACTCTCTATAACATAGAAAAGATCACAATTTGGCTGGTTTACCTTAAAACCCATACATTGATACACTCTTTATAGCGCATCAGCCATTCTCTATTACGAAGAAATGTGTTCATATTTAGACACAGAAAATCGTCATTGTCAGTGTTATTGTTTATGTTATCTTATCAGGTTACAAAAGACGCCGACTAAACCTTTAGAAAAATTTTTATTGTTTAATCAAGAAGATTCCACCACATACCAAGAGATGGATAGAATACATAAGAAAATACAAAACAAGTACTGGCAAAGCAAAAAACGTCAGACTAACTATATGTATTAATATGTATTAATTTTATCAAAAACATACATATGTTGTTTTTCTTTCTTCACTCCATATAACGGTACCTCTCTGTAACGATAAAAAATGCTCAGTCCCTTGAGTTTCGTTATAAAGAGTTTACACTGTAGATAATTTGTTTGTTTGTTTCTTATCGTGGTGTGCTATGACATTGTTACAGACCAGCAGCCAAGACAGCCAGCCAAGGATTAAAATCAACGTTCCACACCGCTTCACGGTTCACAGCTACAAACGTTTCACGTTTTGTGATCATTGTGGATCATTACTTTATGGTCTCATCAGACAGGGCTTACAGTGTGAAGGTGAGCATTGAATTCATTCTAAGTACAGTAATTCACCACTTGTTATGACTTGTTTAGTTGTCAAAGTTTAACATGCTTTGTTACAAGTGCGATTCGGGTGAAATTTTAATAATTATTGATCTCTTCATTGAATTAATGTCGCATCCTGGAAGAAGAGAAATTACCGATAGTTGGAGATATTGACCAACAAAGTTTATTTTACATTATATCGTTAATTCATGTGTAATCGGAATCGTACGATTATTGGTTTATTAATTGTAATCGTAATAACAAGAATCGTTACATCACTACTTTTACACTTTAACGTCACTAACAATTTGGTTTTTTTTTGTGTTTAGTGTGTAGTATGAACGTCCATAAACGGTGCCAGAAAAATGTTGCCAATAGTTGCGGTATAAACACCAAAGAGATGGCTGACATTCTTAGAGAAATGGGGATCACGCCCGATAATGAACCACCCCGTAGAACACCACAGGTAATTTAGAAATAAACTTTTAAGAAAACATTAAAAATTGTGTTGTTTTTATGATTCTAAATCCAATAAATCATTAAAATTTTGACATTCGGAAGTGACGAAAATATTTACAAGAATATATCATCGCAAAATGTGTATAATACGCGCCACGGTTCTAAAAGGTTCTGAAGTTAGATGCAAATGGAGGCTTGCGCAGGTACAGTCGGTTGAAAAACTACAAACTCGCGCTATATTATTATTTTTAATTTTTTTTTAATCTAAAGGTTTCTTCCATAAAGTCATCCAAAGAATTATTTTTCGTGCTTGTCTATGCAAAACTGTATTAGGCATCTTGATCAATTAACAATCAAAGAAACAACTTAACAATAGCGTACTGGACTGTATTTTATAGCAGGAAAGCGACAATTGACAAGACAACCAGCGATAACCAATCACCGACGAGCGCATGTTCTGTGCCGGTAACTGGGAGGTGGTGGGAATCTTCCTTTCCCACAAAACAACCAGGACGGCTATAAAATATGCATTTGCGACGCTGTTTGTGACTCCGTGGCAAGTATTATATGCATGATTTTTTTTTTTTTTAGTATCAGTCGCCCACGCCGGGAGAATTCCCATCATCTGGCAGTGAGGGCGCCGGTAATCAAAGCACTGACGAAATGAATCAGGCACTTGATCAACAGTTAAAAGATAGTGGTAAGCGCTTTCTTTTTCACAGAAATTTATTTTACAGGAAACATATTTTGAGCATCAAAAGTTCGCGTAATACTGAAATAGCGTTAAGCGAGGTCTTACTGTATATATAGATAAATTTTCGTAGTATTAATTTACGATGAAGTAATTATCAGTAATGTTTATTTGTAGATTCAGTTTCTGAAACGTCAATGGAAAGATCGGCAAGCGGGAAATTGAAAATAGGTTTAGACGATTTCAGTTTTATCAAAGTGTTAGGCAAAGGAAGTTTTGGAAAAGTTATGTTAGCAGAAAAGAAGGACACGGAAGAAGTGTATGCTGTAAAAGTATTAAAGAAAGACGTCATCATTCAAGATGACGACGTCGATTGTACCATGACAGAGAAAAGGATCTTAGCATTAGCCGCCAAACATCCATTCCTAACTGCTCTTCATTCATGCTTTCAAACCAAAGTACGTAAAATATTTCTTACCTAAATATTAATTAAATTCTTTAAAAATAAGGGAATTTATTGTTTATTAGTATTTCTATCATAGAAACTACCACTTAACATTAAAATTATTTTACTCACATATAACTAACTTAATTTTTTTTTCTGTCATATTTTAATTTAATAAAAATTTTGTAAATTATGATGAGTAAATCTGAAGGATGTTATATAATAAATTAGTATTATTACACATTATAAAATCAAGACGCCTGATAAAGGCCTAATAAAAAGGTCGAAACGTTGCTGAATTGATTGTGTGCGTTTTTAATAATTGTCCACTTTCCTGATAATTTTATATTTAAAAAAATTATGGATGATAACATTAATATTGTTAAAATTATGTTTTTATTTGAATACAGTCAACATCCCTATTGTCCATTCTTCGTACTAGTTGCACGATTTGCTATTGTAATAATAGAAAGAAAAAAAACCCGGGTCGCAGTGCCAAAACCCTGCCGACAATATAGTGTATTTGCTTGTATAGGGCCGTGTGGTTTTATACTTTTATTATGTGAAATTAAGTTTGTTTTTGGGCAAAATAAAAATTTTAACCCCTTAATACACCCCTTAAAATAACATTTTTTTCTTAATTGTAATATTATTATCAATTTAACGTCTACACCGAATTAAATACACCCTTCAATAAATAAGTCACTATCTAACTAGTGTTTTCATAAAATTTGTAAATCCGGTCCTGTCGGGCCGATTTTATTAAAATTGTGGGGACACTTTTTAGTCACTACCAGAGGGTTAAATTTCAATTTTGAAACGATTCGGCGAATTTTTTCGGTATTTTGGGGCCCAAAAACAGTTTTCAACCCCTAAAAACTACCCTTAAAATAGCCCGATTAGGCCCATTTTAAATAGGCTTCTTGCGGTGATGAGTTTCAACATGTGGCCCAAATTTCGTTGAAATCAATTAACTCTTTCGAAAGTTATCGCGCGTACACATATATATATATATATATATATACATATATATATAAACATTTTTAAAAATGGTGCCAAAGTGTTTAGGAGGTTATGAAACGTCGAGAAATTTTGGTCCAACCCCTAGGTCCCGCCATCCGACCGACGCCAATAGTGTATGTTGCCATATGGCTAATACACTAATAAAATAGATTGCAAGCATAAAATCACAAATAATTTTGTGCATCATTGCAGGATCGACTATTCTTTGTAATGGAATATGTAAACGGCGGAGATCTAATGTTTCAAATTCAACGCGCCCGCAAATTCGATGAGCCGCGAGCTCGTTTCTATGCCGCTGAAGTCACATTGGCGTTACAATTCTTACATAGAAATGGTGTCGTCTATCGGGATTTGAAATTAGACAACATACTTTTAGACGCCGAGGGACACTGTAAACTTGCCGATTTCGGAATGTGCAAGGAAGGTATTAAGGATGGTTCGACAACAACCACTTTCTGCGGTACGCCTGATTACATAGCTCCAGAGGTAAGCTCAGTTTATTTTTACAAGTACCGAATGAGTGACAGAATTATAATATATTAGTAGATTTAACATACGCTTGTAGCTTACGTACCAGCTGAATTCTTTAGTATAATAGCTTATGTCTGCTATAATTGTTAAGAAACATTCATTGTTGTAACACTATATTAGAAAAATTTATTATTCCAGCACGTCACCGTCGGGATTTAAACCCGAATCTTTCCACTTTCGCGGCGGAATGAGTTAGTCAATTACTCTACGGTGCACACAAATCACATTTTAATCCTTCATAATATAGCGATTTACAACACTCAAATTCACTACATGCGAGAGCCAGTTATTTTTTAGCTGTAGCTAGACATTAATCAAAGATGAACTTTCCATTTTTAATACGGTCCTAAGTCACAGAATATTTCTGTTTCGTTAAATGCGGAAAACAACAATTTAATATCAGTAAATTTTCGTGTTGGAATAATAAATTTTTCTAATATAGTGTTACAACAATGAATGTTTCTTAACAATTATAGCAGACATAAGCTATTATACTAAAGAATTATAATAGTTATTTATTGGACCTACACGGGACTGAAAATTGATCAGATAAACATTCCAAGTTTTTTCTCAATTGAAATAACAACTTCTCAGATTGGTTTCAATATCTAGCGTTTTGAAAGAAAGAGATAACAATAAAAAGTGGGTTCTTTTTTTTTAACAGCATGTAGAAATAAAATAGACTAACAAATATTTCAAGTAACTTTTTGTCAAAACTCAAAAATAAGAGGGAAACAGCCTTTCAAAGTTTTATTAAATTTTGGAGGTCAGTCCTGTCGTTATGTTATGTCATTGTGGAAATATGTTATGTGATTATCCAGTACTCACAGAAATTGTTTCAAATAGTTTCAAATTAGCACCAAGATATGTGATAATAATAATAATGCATTTAACGTCCATTTGTCGACTTTAATGTCATAACAGACGCCATTCACACCGTTACTATTTTCCATTTTACCACTTCCTGTTATTTTCTACATTTCTAAAACTTCAACTTAACTGATAGCAATGGGCGAATGAAGGAATTTTAGGAAATTAGGATAGGATAGGTAATTTTTGAACTGGGAGTTTGATAGGTAATCGGCCATGGTCTTGAATAAGGAACCATCTCGATATTTATCTGGAATTAATTGAGGGAAACCATGGAAAACCTCAATCAGGATGGTTGGTACAGGAATTACCGTTTCTCGGCGAGAGGCAGTAGGAAAAAGTCCCAGCCACATCTGCCTCCGCCGGGATTCGAACCCGTACCTCCCGAATGCGAGTCTAGTGCTGTCACCACTACTCTACCCAGCTCGGTAAGATATGTGATAATGACATAACATATTTCCATAGTGACATAACGTAACAATAGGACCGACCTCAAAATTAAATAAAATTTAATTAAACTTTGAAAATCTGTTTCTCTCTTATTTTTGAGTTTTGATAAAAAAGTTACTTGGAATATTTGTTCATCTATTTGATTTCTACACGCTGTTAAAAAAAAAAGAATCAATTTAAAAATCATCCTGTTTATGTAGGCATAGAATATAAACTTTTTATTTATTATAATAATAATCATAGAATACAATTTTAATATAAACATATAAATTAAAGCATAGTATAATAACAGTAAAATGCAAATATTAAATTAAATTGATTTACAATGTTGGTCTATAATTTACAGTTTCTTACAATGTTGGTATTTTACAGATATTACAAGAACTAGACTATGGTCCGAGTGTAGATTGGTGGGCGCTGGGTGTTCTGATGTACGAAATGATGGCCGGCCAGCCTCCGTTTGAAGCCGATAATGAAGACGACTTGTTCGAGTCGATTTTACACGACGATGTCCTGTATCCAGTTTGGTTGAGTAAAGAGGCCGTTTCCATTCTTAAAGGCTTTATGACCAAAAATCCAAGTAAAAGGCTCGGTTGCCAAACGCAGCACAACGGCGAAGCCGCTATTCGTGTACATGCTTTCTTCAGGGACATCGATTGGGCTGCTTTAGAGCTGCGACGTGTAAAACCTCCATTCAAACCGAAAATAGTACGTAAATAAAAATGCTTTTTTTTTCTTGTGTATATAAATAATCTCTTCCAATCTAATGTGTGCTTATTGACAATTTGTTCTTGCAAACTTATTTTAAAACAGTAGTAATGAAACCTTTTGTAATTTTGCTCTTTTTTCTGCGTTTTTATTTGTTTTTTAGTGTTCTGTAGAGTAGCCACTAGGCAACCTTATAATTTCATTACTTCCATCCGTCTGTCTGTCACAGCTTTGTAATTCTTTCAATTTTCAACTTAATTTTAGTTAGTTTCTTATGACACTACAGAATGTGTGATATATTACGAGATTTGAGTAGCTTGTAGACAGAAAACGAACCTTGATTTATTATTTAATCAAATAATTAAAACGAAAGATTGCAACCATAACCACTATAAACAGTTTCAGTAAAGGAAGATTTGGTTGAGGATCAATAAATAAATAAGCTTTACCAAAGTTTCGCTATGGCCAACGTTTCGAAAAATTTATTTTCATCTTCAGGGCCTGAAGCTGGTCGAATGGTGGTAAATTGTTCTAATATTCGACCAGCTTAAGGCCCTGAAGATGAAAATAAATTTTTCGAAACGTTGGCCATAACAAAACTTTGGTAAAGCTTTCTTATTTATTGATCCTCAACCAAATCTTCCTTTACTGTGACATTCTATTGGATCAACACCACCATATATAAACGGTTTCTTTTCAGTAACCAAAACCACTGTTTTAACAAAAGTTCAAATCAATGAACATAAATATATGTACAGATAACTTTGAGTTTTTTACATTGCCCATTCGTGTTTGTCACTGTGGCTGGGCACTATGAACATTGCCGGTTATAAACACTTAGTCCATAAATATCCGTGTTAAAACCCCAAATCCGCCAACGAATTCACCTATATTAGTGAATTACAGATTTCAGGCAATGATCTTGACATGAATGTTACAAGGCTATGTAAGAAAAAAAATTTGACTGCCGGAACTCGAGTTATATTTTACTCAACGGTGCCCGTAAGTAAACATTCGTGTTTCCATAGGCGTAACTAGCTGTCTGGTCCACCCTAGAAATAAGGATTAATAAAAAAAAAATTCCCTGGTAATCGTGGGACTACCACTAGACATGGAATCATAGGCAGATTTGGGCTTTGCTTCAAATGGTTGCAACTATCTAAATTCTTGCCCGATTTTTTGATTTTAGTCTCAAACAATAGGCCTGTTGGCGCTCTGAATAGGATTTGCCGGTTTTCGGTTTGAAATTTTTGGTTTACGTTTTATCGCCATTTTTAGGTCGGGGTATTTCAAATTTTTAGGTTCGAATGTTGTTATTATTTTCTGTGAGTGCTTGTGGTACTCGAAATTGGTGTTATTGGAGAAATTCAGTTCTGAGGATCACAACGCACTTTGTATTTTCGCGATTGAACTTATAGTTCCTTAGATACTTAACTTTTAGTGGAACAATTGAGAAATTTTCGGAGTAAAAACCCTCACGCAAACAAAGCCTAGAGACAACTAAAGTCAGTTGTCAAAATTCTCAGTACTATTGATAGAAGGGTGCCACCTGACACCTGGTTTGCTGGGATTGGTTGAGCGGTTCGTGAGATAGTGGTATACCGAAAGCACATTTGAAACAAAGCGGACGATTTTCGTGAAACGTGCGAGTAAAACATTACTTGCCTATGAATTCCATGTCAAAAAAATACGTTTGTCAATGATTTCTCAACAAAAACTGATGAGAAAGGTGGACAGACTAAGACCTGGCTCAACCTAGCTTCAAGTCTTAGTTATGCCAATGTTCGTTTCCTTCCTATGTATTCGCTACGTGCACAAAGTCTAATAGCGTCACGTTTTGTTTTTTTTTTTCGTTTTTTGATGGATTTGTTTTCATAGCAACAGTATTGTATTTCGATTTAAACAAAATTTATGAAAACAACAAAGATTTGATAGCGCGGGAATGACTCAGCTGGCAAACTGTTCACATTTTTATCAATATCAAAAATATAATATGAAAATCTAAAAAAAAATGATAAAAATGGACTGTTCAACTGTAAATTACCGATTGTGCACAAATCAAACGTCCTTTTCGCGTGTGCTTCATATTTTTACATACATAATACCCGTCAATGTTTTAAGCCCATCAAAATGTACTGCATTTCGCCGCCATGGGCACTATAAGTCTATAGTTACTCAAGGTCATAGCGAATTGCATTCGTAAACGTTATATCCCCTGCATGCTAAAATTGTTATATTGCGGAAAATGTTTTTACTCTAAAGGCCGGGAAGCCATTGAGCAAATACGGGATTTGAGTAACTAGTGGATAACAAATGAATGTTAGTTTAGCGCGAATCTGGGTATTTCGGATTCGAATCCCCGCGGCGGCATTTAAAATTTGTTTTCTTATATAGTCTTGTAACATTCATATCAACAGTGTTTGAAATCTGTAATTCACCAAAACAAGTCAATTGGTCAGTGAATTGGATTTTAATCATTTGATTATTAAAAACTAACATTCATTAAAGAAAAGATTATAACATTTTATGTTAGTGATTGTTATTTGTAAATGAACAATTGTTGACACTTCTGAGTGTCTCTGTTCTGGAGTAAGGATCAGTGTTACTTTTTGTATGGCGACTATGCGATTAAGTCGCTTGTAGATCGTAAGATGTAGCTACCAACAGCGTTAGGCCGCACACTATTCGCTGGAAAACATGACCAATGTGTCACGAACGCGCGATTTTCGAATACTTTTCAAATAGGAAACAAACGCATCGATTGCTAGTTTGAGCGAAAGTGCGACTGTTGACAACGAAAAATTTCAAGTAGTTGAGTAATCATCAAATCGCGATGCAGTTTTTCACTACAAAAAGTAGCACATGTCCACCAACTGTAAGAGAACTTCATTACGAAGTAAATATCAAATTTATTATGTATCTGCATTATAGTTGATGTGGTAGAAGTTAGTTCTTTCTGTTTTTGCATTTTTTATATTTACCTTTATTCTCCGGCTGTCCTATACAAGAATGTATGTATTTTGTGCGTGTGTGTTTCCATGTCTGATTTTACAGTAGAATCATTAGAACTAATTTATTTCCGACCTGTCGGGACTAATCGACGTCTGTATTTTCAACATTCATTCTCATTTCGTGGCAGTTACTGGCCAATCAGAATAAACCTTCATTAATTTGAGGTTAAACATTGCCAAATGTATTATGGAGCGTCCATAAACCACGTGGCCCTATTTCAACCTCTTTGGAACACCTCCCTCCCTTCATGTAGCCAAACGTAGCCTTTTCTATGACACCGGGTGGAACATAGTTTTTTATGATCAAGTCCAGGAGACATTTTGTGTTTTCTATTAAAAAAATTGGTTTCAAGTCGCATATACATACGGCCTTGTAAGAATATAGCGTTTTTAAAATATAAAAAAACTTTTTAAAAAAAAATATTAACCTTCAAAAAAATCACTAAAAAGATGAAAATAATGAAATTTTGAGGTCGGAGCTAATTTCATTACAAAAACTTCTAATTACATATCTACTTTTATTAAATAGACGCCGACCTCAAAATTTCATGTGATTTTTTTTTGTAATTAAATTAGCTCCGACCTCAAAATTTCATTTTTTTCATCTTTTTAGTGATTTTTTTGAAGGAGGTTAATATTTTTTTTTAAGTTTTTTTATTTTTTACTTTTTAGTAGTGGATTTGATTTCGCACATTTTTAAAAACTACTGAACCGATTTAAGTAAAATTTATGTGGGATCACCCTGAAGATGTGCCCTATTAAATAAGAGAAGAATCATCATAATCGCTTTACAAATGTTGGAGATATGAGGTAGCATACATTAAAAAATATGTTTTTCTGACGTCATCTAAAAACGGATGAACCGATTTTGATAAAAACTATATAGGACCACCTGGGATGTATACCCTTTCAAACAAAAAAAGAATTTTCCAAATCGGTTCAGGCGTTTGCGAGTAATCGGAGAACGTACATAAAAAATAAAAAAAAAAAGATTCCGACGAATTGAAAACTTCCTTTTTTTTTGAAGTCGGTTAAAAAGTAACCAATGTTTGAAAAATAAATATTCAACTTATTCTGCAAATTATTTTCATTGTGCCAAATAAAATACATGAAAAAAATTACGTGCAACTCCCCCCCCCTCACGTAGTTGAGTGTAGTTTTCGAACAGTTCCCCCTCCCTCTTGATCGAGCTACGTGGTTTATGAGCGCTCCCTTATTGCGAAAAAGTACCGTGTGTAACTCGGACGAAATTAGCGAATGCGACTCCTTTGATTCGTCGCAATCGGCAACTTTCCGCCCCTGTAACGCAATGTACTGTCAGCGTCGAAATATTCGCTATGTGCACGATGCATGCGTTAAGTGTCGATGTAAAACTACAGTACGTACACACTTGCGTTGCTTCAGAAGAGCAAGAAAGATGCATTGAATTTCGATGCCGAATTCACAAAGGAAGAACCGGTATTGACTCCAATCAATCAGGACGTAGTGCGATCAATAAACCAAGAGGAATTCAAGGGCTTCTCAATGGTCAACACTGACTTCAATCCGGCACGATTTCTTTCAGAGAAGAGCTCCGGTTAAACTAGGAACGCACGCCGCGCCGTATGCTGTGCCGCATCGTCAGTATGTATACAGTTTTGTTATTATTTCTATAACATTGAATCTCCCCTGTTTTTCTCTGTGCTAAGATTAGTATATTAAATAGATTTTAGATTTAATTATTCGTCTTGTATCCTCCCCATATTTAAATACGGATTGAGTTCAATTTTCCAGGTAGAATCCTGATCTACGAAAAAGTTGTTTCAATTTTTCTAGTGTTGCCAATAGGGATGTTGACTATTTTTGGGAAAGTGTTTTAAATCGTGCATAAGTACCTAATATAGTCACAAATATTTATTATTTAAATACGACTCAAGCTTTAAAAATAATGTATTTTAAATTCCGTTTCAAATTTCGCTCCAAAACGCAAATACTTGTCACGTGACTGCCGTGACGTCAGACGGTCATAAACACCGGTGAAGTAATGAAAGGTTTTTTCGTAGTTGTTGCTATAGTTATATGTCATTTGACGTTTCCTATATATAAATAATAATAAATGACACACTCTAAATATTAACCAAACAATAACCTTTTGACAGCGTCTAATAATGCTTATGACTGAGTGACGTCATGCACTCTGATTGGTGTTCGTTGTCACGTGACCTGAGAGTGATTTAATTACGTTTTATTTATTAGATAGTAATTAAATTTCTTAAAAATAAGGAAAAAAAGTAAGTTTTTTAGTATTTTTATCATAAAAACTACTTACCACTTAACGTTAAAATTATGTTTTTATTTGGATACAGTCAACATCCCCATTGCTGCTCGGACGTATATTTTTTCAGAAACGTCTGGCTAAAGTGCTTGGAAAGTGGCTGGACATTTATAAAATGACCCAAAAATCTTTAGTAAAATATTTGTTTTATAGAAACACGACATGTGAGTTTACGTTTCGAGAAACAATTACATAATTTTCTTTCCATTTCGCTTAAAATCGATTGTTAGAACTTCCCAATAGCTTTTGGGAAAATTGGACACTCTGAAAAGTGTCCGGACTGCCGTGTCCATAAACATTTAAATGTCCAGCAACGGATAATTTCAGTCATCAACTGCCGAAGTTATCTGGGCTTCTGATACCAACTCGTGCTTTCAATTTATTGTTATATTTGATTACTGGAAATAATCGATGCTTGCATCAGTTCCTCAGAATAAAATCTGAGAGCTGATGGTTTGTAGACGAGCCATTGAAATGCCATATAAAGAACGGCATACCTTCAGTCTCAGCTATATCCAAACTCGTGTTATTTATTGTTGTAGCCCAAAAGATAGTGTTAATAGAAATTCAGCCCACCGAAAAATACGTAATGTCAAACGCTGTTGACTAGAAATCAAAATGCAGCTCGTCCAGTTTTTACACTGTTTGGTTCGTAAGAGATAAATTTGAATTTCGAATTCTCGCATAAATGAAAATACTTTGTTTTAGAGAATTAAATAATAAGTGAAGTATTTACGATTTATGCAAAAATTTGATCACACGTTTGAAATTTAAGTTGACAACTTTGTGAGATATAAAATATGCGGAGGATATTTTACTGTAAGAAATTTTAGTTTACTTTTATGAAAACGACGGATAGTCAATGAACATTGAAAGGTGAATTTGAGTAATTGCGATTCTTACGCGAAGCATATTTTTTCATCTAATAAAAACAAATATAACATTTGTTTAACATATTTTAATAACCAGTTTACATGGTGTCTTAATTTTTTGTTTATATTTAATTAACAAAATAATTGCGAAATATTTTCATACCGTTCTTTATTAACGGTTTCTTTTGAAATATTTATATCGAAGAATATTATTATTGAGAATTATTAACATACACGTTGTACTATTTAACAATCCACCAAAGTTTGTGATTTTTTAATATTTTGAAAGTTCTCATTTACGGTGATCTGATGTGATATTGTGAATATTTTTGATTATTTCGAAATCTAACGCGTTTTAATTTCGAATAATTTTGCATTTACAAATTAGTTTACAGTATTGACGTTTCGTTTTTATTTTTTTTCCAACTACGTAACCTTGTGTCATGGTATATGTATTTGGTTTCTGTTTTCGATAAACTGCATATTGTGATCAGTATTAAAATGACAAAATACTTTCTGAAATTCATTCTTTTTAACAGCTTGGATTCTCATATAAAAAGAAATATAAAAATCTTTACCTGCTTCAGTACAGAAAACAGGCATTGATTTACAGTTTGATTTTATTAGATGAGAAGTAGTTAATTATTCGATAAAATCGTTCATCTGGTATGCAACAACCCTATAAATGTCTATATATCAATGCATATTTCTGTTGTGCAATGGTACGACATCGCAGAATATTAAACAAATGAAATATATTTTTAGTCTTTCTATAGCCAAACTGTTCTGTCCAATTTTTAATGAATTACATCGAAACTTAGTGTTCTGCGATGTTGTAGACGAACTTTTAGCTTTCTTACAGTATATAATAAATAACATATCAGTTTCAACACACAACGATATACGGTGTCTGAAAATCACTTGTTACAGTATTTGCCATATGGCAACATACACTATTGGCGTCAGTCGGATGGCGGGACCTAGGGGTCGGACCAAAATTTCTCGACGTTTCATAACCTCCTAAACACTTTGGCACCATTTTTAAAAATGTTTATATATATATGTATGTATGTATATATATATATATATATATATATATATATATATATATATATATATATATACGTATATATATATATATATATATATACGTATATATATATGTGTGCGGGCAATAACTTTCGAAAGAGTTAATTGATTTCAACTAAATTTGGCCCACGCGTTGAAATCCATCACCGCAAGAAGCCTATTTAAAATGGGCCTAATCGGGTCATTTTAAGGGTAGTTTTTAGGGGTTGAAAATTGTTTTTGGGCCCCAAAACACCGAAAAAATTCTCCGAATCGTTTCAAAAATTGAAATTTAACCCTCTGATAGTAATTAAAATGTGTCCCTAAAATTTTAATAAAATCGGCCCGACAGGACCGGATTTACAAATTTTGTGAAAACACTATTTTGCAGATAGGGAATTTTTTACTGAAAGGTGTATATAATTTGGTATATAGGTTCGATTGATAATAATATTGCAATTAAGAAAAAAAAATGTTATTTTAAGGGGTGTATTAAGGAGTAAAATTTTTTATTTTGCCCAAAAACCAACTTAAGTTCGCATAATATAGCCACACTGCCTGTATAGCAAATACACTATATTGTCGGCAGGGTTTTGGCACTGCGACCCGGTTTTTTTGTTTTTTAAGATTAAAATATTGATTTATGAAAATTTTAAATTGTTAGGTAAGTAAAAAGATTACAATAACGCAATAAACCATTTAAAAATTAGCTCAAATTTTCAAACCTACTATAAAAGATTCTTTTGTAATTTTTTTAAAGTACTACAAACTTATTGAATGAATGTGCAAACGACAAATATCTATTCTTTTTTGTAATATCTGCTACTTCCAGCGTTATAGTGCAAATTATTGGGCTTTTGTGAAATGTAACGTTTGTTGTTGGGGTATCTGTAATTTTATTTTATTTATATGTAGGTGATTTTCAGACATTCTGTATTCTAACAGTCACAACAAACATTCATTTACGTACTGCAAACAGATATCGCCAGTTCAAATCTGTGCGCCTTTTAAACATTTTTTGTACCGAAGATGCGATTTTAACGTGTATAATTATGGTCAGTGTTTGTATTGAGGGAAATATTTTTATTCAGAAATCACCAGGTTTGGAATGATTGCACTTTTCACTGTTTATAAAATAAAAAATTTTGATGAAAATTGTTTATTGTTAAATAGAAGACAGACTGATATGAAAATTGCTGTATATGCGTCGTATCAAGTATCGCGTAAATTATTTATCCCAATGTTGTGAATTTTATAATAAATTGATAAAAAAGTATGTGCGTTTACCAAAAACAAATGTTTAGTGGATATTTTGTTTGCCGTTTGAAACAATTGAAGAGCAAACACTATATTATAATAGTCAGTTTTTGCCAATTTTTATAAATACGCTGTTAACACTAAACGTTTGTCCAATTATTTAGAGGTTGACGACTCGATGCTAGTCACATGATTTTTTTTTCTTAATGGATAAATAAATCATATTGTATTTATTTAAATAACACAAGGCCTATCTCAATGTAGAGTATCTAATGTTGATATAATAAAAAAATATATGCGTGGTTTGTTTCAATTACTACACGCATATTATGTGTGCATGATGGTATAACTTTTAATTATATTGTGTAATACGTAAAGAATATCATGTAAATCAATGAATTGATGTTTCATTGGTTATTTTTGTCACTTACCCGATTAATTATTATACGCAGTGCGAGTGTTTTGTTTTTTTTATTTTTTCGCGATTGGTACGCCAAGCTGCACAACAAATTGCCAGATAGACTGGATTGACCATAGACCATATAAGGATTGGACTGAGCATCGCCTATCTTTCAGTATAATCGAGAGTGGTCCCAACATAGGAGGCGGCCATATTGGATAAGTTTTGATTTAAGGTTCACAAGTGCTGTACAGCGTACCCTAAGGCATCTTATGCGTAAAACAGGGACGTATGTAGATAGGTTGCGAAACTTTTTTGTATATTTTGAAACGTTATATATCGAGCAATGTATTAAGTGGAAATAATGAAAATATGATAAAATGCATGAAATAAAATGTATACAGCTTTGCGTTTTGAACATTAAGTACTTTCATTGTACAGAGTAGGAAAAAAGATACTAAGTACATTACTAAGTATTTTATGTCATTTCCATAATTAAATTTCATTAAAGCAAAGAACACTAACTGAATGTGAACAAACCCATCTACTCACCCATGACATGAAACCAACGCTGTATTGTCCTTAATGACTCCACATAATATAATTCCTTCGTAAGGAATTCACTCATTTTTATAAAATTGTAAAATAATTCATAAAAATAAACTACTTTCTCTATAATATAACACGCAGGACACTTGTTTACACCTGTCAACAACCTTGCCAACATACTGAAATAGACCTCCTATGTTGGGACCACGAACGCCATATTGAATGCTCAGTCCATTCCTTATATGGTCTATAGGATTGACAGTGATGTTAGATTGTGACCAGTATATACAGCCCCGGATCAACGATTTTTTCGAACTGAGGCAGAAATTTGATACTGGCAGCCCCTTTCTTCAGCGGTTGAGATAAATTGTTTAAAAAACTCTGAAATATATCATGGGTGGCATTTTTTGTGACCAGGAGGAGAGAATAAGAACCCTTTAATAAATTTTTTTAATACAGTGTAAACTTCATGTAACGTCAAACTCCCTAAAACGTCGAAATTACTCGACTTTGGTTGGTTTGATTTGCTGTCCATACAATGATACACTCTATGTATGTGGTCACAAGCTAATTTTCAGATATTGCGCTGTACTACCTAGCAGTATAATATTGTATATTTAAAAAAGTACATACCATTGTCCAAAACAAACTGAAAGTTCTTGTAGTCATTGATTTTTTTATCTGTAATCACAGACGTTCCGAAATTATACAGTAGAACATTACTCGAACTAATCGAGACCGAACACTGTTCAAATAATTGAACAATTATCGCATATATAATTAATTCTGCAATTCAGATAATCCAAATATTTGGATAAGCAACGTTCTATTTAAGTTGTCTTTTTACATTTGGTGTCATTACGGTTTTTTAATACCTCCTAAATGAGATGTAAAGCACAGTATTACTCATTTATTGTTAAAAAAAGTATAAAAGATATTTATTAGATGTTTTTCTTTTGTTTGTCACGCTCGACTAACGGTTCAGCCAAAAATTGAACCTTCTGCAAAACATTCGACTTTTGCCAAAATTGGGTCGACGTTTTGCGCCGAAGCCAATTTTAAATCTGCAACATAATCGACCAAATGAATAAATAAAAAATAAAATAGTGCTAGCATTAATTTACTTAAATCACACACAAATTCCGCTAACAAATAATATTTAAAACAAACAAATAATGAATTTACATCTAAAATATTTAATCCATATTCTCAAAAATAAAAACCGTAATGACCAAGGAACAGTTTTTTAACAAAAGTATTTTTTGGTGTTTTGAATTTATTTTTTGCGAAGCAAAATTCTTTACGGAACAACATCTATAATTACTTTTGTTGGTCATTTCTGAATTTTATAGTTGGGAAAATAAACTAAAATATAATTTTATATCAATGACTCATAAGAATTTTATTTAGGACAAAATTAACTTTTTTGTATTAAGATTTGATTCAGAATTAACTCCTCATAGTTTGTGCCAGACATTTGTAGATACACTGCATATTTATCAAATTGTCCGAATTAAATTCTTAACATTACATTAACAACTGTACTCAACTGGAAACTTTTAAAAGTTCCATTGCGTGAAAGTTTTCAGTCGGCTGAGAGCCGATTTCCGAAGAGGTACTTTTGGACACAGTCATAAATAATTTGTTTTTGCTTTTTTAACTATCTTAACTATTACTGTTAAACTTGTAGTCGAGATAGCTAAAAACGAAGCAGCTTCCTTTTGCGTCGTGATAAAATGACTTATAAGCTTTGTACTTTACGTATTCCAGATTTAAGTCTTTTTGGAAGGTGAGAAGTATGTGTTTTTTTTAAGTATAATGTATAAAATATATATAAACACGTAAATATATAATACTATTAAATAATTATTGAACAAAATGCTATTATTGTCAATATAAACATATTTTATTTTGTATATTGAAACTAGTGTTAAAATATAAAAACAAATTGTACTATTTGTGCTATATGGACATGATCTGTAACTTCTTTGTGTTCAATATTTTCTTTATGCATACTCAATTGAACGCATTTTGATGTCAAGTTAAAATTCGTTTAAATAATTAGTCAAACACTAAAGAGATATTTTTAATTACCACAAATTAATAAATAGAGGTGTATTTCGTAGTTATTTAAATGTTTTTTAAAACTATTTTTCA
Organism: Venustoraphidia nigricollis; assembly: GCA_034508555.1. Lineage (NCBI taxonomy): Eukaryota > Metazoa > Arthropoda > Insecta > Raphidioptera > Raphidiidae > Venustoraphidia > Venustoraphidia nigricollis. The sequence goes on from JAVRKA010000013.1 coordinate 4,493,234, forward strand.
ACAGAAATAGCCAAAGAAAAACAATTATTGTTATCTGTTTGTAAATCTTTTTTTTTCTACAAAAACAATGAACAGTGTACCTTTTTTTATTGAAACAACTGAAACAATTAATCCACGCAGTAAACTGATTGTTATAAACAGAACTCAGACAAAATGCATTTTCTCCGTTTAAAAATACATTTTCGTTGTTTAAACGTTTTAGTTTGCCACAAATTAGATTTATTTAAGGCTTTTCTGTTAAAAAATATTATAATGTAATATGTGCTAGTCATTTAGTTATATGTTTTAATAAGATTATTTTATAAGTATATTGGAATTTATATAGTATTTTATTATAATTTTGTTGCTGATAAATGTTAATTTAATTAACCAATCTGATAGTATATTAACTTAAACAAGTTAAGCTTTGTACATTAGAAGTTATTTTGATTGTATTTTTTTATAAAAAAAATTTACTTATTGTTGATATTTTCACAATTTATTGCGTACAGAGTAAAATAGTATTTATTTTAAAAGTAAGAATGTGAATTAGATGTAATAGTAAATTAGCAAATTTAACATATTTTTAGTTTTTGTTGTTACGCTAAAGTTTAAACTGAAACAATTGCAAAGGTAGGTTATGAAAAACAAATGCCTCCAAATAGAACAACCGTGCCTGTGCAAAACAAAAGTTGCATGGAATTAAAAGTCTTCACCGCACAAATTTCATTGCATAAACACTTTTTTTGAAGTGCTTGTATAATTAAATCTATGCAACGCAAATCTATTCCATAAAATCGACAAAAACATCTGCTCTAAATCGATATATTTTTGAGAGTGACGTACAATTCGAAATTCGTTATGGAAGTAAATATTTGAATGCTTCCGTTTCCATAGAAATTTTTGCCAAGTACTTCAAATGTTTTTATTAAGATAAATAAATCTAGGTCCACTCTGATATCTTATAGTTTTATATCACAAATAATTATGTTTACACACAATTTTTATTGCACAGAAGTCTACTATGAATAAGTACAACAGTCAAAGCCCTCTAAGTGCACGCTCTCTAAATGCACACGCTCTCTTACTGCCCCCACTTCGAATAATCTGCGACCAATCACGTGCGACCGTAAGCGCGCTATTTTCAAACTTTCCATTTCCATCATATTCATAGAGTTTTAGAGATATTGTTTATAGCATCTGATTGAATAAAGATAGCTATAGGAGTTAGAAGAGTGGGGATGAAAAAGATCGTAGGGGAAGTGTGCACTTAAAGGATGGGCTCGGTTCCGAGCTGTGCACTTAGAGGGCTTTGACTGAATTTACAATGTTTATTTGTTTTTTAATGATACAATCATAGACTTGATTGCTGAATGTCAGATGTTTTTGTCCTTCCGGTATAGTCAAACTGATACCATCAAGACATTCTACAAACATGTTTTTTTATGAGAAAAAAATTGAAATATTCTCATGATAATTTATAATTAATATATTATTTATTATTGTACTGTAAAAGTGCCGATTTGAACCAGTAAACACGTGTACCAACATTAATGAATTGATGAAGAATCGAATGAAATTTTGATACATTTGATTTTTCGTCCATTTCCTCATCTGCTTCATGGTTCGGTAATTAGGCTACAAATGCCACTACTGTTGCGTTTATGTCATTGTTTTGTTTATGACAGCATGGCAAGTAAGTAATCATGAAATTTTTAAGACTTCATTTGTCAAACGTTTATAATTTAAAGTCATTTATTCTAAATCTTTGATCACCGATAATATTATATGGATGCGTTTATTGGCAAGTTCTGAACAACCAAAGTATTTGTCGGCAATACAGAACTCGTCGAACACAACCTCGTGTTTGACAAATTCTCGAATTGTCCAAAAAGTCTACGAGTTCGGCCGACAAATACGTGGTTTTGTCCAAAGAGTTTTCTGTATTTCTGACGCACTTTTTAACAGTATTTAGTAGAATTTTGGGCGGTAGATAGTAGAAGCGCATCGTAACAGTGAAAACCTTACTACAATACTGAAAAGTTCCTCAGAATTGCTTATCAATATTTTTTCGTAATCGAAATCAACAATTAATCCTATTCATCTTCTTTCTCTTGATAGATGGTAGAAATTGCGTCCACGTGGCCAGTGCTGAATGGAAAGTGCTTAATTTCGCTGTAATCTAAAGTGAGATAATATCGATTTGTTTAAATATCAGAAGAAAATATCTGAAATCGAAACACGTGATGCAAATTCAGTTGAAAATAAAGTAGAGTTGTTATCAGAAATAATTTTTACTAGTTAGAAATTACGTATACCATGAGATTCTTACCAAACTTAGAGTAATATTCCTGGAGTAAATTTGAATTTAAATAGTCGGAACATTCTCCTCTCCAAAAAGTTTATACATAAAATTACAGTCAGATAAAAAAATAAGCCAGCGTCAGTGGATCGTAGTCTTTATTTGCATTCGCCAACGATTCGCTATTCTGAGTTAAAAAAAAAAAATGATAAATTTAATTTTTAGACTTAAAGTCTACTTACTGGTATTCTTAATTGACTTAGGAATTGAAATTGTATTAATATATTTTGCAAACATCGTATTAAAGCGTAATGGGCTGCCAGATTTATTTTCACAGGACCAGAAAGTTACAAATAGCGACCATTAATAAGTGAAATGTTTGAATAAGTTCAAATCTTGTATACTTAAGAAACACGCATGCGCAGTGAACTTGCTGTCAAATAGTGGAGAGAGACCACTTTTTGATAGAGCTACAAGAGTGTTCGTATCGAAATATTGAACGTCTCATGCTCTCTTCCATGTTACGAGATCTGCAATTAGATTCAAAGTTCTAGGTAAAATCACATTAAGTATAGCAAATAACATCAGTACTATGATTGCTTACTTGTTGAATCAGTTAAGTATTAATAGAAATAAGTTCTTTTTTTTTGTGTTTTGCCATAACGATCATGTTTGTTCACTTAATAAACAGGAGAAAATATATATATTTAAATATAATTCCAATATAATAATGCTGTTACATTAATTGTTCAATGTGAAAAGTAAAAGAAGCCTAGCTTAGGAATATCAGATGTTTTAGGGTAGACAACATAATATAAATATATATATATACATTATAAATATGAATATATGAATAAATATATATATAAAAAGATAGATTTAAATGAATTTGTATAGTGTATTATTTAAATACAGGTACTCATCAATACGTGTCACGTGATTATAATTTGTATGCTGGCGCTATCAGTTATTTCAATTTTTTACCGGATGATAAAATGCGTAACGTCCATTGGTTTTTCTCCAAGAAATTAATTTGTATGCGTTTAGTAAATGTTATTTGCTTTACCAGTTCAGTTTATTACCAAACATTTTTAATACAGTGGAATCCGTTTATAATGACATCGAAGGGAATTGACAAACACGTCATACTAAGCGGACGTCATACAAAGCATTTTTGTGAAAAAAAAAACTTTCTTTTTTTAGGTAGTATAGGGCCGCTGACGGGTATTCCTTTGTTTCGCGTGATTTTAAACTACTGAATTAACGCTTGATCAACATTTTCTTGCGCGATTTTCGAAGCCTCTTCGGTTTCAAAACATTTGAATTGAACGATCGCTTAATCCGGTTCTTGTTTTTGAAAATCATTGAGATTGTCGAATGACCCACGCCCAATTCCTCTGCGAGAGATGAGCTCTATTCTCCATTTTCTAATCTGCATATTATTCACCTTTCTCCTCAATCGTAAATGCTTTATGACGTTGAGATGACATTTTTTACATAGGATATCACTAAAAACAATGCGTGACGTTCAACTATCAATTACTCACTGAGATTCAAAACAAAAACAAGCCACGTGCCGAACGTCGTCGGGAATCAACGAACATTGCCGAAGGTGTAAAGAATCATGTCGGTCACTATAGACGGACAAAATTTATTAAAAATGGGTCATAATAAGCGACATGTCACTGTAAGCGAAGTCATTATATCCGACTTTGTTACAAAGAATTTTATATGAAAACCAAACCTCGTTGTGTAATTACGTCATAATAGGCGGTTGGTCAATATAGGCGGAGTCATAATAAACGGATTCTACTGTATATTCAAAATAATTCGATGACATTATGATTCAAAGTCGAGTTGTGGAAAAGTAGCATTTTTTTTGTTACCACTTTTTTTCTGTTTAATTAATACGTCATACGCCTGATAAGCTTGCGTTTATTCTAAATTTTAAAGATGTTAAAAAATGTTTCTTGTTTTGCTTATACAATGTAAACATTTTATATTTGATTAAAAGAAAAGGATAGCAAAAGTTATAAAAATGAATATTCTGTTTGACACATATTTGATGGTCAAAATGCCGGTATATAAATATACTATTATAAAGCTATTAAGTAAGGTCACTTATGAAAAATATAGTCATTTTTTATGCGCTATTATTTTCTTTAAATCATCATAATGTAGTAACTGAACACTTTAATTTTAAATCGATTATTATTTTCAATTTCAGATTGGTCGGACTCGAATTTTCTTTTTAAATGATTGAAATGTTGATCGATAAAGCGTTTGTGACGCTATGACATTAGATAAATTTCATAATTAAATTTAGAAGAGTCATTATTTTGTTTTACACTGATCTTGCATAATGTTATATTATCGACAGTTTTATTGGCAATCTGTTTAAATTTTTTTTTCTTCATACCCTGTCAAAAGTACGTACTTTTGGCTTTGATTTTAAAGCAGAAAGCCTAACATTTATGCACTGCTGGAATTACTCACATGCCATGTGTAACGGCGGATCGAAACAGTTTTCTCGTACACACTGATACGTAAGTACATACTTTCGACCGGGCATAAAGAAAAATAGTATACACCACACGAGCAGAAAGCTGAAAGGAATGTCAACTTTTTGCTCTTGTGGTGTAATATACTATTTATGTGTTGTGGATAATAATCATTGTGTTCAGACAGATGTTGTGCCAATACGATATAAAAATATATTTGTGAAAATTTAATTTATCTAAGTAAACAAATAAACAGTTCCGATTATTGGGCATTAAATTTTACCTTCCACCACATTTAACCCCTTCACTACCGCGCTGCAAGCAGTTGCGTCATAAAGTATGAAGGGCAACCAGGCCTTGATGCACCGTTATTTATTTGTGTAACCCTACTGCCAGACTATGCTCCTCGCACTGCTCCTCGCTCTGCTAATCGCGCTGTCGCGATGTTGCCCTAAGTGGCCAGACACTGCTGTACTCGCGACGCTCCGCACTCGGCTTTCGCCTTTCGGCAATGGAGGTCGATACTGTGGCAGCGTGCGCACTATGCCTTTACACTTAGACCGCTTGATGCGTACTGAGTGGCGCGGGAGTATGTGGCCGGCTTACTCGTGCTTTTATTGCCGGTCCTTTGACTCGCGCACAAAAAACCGACAATCGAGGGAGCACTGAGCATGACGAGGAGAGACGTTGTGTGCCGCGTTACTCGTCAAGTAACGCGGCACACAACGTCTCTGCCTCCTTTCCTCGCTACTTCCCATGCCACTCGTCGAGTGTGTGGCTGAGGCATAAAAGCAATTTGGAAGGAATGGTGTTATGTCTGTTAGCTCAGACGTAATCAAACTAGCAACGTTGTTTAATTTTTGCCAGTTTTTATATTTATATTATTCGCGGTGACATGACGTCTGTAGTGAAGGGGCTAATATTTAAAAATCAAGACCAGTAAGTCGGTACTGCTTGAGGAGTGTTTGTACAACTATGAGGAATTTTGCAAGTGATTTTGTGACCTTTTTATAATATATTGAATTATCTCGAACAAAATTATTTATACTGATTCATAATATTAAAAATAATAATAGAATAATTAATATTATTCTGGCTTATTTTATAATGGATCGTTTGTATTTATTTTGGTGATATTCAACAGATTGCCAGATCCAAATAACGAATTTTATTAAATAATATTTATATGGCGGTATGTTGTGAAAAAAATTGACTGCTATATACTTGTTATTGACCTTTGAACAGAAGTTCAGTGATTTATATTTTTAGTTCTTTTTTTTTCTTTGGTTGTGAAACAATTGATCACAGATAAATGTTCAGATGTTTTATATTAGAGCTTTATCAACAGATTATTTTCTCGTTATTTATTGAACAGTGTCATATTTATTATTTATTACTAATATTTTTGTATTATATACTTTTCAAACGCACAATTTTAGAAGCCTCTTATCGCTTAATTAGTTTTTATAACTGTCCGATAGGCGCGCGGATTACACAGTCTCTTTCCGTTGCGATCGGATCGCTTTTGTGATCCACGCGTCAACCGGAAAGTTAAACGTGACCAAACGGAAGTAAAATTAGATCTCAGTTTTTCTGTCTCGCAAAAATTGATAGCGACAGTCAATTATTGTCATCAATAAAAATTTTGATATTTTTCAAATCGCATTTTTATACGCGAAACTACAAAGAATTTTAAGCTTATTGTTTCATTTTGATTCATTCGCTTTTTAGTGATAACGGCATAAATATATATTTAACAAAACATGCTTCCGCCCGATAGAACTGATTTTACTTCTTCGGAATGGTCGAGACTTAAACGTCGAGCACAGCAGTGCCAAACATGGTAACCATTTGTACATCACATACATAATCTGTGTTTTTTGTTTTGTTTTAGCTGTTCATATTGTTCCGTGTAATAGTTATTATTGTATTATTATTTATATAATGTGTTTGTATATGTGCTGATAAAATGATGCTACTCAGTAGTGTTCAAATCTGTTTTCATTTCAAATTTAATGTCTTTTACCTATGATGTACCTCTTCTTTAATTGTGTAATAAATTAAAATTGTGAATAAACAAAACATGTCTCTTTTCATCCCAGTGCAGGATTTAATTTAAGACCCATGGACACAAAAGCTGTGGGGGGGCCCCCATGTAAAGAGACCAAGATTGAATGAATATTAAAACACATGATGCAATTCCTTAAAGTGAAAAGTTGATTGCAAATTCTTACTGAAAATTCACTGGGAGTATCGATGTCCAACCAGTTTACACTCGCTATATTAATTTAGCAGCTAGACACTTAAAAAATCGGTCAAGTGCGAGTCGAACTCGCGAGAAGAGGGTTCCGTACGATTCCGTTTTCCTGTAAGCTATGGGTGAGACCCAGGGACCTCTTTTCCACTGGGCAAGTGCCCAGGGCCTCGCGATCGATGGGGCCGTGTAGTTCTTGCCAGATCAGCATTCGATAACTGATACTGCCGACATATATATCGGTATATTTTTTAATAATGTATTTGCTAATTATTGATTCACTTACCTAGTAATCATCTTTTTTTTAAAGAAAAAATAGTCTTCCGTAATAGTCATAGGGGCCCCATTATCCTAAAATGTCCAGGGATTAAAGACGGCCCTGGTGAGACCCAGCATTGCCTATTTTTTTTTCAAAATTTTAGGCTCAGTAGTTTCGGATATAAGAGGAGATTATTTTCTTATATAACTTAAAACTGTTTATTTTAAAATTATAAAAAAATATATATATGAAACCCTTACTCCAAGCCCTTTTATTTGGTATATCACGTGGTACCGTTTGCAATTTTTTTTTTATTTCCTAATTTTCCCATGTTCAAAATCATTTATTTTTGTTACATGTCTGTCTTTGGGTCACCGACTTACATATGTGTACCAAATTTCAACTACATTGGTTCAGTAGTTTCAGGGCAAATTGCCTGTAACAGACAGATACGCGAGTGATCCTTAGAAGGGTTACGTTTTTTCCTTTTGGGGTACGGAACTCCAAAAAATTATTGCGTTTCGGGATTTTGAGGTCTGCATAAAAACTCCATAAAAATACGTTATAATAATTATTTATTCTGCTTAAATTACATGACAATAAGAAAAAATTATATTTTTCACTTTTTTAAAAATCACACGGTGTTCTTATAATTAAAATATATATATATATTGAGAAGTTATACGAGTTTTAAATAATTGAATCAATTACTTTAAAAACCAACTTTGCCAAGTTTGGTGTCTGTTTTGGGATTGGCGGTTACAGATTGTACAGCAACGACCGATTCATTTATAACTGTTTGCAGCTCTCGCAAATTTTGAATATATAGAAGCCTCAGTATTTTGGCAGCCTGATTCAAAGTCTGATCTTGCGAGTTCATACCAAGAGGTACTACTTCTAGTGGTATGGGAACTCCCTAAAACATCAATTACAAAACAAAAGTTACAACAGCATTCCGAACACTCCACGCCTAGATATTCGGCGTTCAAGCTTTTATTTTATCCTTACCTTGACGATAACATTGTTCGGATTTTCGAGAGCAGTACTCGTTAATCTTTTATTAACAACTTTTGAAATAGCTTTGAGAGTAATTAAATGGTCTGGATGATATGGAATACTAAGAAGTTTTGCCAACGAATTCACTCCGCTCTTAAAATCATTGCTGAAAACTGGAAGAAAAGTTATGTTTTTAAAACTAAAATTCTGACCCTGGTACATATGACTTACAAACAAAGAGAAATTAACAGGATTAAAAAACAAAACAGCACATGAATAAACCCCGCATCTAAATGTTTCGAAATATGATTCGCGATTATAGAGTTGATTTCTTTTGTTTCAAAATATTGTGTATTCAGATTGGTACTTAATGATGTAGTTATGTTTCTAACTTCTGATAACATTAACTTCTAATCAAAGAGTTAAGGGTAGACGCGAAAATGCTGTATGTAATGCTAGCAAGCCAGAATCATTAATACACTGGTCTGCTGCTATCTCTTGGTTGCATCTAGAATAGGGTCTGTTTGTTATGCGAATTTAAAAACATATTTATTTTATAAAAATGACACGTTGTGATGTAAACAGTTACGAAAGACGTAAAAGGCACAATAACGACTGCACGTTCTGCAATGTATGTAGTTTGATAGCACTGAAACTCATTAAGCTGTTTTAACATTGTATTTTATTGAATGCTATTTGCTTCTCATCATAAAAAAATCTTGACATAAAATATTATAAAATATACTTACAATCTAAATTGTCTAAAGGATTTTTTGACACAAGGTTTGGTGTATTTGCTGATTTTTTGTTTGTATTCGAAGCAGTTATGTATTTATCAACTAAAATGAGAAAAAACAATTGTTATTATCTATATAACACAGATTAATGCGTCCGTAGAAAATCGTTTTTGTAAAGTCAAAAAATGATAGAATTATGTTTAACGAAGTCGACAATTCATAAATTGAAAAATGAGTGTCTTTTTGACCACTTTATATCGTTTGCTTTTGTGATTGAACTTCTGAATTTTTCATGAGTATACATTATTTCGTTGGAAAGCTCTTAGACCTCTATAAAGAATTTGAAAATGTTTGTTTTCAAAAAGCTGAGCGGAACAAACGAGTTAGATACATAAGACACAAGATTATTAGAAGGTTGGGCGTAAGAGGCTATAAACATGGTCACGTCTGTGATTGGTTGAGTCGATTGCCTACGTCACCGATGCCCATGGCTTGGTTTCTCAAGTGTGTTTATCCCTCTCCCGCGTCATGCCTGGTCATAATTTCAACAATGCTAACGCCCGACCTTAGTTTCTAGTAATTTTGCATAGGACAGACAAGTCGACATATTTTGTTGTGTGCAAGACCTCAGTTATTAAACGTCTATAATCTCCCGTCTCTATCTCACTCTCTCTTAATTGTGTACAGGTAGTATCAAACACACCATTGTCGGAATATTCTAGGCGAACAGCAAATGATAACAACCATTCCAGAATTTCAAGTTTATTTTCTTGAACCGGGCAAGCAAGCGCTTGTATATATGCACTAAATGCGTTCTGCCAATCTTTTGAGTCGATTTTTCGCAAATTTTCACGGTCCTCTATTTTGTAATGTCGTATTTTTTGATCTTCTAACCACAAAACAAGACATCGATACTCCTTCTGATCTAAAATATACAATTTTTTGTTTGAAATCAATTTGGCATTATACATTCTAACCTAACATTTGTATGTATCAACTTTAATTACACGCATTATTCTGCGAAAAAAATACTCACTGTTTGGGTCAATGTTATTTGGATTTGGATGATCCAGAGCAATCAATTTTCTTTCAAACATATTTATCAATATAAGAAAGCTTCCCACTAAAAAGCCTTAAAATGTCACTGAAAAAGCCGAATAATTGACAGATTGCTATCAGTGGCAGCGTTATAAAAGAGAATTCGGTTCTAAACTGGCACTTGTTAATATTTTGTGTGGAACAGGCATCAAATTAGCATGTTGCTTTAAAAAGTGAACAAATCTAAAGAAATGATGTATCTTTTTGTACAGTATTTAATATATTTTTAATAATTTATTTTGATGTTGCTGAAAAAACGCTGAACGTTTAAAAAAAGAGGACCGCACTGCTTTGTGCAATGCTATACCTCAGCTATAGATGGCAATAGCATCAGAATTTTTAATAAATTGTTACGCTACTATAGTTACATAAGTGATTGTGACATTCATAAAGGTTGAAAAACTGATTTCATACAATATTTTGTGAAAGCGTGATCAAACTTATTAGTAAAATTGTACTCTATAATAAATAAAAGTGTAAATTTTGGGATTTTCAATAAATTAGGAAAATGACCACGCCTGATGCAACTCCTAAAATGAATGAACAAGTTGAAATCCCCGCGCAAAGTACAAATGAAAGTGTATCAGAATATTCAGATTGTTATGAAGATCATGATGACACGGAGAATGTGTGCGAAACAATAACATTTCAACATTTAAAAACGATATCTTATGAATTAGGCTTGATTACATTAGTCTGGCCCGAAATAAAAAATCCAGAATTCGAACGTCGAACAAGTTTTCCAAAAAGTTATTATACAAACGATACTAAAGAAAGACTTCTTTTACTGTACGCAGAGAATTTCCGTAAACAATATAATTTCAAGTTTGTGCACAGGAAACAGTTATTTTTGGCTTGTGAAAATGAATGTGGAATACAGGTAGGTACTTATATCTAACAATTAATTGAAAAAAATAAAGTTTAAAAAAACTATAATAACACGCTTTTATGAACTAAAAAATACAAAACAATATGACAACAAAATTAGCATTACTGGAAAAAGCGTGGAGTGCTTAATATCGGAAATAAATTTTGCATATTATGAAAATTTAAGTAGATAACACCCCACGCTTTTTACAGTGAAGCTAATTTTGCTTTTAAATTAATTAGCATTTTTTAGTCCATAAAAGCGTGTGTTTTAGTTTTTTAAACCCTAATTTAAATTATAAGACTAAAAAACCCGGGTCGCAGTGCCAAAACCCTGCCGACAATATAGTGTATTTTCTTGTGTAGGGCCGTGTGGTTTTATACTTTTATTATGTGAAATTAAGTTTGTTTTTGAGCAAAATAAAAAATTTAACCCCTTAATACACCCCTTAAAATAACATTTTTTTTCTTAATTGTAATATTATGATCAATCTAACGTCTGCACCGAATTAAATACACCCTTCAATAAATAAGTCACTATCTGCAAACTAGTGTTTTCATAAAATTTGTAAATCCGGTCCTGTCGGGCCGATTTTATTAAAATTTTGGGGACACTTTTTAATTACTACCAGAGGGTTAAATTTCAATTTTGAAACGATTCGGAGAATTTTTTCGGTATTTTGGGGCCCAAAAACATTTTTCAACCCCTAAAAACTACCCTTAAAATGACCCGATTAGGCCCGTTTTAAATAGGCTTCTTGCGGTGATGGATTTCAACACGTGGGCCAAATTTAGTTGAAATCAATTAACTCTTTCGAAAGTTATTGCCCGCACACACATATATATATATATATACGTATATATATAAATATATATAAATATATATATATATATATACATATATATATAAATATTTTTTAAAATGGTGCCAAAGTGTTTAGGAGGTTATGAAACGTCGAGAAATTTTGGTCCGACACCTAAGTCCCGCCATCCGACCGACGCCAATAGTGTATGTTGCCATATGGCAAATACACTAAAAAATATTGCATTTGACTACAGGGTAGGCAACGCTTGCTGTAATTTTTCAAGTTTTTTTATCCTGAAGGGTCTGGTCAGGATAATGGGACAAATTTATTAAATTATTGTATTGTTATCGATCCTTGATAAGTGTGCAAAGTTTCACTTTAATCTAACGTTTTAAAGTGGGTGAATTCCACGTTCAAAGATTTCATTACAAACAAACAAAGAAACAAACATACAGGTGGTGCTAATAAAAACGTGTTAAAAAGGCCCCCACAGATCAAAGCGAAACAACAGTGCAGGATTTGATTGTATGGCCGGCGGGTAATAATCTTGTTCTTTTCAGAAATTCGTGTCGACAACTATAAGACCTACTACACAACCTTATCAAGAGTTGCAAAGATGGCAGGAGTGTGCTCGTTTTACGTCAGATCACATTCAGTACGAGACATTAGAAAAACCTACCAATATCGTAAGTCCATTTACAATTACATTTTTAATTTGAATAGTGCGTTTTTCAGTTGTAATATGTGTAAATAGTTTCAATTTTTATTACTAGTTTCAGTCGTATAACTAATACTACAAAACAAACCGAGCTAATTATTATATATTAGTAGTCCGAAATTTTTACCGCGATTTAAACAGTTTTCATAACACAATATGCGGCTTAACCCTTTTGGTCACATTTAAGTATTAAAACTGATTTAAAATAAAATATTTTTACATCGTTTAAATTCAAACCGTTTATAATGCAAAGTGCTGTATTATGAACCTACATTATATTTTGAATTTCTCTTTGTTCAGAAAAGTTAATCAGGTGAAAAGACCAATTTGTACGTTTTTAACACATTTATTATTTATACTTCCTCAGGTATGTCGAAAATTCTGTTAAAACATAGTTATACCAATAATTTTTATAATAAATAATGAAGTACAATAATGCATAAGTCCAAAAATTATTAGATTAACCGATATAAAACAGCTCAAAGTGTTAAATTTATAAAATTGGTCTTTTCACCTGATTCTTTTTACCTGATTTATTTCAAGACCTGATTTTTCCTAATATATTGTTAATTTTGACGAAATGATTGTTTGAAAAAAAAAGAAAATGGTTGACCTATGCCAGACTTGATGAATAAACGAGATAAAAACGTTCTTAATATTACCCAAAAGACTTTCTGAACGACTTACGTATAATCCTAGTCCCGTTCTCTTATCTCTAGCATTGTCCTTCAACACCAGTATAGTACTGTGTGACCAGCGAAAGTACGTCTATGCGGAAGGCGACTGGAATCCTGTGTAACAGCTAAAATTCTGCGAAACCATAGACAGAGAAAGTGTTTTTGCATAGTGGATGACAAGGAAAACACTAGTTCTGGTGGTTTATGGTTACTTTTTTATATTTTGAACAAATCTTTACAACAAATCTACAAGTTCGGTCAATTACTCATAAGCCACTGGTACTTCAGCTGCATCAATAAATTAGTATTCAACATTTGTATAGCTGGATATTGCATAAGAAACTCCCTAGATTGTATCATTCAAATATGTGTGGGTTACCGGAATGCCAAAATGTATATGAAGCGTTTTGTATAATTTGTTTTCATGCGTTTTCCCTAAATAGGGGACACTATGAACATTCTTTTAGTAGACGTACTTTCTGCAATCAGACAATATCATAGCAGACACACAATCCCGTAGAGAAATACAGACAGCCCCCTTGAGCTTATGCCGCCCAACTTACAATCCTCGCGTGGTTGAAATTCGGAACCCAACGAGGATGGGTCACCTATATAGGCCAGTGTTGTCAGATTCGTAACAAATCGTTCAACTCGCGCGGTTCATCTAGACACGACTTTATTTGGGCTCATTGAAATCAGCTTGTCTTTTGTTCAAGCAGTGCTGCAGTGTCAATTTGAAAAAAAAACCCTGAGAGATTTCGAAAAAAATCACATCTTTTAAGGTACCTATAAAATGTGCAAATTAATATCTCATTTCGGCCATATCAATAAATATGTCAATTCGAGGGTAGGGATTTGTTGGAGGAGACAAACGGGAGGCTCCGAGGCTTGTTCTGACGTTTTTATCATCTTTTTAATCCAATTGTTGATGCAGAACTAGAATTGAAATTCACATCGTTTTCTATATTTTTTTTTCTTTTAAATAGAATAGAACTTTATTCAATAACATGTCACAATGCCAAAGATTATACACGCATCATTCGGTGTAGGTTCAAACTTCAATTAATGTTCCTGTCGACTGTCATAAAAAATAGTGACTACTTTTGATGGCAGTCGACAAGAACCATATTCATAGACTACTTAGTACTTAGTAGTCCCTGAATATGGCCGTAATAACGGAACAAGCAAATCCTCAAAATGAATACACGAACAAATCATCAAACGGGTAGATAATTAACGAATAGAACAAAATGTCAAGAAGCCAGATTAAAACAGTTAATTTTTATTATGAATGTTTTATATAAATGTGTACAAACCGATTCAAACCGTTATGAGCAAAGTTAATTTTTTGAAACGACGGCTATATTACAGAGCGTGTTACAGCCGGGTGTAATCTCTTTTCCAGTTTAAATTTTGTACCTTGTATGTTTTATGTCACTGTACAGATCACTGCTATAGCAATAATGTTACAACATAATAATAGTTTTCACGTAATTGGTGTGTTAATGTTATTTTTAAAACTGTAGTGTCAAAATTTTGAACTTTACTCAATTCTAAGTGTTCGTCAATGGCTTAAATACTTACTTATCACAAAATTATAAACTTGTCATACAATATGAAATGGGCAATCTGCCGTTGCATATTTTAGATAAAATTAAGACGCATTATGCTGCAGTGGTCCTTCCTATAGAATAATAGACGAATTTGACCGGTGTTGCTTTCTATTTATTATTATTATAATAGCCGCACGCGACTGAAATAAAACGGGGCAGCGACAACGGTTGTGGAGTATTTGTCTCCACCGTACTATTATCTTACCTCGCCGCACTGCGCCCCACTCGGTAGCATCAACCGTAGTGGAGCCTTCGGCTCCACCTACTGGATTCAATTGTGAATCTAAACCATTCTCGCATCCACTTGAACACACGAAAAATTTCATCAAAATCGGTTCAGCCGCTTAGGAGGAGTTCAGTCACATACACACGTATTTGAAGATAATCCGTACTTTTCATCAAATTCGGAACTGTTTAGTTTTTAGACCGGTATATAGGGATTTTGCTAAAGTATCTGGCAACGCCGATATGCGCATCGTATTTTGATGGCGCGGCGGTTCGGACGTGAGATAGAGCAAACAATGACGGGTTGGGGCACAGCGCCGCGGACGGTCGGACGCCGGTCTCGTAATTACACTCACACACGCGCGCGCTCGATGGCACGCGTTTTACACATAGGGGACGGCACAGTTGACCGGACGCGCACCACTGGATCTATCTGACAGCTATCAAATACGGACGCTCCTGAATTGCTTTTTAACGCAATTCAGAGAACGGCGCACAATTTGCCGAAAAAATCTCGTCAAATGAACACGAGTGTGGGACGGGAACGAAATTAGTTTCTCTAAAAATGAAATGTCAATTTTTTAGACTGTACAAACAGTTACTAGGTGTGTTTTGTATCGAGCTCCAGTGCAAAAAATTGTTGACACTATTGTTATTAATAATAATAATAATAATAATAATGCGTTTAACGTCCGTTTCTCGACTTTATGTCATAACAGACGCCATTCGCACCATTACTATTTTTCATTTTACCACTTCCCGTTTTTTTCTACATTTCTTAAACTTCAACTTATATAATAGCAATGGGCGAATGAAGGAATTACAGGAAATTAGGATAAGGTAGGTAATTTTTGAACTAGGAGTTTGATAGGTAATCGGCCATGGCCTCAAATAAGGAACCACCTCGATATTTATCTGGAATTAATTGAGGGAAACCATGGAAAACCTCAATCAAGATGGCCGGTACAGGAATTACCGTTTCTCGGCGAAAAGCAGTAGGAAAAAGTCCCAGCCACATCTGCCCCCGCCGGGAATCGAACCCGGACCTCCCGAATGCGAGTCTAGTGCTGTACCACTACTCTACCCAGCTCGGTCACTACTGTTATTATAGAATTGTAAACATGGATTATATATGTCGTAGGATAATTCGGATTTTCGCGAAAATCCTAGAACGATTGAAAAAAACCGGGTAATTGGAATCCAGTTCTTTGCAAACATTCTAGGATTTTTTAATCATCTTACCGCATATATATGTCGTAGGATAATTAAAAAAACCCGGGTCGCAGTGCCAAAACCCTGCCGACAATATAGTGCATTTGCTATACAGACAGTATGGCTTTATTATGGGCACTTAAGTTGGTTTTTGGGCAAAATAAAAAATTTTACTCCTTAATACACCCCTTAAAATAATATTTTTTTTCTTAATTGTAATATTATTATCAATCGAACCTATATACCAAATTATATACACCTTTCATAAAAAATTCCCTATCTGCAAAATAGTGTTTTCATAAAATTTGTAAATCCGGTCCTGTCGGGCCGATTTTATTAAAATTCTATGGACACATTTTAATTACTACCAGAGGGTTAAATTTCAATTTTGAAACGATTCGGCGAATTTTTTCGGTGTTTTGGGGCCCAAAAACAATTTTCAACCCCTAAAAAATACCCTTAAAATGACCTGATTAGGCCCATTTTAAATAGGCTTCTTGCGGTGATGGATTTCAATGCGCGGGCCAAATTTAGTTGAAATCAATTAACTCTTTCGAAAGTTATTGCCCGCACACATATATATATATATATATATATATATATATATACGTATATATATAAATATATATATATATATATACATATATATATAAACATTTTTAAAAATGGTGCCAAAGTGTTTAGGAGGTTATGAAACGTCGAGAAATTTTGGTCCGACCCCTAGGTCCCGCCATCCGACCGACGCCAATAGTGTATGTTGCCATATGGCAAATACACTAAAAATTGGATCTTCGCGAAAATCCTTGGAAGATTGCAAAAAACCGGGTAATTGGAATCAGGTTCTTTGCAAACGTCCTAGTATTTTCGCAAAAATCCTATTTTTTAATTATCCTACGACATATTATACGTAACGCACACTTTTCAGTGTAAATTTCACTGAGTTATTTTGGTCAATAAAGTCGCTGGAAAAGTGTGGTAACAAAGTATTAAATCAGTTATGCGAAAGAGTGAGATTGTAGATTATAGACACGTGATAAACTCCATTAGCGTCTAACAAATCAGTTGCGAACTCAACACAAGCGACAATGTGACGTCATTGGGTACAATATATTGTATACATTCTGTATTGGACACAGTATATTCTATGAAGTGTTTTGTTTAAATGGTAGTCTATCATCTCCCGAAATAATTTCTCTTCCAGAAAACATCCTGCATATTATGCTCTACATGTAAATTGAATATTTTTGCACTCATATAAAAAAGCTGGTTTTCACTCCGTTTTCAAAATTGTTGGCAGTTCACTTTTGAGCAAACTTCACTTGTAAGAGAGACAAACATTAATTTACTTCGGAATTACTATTAGCGCGACCGTTTTGTTTTTTATTTCAACACTAGTGCGGAATGAGTAAAGCAGCTAATACAGAGTAATGCAAAAAATAATTAAATGTAACACTATGGTTCTGAAGTAGTAAAGAGTGACTCAGCATTATAGTACGGTTCGCTTAATAGAGCGGCGAAGCAATGTAAAGCATACCCATACTACGCATAAAAAATTGTGCCGCTTATATTAGATTATGAATTAATGTATTTAGTCAATGCCTAGAATAAGCACTGTTCAAAATTATCAAATTTTGACTGTTCAAAATTATTAAATGTTGCTAGGCGGGATGACTTATTGTATATAATTTAAAATGGTACATTCTGTATAAACGTTTTAATTAATTAGACTGTAATGCTGTTTTAATATTGTGCTTGTGAAAACATATATCAAACAAATCAAGATAAAATCCCAGACTGAACAAAAAATCATTTCTGTGATTTTGTAATATTATTTTTGTAATGAATTGAGCTATAAATTTAATTGCATTGTGTGTCAATTGTCGTCGGTATATTGTTTGCTTTGGACATGAAGTTTAGTCCTGATAATCTGACTAAGGACAGACCATCCATGGACTTAGGAAATATACTAGATCCATGAAACCGTCCGAGTGAGTGAAACTTGTAGAGGTCAACTTTGGCAAGCGTATATTTCTTTCCTCCCGTCTCAGAGAGGATTCAAAGACGTCCTTTTCTCCTGCTGCAGTTATTGTAATAGCGAACTCCATTGAACTATAAAATACGGGAACGCGGTCTCTTGATTCTCTCCTTGCAGACAAGGATTACTTCTCAACGTATCCTCCATCTTTCTTCTACACGTTGCGTGTTCTGCTACCAAAAAAGTTAACCCCCATTATCTTCATAACAAATACACGGTAGCGGTTATGTCCATTGACTCGCATAGACGCAGATGATCTCAGATGTTGAGCGTCTATAATCTACAATCTGTCTCTCCATCGAGTCGCCTCCATTGCTTTATAAATCCATGATCATTTTTTGACACAATAAAAAATCCAAGAAGAGTGATGGAACCTTTGGTGTGAAAATACGAAATATATTAGGTTCGGTTGTTGGTTTTGTTATTATTAAAAAGACCAGGTGGCTGTGAATCACTATTCGTGCTGATCCTGAGACTCTTCGCAGAACTACCACTTCAATTCTAAGAAGAGCTAGACTATGTATACAGCATACAACTAATTCAATAAAGCGATTTCTTTTTAAATGGTTTTTTAAATTAGTAGGGAATTCCTACTACTACTTATCTAAAATTTCAAATGCTTCTAGCTCAGTTAGGATAGCGTTCCGGGTATATGTTCATTAGACATTTTTGACTTGAAATCACCCCAGCAACACAGCCCCAGTCATGTCGTGGGACATCCTGTATAGTTCAGTGACAAGCGTCGATCTCCGCAGTGTGTTCAAAGTTCTACAGTTGGTACACAGCAGCAATCTCACGTGTAGACGCGCGTCATTATCCTGCCGCGTGACCGTTGTGTGTCCGCTTGACGATGGCGACGGCGGTCATTTCTCCGTCCTGGCGCCCAACCGCCTTCCAGCGTGTATGTATGTTTGTGTGTGTTTCTGTGTATGGAACAGAGTAGGTACCTTCTATGTATAGAATACGTGTAGGTATTATACGAACCAACTTAACTCTGTAGGACGACGAGATCTCCGCAGCGCCGGGGATCGCGCGCGTGTAATTACCTTACTTTAACCGTCCCACTGCCGCCGCCGCCTTACCGCCCCCACGTCCTGCACGTCATGTATACCTTGCACAGGGCTCGATGGAAAGTTATACAGGGTTAAAAATAAAGATATATTACTTTTTAGCTTTTAACTGGTAACACTTTTAAACAAATTTTAGTAAAATAAATTTAAGATAGTTGTCGTGGTTAAGGCATACCGTCAGAAAATTCTTAATTTTTGTATACTTATTAAGGACATGGTAATACAATTACTCTGAAAATTTGAAGTCGATCGACCGTATATATAATCCGAGATAAATTCAATTAAAAATTGGATAATTAACATTGATTGTATACAATCTCTGTAGTTCTGAACCAGTTTCTTATTTATAAAAAAAGAACTAACTGTCAGAAACTTTCCAAAAACTGACAGTCTTTCAATGCATTTGTTATGAGTTTTAAAAAAAATAAGAAAAATTTTTTGAACGTCTAATTATTTATAAATAACGGTTTAAAGTTCAACAATTTATAGAAAAGTATACATGCATATGAATACTATATGGGTTACGTTTCCACGGGTACAGTCTTGCGTACAAATTATGGATCACTTAGCTACAAGCTAGTATACTTTTGTGGCGCGTATATCTATAACTTTTTGACAATATTGTACCATGACAACTACGTTAACAATTACTACATTTTTATTATTCGTGATATTAGATTTTCACTTTATTTTATTTCATCTTCTCACAATAATACTGAACAATTGGACAGCATTGACTCTCTGAAGATGGCAAAAAGCTTGCCGAAACGTTAGAATAAATGCAATTTACATAATTCAGTATTTGCTTTCTTCGGTCCTGTGCCACCTAGGTTTATCCTAAGAAATTTCTTCAATTTAAAAATAAAGAACTTCATATGTTTCCTAGCGCTGACGGCTTACACCAAGGCCCAAGGTGAATGAATAAAGTCACAAATTATAAGTTGAGGAAAAGTTTGATTGAGAAACAAAAAAAAAAGTTTGTGACCGACGTTTTCAAAAAATATATTCCCATCTTCAGGGTCTCTTGTAAGTTTAAAGATGATTAACTTGCATGAAAATTTGTTTTTCGAAACGTATCGGATGCGTTCTAAAACTGGGTGATATCTTTCTAATTGAAAAATAAGAAATTTGTTATGATAATAATAATCCCAGAAACAACTGATCGGTTTGTACATGGACACCAGACAAGGAATACGAACTCCATGTATATACCGTAGGATAATTAAAAAATTCGGATTTTCGCGAAAATCCTAGGCTGTTTGCAAAAAACCGGATTCCAGTTACCCGGTTTTTTGCAATCGTTCTAGGATTCTCGCGAAGATCCAATTATTAAATAGCTTCCTAAAATAAAAGGTCACTAGTGTTTTGTATGTACCGAAACCGTTTCATTGAGAATTCTTCGAAAATTAAATAAATAATTTAGCCTGTTTTAATTCAAGTAAACAGATAATGAAAATTTCCATAGCAAAATTAAAATGATAAATGGAATTAGTTATAAAATAAATTCACGCCAGTAAAAAAGGAAAATTGGCGACGCTAGTGGTAAAAAAAAGAAAACATAATATGTACGATTTAGTGGGTAAATTCTGTCAATTTTCTCATTTGAGTTCGTGCTCGTTGTATAGTCTCCATGCGTTAGTAATGAAAATAATGAACCGAAATTCATTCGAAAATTCACCGGTCATTACCCATTTTTATTAGTTCAATATTTTTGCCGCTGTTTCCATATTTATCGTATGATGTAATCGCTTAATTAAGCATCTAAAGCTATAGGAATTTTTAATATAAAACAAGACTCACATACTATGACAACATTGTACAGGAATAACGTCCGTTTTTAAGTCGGTTAGAATAAATACCATAATCACAATCAATTGGAAAAGGTATTATAATCTCATTTTTTTCTGGATAACGTTAATTAAAATTATAATAACTTGCGATTTTTTCGGATTTTTCACATCCCTCGAGCATATTTTTGTTAAAGAAGACAATAAAGAGTGAAAATATCGTCAAATAACAGTCGCAATTAGACAAACTCGAAGTGTCTTTTCCCGTTTGAATTTCTCAAAATATCGATCGTTCGATGCAACATCATAGTGATGCGGCGTTAGGGCAAAACACACACACACATACATACTATATAGCGACGTGTGTGTGTGTGTTTGTACGACAGCATCAGGCACGGCATAGGTGGCTGTGAGGGTGACGAGGAGGAGGCGTACAGAGTGGGTGGTGAAGTGTGTTCGGTTGTTCAGGACAGGACCCAGGAACTAGCATCACTATAATCAATCGAAAATATTATGTCGCAGGCGCATATTGAATAAACTGTCATACGGGACAGTAAGTACTGTCTTTTTTCATGTCGTGGCTAGGGTTGCCAACCGTCCCGCTATACGCGGGACGTCCCGTTTCTGATACTCCTAACGAGACGTCTCGCTGAGGGTGTGTGCGGGACGCTAAATATCCCGCTTTTCGGAGGACGCTAAATACATTGCATCTATTTCGTGTTCTAATGCAGTAGCAGAGAGAGTTTTCTCACTTTGTAATAATGCCTGGACCGACGTGCGAAATCGTCTTCATGTGGATTCTGTAAAGTCAGAGCTACAAGTTAAAGTAAATTTTTCTTATCCATGCAAAGATTTTTACAATTTTTTACTTAAAAGGCCAAATGTCAAGAAAAATACTCATTTAAAAAGTAATTTATAGTTTTCATAACAAAGTCTAAATTACACTATAACTGTTTTTTCTAGTAAATATTGACTATTATTAATCTAACAAGGTGTTTTATCTTACTTCTCATCCTGATTTGTAAAGAAAATTTCACGTTTTTTTGTATTCTAAATAAAATTAGTTGGATCCCGCTTTTTAAACCCTTGTCCCGCATTTGACATCATTATTTCCCGAAAATTTGTATTTTAAAGTTGGCAAGCCTAGTCGTGGCAGTTTCGTCATTTTAGTAAAACTTTCATTTTTTACCGTCTTCAAAAAATATAACAAAACAGTAATAGTAGGTAATGCATGTATCTAGAACGCAAATGCAGTTTTTATGTACAAGGTGTAACATTATGTTAAAAATAGAGACCAACGAGCTTCAACAGTCACAAGAGTCGTGATAGCATTACGTTCAAGATACGTACTACATTTTTTGCACGTACATCCTATAAAAGAGTGAATTTTACTTCACAATAAGTATATATTTATATATCTGACAGTTGAGTTTTGGTCATAATGGAATCTATTAGGATTGTTTACGAAGAATATTCCTACTTTGCTGTCTCTGTTGCTCATATGGTTTTGAATGGCAACTGACAAGGAAATTACTAATGAATACAGCATTTCTTGTTTTACTTTACACACTAGTGTGAAATGAGTCATTTTACTACTGTTAAACAGGCATGAAAAGCGGCAGTTTTACAGAGGGGTGTGCAAAAAATACATTTGAATATTGGCACAGCACAATCGTGATCGTATCGTTGCAGCATCGCAGGTTATGATGATTGTTATTGAGATAGCAGTAATTCGTATAATTACCGCTAGCAGCGCATTTATTAACACGTTCACTGCGGCAGCAATTTTTGGTATTATGTCGATTCTCACTTTATCAGATTCCGGTATCCAGTAAATCCCCTAACCTCATAATTTTCTTTACAGTTCGTTACCAAATACTGACATCTGGTATTCGGAAATCGAACTAACACGTAACAAACACATAGGTATCTGTAATACGGACCTATCATAACAAATAACATTTTTATCGTCCCCGTAAGAACGACAAAAATTTATAGTTTTCTGTGCCGCTTGAATGGAAAGTTACCTACCAGTCACATGTAACTGGTAACGCCGAACTTGAAATTGGAAAAAAGGACAGTGAAGTTGTTTTCAGATACAGCTCTGAGCTCAAAAATATATCTGTCCATACGGTTTGAATTTATCTTAAAACTTGAAACATTTTACTTTCAAGTCAATGAATCAGTAGACACTTTTTTATGTTAATTAGTGAGATGCGGGAAGCTCTGTCTGCTAATCGTCCTGTCTACTTTCATCTCCGTGAGATCGTAGTCTTTATACTGAATTCTCTATGGCCGTAGTGCGCGCTTAGAAACTAAACATTGCCGTTCCATCCCTGTAGAAGTCGGGTCTGTCTGTCTGTATGTACGTATAGTACGCGGCGCGCGAAGCAGAACAGAACAGCGCGGGTCGGACGCGTCACTCGACCGGTGGGGCGACGGCGGCGACGGCCCTCTCCCCAAGTGGCGCGCGCGCTGGTGTGAGACACGGGCAGGCATCCGCGGACCGCGACCTACACACGGCCGAGCGCCGCGCTGTCCTGTCGGCCTCCTCCCCCGGACCGGGTGTTCTACGTCTAAAGCTACGAGAGTCGACCAACCTATAGAACCGTAGCACGTATTATATAACAAAATATTAAATAAGATTATATCGCGTCCATCTTATGAAACTGCATTTCATAAAATGTCTTGACAGAGGCCGACAGACAGATTGTAGATTATAGACACATCTTGACCACAAAACGTCTTGACAGACCATGGTACGTTGATTCGCAGTCTACATTGGTGTTTCGCGTTACAGTGCCCTTAGTCACCAATATTCGGAAATAGGCGGCATAGTTCGCTTTTCGACGAGGAATCCCCGGCAGTCAGCGCATTTCTTGCGCAACGAGTATACGCGGAACGTGTTGCTGGCTGCTGCCGTTCAATTTCGTCAGATCTCGCCCAATTTATGCTTCAGAATTGATCTCGTAAAAATGGTCCAGCTCGGGATTGCATTTCCTACTATACATATACATAGCACAGTAGATTTTCAACCTATCGGGATTTATTGATTCTTGTACTTTCAACTTCTTCTTCATCCTCATTTCGTGGCAGTCAGATCAATCAGCAAACACTTTTATTATAGTTTTATTGCAAAATGTTGTCTGACATATTATTCCATTGATTGAGCAGCATAGTAAGAGACATTTTGCATGAGAAGTATAAATTTAGTTGAAAATAGATTTGTGTTGAAAATACATGAGTTCGGTTGTATAACTATAATATATAACGCATATACATTCTTGGCGTCTTTTTTACGTATGATAATTAGTGTATTTGCCATATGGCAACATACACTATTGGCGTCGGTCGGATGGCGGGACCTAGGGGTCGGACCAAAATTTCTCGACGTTTCATAACCTCCTAAACACATTGGCACCATTTTTAAAAATGTTTATATATATATGTATATATATATTTATATATATATATATATATATATATATATATATATATATATATATATATATATATATGTGTGTGTGTACGCGCGATAACTTTCGAAAGAGTTAATTGATTTCAACGAAATTTGGACCACGTGTTGAAACCCATCACCGCAAGAAGCCTATTTAAAATGGGCCTAATCGGGCTATTTTAAGGGTAGTTTTTAGGGGTTGAAAACTGTTTTTGGGCCCCAAAATACCGAAAAAATTCTCCGAATCGTTTCAAAATTGAAATTTAACCCTCCGGTAGTGATTAAAAAGTGTCCCCACAATTTTAATAAAATCGGCCCGACAGGACCGGATTTACAAATTTTATGAAAACACTAGTTTGCAGATAGTGACTTATTTATTGAAGGGTGTATTTAATTCGGTGTAGACGTTAGATTGATAATAATATTACAATTAAAAAAAAATGTTATTTTAAGGGGTGTATTAAGGGGTTAAATTTTTTATTTTGCTCAAAAACAAACTTAATTTCACATAATAAAAGTATAAAACCACACGGCCCTATACAAGCAAATACACTATATTGTCGGCAGGGTTTTGGCACTGCGACCCGGGTTTTTATTTTATGGCATTGATGTTATGTGATTTCAATGCGTGTATAAGCAACAGTTTAAACCATTATTAGTAATTATAATATTGACTCTACCAACAGTAATAGAATATTAAACAAAATGAAATTACTTGCAATTACTGTTCAAATTAATTTTTGGAAAAAAATTGAAAAGGACCAAAATGGTTGGTCGAAACGTCTTATAAATAAAAAATTAATTTGAACAGTAATTGCAAGTAATTTCATTTTGTTTAATTATTAGTAATATTAATTACAAGTTCGGTTTGAATTATCTTTTTTCCATTCAAATTCTACAAATAGATAAATGAATAATTATTGTTTATTATTAAAGATTAAACGCTATTTACTCATTTTTACTACTTTCCATACTAAAGAAGAGATAGACATTAGGCATCATACAAACTATCAGAAAAATCTTCTAGAAAAACCAGTTACCTACTATTTTATGATTATATTAAATTTTCTGACACTATCTTCTTTGGTGTATCAGAATGCAGGTACACACGGAACAATAAATTTTATTGTTCCGTGGGTGTACACAAGCTTTTGCAAATTTGTTTAGTCGGCAGTAATCAATTTTACTGAGAACTTAATCACCTGAACGACAGTAAAATTACTATGAATAATTTTTGTGAAATTAAGCGTTTATACAAGATGAGCTATTTACTTAATTCGTGTAATGAACAAAAGATTTGACCCTTTCTAAAACTTTTCAAACTTCGCGAGAATTGCCTACGTTTAGTCATTATGAATTTTTGGGTACGTATACCTAAAACCTATAGTTTTGTTGTTTTATGGCCGAAGGGTCAATTTTCTGTCCCAAAAGATTTCTTTTTTAATAAACTATATGTTGTATTTCAAAGGATACTCATCAGTAGCTTAGATGGTTAGTGCGCCTGTTTACTAATCGGAAAGTTGCTGGTTCGATTCCCTGTCTCGACTTATACTTTTTATTTATATATTTTATACCCGGAAGTAAAACGAGAAATTTTAATAGATTTAATTAAAAACCCGCTTCAATAAAAAATAGGATTTGAAAGATTTTTTTATACAGAAATCAAAGCATTATAATCACATTAGTAGCCGGAACAGGTTGGGGAACTGAAGCAAAACATTTCGGTATTCGAATACCCGACTGAGTAATTTGTTGATGAATACTACACTTATCTATTTTTACCTAATCGCGTTCATTTAACAGAAATTTTATTTTATTTATTATAATGTTTCAAATATCAATATTTATGAATGTCCTGTCGCCCAATTGACTGAAATTGTTTTATTAAATTGATGAAAAATCAGGTAGTCTTGAGGAACTACTTGACTTGTCAAATACTTGAAATGTAACCACCTGACTTGACTTGATTTTCAGATTTTAATATACTTGACATCAAGTCAAGTAGCTTGAAAATCACGTCAAGCCGTGAATGCCTAAGAATGCGACAATTGTTTAAAAAAAACGGTCAAATGCGAATCGAACTCGCGAGAAGAGGCTTCCACTATACTATTCCGTTTTCAGTGAGTACTTTAACTTTCGTTTAGGTTTTCCTGTAAACTATGAGTGAGACCTCACATTCCCTATTTTTTTCTCAATATTTTAGGCTCAGTAGTTTCGGAGATAGGGCGGGGAGGGGGTGGTCAATTTTAATCTATTTTCTTAAATAACTTTAAAACTATCTATTTTAAAATTATAAAAAAAGTATGTAATATATTTGAGACCCTTACTGCAAGCCGTTTCATTTGATATGTCACACGATACACTTTGCAAAACTTTTTTTTTAATTTCCTAATTTTCCCCCGCAAAAAATGTCGCCCACGTTCTTATTTGGGTCACATAAATTTATATGTCTACCTTCAATTGATCCAGTATTTTCGGGGCGAATTGGCTGTGACAGACGAACGGACAGACAGGCACGCGAGTGATTCTATAAAGGGTTGCGTTTTTTCCTTTTGAGGTACGGAACCCTAAAAATGGCGATTTTCGATGTTTTTCGCATATTTCGACGACTTTTTAGTCGGGTTTCGTATACACGTATGTGTTGTGCGGCACAAACTGCACATACAGGCGGTTTTGGCGTCGTGCCGCAGAGTTGAGTTGACGCTCACAGAGTCGAAGTACCACTGCGTTGACGAACACGCACAAATTTGTGCCACCACTGACAACAATTTGGCCACAGGCGTCTAAAATATTAGAAATGTTTTCATAACACATATTTTATTACAATCCGTCGTTTTATTGTTTACAAACCTCGCCATTTCTTAAATTGTCGGTTTTGACTATAAAATTAATCGCCTTTAATGAGCCTTTAATCTTTTTTCTAAGAATTTATCACTTAAGTACTACCTACTGTAAACGACTAGTTGAAATACCCGTTCTTCGTCCCTGCCGTCAAATGCTTAAAACCTTGCTGAATAAATCGCACATGATCTTAACATTACCTCAAATTGGTTTGATGGTTCTCTAGTTTTATAACCTACGATTATTTCCATTGTTATCTATACTAATATTGTATAAAGAGGTAAAGTTTGTAAGCTTAGATGTAGAATGTAATCTCCGAAATTACTCATCCGCTTTCAAAATTTTTTTCACCAATATTTAGAATGGACATAGGATATATATATTCGCGTAAAAATAAAAGCGCTTTTCGTGGAGCCTCTCAAGGCAAGATTGCAAAACGGCGAAGCCGAAGGTTCCACCACTGTTGTTGCTGCCGATCGAGCTGTAAAACATTGTTTATCTTAATCGTGTGTGGGTCGCCAGTAGCAGCTAGTATTGTATATATGGCATAGAAACTCCTAAAAATGTATACCTATATCTATATCAATTATTATTATCTACATCAATTATTACTAAATTTAAGCTATAAGAATATTTTTAGTTGGTGTTAAATAACAAATAATACGTAACATAATGTATTTCAAGAATAAATTTTAATTTGATTTCACCTTTTTTAAAAGGATACCAATTTTTTCTGATGATGGATCAAAATGTTCGAAAGCGCTTAAGAATATAAATTTTTCTAAATTTTTCATTTATTTTTGAACCTGTACTACCACCTACAAAGAAGATTTTCTTATTTAAATAATTTTAGTAGTCCAAAATTTATCGTCACAATAAAATTAAGCTATGCATTTACAGAAAAGAACACCGAAATACATGTGACGCCACGTGCTTTTTTTGTATTTTTTTAAAAATTTATTCATATTTTAAATATATAACTTTGCTTACTCACAACAATGTAAGTTTTAGATAAGTTTAAATTGCAGTTGTCATAGTCAAGCCAATGAAGTAGAAAAATCGTTAAAACTTCGTAATCCTCAGTAATTGTTCCGCTACTGATGATTTTCATTTTGAAGGTATTAATGATCATATCAAAAAAGCTGCGATCGAACCAAAAACTTCTCAAAAATTATGAATTAATAAAATATACGTAAAATTCTACACTAATTTTTTTTTTACAAATTTGTAAATAAAACTGCAGTGTTTATAGTTTTCCACACAATCTTAATAATTAGAAAACGTACTTTATTTATGAATGTTTTCAACACGATTACATTTTTCGAAAAATTTTGTATAACGTGAATTATTTTTCTCATGAACCAAATTTTGCTGCCTCTGGAAATTTGTCGCCCTGGGCACTCAGGAAAAATAATTGCTAACCACTGGTTCTTTACAATTTGAAAATGTTTTATGGCGGTCGTTCACTTTACCTGCGACTTTTACATTAGATCGAAAGTCGAGTGAAACGGTGTCAAACAGACGGCAGCGGCAGGTAGAACCAAATTTCTGTGAATATCTCCCCACAGCATTAAGTCAGCATAATTACATGCGAACCTTGTCAACTGTACGGGCAATAAAATACCTAGCGATTTAAAATTTCCGATATTTCCTATAACATATTTACAATTCTCAGAAATATTATTTTTCCAAAGACAATGCTTTGTCATTCCAAAAATATATAATTTTTGGAAAATGGTAGCCTTTGAAATAGCTATACGATGTGTTCGCCGATAGTAATAACAGTGAATAATTCTTGTACCCTATACTAGATACAAAAAAAAAATTTAATAGTTTTTTATTCAACTCAAAATATACTAATGAAAACTGCAGACGTATTTTTTTTTGTACTTCAAACTCAACCGGAAGTGTACATGCATTTTTTCTCAAATGGAGACATTATTTTTTTACATTTTCGAAATCTCTATTTTTTCTCTATGAATTCAAATAAAATTATCATAAGTAATGTTACATTAGAAAATATTCGAGAAAACGTGTAATATAAGTGTTCCTTTTTTCCTTTAAGGTACTTAACCCTATAAGTTTTTTTTCTTTTAACGTGCCTTTTTATTTGACGTGACATGATGCACATGAAATTTTTTTTTTTTTCTAATTTGGTCTCCATAATTAACCCCCAAAATCGGAATTCGTTTATTTACGCTATATGTCTGTGATTGGGTCTTAATATTCCAAATTTCAACTTTTTTGATCCAGTAGATTCCGAGAAAATAGACTGTGACAAACGAACAAACAGAAACGAGAGTGATCCCATAAGGGTTCAGTTTTTTCATCAGATGTACGGAATCCTAAAAATGATAACAAATTGAAAATTTGAATTGGCACTACGTCCAAATAACGCTGTCAGTTGGTGACCTTAAATTTAAAACTATCTGGATACACGTTTCTCAGTTAGAAGCAGCGTTGCCAGACGTCCCGATTTTTAAATCAAAATTAAATGTCCCGCGCGGGACAGGCTCAGTCCCGCTTTTCGGGGATAACTCGACCGTGCGTAAATAATTATTCTCTTATTGTAAGTTGCAATTTGTAACACTCACTCCTCAGACTATTGTTTGAAACGCCATATTTTTCTAATGAATAAAACTTTTTTGATTTTGATTCCTGTTTTTTTTTTTTTTTTTATTCAGAAGACGAATAAGACTCAACTATTTAACGATAGAGTAAATCTGATTTAAAATATCATATTTTTATTAAAATACATTTTCTATGGCTATTTTTGCTATTTATTGTCACGTAAACGTAATTTGAACTCAAATAAAAAGATAAATATTTAAAAACTTCTGATTATATACATTTTTTACTATGTCCCGCTTTCGACAAAAGAATCCTGCTTTTTACACTCAAAAAGTTCCAAAATCCCGACTTGGCAAAAAAAAAATCTGGCAACGCTGGTTAGAAGTCCTGCAAAACACACAACGAAATTAGACAGATAGAAGCCCGGCTACTTTTTTTTATAGGTATTTGTATCGGTAATATTAGCGTCGCAGAGATGTTTCGAGGTTTAAATTAAAATGGTAAATTGTGTTTCGCATCTGCAGAAACGGTTCCCGCATTTTACTTTCCAAGCATTCTATATAAAGACGCTATATATTTTCTATACCGTAATCGAATGCTCAGTAATATACCTCCAGCAGGTATCGCGAGAGTATAAAAGTTTAATAACAAGAGACGGTTCTATGTGTGTGTTGTACTGCATATATATACGGTAGCGGGATTGTGTGGAGTCGAACGGCGATAGACAGCAGCCCCCCCGCGGGTGGACGTCGGAGTGAGCGGTCCCCGGAGTCTCGCGGGCCGATATCTCGACGACGCGCGAGGCCGTTGCGTTTCTCTCTGCACCCTAACTGACTGTACTTACACAGGGTTGCCAGATTGCTCACTTGATTAAAATCGGCCAAAACTCTTTTTAGTGTATTTGCCATATGGCAACATACACTATTGGCGTCGGTCGGATGGCGGGACCTATAGGGGTCGGACCAAAATTTCTCGACTTTTCATAACCTCCTAAACACTTTGGCACCTAGGGGTTGAAAAATGTTTTTGGGCCCCAAAATACCGAAAAAATTCTCCGAATCGTTTCAAAATTGAAATTTAACCCTCTGGTAGTAATTAAAAAGTATCCCTAAAATTTTAATAAAATCGGCCCGACAGAACCGGATTTACAAATTTTTTGAAAATACTAGTTTGCAGATAGTGACTTATTTACTGAAGGGTGTATTTAATGTGGTGTAGACCTTCTTTCGACAATAATTTTGCAATTAAGAAAAAATGTAATTTTAAGGGGTGTATTAAGGAGTTAAATTTTTTATTTTGCCCAAAATCCAACCTAAGTTCGCATAATAAAGCCACACGGCCTGTATTAGCAAATACACTATATTGTCGGCAGGGTTTTGGCACTGCGACCCGGGTTTTTTTAAACTTGAATGCAAAAAAAGATCATAAATTAATTCTTCATGCTTAATTATTTATTTATGAAATGTGATTCAAAATCTCATAAAAAAACCTTCAATAATGGACTCTCTTTTTTCAAAAAGAACATATCTATTTGGAGTTTTTGAGCTATTAAATGGTGGGTTATGTATCTAGTGCGCGTTGACTAATATTTTACGTATATGATGTTAAAAACGAGAGCCAGTGGGCTTATGGTCATAATATCACCATACACAAGATATACATATAGTATTTTTTGCACGTACTTCCTATATAAAATAAGTAATTTTCACCGAATATTCAAAATTTTTGAGAACTCAGTTTTGAGCAAGAACACTTCTAATTTATTTAGATTATGATTTACTATGCGGAAATGGTAAAACAACTACGTTTTTTTTTACTTTCCGCAGCATTACAACACTAGTGTTACATATGTCATTTACACCCGGGCGACGCCGGGTCGGACCGCTAGATAAGCATTATAAATTTACATCGGTAATGGACTTTTTAACATCAGTTACACGCCTTATATTATCTCAATACTTATACTGTATAATATCCAGGAGCTAAAACACATTTCCAGATTTTTTGTTTGTAGCAAGATTATTTGATAAGACTGACTTGAATAGTATCAACGGGAAACCGCGGATTCGTACAAATACATAAATCATATACAATTATGTACTTATCACCCCAAAAATTAAAAAAATATATTAAATTTCAACGAATAAGTATTCTATTATTGAATTTTATGAATATGTTTGCATTTTAGAAACTGCGAGTTGCCCAATTTTCGCATTGAGTCGCCCAATCTGGTAACCCTGCAGTGTACTGTAGCTATGTGTACTATAGTACCTCTTCTAGTACTATACCTACTGCATACTACATAATATGTATAGTACAGTACTAGTGTACCTAGATATATATGTTATATATACGCCGTGTGTGACTTGCGAATGTGTATCGTGTGATGGCACAGTGGTAGATCGTATTTGAATTTGCCTTTGCGGGCCTTATTAGTGTATTTGCCATATGGCAACATACACTATTGGCGTCGGTCGGATGGCGGGACCTAGGGGTCGGACCAAAATTTCTCGACGTTTCATAACCTCCTAAACACTTTGGCACCATTTTTAAAAATGTTTATATATATATGTATATATATATATATATATATATTTATATATATATATATATATATATATAGGTATATATGTGTGCGGGCTATAACTTTCGAAGAAGTTAATTTATTTTAACGAAATTTAGCACACATGTTGGAATCCATTACCGCACGAAGCCTATTTAAAATGGGCCCAATCGGGCCAAATTAAGGGTAGTTTTTAGGGGTTGAATACCGAAAAAATTCTCCGAATCGTTTCAAAATTGAAATTTAACCCTCTGGTAGTAATTAAAAAGTGTCTCTAAAATTTTAATAAAATCGGCCCGACAGGACCGGACTTACAAATTTTATGAAAACACTAGTTTGCAGATAGTGAATTATTTACTGAAAGTTGCATATAATTTGGTATAGAGGTTCGATTGATAATAATATTGCAATTAAGAAAAAAAATGTTATTTTAAGGGCTGTATTAAGGAGTAAAAATTTTTTTTTACCCAAAAACCAACTTAAGTTCGCATAATAAAGCCACACTGCCTGTATCAGCAAATACACTATATTGTCGGCAGGGTTTTGGCACTGCGACCCGGGTTTTTATAAAATAACATTAACAGAAGGATAACTATAGGTTGCTATAATTGTTAAGATAAACCCATTGCTACAATGCTATATTATTAATTTAGTCTTACGAACTATACCATAGTAAACAATTTATTAAAATCATATATCTAATTCTAATGCATATTTTTAACCGACTTCAAAACAGAGGAGAGGTTCTCAATTCGGTTGTGTTTTTGCACCGATATTTTCGTCAATTGTAAAACGATTTGAAAAATTTCAACGCCATTTTGTTCAGAATGTTACCGGATTGTTTCCATATAGTTTTTATTAAAATCGGTTCATCCGTTTTTAAATGACATCAAAAAAACATATTTTTTAATGTATGATACCTCATATCTCCAACATTTGTAAACCGATTTTGATTATTCTTTTCTTATTTATTAGGGCACACTTTCAGGGTGTTCCCACATAAATTTGACTTAAATCGGTTCAGCAGTTTTTAAAAATGTGCGAAATCAAATCCACTAAAAAGTAAGAACTTTTTTAAAATAAAAATATTAGCCTCCATAAAAAAAGTCACTAAGAAGATTAAAATAATGAAATTTTGAGGTCGGAGCCAATTTCATTACTAAAACTTTTAATTACATATGTACTTTTGTTAAATTGGCGCCGACCTCAAAATTTCAATACTTTCATCTTTTTAGAACCTAACTTTCTTGAAGAAGGTTAATACTTTTTTAAAGTTTTTTTATTCTTTCGTAAATGTATTCTTGTCCTAGTCTAGTCGACCGCTTAAATATTTTGTGGTAGGTCGTCGCCACCATGAGTCTGAGCACCCCTAATATAGAACGTTGACAAAACCGGGTAAGATTTTGGGTCGGGACTTTTTAGAATTCCAAATCGTCGAAGTTAGTGTGGGATGGACACTCTCATGTATTGCATCACAGAACCCCTCTTGGAAAAAATTAGGCGGACGTCTATGCGCGTACCGTTCGCCCCTTGCGGGTCCGTTGCGCGCGTGTGTATGTGAACGCGTCTTCTTCGTCGACGACCTCTCGCGAATTCACCGTGAGCCTTTGTGTAGATGTGTGTAGTATGTGTGTGAGAACGCGATCGCTGTTATAAAGGTGCCAGTACAGTTATTGCCTCGCCACGCAAGCCGCATTGAAAACAATATGTCTGTACTTTATAGGGTAGGGATGTCGAGAAAATATCGATATTTTTGGACGATATTTAATATTTCGATATAAAATTCCGAGTATTGAAACCGATATTTTTTTCCAGTAGCAACACTTGTATGTACTACCGCGACTTACTGTGGCCGTTTAATTTTTCCGAAAATGACGAACTGAAAAAGAAATAATGTTTTTGGAACATACTTTTAAATGCGTTCCAAAAACAACAACTAAATAAAGCACATGTAAAAAACATTTCTTTTTCACCAGATTTTTCGCTAAAACTTATATAATATGTCGTAGAATAATCGAAATCATCAGATCTTCTCGAAAAACCTAGGACGACTGCAAAAAATCGGATAATTGGAATCCGGTTTTTTGCAATCATCCTAGAATTTTTGCGAAAATCCGATTATTTCAATTATCCTACGACATATATAGAACACTATCACATATAAGACAAACTCATTCAAATTGAGAAATAAAATTATCGATTCATTGATCAGGCCAACATTAATTTAAACGATTCGTAGTTTGACAGATTGCAAACGTGGGGGTGCGCTATCGAAACGCTTTGGTATTCCGTTGTTGTGGCGACACCTTTATCAGCGTCCGCGACGGGTGCCGTCACTCCTCACCCCAGAAACGTCGCGCGGCATTACGGCCGTTGTGCACGTGTGTGTGTGTGTCACGTCAAGCCGTCAGATCACACAGAGAACCGCGCGCGCTCCGCGCTCTCGCTCGGCGGACCCTTCTAACGGCTGACGCGACCCACCGACCGCGCGCCGCCCGCCCTGGGTCGCTGCCCACCGCCCAACCGTACCATACCAAAGCACCATCATACCACCACCTCGCTCTCTCTCGCTGTGTGTGTGTGTGTGTGCTAGCCTGCCGTTCTCTATGTCTGCACGCCATCGCGTATTGATCGCTCGGACAAAGGAATACATCCCCAACAAACGGTATTCACTCACATCGCAACCTTCGTGACCGACGCTACTCGAACCGCGGAGCACCACACATCACCGTGTCTAATCACGAGATTCAATCGTGGTCTTATTTGAAAAAAAAAACAAATAAAAAAACCCACGCGACACAAGACACTTTATTCGCATAACGAAACAAACGAGCACGTTGTTCGTCGTTTGTTTTGTTTTTAATGTGCGCGTAAAAAGTTTTGTAAAAGTTTTTGGGGTGGCGCGGTAAAGTTATATAAAGTTGGACATGTGATTGAAAACGAAAGTAGAGTAGAGAGTGCATAGCGGCACACGTAAAAAACAAACGCTCTGCGCAGTATACGGAGATCTCCCATTCGCAGCGGCGGCAGTTCGTTGTACCGTTGTGATCCGTGGTGGTGATTCACTATTCTGCTGCTTGCTTTTACCGCTCTCGCTTGGGGGTGGGGGAAATATTCGTCGTCCACGTGTTTTTATCTGTTATGGTTATTGTATACCTAGCAGTGGTGGTGTCAGTACGTGGCTGGTGCGTGGTTATGTTTGTGTCTCATAAACTCGCTCTTTAAGGCAGGTCAGATCAGAGACTTTTATTACTTACCTACTTGTGTTTAATCATAAAAATGTCTCTAGTGATTATCTGCATTTCATAGACTTACTACCTGCCTACGGAACTGTATTCAGTGTTCAAAAATCAAACGTTCTTTAGTTCTTATCTAACTGTCGACTGTTAAGTAACTCGAATAAATTTAACAGTTTATCGTTACAACGCGGCGTGTTTTAATCGTTTTAAAAATTAACTGATGTGCTGTTGCTGTTATAATTTGTGTTGATTGTTTAATATTTGTGTGACTTGTTTTTTTAATTTAATTTTTGTGTTAACAACGTCTGTCAAGTATGAGTGGAAAACCTTCAAAACGACCGCCGAACACTCCGGCTGAAAAACTAGAAGCAATTCGACGCGTTACAGACGGTGAAAGCAAAGCATCTGTAGCCAGAGATATTGGCGTTCCAGAATCAACTTTGCGTGGGTGGTGTAAGAACGAAGAGAAAATTCGACAACAATTACGCCAATCGCCAACTGGATCTGAATCAGCTGATAACGGCGTCGAATTGAAAAAAGTCAAATTACCAACGCCTCCACGTGCAGGACTCGACGTTCCGGTGCCATCAACATCATCGACGCCGAATGCCGTTCATGCACTTCCCGTTCCGTCGACGAGTACTAGTGACAATGTAACCGGTTCGGTCGGTTTAAATCTGACAATGCCCAATAAGGTTGAACACAAAAGTGAAGGTCGCCCGGCAAAGAGGACGCGACACAGTTACGATAACGCGTCCACGGCGTCCCTGTCGAACGGTAACGCGACGACATCAACAATTACCGGAAATCCGCTGACTCATGCTGGTCATATGTCGGGTGGTATGTCTCATGTTAGAAATCAAACCGCTCAAAATATCGATCAAAGCGTAAACAATTGGACCCAGCAAGTGTTCAATTACACGTTGATGCAAGCGCTTCTACAACAGTCGGCGACTTCATCAAGAACACCGACCATTACCAACGGCGGTCTTCAACCTGCTGCGACCGCGTCACACAATTTATTCAATGGTAATTACAATATAAATTCTATGTCGTCGTCTGCTGCCGCCGCGTCGTCTTTATCATCAATCGATGCGCCTCACCAACAACTAGTCAAAGATTTGAACAAGTACGGATATGCAGGGCATAATAATATGAAAAGTGTAAAGGCGTATCTGGAGAATTACACCGCTGCGATGCAGCAAAGATATTTGTCGCAAGTGTCGTCAACAATGAACGGCACAGTAAGCTCTAGTAATAGATCGTCGACTGTACCCAATAACGTGACACCAAAATCAGTTCCATTCTCGTCTGCTTATCAGCAAACTAACACAGATGGATTGTTGACCACGTTTCCTCCCGTTACAACGCCAGTAAACAATGGCATTCATAATGGAGAAAGTAATAATCGATTGCCCTCACCAAGTGTTGATGAAGCACCTGCAGCTGTTGAGAACAACATTGACTCTAACACTGAAATCAAAACGGAAGTGGAAGAAGCTAAAGATTTGTCAAACGGCGGTATCAAATCAGAACCAATGGACGCTAGCAACAACGTATCGAACGGTCATCATTCAACCGATAACGGATCTTTAGAGAACGCAAATCCTTCTTCGCCGAATAGGTATGTCAAGAAAAATTCAGCGTTTATAAATCGCAACGCGAGACCGCGATCAGCGTTAAATGATATTTTCGCCCGTAATGACAGCGCGATGAACAGAATATCGAATGGAGATAATGGCATTTCGGATGATGATTGTTCTTATGGTGTTGATCTCTCGACAACCGAGGCTTTAAATCACGCCACCATATTTTGTAGATGGCTCGAAAATAGATGTTCCGATCCGGCTGTCACAAGGACGATGATTAATAATTACAAGATTCTTTTGCATGCGGTTGCGGATTCTTTGTTACGTGAAGACAGACGACAACAATCGAATGACGAGAATGTACCGGCTCGCGATACCGAAAGACATCGAAAACGGAAAAGTAGTGATGTTTAATTTTTTTATTGACTTTATTAATGTATAACTTATTTCAAACTTTTCGTGTGTATGCGATTGGCTGAACATATTATGTTTTTTTTTGACACTATCTAATGTTACGCCAAAATAATTTGTGCTGTTTTTTTATACTTTGCCTGAAATGATCAAATTTCGTAAAATTAGTTCTACACTAAAATCACAAAATTAATTTCATTTGCTTCTTAATTCAATTAAATTACACACGACAGGAAATGTTGAAAGCGTCTGTGATTATTTTAAATGTATTAATATGAAATAAGGAGGGGTATATTAATTGTAAATAATGTTAGCAGTTGTAAATAAAATGCAATTTTAATTTTATGAAGTGATGTCACCATATTTTTATTTAGAAAAATTACATTTTGTAAATCGTTAAGGTTCCATGGAATATCTGGATATTTTTTTTTGTTTTTTTAGTTTCATTTTTTTACTGCTGGACGGTTTGCTTAAACACCTTTTTCAATATCTTTAATTTTATTATATTAAAATTACAGTATTGATTATGGATTAAACAAATTTCGGAGCGGATCGTTAATATTTACATCAAATCCTAGAATCTTAACAAATTATAGGGTAATAGCATCAGTTTCCGAGCACTTACCTGTGGTACAACACTTTTATATGCATAGAATAGCTAATAGAACATGTCAATGTAGTAGTCATGTACACGCCAATAATATGGTGCTTAATGGATACAGAAATTAGCACAAGTACAATTAAATAACCAGAAGTATAACTCTTACATGCTTTAGTTAAATAAAACCGTAAATATATAAATTAATTAGGTACGCCTATGGAAAAGCAATAAAAGCACGAATCAAAAGGCAACGCTTCTGATTATTTATTTATTCTTGTATCATTAGCGTCCAATCGATGAATACATTTGCAACTTAATGTGAAATATATTTTCAAGTCTCAACTATATTATGATCAAAAGTGAATGACCACAAAAGTGGTTGGTAAGTGGTGCTTTTACCCTATGTATTTTTCTTTTTTTTTAATAATACCATATAGCGATGTGATTGTTAAT
Source organism: Venustoraphidia nigricollis (assembly GCA_034508555.1). Taxonomy (NCBI): domain Eukaryota; kingdom Metazoa; phylum Arthropoda; class Insecta; order Raphidioptera; family Raphidiidae; genus Venustoraphidia; species Venustoraphidia nigricollis. The sequence continues at coordinate 4,532,095 of JAVRKA010000013.1, forward strand.
ATTATTGTTATCATAGACACTTTCATAATTGATCTCTAATAATAATTATTCATTTTTAATCCAAAAGTACTAGTACTAGATATCTGTATATATGTATATTTCAAATTAACATTAGTGCTAGCAGGTAACTTTGATCTTACAGAATAAATTGTAATTAAAAAGAATTTTTGAATTTCGTAATTCTGAAAAAAAATCACTTTCAATAAAATATCATATCTGAAATAAAGAATAATATTAATAACATATCTACTGTAAAGGACAGTTTGGTAATCACTGTCAAAGTTACTTGCATGCTAGTACTGTCGGATTAAGTTTGTTCATAGAAGGGTTAGCGCAAATAGATAAAACTTAACCCTCCTTTGCAGTGCGCAGTCGGATTGTAAGCCTTGTACAAAGAACTTAATTTTATCTGATAATTATTATAACTCGCCTGCACTAGTCACTAATTTTTAACTGGAAAGGCTGTTAGTTTTATAATACGATGCGCGATTTTTAGTAGGGGTGGCCAACGACAAATTTGAACACCATTTCGTTTGCATATGAAATTAAATTTTGACTCAAAGAGAAAAAGTACCTAATTGGAATGTGGAGCTTGTAGCAAAATAAATTGACCACCCCTGAACTGTAGCAAGTATTACGATTTATTTAAAATATAATTATATGAAAACGAAACGCTCATTATTTTAGATAAGAAAACATATTTAGTTTTTAATTGTTTCAGAATTGTTTGTGTTAAAGTGACCTGCAGACGGGTGATTTCTTTATTTAGAGTTTAATACAAAATAATTGCAAACTTGACGCATTTTTTGATAGACTGCCACTTTTTGTTGGATAATTCTAAAGTGACAGGAAAATATAAATATTGTCATTTTTTTTATCACCTGTTTTTTGTAGAATTGAAGCAGGCATGGACAACATACAGTTCACCGGGTATTTTCATCCGTAATCGTTGAGAAAATTTTATAGATTTTTTTATGTATTTATTTTTTTTACAAATTAGAATGTTTATGAGTAGAAATTAGGTTTTATTGTAAATATTGAAGAATTATTCAAAAACAAGCCTTAAGAAAATATATAAGTAGTAATACTTTAATCCAAATGATCTCCGAGACGTTTACTATTAATACAGTTGTCCATGCCTGACTGATGTTGTCTATATTTTTATAAAATATAATTCAAATTTTGTGCCAATATGTTTGAAAGTTCATTTAGTTACGGGCTTTCAAAATTATCATTTTTTATAAATGAAATGTTTAGTATGTAAGCGGTTTTATGTTCGAATTTATTATTTGTTTTTTTGTTATGAATTAAATTTGAGTTCCTATTATGAAACATTCGCATACAAATTAATTTAGTTATAAATGTTAAAGATTTTCAGGACCGGTCTTAGGTCAGTTTGGTTCGCGTAATAGCCCGCACGTTAGTAATTTTAGACAAAGTCGTTTTGAAGTGCATTGAGTTCTGTATTTTATGTTTTACGTATTAAAATTAATTTTAAAATCGCACGCATTTTCTAAGACCGGGCCCTTTTAAGTATTTCCAATGTATTTATTCAGATTGCAAGAAGTGTGTTTTTTTTCGACACTTTCTACAAAGTTTGCAACAAAATATGACCAGTATATTCTAATGTACAGTAAAATAAAAACAATTGTTATTTTAACGTAGGTAAGTAAATTTCGCGGTTATAACGACTTCGAAGTTTAAGGGGTTGTCAAAATCGGTTCGTTATCTCCGTAGCTCGCAAGTCGCGACCACAAGTATAAATAAATAACCAGAAGTATAACTTTCTATTTAGAGCTTTACTCATTTTTATGACCAGTACTGTACTGTCTCGAGTTTTTAAAGATTTATAGCGAATTGTTTCTTACGCGCCGGATTTAAGAAGACGTTTTATTTTTTCATATTAAAATAATGTGCTTGCTATGATAGTTAAACATATTTTTTAAGCAAAACTGTAAATATATAAATTAGGTAGGCAATAAAATTTAATCTTTTACTTAGAACCAAGGTCATGAATCAAAGGATGCGCCTCCGAGTTACGCTTCTGGTTTTTTTTTCTTGTAGCGCGACAATGATGTAAGGAAAAATGACAAAATTTGAAATGTTCGTTAGAAATAGTCGTTCGCTATATGATGGGATGTTATAAGCGAGGTTTACTGTGGTTATTATTAGTAATGGCGTGTTGATAAAAACTCTGTTAGGTGTATACAGTGCTGTTAAATTTCTCTCTCACTTTATCTTATGTAAAGTAAAATTTGTTAGAAAGTGACAGAAAATAACAGCACTGTAAATTCTTACATTGACCATACAGAATAGCACCATTAATTTGTAAACATGTATATAATTAGTATTTTCAGATGTATTATTAAGGTTATTTGATCTCATACACATATTATTTATGAATTCATTGATACAAATATATTATAAGAAATAACTGTAAATGATAGAAAAATTCTGAAACGTTGGAACTAATTAAAATGATTAGAAAAATTATAACAGTGTTCTGAATTATTAAACCTTGAAAATGTTTTATTTTTCCTCGCAGTATAGAAATACGATCTAGCATTTTAAAATTCGGCATCGATTGTCAATTTTACCTGTACACTATAGGTGAGCTTATGATTTATACCTATTTCGTTGAGTTAATATTTCGTTCAAGGATATTATAAAGTATTTCCAGGAATAGCAAACTAAGAAAACTTTATATCCTTAAAATGTTACATCAGTAAAGAAACCCTATAATAACCAGTAGTGGAGTGCCGTTAGACGTAAAAATTGTAAAACCTCGGAATCCAGGGCCAGTCAATGAATCTTCATAAAATCTTTTGGACGGCATTGTTAAAAGCTCAAATAAAAAAGTTAAAAAAAATTTTTTTTGCGATCTCGATTGCGGGGTGGATGCCACCCCTTCTCGGGGGTGAAAAATGTTTCGTTGAAAATAAGCGCGGAAATGGATAGGTTGACTAATTCTAAGCAATTTTTGTTCTATAAAGTTTTTTCTGAAAGTCCATACTTTTCGACTTATTCGCGAGTGTAAGTGTCAATTTTTTAACCAATAAACCTACGTTTTCAGATGGTTCAGATGTATTGGGTCTACAGACACTGTAAACTCACCATTATTTTTGTTTTTTTATAAGCTACATTTTTACTAAGAATGATTTTTTCGATAAAATACTTACTTTTTCAGATATTCGGGAAAAACCATCTGAAAACGTGCAGGTTTATTGGTTGAAAAATTGACACACTCGCGAATAAGTCGAAAAGTATCGATTTCCAGAAAAAACTTTATAGAACAAAAGATCCATTTCCGTGCTTATTTTCAACGAAACATTTTTCACCCCCGAGAAGGGGTGGCATCCACCCCACAATCGAGATCGCAAATTTTTTTTTTTAACTTTTTTATTTGAGCTTTTAACAATGCAGTCCAAAAGTTTTATGAAGATTCATTGACTGGCCCTGGATTCCGAGGTATAAACCTAACGGCACTCCACTACAGCATTATTTTAAGATGATTATATTCATTTAGATCAGTGGCTCCCAACCCGTACAAGTCTGCGAACCACTCAGCTTAAACTGAATCAGTACGGGCCTCTCATGCCATACCCCCCATCTGTTGTAACCAAATTCAAAGATGGTTAAGTAAAACAGTTTTTTAAAACACATTTATTATGACAGTCATAACTCATCAGCACAGATATATTCACCCCATCTTGTTCAGCACATATCGCTTTTAAAATTCCCATTTAATGGTAACTTTTTATGTGCTGCCGGACCCTCCCGCGAACCACTCCGAGACTCACAGACCACTGGCTGGGAACCACTGATTTAGATTGTAGAAAATACTCTCAGAAAATTTTAAACTAGTCGCAAAAGACTGTGATATGCCCAATTCTTATTTGTTTAGACTTCAGTAACAAATGAGAATCGAATCGACGTTGATGTCACATAACTCGAAGTTACGTAGTTATGGGACGTCTTCATTACCAATGAGGCAAACTCTGTCATTTATTCTGATATGAACTATAGCTAAAGTGTTTGTAAATGACAAACAAAATGCATAATATAATTATTATATCATAATGAATATGAAACGCGTTATATATTACGGTTGTATAGGTTAGTAATGTTGCGATCAGCTGAGAGATCCACGTGCTCACCTCCCACACACAAAACACAACACACTACGAGCTTTTAATACGCCGTTACCGTACTCTATAAACACTGGAATTTATTACACCTCATTCGCATTCGCTTGACGGTGTCAAATGTACTCAAGCCTAGGCTAGACGTCGGGACTATAAATATTAAATAGGATATTCCTACATTACGTGTAGGATTGCCAGATTAAAAAAAAAAACGATCAAGTGCGAGCCAAACTCGCGTTCTGCATCATTCTGTTTTCCGTAAGAATTTTAATAATTTTCGTGTCAGTTTTCCTGTGAACTATGAGTGAGGGCTAATATTACATATTTTTTCAAAATCTTAGACTCGGTAGCTTCCGACAGCATGCTTGATTTTGGTATATTTTCGTTAATATATTTTAAAAATTTGAAGAAAACCCAATGGCTCGGGATCAATAAAAAAGTAATACTGATTTTAAATTGCATTTATGGCTAACGTTTCGGTGAACTTTACACCATCCTCAGAGCAACAATGTGGTTAAAATTTCCGTATATTGTACAATTGATAATAAATATCCATTATGAATTATTTTAATTTTGTGTAAAAATGAAAATAGTCAAAATTATAGTTTTCTTTTAAACTACGGATTATAACATTATAAAAAAATATATATTTGTACATTTTCTGATAACGAACCATTGATTTGATACGTCACATAATGCACTTGAAAAATATTTTTTTCAATTTTCTAATTTGTTCCCCAAAACTGAAACTACGTTATACGTCTGTAATTGGGTCATCTAATTCTATATACAGTACCAAATTTCAACTTTTTTCATCCAGTGGATTCGGAGAAAATAAACCGTGACAAGCAAGAGTGATCCTATAAGGGCTCATTTTTTGTACGCAGCTCTAAAAAACAAAATTTCTAAAACATTTCTGAAATGGTACGTAGTTGAAAAATGAATTATTAAAGAATTTGAGTTAAATCTCATATTAAAACATGGTATTCTATTCACTTTATTTCAGAAGAAACAATAAAAATTAATCAATCAAACTTTGGTCTTATTAATTTATCCCCATAGTGGTTGAAGAAATTAAATGTCTGAGCAGACTTCGTAATATTTGGGTCTATGTAATTTAATATAAGTTTTATATACACGATTTTCACATAGCAACCCGGCAGTGCGCGAAGCGGCACATACAGCGCTCTTCGAAGCGTTGAATTTAATCACAACGCGTCACTCTTGTGGTAATTGCTGCATTTGAAAATACGTTAATGTTTGCGAGTGTCGCTTTGAGCAGTGATCAAAAATAGAGATTTGCACTCGGACGAAGCTAGGTCAAACTGCTAATGATAAATATTCTCTGTACTCCCTAGAAACAAAAATACAATCGACTCATTTTAAGAACGGCGGCATGGGGCAACAATTACTCTTACCGAGAAAACGTACTTCTAGAAAGGTTGCCCGCACTTATTTACAATAGATGCTAATTACCTGTTACCAAACCTTTCTATCGTCTATAATCTACAAGAAAAATGACCTGCGAATTGTACGTGGTATGGTCATATTTACTTTCTTATAGAGATAGATAATGATATTATATTTTATCTTTTTCAACTGTACTTATTCAGAAAGATAAATTTATGCGTTAATATTTCGTAGACGGCTTCTTTAACGAGGTTCTGCTGACAAAGGCTTAACTGATAATTTTACAGTATGCTAACAAATAAAGTTGTGTGGTGATTTCTAAATTGGAATAAATTAAAAATTGATTTGTGGCAACATATGGTTATTCCATACCATTAAAAAAATGCATATTGAAAAATTGTCAAACGTGACTTTGGACCTAAATTAGTACCATTCTCCCACTTGTGGAGTTGGAATGATAAAAATTCGTCTAAGCACTGTCAATTTACGACGACATGACATGACCCTGTTGGACATATTGAACAGCGCATGCAGCGTTGCCAGACGTCCCAATTTTGGCGGGACGTCCCGATTTTTAAATCAAAATTAAATGTCCCGCGCGGGACAGGCTCAGTCCCGCTTTTCGGGGATAACTCGACCGTGCGTAAATAATTATTCTCTTATTGTAAGTTGCAATTTGTAACACTCACTCCTCAGACTATTGTTTGAAACGCCATCTTTTTCTAATGAATAAAACTTTTTTGATTTTGATTTCTGTTTTTTTTATTTTTTTTATTCAGAAGACGAATAAGACTCGACTATTTAACGATAGGGTAAATCTGATATAAAATATCATATTTTTATTAAAATACATTTTCTATGGCTATTTTTGCTATCTATTGTCACGTAAACGTAATTTGAACTCAAATAAAAAGATAAATATTTAAAAACTTCTGATTATATACGTTTTTTTACTATGTCCCGCTTTCGACGAAAGAGTCCCGCTTTTTTCACTCAAAAAGTTCCAAAATCCCGACTTGGCAAAAAAAAATCTGACAACGCTGAGCGCATGACATGTATATTGTATGTTTTATACGACCGGTTGTTGATTTTGTGGCATGGTCAATGTAAATGGAATGAGGTAAGAGTTGTGTTGGAACTTTTTATTTGTTTTCTAGTTTTTTACAACTCTACTATGGACCCGTATAGTACAGATGGAGTGGAGTAGAGGGTGTTTGCCGGAGGGGGAGGGATCGAGGGAGTTCCATTCACAGCACACTCTCATTCATAGAAACTGCTTCTCTCTTCTGCTGACTGCATCATATTATGGCTATACATAGATATATGTAAATACATGTCGTATAGTAGTTAAATTTACGATATTATAATATAGTCAAGGTGAAAACGGCACGTTTTATATTAACTTATTCTTTTATAGATTATAATTTTCCGTCACGGCTTCACCCGTGTAGATTTTGGTGGTATTTCTCGACTGCCCTTGAAACTTCGTTCATTGGGGTTACTTTTTTGATAATATCTAATTATAAAGATGTTTAAAATTTTGAAATCTAATACATATAAGTGAAACTGTTATAGTATACAAAAAATTAGAAAAGTTAATTAAATCGTGTTTTTGTCGTTGAGGTTTCTTTCATTCGATTCATCGCCATTTACAAGATCAGCGACTCTCAAACTTTTTAAGTTCTCCGTACATTGGAAAGTTATTATAATGGGTAGGAAAATCGAAATCAAAATTTTTATATTTGAAGGTCATTACACTATTTTTTAAATGAAGTCTCTCTCTCTCTCTCTTTGTGTATATGTGTATGAGTTGTTATTTCTTTCTAAGATGAAATCTCATGAATAAAAAATGATATCGACTTCGTTAGGGCGCAAATCGAAGCGTATTTACGTCAATATGATCCAAAAAAATTTTATCAAAATAGGTCGAGCCAATTTTTGTTTAAGGCAAAAAGACTGCAAAAAAGTATTTTAAAATTTTTGAAAAAGGTTCTGTAACAATTCAAAGTTCTTAATTTTAAAATGTATAAATATTTTTATAAGCGGTAATTATAATTAGATATTACTGTATAGTTGATTAGAGGTTTGGCCACGGCGTGTATCTTTTTGGTTTTGGCATGTTATACGCGGCCGTGTATGAGAATTGTTTTTTGAATAAAAATGTTTAGTGGTGTTTATCAGTTGAATGCAGATGTATCTATGATAATTGTTTGTGAAAAGGTGGAAAAATAATCGTTTAGACCTCGTCAATAGGAACTGGAGTACTTGGGTGAGACCGATCCAAATTTCTGTTGCATGTAGTTTTTGAATGATTATTTTTACTAGACAACATAATTAATCGCATTACGATACCAGTGAATTACTGTGCGAACTTTTATCATATATCTTTCACGCCAAAAATTCAACGACATTATTTTAGATTATTTGTTTATTGATATTGTCAATTGGAGCTATTTTAAATACCATTATCTTACATTGTTTATTATTGTCATTAAATAAATTAATTTCCAAGTTCCAATAGTTAAATTATTTATGTAAAATTGTATTACGAGACAATTACAGGAGCCTATCCGGCTAAAAGTCCATAGTGTAAAACGTCTCAGTTCTTCGGATCTAACCCTGGAACTGGCAATAGCCAAGTTGGGTTGGAAAATTAAATTTATTTTTTACACGCAATGTGATTTATTTTCTATTTAGGTATCTACTAATTTTGTAATTCTGTTTTTTTTCCGAGGCATAAATTTATTTATTATTTATTATTATTATTAATTTGTAAAATGCATATTTAATATTCAATATTGATCGTATTGGAAAGATGGTTGTGTAGATCTCAAGGGTCGCACTTATAAATATAATATGAATTTGGGGCGTTAGCTGTCGGTGGTGTTGAAAAAATAAGTTAAACAAATCTATTTGAAGATATAAATGATAAAAAATACAAGCTTTTTTTATATTTTTGGCCGCAAAAATTGCTCTGTGCATGGTGTGCCAATATGTATCAAATAACGCGTATAGAACAAATCACAGGTAAATTGTGTAATTTCATATAGCGTTGGATCGCATTCGTATAGCTCTTTACATCCAAGATTATACAATCGTGAGGTTTGACTTTGAAAAATTCTACACCGTACCCGAAACTATTTTTGTGAACGCAACCGACGTTGATCGATCATGAGTCTATCTGAGAATGCACCAAAAATACTATATTAACATAGAAATAGAGTTGGCTAACTCAGATCTGAACCGGTTCAAAGAGCCGACTCCGACAGAAGATCCGTGAGAGCCGACTCACTTTTTTTTGAGCCGACAGATCAACGGATCCGCATAACTCAGTGAAACACAACACACAGAAGCACATTTTACACTTACGTATCAGTTCTTGCTTTGATGCATCTGTCAGCTCAAATGACTCATGCATCACGTGTTTGGCTATGCATTCTCGATTCTATACAAGTCGTGATTTGATTGACTGAACTAGGTAACTCAGTGGCAGACTGCAATAACATATTCAGAACTCGGCTCTTTTTGAACTGGTTCAGTGAGCCGGCTCACATACGGGATCCAGATGCAAAGATGCAGATCACTAGAAAGATCCGTTTTTCCCATCTCTACATAGAAAGAAGTGTCCAAAACAATTTTTTGGACACTAAGGAAACCACGTAACCATATTTTTCTCTCGGGATAGACAAAGAGAGATGAATCGTCTGTATATTTTAATTTGTTATGATTGTTATGAATTTTTTTATCGTTTATCATAGGTTGTCGGACTTTATGGTTTTATATCAAATGTACTGTGAACACATAATAGCTGGCGGCATTGTTGAGAGGGAAGCAGAGCGTACTCTCGGCCGCCTCCGTCAAACACTTGTTGATATATGTATATGCACACACACACATACGCATTCACTTCATATAAGAGCCGAGTAGTCTGAAACACATTTCATTTTTATATGCACCGGTAGCGTCGTCCGACGTCGCCACAGTCAGTCATCGACAATGGCGCGACGAACAACGACGCCGCCCGTTAATAAATACGCTCTGCTACCATTTTTAGAATAACTACGCTCAATTGCGCTGTGCTACATCCATTGGAACCTGCATAATGTCACAAATATGTAGATAATATTCTACAGTCAAAACCGTTTACGACGACATCGTTTAGAACAACATACCGGTTATATTGACCAAAATCATAGGTCCCGGCTGAATGCTATATGACCGCCATATAAAAAACATCGCTTTTAACGATATTGCTTATTACGACATACCACATTAAGCTACTACATTGAATGTAATATCTTCATATCTTTGGAGAATTATATCTGTTAGAACGACCAGCTGTATTGTAAACAAAATTCGTAGGCACAGATGTGTTCCAAACAGACTAAAATTACAGATTTCATGAATATAGAAAAATAATAATGATAATGTGAATATTATTCCTATTAATATCTATATGGATTTATATGTACCTAGACATTCAAAAATACTACATATACTTAATAAAAAATAACTTTGTACCTCGAAAACATCACCGGGTATTACGACTATCGATTTTAACGATCAAATATGAGTAGACCCTTCGATGTCGTTATAACAGATTTTGACTGTATATAGGTTTTTGTATTGATAATATTAATATCGCAGAGATGTTTCGAGGCTTAAATTAAAATGGTAAATTGTGTTTCGCATCTGCAGAAACGGTTCCTGCATTTTACTTTATAAACTTTATATAAAACCAGATGTACTGTCCGGCTTCGCCCGAGTTTATAATTAACTGCTCATAAGTTATTATTAAGTATATATTTTACCTTACTGCTTTTGAGTTTTGACATAAACTCGATTTCAATCCAGCTTGGGACCCAAATCGATTCGCACATATAGGTGAAACCGTGCCACGCAGTTCATTACTTTAATTAAGCTATCGGTTGGTAAAAGCTGCATTCAAATACATTCAGTAGTTCTCGAGACTAGCCATTACAGACATACAGACAATTATACCGAGACTTTCCTTCATACCAGTGGTTCCTAGCCTTTATCCGTTACCAGTTGTAATCAAATTCAAAGGTGTTTAAGTAGTAAAACAGTTTTTTAAAACACATTTTTTATTATGATAGTCATCAGCATGGATATATTCAACCCAAATCGTTCAACGCATACCACTTTTAAAATTCCCATTTAATGGCAAGCTTTTTATATGTGCTGCCGGACCCTCCCGCGGACCACTTTCGACGCTTTCATGGACTACCAGTGGTCTGTAGACCACTGGTTGGCAACTACTGTTTTATACTATATCTCTAATTATACGCTAGCACTGTGCATAATCTAGTTATGATTAACTAAATGATTAATCTTAAAAGATTTTTCGGGTGTCGTTGCATTCATGGTTCGTTCATGACAAACCTCAGGTTTCTAATCTGATGTGAGTAAAGAAGAAAGCGTCAATTCGATTTATTAAAAATAATAATTAAAAATATCAAACTGTCTGTTGGTGGCAGCGTTGCCAGATTTTGTTTTGCCAAGTCGGGATTTTGGAACTTTTTGAGTGAAAAAAGCGGGATTCTTTCGTCGAAAGTAAAAAAACGTATATAATCAGAAGTTTTTAAATATTTATCTTTTTATTTGAGTTCAAATTACGTTTACGTGACAATAGATAGCAAAAATAGCCATAGAAAATGTATTTTAATAAAAATATGATATTTTAAATCAGATTTACCCTATCGTTAAATAGTTGAGTCTTATTCGTTTTCTGAATAAAAAAAATAAAAAAAAAAAACAGAAATCAAAATCAAAAAAGTTTTATTCATTAGAAAAATATGGCGTTTCAAACAATAGTCTGAGGAGTGAGTGTTACAAATTGCAACTTACAATAAGATAATAATTATTTACGCACGGTCGAGTTATCCCCGAAAAGCGGGACATTTAATTTTGATTTAAAAATCGGGACGTCCCGCAAAAATCGGAACGTCTGGCAACGCTGGTTGGTGGCTTAACAACGTAATAAACAATAATAGAAATTAGTTTCACGGGTAATTGGAATAAAAAATCAATTTAATAATAAAAAAAAAGAAGATATTATTTTCTACAATTTTCAATTTTATTGATCTTTGTAATGCAAAATTATTGCCTTTTATATCATAGTTTTATTATAATTTAAACGTGTTGAGAGCTTGAAAAAGTCTTGATTTAATAAAGACGAAACGTTGCAATCAATAAGTGTTTAAATTGATTTTTTATTCCAATTACCCGTGAAACTAATTTCTATTATTACATATTTTGGAATTGAACTTTAAAGATGTAATAAAGAATGTTCTTGTCAAAACCATTTTTCTTTGAGATCACAGAATATTTATTTAGGACTAAACGGGTCTAAATTGTAATTCTCCGGAAAAATTCGCACATGATTTTTGAAAAGATCCGAGAATTTCAGTATAGGTACCATTTCGTCCGAGCCAAGATGTTTGCGATAATAGTTAATGTAATTCTATTATGTTGCGACGGTGTTCAGATTGCCTCGGTACCTTCAATGTCTGTCTGTCTGTATGCGTATACGTTTTGTTGACGCCCGACCGTTAGACGCGATACACGTTACATGCGAACCCTCGTCAAACCGCGCCTGTATAATGAAAAACATCGCGTATTCGCGCCATGTCGATCCGCCAAGCCGCGTCCCTTATAACTCGCATACCTGAGGAGTGTAACGTCGCCGTTGGTGGTGGGCTGTTGACAATTTTAACATCAACTGTACGAAACTGTAACCTGTGCCATGTCAACTAGTTGATTTCGTTAACTTTATAGTAACAACAATGCTGTGGTTCGTGTGTTGGTTTCGTTTCATTCGTTGCGCTTTGTTACCGATACATGAAGTAATTGACTCTTCAACTTGTTAATTACAAAAACCGAAACAGTTGATTCGTTGGCAAAAGATTAAGAGTTAATTTAACTACAATTCATTGAATCAACGCCCGCCACTATAATACTCGCTGTTACTCTATCCTAACTGAATTACGCGAGAGAGTTTTGTTATTTCATCAATTTTTTTTATTTTAAATAATCGCAATGCGTTTTGTTTTTGATTCCGTGTTAACGGGCTGCTTTGCTCAGTGGTGAATCCCCGCACTTGAAATCCTCCATTTTATATATTCTTGAAATTCTCAACCTATCGAGCCCAAATAATTAGCAGTTAGTTTACTTAACAGCATTAGTTATTTATAAATTTACTTCCTACACTCATATATGTCAAATCCTTTCGCCTCGCTTAAAAATTTGTGCAGCTCTCCCAACGCTATTTTTAAAACTTCGGGTTCCGGTAAACGCCAAATGTAGGCAAAAATTGAAAAAAGAATCATAAAAAAACTCACAACAAATATGTAAAAACTACTTAATGTTGCACGTCAAAACTGTTTTCAAAAATAGCGTCGGGAAAACCATAACTATTTTTAGGCGAGGGGATAGGATTTGAGATGAAAAGTGCAGGGTATTTGTATAGGCATTTAATGCTTTTAACAAAAAAAGTACTTAATGGTTCGATTTGTGTTCAGTTTAGTTCAAGAACCAGCGCAATGTTTGGTGCGCAGAACGAATCGCGGTTCGCGATCTTTCCGCGCTCAGGTAAAGAAGACATCGCTGACGGAACAATGCAATACGTCCCATCCGTCTGTATGTCTGTCTGTCCGTTTGTCTGTATACGGGTGTACTATACACTTATAGACCAGAGACTCTCAATGCGTGGGTCACGAGATTATTAATATATGCTTCACGTTATGACATATTCCTTGTCCGAATTGTTTTGAATAAAAAATGTATACAGACTAACTGTATGTAGGTAACTGATATTTCGAGTGTCGAAATTTCTTCCAACTCTTCGTTCCTGAATGCCTTGAATATCTCTTGGAGCACAAATTCGACATGAACATTCACTTTTTAACCGATTTCAGGAATGGAAGAGGTTCTCTATTCGACCTGTAATCCGCGCCAGCTGTGAACAGATTTTAATGATTACTGTTCTATTTAATAGCGCATATCTTCAGGATATAAACTTCATTTAAATCGATTTTGTAGTTATTTTTTTGTATTTTTATTTTTTTACTGTTTCATGCCGCATGTGTTTTTCAACTGTTCCAAATTTTGTTATTTGGAATATTGAACTAGGTAAGCCCGCGTACACTCGCTTCGTATGTTCGCTTGAATTTAATATAATATTTCACATCACTCTTTACATAGCCCTGGTTTAAATCCAACTTGTAATCAATCCGATTTGAACCCGATCAAAGCCTATAGTATAGACCTAAACCTTCCCCAAGAAATCAATTATGGAATGATAAAAATACCATTTAAATCCGTTCAGTAGTTCTCTGAACATATTATATAGACATGGATGGAGTTGCTCTGGTGCTTGATTAGCTATGATATTTTTTGTGTATATTATACTGTAACGTAAAGTATTTGAATTACTAATAAATTACTAATTACTTATGAGTCTTCCAATTACAATAATTCAATTACTATGCGGTAACTCAATTACCTTCAAAATAATTCCAAATTATTTAAAGTTCGTATTTCGGGCAGTACTAAGTAACTAAAATACATATAAATAATTAATTATCATGATTTTATCACATTACAATATGTTGTATCGAATTCGAATGCCATTTTTTGCAAACCAGTTCAGTATATTACAGATTCCCAAACATTTTTTTTTGTAATAAAACAAAATAAAATTTTAGTTCAAAAAAAACAAAAACTAAGAAACATAAATATTAATTTCTGAAAATTAAACGTAACTTTCGCAAACGGAAAAGAAACGTTTGGAGTCTATATTCACATGAACTGTTTCAGTTCTTCTAATGAGTGGAATTATAGACGCTGATGACTTCAATTACTAAACGTCTAAAATTTACAATAAGCTTCCCAGTTATATACAAAGCTTGCCTACGAAATTTTTTTGTAAAAAACTGAAACTGTTTTTTTCCTGTAACTGCTTTTATGATACCAATGAATTTTTAAAATTTGTCTTATAATTGTACTTTCTGACGTCACACTTCAAACTTACATGTAAATATTCTGTTCTATGAGTAGAATTAATCTGCACTGTTGTGACTTTCAGTCATATTGCAGATGAGGCTGGGGTTTAATTTGGAAGGACGTAATTTTGTAAACTTTGTGAACCTCTGTACTGTACTGTACCTATATATTAGCGCATAGAATAGTCGCGTTCAGGTAAACTGAAGCTGACGCCTCGCCAAGGGGGTGCACATACATATTACATGCGCTGTGTTGTGTAGAGATAGGGTATTGCGGATCTATTGTATCACACTGTACAGTGCGAACACTCTAAATTGGCAGCGCTACGAACCGAAATTGGGATTTTGAATTTAAAAAAAAAATGCAAAATTTTTATTTTTTTAAATAATTTGTCATAAATAATATTGGAAAACGAACAGGGGAAAAAATTAAAGCCATAGATAATTATTAACCAATTAATTAAAATTTTATACTTTGTTAACGTCTGTATTTATTTAGAATCAATAAAATTAAACGACTAATGGTAGACAATTGAAAAAATTTAATAGTAAACAACTGTTCACTATTAAATTTTTTCAATTGTCTGTCATTAGACGTTTAATTTTATTTAAAATAATTAAAGTGAATGAAACTGTAAACTATTACGTGACTACAAAACGCGCCAGGAATGTTTGTGCTGTCGTAATGTTCAAAGTTATGCATTTGTGTAGGAATATTATACACACTATCGAAGTAACCATGGATACAAAAACCATAAAAACATTACGACGTCACACGCGTTTTTGGCGCGTTTTTTAATTATGAAGTAAAAAATAAAAATAAAATGTAGTTTTGCTATAAGAATAATAATATGATCTTTCCATTTATGCAAAAAAAAAAAATTCATTCAAAAATCCAATTGCGTTGCAAAGTAGGTACACATATTTTGGCGAACGGTTTGTGTATTGGCAAATATAGCGTCACTCGAAAACTTCCACGTATTTCATTATTTCAGTTAGTAATTGGAAACTTTGGGAGATTGGATAATTGATAGTGGAACACAACTATCGATGTAAAATTACCGATTATTTATGATAGTAACCATTTTGGTCGGATAATTTACCGGCTAATTAACTGGCTATCTATAAGACAAAATGGCGACTTCCGGTTTCTCTTTCTCAGAACAACAAAAAATAAAACAATAGAGCAGTTTTCAACAGTAAAATCGAAAGAATTAATTAAATAAAGTATTTCTATTAAATATGTAGATACATATTTGTTATCAAATTACAATTATATACGCAGAACTTTCTGCGCTGTCTTGTATAATAATAATAAATAGCCACGGATATTTAAAATGAATTAAGTCGGTTATTTAACTGGATACTTGGCCGCATAATTAACCGGTTATTTAACTTTTTACACCACTATACACACAACCTTTCGAAATGTTATAGCGTGCCACCAACCGTCCTATCGTCCTGTAATGTTTTTTAGAATTTTTAGAATAATAAAGTTTCAGGCTTAAGAAAAAGTTTCTGAAATATTCATGCTCCAGTGAATCATACCACGGTGACATGAAGAAATTTCGAGATTGTTGCTCCCAACACCGGCTAGCACTAGATGCTTGTGTAATCGCCGACAGTTGAAATTCTATTTATTTGTATATAAGCATTGATAAATTACATAATATGCAAGGTTTAATCGGCTGAACTGTTTGAAGGTTTTCAATATATTTCGTTGGAGGCAATGCAAGTACACATCACGGCAACATTTATGTTGTCGTGTACGAAAACTGCGCCACGCAGCAAATAAATGTTTGTTTGTGTGCGTTTGCGGGGTAAAAAGTGCCCTTAGCGGCGACGAACGGACTATTTCGTGTACAGGCATTCGCTCTAGGTCAAAATATCACACGGCTATCTCTTTAAACATTGAATATCGTTCTCTCTGCCAAAACGTTTGAATTGTATAGGAACTAGGAAAATTAACATTCACTAATTTAGTGTTATTAGTTTCTACCTCTGTTATGGTTATGTTGGAATCAATCCGAAACATTTTTTTTTCGGGATTTTAACAGATCTTGATATTCTAAGAATCGTTTGAGAAAATTTTATGATTTATGTCTCTGCAGTGTGTATGTAGTAAAATTATTCTCCTTCGGTAGAACGGAACAATACAGGGTCATTTTTTTAACATTTAATTCAAATCTGACTAGATCGGTTGTCAATCTGAAAAAAAAATCTTATATTTGCAAATTAAATTAAAATTTATTCTTGGACATTTTTTTTAATCAGGTGAAATTGGATAATAACACATCAGGTGCTTTAAATTGAATCTTCTGTAATAACGCAGAATTTTTGAGTTGCATGATTTTAATATTCAACCAAACAAGTCTTGTTAAAATATTTTTTATTTCGTTTTTCGTGAGCCGTAAAAGCAATTGAATTAACAATTGAAATGAGACTCAAAAATCTCTACATAAAACCTATATATAGGAAAGTTGTCAATCGACATCAAAAATTGATAGTCTTTTTTCATATGCGCGACAAAAAAATTAATTTTCGTTTCGTCTTGCTACTTTCCCGAGAGTATATTTCTCGTCTCCATATCGAAATTCGAGAAACATTGTGGCGAAATTTCTAGTCTCGCGCACTACATTAAAGATTGGAGGACTATCCTAATTTTATTGTATGTATAGGTTTATTGTGAATCTATAGTAAGACCTCGCTTAACGCTGTTGTATTATGCAGTTTCTAAAAAAAAAGTTTAGCCACTATATAACGTGAATTATGGATCAGTTTATACAAAATGATTCAAATGTTGATATAAGTTCAAAGGCAAGATGAAGTGTCACTGATGCAATAACTTGCTATCAACATCTTGCTGAACAAAACAAAAAAGCAAACGACATTAGATGACTTCTTTACAAAAAACAAAATATGTCAAATGAGAAACCCTCACCACAAACATAACTTCTTACTCGAACTTTTATTTGATTTACATAAATGTTTTATGAACAAAATCGATAATCGCTGCAATTTATAAATCTATAATTAGTATGATACAAAGTATTTAACAATAAATGTTACAAAACTAAACGAAAAAAAACTAACAAAATGTCTTATTCTCGGTTCATGTATACCCATTATCTACGTATTAAGGCTGTCGAAAAGCGCTCTGAATTTAAGCCACACTACGAGACTGAAAAATGTTGTAGCAAGGGTGCCGCTGTCAGTTGATTACTCTAAATTTTGGAAATATTTTGAAGATTTAAAAAACTTTTCCGAAAAAGGAAGAGTCACTTTACGTTTGTGAAATAAGTACGAATAAGGTCGTAGTGTGACATTGAAAACGTGTATTTTTTAACACAATTAATGCCACATTTTTTCTAGTAAATCGTACATAAATTACAAAAGTAGTTCATTAGAGACTTAGATTTGTCCTTTATCTTCCTTATAATTTTTGCAAAATGTTGACGAATAAGTCCACAGTCAGCTATCAGTCGAAGCCCTATTTTTTGCTTAAATTCAGAGCATTCCGACAATCTCGTTTAGCACTGTTTCGTAAAGCGCATGAACTTATTGGAACGTATCTCTCCCGTTAAACGGGGTCTTACTGTACGTTGATTTGAAATCGAGCAACTTTCGTTTTACCATTCATCCATATTGATGGGTCGGTTGAACGACGGGTTCCGCCGCGTCCATCGACAATGCACTTTATGGTCTCAAGGTTATAGCAATACGACGAAGGGTAGTCGCAATGTGCAATGATTATTGTTGTTTGTGTGTGAGTGTGTGCATGTCGGCACGGGGTACTTACCCTGTCACGGCTAAAATATGTACGGCGTACATACGGTGAACATATAATGCACACCGCTTCTAGGAATCTGTGGGTTTAGGCTTAGAGGTTGCGCGGGCGGTCAATACACACGCAGGCACCAAATCTAGTACAGTTGTCGATAAAGATTTACGAACTTGTTGTTGCCATTGACGGTTTATATTGACGTTTCGCAAACAATTGGAATTTTTCAGTTGTCAGTACCATAAATATGACACGTTCGAGTTTTTATTTTTTGTATGTACTGGTCTTGCCAAGTGCAACGGGAGATCCATCGGGTATACATAGATCTTGAATGTATTATTATCGCTTTGCGTAGGGTTGCCATCTCTAACCAGGACAGGACGCGTGAAAACCCCGGATTTTAGAACCCAAAACCCGGACATGTCCGCAGGTTTTTTTAAACATAGTCAGTGTAATAAAAAACAGTTGAAAATGTCATAAATCACCTTTTTATTTATTTTCAAGCCTTAAAATTAAATTTAGTCATCTTTTATCATCATTTTAAATGTACCTAACACAACAGAATCTTGTTACAGTTTATTACAAATTGTTTTAATAATCAGAATTTTTTTATTCTTAAATTTTTAAACTCGGACTACAAATGAAACCCTGCCCGGACGCTCCCCGGATGCCCTCTAAACTAGGACAAATCCGGGGAAACCCGGACGGGTGGCAACCCTAGCTTTGTGCGTCAGAGCTGAGTTTTATTCATTTAAAGAAGTTATATGTGTAGGTTAATTTCGCGCAAACATCGCGTCGTTCGAACGGACAAGCTTGTGACTAGTTTCCATATCACAAGCTTCATTGTGGATTGCAGAAAGCGTTATTAGAAAATCTGATTTGATAATGACCTTAAATTGTTTTGTTTTTGTTTTATAAAAAGGTATATTCAATTGTATTTGTCCACGTATATAGAGCACATATGCAAGAGAATATCACTTGGGGATTTGACTTCCACCATAAGGCATTTTGGCCAGTAACATTATATATCAAACGAGATTGACTCTAATTAAAAGAAATTAATTAGAGTGATTGTGATCCTTGATGAATGTTGGATAAGTTAGAATAAAATCCGTGGCGCAGGATCAAGAAAATAGCAATACTAAGATTAAAATTGCATTTTCACTGACGTTTCGATACGCTTTGCACTATCTTGAGAGTTCAAATGCTTTGAAGATGGTGCAAAGCGTACCGAAACGTTAGTGAAAATGCAATTTTAATCTCAGTATTGCTGTTTTCTTGATCCTGTGCCACGGATTTTCTCCTAACTTATCCAATTATATATCAAAGCTGGATCAAATAAATCGACACTACAAATCATCCAAAGCAGAGACTGGATTCGAACCCACGACAGTCCGGTCAAGAAGCCAGCACGCTAACCACTGGACCACACTGTTCTCAACTTAAATTGTGACCACACATATTTTTCCATAAAAAAGCATTGTTGAATTTTAAATTGACTCTGCTCGAAAAATGATTGTTCTATTGAAACGATATTTTTTTTTAAACTGCATGCATGCATATTTTTATGTACAATTTCTATTTCGAGACATTTTACCACATATTCAATCAAAATTTAACTTGAAAAGCGATCTTTTTCTATGTAGATCAATCATTTGTTTTTCTGTGAGTACAATCTAATACTCTAAATGACAGGGAGTTTCACGACAGACTACTCCTGAATTTGTAAAAATCGTAATATATGAACACAATTTAAGGTCATTGTTAAATCAAATTTTTTGACAGTACTTTTTGCAACCATCAGACTAGTTTTTCATATTTTAGTTATACTTAGGGCATACGTAATGAAAAATTCGAAACTTGTCAGGAACAAATCCGTGATTTCTACGAACAAACCTGATATTAAGGGAGTTGTCGTGGTTAAGGCACACCGTCAGAAAATTCTTAATTTTTGTATACTTATTAAGGACATGATAATACAATTACCCTGAAAATTTGAAGTTGATCGACCGTATATAATCCGAGATAAATTCAATTAAAAATTGGATAATTAACATTGATTGTATACGATCTCTGTAGTTCTGAACCAGTTTCTTATTTATAAAAAAATAACTAACTGTCAGAAACTTCTTTCAATGCATTTGTTATGAGTTTAAAAAAAATAAGAAAAATTTTTTGACCGTCTAATTATTTATAAATAACGGTTTAAAGTTAAACAATTTATAGAAAAGTATACATGCATATATGAATACTGTATGGGTTACGTTTCCACGGGTACAGTCTTGCGTACAAATTATGGATCACTTAGCTACAAACTAGTATACTTTTGTGGCGCGTATAATCTATAACTTTTTGACAATATTGTACCACGACACTACCTTAAATGATGCTATGGATATGTATCTATACTGTGTGCGTTTCTTGATCACCTCCAAGCAAGTAGACGCATTTCTTTCACTTGTGACACGACATAATATACACATTAGCGGCGGGGTTGGTCAACTGTAAAACACAAATCGCTGTTCGGCAGATGCGTGCCTTGGTGGCTCTATTGTGTGTATGGGCACTTTGCTTACATCCTGTAGTTCTGGCCAGGCTGTTGGTTAGAAGAACTTTTCGCTTATTGCGCCGTGCTCACAATTAATTAACTTTGGTACAATGACAAACGTGGTGTAAAGTAATTACTAATTACTATAGTTTTTTGGGTCTTTCAGCTGTACCGTCAATACAAAATTATATGAAACTAGCGGGCCAGTCCGGCTTCGCCCGGGTGTAAATGTAATATATAGGATATAAAAGATGAGAATCATTATCATTAAATTCTCAACGTGTATTGAATTTGCGCGAATTCAATCGCTTTTATTTGTGAATGTTCAAAAATCGAAGAAAAATCTTATTTCCCAAAAAGAAATTCAAAAAATTCTGTTGATCCGATCGCTACCAAACTTCAGAAGATCACCCGCTGGGCTAATCTAATGATTGTCTGAAAATTTCATCAAAAATGGTCTACCCGTTTGGAGTCCATATATTACATATACATCGTCTTTTATGTAAAACAAATAATTCAAATGATATTTTATGGAGCAGATAAATTAGTTAATAATTATTTTGTTTAACACGACGTTTCGTAATAATTTATTACTTCTTCAGGTGCTCTATATAGAGCACCTGAAGAATGTAAATATTCACGCGAGTGAAGGCTAATTCTTAAGTAGAATTGATTCATACATAATCATAAAGGCCTATGAAATGTCTGCACTCAAAAAGAAAATTAATTAAATTTCTAAAATAACAATTGGATTAATAGCTCAATGATTGATTGAAAATTATTTAGATGATATAATTTAACATCAACACGCAGTTAGTTTGAAAACATGACAGTTTCGCGAGTTTGTGTTGTAAAAAGCCTTTCTGAACAACCACGATCTAAAGTAACTGCGTGATATTTAATAATTCTGTAAGGGCTTGTGAACATAAATATAATGTTTCACAGCTGGTCAACTGTGGTAGGTACACACATACAACTACATGTATAACATTTGATATTATTTTAAATTATTCTAAAGAAATTCACGACAATATCACGTGTCTGCGAAACTCTCATCATTTGCGAAGAGAGAATAAAAAGTCATCAAGTTACTTCGCTGTTAATAAATCACATATTGTGAAATATAAGTACCGCGTCTTATATTGAAATAAAAAAAAGTCACAATCTAAAATCTAAATGAACAATTAATATGGTTTGTACATTTATAAAGGGTGTTAGACTGTTAGATCACGGATGAACAAACATGATTTTTGATCGCAGCTAGCGCGCAGGAAAGGAAAAAAGAGGACCTTACCGAAAATAGGCCCTACTATGTACGCAATGAAAGAAGTTTTAAATACTTCAACCCTATCGTCAGCATTTAATATTAACCGATATAGTCGATTACAAAATCAACAGTTCAGTTTGGCACACATTCAATAGCACAAACTCAGGAATCATGATTTAAACGAAAAAATGCATGTTTTGGAATGACGCATGCTTTTTGCGGCTGCTTATTTACTTATTATTTTCTATCAATGGTGTTGGTCAAATTTGGAATGATGAAAGTCTTGCTCGAATTTTGTCACCCTAAGGCCTAGGTCATAATTCATAGTCCAATCAGCCTCCACGCAAATATATGTACGTCTGATCTGCAGCACACGATTCGAAAAAAATGGGTAAATGCTAGACTTGATTCAAAAAGGAAAAGTCATTACTTGAAAGTACCTACGTCAAGTGAATAGCGTTTAAACCTTTTTCCTTCCTGCACTTCCAATGCACGGTTATTTTTGCAGTTCAAGCAGTCAACGAAAACGTTATTTTTTATTCTATTCGAAGATCGAGTGTTGTTACAACTCGACCGCTACTAGAACACTCGCATACTCCTAAATTTTAAACAAATAATCAAAATTTTCGTCGAATGAAAGTCTCTTCAACCGGACGACCTTTTGTGTGGTCACGAGGCGTAGCCTTTTAATGGTTTCGCGCGGCATCTTTTCGGAAAGGAGTTGGTAAAGTAGAATGCGCGCCGGTTTCCGGTGGTTTAACGTCTCCGCTTCACGCAGCATGACATCGCGATGTTATAGCAGTAAAGTAGCCGGCCATCGCGATTCACGTGATCCGCACATCGCGTGTGGAGCAGCGCTGCGCCCTCGGGCCACCCGAGGCGACGCCACACTGACGACATGTGGCTGTCGTCTCCGGCGGGGTGAATGCCGACCGATTGCGCGTTTACAATATGTGCCATCGCACCGCTGTCTCGTTTTGTTTTGTTTTTTTTCGTTTTTTATATCCTCGCGGTCAAACTGTTATGCGATATAACATTATTATGTATAAAAACAACTTATCGGTTATTACGGTTTTTCCCTGAAACGGTGTTTTTTACGAAGAATATTCCAATTTTTGTGCCCATGAGGCAAAACGTTGTAGTAAAATGAGACCGAAATAGCGAACCTCGTGCAAGAATGATATAAAGGAATAATGGCTACAGAATTGTTGAATTTTATGACGTTTGTGAAAACCTACGTATTATTTTATTAGACCAACCGAGATACGACGTCGAAAATCCTTTTCTGTCATCGTTTGAAGACCTCAGAAGTAAATAATTTACATCTGAGGTTTTCAAACGAAATCATCATCGATACATAATATATAATTATTATAATATATTATGTATCGATGATGATTTCATCTTCATAGTTTGTTGAAAGACCTCGTTTTTTTATTTCTCGCTGCAACGAAAAGAGACAGCATCGCCGATTTCTTGCATATTATGAGCGTCGCGAACGCCAAGTCCAACATTCGCTCGTCAACGGAAATTTTAGATATAAATAGATTCGCTAAACTAAAAATGGTGAGGCTTCCTTAGGAGTTTGTCACCGCTTAAGCCCTGGTTCTTTAAGATAGCGGTACCGTAATATAGCGGCCGTATAATGAATGACCTGTGCATAGAAGTAAATGGATGTAAGTTCGACGCGCGCGATGTGATTTTTTTCAATTTTCTCGCGTAATTAAGGAAAATAAATATTACATTAGAGAAAGTAGCCAATTATTGTTACACCGTTGACAACTCGAGCTCAGCTTTTTTGACGGTCAAGAGTTACACGACTGCGGCTAGGTATTTACTTGTACATCTATATAGTACTAGCCGCTACCCGCGGCTCTACACGCGATTGAGATAAAACACGGCAGCAATAACAGTAGAGGAGCTTCGATTTCACTTGATACCATCTAGTGACGAGTTACAACAAAGTGGATAGCATAAAAACTTTCTTCATGAAAAAAAAACGTATATGTACCAACTTTCATGGCGATCGGTCAAACGATATCGGAATCTATTAATCTCAAACAAACATCCATTTTTATATATAGAAAAGAATAAGCATTTATTGTCGAGCCCATTTTGGGATACAATAGGGATGTTGACTGTATTCAAATAAAAACATAATTTTAACGAAAAGTTGTAGTTTCTATGATAGAAATACTAAAAAACACTATATTTTTCCTTATTTTTAAGGAATTTAATTAATATTTAATAAATAAAACCTAATAAAATCTTTCTCAAGTCACGTGACAACAAACACCAATCAGAGCGCATGACGTCATATGTTCAGCCGCTGTCAAAAAACTTCATTGTTTGGTTAATATTTAGTGTGTAATTTATTATTATTTGTTTATAGAAAACGTCAAATTACATGTAACTATAGCAACGACTACGAAACAACTTTTCATCACCTCAGTTTACTAACGTTTATGAGCACAGAATACGCATCTATAGGATGGTAGCTGCCGTGTAAGCTTTTGAGCCTACTTTGGTATGAACAGGTGACGTCACGCGACTAGTATTGGCGTTTTGAACCGAAATTTGAAACGGGATTTAAAATACATGATTTTTAAGACTTGAGTTGTTTTTAAATAAAAATAATAAATATTTGTGGCAATATTAGGTACTTATGCACGATTTAAAACACTTTCCCAAAAATAGTCAACATCCCTATACGTCAAAATACCTACAACAAAAGAGAAGACTTACGTTACAAATTTCCTAAATTTCCTGTAAGGAGTAGGGTTCCTTATTTATTATATATTCTTTTAGTGCTTTCCTAAACTTTAATACATTTTTTCAATTTTTATGTTACTTGGTAATTTTTCAAATATTTTCAAGCCAGTATAAACCGACCGTTTTTCGAAGAATATTGTTCTGTGCGGTATGATATAGCTGTTTTTTCTGGTATTGTAATATTTCTCTGTATTTTTATCAAAATAATTTAGTGAGTGCATAGAATTGATGAAACGACAAAAAAAACTTTGTTCTTTAAAGAAAATGTTTGGACTGCCTTAATATGCTATCAGCGTGAAAGAAAATGTTTGAACTCGCTACTTTAAGATAGATTGTAAATTATAGATGCTCGACAAATGAGGTCATCGATGAGTTGTTACTTTTAGCTCGCTCAAATAACTATATTTTTCGATTCGAACTTTTGACAGATGCTCGAAGTGATCGAAATCGCTTCGTTTTATCAGTCAAACGACCGGAGGACAGATAATGCTATTATCACTGGTAATTACTCCGATTGGTTTTAGTTCAAAGGCTGTATATACGTGTACATAGTTTATCCTAGGCATAGCTAACCACGACATATGCAATGCAAATAGCAACATCACAATATACCGTATAGACTGAATTGGTCGATATC
Organism: Venustoraphidia nigricollis; assembly: GCA_034508555.1. NCBI lineage: Eukaryota > Metazoa > Arthropoda > Insecta > Raphidioptera > Raphidiidae > Venustoraphidia > Venustoraphidia nigricollis. The sequence continues at coordinate 4,557,678 of JAVRKA010000013.1, forward strand.
AGGTAACCTATATGTACTACGGTCGGCGGAGGTGCTATTCTTGAAATTGTTTGGAGAATCTATATACGAACTCAGTTAACCGAAAATTTGCATATCGTCTTCCAAGGAGTTAAACTGGATCTATTTCATATGCTGGATTGCAGAACGCTTTGTTAGAAAATCTGACTTGACAATGACCTTAGATGGTGATTTTAAATTACAGTTTTTTTATACATGTCGTCGTCAAACTTTTTAATAGGCGTGCTTGTTATATTAGTGTAGTGTAAATAACTCAGTGTTTACACTGAAAAGTGTAAGCTAGGTGTACCAAAAGTATCAATTTGTTCTGGCAATTGTCAAATTCAAACTTCTATCACGTGATCTACATTGTACTATAGTTCCCTATTTAAGAGTCGAGACTGCCAGTATTTACACTTTTAGTCCAGTGCCGGATTAAGCCAGCACGGGGCCTGTAGCAAATTCTGTCAAGGGGCCCTTGGTTTGCTTTAGGTTCTCAAGTTTAGGGTATTAAATAAAACAAAACTGTTACAAATAAACTTTTCTGGATTTAATATGGGCAAATTTAGAGATAATACTTTTAATATCGACTTCTTTAAGCAAATCATGCTCTATATTCAACAAAGTGAGATGATCAAGACAGACGTTCTTGGCCCTTAATTCCTTAATTCATTTTTAATACGTTTTAATGTTGAAAAAAAAAACGTTCGCCACTGCTAGTTTAAATATATCGATTATAATTAAACATTAGAACATTAACGTTAAAAAGCTCGTAAAATACCTACTTATTTTTACGATTTAACGTTACGAAATCGAGTTTTAGATTTTCAAGTGGAAGTGAGGCATAGCTTAAGCGCTTCGCGTTTAAGGCATGCAAGATATTTTACGCTCCTATCTAAATTAATATTTTTTTATTACGGTCAGACAGGCGTTGGAGCGCGGGACCCCCAAATTCGCGGGGCCCGTAGCATTTGCTACTCTTGCTACGTGGCTAATCCGGCACTGTTTTAGTCCGACACTGAAATACTAAACAGGTCGGTGTATCTTATACCTTTGTCTAACAAATACAATATTGTGAAAAGTGTTAACACAGTGCACCAAACAAACCTTTTATTCAGACGTTAATAGAAATGTTTTCCTAGGAGTGTCTTTATAATACGATAAATTAAAAATTTAATGATTGAGTCAAACACTTATACTTCACAATGTAATATAAGCGGCGTAGTTAAAATGCATGAAACGGGTACGCTTCACATTGTTTCATTGCTTTCTCGCTCCATTAAGCGAACTGTACTATATTGATGACTCACGCTTACTATTTTAGTACTTTATACATAATAGGTGAATTTACTTTTGAGTATTTTAGTTATTATATTCTTCCAAAAAATTGTCCCAAAATAAACTCCTTGAAAACCATTACCACTGTGAATGACGCGTTTTTCAACTTTTCCATCTGATATTTGAGTTATGAACTACACTTTTTTATAATGACGTTTCGTCTAAACATTTTCAGTCGTAGATGATATCCTCTCCAAATTGTGTTAACAGTGTTAGGTCACTTTCATACAGTTTGTGCTGGTGACACACTACGGGCTAAAAAATGCTTTTGCATAGCGTGCCGCTGTCAGTTGATTACTCTAAATTTTGGAAATATTTTGTAGATTTAAAAAACTTTTCCGAAAAAGGAAGAGTCCCTTTAGGTTTGTGTTGGAATTTTGTGAAATAAGAATGAATAAGGTCGTAGTGTGACATTGAAAACGTGTGTTTTTTGGCACAATTAATGCCAACTTTTTTCTAGTAAATCGTACATAAATTACAAAAGTACTCTATTAGAGACCTAGATTTGTCCTTCTTTATAAAGAAAGAATTTTTGCAAAATGTTGACGAATAAGTCTACAATCAGCTATCAGCCGAACCCTATTTTTGACTTAAATTGTTCTCGCATCCTTAATACGGCTACTTTCACACGAATACAGTAGTCTTTCAGTTTCATTCGCGAACGACTTTCTGAATGAAGTTCTATAATTATTTTTGTCGCGAATGATAATCTTCGGTGTCGTTTGTGAAAACTTCGATTCTCAAATGACGTTCATCTGTGTTTCTTCTGACATAATAATGCGTTGATAATGACATCGGTCCCCGGTTCAGCTTTGTGCGACATTGTCGAGATTACAGATCCAGGCTCGCCATATTCAGGACATATACATGCATTGTGACGCGTATTGTCCTTCGCCGGTCACTCAGCTGGACACTATCAGTGCGCGGACGGCACACTACGCCGTTGCCAAGTGTCCTTTGCCTCTCTCCGTGTGTCCTCGGTGTGCTATTCAGCACACACACACACACACACACTGACAATGTGTGTGCCTGCAGTGCGATGTACAGTCGCGCACATGGAATAATCGACGACGACAAACAGAAGAAGGACTCCAAGGAAGTGATTTCTCGAAATTTCTGTATTCGTTGTCAATGCCGGATATATCCTTGTGACCCCACATAAAAGCCAATTCAGACTAGCCGTTCTCGGTTACGATTCACCGGTCCGGTTCGGTTTTCGATTAATCTAGGCTGCTCACACTATCCCGATTCGGTTCTACGTTTATTCTCGGTGCGCATGCGCAATTTCGAAATATGATTTGACGTTTGATGTGCAGTTAAACGTCAACAAAAACAAGTGGCTAGTCACGTGACTCCAGCAAGCGTTCTCATTGGCTACGGTTGCGAACGGTCCGGTTGAAATTAGAGCTGAACCTAAACGCTCGGACCGAACCGCAATCGGGAACGACTATGCCCTGATTGGTCGAGCTCCCAACCGGACCTGTGAATCGTAACCGAGAACGGCTAGTCTGAATTGGCTTTAAGGCTGTCGGAACGCTCTGTATTTAAGTCAAAAATAGGGCTTCGGCTGATAGCTGATTGTACACTTATACATCAATATTTTGCAAAAATTCTTTCATATTAGGAAAAATCAGGTCTCGAAATAAATTAGGTAAAAAGAATCAGGTGTAAAGACCAATTTTTACGTTTTTAACACATTTATTCGTTATACGACGTTTCGTCAGTATTATTCCGACTTCCTCAGGTATCTCGAAAATTCTGTTAAAACATAGTTATACCAATAATTTTTATAATAAATAATGAAGTACAATAATGCATAAGTCCAAAAATTATTAGATTAACCGATATAAAATAGCTCAAAGTGTTAAATTTATAAAATTATCAATTTACAATAAATAATGAAGTACAATAATGCATAAGTCCAAAAATTATTAGATTAACCGATATAAAATAGTTTAACGTGTTAAAATTTATAAAATTGTCAATAATTAAAACTTTAAATTATTGACAATTTTATTAATTTTAACACTTTGAGCTATTTTATATCGGTTAATCTAATAATTTTTGGACTTATGCATTATTGTACTTCATTATTTATTGTAAAAATTATTGGTATACCTATGTTTTAACAGAATTTTCGAGATACCTGAGGAAGTCGGAATAATACCGACGAAACGTCGTAGAACGAATAAATGTGTTAAAAACGTAAAAATTGGTCTTTTCACCTGATTTTTTTACCTAAAAATTCTTTCTTTATAAGGAAGATAAAGGGCAAATCTAGGTCTCTAATGGACTACTTTTGTAATTTATGTACGATTTACTAGAAAAAAGTTGGCATTAATTGTGCCAGAAAACACACGTTTTCAATGTCACACTACGACCTTATTCGTATACTTATTTCACAAAATTGTTCCAGCACAAACCGAAAGTGACTCTTCCTTTTTCGGAAAAGTTTTTTATAACTTCAAAATGTTTCCAAAATTTAGAGTAATCAACTGACAGCGGCACTCTTGCAACAACATTTTTTAACCTCGTAGTGTGGCTTAAATTCAGAGCGTTCCGACAGCCTAAACGCGGGAGATACGTTCGAATAAGTTCTTGCGCTATATGAAACAGCGCTAAACGAGGTCATCTTAATACGTAGATAATGGCATGAGTGACACAAAACCGAAAATAAGAAAATTTGCTGGTTATGCCAAGGTGGGTGGATTAATTTCAGGTATATTTTTATGTTACCACCTATATGTTTGCATTATTGAAATACATTTTAAGAAAGTCAGAAGTAGAGATGGCGATCCTTTCCGAAATAGATCAATTTTTAAATCGATTCGAATCGAAATCTGATGAATCAATTCACAAAAAATCGAGGTCTACAGGATAGATTTCTCAGAAATCGATCTTTTTTCAATTTGCTTTTAGATCAAACCAAAAAAAAATTGAATCTCGATTTTCAAGGGTGAAATATCGATTCATTGGATTGAGTCAGTACTATATATCGATTAAAAAAAATCGATTTTTTTGGCCCAAGAAATCGATTCTTCGATTAGTCGATCTCAGATCGCCATCCCTAGTCAGAAGTAACTTTTACGTGAATATGACGTGTAACTACTCTGGCCGCGTCTCTCTCTCTTTGTGTGGTGGAGTTTCTTCTATGGTAGGCCACGTCACGGTTGGCAGATTTAGCGAGTACGTGATGTTGTCGTCGTACTTAGGTACAAAGAGCGCGCGGTCCGGTGGGTTGTGCGCCGCCTGCGGACCGGAGGCACCCGACGGCGGTATCTGCTGTCGTGTAAACCCCCGCCCCACTCTGTCCACTGTCTCGTAGTTTACTGGCGGATAGTCGACATCGTCGCTTGTGACCGACTCGGTCGAAACGAAACCGACTCGTCGCATGACATCTTCAGGTAGAATCATAAAAAATGTCGTAGGAATAATATTGAACGGGTTTCATGCATGGTAAAAAAATTGAAGACTTGCAGAGTGTTAAAATACATTCATAAAAATATCAATAGTTTAAAATGAAATGAAAAAATCGAAAATCATAGTTTTTAAACACTTTCATTGACGTATCCACAGAAGGTCTTAAGGAGCAAGTGATTGCTTGTTCCTCCTCGAAAATCGAAATCCACCAATGAGCGTTTGCCATATAAAGAGTATTGGCTTTTATATTATTTATAATTTATTTTTTTGAAAAAAAAATGTGTATAAAATAAAAGAATTATTAATACTAATATTCAATACTGAAAAGTTACTATCTTGGAAATTCTTAACCTCGCAGACTTTATAACGCGATTATGAGAACAGATCGAGGGGCCCTGAATCATTCAGAACGGCTGTTTATCCCCTTAGAGCCCCTGAGATCTGATACGTGTTGGTTGCCTGTTTTCTAGAATCTAGAATCTTCCGAACCACATAATTTCCCGCGCCTTTTTTATAATACAAACTTGTATTTTGTAGATGGATTGCACTTCTTGACACACCAAGTATTACATAATAGGGATGTTGACTGTATTCAAATAAAAACATAATTTTAACGTTAAGTGGTAGTTTTTATGATAGAAATATTAACAAAAACAATATTTTTCTTATTTTTAAGGAATCTAATTAATATTTAATAAATAAAACGTAATAACATCACTCTCAAGTCACGTGACAACGAACACCGATCAGAGTGCATGACGTCACTCAGTCATAAACATTATCAGATGCTGACAAAAGGCTTCATTGTTTGGTTAATATTTAGAGTGTGTAATTTATTATTATTTGTTTATAGGAAACGTCAAATTACATATAACTATAGCAACAACTACGAAAAAACCTTTCATCACCTCATCGGTCTACCAGCGTTTATGACTGTATGATGTCACGGCAGTCATGTGACAAGTACTGGCGTTTTGGAGCGAAATTTGAAACGGAATTTAAAATACATGAACTTTAAAGCTTGAGCCGTACTTAAATAAAAATAATAAACATTTGTGACTATATTAGGTACTTATACACGATTTAAAACACATCCCAAAAATAGTCAACAGCCCCATAGAGTAATTTTTTTGGGTCTCGATACGGGAATTGTTGTCTATTATAAACGATTCTCTTGTGCAGAATCTTGAACGTTCTGAACCGCATCGCATCCCTTGTCCTTTCCGTGTCTCTTCGCGCGTAATTGTGTATGTGTGCGTGTGTCTTTGTCACGGAAACGTCGCTGACAATGTATGTTCTCACTCACTCACACACGCGTGTATAGAAACAGAGACTGTCGGCGTGGCGCGGTCATTTTCTTCTCTGTCACGCTCGCTATAATAGCGCTTGTTCCGTCTCTGTTCGATTGGTCGGTGACGTGACTTGACGTGACGACAACACCCGCTCTCGATTACCGGCGCGGCGTGACGCGTTTTGTGTGCACTAGAGATGGGAAAAACGGGTCTTTTTATTGATCTGCATCTTTGCATCTGGACCTGTATGTGAGCCGGCTCACTGAACCGGTTCAAAAAGAGCCGAGTTCTGAATATGTTACTGCAGTCTGCCACTGAGTTACCTAGTTCAGTCAATCATATCACGACCTGTATAGAATCAAGAATGCATAACCAAACATGTGATGCATGAGTCATTTGAGCTGACAGATGCATCAAAGCAAGAACTGATACGTAAGTGTAAAATGTGCTTCTGTGTGTTAAGTGTTTCACTGAGTTATGCGGATCCGTTGATCCGTGTGCTCAAAAAAAAGTGAGTCGGCTCTCACGGATCTTCTGTTGGAGTCGGCTCTTTGAACCGATTCAGTGAGCCGGCTCACATACGGGATCCAGATGCAAAGATGCAGATTACTAAAAAGACCCGTTTTTCCCATCTCTGATTAATACGTTCGATTATCGCTTATAAAGGTGCAGGCAAGCAGTAGTCTCAGTTATAGAGGTCCATGAGTCTATTTTTATTTTATATTAATAAATCAAATTGCTCATTATAATAATTGGCAAAAATGCTCACTTCTCAGAGGTCATCAATTATAATAATAAATTTGATCTATTAATTTGTATAAAATAAAAAATAACTAAATAAAACACATAAAAAATTGATTTAATCAAGACGAAGTCTAAATACGTCAGAACACAACGAGATTGAAAATTATATTAAACTTGTTTGTTTTGTTATGCGTAGCTAATAGAAACCCAAAACAAACAATGTTATGGTTGACAGTGCAGAGTATTAACGTAGTCTCAAAAAGACCCAACAGTATCTTAATCCGCCTCTGCCTGTTGGTATATTATAATGTGTTTTATTGGACATCAGAGCGGCACCCATCGACGTACACTCCTGGACTATGGACATGCCTTCGCCATAATGTATCGTTGTAGTAATTTTTCGGTTCACTGATTGAGAAGGACAGAGTTGCGGGTGGCCATCTCTATCCCTTTCTCTACGTGCACGATTGAGGTTAAGGTTGATCTTTCGTGGGAAGACACTTTTTACATCGCTTGGGCATGTCCAGGAGTATACGTCGATGGAGCGACACGCAGGCACAGCGTTGCCAAGTCGGGATTTTTGAACTTTTTGACTGAAAAAAGCGGGATTCTTTCGTCGAAAGCGGGACATAGTAAAAAAACGTATATAATCAGAAGTTTTTAAACATTTATCTTTTTATTTGAGTTCAAATTACGTTTATGTGACAATAGATAGTAAAAATAGTCATAGAAAACGTATTTTAATAAAAATATATTTTAAATCAGATTTACCTTATCGTTAAATAGTTGTCTTATTCGTCTTCTGAATAAAAAAATAAAAAAAACAAATCAAAATCAAAAAAATTTTATTCATTAGAAAAATATGGCGTTTCAAACAATAGTCTGAGGAGTGAGTGTTACAAATTGCAACGTACAATAAGAGAATAATTAATTATTTACGCACGGTCGAGTTATCCCCGAAAAGCGGGACTGAGCCTGTCCCGCGCGGGACATTTAATTTTGATATAAAAATCGGGACGTCCCGCCAAAATCGGGACGTCTGGCAACGCTGCGCAGGCACCTAAGTAATGGTAGCCTATGTTGAGTAATAAATGGTTTTGAAACTGCAAAACAGAAACATATTGCCGGTGAGTTCGCGGAATTCGTCAAAGTTTGGTGGTTGCACAGAGAACACTTTCCATAAACGTTCCGTCCGCACGCATTTCTGTGGCCTGACAACAGGACACCACTTTCGCGTCCATCGCTTTTGTCACAGTCGCTCCGTCTCTGTCTTACACGACCGCATATAGATACTGCACCTTTTGTAAAAGGGGCCAGGAGGCATATAAGGTCGACGGTGTGTGTCAAATCGCCCGTAGGCCGTGTTTGCAAATTACTGTTTCCAAAGTCAGCTATCGCGAGTTTCGATGGAGAATAATCTGCGATCGCAACGCAAAACGACTCATGTTATATTTCGATCGCAGAGCTGGGAAATCCTGAGAGCTTAGTGCTTCTGATCAGTGCCGGATTAGCCACGTAGTAAGAGTAGCATTTGGGGGCCCCGCGCTCCAACGCCTGTCTGACCGTAATAAAAAAAATATTAATTTAGATAGGAGCGTAAAATATCTTGCATGCCTTAAACGCGAAGCGCTTTAGGCTATGCCTCACTTCCACTTGAAAATCTAAAACTCGATTTCGTCACGTTAAATCGTAAAAATAAGTAGGTATTTTACGAACTTTTTAACGTTAATGTTCTAATGTTTAATTGTAATCGGTATATTTAGACTAGCATCTATACCACATTTCTACCCTTCAAGCGGCCAGATTTTTATTTTTTATATAGGTATACATTTATTTTGCGAGTTTACGTAGACGAGATTGTACTTTTTTAATCGATTTTAATATAATATCGATTATAAGTATTTCGAGAAAACAGGCGAACTATTTAAATTTTGTTAACTCAGTCACGATCCAATCTACCTTGTTGAATATAGAGAGCATGATTTGCTTAAAGAAGTTGATATTGAAAGTGTTATCTCTAAATTTGCCCATATTAAATCCAGAAAAGTTTATTTATAACTATGACTTATACTTTACAATATAAAATAAGCGAAACAGTTTTTATGCATGGACACCGAACGGGCATGCTTTACATTGTTTCATTACTTCACCGCTCCATTAATCGAACAGTACTATAACGATGGGTAACTCTTTACTATTTCAAAACACTCAATGTGGAGAATTAATGTACTGAACGGAATTTCCAAAAATTCGACATAGACGATTTTGACTTATAGCCACAGATATTATGGCCTGACAAAAAGAATTTGGTTTTGAGTTGACCATTCTCGATTGCCGTTTCGAATCATCGACTATTTTTAGTCGACTGAAAACGTGCAATTTGTACAATCGACTCTTACTAAGAACATCCTCTTTTGAAACGTTTCATTGCTTTAACTGATGCGTTATTCCTTAGAATAATTACGGTGCTATTTATTTTTTTAGTAAATAAATTCAAAGTAACCTTGAATAAACTGTTAACTTAAAAATATAACCTGGATGTCTTACGTTTATGTATTTCGATTACATATTTTGATCTACATAATTTTTGTCTGGCCACCAGGTCCGTAAAAGTTTTTCTATTATTTATTTTAGTTGCCTGATGATCGTAACTACTCCAATTTGGTAGATCGGTTTTATGAACGGTTGTGTAATTAATAATTAAATATCTCATTTGCTAGCTATAAGTTCGTGTCATAACTGCTTATTCATATTACCTTTCCTTCCACCATCTTTTTGTATATACGATTTTGGAGATTGCAATTCTTATGCGTAATCAGCGCGAAACGCTAGTCATCACGATTTTGCAATTTTTCACTATTAATAATGTTAACTCGGCTTAAAGTATCTATTTGACAATAACCTTAGACTTCTCCATAAAAAAGCATTATAGAATTTAAAATCAACCCTGCTCGAGAAATAATTGATCGATTGTAACGATTTTTTTTAAAACACATTTTTGACATAGTTTTTTTCACGATTTTCACTTCAAAATCACATTTTTCTGCACATGCTGATGAAATTTTAATTTAGAAAGAAAATAGAGCTTTCCTTTGCAATGTAGCCACCTACATTATAATCTCGGTGTTTACTTTTCTTCCGATGTCGACCGACACCGGGTCGGAAGAAATACAGATCCAATGTAGGTGCAGATTAGAGTAAAAGGTTTCTGAGACATCTAAATAAAGCTTGAAATTTTTAACTTAAAAAGACAAAACAATAAAATGCGTGAAAAGTTTTCGCGCAGACATTATTAGTTTGAGAAATTGGTTCTTGACTACGACACTTAAAGAAATCATGTCTGTTTTAATAGTATATTATACACAAGGACAGAAAGTTGAAATTTGTACACTGCGCGCAGCTCAGGAATTTCAATCTTCAACCCGTGTGGCGTATATTATTTTTGAAAAGGACCACAAAGTTTGGTTGAAACGTTACGTTGTATTTTATATCAATAAAAACCATTGAACAGTACAGCAAGTAATTTCATTTTGTTAGTATATTATTTTTCTTTATACCCGGTCGAAAGTGCGTTTATTATCAAACTTTTTAATTATTTTAATTATTTTTATTTTAATTATTTTTATTTTAATTATTTTTAATTATTTTTGATTAATTTTTACTTAATATCACTGTTTAACTTTTATTTATCATTATACAGGGTGAATCAGACCACCCGTATCAGTCGTTTCGAAAACGGCATAATTTAATAAATTAAGTTTATGTTATAAATAAATTGAATTAACTTAATTTATTAAATTATGCCGTTTTCGAATTTAGAAGCTTTCGACATGTTAATGGTATTGGGCGAAAGTGGACAAAATTACAGAGCTTCTGAACGAATTAATTTTATTTACAATGTAAACAGAAACACTGACCAATAAACTGATAATTTGCCAATGTGTGATTTTACGACAAACAAAGCAATTGCAATTATTGACAATTAATTCTGACATTGTCTAATTAGGTAACTAGATTTTAAATGCCGACTTTTAAAATTAAGTTCGTTATCACATTTCAATTTAATAATTTCAAACGAATATTACTTAACAGGGGTGACAGCAACAAAAAAAATGTCCTACAAAACTTGCTTATTTTTTAAAGATCTTTTCAATAATACCACTTTCGACCTATCGTGCCATTTAAAATTCCGGAGTTCTGAACATTCTGGAGCAAACTAATAGGGAAACCGACCTTTCCGAGGGGAAAAAAATATTACCATTTGATTCTTCATTAGGGCTTTTATGATACAGATTTTTGACACAACTCTCTACGACTACCCGTTTTCGAAAAAAACGACTGATACGGGTTGTCTGACTCACCCTGTATATAAAAAGACTAATAACTTTCAAGTAAGTAATTTTGAGGTTATACACAATAACAACTGTTAGCTACTACTGGCTGACGGCAGTTTCACGTATCAGTGTGCACGAGAAAACTCTTTCCCGCTGTTATAGATAGGGTGCGAGTAATTCCAGCAGAGCATAAACGTTAGGCTTTCTGCCTTAAAATCGAAGCCGAATTGCGTACTTTCGACCGAGTATAAAGAAAAAGAATTATTACGGGGGCTGCTAATTGTCCTGTTGAGTGGATAATTTTGATTTTGATGTCCGATTCAACATGAACTCGACGTTCCACTTTCGCCTGCGCTAAAAGATAATTTATATGCTTGGACGTTGTGCGTTATGTTTAGCGATAAGAGACTTTCCACATAAAGGACAACACATTTTGGGCTGCTGACGATGTACATCTATACACGCATATATCCGGACGTACATGTACGCGTGTACAGTGTGTTCACGAATATTTCACTTTGTGCAATGACAGCTACCATATTCTTATTCATCAGATAGCGCTAGTGGGAAAGAAGTCCGCGTCAAATTAGTAAATTCATTATTTCCATGACTATACTATCAAACTAAATTAACCATTTCCATTACAACCAAATTAATTAAATGAAATCTACATCTTTATACCGTGAATTTATTTTAAGATGAAACATACAAATTTCCGTTTACATGGTTACACAATAACATTTCTGACAGCAATGTAATTACGCGTTTATTTTAAAATAGAACATAACGTCTATCCGAAAGAATAACGATATAACACCTCTTCAGTTAAGTAACGTTTTGAAGAATTTTCATGACCGTTTAGGCCTTAGGGCATTGCTTGGCAGTGAATGGGGGAATTTTCGAAAATTTACTTTGATTAGTTAAAAAAAATCAAAATATCATGTGCATTTATTATTACTTTTACGAATTCCTTTGTTCCATTTTAAAATAAACTCGAATTACATTGCTGACAGAAATGTTATTGTGTAACCATGTAAACGGAAATTTGTATGTTTCATTTTAAAATAAATTCTCGGTATATAAAAATCTTCTGTACGTGTGTATGTGACTGAACTCCTCCTAAACGGCTGGACCGATTTTGATGAAATTTTGTGTGTGTGTTCAAGTGGATTTGAGACTGGTTTACAATTGAGCCCCCGTAGGCTCCACTACTGTTGTTGCTGCCGAACGGGGCTCAAAATTAAGGCAGGAAATATATTATGTTGATTTTTATTTCGGAAATTTTTATCATTTATGTTTGCCTTATCTGTGCATTCAAAATTGATTACTGCGGTACGTAACTTCAGTAGTTCGTAGACACGTTGTATGTGTTGTATAGGCTGCTTTGCTCATATGCCACACTTGGCTATTTTGCTCTGTACATGCAGGGGGCGGTACGGCCATCGGGCGCGGGGTGGAAAGGACGCAGGGTGCTTCAACACGGCAACGTCGCCCCCGCGTTCTGCAAGCTGTTTACCTAACGGGTCGCGCGATTTGCCACCGTCGATACAGGGCTGTCGAAATAACAGAATAGATAATCGGTAGAACAGTTTTAAGTGAATTTCTAAGAAAGTGTTGCTTTTATCTTTCTAAGTAGGCATATTTTTGCACTGAAACGAAAGATAGATTTGTATATCCTGCTCGCTTGCGAAAACTCAGAATAGTTTTTTGAAATTTAGTTTGAATTCATAAAAAATCGTTTACGGGTTTTTTAAGGTCATCGACAACTTAGGTTATTTAGGCTTGGTACAAATTCACATTTTCAACTTATTATTTCTGGAGTGAAAACTTCTTTAGGCGCGTTGTGCAATTTTTGGGTGGGTTATGATTTCGCGTTACTGCGTCACCGTCACGCTAAACCCAGATTTACACTTCAATAAATACAGTAGCGAGTTTAGAAATCAGTCAGTTAAGTAATAAGTAGCAAGTAGCGTCCAAACGTAGGCGAGTGAATAGATGCCGTTCCGAGAAGAAGACTGGTCGATAAACATAGACTTTTTGCTAGGTTGTTTTACTAGACAGAAAATGGACGTTGAATTACTTAATATTTTTTATATTAAATTGACAATTTATGTTTGCACAACATTGATGTTTTAATAAAAAAAACAAACAAACAATTAGATCAGTGCCATTCAGCAAACCGTATTTAAAATTTGAACATATATTTTATTTAGTTTTTAAGCTTCTATAATCTAATCTACTTATACTAGTTATAGATTTTTCTCATATTTATTTTTTCAAATAATGCGCATAATATGTACAAAAAAACAACAAAATAAATGTACCACAAAGACACTTCCCCTTATTAGAGCAAGATTTGTTCGAGGGGAAGGACATAGTGTGTTAGCATTTTCAGAATGAACTTAAAAATGGCGACTATATCATTATCATCTCTACCTTAGATCGAATTTATCAAAATGTTAATCATTTCAAACGCGCATGTGTCGTTTACTCGTCATTTTAAAAATATGAAATTGTTTTCACAAAGTTGTAATGTGCTACAATAATATATCTGAATTCGGAACTGGGGCCTGGTAACCAGAGTCCGCGCCAAGAGCATAAACCATGAAGGTAAATATCAAAAAAAGAAATTTTCTGAGCATCAATCGTAATCTTGCCGTGAGCGCCGACGACCCTAACTACGAGCACGTGAAAGTATCGAGATAAATTTAGTTTATGAGCGTACTGGTCAGCCCTGTCGCTGTTTGTTTTCGCTTGCTGGTCGGTCGGTAGTCCGACGATCACGGGTTATACGGTCATCGGTTACAGAGAAGTTCTCTATATGCATAGCCGTATATAGCCTAGCCTAGTCCGGCTTAACTATGACTATACTATAAATTCAAAATTTAAGGAGTGAGTCATAGGCTTGCACTTCACAATATAATATAAGCAGCATAGTTTTTGTGCATGGGGCTAGGTATGCTTTACATTGTTTAATTGCTTTGCCGCTCCATTTAACGAACCGTACTATAGCGATGACTAGCACCTTAAATTTTGGTACTTAACTATACACACCGCTCCTTTGGTGGAACGCTCGACTGTGGCATGTCCGACACGGTGGCCGCAGCTACTTCTTAGAACTAAGGATTATTAGCTGTTGTTAAACCAACCCCCGCCCGCCCGACACCCCGTTCTACGTTTCGTCATAGTTCAAGTTGCCATGTCCTGTGAAGCCTGTCTCTTAACACCGTTGTTGACTGCGTCCTTAGCTGATTAGGTATAGACAAAACTTTAACCAGCGTCTCCCAATCGGTGGGTCGCGAAATTTGAATAAAACTTGTTGACTGCGTCGCCGATCAGACCATGTAACTTTACCAACTTGCAAACTTGAGTTCCAAAATTATTTTTAAACAGTAGAATAGTTATAGTTTGTTGCGATTGTTAAGAAACATCCATTGTTACAATGCTATATTAGAAATACAGTGTAAACTCTTTATAACGAAACTCAAGGGACCGAACATTTTTTATCGTTATAGAGAGTTACCGTTATATGGAATGAAGAAAGAAAAACAACCAAATTAACAACAATCTTTAATATGTATGTTTTTGATAAAATTAATACATATAGTCAGTTAACTTTGCCTGACGTTTTTTTGCTTTGCCAGTACTTGTTTTGTATTTTCTTATGTATTCTATCCATCTCTTGATATGTGGTGGAATCTTCTTGATTAAACAATAAACATTTTTCTACAGGTTTAGTCGGCGTCTTTGGTAACCTGATAAGATAACATAAACAATAACACCGACAATGACGATTTTCTGTGTCTAAATATGAAACATTTCTTCGTAATATAGAGAATGGCTGCTGCGCTATAAAGAGTGTATCAATATATGGGCTTTAAGGTAAACCAACCAAATTGTGATCTTTTCTATGTTATAGAGAGTTTATCGTTATAAAGAATAATGTTATAAAGAGTTTACACTGTATATTATATATATATTTTTTATTGTCATCGTCGGGATTTAAACCCGAATATCAGTTACTCTTATTCTTAC
This sequence comes from Venustoraphidia nigricollis, assembly GCA_034508555.1. Classification (NCBI taxonomy): domain Eukaryota; kingdom Metazoa; phylum Arthropoda; class Insecta; order Raphidioptera; family Raphidiidae; genus Venustoraphidia; species Venustoraphidia nigricollis. The sequence continues at coordinate 4,572,838 of JAVRKA010000013.1, forward strand.
AGTGTAAAGATTCGAGTTTAAATTCCGACGGTGGCAGTATTTGAAGATACATTTTTCTGATGTAGCATTGTAATAATGGGTGCTTTTTAGCATTTGTAGTACTGTTAATTAATTTAGTGTTACGAACTACACCGTAGTGAACATTTTACTAATATAATTATTCATCGTTGTTATTATTGTCACTATTAGAATTTTTGCTTGACGGAATTCATATATGGTTCAACTGTCGCCGATCGAATTTGTGTAACATCCACTCACTAAATTGCGTCCCAGATGTAAAGATGTATGCTGACTAGAGTCGTAATTTGTAGAAGTGCATTTATACTGTTCAACCGTTGGTCGAACTGTGTAACTTTATAAATGTTAATTAGAACATTTGCTAACTTTTCTGGGTCAGTTAATGAACTGATGGATTATTAAACCGTCGTTGTAATATTATGTTATCACCAATACAGATAAATCGCAGATCTAGAACTTAAGGTAGTTGTCGTGGTTAAGGCACACCGTCAGAAAATTCTTAATTTTTGTATACTGATTAAGGACATGATAATACAATTACCCTGAAAATTTGAAGTCGATCGACCGTATATAATCCGAGATAAATTCAATTAAAAATTGGATAATTAACATTGATTGTATACGATCTCTGTAGTTCTGAACCAGTTTCTTAATTATAAAAAAAAGAACTAACTGTCAGAAACTGTCCAAAAACTGGCAGTCTTTCAATACATTTGTTATGAGTTTAAAAAAAATATGAAATTTTTTTTGACCGTCTAATTATTTATAAATAACGGTTTAAAGTTCAACAATTTATAGAAAAGTATACATGCATATGAATACTGTATGGGTTACGTTTCCACGGGTACAGTCTTGCGTACAAATTATGGATCACTTAGCTACAAGCTAGTATACTTTTGTGGCACGTATAATCTATAACTTTTTGACAATATTGTACCACGACAACTACCTTAAGCCAAGAACAACAACTAACTTTCCAGTCGTTTATAGATAGAAAAAAAATACTTTTTTTTAAATTTATTACAGTATGACCTCGCTTAACGCTGCTCCGCTTAGAGCTGTTTTAGTGTTACACGGTTTCTAAAAAAAACGATTAGCCACTATAATGTAAATTATGGATCAATTTATACAAAATGATTTAAATGTTGATAGAAGTTCAAAGGCAAGACGAAGTATTGATGCAAATATCTTGATATCGACAACAACTTGCTGAACGAAACAGAAAAAGGCAAGCGACATTACATGACTTCTTCACAAAAAACAAAATATGTCAAATGAGGAACCTTTCTCATCATAATCCTAACTTCTTACTCGAACTTTTATTTGATTTTCATAAATGTTTTATGAACAAAAATCGATATAAATAATAAATAAATCTATAATTAATGTAATAAGAGAGTATTTAAGAATAAATGTTACAAAATTAAACAAAAAAAAAACTAACAATTTTTTTTATTCTCAGTTCTGTTTCACTTATATGTCTATGACCTCGTTTAGCGCTGTTTCGTATAGCGCAGGAACTTATTAAAACGTATCTCCCGCGTTAAGCGGGGTTTTACTGTACGTATAAATACATATGCCTACAATGGTTTTACTTTTTTTGCTTATTTGTATGGGATGATGATTTCAACACTAGGTACATACTTCGTGCCAAAAGATCTGCATGTTTCTTATCTTTTGGTTGTAGATAGCTACTGTTTTTGATGTTTAAGCTATTGTCACCGAATTGTTTTATAAATAGTCTCGCTGTACTTTACATTCATGTCTTGGACAGTTGCAAAATACACAGAAAATTCAAATATTTGTTGTAAGTTTCGCCTGCTTCGCCGATGATTCATCGAGTTTTATTTTAAAAATAATTTATAAAACCGTTCAAATAATGACCGCTGCCCAAGTAGTTGTAAACAACTTTATTGTTTATAAACATTGATAAGATTTTTGGAAAAACCTGATAATCTTTTACTGAAAGATAAATATTAAACATAGATATTACCTACGTCGCGGAGCAGTCATAGGTGTAACTGCCTAAACGTTTCATGAAATGTCCAGTGTCACCAGATTCATTTACACATAATATAAAATTATTAGTGCCTAAAAATAATTAGAGAAAATACGCTGAAATTAATATCTAAATGAAGTTTTAAACAATTAATAAATGGCCTTTTTAGTGTATTTGCCATATGGCAACATACACTATTGGCGTCGGTCGGATGGCGGGACCTAGGGGTCGGACCAAAATTTCTCGACGTTTCATAACCTCCTAAACACTTTGGCACCATTTTTAAAAATGTTTATATATATATATGTATATATATATATATATATATATATATATATATATTTATATATATATATATATATATTTATATATGTATATATATATATATATATATATATGCGTATATATATATATATATATATATATATATATATATATATATATATATATATATATTTATATATATATATATATATATATATGTGTACGCGCGATAACTTTCGAAAGAGTTAATTGATTTCAACGAAATTTGGGCCACGTGTTGAAATCCACCACCGCAAGAATCCTATTTAAAATGGGCCTAATCGGGCTATTTTAAGGGTAGTTTTTAGGGGTTGAAAACTGTTTTTGGGCCCCAAAATACCGAAAAAATTCTCCGAATCGTTTCAAAATTGAAATTTAACCCTTTGGTAGTGATTAAAAAGTGTCCCCACAATTTTAATAAAATCGGCCCGACAGGACCGGATTTATAAATTTTATGAAAACACTAGTTTGCAGATAGTGACTTATTTATTGAAGGGTGTATTTAATTCGGTGTAGACGTTAGATTGATAATAATATTACAATTAAGAAAAAAATGTTATTTTAAGGGGTGTATTAAGGGGTTAAATTTTTTATTTTGCCTAAAAACAAACTTAATTTCACATAATAAAAGTATAAAACCACACGGCCCTATACAAGCAAATACACTATATTGTCGGCAGGGTTTTGGCACTGCGACCCGGGTTTTTTAATATTATTGGGAAAATAATTACCGCTTTGACGTCATTAAGGTAAAAATAAATATACGTATCTACCTATATGCACCTTTAAAAGGATAATAATATATTATGATTCTGCAAAGCTTTTAAAACTCATAAAATTATAAAAGGTGCATCCTAATGTAAAACAGACTTTTAGACAGGTAGTTCCAGCGTGGTATAATAAAGTGAAAGCACTTTTAAACAGATTTTACTCATTTTTTTTCATATGCTCAAAATAACGTTTTCTAATAAATCCCGAGGCTTCAGAATTTCTGATCGTTTAGAACGTGAGATAATTAATAACAAAGTTCGCAATTTTCACAATCAGCATGTGAAAATTGCGAACTTTGTTATTAATTATCACGCTTTGTAAATGGTCAAAAATTCTGAAACTTCGGGATTTATTAGGAAACGTTATTTTGAGCTTATGAAAAAAAATTGGCAAAATCTGTCGAAAAGCGATTTTTCTTTATTATACCACGCTGGAACTAGCCTAAAAAAAATTATGGTCAATACATAGATGTATTATAATATAATGGGCTTGGATTTATGGTTTCTCCGAAATTTCTCCAATCCTTCAGTTACAACATTTTTTTAAAGTTCTGCTTAAACGTAATATTTTTTGAGTTTGTTTCTGAGACAATTTTTGATGTTTTCATATCTTACAAAGCATACAAAATTAGTTTTGTTTATTGAATTAGATACAGAATTTTGTGTCTTGAAACTTTTTATTTAGAAAGTGTGGGTTTGCATGTCCTAAAATCGACAATCACGGCACCATATACAGGCTGTCCTCGGAAGAAACCTGTGAAACTTCTCTGTTATCGTAGTATACATCGTGTAGATCAGTGGCTCACAACCTTTTTCAGCTGGCGACCCACCTTTCCATCACGGTCCATCGGTCCATGGTGGAGTAAAAAACCTTATTTGTATCGTATCCCTTCGTTATGTATATATAATTACCATGAAATATTGTAAATATATATATTCTTTTTTAAAAATACAGATTGATTAATTATTGATAAACAATTTGTGTTCTGATTTAAAAATGGTTGACAAAATATAAGCACTTTGTAACCAAAACTCAAGAACAAATAAAACAATCAAAACAATTCGATTTGTTTCGATTTTTCTTATCTTTTCTGATGGTTTATTCGATGGTTTCTGATAATTTTTGGATGAAGTCGCGACCCACCGATTGGGAACCGCTGGTGTAGATCGTTAATTAAAAATAAAACGTAAGACAATACCATGCACACGATTATAAGTTGTCAAAATCGACATTAATGCGAGCTGATTTGCTGGTCAAAGCTAGTAAAATCTATCGATTCGTGAATTAAATTTTGTTACAGCTTGTACGATAAACTTGACATTATAGCCAGTTTTGTCAAAATAACCATTTTCATTATTTGTGTTTTCTGAGAATGAGATAATAAAACAATTTGTGTTCGCGATATTGTATCGAACCCTTCTCTGTCGCAGCATATCGTGTATAATACGGTGTTTGCTTAGTGACAAAATATACGTCAACGTGAAGAAATGTTGAACACGTGACGATCGGCAGTAACAACACAACATCGGATGCGTCATCCGCTGGTTTTGGTGGATGGAGCGACGCTCTGCAAATGTCGTCGAAACGGCATCATACCCACGGTGTGACCATAGAAATATATATGTATAGTGGCTCTGCCCCAGTGTCCTCCCCATTAGGCTACGTTATTTTTACCCGACTGCAAAAAAGGAATTAATTCGACCATTTTCTGGATTTAAAAAATTGGTAGGTTAAACACGTTGAACAGAGGAATCAATTTACAAAATATCGATATTTTTTTACATAGGCGAATTTTGCCTCAAGAATGATGAAAAATTCGAATAGATTCCATTAACGAAATAATTATGTATTTCCAGTTTTAAATGTTTGTGCCCTAAGATTTAAGTAATATACTTTTGCCGGGGTTTGTATAACGTTTAGACTAGAAAATCTAGCGGTCACTTTTATAAAAAAATTACCTATTTTTGATGGTTCAAGCGCATTTTCTATATGAAATCACGCAACATTTTTCGTTTTGATATAGTATATATTGTAGAAGACATCAAAACACATATCATAATACATATAAAAATAAAAGTGTTGCGCCACTGCGGTCATATTGAAAACAGGACACAATGGCGCGCAAATCAGCAAAAAAAGGTATTTTTTTTATAAAAGTGATAAATACAGCTAGATTTGTTGGTCTAAACATTGTACAAATCCGGACAAAACGATACAAATATTGCTTAAACATTCAAAATTGAAAATACGTATTTATTTCGTTAGTGCAATCAATTCGAATTTTTCATCATTCTTGGGGCCAAATCCTTAATTAATAATAAGTATAGGTACATATTATAAAACTATAAAAGTTCATATTATAATTAGTGAGAAGCTATTTGCATTTAAAATTATAAATTATAAAATTAATAAATTTGTTGATGGACCAAGATGACATTTTTTGTACTAAGAATCCTTCTATTCCGTGCAGGCATGAAATTTTTTAAAATGAAAATACGTCTACGTCAATTTGAACCAGAGTCGAAAATCTGAGAAACGTTGAGCGATTTGTTGAAGCGCAATACGAATACTTTATTAAATATGCTTCACATAATTTTTCAATCAGTTCTGTATTATACTTATTACCGATGTCACATATCTTTTAAATAGCACTTAAACTTTTATAAGCTTTTTCGCTTCAACGAATCGTCCAATGTTTCTTAGCTTATAGAGTTTTGTTTGTATTTTCGATGTACATAATAATAAAAAAAAATGTATCGTTTTTTAATTGCTCCGCCACTGATCAATCGTGCACCTAAACCAGCGTTGCCAGATTTTGGAAAAACGCGGGATTCTTTCGTCGAAAGCGGGACATAGTAAAAAAACGTATATAATCAGAAGTTATTAAATATTTGTCTTTTTATTTGAGTTCAAATTACGTTTACGTGACAATAGATAACAAAAATAGCCATAGAAAATATATCTGAATAAAAAAATGATATTTAAAATCAGATTTACCCTATCGTTAAATAGTTGAGTCTTATTCGTCTTCTGAATAAAAAAAATAAAAAAAAACAGAAATCAAAATCAAAAAAGTTTTATTCATTAGAAAAATATGGGGTTTCAAACAATAGTCTGAGGAGTGAGTGTTACAAATTGCAACTTACAATAAGAGAATAATTATTTACGCGCGGTTGAGTTATTCCCGAAAAGCGGGACTGAGCCTGTCCCGCGCGGGACATTTAATTGTGATTTAAAAATCGGGACGTCCCGCCAAAATCAGGACGTCTGGCAATGCTGACCTAAACCCACTGTTGTCGTCATTCGTAGAAATAAATGTATAAAGTAGGTAAATTCTAGAGAGTGATACATACACTTCTGCTTAAGAATATAAGCGGCACAGTTTTTATGCGCGGGTCGGGTATACTTTTTACTCTGATCATGGAAAGAACGCCTGTCAAAAGAATGTGCAACGGTTTCGCAGAATTCTAACTGTCACATACGGACAGAGATGCCCGTTCCGCACCGACGTAGTATACATTCTTTCGATGCTTCGCCGCTCCATTAAGCCAACCGTACTGTAATGACGACACACTCTCTACTATTTCGGAACCGTGGTATAACTGTAGCTACCTAGGTAAGTCCTTGTCGCCGTGCACTACGGGCTCTTTTGTTTACGACAGTGCGGCATTGTCCGCGTACTTTCCTGGAAGTCGACTGTCCGTACAAAATAACTACCCTCGCGAATTCAATACGTGCGTCCCTCGCCCTCACAGCCCTTATTTAAAGGTATAGCACACACACACACAACCAAACAATAAGCAGTGCAGCGGTGACGTAGCTGTATTTCGAGTGAAGCACTGCTTTACAATATTAAAATGGAGCGTTTAAGAGGGAAGGTGCTATCGACTTTTAAAAAAACAACGTGGCAATTGCGCTGCGTGAAATAATTAGAAATTAAGAAAAAAATAGTAGGCTATATATCTAGTGCGTGATGATTAATAATATGACGAAGTGTGAGATTGAAACAAAACGAGACTGAAAGAGTTTTGGCATCATATCATCACGGACGAAATTTATATATAGTATTTTTTGCATGTATCACCTATAAAATAGCTGATTTTCAAAATTTTTGACAGTTCAATTTTGAGCAAGTAAATTTCTAATTATTGAAGGCTGCATATTCTCATGCGGTTAGCGATTAGCTATAGAACCTGTTGTACGACTACATTTCTGTTACTTCACGCAACTTTACACCACTTGTGTTAAGTGTGTCATTTCACGACCGCTATACCTATAGCTATGGAAAGCAGCTGTTTTATAGTGGGATGTGAAAAAAAATTTAAAGACAAGTTTTTATTGAAATGGACGAAAAGGTAAAATAATATTTAAAAATTTAGATTCATAACTATAAAGTTTAGAAGTGTGCTGTTTAGGTCGTAAACTTTGTTAGACACAATCTATGCTTTTATATTATTATTATGAGCCTAAATTATTGAATAGTATTTGTTTCCTTTTAGTGCATTTCATTTAAAGTTTGTCTTTTATTAATTCTTTCAAAATTTACCACTATAACAATATTAATTGATTATATTAATTAAAAAAAATGAATTCGTGATCCTCATCGCTGCTAAGTCAGTGGAAAAATACGTTTGACTATTTTTGGGAAAGTGTTTTAAATCGTGCATAAGTACCTAATATTGCCACAAATATTTGTTATTTTTATTTAAATACAACTCAAGCCTTAAAAATCATGTATTTTAAATCTCGTTTCAAATTTCGATCCAAAACGCCAATACTAGTCGCGTGACGTCACCTGTTCATACCAAAGGAGGCTCAAAAGTTTACACGGGAGCTACCATCCTATAGATGCGTATTCTGTGCTCATAAACGTTAGTAAACTGAGGTGATGAAAAGTTGTTTCGTAGTCGTTGCTATAGTTACATGTAATTTGACGTTTCCTATAAACAAATAATAATAAATTACACACTAAATATTAACCAAACAATGAAGTTTTTTTGACAGCGGCTGAACACATGACGTCATGCGCTCTGATTGGTGTCTGTTATCACGTGGCTTGAGAGTGATTTTATTAGGTTTTATTTATTAAATATTAATTCAATTCCTTAAAAATAAGGAAAACTATAGTGTTTTTTAGTATTTCTATCATAGAAACTACTACTTTTCGTTAAAATTATGTTTTTATTTGAATACAGTCAACATCCCTATTAAAAAAGGTTATTTTTCTGATTGATCTATGACTGTAACGAAGTGAGGGTGTATAATAAATGCTGTCATCTTACTCCAGCGACTATTTAGGATAGTTTTTGACGTGCCCTCGTACAATACAAGACGCACATACGAATGTACGCAAAGTCGTTGGTGTGATTGAAAACGTGTGCATTATTTATTTATTCCAGGTATGTGCAGGGTTAGATCCTTGCTTGGATATATAGAGTGTAGGTAGTACAATACATTGTACAGTGAATTGTTCGTCTGTTCTGTAATCGGTGGAACGCTAAAATGAGTCGGTTTGTAAAACAGATCATTTGCCAAACTAAATTTAGATCAAAGTGCTTAGACAAATGCTATTTCGAAAGGAAACTTGCACAAAAAAGTATCCAAATATACAGCTTTAGAAAAAATATCGTTTCCATTGATCTATTATTTTTTTAAGTTAAATCAGTTTACAATTCTGCAATGCTGTTCTTAAGAAAAAACTTGTGTGCTCACAATTTTAGCTCAATCTTAAATCAGATTTTCAGATAATGCATTCTGAAACCCAGCAATAGTGTAATAGTGCATGTTGAATGCTGTTTTATCCGCTTCAACAATTGATAGAGTGGTTCATAGATGGCGATTCGATATACACTAGACTTGATTGATGTAGGGTTCTGCTCTGATAGTAAAGAAAATGAATAAAATATAATCCAAGACGATCCGTCAAAAATTGCAGTCTGTAGAGTTCGGATATAGAGACCAACCGACAACTGTTGTTCGAGATTTTCCATTACAATTTTAGAAATCTAGAAATGGTTATGTTCTATAGAACAGAACCTTCTCTTTTCAAAAAACTGTAATTTGAATAAATTTCGTGCGAAATTAATCTAGATTTAACTTTTTATATGAACAAAACTCAACTCTGACGCGCAAAGCGATATTAATAAAGTACATTCGCTAGTGTAGCGCACAGAATTCGACTCGAGCGAAACCGGGTTTACAACTAGTAATTTAGATTAAAGTGATTGTTACATCGTGATGTAAACGCAATCGTGTTATTCGTTGTTTGTCGATTATATACGCATGTTTTATATACAGTTGTCGGTCCATACGCAGTAATATCGTTCGTAGTAAATGAAATATAGTGGGTCAGGAGTGTTCGACGTCCTCAATCACCCGCTGGCATCGCGACGTCGCCGTACATCATCGACGCCGCGTCGCCTTAACTCCCCGGTGGGCGTCTTTTCACTCCGTGGGACGCAACGAGAACACATAAATAATGGATGCATTATACAGGAGTCAGATTCTTGTTTCAGTAATGCAACTGATGGAAAGATTTCTACTGATTAGTCATCACTGATCAGCGGGCGAAAAAATCTTTAAAGTGGGGTTTCAAATTCATTTTTAAAATTACTGTGTTACCATCTGTTCAATCATTTTTCACTCGCATAGCTATATCTTACGAGCAATGCATGTAAAATGCACTTACCCACGTTTCGGAAATCTTTAATTTCTACGAAAAATCTTATTCAATCTTTTATGTTACTGCTTCAAAATAAAAATATGTACCATTCTTCCCATATGATGTTGGGTCGAGTTTTTACAGTTTATTTGATCTAAATAAACGATTTAAAAGTTTTAAACAATTTTTTGTATAGAAAAAAATTAAATTTGAAAAAAAAATTATAATGAACCGCACTCTCAGAAGCTCACATAAGAAGTTTAACTTCTTTAGTTTTTAATATTATTCCTGCAAGTTTAACTTTTTGTTATGTTTATAATGTTTATAAATAATCAATTTGATCAGACCAAAACAACTCAATGTTGATTAAACTTTCATATTATTACAATGTTTCATCGGACATCCCGACTTCCTCAGGCAATTTACATAGCACATACATAAAAAAAAATTACAGTTAACGTTACAAATTAAAAAAAACCCGGGTCGCAGTGCCAAAACCCTGTCGACAATATAGTGTATTTGCTTGTATAGGGCCGTGTGGTTTTATACTTTTATTATGTGAAATTAAGTTTGTTTTTGGGCAAAATAAAAAATTTAACCCCTTAATACACCCCTTAAAATAACATTTTTTTTCTTAATTGTAATATTATTATCAATCTAACGTCTACACCGAATTAAATACACCCTTCAATAAATATGTCACTATCTACAAATTAGTGTTTTCAAAAAATGTGCAAGTCCGGTCCTGTTGGGCCGATTTTATTAAAATTTTAGGGACACTTTTTAATTGCTACTAACGGGTTAAATGTCAATTTTGAAACGATTCTGAGAATTTTTTCGGTATTTTGGGCCCCAAAAACTTTTTTCAACCCCTAAAAACTACCCTTAAAATGGCCCGATTGGGCCCATTTTAAATAGGCTTCGTGCGGTAATGGATTCCAATATGTGTGCCAAATTTCGTTAAAAAAAATTAACTTCTTCGAGAGTTATAGCCCGCACACATATATACCTATATATATATATCTGTGGCTACAAATGAAAGAGGCTTATGTCGGTTTTTTACTTTTTTCAGTATAAGCGATTTAAGATTCAAATATGTCTGTGAAATCCATTTTTACTGCCATTGATTTTGTATTATCACTAGTGATAAATAACTCTTTGACTTACAATTTACTCTACGAATGAACCACCAAACTCGTTCTATTTTAGAAAAAAATGACGATTATCAACTTAAGCCTGTTTGCAGTACTTACAAAGTTGATTTTAAAAAGCTTAAGGTTCTCTAGGCCACTATGAAAAAATATGTAGACAGCGGAACTTTTCATTATGTACACTTAATTCTTTTTGTATAATATAAGAAAGTGATTTTGAAAAACTTAACCGTTTCTAAGTCATTAGAAGGAAATTTTACTTACACAAAACATATCATTAAGTTTTCTTAGGACTTTATTGAGTCTAATAATTATATTAAATAAATAATTACATTAATGTCTATTACATTAAATTATTATATTAATATTCTAATTATTTTCAACAAAAGTAAAAACAGAAAATAATGTTCTTTTTCAAAATTCCAACTTGTAAGAACTTAAAAGAATATAAAACATCATCAATATTATTTTATTAAAATTATTAAACAGTAAACAAATTATTCGATTTCGGCTTTGATTTTACCAAAAGACTGATTCATAACGATTTTTTTTTTAAATAAACACAAAACTGCCCTATTTGGTGAATCGAAATTAACAATATTATCAGTTTATTTTTTAATACCAAACAAATTATTTTCCAATTCTTCATCAGAATTTGCAATAATATCTGGATGAATATCTTCTAAATCTTCGTCTGTCTTCAGATTTTGATAAAATGGACGACATTCAGGATCAATAAATCGCAACATGTCTAATAGATCCCGTTTTTTGACTGACGATATAGGATTTGGACCCACATAAAAATGCTTGAGATCAGTTAAGGTTATATTATGTGTTCCACGACGTTTCAGATTTAAAGTTTTAAACGGTTCGCTTTCTTGTAGCGATACTTTATATTTTATTGCTGATCATACCTTAACCACTGAACACAAACGAATTTGTCTCCGTCTTGATTGAATTTGCGAAATGTAAATTTATTTTTTAAAAGGTCACAGAAATCAAAGAAATCATTTTGTGACATTTCAACAACCGAAAAATCATTTTTTACATCAACACCTCGTACAAACTGATACCAGTCACGAGGCAAGTGAATTTTCATAGTAGTTTTTTTCTTTTTACGTTCGATGACAGTATGATCTACATCGCATTCAAGATGCGTGTGACCTGATATTAGGAATTTGTGATCAATACTTGTTACATGTGGATTAAAACACAAAAAAGCCAGAAACATACATGAAACGAAGGAGTTTTTGTTTCGTCCGGTGCAAGTGTCGCTATAAAATATAACGTGTTTTATTTCAGGTGGAAGATTAGTCAAGTGTTTGAAGAGGCAGGATGCTATCTCATTCCCGCCACGTTTGGCTATGCCTTCGTACCACATGTAGCAAAATGGTTTGTTTAAATTAAAGGTCCATAACTGGCGTTTATAAAATGAGGTGGACGTTTGAAGAAAAGGCGTAGGAAGGCATTGCTGAAGATCGAACGAATAAACACCAAGTGATGCATCACTCTTGGACTTTTCCTTGTCGTTATTCTTAGTATTAAATGCTAAATCTGCTTTTTCATGATGCTCATTTAATTTAGCTTGCAATTCGACTTTATCATCAACTGCTAAGTCAATTTTTGATTTCAGTTCATCGCAAAGATAGCAAGTGTCGGTTTTAGATGGCTTGAATTTTAAATTCATTGTTTTAAAAATACTTGAATATGTAGACATTGAAGCTGGATTCTCATGACTTCCTTTATATAATTTATACATCATTGATAATGTGAGATCAGGGGATAAATATTTTTTTGAAGTGTGTCTACGAGATTAATGACTCTCGTATGCTGGAAAACTTTTGATGTGGTTTTTAATTTCGTTAACTTTTTCTTTTGAAAGTGTTGTTGCATGCCGATGTCTTCCTCTGCCATCAGGTGTTGTTATTCCACTGGGCGATTCCATTTTTTTTCGAATGACTGTTTTCAAAAATCTGTCTGTTTCATCAAAAGTTAATTTAAAGCATTTCTGACAAACATCTACATGTGAACCCTCTACTACAAGAGTATAATAATAACTGAATTGTCTATTTCGCGGCGCACTAGTACTCTTATTGAGTCTCTGTGTTAATTTGTTCCGGATTGTAATTAGATGTGCAAGATAAGCAACTCTCAAATCGAAGCTTGCTAGACTCCAGTATTTTTTAAATATGATTTTCTGCTGCTCTTCACTAACTTTATTTTTACAGCCTTTTCTACACTTTTCTAAGCTCTTGCATGTCCTTTCTTTTATGATTTTGCCTTTTGCTGTTTGATAAGAGATTCCTCGATTGCGTTTATCTTTTCTAATTCTTCTTGATTCAATTTTGACATCTTGTACAGGTGAATTAGGGCTGTTTATTAAATTTTCTTCAATTAATGAAGCAGTTTGAGCCGTTTTATTCTCGTCATCGGATGTACTCTTGCTACTAGGTGCATAATTCGGATCTGCATCACTGTCATCGAATTGTTCGTAATCAATAATATTATCATTTTCATTGAAAACTAACGTATTATCTTCCTTACGGTCGAATTTGTCTTCAACGCTGGTTTCTATTGACAATTGTTCTGGAATAAATTATTATTATTATGAAAATATTAAATATGCAACATATAGGTACTCAGTACAATGTAAATTAACTAAAAAAAATAAAATAAATTACCTGTATCCATTGTTTGCGCCTTTACCATTGATAATATTTTGCTTGCACGGGTATTCATTGTTGAAATGAATTATTTATTATTGGTTACTTTTTGAATAAAGTTTAGTTTAAAAATTTAATAACATATCTCAGAAAAATGTTAAGTGAACTATCATTACTTAAAAACCCACCGCACACAATAATGAATAATTCAAAATGATTTATGTACATTTAATAATTCCAAGTCTTGATTGTTTGATTTTACAAAGCAGCTTACTTCACTTAAACACATAAATAGTAAAACCCGAATGATTTGAAAAGTGGCTTAATTCAATTTAAAACGGACACCACGCTTATAAAACACAAATAGCAAATTGCATATGTACACTTTAGTTGCTTGAATATGCACACCACTACGGCTTAAAAAAACTTAAATCTCTTTGATAAATTTTGACAGTTCTCACAATGTATTTTAGTCTCTTTGCTTTATGCTAGGTATATCAGTTTTCGACATAAGACGTTTTGCACTTGCTCGTAACTAAAGAAATATTGTACGTAGACATAAGCCGTTTATTGCATCAGATACATCATAAAAAATTCATAAAGACTGTATTAAAAACTCATTTTTGCAAAAAATCGACTTAAGCCCCTTTGATTTGTGACCACAGATATATATATAAATATATATATATATATATATATATATATACATATATATATAAACATTTTTAAAAATGGTGGCAAAGTGTTTAGGAGGTTATGAAACGTCGAGAAATTTTGGTCCGACCCCTAGGTCCCGCCATCCGACCGACGCCAATAGTGTATGTTGCCATATGGCAAATACACTAAAAACCCGGGTCGCAGTGCCAAAACCCTGCCGACAATATAGTGTATTTGTTTGTATAGGGGAGTGTGGTTTTATACTTTTATTATGTGAAATTAAGTTTGTTTTTGGGCAAAATAAAAAATTTAACCCCTTAATACATCTCTTAAAATAACATTTTTTTTCTTAATTGTAATATTATTATCAATCTAACGTCTACACCGAATTAAAGACACCCTTCAATAAATAACTTACTATCTGCAAATTAGTGTTTTCAAAAAATTTGTAAGTCCGGTCCTGTCTGGCTGATTTTATTAAAATTTTAGGGACACTTTTTAATTACTACTAAAGGGTTAAATGTCAATTTTAAAACGATTCTGAGAATTTTTTCGATATTTTGGGGCCCAAAAACATTTTTCAACCCCTAAAAACTACCCTTAAAATGCCCCGATCACGCTCATTTTAAATAGGCTTCTTGCGGTGATGGATTTCAACACGTGGGCCAAATTTCGTTAAAATCGATTAACTCTTTCGAAAGTTATTGCCCGCACACATATATATATATATATATACGTATATATATATATATATATATATATATATATATATATATATATATATAAATATATATATATATACATATATATATAAACATTTTTAAAAATGGTGCCAAAGTGTTTAGGAGGTTATGAAACGTCGAGAAATTTTGGTCCGACCCCTAGGTCCCGCCATCCGACCGACGCCAATAGTGTATGTTGCCATATGGCAAATACACTAATAATTAAAAACAAGTAATTAATTAATAGAAATCATCATACCATGAAAAAGTATCAACACATTGTTAATAAGTACATCATTTTGCTGGTTATATGAAGACACTTGCTCCTATCTCATGTGTAATACTTAAGGTAGCTGTCGTGGTTAAGGCACACCGTCAGAAAACTCTTAATTTTTGTATACTTATTAAGGACATGATAATACAATTACCCTGAAAATTTGAAGTCGATCGACCGTATATAATCCGAGATAAATTCAATTAAAAATTGGATAATTAACTTTGATTGTATACGATCTCTGTATTTCTGAACCAGTTTCTTATTTATAAAAAAAGAACTAACTGTCAGAAACTTTCCAAAAACTGACAGTCTTTCAATGCATTTGTTATGAGTTTAAAAAAAAAATAAGAAAATTTTTTTGACCATCTAATTATTATAAATAACGGTTTAAAGTTCAACAATTTACAGAAAAGTATCCATGTGTAATACTGTATGGGTTACGTTTCTACGGGTACAGTCTTGCGTACAAATTATGGATCACTTAGCTACAAGTTAGTATACTTTTGTGGCACATATAATCTATAACTTTTTGACAATATTGTACCACGGCAACTACTTTAATTTCAGAGAATGCGTCTAGAAGTCTATATAGTGAAAAGATTTGAGATGAATAATATAGGGGATATTTATTATAGTAACATAAGATACTCTCACGTGCACAGCCACAGTTTAACACGACCCAGGAAGTACCTAATGCCATTGAATGCGTGTACTATCTGTAAACTTTTCTGATTGTCAGCAAACGGTTTGGAAACCTATTGAAACAACTATAGTTAATTTAACTGATGGATTAATCAGGGACTTGCGCATACTCCATGTACGGTTTTAGATTTTCGTAGGAACATTCCTACCAAAAATTCGTTCGACGAATTTGGATAGTCGAACTGTTTGACTGGAAATTCGGGTGGAATTAGGGAATATCTGAATGGTTGGCAAGCGCCAGTTGTCAGTTGCCAAGGCCGAGACATTTGCCGATCGCGCGCAAAACAGATAAAGAGAAGAGCTAAGCAAAGCGGCAGGGTTTCTTCCGCTTGGCTGTTTCAATAAGGTACAGCCGCCGTGTGCTACTATAAGGACTAGGTAAAGGTCGCGAACACGTGTGTATAAGGCGCGCGCGCGCTCTCGGGCAATCGTGTGTTCGTGGAAGAGGGTGCTGCCGCGCCGTTAAGCTGGGTTTACAGCCAGATGTCTTCGAGCGCGTCCTGCTGAAGGGAATAGAATTGTGACGAATGATTCGGTGGGGGCATTCGAGTGCCTATAATTTCAACGCCACACCATACCCTGAAAAGAGAAATATTTAGCCAATGAATGTTCTTTGTAAGGAAACCTTTTTTAAAAATCAAATTTGTATGACGACAGTTCTTGCCTGCGAAAATGTGAGCAGTTGCTTTGCTCGCGTGTAAAGATCCCGAAAGTGGAGAATGTTTTTTTAGTGTTGTAAAATTACTAACATTAAGAGTGTCAATAAACTTTTCCGGATTACAGGCGGTATAAATCTTTGAGTAATTCTGGAACGTGTCCTTGTATATCGAACTGTTGGACGTAATGACCGGTAGTAGAGATATAGAATACATCTCTTTCTATGCGCGGAAGTGATGTGCTAACATTGACGTCATTATATGGCGCCTAAGCTCAACCGTTTGAAATGAATACATTCTTGTTTGCAATTAAGAGGAAGGATATAGAACGAAATATTTGGTTTAAGTATACATTATTTGTGCATGTATAAAGAACAATGTGCAGTGTTCGAAATTATCCAATTTCGATAAGCGAGACGACTCTATTATAGGTAGGTATAGGTTGTCCTAGATGGCCTCTGGACAGTAGAGTGAAATACTTCTGAGCAGAAAAGTTCTTAGACATGTTTTTACTCAATGTATCCGTTAATGAGATAAAACTTAATTAAAAATATGTAAAGACTTAAGACTTGATAAAATGAATGGAAACAAACTAATAGTGTAAATATACTATTTGAAACTTCAGTTAAAAATAGTAGACACTATCGAAGCAGCGTCGTCTTAGGGATGTTTTTTCACCCCGTGGAGAACCAGAACACAACCAGAACATGCAACCGGAACACAAAATAAAGCGAACTGAAAAAAATAGTACTAATTATTAGGTGTCGTCGATAATTAAAAATGATATTCTAGTAAAATAAGTGATATATATGTAGTCGTTTCTTTTTACTTAGTCCCTCTTCAAGTTTACTTATTTTAACAAAACAAGACTCTGTAATGTAGCCACCGCGAAAAACAAGTCAGTTTCACAGAAGCTTGTAGATTTACCTAGCGAAGATAATATTTGATATTTTTTTACTTTTCTTATTTAAAATTAATACTTTTTGGGCAAGAATTACCGAGCCGGGTAGAGTAGTGGTGACAGCACTAGACTCGCATTCGGAAGGTCCGGGTTCGAATCCCGGCGGGGGCAGATGTGGCTGGGACTTTTTCCTACTTCCTCTCACCGAGAAACGGTAATTCCTGTACCGGCCATTTTGATTGAGATTTTCCATAGTTTCCCTCAATTAATTCCAGATAAATCGAGATGGTTCCTTATTTGAGGCCTCCTAGTTCAAAAATTACCTACCTTATCCTAATTTCCTATAATTCCTTCATTCGCCCATTGCTATTACATAAGTTGAAGTTTTAAAAATGTAGAAAAATAACGGGAAGTGTGGTAGATGGAAAATAGTAATGGTGCGAGTGGCGTCTGTTATGATATAAAGTCGAGAAACGGACCTTAAACGCATTATTATTATTATTTGGGCAAGAATTTCATGCCAATGCTTGTGATCGACAGCTTCAGCTCAATCTTACGTTCTACGAATTGATTTGCAATCAAGTTCTAAAATCAACTCGTTTCAAGTCGACGGTTATAAACTCGACCGTTTTTGTGCGTGTTCACTTGAACCAAACACTACATTGGTGCAGGAGTAAGTACGAGAGATCGCGGGAGAAAGATAGAGAGACGCGGACGGTCAGGCTGTCCGAACGTACGTCCACTGTTGTTATACAGTCTGTACAGAGCACACACACACACACACATACAATGTACATATCTTTGGCTACTCAGTCACGATCCAAAGTTGATTATGTCGAATTTTTAGTGGTACGTACAATTTCGATCGAAATGTAGAGATGAGAAAAACGGGTCTTTTTAGTGATCTGCATCTTTGCATCTGGATCCCGTCTGTGCGCCGACTCACTGAACCGGTTCAAAAAGAGCCGAGTTCTCAATATGTTACTGCAGTCTGCCACTGAGTTACCTAGTTCAGTCAATCATATCACGACCTGTATAGAATCAAGAATGCATAGCCAAACATGTGATGCATGAGTCATTTGAGCTGGCACATGCATCAAAGCAAGAACTGATACGTAAGTGTAAAATGTGCTTCTGTGTGTTAAGTGTTTCACTGAGTTATGCGGATCCGTTGATCCGTCGGTTCAAAAAAAAGTGAGTCGGCTCTCACGGATCTGCTGTCGGAGTCGGCTCTTTGAACCGGTTCAGATCTGAGTTACCCAACTGTATCGAAATGTACTTCAGTTTAAAAAATGTTGACACCATTACGTTTGTTATACGAAAGTGTAACCATGAATTATACAAAATTTTAGTTCATGATAGCTGCGCTGCAATCAGGAAGGCAAAAAAATGTTATTGAAAAGAGATAAATAAAAGAGAATGCGTAAACAAATTTTAAGGTTATTCATTTCTTTTCATCAAATATGTTTTTTTAGTGCTTACATTTGCCTTCTTGATTGCAGGGCCGCTATAACATGAACTAAAATTTTGGATTCAACAAGGGCCACCTGTATTTTACCACAGTGTCTAGACCTGTCCATACGACCGTTCTTTTAACTTGACCAAAAGCGGACAGCCTGGTGTGTATAATGGTTTTCTTGCTGGATCAGACCGTCATGGCTTCAGGTTCCATCTCAGCTCAGTGATATTTTTTAATGTCGTTTTAATTTGTTGTAATTTGGTAATTAAGATGCTAATGACCTTAGTTGTAATAATAATAAAATATATATTTGTTTAGCCCAGATGGGATACAAAAATAATATTTTTTACAAAATTTCCCCTATACTGTAGGCTTCTTTAAATTTTTTGGGATTTGTTACAATTTTTTTTAACTTTAACAGGCAGTTTCTCATACATTTTTTTGTCCGCTGTAGGCTGGATTTTTTGCATAAAAGACTGTGCTGTGTTTAATACCAAGCTGCAGATTAGATAGATTTTTTATTGTAACACTAATAAAAGTATACAATAATCGTCAACAAACAAAATATATAATTCATATAAGATATAATTTACTCCAGAAAGTTTTTATAATTGTAAAGACATTTGTTAAGCAGTAGATCTTTAATTGTTTTTTTTGAAGTTATAATAATTAATTTCTTTTATATTGTTTGGTAAATTATTATAGAATTTTAATGCCCAGTAATTAGGTCCGTTAGTTAATTTACCAGTTTTATATAGAGGCAATCTAATATCTTTATTGCCTCGGATACTACATGAGTGTATTTCATCCACTGTCTGAAAGGTATTTAAGTTATTTTTGACATACAGTAAATTATTGAAGCCATATAAAGACGGTAGTGACATGATTCTTAGCTTTTGAAATATTGGTTTGCAATGAGCAAGTCTATCGTTTTGAGTACTTCGAACGGCTCGTTTCTGAAATTTGATTTGATTTGGTTTGATTTGATTTGATCTTGTATTGTACAATTTTTCAACATTTATATTAAAATATTTGGTACAATGTACAATAATTAAATAAAACTTTATCAAAACTCGGACGTATGTTACTTTTCCTTGCGACCACGGAATATACCGGTACACACACACACACATACAAACGGTGTGGGTTGTTCTCTTCGTCCGCCAGTTCGCCCGTCCGTCCTGTTTGCAATTAGGGCGCGCTTCGCTGCCGACGACGACGACGACGGTATGCCGATGGGCGATGGCACTGGCAGTACACATAGAGAGAACATGCCGCGGTCGCCGCGCATCGTACAACTGCTGGCGGACGTCGCTAGGTATGCCGCGGCGCCGCTCTTTGTTTCGCTGACCCTTTAACTCTGCTCTATTTCTTGCAGAAATTGATAATGATGCGCCTAAGGCTGCACCTACATTAGACCTGTATTTATCCCGATCCGATATCGTCCGACATCAGACGACATCGGAAGAAAAGCGAACGCCAAGATTTGAAGGGAAGTTCGATGTCCTTTCCAATGTAGGCACATGCATTATAATCTTGGTGTTTGCTTTTCTTCTGAAGTAAAATCGGAACAAATTTGGTTCCAATGTATGAAGGGTGTATACGACCACTTCTCGACATTATGTCGTAGTATAAGAACCATTTAGAAAATTCGTGCATCCGGAGAGCTCCGCAAGGTATGCCACGGCGCCGCTCTTTGTTTCGCTGACCCGTTAACTCTGTTCTATTTCTTATACAAATTCATAATGATGCGTTTAAGGCTGCACCTATACATTTGACCTGTATTTCTCCCGATCCGATATCGTCCGACGTCAGACGACATCGGAAGAAAAGCGAACGCCAAGATTTAAAGGGAAGTTCGATGTCCTTTCCAATGTAGGCACATGTATTATAATCTTGGTGTTTGCTTTTCTTCTGAAGTCAAATCGGAACAAATTTGGTTCCAATGTATGAAGGGTGTAGCCTAATACGACCACTTCTCGACATTATGTCGTAGTATAAGAACCATTTAGAAAATTCGTGCATCCGGAGAGCTCCACAAGGTATGCCGCGGCGCCGCTCTTTGTTTCGCTGACCCGTAAACTCTTCTATTTCTTGTAGAAATTGATAATGATGCGCCTAAGGCTGCACCTACATTAGACCCGTATTTATCCCGATCCGATGTCGTCCGACGTCAGACGACTTCGGAAAAAGCAAGCGCCAAGATTTAAAGGGAAGCTTTCCAATGTAGGCACATGCATTATAATCTTGGTATTTGCTTTTCTTCTGACGTCGAATCGGAAAAAAATTGGTTCCAATGTGTAGCTTAACATGTTCACTTCCCAACATTATGCCATAGTATAAGAACCATTTAGAGTGGTTCGTGCATCTGGAGGGTTCCGTAATACTTTCGCAATAAGTTCACTAATGGTTCAGGATTTTTTTCTCGACTTTTTCATACTAACGAAAACAGAAAAACGTGGTCATTGATTAAATCTAACTTTTAATTTGAGGTCTCAGATTAAGGATACTGATAACTCAACTTTTGAACACATCTACCCGAACGGGGTGGGAATAGATTTTGTATAAAAGAACTGTGGGTACAATCTATACCACGTGAACAAAGTCGCGGGTAAACCGTTAGTTATTAAGGTAGTTGTCGTGGTACAATATTGTCAAAAAGTTATAGATTATACGCGCCACAAAGGTATACTAGCTTGTAGCTAAGTGATCCATAATTTGTACGCAAGACTGTACCCGTGGAAACGTAACCCATACAGTATTCATATGCATGTATACTTTTCTATAAATTGTTGAACTTTAAACCGTTATTTATAAAATAATTAGACGGTCAAAAAATTTTTCTTATTTTTTTTAAACTCATAACAAACACATTGCAAGACTGTCAGTTTTTGGAAAGTTTCTGACAGTTAGTTCTTTTTTAATAAATAAGAAACTGGTTCAGAACTACAGAGATCGTATACAATCAATGTTAATTATCCAATTTTTAATTGAATTTATCTCGGATTATATACGGTCGATCGACTTCAAATTTTCAGGGTAATTGTATTATCATGTCCTTAATAAGTATACAAAAATTAAGAATTTTCTGACGGTGTGCCTTAACCACGACAACTACCTTAATATGTATGTACATGTTTTTTGCGAACCTCAATAAGATAAACATATCGCTAGTATGAACTCCTCAGGATTTTTTGTGTTCATGTTACCGAGTTTGTACTGTATTACATCAGACTATCATAGCTATTTATTTGTGTATTTAAAAATCACGTCGCGAGAGCTGTAACCGTTTTTTGTCAAGTGGAAAAATTTGATATGAATAGTGCAGGGGGTATTTGTAGGTTCTTAACTACGTCTGCAAAGAGTACAGTCTATCTCTGTTCAAATTTCTGTACCATGGTAGTGTATTTCGCGCAAATAGTGACTGCTGTCACATACACACACACACACACATCCATACATGTATTATAAAGCAACGTGCTCTGCTGCAGTATTACACAGTAGCTATAGAACATTGGGCTCAAGCACCCTGACGGTGCACTGTGTGTCGTGTGTGTGTGTTTGTGTGTGTGTATGGCGAACGGACAGGAAACGGGCGCGCCGCCCCACGGGGCCCGCATACAGAGACGCACACCAACTGTCGCACCGCACTGCAGCGCGCGCGGACTCTGTGTCTGCCTCTTTGTTTGTGTGTGTGTGTGTGTGTGTGTGAAGTTGTCTTGGAGATCACGCGAGTCTAAAGATACACGAGGCTGCTCTCCTTTTAAGAGGGCGACATACCCCGTGCGTCGTCCGTTCGTGTCATTTTCTCAACATTTTATTACAGCAACCCTCAAACTGTGGTCCGTGGATCCGAAATCGTTCACGATTATTGATGAAAAGAATAAATTACCGGTTAATTAACCAATTAATAAAGCGGTTTAATATTTGCGGATATTTATTATATATAACGGTGGCTATTTATTATTATTATTGTACAAGGCTGCGCAGAAAGTTTTGCGCATTTCTTTAACATCCGGTTGAGATTTTAATTTTATAACCAATATCTACATAAATATAAATTTATATAAATACATTATATAATTAATTATTCCGATTCCATTTTTGAAAACTGCCCTATTGTTTTGTTTTTTGCTTTAAACCCGAAGCCGCCATTTTGTTTTAATTAATTAACCGGTACATTATCCACTCCAAACCGGTTACTAATATAAATAACCGGTAATTTGACATCACTATTCGCGAAACTTTCGCAAAGAATCTGGAGTTCATTAATGTTTTTTAAGAATATTTTCTCAACTTCGTAACGACCATGATAGTATAATTTCTAGAACATTCATTCCAGGATATGTAATTAGAAAATTCTAAGCGTCGCGATTTTGCGTTTTTATTTCCAAACCTGATTTATCACATTCCGCGTGTTTATGCCTATATTTCGGTATTTGGTAGGTGTACTAATTAGGTCTCGCTAAGTGTACTGATATTACACTGTTCCTTTTGAATTATTCGATTGATCACGGGTAAACTGCCAACAGTACCTATCTGAATTTATACATTTGGCTTTTAAGATACGTTTATATATTTAAAACACAAGCTTTTGTCCTTAGATTGTTTCTCAACGATTCCTACTCACCCATTTTACTTTTTCTAATATTACAGAGAAACAATTCTGTGCGTATGTTTTTGACATGCTTGTGTATAAATCGGATTTCATCGCAACTGCTCGGCACACCTCGAAAGAAGTCCAAAATAAACATTTTTTTTATTGGTTGAATGGTCGACCAATCAAAGAAAGTGCATAGAGGGTCCCTGAAAGCATGAAAACCAACAAACTATTTGTAATTATCTGTTAAATTATACAAAGCGTTCCTGTCACATTGTGGCACTTTAGTAAGCCGGACGTATTTGAATTGTGACCTGAGGCGCATCTTAAGCAATATCAAGCTGTGTCAATGCTGGGTGAATTCATTGATGCACCGTTAAGCGAAGTGCCAGTGACGTTACGGCGTATGAGTCACTGATCGAACTTGTAGTTGACGAGATTTATGTGACTTTATGTAAAAATGAATCGTAAATGTTAGTAAATATCTATCAATATTTATAAAACATTATTTAAAATAATAT
The DNA here is from genome assembly GCA_034508555.1 of Venustoraphidia nigricollis. Taxonomy (NCBI): domain Eukaryota; kingdom Metazoa; phylum Arthropoda; class Insecta; order Raphidioptera; family Raphidiidae; genus Venustoraphidia; species Venustoraphidia nigricollis. The sequence goes on from JAVRKA010000013.1 coordinate 4,596,899, forward strand.
TTTTTCTTGACGATAATAGCATCATCCACCACTACGCGAGAATATCTTCTCCGCTATGGTTTCAGAGAACAGACCAGCCAGTTTGGCCGGACATTTGGGTAAAAAAGCCGGACACCCTACATTATTGGGGATTTTTTTCTCAGTATTAATAGGTACAACAAAAAAAATTATGTAGAATCAAGTTTTTTTGATTACTACCATAAATCTTGTTAAATTCTAATGAAAAATAAATAAAATGCCAAATCAGTCCAAATAATTTATTTTCTATCAGTCAAATAAAGCCATCAGTCAAAATTAACCGACAGTCGACTCACTTGCGATCGGCCTCGCTCGTTTGCGAAATGTAAAAAACCTAAAAAGTCAGACACCGTTTAATTTTGGCCGGATACTCAATCAAAAAGCCTAACTATGTCCTGCTTTATCCGGACGCCTGGCAACCCTATATCTGAGTATAGTCCGGTTTCAATTAATCCGATGTTTTGAGTTTTTTTTCCCGAACATTTCAGATAGGAAATGTTGCTTAATCACACCCGATATGCATATTTAGTACACGGTGGGAGTATGACCACTTAGCTGAAACATAAATCGGTTGTCAGAGTGTACTAGGCCCTTAATGTCATGTGCGTATGTGTGTGTGTAAGGACATATATACAGAGTGCATAATTAAAGCGTGGCCATCAGAACCGAGCTCTTGATGCATGCGTATTCAGTATACCACAAACACACACACATGTGTCCACCGCCTACCTACCTATTGTCCGTGAATCGCATCCCGCTTGGGTGCTCACGAACTCATCCGCAACTTTGACGGGTCGGACCGGTAGACTTATACTGTTGGATTGGATCGGGTTGGGTCGCAATTACTGATCTATAATTAATGGACTGTGAATTGGCAGCCATAATTCCTCAAAAACGCTTGAAGAGAAGTTCCAGATAGTGGATATAGTGCGAGATCCGGCATTACAAATATATACTCCCATCTGTTATTTAATTATTTCTGTTTTTAAATTAAATGTTATTTTATTACCAACTTACTGTATTAGGTTGCCTAAACAAAAGTGGGTCCATGGGTAGTTTTTAGGGGTTGATAAATGTTTTTGGGTCCCAAAATACCGAGAAACTTCTCCGAATCTTTTTAAAATTGAAATTTAACCCTCTGGTAGCAATTAAAAAGTGCTCCTAAAATGTTAATAAAATCGGCCGAATAGAATCGAGCTTACAATTTTTTTGAAAATACTAATTTACAGATAGTGACTTATTTACTGAAGGGTTTATTTAATTTGGTGTGGACGTTAGGTTGATAATAATATTGCTATTAAGAAAAAAAACATTTTTATGGGGTGTGATCAATGGAGCGCGCATACATGATCGGAAAAAAATTTCTTTCAGAAAACTTAACATCTAAAATCTAGGCAACCATGGATGGGACCCACTTTTGTTTAGACAACCTAGTACCATTGGTTAGGTCATAAAATAATCTTTCATTTAAAAAAAAATTAAATAACAGATGGGAGTATATACAGTCAAAACCGTTTACAACGCCATCGTTTAGAACAACATACCGGTTATATTGACCAAAATCATAGGTACCGGCTGAATGCTATATGACCGCCTTATAAAAAACACTGCTTTTTACGACATTGCTTAATACGGCATACATCATTTAGCGACCACATTTAACTAATACCTTCGGAGAATTATATCTGTTAGACCGACCAGCTGTATTGTAAACAATTTGACAGTATCATATTATTCAATTGGTACATATTTATATTTTTTTATACAGTGTAACAGTGTCTGATCTATAAAAATAACAATAACAATAAGTATCAACTTCATTGTTATGAACAAATTTAAAAGAACAGCAATGAATTTGAACATATTAAAGAGAACCGAACTCGACATGACAGAGAAAGGACGATTACCATACCAGCAAGACCGAAACAATAATATGAACAAATTTAAAAGAATATTATTGTTTGGTTTTTGTTCGCAGCGTAATTATTGTGCCTCGAAAACATCGCCGGTTGTTACGACTATCGGTTTTTACGACCAAATATGAGTAGTCCCTTCGAAGTCGTTATAACAGATTTTGACTGTATTTGTAATGCCGGATCTTAGACTATATGTTTTATACTTCGTGGGTCTACTAAAAAGTCACTCATCAAATATCATGTTTGGCGCTGTACAAGTTGATTTCAGACAATGGTTGCTATTCATAATTTATACGTTTATTAGAGGTCAGTGGTCACAGCGATTTGCTTCTGTATTCGGGCTTATAATATATGTGCGCGCATTGCTCAACCGAATATAATATGTATACCCTTGCCTGATTGCCTGGTCTTCTGTAATATTACTTGAGTCGCTTTTCGGTTGACATTCGAAATTTAAACAACATTTACAGTTACTTACATACGCGCCTGTTACACGGTCACATGGTTAATAAACTTATTAGCACAATTAAAAAAATAAAATTACTTGCAATACTGTTCAATTGGTTTTTATTTATACAAAAGACGTTTCAACCAACAGTTTTGGTCCTTTTCAATTTTTAAATATAAAATTTAAACAATTGTAATTTAATTTTATATTTGAAAATTGACAGGACCAAAACTGTTGGTTGAAACGTCTTTTATATGAATAAAAATATTGAACAGTATTGCAAGTAATTGTATTCTGTTAATATATCTATTACTGTTGGTAGAGTCAATATTATTAATTATTAGCACAATGTTGTGTCAGCTGAATCAATATTACACAAATAAATAAAATCGTAACTTTGTCGCCTGTCGCTAAGCTGTGAACGAAATTTTTGAGGTTAAATTTAATTGATGTGGAGATAAAATTCTCGGAAATTCGTGAAAAGTTTTTAATGTCATTTATCTCCTAATGTCGTGAGATTACAAGATATATTAATACGATATTTGACACTATAAAAATATATGATAAAACTATTTGAATACACTAATTTATCGAATAAGAATAAGAATAATCACAAAAATACGAGGTTGACATATTTCAGTATAAAGAATGCGATTTTTGACATGTTAGAAAACGCTGCCCGCCATGACGGTTTGAAGTATGACGTCATACTTGTAGTAAACACAATATGTCTGGATGCACACACGGCACACACACGTTATATTAAACACTAAGCAATCCTCGTGTAAACTATACCAAGCCTTAGTTGACTTGTTTACTGCAAGAATGACGTCACAGTAGGTAAATTTTTAACTTTTAAAAATGAATGTGTGATCAATTTCTGTCTCTCAGAATAGTTAATAGAAACAACCATACTCTGTCTTCGTTTTTCATGTCTGGTCAATCTTTATCTTTCTTAAAATAGATTTGATTAAATCTCCGTTTTTATCATTTCCTTCCGACACTGAGTGTTGCTGAGCCGATCTGAGCCAACTAGAACGTAGGAACTTATTTAACTCAATGCATGTATTCCAAAACTATCGATTGGGCCAAGTCTATCCGATCCGATTCAGTGGGTGTGTTCACTGGTATAAGTCGATGCTATTGACTACCAATCTATCTATCCAACCAGTTGTTAATTTATTTTAGACTCTGACTGATAATATGTACATTTGTATTAACACATTATCAATAGGTAAATGTGTTATGTTATGTTATGTTACAAACCAGCGTTGCCAAACGTCCCGATTTTGGCGGGACGTCCCGATTTTTAAATCAAAATTAAATGTCCCGCGCGGGACAGGCTTAGTTCCGCTTTTCGGGGATAACTCGACCGTGCGTAAATAATTATTCTCTTATTGTAAGTTGCAATTTGTAACACTCACTCCTCAGACTATTGTTTGAAACGCCATATTTTTCTAATGAATAAAACTTTTTTGATTTTGATTTCTGTTTTTTTTTATTTTTTTTTATTCAGAAGACGGATACGACTCAACTATTTAACGATAGGGTAAATCTGATTTAAAATATCATATTTTTATTAAAATACATTTTCTGTGGCTATTTTTGCTATCTATTGTTACGTAAACGTAATTTGAACTCAAATAAAAAGATAAATGTTTAAAAACTTCTGATTATATACGTTTTTTTACTATGTCCCGCTTTCGACGAAAGAATCCCGCTTTTTTCAGTCAAAAAGTTCAAAAATCCCAACTTGGCAAAAAAAATCTGGCAACGGTGTTACAAACTTATAAATGCCATATGGTTATTTTTCGCAATACGATCGTTTTGCTTAAACACGTTCCAATTAGACCCCTTCACCCCTACATTTGTCAAAAATGAAATCCTGCTTTTATAGCAGCCTGCTGAAAACAGGTGATAGCGCATTTGCAGGACCCTGTACAATGTACACGTATTACCTGTCATTATCTATTCATGCCTTTGTGCCGGCGAACACGACATCTCATATGCATAGATAACGCACGGACGGACGCACACACTGTGTGATCAGCCGCGACTCGACGGGAAAACACACATCGATTCAGAACAATATATTCAGCGCCGGTTCTAATCCTAATACCTAATACCACCTCCCAGTTACCAACACAGTACGTGCACCGTCAGTGATTGGTTAACGTTCGTTGTCTTGTCAATTGTCGCTTTCCCGCTATAAAGTATAGTCCAATACGCCATTATTGTTTCTTTGATTGTTCAAAGTGCCTAATACGGTGATTCAGATGATAATTTGTCTGCTGAGAACCCCCAAAGTCCCACACCAAGTATGAGCAGGATGGATGACTTTAGTGCAAGGAATTAGACCTTGCAAGGTCTAATTCCTTGTACTTGGTGTGAGACTTTGGGGGTTGTCAGCAGACAAATTTTCCTCTGAATCACCGTATTAGGCATCTTGATCAATCAAAGAAACAATGATGGCGTATTGGATCATTAAAGAAAAATTAAAAATAATAATATAGCGCGAGTTCGTAATTTTTCAGCTGACTGTACCTGCGCAAGCCTCCATTTGCATCTAGATTAGATTAGAAAAGAGGGCGAGAGGATTTTATTCCTCGTCAACACCGCGACCTTGATAGATCTATTGTGTAGCCCTGACTCATTTATATCTTTATGAAATTAAGGCTTTTGATAAAGCCTAGAATTGCTTTGAGATCTGTGTCCCATACCTGATCAGGTGTTGGAAATGGATTATTGAGGTGACGGAGTCTTCGATTAACATTTACAAAGCAGATGCTCCGATGTTTCAGGAGCCTCTAGACAGAAGCGGCATGACTCGATGTCATTTGCATCTAACTTCCGAGCCTTTCAGATCCATGGCACGTACTATAGAGCGAGATTGTCTTTCAGCGCCCTTTGGCGAACGCTTTCACTTCACGGAAATTGTACTTCGATTTTATGTTAAATAAATAATAAGTTCCAAATTTTCAAAGCTCAACTTTTATTGCAAACATCGACTCTTGTTGAATTTAAATTAAAGCATTAATTATTATACTTCTGCTTCTTTAACATTAAGAAAGTTCCTACCGGTACATTTTTAAATTAATATTTGGTGTTATGTATCTTGCAATAGTGTCAGAAGTGTTAACACTTTCTACACTGGAGCACGATACCAAACATACCTATAATTAATTATAGTTCAGTGGACAACCGTCCGTTCGGTCCAGTTCAGTCCAGTGGCATCGTTGATCCCGTCAGCCGCGACGCCGCGCGTTGCTTGAGCCACATCACAGACGCTCTGTCTCTCTCCCTCTCTATGTGTGTGTTTGAAACGGCGCTTTCGCGATTTCAGCCATCGTGGAAAGTTCACTATCAGTCGCAGTAGGTTACATTTGCCGCCGTTTCATTGTTTACTATTTGATTGATTCTGAATTATTATTGTTATTATTTATTTCTATATTTTCACAGAAATGAAAGGAAAATAAACATAATATTATGTCAACAGAATTTCCATTCCAACTTGACTAAGAAAAGACATACAAAATGTAGCGAATAACCAGTTTGTGGCAATTTCGTTGTTTATATGGCGTTTCCATACAGATCCCCAGTTTCCGGGTTGTAATCTGAGAACTGATAAAAGTTTCAATTGGATTTGATTTTTGAAGTTTAACTTCTTTAGCAACGTATCTGTTTGAAAAAAGTAAGAAATTAAGGGGAAGTAGAATTGCCACATAAAGGAGAAGTTAGTTTGTCTCCTAAATTACATGAAACTGACAAGGACAGAAGTTTATAGTGTGTTGCAAAGTATGTGTAAATATTATCAATTAGTTTCACATAAAAAAAAATAAACTTGGAAATAATATTATAAACTAAAGAAGTTAAAATGTGGGCTTATGAGGGTGAAACTCATTATAATTTTTTTTATTGAAAACATTTGATATATGAGCGGAGCTTAGGTCAAATGTAATGTTAAATACATCATTTTTCTTATATATGCTAACAGCATGTTAAATAGACTTGGGTAACTCAGATCTGAACCGGTTCAAAGAGCCGACTCCGACAGAAGATCCGTGAGAGCCGACGGATCAACGGATCCGCATGACTCAGTGAAACACTTAACACACAACCACATTTCACACTTACGTATCAGTTCTTGCTTTGATGCATCTGTCAGCTCAAATGACGTGATATGATTGACTGAACTAGGTAACTCAGTGGCAGACTGCAGTAACATATTCAGAACTCGGCTCTTTTTGAACCGGTTCAGTGAGCCGGCTCACATACGGGATCCAGATGCAAAGATGCAGATCACTAAAAATACCTGTTTTTCCCATCTCTAATGTAAAATGTAATATAGTTATGGTTTAAATTTCTGTTACTAGATGTCGTACTGTTTTATCTCAAATCACAATAGTTAAATCGGTGCTAGATTCAAATAAATTCGTCTGTTGCTAGCCTTAAACAAATATCTATGCATATAGTCTGTGTGTACAAGTAAATTTCGATAACTTCTGAACGCTTTGTTCAGGTTAAGCGCCCGTAAGTCACCCAATCATCGGAATAATCAGGGAATTGCCTCGAAAAGAAAGAGACGTAGATATATTTTTTGCGCACATTAGACAATGCTTGGTACAGTTAATTTATTATGTAGTTACATGATTTGAATAAAAAGAAGCGCGATGTTACGACGGCGACAATCATGCGACAAGGTCTCAATCGGTAAGCACAGAGGTGGGTGGTCATTCGGCGGGCGGATTTTGTGTACCGCCACCAGGCAAGAGTACCGTCAGGACGTACATTGCGCCTACCTACACTACCTACGTGTGTATCCTATACCATCGGTTGCGATACAGGCTGTTTCCCACACCTTGTTCTATATATGACCAGTGCGCTGATTTCAGTTTGGAAAACAGTTGTACAAAATTGGTTTCATAGTCTTTAGGTTCCAGATATTAATTATTATAGTTATTCTATAATTAGTAGAAGAATGTCTTTCTATGCTGCGAAGAAATTCTTCTTCTATATTGGATAACGTTCAAGGACCACAAAATTCTCTCTTCTGAGAAGTAACACAAAAAATGTTAAATAGAAAATTGGAGCTTCTTCAAAAAAAGTCACTATAAAAAGTCAATAGTAATACAATTTTGAGGTCAACGCAAATAATATAACTTTTTATGCACCTATGTACTTTCATTAATTTGATGCAGACCTCAAAACTTTATTATTTTTCACTTTTTAAAGGTTTTGTTAAGAAAGTTTGGTTGTAAAAATATTTTTTTTAATTAATAATCTGAAGTGAGATGAGTAATATCATCAGGCACGAGATACGTATTATGATGTTTATGCACGTACCTTCTATAAAATAGCTGATTTTCATTGCATAATTTCCAAAACTTTTAACATTATCTATATCTTAACAGTGACTGGCAACACATTCCGCCTCGAAAATGAATAGCTTCAGGCTTAAGGCTTTCGGAACGCTCTGAATTTAAGCCAAAAATAGGGCTTCGGCTGATAGAGTTATTCGTCAACATTTTGCAAAAATTCTTTCTCTATAAGGAAGATAAAGAACAAATCTAGGTCTTTAATGGACTACTTGTGTAATTTATGTACGATTTACTAGAAAAAAGTTGGCATTAATTGTGCCAAAAAGCACACGTTTTCAATGTCACACTACGACCATATTCGTACTTATTTCACAAAATTGTTCCATCACAAACCTAAAGCGACTCTTCTTTTTCCGGAAAAGTTTTTTAAATCTTCATAAGTATCTCCAAAATTTAGAGTAATCAACTGACAGTGGCATCCTTGCAACATCATTTTTAGCCTCGTAGTGTGGCTTAAATTCAGAGCGTTAAGTCTCGACTGTGAGCGTGTTTGATAATGCATTTTTTTAATATAAGATTGTAACAATGAGTGTTTCTTAACAATTGTATCAATTGTACATATCCACTGTTATTAATTTAGTCTTACGAGCTATATCGTAACTAACAGTTTTATTATTAATATACTGTAATAATTACGGACAAGTATAATGTCATTATTTCTTTATATTTGTTATATCTAGAAATAACAAATAGTGTCAAGATCAATATAATTAAGAGGACCGAGCTGGGTAGAGTAGTGGCACAGCACTAGACTCGCATTCGGGAAGTACGGGTTCGATTCCCGGCAAGGGCAGATGTGGCTGGGACTTTTTCCTACTGCCTCTCGCCAAGAAACGGTAACTCCTGTACCGGCCATCTTGATTGAGGTTTTCCATGGTTTCCCTCAATTAATTCCAGATAAATATCGAGATGGTTCCTTATTTGAGGCCATGGCCGATTACCTATCAAACTCCTAGTTCAAAAATTACCTACCTTATCCTAATTTCCTATAATTCCTTCATTCGCCCATTGCTATTATATAAGTTGAAGTTTTAAAAAATGTAGAAAATAACGGAAGGTGGTAAATGGAAAATAGTAATGGTGCGAATGGCGCCTGTTATGACATAAAGTCGAGAAACGGACGTTAAACGCATTATTATTATTATTATTATATAATTAAGAGGAATTCCCAAAGAATTCATCGAGACAGTAATACGCCCGTTCAGTTAAACAGAACTTTTAAACTTATTGTAACTCACAATCTGTCGTAGCTAGAGTTTTGTTGTTTTGAAACACCGCGTAGGGACGCTACCAGCACACAGAAGATCCTTCCTCTTGTGCCGTCCGTCTGTCCGTTCGCTCTCTGTATGTAGAACGGTGGCGGCGGTCGCCGCGCAATGGGTGATTCGGTGGGTGGGTGGGTCGGTCTGTTTGGTGGGTCCGAATGTCTCCCGGCAATGGTGGCCCGGCGGTCGCGTGAATCGGCCTTGTCTTTGTGTGAGAGAGCTGACCGTGCGGCAGGGTTGATCGCACGTTCTTGACGCACAACCCCTTGGGTCACACAGACCAAGCGGACAAGACGTATCCCGATCGCAAAACTATAAACAACCTTAGACTGGATGTTGCCATTTACTGATTTTTTTTCTACCGTTACAAGGCTTGTATACAGAGTTTTATATAGAGAAAAGTTTTCTGCCCTCAGTAGTATTTTGAACTAGGATTTACAAATAGGACATAATTTTGTCAAAATTATATTGCGTAATTCCATTTTATTAAACAAGGTATGCCATGAAAACGCAATACAAATATAGTATTTTTCGTTTATTTTAAAATGTTTCTCTTAGATAAAGGGTTTTTGATTCCACACCCAAACGGTTTAAACGAAACCTTATTGTTGTGGCAATATTGTCTGGCAGAGGCTTCTAACGTCTTAAATTCACACATAATATGTAAATCCTTGGCCCAAAGACGAAAAACATACCTACATAAAATGTTGAGAATTCTTATGTTTTATTTAAAGAAACGACACGTTACAGCATGACGGTGTCGTTTGGGTTTTTTTGCCATCTTTCTGATTTTTGCGAGGAACTCATCAATTTTTTCACTTTCGAAAACACTACTTGTTCGAAACAATCGATGAGTTTCCCGCAAAAATCATAAAGAGAAGTTTACATGCATACTTTTCCAGTCGAACCTCACTTCAGAAAAGATTAAGATTAAATTGTCAAGATCTGGTTGCTAACGAGACGAGATCACATCCTCGAGAAACTGCCAAGCCGAGAGTTTTAAAAGAAAACCCCATAAATTTTGTTTGTTTGTTTGGAAGTTCACAAATTTTTTTATCGATTTGTAATCTATCAATGATACCCTTAAATCACTTCAAAAAACTCAAAATTGCGAGTTTACTGCGACTGTCAGAACTAAAGATGTGGCAAAAAGAACCCATTTTAAAATTATAATATTTGTATACTCGTAGAAATAGAATAGAATAAGTATTGAATACAGTGTGACGTCAGAAAGTAGAAATTCTTAAAAGAACAAATTATTAAAATCATATAAACAATTGCAGGTAAACGATGTGTGATCTTTATCTTTAACATTGAATTATCATTTTCATTTGCTAGGCAATGTATTGATGATCATCTCTGAAACTATCTTATATGCTTAACTTATATTTATTTGTGATTAATGTCTCATCGTAAGTTATCAATAAAAATTTTGAGGAACTCTAAATGACGTATTTTTGGAGGCACTCTTTCTCGTCTCGACATACAAGACGAGAATGGTCATTTCTCGACGAGACGTCATCACCAATCATGAATCTAAGCTCTGAACTGTAATGTCCATCCTTGACATGTATTTTGTATACATACATTCAAGTATAAAGGAGCAGAGCCTTTGTCTACAGCATCCTGCGGGCGCGACCGGCCCTTTGTCTCTCAAATACCTTATGTACTAACTTTGTCCGTTCGTGTTGTACGCCGTATTACTAGTCACTACCTCTACACCCACACCTACTGTATGGTACACCTTATACTGTGTATCATGAAGGATAGAGAGAAAGGAGACTATTGTTCATAGTTGTCAGCGGTAGAGATGCTGAAGCAATAAAACCCCAAGTATAATACTCGCCACGGTTCTAAAAGGTTGTGAAGTTAGTCACAAACAGCACCGACCTGGGTAGAGTAGTGGTGACAGCACTAGACTTGCATTCGGGAGGTTCGGGTTCGAATCCCGGCGGGGGCAGATGTGGCTGGGACTTTTTCCTACTGCCTCTCACCGAGAAACGGTAATTCCTTAACTGGCCATCTTGATTGAGGTTTTCCATGGTTTCCCTCAATTAATTCCAGATAAATATAGAGATGGTTCCTTATTCAAGGCCATGGCCGATTATCTATCAAATTTCCAGTTCAAAAATTACCTATCCTATCCAAATTTCCTATAGTTCCTTCATTCGCCCATTGCTATTAGTTAAGTTGAAGTTTTAGAAATGTAGAAAATAACGGGAAGGGGTAAAATGGAAAATAGTAATGGTGCAAATGGCGTCTGTTATGACATGAAAGTCGACAAACGGACGTTAAACGCATTATTATTATTATTAGTCACAAACAGCGTCGCAAATGCATATTTTAGAGCCGTCCTGGTTGTTTTGTGGGAAAGGAAGACTCCCACCACCTCCCAGTTACCGGCACAGAACGTGCGCTCGTCGGTGATTGGTTATCGCTGGTTGTCGTGTCACTTGTCGCTTTCCTGCTATAAAGTACAGTCCAGTACGCTATTGTTGTTTCTTTGATAATTGTTAATTGGTCAAGATGCCTTATACAGTTTTGCATAGACAAGCACGAAAAATAATTTTTTAGATGACGTTATGTAAGGAATTAGACCTTTAGATTAAAGAAAAATTAAAAAATTAAAAATAATAATACAGCGCGAGTTTGTCGGTTTTCAACCGACTGTACCTGCGCAAGCCTCCATTTGCATCTAACTTCAGAACCTCTTAGAACCGTGGCGCGTATTATAAAGTGGGTAACCGTGAGCGATTTCATGATTTTTTTTGCGATATAGAAATAAACTGAATAAAAAAAAAGAAACTGTATTTCACACTACATATTACAGAAGTGAAACTTATAGTAGCGTCGACTATTGACACACGCACATCCGTGCATCGGAGCGCGATCACTAGCTCGACCTAGTTGAGGAGGCGTCGAACAATGCAGCGTTTCGTTACACTTTCAATCGCTTGAATCAAATTTACTCTATTGCATGCGTCAAGAATTTTCATTTCAATAATCGATCTGTTTAACTGACAGTTAACAATACCACGACGTGTGTTGCCGTGGCTTCGTTCGTAGAATTATGAAGATTGAATTCGTGAAGGACTCAACAATGACGAAACTCGGGTTTTATAGCTACATTGCCGCGCGTGAAGCTTCTACGAATTATTAGCGTCCGATCGCTTTTCGGAACAGATGTTTCGCACGGCATCCTACAGAGAACAGTCTCCTTTCTTTATATCCTCCATGGTGTGTATAATAAGGCAGCGAATCGAGGCGATTTTTATTTGGACATCCGGTATTCCTTTGCTTAGAGCATAGATAATAAAATAGATGTACAAAGGCTAGACTCGTACTGAACAAAGACAGGAATTAGTAATTTTGTTGAAATCAACTGTTGGACTGCGGTTTTGTTTCATTTGACTTTGAAAGTGACCTTCGTATCTACTAATAGCTCTGTTCGCAAATCGCAGCGTTTAGGGAATTGATTAACATATTATATCATTTATCATATTATATCATATTATATCATTTATCAGTACATAGCACTTTTTAGATTAAAGAATAATTATTTGCGCGTCCGGACCGGAAACTGACACTTTGCTGCACTAGACGTGCATATTTTTGACCAAGGTGTCAGTCGGAATAAAAAAGCACGCCGATGAAGAAAGTAGGATTTTTTATAATTCTTTTTTGACATTTATATAAAAATAATGTCAGTCTTCTGTCTATATATATACATAACCATATTATGTTCCCTATGGGCTCCAAAACGGTTGAATCGATTTTGAGTTTGATCCTGTGAAGTTTGGCAACTATCAAATCAATAGATTTTTGTTTGGTTTTTTGGCAATTTTGATTTTTTTTATTTCACGCAAATTAAGTACACGTTCCTAGGAAATTTATGTAATCGTCCAATATGCATTTTGATAATTGCGTCGTATATTTTCGTAAATTTTCATTTCATTGATTAGCATATTTAAATCAGCACCGGGAAAATATGCCTGTTATTCTATAAGAAAGTTCAGTATAGCATTATAATTAACAATTTATAGGTAATCTACAAATCCCGGCGAAGCAAATATCACAGAATAAACTACTTATTTAATTTCATCTCGGCGAAGCGGAACCCGACCACTAGTCAAATATAAAAAAGATGACGGTTAATATTTAATAACATACAAACTACGTATTTAAATTCACTAAAAAGTAAAAAAAAAAAACCTGCTTCAAAAAGTCACTAAAAGTCGGAAAATAGAAAAAAATTAAGGTCAGCGTCAAAAGTAAATTATACGTAAAAACTTTTAATAAATAATAAATAATATTGACTCTACCAACAGTAATAGATATATTAACAAAATAAAATTACTTGCAGTACTGTTCAATATTGTTATTTATATAAAAAACGTTTCAACCAACAGTTTTGGTCCTTTTCAATTTTCTAATATAAAATTAAATTACAAAAAACCCGGGTCGCAGTGCCAAAACCCTGCCGACAATATAGTGTATTTGCTTGTATAGGGCCGTGTAGTTTTATACTTTTATTATGTGAAATTAAGTTTGTTTTTGGACAAAATAAAAAATTTAACCCCTTATTACACCCCTTAAAATAACATTTTTTTTCTTAATTGTAATATTATTATCAATCTAACGTCTACACCGAATTAAAGACACCCTTCAATAAATAAATCACTATCTGCAAATTAGAGTTTTCAAAAAATTTGTAAGTCCGATCCTGTCGGACCGATTTTATTAAAATTTTAGGGACACTTTTTAATTACTACTAAAGGGTTAAATGTCAATTGTGAAACGATTCTGAGAATTTTTTCGGTATTTTGGGGCCAAAAAACATTTTTCAACCCCTAAAAACTACCCTTAAAATGCCCCGATTACGTCCATTTTAAATAGGCTTCTTGCGGTGATGGATTTCAACACGTGGGCCAAATTTCGTTAAAATCAATTAACTCTTTCGAAAGTTATTGCCCGCACACATATATATATATATGTATATATATATATATATATATACGTATATATATAATATATATAAATACATATATACATATATATATATATAAACATTTTTAAAAATGGTGGCAATGTGTTTAGGAGGTTATGAAACGTCGAGAAATTTTGGTCCGACCCCTAGGTCCCGCCATTCGACCGACGCCAATAGTGTATGTTGCCATATGGCAAATACACTAATAATATTGACTCTACCAACAGTAATAGATATATTAACAAAATAAAATTACTTGCAATACTGTTTTCAAATTTAAAATTAAATTACAATTGTTTTAAAAAAATGTTTTTAAACAATTGTAATTTAATTTTATATTTGAAAATTGAAAAGGACCAAAACTGTTGGTTGAAACGTCTTTTATATAAATAAAAATATTGAACAGTATTGCAAGTAATTTTATTTTGTTAATTTTAATAAATAAATTGGCGCCGATCTCAAAATTTTATTATTTTCTTCCTTTTCGTAGCTATTTTTCAGGAGGATCAATTTTTTCTTAAAGTTTTTTATGTGACAATTGCATGGCTGCAGAAACGCAACATGTATAAATTGAAAATCGCAGTCTCCTGTGGCGCCACTGAATTTTTACAGAACAATTTTGTTATGTTGAAATAGCCTGAGCGTCTGATATCGCCGAACACCACGCTGCATCGAGAACGCGGTCATTCGTTCGAAATGGCGACCCTGCTGTGCTCGCTGTTGATCGGCGCCGGCTACGACGCCTACGTAGTGTACGGCTACGCGATAGCGGACGTAACTCGCAACTACCAAGGCCGAACCGATTGTCCAATACCGTACGACGTAGAGGAGGTATTATGTTTGCTATTGATCAATTATTACGCGACTCTGATAACGCTGATAACTTCGAAATTATTATTAGCAAGGTGATGTTTCGGACTATACTAATATTTTAGTTTGTCTGTCTGAACAAAGAAAATTTAGTCGAGTACTTTAGTCAATTATTTAGTCGAGTCAGTCCATTTGGTTCTATTTTTTGATCGACTTGTTTAAGGTTAACCAGAATAACATTTTCATTCGTTTTGGTATAAAATCTTCACAATGTTCCATTTGTAATAAGAACATATTAATACGACGTCTAACTGTTTTATAGTTTTCATCATCATAAATAACATAAAAATAAGTCTTTGGTAAAATTTTTTAAAACGAGCTTTTTTGCGTAGACATGAAAATTTTAGTTTGCAGCAGTCAATAGCAATGAGCTTAATTCTTCCAAACTTATTGTATATTACCTACATTATTGGAAGCTGGCCATGGTGTGAGAAATGGTTCACTTATGGTGGAAGTGACGAAATTGTTACGGAAATTTCGATGACTAAAGAATTTATTATGCAAATTAGATCTTTACAAATGGACGATGAGACCAAACCAACTTAAAAAAAACTTTCTGGCTAAAGCGAATAGAATAAAGCATAATTTACACTGATTTTTCAGTGGACACTTGGTAGAACATGATTAATAATAACATAAATAAAAGCACTTGAAAATTCTACAAAAAATATTATTAAATTATTTCTCGACGATCGTTTCGGACAATAAGTCCATCCTCAGAAATATAAAATATATACTATGTTATATGTTATTGTCCGAAACGATCGTCGAGAAACAATTTATTTTTCAAGTACTTTTATTTATCTGTTATGAATAATAAAGCGTTTTGAAATGTATACTATTATAATTTAAAATAGCAAAAACAACGTTATAGCACATAGCTCTTCTGATCAAATTTTGGTTTCGATTGACTAACAGACGAACGGACTTTTTTCCAAAAAAGTGTTTTTTGAACTCTGGGAATTTAAAAACGATTTTTTTTTTGTTTACTGTTTTACATTTCTTTTTTATATTATATTGTTTTCGGGTACCTAGGTGGAGGAAAAACCACCAGAAGATACAAATATCAAATACCAATTGAAACCGCCGCGTGATTTGCGCAGTCAATTCTATGTAATGCTAGAACAGAAAGAAATTGAAAAGGCTGCAGCCGAGGTGGCGCGTGAAGCTGAAAGACGACGTTTGGAAATTGAGGTCATTTGCAAAATATTATTTTACACAATTTTTGTTTTTCTAATGTTCACCTAACATTATTCAGAACGTTGGCATTACTAAGTCCGAGCTCTGACAGTGAAAATAGAATTAAATAATTGAGATGACGTTTTGCGTCATATTGTCGTGTATTTTTGAGACTGTATTAATACTCTGCATTGTCGATCACAACACTGTTTTGTTTTGTGTTTTTAGTAGCTACGCTTTAGAAACAAACAAATTTACTTTATGCAATGATTGTCAGAGACATTCATTGTTACAATGCTATATTAGAAAAAAATATTTTCGCCAATTTCACTAATTTCAATAATATAATATAATCAAATTGTTGCATGTCTATTGTATATGTACTAGTTATGTTCTTTTTAATATTGTCTTTTATTCTAATATTGTATCTTTTCGTGGCAACTATGCTACTTTTTTATGTAATTTTATTATTTTTTTTAGGTCAAGCTCTAAAACAGCTTATAGCTGAACTCTGGCCTTTTGATTCTTAATCAATAAATTATTATTATTATTATTAACAACTGTCACCGTCTGGACTCAAACCCGAATCTTTCCACTTTCACGGCGGAATGAGTTTTCAGTTACTCTACGGTGCGATATCTCAACATTCAATCCTTCATAATAGAGCAATTGTAACATTGTATTCACATCAATGTTACAATTGCTTTATTATGAAGGATTAACTGATAAGATGTCGTACCGTAGAGTAACTGAAAGATCATTCCGTCGCGAAAGTAGAAAGATTCGGGTTTGAGTTCTGACGGTGACAGTTGTTCAAAAATAAATTTTTCTAATATAGCATTGGAACAATGAATGTTTCTAACAATTATTGCAAAAATCAGCGACTACTGGCTCATGTAGAAAAGTCTTACGGACTATAAGCGTATGAAAAAACCCAACAAATTTAATTTAATTTTCAATCTTGTTGTTATCAGACGTATTTAGACTTCATCTTGATAAAACCAAATTTTATTGTTTTAAATTATTCATTTCTTTATTTTATATTAATAGATATCTAATCGATATTTATATTATCTGTTAAATTTTATAATTAAATTTTAGTTCAGTAGAATTTTGTACGATCAGTGCTTGGACTATAATATTTTAATATTGATAAAAATTAAGTAATGGCATGATTTAATTTAATAAAAAAAGAGTAACTTTTAGGAATTGGAGAGAGCGGAGCCGGATAAGTTGGAAGGGATGCGTGTCCACGGATGGGCTATAATTCTCGGTGGCACGGATATAGAGGAACCGTTCTTCATCGAGCCGTCGACTGGAATTGCGCATAAAGTCGACACAAATATATATTGCGGCCTTGAAGCAATTTGGAACGATCGTAACTATTGGGTCAATCTGCAAAACTGCAGCACCGGCTTATCAGCAATCGACTGGACTCTGTCGAATACCGCGCTTTGGGAGCATCTGTTGCCCGGTGAAAACAAGACGCGCACTGAGGAGAAGGGGAACCGAAGAAGACCCGGTGAAGATGACCCGGATCCGCTCGGACAGCTCGAAAAACATTTGGATATGCCGACGTCCTGGTGTGAACGTATTCAGATACCGTTTACGAGTATGTTGGAAAATCTGTAGAAAATTTTGTTATTTATTTATACCCTACAAACAGGTCAAAACATGTAGGGTTATAGGAAATTAGGATAAGATAGGCAACTTTGTACGCATAGGAATTTGACCTTGAATATGGAACCACCCCGATATTTATCTGGAATTAATTGTGAGAAATCAGGAAAACCTCAACAAGATGGCCGGTTCAGGAATTACCGTTTATCGGCGAGAGGCTGCATAATATTTCAGACTTCAGTTTCGTTCAACGACCGCAAGGAAAGCGTACGCTGTGAAGCGTGCTTTGATTGGTTAATTTTATTTGATTGAAAGATCTTTACACTGTATAAGCCGTCAGATTATAATTTTCCCAAAATTATTATAACATTCCTGATTTTACAAATATTCCTGCGACGTAGATCAGTGATTCCAACAATACGGAGTTTAGTTTATTCTCGATTAAATTTGAGTATTTAACGAGCAACGTGCTTCTTGTTTGGCTATTTCTACGCCATTTCCTTGGCTTGTCTTATTACAAGCCTCATGTTTTTAAGTTTAAATCCGAAAACTGGTAAAAATTTCAACAATAATTCCAGTTTATTATTAAAAAATAAATAAAAATATATGAGTTGGTATTAACACTGTCATTTAAGCAATTGAAATTTAAACTGTACATTTAACACGAATGATCTTAGTAATCGGCCGTGTATAAATTCTGCAGTCCTAAATCGAGTGGTTGTTAGTTCGTTGATTCAAGGCAACCGTTTTGTTTTGTACTTGCAGTGTTTGAGAAGCGCTTTCCCGGCGGTAAGAAGAACGTTAGATACAGGTGTTGTCGGGCGTATCAGTACGGCGAGTATCTGCAGATGGACGGTCTCATATCCCGCATCACGCTTTTCTTCGACTACGAACTGACCGAACCGACGTTCTCCTATGAGTTGTATTCGCACCGTTCTGATGGTATGTATACTTAATATTTGTGCCTATTAATTCAGCTCAAAATGTGGTCATTTTATAGTTTATTTTATCTAGACGTTTCGTAAACTTTTTCGCTTACGGGCCTCTTAGAGATTAGTAAAATTGTAGCGGATCTCCATTAACCCGGCGTGAATGAACCAGGATTTTTAGCACCCACTATACTGTATAATACACTTGTCACAATTAACGGTATCCTACCTCCTGCGCCTGGGTAGCTTCCATCTTGGAAATAATGCGTCGATTGTTGAATGCGACTCAATGTTGCGCGTCACGTCGCTGGTGATAGGAGAGTTCAAAGTGCACTTGATCATTTTTTACCCGGGTTCATAGTTCGCGTGATAAACATTTTTATCGGCACTTATATATTTTCTCTTATTTTTTTTTTGAACTGTACGTAATAAATAAGACTTGGCTATTCTTATTTTGTTCGCGATGGAAGACGAAATGATACTATGCCATTTGGAAGAATGTTTTTCGGACGAAAGCTGTCCATCGGGGTCGGATGTTGACGAAGAGGAGTGCATCAGTCAAATTTAAAGTTTCTTCATAATTAAATAGTCATAATATTAAAAATGCTTTTTTTATTATCACGTATATTATAACAATATTCTACTATGTAATTCATCTAGATAAGAAAAAAACTGTTACGAACGAAATATATTGAAATAGATAACCGGGTAAAATTCACCCTAGTTCATTGACGATGTGACTGAAAAGAGGTTCATTTATGCCGGGTTAATATAAAACAGATTACAGTGGGGTCGCGGTATTCGGATTCTAAGTCCACATAAAACAGTGTCTTTACCGATCTCTTTACGACATTTTGTTAACTAACGACCCTCTATTTGCAATTGGATATTAACGGGAGTAAGGTTAACCAAGTCAGTAGCCCAAGAAATCTAGGCGTTATCTTTAATAACACTCCCACTTGGAGACAACACCAAATGGTTCTCGTGCAAAGCTATTGCAGGTAGCAAAAAGTCTTCAGGTCTTCGTCATACTCGTTTAAGAGCATCTGGTGATTTCAAAGCTTAACCTGGTTTCATTACAAAACGAAATATGCTTTCAGTTCAATGATAAACTGACCAGAAGTGTAAATTCATTTAGTCTTTAAAGGGCAACTCTGTGAGTGACCACATCTTTGTTCAATCTTAATTAAAATCGATTTCATATATTTAACAAAAATGTGACTTATAAAGGTTTATACAAATCAAAACGCAATTTGCAAACTGATTTGGTGGTCGACTACTTTAAAAGAGGTCGCGACGATGCTGTTCGAGAGCACCATTACAACATTGTCGAAACGTCGGTTGAAGCCAAACGCACATTGGAGTTTTACTGGCAGTGCCGTGTCGACGGGCTCGTTCATCTGGAAATGAGTCCTATGCACATGCGCCAAGTTTTTATCGGCCGAGACGATCGACTTCTAGAGCGAATTGTACGGTTTGAGGAGCGAGACGGTACCGATACGACTCATCGACGAAATGTAGCTGTAAGTTACCTACTTATAAGATCTCCAATATCGGATAATCCTCAATTCCGGAACAGGTTTCGGTATTTGGTTCTCAGCTCCGGAATTTCGAAACTGGTTCCGATATTGGGAAAGGTCTTTTTTAAAATCAAAATATGTATATGGGTATAGAAAACGTTTAATGAATTTTGCAAATAAACAAAACAAATCAATCGACTTGTATGATAATTAAGAAGGCTCGAATATTAAACGTAAAAAAACGCCTGTGACAGACAGACAGCGAAGTGCCTTCATAAGTGTTTTGTTTTGCACGAAATATTAAAAAAACTTATAAGTATAGTAAGACGTCGTTTAACGCTGCTCCGCTTAACGCTGTTTCAGTATTAAGCTGTTTCTAAAAAAACGTTTAGCCATTGACGTAAATTATGGATCAGTTTATATAAAATGACTCAAATGTTGATAGAAGTTCAAAAGCAAGATGAAGTGGCATTGAGGCAATATCTTGCTATCGACAACAGATTGCTGAACGAAACACAAAAAGGCAAACGACATTAGATGACTTCTTCACAAAAAACAAAATATGTCAAATGATGAACCTTCATCATCACAAACATAACTTCTTACTCAGACTTTTATTTGATTTTCTGAACAAAATTCTGTATTAGCAATAAATTATTAATCTATAATTATTGTGATAAAAAAATATTTAACAATAAATGTTACAAAATTAAACAAAAATAAAAAAAAAAGTATAGTGACCTCGTTTAGCGCTATCTCGTACAGCGCAGGAACTTGTTGGAACGTATCTCCCGTGTTAAGCGGGATCTTACTCTACTTTATAAGACTCTGAAAATACAATTTAAGCCGTTGAAAACACAATTAAACTGCTCGAAAACTAACTTTTATCACTTTTGAATCATTGCAGAACGTCATAGAGAAATTTGACCGTGATCCAAGCAAAAAAGCCAACGACGACATAAGAGTATGTGAATACGCCCTTGACGATAACGAGTACAGACTGAAATATCATTATGAAAAAGATCAAATCACGTCTTCGACACGAGATTTTATTAAGCCCAGCGTATCAGAAATGGGCGACCGACTGACGTTCAATCCTGACAAGACGAGCGGATACGAGGCCAATATGGATGCAAAACCGCCCCGACAACTGTTACTCTTCCGTTTGCTCGTGAGTTTGTTGGAACGCGAGGATAAATCGTTGTACCTCATTCGCATTCAAGAAGACGAAGTCCTAGCCTTCCTACGATTGAGGGCCATTGAACACGCTGTTCCACGGCTAACGGTCTCTCTGTATCATCCGGAAAGGAACGTTGCAGCGCGGCGAGGAATTCAACAACGAGTAAGGACAAATACAGGCGAAGCATCTTTTGCTGATTTGACACTACATCCTATTTTAGGGCCAATGCTTACATGCTACTTTTTGTGTATCTGAAAAGCAATATTTCTCTAAGTAGATCAATCGTTTGTTTTTGTGTAAGTACAGTTTAATAACTGTATGACAGAGAATTTGACAACGACATTAGACTATGTCTGAATTCATGAAAACTAATTATATGATAAAAATCTGAAGTCATTATCAAATTAGATTTATTGACGATACTTTCTGCAATCTAACACTAATCTACAAATAGAAAGATTAGTTTTCCGATAAATTATACAACAATGTATTAGATTTTTGATCAGTTAACAAAAAGATAAGATTTTTTTTAAGTTGATGAAATATCGGAGCCCTAATTAAGCGCTTGTCCCTGTGCGGCGTATGTTTTAGAAATTGTTAAAAAATTAGAAATTGCTGTACTTAAGACGTTTTTTTATAAAATTCAGGAACAAAAGGCACGAGAACAAAGCGCACGCGAGGTTGACGTTGAAACGGATTATTTGGCTCCTCAACTGGCCCGACTTGGTCATCCTGGCATCTTGTCTTACAAGGAGGCAGAGATAGCGTATAATTCATGTCTCGAGGACTTCCAGCAGATGTTGGTCGATCGCGCTAACGATATACAGCGTCAGTTCAACGAGCTGAGTGCTAGCATCGAGGAACGTCAAACAAAATTTGAGTTGATACGCGAATCTCTTTCGCCCAGTCAAATTGACAAGTATTATGCCGAAATCAGTGAAGCTAATTTTGCACTGCGCGTGTTCGAAGCTCGCCTTGACAGACATCAGGAATTGGCACACTCCAGGTAATTTCTGTTGTTAGGGTCAAGGCCGCGCTTTATGAATTCGCAAAGCATATTTTAAGCAATATTACAGCCCGAGAGGCGTCGCGCCGTCACCAAGGGGGAGCTGATAGAGGCAAGCTACCCTCCCTAAAATTTATTACCTATTTCTTCTATGACATCAGGTAGGAAAAATTATAACTTAAACAAATACCGAGCCTCTAGGGAGGCAGCTGCCCCTACTTGTCCCCTCTAGAGGCTCGGTATTTTTTAAGTTTTAACTTTTCCTGTCTGATGTTACAGAATAAGTAAGGTATAAACTATAGATAATAACTCTACCATGCAGAACTTGTACTGTAGAGTAATCCTTTAGCAGCGTAAGAAGAATTAAAATTCCGCTGAGAAGTACAATTGGAGGCCTATTTTCAATATTAAATGAAAAGTATTAATAATAAAGATGAAGTTCCGGGAGTCGACATTTTTTTTCGGAAATTTCCTCCTTTCTAGGAATCCCATTTTTAATTTCATTAGCATTAATAGTTTTCTAGTTATTTGCAAAAAATTAGATCCCCTTTTTTGAGATTCTTTAATTGTTATTCTTGCAATTGTTTATGTGCAGATTTCAAACTTTTTTACATTTTTCTAGAGGTGATTACGAATCCAATGAGCTATGACACGTTTTTTAACTCGTAGTAGCAAAAATTAACACGTTTTTCAACTTGTGAACCAGACCACATAGGTCAACGAGTCAAAAGTCAAAGGATATTTAAGGGGGTCACCCGTGGGATGGGTTAAAAAAATCGATTTTTTTTCTATAAATTGATTCAATAATATGTATAGAACATGCTGGTAAAGTGATTTTTTCAAATTCGAAGTCGTTGTAAAGGTACAGCCGTTAGAACGAGCAAGTGTTCGGAGCGTTGAGTTAAGTTACCTAGTGGGGCACTGGGCCTATTGTGACGTGTCGTTTTGATCTCTGGGACTCTTCAATACAAATATACACTCATATAGAAGAAGAAGGAGTACTCCATGAACCAGGTATCGCAGATTGATGGTAAGTAAAAATTTTCATAGTTTAAACCGTACGTGAAACTTGAAACGCGTTTTTCTCAAAATCGTGTTTTTCGAGCTTATCTTCCAGATATCTCAAGAACGGTTTGACCGGTTCACTTGAATCTTATAGGGGAGACTGAGCACATGTAGAGTCACCGTGTGAACTGGAATCATTAATAAAATCCAAGTATTTCTATTTTTTTCGTAACGAGATAATAAAAAAAATCATGAAACTTGAAACTTTTTTTTCAAAGTTTGTCAAACATTCAGTTTTCAACATTTTCAAGTGATTCTAGTTCATACGGTGCATACAGGCTTACAGATTAAAACGCCGTTTGTTTTTTTAATTTCAGATAACCCAATCAGCCGAAATCTTGGAGATCATGAGCAAACTTTTTTTCGAGGCGGGTGTCTTGACTGGTACAACTCACGATCCAGAGAAGATTTTTAGCTGAAAATATTATATGTGTACTCTCGAAATACTAAAATAATCAAATAATAAATAATTCAAAGTTCTATCTTTTTATTGGTCGTCAAAAAAATCCTAAAAAATAACTAAAAAACCGACATTCACACGGGGTGACCCTCTTAAATAACTTTTTCGAACGACGCTCAGGAGGCCGAGAGGCCCCGATGCACTGTATCACTCACCGTTTCGGAGTTATAGAAAGCTTTGAACAGTTTCTCTGGAAACTCTGGAATATGTCTCAGAAACATTTCAAATTCGGTATGCAGATAGAAAATAACATTCTAAATTCAATGAGCGCACCCTGAGGTCTGTATCTATTACCGTTTCGGAGATAGTCATTAAAAAAAAATTGTAAAATGAACACATCTTGAAAAGTCCATCGATCGCAAACTTGAGCTTATTTTCAAATTTAAAACGTTATTTTCTATTAATCTAAAGCTGTCTAAGCCATTGGAATCCAAAAAACGACTTTTTGATTTTTGACGAAAACCGCATTTTTTCCCAAGACCCTTGTTTTTTTTTGACAATCCCTCAGATCCTTTTCAAATTCGGTATACTTATAAAAAATGATACCTACTATGAATTCAACAAGCCCGTCTGTTTTGAAATATAATTTGTCCGTTTATGATAAAATTTTTAAAATTTAACATTTTAGGAGTAGGGCACCGTACAGATAAAGAGTATACTTATTACATTTGAAAAATATTTGTCGACTTGCGGACAAATAAAAAATCTTAAAATTTGGCATTTTAGTAGTAGGGCACCAGAAACACGAAGAGATATTTATGCGGTTAACAATTGAAAAATATTTTTTTTAGTTTATTTGTGTTTACTTTTTAATCCTTTATCTTATAATAAAAATGTAGCAATACAAACATTGTTTTGAATCATTCTAATACAATTATGAATAATATAAAAAAAACATAAATAAATATTTTTGATAAAATGTATAGGCGACATAAACTTGACGAAGTTCCAGCAATGGAGATCGCGCAGTCACTTGATGTCGATTCAATACGATCAAAGTATCTGTAACAAAAAAAGAAAAAGTTGATTTTTCATAATTACACATTCGCATCATTCATGTTAGGTTTCAATATGGAACTAAGGCCATGTCTAAAGGTTTCATTTGAGATATAATTGGGACAGGTGAAAATCGGATAGTGTTAGAAATTCTTGGTTCTAGCCCCCTGACTATAAGTGGCTGCTGCGCCATTGCCGCAACTTCACAATGACAAATTTTTGGTTTGTTTACCACATTTGCTAAAAATTATTGAAATTTTCTCAGCAAACCGAAATATCAAAAAATTGTTATCCAGCTCCCAGAAGTATTTAAGAGGTATTAGTGCTGCGAATAAAACATAAACACGACTATAGAAATGTAGTTGCATAAGTCTTTATATACGAAGTGTTTCAAAGCTCGCTGTCGCTGTTGTGTGTTAAAATGTCTACACATTATTCTCCGAGTAATTTGCAATTCGTTATGCCTATAGAAAAGATAGATAGCCGATTATAGACGCTCGACATCTAAGGTCATCAGCGTCTGCGCTTATAAAGCAGCCGGAGATAGCAACATTAAATAAAAGATATTGAAAAACAAAATTATAAGTATGTTTCAAAACTTGTTCCGATCCTGGCTATGAATTTACGTTTTCATGAGTCAGTATTACTATCACTATGAAATATGAATGGACATACATATTTTATAAAACATCTTTACACAGTCAAAAAACCCGGGTCGCAGTGCCAAAACCCTGCCGACAATATAGTGTATTTGCTTGTATAGGGCCGTGTGGTTTTATACTTTTATTATGTGAAATTAAGTTTGTTTTTGGGCAAAATAAAAAATTTAACCCCTTAATACACCCCTTAAAATAACATTTTTTTCTTAATTGTAATATTATTATCAATCTAACGTTTACACCGAATTAAATACACCCTTCAATAAATAAGTCACTATCTGCAAACTAGTGTTTTCATAAAATTTGTAAATCCGGTCCTGTCGGGTCGATTTTATTAAAACTGTGGGGACACTTTTTAATCACTACCAGAGGGTTAAATTTCAATTTTGAAACGATTCGGAGAATTTTTTCGGTATTTTGGGGCCTAAAAACAGTTTTCAACCCCTAAAAACTACCCTTAAAATAGCCCGATTAGGCCCATTTTAAATAGGCTTCTTGCGGTGATGGGTTTCAACACGTGGCCCAAATTTCGTTGAAATCAATTAACTCTTTCGAAAGTTATCGCGCGTACACATATATATATATATATATATATATATATATATATATATATACGTATATAAATATATATATATATATATATATATATACATATATATATAAACATTTTTAAAAATGGTGCCAAAGTGTTTAGGAGGTTATGAAACGTCGAGAAATTTTGGTCCGACCCCTAGGTCCCGCCATCCGACCGACGCCAATAGTGTATGTTGCCATATGGCAAATACACTAAAAAATACTTACGTAGATAATTCTTTAACAAGAGTTGAACAGGCGGTTATTGGATTGGACAATCGCTTCTGAAAATCCTAGTTTCAGAGTTTTTCGTCTTCATATGTGAGTTGAAGTTGGTTTCAAAATCGTGACGCTGATGACCTTAGATGTTGAGCGTCTATAATCTACAATCAAAATCGTTAGCCAAAGGATCAAACGTTTGTCGACTTCTTTTTAGAGGACATCCTGCGTTGAATCAAATGTTTATATGACGTACCGGTGTTTGATACATTTCAATTGAGACCCATCTACAAAGAATATCAACGTCATTTCAAAATTTCTAATTCAGATATGCATTAATACATGTATAATTCAAGTAGGTACAAAAAATCTCAAACTGGCCATATTTTTTTTTCCTTTTTATTTTTTTCAAATGTTTCACAACACGGTATATTCGAAATGGTATGAGACACTGCGTAAAATATTTCTTATTATTAAACATTGCACTGACTTCACCTTCAGTAAATTTAAATAATTGTATTAGGATTGCAGTTCGAAATAGATTTACATAATTTCATTTTTATTTTTGAATCAGTAGCTCGTGTAAAATTTTACTTTTTTGGCCGACTTAAAATAAAATCTAAACTATTTGACGTTTTATAAATACACTTCTCATTATTTTGACTGAAAATGATGAAGAAACAACATTCATAGCGATGTAATAAAAAAATTACAATATGGCTGCAATTTTCTATAAATTCACATTTAAAAAAAATAAATTTTACAATTCATTAAACAAATTAAATACCGGGTACTGACACTATTATGAAATCGGTGTTTCGCGCCACATTTTATAATAAATACACCCATACCTCGCTTTACGGCCTAGAAACTTGGCCGCAAAGCGAAAAGCCGTATAAAGAATCAATTATTCTAAATTGCAAGACTGGCAACATGTAGATATATCGACATCGAAAAAAAGTTTTTTTTAGCCGTTATAGCGAAACATTTTAGGCCGTAAATCGAAAACGTGCCTTAATTGAATAGGGCCGTTATAGCGAAATGCCGTATAAAGAGCGGCCGTATAGCGAGGTATGAGTGTATATGCTTCAAAGTAATTAATCTTAAAGAAAAAATCGCGTTAAATCGAATGAGCACACGCAGAAGTTATAGTTTAGAAGTCATGACATTAACCGTAATAAAATTTGAACATTTTGTCTGTTTTTCAGGTATTTTTTTTATTACAATTGTTTTTTACAATGAACAAGTTTATATAAAAACCAGAATATTTTTTCTTGTCGATTAGTCCTTAGTGGTACATTTTTGTTGCGCCGCTGGAATAAACGACAAGTTATCTAATTACCTATATTTTTGAAATGGGAGTGTTCTAATAAAAGACAATAAAATTAAAACCACTCCCATTGTAATTCGTCTTTCAAATATAAATACAAAAGTATCAGGAGAGCAGCTTTCAGATGGGTATATAGCAATATTAACTTTATAATAATTTTGTACATAAACAAATTTTTTGGATTTTTGCAGACACTATACATATTACACAACTATATAAAAAGTAAATAAAAGCAGTTTCATTAAATTTGTATTGCAATGACGTAAATGTTCTATACTATAGTTTGTATGGGTATATCGGTTTTTTAAAAGGTAGGAACTTGAAAATTGAAATTATAGCTATTCATCATAAATAAAAAACTCTAGACGCAGTGTCAAACCCTGTCGACAATATATTATATAGTGTATTTGCTAATGCAGGCATTTGTTGGCTTTATAATCTGAACTTTTTAGACAAAATAAAAATATTAACTCCTCATACATCCCTTAAAATTTTTTTTTATTCTTATTTATCAAAACACAACACTGCATAGGTACACCTTTCAGTACGTAAATCCATACCTACAAACTAGTGTTTTCATAAAATTAGTAAGTTCTGTCTAGTTTTAAATCTTTTAACACTTTAATCTTTATTGAAGGATTAAATTTCAATTTTGAAACGCTTTTGAGGATTTTTTCGATATTTTTGGGTCCAAATAGATTTGCGTTGTCGAGCGTCTATGTCATTACAATATCTATTATCATCTATCATATATTATTTAGTTTTTGTGAAAGATGTTGAAAACAATAAATAGCAGTTTAAAAAATATTGAAATAATTCTCAACAAATCAAAAACTTGTTATCCAGCTCCCAGAAGCTTTTAAGAGGTATCGGTACTTCAAATAGAACATAGCACAACTATAAAATACAGTCACATAAGTCTTTATATACGAGGTGTTTTATAGCTATCCGTCGCTGTTGTGTGTTCTACATAGACAATCGGCCTCGGAATTATTTTTAATTTATTTTTCGATATGCTTATAAAAAAAGATAGATTGTAGATTATAGACGCTCGACAGCAAGGTCATCAGCGTCTATGCTTATAGAGCAGCCGGAGATTTTATATTAACAAAGAATGACCACATTTGATACAAAAACTTAATTGGGCAATGCAAAAACTGTGCTGTGTTTGGTATTTTTACGAAATAAACTCATTTAACAGTTTCTCCAAATCGAGTTTGTGTGTGAGATAAATATGTTAGTATATATATACAAATACATATAAAGTTGTATTGTAATACATTTTTTCGAAAAATTGCGTCAAATTACGAGTGAGTATTTTAACCACTCGGAATTTTTTGTTTGGGAATAGCTACCCCTACCCATCACATGCACATTATTTGACGGGTCTGGGTACATTTATACAATCAGAGTAAAAATCGTCAATTGGACACATATTGTATAGATCACAAGACACGATTACTTGCGGATCATTTAGCATTATAAAACTAATAACTATTTGAGAAGGAAAAGTAATACAAATAATTTGTTTTAAACCGTCTGCAAAGAAAACTCATGACGTTTACACGTAGGGCTAACGTTATTGATGGAGATTACAAAATCAATGGCACTTCCCTAAGTAGAAGTACCTCTGTTAAAGATTTAGGAGTAATTTTTGACGAAAAATTAAATTTTCATATGCATATGGAGGGCATAGTGAACCAGGCTTATAAAATGTTGGGTATGATTATGCGATTTTCTCGTGAATTTAAAACCAATAAACTAAGAGTTATGTTTACGTTATATTATAGTTTTGTCAGAAGCAAATTAGAATACGCGTCAATAGTTTGGAGTCCATATCATTACAATTATATAAAACGTATTGAAATTATTCAAAGTAAGTTTTTGCGGTATGTTTTTTTCACTATTTTTCATATTTATCCAACGATGATGCCGTATAAAGACATAATTAAAATGTTTGATGTGGATACCCTAGAAAATAGACGTAATCATGCATTAATATTTTTCTTTTATAAACTCCTTCACAATATTGTTAGTGACAGTTATTTATTAGGCAATATTAACTTTAGGGTTCCCAGTGCAGCAACTAGACCAAAATATCAACTTCTAGTACGTCCTAAAGTTTCAACGCTGCATTTTGACAGTTCACCATTGTGTAGGATGGTTACATTAGTTAATAATTTGCACGCAAAAAAACCTGATATAGATTTTTTTCAAAATAGTTATGAGATTATACGTGCATCAGTCAGATCATGACGTTTTGCAAGGCACATTTCAAATTTCATGTTTATATTATAATTGTTACCTTTTTTAAAATTTATTCTATAAAGTTGTTTACTTTCTGTTACGTTATGTAATATTATTTTGTTAAGTTTATATTGTTGCACTATATTATATTATTATATTGTTATGTTGTTATATGGTATATATTGTTATATTTCATTCATGTGTTCACTATCGAGATGTGATTTTCCCTATTATTGGATGTACTTATCTGTTGGGAAATAAATAAATAAATAAATAAATAAAACATTTTCAACGAAAGAACTGTTTATAAAATTTCATAAATATGTCTCAGTCAAGTAAGTACAAGAAATACCCATTCTGTTCATGTGTGTTATTTTTAATGTTTTGTCTTGAATCTATTCACAACCAGGTACAGTCCGTTTATAGTATCGAACACTGCGTATAATATTTCTCATTTATAAACATTGTCTCGATTCCGCCTTCAGTTAATAAAAAGTATTAGGACTGCAGTTCGAAATAGTTTTATATAATATTATATTTCTTTACAAATCAGTAGCGTGCGCAAAATTAAATTTTTTGTCTGAGTTAAAGTAAAATCTAAAGTTCTATATTTTGCGTTTTATAACACAACTAGCGGACCCGGTAAACAGACGTTGTTCTGCTACAGACCTCGCTAACATTGAATTGAGAGATGCTGGGAGGCTGATAATTTGGAATTATATGTTTTTAAGTGAGAAATAAAAATATATATATATATAAAAAAATTGGTCGGAAATCTAAAAAAAAATATTTCTGGATTTCGACAACAGCGCCACCTACTGAATCCAGCTATAGCTAAGAACTATCTAGGTGGCCCCATAAGAACAAAAAAAATCCTCAAAATCGGTCAAGCCGTTTAGGAGGAGAAGAATTATGAATACACGCACACAACCGGAATTTTATATATTAAAAAAAAATACAATAATTGTTAATTCATTAAAAAAGCTAATATAAAATACAGTTTTGAATCTACTTCTTTGAACCAAAAAAACAACGAAGTGCGTTCATGGCATGATGTCTACAATTATTTTATTTTGTATACAAAATTATGCAATTGACAATATTGATTTATCTGAAAACTGTTCCCCTGATACTTGGGCGTTTAACCTTTATATTTTGTCAAAGACGAATTTAAAAGATATTACGTAATGTTAGAATACAGCGGTCAGTGGGAGTGGTTTCAATTTAATGTATTTTATAAAAAAAAACTATGTTTTATTTCAGTGACAGCAACAAAAGAAGTTTCATAAGGACTATTATTTTTATATTAATTGACAACTGTAATTCACTCTATAGAGTAGGAATCGTACATAAAAGAAAAAAAAACTGATGCGTAAAGTACTATAACCGTGTTATTTACTCGTGGTTATTAAATTCGTGTATAAAAAATGTTAGTGAATCATGATTTTAATCTTGGCTGGAAAAATATTTTTGACACACGCTACTGATTGGTA
Source organism: Venustoraphidia nigricollis (assembly GCA_034508555.1). Classification (NCBI taxonomy): domain Eukaryota; kingdom Metazoa; phylum Arthropoda; class Insecta; order Raphidioptera; family Raphidiidae; genus Venustoraphidia; species Venustoraphidia nigricollis. Next base: position 4,628,257 of record JAVRKA010000013.1, read on the forward strand.
AAAATATAAAATTACGTAAAACTGTTTCGATGTTCTGTTGTAACACAGTTATTTTGATAAATGTGAAATACCTCTTAAATGCTTCTGGGAGCCTGATACCAAAAAATTGAATCTTAGCTTTTTGACAAATATTTTGTAATTTTGTACCGAAAATAAATGTGAAAATACCTCTTAAATGCTTCTGGGAGCTGGATAACAAAAAATTGAATCTTAGCTTTTTGAGAGAATTTTTAATATTTCGTACCGCAAAATACCTATTTCAATGAATTTTGATACACACAGGGCACATTATTTCAATAGTTAGGCTACTTTATATTCGGCTCCTTTCGCGTTAAGGTCTAATAGATTCATACAAACAAAAATATGTTTCATACAAAATTATTTTTTGACAAAATTGGAAAAGACTAATTTTCAGTGAATTTTGGGAGGGATAAAAAATTATTTTTCTAAGTAAAAGAACTCTAATTTTTAATGAAATTTGGGAAGGGCAAAAGAATATTTTTGTCTTAGTACAAGAAGACTAATTTTCGGCGAATTTCGGGAGAGGCAAAAATATTTCTTTGAGCAAAAGAAGACTAATTTTCGGAGGGGAAATTTTTTTTTCTGAGCGAAAGAAGACTTCTATTGTTTATTGAATTAAATTTTTCTAGCATCGGTCCTGCTTACAAAGTATATTTGCCTGCATTTTTTTAGTAATAACAGTAATGATAAGACGCCTAACTATAATCAGCGTTATTAACTGATAGATGTTGATTATAGCCGCTCAATTTATGATTGATGTGACAAATCCAGGATTAAATTCATTGTAACTCTATTTTTCAGATACCTGGCTTTAGAGACTTGGCTAAATTTGGACAAAAGACTACGAGTCTTAAGAAAAAAACGTTAATACTTACTAAATTATTGATTTATTTGTATCAGATACATATTATAAAAACAAAGCATTTTTTTTGTATTTATTCATTTCTTTATAAATAAATAAAAATAACAAATATATACTTTAAAAAATTGTCAATGAATATGGAAAACGAATTAAAGACAACAATTAATAAAATAAAAAATAAAAATATTAATACTTTTTAATCACAGTTATTTAAAATTAATAATTTGTTAATACTGAAACATCAATTGAAATAATTTGTTTTAAATAGATGGATATTTGTTCGAGGACTTAGGATCAATAAGTCAATACTAAATTTTTATTTATTGCGACGTTTCAGAATTTATTATTCTTTCTTCAGGCATCATAAATTATTTATGTATTAACTGTTTTATAATTAGTTGTTTTGTCGTTTTCATTTTAGTCTACGGTTTTTGGTCAAATAGTTCATACAATTTTTTTTTATTTAAAACTAATTAAAATATACAATCTCTATCTATAAATTCTGAAACGTCGCAATAAATAAAAATTTAGTATTGAATAATTTGTTCTTTTCATATTTGTAAACAGCTTACAAATAACAGTAAAAACAATTAATAAACCACAGTAGAATCAGCGCAGCCCTAGCCCTTCATTAAGGTAGAACGAGATTGTCTTTCAGCGCCTTTTGGTCAACGTTTTCACTTCACGTAAATTGTACTTTGGTTTTATGTTAAATAAATAGTAAGTCCGAAATTTTCAAAAATCAACTTTTATTGCAAACATCAACGCTTGTTGAATTTAAATTGCTTACTTTAACCGATCGATTTTTTTAGTATTCGCGCGCCTTTCATTTTAATTGATAATTTAGATTTTAGTAACCGAAAGACCATGAACCCATTTGACCAATGCAATGACCGTCTTCATCAAACGTACTCAAGGTAAGGCGGCTCAGTTTATTGCTGAGGTATGACTGCGGCGTATCTCTGCGGTTGTTTCCTCCCATCGTAAGCGGCATATGAGTGTCTAAAATCATAAAAAAATATTCTATCAACATCTACAAACAGTTGGTTAATTTAATATAAAAATCAGTAGTAACATAGTTGTTATATTAGAAGTACTAGCGGCTTTGTCACAGATTTGCAGATTGCTAACTGAAGATATTTGGATGTAAATTAAATACCTATTGTAACTAACATATTTTATCAGATAAGGATTAATATCATATTGGTCTTTTGATCAATATGATATGTAAAAAGATATATATATGTTAAAAGATATACAGATTGTATCAACTCAAAGCTGTCCATAGGGCACTCTGTGTGTAAGACAGAGCACCATACACAAACGATAAGCAAGAGTGAGATAAATGATCGCTAATAGGTAGTAATTACTGTGGTTACTGTAAAATAAATTTAAATAAACGTCTTTGTTTTCTAAGTAAAAATAGCCATTTTATCAATTAATGACAGTCTGTAGTCACTACCGAAATTATTGATAAAATGGCTATTCATACTGTTCACGAAAAAATCTAAATAATTAAATGGTTTTATGGTGGTAATTCAACCGCCGACGTAATAAATTAATTGATAAAATGGCTATTTTTACTTAGAAAACAAAGACGTTTATTTAAATTCATTTTACAGTAACCACAGTAATTACTACCTATTAGCGATCATTTATCTCACTCTTGCTTATCGTTTGTGTATGGTGCTCTGTCTTACACACAGAGTGCCCTATGGACAGCTTTGAGTTGATACAATCTGTATATGATATGTTAAAAGTAGTGAGTTATTTGCTAAGGTATTTTACCTTAGCAAATAACTCACTACTTTTAACAATTTTTTAAAGATAGAAATGGTTATTGTGGGTCATCCTTGGAAGATAGACATATGCTATCGCGAAACCTTCTGTAGGTCTTTTTAAAACCTACAATTCTGCAATACATTAATTTAATTATATCTTATGATTTAGTAATCGTAAGCCATGTAAGCACCCAAAACGTTTTTACGGCTTGATTAAAACATTAAAATAGAATGGCGTGATCTCTTGACCCAAATGTACTACATTCTGAAAGGATTTTTGTGCTTCACCCTTTTACTGGATCTAGTCAGCCAATAACCTGGATCTTCTTATGAGTTCCAGAAGATTTGCTACTAGATTTGTTCTGTGGAACTATTCCATCATCATCAATGTAGTTACGACTTGATTACAAAACATCGAGATTTCTATCTTTAAATTTAATATGAATGTATTTATAAATATCAATTTATATATATAAACATTCCGGAAGAAATTCTCTCAATGATGGTGAAAACTGCATAAAAATCCATTGTGCAGTTTAGAAGAACTAAGCTAACAAACAGATAAACGCAGACAACAAACCAGACAGACGCAGATAGCGAATATGTTTTATACTATTTAGAGATAATATATTATTTATTAATTATATATTAAATTTTAGCTTGTATCTCAGAAGCGAAATTTGTAATCAAAATTCTGATTACGCCAACAAATCTGTCTCGGAAAACATCTCATAAGTGCATTCCTAACATTTATGCATCCATGAGATATCCACAAATAAAACAAAAGAGAGGCACTCTTCGTCATTTCTCTGTTGATAATCAACATCTCTAATCGATTACAGATATAGTTTACACATATATTCTGAAAACATACCATCGCTGTCAGCATTGCTATCAAATAGTCCGGCTCGATCCAATTCATCACCACTTAACAGTTGTGCCGCTGATGCCGATTTCTTTTTCTTTATGTCGTCCACAAAGCCAGATATAATCGTATCCATCATGACTGCCTGTCGCGAGAACACCTGCAGGATCTTACTGACGCGCGTTCCATTTTCCAATACCGTGAACTGTACAAACAAACACGGAAGGCAATCCGGATTATCCTCACGTGACGGTTTTGCATAATCCCAACTCATTTCTTCGTATCGAAGTCCCAGTAGTACTGTCTGAAATATTTTACATCAAAATAACTGTTAGCAATAATTCAAATTCAGTGTCTGATGGACACAAAGGCTGTGGGGGCCCCCATATAAGGAGACACAAGATTGGATGACTATTAAACACATTATGCGGTTTATTAAGAACTATTGGTTTTTCCATGAAAAGTTAATTAGTGATATGAACCGGTTTTTGTAAAAATCGATAAACACCGTTTTTTTTTTACTAAAACCGATTACTGTGGGACTCACTTGTGTTTCGTTATCGTGTATTTGAACCAGCGTTGCCAGACGTCCCGATTTTGGCGGGACGTCCGTATTTTAAAACAAAATTAAATGTCCCGCTTTTCGGGGATAACTCGACCGTAAATAATTATTCTCTTATTGTAAGTTGCAATTTGTAACACTCACTCCTCAGACTATTGTTTGAAACGCCATATTTTTCAAATAAATAAAACTTTTTTGATTTTGATTTCTGTTTTTTTTTTATTTTTTTTTTATTCAGAAGACGAATAAGACTCAACTATTTAACGATAGGGTAAATCTGATTTAAAATATCATATTTTTATTAAAATACATTTTCTATGGCTATTTTTGCTATCTATTGTCACGTAAACGTAATTTGAACTCAAATAAAAAGATAAATATTTAAAAACTTCTGATTACATACGTTTTTTTACAATGTCCCGCTTTCGACGAAAGAATCCCGCTTTTTTCACTCAAAAAGTTCCAAAATCCCGACTTGGCAAAAAAAAATCTGGCAACGCTGATTCGAATACCAAAGTCAAACCAAGTTTATATTGTCTTTGATCGGGGAATTACTGGACCGTTTGCAGCCGTCAGGCAACACTTCACTCAGTTCTGTCGTGTTCTTGCGTGTGTATGGTGATTTCTCGCGTTAGATATGGCCCTTGTACACGTTTGGCCAACTAGTTGGGCCAATGAGTTGAACCAATAAGTTGGGCCAATAAGAACACTGATTACACGTTGATGAGTTGCTCAATCTGCATTGGCCATTTGACGAGTATAGATTTACTTTGTTCTTATTTTTATGTTGTTCATGTGTAGGATTCCATATTATTGGTTCATTTTGGTACAGATCTATAAACTTTAAAATATCTTCATTATTCCAAACCGCCATTGTAGTTCGTAAATAGACTTTCTACGCCGTAATAAAAAACAGTACGGGAGTAAAGAGACAACTCAACGACCACGGACCAACGTGTGAACGCTGTTTGGCAGTTTGCGCCAAGATCCTTTGATGTGTGCACGAAAAACCGACAACATTTGGTTTGTAGACCAACGCTGGTCGCCAATCACGAAGTAACGCCAAGTGGTTCTGACGTTCTGTACACGTTGGTCCAACTCAATGGCCCAACTAGTTGGCCAAACGTGTACAAGGGCCTTTACTTCAGAAGGTTTTAGTTTATCAGGTCAAGTGAAAGTGTTCAATGCTTTGTTCTTTCTTTAAAAAGTAACAAAAAAAAAAAAACAAACTTAAAAATACCGGTTTTTTGCTCAAAGTAATCGGTAAAAACCGGTTCTCAAATTTGTAATCGGCTCACATCACTAAAATAAATATTAGTAATTTGTAAATTTTACTGAAGATTCATTAATAGATGACCGACCAGTGTACATGTATATTTTTTTCAGAAATTGAATTTTGCATTAGGTTGTGAAGTCCTTAGTTTGTGAAGACCCCTGGGCCTGGGCTTCATGTGCCCTTATGTAAATCCAGCACTGTTTAAATTATAGATGCTCAACAGCTGAGGTTATCAGCGTCTAGATTCAATTTAAAGCTCACTTACACATTGAATATCATCGATGATATAAATTCCTTGTGAATTAATCGCTATAAGGACTGGAATGTCTTGATGTGTCATTAAACTTGTTAAGCCGCGAACTGGTTGTTCAACTTGTCCTTGGAAAAACGCAGCTCTGTCAAACGAATACACAGTTTAATATTTGGAACGATTTAGTTTTGATGAAAGCAGATATCACCAATTAATCAATGCGCAAAACTAACGAAAGGCGACAGCACTATGTTGAGATCTGATTTAACAATTGAAATTTTATACATACCCGTAATAAGGCAAAGACCAACAAAATTCTAGATATTTTCGAATCAATTTCCGATTCGTTGCCGATGTAGGTATTCTTTTAAATTGTTCAAGTAGTCGTACTTCAGCTGAATTTTTAGAGCTTATCGGCAACCAAGTCCACGTGGAACTTTTACGTACGTGAGGTGGTAAAAATCTTCTTTGTTCTTCTCTAAAAATAAAGCATTGTATTTTTATATAAAAATAAAATATTATACAAAAATAAATATACCTATACTAAACAAACCTAAAATAATGTATGGAATGTAACTGTGGATTGTATGGTCCTAGTTCGATTTTGGCTTGAATCGCACCGAGCATAATGTAATGCGCAGGCTCACAAGGATATCGACCTTCTAGAATATTGTATTTGGCTTCGTCGTATAAAAGTTCTAAGATTCTTTGATCTCTGAAATAATATAACTTAGTTAATCTCAGAACAGAAAAAATCAACTCATGCTTTTTAATATTTATGTTAATGTTTCTTACTTAATTTTTTCTTCTGGATGCTTGGAGAATACATTGCGTTGAAATGTTATTCTTGGTTCGTCTCGCTGTTGTTGATGCAAAGTCCCATGACTGTACTGCGCTAACAGCACCCTCCAGCCTTTTCTTACATCTAACGGTTTATGCGATGGTCTTAGCTGCACCTCTGGCGTAATTAAAATTATATTATTCTCAATGATACACAAATAATTTATTAATGTTCTTATTTATAATGAAATCTATGTACACTTGTTAATTTTTTGTTTTGTATTACAGCACAAAAAGGAACGTTTAGGTACTTTGTTTTTTTGTAAATGACCCCAAAAGTCGTAGATAATGTATATTTGTTTACCCAGTGATGGATTTACGCCTAGGCCCTTGCGATCCGGGCCTAGGGCGGCATGATTTTAGGGGAAGCAAAATTTAAGAGACGACAAAATTTCAAAAGTAAACAATGTTAGGAGACTTGAAATTTAAAGATTGATTTAATTAATTTATCCATTTGTCCAAATTTACAGTACTCTGGCTTCATTAGATGTTTAATTGCAAAAATTACTTCGAGATAGAGCCTACGGCGGCATCGAACCTAAATCCGCTTTTGTGTTTACCTAATAATGGGCTACACATCCAAAGTGTAAATATTTTTTCAGCAAATGTTTTGTTTAATCCGAGTTCCTCAGAATTAACAATTGCAGAACAAATATGTGCTGCAGTAGCGTTGGGAGCATCCTCAATGTCCATATAGAGTGCAACGCGGGACATCAAGTAAACGCACGTCGGCACGGACGAAAACGACGCTTGCTGTTGCAACTGGGGTGGACTGCTAGATCCGGCGCTGCGTCCGACGCTTGCCGTTGTCGACTCACTCGTAACATTATCCGTCGCGCTGCCGCTGCTCGGATGACTTGAACTTGAGGAAGGCGATGTACTTGTTTGTTGAGAGGCAGTTGAACTGTTCGATCCTACAAACAATAGCAACCGATTAAAAAAAAAACTGAATAAAACTAAAACTTCTTGGTTTCCGGACTTGTACGTCGTGGTCCATTGGTATTTCTACCTAAGGTTTTGTCTACAACTGCGATAGACATTTTCAAAGGCGATGTGGTAGCGGGCGAAGTGTCCTTCTAGGCTGCTCACAAGTAAGTGCGAGTAGCCTATAACTCCTAGAAGGACACTTCGCCCGCTACCACATCGCTTTTGATAATGTCTACCGCAGTTGTAGACGAAACCTCAGGTAGAAATACCAATGGACCATGGTGTGTAAGCCCGAAAACCAAGAAGTTTTACAACAACGCCAGCCGTGAAAGCTTGCACACTTCGGTGAATAAAACCAATCAGAACATGGGGACATGCTTAGTAGGCTTAGTGCCTAATTTACCCCAATAGGGGGACCAATGAGTAAAAATTTTGTGGGGACCTGTGTTAAATTTTTAAAATTTAATTTAATTTTTTGAAAAATTTCGAAATATTGAGGGAAAAATTGAAATAAAAAAAATGAGATTTGGAAAAACATTTAAAAATTTCGAAAAAAAACAATGAGTTTTCGAAAAAATTCAAATTTTTGGAAAATGTTCGAAATTTCAATAAAAAAATCGAAAATCCCGAAAGATCCATCTATCCAAAAGATTCATCACCGCAAGAAGTCTGTTTAAAATGAACCCGATCGGATCCTTTTAAGGGTAGTTTTTAGGGGTTGTAAAAAAATACCGATTTTTTTAAAAATCATTTCAAATTGAAATTTAAACTTTTAATAGCAATTAAAAATTAAACAATTTTTGCATGTGGTTATAGGTAGATACATCTTAAAGCTATTTACTCTTTCTCAAGGTCCGAATTAACAAACAGGTTTATGCGAAAATAGTTTTAAGAAAAGTGTTAGATATGTACACAAGGAAAGTCATTGAGTGATTGCTCTGTCAATATAAATATTTTTTTTACAATTTATTGTAAATAAATTAAATTACTCATCACGACACACAAGAATTTATTTTTGTCCTTGTTGATTGTCGTTAATTCATAATCACAAAATATTTTTGTTTGTGTTCAATGGACAGTGATTTTGCTTAACGTGCTAATAATTAAAAAACTGTTTAAAAAATACTTCCTTGTTGCAAGTAATAAAGCCCGCGCATACTTGCCAAGCATGACCAGCACAGTACGCAGCAGAAAAGCCTGGTCGTGAAGGTACCCATGTTATAATGGAATAGCGCACGTTAGCAACCAGCAGTCGATTGCCTGCAATTTCTGTCTAATCGTGCTGGACCGATCTAGTGTGCTAGTGATGTATCTTCGTGAAGAGTTGCTAGTTTATGCTAGTCTAGTGTGCGACATCGTTCAGATTGTAGGTTTGTGCTGGGCCATTAGAATTACAATTAAGAGTAGGGGCCAAGCGATAGACACTGCGACCTCTAAGGTCTATTGTGCTCCTCTAATGGGCCATCAGTATTTTAGGATTCCCAGTTTATTGATATATTCTAGTATCCTGCCCAGACTGATGTCTTCAAAATCCTTTGGTTGCATTGATGTGCTGGGCCATGCTTGACAAGTGTACGCGGTCTTTAATAGATATATTTTTCACTTTAGGAGAACTTTATAAAAGTCAAAAGTGTTCGCTAAATTTTTTAATGGTCAACAGTTTAACACTAAGCTTGGCTTCTTATGTTTAAAAAAATAATACATACATTTCTTGGGGAATTTCCTTTGAAGTTCATCATAGATTATAGGGGAAGTACAATTATAACAGTTATAATTGATGAAAACCACAATATTACAATTACAGAATACAATGTGTTTTTTTGGGAAACAAAAGTCCGCAGACGGATGATTAAATTAGTCAGTAAGGCTTATCACATAGTCAAACGCACAGTCTCTCTCGAGCAGCGATAATGTGATAACTGATTATTCATCCGATGTCACTTTTGTAAATAAAAAAGAACATTTATACTGATTAAACCGTGAGCCGGCATTTTACATTGTTGTGCAGTAATAGTTAATAGACTAAAAACTAAAATGAAACTATCAGTGATGTACTTAAATAACGTAAGGGATTATTTACAGTCCTCAAGCTAGTGCAGTTTTCGTATTTACTAAAAACTTGGTGCTAACAATCTATTCTTCAAGGAGCAAACACTAATCACTTGAGTTATCGAGTGTTTATGACATTTGCAATCTAATTTTTTAAAAAGAATTGTTTGTTTCATTGTTGTGCGGTTCGGTATTATATTGTTAAAATTAATAAAAAATAAAATGTCGATTTCGTTAAACAGCACGTTATTATCAATTACGAGTACTACATCGGCATTTTTATCAGATTCCACAAGTGAATCGATACACTGGGACATTATGCAGGAAGAATGGAATGTGACCAATCTTTTAAATTTCACGGATACTTTCGAAGCGAATCTAACAGATCCCAAGTACAAAACACAGTTAGCATTGTACGATTATGCAATGCCTCTATTTGCCATTATTATCATTGTTATAAATTTTGTGGTTGTTGTTTCAAGTGGAGTTATCATCAACAGAGGTATTTTAAGCTTCTATCAGTGTTTGCTGTATAGATTATCTCTGTGCTTTTTCGATTAAAGCTCTTTAAAAGTCAGTGACACACATTTGTTTAATGTATTTTAATCATTTTATTATAATTATCATACTGTTAAGTGCTATACAATTAATTTTACATATAAAAAATTATGACAGCGTGATCGAAAATTCATGTTTTCTAAACAAAAACATATTTATTTTAATCTAATATAGCTAAATAACTACTCTGAATTTAAGCCACACTACGAGGCTAAAAAATGCTGTTGCAAGGACACCGCTGTCAGTGGTTACTCTAATTTTTGGAAATATTTTGAAGATTTAAAAAACTTTTCCGAAAAAGGAAGAGTCACTTTAGGTTTGTGATGGGACAATTTTGTAAAATAAGTACGAATAGGGTCGTAGTGTGACACTAAAAACATGTGTTTTTTGGCTAAATTAATGCAAACTTTTTTCTAGTAAATCGTACATAAATTACAAAAGTAGTCCATTAGAGACTTATATTTGTCTTTTGTCTTCCGTATAGAGAAATATTTTTTGCAAAATGTTGACGAATAAGTCTACAATCAGCTATCAGCCGAAGCCCTATTTTTGGCTTAAATTCAGAGCGTTCCGACAGCCTTAATAGTTTATGTTATCTCAAAACTCGAGAGCTGCTGAACCTATTGAAAAAAGTTTTCACTGTTTAAAAGTTTACTTCTTCCCGAGTGGCACAATTGTATATGGGTAAAAATAGCGGGTGAAACCAAACCACCAGGCAGCTAAATAATAGGTACACGCTAATTATATGTATCTTTTATATAAACTAGCAATTTGTTAAGCTTGGCGTTGACCGTTCCCCCGTAAGAATGATGATATATCTAAAGTCTCTTTTGGATAATGTCCTATACAAACGCGACTTAATGATAAATCCGCCACTAAATCCTGTGTCTAAATATAAATTTAGAAATAAACGGAAAATAAAATAAAAAACAGGGCTTCTTTTTATTTTTCCGACGTTGAATCACTGTAAATTTGGACAGATCACAATTAGATTTCTCTTTTTTTATTTTTTTAAATATGCTGAATGTAAAAATTGTTAATGCATTTTTCAATTTTTCTTAGGTTTTGAACCGACTGCAACTTATTTATTTCTTGGAAATGTAGCATTAGCTGACATGATGTCCGGAATTGCGATTTTGGTTGATCAATATTATCCGAAGGAACATCGTGGTGACATTTTTTGTTCTATTACTATAGGTATATTTGATAAAATATATTTTATTATCAAATATTTATTTATTATGTACCGATTATCACGTTATGTTATGTATATTGCAGGTCTTATAGTATGCAGCGCAATAACTTCGATATATTCTGTTTTACTAATAGCTATTGACCGATTTTTTTATATTTTACATGGCTTAAAATATCAACAGTGGATTTATCCGATGAGAGCTCGCATTTTAATTGCATCCGTATGGATTATAGGTATGTAAGCCGTATTTCAAAAACAAATGCATACAGTTCCCACATTACAATTGTTATCGCAACTAACAATGTTGATAATTTAATAATATACCTACAGTTTTGGTCGAGGCTTTGAACTATCGCAATTCGCATTTCGCAATTAATCTCGTATTTTGTCCACTCTCTTTACTCTTTACGCTATAGCATAGTTCAGGCGAGTTTCCGTGAGTTATATGAGTTGCGTTGCTGAGACTTGAGAGTCAGTAACACAGATCAAATGGGACGCACTTTTTGCGACACTACTGATTAAGGCAACGTTCACCTTGTGTCGACTCATGTCACCGAATACAAAAATCACCTCAATAATTCTCCGCTTTAAAAACATCTAAGTTCCTGCTTTACGAGTGCGAACAATTTAATTTTGTACAGTCGGCAATTCTGTATATTTATATTACATAATGTGTTAGAGCGCAACAATATTATGCAAACATTAGAAAATACCAAAGTTACTTATATGTAATCTTTCAATGTGTAAACTTACAGCGTTGACTGTAAAAAAATATATCAAAAAACATTTTGCAAACAAAATATCGAATCACTTGAATTTGAATACGAAGAAGAAGATGTTTTTAGCGTAGAAGACGTATGCTGCGTTGCAAAACGCATTGTCAAAATTTTTGATTTGATAATGACTTTAGATTCTGAGCAGTCTAATGTCGATGCAAAAATCCGTCATGTACAAAATTAGATAGTAAGCATACAAAAAGAAATGACTGATTGACATAGAAAAAGAACGCTTTTCAAACTAAATTTTGATCTAAATGCGTAGAAAAAAGTTGTTTCGAAATGAAAATTGTACAAAAAAAATATTTCAAATACAGACTATTTATAAAAATCGTTTCAAGCGATCGACTATTTTTGTAGAAAGTTCGATTTAAAAGCTTGCAATGCTTTTCTTATGGAGAAAAATATGTGATCACAATCTAAGACCATTGTCAAATCAGATTTTCTGACAACCCAACGTTAATTTTTTTTTTTATTGATAGGCTTAATAATTGGGTTTTTACCACTGATGGGGTGGCGTCAACCAACGGAAGATAGATGCTGGTTTATACTTCTTGTGTCACCAGAGTTATTAGCATTAACAGTTTCCATCGGCGGATTACCTATTGTTGCTGTGTGTGTGCTATATTCGATTATTTTATACACGGCGATTAGAAAAGTAATTCAGCTACGCAATTCAACATCGGATTCAGCAAAATCAAACGGAATTCGAGCTTTTAGAGGAGGCACTATAAATGGTCGGCCGGTGTATTCTCAAACTAACAATAAAAACAATCGAAATGAAATAAGAAAGGAAGTTCAAGTTGCGCAGCCATCAAAATGGAAAGCTGTTAAAGTCGTTTTATTCACAACGGGCAGTTTTGTCGTAACATGGGTGCCATATTTTATTGCGTCGGTACTGTATGTGGTTTGTGATAAAGAAGAGACGCCTGAGAGATGCGTTAATTTACAAATAGCCATTGCAAGTCCGTTAGCCTTATTGGGTTTCTTAAACAGTTTGTTCAATCCAATTATTTACGCGTGGTGGCACAAGGGGTTCCGAACACAAATGCTCAAACGTTTAAAAAGAAATAATTTGAGCTGCACTATGAGCGTCAAACAAACATCTTCATCGAGCTCAAAAACTTTTCAGACAACTGATGGAAGTAACAGTGGAGCATGCGATGAAAACAGTAAAGGTGTTTATAGAATAACAACCGACGATCCTCCTATGGTAGATATTTGCCTGGATACAAGAATATGAAAAAAAACTGAATAGATTTGTCATAATATCCAATAATAAAATTGAATCTAATATGTTTCATCTTTTGTTTAACACGCTTTTGTTAGCTTCACCTGTTTATTTGTTACAGAATCTTTGAACGTGAAATTCACCCACTTAAAAACGTCAAATTAAACTGAAACTTTGCACACTTATCAAGGATCGATGACAATACAATAATTTAATAAGTTTGCCCTATTATCTTGACCAGAACCTTCAAGATAAAAAAAACTTGAAAAATTACAGCAAGCAAACTAACACGCTGCACAGTGACGTACGTTGCATTGCCTATGCCGTCTTATAATTAAAATTAGAGTTTAAAAAAACTAAAACACGCTTTTACGAACTTAAAAATGCAAAATAATTTGACAAAAAAATTAGCTTAACTGTAAAAAGCGTGGAGTGTTTAATATCAGTAATACATTTTTCATTTACTAGCTAATTGTAAACGTAGAGCTATTATGAAAATTTAAGTAGATAGCACTCCACGCTTTTTACAGAAAAGCTAATTTTGTTGTCAAAATATTTTGCATTGTTTAGTTTATAAGAGCGTGTTGTTTTAGTTTTTTTAAACTCTAATTTTAATTTTGTTAAATGATTATTATCTACGTATTTTGTTAAATGATTATTATCTACGTTTTTAAAGGACGCCTGATGCACTGTTGGTTCATTTTCTTAATTTTAAATGTTTAGAATAAAAAAAAGTTTTATTTACCTGGTGTAGGCTGCTTATCACTTAGAACTTCGGAGTTGGTATCCTTGGTTGTATCGGAACTGGACTGGCCTTGATCACGGTCCCAATCGCTGTTATTAAGATTCGAATAACCTCCTCCGGGTGTTGTGGGAGGTAGTCGTTGCGAGACTGTGTACAGTGTCGACTGGGAATTGTTGACGTCGTTATTTCCGTACTCATTATGGATGTTGTACTCATCGCAGTTATTTCCTGTACGACTGTAAAATAATTTGTCAATTTCAATTACTTCATGAAAATCTTCTATGAAAAATATTAAAGTTTTTTGTATCGATATTATTTGAGAATAATTATATTAACTCCTCTTATTTCTAGACGTTAAAATAAATCTAGATGTACAAAAACACGAGATTTTCTTATTTAATTAATGTAGGCCTATGCATTAATGAATAGAAAATTATCGATCGGAATCTACAATTTAAGCTGGATGCTTATATATAAGTCTTATGGAAACTGGGTAGAAAATTATCTATTTTAATTAATATAGTACTAACTTGTACTGATCGACCATGTATGTTCGACTATTGCTTCGAGGGTATTCGACTGGAACAATTGTTATATAGTTTCCAGATGAGAGTTGAGTATCACCAGGACCTTCTGTCGGTGCACTTTTTTCTGGCATTACGTTCTTTACAACATTAATGGTCTAAGTATGAGCATTTTTAATTCTCTGGATTTAGTATTTTTCCTTCCATATAAGGCAACAATCGCATATTGTATTAAAATGCATAAAATTATAATTTATAATACATATTAATACTTATGCATATATATTTTTCAACTCGATTTAATTAAAATTTAACAATTATGAAAATCAACTTATATTTAAATTCACATTTTAAAATGTTTAAGAGCAATTCTTGTGAAGCAATTATTGTATTGATTTGTGAGTCTGAACAAGCTTATAAAAATAGAACAAAGAAAGCGCTGCTGTACAGGGAAATATGTCAGCTGTTTATTTTGACATTTCGAGGGAAATTTGACAACACGAAAATAAGCATTAGATGAAAAACATGTCTAAATATAAGTTTTTATGTAATTGTAGAAATATAAATATAAAAAAATTTGGTACTAGTGCACCATTAAAAACATCTGAAGTAGAAGTTCCTTTTTCAAATGGGTGAGTTGCTTTTGTAAGAGTATTTTTGAGGTTATAGAAGCATTTTTTTTGTCATGCCGGTTTTTGATATTTCAGGCGCAATTTATTATTGTCGTCTGGCAAATATGCTCGGTTTGCTGATGGTGCAGCGGTTGCCACTTTAGGCGATACCTCAGTAATGGTGACTGCTGTATCGAAGACGTATCCAGCTCCGTCTGCCTTTTTGCCACTAGTAGTAGATTATAGACAGAAGTCGGCAGCTGCAGGAAGAATACCAACGAATTTTTTAAGAAGAGAACTAGGACCTACAGAAAAAGAAATTTTGACTTCGAGACTAATTGATCGTAGTTTAAGACCACTTTTTCCAGAAAATTACCACTACGATACACAAATTATTTGTAATATGCTAGCGGTAAGTTCATCGAAACAATCTTTCGATTATACTATAGGTAATTATCAACGGATAATTGTTCAAGGTGGATGGCGTAAACAATCCGGATGTAGTTTCTATAAATGCTGCCTCAGCTGCGTTAGCATTAAGTGATATACCATGGCGAGGTCCTGTGGGTGCAGTTCGAGTCGGTATTGCGTCAGGAGAACTTTTATTCAATCCAACACGTCGCGAATTACAACAGTCTCAGCTAGACTTAGTAGTTGTTGCTACCAAACAAAATTTAGTTGTCATGCTTGAAGGACAAGCAGATAATATACTACAGCAGGATTTACTTAAAGCTATTAAAATGGGTATGAATGATTTATAAGAATTGAAACTTTTCCCTTAAATTCTATTCATTAATGCTATCGTCTTGTTCTCCGATGCTGGCATCTGCAATTAATTCTTTTCTGTGCATATCTTATTACCTCTTTACGATGATAACAAGAGTTTAGCTAACACTAAGTAGGCCCTATATCAAAGATTTCCAAGTGAGCCGCCCGTTAAACATGTATTCGCCAGGTTTATTTTATTTTTTAACGCGCTTTTATTAGCTTCACCTGTACATAAAATCTAACTATTAAAGAAGGTTTACAGTTGAGGTATTATATTCTTAGGTACTAAGGAGGCACAATCTGTGATTTCTGCAATTGAAAAATTACAAAAATCTCAAGGTAAAGTGAAACGTGTGATCGAACCACCAGCCGACATCCCTCAAGATTTGGCAGACTCGATTCATACACTGTCGATAATGAGATTAAAGGAAATCTTTAGAAATCGTTTGCATGACAAGTTGAGTCGCGACGAAGCTGTCAGTGTAGTTAGAAATGATGTGTTCGAAGCCATAAAAAGTAGTTTTAGTCATATTGAAGATTTTGGCAAAGTGACGGATTGTTTTAATAAAATTTGTAGACAAGTGTTCAGGGATTTAGTGTTTGAAAGTGATACAAGGTGTGATGGTCGGGAGTTAAATC
Source organism: Venustoraphidia nigricollis (assembly GCA_034508555.1). Taxonomy (NCBI): domain Eukaryota; kingdom Metazoa; phylum Arthropoda; class Insecta; order Raphidioptera; family Raphidiidae; genus Venustoraphidia; species Venustoraphidia nigricollis. The sequence continues at coordinate 4,644,737 of JAVRKA010000013.1, forward strand.
AGCTCCGAGATATTTCTTGCCAGGTATGATCTTAGAGTATTTTGTAAATTAACTAATGGAGTGTCCATAACCCACGTAGCTCGATCAAGAGGGAGGGGAGATCAGTTCGAAAGCTACGCTGAGCTACGTCAGGGGAGGGAAGTTGGAGTCAAGCTACGTAATTTTTTTCATGTATTTTATTTGGTACAATGAAAATAATTTGCAGAATAAGTCGAATATTTAATTTCAAACATTGGTTACTTTTATATCTTAATATCTACATAATATAATATATATCAGTCGACTTGTTCATTTTAAACCATTTTTTTGAATAGTTTGTTAACAGAAAACACAAAATGTCTTCTGGACTTGATAATAAAAAAACTATGTTTCATCGGGATGGGGTTCATAGGAAAGGCTACGTTAGGCTACATGAAGAGAGGGAGGGGGTCCAGAAAGGCCACGTGGTTTATGGACGCTCCCTTAAATATAATTATTTGTATCTATATCCAAACATACCATCATAAATAATTGTAATATAAAGATGAGCATCAGAAATCGATGATTTACTATCGATATCGATGTTTTTGTGATTGATGTTTTACAACCAGTGTTTTTGTTGCATTGATAAAATTAAATTTTATAGAAAAAAGTCTCACTATAACCATCTGGTGAATCATAGAATTACGTATTTTGTTGAGTTACATCGTCACTTCAAAAACATCAATAACCGATGTTTCGAAATCAATCATCCAATGTTTTTGACATTGATGGTTAGTTGCGATATATCGTTTGATGTAAACATTGATGTTTTGTTTTTCTTTCAATATTCATCCGATGTTTTTGACATCGATGGTTAATTGCGATATATCATTGGATGTTAACATCGACGTTCATCCCTACTGTAATATGTCTATATCTTAAAGCTACCATTTCCAGTCAACTCCTTTTTGGAGGCTTTATGTATTTTGTTGGTCATAATGATAATAATAAAAACCCGGGTCGCAGTGCCAAAACCCTGCCGACAATATAGTGTATTTGCTGATACAGGCAGTGTGGCTTTATTATGCGAACTTAAGTTGGTTTTTGGGTAAAAAAAAATTTTACTCCTTAATACAGCCCTTAAAATAACATTTTTTTTCTTAATTGCAATATTATTATCAATCGAACCTCTATACCAAATTATATGCAACTTTCAGTAAATAATTCACTATCTGCAAACTAGTGTTTTCATAAAATTTGTAAGTCCGGTCCTGTCGGGCCGATTTTATTAAAATTTTAGGGACACTTTTTAATTACTACCAGAGGGTTAAATTTCAATTTTGAAACGATTCGGAGAATTTTTTCGGTATTTTGGGCCCCAAAAACTTTTTTCAACCCCTAAAAACTACCCTTAATTTGGCCCGATTGGGCCCATTTTAAATAGGCTTCGTGCGGTAATGGATTCCAACATGTGTGCTAAATTTCGTTAAAAAAAATTAACTTCTTCGAAAGTTATAGCCCGCACACATATATACCTATATATGTATATATAAATATATATATATATTTTGAAAAATGTATAATCAGATCCTTTTGATGTTAATAAATTATAAATATTTTAGAGGAATTAGGATCAAAGAAATAAAAGACAAATTATTATTTCACAACGTTTCGTATTAATATTAATACTTCATCAGGTGATCTTAATTAATTGTCTCAATAACTAAATTTAATTCAATTATCTTGTTATATTATAACAAGATAATTGAATTAAATTTAGTTATTGAGACAATTAATTAACATCACCTGATGAAGTATTAATATTAATACGAAACGTTGTGAAATAATAATTTGTCTTTTATTTCTTTGATCCTAATTCCTCTAAAATATTTATAATTTATATATATATATATATATATATATATATATATATATATATATATATATATACATATATATATAAACATTTTTAAAAATGGTGCCAAAGTGTTTAGGAGGTCATGAAACGTCGAGAAATTTTGGTCCGACCCCTAGGTCTCGCCATCCGACCGACGCCAATAGTGTATGTTGCCATATGGCAAATACACTAAAATAACACTTGAAAGTTGCAAGTTATTTCCATCCAAACACTTTTAATGCTTGTTTTCTTTTTAGATTGATTTATATAAACCTTTACATGGAAGCGCATTATTTCAAAGAGGACAAACACAAGTTTTTTGTACTGTAGCTTTAGATTCGCCAGAAAGTGCCTTAAAAATGGATACAGTTTCAATGCTTACAAGGTATTTTAATTTTTAATAAAGTTGCCACAATTGCATTCTTAATTACTGTTACTTAAATATTTTTAGCGGTGTAAAAGAAAAAAACTTTTTTTTACATTACGAATTCCCGCCATTTGCAACAAAGGAAACGGGACGTGTAGGTCCCATTGGGAGACGTGAAATGGGTCATGGGGCTTTAGCTGAAAAGGGTTTAATTGCCGTTGTGCCGAGCAATTATCCTTTTACGATAAAACTGTCATCGGAAGTTCTAGAATCAAATGGTCCGTATATAAAAATTAATAAAACAAAAGAGTAGAGCAAAACAAATAACTGTTTTCTAGGGTCGAGTTCAATGGCCAGCGTTTGTGGAGGAAGTTTAGCGTTAATGGATGCAGGTGTTCCTATTTCGACACCCGCAGCTGGAGTAGCCATTGGGCTTATTACCAAATATTCTAATGATGACACGAAACATATTGAAGATTATAGAATACTTACAGATATTTTGGTATGTTATTTTCTCGTACAGTTAAACCTCGATACAATGAACTAATTGGAGATCATGGCCGCTAAAAATTGTTTACTTGCAGCGACACTTGTATAATAATTACAGGACGTTTTTAATTTTTTTACACTTGACCGAATTTTTTGTTCATTATATCTGAAGTCCGTTAAATAGGGGTCCGTTATATCGAGGTTTTACTGTATTAGATTAATTTTATTAACTTACAAACTTATTTTCTATAATTTGTAGGGTATTGAAGATTACATGGGAGATATGGATTTTAAAATTGCTGGAACAAAAAAAGGAATAACAGCGTTACAGGCTGATATAAAAATACCGGGTCTTCCACTTAAAATAGTCATGGAAGCTGTCCAACAAGCTACCGATGCAAAAACACAGATAATTGATATTATGAATACCTACATCTCTCAACCAAGGTGCTGCTTTTTTTATTTAAGTTACTTGTCGATGTTATCTGGTGCGTAGCATTTCATGAACTGTCCAGACATTTCTTGAAATCTCCAATTATACCAGAGAACTGCGCCGTTTATGAAGAAATTTTGTATGTAATATCTTTAATAAATTGATCATGGGAATATTTTAGAACTGTTCGTAAAGAAAGTTGGCCTGTTAGTGAAAATATGGAAGTAGAGGTACATAAAAGAGCGAAATTGTTGGGAGTTGGTGGAGTTAATTTGAAGAAACTTATGGCTCAAACTGGAGTTCAGGTATGTTTTTGTTTGTTTACTAAACATAGGTACAAATCGATGATTCATATATCCGAGAAAAGTAATTCTTTCTACTATGATGGCTGTCAGTAACATCTTCTATTCTTTCCAAACAATATCCCGTATTTCTGTTTCGTTTTGACGTCAAGAAATTATCTTCGGACTATCCAACAGCGAATTAATAAAAATGTGCCATTGCTTCTTTATTTTTATAATTTTTGTTCCAATTGTTTAGGTATCACAAATTGATGACACAACATTCAGCATATTTGCACCGAATAAGCAAGCAATGGATGAAGCTAAACAAATAATAGATGAGCTGTTGACAAGTGAAAAAACACCGGACTTAGAATTTGGAGCTGTTTACACAGCAAAAATAGTTGAAATACGTGATTTCGGTGTAATGGTTACGCTGTATCCAAATATGTCTCCGGCTTTACTACACAACTCACAACTGGATCAACGAAAGGTTAGTAAATTTTCTTTTTGTTAGATATTTTGCCAATGTAAAAATAGTTGGATCATTAATATTTTGGGATAAATAGTAACATTTTTAAAATTTACTTTTGTTAAAAGAACACGTTTCCAGAATGTCTGTTTATTTATTTAAGGTAATTGTCGTGGTACAGTATTGTCAAAAAGTTATAGATTATACGCGCCACAAAAGTATACTAGCTTGTAGCTAAGTGATCCATGATTTGTACGCAAGACTGTACCCGTTGAAACGTAACCCATACACTATTCATATGGATGTATACTTTTCTATAAATTGTTGAACTTTAAACCGTTATTTATAAATAATTAGACGGTCAAAACAATTTTCTTATTTTTTTTTAAACTCATAACAAATGCATTGAAAGACTGTCAGTTTTTGGAAAGTTTCTGACAGTTAGTTCTTTTTTTATAAATAAGAAACTGGTTCAGAACTACAGAGATCGTATACAATCAATGTTAATTATCCAATTTTCAATTGAATTTATCTCGGATTATATACGGTCGATCGACTTCAAATTTTCAGGGTAATTGTATTATCATGTCCTTAATAAGTATACAAAAATTAGGAATTTTCTGACGGTGTGCCTTAACCACGACAACTACCCCTTAACATGGGTGTCAAACGGACTCTGGATTCATACAAATGACACCTCTTATTAGAAAGAAAGTTAATTGTCAAATTACTACAGTGTTGATATTACCATCACTCAAACATAACTAGACTGTATATCAATTGGTCAGTGATTTTGCTCGAATATACTTTTGATACTATAAATTCGGATATTCTTAAAAAAAATAAACTGAGGTTTTATTGTTGCTTTTTTTTTATTTAAACGTGATAAATTTACATTACAGTAAATGAAATATTTGTTGTATTATACATATTTTTAGTATTAAACTTTACATGTTAATTGCAGTGAAAGACACCCTTAATATTTTCATTTTCTCTGCAAGTATGCATGATAACGCCATTTTTTGGTCACACTGCAAATTTAAACTAGAAACATCAGTGTTTTATTATTTAATATAAATCTTAAGTATCACCGATTTTTGCATGAAAAACAAAACATAACTAAAACAAAATAACGTCCATCATGTTTTTTTTTAAACAAATAAAAAAGCACTTACTGTAGCCCGGTTGTTAATCACTTTTCTTAGGAATTTGATCGAATTTAAACATTTTATAGAAAACGATAATATCTAACAGCTGTTAAAATTTCAGAGTGATTGCATCTGCCCAATTTGAGTTATGTGCAAATAAAGTTCATGCTTTTTGCACACGTTTTGTATGTCAAATTTCGAGAAAGACCACGTTTTTAACTGTAACTCAAAAACGGTTCTTAAGAATTTTTAAAAAAACGACTCGGTTATAAACAAAATTGCGATGAATATTTTAGAAGAAAATTTAAGGTCTTTTTGCGTTTAGTTTAGAAGTTACAGCTTTGGAAAGTATACATGTTTTGATTATGTTATAAATATGTTAGACGCTGATGTCAAAATTGTATTGAAACCCATTCACAAAAAAACAAGTAATGGTTTTATAACTAAAAGACGCAGCTCAGGATATTCAGATTTAGATAATCAACCACACACTACGCAAAAATGCAATCTTCTCTGATTGTTAAATATAACTCAGTAGTCACATACAATATTTAAAAAAAATAAATTTAAACTCATGCAACAGAAACTTTCAAAGTTATTTTATTTACATTATATAAAATAACAATTACCTTATTTTCTATATCAAACTTTGATCGGAATAATTCACATTAACAAAACATAGTTAAATAATATGCCAATGATCTTTATTAAATACAGGGGATTTGTTTTAACTTTCGAAAAACTTCAATAACTGTCTTACGAAAATTATAAATTAAGAGATCCATCTGTAATTGATTTTAATCATTCTTTTTTTTAATAATACAAAACATTTCTAAATTTTTGTTTACAATTTTAACAGGAATAATTGTGTCCGAATCATTAGATTAACAATTACAGAATGTATCGTTCAAAATTACAATATTTAAACTATATCTTTGCAAAAAAGAATTAACTTCTTAGTTATTAGGCAGAAATCTCTTAATTAATTCTTATATTGCCAATTTAGTTTCCGCTGTGGAGATTTAAAAATGTATACAGTTTCTCTATAAGATAGATATTTCATATTATGCAAATAGACTAGAAACTAGTGGTGGATAAATTACACTATTTGACATAATCTGAAGGAGCGATTAAAATTTTTTTTAAAAATATTTTTGATAATTTAAATTAAAAGCGATAAGAATTTAAGCGATATTTGGCTATGGGGCAACTGTATCATGCCTCGTGAAGCTTCGATTATGAATTCAGAACTAAAATGAACTATTATGAGTTTGAAATATGTATTAACAATTATTCTGGCGAAATTAGAAAATGACCTTCATTTGTGTGAACATGATAAAGTCAGACTCATAAATGAATAAATTAACTCTGTGGACACAATCCAATATTTGCAATTTTAGTATTGCCTTGTGGCATTTGAAGTACTGAAGTTTGATCCAATCAGCTGTTGGTATTTCTATGAATGAGTTTCATTGACAGAAAGAAATGTAAATGATCGACCGTTTGTGCCACGATGGTATCGACATTCATACCACGGGGAACCTATGTATAAAGATAGGGTCTTAATGTTTTAGAACAGTGCTGCCCCCTATTGGTACTTATAATACCTAACTTCACTCTTTTTTTCAATTTACAATAACATAAGTAATCCACTCCAACTTATAGTTACAGAGCCCGCGACAAAAATGGTCGTGAGAGCTCGACGATCCAATAGGCATCTGTAGGTAGTTTGAGTCCCCATATCCAACTTTTTCCTCTTTTTCTGCTGTTAGGGCGGAGCGCGCTAGAGCGCTTTGTAATAGAGATCCGTATTGGTATTCAACACTAGTGTTCGCGATGTCTGAAAATATTTATTTAGCATTTGGGGGGCCTATAAAATCATAGAAAACACGTTTTCTGAAAAATTTTGCCGAGCAAGAACTTTTTCGGGATCATAAAAAATAAAAAAAAATCATAAAAAGTGGTTATGATGGGTAATTTTTCTCAGAAAATGTGTTTTCTATGATTTTTAGGACAACTAAATGCTAAAAAAGAGATTTTCAAACATCGCGACTAGAATATCAATACGGATCTCCATTACAAGGCGCTCTAGCGCGCTTTGGCCTAACGACAGAGAATCTGAGTGGAAAAACTTGGAGAGGGACTCGAACTACCTACAGACGCTTATTGGAACGTCCCGCACACACAACCATTTTTTTGTCACGGGCTCTCTTAACTATAATTATTGTAACAATAATTGTATTAAGGTGCATATCATTCTATTTTTTTAAATTGAATTTTTAACCCAATACCAAAACATTATAAAAGGGACAGATAAAAAATATAAAACCCACTTATTCTTTGAATTAAGTGATTATATTTTTTAATTAAAAAAAAACATCATTGACACATTTGTATTTCGTACAGCCTATTAAAAGAAACAGTTTAAATTAATACTCGATTAACATTACTTCTTGGACAGTTCATTTGACAACCAATCGAGGCCTTCGTACAGCCCATGACCTTGCGTTGCACACGTTGCTTGTATATACCAACGTCGGTTACGTAACGAATTCAGTTCCAATTTATCGGTTAATTCGGCAGCCGACATTGCATTTGGTAAATCTTGTTTGTTGGCGAAAACTAATAATACAGCATCGCGTAGCTCGTCTTCATTGAGCATATTCTAGAAACGAAACAAAATCGATTTGACAAAAACAAAACACTGATGTTTAATATTACCAGTCTGGAAAATGCAGGGGCACAATTACGTCCCCGCTTCCAGGACTTTTTATTTTGTACAATTGTGACGTCGACGAGTTAAATGTAATTAAATTACCTGTAATTCTTTAGCTGCTTCGACGATCCTTTCTCTATCATTGGAATCGACAACGAATATCAATCCTTGAGTGTTTTGAAAGTAGTGTCTCCATAGCGGTCGTATTTTGTCTTGACCACCCACATCCCACACAGTGAAACAAATGTTCTTATATTCTACCGTTTCTACATTAAACCCGATTGTCGGTATTGTGGTCACAATTTCACCCAGTTTTAATTTGTACAGAATTGTAGTTTTACCGGCAGCATCTAATCCGACCATCAGTATACGCATTTGTTTTTTGCCAAACAATCGGGTTAAGGCACTTGATAACGTTAAGCCCATTTTTATGAATTGGAAAAAATGGAAATGTTAATATAATTTGTATTTCCGCACTTCTATAACTAGTTTCCAGCAAAAACACTTATTTACTTAATGAAAAGAATAGAATTTTATAATGTGTCAAAATGACGTGTAACCCTACAAACTAGTTACTTTTGATATTCAATGCTAGTGCCAACATAAGTTCAGTTTGACATTGCGGCAGTGGACATTATACTTACATGCTATCTTTTTTTACTTTGCGTATTCAATTATTATGTATTCTTTTCTAACGTGTGTATTTGTCATTTTTATGATTTGCGGGAATATCTGAAATTAGCTTTTAATTTTATACGTTTAATTAAAAGTTCTTTTAATATTTTTGTGGTAAATCTCGAAATTTCCATAATATTTTATACTATTTCAAGTTGCTGTTCGATGCACTTGTTTTTCTTCAGTTCATTAACGAACCATTTCATTCCTTCCTGTAAACCCTGTCCACTGAATCCCGAACATCTTTGTAAATGTATTCTTCTTCCAGCATATTTAGTTTGATCGATTTTTAGTTTATTTATTAATTCTTCTTGTGTCATTGCATCTGGAATATCGATTTTATTTGCATGTATAAGCATCGCTGCGTTTTTCAATTCTTCAGCATTCAACAATTTGTTCAATTCCATAGAAGCATGTTCAATTCTTTCACGATCATTTGCATCGATGACGAAAATTAATCCGTTTTGAGATAAATCATAATAATGTTTCCAAATCATACTGGATTTGTCAAGGCCACGCAAATCCCAAATTGCAATATTTATATTCTCATTTTCGTATGCGATTGTTTCTACATTAAAACCAATTGTTGGTATAGCTTTTACTGTTTCTCCCGTCAGTAATTTATATAATATTATAGTTTTTCCTGCATTGTCTAAACCTAACATTAAACTTGTATATTTTTGCGGTTTTCGAAAAACACTAAAATATATCTGTGAGAAAATTTGTCCCATATTTGCATGAAACACGAGTTTGTAACAATACTAATATATTATCCGAAACGCTCCGATAATGCGCACTAATTTTTCTAGTTATCACATAAGATAATTCAAAATTATCTGATTATAATTTTATCAGTTTAATACGAAATATGTGGTATTATATTATGTACTTACAAAAAAGCATTATTACAACAATACATATTATGTTAGATATTAATCAGTTAAATTGGTTTTATCTAATTTTATTAAGTTTGCTACATACTATGACTTATTAACGAAGAAGCAATGTACCGTCAAATCTTTTCTAAATTTGAAGGATCGTGGTTGGCTTCACCTTTTCTTTAAGGGTTAAACGTTTTAACTTGCAAATTAGAACAAGTGTGGATATATAATTGGATTTTGAGGAGTAATAAAGATTTACAGTATTTTCACATAAAAAAATTTGGTCTTCAATAAACTAAGAATAAATTATTGCGATGTATTGTAGCGGGTTTGAGCCCTTTTACTTATACAAACTATGGGGTAACGTCCTTGCACGACTGCAGATCTGATAAAAATTTAAAAATCATTTAACTTTTGTTTTTTTTAGGTGGGCCATCCATCAGCGCTTGGTTTAGAAGTTGGTCACGACATATCTGTGAAATATTTTGGAAGGGATCCCGTATCGGGACTTATGAGACTTTCACGTAAAGTGTTGCAGAGTACTGGAAGCGGCGGAGCAAAAAATTTTCATAAAACAGATTAGTTTATTTTTTTAAATAATTATATTTTACTGTATCATTCTATTGTCTTTCTTTTTGTAAAAAAATAAGAAAAAAAGTACTTGTAAATATTACAAATAAATTCTCTGAAAAAAATTACGAATTTTTTATTGTCTTTATGGGGAAAACGAATGTTAAAAAACACGCGACTTTGAAAATAAATCCGAAGGGCTGAGTTCTAATCAAATATTTTTTATTAGTAATTAAATTTATTCTGATCAGAAACGATAAAAGAGTAAGATTAAAATTAGCAATTATAATTCACCTGTAAAGAATTGTTTTACAACTATATCTACTGCAATAAAATTTATGCATCTACTTCTGAGAGTCATGCACGCCACTGATTAAATTAGTAGTTTTGGCGCGCGCTCACCTTTTTACGACACTTTGTTATCTTTATGTGATTTACTTATACTTTTTATTGGTTATAAAATGGCCGAAAAAGTCGAAATTTTCTAATATATTTTTGTATATGTACAAAATTTGATGTCTTTTTCAGTTTTTATGACGCTGTAATATTTTCATTACATATTTATGACCGAAAAATTATATATAGTGTGTCCATTTTATGAGTTTCCAAAAAGAGTTAAATTTGTATAAATGATTTCATGTTAGCATCTTGAATATAGAAATAAAACCTGTTCTATCAGTCAAAATAAGTTAAATATTGCATGGGAATCTGTAGTCCCGAAAAAAATACATATGCTTAAAAAATTAGCTCTACTTTTTACTTTCAGAATATATCTGTTAAGGCCCCAGTACACAGTGGTCTGTAATGGGCCATGCTTTGCAATGTGCAACTGTAGGCCACACAATGGCCCATGGCTCATTTCTGCCTGGCGAAGCACTTGCGATGGACGTGGAAGTAATTACGGCCGCGGCTGTTTATTTATATACTGTTTACAAGTATTATTAGTGTATTTGCCATATGGCAACATACACTATTGGCGTCGGTCGGATGGCGGGACCTAGGGGTCGGACCAAAATTTCTCGACGTTTCATAACCTCCTAAACACTTTGGCACCATTTTTAAAAATGTTTATATATATATGTATATATATATATATATTTATATATATATATATATATATATATACGTATATATATATATATGTGTGCGGGCAATAACTTTCGAAGGAGTTAAATGATTTTAACGAAATTTGGCCCATGTGTTGAAATCCATCACCGCAAGAAGCCTATTTAAAATGGGCGTAATCGGGCTATTTTAAGGGTAGTTTTTAGGGGTTGAAAAAAGTTTTTGGGTCCCAAAATACCGAAAAAATTCTCAGAATCGGTTCAAAATTGACATTTAACTCTTTAGTAGTAATTAAAAAGTGCCCCTAAAATTTTAATAAAATCGGCCCGACAGGACCGGACTTACAAATTTTATGAAAACATTATTTTGCAGATAATGAATTATTTACTGAAAGTTGTATATAATTTGGTATAGAGGTTCGATTGATAATAATATTGAAATTAAGAAAAAAAAAATTATTTTAAGGGGTGTATTAAGGAGTCAAATTTTTTATTTTGCCCAAAAACCAACTTAAGTTCGCATAATAAAGCCACACTGCTTGTATAAGCAAATACACTATATTGTCGGCAGGGTTTTGGCACTGCGACCCGGGTTTTTGTATTATAAACTTAAAAGTCTCTTCATTGCTCCAGGATACTGACATTTTGGGCGAATAAAAATTTAAATAGTATAGCACGCAACAAAAAAAGTAGGTACCTGTTCAAACAATGGGCCACTGTGTGAATACCACAGGCCACGCTACACCACGATTCCTTTGAAGTGTGTCAAAAAAACCGACAATAAATGGATTGCGCACCACGATTTACAATTGTCCGCCACTACAGACCATTACCCCCTGTACACAATGGCGATGGTCTACAATGGCCCACTACAGACCACTGTGTACTGGGGCCTTTATGTATTATAAAGTAGTGGCGTTATGTAAGTAAAACAATACATAATTATTTGATGGTATAAAGGAAAACACTCTTCAAATGATTCTATAAAAACGCTATGTTGTGTTTTTGTACATGTAACTAGAATAATTTTTTTTTCAAGCAAATAATTGTAATAACTTAGTTGATAAAGCACTGCTATAATTATACATAATTTTGTTGATATTTTGGTTTCATTCACCTTTTCCGTGATAAAATGTTACAACCTGAACGACCATGCCTTGCCCCCCCCCCCTAGTTTTGATCCTGGGTACGCCCTTGCTTAAGATAATAAAATTTAACCTCGAAGCCGGGTCGGGTTGCTAGTATCATTCGTATTATATTTTTGATAGAACATTTTTATCTAAAACTATTATTTGATTGCATTATTGAGAACGTTTTCATCCGCGTTTTCATTTTATAAAAAACCCGGGTCGCAGTGCCAAAACCCTGCCGACAATATAGTGTATTTGCTAATACAGGCAGTGTGGCTTTATAATGGGACTTAACTTGGTTTTTGGGCAAAATAAAAAATTTAACTCCTTAATACACCCCTTAAAATAACATTTTTTTTTCTTAATTGCAATATTATTATCAATCGAGCTTCTATACCAAGTTATATACACCTTTCAGTAAATAATTCACTATTTGCAAACTAATGTTTTCATAAAATTTGTAAATCCAGTCCTGACGGGCCGATTTTATTAAAATTTTAGGGACACTTTTTAATTACTACCAGAGGGTTAAATTTCAATTTTGAAACGATTCGGAGAATTTTTTCGGTATTTTGGGGCCCGAAAACATTTTTCAACCCCTAAAAACTACCCTTAAAATGGCCCAATTAGGCCCATTTTAAATAGGCTTCTTGCGGTGATGGATTTCAAAACGTGGGCCAAATTTCGTTAAAATCAATTGTCTCTTTCGAAAGTTATTGCCCGCACACACACACACACACACATATATATATATATATATATATACATATATATCATATATATATAAATATATATTTATTAACATCAAAAGGATCTGATTATACATTTTTCAACATATATATATATATATATATATATATATATATATATATATATATCATTTTTAAAAATGGTGCCAAAGTGTTTAGGAGGTTATGAAACGTCGAGAAATTTTGGTTCGACCCCTAGGTCCCGCCATCCGACCGACGCCAATAGTGTATGTTGCCATATGGCAAATACACTAAAAATGCGTATAAAAATCAGGAACGAAACATTTGAACTAACACGAGAAAGTGAATCTGTTTTAAAATGCCACCCTTTGCTATAACTCAATAATTCAACCCCAATACCATTAGGTATAGGTGTACGTCCTCCCTTTTATCTGGTCGCAACTTTGACCTCTGATGCTTCTTCAAGAGGAACCAGAAGTCAACAGTGTCACGGGAGACTCTACATAGAGTTTAATCAAAGTTTGATCAACTTGAGAATGTCCCGGGGGTCAGATTTACGTTTATGAATGACAGTCGCATCCCCCAATCACGCATCAGTCACGCGCGAGGTCACAAGTTCGAACTCTATTGCACAACGAGGTAAACAGGACCGACTTCAAACTACGTATGTTTAGTATTTTTGGCTGAAAAATTATCGCGTTATCTTACAGAGCATGTAGACTTCAAAGTGCAATAAATAAAAAAACTTACCAAATGTTCTACAAAACGACACCAATTGCGTTCCAAAATGAAGTTCGTTTACCTCCTGCATCTGAAAATTAAAAATTAATTCATCTTTAAAGTTCAATTCCAGATATATATTAAAATAGAAAACAGTATCACGGGTAATTGGAATAAAAATAAATCAATTTAAACACTCATTGATTGCAACGTTTCGTCTTTTCTAGAAAACAGTATCACGGGTAATTGAAATAAAAATAAATCAATGTACCTAAACACTCATTGATTGCAATCAATGAGTGTTTAAATTGATTTATTAATAATATATATGTCGCAGGATAAATAAAAAAATCAGGTAATTGGAATCCGGTTTTTGACAAACGTCCTAGAATTTTTGCAAAGAGCCGATTTTTTCAATTCTACGACATATATACCATTTAGTTGATGCAAATTTTGGATTTATAAACTACATGCGGAATGATCAAAGTAAAAAAAAATCTAATCATTCAATTAAGATGCTTATGAACTTTGTTGTCGAGCGTCTACACTTTACAGTATCTATTTAGGTACATCTGCATCATTGACTACGTAAATTACTGACGTTTCGCAGTGTGGTGTTTACATAAATTTTAGCCGTCTTTGTCATCTGATTTGAATAACATTTTAGGGGTACGTTTTAATCTTTATTAAAGGACTACATGTTTATTTATTTCAGCATTTTTGGACACAAAATACATCTTCAACTATTAAATACACCCCTTAAAATTGTTAGTACAAACCCATTTTAAAATAGTTTCGTGCGGTGATGAATTCCAAGATATATAACAAATCTGGAAAATTGTAGCAAATTATATGGAAGGACAATATTTTATGGTTTGAAGCCAATGGTATACAGGATGAAAGTGAAACATACAATTTTTCATATTCGAATAAATAGAAAAAGGGCATAGAAGATATGATTTTCCTACATTCTTTTAGTAGACAATGGAACGTAAATTATTCTGTTGTTAAGCAACAATATAGGTAACTGGCATAATTTTAAATAAAATGGTGAAATAAGGTCGGTGTTTTAAATAATTAAAAAAAAAGAACTACGTAACTAGGCTTAAATCATGACAATTCATGAAAAAATAGGTGAATTACGCCTACGCAAAATTAAAAACATTAGGAAAAATTAGTAATTATCTGGATAATACGTATTTTATTAATATTATTCCGAATTAGAGTGTATTGTGTATTGCTTTGCTGTTACCGATTTCTAAAAAGTCTTGAAAATTGCAAGTTTTACTCAACGTTTTTCTGGTTCGTTTTTTGATAGACTTGATAATGTATGTGTATTGTGTCTATAGTGTGTGTAATTGCGGTCACATAGAAGTATTTTAGCTAAACACAAATATCTGATTGTCTAATAATAAGCAGCCGGTCACAAAATGGCTTTTAATTATATCTGCGGTGTGTGTGACCTACATTCTAATTTTATCGCTGTATAAAAATCCCGCAGGAATTGACGGTTTCGCACAGCTTGTGTTATCAGTCTGACAAACTTGAAGCACTTAAATTAATAGAACTATATATTGTGTATTATTGTCCATTTCTCATTAACAAATAAAACCATGAGCTTATGGAAGCTCATAATATGCCTATTAAAAGTTTTGTAAGAATACTGTATTTTAAATTCAAACATTACTGATAATAAAATTTGATCATTTTGAACACTGCGTATTATTCTTTATATATAAACAAATAATGTAAACCAAATATTTCGTTTTTTTATATACTTCCTCTTAATTGCAGACAAAAAATTAAAAAATGTATTTATTTTAAATGGCTAACTTTACCATATATTAAAGTCAAAGCTGTACCTAGCCAGCACATCACTTTTTTGAATGTCTGTGGAAAGAGATGTATATACCAGCTATATATTGTACTTCTACTACATGATTTCAAGTAGAGAACTAGTAGCTGTGAATCAATTACAGGCAGTCAATAAGCTGAAGCTGTCTAGTGATGACGTGTCTTCGTAGCGGGATTATTCTATGTTTAAAATTACATTGAAAATTCTCAAAAAAAATGTTTTATTATCTATTTGTACCGTAGAATCCAACCCTAAAAAAATGTGGGACGAGTCCATTGTTTTGTGACTTTAATTTGAGGAGTATCGTAGGATTCAGGTAGTATTTTCTGCTTCATCAAGACGATAATATTAAATAAGCTTTAAGGAAATAATTGTACTAACTTTTTTTAATTTTTGAGCCATTTAAGGTTTCTATTTCATCATTATTATTATTAAAATTTTCGATGACACTTGCGTTTTTATAACCAGACATTAGGCATAAAAATATCATTTTTACTAGAAATTAGCTTCACGGGTAATTGGAATAAAAAATCAATTTAAACACTTATTGATTGCAACGTTTCGTCTTTATTAAATCAAGACTTTTTCATTTTTACTCTTTGAATTCGTAGGGAAGTAGACGACGAGATTAAAAATGAGACTTTGAAACGGAGGATGTATTTAGTTGGATGTCATCTTTAAAAAACGGATATATGTAGATTTTGCCGTATCTTAGTAACCGCAAGTCTCACAAAAATTTTGTAGAAATCAATTTTGTAAATAATCAAATTCTATACAACTTTTGTGAATAACTTTTTGACATTACATTAATAACAAATTTTTTTAAGATATTAACAAAGTTTTTTCGTCATTTTTTTAAAATTATGTTAATTTATAATAAAAGGAATAGCTACAAAGTGAGCCCAATTAAAATAAAATCGAGTGCGGATGTATTATACCTATAGACCGGATTTTCGAATTTCTACCCGGAGATATAAATAGGGGAGTCCACATTATGTACCAAACACACCTAAAATCATGGAAACATTATATTTTTATTAAAATAATCGCGGAATATCAAAAAGGGTTTTCAATCATTTAAATTTATTCTCATTTTTAGGTAGTTTCATAATTTCTTTTGATTTAAAACAGACATATGTTTTAATGTTATTCATAGTTTATTCTAAACGAATTCTGCTGATTATTCCATTGATTTATTTACCCGATTCTTGTAAGTTATTATTAATAAACTGCAAAACGAACAGTTTTTTTGCATTTTTGGACAATTTTTTATGTTTGAAGGACTTTTTTCTTTTAAAACTTGAAATACTGTTTATTTAAAAAACAATTATTTCCAGTAATATATTTCTTGTCTAAAATTATAAATAAATGAAGAATTCCCAAAAGATCTTGTTATTCTGTAACTAAATTTGCGTAAATTTTGAAAAGCCCGGCAACCCGCTCTCTTTTCGGTCGTATTGTTTTTACAATAACCAAAGATTAGTTCACGCGCGTGTAGTTTGGAATGGATTTTAAAAATTTTTCGTAGTTTTTGTCATTTAAATTTTAGTGTTTTGTGATTCTGTTTTTTTTGTGATTTTGTTTTTTTTGTGGTTTTGACTGCGTATTTTTATAAACAAATGGAATATGATCACCTCGGACCGAAGTCGAAAATTGTGCCCTCTGATACTCGGCGCTATCGAGGGCTTAGAGGAACGTACTGGATCAACGCCAAAATCTATAAGTGAATATATAGCATCGCAATATAATCTCCCTATAAGCGATTTGACTAAATCTTTAAGCACTGCATTACGACGTGGAGTTGCATTCGGTGTCTTGACGCAGGCCAACGGGAAGTACCAGATTATTAGATTAACGGACAGAATTCGGACGTATAGGCGACGTCGATCGGGAAGCAGACGAAGAAAAAGTCGTCGAAGACGAAGCCGTCGCAAACGAAGTCGTCGCAAACGAAGTCGTCGAAGACGAAGTCGTCGAAGACGAACTCGTCGAAGAAGAAGTCGTCGAAGAAAAAGTCGAAGTAGTAGTGGAAGTGGAAGTCGTCGCAGAAAAAGTCGTCGAAGAAGTCGTCGAAGAAGAAGTCGTCGAAGACGAGGTCGTCGAAGAAAAAGTCGAAGTTGAAGCGGAAGTCGTCGAAGAAGAAGACGAAGACACTGAATGACTAGTCTTAAAGAAACGGTCGACAGTGATATAAAAATCGTGCTTGAAACCACTTCAGTTATGTATTTCTTTTTATCTACACTAATAATGCAATATGAAATAAAAGCCTCAGATAATATTTTCTTCATTGTATCATTATTATTGTTAAATGTTTTTCTTTTATTTTCTACAATTAGGTAGTTTTTGCTGCGACTGTAGCGATCCAACTACATTAAATTCATTGAAGTGTGATATTTTTTTGATATTTTGCTAGTTTCTTTAATACAGTAGGACCTCGATAAGTTAAAAACAACTGTAAGTTAAACATTTTTTGAATTCCCTTCCCCCGAAAGCATAAAACCTCCATAAGTTAAATCACAAAACCTCGGTAACATCGCCCTCCATAACTTAAAATAATATTTTGGTGAGCTCCATAAGTTAAAGTATTATCAGTTTCATCATGTGTCTCAGTGGGTACGTATCCAAATAAAAGGTTTTGCCAAGAACTTAACTGATTTTTACTTTAGTCTTCCACTAAAACGCTTTACGTAATTGCTGTGCGCAACAAATATTAATTAACGAGTGAAAGAAAAATAAAATGACGCGAAAACTGAACACATTAACGTATTCTATTGAAGCAGTGAACAGTGGTTCAAGAAGAAAAGATGTTGCTACTCAGTTTGGAATTCACGAGAGTACGTTGTCACTTATTATGAAAAATAAAGGTAAATTGTTGAAGAAACAAGAATTAGGGGTTGGACGTCAGTTCAAAAGACGCAGAATATCAGACTTTCCGGGGTTGGAACAATGTTTGTTTACGTGGTTTAAGTAATGTCGCGACAAAAATATCAGTATTAGTGGACCCATACTAAAAGAAAAAGCTGAAGAGTTCGCAAAGTCGTTGAGCATTAATCAATTTAAAGCCAGCAACATCCTCTATAAAATCCACAAACCTCGGTAAGTTAAAAATTTTACTCTGAAAACCTCTCTAACTTCAACTCTCGATAAGTTAAAAACTCGATAACTTAAATTTTTTAACGTTTCCCTTGGATTTTAACTTATCGAGGTCCAACTTTTATCATCTATATATTGTTTCTATAGTTCGAAAATTGGAATAAAAAATATAGAATAGAATAGAATATCATTTATTTTCAAACATACACAAAGTGTACAGGAAAACGTCAAGCATCAATTAAAAAATCATAAAAACAATTTTGAGTTCGCATTGGAACAATCTTCAGTCGTATAGCGATTTTATTGTTTACAATTTTGTGCAAAATCATTACCTATATAGGAAAATAAAATCGGTTTATCACTAAAATTTAAGTAAAAGGACTTAAAACAAGAAAGTAAGCGGCAAGATAACGCATTTGCCTTATATAACATCAAATTTACAAAATTTTATCTGTAAAGTCATTTATTACGACTAATGAATATGTTGGTAATATAGAAACCTAAGTGTTGCAGACAACCGGAAGACATAATTAAATATTATTAAATTTTATTGTTAAAACCAGTAGTGTTTAACATTTCATAAACGTGGCCTACGAAAAATAATTAATTTGTAGCTGGACGAGATAATACCGAATGTGGAATGTTTTTTTTTCATTTAGTAGAAGTCGACTGAATACATTCTGAATATATCCACATAGTAGACTTAGTTGCCAATTGCCATCTTTATTGAGACTTCGCTGACAACAATCCAATTACACTATTATACTATCTCAACTGGCATCTATCGCCTTTCGTATTTATTTGGCATGAATTACGATTTGGTATCCTGAATTATAATTTTGAATAATGTATATATCAGACCCTTTTGATGTTAATAATATTATAAATATTTTAGAGGAATTAGGATCAATGAAATTAAAAGACAAATTATTATTTCACAACGTTTCGTATTCTGATGAAGTATTAATTTAATACGAAACGTTGTGAAATAATAATTTGTCTTTTAATTTCATTGATCCTAATTCCTCTAAAATATTCTTAATTATAATATTAATTAATACTGAAGTTTGGACAGGGATCCGGACAATTTTGACGCTAACGCGGAGTCCAGATACATTGAATGACAAAAAGTACAACGATAAAGTAAAACGACGCTAACGACCTCCGATTTCGAGCTTCTATAATCTACAATGCAGTGATGTGATTTTAACTTTATTGTTAGAAGAACAAGCTCGTTATCACTAAGTTTTATAGTTAACACTTTAGTTCTTATTAATCGTTAATCAGCTAACAGAATATGCTTAGATACTTTTGAACCAGCAAAAGAAATAGATTTTCAAGATAAATATTGGTGAAAATGCGTAGAAAAGTATTGTTAGAAGTGGAAATTGTAGAAAATGTCCACAGATACGAATTTAATAAAGCATATATTTTTATTATAAAAATGATTTTTCGGGAAAAAAGACTTTTTTTATAAGTAAAACACTTAATATTTTATTTTCAGCGACGTTTCGTTCCTTGTTTGGAACTTTATCAAGCTTTAATAACTATTAAATGTTATGATAAAGCTTGATAAAGTTCCAAACAAGGAACGAAACGTCGCTGAAAATAAAATATTAAGTGTTTTACTTATAAAAAAAAGTCCTTTTTTCCCGAAAAATCATTTTTATATTAATTACCAAGGACAAAAAAGAAATAAAGTCAATATATTTTTATTATTCTGTCCAATAGATGGAAGACATTATTCATAAAGCTCACTCAATTAAATTTTTTCAATAGTTATTGCCATATTGCCCTCTCGTATTGGGCATTTTTCAAACTATTCGGGCATTATAAATATTGTCCTCTTAATCACTTGGTCCACGACTTATACACGTATAAATAGTTCAATTAATTATTTTTGGCAAAAAAATTAAAAATTCTATAAAGCTTTTCTTAAGGCTGTCGGAACGGTCTGAATTTTGTTTGTGCTGAGAAACAGCGGTAAGGGGCGAGGTAGGTATCGTGGGTGTGACTTTCTTTAGCTCTGTCTCGCTCAAATCATTCGCACGTTTCAATTTTTGGCTGGTGCCAACTACGAGGCTAAAAAATTTTATTACAAGGGTCCCGCTGTCAATTGATTACTCTAATTTTTGGAAATATTTTGAAGATTTAAAAAACTTTTCCGAAAAAGGAAGAGTCACTTTAGGTTTGTGATGGAACAGTTTTGTGAAATAAGTACGAATAATGTCATAGTGTGACATTGAAAATGTGTGTTTTTTTTGGCACAATTGATGCCAACTTTTTTTTAGTAAATCGTACATAAATTACAAAAGTAGTCCATTAGAGACCTAGATTTGTCCTTTATCTTCCTTACAGAGAAAGAATTTTTGCAGAATGTTGACGAATAAGTCTGCAATGACAGCCGAAGCTCTATTTTTGGCTTAAATTCAGAGCGTTCCGACAGCCTTAAGAAGACACTCGTGATTCTAATTTTGCATTAAATTAATGAATTTTTTACAAACACAATGTATTTCTTTCAATGAAGTTCAATGGCTAAATATTTTTAAGGGTAGTTTTGATGCGTCGAATAGCAGCAGAAACACGCAATGAATTTTTAAGGGGTTTTTTCTCAACAGTCGGCGCTCATTGTCTGATAGGTGCACACAGATAGTGTATACATAGTACAGAGCGTAATTAGGAAATGACAGAATACAAAATTAATTGTCTTAATACTCACGTAACACACACACACACACACAGTGTGCACGTTGTAATGACTGAGTAATGAACCTACGTGCTTACAGTTTCTGAAGGCGAAATCTAGAACTAGTTTATGCCCAAATAAATAGTACAGTACTCGAAATAACGAGTATCACTTCACTACTCGACCGTATAGTCGAGTAAAAAAAATGGGCACACGTACTTCTGTACGCGTGTTAAAAGTTACACTTCTTTGGCGTGATTTGTATTGTTCCAGTCGAGTAGTATTAGTTTTCGATTATAGATCTGAGTATTCTAAAAAAGGATGTTTACAGAAAAAATACGCTGTGCTTATGAATAAATCACTGAAAGGAAAAAAGTGCAGCCAATTGGGCGACAGGACCATTTCAACATTTTGACATAGGTATTATAATAAAAAAAAAAACTCGGGTCGCAGTGCCAAAACCCTGCCGACAATATAGTGTATTTGCTGATACAGGCCTTGTGGCTTTATTATGTGAATTTAAGGTGATAGTTGGGCAAAATAAAAAAATTAACTCCTTAATACACCCCTTAAAATTACATTTTTTTCTTAACTACATTATTATTGTCGATCGAACGTCTACACCAAAATTAAAAACACCTTTCAGTAAATAACTCACTATCTGCAAACTAGTGTTTTCAGAAAATTTGAAAATCCGGTCCTGTCGGGCCGATTTTATTAAAATTTTGGGAGCACTTTTTAATTGCTATTAAAGGGTTAAATTTTAATTTTGAAACGATTCTGAGAATTTTTTCGGTATTTTTGGGCCCAAAAACTTTTTTCAACCCCTAAAAACCACCCTTAAAATGACCCGATTGGGCCTATTTTAAATAGGCTTCGTGCGGTGATGGAATCCAACATGTGTGCCAAATTTCGTAAAAATGAATTAACTCCTTCGAAAGTTATTGCCCGTACACATATATACCTATATATATATATATATATATATATATATATATATATATATATATATATATATATATATATACATATATATATAAACATTTTTAAAAATGGTGGCAAAGTGTTTAGGAGGTTATGAAACGTCGAGAAATTTTGGTCCGACCCCTAGGTCCCGCCATCCGACCGACGCCAATAGTGTATGTTGCCTTATGGCAAATACACTAATAAGTGAATTTTGACCTACATTAATATTATTCCCCACTAGTGGGTTGGAATGCTAAAAGCGCATTTAATAAAAAAGTATGAATATTTTCGGTGTTATGAAATACCTTTAACACGTGATGTTATTTTGCGAAGCCGATTGTGTTTAGTTTTGAATAAAAATAATTTATTGTTGCCGAAAGCATCTCTGGAGTTATATAAGCGTAGCCCTGCTAGTATGACTGCCAAAATTTATAATGCTATACCATGCTTCATTAAAAATATTGCATCTCTTAATAATTTTAAAACTGCATTGAAAAACTACCTTGTTTATAATTTACAGGAATTTTCTAATGTTTAATTTTTATCTTTGTACTTGACTATGTTTCGTACTCTCCTGAGTTTTCTGAAACTTAATAAATTATTATTATTATTATATGTTTACAATATATATTTCAACACTAATTCTCTATGAAAGTCATTTACCTCAAATTCCTTTTCACACTTTTAATAGTCGATTAATTTAAAATAAGTGTTCCAATGTAGCTAATCTGTAATTTGGTGCATCCGAAGGCTCTACTGTGTTTGCTGCCGTATTTCATTTCAATCGCGTGCAGAGTCACGGGTAGCGGCTAGTAATTTATATAATATTAATGAACGAAACGTTCTAGATACTTGATTTTAAATTAAGTATTTTTAATAATCTATATGATTTCATATCACCTGATATTTCGATTCAAATTTCAAGTTATATATCATTTAACAATGAAGAGCCACTGATAATAATTAATAGACATCTCTCGAGATTCTCACGATAACTAGAATTACATGCAGTCGTAAGTATACTACAATAAAAAATAATTCAAAAATGAATTGTATTTGTTAAAAAAAAAGGCAAACTATACATTTACGAAATTTCGCAAAATTTAAAATATCAAAATATTCGGACATTCCAATGTAGATATATTTAGGGTTTTAAAATGTTCGTAGCATTTTTGATTCTACAGACACTAAAAGACAACAAGAGGATCAATGGAATTAATAATTTTTACATTTCATTGGTCAAACCGGAGAAAACCCCACCCGTTATATATAATATAATATCAACATTTTATTTTTGTAAAAACACTAGTTTTCAAGATTTATGTCCAAATGTAGGTGTGGTGTTCAGTGATCGCATATGGTCTTACTAATTTCTTGACGTCATGTTTATATATTTAATAATGATGTGACAGGTCGCCCATTACCACAATTACGTCAGCGTTCCGTTGACGTCACAATTATTGCTGCAGGATACAAATCTTCATCCTTTCAAAGTTAATATATAGACAGTGTACTGAAACATTGTCATTAAGAAAACAGTATCACGGGTAATTGGAATAATGAAAATAAATCAATTTAAACACTCATTGATTGCAACGTTTCGTCTTTTTTTTAAGACTTTTTCAAGCTCTAAAAATTTTTTACAAAAATTAAGATTCAATTAACGTTGCAATCAATGAGTGTTTAAATTGATTTATTTTCATTATTCCAATTATCCGTGATACTGTTTTCTATTATAACATATATCTGGAATTGAGCTTTAAAGATGAATTGTCATTAAGGTTCTCAAATTACAGTGACCTCTTAACTCTGGTTGAGTCCGTAAATTTGAATCTGTTTAGTTCCCAAGTCTAATTACCGCAATTTGATTTTATCGCGTGGAAACCTGATAGATTATAATATTGAGCGAAAGCGTAAAGTTTTTGATTAAAGTGTTAATTAAGTAGTATGCAAAAAAGGTAAGTAGACGAGTTACATACATCGTTTGGTAGAGCAACAGTGTGGTATCCAATATGTAGTAAAAACAAATTGGAAGACACGTTACAAGGAATGATCTCAGCAAATTTGCTGGATCTCTTTGGTCAAGGAAAACCTAGGACCGATCCGATTGGAAGAAGCTGGAGGAGGTCTTTTCCTTGCAGTACAGTGGGATTGTTGAGGCTATTATATTATTATTACAGTGTAGCATTGTTATACTAATACCCCCTCTCTCTATAATTTTATATTGTCTAAATTGTTTTCCTTAGCTACGAGGAAAATTTAAAGTTGTTATAAATAACATTCTCAAAAAAAAATTATTATTCAGTTACATTTTTGAGAAAACATTTAACCACGAATACTTATTAATTATTCAATTATAAAGTGTTTTATTTATTACAACAGCGAGGTAATGTATGTAATGCAAAAAAAAAGTTTTATTAGACATATTTCTGAGGAATGGTGATATATTTTTTATTTCACGGTAAAATGTTTCCTCTCAAGCGTGAATCGTCTGGAGATTTTGAAAATATATGAAACAAGACAACGCGACTGTAATATTAATCTTTTATGCGAACGTATTTGCATAAATCCACTAAAATGAATAAATTAATGAGAAGCTATGCGTTCAAGAATACACATTCATATAGGTATGTATTTAATAGTCTTGAGTGACAATAATTTTTAAGTAAACAGCCTAGGTCCCTGTAGGGACTCGCAGGAGCGTACGTCCGGAGGCTATTTCCGTTTGCCTCGCGGTCGTCTTCTGGCGAGCGCATGCGTTGGAACGGTCGGCCGAGCGGCGACCGAACTGAGGTGAGTGGAGCGAATCTGAGTCAGTTTACAGTTAGTTAGTATTGGCGTCGAGCTTGTGTCGTTTTATCGCGTATTTGTTACCGGCATCAGTTCAGACTCTCGCTCTTCTGCACAGACACGATATATACAACCACCGATGACGACAAAACAATGACTCAACGCCGGTGCTGGTGATGACAGCCGATTAAATGTGACAAATATCGCGTGTCATTTGTTTTTATATTTGTTCCTGTTTTGATCGATATCTGTTCTTATTTTTTTAACGCACTTAACGATTGATCTGTATTAATCCGTGTACTTAGGTAACTATCGAGAGTGTTTTGTTCCCGCCGGTCAGTGTTTTGTTTTGACGATGGAAAACCGCGCCCGAGTGGCGCCCCGATGTAGTTTTGATAGTGCGCCGTGCATATAGTTGTGCTTAAGAGTTTCGCGCGTGTTAATTTGTACTTAAGTCTAGTCTATAGTGAGAACGGTGGCTGTGATGATGGGGTCGTCGTCGTCGTCGTCGTTATTGTTTGTTTTCCTGTTTGGACTGACATCATTCTGCTTCGCTTCAGAGGACTCTACAAATAATGTGACAATTGCGAATGGTACCGCAAGAATTGAAGATCGTCCCGAGGATATATGCGAGGATGGTCTCGTGATACCGTGCTGGAAGCCGTTTACGAATATGACGACTGGTACAATTGTATTTAGAGGCATAGTATACTTTGCTGGCATGGCTTATTTGTTCATCGGAGTTTCGATTATATCGGATCGATTTATGGCCGCTATCGAGGTGATAACATCGCAAGAACGCGAGGTTAAGGTGAAGAAGCGCGATGGTGAAACCCAGATAATTGTCGTGCGCGTTTGGAACGAAACTGTGGCCAATTTAACACTGATGGCGCTCGGATCTAGCGCACCTGAAATCCTGTTGTCTATAATCGAGATATACGCTAAAGACTTTACAGCCGGAGACCTCGGACCCGGTACTATAGTCGGCTCGGCTGCTTACAACTTATTCGTTATCATAGCCATTTGTGTGGCCGTCATTCCTAACGGGGAAGTAAGAAAAATTAAACACTTGCGAGTGTTTTTTGTAACAGCTACTTGGTCTGTATTCGCTTATATCTGGTTGTATATTATCCTGGCGGTTATATCGCGAGGCGAGGTCGAAGTTTGGGAGGGAATCGTTACGTTCTTGTTCTTCCCGGCAACTGTACTTACCGCTTACATAGCCGATCGACGCATGCTAATCTACAAGTACTTGAGTAAGGAGTATCGAATGAATAAACGCGGAGTAATTGTGCAGGTAGAAGGCGGCTTATCGCCGTCTCAACTCGAAATGGATGGACTGAAGGACGGAGGCATGCAGATCCTTGACGAAGCCGCTGTCAGCGACGAAATGCGCGAATATGAAGAATCACGCAAGGAATATATACAGACGTTGCGCGAATTGCGCAAGAAGTATCCACAAGCCGACTTGGAACAGATTGAATGCATGGCACACGAAACTGTTTTGAACAAAGGGCCAAAGTCGCGTGCTTTTTATCGTATACAAGCCACGCGCAAGATGGTGGGAGGTGGAAATATAATGCGCAAGATATCGGAACGGGCTCAGAGCGATTTGAGCGAGGTCAAGGCCGAATTGCAACGCGATGATACGATACCGAATCCAGACGGCACTATTCCAACATGTAAAGTTTACTTCGAACCGGGTCATTATACTGTAATGGAGAGTTGCGGTGAGTTCGAAGTACGAGTCGTGCGACAGGGTGACTTATCTTTGCCATTATCAGTCGACTTCGCTACCGAAGATGGAAGCGCCGAAGCCGGCAGCGACTATGTGGCAAAGAAAGGCACACTGCAGTTCAATCGGAACGAAACCGAAAAGAAATTCAAACTGGAAGTAATTGACGACGATGTATTTGAACAGGATGAGCACTTTTACATTCGATTGTCGAACTGTTCACCGCCAGGGACGCTAGTATCGCCGATGGTAGCGACAGTGATGATTCTGGATGATGATCACGGCGGTATATTCGGGTTTCCGAGCAACAATTTCGAGATTGTCGAGAGCTGCGGTACGTTCGAATTGAAAGTGATGCGGTATTCAGGAGCACGCGGGCGGGTTGTTATACCATACCATACTGAAGAAGGAACTGCTAAAAACGGCAAGGATTTCGAGGAAACCGAAGGCGAGCTCATTTTCGAAAACAACGAATCAGAGTAAGTTATTTTCCTTCTAATAATTCACAAGTCGTCACCGATACCTTGAAATCTGCTCGGATTTTAAAATTGACACAAAACATGCGTTTTTGTTTAGACTATTATAATATTGTTTGTGTTACAAAGTGGAGATACATGTATTATGTATATGCATATGCAAAATCTTGAATAAGTAGGTAACGACCAATTAACAACAGATGAAATATAAAAAAAATCAGTCAAATAATGATTTTCATAATATTTACTGTATTCATATAAAATTGTCTTAAGTATTTCGTTTTCAATGTGAACGTATACTATATGCACTAAAGACATCAATAACGACCGCTGTTTTTTTGGTGGATCGGTAATTAATATATATTATCACTACGTATATTTATTTAAACTTATAATGCAAAACATCTTTAATTTAATTAATATTTAAAGCTTACACGTTTAAATAAACAATCTACAAAATTCGGGCGTAGCCGGATCGGTCTGCTAATATTTGTGTATAAAATTTATTTTTTGCCTGAATTTTTAAAAAAAGTCGACCGTCGATGGATTTTTACACAAATTTTTACGTAAAATTAGTTCACGATTGCCATCCTTGATATACAGAATAAAATTTTTTTACCTAGTTAAGAAGAAGTGATGCAATAATTTCACCTACTAAGTGTACATTCATATTGACGTACCGCGCGTAGCAAAGCAAGAATAAACTTAGATCATAGCCTGGTGCGCTACGATAAAAATAAAGCATTACAAACGCGGTCACAACAACCATTCTGTTGTTATATGGCCAAGCGCATATTTACTTATGGGCCATTGTCCGTTATTTGTTATAATTAGTGCCTATTTAAACCTGTCTTCGCCAGGTTATTTGATTACAACACTCGCGAGTGATTGTTGTAAAGCAATTACAATAAACAAATCAACGGTTGTTCCTAAATACATTTTTATAAATTTTCGAAATTAGCGAGTGTAACTTTGTGGAAAGACATATTTATAAAATAATAAAATAAAATATCACAAACAATGTTTTATTTCCACTTTAATTTATTTATCGTCAGAACGTTTTCGAACATTAACTGCTCATTATCGATGACAATGTAATACTGAGCTCATCAAACTTAAGACCTAAAATATTTTTCTCTCTTGTTTTATGTACGATCAGTGGGAGGGGGTGCGGGGGGAATGCGAGTTGCGAGAGAGGGGGGTACTAAGAGCCTTAAAAGTGGGGATGTTATTGTTGGAAATTGAACATTAACTGTATGATTTAAATTTTTATGAATTTCTAATGTCTCTAAAATATCTAATTTAGAACCTTTCGCACATATATGGAGTACTTCCGTGTTATTTTCATCAAACATATGTCCTGTCTCTCTTGCGTGATCTGCCATCTCAGAATTTTTATATATGACATGGAAGGTTTTTCCTCGAAAAAGTCATTTATTTCTGCCTTGGAGGACAAAATTGAAAATAGGACTGTTAGGTTCTGTCCTGTGCCGTATGCTGTAAGTATGCAAAGTTTCAGTTTCCTAAGTCAACTGGGACGTTCGCGTTCTTGCGGACGGGCATCGGAACAGACAGACTCTCAGGAAATTCTTCCATATACAGCTTATGTAAACCGGCTTAAGTGTATACATAGGACATTTAACATTGGGACAGAATGAATGAATCAGAATCAGCCGTGACTACATTAATAATTGATTTATTTAGGTTTCTTACAGTATTTTTAATAACTTTTGCTATTCGATTCTCTCTCACTTATTAGATATTTTTGGTCATGACTCATTCTGATCCATGCATTTGGTCCTGTCTTGAGTACACCTTACCTGTTTATATACTATTGTACGGTTCCAAAATAATTGGCATTGCTGGCACACATATTGTGAAGGGTAACACTACTCCTAATTATTTTAGAAACGTGCTATAAACTAATTATTAATACGTATTGGTAATAAAATCTACCAACTACTAGAGTTATTTGTTTTTAGTATGGATCCAGTTTTTCAGTTCTAATTAATAATATCTGTCAGTCCTGAAGGCTTGTTATCAATGCCATATAAACAATATCCTATGATGTCAGTTTTTAGACACCCAGACCAAACAAAAAAGGCGCTTTTCAAATCCTCTCATATTCAAGCTGATTTCTTATGTAGGTCCTTATCGCGCCATATTACTACTTTTAATTTAGAATTTTTAACTATAAAAAGAAGCTTTTATATTTGGCACCCAGAACATGTGTCAGTTGCCTTACCCAGTAAATATATAGTTGCCACTGGATCAGCAATTCCTAAGTGTCTATTAGTTTTTATACTACACTACAGGTTTATTGCCCTTTTTAGTTTTTGTTTTGTACTTTATTTTATTTTGCGTTGCTTTTTAGTCGATGAGTGCTATTCTGTTATAAATCTCTCCAACCGCATACTTCTGCTGTCACGTTTTAAAATAGATTCAGATAATAGGTTGTTCATTTTCTGTTGAGTTTAATTGACAAAACTAATTAAGTTAAACCACGCTTTAATCAAAACTGACCGTTCACCTAATATGTTTAAATATACACGGTGTACCAGACGAATAAGGTATATACATGATTTTCTGTATTATTAAAATACTTCATCAAGCCTTATGCAGAAAACTGAACCGTGATTACGGTGTCTTGCCGGTGTTCGGTTTCACTTGAAAATGGCTAGACCGATTTTTTAACACGCTTTTATTAGTTTCACCTGTTTGTTTGTTACGGAATCTTTGAACGTGAAATTCACCCACTTCAAAACGTCAGATTAAACTGAAACTTTGCACACTTATCAAGGACCGATGACAATATAATTACGGTTGCATACTTTGGGGTAATTGCTCTGAGTCTAAGCGCCTATTCATCCTGCAGAAAAGGGCTTTACGCATAATGTTTGGACTTAAGTCACGTGAATCCTGCCGTAGCATTTTCTTAAACCATAAAATTATGACTGTCATCTATTTATATTGATAATACTATCATCTTTGCGCGTAGGAATCTGCACCTATTTAGCACTCAAGCACATAAACACCTTACAAAGGGTAAAAATCTACTAATTGTCCCTAAAGCTAATTTAAATATCTATAAGAAAAGTCCTCATTTTAATGCCGTTACTTTGTACAACAACTTGCCAAATGAAATAAAAAATGTATCCCTAATGTTGACATTTAAAAGAGTTCTGAAGCAATTTCTAATATCAAACTGTTTTAGTCGTAAATGATTATACTAATTTTAATATGTAAATATTTTATAATTTTTTCTTTCCATTGACGACTGTATATACAATATATATTGTTTTTCACAGAATAAATGAATATGAATATGAATTTAATAAGTCTGTCCCATTATCCTGACCAAGGTCATCAGGATAAAAAAATGAGACTAAAAAATAGATAATAGTTTTAAAAAACTAAAAAAAAACACGCTTTAATAGCAAACCGAATTAAGTAAAAAATATTTTTTAATTGTAAGAAGTCGTGGGGTGCTTATTACTATTTTTATACTAACCTTACTTTTACAATGAAATATTTATACCAGTTGATATCAGTCACCCCACGCTTTTTTACAATAAAAAAATATTTTGACTTTTTAGTTTGCTATTAAAGCGTGTTTTTATAATTTTTTTAAACTATTATTTATTACACTATTAGCCAGCATCCAAGTACTTTTTAATTGATTATACGCTCGGGTTTTCCTCAAAGTTTTTTCCCTCTAATGACCTCAGGGAATTACCCTACGTACCAAACGCGAACATTGGCACTGCAGATTGTGATTAGATTAGACTTTTCTCGTTAGGATCCCAGACAAACTTATGACGCAGACCTTGGAACGCGACAATTTTATTTGTTTCAGGAGAAATTTTGCTAATCAATAATTAAGACAAGTTGATCGTATCGTGTTTCGTTCGCATATGTGTTGTTTATGATTAATTTAGTATTGTCACGCAACATATGTGGCGTATGTGACGCTAGTTTTCAAGTTAGCCTCTATAGTATTATTAGGAGATCAATCTTCAATTGTCTGTTATGCCATCGGTAATATATAGAGTATAGACTAATGATCTTGTCTGATTTCTGAGCGACACATATTATTTCTAGCTTTCCGGGCCAGCTTAAAAATCAAGAGCAACGATTCAGTCATATATCGCTTTAATTTATTTAAGTTTTTTCATGTGAGTATTCAAGGGCGTATCTAACTTACAAATAAATAATAGTTTAAAAAACAATAAACATGCTTTAATAGCAAACCGAACTAAAAAGTAAAAATAATTTGTTATTGTAAATTGCTTGATATTAACTGGTATAAATATAGTTCGGTTTACTATTAAAGCGCGTTTTTTAAAGTTTTTTTCGACTATTATTAGTGTATTTGCCATATGGCAACATACACTATTGGCGTCGGTCGGATGGCGAGACCTAAGGGTCGGACTAAAATTTCTCGACGTTTCATAACCTCCTAAACACTTTGGCACCATTTTTAAAAATGTTTATATATATATGTATATATATATTTATATATATATAAGCGTATATATATATATATGTGTGCGGGCTATAACTTTCGAAAGAGTTAATTGATTTTAACGAAATTTGGCCCACGTGTTGAAGTCCATCACCGCAAGAAGCCTATTTAAAATGGGCCTAATCGGGCTATTTTGAGGGTAGTTTTTAGGGGTTGAAAAATGTTTTTGGGCCCCAAAATACCGAAAAAATTCTCAGAATCGTTTCAAAATTGACATATAACCCTTCAGTAGTAATTGAAAAGTGTTCCTAAAATTTTAATAAAATCGGCCCGACAGGACCGGACTTACAAATTTTATGAAAACACTACTTTGCAGATAGTGAATTATTTACTGAAAGTTGTATATAATTTGGTATAGAAGTTCGATTGATAATAATATTGCAATTAAGAAAAAAAATGTTATTTTAAGGGGTGTATTAAGGAGTCAAATTTTTTATTTTGCCCAAAAACCAACTTAAGTTCGCATAATAAAGCCACACTGCCTGTATTAGCAAATACACTATATTGTCGGCAGGGTTTTGGCACTGCGACCCGGGTTTTTTATTTTTTAGACTTATTTTTTTATCTTGATGATCCTGTCCAGGTTAATGGGACAGACTTATTAAATTATTGTATTGTCATCGATCCTTGATAAGTGTGCAAAGTTTCAGTTTAATCTGACGTTTTGAAGTGGGTGAATTTCACGTTCAAAGATCCCGTTACAAACATACAGGTGAAGGTAATAAAAGCGTGCTAAAATAGTGTTTTTTCACCTCCCATTAAAGAAGTTGAATTCAGAAAAAAAACCTCTTTTCAGTTTTGAGTTGGACACGCCCTCGCTTAATATCTTCTTTCCGAGTGGCGTAAACTAAATATTATTACGTAACATGTACACCACTTTAGTTCAGAACAGCGTTCGGTATTTCTATTCTTTTTTAAATATATTTATGATTAAATTACACTAATTTAATTAGTTTATCGACGTTGAAATAAGTGGCTACGCTGAATAAGTAACTTAATCTGCTGCTTTTACCACATTGACGTGTTAGATTGCAGAATTAAATGTCGACAAAAATTTCACAAAGAAATATGAAATTTATTAACTCTCACTTCAGTAATGGATCATATATTATTCTTTTCCGCAATAACAGTGGTATTATTACGATCATGACCATTCATTTTATAACCATAATAGGTGTGTCTGGTAGATTAGAGTAGAGTAGATAGGTTTACCACATGTGGTCACTTCTAACAAACGGGCTAGTGACAGATTTCACAACAAAGTTAGATTTAGGCTACAGTCACAACCGAAAGACGAATCATTTTTAAATTTTTGTATTGTTTTTATTACTGAAACTGATTAACTTTAAAACTCATAAAATGTAAAAAACGGATAACGAGAAATACTCATATTATAGATAGTTATGGTTTTATTGCGACAAGTGAAATTTGACCGAACAATAATACAATTTTTAAGAATAAAAATTTACAGATTAAATTTAGCTGCTTGTTAAATTATCACTGAAATTTGTATTATTGTCGGAATTTAAACAAAAGCGCTGAAACCGTCCAAAAGCAGCATACAACGAGTATAATACTATATTACGTTACTTGCTGTATATAGACTACGGAGTTTTATAACCCTACGTGACTTTTGCAGTGATGCCCTTGTTTAATAAAAAATCGTATGGTTTCCTTCAACTTTTCCTTGTCGCATTTATTTACATGATAAGATTATGTAATATATTTAGCAAAATAAATGTGCATAAGGATAAATGAATCCACAATTACGTTGACAAATCATTATCTGTTCAATAAACAATAATTCTCAAAAATATAAATTCCCACACTAGCCTTCAATTAAAAAATGATACAGGCAAACTTCGGTAGGCGCTTTCTTATTTAACTGGTAGGAAAAAGTTTCTATGGGTTCCGAAAACGCTTTGCTACGGAGTTATACAGGCCGCTGAAAATTTATAGTAATTTCTCAAAATTGACTTTGTGTTTAATTTCTATAGCGATTTGATTACACTTTAAGTACGCCATATTATTGAGCAAATATGAATAAATTATTGTTACATTTTACTCTTGAAAATTATGATTTTTTTAAAGCAAAATGCCACAGAAATAAAAACACACCTAAAATGTAAAAAGATAACTACTCAGGTACTTTAATTTTTGATTTTTGTTTTTAATAACATCAATTTTGTTTGGTATTTGGTCGAAATACCGAGATCTATCGATTCTTATTTATGACAACATGATTATCTGAAAATTGTAATAAATAAAACCTGCAATAAATCACTGCCTACAATACGAATTCACTTTCTATAGAAAGTGAATTCAAATTGTGGAAAGTGTTTTATGTTGAAATATTAATCAAATTAAAATTTATAAGAAATATAAATGAATAAATAATTGAATCAGCTAATAAAACAGAACATAGTTTGAAAATATTGATGCGTATAAAAAAACATTGTAGACAACATTCTATACATTTTAACCCAATTACCTAAATAATTTGTCAGATTTATTTAAAAAAATATTAAAACGAACGTTATCCACGTGTTCACTGAAGGATTAAACTATTTTGTATTTCATAATCGGTTTCAGTGTTCCAACAGTTATAAATCACTCACTTGGAATATTATGTATTTTATCTGAATTCAATGATATACAGGGGTGTAACTATTTCAGTTTTATCTATTATTTTTTGTCGTTGAAGTTGAACTAAAAGCAGACGTCACGCGTCGTAGCCCCCACTCCTGCTTAATCACATAGAACTGGACGTTTTAGACATCTTGCTGGAATCATATCTGGGCATGCGCCGTAGATATTATAATGATCTAATTTATCTATTATATATAAAATAAAAAATTAATAAATAAATAAAACACAATAAAATTTGATTTAGTCAAGTCGAAGTTTAAATGCGTCTAATCACAACGAGATTGAAAATTATAATATCTTATTTGTTTCTCAAGCGTTGCTAATAGAAACTTCAAACAAAACAATGTTGTGGTCGACAATGTAGAGTATTAGTGTTGTCACTAGGAGACCCAATAATATATTCGTCCTGCGGTGAACTTGAATGCATGCACAAACAACGCGGCGCCGAGAAATTATTTTCGACGCACGTGACTGAACTCATGCTTTTGCGCATGCCTCGGAAAACGTCCATACAACATGTCGGACGTTTTAATATTCTTTCATCATTGATGCTGCAAATGTTTTTTAAGCATCTTAATCGACGCGAGCGTAATTAAAATTAGAGTTTAAAAAAACTAAAACAGCACGCATTTATGTACTAAAAAATGTAAAATAATTTGACAACAAAATCAGGTTTACTGTAAAAAGCATGGAGTTCTTAATATCGATAATACAGTTTTCACTTAGTAGTTAATTGTAAACGTAGAGCTATTATGAAAATTTAAGTAGATAGCACCCCACGCTTTTTACAATAAAGCTAATTTTGTTGGCAAATTGTTTATCATTTTTTAATTCATAAAAGCGTGGTTTTAGTTTTAGTTTTATTTTAATTATAAGACTAAAAAACAATACTGCGTTTGACTATGGGGTAGGCAACGCACCGTACATGTTAGTTTGCTTGCCGTAATTTTTCAAGTTTATTATCCTGAAGGTCTTGGTCACGATAATGGGACAAACTGAATAAATTATTGTATTGTCATCGGTCCTTGATAAGTGTGTTTTGAAGTGGGTGAATTTCAAGTTCAAAGCTTCCTTTACAAACAAACAAGCATACAGGTGAAGCTGATAAAAGCTTGTTAAAAATAAATAATAATTATAGTTTGTTCATTTTGCCAAAATTGTAGCTTTAAGGTAGTTGTCGTGGTTAAGGTACACCGTCAGAAAATTCTTAATTTTTGTATACTTATTAAGGACGTGATAATACAATTACTCTGAAAATTTGAAGTCGATCGACCGTATATAACCCGAGATAAATTCAATTAAAAATTGGATAATTAACATTGATTGTATACGATCTCTGTAGTTCTAAACCAGTTTCTTATTTATAAAAAAACAACTAATTGTCAGAAACTTTCAATGCATTTGTTATGAGTTTAAAAAAAATAAGAAAAAATTTTTGACCGTCTAATTATTTATAAATAACGGTTTAAAGTTCAACAATTTATAGAAAAGTATGCATGCATATGAATACTGTATGGGTTATGTTTCCACGGGTACAGTGTTGCGTACAAATTATGAATCACTTAGCTGTAAGCTAGTATACTTTTGTGGCGCGTATATTCTATAACTTTTTGACAATACAACTACCTTAATAATGAGTAAAATTTAATACTGAAATAATTGCAACCCTGTACAGAAAACATCTGCCGATGCAGGTAGGTAGAAGCGCCGCGATGCAGTGTTTTACTACTTGAGACACTTTCGCGTACCCGCAGATCGAGCTGCGGCTGCGTGCACTCAACTGCCTTTGCAGTCGTGCGTTAAGCATCGAAATCTTTGTGTCGACGCCGCCGTCGCTGTTCGTACGACGCGACGTCTTATCGCAACAATTCACCACGTGCTCCGGATGCACACGCACAGCACGTCTCCACGCATTTAGGGTGCGACAGAATGTTATTAAGAATATAATATTGGGACCCCCCGAAGCGTTTGTCCCAAAACTGTTCCTCTCACCAATAATCTGTTTCCGTCTTCCCGTTGTACTTTATATTATGTTGAGTAAGACAAGTAGGGCCATCCCACGTATCGAAATTTAATTATTTTGAACAATATATAGCAAGGAAAAGTGTCGAAGGGTCGGAGAAAAATATCCTGGTTAGACAATATAAAAGAATCACAGAGAAATATGATCGCTAAGGTCCTGTAAAGGATACGGCACTTTGGATGGAAAGAACGTCACATAATCATGACACTAGAGGAAAGACTGAGCTCTACCAGCAGCGAAACAAATTTTCTGTGACTAGGAAGAATATGACATCATGTCTAACAAGAATTTATAATGCTGTTCCACCTAAAATAAAAAAACTTACGGGTAAACAGTTCAAAACCAACTTGAAGAACTATCTCATCGAGAAAACATTTTATTGTACAGCCGATTTTATCTAATTTTATTCTCAATTTTATGGTCATTGTATTGACATTTTAATGTATTACGACGTTTTTTACGCCTGCTGGCAACAAAAAAATAAATACAATTATTATTATTATTATATTAAATAATTTATATCTTATCGCTTATTAACAAACAAAAATTAAGAAATACATATTAATATATTTAAAAACGCTGAGCAATCTATTGGTCTCAGAGAACGCTTATTTGAAGCCATACTTCTTAACGCAGCCCTTGAACGCAGACGGTGGACACAAGCTACGGATGAGCAGTCAACTCAAAAAAAAAAAGGGCGTCACGCTACGTTACGCGCAGCGATTATTTCACGAAACAAAGGTGCACAAACATATTTGTGTTCGGACCAGAGCTTAGACAAGGGAAGGATCAGGGTATGCTTTAATACTGCGGTATTATATACTTATTATTGAGTATAATATTCAGAATAACATACCTAAAAGGAAGCCTGTTATGAGGCCGAGCGGTTAAGTGCGCCTAACATGAAAGTACAAGGTCGGTGATTCGATCATTGACAACGCCTGGATTGTTTTTTTACGAATAACACATTTTAATATTTCTTTTTAATAAACCAAAAAAAATAATTTACTAAGTTTTTTGTAATTCTTATTATAAATAAAAAATATAATACACAAGGAGCATAACTTCCGTCATGTATCCACAAACTGACTCACCTTTTTTTTTGGTAAAACGACTTAGAATATTTGCGACATACATCACTCTATAATTTGCGTGCCAAATTTCGACTTTCCACGATAAACCGTTTAAAAGCTGCTGACCTTTGATACACTAGTGACTAAACTATAAGATTTCCATTTTAACCCAACTACGAAAAAGGAAGAATTATAATTTTAATTACCATTTTGGTATGAAACTCTAAAAAATAATAGGAAATTTGGTAAATCAAAGATAGTAGTAAAAGTAAATGATAATCGATACACCTTCCAAAATGCTAATCAAGACATCCTTCCGAAACGCTAATCGAGACACCCTTCTGAAATATGCTAATTGAGACACCCTTCCGAAATGATAATCGAGACACCTTTCCGAAATGCTAATGGAGACACCTTTCGAAATGCTAATCGAGACACTCTTACGAAATGCTCATCGACACACCCTTTCGAAATGCTCATTGAGATATCCTTCCGAAAAGCCAATCGAGACACTCTTTCGAAATGCTAATCGAGACACCTTCCGAAATGCTAATCAAAACACCCTTCCGAAATACTGATCGACCCTTCCGAACTGCTAATGGAGACACCTTTCCGAAATGCTAATCGAGATTGGCATCTAAATAATGCCGAAAGTAGACGCAACGCATTATTATGATTTATTACTTTTTATAGTTCCTTAGATGTAGATTTCCATGTTTTTTTGTAAGACCCCAAGTTGAGAAACACTTTTCTCTTGACAGTAAAATATATTTAAGTTAATGAGTTTAACTGTGGGTTATTATCATCGTTCTTTATGCAAACCTGTCGCAGAGTCTAGCTGTGCTCACAAATGAGTTTTTCCATTTCGACACGTGGTTCTCATCTAACCGTCGCCTCTGCCACCCTGTGCTAACCGCCATACTTCTGAATGTTTCCACTCAATTACCACTGCGAAATTCAGCAGCGTGCATTACTTACCGGCTGGTTTTAGATATCTATATAATAATTATTATTCAACGTTCGCTTACCTTAACAATTGGGTATGCGAATTGTTTTTTTTGAAGTTCAACTTCTTTAGCGACGTATCTGTTTGAAAAAAGTAAAAAATCGAGGGGAAGTAGAATTGGCCCCGAAAGGGAAAGTTAGTTTGTCTCCTTAAGGTAGTTGTCGTGGTTAAGCGCACCGTCAGAAAATTCTTAAATTTTGTATATTTATTAAGGACGTGATAATACAATTACTGTATTGGCGAAAAAAAAGTATATTACATCACAAGCGCAAAAAGTTGAAATTCTTACACTGCGTGACATGATGTCTCGGCTTCGCCTCGGGTATCCTGTTTCGCCGTTACTATTTTCTTTATACCCGGTCGAAAGTACGTACCTTCACCATTATATAAAAAGACTAATAACTTCCAAGTGAGCATTTTTGAGGTTATGCGCAATAACAGCTGTTTACTACTGGCTGGCGGCAGTCTCGCGTATCAGTGTGCACGAGAAAACTCTTTCGTTCCGCTGTTACTTTCTTTCGGCCTGCTGTTATAAATGGCGTGCGAGTAATTCCAGCAGAGCATAAATGTTAGGCTGTTTGTCTTAAAATCGAAGCCGAAAGTACGTACTTTCGACCGGCCAGAACATTTTTTAGATATATTTAAATTTGCATAAGTGATTCATAGACATTCCCTATTTAAAGATGGGAAAACAGCCTTAAGTGATGTTTAAAATGTGATACGATTTTTCGGAACATTCTAAAAATTCGAAAGAAGAACTTTTCCAATTCCATTTATAATAAATGGCTGTCGAGACAACATTCTAGTATATTAAAAGTATTTGTGTATTTTAATTAAATTTTTAATTTAAATTTTGTTTGACTAGTTGAAACAATAACAAAAGTTGAATCTCGCCTTTTGCATCAAGTTAATATATTGGTTGTTCTTTGCTTTTTTACGCTTAAAAATTTAAAAAAAAAACACGCGTGGGACTAAGTTGTTGTTTTTATCACTTTCTTTATTCTTGTAAGTTATAATTTAGTTGAAACTTACCTAGGATGTTTTTAAACTTATACCATTCTCGAGTGCATTAGACTAAGCTTTATTATAAGGAAGTGCTCGCATTTTGGTTTTATCAGTTATTAAATATTGAACAGAAAGCCTATATGAAATTTTCATTTATAATTTATGGCCTTAATTATTACTTTGCTAAGAACTATCGTCTTTGAGTTTTAATGCCCTGAAACACTATTTTATTTACATTATAAGTAGGGCTATAAATATCTATACCTACTATATTTTTGACAGGGTTGTACGTAGTATGTATTTAAACTCGTCTGGGAAACAAAAAAAAAACGTGCGTGTGTGTAGAATAGGTCTAGGAATATGGAAACAGAATATGTGCTAATGTTTTACATGAGTGAAGTGAAGGCGATTTGCGGGACGCGACGAGGTAGAGTGGTGTCAGTTTATCATTGACCGGCGCACTGCGCAGTATTGTAATATTTAAATTTGATTTTGTGTTTCAATAAAAATATTACGTAAAATATATAAGTTTGAAAACAGTATTATGCAATTTAGTATGGTATAAAAAGACAATTTCTTTGGAAAAATTCATTCCATTTGTTTTTGTTTAATAAATTATATTATAATTAATAAAATAAAATCATTTTTTAAATTATGACTTCTATAATGGAGCAATAAAATTATGATTATTATTTTTCCTATAACATGCTACTGTCAGGGACGGTGTTTAATCCTTAGACCCTTCGCTCACAGGTCGACTGTTTTGCACTTTGAG
Organism: Venustoraphidia nigricollis; assembly: GCA_034508555.1. Classification (NCBI taxonomy): domain Eukaryota; kingdom Metazoa; phylum Arthropoda; class Insecta; order Raphidioptera; family Raphidiidae; genus Venustoraphidia; species Venustoraphidia nigricollis. The sequence goes on from JAVRKA010000013.1 coordinate 4,684,908, forward strand.
TTTCAAACCCGTTCACTATGCGATTGTTTTGAGATCTTGCACACATTAGAAAAAGGTTGAGGGATACATGACCGATTTGAAATTAGTTTCAAACTGGTTGTGTGCGACCGTGTTTGCAAGTCGATAGGCAATTTTAGTTGAATGCTGTTGCGAAAATTTTCTTTTATAGGCAGGAGCAACCGTCTTTACTAATTCAAATTTCGTTGCGCTCACGCGCAGACAAAGCAATCGATGGCACAATTGTCGTATCCTGAACCGATCTGAAACTAAAATTGCAAAACACTCGACCCGCGTGCGGAGGAGCTTAGTGTATTGTGAGCTAGTGTCTGCTATTGTCATCACGTAGTAATCGGTATTAAGTAGACATTCCTTTAGAATAATGTGTCTCTGTGGCATGTCCTTGTCTCCCGACGCGGTCACAAATTTCAAACGGCTTACCTTTGCTATAAAATACACTGTAAAAAATAAGGTGCATTAAAGAGTGAAAGCTCGTTGCACTTTTCATGTTTAGTTTTTTTCAGCTGAGTGCAAATGCTGTGTCAACATTTTTTGTGTTTAATATTTTCATAAATCACGTACGATTTCGCAATATGGTGGAGGACACTCGATTCTTCATACTTTATTACTTTTGCAACAGTGCTTTGTTTATTTATGTTGGCATTATTGGTACACACGCCGACTCACCATGAATGCGTGCAGCAGCGAGTGACAAATTTAAATAAAATATAGTTTTTGTTTTGTGACAACAGAGTGTTGCTCTTGTATGGCAATTTATATATTCATATTTTATCCCAGAGAGGCTATATAAAATATATAAAATGTTAGGTTCAGTTTTATTTTTTGTAAATTCTTTTTAACGTATTTTTACTAAACCTTTATGATTGAAAAACGAACGCAAGAAAATGAAAATGATCAATTCCCTAAGTTTTATGAATGGGTAACTCATTTAGTAGTCGCAGGGTGGTTGCTTAAGGTAAAAATATACGGTTTATTTATAATATTTAATTAATTTTTGAAAAAAACCCTATATTTAAAAAATTTGGGAATTGATATTACTGCAATATGGCATTAATTTTTGGTTTTCATATACAGTCAAAACCGTTTACGACGACATCGTTTAGAACAACATATCGGTTATATTGATCAACATCATAGGTCCCGGCTAAATGCTATATGACTGCCTTATAAAAAAACACTGCTTTTTACGACATTGCTTATTACGACATATCGCATTGAGCGACTACATTAATTAATGTAATATCTTCATATCTTCAGAGAATTATATCTGTTAGAGCGACCAGCTGTATTGTAAACAAAATTCGTACGCACAGAAGTGTTCCAAACAGACTAAAATTACAGATTTTATGAATACAGAAAAATGACAATGATAATGTTATATTATTCCTATTAATATATATGGATTTACATGTACCTACACATTCAATAATACTACATACTTTATAAATAATTACTTTGTACCACGAAAACATCATCGGTTGTTACAACTATCGGTTTTTACGACCAAATATGAGTAGACCTTTCGATGTCGTTATAACAGATTTTGACTGTAGTTACTTTCGTGACATTATCCACTTGTAACTATATTCATGCGTCACGTTTGCAAAATTTTTATATTTGTTGGATTTTCTCAAAATTAACTGCAAAATTGATTGCCAAGGTACCTATGTCTTTTTAATTTTGCTAGTTTCATTCTTTGACACGTTCTGTTATTTGTTATTAGTGTATTTGCCATATGGCAACATACACTATTGGCGTCGGTCGGATGGCGGGACCTAGGAGTCGGACCAAAATTTCTCGACGTTTCATAACCTCCTAAACACTTTGGCACCATTTTTAAAAATGTTTATATATATATGTATGTATATATATATATATATATATATATATATATATATATATATATATATATATATATATATTTATATATATATATATATATATATTTATATATATATATATATATATATATATATGTGTGTACGCGCGATAACTTTCGAAAGAGTTAATTGATTTCAACGAAATTTGGGCCACGTGTTCAAACCCATCACCGCAAGAAGCCTATTTAAAATGGGCCTAATCGGGCTATTTTAAGGGTAGTTTTTAGGGGTTGAAAACTGTTTTTGGGCCCCAAAATACCGAAAAAATTCTTCGAATCGTTTCAAAATTGAAATTTAACCCTCTGGTAGTGATTAAAAAGTGTTCCCACAATTTTAATAAAATCGGCCCGACAGGACCGGATTTAAAATTTTTTATGAAAACACTGGTTTGGAGATAGTGACTTATTTATTGAAGAGTGTATTTAATTCGGTGTAGACGTTAGATTGATAATAATATTACAATTAAGAAAAAAATGTTATTTTAAGGGGTGTATTAAGGGGTTAAATTTTTTATTTTGCCCAAAAACAAACTTAATTTCATATAATAAAAGTATAAAACCACACGGCCCTATACAAGCAAATACACTATATTGTCGGCAGGGTTTTGGCACTGCGACCCGGGTTTTTTTGAACTATTTTTATATGCTACCTTTTTTGTATTCTGATATATGGCAGTGTTTGTATGTTATTTTTTTTTATATTTCAATAAAAGTAGATTAATCTTTTTTATTTCCATTTTTATGGAAAATTGTTTTCAATTTAATAAAAAGTTTCGAAAATTATATTGAAATTATAGTTTAATGTTTTCTTCTATATTTTATTGTTTATTTAAATTGAGTGCTGTTTAGGTTTTCGGACACATACTGTAGTAGGGTATCAATACAGTAGGGTCAGGGTGTGTCGGCTTCTTCCAGACCCCATGCGTTCTACGTTTTAATGTTCGCTAATGCATTTTTTATGAGTGAAGACGGAGATACGAACGACTTTGTGCCTTCCTTTGCTTGACACAAGATTATTCTGAGTTCAAATTGAATTTGTTAACGTTGAGATTTGGTAAGAACGAATTCACTTATATATAAGTCGAAGACTCGAAAGCCGGAGAAACTTAGTATTCTCTAATACGTTACACAACTTCTTTATTTATAACCTTGAAGTGATCTTGAATAACCTTATGTCATAGGTCGTTGACTTCGTCTCAATAACAGTTACAATCTCACATAAAAAAGCCAGTCTCTTATTGGGCTAGTATACGGAGAACCCGTGGAGTAGCGCTACGAGCTCAGCAGCAATGCTTGCTGTGATAAATAATAAGAGTAAAAAGATTAAATTAAATTTTCAAAGTATATTACGCAACGCCAACGCACATGCAAATCCGTTACGCATCTCTTTTAACACAGCAAGCATTGCTGGTGTGCTCGCAGCGCTATTCTAAGGGCTCTCCGTGTACTCGTCCAATAAGAGTTTCACCCCTTCCATGTATAAAACAATAAGATACACTTCCATTCTTTCTTATACCGTGGGTCAGATTTAAAAACAAACGAGGTAACCTCAACATTTAAGCGAGAAGAAAATATATTTTAATAACTTACGTTTCCTTTAATAACATAATTTTTATTCAAAACTTTTTTTGGCTACGATAATTACTTCCTGAGAATTGTTTCGTAGATATTGCAGGAAATGCTTTAAAAAAACATTTTGAGTCTGCAGCGGCCAATAAAATGAAAATTATTGTTTTTATTTAGCATGTTACATATTTTATATTATTTTTTACTACTTAACTGTAAATAAAAGCTGGAATGAAAGAAGAGCGCCCTGTGTTCACTCTATTTTACGTTAAGATGTCGCGTATGAGTTTTAATTGCGACTAATAATAGTTCAGTACCAGTCTTGGTTTATAGGTGTGGATATCACTTATATCTATTTATACAGATATCCTAGTTTTCAAGTAAATACATTATTTTAACCAAGTTACGTTTGTCAGTTTTTACTGCAAATTGAAAAAAGAAAACTATGACAAATCGTTTCTTCCTTTTAAATAACTTTTATTTAACCGTGTTTTTGTTATAAAATCAGAGCACTTTTATAATATTACATTCCAATAGGTTTACTTTATTATTAATAGCGACCTAGTCCGGCTTCGCACGGATACCACAAATTATCTATAGCCGCATAAAAGATGAGAATCATTATCATAAAATTCTCAACGTGTATTGAATTTGCGCGAATTCAATCGCTTTTAATTACGAATGTTCAAAAATTGACAAGAAACAAAAAAAAATGTTGATCCGATCGTTACTAAACTTCACAGGACCACTCGCTGGGTTAATCTAAAGATTGTCTGTAAATTACATCAAAATCGGTCCAGCCGTTTTGGAGTCCATAGATAACATACATCGCCTTTTATATACAAGATATCCCACGACATGACTGCCACAGTCTGGGACTGTGTTGCTGGGGTAATTTCAAGTCAAAAATCTCTAATGAATATATACCCGAAACGCTATCCTAACTTAGCTAAAAGCATTTGAAATTTTAAATAAGTAAGCCCACTAATGCAGGTATTAGGCTAGGCTGTTGGTTTTGTTATTATTAAAAAGACCAGGTGGCTATGAATCACTATTCGTGCTGATCCTGAGACTCTTCGCAGAGCTACCACTTCAATTCTAAGAAGAGCTAGCAACTGGGTGGACATTTTGAGCAGCTAATTCAATAAAGCGATTTCTTTTTAAATGGTTTTTAAATTAGTAAGGAATTCCTACTACTACTTATCTAAAATTTCAAATGCTTTTAGCTCAGTTAGGATAGCGTTCCGGGTATATGTTCATTAGACATTTTTGACTTGAAATCATCCCAGCAACACAGTCCCAGGCTATGGCAGTCATGCCGTGGGACACCCTACTGGCTTATCAGCCCGGCTTTTCTCGGTTGGATCTTAGTTTGGAAACGAAATGATGAAGTACTTTAGATTTTGATATCCAGTTGGAATACTGACCCAATTAAATTAGTATGTCTTCAAACGTCCATGGAAAAGAGGAATTGCAATCTGCGTGTGCACTAAACATATTTGGAATGAGCTTGTTTTTTTTGTGTAAATTAACCATGAAAAAAGATAGTGTGTGTTTAAACGGTAGACGTAATTTCTTGGCTACTTTGTCTACCCAACCATAGGTGACAATGTCAGCCAAATGCGTCGTGTGGTTCAAAAATAGTGCGTCAAGTGTTGATTTCTTTCTTTCTGAATCTATCTAGTTCTATCATATCACTTTTTCGTTTCATTGCCGCACGAATTTATCATCGCTATAAAAGTTTCATTTTAAAAATTGTCAATGTGTAATAATAAAGAAAATTTGTTCTTTTTGTTGATATTTATTAGCCGTTAAAATGATCCTCATACAATTTAATAGAATGCATAACTGAAACGTTTCATTACAATTATGTATTTATTATTTAATACACTTCGTTTTTTTGTATTTCAAACATTATATTATCGACAATTGAACTGTAATGATAATACCGTAATAGCATCCCTCTGAACGCGTCTCCTTTATTCTTGTTTTGAACAACTTCACCCTCAACGAATTTCACTGCTCGTAGATATTCATACAAAATGCCACCCCATTCTCATTTCTGTCTATGATGTTATTTTTCATTTGTACAATTTTCATCTCTTATACTCTATTGCAGCGGCTCTCAAACTTGCCAAGCGTCGTTAATTTATAGCCTACTTTATTCTTAAACTTTGCTCTTTCGTGGGTTCATAAATAAGTAGAAATGGGAAAAACGGGTCTTTTTAATGATCTGCATCTTTGCATCTGGATCCCGTATGTGAGCCGGCTCACTGAACCGGTTCAAAAAGAACCGAGTTCTGAATATGTTACTGCAGTCTGCCACTGAGTTACCTAGTCCAGTCAATCATATCACGACCTGTATAGAATCAAGAATGCATAGCCAAACATGTGATGCATGAGTCATTTGAGCTGATAGATGCATAGAAGCGAGAACTGATACGTAAGTGTAAAATGTGCTTCTGTGTGTTAAGTGTTTCACTGAGTTATGCGAATCCGTTGATCCGTCGGCTCAAAAAAAGTGAATCGGCTCTCACGGATCTTCTGTCGGAGTCGGCTCTTTGAACCGGTTCAAATCTGAGTTACCCAACTCTATAAACAGGATAGAAATCTTTATTTACCATAGACTAAAAATATCGGTATGAAGAGCCATGCATTGCAAAAAGTTTCAGTTTGAATTTGTCAGAAAGTCTGTAATGTAGTAAACATGCAAATTTGTCATGCGGAAAAGCACTTTTCTTTACGTTTTGTGGATAGTACAGTCAAAACCTGACATTATCCCGGAATCTATCACTATGTTTCGATTTCCTTCGAAACAGTAATTGTTGGAGTAAAACTTCTTGGCTTTCGAGCTTGTAAGCCGTGGTCTATTGATATGTCTACCTGACGTTTCATCTACAACTGCAGTAGACATCATCAAATGCGAAGTGTCATTCTAGGCTGTTCACAAGTAAGTGTGAGCAACCTAGAAGGACACTTCGCCCGCTATCACATCGCCTTTGAGAATATCTCCCGCAGTTGCAGACGAAACGTCAGGTAGAAACACCAATGGATCACGGCGTACAAGCTCGGAAACCAAGAAGTTTTATAACAACGCCGACCGTGAAAGCCTATACACTTGAGTAATTGTTGGACATAAATTATGAAGATTATTATCTAATAAATTTATGATTAACATAGAACCATTCTTTGAACACAGCAGTCATAAAATTTGTGCATTGATGTAAATAATAAACGTACTTTAATTACCTTTAATATAAACGTCTATCGGTATGTTTCTAAATAGTTTAAATCCAAATAGGTTTAAAAAAAACCCGGGAATTTCTTTCAGGACGTGATCTTCGTGTTCATATGTATAATAAAATAGTTGCCTACCATATTTTGGTTTTACAATTCTTTGGTGTCAGGTATAAGTCTATTACTGAACTAATTCTTTAGTCGAAAAATCTAGTTTTTTAGCCGTTCATACCAACCGAAAGGGAAAGACAATTTAAAAAATGAAATGTGACAGTTTTTTTTTATGTAAGTCTCTTATACCTGACACCAGAGAATTATTTCTTTCATACTAATTTTTTTGAATAGAAACGAGAAATTTGCATCATTTATAAATTAACACTTGTAGCCCTAAGGATCGAGGTTGAATAGTTTGAGGCCATTGAGGTGTAGCTGATATAAATATATGCACCTCTGCCTCTTTCTCAGCCACCGTGCAATGCAAACGCTTGTAATATGAAGTTGTCTGCTTTTCTTTGTGTCTGAATATTTCAAAAGCGCTCCGACATTCCTTGGCAATGATATTGTGAGCACTGCCACCTTTTTTTTATCTTCGTTTTTCCTCATGCAATTTACGCCTGGAATAAATGTTATACTCTTATCGTTCATATCAGGGATGCCCAGTTGTAACCTCACATTTTTTATTCAAAATATAAGCAATATAACTGACCACTCATTGGTACATAGCCATGATACCAGGAATAAATTTGACTTACGCCTGCCGTTGCACAAATATGCCAAGACCACGTATAGACCAAATTATTATGGTATAAAACCAATCTATACAAATTAGTTGTGCCTGTGACTTTTTAACAAATAGAGCATTTTTATTGTAAAATTGCAAAACTATTTTAATATAAAGTATTGTGTTTTTATATACAAATTATTATAACCCATAGATTATGATCATGTATCTAAGATTAGTACAATTTACCACCCTTTGACTAGCCTGAGGCCCTAAAAATGGAAATATATTTTTCGAAACGTAGGCCACAAGCGAAACATCGGTAAAGCTTCTTTTTTCAACTGTTCCTCAACCAAACTTTCCCTCCACGTTAAAACTTTTTAATAAATTGTCAAATGAGATCAGAGATCTAGACATTAAAATTTTTTAAAAAATTGTCAAGAAAATTCTCATAGATAAATGCTTTTACACTGTTGAAGAGTTCTTTGAATGTCAATATGTATTGTAATACGAGACATGACAATAAACTATTATTATTATATTTCCAAGATGAAAAACACATTATTATAGATTTAGGATTACTCGAATCAATCTTCCTACAACTTGAGATTTAGTGAAGTTTAGTAAAATATTCTATTCTATTTTATTTCACTGACGCGAATTCCAGAGTTAAAAGCGTATAAAACAAAACACAAATTTCCATTTATGGAACGCTAGAATACTCAAACGAATTCTTCAGCTAATTTCACGAATTAGTGGAATATATTAAAAACAATTTCTATTTTGTAAAACTTTTTGGCTTCCGGGCTTGTTCGCCGTGGTATTTCTACCTGACGTTCCATCTACAAGTGCGGTAGGCATTATCAAAGGAGAAATATACTTCTAGATTGCTCATAGGTAAGTGTGAGCAGCCTAAAGGACACTTCGCCCGCTGCCACATCGCCTTTGATAATGTGTAGCGCAGTTGTAGACGAAGCGTCAAATAGAAATACCAATGGACCACGGCGTACAAGCTCAGAAGTTAAGTTTTACAACACCGGTCGTGAATTTCGATTTTATTTAAATGTGTGTCGAACACGCATGTACTCCGTAACAGTTAATGACTTGGACCAATTTATTGACTGTTCAAAAAATCAGAGTTAATACAGACCTAGCTTTAATACAAATTTGTAACCGAGCTGGGTAGAGTAGTGGTGACAGCACTAGACTAGCATTCGGGAGGTCCGGGTTCGAATTCCGGCGGGGGCAGATGTGGCTGGGACTTTTTCCTACTGCCTCTCGCCGAGAAACGGTAATCTTAATTGAGGTTTTCCATGGTTTCCCTCAATTAATTCCATATAAATATCGAGATGGTTCCTTTTTTGAGGCCATGGCCGATTACCTATCAAACTCCTAGTTGAAAAATTGCCTGCCTTATCCTAATTTCCTATAATTCCTTCATTAGCCCATTGCTATTCCATAAGTTGAGGTTTTAAAACTGTAGAAAAATAACGGGAAGTGTGGTAGATGGAAAATAGTAATAGTGCGAATGGCGTCTGTTATGACATAAAGTCGAGAAACGGACGTTAAACGCATTATTATTATTATTATTATTATTATTATTATTATTATTATTACAAATTGTAGCGTTTAATTTAAAAATAAAATTCTTTTGTATGTCTATCATAAAACCTGTGCGTTAAAATTATCTCAACTGCTTCAAAATCGTCACATGCGTGGATATGAAAGTGACTCATCCTTGGACCCCAATTTTTACCCCAAATAAAAACGACGGCATGCGTAGATACTATGCCGGTTGATATCTGCATATGCGAGTATGCCCTTTCTGTATGGTAATGTGATTGATAGACGGTTGTGCCACCACAGAATTGTCAAACAATGGCATGCGTACTACGTAAAATATTCAACAGTGCTCGAATAATTAAAATAAACCACATTTGCATTGCATTTCGAAGTATCAATCAATACTATTACAATACAACTGTAAAGACAGTCTATGCGCTTGTTCCGCCATAACTGTTATGGTGGGTTGCAGAGAGCGTTGTCAGTTTGACAAAATTTTATTAAAAAAAGTTGTTCAGAATCACAAAAAACTTCTAAGTATGAAGTCCCGTCAAAAACATTCATTTTTTAAATTTCTCAAAATATGAATGCGACCTGTAATTTATTCGCTATTTTATTGTTTCCACTCTGGTAGTAAAATAGCAAATAAATTACAGATTGCATTCATATTTTGAGAAATTTAAAAAATGAATTTTTTTGATGGGACTTCATATTTAGGAGTTTTTTGTGATTCTGAACAATTTTCTTTAATAAAATTTTGCTCTATCTTGATCGCACATATGAGTTTACTTGAAACCCTACTTTTTATTTTAATCGTAGTTGGCTAGATTTTGACTTTTGAAAAATATTATTCCTACAAAATGTTCCTATAAAAAAGATGCATCTTAAGGCTGTCGGAACGCTTTGAATTTAATCCAAAAATAGAGCTTCGGCTGTCAACTGATTGTAGACTTATTCGTCAACATTCTGCAAAAATTATTTCTCTATAAGGAAGATAAAGGACAAATCTAGGTCTCTAATGGATTACTTTTGTAATTTATGTACAATTTACTAGAAAAAATTTGGCATTAATTGTGCTAAAAAAACACACGTTTTCAATGTCACACTATGACCTTATTCGTACTTATTTCACAAAACTGTTCCATCACAAACCTAAAGTGACTCTTCCTTTTTCGGAAAAGTTTTTTAAATCTTCAAAATATTTCAAAAAATTAGAGTAATCAATTGACAGCGGCACCCTTGCAAAAAATTTTTTTAGCCTCGTAGTTGGTACCAGCCAAAAATTTAAACGTGCGGATGATTTGAGCGAGACAGAGCTAAATAAGGTCACATCCACAATACGTCTTTTGCCTACCTCGCCCCTTACCGCTGGGTCTCAGCACAAACAAAATTCAGACCGTTCCGACAGCCTTAATGGCCTGCATCACTGCTGACAATTTTATAATGATTGCTTTTAAAATAAAACAGTTATTTAGGTGTCCTCACGTAAAGTGAAACACATTGTTTATAAAAATGAATTTTGCTATAAGGATCACCTTGAAATGTGGCACATATACTGAGTATTTTCATGTAGAATGCTGTCCATTTTGATGTAACTCGCCACTAGACAACGCCAGGTGGAGCCTTCTACTCTTGTCATTGCCATGTTTTATTTCAATTGCCGCGGGTAGCGGCTAGTAACATATAGAACGCAAGCGAAATCGCGGGTTCAATGTGATTTTATAAAATAAATGTATAATACGCGCCACGGTTCTAAAAGGTACTGAAGTTAGATACAAATGGAAGCTTACGCAGATACAGTCGGTTGAAAAACTACAAACTCGCGCTATATTATTATTTTTAATTTTTTAATTTTTTTTTAATTTAAAGGTCTAATTCCTTGCATAAAGTCATCCAAAAAATTATTTTTCGTGCTTGTCTATGCAAAACTGTATTTCGCATCTTGATCAATTAATAATCAAAAAAACAACTTAACAATAGCGTACTGGACTGTACTTTATAGCAGAAAAACGACAAGTGACACGACAACCAGCGATAACCAATCACCGACGAGCGCACGTTCTGTGCCGGTAACTGGGAGGTGGTAGGAGTCTTCCTTTCCCACAAAACGATCAGGACGGCTCTAAAATATGCATTTGCGACGCTGTTTGCGACTAACTTCAGAACCATTTAGAACCGTGGCGAGTATTATACCGTGACTAGGCTTTAAAAATTTCAGTTCTATTCGATTGCTGTTTTAGTAAACTGAGTTACCGTGCAAGTCTCAGAGGATACTTCAATTCAAAATGCTGAAGCTTGGAATTGTGTTGGATGAGCTGATTGACGTTAATGCAAATTGAATTAATGAGACTACAGTTCAGAACGGAAATTGTGGTCAGTGACCAATATTTATAGTTTCGGAATGCAGTATCAAGCCTAGGTTTCCGGAGATAATAGTACAGTAGTAGTATGAGGGTGAATTACGTAACTCAAAACGTTTGTATATAAGTAAATGGATGCGGCTTTTAACATGTTTGTCAGTCCGTCAGGTTGTCAATTTAGGTCGATTTTGAACTCCTTCCATTTGATCTTTTGCTTTGAAATTTTACATATTTGCACTAAAAAACCCTTTCAAAAACAAGCTTCTATTAAAATATACTAAAACGACGAAAATAACAAACAATCAACAAATAAAATCAATTTACTATTATTAACCTGACCTTAAGACTTGTCGCGAAATATGTTCATAATTTCATGTTCTCGCAAGCTTTTACGACAGGTCAACAATGATAAAATGATTTTATTTGTTTGCTTATGTTATTTTTTCGTTTTAGTATAATTTAATAAAAACTTGTTTTTAAAAGTTTTTTTTTTATTTTATTACGTTACGCATCCATTTACTTCTATGCACACGCTTTTTTCAGACGTAATTCAACGTCATGTTACGGTTACCATAGTACCGTACCGTTAACTTAAGTTTAAGCGGCAGAGTTATCATGATAAGAACGGGTATTCTTTACAGTGTTTTATTGATTTGCCGCTCCATTAAGCTTGTTAGTAACAAACTATCAGTCTCTGTGTACAATTTTCGAATATAAGTTTTGCAAACTAAGCAATTTAATTTGGGATAGTTCACGTTGCATCTAACAAAGTTTATCACGGATAGGTGTTAGCGATGACATAGTTTGTATATTAGTTTTGCATTTGCTGAATTCGAACTTTACTATCGAACTTTGTTCATCTTTCGTTTGATTGAGTTAGTTCTATTGATATTGCCTCCAGAATTAAAAAATGGTTTAATACTTCTGTTGGTTGAGCGTCATTCTGTGTTAAAAGTGCAAGGCGCGTTCATTTTTGTAAATGTGGTGTGAGTGACGGGACGGGTCTACTAGGTGGCGGAAGTACGGGTCGCGCACAACTGAAAACGAGATTCGCTGTCATTTCGCGACATGTGTTATCCGCCGGATGGTTATTGAAAATGACTTTGGATTATATTTCTCGTCTACGCAAATATCAGCTGCTGCTCGGTGTCCCAGATTCATATTATATGTATCCCGAATAAAATATATTATCTGTAACTTGTTTGAAGGTTCTGATTATGATTCGCGACAACGGCAAATCTTATAAAGTATCATTTTCTCTTTTTTAAATTTGAACATAATAGAGATAACATGTCAAACGTTGATATTCAATTTTATTTTCTTCATACCATGCCGAAAGTATGTACTTTCTGATTCGATTTTAAATCAGAAAGTAACCGAGCTGGGTAGAGTAGTGGTAACAGCACTAGACTCGCATTCGCGAGGTCCGGGTTCGAATCCCGGCGGGGGCAGATGTGGCTGGGAAAACATTCCTGTGCCGGCCATCTTGATTGAGGTTTTCCATGGTTTCCCTCAATTAATTCCAGATAAATATCGAGATGGTTCCTTATTTGAGGCCATGGCCGATTACCTATCAAACTCCTAGTTCAAAAATTGCCTACCTTATCCTAATTTCCTATAATTCCTTCATTCGCCCATTGCTATTACATAAGTTGAAGTTTTAAAAATGTAGAAAAATAACGGGAAGTGTGGTAGATGGAAAATAGTAATGGAGCGAATGGCGTCTGTTATGACATAAAGTCGAGAAACGGACGTTAAACGCATTATTATTATTATTATTATTTTAAATCAGAAAGTATAACATTTATGCACTGTTGTAATCACAGCTGGAATTACTCGGATATCGTCTGTATAGGCGGACCTAAACAGTCTTGTCATGCGCAATGATACGTGAGACTGCCGTTTGTCAGGTCACATGTTCGCCAGTAAACAGTATCATGTGGCGCCGTGCAGGAAATTCAACTTTCTGTTCTTGTGGTGTAATATACTATTTACACTCTTTTTGTTCCTAAGTATAATAAAACTAACATATATACTAATATTTTACGAAAATAGTAGTTTATGTATCTAGAACGTAAATGCAGTTATTATGCGAGGAAGTGTCACTATGTTAAAAAGAGCGACGGCGAGGTTTAAAAGACATTACGTTTGAGATACATATTTTTTTGCACATACCTCCTATATAAAAGCTGATTTTTACATAATAATAAGTATTTTTACAGAAAGTTCAGCTCCTTATTTTTAATTAAAACAAATAATTCAAAGGGTATTTTATGGAGCAGATAAATTAGTTAATAATTATTTTGTTTAACACGACGTTTCGTTATAATTTAGCACCTGAAGAAGTCATAAATTATTACGAAACGTCGTGTTAACAAAATAATTATTAACTAATTTATTTGCTCCATAAAATATCCTTTGAATTATTTGTTTTAATAATAAGTATGTTTTTATTACTTTTTTAAACTTATAGCTCCACAGCGAACCCCTTAAAAACTGAACAAAATAAGGTAATTTTGGGTAGGTCTGTTTTTTTCCGAAAATTACGCCGATTCAAGGAGCAATTTTGCTCAATTTCAATCTTAATTCAAATTCAACTCACCCCCTACGATCAACTAGCGTACCCCGTTTTGAGAAACCTCGCATTAGTTGTAGGTATATCTGATATTCTGTTATTACCGCATATATAATAATTGTTTAATTATTATTAACTACTGCATTGAAAAATGGTGAAAACATTAAATTTTTTTGAAGATATGCGTGGTGGCTATAAATAGATCAAGTGAAGCAACACAGCCCTTTTATATATATTTTTGTTTTTAGTTCCAAATGACGACATGAACGGCCAGCAAAAAACTAATTTTGATATAATATGGCAGGGGTCGGCAACTTTTTTTGGCCGCGGGTCAAAATCAACCAAAATGCGAGTATTAAAGAGACGTTTGGGTCAGAGATATTTTCGTATTAAAACCAGAAGCGTAGCGTGCCTTGGCGGGGCCCCGTATAAAATTTTGTTTAGGGGCCCTTCCCCCGTTGAAGTAAATGATTTAAGCGGGGAAATCCAGCAGCCCGGATAACCGATGTAGGGTGTTGCCAACTTTTGAACGCACGCTTTACGCGGGAAAAAAAGAAATTGCTTCTTTTGACTTTTGTCATTTCTCAAATAAAAAAAAATTGGGAAGTTTTTATTAATTTTTGCTTACGCACGTTGGGGGCCCCCGTGGCCCAGGGGCCCCGTATAATTGATACGACAGATACGGCGGTAGTTACGCCCCTAATTAAAACAGCATTTTAGTAAATAATAAGATATATTTTATTAAGAAAATAATTACAAACATAGTTGAATAAACTTTATTTATAAACTTTCTCTACGATATCAATGGCTCCCCTGATGTTGAACTTGTGACAACAATTTAGTCAAGTCGAACACAAGCATCTGAATTTTTAATACTTAACCTGTTCCTGTTTTTGCTTAAAATAAATTTCATTTGTGAAAATATTTGCTCACATTTATAAGTGGACCCGAATGTGGACAAAAAACCTCGTAGGAAGTGATGCCCAACATGTTGATATCATGAGTGGGTCACTTGAAATTACCAAATGGGTCACTCGGTGACCCACCGGTCATAGGTTGTCGACCCCTGTAATATGGTATACCTAATTGAATTTGGAAACATTGGGTAGATGTGTCACGAATACAACTAACATATATAAGTTTCAAATCGGTTCACTAGATTCTGATATTATCGCCTCAGAAACTCGTTAGATGAACGTACAAACAGAGAAAGGAAGTTATTTTCCTTTCAATGATTTTTTTATAAACAATGCATTTCTTTCAATGAACGTTCATTGACCGAGGGAAGTGAGATCTACGCTTGTCTGTCGTATAACAAAACAAACCTTTTTTACCACCAATTGTATAATTACTTTTTCTACAACTTTTATAAAGGTTCAGAATATTTTAACAGGAATAGAACACCATTTGAATGGTCTAAATAAAGTTAAATTTTCATGCAAGGTAAAGTAACTTTCGAACTTCGGTGATCTTTCTATATCAACGAAAACAAACAAAGCCTGAATCAGTGATTTACTGTCATGGTGAATAATTGAACAGCTGTTCGAGGTTTGCTTGTTCTCTGATGCCTTTTTGTTTTGTTACGAAAAAAGTAACTTAGTTACCGTCTAGGTAAATTATTGCCATTTTCAAAATTTAGGTAGATATACATTATAGATGCTTGACATCAGAATTTAGATTGATTTCACGTGTATTTGGAAGAAGAAGAAGTGTAGATTATAGACACTAAACATCTAATGGCATCAGCGTCTATACGTGCATTTTGGTTGATGCATAAGTAACTATACCAAATACTATAGAATTTTATACAGTAAGATCCCGCTTAACGCAGGAGATGCGCTCCAATAAGTTCCTGCGATATACGAAACAGCGCTAAACGAGGTCATCTTAATACGTAGACAATAGGCGTAGGTAAGTAAAACCAAACCAAGAATAAGAAAATATGTTAGTTTTTTTTTTGTTTAATTAGTGTTTGCCATAAGGCAACATACACTATTGGCGTCGCGTCGGTCGGATGGCGGGACCTAGGGGTCGGACCAAAATTTCTCGACGTTTCATAACCTCCTAAACACGTTGGCACCATTTTTAAAAATGTTTATATATATATGTATATATATATATATATATATATATATATATATATATATATACATATATATATATAAACATTTTTAAAAATGGTATATATATATATATATGTGTGTACGCGCGATAACTTTCGAAAGAGTTAATTGATTTCAACGAAATTTGGGCCACGTGTTGAAACCCATCACCGCAAGAAGCCTATTTAAAATGGGCCTAATCGGGCCATTTTAAGGGTAGTTTTTAGGGGTTGAAAACTGTTTTTGGGCCCCAAAATACCGAAAAAATTCTCCGAATCGTTTCAAAATTGAAATTTAACCCTCTGGTAGTGATTAAAAACAGGACCGGATTTACAAATTTTATGAAAACACTAGTTTGCAGATAGTGACTTATTTATTGAAGGGTGTATTTAATTCGGTGTAGACGTTAGATTGATAATAATATTACAATTAAGAAAAAAATGTTATTTTAGGGGGTGTATTAAGGGGTTAAATTTTTTATTTTGCCCAAAAACAAACTTAATTTCACATAATAAAAGTATAAAACCACACGGCCCTACACAAGCAAATACACTATATTGTCGGCAGGGTTTTGGCACTGCGACCCGGGCTTTCTTTTAACATTTATTGTTAAATACTTTTTTATCACATTTATTATATTGCTAATATCGATTTATGTTCAAAAACATTTTTGAAAATCAAATGAAAGTTCGAGTAAGAAGTTATGTTTGTGCCGACCAAGGTTTCTCATTTGACATATTTTGTTTTTTTGAAGAAGTCATCTAATGTCGTTTACTTTTTTCTGTTTCGTTCAACAAGCTGTTGTCGACAGCAAGATATTGCATCAATGACACTTCGTCTTGTCTTTGAACTTCTATAAACATTTGAATCATTTTGTATAAACCGATCCATACTTTACGTTATAATGGCTAAACGTTTTTTTAGAAACCGCGTAATACTGAAACAGCGTTAAGCGAGGTCTTACTGTACGTGCAACTCTGACCTAAAATTGGAAATAAACGATACTAACGTCGCGCGCAGTTTGAATTGCTAAAAAAGTTTTGACATATCGAAATCTATAGAAATATCATAGTGTAATAGTGGGTTGATTTTTTCAGTTTTTCCACATAGTTAAGGAATATAAATATTGCATTGGAGAAAGAGAGAAATAACATAGTCAATTGTTGCTGTACACTGTTGATAACTCGAGCTAATACTAATAGCGATCGCTTTATAATCTCTCAGTTGGAATCGTGGTTATTATATTATGAATACTGAAGTAATCAACAAACTTTAAGCATCGTATTGAAATAATTAAATTTCGTAGCGTAACATAGTATTCTTGACATGGTTACTTGAATAGTTTTATAATGTGTAATAATCTACGGTTGGCACTTATCAGAACTCCAGTTCAAATCACATTTTTGCGGCTTCACTTGTAAATTCTCTTTAATCTTATTGATTGTCACCGTTGTTTGCGCTGCATTGACTATAAATAAAGCTGGGATGGAGCGCGTATTGATAGGAACGTATTTGAAATAATTATATACAAAACTACATACCGAGTGGTAAAACCACGAGACTCATGTTCGGAAAGTTCTAGGTTATTTTTTCCTATTTCATTTCGCCAAAAAACAGTAATTCTTGTCCCGACATTGCGCAGTGGGACCAAATCGAAAAAACCCACAAAATTAAAGACAGATATTACATTACAATTTTTTTGATATGCTGATATTAAATTGAAATATGTTATACGGTACCCGAAACCTAAAAAGTCGATAAGTATCTCTTTGTTAAAAAAAATAATTAGAGATGAAACATGCAATTAAAATGGTATAAAAGTTGTAACAATATAATTATTTTTTAATATATGATACTTGGAATCAACTTTAATAATAATTTTTATTTTGTATATCACGAGAATATTTTAGTGTAATTTAGAAGGAATAAAACTATTTTGAAATTAAAAACTAATTTTGCTTTTTACAAACTTTTGTTTCATTAATCAGATAATGTGTAGTTAATTAAGAAAGAAGTTGTTTTACAATTTTATACTTTTTAGAAACATGTCAAATTAGTTTTAAATCAAAACTTTAATATAACAAAAATTAGAAAGTCGCACGAATTTTTTCTAAGGCGTGATTTTTATCTGAATAGTCACAGGTAAGGTGTCAAAAAAAATTCCATTTATATAAATTAGATAAACTTATAAGCCAGCTATAAACTATCGACTTAGTCTAATAATACTTTTCTTACCTTTTTGTAAGCTACTTTCTTGTTCTCCCATCTATTTTATCATCCTGATCCTGCAACAAAAAAATCTGATTATGTTATCTCATTTTATTGACATGATTTCTTTTTTTGGCTCGTTTTTGGAACATTTTTATAATAAGATACAATGTTGTACATATCCTTTTTTCATCTAAAACTTTCTTTACCTATTTAAACTGTAGTTCAGTATTGTAAATAAAGAATTATAGTATTAATTATTATTATTAATCAACTTGGATTTGTTTTCATATTTTTATCTTATTATAATTCCTAGATATCTTTATTTTTTAATTAGTGACAATTATGTATAATAAAGTATGAATTTGTATAATAAAGTCAAATTAGGTGTTACATATTGTTTTCGGAACGCTTTGATATTAAACATTTGGTTAATATAACAACTACTATTGAACAAATTTCAAAGGCGCTGTATATTTACATAATTTTTTGTACAACTAAAGATCAGTTTAATAGCTAATTTTTAAACGTGGTCTGTATACTTAGAATTGTAATCTATTGTATTAACAATTCTGAATTCCAATAAGGAGACCAAAATGGCGAACAAAAACTTGAAGAAAGCAATTCTAAAATAGAATCGTCTGAATAGTATTGATAGGTAGCAAAACTCTTGGGGATTACATTTTACAAAATAATGCATACATATGTTATAGTCACAACATTCTCTTTAATGATGGTTGTTTGTTGTATACTGAAGATTAAATCAATGATGTCTCATGGTCAGTTATATAAGGAAGTGTAAAAAATTAGTAACCTGATAGGCGGTTACAAAAAAACTCTCTTAATTTAAATAAACTGGCAAGTTAACAAAATAAAATTACTTGCAATACTGTTCAATATTTATATTTATATAAAAGACATTTCGACCAACTGTTGGTCGAAACGTCTTTTATATAAATAAAAATATTGAACAGTATTGCAAGTAATTTTATTTTGTTAATATTCTATTATTGTTGGTAGAGTCAATATTATTAAACTGGCAAGTGTTAACCATATGAGAAATGTATTTAATTTTCATAGTAATAGTAGGTTATGTTTCTAGTGCGTGATGACATAATATCATCACGCGCGAGATACGTATTGTTTTTTTTTGTACGTACCTCCTATAAAATAGCTGATTTTCATATATTTTTTGACAGGTCAGTTTGTAGGCTGCATTGGATTTTCATACTTTTTCTATGGAAATTGTAGTACAACAACTTTTATTTTACTTTACGCACTAGGGCAAAATGGGTCAACCATGAAAGGCACCTTTTTTAGAGAGGGGTGTGCAAAATCAAATTTAATTAATGATATTTAAAATAAACAATATCGGCAAAATTTGACACTACGGGCTATTTTATTAAAGTGAAATAATATTAAAATATTATGTAAGGGCAGTAAAAAGTGTAAAATAAAAACAATTAAAAAAATTTGATTGACTTAAGAATACGTCTTTTCTTAGTTTTAAAATCACCTTACATTCAATTAGAAATTGTCGTAAATAAACCGCTATAATTAATCGAGAAATAATTATGCCGGTTTCTAATTGAATGTGGATTAAGCAGTGTGATTGTAAAACGACGAGAAAAATTATTTGAAATTGGAGATCTTTAGAACGACTGTAAATATGATTCAGAGTCGTTCTAAAAAATAATCAAAATGAGAAATTACGAAATTTGTCCGTGACAAATTGGTGTTGAACTTAACCCATGACATGTACATTGTACATCATGCTGCTTGGTGAATACTGTGCACATATATAGAAAAAGTTTTACCAGAACGTTGATTAAACGTACGAAGTTGGTGAACAGAATTTTATTACCTTTCATTCGGAAATACTCGCACACACTCAAACAACTTGTACAATACACATGGTGGTTGAAAATGAAGTCTACACGGTGAAAGGCTTAGAAAAGTTTTTGTCAACAAGGGTCAAAGATGCATACAGAACCATTTCTGTGATGTTCACCGACATAAAAAAAGGAAGAAGTTCTAAATTCAATCCGTGTGTATTTTACCATTATCCCAACTCCACTAATGAGGAATTAAGGTCAATATTCACTTTTCAAAATTTAATATTTTATATTTTTTGGAATGTCTGTGCGTCTGTTTGTCTGGGAACACGATACAGCTCAAACGGATAATCGGATTGAAACCAAATTTTGGGAGGATATTTAGTATGCGAATATGAAGAGCCCTATTGTTTTAGGAAAAAATCGGCGCATGCGCAGAAGAAATATATGCTATAACGTTGTTCTTTGTATTATGATGGTATACTTTTCATAACGGTTTAATATTATTATAATTCAATAATAAATCGCAGGTATTTGGATTAATAATACAAAACAATCGTGTTATTGTTAATCTTGCTACGTTTCGACTACTTTAAAAAGATTAACAATAACACGATTGTTTTGTATTATTAATCCAAATATCTGAGATTTATTATTGAATTATAGTAATAATTTTGGATGCGATATAATGTCTAGTTTAATATTATATTAATTTTTTCAAGAAAGTTTTATGAAAATGTTTTTTTCTCTAAGATTTCTAGTCTCGGAAATATTTTGAAAAAAACCAGATGTTCTTTTGTTCTGAATATCTGTCAAAAATAAATTAGTTACGTAAACATGCTTTAACTAATTTTTACATGTAAAGCCAGAATATGTAATTGCGCAACGAATAGCAAATTTCATAATATTTATTACTAGTCGTTAACAGAAATTTTATTTTATTTGTTATAATATTTGAAATGTCAATATTTTTGAAGGAATGATTCTGTTTCCTTTTTTATAGAGCATAACTTTATACTAAATGCACCGATTTTGATGAAACTTTCTGCGCTTGATGGATGTTTCCCTGCAGTTATTCCACTGTTATGGTATGTTACAGAACCTCAACCCATGATTTGTATACTTTTAAAAGGATTTTTTTTTGTATGGCTAGGATGAACTATAGTTTTCAATTGTGAAATAAAAATAATTGATAAAAAAGTTGAATCGAAATAAAAAAAAAACTACGTCTAAAAAGGATAAAATAATTCTTTCCTTAGTTTTACAGCTTTTCGCCACTTTCAAATTGAATTCGGCATGTGACTAATGGCATTGTTAACAGTACTGGTAAATTTCTGTCTCGCTTTAACTTATGTAATGTTAAATTGGTTGGAAAGTGATAAAATATTAACAGCACTGTAAATTCTTATATTGATCATACAGAATAGCACCATAAATGTAGAGAAATAATCGCGTCGACTTCTAATTGGATGTAGGGGAAAGGCGGTTGTAAAACTAATACAAGAGAAAAATAATTTTAAACTTTTCAGAGGCATTGCGAATCCTTTTTTGAAGGAGATTCAATTTGTTTTACGGTAACGTTCGTTTAAGGCACATAGTTTTATTACGTTACATTTGGTATGAAGTTTGTTGAAGATAACAATATTTTGTGATCGTAATTCCCTAACTCAAAAAGTAATTTGATGTTTATATATTTTAAAGAATGAAGATGATACTAGAGGGCAGAGAAAATATCACTGCACTTATATCTTAAAAAACCCAGTGTGCTAATTTAATATATTTATATGCAGTTCAATCCCAAAGTCTTAAAATTTTCAGTTTCATCTTGGTATTATTTAGGTTAAGATGTGAAGCCAAAGTCGTATTCTTGATGTTCACACGACCAACTTATCTGATCTTAACAAATTAGATCCGGGAAATCTTTTTCAAAAAATTTTAAAATACACTTTTTGCAATCGTTTTGTTTAGAAAACAAATGGCTGGATCGTTTTCTTTTGAATCATATTGACGTTAATACGCTTCGATCGACACCGTAATGCAGTCGATATCATTTTTTATTTGTGAGATTTCATGTAAAATCCATTTTTTGCGGTTTATTTAAACAAAAAGATCGACTAAGTCGATTCTGAAAATATGTCTTTCAGATCATATTTACGTTAATACGCTTCGTCTCTCAAAAATCGAGATTTCGTCTTAGAAAGAGAGAGAGAGAGAGAGCGAGCGAGCGAGAGAGAGAGACCTTGTCAAAAAAAATTTATTTCGATTTTCGGACCCATTACAATAACTTTCTAGTTAATAATATGACACCTCTAAATCCACTTATGTACTTCTTTTCCTCATTTTTTACTATTAT
Organism: Venustoraphidia nigricollis; assembly: GCA_034508555.1. NCBI lineage: Eukaryota > Metazoa > Arthropoda > Insecta > Raphidioptera > Raphidiidae > Venustoraphidia > Venustoraphidia nigricollis. Next base: position 4,707,325 of record JAVRKA010000013.1, read on the forward strand.
TTTAATGATCAGATTTATATAGTAGTCTTTTGTCGGGTTTTATTTGTAATAAAAAATTCCAGTAGGTACCTGATTGTGTTTGTTAAATGACAGCGGTTTTCTGTATCGTCTGTTTTTATTGAATTTCTGAAGAGAAAAAGTAAAAGTAAAGTGCTCTTCAGAAAATAGTCAAGTACAGAATATTGATGTAGTTTACGGTGCTCGTTTAATACGCGCACTAAGATTTATATTCGTTATGTGAACATTATCAAATTATATACAGTCCAATCGTGCTATAAGATTTCCAAGTGAAAATTGGATTATATATGAAATCCTTATTGTTTTTAAGTTTTTGTTTTATTTTTTCACGTGAAGTTGGACAATTCAATTTTAATATAGTTAAACTAAATTTAAAAAAATGGACGTAAACAATATTGAGAACTTATTGTTTTTCTTTTGATTTAGATTTGTCGACATGTTGCAAAAAATTAAGCATTATAAACATGCATGTAGTTAAATTCCGTATGTCTGTTGGTTATTTAAGCTAAAAAAATGTACGTTAAGTCATATATTATTTTAGACGATGATTCTGTAGCCATATTTAAAATTTGTGAAATAATAATAATAATAATTTATTTGTTCCGTAGACAAAACTGTGTGGAATAAGTCAAAATTAAAAATTACAATAGTGAAAAAAAAACAATACGACAGCATTTATGATTAAAGGTCAGAACACAAGTATTCATGAATAGAGTAAAAAGAATACTCCAATAAAAGACTCTTGACGGCTCGTTTAAAACGAGGCAAAGTACTGAATGTTTTTAAATTGGCAGGTAAATGAAACAATAAACAATAAATAACCTAAGTGTCTATATATCTATTAAATACCATTATTAAAATATAGATCTTGAACCGTTTCTTTCTAGTGCAATAAAAAAAACTTGAGTGACAGTGCCAAAACCCTGCCAACAATATAGTGTATTTGCTAATACAGACAGGGTGAACATAAGTTTGTTTTTGGACAAAATAAAAAATGAAACCCCTTAATACATCCCTTGAAATACTATTTCTTTCTTAATTTTAATATTTCGTCTCTGCTTTGTCAATTCATGATCTGCACAAAATTACAGTCTTCAATACGCATAAAGCTCGATCTACAAAAATGTTTTCATAAAAAGTTCGACCCTGGCGAACCGACTTTATTAAAACTTTAGGAGCATCTTTCAGTTGATACTAAAGGATTAAATTTCAATTTTAAATCAATTTCGAGATCTCTTCAGGTTTTTTTGGGCCCTAAAACAATTGTAAACCACAAAGTACACCCCTTAAAATCGTCCAATTGCACCCATCTCCGTGAAATGATGGATTTCAACATGTGTAGCAAATTTTGTTAAAATTACATAACTCTTTCGACAGTTCCTGCCCACATACATATTATATAAACATTTTCAAAAATAGTGCCAAATTGTTTAGGAGGCTATGAAACGTCGAACAATTTTGGTCCCGCCATTCGACTGACGGCAATAGTGTATATGCCGTATGGCAAATACACTAAAAAGACTTCAACTACGAGATTTGAAACGCATCCAAAGTGTTCCCCGATGTAAACTAGGCCAATAAATGATTGCTGCTCTCTAAATACTATAAATGAATGTCAAAGCTATAAAACGTAAAGTACTTAACGTCTGATATCGATTTATTCTATTTTATATACTTAGAAATATCCGCATTTTATTGTCTCTTTTAGCGTAACGTTGCTGATTGTGACGATTTAGTGAAGAAATGGCGACTTCAGAGACCAAATAAAGTCAGTTTTGCACACAAATGGATTAGAGATACGAAGAATAGGGATGTTGACTGTATTCAAATAAAAACATAATTTTCACGAAAAGTAGTAGTTTCTATGATAGAAATACTAAAAAACACTATATTTTTCCTTATTTTTAAGGAATTTAATTAATATTTAATAAATAAAACCTAATATAATCACTCTCAAGTCACGTGACAACAGCCACCAATCAGAGCGCATGACGTCATATGTTCAGCCGCTGTCAAAAAACTTCATTGTTTGGTTAATATTTGGTGTGTAATTTATTATTATTTGTTTATAGGAAACGTCAAATTACATGTAACTATGGCAACGACTGCGAAACAACTTTTCATCACCTCAGTTTACTAACGTTTATGAGCACAGAATACGTATCTATAGGATGGTAGCTCCCGTGTAAACTTTTGAGCCTCCTTTGGTATGAACAGGTGACATCACGCGACTAGTATTGGCGTTTTGGACCGAAATTTGAAACGGGATTTAAAATACATGATTTTTAAGGCTTGAGTTGTATTTAAATAAAAATAATAAATATTTGTGGCATTATTAGGTACTTATGCACGATTTAAAACACTTTCCCAAAAATAGTCAACATCCCTATTGCTATTTTTGGGGTTTCGTACATCCTATGAAAAAACGGAACTCTTATAGGATCACTATCGTATTTGTCTTTCCGTCTGTCACACCTTATTTTCTACGAATCTAATGAACCGAAAAAGTTGAAATTTGGTACATGTATAGAGTTAGATAGCGTAAATATAGACTCAATTCGATTTTGGGGACTATTTTTGAGGAACAAATTGAAAAATTAAAGAAAATATTTTTCAAGTGCATCGTGTGATCTATCAAATGAAAGAATTCTTTATGACAAACACAAATGTGTTTTTTTTTTCTATAATTATAAAATGCGTAGTTTATAAAACTAGAAAATATACGAAAATGGAGTATTCTCCCCTTACCACCGAAAATATCGAGTCTAAAATTTTGAAAAAATAGTTAATATAGTCTCACTCCATAGTTTATAAGAAAATCTAAACGAAAATCCTGTTTTAAAGTTCTCATGGAAAACGGTATGGTATGGATCTCTCTTCACTCGAGATCGGCTCGCACTTGACCTTTATTTTGCCGCGTTGGGAAAGCCAAATGCATTGGTGAGCCCCAAAACACATAATTCAGATACTGGACACCCAACGTGTCACTAAAACAAAGCTAGTAAACATATTGTAAGACAATTTTATTTGATTATAAGATTAGACGCTCTGTAGAGGTTTAGTTTTGAAACATCTCAATATTTTTATGCACATTTTTTTAACGTAGGTACCAAAAATTTTATTAACGCGCTATTTTCGAAGCGTGCCACCAAAAATCCTTTCGCGTGCCATAGGTTGCCGACCGCTGACATATGGTACTGTGACTGTTATAAATAACTATTAGGTATTTATTAATTGACACTCCCTTTTATAAATCCTGAAATTTTGGTAGAGGAAAATTAATAAAAAAATAATAATAAAAAATCTGCTAGGTTTTGTCAACGATCTGGTTTTTTTGAAGAATACAAAATATTTAAACAAAAAATAGCGAAATTTTGTAAACGATACTTGAGTAATGTTTATTTCTCGTAATAATTTATACCTTGAAAATCTAAGATGCATTACATTAAATAAGCACCTATGCTTGTGATTTTGCAACTAATAATGTAAATTTAACTTGATTGTGGGTTAAAGGGTGTTTTACCGCTTGGTGAGAGGTTTGACTGTGAGTAGTATTTCGGTATTGCATGTAAGCGGGCGTTCTGCATTTGTTTGCATTTCATTAAGGTAGGTACCGGCAGTTGTTTTTCATTCATACATACGTTGTGCATTTTAAAGTTGAATAATAACGTGCTTATAGGTACTGATTATAACATTAAACAAACAGTTTCGCAATTAGCGACCACCCAATGCCTGATTTTCAGTTATTTATTTATTTTATTTGAATACCAACAGTTACAATAGCCAATTAATGGTAATAACCATAAGTAGATACTAGATACAGACTAAAGAAAATAAAAATACGAAATATGAGGTGGGTCGTTTATTGGACGACCCTTGACGTCCACATATGACATATCATACGTACGAAAGTATTACATAAAGGCATCCATAATGCCTATTTTCTCAATAAATAAGCTATCGAATGGTAAAAACCCCATCTGTTCAGTATAAAAACGATTTCACTACGATTTTCATTCGAATGAAGCCGGCTCAGCCGGATATTATAAGCCTAAACTTTTGCTATGAAACAAGCTAAATAATAAAAATCGCATTCAAATCCGTTTACTAGTTCTCGCATTTTTAACGTTTTAAATGAGAATTTCCATAATCCGGTTAAAAAAAATTGCTCGGCGATGTTTTCCAGCAACTTTCAGAATTTCATTCTTTAGGTCTTCCTGAACTCAAATCATCAATTGGAATGAATCCAGCGAATTTTTCATACGAAATGCACCTTAGTGTCTATAATACACGCCACGGTTCTAAAAGGTTCTGAAGTTAGATGCAAAAGGAGGCTTGCGCAGATACAGTCGGTTGAAAAACTCGCGCAGTATTATTGTTTTTAATTTTTCTGTAATCTAAGGGTATAATTCCTTGCATAAAGTCATCCAAAAAATTATTTTTCGTGCTTGTCTTTTCAAAACTGTATTAGCATCTTGATTAATTAACAATCAAAGAAACAACTTAACAATAGCGTACTGGACTGTATAGCAGGAAAACGACTAGTGACACGACAACCAGCGATAACCAATCACCGACGAGTGCACGTTCTATGCCGGTAACGGGGAGGTGGTGGGAGCCTTCCTTTCCAAAAATTAACCAGGACGACTCTAAAATATGCATTTGCAACGCTGTTTGTGACTAACTTCAGAACCTTTTAGAACCGTGGCAATATTATACACTACCTACCGAGACTTTATACAATGTATCAATTAGATTAATATGATCTCTGCATTATCGTTTTTTGATGACCAATCCTGTATATAATCACGATTTCACTTTGCAAGAAAGCAGATGTGATCTGTCGATTATTTTTTCAAATAAACGTGTGTATTTTTGAATTTGATTTATTATTACAGTTGAGAGTAATCACTTAACAATTTATTTGTATACTCATGCCGAAATTATTATGAAGATAATATATTAATGCGGAACAAATATAAAATGTGTACAAACTTTGATTCAAAATAATAATTATTGTTAAGTGATGCATGCTGAACCATAATGCACATAGAAATATTAATATAAATAGCTCTTAACCAGTTAAAACGAATCCATTTATTATTATCTAGCAATTAAATAATAATAATAATAATAATAATGCGTTTAACGTCCGTTTCTCGACTTTATGTCATAACAGACGCCATTCGCACCATTACTATTTTTTCATCTACCACTTCCCATTATTTTCTACATTTTTTAGAACTTCAACTTATGTAACAGCAATGGGCGAATGAAGGAATTATAGGAAATTAGGATAAGGTAGGTAATTTTTTGAACTAGGAGTTTGATAGGTAATCGGCCCTGGCCTCAAATAAGGAACCATCTCGATATTTATTTGGAATTAATTGAGGGAAACCATGGAAAACCTCAATCAAGATGGCCGGTACAGGAATTACCGTTTCTCGGCGAGAGGCGGTAGGAAAAAGTCCCAGCCGCATCTGCCCCCGCCGGGATTCGAACCCGGTACCTTCCGAATGCGAGTCTAGTGCTGTCACCACTACTCTACCCAGCTCGGTATTATCTAGCAATTAAAAGAATCAGATCGGTTGTAGTGACATGTCAAAATTTATAGTGTATTTTGTTCGGATTATTTTTATAAGCGTTACAAACCTCAGATATTATTTTTATATTGGTATCAAGTGTATTATAAAATACTTGTATCACACATCTGGCGTAGTTCGATATCTTTAACTGTTAACATATTTTTTCTAAGTTTCCGTACCTAAAAATATTTTGTTCACAGTTTCGAACTTTGTATTGCTAAGAAAAAATATAATAAACAGAAAAAATAGTTCAAAATTTGCACTTTTAGTTTTTACAAAGTATAGATACTTATATAAATGTTTACATAAATTCACGCTTTTTAAATAAATATATATGATTTTTTTTTAGAAATTCTTTGAACTTGAAAAACCAAATTAAATTAAACTAATTAGTTTTTAGTGTATTTGCCATATGGCAACATACACTATTGGCGTCGGTCGGATGGCGGGACCTAGGGGTCGGACCAAAATTTCTCGACGTTTCATAACCTCCTAAACACTTTGGCACCATTTTTAAAAATGTTTATATATATTTATATATATATATATATATATATATATATATATATATATATATATATATATATATATGTGTACGCGCGATAACTTTCGAAAGAGTTAATTGATTTCAACGAAATTTGGGCCACGTGTTGAAATCCATCACCGCAAGAAGCCTGTTTAAAATGGGCCTAACCGGGCTATTTTAAGGGTAGTTTTTAGGGGTTGAAAACTGTTTGAAAAAATTCTCCGAATCGTTTCAAAATTGAAATTTAACCCTTTGGTAGTGATTAAAAAGTGTCCCCACAATTTTAATAAAATCGGCCCGACAGGACCGGATTTACAAATTTTATGAAAACACTAGTTTGCAGATAGTGACTTATTTATTGAAGGGTGTATTTAATTTGGTGTAGACGTTAGATTGATAATAATATTACAATTAAGAAAAAAATGTTATTTTAAGGGGTGTATTAAGGGGTTAAATTTTTTATTTTGCCCAAAAACAAACTTAATTTCACATAATAAAAGTATAAAACCACACGGCCCTATACAAGCAAATACACTATATTGTCGGCAGGGTTTTGGCACTGCGACCCGGGTTTTTTTTTTAAATTTAACACAACACTCCTGAAAAAAAGTGTATGTTACAGACATAATAGACATAAAGATACGAAAAATAGACAAGACAGTATGACAAAATACACACAAAAGTTACATTATTTTTTTGTAAATTTATAAATCTGTGCCTACTCCACCGAGGTCAATAGATATATCGCACTGGTTAATAAAAAAAAAGCAAATACGGAAAGCAGAAAGTAACCATTCGACCGTTTATAATAACCACAGCAGATATAATACAAAATCGACAGATAAAATTAAACAATGTCAGATCAGACAACTTCAGAAATCTGTCATATTGAACGCATGCCATATTGTTACAAAAATTTGTTAATTAAAATGAATTTGTATTGCGAACAGGCGATAATATTTATTATTATAAACTAGCATTAATTGATATCGACTATTTACTCGAATTGTTTATTTGATTGATGATAAATGTATTAAATTTTGATTCAACCGGAACATTATAAATATAATTAGCGTTCGCATGTAGCGAAATAGTACTTTATACAGGAAGGAAATGAATGTCTATACTTAAGGGAACTGTGCACTTACTGACGACTCAATTAGTTTCAAAGTTCTAGTGCTCCGCGGTAAAATTGAAATTTTTTTCTTATAATGTTCTAGAAACTGTAATTTAATGAAGGTGTTTTAATCATGTAATATTGGTAATAATAAATAATATTGATACTTTTTTCAAAGATTGTTCCGATCCTGACTAATTAAATAGATGAAAAATTGTCTGAGGACTTAGGATCAATTTTTTAAGTCAATACTAAATTTTTATTTTTATCACGACGTTTCAGAATTTATTTATTCTTTTATCAGGTGTCTGTCTGGAAACAATACATATAAGTACAAATATTTTTTACAAAAACAACAAATCTTAACAATTTTACATACCATAAATTATTTTTTATGTATTAACTGTTTTATTTAGTTGTTTTAAATAAAACAGTTAATACATAAAAAATAATTAAGACACCTGATGAAAGATTAAATAAATTCTGAAACGTCTTAATAAAAATAAAAATTTAGTATTGACCTAAAAAATTGATCCTAAGTCCTCAGACAATTTTTCATCTAAATATTGATACTAATAAAGAATTTCCTGCTCATCTTTAAAAAAATATTTAAGTACGCTAGCGGACCCGTGCGAGTACTTCGCATCGTTAGTGGTCAATTAGGTAATATAATAGGGTGGAAATAAATTTTATTCTATTCTATTCAGAGTCTTCAGCGCCATTACACGTCATATTACCGACCACTATTACAATAAACAGATTGCCACCAGATGGCGATATTTGTTTTTTCTGAATGTTAAAATTTTTAAACTAACTATAATTTTTTAATGAAAACATTAATTTTAAGATATTAACTTAGTTTTCGTCATTAGAAAGAAAATGACATATCAAACATTAGTTTTGATACAGTATTAAGGGAAACACCTTTGAGAAATAATATATACCGATTTTGAAAACCTCGAAAATAAGGCAGTGAATTTTGGCATATCGTCTGAGTAGTATCGGATCGATTTAGATTTTTGGGACACATGAAATTAAATGAGTTCCCACGCACTAGTCAGCTCGGATTGACTCAGCAACATCCAGTGTGCGAGGAGATCCAATCCAATTCAGTGGGTGTGGACCTTTATAATAGTAACCTGCTAATTTCAGTTTTGGATGAATTATTAGTGTATTTGCCATATGGCAACATACACTATTGGCATCGGTCGGATGGCGGGACCTAGGGGTCGGACCAAAATTTCTCGACGTTTCATAACCTCCTAAACACTTTGGCACCATTTTTAAAAATGTTTGTATATATATATATATATATATATATATATATATATATATATATATATATATATATATATATATATGTGTGTGTGTGTGTGCGGGCAATAACTTTCGAAAGAGTTAACTGATTTCAACTAAATTTGGTCCACGTGTTGAACTCCATCACCGCAAGAAGTCTATTTAAAATGGGCCTAATCGGACTATTTTAAGGGTAGTTTTTAGGGGTTGAAAAATGTTTTTGGGCCCCAAAATACCGAAAAAATTCTCAGAATCGTTTGAAAATTGAAATTTAACCCTTTAGTAGCAATTAAAAAGTGGCCCTAAAATTTCAATAAAATCGGCCCGACAGGACCGGACTTACAAATTTTATGAAAACACTAGTTTGCAGATAGTGAGTTATTTACTGAAAGGTATATTTAATTTGGTGTAGATGTTCGATGATAGTAATGTTGCAATTAAGAAACAAACTGTTAATTTAAGGGGTGCATTAAGGGGTTAAATTTTTGATTTTGACCTGGGTTTTTTATTTTTTAGTACGTTCAAAAGAGGACACCGCACCTCTTTTGATATCCTACAAAAAATGATCAATTCATCCAAAGGTGGAGTTAGCAGGTTAACACTATAAATCGACGATATTTTTGACCAGGGCGTCATCTTAAGAAACATGCCTTAGTGTTTTCAATATAGAAAGGTTAGCGTAAACTTTAGAGTATATTTTTAAGCGCTCGTCACCTATTAGAATCAACAGCTTGGCACAGCTACCTAGATATATATGTAACCTCGCATATATACTTTTCTTAAATAACTTTTATTTTTATGTTTTCGAGACATTACGAGTGCAAATTTTATCAATAAATATTGTATTTTTTATGTGTTTGAAAATGAAATAACTACGAGCGCAACAACAACGCCTATGAATACTTTATTCTACAGTTATGGCCTCTTTCTCCAATAACAATATTTATCGAAGTTTAAACTCGTTTAGTTTAAATATTTAATTTGAGATATGCTACGAAAATTTATAGATTCTAAATTTGACAGATTTATATTTACGTACTGGAAACCAACACAATTTTTATGAAAAATAAAAAAAAAATATTTAGTAAACAAAGACAACTCATTTTTTAAATATTTTTTTTATAATGTATGATTTATTTTAAGACACATCTCTTCATTGTTTTAAAATTTACTTTTATTTTGATAAACAGTTATAATAAATTTTATATAAAGCCACTATAGCAATTATAATCTTAATTGCTACATGTCACATTTTTTACAAATTTGAAATGTGTTCGTTTCAATTAATTCGGGGTAACGGGATTTTACTGTATAAAAGTATATTTTTAGCATTTGCAATTCAATACATTTAATTAACCACAGGGAAATAAAAGATACTCAATTTCGTATTCCTTTTTACTTTCAAGCGATCGTAGAAACTCTTAACATGACGAAAAAAATCGAAATGTGAGGTTCGAAGGATTTAGACGTTTCGTAGTCTCCATATACCAAAAAAAAATTTCCCGTTCCATAATTTAAGCTCTAGTTGACATATTGTTCAATGAATCACAATTGAACGTTTTTCTTTTTTTCTCCCTACTGCCTTAAAATCAGGGTAATTTATTGATGAAACTTTTTTTTCTTTATACCCGGTCGAAAGTACGTAGATATTTTCACCCGTATTTAAAAAGACCAGTAATGTTCAATGAGCACTTTTGAGGTTATACGCTGTTAGCTATTACTGACTGACTGACTGACGGCAGTCTCACGTATCAGTATGCACGAGAAAACTCTTTTGTTCCGTTATTACTTTCTTTCGGCCGACTGTAATAGATGGCGTGCGAGAAATTCCAGTAGAGCATAAATGTTACGCTTTCTGCCTTAAAATCGTAACCGAAAGTACGTACTTTCGACCGGATATAAACAAAAAAAATTGTTAATTTCTCGAAAACGGCTCTACCGATTTTGACCATCTTTCATAAATCGATATATCATTAATAACCCTCCAATATTCCCCTATTAATTTGCCTCGGAAAAATCCAAAAATAATGATTTATCGACGAATGAAAATGCGGTATTGATTTGTTAAAATTAAGATAGATGTGAATAAGGAATCTGATATTGTTTTTCTATTTCAATTACATTTGGAATCGGTTATACGATCCGACTATATAAAGTTTAGGTCAGACTGAATTCATTTTATCATATATGTTACGAAAACTAACGTTTAATTTTATTGCATGTCTGTAGTTTTAAATAGCGGAAATGTGTTCACACGATGTGTTTATTTAATTACATACGTAATTACCAGATAAAATAATCTATATATTTCATAGTTTAATATACAGATGAATCAGTTTTGCTTGGATCTCCTTTCTCTAAAATCACAATGCTTCAAATAGTTCTAGATATTAAATTGAGTTATTCATAACCACTGATATAAGAATACGTGAAGATCCCAGTGGAACAATTCGATAGATAGATGCTATAACATTTCACTCATAGTGATTTATTTATGCTAAATTCTAGTAGAATTTTGGTAGGGAAAGTGATTGTAAAATAGGAGAAAAATTATATTTATTCTTTTTAGTGTATTTGCCATATGGCAACATACACTATTGGCGTTGGTCGGATGGCGGGACCTAGGGGTCGGACCAAAATTTCTCGACGTTTCATAACCTCCTAAACACTTTGACACCATTTTTAAAAATGTTTATATATATATGTATATATATATATATATATTTATATATATATATAGGTATATATATATGTGTGCGGGCTATAACTTTCGAAGAAGTTAATTAATTTTGACGAAATTTGGCACACATGTTGGAATCCATTACCGCACGAAGCCTATTTAAAATGGGCCCAATCGGATCATTTTAAGGGTGAATTTTAGGGGTTGAAAAAAGTTTTTGGGCCCCAAAATACCGAAAAAAATCTCAGAATCGTTTTAAAATTGAAATTTAACCCTTTAATAGCAATTAAAAAGTGCCTCTAAAATTTTAGTAAAATCGGCCCAACAGGACCGGACTTACACATTTTTTGAAAACACTAATTTGCAGATAGTGACTTATTTATTGAAGGGTGTCTTTAATTCGGTGTAGGCGTTAGATTGATAATAATATTACAATTAAGAAAAAAATGTTATCTTAAGGGGTGTATTAAGGGGTTAAATTTTTTATTTTGCCCAAAAACAAACTTAATTTCACATAATAAAAGTCTAAAACCACACGGCTCTATACAAGTAAATACACTATATTGTCGGCAGGGTTTTGGCACTGCGACCCGGGTTTTTTGATTTCGATTCAATTTTTTTTAAGTGAAACATGCTTAGCGGCGTATCTGCTTGAAAGTTTCATTGACGTTAAAGGGGAATTGTTTCAACAGCGGGGAAACATACTAGTAACCTTGAGCGCGGGAAAGGAAGGGGCGATTGTATACATATACGCATTTACACGTGTATATAATCTACGTGGCAAGAATGGTTTATTCAATAGTTTTGCATCGGTTTTATAATTGTCAAAGTACCATATAATAGAAAAAGGATGTGTTGACAAATAATCTATTTAGTGTTTATATATTGTATACATATACACATTTACATATATGCATTTATTATTTATATATGTGCATGTGTATTTCGCTGAGTGCCAACGCATGCGTGATATCAACTACGTCGTCATTTCAGCTGTAGTAAATAATTTCGAAAGAAGTTTCGTTTCTCCCGTGAGTTTATGTGAGTGAAACTCGAATTTTAATTATTATTAGTTTTATTTTACAACTTTTGGTGTCCATTTAGTTTATTCCGGGTTGCCCGGATAAACGCTAATGGCGTGCTATATTTCAGAGAAGACAACCAATGAAATCCGACGAATTGGGATATTGAGTGTTTATTTTATAAAAATAATGGACCACACTTTTCCGAGTTATTCCTGTGCGTCGACTGTATTTTCCTCTTTTTCCACGCGTCGCGCGTTCTAAGCGTGATACAGTTCTGCCAATAAACTACCTTGCATTATCTGTATGACAAAGATAGAGATACATGTAATAGCTTTTTTTCCGGTTCGTTTCACTAAGTCCTGTGCGCGTTCCAATATTATTCTTACTTCAGTGGTTATGAACAAAATGTCTCCATTTCGAAATCTGTATTATCTTAAACTTTTTTTTTAAATAATCGTTGCAAATGACCTGTCCCTATTAACTACACACTGTTGGAATATTTAACCCGTTTTTTCTCGAGTTTTGTATAAATAGCCACCATCTGAATGCCCGATTATTTCATAACAGCAATTTTTTTAATTGTTTAAAATAATGCAGGCTCACAAACTTTATGAACATTTCTATCTACATAATTACAATTTTTTTTAAACGCTTGTTCCAATATCGGAACTCTAGAACAAACGTACAGAGTTCCAATTTTGGAACACTGGGAAAAAATGCGTTAAAATAGTTTGGTGCTTTGGTGAATATTGTTGCAGTGCATTCTTCAAACTAGCTAAATTATGGAAACTGTAATTTCAGTAAATAAGTCTGGAAAGCAACTAACTATACAAAATATTTTAATTATAAATTTAATACCAAATGAGAATTAATTAGTTTTTGAGTAAAATTATTACAGTTTAATTAAAAGTTGAATAAATAAACCACGTGTCCGTTAATTAGTTATTGAATATTTGAAATTATTTTGGAAAACTGACACGTTATTTTTTTTAGGTCAGCGAGCATTGCCTTGAGCTTTATATCATTTTTATGAAAATATGTGAAATCTTCTGTAAAGTTAGCTATAGAAAATTTAATTAATATTTTTGCTTAATTAATATTTTCACATTCGTAGGAATAGAATTAGTTTTCATTTAAAATATATTATGTAAGAATCAAACGTAATTGTTAAAAATGATTTTTTCAACAAAAATATGTAAACATACAAATATTATATCTAGATAATTCGGTGAAAGTACGTTATTAAAAATAGCAATCAAATGACTAATAACCTTTCTAATATTTCTAACAAAAACCGCAGTTTTTTTTTAATTGGTCGTAAAAAATACCGGATGCCATGGATCATTAGCCAAAATTATATAAAACAATACATTTACATAATACTGCATGAAAATAAGAAGTTTTTTACTGATTGCATTTTCTGGCAACTCACTCATGTTATCCTGTTATTCTTAATAATATTAGCCTGTTCAAACATTTTTGAATGTAGGTAACTATACATTATTCACGACATATAAATTATAAAGTCCTCGATTATAAAAGCGTCGATTGTCTGAATGTTAATTATTTCAAAGCACGACATAGGCGATTGAATATGAATATGAAATTGTTATAGACGCTAATGACCCATCTAAACTCTACAATCTATTTGTTTAACCGTTTTGTAATGAAACAAATAAGTTCAACAGAACTGAATTCAGTTTTTCCTCAACTTTTGGATAATGACATTTTTTTTAAGTTGATCATGCTTGTAGAAAAACACATGCTTATTCTAAAAGAGACACGCGAACATCTGAGTTTCATTTGGTTTACAAGCTATGAGCGTTTAGAGTTTTCAATAAAAAAAATCTTTGTTGGCCATAACTTCTGAACTAAAAAGACATAGAAGTTTTTAAAAATATTAAGAGCACTGTGGTTGGAACAATAAAAATAAAAGAATAGTTACTTCTTACCACAACAGATTTATTCAGTGGATGTACATTTCGAGAGCTAAGCTCCCATCTTCAGCAAAACACTCTGAAGATGGGAGCTTAGCTCTCGAAATGTACATCCACTGAATAAATCTGTTGTGGTAAGAAGTAACTATTCTTTTATTTTTATAGAAGTTTTTATTTATTAGAAAACGTGTTCTTTTCTCTATGAGTACTAAAAATACGTAAAAAGTATTGTTTTTGCAAGTTTTTAAGTAATTATGTATTTAATCAAGTATATTGGCTAAGTCAGTTTCTCTTGGATCCATACTGGGGAATTGCTCGTAACGAAATTTTTATCCTTCCTAATATCTTTCAAAATATGTATATTTAGCGTCCTAACCGAGCTGGGTAGAGTAGTGGTGACAGCACTAGACTCGCATTCGGGAGATCCGGGTTCGAATCCCGACGGGGGCAGATGTGGCTGGGACTTTTTCCTACTGCTTCTCGCCGGCCATCTCGATTGAGGTTTTCCATGGTTTCCCTTAATTAATTCCAGATAAATATCGAGTTGGTTCCTTATTTGAGGCCATAACCGATTACCTATCAAACTCCTAGTTCAAAAATTGCCTACCTTATCCTAATTTCCTATAATTCCTTCATTCGCCCATTGCTATTACATACGCTGAAGTTTTAAAAATGTAGAAAAATAACGGGAAGTGTGGTAAATGGAAAATAGTAATGCTGCGAATGGCGTCTGTTATGCATAAAGTCGAGAAACGGACGTTAAACGCATTATTATTATTATTATTATATTTAGCGTCCTGAAGTTTGCTTATTTTATTTTGATCTAATACATATAGTTTTTTCCGTGGATTATTATCCGATAAATACTGATATAAGCAACCAATAATCGACATATTTTGTGAATTTTTATGCTGTATACATATACTAAATCTAATTTTTAATGATAGACGGAACGTGAAAATCTGGAATATTTCTTTTGAAAATAGGTATAACATATACACTATAATCGACTGTGCACTGAATATGAAGTCATAAGTGTATAAAAACATGAATTTATTAAACGTTAAATATAATTTGTAAGTTTACATTTATATGGAGAGCCTGTTTTATACGTTTTTAATAATATGTAAATCAATCAGTTTTCGTACAAATTTCGTTCGGTTTTATAAACAAATCAGAGAGCATTTCAGCCGGCGGAAACATGAACACGCACGAGCACTGCAGTCATAAGAAAAAAGGTGGTAGCTAGCTTCAAATATCGAAAGCAGTAGTAGTGGGTCGTTGTCGATTTAATCAACGAAACGAAACCCTAACCTATCCCACGTCAGCTTGTTGAAAAATCACTTGATTTCGTTAACTATAATTTGCATTCACTACAGGACCGTTACCACCATAAAAACTAAAATTCTGCGTACTTAGCTTTTTTAAATACCGAGCACATCAGTGCTATGGTTCGTGTATCGATTTATTTTAGTTCGTTGTATTTTGTTATCAACAGATGGAGTTATAACTGAATCCAACTACTTATAGTTAATTCTAAAAACAAACAGTTGATTCGTTAACGCACGATTTACAGTTAATTTAACCAGTTCGTGTATCACTAGAATGCACTGGAAAGAACTAAAGATCCACACCCACTGAATCGGATCGGATCGGCTCGAAACGATTGGCAGTTTTAGGATACATGAAGCTAAATAAGTTCCCACGCAATAGTCGGTTCGGATCACCTCGGCCACATCCAGTGTGCGTATCCAATCCGATCTATTGGGTGATGCAACAAAAATAAATTATACCTAAAATTTTGAATCAATCTTGCACTTTCAGATAGAAACTGGATAATATGGGGATCCCATTAATGTAAAAAAATGTTAGAAATAATATAAAACTCGAAACTAGAAACTTTTGATATATTTTTAAAAGCAAAAATGATCAGTAAGTTTCGTCAATATTTTTTTTCAAATAAGCTGCTTTTCATGCGTGTACAACTGTCATAAAATTGCCTATTTAACACTGGTGCGTGAAGGAAAAAAAGCGTGGCGATCTAACAAATTCAACATTAGAAATATATGAAAAACAACAGCATGGGTCGAATAATAATCTTTAAGTGAAGTTTGTTACATTACTCAACTCAAAAAATGTTAAAAATATACTGAATATCAAATGAAAATCACATATTTTATAAAGGGTACGTGCAAATAATATAGTATGTATGACGTGATGACGTTACGACTCGTGTCATTGCAAAACTCTGAGCTCGTTTTTACATAATGTCACTTATCGTACGTAAAATACGTCATTACTCCTAGAATACATAAACTACCATTTTATAACAAAAACATGTAAAATTATGTTTTCACTCGATTACAGAATACAAACCGTGCGTAAACATACGCATTATGAGCCATGTGTCAAGCGTAAGAAGCTGCCTCCTTTTTTTTAAACTTGCACGATGCAGTTTTTGAATTAACTCGTTTCAAATCATCACATTCGTTTAAAAAAAGACACCTTCCCACACTAGTTAAGTACTATACTATTTTATAATTAGTTTAAAAAGCTTTTTCTAACATAGTTTCAGCAGAATCTTTATTCCCGATATCAATCTTTTGCTAATGACGACACGTAACATGTGAATAGTCTGTTCGCTCTTATGACATACTATGTACATAATTTTCATTTATAACGTGTGCTAACGATATGTAAATTTATGCCTTGTAAACGTTAGGGCTGATTCAAATTAGTGAATTTTTCAATGCCTAATTGTAGCATTGTAAGCTACAAACGTAGATGACATCTCTTTACAAGACGAATGGACATAAAATTACTAGATCCATGATTTGACCCGACTGTAGCGAAGCCAAAAAGGAGGACAGCCTTCTTTCACAGTAATGTATGTCCAATTCTGTGTTCCCTTGTAAAATAAAAACTGCTCGACTGATTTTGATAAATGGTATATCACTGATTTCATCTTAGTATTGCATGTTATATGATATCCCGAAATATTCAATATGGCGAACGATACATGTCAAAATATAAAACAAAATACTCGTTTCTAGATCACTAATCAGAATCACTATATTTGTCAGACGTAGGTATGTGTAGATTTTGGGTAAGTTTCATTTTTGTAGTGTGTAGTGTAAACTACTTAGTAAACTAAATAAAATGAGATACTGCTGCTTCATTATATCCACATTTTATACTTACGTGTCGACAAAAATGTCATGCTATCTTCAGGATACATTGTCATCAAAAATTATCAATAAACTTGTAACAAAACTTACAGATAATTTTTAGTCGACATTATACCCTGAAGATGGCACAAAATTTCTGCCGTTGACATTAAATCTAGTTATATTACTACTGATGCTCAATATAAGGATCAATCAGTATTATTGATCCTTAAGCAACGAAGACATCATCTTCTTTATTTACATAAATTATCCAGTAGATATAAAAGTCTCTACAAACTTTGTAGTAATAACGACGTAGTAAACTAAATTCTTCAATCGATAAACAATCCAGTTTCTTATAAAAAATTAAGAAAACTCCAGCTGATTTCAAGGATTCCACATTTCAGTAGCAAGGCTTCGCTATGCTCTATTATTTCTTCCCTATCAACATGACGCCCGAGCTGGCGCCTTGATGTGTAACCTTTGTGTTTGCATAGCGTGGCGACACACCCAATTTTTCAGGTCACTTCTGTTACTTCGTTGGGTTTGAATAATTGCGAATAGACTACATTCGGTGGCCAGTTGTTGTAAAGCGGAGCTCTCTCTACATAATAATTTTGCCATGCGCCGAGTCACAAGTCTGTTATTTCGGCTGCTCGGTTATTTATAGACTTCGTTGTTCTACACATTCTGCATCGACGATGTTCTCGCGGTTTTATTGTAATGGCCTAGTCCTATCGCAATCGCGATTTTCATATCACAATTGCTGTATTGTGTTAGATACCGCGCAGAATCGAAAACTTCCTCGCATCAATTTTATTATTTAATCTCTTTTTATTCTTTTTGCGGGGTTTAGTTAAAATAAAACTCGAGTCGAAGTGCCAAAACCCTGCCGAATAGGGTTGCCAACCGTCCCGCTATAATAAAGTCTAAATTACACTATAACTGTTTTTTTTAGTAAATATTGACTATTATTAATCTAACAAGGTGTTTTATTTTACTTCTCATCCTGATTTGTAAAGAAAGTTTCACATTTTTTTGTATTCTAAATAAAATTAGTTGGATCCTGCTTTTTAAACCCTTGTCCCGCATTTGAAATCATTATTTCCCGCAAATTTGTATTTTAAAGTTGGCAAGCCTACTGCCGACAAATATAGTGCTAATATAGGCAGTGTGTCAAGTTGCTAAGAATGATGTGAAATATCGAGAAATGTTGATCGAAGTCACATCGACTTTTTATCATAATATGTAAAAATCATCAAAACATGACGTCGGAGCTATTTCAGGGCAGTGTAATATATTTTTGTAATAACTAGTAAGGTACGATAACCTTGTTGAATTGCCATGCGGTATTGGTTTTGTTGCCAAATGTTCCAAATTCCGTGTTAGTAGTTCTCTCTCTTATTCGGTCCTTCACGAACCTATTTATTTTCAGACTTTCAGATTCTGATTTTTATTGAAACGCAGTCGTCACAAATAAATAAATTTATTAGCATTTCTATATGCGTTATTGGTTTTAAAAAGGGAATCAACATATGATATTAACAGAAATGGGGAATTGTTCACTCCATCTTTACAAATATGTAATCGGTTTTTAGAGTGAACGTGGACGAAAAAAGACAGACAAATGTGAATGGAATTTCATGCCTTGAGGGGTTCGTACCGTTGTAATAATTCAATGAAAATTTAGTCAAGTAATAAGCTCACTTAAAATAGAAAATAAAGATTTTCGGATGTTTTATTTTACTTGTGCTATAAAACTTTCCTTCGTGGTAAATTTCTAGATTCTAGGTCAACGGTTTTGATGAGTGCGTCACTATCAAAATACGCGATTTTTAAAGGTCGTATTTTTCATTGAATTAAGCTAGAAGCTTAGAAGTACAAAGTTATAATATAATAATAATATATAATAATGCGTTTAACGTCCGTTTCTCGACTTTATGTCATAGCAGACGCCATTCGCACCATTACAATTTTCCATCTATCACACTTCCCGTTATTTTTCTACATTTTTAAAACTTCAACTTATGCAATAGCAATGGGCGAATGAAGGAATTATAGGAAATTAGGATAAGGTAGGTAATTTTTGAACTAGGAGTTTGATAGGTAATCGGCCATGGCCTCAAATAAGGAACCATCTCGATATTTATCTGGAATTAATTGAGGGAAATCATGGAAAACCTCAATCAAGATGACCGGTACAGGAATTACCGTTTCTCGGCGAGTGGCAGAAGGAAAAAGTCCCAGCCACATCTGCCCCCGCCAGGATTCGAACCCGGACCTCCCGAATGCGAGTCTAGTGCAGTAACCACTACTCTACCTAGCTCGGTTACAGAGTTATAATATTCATTTCAATTTGATACGTCTTGCCATTTCTAACAAAAATTGACGAACACACAAACGCATAAAAAGAATTCTATAAGGGTTCCGATTTTTTCATGCTGAGCTACGGAACACTAAAATAGTAGGAAATTGACATTTATCTCTTATAAGACCACGTTAGCGGTCTTGTAAACATATTGTTTGTAAATACGTTAATTAACTAAATTTTCAAAACATATCATTAAGACATGAATAATTACATTTAATTATTCCCTCGCTATTATCAATATGCTTTTAAATATATGAAACTTCAAGCTGCAATTTATATTTGCATGAGAAATTATTACACCACTTAGAATAATATACTGGTGTTGTATCATTTTGATGCCAGATCAATAAACTATAATCTATATTATAGTTTTGTTCCTACAGACAATCACTAATTTGTCCCTAAAAAGTGTCTGATTTTTTCGTTACGTAACCGCTAAATGTGACTATTTGGAAATTATTACCAAACTTATTTGTTGGAACAGTTGACGTTAAAAACAAAATAATTGACCTTTCGTTTGACACGATTGCATAAAATGCATAGATCTGATTTAAAATCCAGTTACTGTCCGCAACATTTTCTAATTGTCAGTAATGTCTTGGTTTCCTAAGATGGTAGTACCGTAAGATAGCGAACGTATTCAACGTGCCTATATATGACGGTGAACACATAAAAAATCGTGTGAATAGAAATTAATAAATGGACGCCGCTTTCTTATGTTAGAGTCGTGCCGCCGCTACCTCATCTTCTATGCACACGTTTTTGTTACGTGATCACCATCATATTACGGTCGCCATATTACTACTTCGCTATCTTACAAAACCAGAGTTTAGATTTACAAGTCTGCTGGATCAACTGATAATGAAATCAAAAACCCGGGTCGCAGTGCCAAAACCCTGCCGACAATATAGTGTATTTGCTTATACAAGCAGTGTGGCTCTATTATGTGAACTTAAGTTGTTTTTTGGGCAAAATAGAAAATTTGACTCCTTACTACACCCCTTAAAATCACATTTTTTTTCTTAATCGCAATAATATTATCAGTCGAACCTCTATACCAAATTATATACAACTTACAGTAAATAATTAATTCACTATCTACAAACTAGTGTTTTCATAAAATTTGTAAGTCCGGTCCTGTCGGGCCGATTTTATTAAAATTTTAGGGACACTTTAATTACTACCAGAGGGTTAAATTTCAATTCTGAAACGATTCGGAGAATTTTTTCGGTATTTTGGGGCCCAAAAACATTTTTCAACCCCTAAAAACTACCCTTAAAATGGCCCGATTAGGCCCATTTTAAATAGGCTTCTTGCGGTGATAGATTTCAACACGTGGGCCAAATTTCGTTAAAATCAATTAACTCTTTCGAAAGTTATTGCCCGCACGTATATATATATACGTATATATATATATAAATATATATATATATACATATATATATAAACATTTTTAAAAATGGTGCCAAAGTGTTTAGGAGGTTATGAAACGTCGAGAAATTTTGGTCCGACCCCTAGGTCCCGCCATCCGACCGACGCCAATAGTGTATGTTGCCATATGGCAAATACACTAAAAATTTGGATTAGACGACGATTGAACAATATACGGTGTTCACTGCCCGCTTTTTAGACTGTTTGGATTTTGGTATAGGAACCTACAGAAGAAAAAATGGGTGTTGTCATATATGTGATAAAATGAGATTAATGACGACTTAGTTCTCCAATAGGCATGTGGATTAGAGTAGTAATTCAAGTTTTAATTGTCTATTTTTCGCTTCAGTAGGGACATCACTACCGGTCATCTATATGCTCGGACATATATAAAAATAGATGTTTGTCTGTTTGAGATTACCAGACTTCGACACCGTTTGACCGATCGCCATAAAACTTGGTACATAGTTTTTTATGGAGAATGTTGTAACTCTCCGTCTAGACTATAATACGGTGGAGCTGAAGGCTCCACTATTGTTGTCGCTGTCGTGTTTCATCTTAGTTGCGTGCAGAGCCGCGGGTAGCGGCTAGTATTATATTTACTTTGTTGAGACACTCTCCCACACTGCACAATCATCGTGAGCGACGAGTCCAATGAAGCCATAATGAAGCTCATTCATCAACGTCTATTTTAAGTCTAAACAAACTCAGATCGTGTTTAGATTTTGTTTATATTTAAAAAATGTACTACTTGATTTGTGAATGAATTTCGTTCAATTCTTCATTTACAACATTAATATGGTACATCAAGACATGATGGGATCGACCCCTTGGTTTATTGAGAAATTGTAATATAAAGAGAACTTAAAAATTTCTGTAATAATATAACAGTATTTTTTGTATTACAGTGAATTTTGAAGACAATGAATAAGCTTTTTTTTTAAATGAAGGTTGAATTTTTATCAAAATTAAAACAGAGCTAAAAACTTCAATGCTGGTATTACAGTAACGGAAAATACGATATTGGTATTATACGTGCCAATGAAAAATTTGAAATGAATTTGTGTGTAAGCTTTTTAAAACAAAGAAACTCGGATCGCAGTGCTAAACCCTGCCGACAATATATATAGTGTATTTGCTAATACAGGCATTGTAACTTTATTATGTGAACATAAAAAATGTAACGCCTTAATGTATCCCTTAAAATAATAAGTTTTTCTCTAATTGCAATAATATTATCAATCCAGCATTTGTATCTAATTAAATACACCTTGCTTTCAGTAAATCTGTATCTGAAAACTAACGTTTTCATAAAATTTGTAAGTTCGGTTGTGTTCTGCATTAAAATTTTAGAAGCACATTTTAATCTTTAAGGGTTAAATTTCAAATTTGCAACAAATCCAAGAATTTTTCCGGTATTTTCGGACCCAAAAACATTTTTCAACTCCTAAAAACCACCCTTAAAATGATCCGATTAGAGTCTCCTTGTGGTGATGGATTCCAAGTTGTGGACCGAATTTCGCCAAATCGTTTTACTCTTTTGGATGTTGTGGTCGGAAACATTCCCACTTCACACGCCCATATACATATCCGAAAATTATTCCAAATTGTTCAGGAGGCTATGAAACGTCGATAAATTTTGGTCAAACCTCGCCATTCTTAACTGACGCCAATAGTGTATGTGCTATAAAAAAGAATCGACTTAGGCGACTTTACCTTATGGTCACAAATCGATCAATAGAAAATAGTCTACTGATCTGTTTTTCAAGTGCGAGAAAGTAACATTTGATAAGTGTCAATAGCTGAGGGAGGAATGACCATCTGTGTTCGAGATGTTATTTTTAGAACTGCATGAGCCGTGAACCAAGGCCATTTGTTTGACTTTTGTGCATGCTTCATGGTGACGCAAACCAGACCGTCTGTCTGACGAGTGGACACTTAGTATTCAAACGTCATCACTCGTGATTTACTAGGACTAGACGGTGACGACTTTGAGTTTTACCTTGTATCAATTAACAAAAGTAAAGTTAGAGATGGGAAAAACGGGTCTTTCTAGTGATCTGCATCTTTGCAGCTGGATCCTGTATGTGAGCCGGCTCACTGAACCGGTTAAAAAAGAGCCGAGTTCTGAATATGTTACTGCAGTCTGCCACTGAGTTACCTAGTTCAGTCAATCATATCACGACCTGTATAGAATCAAGAATGCATAGCCAAACATGTGATGCATGAGTCATTTGATCTGACAGATGCATCAAAGCGAGAACTGATACGTAAGTGTAAAATGTGCTTCTGTGGGTTAAGTGTTTCACTGAGTTATGCGGATCCGTTGATCCGTCGGCTCAAAAAAAAGTGAGTCGGCTCTCACGGATCTTCTGTCGGAGTCGGCTCTTTGAACCGGTTCAGATCTGAGTTACCCAACTCTAAGTAAAGCATAACACCGAAAAAATAGTAAATGGCTGATATGTAGGCGTTTTAGATGATAAAACAGGAGAGAATGATATATGATTGCAAAAGATTATATCAATTGATGAAAAGTAAATCACTGAACTTTATTTATTAGAAGAACTTCTTGAGGAATTTTTATATTTGTAGGAGCAAGTAACCAAAATGACAAATGAAATATACGCTAATAGAGAAACGGAAGATATGAAACCTATATTAGTTGGCATGGGGATGCAGAGAAAACAATGATATGCTAAGGGAAAATTAATGATTGGGAAATAAAATTAAGGTATCCGAAATTTGGGAAGTGACAATAAGTGCAATACAAAATAGACATGAATGAAGGCTTAGACGTCGTTAACGTAAAATTTCAACACAATCCGTTAACGGGTGAAAATTCAAAAGTGCAATTTGCACCCGGATAAAGCCGGTCAATCGAATAACAGAAAGTAGATGAAAAGTCGATTGCAAAATTTGAGCCGAACAAAGACAGACAAGAAAGCTAACTAATAAAAATGTGGTAAAAATAACATGTATTTTCATATAACATCATATCACAGAGCGACAATCATATTTGTATATGTTGATGTAATACAATTTTCGTTTAGAGATTACAGTGGGCTCACTGCGGTCGTAAAACGACTGTGCATACTACGGCCTTCTGAATGATATATTTGCAAGTTCCTTATCGGGCCTTTCATTGCTTAGTTCCAGTTGAACAAAGGGAAACTTAAGGATGTTTAAGTAACTCATGACTGAAAGTAAACGTTGCCACAGCTGTAGGATTTGCTCTATAAGAAACATAATATTGTAGTTATTTTGCCATCCAGGAAGCTGTTAAGACTATATTTCGTAATTATCTGAATTTTTTTTAGTGCATATAAGAAAATAAAATTACGTCCTTCGGCACCACTTGACACCATCTAGTGGCGAGTTACAGCAAACCTTCTCCATGAAAAAATACATATGTATATATGTGCCAACTTTCATGGTGATCGGTCAAACGGTATCGAAGTCTATTAATCTTAAATATACCAACATCCAAACATCCATTTTTAAATATATGTATAATAAGTATTGATTATTATAGTTGAAATAATAGTATTTGTTTTCCCGCGACTGACAAATGCACAAATAATTGTGCAGTGTAGTACAAAAACACAAAAAAATAATTATGAAAATGAAACTGTTCCTACGACTGGTGTATTTGGCAAATTATTCATGCTTGGGTAGTGATACAAACTTGTCAACCGTCGGTTTTAGTTCTTTTTATTGCAGTAACTTATTTGATGGATGCGGAGAAACGTAGGAAGTTCTGTTAATTAATAAATGGATAGTTGATTTGTCAAATATACAATTATTTGACAAACTTTGACGATTGTTTGCAGCAACTTAGCAAACATTTGTACAAGTATACTGGTTCCCACGACAAGATGTTGCAAGTATCCACGAATGACAAATATTGGTCAACTACACCAGTCGTGGGATTCCGGCTTTGCAGTCTGTAATGTGGCCTTGAACCAGACTTATAATAAATAGTACGGTCCTGATAGCGTCGTGACGCTTCTAAGTACCTCGACAGCGTTAATATCTGACGACATCCAATCCCGATGATCGCACGCCCGATATATCTAGTTTAATCCGCTTGCGTAGTCACTGCTCTGCCAAAATATATTTTTATTTACAAATTTACGTCCGTTACAAGTTTGAAGCGTATCTCATTTGTTGTACCGATATAAGAAGCATAATAAAAGAGAAATATCTATCGAAAATAGACCGATGCAGTAGATCGTGAAAATATCAATTGTTTTTTTATAGCTGTGTAAAGAGTATATCCATCTGATTATTTTGTCTCAAATTTGTTCCAGTCATCTATAAAATTCGTTAACATATTGAACGTTACCTCAGGCTAATATATAAAACTACTCAATACCCGCGACTTTGCACGCAGTTGAGATGAAACAATGTTGTTTTATAGTCCGCTCAGTAGCGACAACAGTAGTAAAGCCTTCGGTTATAGTTTTGTTTCGCGGCAGCAGCCACAGTACTGGAGCAAATAAACATTAATTTTATAAGGTAAGATTTTTTTGGGTCAGGACACAAACAAACAAGCATTCATTTTTATATATAGATAGCCGGCTCTGCACACGATTGTAATGAAACACGGCAGCGACAATAGTAGTGGAACCTTCGACTCCATCGTGTTTGACGAATTACAACACAGTGGATAGCATAAAACCTTCTCCATGAAAAAATACATATATATGTGCCAACATTTATGGTGATCGGTCAAATGATTTCGAAGTCTATTAATCTCAAATATACCAACATCAATTTTTATATATAGATGGGTTCGAGATCTATGTGTAGCATTTCGTTTTGTAGTTTTTTTCGAGAATTTTTTATATCTAGATGACAGAAAGTATTCCAGAATTGTTGTCTATCTGTCTATTCATCTGTTTGTTTTTGCATTGGCAATACTTGCGAATTCCCAGACTGATTTTGGTGAAATACGGAACACTCTCAATGGATATCAAAACTTTAAATAAAAGTTAATTATTATCTAGTACGCTCGCGCTAAAATAAGGTTTCCGTCAAAACTGACATTAACACGTGCAAAGTTACGTCTTAATACCATATTTTTTTTATAAAATAGATTATTTTTTATGCTGGGTTTCTTTTCAAAACATCCCCCAAAAGATGAAGGTGGTTTATCTTTAAAACGATATTAATTCAACATTACGGGTTTCAAAAATGCGATCTGGAAACCGGAGAGGCTTAATTTGAAAACTACTGCAAATACGGTAATCTCTGTTTCGTAAATATTATGCAGAATCAACAGATGATGTAGAATTTTAGACGTTTAATTATCTTTCTATCAAAATGTATTAATCTGTTATTCTAGTATCATGTATATAGAATGAAACTTGAACCTTTCAGAATAAACAAAAGACAAATGAATAGATGTAGAAAGATATACAGGATTTGAAATGAATAGATGGCATAAGTTGAATAATTACTCATCTTTGTGATTGATCTCTATATGTACTATATCAACATATTATAGTTCACACTATATATGGGAAAAACGGGTCTTTTTAGTGATCTGCATCTTTGCACCTGGATCCCGTATGTGAGCCAGCTCTATGAACCGGTTCAAAAAGAGCCGAGTTCTGAATATGTTACTGCAGTCTGCCACTGAGTTACCTAGTTCAGTCAATCATATCACGACCTGTATAGAATCAAGAATGCATAGCCAAACATGTGATGCATGAGTCATTTGAGCTGACAGATGCATCAAAGCAAGAACTGATACGTAAGTGTAAAATGTGCTTCTGTGTGTTAAGTGTTTCACTGAGTTATGCGGATCCGTTGATCCATCGGCTCAAAAAAAAGTGAGTTGGCTCTCACGGATTTTCTGTCGGAGTCGGCTCTTTGAACCGGTTTAGATCTGAGTTACCCAACGGTAGTTCACACCAATTTCGCATTGCACATACTCTGTTTCGTACTTTTGATTATTTGAAGAGTATTACTGAAGTTATACTTCTTTGGCACGCTGAGAATAAAATTATAGTAGGCAATGGAAGTTGCCTTTGCATAGCTAACGAAAATTCGACAGTATGAACTTGGCTATAAGAGGCTCAGACTGAAATGACAATATGGATGAAATTAATGCGCTTTCTGTCATCTGGAAACTATATAATAATATTCTAGACGTCTATAAATTTTCCATCATACAAGGAAAAAAAGTAAAAACCAAAATAAAATTTTGTGCTCAAGGGCACCTGAACTTATCGCTCAGAAAATTCCAAACATGAGGGAATATAGCGAAACTTCTTGGTTTCCGGGCTTGTACGCCGTGGTCTATTGATATTTCTACCTGACGTTTCGTCAACAACTGCGGTAGACATTATCGAAGGCGATGTGGTGGCGGGCGAAGTGTCCTTCTCGGCTGCTCACAATGTCTACCGCAGTTGTAGACGAAACGTCAAGTAGAAATGCCAATGGACCACGGCGTACAAGCCCGGAAACCAAGAAGTTTTGCAACAACGCCAGCCGTGAAAGCCTACACAATTGGATAATATTTAGTGACACCTTCAGTTTGACATCTTTGACCGCGTCCACCCACGAAATGTCTCCGAGCTGCCAGACTGTGGGTTTTATGTTCAGGATAGTGCCCTTAATGAACTCACAAAAACTCAGGTTTGAGGAAATGAGTAAAATCGTCACTGCCTAGAGTTGTGTAACTCAGATCTGAACCGGTTCAAAGAGCCGACTCCGACAGAAGATCCGTGAGAGCCGACTCATTTTTTTTGAGCCGACGGATCAACGAATCTGCATAACTCAGTGAAACACTTAACACACAGAAGCACATTTTACACTTACGTATCAGTTCTTGCTTTGATGCATCTGTCAGCTCAAATGACTCATGCATCACATGTTTGGCTATGCATTCTTGATTCTATACAGGCCGTGATATGATTGACTGAACTAGGTAACTCAATGGCAGACTGCAGTAACATATTCAGAACTCGGCTCTTTTTGAACTGGCTCAGTGAGCCGGCTCACATACGGGATCCAGATGCAAAGATGCAGATCATTAAAAAGACCCGTTTTTCCCATCTCTATCACTGCCTCCTTAACTATTATGAATATACTGAACTAATCAACAAACCTCAAGCAAGTAGACACTAATGTCGCATCTTGCAACCAAACACAGCCTGAAAAAGGTCAGTTAGTGTGAATTAATTAAAAAAATCTAATAGCTTAATTTGCTATTGAATTTGTTATTCAAAAGTTAACGATTAATTGATGTGAATATTTTCGCAAACCTTGAATCTATTTTGTTATTGTTAGTGTATAGTCGTCTATCGCCGCTTAATTGAATGCTTGAAACATAATAAATATTACAGGCCAGGTTTTTAGAACGCACAGTTGGCGGTCATTATGTAAGATGGAAATAACCAATTCGACGTCAAAGCTATTTGACGCCCGCGGGATTGGCTCTCGCGGACGCTGTCCAACGCCGTGTGACGAATGCCGTCGGTACAATGACAGGACTGTAATAGTCTACTTTTAGTACATTTTTATAAAATAATTGTCGCTTAGATTAATACAGGCTGATTTAATGTCTCAGCAACAATCTTTTACAGATGAAAGTTTATTTAAGGTAG
The DNA here is from genome assembly GCA_034508555.1 of Venustoraphidia nigricollis. NCBI lineage: Eukaryota > Metazoa > Arthropoda > Insecta > Raphidioptera > Raphidiidae > Venustoraphidia > Venustoraphidia nigricollis. The sequence goes on from JAVRKA010000013.1 coordinate 4,736,094, forward strand.
TTGTCGTGGTTAAGGCTCACCGTCAGAAAATTTTTAATTTTTGTATACTTATTAAGGACATGATAATGCAATTACCCTGAAAATTTGAAGTCGATCGACCGTATATAATCCGAGATAAAATCAATTAAAAATTGAATAATTAACATTGATTGTATACGATCTCTGTAGTTCAGAACCAGTTTCTTATTTATAAAAAAAGAACTAACTGTCAGAAACTTTCCAAAAACTGACAGTCTTTCAATGCATTTGTTATAAGCTTAAAAAAAAAATAAGAAAACATTTTTGACCGTCTAATTATTTACAAATAACGGTTTAAAGTTCATCAATTTATAGAAAAGTATACATGCATATGAATACTGTATGGGTTACGTTTCCACGGGTACAGTCTTGCGTACAAATTATGGATCACTTAGCTACAAGCTAGTATACTTTTGTGGCGCGTATAATCTATAACTTTTTGACAATATTGTACGACAACTACCTTAAGTTGACTCAGATTGTAAAATATGCCCTCGACAAATTTCGTATTGTGGTCGCAAAATTCATTTTATTAGCTGTGATTAAGCATTAGGCTTCACAAAATCTGGCTTTAAAATTTCAAAGAACATACATTTTTGCCCTGCAATTGAATAAAAAAAACTTGATATTCGTCAATATTTCGAATTACGGGAAGGCAAATAACATTTTAAAGTTTTTTCATTAAAAACTTATGTTAAAAAAACTGAAAAATTGGGCTTGCTCAATAATTTTTTTCAAATTAAATTTTTACTGTATACAAAAATTGATGTAAGATATTTGCTAATTTTCTCGTTTTTATCTGAATTTAAATCGTTTATTTGCTGTAGAATGTAGATCAATTAAATTGTAAAAACTTGGCTAAAAGTCATATGGAGAGAATGATACATATTTCTAGTTTATTTTGAAGCAAAGATTGAATAAGATTTTTCATAGAAATTAGGGATTTCTTAAAACGTGAGTAAAAGCATTTTACATTAACATACACTGCTTGTAAGATAGAACTATGCAGGTGAAAAAAGGGGTATATTGAACCGCTGATAAACAGGTATCTTAATAATGTGAAATAGACTTTTTAGTGTATTTGCCATATGGCAACATACACTATTGGCGTTGGTCGTATGGCGGGACCTAGGGGTCGGACCAAAATTTCTCGACGTTTCATAACCTCCTAAACACTTTGGCACCATTTTTAAAAATGTTTATATATATATATATATATATATATATATATTTATATACGTATATATATATATATATATATATATATATATATATATATATATTTATATGTGCGGGCAATAACTTTCGAAGGAGTTACATAATTCATTTTAACGAAATTTGGCATACATGTTGGAATCCATCACCGCACGAAGCCTATTTAAAATGGGCCCAATCGGGTCATTTTAAGGGTAGTTTTTAAGGGGTTGAAAAAAGTTTTTGGGCCCAAAAATACCGAAAAAATTCTCAGAATCGTTTCAAAATTGAAATTTAACTCTTTAATTAAAATTATAAGCAAATCGGCCCGACAGGACCGGACTTACAAATTTTATGAAAACACTAGTTTGCGTATACGAATTTACTTACTGAAGGTCGTATTTAATTTGGTGCAGATGTTGGATTGATAACAATATTTCAACTAATAAAATTATTATTGTAAGGGGTGTATTAAGGGGTTCAATTTTTTTTTATATTGTCCAAAAACAAACTTAATTTCATTTAATAAAGCCACAATACCTGTATTAGCAAATACACTATATTGTCGGCAGGGTTTTGGCACTGCGACCCGGGTTTTTTGTATATTAGCTTTGAAAATTTACATTAATTTACGCTAATAAGTTGACAAATTTAAGTTACCATCGGTAATGATAATCTGATTATTGTAACTAATATGTTTTAATAATAAATATGATCTATAATTAATTTCCTTTTTTTTTGTTACAGGTAAGCTGAAGATGTTAAATGTCACTACATTCTTTATACTACCACTACAATTACATACTACGTTAGGCTTCTAAAAACGAGGTTCGTGCAGATCATAATTGAAAATCTACTGCAAATATGATGTCATACATGTAAGAGCTCTTTTAATAATACGTCCACTCCAAACGGAGTATAAACATATCAACAAATCAACATGCATATTTGCATAATTATTATGCCTCTCAAACATTTTTGGTACTCACAATGGAGAGATTGTATAAAAAAACAAAAATATATAACTACACTTTGATTAAATAAGACCTAAGGCTTAAAAATAGTCGACTTCGTAGAAATGCTGTTGTTTTCAAATTTCCATGACTCGTCTACGACTTCCAGGTCCCAAGTTCTAATCCGAGAATTACTGAAAATAAAATTATATTTTCAACTTACTAAACAAATATACATCCATAGGTGGATCAGATTACTCAAACTTGATGGCTCCTACATTTTGTAAACTACTTGACTTAATTTTCAGATTTAAGTACTTGACTTGAACTTGACTTAAGTATCTTCAAAATTAAGTCAAGTGGTATACCACTAAATCTAGGTCCCAGTGCTAGAGGCAAAAAAATACAATACAAATTTTAAATGCAAATTTAGAACGACTCTTCTCACATTTCCTTTCAACTTGCGAAACGATATTTTACTGCAGCTTAACGAAATGCATTTTCTAAACTCTCTTTGTGATACTCAGTTAAAATTAATTTTCAGTGCACACAATTAGTATAAAAAACTCCTTAGTATTATTTTGTACCATAAATATTAATTAACAGCGCTGTTAAATTTTTGTTTCTTTTTAGCATAATCAAATTACAGCGTGTTAGAAAGTAATAAAAATTTAATAACGCTGCTAATACCTAGATGGAAAGCTCATCGTGAAAGTGAGTTAACAGACAAATAGGGAATTACAATTATTATTATTAATTTTATTCTGCCGGATCATGGGATTCTGACGTCACTTCCGGTCATTATTTAGATTGTCTTTTTATGTCATCAACTGCTTAAATAAAATTTATGTCAAAATGCCATAAGATGTCAGAGTTTATTCTGTGGCAACTCTTTAGTTGGCCTAATTTTTTGGTTCCCGACGGAATAAAAATAATTTACCCTGACGGATTTATGCGTGTACTCGATAATGTGTAAATTCGACGGTCGGCTCTAGGACTATAACATTTATGATTCAGAGTAACACCACAAATCTTTCAGTAATTATTGTACCAATTTGTAATTTATAGTATCTAGCATCTTGTGTCACCTGTACACGTGCAATGTTACACCTGCGCACCATTATACTTCCACCCCCCGACCCCGCCAAGTGGCGTCGGGGCGTCACTCGTTATGTGCATCTTAACATCTAAAGTGATGATATAAATCGTCTATCCTATATTTTCTATCCTTGTCCCTACATATTATAAATTAAAGTCCCCGGCCGCGCTGAGTTTGTGTTTGGCCGGACTAATCTCAGAAACTACTGTACGGATTTTCATACGGTTTTCACCAATAGAAAGAGGGATTATCTAGGAAGGTTATAGGCTATAATTTATGAACATTTTGCTTAAATTAGCTACCGGTATGATATTTGTGAATAAAGTCGGCAGAAGACCGTCCGTGGCGTGCGCTGCCTAAATAATAAAAATTATACGAAAATAATGTACGGTGGAATATATCCTTTTAAAAAGTTCAAAAAAAAAGTCCGACCATACGTATATGTTTGCTCCGCAAGGGCAGAAAGTTGAAATTCCTGCACTGCGCGACACACGATATCCTAGGCGAGTCATATATACCACACGGCCAAAAATTTGAAATTCCTGCAGGAATTTCAACTTTCTAGCCGTGTGGTGTATACCATTTTTCTTCATACCCGGTCGAAAGTACGTAGATTGATAGATTGTAGATTATAGACGTTCAACATCTGAGGTCATCAGCGTCTTACGTACTTTCATATCAGTGTACCTACACGAGCAAACTGTTTCGGCCCGCCGTTGAAGACGGTATGCGAGTAATTCCAGCAGTGCATAATTGTTAGGCTTTCTGCCTTAAAATCGAAACCGAAAGTACATACTTTAGACAGAATATGAAAAAAATACTTTTTGATGCAGTTTTGTGTCGCTTAAGTTTAAGAAACATTTGAACACATTTCAGATTTATATTGCGATGTCAATAATCTAGCTATATCTGTATGTTTCTTAAACATAATAAATTGCAAAGCGCTGCAATACTGCGCCAAAAAGTACACAGATATCAAATTTAACAAATACATTCTCCAAATGTTTTGATTAATTAAAATAATTTAATTTGAAATTATGAAGCTTTGAAATCTGTAATTAAAATTTTTGGCTGCAATGAAGCGATTGAAATTTATTATTGTACCTTTGTTTTGGCAACGGTATTATAATAATATGTATTACTTTGTATTTTAAATTGTATTAACTTAAAACAGGTTTGATTTAATAATATGACATCAATACTAGGTTTATAAAAGGAGTGTAAGAGTATTCGAAAAATCGGGCACCGATCAAATAGTAAGCATTTTTAACTGCGAAAAAGAAATTATTCATTTACGACATACGAGTATATTTTTCAATTCCCTATGATATTCAAGTAGAAAAAATATAATATCCCCAACTAAACATATCCTGTATTTCACTTTCTAGGCAGCTAGTTGCTAAAAACCGAAGAAGGATTCTTAAATTCCGAAACAGTGAATACGGTCGTTTATAGAGCGTCAACTGTACTACTATGTAACGCATACGCCCATCAGAGGGCTGAGGGAATTTTGTTGTTATTGTGAATTTTTGTATATTATATACTTCTTGTTTTCATGCTCTGTAACATTTTCTACAGAAACGTGATAACAATATTTAATACAAGAGCGCATTTATATTCTATTTGAGGATTGTACAATGTAATAAAAATGTTGTTTATGTGAGAGCACTTTTAAAATCTCGTTAAAACAAACGTAATTATAATGTAAATATCAGACTTATAAAGTTACACTGATTATTATACTGTTACTTCAGTTACACTGACTTATCAGACTTATAAATCTTTTTGTTTGTGATTTTTTAATATTTTAGTATTCAGTTAGTTATTTTCCATGTCACAGGAGTTGGATTTTATTAAGCAAATATTTTTATGTTAACGACCTTAAAACACTTTCAGACAGTTTTTAATCATATCACCATAATATTTGATAGTGAGACTCTATTATTATTCTTATATTGGAAATTGTTGCGTCCATATTTTTTTTCAAACATAGTACAGCACATGTTAATAAATAAATGACCGAAACGTCGGTAAATTAATAATTGGTTTATTGATTTACATCAATTTGTCCACTTTCCTGCTAACTTAATTGTGTATTATTCTTATAGTTTGTTTCTCTGTTTTAAAGTGAAGTTAAAACTAGAGACACTTATTCGTTTTGCAAAGTTTCATGAAGAAAGTAGTTTTTTGTTTTACTTTTTGTTACGTTGCTAAATATCAGGTCGTCGCCATATTCACGAAAAAATATAATTCTGAAGATATTAATATTATCATCTATAATTTTTTAAGTTTAAAAATTATCAGGAAATTGGACAAATAAAAATATACAATCAATTCAGCGACGTTCGATTTTTTTATTAAAGCTTCTTCAGGCTTTTTGATTCATATAGTTAAATAATAATAATAAGTTATTCTTATTTAACTATGTACATAAATCAAGAAGATTTAATAAAAAAACCGAAACGTCGCTGAATTGATTGTATATTTTTATTTGTCCAATTATAATTTTTAAACTTAAAATAATTCTGAAGTTTGCGACTTGTCAGTATAAACTTTTTTTTGTATTTGAAAGTTGATATTAAAAGTAGGCACATCTTGTAATAAAATTAATATTGATTGTAATCATTACTGGGGTGCCTATTTAAAAAAAAAAAGCAGTGTTTAGGCGATACATAATTCGTCACTCGTAGAGAAACATTCAAGTTATTTTTATAAAAATTATTGAATCGTCTACATTCTTTAACAATACATAACTTTCTTGGTTACGTTTGATTTAGCAGAGAAAATAATGTTTAAGAGAGCATTGAAGTAATTAAATATAATACTTTATGGGTATGAAATATATGCAAATGTTGCCAAAAAACATTCACAATAAAATCCACGATTCGCTTGCTACACTCTTGATTTTACTCCTATTTCAAGGACGCTTAAATGAACAATTGTCAATTTATTTTATTTCAGTTTTAGATTATATTTTAGTAATAATTTAGTGTTGACTAGAATTTTATTTTGACTCCTTTTACAACATTGTTTCTTCAAATATTCTACGGGTATTTGCAAAGGAAAATTAGAGGAGAGACGCTTTGATCACGACTTTGAAAGCAAATAACTGAAGAGGTATTGTTCAAAACGTACTTATAACATTATTTGTTACGTTTTAGGAGGCCAACTTTTATTTCAATGGGGTAAGTGAAAAAAAATATTCAGTTCACTTTTAATTCTATTGATGGGAATCGAAAAAAGCACTTTTCCAAAAATTGCACCATTACTGTTTTTCAGTCATCTGTCTACGTCCGTATACCAAATTTCAGGTTCAGTACCGAGCTGGGTAGAGTAGTGGTGACTGCACTAGACTCGCATTCGGGAGGTCCGGGTTCGAATCCCGGCGGGGGCAGATGTGGCTGGGACTTTTTCCTACTGCTGCTCGCCGAGAAACGGTAATTCGTGTACCGGCCATCTTGATTGAGGTTTTCCATGGTTTCCCTCAATTAATTCCAGATAAATATCGAGATGGTTCCTTATTTGAGGCCATGGCCGATTACCTATCAAACTCCTAGTTCAAAAATTATCTACCTTATCCTAACTTCCTATAATTCCTTCATTCACCCATTGCTATTAGTTAAGTTGAAGTTTTAGAAACGTAGAAAATAACGGGAAGTGTGGTAAATGGAAATTAGTAATGGTGCGAATGGCGTCTGTTATGACACGAAGTCGAGAAACGGACGTTAAACGCATTATTATTATTATTAAATTTCAGATTCAGTAATCGGTGTATACTTAGACAAGCCAGACGAACACTTCTGACCAAAACTATACGTGTTTCTACGGAACCCTTAAAATTCACATAGAGAAGCAAATGAAATGAAAATATTATCTCTAAAATCACGCAAAAATAAAATGTTCAAAACTGTAAATTTTTTGCGCGACTGTATGTAACCATTTCACACTAGTGCGTAAAATAAAATAAATAAAATGCGATTTTACCAATCCAATAGTAATTTCCCTATCAGTGGCCGTTTAAAATCGTGTGAGTAACAGAGACAGCAAAGGAGACGTAGTCTCCGTAAACAATCTAAATAGATTACAATATAATCAAACATTCAATTGTCAGACATATAATAATTATAATAATAATATAAAAAAACCCGGGTCGCAGTGCCAAAACCCTGCCGACAATATAGTGTATTTGCTTGTATAGGGCCGTATGGTTTTATACTTTTATTATGTGAAATTAAGTTTGTTTTTGGGCAAAATAAAAAATTTAACCCCTTAATACACCCCTTAAAATAACATTTTTTTTTCTTAATTGTAATATTATTATCAATCTAACATCTACACCGAATTAAAGACACCCCTCAATAAATAAGTCACTATCTGCAAACTAGTGTTTTCATAAAATTTGTAAATCCGGCCCTGTCGGGCCGATATTATTAAAATTTTGGGGACACTTTTTAATTACTACCAGAGGGTTAAATTTCAATTTTGAAACGATTCGGAGAATTTTTTAGGTATTTTTGGGCCCAAAAACTTTTTTCATCCCCTAAAAACCACCCTTAAAATGACCCGATTGGGCCCATTTTAAATAGGCTTCGTGCGGTGATGGATTCCAACATGTGTGCCAAATTTCGTTAAAATAAATTAACTCCTTCGAAAGTTATTGCCCGTACACATATATACCTATATATATATATATATATATATATATATATATATATAAATATATATAAATATATATATAAATATATATATATACATATATATATAAACATTTTTAAAAATGGTGCCAAAGTGTTTAGGAGGTTATGAAACGTCGAGAAATTTTGGTCCGACCCCTAGGTCCCGCCATCCGACCGACGCCAATAGTGTATGTTGCCACATGGCAAATACACTAATAATACGTTTAACGTCCATTTCTCGATTTTGTGTCATAATAGACGCCATTCGCACCATTACTATTTTCCAATCTACCACTTCTCGTTATTTTCTACATTTCTAAACTTTTAACTTAACTAGTAGCAATGGGCGAATGAAGGAATTAAAGGAAATTAGGATAGGGTGGGTTATTTTTGAACTGGGAGTTTGATATGTAATTGGCTATGGCCTCGCATAACGAACCATCTCGATATTTATCTGGATTTAATTGAGGGAAACCATGGAAAACCTCAATCAAGATGGCCGGTACAGGAATTACTGTTTCTCGGCGAGAGGCAGTAAGAAAAAGTCCCAGCCACATCTGCCCCCGCCGGGATTCGAACCCGGTAACTCCCGAATGCGAGTCTAGTGCTGTCACCACTACTCTAACCAGCTCGGTGATATATAATAATTATACTGAAGTTAAAATCAGCTGTTTTATAGCAGGTGCGTGCAAAAAAAGTAGTATATATCTCGATTGTAATGCTTTTACGACTAGTATAAGTGTTAAAACCCACTCGTTTTAATATAATACCACATCTAGTACATAAAATAATGCATTACAGTCTAAGACACATAAAGTACTATTTCAAACATTCGAGAATTGGATCGGAAATGTTACAAATTGAGAACTTAAACATCATGCGGTACCTACTTTAGTATTCTTTTATGGATTTGAAAAAACCCGGGTCGCAGTGCCAAAACCCTGCCGACAATATAGTGTATTTGCTTATACAGGCAGTGTGGCTTTATTATGCAAACTTAAGTTGGTTTTGCAAAATAAAAAATTTGACTCCTTAATACACCCCTTAAAATAACATTTTTTTTCTTAATTGCAATAATATTATCCATTGAACCTCTATACCAAATTATATACAACTTTCAGTAAATAACTCACTATCTGCAAACTAGTGTTTTCATAAAATTTGTAAGTCCGGTCCTGTCGGGCCGATTTTATTGAAATTTTAGGGTCACTTTTTAATTGCTACTAAAGGGTTAAATTTCAATTTTCAAATGATTCTGAGAATTTTGTCGGTATTTTGGGGCCCAAAAACATTTTTCAACCCCTAAAAACTACCCTTAAAATGGCCTGATTAGGCCCATTTTAAATAGGCTTCTTGCGGTGATGGATTTCAACACGTGGGCCAAATTTAGTTGAAATCAATTAACTCTTTCGAAAGTTATTGCCCGCACACATATATATATATATATATATATATATATATATATATATATATATATATATATACGTATATATATAAATATATATATATATATATATATACATATATATATAAACATTTTTAAAAATGGTGCCAAAGTGTTTAGGAGGTTATGAAACGTCGAGAAATTTTGGTCCGACCCCTAGGTCCCGCCATCCGACCGATGCCAATAGTGTATGTTGCCATATGGCAAATACACTAATAAGACATTGTATCAGTTGAATTGTTGCACGCGTATTTTGATATTCGAGTACGAGAAAAACTAATATCGTCAATGATTCCATTTATATTCACATATCGATTTTCAGGAGCTCTCTTACTCACTTCGAGACCGTTCTCTCGACGCACTTGCGAGGTAATCGTCATATAGAGATAAAAGCAATTCTGTAGACACACTTTGTACACCCATTTGAGTCCGATATATTATCAGGTCAAGAAACTTTTTAGACGTTAAGACTAGAGATGGGAAAAACGGGTCTTTTTAGTGATGTGCATCTTTGCATCTGGATCCCGTATGTGAGCTGGCTCACTGAACCGGTTCAAAACGAGCCGAGTTCTGAATATGTTACTGCATTCTGCCACTGAGTTACGTAGTTCAGTCAATCATATCACGACCTGTATAGAATCAAGAATGCATAGCCAAACATGTGATGCATGAGTCATTTGAGCTGACAGATGCATCAAAGCAAGAACTGATACGTAAGTGTAAAATGTGCTTCTGTGTGTTAAGTGTTTCACTGAGTTATGCGGATCCGTTGATCCGTCGGCTCAAAAAAAAGTGAGTCGGCTCTCACGGATCCTCTGTCAGAGTCGGCTCATTGAACCGGTTCAGATCTAAGTTACCCAACTCTAGTTAAGACACTGTCGGATTGTGACAGTGATGCCAATTTTTCCTCTAAATTTAGGGATATTTTGCAAACGTCGGGAAAGTTTTACGGGATAATTTTTTTTGGGTAAAATATTTTTACATAGCCCTAAGTAACATATAAAAAAATTTCTATTTATTTAATATTCAGTTAATATTTATTATGTATATATTGCATTAAAGTAATAAATTTTCACTTTATTCTTTTAAAATTGTTTCTAGTTTAATGTTATTTAATGTTTAGTTGATACACATTTTAAAAATAATTTATTATTATTTGTAACAAATATTCAATTTTAAAAATTTAAGGGAAAATATTTTGAAAACTATGTTTTTAGGGGATTTTCATTTTAGGGTTAGGGGCAAATAAATTCTCACGGTGTCAACACTGGATTGTGATTAATTCATTCTTATATGAGATTAAAAAAAAGTTTACTCTTTTCACATGTACCTTGTTTGCTCTTTTGTTTGTCTCTCTACTTTCTACTAAGTTTTACTATAATATTTTGTAGGGCTCTGCTGGCAACTGATACCATCCTACAAGAATGAAAAGCATAGGTTGGGTGAACAGCCCGAACTTACAATTTTGAAAAACAATAAATAGACTGAGTACAATAAATAAATAGAAAAATGATAAAAGATCGTAATAACTAAAGTGTACTACTTAAGGGGACTGTTTATCAGCTGTTCAATATGCCGCCTTCTTCACCCGCATAGTTCTATATAATACGACCCAATTGGTTGTGTGTGTACATGTCGGAAATTTCTCATTTTTATGAAAAATCTTATTCATTCTTTGATGTTAATGCTTCAAAATAAACTAGAAATATGTATTTTTCTTCCCATATGACTTTTAGCCAACTTTTAAGAATTTATTTAATCTAAATAAATGATTTAAAATCAGATAAAAACGAGGAAATTAGCATAAGTTTTACACAAATTTTTGCACAGAATAAATTAAATTTGAAAAAAAAAGTGTTGAGCAAGCCAAATTTGTCAGTATTTTTAACATAAGTTTGTAAAGAAAAGACATCAAAATGTTACTTTGCCTTCCCGTAACTCGAAACCTCGTGATGTGCTGTAAAGAAATATTGGACGAATATCACGTTTTTTTTTCTAGGACAAAATGTGTTCTTTGGAAATTATTAGGCAGCAATCCAAATTTTGTGAAGCTTAATGCTTAATCAGAGCTAATAAAACAGAAATAAAATGAATTTTACTACCGCAGTTCGAAATTTCCTTAATTAATTAATAACTACTAGTTGCTAAAAAAGATTACGAAAATTATTGTTATTTTATTGAAATTTAGCACGACTCTTTATTGTAAACGTTACTATGATTATTATTTCATAGTAATAAACTTTATTTCTTATCGCGTACCGATGGATAGGCTACGAAATTTTGGGCACGAAATTCAGATTTGGCGTTGAAATATCTTTTATAAAATTGTAACAAAATGCGTTTGCTCTTAAATTTACAAAATAACAAAACTGTTATATCCGTTAAATAATTCCATGTCGAAACAAGCCGAGCTTCATATTTGTAACCAAAATTTGTCTATGAGAACTAAACCTCGATAGTACTGCTTAGATAAATGATAAAGCTACGAACCTTTAAATAACAAATTGATTATTCCAGAAGGGGTGTCTCTTAAAATGCGAGTCCGTGAATTGCCAGATAAATAGTTTTAACGTTTTCTCTATTACGCTGGGATGCGAGATTTAATTACCGATAGCTAAAACAGGGGAAATCCGCTAGTAATCCTTTCATTTATTTCAATCGGCAATAGTGTAGATATACTATTATAGATTAGCATATTATAGTTACAAACATAATAGATCAAAATGCTATCAATATTCATATTTCATGAAGTATGGAATAGTACAATTTATGCATTCAAACCTTGGTTCTGTTTCACTGAAAATATATGTTATAAATAAACCAATGTCACTCGGCACGTATCATTATCTATCATGATACATGCGTAGAGTGCGGTAGGTAAAACATTTTGCCATCTAAAATTAACCCACGTTAAAAATTTTTCATTTATGAATGAGGCCTTATATTCCTTATTTTTTCAAAATTTTAAGCTCAGTAGTTTCGGTGATAAGAATGAGATGCACAATTTTCGTATATTTTTTTAAATATCTTTTAAGCTATGCATTTTAAAATTATAAAAAATATATGTTTGTATTTCTCATAGCAAGCCCTTTCATTTGATATATTACAAGATGGACTTGGAAAAAATGTTTTTAGTGTATTTGCCATATGGCAACATACACTATTGGCGTCGGTCGAATGGCGGGACCTAGGGGTCGGACCAAAATTTCTCGACGTTTCATAACCTCCTAAACACTTTGGCACCATTTTTGAAAATGTTTATATATATATATATATTTATATACGTATATATATATATATATATATATATGTGCGGGCAATAACTTTCGAGAGTTAATTGATTTTAACGAAATTTGGTCCACGTGTTGAAATGCATCACCGCAAGAAGCCTATTTAAAATGGGCGTAATCGGGGCATTTTAAGGGTAGTTTTTAGGGGTTGAAAAATGTTTTTGGGCCCCAAAATACCGAAAAAATTCTCAGAATCGTTTCAAAATTGACATTTAACCCTTCAGTAGTAATTAAAAGGTGTCCCTAAAATTTAAATAAAATCGGCCCGACAGGACCAGACTTACAAGTTTTTTGAAAACACTAATTTGCAGATAGTGAGTTATTTATTGAAGGGTGTCTTTAATTCGGTGTAGACGTTAGTTGATAATATAATTACAATTGAGAAAAAAAATGTTATTTTAAGGGGTGTATTAAGGGGTTAAATTTTTTATTTTGCCCAAAAACAAACTTAATTTCACATAATAAAAGTATAAAACCACACTGCCCTATACAAACAAATACACTATATTGTCGGCAGGGTTTTGGCACCGCGACCCGGTTTTTTTTTTAATTTTGTAATATGGTCCCCAAAATCGGAATTAGTTCAATTAGATTATACATCCTGATTGGGTCATCTAACACTATAATATATGTTTCAAATTTCAACTTTTTTTGTCTAGTAGATTTCTATAAGGGTTTCGGTTTTTCATCGGATGTACGGAACTCTAAAGACAATTCAAGTAATACGGATTCTTCGTATATTCGAACAGAATTTTCTTCTCGTAGTATTATCATATAATCCTGATTATTGACGCTTTGGTGATTCGGATTAAGGGATATAAAATATCTTTCACAAATTTTATGAAAATACTAGTTTACAGATCGTGCAATATTTACTTAACACTGTATATACTGTATATATAAAAATTGATTTGATGAAATCCATTTTGCGTATTAAAAAAATGAATTATTTTAAAGGATATATTAAGGGATTGAATTTATTATTTATTCTTAACTTAACGTTCACAGAATAATACCTTAACTCATCTATGTACAAATGCACTATACCGTCGGCGATTCGCGTTTTTTAATTCATTCATTTAAAATACATACTTTGGTTATCGACAGTAACGAATCATAGTCAGACTCGTATTTTCAACACCATCGATTTTCGTTTGATTTTATTTACACATAAGTATTTAGACCTTACATCTCACGCAAAGAGTCTCCTCTTAGACTACTTAGTTAAGGCAAAAAAAAAAAAATAAAGTGTTAAAAATATAAAGAGCTTATAATTGGTCTATGACTGCTACGAAGTGAGGATAAAGAATAATTTTAAAATACAGTGTAAACTCTTTATAACATTATTCTTTATAACGATAAACTCTCTATAACATAGAAAAGATCACAATTTGGTTGGTTTACCTTAAAACCCATACATTGATACACTCTTTATAGCGCAGCAGCCATTCTCTATTACGAAGAAATGTGTTCATATTTAGACACAGAAAATCGTCATTGTCGGTGTTATTGTTTATGTTATCTTATCAGGTTACAAAAGACGCCGACTAAACCTTTGAGGCACCGAAACGTCAGGCAAAGTTAACTGACTATATGTATTAATTTTATCAAAAACATACATATTAAAGATTATTATTTAAAGTCAATTAAAGATTGTTGTTAATTTGGTTGTTTTTCTTTCTTCACTCCATATAACGCTAACTCTCTATAACGATAAAAAATTCTCGGTCCCTTGGGTTTCGTTATAAAGAGTTTACACTGTACATGTGTCGATTAGTCCCGACAGGTTGAAAATACATGAGTTCGACTGTAATTTGTGTAAAAAATTATTATAGCTTTCAAAACTTAACTCACTGATTTTCTTGAATGTAATGAACCGTGACTAAAAGGTGAAACTTTTTATTGAGACGGAGCTGTGAATTTAGTCGTTTAGTTCGTAGCCAATGAAGTGTGGGTACTTAGTACTTGCGTACAATCGGACAACTTCTCAGCCGTAAGTTGTAATATAAAAAGCGTCTGTGAAAGTTTGTTGATATTTAAGTTTGTTCGCTAATGGGTTAGGTGCGCGCAGACGCCAATCCCGCTCCGTGGGGGCCAGTGACTCTCTTGTTTGAGGCACGAGTGTGGGAAGCCGTCTGGGGTTGTTTTGTGGGTTGCCTACGTACTGTTTTATCCCCTGTACATTACATCCATTCTGTGGTGACAACATTGAGTCAAGATTATTCGGTATAGCAATTAGTAAAACTGACGTACGAGCTCTACAAGACACTGCTATTTTGTACTGTCAATGTGAGAATTTGCAGTGTTGTTGATTTTTTGTCACTTTCTAACGAATTTAATATTACATAAATTAAAGTGAGGCAGTTAACAGTGCTGTGCAAATTTAACAGACGTTACACAATTGTGCCACAATTGATCTTTCAATATCTATATAAGATTTTTTTTTATGATATCTATAATTTTTACGTAGTCATAAACTGTACAGTCAAGTCGAAAATTCGATAAAACCATTTTATTTATTGATATAGTTAGCAGTCAGTTGCTGCGATTAGATATTTTCTGTCAGAAATGAGCTGAGCACATCAGCGTAGTCAGTGTTTTATTACTTAAAAAAAACTTATTTAGCGCACACTACTATGAATTATTCATAGACTGAGGTCATTATATAGCTGGCTCCTCTAGCGGTAAAGTTTGGCAGTGCCTATTTCCATTAAGTTAGTGCCAAAATGTCCACTTTTACAAAACACTATTTTTTTATTCTCAATATTGTTCACGTCCATTATAATTAATAAGTTTTTTTTTTATTTTTTAACGGGAAATTGGACAATTCAATTTTAATTTCAATTTCAATTTTAATATAGTTAAACTAAAAATTTAATTTAGTTTAACTATATTAAAATTGAATTGTCCAATTTCCCGTTAAAAAATAAAAAAAAACTTATTAATTAGAACGTCGCAATTTTTTAATTTAGTTTAACTATATTAAAATTGAATTGTCCAATTTCCCGTTAAAAAATAAAAAAAAACTTATTAATTAGAACGTCGCAATTTTTTAATTTAGTTTAACTATATTAAAATTGAATTGTCCAATTTCCCGTTAAAAAATCAAAAAAAACTATTTTTTTATATTCTTTAAAGTATCCCAACACCGGAGGTCCCGACCGCTGACTTGCTGAACGTAGTATATTTTATTTACGCTTTAAATATTAGACTTTACAAGACTTCTTGGACATCTCATTAATTTGTAAGTGAGAATATTCCTGTAAGAATGTTCACTCGCTAAAAAAAAGTGATTTAGATTTCAGAACCCTCGTCCATAAAACTGTAACTCTGCCATTTTGTTTCCTTTTATTATTTTTACCTCAATGAAGGGAGATTCTGATCGTGTGTTCTCGCTCTATTCAACATTCTTTTAGCAGCCTCAAAGTTAGCCTGCTATATAAAAACAGTGAGGTGCTTTTAAAGGTTGGTTTTTGATCGTTTGATGTTTTTATATACTTATAATAAGTAGCGTCATTTAGGTCAAGTGCATAGTTGTTACATTTTTTGTTTTTAAAATCCTTTCGTAATCTCCTTTACATGAATATGATATTCACAAAGTTAATGAGTGATATGTATACTCAGAACAATGCATAATAAATAAAGATCAAATTTCATGTGACAGCGATAGAGAGAAAACATGAAATGTGATTGTAATTTGAGTACAAAAGTAATATTAGAACAAGTAGATGAATTACTTTGATGAATATGGTTAAAGATGAACAAGTACATATCATTGATTAATATTTGAACAGGGTTCTGATAACATTTGCATATGCCTTCGCATTAATTATTGAAAATTCTTTGAAATGGATTTTTTAAAGACACTTTGCTTGAAGATTATTTACTTTAGAATTGAGTATTATACACTATTGTTCTTTTGCCTTTATCCCGTTCTTTAAATAATATTTTTGTATTTAACTATTAACACCACAAGTCAATATTTTGTAGTGAACAATTTTATTTGAAAACAGTGAAATGTCAACCGTCTGATTTTTAGATTTTTGTATAATAAAAAATGAAAATTTCCCAATCCAAAATTTCACATTACGAGTTTTTTTTACGTATCAACAAAACAGGAAATATAAACATTAAATTGCAATAAATATATGCTAAACATTCATAACGACGCTATTTCCAACCATTCACGTAGCTATAAATTACGTACTAATGCGTGCTTGTTTATTGAGATCGTCTTGCTAACTCATAATATAATAAATGCATGCTTTACGAGTTTTCGCTTCATGAACGCACATTAAAAAAAACAAAGTTTAAGGTAGTTGCCGTGGTACAATATTGTCAAAAAGTTATAGATTATACGCGCCACAAAAGTATACTAGCTTGTAGCTAAGTGATCCATAATTTGTACGCAAGACTGTACCCGTGGAAACGTAACCCATACAGTATTCATATGCATGTATACTTTTCTATAAATTGTTGAACTGTAAACCGTTATTTATAAGTAATTAGATGGTCAAAAAAAAATTCTTATTTTTTTTTAAACTCATAACAAATGCATTGAAAGATTGTCAGTTTTTGGAAAGTTTCTGACAGTTAGTTCTTTTTTTATAAATAAGAAACTGGTTCAGAACTACCGAGATCGTATACAATCAATGTTAATTATACAATTTTTAATTGAATTTATCTCGGATTATATACGGTCGATCGACTTCAAATTTTCAGGGTAATTGTATTATTATGTCCTTAATAAGGTATACAAAAATTAAGAATTTTCTGACGGTGTACCTTAACCACAACAACTACCTTAAAAAAAATAAAAAAAAAACTTCCTTTATTCTGTAAATTATTTTTGAACCTATTGCTTCTTATATCGTATATCTACGAATTTCATATTTTGTTCCCATCTATTATATTTGTAACTCTGAATTCTATGCAATTTTTTATGTACGGAGCAATAAAGATTTATCAAAAACGTTTTCCCTGAAAATCCAATAGGACGGTCCTTGTATTGGCTGCAGAGACTAGAAATATTACGTACATGAAGTAGTAGTAGACAGGGGATGGATTCCAGAAGATAAATAAAGTTACAGTGGCAGGTTATCAAACACTGCATACACGTATGAAGCTGTATTGCCTGTTCCTCAGAATACACACAGAACACACGTTTGTTATTCTGTACTGACTACGGAGCTGCTGGTGAAACTATTGAATACCCACAGTGGGTGGATGTAAGGCGGCGGGTTGAAGTCAGTGAATACTTCGCATTACTTCACCGAATCTATCGACTGCCGCAAATCATTTCGCTTCGTATACAACTTTGAGAAAGGCGTGACCACACATGCTTCGATTTAATGAACAATCAATTATAATTAGCTTCATGAATCTGAGGAAAGCGTGTTTTTTAAGTTGGGTAACTCAGATCTGAACCGGTTCAAAGAGCCGACTTCGACAGAAGATTCGTGAGAGCCGACTCACTTTTTTTTGAGCCGACGGATCAACGGATCCGCATAGCTCAGTGAAACACTTATAACACACAGAAGCACATTTTACACTTACGTATCAGTTTAGCGTATATTTCATTTGTCATTTTGGTTACTTGCTCCTACAAATATAAAAATTCCTCAAGAAGTTCTTCTAATAAATAAAGTTCAGTGATTTACTTTTCATCAATTGATATAATCTTTTGCAATCATATATCATTCTCTCTTGTTTTACCATCGAAAACGCCTACACATCAGCCATTTACTATTTTTTCGGTGTTATGCTTTACTTAGAGTTGGGTAACTCAGATCTGAACCGGTTCAAAGAGCCGACTCCGACAGAAGATCCGTGAGAGCCGACTCACTTTTTTTTGAGCCGACGGATCAACGGATCCGCATAACTCAGTGAAACACTTAACACACAGAAGCACATTTTACACTTACGGATCAGTTCTCGCTTTGATGCATCTGTCAGCTCAAATGACTCATGCATCACATGTTTGGCTATGCATTCTTGATTCTATACAGGTCGTGATATGATTGACTGAACTAGGTAACTCAGTGGTAGACTGCAGTAACATATTCCGAACTCGGCTCTTTTTGAATCGGTTCAGTGAGCACGAATAAAGAGCAACAATTTCATTGTAACTGACGGTTCATGTTTATAAGTATGACAACAATTTGATCATACATGCGCTGTGGGTTATTTGGTCATTCAGTAAGGTGTAACTACATTTCCTGAAAAAGAACGAACAAGTAGCGTCATCGCTTCTTGAAGTTTCGTTAGTTTTTATGTTTGATAGAAACGTAATGGATTCACAAACAACCCCATCACTGAAAAAGATTTTTCAATCAAGGTAAAAAACAATGTTTTCATTTACAGTATATAAGGTTTGTTTGTTTAGAACACTAAAGAAGACGTGCCAACGTTTATCGAAAGAACTAGCAAATAGCTTCGTAAATACAGAAAGGTTTAAAGTTTGAAAAAAACGTGATCAAATTAACTGGATGAACAAATCGTTTCAATTGTACTATAAATTCGTTGTATTTGCAAGTGCGTTTTCATCTACCGAACGAAAAATGTACACTAATTGTAGATGAGAATGCGGAAATAATTTCCATTAATTACAAAACTATGTTCGACAAGTGCAGAGAAAATAGAAGGAGCAAACGAGATACTCGTATATTTGTTAAATGTAAATAGACGCTGGTTTTTCATTCTTGTTTTAGCGTTCCGTTGTAACGTTCTACAAAACCGTGATGTTTATTTTGAGTCATTGTATAGATCGAAATATTTTTATTAGCTTTCCGTGGGACAAGAGTAAACTTTATTGAAAATTAGGTTACAGAAAATAAATATTGGTTGATATTTGAAGCGTATGTACCTTTTTATGTAATATTTTATTAAAATCTACCCATATGAATAAATAAAAATTATAATTTGCACTGATTTTTCACTCGACAAAACACGATTAAAAATAACAATTAAAAAAAATACGTGAAAATTTTACAAAAAATTATTATTAAATTATTTCTCGACGATCGTTTCGGACAATAAGTCCATCCTCAGGAATATAAAACATATACTGAATTAGACATTGCAAATATCTAATTTAGTATATGTTTCATATTCCTCAGGATGGATTTATTTGTCGAAACGATTGTCGAGAAATAATTTAATACTAATTTTGGTAGAATTTTCAAATGTTTTTATTCATCTGTTAAATAAAAATTAATTCTACGTGCAAAATAATTTATATTGGAAGTGAGCGTAAAAAAATATAATTTTCTTTATACCCGGTCGAAAGTGCGTAGGTACTTTCGGCTTCGATTTTAAGGCAAAAAACCTAACGTTTATGCACTACTGGAATTACTCACACACCATCTATAACAGCGGGTCGAAAGAAAGTACCTAACGGCGGGATGAAAGAATTTTTCTTTATATCCGGTAAGTAAACTAGAGAAAAACAGAAAAAAATCCAATAGATTGTGAATATACTAAACAAGCGCTGGGGAATAAGGAACAAAAATTAAGCATAAGTTGTCTACTGGAACGTGGTTGTATTTTTTATTATAATAGGCAATTAAAAATGTTGATAATAAACGCACTTTCGACCGGGTATAAAGAAAAATGGTATACACCACACGGGCAGAAGATTGAAATTCCTGCACTGCGCGACATGCTTTCGGATTCGCCTCGGATATCATGTCGTGCAGTACAAGAATTTCATCTTTCTGCTCTTGTGGTGTAATATTCTATTTCATATTTGGCACAACAGAACTATTACTTTTAATATAACACATAGTTTTAAAGTTTGCAAAATTGGAAAAAATTTAATGTTCGTATTACTATGCTCTTTTAAAAATATATTTCTTTATTTGGTACAGAATTAACGCGAGCGATCCGACATGAAAATTATCCTTAACATTTGGAATCCATTGACTGCAGTAATAAGTATTTCAATCGTAATGATACATGTTTTTTATTTCCATTTTTAACTTCTTAAATTTCAGCAAATTTTATTTTCATTAAAACTACTTACAACTGCAAAGTTTCACGTCTGTTGGACATTTAGAAGAAGGTGAATATCTAGTTGCAAGATTTTTTTTCATATACATATACAACATACAAGTCAAGCTAATATAAGGGTATTAAAAAAAAGTAAATTTAGTTTGATGCACAAGATTGAAAAAGATTGATTTTATTCTTTTGCTCAACATACATCCTATCATCTCTTTTGAAACAGTATGCATATTGTGTTCCTACGTGTAACCTATACATTGCGCATCAAAACAGTCCCCTCTCCCTATTATTTTTTAAACGAGCATACCTAGAGCAACGATATTTTTGGTACTAAAACTAAAATACCATTTTTAAATACAAAAGACATGGATTCTGGACGACATTTTGTTCAAAACTTTAAACTAAACATAGCTCCATGTTTAGTTTAAACAGATCACTTCAATTTGAACAACAACGTAACAACATTATAACTTTTGTATTTTCCGTCTCTAAACTATCATATTACTCTTTTCATTTTTTTTACACCGGCATCTTACGACATTTTATAGAAATTGCATTGATTTGTCGATCTGTCATTTCAGTCCGAGTCTCTCATGACCAGCTTCATATTGTTGAATTTTCGTTAGCGCAACCAACTTCATACTGTCGAATTTTTGTTAGCGCAGCCAACTTCATACTATCGAATTTCCGTTAGCGCGACCAATTTTCATTAGCTGTGCGCGTGCAACTTTCGTTGCCTGCTAATATTTTTTACTCTCAACACGTCAAAAGAAGTATAACTTAAAAAAATAACATTGAGTGGGGGCACTTTTGACGGCCACTCTACATTGTTATATAGCTTTATAAGTAAACAAATCCTGGCTGGAAGCGTCTCTATTCAACGCCTCTTAGCCAAGATTAAACGGATTTCTGACGAGCGTTTCCAATCGGAAACCAGTTTTTTTTTGTCATAATATATACACGTGAGTTCGTAGACGAATGCACAAGCACGGCTTTATAGAGCAGTAATCCCAAACATGTATCAATAAAAATATTTTCTATGCATTATATTTTATCGTTCAAGTTCGTTTCATGTGATGAGTTTATGCCATTAACTACAATTAAATACGTTGATTCAAGTTGGCAGAATAGTATTACACCGGAAGGGCAGGAAATTCAACTTTCTAGCCGTGCAGTGTATACTATTTTGCTTTATACTCGTACGTACTTTCGTATCAGTGTGCACGAGAAAACTGTTTCGGCCCGCTGTTACAGATAGCGTGCGAGTAATTTCAGCAGTGCATAAACGTTAGGCTTTCTGCCTTAAAATCGAAGCCGTAAGTACGAAAGTTGGGTAACTCAGATCTGAACCGGTTCAAAGAGCCGACTCCAACAGAAGATCCGTGAGAGCTGACTCACTTTTTTTTGAGCCGACGGATGAACGGATCCGCATAACTTAGTGAAACACTTAACACACAGAAGCACATTTTACACTTACGTATCAGTTCTTGCTTTGATGCATCTGTCAGCTGAAATGACTCATGCATCACATGTTTGGCTGATTCTATACAGATCGTGATATAATTGACTGAACTAGGTAACTCAGTGGCAGACTGCAATAACATATTCAAAACTCGGCTCTTTTTCAACCGGTTCAGTGAGCCGGCTCACATCGGGATTCAGATGCAAAGATGCAGATCACTAAAAGGACCCGTTTTTTCCATCTCTACCGTACTTTCAACCGGGTATAAAGAAAAAATATTTCTGCTCTTATGCTGGAAAATAAAAGCACGTCTTATTTGAGTGAGCATTATTCGAAATTGGGGTGCGACTGCGACCAGTGTATTTTTAGTTGATGGTATTTCAACTTCATCCTGAGTAAATGTTAGGACTAATAGTTTACGCCTTTAAAAGGGAACGTGCTATTGATCAGACTACGGTGTCGTGGTTTATCGCTGTTCTATGTGTGTTCTCTCTGTTTCTAACCTACAAACATGAGTGACAATTTGTTTAGGTATACTGAGCGCTGTGAATTAATCGTTAAAAATGTCAAATCACCCAGGTTCACATTCCGAATTATACATATTGTTTTGTGATAATGACAATATTTTGAATAATTATTATAATTAATAAATAATAATCCATATTATGAAATATATGCATTATAAAAAAATAAAAAACCCGGGTCGCAGTGCCAAAACCCTGCCGACAATATAGTGTATTTGTTTGTATAGGGCAGTGTGGTTTTATACTTTTATTATGTGAAATTAAGTTTGTTTTTGGGCAAAATAAAAAATTTAACCCCTTAATACATCCCTTAAAATAACATTTTTTTTCTTAATTGTAATATTATTATCAATCTAACGTCTACACCGAATTAAAGACACCCTTCAATAAATAACTCACTATCTGCAAATTAGTGTTTTCAAAAAATTTGTAAGTCCGGTCCTGTTCGGCCGATTTTATTAAAATTTTAGGGACACTTTTTAATTACTACTAAAGGGTTAAATGTCAATTTTGAAACAATTCTGAGAATTTTTTCGGTATTTTGGGGCCCAAAAACTTTTTTCAACCCCTAAAAACTACCCTTAAAATGCCCCGATTACGCCCATTTTAAATAGGCTTCTTGCAGTGATGGATTTCAACACGTGGGCCAAATTTCGTTAAAATCAATTAACTCTTTCGAAAGTTATTGCCCGCACATATATATATATATATATATATACGTATATAAATATATATATATATATATATACGTATATAAATATATATATATATATATATATATATATATATATATATATATATATATATATATATATATATATATACATTTTCAAAAATGGTGCCAAAGTGTTTAGGAGGTTATGAAACGTCGAGAAATTTTGGTCCGACCCCTAGGTCCCGCCATCCGACCAACGCCAATAGTGTATGTTGCCATATGGCAAATACACTAAAAACACGTAGGGAGGTGGTCTTGCGATACAAGGCCGACAACGACATCGTGCTATATGATATCTTTAGAAAGATGTACAGTGTGGTGCATATCATATAAATATTTATATATTAAACAATCGTCTCATGGGTGTGTCATGTGGATAAGACATGTTTGCGCGTATTTCCGTGATTGAAAATTTTGCATTAGTACTAGCTAAAAAGTTAATTTGAAAAAACATAAATCAACAAATATACTATAATAATACCAATATTAAACCATAAAGTACCACAGTAAATTATCGATTAGCTTAGAGGAGATATAAATAACGGTAAAACATTTTTGTAATCTTATATTAATAAAAGAACAACCCTACGCTACCAAATTAATAAAAATGCACATTTTAATCTTATCAGAAAAATTATTCTTGATAAAAATGTAGATATGTATGCTCGTAAATCTGAAATGTAGAATCAATATAGTTCTTTTCCCGGGGGGTGGGGGGGGGGGCTATGAAATTGTGATTTGGCCACACATTACTAGCACACTAGACCCGTCCAGCATGGTTAGACAGTAATTACAGACGACCAACTGACGGTTGTTGCTGGTCGCGGGTCCTGGTTTAATGTGCGTTGCTGCGTTAAATAACACGGGGTACCTTACCTCACTTATCGCTGATTTTAATATAATTCTTTATTTGAAATTTTAATTAACAATCACATCTAATTGTAACATTGTAACATTAGCTCTGTGAATAAAGATATTCTATTTTCTGCTCTGTGTTGTGCTGGTCCGTGCTTGAGAAGTGTGCGCCGTCTTTCATATGTAGTATACATCGAAATTGGTATTACTGGTCATTTCGAGTAATATCTAGATATTTTATTGACGAGTTTTGTTATGTAAAATGAGGATATTGATACATTGGATAAAATATTATTTTTCCTATACACGAACAATTCTGTTCTAGTAACATATTAGTAAGATTTATATTTGTAATATTTCAGTGTTATAATAACTGACAAATGAATACGATTTGTAAATAATAATGGACTTGGCGCTTATATGTAAAATTTTTATTATTTACGAACGTAGATATTATATCTACACTGTTTTGCTTTCTCGCTTATTATTTTTTTAGATTATGAAAAATGTTGGCGACATTTGTTTCTTTGTTGTTTCATTGCTTATAAAAATGTTAGTGTTTTATTTATTTGTGAGTTTCATACCTTTAGTCGTAATGGTTTATAACAATGTGAAATTTGCATATTTTGTGTATCACTATCGATATTATTTAAAACCACCTTTTAGCAATTTGAGGTGTTACGAAAAAGTAAATACCTTATTTGGGTTTACATTGTCATATCTTTACTTAAGGCTGTCGGAACGCTCTGAATTTAAAGCCAAAAATAGAGCTTCGGCTGTCAACTGATTGTAGACTTATTCGTCAACATTCTGCAAAAATTCTTTCTCTATAAGGAAGATAAAGGACAAATCTAGGTCTCTAATGGACTACTTTTGTAATTTATGTACGGTTTACTAGAAAAAAGTTGGCACTAAGTGTGCTAAAAAAATACACGTTTTTAATGTCACACTATGACCTTATTCGTACTTATTTCACAAAACTGTTCTATCACAAACCTAAAGTGACTCTTCCTTTTTCGGAAAAGTTTTATAAATCTTCAAAATATTTCCAAAAATTAGAGTAATCAATTGACAGCGGCACCCTTGCAATAAGATTTTTTAGCCTCGTAGTTGGCACCAGCCAAAAGTTGAAACGTGCGGATGATTTGAGCGAGACAGAGCTAAAGAAGGTCACACCCACAATATGTCTTTTGCGTACCTCGCCCCTTACCGCTGGGTCTCAGCACAAACAAAATTCAGAGCGTTCCGACAGCCTTAACAGTTCAAGTTTTTTTCAATTTTGTGCTAATCGTATTCGTGGCAAAAAAGGTGCCAATTGATTACATTTTCGCTAAAAACTACAATAATTGTTTGCATTTTCTATAACATCATCACGGAGCTTACACCGAGCTCACATTTTGTAGGAAAATGAATTTATAGTCGTCAATAATTATACCGCACTTAAAACGTGCATTAAACGTGACGAAATCCGATGAGCAAACGCTTCGCACGTCGTTAAATATTTATGTTTTGTTCTATAATGACGCCATAACACCGCTGTTGGCTGGATTACTCGAATCTGATTACGTCACGACAGTTGTCAAGTCTCACAAAATGATTTTGATTTTCTTCTAATTCTCATCAGGCACAATGAACTCTATCCTATTTTTAAGTACGAATCACTAATCGGTGTAAAAGCCAACGACCCGCATATTAAGAAAAAGTACGAATATCTGGATTAAATCAGAAACGCGAATTATAAATATTCTTGACTGTTAGTAGATACTTTCAAAAATATTAAAGAACGGTTACTGATGTTCCTGTGCTACCTGTTCTGAAATCTTTTTTCACCTTTTTTTAGTTAACCAAAAATGTTTAACTTCGATAAAAACAGACCTATACTTTTTTGGTATTTCAACTAAAGTAATCTTTATGTAAGACATTTTTTCAACAAAAAACAAGATACGACAACCGATTGTGACATTTTTAGTACGCTGTTGAGGAGATTATTATTAAGACCATACTTTGTTTTAAAAAAATATGTTTTAAAGTAAACTCTTCACGACAACCAATACATTTTTATAATCTCAATTGGAAATCATTTTTATAACTTGTACTATTGTTCTACTTTGAGCTCTTTCAACTTTATAGTAAGATATTTGTTTTTAAATAACCTCACAGAACAGAGTTCGACAAATCCCTGGCGACAGATCGCCATCGCACCTAATATTTTACAACTAAAAATTATTTCAAGGAGCTCATCATCCAGTCCTGTTCTTATTTTCTAACTTTTATAATATATTAAAAAGGTATAGTATAATTCACCAACAATATTAAAAATTACTGAACTGATTAGAAAAATTCTTTCACTGTTCAAAAGCCTGTATTCATTCCCTAGTGACATAAAATTTTGGAAATTAATTTAATTTTATGCATCGCTTTTCAAACCTACTTTTTATATGATTCCAGCCTCTTCCATTGGCTTCTAGAAAACTGCCAAAATCAATTGACGTATATCCTGTATTTAAAAAATGACAGATAAAGATAGACGGACGTCAAAGACACAGCGTTTTTCTTTTATAACAGAACAAACGAATATCGGCAAATGGAGCATGACGTAAATGGGAGGTGTAAAGAACAAAGAATGTTTAAAATTTCTATGATTTTGAATATTGTTACGTATACAGTAGAATCCGTTTATTATGACTCCGCCTATATTGACCAACCGCCTGTTATGACGTAATTACACAACGAGGTTTGGTTTTCATATAGAATTCTTTGTAACAAAGTCGGATATAATGACTTCGCTTACAGTGACATGTCGCTTATTATGACCCATTTTTAATAAATTTTGTCCGTCTATAGTGACCGACATGATTCTTTACACCTTCGGCAATGTTCGTTGATTCCCGACGACGTTCGGCACGTGGCTTGTTTTTGTTTTGAATCTCAGTGAGTAATTGATAGTTGAACGTCACGCATTGTTTTTAGTGATATCCTATGTAAAAAATATCATCTCAACGTCGTAAAGCATTTACGATTGAGGAGAAAGGTGAATAATATGCAGATTAGAAAATGGAGAATCAAGCTCATCTCTCGCAGAGGAATTGGGCGTGGGTCATTCGACAATCTCAATGATTTTCAAAAACAAGAACTGGATTAAGCGATCGTTCAATTCAAATGTTTTGAAACCGAAGAGGCTTCGAAAATCGCGCAAGAAAATGTTGATCAAGCGTTAATTCAGTAGTTTAATATCACGCGAAACAAAGGAATACCCGTCAGCGGCCCTATGCTACCTAAAAAAAAGAAAGTTTTTTTTTCACAAAAATGCTTTGTATGACGTCCGCTTAGTATGACGTGTTTGTCAATTCCCTTCGATGTCATTATAAACGGATTCCACTGTATATTTATGGTTAGCGGGTACTTGGATTGTAATATATTTGAGTTGATATCGTCCATTATGTTAATATATATTTATGGTTAGCGCTAACCATATATATATATTAACATAATGGACGATATCAACTCAAAAAAAAAAAAAAAAAAAAATTGTTACGTATGTTTACAATCTGGTTCGACCTGGTATTTTATTTATTTTATGCTGAAATTTTTTTTTCAGTGGTATAAAGAAACTCGCATCAAAATCGGTTCACCCATTCAAGAGCTATGATGATTCCATAGACTGACATTCGCACAAATATACGAACCGACGCAACACCCCTTTGCTGCGGATCGATAAAAAGGTTCAAACTATTCGGATTAGTCGACTGATTTAAGATAATAAAGTTTACCGTCTAAGGAAGAAAAGCAAATTGTATCCGACACGTTTGATTTTGATTCCTTTTCACGTCATTTCATTTAAAAGAAGTGATTTAATCGACCAAGATTCCTACGACTGTTTTCATATTATATTGTGCAAACCGAGCTGGGTAGAGTAGTGGTGACAGCACTAGACTCCCATTCGGGAGGTCCGGGTTCGAATCCCGGCGGGGGCAGATGTGGCTAGGACTTTTTCCTACTGCCTCTCGCCGAGAAACGGTAATTCCTGTACCGGCCATCTTGATTGAGGTTTTCCATGGTTTCCCTCAATTAATTCCAGATAATTATATCGAGATGGTTCCTTATTTGAGGCCTATCAAACTCCTAGTTCAAAAATTGCCTACCTTATCCTAATTTCCTATAATTCCTTCATTCGCCCATTGCTATTATATAAGTTGAAGTTTAAGAAATGTAGAAAAAACGGGAAGTGGTAAAATGAAAAATAGTAATGGTGCGAATGGCGTCTGTTATGACATAAAGTCGAGAAACGGACGTTAAACGCATTATTAGTGTATTTGCCATATGGCAACATACACTATTGGCGTTGGTCGGATGGCGGGACCTAGGGGTCGGACCAAAATTTCTCGACGTTTCATAACCTCCTAAACACTTTGGCACCATTTTTAAAAATGTTTATATATATATATTTAAAATGGACCCAATCGGGTCATTTTAAGGGTAGTTTTTAGGGGTTAAAAAAGTTTTTGGGCCCAAAAATACCGAAAAAATTCTCAGAATCATTTCAAAATTGAAATTTAACCCTTTAGTAGCAATTAAAAAGTGCTCCTAAAATTATAAGCAAATCGGCCCGACAGGACCGGACTTACAAATTTTATGAAAACACTAGTTTGCGTATACGAATTTACTTACTGAAGGTCGTATTTAATTTGGTGCAGATGTTGGATTGATAACAATATTTCAACTAATAAAATTATTATTGTAAGGGGTGTATTAAGGGGTTCATTTTTTTTTTATTTTGTCCAAAAACAAACTTAATTTCATTTAATAAAGCCACAATACCTGTATTAGCAAATACACTACATTGTCGACAGGGTTTTGGCACTGCGACCCGGGTTTTTATTACTATTATTATTATTATTATTATTATTATATTGTTCAACCCTGTAATAACAGAAAACGCAACTCTAAGAAACAGATGAGCTCCATTTAATGACAACTTTATAGCAGTTTAATATGTATAATAAAAAAAATCGATCGCTTTTTCTACATTGGTTTCTTTTTGTAGTTTTTTTTCTCGTTACGTCTTCTGCTTTTACATAATGCTGCAGATGTTTTACAGTAGGTATCTATATCCGGCATTTCATTAATTTTGTTTAGTTAAAGTAACTTAAATATACTACGAACAAAAATAAAAAACTAGTGTTTATGAATGTAAATTGGAATTTAGTTTAGGTTATGAATCACACATAGAATATCAGGATCATCTGTTTGATAAATATTAAATATACCTTCATTATATTATATATTTTAGTGTTTGCCTCTCTATAAAATCAATTTTCTTATTCCAGTTTCATTTTGAATTAAAAAAAAAAACCGGGTCGCAGTGCCAAAACCCTGCCGACAATATAGTGTATTTGCTTATACAAGCAGTGTGGCTCTATTATGCGAACTTAAGTTGGTTTTTGGGCAAAATAGAAAATTTGACTCCTTAATACACCCCTTAAAATAACATTTATTTTCTTAATTGCAATATTATTATCAATCGAACTTCTACACCAAATTATATACAACTTTCAGTAAATAATTCACTATCTGCAAAGTAGTGTTTTCATAAAATTTGTAAGTCCGGTCCTGTCGGGCAGATTTTATTTAAATTTTAGGGACACCTTTTAATTACTACTAAAGGATTAAATGTCAATTTTGAAACGATTCTGAGAATTTTTTCGGTATTTTGGGGCCCAAAAACATTTTTCAACCCCTAAAAACTACCCTTAAAATGCCCCAATTACGCCCATTTTAAATAGGCTTCTTGCGGTGATGGATTTCAACACGTGGACCAAATTTCGTTAAAATCAATTAACTCTTTCGAAAGTTATTGCCCGCACACACACATATATATATATATATATATATATATACGTATATAAATAAATATATATATATATATATATATATATATATATATATATATATATATATAAACATTTTCAAAAATGGTACCAAAGTGTTTAGGAGGTTATGAAACGTCGAGAAATTTTGGTCCGACCCCTAGGTCCCGCCATCCGACCAACGCCAATAGTGTATGTTGCCTTATGGCAAATACACTAAAAATAATAATTTTCTCAGATATACCGATTAAAATATACGAACGTACAAATAGAGAATTCTCATATAGCTTGTATAAATTTTGGCTCCTATAATTATTCTAAACTAAAGTTGTAAGTATGAAACTTCTCAGAATTAAAACTGCACATATAACTACATATAACTACCAACTTTGTTCTTGGCTCTCCCATCAATTTTATTACATTTTTTAAGTTGAAACTTCAAGGTTTTAGTAACTTTTTTGGCTCAAAAACTGTTTTTCTTTTTCCAATTTCAAATTTAGTCACACCCGGAGACAGCATTTTCATTCGAAAGAGAAAAAATCAAGTTACATTTCTGAAACATCAAGTTACAAAGTGTAGTTCAACATTTTTTCTAGCAAGAAAAGGTCTATTTTGCCTCAGGTTACTGAATTACAGTGTTGTTAAGTTTTTGTCACTGTATAACAAGTTAAAGCTTGTGAGATAAAAATACAGTGAATTCTCGGTAGAAGATAACTATTAAATCAAAACATCAGAATAATATTTTTTTCTTAATTAAATACTAGTTTTCACCAATGCTATAAAATATGAGTCATAACATTTAATAGCGTTTTAATTTTTACATTTTAAAGTAGACTCTATAAGTAAAATATTATTATAAAAACTAATTCTGAACACGTTATAAATTATAGCTAGATTATCGTTGATGAAGTGTTAGTGAGAAATTTAAATTTTTTTTTGTCGACCAAATTACATGCATCGATATTTTATAAATGTACTTACATGCATCGTTAATATATTGGTTTTCTTGGCGTTTTTGAATCACAACAATTTAAATTCACTTTTTCACCACTGTTTGTAAACTAACTATTTAAATAAAGAATATCCAGTTGTATATGTCCACATACATAGTGGCACCACCTTGGTACTTGACCAGTAACATCGTAAATATATAGCTGGGTCAAAATATCGACTTCACAAAACATCTAAAAGCATAGGCGGTCAAGTCCGGTCAAGAAGCCAACGCGCTAAACACTGAACCACACTATCCTAACTTACTATTTAAACTGAAAAATATTTTAGATTTGTTAACTCACAAAAGACAAAATGTTACAGCGTTGAATAATTAGTAGTGCTTATGTAATAGTATAATGCGTTGTCTTGATATAGGGTAAAAGTACCTATTCCTGATCACCTACCTTTGATAGACCATTTTTATATTTAATGCCTCAGCCACACACTCGACGAGTGGCATGGGAAGTAGCGAGGAAAGGAGGCAGAGACGTTGTGTGGCCGCGTTACTCGTCATGCCGCACGTCATGCTCCTCGTCATGCCCAGTGCTCCCTCGATTGTCGGTTTTTTGTGCGCGAGTCAAAGGACCGGCAATAAGAGCGCGAGTAAGCTGGCCACATACTCCCGCGCCACTCAGTACGCATCAAGCGGTCTAAGTGTGAAGGCATAGTGCGCACGCTGCCACAGTATCGACCTCCATTGCCGAAAGGCGGAAGCCGAGTGCGGAGCGTCGCGAGTACAGCAGTGTTTGGCCGCTTAGGGCAACATCGCGACAGCGCGATGAGCGTGATGAGCAGTGCGAGGTGCATAGTCTGGCAGTAGGGTAAAATTGACGGACTAAATAATACTAGCGGTACCTGTGCGAATGATTCGCACTAAAATTCGTTTCTAATTTCTCACGCTCTTTATAACTTTCTTCTTTTTGTTGTATTACATTACGAAGCTCAGTGACGGTTCAAGAAAATAGTATCGAAAACGTTGAGCTGAAGCGCCGCCATACGAAAAGTATTTACACGTGAATTTTGATTAAAAATTAAACAAAAAAATTTACCGACCGTCAATCATGTTGACGTTGTTTCAAAGTTAGAACCGTCAGATAGTAGCATTGCTGCATATACTGAATAGATGTATAATTGTTATAATTAATTATTTTGCAAAAACAAAAGCAATAATAGATTTTTTAGTGGTTGATGTCGGTAGAGCAAGCAATTATCTATAAAATGATATAAAATTTATGTGGAGCAATTGTGTGGTTTTTTCGAAAAAGGGAGGCAAACATCTTAACCTTAGCGTATTAATATATATGATTATCGTACAACATGCAATAAATAAAACTGTAATGTTATTATTTCAAATCGCTAATTTCGCGTTTTGCCTATAGTATATTCTATTGGTGCAAAGAAAATTTAATTGCCAATTGTATTCCTAGTGCCTTAATGGTTTACGTATATTACGACGAGTTGGGACATCAATGTTTACAACGAGTTAGCAAGTTTTAACAGTCACACGAGTCGTAATACTATTATACACGAGGTATCTACGGTATTTTTTGCACGAGCTTCCTACAAAAAAGCTGGGTTTCACTTCGTTTTAAAAATTTGTGACAGCTCACTTTTGAACGAAATCACCTCAAATAATAGGTTATAAAAATAACTGACCGACAAGTAGAGATTTACTATGGAATTGGTATAGGTCGACTAGTTTTGTTTTACTTTACCACACTAGATCGTAATGCGTCACTTTATATTCCTGAAAATCAGTTGTTTATAGGCCGTAGTGCAAAAAAAAAATCATCTGCAGGATGTGTAGGGTTGCAAATTTATATTTTTAATTTATAGAGTATAGTGTCACATTTAAAATAATAACACAGTTTTTAATTATAAATATAAAACGGTAATTAGTTCAGTTGTCGAGCGTCTATAGTCTACAATATTTCTACAGTAATTAATTCGACATACATAAGTGGTTGGGAACAGGTTTTCTTACCCTACGTAAAGTTCATGCTTATTTAATGCGACGGTAACACAAACGCGTTTAATCGTTTGAATATTTCAGAACTAGTGACGTAATTGAATTTATCAATCGCATCCATGATTTCGTTTCAACGCATGTCCCAGTGGATGAATATTTCAAATTATTTATTTGCGTATTTCATTCAAGCTTTTACAGTTAATAGAAAAGTATGCTTCCTGTGATTTCTGTGAGTTTTTGAATTTCATAAAAACGCTTTTTATAAGTCGATATTGATAAAAATTCACTGGACATAATACTGCAGGTAGGGTCAAGACGACCACCTCTAAGATTTGACAGCAAGAAGTAAATATTTTTATGAAAATACTTTGCAACAAGCCCCGCAAAACAAAAAATCATATATTATGGATATTTGAACACGTACGCTCAAGTTTTGGTACGACTTTGAAAGTACGTGCACTGCTAAAAGTACTTTGAAAGCAAGAGTACAGAGATTAACTTCGCTCCATTGGATAATAGTGGGGAGATGACGTCATCAGACGGACCTGTCAATTGATTGCGTGACAACAGTTGTTGTTTATAAACTTTAATGTTTAATAATTAAAACATTTCAAAGAAATCAAAAGACAGAATATTGATATTATATGCAATAAGTTGAATTTTTAACCTAAGAGATTTGCATAGTCCTAGTTAAATATAAATGAGGTTTTTGATATTGACATGCTGATAAAAATACTAATGGTCCGCCAGCTGACGTCATTCCCGCGCTTACACTGATTGGTCAGATGGAACGAGACAATCTCTGAAATCTACTAACCTTGCTTTAAAAGTAAATTAAGCGTTTAAAGTAACCAAAACCGAATACTTAAATAAAATCGATTGTGTTAGTTCCAAGCCCGAAGCAACTTAAAATAACCATCCTGACAAAATGAGATCCCACTGATTTTGATTTAAAACGTCTTTACAGGCAGCGCAATCGTTTGATTGACTCTATTCCTAATGATACATGCGGTTTCATTGGCATTGATTTTGCTGGTCTATACGCGGCTTTATTGAAAGGGCTATTAGATTTCTTTTTATAACACCTTCACGGTTAATGGTTCGGATATTATATGAAAACCGGTAATATAATTTTAGCAGTCGCTTCCGTCGTTCCGCTTCGGTGAATATATTCCGGCGAACTTAATCAACGATCGCTTGATCCTGTTCTTTTCTCTTGCATAGGCATGCGTAAACTTATATATATTTAGATCGTGGAAAGTGTAGATTGAGTTCGTACTCAACGGTGTATCATTTCCTAAATATTCAAATCAGTCACTTAATTTTTTTTTATTTCTTTAAGTTTGAAATAGGAACGCCTAACATACGAAGCTTACTTGACAGTAGAAAAAAGTAATCGACCCAGAACGAGTTCTACGAGGAATGGAGGGTAGTTGATTAGAGGAGCTATTAACTATATTTGATACTTCAAACGCCTTGTTTCTTTCATTAGCATTTTTGTTACTGACTGTCGCTTATTTTACATAAATACGTACATTCGGAAGATGTCAAGTTTATATTCAGGACTCTTTTGCCTACACCTCCCTCCGATAAACCGAAGTTCCCGTACTTTCTCGCTAACTTATTGATTTTTTCGTGGTTTTCGTCAATAATCCCAGATAAATATTCACGATAGTTCCTGCCTTTTTCATATACCTTTTTTTATTGAATGGCCTTTAATAAGTAATTAACCAGGACTTCATTTTATTTTGAATGAAATGAAGTGAAAATTTAACTAACAGAGAACAAGCGACGCAGTATGAAGAAACATATACGATAGGGACACAAGGGGGATGGTGCACATGAACGTTAGGATAGGGAGTATGGATTTGCTTCAGGCCATTCTCCGTAGATATTAGACAAATAAGATGCAACCAGGAAGAAGGACGCCCGGGATGGGAACGCTACCTTGACGATATCTAAATGAAAGCAGCTTGTTTTTAATCAGAAGATACACCTAATTTTCTATTTTAACTCAAACGCGTCGCGATTACGCCACTATCACGACTAGCAAGCATATAGAGATGGGAAAAACGGGTCTTTTTAGTGATCTGCATTTTTGCATCTGGATCAGGGGCATAGCTACCGCCGTATCTGCCGTATCAATTATACGGGGCCCCCGGGCCACGGGGGCCTCCAACATGGGTAAGCAAAAATTAATAAAAACTTCTTCATTTTTTTTTTATTTCAGAAATGACAAAAGTCAAAAAAAGCAATTTCTTTTTTTCCCGCGTAAAGCGTGTGTTCAAAAGTTGGCAACACCCCTACTTCGGTTATCGCGGGCTACGGGATTTCCCCGTTTAAGTCATTTACTTCAACGGGGGAAGAGCCCCCAAACAAATTTTTATACGGGGCCCCGCCAAGGCCCGCTACGCTTCTGATCTGGATCCCGTATGTGAACCGGCTCACTGATCCGGTTCAAAAAGAGCCGAATTCTGGATATGTTACTGCAGCCTGCCGCTGAGTTACCTAGTTCAGACAATAATATCACGGCCTGTATAGAGTCAAGAATGCATAGCCAAACATGTGATGCATGAGTCATTTGAGCTGACAGATGCATCAAAGTGAGAACTGATACGTAACTGTAAAATGTGCTTCTGTGTGTTGTGTGCTCAAAAAAAAGTGAGTCGGCTCTCACGGATCTTCTGTCGGAGTCGGCTCTTTGAACCGGTTCAGAACTGAATTACCCAACTCTATAAGCACATGACTACGAGTTTCGCAATATCACTGGTGGAGGAAAAAGAAAGATGATGCCGTATCAACGAGTTCTGGCGCCCCTGGCGAAAGGAAGACTCATGTCATAAATCTCACATAAAACTAGAACTAAAACTATAAAAAAAACATTGTAATTTTAACAAACGGCTTTAAAATTTCTAAGCGCCGTTTGCTTGACTTTAGCAAGTGTGTGTCTCACGGCGCCCTCTGTCAACCGACGCTGTAGACGTTCTCTGATGGAGGAAGTTCTGTTTGAAACAATGTGTAGATACCTTGAAAGGGCGTGACGTTGTGATGACATCGTATTGTTGTGAGAGTGACCTCAATAACGTGAGTAATCTATACGATCTCATGGTATGAATACCAAGGAGCCTGAGGCCTGCCGACACACGCCCATAAAGAGTAAACCGGGATTCACTGTCTACAGAGGGGCTTCGCGGCATCAATTACACTCCAGCGATTCCTTTTAACTGCACTGAACAAACAAAAGACCACTTCTCAACCCACAATGGGTTCATGCACATAAACACACTGTATATTTATGTCTTATTCGCACGGAACATGTAAACAATATTGTGTTCATTCATACGGATATTTATTTAATATTGTAAAGTTCAGCAAAACTGCTCTTCTTAAAATACAGGCATCCATTTATCATGTAAAGTGCAAACCTAAAGCCTCTTCTTACCGTGCGATTGATCAACTTTATAGGTGATCAACTAAAATTCAAATTGAATTGAACAATTTTACAACTTTAAAATGACGTCAAATGCAGTTTTTCGTACAGGTCTAGAATAGTTAAGGGGAGAACTATGAAAATTTATTATTAGTAAATATATAAAAAAACCCGGGTCGCAGTGCCAAAACCCTGCCGACAATATAGTGTATTTGCTTATACAGGCAGTGTGGCTTTATTATGCAAACTTAAGTTGGTTTTTGGGCAAAATAAAAAATTTGACTCCTTAATACACCCCTTAAAATAACAGTTTTTTTCTTAATTGCAATAATATTATCCATCGAACCTCTATACCAAATTATATACAACTTTCAGTAAATAATTCACTATCTGCAAACTAGTGTTTTCATAAAATTTTTAAGTCCGGTCCTGTCTGGCCGATTTTATTAAAATTTTAGGGACACTTTTTAATTACTACTAAAGGGTTAAATGTCAATTTTGAAACGATTCTGAGAATTTTTTCGGTATTTTGGGGCCCAAAAACATTTTTCAACCCCTAAAAACTACCCTTAAAATGCCCCGATTACGCCTATTTTAAATAGGCTTCTTGCGGTGATGGATTTCAACACGCGGGCCAAATTTCGTTAAAATCAATTAACTCTTTCGAAAGTTATTGCCCGCACACATATATATATATATATATATATATATATATATATATATATATATATATACATATATATATATATACATATATATATATACATATATATATAAACATTTTTAAAAATGGTGCCAAAGTGTTTAGGAGGTTACGAAACGTCGAAAAATTTTGGTCCGACCCCTAGGTCCCGCCATCCGACCGATGCCAATAGTGTATGTTGCCATATGGCAAATACACTAACAAGCAGAGAAAACATAATAAATCTGAACACACGAATCATTCAATCTCTTGAAGTTGGCTGCGACCAATAATTCACAAGTTTCAGTTGACTCAATCACTGTTTCAACTAGTGTGAAGTTGAACTATAACTCACACTTGAGGGATAAAGCAGGACTCAGTCCAAATTTTGTAGAATCAACTAAAGTTGATCAACAAAAATTAATATATAGGTTTTCACGGTTATTTTCGCTCAATTTTAGTTGTTCAACTAAAATCGCACCGTGAGAAACGGTCTTTACGATTTTCTAATGCTGCACCCAAACTTATTCCTCGACTAGCGTTAACTCACGTTAATTTCGGTTTAAACTGGAACTTTGCGGGATAAAAAGGATCCTATATGAGCATCGCATATCGAGGGATATAACCTTTTGGTCGTGTTAATTAAGCTTTAAAAAACAACTTTATTAGTGTATTTGCCATATGGCAACATACACTATTGGCGTTGGTCGGATGGCGGGACCTAAGGGTCGGACCAAAATTTCTCGACGTTTCATAACCTCCTAAACACTTTGGCACCATTTTTGAAAATGTTTATATATATATGTATATATATATATATATATATATATATATATATATATATATTTATATACGTATATATATATATATATGTGTGCGGGCAATAACTTTCGAAAGAGTTAATTGATTTTAACGAAATTTGACCCACGTGTTGAAATCCATCACCGCAAGAAGCCTATTTAAAATGGGTGTAATCGAGGCATTTTAAGGGTAGTTTTTAGGGGTTGAAAAAAGTTTTTGGGCCCCAAAATACCGAAAAAATTCTCAGAATCGTTTCAAAATTGACATTTAACCCTTTAGTAGTAATTAAAAAGTGTCCCTAAAATTTTAATAAAATCGGCCCGACAGGACCGGACTTAAAAATTTTTTGAAAACACTAATTTGCAGATAGTGAGTTATTTATTGAAGGGTGTCTTTAATTCGGTGTAGACGTTAGATTGATAATAATATTACAATTAAGAAAAAAAATGTTATTTTAAGGGGTGTATTAAGGGGTTAAATTTTTTATTTTGCCCAAATACAAACTTAATTTCACATACTGTATAAGCAAATACACTATATTGTCGGCAGGGTTTTGGCACTGCGACCCGGGTTTTTTATTATTATTATTAGTTCGTAGTTGGACAAAAAGTACCTATCATGTACGTACGAACAAACAATCAGAAAGGCAGACAGAGGTTTCATTACAATTTATTTTAGTACGTTTATACCCCGTAATTTACGTATACCATTTCTAAATGCTGTACTGTGTGGTCAATATGCATTTTCAGACTTTAGTGACGTTCATTTTTTGTCACTTTCTCACAAACTTAACAGCGCAGTTAATTTTAGCGTTGACTATACAGAAAAGCGTCATTAATATCCTCTGGGAATTTATAACATTAAGAATGTAATTAAAATGGCAATTTTGATGAAACAGATGATGAGACGAAAGAAATGATTTGTGATATTTATCAAAAATTGTAGCTAATCAGTAATCGCAGTTGCATTATTCAAACCGAAAGAGCTGACGGTGCTCCGTCAGGAAATGCATGTCAAGTGCGGCAGTCGACCTATTCATTGAAATAGAGCCAATTAAAAAATTGTTCTTTTGTCACGCCTGATTGCATACATGATGTCGTGAAAATAAAGGACTTAGTTCACGATTTGATACTTTATTGAAGTAGGTCTTATTTTGGCATGGTAGAGTAAAATTGATTCTTGAAACACAAAATGTAACGGACGTGCTGCTACTACACTATAAAAACCGGCAGTATAACATTAGGCCGGGTCCAGACGTGTGTAACGCATAATGTAATCTATCGTGTAATGTAACACGAATTCTGCTTATGAACGGCACTACGAGCATTACATGTAACGCTCGCGCCGGCGCTCGCCGTGATCCATCGGCTGTTGGTTTTTAGCGCGAACAAAAAGGCGCTCGCAGTACTCGTTTGGACGGCGTTCGTGACGGCTGTGTCGTGTGTACGTTCATGATACGAACAATCGCTTGAACTTATCAGTTTGTATCAAGAAAAACGTGTTATTTGGGATCCAAAAAATCTAGATTACTTTAAAAAAAATCTGAAATCTTCAGTTAACAAATATATATAAATAAAAGCAGCACCAGCTATCATGACTTTCCTATTTGGCACGTTTCTAGCAACTGAGTGGAAACAGCTCTTGACAAAGATTCACTTTCACGATTCGCGGTGAGTTCGTGTGCTGTCCACACTGTTGACGCTAAATTACACGTAATCTTACATTACACGTTACACACGTCTGGACCCGGCTTTAGATTAAGTTTACCTAAAGGTCGTAGGTTTGATCTTGGTGGTCTCTTTTTTACAATCGCTTTAGATAACGAAAACATCACCAACGCAATATAAACCTCACTCGCAGAAAACTAAATAATTTCCATAATAATTAATAATAAAAAAGGGTGCATTGAAATTATTAAAAAAGTACACTTTTTTAACTAGGAACTTTTTCATGCTTATAAAATGAGTACATTTTTCAAAAAGGTAATACAATTTTTTTAGAAACTGTTTATTGATATTTCGAACGGGTAGTGTGCTTATGCACCCCCTCCCCCGAAATCTACAAATAGGTACACTCAGTCTGCACACGGTTTTTTTGTCACAAAAAAGAATCTATAAATGCTGGTTTCAAACAAATGAATTCTTTTTCGAGTCGAAATATAAGAACATCTTTTGTTTTAGTGAACTAACCAACAGCCGTTAGTCGACATATATTTTATATTAAATATATTAATCGGCTTTTTTTCTGCGTCTTCACTGCACTTGAAAGAATTCCACTTATTTATCCGTGAACATAGCGGCGTTTGCGGTGGATATTAATAATATCATCATACCAACTTTCTTTTTTTCTCCTTTTGTTCATTGTTAGGACGAAGGCATTGTTCAGACTGAAACGATTTGCCTTTCCCTAATTGCCGATTCTTCTAGAAAACTTTAAGAATGAATCCTTAAATATATTTGTATAATGACCTATTCGGAAGAACTCTATAAATGTCTGGAAGTCATTTTTACGCAATATAACTTCATCGCAGATACAGAAATTGTTTTAAGGTGGCATCCTTCAGATCGTAAAAGATGTTCTCGGGAAATTTCGAACTGTGGTCGCAAAATTCATTTTATTGCTATTTTATTAGCTGTAATTAAGCTTCACAAAATTTGGCTTGGTGCAAATTTCTAAAAACACATATTTTTACATAAAAATTGGATTTAAAAAAGCGTGATATTCGTCAATATTTCATTACAGCACGTCACGAGATTTTAATTACGGGAAGGTAAATTAACTGACACATTTGGCAGGCTCAATAATCTATTTCAACTTAATTTTTTCTAATAAAATTAAAAGAATAGTAACTTCTTACCACAACAGATTTATTCAGTGGATGTACATTTCGAGAGCTAAGCTCCCATCTTCAGCAAAACACTAAACTCTTTAGTGTTTTGCTGAAGATGGGAGCTTAGCTCTCGAAATGTACATCCACTGAATCTGAAATCTGTTGTGGTAAGAAGTTACTATTCTTTTATTTTTATTGTTCCAACCACAGTGCTCTTAATATTTATATTAATTTTTTCTGTACAAATTTTTTTTGTGAAACTTATTTCATTTTCATATGATTTTTAATTGTTTATTTATATCAAACAACTGCAAAAACTTGGCCAAAATTCATATAGAAAGAACGGTACATATTTATAGTTTATTTTGAAGCAATGACATCACAATTAAATAAGATTTTTCACAGAAATGAGAGATTTCCGAAATGTGTAAGTGCATTTTACATGCCCACACACATATGCGGGCAAAAAAGGGGGCATTTTGAACAGTCACCATAAAAGTAATATAACCAGCGATTCCAGCTCTAAACTAATTGCGTTCTATAAGCCTGCAAGTCATGTTATGTCAATCATTTTGCAGTTTAGAGAAATTCATTATATCGTTTGATAAAAGTTTAAACTGTTGTAGCTCCATAACTAAATAAAAAAAGACATGTCGGCATGAACTTTTTTATTTAGGATTATCTTCTCAACAATATGTTGAAATTTCATTAATAAAAACAAATTTGGAATTTTAACACTCTATGTTAGTAACGAAGCGTTATCATTTTTAAATTATGAATCTCCATGAGTAATTTGGCACATATGTTTTTTTAAACAGCGGGTATTTACTCCCTTTATATGTGGTGATATATTCCCATTTACCCAATACCCAGAGATGTTAGAATAAATATTCATAGTCATGTATTTCTGCAAAAAACATAACAATGGTATATTTAATCGTAAAAAAAGATAAAAATATAAAATCGAAGCATAAAATTGTATATTGAATAAACACAATTTAACATCAGGTATTTCTTCAGATTATTAATACCCGGCATGCACCCAGTTTCAAGGCCACTGCAATATTTTTACACTATTTTTGAAAAGATGTAAGGGCGTTCTTACGTATATGTGTTTGTATGAATGTACGTACCTACGTGGTTATTTCTTTCTAGTACGAAATCCCGAAAATAAAAAAATGATATCAACTATGTTAGGGTATTATCTGAC
This sequence comes from Venustoraphidia nigricollis, assembly GCA_034508555.1. NCBI lineage: Eukaryota > Metazoa > Arthropoda > Insecta > Raphidioptera > Raphidiidae > Venustoraphidia > Venustoraphidia nigricollis. Next base: position 4,778,110 of record JAVRKA010000013.1, read on the forward strand.
ACGTATTAACGTAAATATATCATCTGAAAGATTTTTTTATCAAAATTGATACAGCTGTTCTTTTGTTTAAATAAAAATAGTAGATTCTACACGAAATCTTGCACATAAAAAATGTTATCGAAATGCTAATCTAAGCGTATAAGCGTCAAAATGACCTTATGTTATCAAAATCTGTCCTGTCGTTTTTCTTTTGTTTAAACAAAAAGACTACTAAAAAGTGGATTTTATACGAAATCTCGCGAATAACTTTCTTAGGTTGCCAATCGAAGCGTATTAACGTTAAAATGTTCCGAAAGAAATTTTTCCATAATCGATCCAGTCGTTCTTATGTTTAAACAGAAAGACTGCAAAAATGATATTTTAGAATTAAAAAAAAAAGATTCGGCTCTAATTTATTAAGATCGTACTAGAAAGTTAGTCGTGTATAGAGTTGGGTAACTCAGATCTGAACCGGTTCAAAAAGCCGACTCCGACAGAAGATCCGTGAGAGCCGACTCACTTTTTTTTGAGCCGACGGATCAACGGATCCGCATGACTCAGTGAAACACTTAACACACAGAAGCATATTTTACACTTATGTATCAGTTCTTGCTTTGATGCATCTGTCAGCTCAAATGACTCATGCATCACATGTTTGGCTATGCATTCTTGATTCTATACAGGTCATGATATGATTGACTGAACTAGGTAACTCAGTGGCAGACTGCAGTAACATATTCAGAACTCGGCTCTTTTTGAACCTGTTCAGTGAGCCGGCTCACGTACGGGATCCAGATGCAAAGATGCAGATCACTAAAAAGTAGTCTTGGGCGATTATGAATGATATAATCGAAATATTTCGATTATGGCCAAATAATCGATCATTCGATTATGTTAACCGAGATATCATTCGTTTGAAACGATTATTGTTAGCGAGATATCATTCACTTCAATCGATTGTGAGATATGAAATGTATGTGAATTAATCCCGACATATTATATCATATTATATCATTCGGTTTCTGCATTTGCGTGCACTGAAGAGTGGGGGTACTGTTTTGGCATTCCAGTCTCCCAGACTCCAGTAGACCAGTCATTGACTGCATTACTTAAAGTTAGAGCGGCGGCGTATCTTTTGAGATTACGTGTATACGGTACATACATTTCTCATAGTGACCGGTTATTAACTTATTACTTATTATTCACTGTCACTATATTACTACAAAAGCCGTTGCAATCATAAAACAATATTTGTCAATGCTCGATATATCTCGCTCTTCCAATCCCCTTATTTTTTGATCAGAAAACAAAAATTTGTTTCCTGAATTATACGAGCTTCATAAAAAATCTCTCTGTGCGCCAGCTACCTCCGTGCCTTCCGAAAGGATATTTTCAAAAACTGGTGTCATTACTAATGCAAGGAGGAACAGACTCTCACCCAAAAATTTAGATTATATTGTTTTTTTAAATACAAATCTATGAGTTATAATTAATTTATAATAATAAAGAATTCGTTTTATTTTTGTATTGAATCATACCAGCGATTCCATTATTAATGTGTTTTGTATTAACTATTAATCCCGACACAGTACTATGTCGATTGTCGATTATGAATTATCATACATCATTCGATTATGGCAACCGAGATATCATCATACCATTCGATTATGCTTAGCGAGATATCATTCACATGATTCGATTATGCTTAGCGAGATATCATTCGATTATGCTTAGCGAGATATTCACATGATTCGATTATGGTTAGCGAGATATGAAATGTATGTATGTCGATTGTCGATTATGAATGATATATCATTCGGTTCTGCATCTGCACACATTGGGAAGTCTGTTGCACTGGAGGTGGGGGTGCTTTCGTTTGTTTAAACCAGGGGCTCCCAAAGTTTTTCGTAGGCGGGCCAATTTGATATTCCCGATTTTTTTGGCGGGCCAAAAAAAAAAAGAACGTAATAAAATCAAAACCAATGCGTAATAACTAGACTAGACATACTACAATAATTTTTTAAATATAAAGTAAACAATATTTTATTCATACAAACGCGTATGGTTAAAGTTCTGTAAGAATTTTTTAAAAATATTAAAATATTTTATTGTATCTTATTTGTAATATGTATTATTTATTTTACTATTTACTTATTTATTTTTTAATAAAAATATAATATATCGTATCGATATCGCGGGCCGAATTCACAGGTTTTGCGGGCCGCATTCATAATCGATAATTCAAATCATTCATAATCGATAATTCGAATGATCATTCGATTATAAAAACCGATTATTTCGATTCATTCGATTATTGAAATGTATCGATTATGCCCAACACTACTAAAAAGACCCGTTTTTCCCATCTCTAGTCGTGTAGACCTCTAATATACGACGCACCTAACAGCTTATTATTTTGCATATCTCCAAGAACATCTACAGGCGTATGGCTTTAAGTAATAACGTCTACCAGAAAACGAGCAAAGTGAAAGTATCCTGTAAGGGGAAGCACAGAACATTTAATTTGTCTGCTACTTCTGCATGTTTTTAAGACAGGATGCCAACCGTTTATACGCTATTTGATTTTGAATTGTGTACGGTATTTGGTATGTTCTATAAGAATGTTTTATACAGAAATATGCTTGGTTGCAATTTTATTGATGAATAATGTTTCATATAAAAACAATCGAACCACAAACATTCGATATTTATTTTTTCACTTGGCTGAACATTTGCAATATTTTTACAGTATTTCGTTTAACAAATATTTTCATTTTTAGACCTTTTTTGTAATACAAGTTGCAAACGTCTAGGGTCGTAAGATATTTTCAAAATATTCAAATAAAAAATGCCTCTGACAGACAGCCAGACGTCGAGATAGACTTGGAAATAATTGATTAAATTTATTAACCGAAATGTTGCTATTCGAATGATTTTTAAAATCGATTGATTCATTCGAAATTATTCCTTTGCATGGCGTATCATAATAGGTGTGTTGGTACTACGAGTGAATGAATGAATGTTTCAACTCTCGAGTGAATTTAGCTCTGGTATTCGATTAGGAGACTTGAGAGAGTCATCTGCATATCGTTTTCACGAATACCGAGTTAGAATACGTAGGCAAGTTTAAATTTTTATAACAGCTGCTAGTATCCCCGGGCAACGTTGGGCAAATAAATAAACAGTATAATAGCGATTGTTTGCTATAATTGTTACGAAACAGTCATTGTTAGAATGCTATATTAGAAAAATTTATTTTCAAAAAAAAACTGTCACTACTGTGAAGGTTCGTGTCTAGCGTTACCTAGACTAAAGATTAGCTCTCGCATGATGTGAATTTACTGTTACAATGTGCTTTATTATGAGAAAGATTCACTGTTGAGAATATGGCTTTGTAGAGTAACTGATAACTCATTCGGCCGCGAAAGTGGAAAGAAAGATTCGGGTTTGTGCCGACGGTGACAATTGTTTGTAACAATGGGTCTTTCTTAACAATTATAGCAAACTGCAGCTATTATACTTTTTATTAATTTAGCCTTACGAACTTATACCGTAGTGCACAATTTTTTACTAAATAAATAAGTAAATAGATAAAATTCTTGAAACATTTTTAACAGAAAAATTATTCAGAAATCAAAGTAAAAAATGGATTTGTTATTTTAATGGGTTTTTATTATAAAAATCAAAATGTAATTTTCATGTTAATTAAAAAATATCTCACGCATGTTTGATATACTATTTTTTTTTTGTAAAAATGATCATTAATGTTAGGGCTTTATTAAATGTAGTGTAAAAGTAAATGTTTTGAACACATAAATGAGAATGCTTTGTTCAGTAATTAACTGGCTTATTTCTGTTGTACTTCATCGTGCCGTATTTTACAACTGTTACCGCTCCAGTTGAATTGCTACCGATATATTTTTAAATTCAGCTTATTAAGCAGGACGTGCACTGAGTTGACTTGTCAGCTTGGCTCGGTATACCTTCACAAAATGTTCCATTTTTTAAAACGTGAAATATCGCCCACATATTTAATAAATATATAATTGGTGTGACTCAACTTACAGAAAAAATTATGCTGAATCGAATGTGCACACGTAGAAATCTGTAACTGTTAAAGTACAGAAGTTCTGGCGTTTTAAATTTTTTCAAAAAAAATTATGTAAACACCAATCTTCATTTTTTTTACACGGAATCTCACGATTTTGAAAGCATATATCTAACACTCCTATATTGCTATCGCCCGTAAGGTGAAGTGTCACGGAGTAAGTGAGACAGAAAACGACTACTTCTATCTCTTTTTAGACTACTCGACCCGTCGTGCGCAAGCGTCACGAGTCTGATGGGGCAATTGTCAAGTGTTGGGGGGGAAAGCTTCCTTCCCTCGAAGCTTAAAGTCTAGTTCTAGGACATACGCGTAGTACTCGAAGTAGTTACGAGAGAGATACATGTATATATGTCTGCACCGTAATGGTTTCATCCCTCTCCAGAACTCTACTAGCAATATAAGAGTATTAAAATATAATATGTTTGAAAGTAATTCGTATTTACAGAAGTTATGACAGACTGACGAATCCACATGCAAATTGCATCATGGACACAAATAAATTTGAATTGAATTGAATAGACGCTAGCAAAGATATGCCAGAAAAAGACAATACGATTTGAGACATAGTGCACAGGTAGACTAAACATAATCAAAAGTGTCATTTTGAACGCGTTTTGAGAAAATTCTTGGTTGTGAATTGCTTTTATGACTTGAAAGAATTTTATGTTTTTAATTAGTTTACTAATATAATATTGACTTGTCACATTCACAGCAACATATTCCTTTAATAAGCTGATCTTTCATCCAATATTTCATTGGGATGTTTATTTATTTACTAGCGGTACATGTGCGAATAATTCGCACTAAAATTCGTTTCTAATTTCTCACACTCTTTATAACTTACTTCTTTTTGTTGTATTACATTACGAAGCTCAGTGACAGTTCAAGAAAATATTTTTTAAAACTGTTTTATAGAGGCGCAAGTATCGAAAACGTTGAGCTGAAGCGCCGCTATACGAAAAGTATTTATACGTGAATTTTGATTAAAAATTAAACAAAAAAAATTTACTGACCGTCAATCATGTTGACGTTGTTTCAAAGTTAGAACCGTCAGATGGCAGCATTGCTGCATATACTGAATAAATGTATAATTGTTATAATTAATTATTTTGCAAAATACAAAAGCAATAATAGATTTTTTATATATATATTATCTATAAAATGATATAAAATTTATGTGGAGCAATCGTGTGTTTTTTTCGAAAAAGGGAGGCAAACATCTTAACGTTAGCGTATTAATATATATATGATGATGATGATGATGATGATGATGATGATGATGATATTCATGTTATATAAAACAAATATTTTTAAGTCTCTTTGTAGTATTTGTAATCTTGACTTACTGTATCTTGTCTTATGAGCTATACAATAAATTAATATCTATCTATCTATGAAAATCGTCGATTTTGCCCATCACTAGTGAGAAATCTGATTCTAGATGAGACTTCGTTCTAAAAACGCTCATTGTTTCTTTCCATTCCGAGACGATCCGAGTCGATTCGGTGCGCGTTCTGCTTTATTTTTTGGAACGATAATACGATTTGATTTAGTTTTGCATCGCGCAACTGCAGTTAATATTCTATATTTAAATAGTTGTATGTACAGATTCGTTGTAAGCGCTTGTAATTTATACAACACAAATCAAAACAGCTGCTGTTAGCTTAGTTTATATTATGAAAACGATTCTTTGAGAATCAGGGCAGCGACGTGCGTTGAAGTAAATTATGCAGTTATCAAACAGTTTGAAATAAAATTTCCTGCACCGTAGATAAATAACAAAAAATAAAATACGAAATTTAAATTTATAGTTCCAAAAAAACCTATACAACGCACTAAAAAGTAAAACCTGAATTTCTCTTCTATAACGTTCAAAAGCGTGGGGCACTCACCAAACCTATATTTCATTTAATTTATAGAATGCCCCATTAGACCACGTGGAATCGGCGCTGTTGTTCCGAATTCAATTGAATTTTTTTGCTGGACTCAGTTCAGGAGACTGTACTGATTATAAAAACCCGTTACCAGGCGCTAACTTGGTCTGGCATTGCTTAAAACATTTTTTAATAACAATGAGAAGAAAAAAGTTCAAACAAATACATTTTATTATACTTTTTGACCGGTTACTAAAAAATGTTCAAAACTGATATTCAAAGCTGGTATTTTTAATATTTTTTTTTTTAATTGAAAAAAAAAACACCAATTCCCGTTATTTAACAATCTAAAAGTATAAAAACCCGGGTCGCAGTGCCAAAACCCTGCCGACAATATAGTGTATTTGCTTGTACAGGGCCGTGTGGTTTTATACTTTTATTATGTGAAATTAAGTTTGTTTTTGGGCAAAATAAAAAATTTAACCCCTTAATACACCCCTTAAAATAACATTTTTTTCTTAATTGTAATATTATTATCAATCTAACGTCTACACCGAATTAAATACACCCTTCAATAAATCAGTCACTATCTGCAAACTAGTGTTTTCATAAAATTTGTAAATCCGGTCCTGTCTGGCCGATTTTATTAAAATTGTGGGGACACTTTTTTATCACTACCAAAGGGTTAAATTTCAATTTTGAAACGATTCGGAGAATTTTTTCGGTATTTTGGGGCCCAAAAACAGTTTTCAACCCCTAAAAACTACCCTTAAAATAGCCCGATTAGGCCCATTTTAAATAGGCTTCTTGCGGTGGTGGATTTCAACACGTGGCCCAAATTTCGTTGAAATCAATTAACTCTTTCGAAAGTTATCGCGCGTACACATATATATATATATATATATATATATATATATATATATATATATATATATATATATATATACATATATATATAAACATTTTTAAAAATGGTGCCAAAGTGTTTAGGAGGTTATGAAACGTCGAGAAATTTTGGTCCGACCCCTAGGTCCCGCCATCCGACCGACGCCAATAGTGTATGTTGCCATATGGCAAATACACTAATAAAGAAAGTTTTTTGTACAATACATATTTTTTTATAAATTATCAGACTGCATTTTAACTTCCAAAAAAATTTGACGATTTTTTCATGCAAAACGGCGCAACGTCATAGGATACTCGGGATTTTACTGCGCGTAAAGCTCTTCAGAACCTATATCGTCATCGATTTTCGGACATGTGTTTTGAATTGCAGCAATCCGTCCGGCACTTTAGTCAAAAAAATAAAAAATTTGCTGCGAAAAATCTATCAATGAAAACATTGAATTAAGATTTCTTTTAAAAATCCATAATTTGTATATATAGACATTATAGAAGGATGAAAACAGATTCATATGAACAGATTGTCAACAAAGAGTACGGCGAACATATGAGAATGCTAAAATCCACCTACTTTCATACGATTTGCATATATTATTATAGTCGTTGTTCAGATTAACCGAGCAACGCGGCGATAAACCTTTGCTAAATATTTGTCATGCTTTTACTTTTTATTTGATTTCACGTATGCGTTTGTGTAGGCTTTAAAGTGAGGACTTGTTCGGCTTAGCGCGATTAAACACTTTGAAGGGGTCGGTTTTATTTTAACAGAAAAAATAATGAATATAAATGAATTCAGGCACAATGCGTCATTCACACCATTTTTCTGGTGTCCATACTAAACCACCAACACAAAACAACCATGACATAACAACCACGACAACATCCTCGGGTCATAACAACCCCTTCAAGAACGACCATGTCAAAAACAGCCACAGGACATAACAACCATGTCATAACAAAATTTTATTTTTTATAGATTTTATTTATGTTATGTTTTGTTATTTCAAGTTGGTTAGGTTTTGGTTGAGTTCTTTTTTTCTGTTATTAATCTTTGGTTAATTTGTTTTCACGAAAAAACTTTTGAATATATTAATTTTTATTTAGGATACAGGCGATCCATTTTAATCTGTATGAGATATTCTTGAGAACCCTCTGTGTTTAAAAATTTCAGTTACCCCGACCCCCGTACGAGGAGTGGTGATTCATTTTATATTTAGTCGGTGACCCTTCCCAAACCAAACAACTTTTGCCTCTTGTAATTTTCTGCGCAAGGTCGTTGTTTAGGTATAACAATTTAATGGAGTTTCTGGAAACCGGTTTTTGACATGCATTTTAGGGGTTGAGTGAGGCATCGGATAAAAAAATGTTTCAGACCAATGTTGCGTATTTTTTATCGAAAAATCGTAGTTTGTGATAAAAAATAGGTGCTCCTATTAAAAATGTCAAAGTTACCCTCATCCCTGCGCAGGGGTTGGGGGTGGGAGGTAGTTTTTATCTCCAAACGATGTCCACCTTCAAAGTAAATAACTTTTGTCTGAAACTTCTTTCCCGAAATTGCTGCCCTGTTTCAAGAATATCCCATATAGATTAAAATGGATCATTTTGTGTATATGTCGTAGAATAATTGAAATAACCGGATTTTCGCGAAAACTGGATTCCAATTTCCCAGTTTTTTGCGATCTTCCTAGGATTTCCGCGAAGATCCGATCCTTTCAATTATCCTACAACATACATAACTTCACAAATAAATTGACTATCTATCTTGTATCAACAACAGACTCGTCAAAATAGCTGCTTGTATGCGAAATACTCGGTCAAGATATACAGGTACAAGGAAAGAGTCTAATATTAACATATTGTTATAGTGGATGCTGAAACAATGATGAAAGTGAGAGTTATGATGTCGTCAGTGTTTGTGACATGTTATTAGCAGGGGAGATTGTGTCCTCTAATCCAGTGTTTCTCAGCAAGTTGGTATGCATGTCGCAGCTCGATAGTTAAATTAGCCAGTTAATTGGATGGTTAGCCCATTAGTTAAATGCCGACATGTCTAGTCTTTTAGACCTGCATGAAGCAGCATTTTTTCTTTAACAAAAGACCCGGTTTTTTATAAAGAAATAAAGTAAACTCCAGCTGATTTTTGACCTTGAACATTTCAGTAATAAGGATTCGCTGAGCGCTAGTATTTCTTTTATATCAACATGGCGCTCGAGCGGGCGCCTTGATTCATTGCTATAAATATGCCGCAAAAATTGTTTTTTTTATGAAATCAACTAGTTTCGACGAAATACAGTTAATTTTATATAAAAAAAATTTGCAAGTCAAAATTATAAAAAAAAACATTTTTCTTATACCTATACTCTTTTATTTTTAGTCAATTTCCCATACGCGCCTGCGTAATAATAATTATTATGTATTATCTTAGGACTTAGACCAAGAGGCAACAACATAGTCTATCAAACTTGTGGTCACTATCACAAATTTTAATCATTTCGTTTAACCAGTGATTTTGCTAAGCTTCCTTTAGCCATAACATTAACTGACTAATTTCACAATCGGACTGCGACATGCACATCACCAGTCGCACGTGATGAAGGTTCTGACATATAAGAAAAAAGTTGAATTATTTAGTTTAAATATGAACAGTACACTATATGTGTGTTTGGTATCGTGCCCCAGAGTAAAACGTGTTGACTTTGACACTATTGCGTTTGCTCTACCTAACGTGGTGTAAGTTTCACTGCGTTATCTATACTACACTAATATACCCTATAGACCTTCAATGTTTTGTGTTTTTCAGTTTTAAAAAATCGAGCCTGCGTTTTTCGTAACGTGAACCCGAAAAATACGCGGATGAATAAAGATTTCAGTTGACTTTCTCGCTCAGCTATATAGACCGCGAATTTTTTTTATCAGTAAACTATCCTTTCGTGACACATGAATTATCTTGTAGGGTTATTAATGTGACACCGATTTTTTAATATAATCAAAATTGTTGTAGAAAATAACGGTATTTTTGATTCTCGTTTATCGGTAAACTATGGCATTAATTGGAGGAGTAGCCAAAACACGCTGTTTCGATTCATCAAATGGTGTGTCATCCAGGCCTCTGCAGATATGGACAGGCATACAAAACTTCGGTATTCTCGGATTTTTTAGAAATATTTTTAGTATATGAAATTTTATATCTTTATTTAACGCTAATGTTACAGTACACCTAATTTTATCATTAAATTATTATTAAAAATGTATTAATAATTGAAAACTAAATATTTAAATGTATATATATATACTTTTTCTATCGTTTCCTTGATATGGGTTATGTTGGTCTATGAAGAAATTTAATTAATTTTTACTGATACTGACAGTCAAAAAGTTGAGAAACGCTTGCCAAGAAATAAGAAACAAAGCGAAATTAAAGAAAATTACTTGAAAGAAAGTTGGCTTTCTGTGATGGATGAAAGTCCGATCTAATGAATTATTAATTCAGATTATTATAAAGATTTATTGAACATAGAAAAACAGTTTGCCGCTTGCAAATTCTGTCTACAAAATAATGAGGTATTAAATATCCCATGGAATGATTTTTTTCTCCTATTTCAATATTCGTTAATTTTTTTCTGTCAATCCATCTGTTAGCTAAAATAATGTCTGCATATTGTAGACCTGTGGCTCTCAAGCTTTTTTCGTTTGGAGGAACTCATAAAATATTTCATAAAATCTCAGGAAGTCCCTACCTGACTGACACATACTCGTAATTGATGAGAGAGAGAGAGAGAAAGAGAGAGAGAGAGAAGGGTGAATAACATCCTTTGTGTAAACCCGTAAAGTTAAAAAGAAATAGTAATTAAAAATCATACAAGTTTCTATAGAATAATATTGAATTTTCACAAGCTTTTGTAAATTACCGTGAATCGCCGAACACGCTTTCGGAATCTGAATATTCCGCGAAACCCTGGTTGGGAACCACTGTTATTGAAGTTAAAAATTGTACATAATACTTAAGTAAAATAATTGTAATGAGAAATTATTTCAAATGACTCTTGAGTTAGTAGATGTGCAATTTAATTTAAGGAAATGACTTCGAAGACAATTTCAAGACGAACTTTTAATTGGATCGCACAAATTACAGTTTTGATAGTAAGAACATTTTGATTTGAAAGGAAGAAAAGTTTTGTCTTTAAAATATTTTTCGTACTTAACAATTTTTAAATCAGTATTTATACAGTTTGCTTGTTTTTTTTTTTTTTTTATTTCAACCGTCAGTTTTTCAGTGTAATATTTTACGTTATGTAGACATATTATACAAGTTAAAAAAAGTTTAGACAATAAATTTTATTCCCATCTACCTACTTGCTAACTTTACATATTTCATGGTACATAATGTTTGTATGGCACATGTATTTTTTATTATAAACCGAATGCTTTAAAAAATGCTCTCAACTATTAAAAAAGTATTTCCCAACGGTCTCAAACCCTCCACTTCGTCAATAATCCTTTAAAAGATTTTGCAAATTATAATTACAAATTGGTAAGTCGTAGATGTCTTAAAACTTTTGAATTTAAATTGTAAGTTCAATACAAGCATGTTGAGAGTACACGCGTCAAGGGAAACCATTATAGAGAGACATGCCAGCGTGTATACGTGAGTTAACCCCAAACCATCGTCAGTTTCAAGGGACTGAAAACTCCCTCAGAACGAAGCGTTTAAATAAATTCTCCCAGTTGGCTTGTACTAAACATGTAAAGAGTTTATATAAGGTGTTCCCCAATTTATACAATTACAAACGAAGTTACCTAAATAGTCTTTTAACTGTCTGTGAAAATGTCAGCTATTTTTAATCGATCATAAAAAAGAAGATTATCAATTCGACCCATGTATCTGTTTTTACATTTCTTGAGCCTTAACATTTTGAGAGATTTTACTAATTTCAACTCCGCTGTGTTCAGGAAGATGCCGGAATTGGAACGAATGAGCGAAGCAAGGGCGTCACATATTAATTGAATGTAAATGCGAGCTTCGTATTTTCGTTAAGGGGTAACACCACTGTAAATTTTTCAAAAAATCGAATTTTTTTTTAGGCTTAAAAAATACTTTGAACCTTTTAGAATATGGGGAAACATATTTCATACCTCAAAGTATTTTTTTTTTCTTGTAATTTCGACCTCTTCCCCAAGCGCGTCTATAATGTCTATAATGCATTTCAAAACTTTAAATGCGTTTTTCTCGAAACACGATTTTTCAAAACGGCACGCAGCATAACTCCAACAATTTTCATTCTTTTCATTCGAAATTGTTACAATATCTTTAAAATAAGATTTTGAAGAGAAATACGTAGGGGATTTTCGATAAGTTAATTTAATCATTATTTATTAACAAATGATTATCTTTTTTTTTGTTGAAAATTTAACGATTTAATTCAAATACTCGCCAATCACACAAAAATCAATATTTTTAAAATCCCCTACGTATTTCTCTAGCTATAAGCATCATGTACAATAAGTATTTTTTTTTTTCTAAATCCAAATTTACAGCAGCTACACTGCGTGCCGCAGAGCGCCTCAAATTCTACGTGTCTCGCGAAAATGGCTGTGGTGCCGTCATTTCTGAATATTTTTTTATAATAATTTTCTATTTTGTTACTTAAATATATGCTAAATAACTTCCTCCAATATTATAATTTTATTACCTTTCCTTCCACCCAAAAAAAAAATGACAAAAAAACACGTTTTTTTAGGCTGTTACAGTGGTGTTACCCCTTAACTTGTCTGACACTCATGAGATCAAATGTGTCAAAAAAATTATTTCAATTTTTCAAAGATTAAAAAATATATAATTAAATAGCAAAATATTGCTTTTAAGTAGCGCAGTTTTATTCAGAAAGCTGCATCCTGCTCGAAAAATCCGGTGCATTCATTCCGATTGATGACTTAAGTTTTGGAATTCACCAGAATTTTCAAACGAGATACAGTCCAGCGCCTGCACTGAAAAAGTAAAAACAATTATAAAACAATCGTGGCCTGTCCCAAAATTTTTGTTCTTACATAATATGACTAAAGAAAACAAGTAAAAAGTAAACAATATTTTAAAAAATCGTGGGTCGTCCGTATAAGATTAAAATGCATCGACATCATAGTTTTCTTTTTAACGTGGTTCTGAATGAAAACATGTTTTCATTACATTTTGAGGCAATTTGTAATTGATTCGTTGGATGCCATGCTGATGTTATTTTGTCATATTGATTAGTTGATTAACTATACACAATATAGTATGCTTATATTACATATATAAGTACCAGCTGACAGAATAGCACGACATCATGTATGTAATTGCAAAATAATTGATTTATGCATCGATGCGTCGCCATATTTTCTCTTCCTCGTTAAGTTTGATATTTCATGTTGGAATATTATGAATTATTACTGTATGAAAGAAAAACATTCTAAAGCAAAAAACTCGGCTCGCAGTGCCGAAACCCAACCGAACATATATTGTGTATTTGCTAATACAGATTTTGTGGGTTTATTATGTGAACTTAAGTTTGTTTATAGACAAAATAAAAAATGTAACCTCTGAATACATTCTTTCTTTCTTAATTGCACTAAATTAAATACAGCCTTCTGTAAGTAAACATAACCACAAACTAGCGTTTTCATATAATTTGCAAAACTGGTTCTGTGGGGCCGCTTTTATCAAAATTTGAGCAGCACAGTTTTATAATCCTGACTAAAGGACTAAATTTTAATTTTGTAACATTTCTGAAAAAATGGTCCGTTTGGGTCTATTTAAATAGATTTCGAGCGGTGATGGATTCCAGCATGTGGATCTTTAAAATTAATAAACTCTTAGGTCCCACCATCCGATCGATGTTAATCAAAACGCCCGCCAGGGCGCCATGTTGATAGGAAAAAAATACTAGCGCTCAGCGAAGCCTTATTACTGAAATGTAGAACGCTTGAAATCAGCTGGAGTTGTCCTAATTTTTTAATAAGAAACCGGATCGTTTATCGATTAAAGAATAGAATATTTACACTAAAAAGTCTAAGATTGTATAATGTTTTTTCGTTTTGACGACATAGAATCAGAAAAATTTTACCACATACATTAATCAGAATGTAGTCTCAAACGATTCGTACAGTATTAAAACATAAAGATCAATTTTGCTGACTCGAAGAAGTATCTACCAGTATCTATCAGTTTTACGCATTACACATCGGCATATCTAACTCCCTTCAATTCATAACCTACATGTCTATAAGTTATCTCTAACAATCGGACAATGGAACACGTCGTACAGGCGTCTTATAGGTTACCGTTATTGTGCAACGATCCCAAGGTTACTTAAATACTAGAAGGCTGGACGTAAGAGGCTATCAACAAGGGTCACTTCTGTGATTGGTTGAGTCAATTGATTATGACACCGATGCCCATGGCTTAGTTACCCCAAGGGACCGTTCATAGGAAAGGCTACGTTAGGCTCTATTTCAGCCTCTATGGAACCGCTCCCTTCCTTCATGTAACCTAACGTAGCCTTTCCTATGACCCCCCGCCCTGGATGGAACATAGTTTTTTTATTATCAAGTCCAGAAGACATTTTGTATTTTTTTTAACAAACTATTAAAAAAATTTGGTTTCAAGTCGCACATACATACAGCATTGTAAGAATATAGCGTTTGAAAATAAATATTCAACTTATTCTGCAAATTATTTTCATTGTGCCAAATAAAATATATGAAAAAAAGTACGTAGCTTGACTCCAACTCCTCCCTTCCCTCACGTAGCTCAGTGTAGCTTTCGAACTGATCCCCCCCGCCCTCTTGATCGAGCTACGTAGTTTATGAACGCTTTCCAACTGTTTGGAAAAAACTCCATGTGATGTCACAAGTCTTCTTCTCCCGTCCTCTCTTGCGCCTCTCCAAGTCAGACCTTCGACAATGCTGACGCCCAACTTTAGTTTCTAGTAACCTTGCAATGATCCGAGCGCAGTCGTAATAATAAAGGCAATGTCTATCGATATGCGGTCTGCTCTTTCTTACGAACATTCCAGTTCATATGGGAACAGATGGTCAATATCACACCCGTACGTTAGAGCTTTTTAGTGTATTTGCCATAAGGCAACATACACTATTGGCGTTGGTCGGATGGCGGGACCTAGGGGTCGGACCAAAATTTCTCGACGTTTCATAACCTCCTAAACACTTTGGCACCATTTTGAAAATGTTTATATATATATGTGTATATATATATATATATATATATATATATATATATATATATATATATATATATATATATATATATATATGTGTGTGTGTGTGCGGGCAATAACTTTCGAAAGAGTTAATTGATTTTAACGAAATTTGGTCCACGTGTTGAAATCCATCACCGCAAGAAGCCTATTTAAAATGGGCGTAATCGGGGTATTTTAAGGGTAGTTTTTAGGGGTTGAAAAATGTTTTTGGGCCCCAAAATACCGAAAAAATTCTCAGAATCGTTTCAAAATTAACATTTAACCCTTTAGTAGTAATTAAAAGGTGTCCCTAAAATTTAAAAAAAATCGGCCCGACAGGACCGGACTTACAAATTTTATGAAAACACTAGTTTACAAATAGTGAATAATTTACTGAAAGTTGTATATTATAATTTGGTATAGAGGTTCGATTTATAATAATATTGCAATTTAGAAAAAAAATGTTATTTTAAGGGATGTATTAAGGAGTAAAATTTTTTATTTTGCCCAAAAACCAACTAAAGCTCGCAAAATAAAACCACACTGCCTGTATTAGCAAATACACTATATTGTCGGCAGGGTTTTGGCACTGCGACCCGGGTTTTTTTACAATGGCTATCATTAAGCTCCTTTCCTGCCGCCTGTGTGATAATATGTAAGTAGCAGCGACCTGCAGCTTTTTGCAATATTTGTCCGGTTTAACCAATTCTGGTAATATTTATATTTTGTCCTACCCGATATAATAGTTGCTTTTTATGCATGTATACCGGTCGTAAAATAACCCATTACAGGTCGGTAACGAGAAACGAACGATAAAGTAACTTTACCGCCCGCCGAGCGCGAAGTTCACGTTCAATAATAATTTAATGTTTTTCATTTTATTGGTTTTTTACATAAGTATAGAAAGATTCAATAATTTTAATATTTCATATTAGTTCACCTGGGCGAGAACCAGAGCACGGCCGCCCGATTTATGCGCTGGCTTACCTATAAACTATTAATAGAAGTTAAGTTTACTACACAAGTGAAATGTCAAAAACCTTGAAAATACTGGAAGTGAAGGCAAAACCCGCTCGTTTGTAGGGTAAAATATGCATTCTGATACTTTGACTTATGTGGCCATTAAATTCACTGTGCTCGTTTAATATGTCACAAACTCGTCGAAAACTTACTTCTTTACGTCCTAGATATATAATAAACTACTATTTTTGTGGTTTATTAAGTTTTGGCTACATTTTTTAAAAACTAGATTTCTTTTCAAAGTAATGGAAGTCTTATGGCGGGAGAAACGGTACATTTATGGTGGAAGTGACGAGACAGTTACGGAAATTTCGATGACGAACGAATTACTGCGGGTATGCAAATTAAATCCTTATAAAAAATGTGATATTTTCATCGAAATAGTAATAATAATAATAATAATTTTTTATTTGAAAAATAAATTTCTTTACAGGGGAAAATGTACAGGATTAACAATACAAAATAAATTATCATAGTATATTTTTTACATTAAAAATTATTCCCATAGGTGAAATGCCCGTAACTTTAGTGCATTAGTAACATAAAAACATATTTTTGACTGTTTCTGGGGCACTAGTCAGTAGAAGTCTTTGTAGAGAATTAGAATTATATCTGTTATGTGTGTTTTTATATTTATTCAAAAATACATTTCTGTATGGCACTTATAGTGGGCACTCAAATAAAAAATGGAATACATTTGCGTTCAGTTCATGCACATATTATTGCAGTCAATTACATATTTTATGTTTTTATAATAAAATGTTATTTTATCAGTACTCGCTAATCTTATCTGACTCATTATTTGTATGTACTTTAATTCCTTAAGTTCTACAAGATATTTTTCAGGTTTGTCGAGGTTTATTTTTTAACCGACTTCAAAAAAAAGGGGGAGATTCTATATTCGTCGGAATCTTTTTTTTTTATTTTTTATGTATGTTCCCCAATTACTCGCAGACGCCTGAACCGATTTGGAAAATTATTTTTTTGTTTGAAAGGGTATACATCCCAGGTGGTCCCATATAGTTTTTATTAAAATCGGTTCATCCGTTTTTAAATGACGTCAAAAAAACATTATTTTTAATGTATGCTACCTCATATATCTCCAACATTTGTAAAACGATTATGATGATTCTTTTCTTATTTAATAGGGCACATCTTCAGGGTGATCCCACATAAATTTTACTTAAATCGGTTCAGTAGTTTTTAAAAATGTGCGAAATCAAATCCACCACTAAAAAATAAAAAATAAAAAAACTTAAAAAAAAATTAATAATATTGACTCTACCAACAGTAATAGAATATTAAACAAAATGAAATTACTTGCAGTTACTGTTCAAATTAATTTTTTATTTATAAGACGTTTCGACCAACCATTTTGGTCCTTTTCAATTGTAATTTATTTTATATTTAAAAAATTGAAAAGGACCAAAATGGTTGGTCGAAACGTCTTATAAATAAAAAATTAATTTGAACAGTAACTGCAAGTAATTTCATTTTGTTTAATTAAAAAAAAATATTAACCTCCTTCAAAAAAATCATTAAAAAGATGAAAATAATGAAATTTTGAGGTCAGAGCTAATTTCATTACAAAAAAAATCACATGAAATTTTGAGGTCGCCGCCTATTTAATAAAAGTAGATATGTAATTAAAAGTTTTTGTAATGAAATTAGCTCCGATCTCAAGATTTCATTATTTTCATCTTTTTAATGATTTTTTGAAGGAGGTTAATATTTTTTTTTATCATTTTGTATATGTGACTGTAAAATGATGAAATAGCAAGATCTTGATTTCACTGTAAAATGACGGTGATAGCTTGGAGATATACTACTATGAGACGTCAGTTAAATGTCACTTAGTTTACTATCAAGAAGTACCTAAACTTAAAGTGTAAGATACAGCGCTGTAACTAAGATCTGGCAAACGGGGCCCACGCCTGGGGCACAATCAGTGATGCGACTATGATTGTTTTACTTTAATAATATTAAGCAAACAATTTCTGAGTACTGCGAAATTATTATTTTACCCTGAACGCCAATGCCATGGCGCTGGTAAGGTACCTACTTTCAATCTGACAACACAAACATAAAACTTAGGTCAAAATCGACAGGGAAGTCGCAGTTAAAGACTAGTAAATTTTATATAAATGCGATCAGAAGACTACAAGCTTTTTTCGCTCGAGGTGACGGGTGTTCTAATTCTTCGTTATAAGTATTATAAATAAGAAAATATAAATTGGCAGTTAATCTTTAACCTTCCAGAAACTGATATTTATATGGATTCACTTGTTTAGTAAGCTATTATTAGTCCATTAATTATTAATATGTTTCGCTGTTGTTTTGCAGTATTAATTCATTAATGTAAATTTTATTACATTTAGCTGGCAAGCCAATTGGAAAATTTATAGAGCTCGATTGATTTAGTTTCGTTTATTAATTTGAAAAACAAAAACAGAAAATTGCCTACTGACTAACAAAGAACAATATAGGTTTAGTTCAGTTTATTTATTTGTTCGTCAAATGAAATGGATACGTTTTTGTGACAGTTCAATAATTAAACAAGCTTTAAAATAAATTAACATTCTATACCATAAAGTTACCTATGTAAAATTTTTGTAACTTTTTTTTTAATAACTTTTGCTTTTGCACTCAGTTGTTCGACGCTAATTTCGAAATAATTACTACTAATTGTAGTACAGTAGAGTGCATTTAAGTCAACGCTCGAGTCCTCTTAATGTTTTTGACGTCATATAATATTTTAATGGCAATTAACTTTAATTAATTATATATCAAATTATTAGCAAACCCGTGCGAATATTTCGCACGGTTAGTAGCCAGTTACGTAATATAATAGTGTGGAAATAAATTGTATTCTATTCTATTCAGAGACTTCACTTAATATTACCGATAACTGTTGAAATAAACACTGCCACCAGATGGCGACATTCGTTTTTTTTATTCTATTCTATTCAGAGACTTCAGTGCCACTACAGGTCATATTACCGATAATAATTTATTAAAATAACATTTGTTTTTTCTGAATGTTATTTTCTTTAATGAAATTGTTAAAATTTTAAGATGTTAACTTATTTTTCATCATTAGAGAGAAAAATAATCTCCAGAATGGCGTATCAAATAATAATTTCGATACAGTATTAGAGTTGGGTAACTCAAATCTGAAGCAGTTCAAAGAGCCGACTCCGACAGAAAATCCGTGAGAGCCGACTCACTTTTTTTTGAACCGACGGATCAACGGATCCGCATAACTCAGTGAAACACTTAACACACAGAAGCACATTTTACACTTACGTATCAGTTCTTGCTTGATGCATCTGTCAGCTCAAATGATTCATGCATCACATGTTTGGCTATGCATTCTTGATTCTATACAGGTCGTGATATGATTGACTGAACTAGGTAACTCAGTAGCAGACTGCAGTAACATATTCAGAACTCGGCTCTTTTTGAACTGGTTCAGTGAGCCGGCTCACATACGGGATCCAGATGCAAAGATGCAGATCACTAAAAAGACCCGTTTTTCCCATCTCTATGCAGTATTAAGGGAGATATTTCATACCGACAAAAACACATTTGAGAAATAATATATACAACGAACCGTTCATTTTTTATTAGATTTTAAGCTTTTGTTCAAATTACGAATAGTTTTGTTTTGCGTAATAAAAAAATCTACGATTAAAAATTCCACACAAGTACTCTTTCTTTTGTCCGACTTAATAAAATAAAAAAAACCCGGGTCGCAGTGCCAAAACCCTGCCGACAATATAGTGTATTTGCTTATACAAGCAGTGTAGCTTTATTACGCGAACTTAAGTTGGTTTTTGGGCAAAATTAAAAATTTGACTCCTTAATACACCCCTTAAAATAACATTTTTTTTCTTAACTGCAATATTATTATCAATCTAACGTCTACACCGAATTAAATACACCCTTCAATAAATAAGTCACTATCTATAAATTAGTGTTTTCAAAAAATTTGTAAGTCCGGTCCTGTTGGACCGATTTTATTAAAATTTTATGGACACTTTTTAATTGCTACTAACGAGTTAAATGTCAATTTTGAAACGATTCTGAGAATTTTTTTGGTATTTTGGGGCCCAAAAACATTTTTCTACCCCTAAAAACTACCCTTAAAATGGCCCGACTACGTCCATTTTAAATAGGCTTCTGGCGGTAATGAATTTCAATACGTGGCCCAAATTTCGTTAAAATCAATTAACTCTTTCGAAAGTTATTGCCCGTACACATATATTTATATATATATATAAATATATATATATATATATATATAAATATATATATATATATATATATATATATATATATACATATATATATATAAACATTTTTAAAAATGGTGCCAAAGTGTTTAGGAGGTTATGAAACGTCGAGAAATTTTGGTCCGACCCCTAGGTCCCGCCATCCGACCGACACCAATACACTAATAAAAATGATTTATTTCATAATATCGAACGTGACATACATAAAATATATAATTAAAAGTTTTGACAATAATATAAATTGTTAAATAGCTTTCTCGATATATCTTATTATATAACGATAAGCACCTATAATATGTATCGTGTATAATTTTCCAGCTTTGTTGAAATATTTGTAGGTCAAACATACTTACAAAGTTTTTTATAAAGCAATTATGTTTTAATAGCTGTGCAAACAGTCGTATTTACAACACAAATTTACATAATGTTGGTGTGTAAAATTGAACATGAAGGGTGGCAAAAAAACTCGCTTTCATGCTAGTTCATTACCAAAAAAATTATCGTGATACAATATTAAACAATCTTGTCTCTTCGATGGCTACTACAAATGGAATCCAAAAACAGAAATTTATCATAAATCGCTAATAGCCGAAGACAGTGAGCTCAACGAAAAAGCGTCCATAAAGAATACCTTTATAAGTCCTATAACTGTTACACTCTTACGAAAATCACAAAAAAATCGTTTCAGCGAATTTTCGGTAACGGAACCTGATGACGGACTTGACGTCACGCGTATGCTTAAAAATACTAGAAAACAGTATCACGGGTAATTGGAATAATAAAATAAATCAATTTAAACACTCATTGATTGCAACGTTCCATCTTTTCTTTAATTAAGACTTTTTCAAGCTCTAAAAAATTTTTACAAAACTTAACATTCATATAATAAAAATATTAAACATTATGGATTAAATAATTTACTAAAAAGAAACAATGTTGTGACTAACCTCAATATTTTATTAATTAGTCACAACATTGTTTCTTTTTAGTAAATTATTTAATCCATAATGTTTAATATTTTTATTATATGAATGTTAATTTTTGTGAAAATTTTTTAGAGCTTGAAAAAATCTTTATTAAAGAAAAGACGAAACGTTGCAAACAATGAGTGTTTAAATTGATTTATTTTATTATTCCAATTACCCGTGATACTGTTTTCTATTATAACATATATCTGGAATTGAACTTTAACGATGACTTAAAAATACTACTGATGTGTAAAACGATCACGTGACATCGCTGGCTGTAAATTTATTTTAAAGCGATCAATATTTATTTGTGCCATCAGAAGACACGAACTTCCAATAGGGGCGCTTGCTCTGTTCGTATATCCGTACCAAATTTAGTTTTTCTTTTGCCAGTCGGTAAGATTCAAAAAGCTATATGGAAAAAGGAGTACGCACGAAGTGGTTTTAATGACATTTGATACGTAATAAGATACAGTCAAGGTTATTAGACACATGCGTTGGGTAACCTAATTT